>OZ037712.1:1594728-6394728 GCA_964035505.1 Watsonalla cultraria | reverse complement strand
ACGTCACTTAAAATTACAATCATAAAAATATTTTTCCGTGTTCGGCATGCTACCGTAGTGGTACATCAACGTGGTAAGCGCAGCCCGACTGAAGCCCCTGTAAGCAAAAAGAAGAAATTAAGAATCGCTCAATTTTTCTATCATATTTCTTAGGATATTAAAAAACCAACCTGTCTAACGTAATTGTTGATTCCGTATCGCACATTAGGATTGCGTCTCGTGAAGGTTTCTACTGGGTATCCTGAGATTCTGGTTTGGAAAACGCTGTCGTGAACTATCAGCGGTCTACGACGAGTCACTGGGTCTAGCTCACAGTCAGGACAACAGCTTCTACCAACAGGCAAGCAGGGATACGGAGCAGGAGGAGCTCTGGGACAGATCGGTCGCTGCTTTGGAATGATGGGAGGAGGACACTGCGGATTACAACATGGAAGTACTGGTTGATAGCACGGCGTTGATTCAGGACATGGTTGTATCTGAAAATGAATATAGAAACGTTAACAACAGATTTATATATTATGATAAAATATAGTATTGACAATAATAATATTACTGGTGGTGGATCAGAGCACACTGGAGGAGGACAACAGGGTAGAACTGGCGGACAGCAAACAGGGCGAGGTGGTGGGGGTGGACATGGGTCGCAGGGCGGGCAGCGCCGCGACTTGCACGCTGGCAGCATGGGCACTATCGGTGGTACCAAGTCCGGGATCACCGGCGCAGGACATTGCCGGAACACAGGCTTGCAATTGCAAGGAGGACATGGTGTGCATGGTACGGGTGGTGGACAGCATGGCTGGCAGCATCGTGGTGGAGGAGGACATGAATATGTGCATGGACCTGTTCCACAGGGAAGAATTGCCGGACAAGTTGGACAAAAGCAGCAGGCACACATTTTTAGGTAATTTATTTACAGCACTTAAAATTTTTCCCTTTTTGATTTTATGAAATTTTTATTTTAACATTTATTTATTTATTTATTTAGATTCAAAAAATGAAAATTTTCATAATAAATTTGTCATGGTTGACAATGATTTTTTTGCAGGGATATTCAAAGTTTTGTTCTTTTTTCCAACCAGGATCGTATTTTTCTGAACAGAACTAACCTCTTCTGCAATAAAATTCTATAAATTTAAGAAAACATTAATGTCATAATTTAAGACAAAACAAATTAATTTGTCAAATATATTTTGATCCAGTAAACAGTACCTTTTTAGCACTTTTATTTATTTTTTATATGAAAGATATTTAATAACACAAAAATTGTAAATACGACAAAATGAGCGCCCCATTTTACAGTTTTGATCCTTGTGTTTGTTCAGGACGACCATGTGGAGCGTGCTATCCATATAGCACGAAGCCGTGTGTGCCTTCGTGCAATAATCTTGGCGTATGCTCCACCTGTCCCGGCGGAGGCTGCTCGCCGTGCCCAGCCCCGGTGCGCCCATGCCCTGAACCGTGCCCAGCTCCACCAGTCCTACCCTGCCTGCCGCCGTGCCCTCCCTGTGACAAGGTAACTATCCATAAGCCTGGCTTCACATAACCTTCATCTTGGCCAATCATGACTACTTCACATAACACTCACCTTGGCCAGTATTTGCCAGGTAGGTTGAAAGGTGCAGTGTTAAATTTTTCATGCACGACACTTTTGTTTCCCAATATAAGTTTAACATTCTGGCACATATTCAACATTCATTTCTATTTGTGTTGATGAAATATAATGGTAATTGCGAATGTTACTTATGTAAATACTAATAACTGTAATGAGAAACACGAAGTAATTTTTCTAATTATCGCAGTTAAATGGCTGATAAAAAGTTTGATTTCCAGCCAAGAAACCCAGTGCCTTGCCCGGAGCCGCTGTGTGACTCCGTGGCGATCCCGTACTGCCGGCCGAACCGCTGCAAGCCTTGCCCGTGCTACTGCTGCACGGAGCCTGGTATCTGCTCACCAAAGCGCTGCAGCTACCCTGGAGTCCCAGTCTGTGGCGGGTGCTGCGGCCCTTGCATGCCAGTTTGGTAGTGGAGCGTCAAAACATACGCTTAACTATTTGCAGTTCTGTCTCTGTGGTGTCTCAATAAACTTTACTATTTGATTTTATATGTTGTTTTGAATTACATAACCTTCCAATTACAGAAGTTGGATTTTCCTAGATCTGTAATGAAATTAAAAACTTTTAGTAGTTAGTAGTTGAATTAGTTTATTGTGGACTTGTATAGGTATTGTTAGATACAGATATGATAAGCAATACCGTGGGAGCAAATCACCATCCTACAATCAAATAGAGTAAACACCAAGAGCAAGAGCTAGCACTTGATGAAGCATCAATGGGCCACTTATTATATGTCTACATTTGGTTTATTCCAAGAGGTAGGTATCTCAGTAATCAAATTATATAAGGTTTGCATTTAAATCTTATCTTACCCGTTCGAAGCCTCTAGTAGTATATACTCATATATACCGGTTTCTTGTACAATTTCCCTCTGAACTTCTGGATTATATTCAGTACATTAAAAAAAAACACTGTGCAGGGCTTTGTAACAAAAAGGTAAAATCTGAACGTTTGTTTATGTAATAATATGTCAATAAATAAAAAAAATTGAATGACATTCACATTTTGAAACCACTGTCATCTGCAATGTGATGATTTATTAAATAAATAAAATCCAAAAATTTTATAAAATATCTAAATTGTATAAAAATTGGAAAATTAATAACAGGAATTCATAAAAACACCAGTAAGTATGAAATTCTAAGGAAGTGTTTAATATCTCTATTTTTGGGAAGTATTGTTATACTTATATGACCTACTATTAATCGCGGACTTAAATAGTCGTACCTACAGTTTACATCGCGGGTGTAGGTACTTACTTAATTTTTAAATATTTTCAGGTGTACCAGTTGGTAATTTCAGGCCACTCGTGACGATTCACAAGCATGTCAGTCCTTCCACGAGGCTATGAATCTTTTCAACCGAGACCTAGGTTCGGTTGTGTAAAGGGAGAGTACAGTATTTACAACAAAAGACCTAGGTACGGCCAGCCTAGACCGCAGCCGTTTCAGAGAGAGTGTACGTGCTACTGCAGTGAACCCTCCAACGCTCCGGTGGAAAGGTGATAATTTACAACACATGCTTAGAAAATTATACTAATATAGAAAGTGCACATAAGATCTAGCTAGTCCTCAAAAATGTAGGATTCCTCAAACAAAATTGTTCAATCACTAACGATGCTAATCATGACTTTCCAATTTAGCAACATTTAAGACAATGTAGCCATTAAATCAAGTTGTTTCAAAATAATGACTGTTTTCCAGACCATGCTGCTACGATTACCCGTGTAAAGCCCATTGCTTCAACCACGGAGCATGTACTAGGCCGAGCGGGCGCTACGCTCGCACAGTGTGGTACCCGGGCGAGTGCTGCCCCAGGGTACCGCCGTGTCAAGCGTTCACTTGCCCCAACCCGCCCTACCATCCTTGCTGCTATCACACTTGCAACAAACTCGTCTAACGTCACTTATCACCTTATAAACTCAGCATTGATAACTTTAAGCTAAGGTAGAATGTTTGTTGTTGTAACCGTCCCGTGGGCTCGTTATCATGTTTGTGAATCGTGACGTGTCGTCCAATAAATACGTAAACCCAGTTCAATATTTTAATTATTAGAATAACATTTTCCAATGCCCGACATTGAACTATCAGCTGTATGCATCAACGCACATATTATAAGTATTGTATAACGTGTTTTAACAAAGTGCTAATGCTATTCTGGCAACGGGCAGCAGTGAATATTCCTCCCACGGCGCCGGCGCAGATCACAATAAACTTCCGACGCTAACTAGTGGCTTTCGCGCGGTTTTCTTGGACACTTGCCTTCCTCGCTTTTGGCCACAGTGTCAACCAAGGAAGCATTATTGTTTCGACCTGTGAAAATTAATATTATTTTCCGAAAATTATATTTGAATGGTGCTCTCATGATGTCTCCAGTCTCTGTGTTTTTAATATTTAGTCTGATCGGTAAGTTTTTAATTTTACTATATTATTAAATCCTTTGTTTGTAAACAAATATTTTTTGTCTTCAAATAATACGTAATAGGTTTATAATATATACTTAAGCCCACGCCAAGGGTCCCCCGAAGGGGTAAGCAAAGGTGTTGTGACAACGTCCACTTTTCACCGAAGACTATTAAGTGCCGACGTGGGGCCATCACTGTCTTTGAATTACTTCTCAGGCATAATATGCAGGTTTCCTAACGATGTTTTCCTTCACCGTAAATATCGTGGTGTGAAATCACCGCACTTAAGTTTTGTAAAAATCGTTGGTAGAGGCTATGGGCTTCAGACATGCGTCGCGAGTTGAATATTTAATAATTGCAGAAAATAATATTTTTTAATGTCTTCAACACATGTTTGTAGGTTTACGTCTAAATTATTGTAACCAGTGTAACCAAAAGTAAGAAATTTGTTAGGTAACTATACTTCGAGATACCTAGTAGAAAACCGCAGACTGCAACTCTGCGGTGTACGCATTGACAGCATCTTTAAACCAATAGTCAAATAAAGAACTTTCATTTATTGAAAACCTCACATATACATTCATATTCTTTGGGTTTCGGATGAAGTCGAATGAGGGGCATTACCTATTTCTTTAAACTTCAGGCGATGCTGTAGGCACAAAGATGATGCGACCGCCGCAGTAAGTTTGTTTCTTGAATGTAGGTAGATTTTATTTAAACGACTTTTATTATCTTCTGCCTCACAAAGGTTGATTGTTAAAGGTCAAAGGCATTTATCTAATACATTTTCAGCAAATGCTTTCCAAGACTAGGTAATAATAAAAAAAGTTTATTAAGGTGTATCCGAGTAATAACAGATACTCCACGTTTCACGTCTAAGTATCACCGTATTTTTGGCGTCGTTACTTTTATTGTAGATTTCTCAAAACAAGTAGGTTTCTACGCGATGTTTTCGTTCAGTAAAGCGGACAGATCGAGGCTTATAAAAATAATGTTAAATATTTTTTTAACTTGAGGCACATCATGTTGGAACCAGGGGCCCAACCATGAGCTCTTATTGCAATGTTAATTCAGTTGTGCGACAGTGACAGATGTATGCACGTCACATACATCTGGCTCATAAATGAGTGAAACTATCATGGCAATAAGAGATCATGGTAAGGCCCCAGGTCGCCTACGTGAAACTAAACTAGAATGTACGGTTTTTATAAAATAGGTTAAAACAGATTTTATTACGCCTTTTATTATGTCAAAAGGTATTGGATACAGATACTGCTTTGAATTTAAAACAAAGACCAGAAAACGTCCAAAAATAATCGCTCAGAAATCTTAATTCACCAGAACTGATTCACCTAGGTTGTATTAAGTACACTTATAGTAAAATTTAAACACCTTTACTGTTTCTCATACAATTAAGACACATAGCGACAATTCAATTCAAAAGCAAACTTGATTCATTCAAATATGTAACGAGAAACGCCAACAAAAAAAAATGTCTGAAAATTGGTATAAAAGTAGTTTTGACCCTAAATATGAGCCTTACCATGACCTCTTATTACCATTATAGTTTTACTCATATTATGAGATAGATGTATATGAGGTGTATACATCTGTCACTGTCGTACAGCTGAAATATCATTGCATTAAGAGCTCATGGTAGGCCTAGGTGTTTAAAGTTGACTATAAGTGTACTTGATGCACCTAGGTGAATTTGATAACAGGGCATCATCTATACAGATAAATGAAATTGAAGTGTTTTTTTGTAATTCCAAAATTACAGCTTTTTACTAAATGCATATGAAAGTATACACGCTACTGACACTAAAAAACCAAGTTTTAAAATGTTTCTCTGTCTGTCTGTCTGTTTGTTCCGGGTAATCTCTGAAACGGCTGGACGGATTTTAGCGGGACTTTCACTGGTCGCTAGCTGATGTTTCAAGGAGTAACATAGGCTACTTTTAATTAAACTTAAGGGTTCCGCGGGACACCCATGAAATTTACTCTGCGCGGGTGAAACCGCGCAGAGTTAGTTTATGCACAGCTAGTTTATGATAAATCCCAATTGCGTCTAAAGAAAACAATCGAAACCAATTTCGTCAGTTATTATTTTTGTTAAAATTATTTACAGTCTAGTTTACAGTATTTTAGTTAGTTATTTCAGTCTACCTTTATTATTATTTCCTCGTTAAATATTTTAGCCTTGACTAATGCCATTTAGTTCTGCGTATTGCAGACAAGATGTTGCTTGTATTCCTGTTTATGAGCAACTCAATTTTGTGAGTGCTATTCGGCGTCTTTGATTTTCAGCTTTTCAGAAGTTACAAAATAGTGGTATTATTAGTTTCATACAAAACAGCTAGATGGCGTTGCATTGCTTTAGTAAGGTACACAGCTGATTTATACGGACATCTTAGGCGGAAATATTATTATGCGGCAAATATTTTTTATACGTATCTATTGTCGAAATATATTCATTTTTGACTTAAGCTACATACCTTCTAAAATCGGTCTCGCATCAAGTCTAAAATTTGCTAATCATAAGCAATCTGATCTGCCGATTTTCGTCCCATAAAATATTCTCAAAATAGGTATAATACCAACCATACGTTAGTAATCATGTACTTATACACACCGAAAATAAACAATATCTGATAGATATTGTAAAGCTTCATTAAGTCTATACATTATGTATTAATTAAATTGAAGTGTCAGTTTGTAATTCCAAAATAACAGCTTTTCACTAAATGTTATGAAACTAAAAACATAAAAAATATATTTTTAAATAATGCCACCCATGTAATTAGGTCCACGCGGGTGAAACCACGGGACACAGCTAGTAGATTAATAAAATGATATCGTTAAACTAACAATACACCTTCCAGATATTTATAAAAATGCACCTTATGGTAGGAATGTGTAGTCTGGCCACGATACGAATGTTGTTAATTTATGTAACATCCCACACATAATAGTGATACATAAGAACCATACTCAACACGTGAGTATAAGATCAAAATAAACAGAACCATCATATTATTATCATAGTAAAGTTTTAGATCATTATTTATTATTATACGGTGATATCACTTCGTTAAGAACTCGTATCTGATGTTGTCACTTGTTGCTAGTGCAGTATGATTTCAACTTGCATAGGTACTTGATACATCTAATAAGACTATACAAAGTGTTATGGTCATGAGACATACATATCTTTACAGCATAGATAAATATCAATCAACTGGATGCCATTTGCATAAAAGGTGACAAAATTTCACATATCAAATCGATACTAATTGTGCCCGGCAAACGTTGTAATGCCATTTTATTTTTTGGTTGGTGATCCAACCCTTATTATTTAAGCGTATGAAAATTGAGGTTGCCCGATTGTCAGACCTACCCGATATGAACACAAAATTGCATTCGGTCTGAAGATTTAAATGGTGAAAAACATAAATGTAAAGCAAAAGGTGATACGATGATACGAAGTCCACCGGGTCATCTATTAATTATTTAAAAAATATAAACACAAGATTCTGGACTACGTATAATTTATAAAAACTGTGTAATATCTTAGTACTTGATTAGTTATACCAGAAATACTCAGTCCCAACCTTGTTTTGAATAATTTTCCCATCGTAAGTAAGTACATAGTTGGCACAAGAGAGTGTTTTTCCGACAAGCCAGTTCCTCTTTCCGTTGTTTTCCTGGTATGTGTTTGTTTATCAACGTTTATTACTCACAGTCTCACTCACTTGTTAATAAGAGTAAAGAATAAAAATAAATATTATTTATCATCACGTGAACAATATTAAAAAGATATATTGGAATATTACAGTCCCTCTAATCTCCTCTATTATAACTTATAGACTTGCATTTATGGCGCCCTGCAGAACCCTAAAAATATTTTTACAGCTGTTTTAACTAAAAGACAGACAGGGCACAACGTTAAGTTTCAGGCGGACCGTAGGTACCCAGAAATTACCTATGTTGGCGTAGCTAAGTAGGTATGTTATTTCCTTTGTGGTAAGAAAACCTCAGAAAACGTAAGAAGTATGTTTAGTATCCCATGTGTCCAATGTATCACACATGGGACACTGATTAATGTGATATGAATATCAAGAGGAAGCCAAGACAAGTTTGCTCTTAATATTTAATTTTAGTTTTTTCTCAAACTTTGTTTTGTTACTTTTCTACTAGTACGCGGAGTGAACTTATTCTAAACAATTAGGTGCCAGTAACTTATGGTATAACTCGCTTTTAACGATGCAATTCCCAACTAAGAAGTGCTATTTAAATGCAGCTGCGCAAAATTGTTATTACTCCAATCCATATCCCATAGACACCTACTTAGCAGATCGATTAAACCGCGTAACGCAAATAGCCCATAAAATGCGTCATTTAGAATATTTCCGCATAGGTAATACTTATCGTATTTATACACAACTCCACAGCGCACTTATAATAAAGATCTGACATATACACCAACTGACATTATGGTTACGCCTGTATACCCCGAAGGGGTGCAGGTGTACTTTTAATATACCCATATTGTGCCAGTTATATTTAAGTTCCATGTTATAGGGGGCGAACTCATTGCCATTAACCGAGCACTAATCCGATCTCCGACTGATCCTAGGAACCTTTAATTCAGTCAGTATTTCAAAGGCCACCAAAAGCACCAGTTTCTCTAAGCTCATCTTGAAATTCAACTAGTTAAACTAATTGGACAAAATACTTTTAACGTTTGCCAAATAATGCCATTGGAAATCAAACCTGATGGCTCGGCTTACTTTGTGTAAAAGACACGGGGTGCAGTTATGATATGGCAATACTATTGATCGTCTGAAGGTTCATACTAATGGTGGCGATATGTAACTGTATACTTTCGTACTGTATTTTATAAGGAAAGTACTAACCTAATGCGCAAAAACAGTTTGGGCACATTTCCAAATATAAAATTTGTCGAATTGTATCAAGAAAAACCTAATATATTACAACTTTTTATGGCGTTTTTTATTACAGGAATCCTCGGAGCCCGCCAGCCGGACATAGACATCAACAGGTTAGTGAAATGACGCACACAATTTGGCACAAGTCTGGATTCAATGCTCACTTACTGCTGTTCCGCGAAAGAATATTGACATACGTTCATCCAGTTAAATTAAATAAAATACGCGAAATACATAAATTAAAACATTGTGCATTAAGAGACCCTTGTTATTGGATGTTTACATTTATATCGTTTCACAATCATGTAAGTAAATGGAATCGTTATTTATGTACAAATTAGAGGAATTTGAAGTGCTTTGATCGATATATTTTATCAACAAAAGGAACATTTAAGCTTGAAATAGCTTTACAGTCTGCGTCATTACTGTTCAGATGTATAGGCAGCCTGGATAGGCACCTATAAGCTACATTCCTGTAGGAAGGTACCTGTAATTTACAATTTACACATAAACCATTCATGTTTTGACAGCCATCGACTGCTACTCTTGTAAATATTTAGGCGTGGAAGATTTTTCAAGCTTTAACCGAATTATTTATAACCAAAGTAAACATACGCAATTATTATAATAATGTTATGTTTCCTATCAACCGGTTATTATTTTAACGTGTTATTTTGCAGAATCAGACTTGTTTCGAAGGAGAGGCATCCATTACACAATCCGTTCAACCGACGATCTGTCGTAGAGAGCAATCGAATAGATAGATATTATAGGAATGATTATGACGATCGTAGCGGCAGGGTCGCCCAGCTACGCTCGCCAGCGGCACACATTCGCCGCGCTACCACACCGCCTGCCCAGGCGGAGGCGGTCAAGATCCACCAACCAAGAGAAGACCCACGTCTTTTCTATCAATCTGACTCATATCTTCAGGAAATTAATAGGAAAAACATAAATTCTGAAGTATCTTCTATTTATCCAGGGAGGGATGTGGTTCGATCTAATGAACTGAAACAAACACCGTCGCCTGTTCGTTTAAGATATAGGATAGTTAACAGTATCGATGAAGGTTTGTATAAAATATCTCTCTTCTTTTTTTTTTAGCCTTAACATTTGGTTAATTAATATGCAATATATTTTTATTTCAGAAAATATTTGCATAAAGTGTCCTCATGACAGAACCTTAATCGCCAAAGCTGGTGCTAACAAAGTTTCACTACAATACCCCCGATTATTCTCATGTTCTGGACATAAAGCACCACGAGATGTTCATTTCGTGCAAATGTATGGAGCTAATTTTAATTCCCTGCTCGGAGAAGGGTCCCACATGTTGATCGGACGAATTGAATACAAGAATAAAGTAGGTTATGCGTCCATTTACAATAAATGTTTATCTATAAAATTAAGGGATTAACAACGTATTTCAACGTGAATATTTAATGTTTCAGACTCTCCAAACATGCAAGATGCAAATACATGTGTTGATGCAAACGTGTCCGGTACCGAAGTATTTAGTGGCGCATTGTGATGTCAAAAATAAAACGTGCAATTTTCGGTGCCGTGACCCAAAATTGGAAATACATGGCAAGACCACGGTTATGTGCGGGAACCACATGCAATGGAATGAGAATATACCTATTTGCAGAGGTAGGTACTTAGTTAATGATTTCAAAAAATATATGCGGAACCGTCTCTGTCTGCCCGTTATCTTTTCACTGATAAGCTGCTCAATCTTTTGGCTGAAATTTGGAACAGAAATTTTGCTTTAGGTCGATATGTAAATAAAATAATTTATAGAATATTGTGTTTGTAATTCCATGTTAACTAACTGCTTTTCACTGAATGCATTATGGAAGTATTTTTTTAATGATATCTGAATGTTCTGCTAAATTGGCTTTGGACTTCCACTGGCATATACGGTACTCTTATTTAAAAATAAACTAAGGGTTCCACGAAATGAAGGTAAACCGCAGTCTACACAGCTAGTAGGTAGGAAAATTAATACGTAGGTGAAGTCGCGGGTAAAAGCTATAAAGGTACCTAAGCCTACCTACTCACGTGTATATTTAAATGAACCTATTTTTAAGAGCAGGCATACTGTTTTGCTATAATCATACTGCATCATCAATGTTATGTCTGGCTGGAATATTAAAATTAATTTAGACACTCCAGCCAGCTATTTTTTAATTTACAGCATTACAAATAGCCAAAAAAACTCTTTGCACAATCTGGTAGGCGAGTAAGTACTTACCAATATTTAGTGCGCATATTAAATAAATTACTATTCAGCAATGATGTCACCTTACTCTAATGATCAATATTCGAGTACAGCCCAAGTTTTTGTACTATTTTTTTTGTTTCCAGCCCATACTTGGTGTACGTCTCCACCGCCTCCGGAATACGGTCGAGTGAGCTGCAAAGGGCCCACAGTTGAGAGCGGGCTTGGGCTGAAGGAGGGGTCAAACTGCCGTGTCAGATGTGCCCTCGGCTGGCGAGCTCACTCTCGGATCGCTGCAGTGTGTCGACGAGGAACTTGGACACAAAAACTTGCATGTCATCCAAAAAGAAGCACCAAATAGACGAACTTCTTCCACTCTTATAAATATTATTGTTTTACTTTGTTTCAGTAGGTTGGTCATCGAACTTAGCCAAATTGTTTATAATTTAGGTATATTTTAGAATAGGAGTATCTTATAGGATTGGATAAGTTGGTATGTTAGTTCGCATCTTCTGTGAACATAATAATATTATAGTATTAAACCTATATATAACTCTGAAATGAGATCTCGAATTATTTGTCATTAATCATTAGCATTGGCCACAACATCTAGTGTTAAACATTCTCGTCCATCTATTTCGAGATAGGTAAAAGTTTTATGCTTAAAAAGTTATCCATGTACCTACTTGTTTAATTAATTTGAGTACATAAAATAATAACGATTAGCGCTATGCTATATAACATTTTGTAACTACCAACTTAAATTTAAAGAAATAAATGTATCGACCTAAACTAGACTCCTTCGTTTATTTTATCTTTCGATATATTATTATTAAGGCAACAGCATCTTCAGGAATTTAAAAATAAGCCTTCGCTTTATAGAGGATTACAGCCACAAGGCAGTGCTCTCCTGACTGCTGTACCTACTGTTCCTGCGGTAAGTTTTCAGAGCTTCTTAAGGAGCGCCTAAAGCACCTAACTATGTATAATAGGTAATTTAATTATATACTAAACAGACACATTTCCGACACCGTCGGCAGTTCCCGTTACGGTGATGCACAAACCTATGGACGCTTACCAACTAGCGGGCTTAACTTTAGCCACCTTGTTAGGGAAGGGTATCACAGTCATCGCTATTCATTATAATAAAGGCGCTTAGTGTTTTTTTGTATACAAACGGGCAGATTTCCGTGACAGCCGTAAGGTTTTGATAATTGGGATGACTAAAGGCAATTACTACTTTGTAATTATTTATTTAGTCATTAATTATTAGGCCTTAGTATTAGCAGGACTTTGTTTTTGTTATGTTAAATGGCACCACGCATTTCTTTTTGTGGGCTGGCATCGTTCATGGGAACCGATGAAATCTAACTGTATCCTCAAAGAACTCACAGAATTTCTGATATTATGCTCTCAGACAGCAAGATAGACATAAAAAATGTGTAATGGCTCTCAGATTAAAATTATTAGGTTGTCTGTCTACCGTAGATAAAATAACTGTAGCCATTTCTCAATGATTCACAGGCATAAAATAGTTTTTCAAAAATAATGTCGCGCGGGTTCGTGGACGAAGAATCACTACTTCATTGTTGTGATTTGAAAAATCAAAACTGATTTAGTTACGCATCAACTTTAGAAAATTATCTTTTTTCCATGGATTAATTTACTTATTTTCAAAGATAAAAGCGAATATTTTTTCTTGGTCTATGCAAACCACACACTTTCGTTTGGAAACTGAAAGTTCTCTACACTGTGGCTCACCTTCTCATTGAACATGAACCAAATGCTGTTCCCTGTGGGTTCAAAATCAAAATCAAAATCAAAATCAAATATATCTTTATTCGATTAGACTTCATACAAAGTACTTTCAACAGAGTCGCAGTTTTATTACACTGCACCCTAATTATCTTTCTTAATTAAAATAGACTATTTAAAATTTAAAATAATATTAAGACTTAAATACCATGTTTTCATCAAGTAATTTGTTTCCGAACGTATAATTATTTAAAATTCGAATGACATTAACAGCCGTTACATGTTTTGAACGAGAATTTTATTCATCTCTCGTCGAGTCGTTGAAATTCCAAAAAAAAACTTTAAAGCTTCTTTGTGACTGCTAAATACTATAATATTGATAAAAATGCTTAATTAGTACGAATTGAATTATAAACAAGTGTTAATTTGTAAAAGTATATAAACTTTACGTGAAAAATGGGAAGCAATTCCAGTAAATCAAACCTCGACACAACTGTTCACTCGATAGAAAACATTTTAGTCAATAATGAGAATCCAGATCCCAGATCGCCAACACCAGAAATATCTCGGACTCCTTTGCATGTAAGTTTTAATCGGTTTTATTGTTGTATAATATACCGAAATTCAGAAAATTAATAATAAAAAAAATTACATTGTAATTTCTGTAGCATTATTGCACCATGGGTTGCTTATTTTTCTTTCAATATAATGCATTAGTAGCTCATGAACAAAAATCTTCTAATTTCAGAATAAGCCTGGTTCAAAACACAACATAACTAAAAATGTAGATTTGAGGAAAACATTCGAAAGTACGAAAGGAGAAGAAAAGCTTATACACAACAATCCTATATTATCAGCTGTCATCAAGAACCACCTGCAGTCCTACGACCCTCGCTCACCCACACAAGACTTTGAGCGTACACCTATAGTAATATCTAAAGATGAGCTTGGAAATGATAAAAAAATATTAAGACACTATGAGAATCATGCAAGTCCTGTCTTAAAACTGGATGCACAAGACAGTTGTGACAGCTGCACTGAAGCTAGTGAATACAGCCCCAACATTGTGGTTCCTAAGAATTTATGTGATGGTTTCTTTGATTTAACTCTAAATGAGTCATTAAAAGATGCCGAGGAGCCACTGGGGTCATCGACTGCTTCCAACGAAGCTATTGAAAATAATATCTCCAGTTCAGAGGTCAAGTCTACAAAGTTCCTGGAGACTAATTTTGATTATGTGGAAGGTGAAGATGACAAATTTGAAGATACGGAAGAAAATGTTGAGAATAATAACAATCTCAACCATACAGAAGAACATAAAATAATACCAGCATTCAAAATACTTGAGAGTGATCCTCGTTCACCATCTGTTGGCATTGAGAGAACACCTTTAGTGGTTTCTAAGATTGATGTAGATGCAGGTGAAGACAATGTTGAAGAAATGTCTGATGACACATTGATCAAAGTCCTACAGAGCACTAATGCTGAACTTCGCCAAACTGTATTAAAACCACAAGACAAAAATGCTGAGGGATTAATGATTTATGAAGATGAATCAAACTCACCAAATGAAACTCCTAAAAAGTCCAAATCAACTAGTAACAGTGGATCTAGAACACCATTATCTTGCATGAAAAATAAGACTGATGTAAGTCATGCAAGATCAAAATCTGTGAATACTTTGTTTGATGCAAATGGCCAGAAAACTGTAACATCTAAGATCCCCAAGCGTATATCCTATATTCCCAGACTGAAGACATTGACCAAGCAAACAAAGATGCCGCCTGCTGGCAGTAGTGTTTCGTTGAAGAATATATCTAAATCAGCAGTATCCGGTGACTGTGAAAATACTCCACCACACTCACACCGTGACCGATGGGACAAAGATAACAGCATTGTACTTTGAATTTAAATTAGGAATAGAACATCAACATTAATTTTGTAGTATTGATTTTACATTGCCTTTATTATGTGGTTTATTGTTAAAATTATTATGACAAATGTTCTTTGATTTAATGATTGTGAAACATGTGTATAAACAAGAATAAACATCATTATCCTGAACAGCTTGTGCTAGCACTAACACAGTAGCACTGTAGGATTTGATGATGTTAATTTGTTATTTGAATGTATTTCATAGATGTTCAAGTTGAATGACTATGTATGACGATTAATTAAATATCTACAATAAGTATCTGAACTTGACATGTAATGATAAATAAAGATGTTTTTAAATACCTTTTTTAAATGTATCTGTACTTTCAATAATGGATATAAAATTTCATGAAAGTGAGTCTGAAGACTTTGGTGAAATTAGGTTTTTTTAATATTAGATCTTAATCTGAGTGTGACATTGCTGTCAAATTAAATTTAATAAGAGTCTGTCCTGTTCTACTATTGTGTTGCAAGGTAGAATGAATTCAGGTTATACATTGACAACAACGTTAAATCCAGCCTTTTAGGTAACGCTTATCTACATTACAACAAATTTTTCGACGAAGTGCCGACGAAATATATTATGGTGAGCCCATTATCGCCAGTAGGTTGTAAGCGCCTTGCCCGTAAGTAGATAGTCTTTGAATTTCTTCACAAAACAAACGACCTCGACTCGATTCCGATGTTTTCCTTCAACCTAAAGGATGTGAAATCACTGCACTAAAGTTTTTAGTAAAACGGATTGGTACAGCCCGCCGGGATGAACTTGCGAAGCAGTCAGGTATACGAGCGCTCAAACCACTCTGCCACCACAGCTTTTTGTGCGTATCTCACTCTGGTAAAACTTTATTTTTCAAAAACCTATATAAGTACGTATTACTACGTGAATATTCCTGTACATAAATAGATTTTTTTGTTTCTGTCTACGCAAATACTAGGTAGACAACAAAAGGTCAAGGTATTCTTGCAAAAGAAAATACCCATAAATCATCGAAAGCTTTATTCTATTCGACGACACAAAATACAATATAGGTACATTAATATGCGCGACTTTGTAAACGCAATATACATTTATATAACAATCACATTTTATTAAAAAAATAATTATGCAAATCACAATCTATTGTTGCAACATAATTAACTAGCAATATTCATGGAATGGTTTTATTATAACAACAAAATGGAGATGAATTGTTATTAAAGATAAGCCCCACAATTATTTAGTAGATATATTATTACATAACTAACATCTCATGATGTTGAGTAGGAAGGCAGACTTCATTTTACAGCCGACGAAGCGCTAGAATAAAACAAATTATATTCTCATTAAACACTGGTTAATCAAATTATTTAAAGAATACCTTAATAACATGTGATGAGAGACACTTTATTTTATTATGCTTATGTTCGTGCAAATGCAAATTAGTGCAAACAATCATATTTTTATTTCACGTATTGCAAAGAATTTTTTTATATCAACATTGTTTTTACTGAAATATAAATAAATACAAGTGAAATTTAAGTTAACTACCCTTTCAGATATTTGAAGAATCTATAACCAACATTATTTCCTTAGATAATAGTAATATATTCAGTGCCAATATCCAATTTACACCGATGATGAAAATATGTACCAACGAAAGAGTTATGTGCAGATATAATAATTCAAACGGTGCTTTGAAAGGAGTTTACATTTTACTTTGGCACTAATAACTGAATAACAGTTCTGTTGTAGTATTGTAGATAATATGTAGTAAATAAGTACATAATTTGTAAATTTAATGCATGTACTACGTTGTATGCACGAAATTAATAATTTATTTAAATTAAAACTAAGTTGCAAGCAAGGAATAATCAGTCTTGATAAATCCCATGCTCTAAATAGAAGTTAAAGCAAATTAGCGTTTGTAGTGTTAGAGCGTCAAATTTAGTAAGAAATATTTAGTTGTTTAATTCTTACAGGCAGAGGAAGCTGCGGGCGGAATCTAGTGTTTATATAAATGTATAAATGTTTAATTACATGCTTTCAAAATGTTTACGATAGGCAGAGATTGTCATCAATAAATTATTTCGGAATAATAATAAACGCAAATAAATAAAAGCTTTGAAATCATGCTCAGCATAGATACGTACAAGTACATATTTCGGAAAGTGGATATTCGTTAATATACATAATGATGGTAATCAAATATTTCAACATTTGTACTACACTGGCAAGTGCCAATATCAATAATAATATACTTATTAGATAATAACAAAACATCTTTACATCACATTTAAAATTCAGCTACTTACATTAATGACAAATATTAAGCTATAACATCTATAATGATCACTCATAGTCAACTAATTATGTCCGACAGTGAAATAAGATTCAGATTGCACACATATTATACAAATAATTGGAAATATAACAACAATATCTACATACAGGTTCAATAAATAACAATATTCTTCGAAAGTCCTTTAGGTCCAGATAGAGTATAATATTAGTCAATGTTTTTGTACTACAACAAAGTTAGGTACTCTATTGTAAGGTCATTGGTCACTTGGTCACATTAAATATAAAAAGTATATTATACAATATAAATAACCCGTTTCTTAAATGTAATATTCGATAACTGTCAGGTAATGGATAATGTTTGAATTCTAGATTTTAATACATACATAGACCTGTATGTTTCCATAAGTTTTTCTTGAAGTTTGCATTGAGAACAACATGGAAAACAATACTGTTTTGTCCTTATTCAATAGTAGAGGTAGTTTATTGAACTCTTAAGTTTTTATGTAGGTTTAGTCAAATATTGGGGCAAAACGTCACATAGAGTACACACTAACATCGATTCCACAACTACATAAGGGATATAAAGCATCTATGTCTAGATATATCCCTTATTGCAAGCAAATTCCAGGCGGTAAAATTCACTTCTCCGGCGAGGATTTCGTTCCAGCCGCAGAATCTGTCAAAAACAATGTTAGTCACGTTAGTAACACACAAAATAACCTCACACTTGTTAGATAATTATGTTGTTTACTAAAATGTATGATTATTTACATTTATCTTATCAACATTATGTTATATTATTGAATAAAGTTATAAACAGCAAAAGGGTATATTGAAACTGTATCAAACCACACACACATAGATAACATTCAGATAGTTACTAATTGGCAAAAATTGTTTTTCATATTTAACAAACAAAATTAACTATTATTTCAAATCTAAGTTTAGTAAATTATCACTTCAAAATGTTGGCATGTCACAATAAAATGTTTAATTACAGATACCATCATGACTTATGAGCAGTGACCTTGAAGGTGCAGTAAGCAATTTTATGAGTTTGTCTTTGTCTGTCCATATGGTGCGACGCAAATAAAATACATGCACTTTATTACTCTCACTATTGTCCCTCATAGCTTGTGGTGGCATCTGTACCTATGCAAAAAGCACTCATAAAACTCACTCTCTAATGGTATGAAGCACTCACACTCACCCTGTTCCTTATCCTCAACATTCTGAGCAATGAACTCTCGCAGGTCTGAGTAAGCCTTATCCACATTGTCATTCAAGATTATAATGTCAAAGTTGCCAGCCTGTTTACCTGAAATTATATAAATAACTCATTTAACTAATATAAATCTTTAACATATATTTCTCATATGCAAAAGAAATTGTGGATTCCAATTCCATTTATGTTCATCTATACAGATAAATAAAATTGAAGTGTCTGTTTGTAATTCCAAAATAACAGCATTTCACTAAATGCATATGAAAATATACACGATACTGACGCTAAAAAACCATGTTTTTAAATTTTTCTCTGTCTGTCTGTTTGTTCTCTCTGATTTTAACAGGACTTTCACTGGTAGGTAGCTGATGTTTCAAGGAGTAACTTAGGCTACTTTTATTTATTAAAAATATTAGGGTTCCGCGACAATAAGGAAGAAACTAAATCTACGCGGGTGAAACCGCGGGGCACAGCTAGTTCATATTATAAATGGAAGTGTCTCTTACTGTTTGTCCAGTGTTAGTTTTTAACAGCAAGTCCACTTAACCAGTTAGACTGTAATTTGGAAGCTTTGTTTCAAGGATGTACATTTGGTACATATAAAATCACTAGTTGAGCCTTGCGGCTTAACCTGCATACTAAATTTCATGGGTGGCCCGCAGAAGTCAAATGTATTTTTATAGCCAATGTTACTCCTGGAAACATTTACTATCTGCCAGTGAAAGTCCCATTAAAATTGGTTCAGCCATTTCAGAGGTTGTAGAAATGACTTTAACATTGCTATGTTATATCTTAAAGGAGACAAATTTTATTGTAATGAAAAGTATCAATCATTTGAAGTAGTGAAATATAATGTAAGTAAATATTACCAAATTCTATCTCCCGTTTTGCAGTTTCCAATCGTTTCTTCAAGGTCTCTTCATTTTCAGTGTTGCGGGCTCGAAGTCGTCTCTCCAGCTCCTCAATGGATGGCGGCATCACAAATACAAGCAAGGGGTTCAGATCAGTGGTCTTCACTTGCTTGACACCTTCAATCTCTATATCAAGCACGCACACCTTCCCAGTGCGGCGAACATCATCCACTGCCCGTTTACTGGAATTACATTTTTCACAATATTATTTACAAGAAATCATATACATGCATATGCTCACGCCTGTATCCCATGGGGGTAGGCAGAGACCACCGTTTGCCACATGCTACGATCCTTACATACTTCTTTCGCTTCATCCACATTCATGCATCTCTTCATACACTTTCTTCAGTTACGAGTGCTGCGAATTTGACCTTTCTGCAAAATACTATTAATTTAACAAGAAATCATGATCATCCCAGAAGATACCCCAAAGGATTAGGCCAAATTTCAACGACCCATTATACTGCCTGACTACCTCCTGTTCTTTTAGTTTGTCTATGGTTTATGGAATTTCATACATATGATTTTAGCACAGAGACAGGTTTAGGCCAAAATGATAATGAAAAATTTGTGTACATGTTCTAGATGTTTTCTATGAGATAATATTCATTGTAAGTGTAGTTCAATAAGTCATAATTCAATATAGTCATAAACCACATGTTAAAACTTAATAATGCTTCCAAAAACTCCAAAACTAATTGAAAAGTAAGCAAATGCACAATTTTGTGAACAGAGAGAGGAATCAGTTGGTATGTACACAAGAGAAGGGTCAGAATACCAAAATAATACAAATGTAGTATGAAGTAAACAATATCCACATCCACTTACAAGACATAAGCTCCTGGCAGATTGCCAATTCTGCCCAAACAACGAGCACATGGCCAAATTGAATTCTTTGTATGATACAAAATTATGATAACTAACCTGGTTCCATACATATTCCCACTGAATGTAGCAGTTTCTATGAATTCCCCTCCTTTTAAAGCCGCCGTCATGTCATCAATGTTGGTGAAATGGTAATGTACTCCATCCTTCTCGCCGGGGCGTGGACGCCTCGTAGTATGGGACACGCTGAACCCAAACTTGTCGGGAAACTCTTTGAGGAGACGTTTAAGTAACGTACTCTTGCCAGAGCCCGATGGTCCGCAAAGCACCAACGGACGAGGACCCTTCTGCACCATCGTCGCAAAAACTAAAATGAAGCGTAAACCATGGCTTAGGTTAATAATTCACTCAGATCTCACATTACATTACAGAAATGCTCACATTTATACAGCTGCGTGGTGTTATAAGTCTTGATCTAGCCGTGTGCGATATTTAAGTAGTCAGGTTTATTGAACAAAGATAAAAAAAGCCGACTATTTTAATTTTAATTCATTTAAACGTTACTTGTTGGTTGGATAAAATAATTTTACTCAATCACTTCTCTTTCGTTTGCTTTGCTGTATTTCGTGCGCGCGGCGCGTTTTCAGTCAAGTGTCAGACGTCACTGTCATAAACTGTCATTATCACTTGTCACAATGACGGAGGAATTTCTCGATTATTCTATTCTCCTCTATTTACTTTGGTATTTTTTTTATGTCCAAGCAAACATTTTACTAGATGTAAAAAAAAATCTATGGTGTGTTCCACATTGATGTTCTCTCACTGGTGTACGTGTAAAATAGAATTAATATCTACGTATTATTTCATACGTACTTGTTTCATGTTTAATTTACTGATTACACCAAGCACCAGCAGGGAAGTAAACAAAATTAACTGAATGATGTATCACTTTTATTATTTAAGGGTATTTCTTCAAATGCGCGTGAATCTGTCGCGCACAATCCGATTGGCGTCTCTTTCGCTCTTTTTATCACACTAAGGAAGGGTGAATATTGGTATAAAAAGTGGTATTGGTATAGTTCAAAATCCCTACTTGAATGGTTTAATCTATTGAGTGAGCGAAAAATGTTCATTACCTATGGTGTGAACTAACCATAAAATAAAATGTTCCCCGATTCCGCATTCTCGTCTATGGAATAGGATATGACGTTGTGAATAAAACTCTTTTATATAGAACTTTGCTTAAATTTGCAACATAACATGTAAAACTCAAACGAACATATATTAAAAATTATGATAATGATTTTTCAAATGACTTTTTTTCATATTGGTTAGTATTTTATAATATAAAGTTATACTGAAAACTAACAGCTGTTAAAAGTTATATCCGGCTAGAGGGTTTTCTCTGTGGTTTTGTCCGTTTACCAATCACGGACGCTGTTTATCTTTTTGCATTGACTCTATGCTAGCGGAAGCCTACGTCTACGTGCGATTGTGTGAATTGAAAATTCAGCCGTTATTTTTGAGACTTCAATCTATCAAGTCAAGAAGAGAGTGATATTTTTCCCCAAATTGATTGGTGGTGCAGTAAAGTTTATTATAATTACCGTTGCAAAACGGATCTGCCCGTGTCATATTTGTGTGGAATTTAACGGAACTGCAGTAAATATGGAGATTCAAATAAGGAGACAAAGATCGGTGAGTTGAATTTGTTAGTTGATTTGTACCTTAATTCGTTACACAATTTATAATGAATCGTTACTTTGTATTGTATTAGGCGCAGATCCAAGATCAAGAGAATATTTACGCTTTAAAAGGTAAAGGTAACGTGGCATTGCCGGTTAAGAAACAAGGGCTTACGTTGAGGGGAGCCTTGGGTGATTTGAACACGAATGTGCAAGCTCAGCGTGATGTTAACATTACCAAGGTAGCTGTAGCCGCTGCTGAATTCGAGAAGAAGGCTACGCTGAATCGTGGACCTATTAAAAGGTAAGTTTAAAAAAAAAAAATGTCTCCTACCCTCACAAAGTAGAAATATTAATTTATTGCATTCTAATTACTTTTTATACTAATAACTACTACCACTTACTATTAATAACTAGTATATATATTTATTTCTGTGTGTTTTAAGAGTATAGGCATAATTTTTTTCCATACAAACTGTTAGTTTCTCCATCACTTAAGGAAATACACCATGGGGCTTGTAAAAGCAGCATAATTACTAACGGATTTTATTATTTTTTGTTTGTTGCCAGCAACTACACCCATGTCCAATCAAAAGTGGACACCGGGCTTGCAGCTAAAAGTGTTATCCAGCCATCCTCGCGCCCACCACTCAGGCGTGAAGAAAGCACGGCTAATCTTGCTGCAAGGGCAGCTGCTCGCACTAGGGTTTGTTTTGATTCTTTTAATTTTATTTTCCATTAACATTTCCTTGGCGAAATAGTTAAATTCTTCTATTATAATGTTGTCCATATTATTTTATGTAATATTTTGCTGTAGCTTACTATTCCTCTTGGGATTTGCAACAGAAACAAAATAAAAAATATGCTTGGACCATCCCAGAAGGGGAAAGCAGAGTTATTGCAATAATAACAGCAACTTTTGTAATGTTCAGATTAAGTGCCAACGTGACAGATTGTGAGTCCCATAGCCATCTCAGGCGCTATATGTCTAAGAGTATCTTTGGATTCTTTCTCAGAGATATGCAGGTTGCCACACAATGTTTTCTTTCCTACACTGTAAAGCATGTGGTGTGGTGAAATCACTACTCGAAGGTACAGGCAAAAGTCCAATGGGATCCAAACTGACTGCTCAAGCAACACAGCCACCATAGCCCTCGGCAACATTTTTGGTTTCAATAACTTTATCAATTCTATTTTTCTTATAAGTTACTAATTTCCAGGCTGCACTAAAGGATACCTTGAGCAAAGCCAATGAATCAAATTCAATAAACATTGTGATCCAATCCAAAAAAACTCAAGACAAGAAAACTTCAAAACTGCCCATGGTGAAAGAGCACTCCAAAGAACGAACTCTGAAGCCTATTCTCAAAGAGCCCACAGAGTCTCTAGGGAAACTTAAACTAGCCGAGAATAGTGATAAGAAGCTGGGATTGATTGACATCACCAAATTGGAGAAACTGACATCATTGAAGTCTTATCAAGCTACTTTGGCTCCGGTCCTGCCCGATGACATTGAGGACATTGATGCAGGGGACAACAACAGCCCAATGCTTATGTCCATTTACATTAAGGACATTTACAAGTACCTCACTGAGTTGGAGGTGAAGTATGCCATAGAGCCAGATCATCTGAAGAGACAGGTAAACAAACACCTCAATTGCTAAACATAAAAAAAATACTCATGTTAATTGGGTAGGTTTATAAGGGTATAAAATTGTCCTGCTTGTCAATACTGTTAAAGTTTAGCACATCTAAGTGTGACTTATATTTTTCTATTCTAATCACATTCAAATGAGTCTTATTCTGTCTATCCATGATTGTATGATGATATCTAGAGATTGATTAATACTAGATTGTGGCTGTATGTCATGTTAATGTGCATTATACACATTATCTTTTATAAACTCAAGTACATAATTACATAACTTTATATTTTCAGACTGTAATCACTGGAAAAATGCGTGCCACCCTCATTGACTGGCTGGTCGACGTACAACGCCAGTTCTCCTTAGTGTTGGAAACATTCCATTTGACTGTTGGCATCATTGACCGCTACTTACAGGTACTTATGAATATTGTATTAAATATTATATTTACATAAATAATGTTTGTTACTTTTGTGTAACTTATTTAGGGGTGAACATAATAAAGGTCACATATATATTTTCTTTTATGAAACTAGCTGTGCCCCACGGTTTTACCCACATAGACAATTTTTCATGGGAAGCATCCCATAAAAATTTGTCTGTTGTATGTCGCGGTACCATTATATTTTTTTAAATAACAGTTTTTTTATGTAAGCCTAAGTTACTCCTTGTTACTCCCTCTGCCAGTGAAAATCCTGTTAAAACCGGTCCAGCCGTTTTGGAGATTATCGGAAACAAACATGTTTTGTTCTGGATAATCTGAAATACAGAGAATGTATTTTTTACATGGTCTTTTTATTTCACGCTTTATATTATGTTGGTAAATATTCATATTCATTTAGTGTAAAACTGGTAATTTGGAACTACAAACAGTACTGTATAGATATTATAGATTGTTTCTTTTTTTATAATTTTCAGCTGATCCCTAACTTTTGTTGTTTACTTGTGTTATCATTTCATTATCTCCTGTCAGAAGTGTTAACTGGTAGAAAATGCTTTAGTATTAAATTAACCATTGTAATTTTTAAATTGTGCATATATATTAAATAAATAAATACATGAATGGACATAAAACAATGCAATCAAATCTACTCTTCTAAGCATGTGCAATTTCATCATGATTGCAGAATGATAAGGCACAAAATATTAAGGTTCTGGCATAATCATGTAATGATTACGTCACCAGGTCGCTCTGAATGTGCAACGCAACGAACTGCAGCTGATCGGTGTGACGGCGATGTTCATCGCCAGTAAATACGAGGAGATCTACGCGCCCGACGTGGGAGACTTCGTCTTCGTCACAGACAATGCCTACAGCAAGGCTGACGTGTTCCGCTGTGAGAGGGACATCATGGCTAAGCTCGGATTCTGCCTCGCACGACCCATTCCACTTAGCTTCCTTAGAAGGTAACATACATATGCCTGTATTCCCCGGGGTAGGCAGAGGTGTGGTAATTTTCAACACCCACATTTCACCGAATATGATTAAGTGCCAACGTGACAGATGGTGAGTCTATCGCCGTCTCAGGCACTATACATACGTCTTTGAATTATTTCTGAGACATATGCAGGTTTCCTCAGGATGTTTTACTTCACCGAAAAGCACGTGGTGTGAAATCACTGTACATAAGTTTTTAGAAAACCTCCTAGGTACAGGCCTAGCAGCCGACTGCTCTAACCCCGAGGCCACCACGGCTTAGTAGGTAACTTTTTTAAATACCTCCAGGGCAGAAATCAGCAACCGAAATGCTGACCTTACTGACCTTGTCAAGGTTATGATTTTATCACGACAGGCTGGTGCAACAAAGCAGAGAAGCCATTCGGTGCTAAAATAACACAGCGGGGTCACGGTAAAACATGCGATGACATAGCACGTGCACCTTCCCACTTAGCGACCAGAGTGCCTAGTGCGCGTTTTCTTAAAACCGCCTTCTCAAATCATCGCGTCGACGTAAATGCAGATTTGTATGGGCTCACAAAAGTGTCATCTTTAAGCCGACAGAGGCGCTGTTCCGATCCTATACAAATCTGCGTTTACGTCGACGCGGTGACTTTTGTGTGACGGCGGCAGTGAAAAATTCACTGGGCCCTCTGGAGATACACCGTGGAGTTTAGTCGGTGCGAGTCCGGCATAACCCTTCCGCTGCCCCCGCGGCAGTTGGCGCAACTGATTCATCACAGAATAGATGATAGATAAAAAAAGATGCTAACATAACAACAAATTATGAGTGTTGCAGCAACTTCACCGTTTAGTTTCTTCTCACTAGTTCTCATATGTATAAGTAATGACGTGATTTGCTAAGTTATGTGCTGTGGGGCTACTAGTGCTGCTAACTTTAAGTCACAGGTACGGAAGCAAACTCTGGGGTGCATCATGCGCGTGTCTGCACCTTCAAATATTTTAATTCCATTCTCAAAAAAGCTAATACTGTCTCTCCCTAGGGACAAGATTATGTCGTTTCGTTTTCTAACTTATTTCATTTTCAGGTTTGTCAAGGCAGCGCATGGAACATCAAAGAATCACCACTTAGCCAAATACTTCGTAGAGTTGTGCTTAGTAGAATACTCGATGGCACACTACCGACCATCTGAGCTAGCGGCGGCGGCATTATGCCTCTCCCTTCATCTCCTCTCCAACACAAAGCTAGAAGATGTCTGGACTCCGTGTCTATCCTACTACTCGGGCTACTCACTAGAACACATCGAACCGATCATGAGGAAACTAGCTAAGATCGTTATTAACATCGAGAACTCCAAATACAAGGCGGTGTACAACAAATACTCGGAAACGACATCAGCCAAAGTATCTCGCTTGCCGCAGCTACGAGGCGACGCTATATACCAGGTGGCAAAGGAGTGGTGAATAAGGAAGTATTATCTGATTGATTATAAATGTTTTGTACTAGTGACACATTTTGTATTTAAAATGTTTCTAGGTAATAATGGACTGAGAATTTTGTATAAGGTTTGTTTTAGGTACCTGGTTTGTTTGAATAGTTTTAATTTAGACGATAGTTTAATTTTTAGACATAATTTTGTATGATGAAGGTGGAATGTTCATTCAATTTTGACTAGATGTTATTTAAACTACTTATATTTATGTATTGTCTTAATTCATCAATGACAGATTTTATATTGCTATTATATAATGTTATCAATTGTAATTGTGTCCAGGATAGTCTTCAAAACAGTACCTATTTCTTTTTGTATTTATTTATTATAGAAGTGATGATGATTGCTAAAATTTTATTGAGGTTTTGCAAATCTCGCATTACTTGTGTAAACTGACTGAACTCTAGCTCTGTTACTATATTTTGACATAACGACTAGAATAAGAACTATTCTAATTACTCCACAGGACTTACGTTATATTTATTCATAGGAACCGACGTCAATGGACCAAAATATTAGATAATAATTTGTAATTCGACTTGTTTTAATTTATACGTAGTATGTATTAAGATCTACATTTTATTGTGATAGAGTATTTCGATTGCGTGTAATTTTATAACCTGTGATTAGAATTTACGGTGTATTTGTTGAAAATAAATCTGTTTTATATTGCTATGTAGACTTTGAATAAATAAATATCCTGTGGATAAAATTTGGTCTCATTTGAATCTTTTACCATGAAGTCTGTCTAACCCAAACCCAACCGCGTCTTGACGGCTAATTGTCAGTTTCCGGTTTTCTGCATGATATGTGTGTCCAAAAATACCTTTACCTAGATAGTATTTTGTATAATATACAAATTACTATCCAAGTCTCTCCAAAATGTTGATCCATATCAAGCTAAATAAAAGATTCAAAAAATTATCGAGAAACATTTTTTTTGTAGATTATATGAAATATGCTCCCTTGTTAGTAGCGTAGCGTACTCGCAAATCATCGAGTAATTATGTACCAAAATAGCCGTCCAGCAGCCGGTTTCAACTTCAATTAATATCCTGAAATGAGAGCAAAGATTTTCCGTATTTAATCCTTGATCTTTTCACGCCAAGGAAAGAGGCACAAAATTGACAGGTCTCATTAAACTTAGGACAGCTTTTAATGATAAAGTAGATAGGAATATTATCGATAGCCGCCGCGTATTGCGTTGCGATGCTCGCGGCAGAGCCGGATCGTTGACGACAAGACATCGACTTTAATAACTGAGACTTTACTATTACTTTGGTACCCATCTTTAGACACAGTACCTATAGGTCAATATACCTAGGCTTATTTTTATACTGTCACCGTAAAATATAAGCTTACATCATCATCATCATCTCCCTGGCCTTATCCCATACATTGTTGGGGTCGGGACTTGATTTAACCCGATGTGGCTACAGCTACGAGCAAATATAAGCTTACAATTTGTTCGAAATGTTACTCACACTGAACACTAAGCGGCATTGGCGTAATGTTAGTAAGGGATGTCACGTCGTGGCTGATCGCGTAAACGTCATTCACGTGTTTTACATTCATTTTTCTAGAATTCATCATCATATCGACCAATCGGCATTATTTTTGTCTACTTTATATTTACTGTCAAAGTAAAGAAAGGAGTAAAGTTTAAAAACGTTCTTATTTTAAACATTTGATACATACCTACTGCGAATAAGCTTGTATTATAATAACCTACTGTATTACATTAATTTATTAATTTCAAACAACGAATTCTACGCTCAAATTAAGTGATTATTTTTTCGAAAATGGAAAGCATTCAGAATAGGTTGAACAACTGGCACAGAACAATGAGGTAAGGAATGTATTCAGAGAAAAAAAAATGGTTCATAAACGACGAAGTAATCCGCGAACACACAATAAAAAAAATTAAGTAGAAGTACGATTGAATCGAGAAACCTCCTTTTTTTAACCGACTTCAAAAAAAGAAGGAGGTTATCAATTCGTCCTTGTTTTTTTTTGAAGTAGGTTAATAAAATCAGTGACAGGCCTCATGTACTTAGCCACGTTAGCGAAGTTACGCGTACCTACGAAGCTTCGATTCCCAATGAATTGCCTTGAGCATTTAAGTAGTACCTAATATCTATTTATGAACCTACAAAGTATCAGAGAGCGTGGAATTTCTCAAGATAAAGTATTATTGTTTAATGTTTAATATCAGTCTATTTGCAGTAAGTTATCAGTTCATGACTGAGGGTGCTTAGGAGTAATTTGAAGTCCACGTACGTTCCGAGTCAGTCGACATCTGGTCGGCCCTGTAGCGTTGGTAGCCGTTTTTTCCCTTCGCAAATTCGAAGAATTTATTAACGCTTGGCGGTTAGCCGAATCGTTTTTGCTTCCCCTTTTTTGGCTGGCTGGACTCCTGCAGCAAACCAGTGTAAAACAAAGTTTTTTTTTAAACTAAACTTTTTGCATTGGAGATACTTTGCCTAGAAATAAAACTGAATGACATTTCTATTTGGAAAGCAACTAGTCGAATTAAATGAATATAGACAGAATTTCCAAATAATGTTAAATTATAATAATATTGCTATAATTGCTAAGCAAAAGAAGCAGGTAGCTTTCTGAAATGCACGAATGAAGGTGTTCACAGTATTTATTTCACTAATATCAATATCTATGAATTGGTGTATAAGGGTAGGTACGCACTACCTCTGTTGGCAGTAAACCGTGTAGTTATCTAGTTGGCGGCGAATTGTTAATGCAATATAGTAGGCCATGTTGCATTTTTCCGACCGACCCTGGCGCGGCCCAATGTATGCACATAGTCGTTGTAATGCCGCGAAAGCCTGTCTCGTAAATATTTCGCGCACGCAATTTACAGCTTTGGGAATCCTCTTAACGGAATACAGGGGCAGTTAGTGAGCCCCAGGATATTTATAATTTTAACGACGACCACACTAAACCGCCATTGTTCTTTAGATGCTGAATAATTGTGGGCATTGTAATTGTGTAATGCAATCCTCTTTTCGCACGCTATTAAATTGTATTTTACTATTCGTATATAACAAATTAATAATTGACATAATTGTAAGGAATCTAACTAACATTCTGAAATAATAAAACTTTGCAACGTTGTCTATATTAAACGAAAAATTGAAAAGTGTAAACTACGTCCTAGCAAGGCACCTATCAGCTTAAATATCTGGGAAAGTTAGCTCTGTCTCGCAACAAAATGTTTCATATTATTGTCGTGTTATACTTTTCTACTTAACGTCGAGTCGCAAGTGTCTCCAAGTAATGCTCCTTCCGTTGTTTCACCAACTTTTAACGAGTTTGTTGGACACGACTGTGCGAGTGGCGACCGACACCGTCGAGACTTTTGGCCCCACATATGTTGCACACAACAACGTAACAACTACATATATCTACGTCTATATATATATAGCTGCCTTACTCTAGTAAAGGTAGGTATTTGGCAAAATAAATAAAAATTTTGTTCCTCACAGCTATTACAGTAATATCATCCTTATTCCGTAAAATTACGTTAAAAGAAGAATATCGAATACACTATTAAATTCAGTAACCTTTCAAAAGTTGAAGTCGCTACATTGCAAAATATGATTCACAATTTAAATTATTAAAAACTACTAATAGAATTATATGTCAAAGTCTACGATGGGAATTTTTAACACTGGGCACGGTTCAGGTTTCTATGTCGAAAGAATGTAAACAGTCAATAAAATCATTACGTATTGACGAGATATCAGTGCTCTACCAGCAGTTGGTAAAAATAAGCCAAATTAGACGTTTTTGTTGTGTGTGTATGCCCAGTGGTCTACGTATGTGCATAACTACCCACATTTACCATGTTAGCCTGTGGTCCAGGGCATGCACGAATCAGTTTTCAACCTCAATCTTCAAAACTATAGTGTATTGTTCTCCAATTGTACATTCCACCACAAAAAAAATAATTTTGTTCATAGTTGCGTTTAAAAAGCATGGAGCACTGGTGACCTGTCTTCCAGCAGGTACACAACATTACACTTCTCAAAGGCAATAAATGCCCTTGATCTTCTGTAAGGTAGATGTACAGTCCCCAATCATTTAGCCCCGGGTTTTGAACGGGGCTAAATGCCTTACCTCTAAGCTACAATAACTCCGCTGGTCGTCCATTGCTTGCTCCGACAGGAGAGTCCTAGCGATCAGCGATCCCGGCCGGACGGCACTTAAAACTGCCGTTAAAAGGGGCACCGTTCAAAAGCGCTATATAAATAACGGAGCCAATACAGCATTCACGCTACCAGTCGTATATTACGATAGTATGTTTTCTTAGTACGTAATAATTCAAATACATAATATGTGAAAGGATAAATTGAGAAAAATATATTGACAGTTGCTTCCAAATAACATTTTGGGTAAAATGAGGACTCTTATCAATGTACGTTAATCTACGTTAGATTAATTATCTTCATTCATGGTTGAGATGGCACTCTCACCAAAATAGTTGGAGTACTGATTAAAATAAGCCTGATTAACAGACCTAGCTAGTGCAGACTTTTATTTCGGCAGTCTACCCACTAAAAAAAGAGTACCCGTGCAGTATGCAAAGTTGGCCGAGAATGTATCTGGGTTGTTGTGAAGCGGACTAGTGAGTGCCGCCGTAAAAACGTGCCCGATGGGGTGGAAACTGTCGACGTGCGCTCGCCCCGTGCTTGCCCTACTCTAGTGACTGCAATAAGCTTAATCGATGTCGATGTTTTAATTAAATTATAGACCTGTGACATTTTTTTCCAGCTTGAATACACGGAGTGAAAAAGTTACTTGATGAGAAGATTTAGTTTAAGTTTGAATTTTTTTATGGTATCTATACTAATATTATAAAGCTTCAGAGTTTGTTTGTTAGTTTGAACGCTCTAATCTCAAGAACTACTGGTCCGATTTCAAAAATTCTTTCAGTGTTGGATAGTCCATTTATCGAGGAAGGCTATAGGCTATATTTTATTCTCATAAAAATTAGGGGTCCGTAAGTAAATTGCAATTTTGTAACCTAAGGTGTAAAATTGAAAATCTATTTATGCGTACGCTGCAAAAACTATTTACAATAGAACAAAATGATGTACTACAGGTTTGTAGGTCTTATTAAGATCTACAAAAAAGTCCGCGAGAGCATATATCTAACACTCATAGTTTAGTCACAATAACCACTTTAATGTTCATAAAATTAATCGCCTGAAGAAAGAAACTACGTTAAAAGTGTATCATAATATTAATTCTTATCCGAATCAAGCAAAATACTGTTTGTTTTATTCCAATAGGACATTGCGTTTAGAAATGATCACGAGTATAAAAACGCAAAGAATTGGTACCTAGTAATGAGTTATTTGCCAAAGAGTAATCTCTGAAACGGCAGATTTCACTGGCAGATAGCTAATGTTACAGTACCATGGGCTTTTTATTTAATAAAGAAAATTTTGGGTTCCGCGGTAATCAAATTAAATATACGCGGGTGAAACCGCAGGGCACAGCTAGTAAATAATAAATTTATCAACATTAATAAACGACGAGGTACACTTGCCTTTGAGTTTCACGAAAAGGTAATATACATAATCGTCCCGGGCAAGGAACATCCCTAACGGACGCTATCAGAGACTTATTAGGCAGCTTATTTTATTAGCAGCTGCGGGTTTAAATAATGTTGTCGGAGACAGGTAGGGCGATCGTCACCCTCCACACGTCCGCAATAACTCTCCTTTCATTTGATTTGTTCTCGTATAAAGATTAGCACCTCAATACGTGCTTCCGAAGAAAGTCTATTTAGTGAAGGGGATTACAACTGTTTATCTAGTTTGATCCAGTTTAGTAATTACGGCGGCTGCCTTGTAAAGAGTTCAATCAAACCGTGCGAATACCGTGTTCGTATTATGTAAACAAGACAGATTTACAACATGTGATAAATAAATTCCTTACCCAGTCATGGTGAGTCGCGTCAGCACCGACCGAGGGCCGATTGGTCCATCCATCAGCACCGGCTGAAATGGGTCCGTGCTGCAAATAATATAGGGGCCAAATTATTCGCACTCATCTATACTAATATATAAAGCTGCAGAGTTTGTTTGTTTGTTTGTTTGTTTGTTTGAACGCTCTAATCTCTGGAACTACTGGTCCGATTTCAAAAATTCTTTCTGTGTTGGATAGTCCATTTATCGAGGAAGGCTATAGGCTATTTCATTTTCATTTCATTTCATTCTCATAAAAAATAGGGGCCCGTAAGTAAATTGCGATTTTGTAACCTAAGGTGTAAAATCAAAAACCTAATTATGCGTACGCTGCAAGAACTATTGACAATAGAACAAAATGATGTACTACGGGTTTATAGGTCTTATTAAGATCTATAAAAAAGTCCGCGAGAGCATATATCTAACTTTCATAGTTTAGTCACAATAACCGCTTTAATGTTAATAAAAAAAATGTAATCGCCTGAAGAAAGAAACTACGTTAAATGTGTATCATAATATTAATTCTTATCCGAATCAAGCATTATGCTATCAAGGGTATTCATGTAGAAGTAAAATACTGTTTGTTTTATTCCAATTGGACATTGCGTTTAGAAATTATCACGAGTATAAAAACGCAAAGAATTGGTACCTAATAATGAGTTATTTGCCAAAGAGTAATCTCTGAAACGGCTAGACCGATTTTAACGGGACTTTCACTGGCAGATAGCTAATGTTACAGGGAGAAAATTTAGGGCTCCGCGGTAATCAAATTAAATCTATGCGGGTGAAACCGCAGGGCACAGCTAGTCTCTTGATAAAACGTATGGGTGTATTATTGAAACTAACAAGTATTAGGGGGGATATTCTGTGACGTACATACACTATCACGTCGAGAGCCTGTAGAATTGTATTGCTTTAATTTTTCTTCAGTTATCCATTTGTATTTATGGTGCGTAGGTACTGGAGGCATTTCTCGATAATGCTCCTTTGTGGCAGTGAGAGCTGCTATAAAACTGCCTATTGTGCACCACGCAAAGCTGACGTTAAACTGGAAACGATTTTAAAATGCATCGTTATGTAAAGTATGGCAGGTAAATAGAAGCTTACTTTGATCTGAGTTCTTATTTTACATATGCTCCGCCTGTATCCCATGGACGTAGGCAGAGATTTATATCAGTTATTATAACATAGTGAAATACTTATAGGAAAATGTACAAAGTAACTTAAAAAGGTGCGTCCACAAAGAAAAGTGATGTTAATTATCATAATAAAAATCTTTGCAAAATTAACGGCCTTTTTTAATGTTAACAATTTGTTTGTATTTTTTTCTTGTTATTTAACTAGATTGAAGCTAATGCTTTGTTATTATTTTACCCACATGTAATTAAAATAAATACTGATATTCTAATTGATATAATATATAATAATAAAAAAAATTTCAACTTTAAAAAGTCTTCTATAAATAACTGGTAATCACAAAAACAGTGAGGATTTCCTTTTAAAGTGGTGTCAAAGCTTGTAAAAGTGGGGGTGTGTTGATAGGCTGACGGTGCAGCTCGGCGGGACGCCGGCGTCAATTGCCGGATCCCATCCGGTTCCGGGCCGCGTTTGCACTCGCTACCGGTTTAGATTCATAACTCCGATGCTTAGAACATTGTCGGCGTTCTACTGAAAAATACGATCGTTCCCAACCAATATTTATGATGGCGCAATAAATTTCCGTTAAGCTCCACAGAATTATTAGGTGCTTCAACTGCTACCGTATTTTGAACGTGCTTAATATTAAGTCCATGTCTAAGGTATTATTTTTTTCTGATATATTGTACCTATTTCTGCTTGACGGCTTTTATTATTTTTTAGGACTCCGTACCTCAAAAGGAAAGGAGATTCCTATACATACGATAACTTTGTTGTTCGTTCTTCCCCTACGATTACTTCGTTGTCCGTCTGTATATCTGTTTTAAAGTTTTACTGAGGATTATGTGGACGCATTAACGCGATGTTTATATAAAAAAATCTAATTGTAGCTAAAAAAAACCTCTCGTTAACGCAATCAAAACATAATTATGGACTTGGTAATTTGAAATTAAAAGTCTCACTCAATTGGCGAGTATTATAATCTCTTGGATGTGTCTCTAGTGTGTATAATTTACAATATTTGCGAATCTTGTAGATGTATGTACTGCGATTACATCTAGCAGATAGGGGTGTCAATTCTTGTAGCGTTCAAACTCATCAAAAATCTCACTTAAATTGGTATTGGTATAAAAAGTCTCAATTGGAAAACGTTCCCGATATAAATTATTCCGTATTTTAAATAGTAATAAGTACGAGCAATTGGATACTGGGACTTGCGTATATGTTTGCACAAAGTAGGCGCCTAAGTACGGCGTGGTTGTTTTGAAGAACTACTCGAGCGTTACTTGAACTACTTAAAACTTCGGCAGCAAATGAAGCGTTACAAAAATGAACGCCTCTCGCTCTTACCCAGCGCTTAGCGATTTTATCTTTTCATGCTAGTTTGAATATCCGCCCGTCATGATGAAACTCGTTACCTGTTCTGAAATTATTTCATGTGATAAGATGTAACATAAATCCTACTTCATTAAATTTGATATAATTATAATGTGTGTAAAACTCGGTCATTAAAATGCCATAACTTAAACAATTTAATATCGAATAATAGTCATGCAAAAAATATTTATCATATTCTAAAATGATGTATGTGTAGCGAAGGCTGTGCTGCTTTGCTGCGCTGCTACGCCGACTGGCTACTGCACCGCTACGTCCCAGGGTGAGGCGCGTAGCGATTCGCTGGAGGCGGCCGCTGGCGCGCGCGCTCGGTGACACGCGCTCCGCGGCGGCCGTCGGGTCGCATCGGATCCCAGAAGTCAGTTTTAAGCCATTACTTACTCGCTTGTTTTCGATTTGTTTTTTCCGACGAAAAAAGACAGCGCCATATACAAGCGGGACTAACTTTTGGGCAATCAGCGAGCCCAACTTCGGGGAGGGTTAAATCAAAGGGTTCCGGTTTTATGAAGACTTATTTCAGACTTACCTTCAAGTTGAAATTAGATTTAATCTGGCTCGAAGCTTTAGGATTGAATTTTGTAAACAATTTCGAATACCTCTACAACTTCCAGGCTTTGTTGAAATACCATTGGGAACTCGGGATCTCGTTGTTTAGTTCAAATACCTTTGAAATGAATTCGTACTTATATGAGGGCGAGTTTTGCAAATACGTACTCATGTTCAATGGACATAAAGTAAGTAATGCCTGTTTAATTGAGTTTATTTTGTTTCTGGGTGTTTGCGAAAAGGTAAAATGTATTTGTGAAAATAACAATGATTATCAACAAGCTACTAAGCTAATGTTAAATATATAAATACCGTGCCTGCTAATATTTGAGTGGACAGATTTATCCTGAATGAAAAGTTGAAATTGATTTATGCTTGTGTTTATTGAAAGGGCAAGCCTTTGTGTTCGGTTTCTGGAAAATATATTTTTATTGATACATTTACGCAGAGCGGGTTAATGTTAGGACGTGTGTTGGCTGAGAGGGATGCAACAATGGTCCCGGGCCGGATATGTGGCCCTTTGTACCAAGGCTTTTAAGTCTCGCCGCCGAACACTGACACCGCGGGGAAAAGGAAAAAACGTACGGTACGAGCTGGAAAATAAATATTATGCAAAAAAACCTCCTAAGAAAAAATATAACGAAAATGTAATTTTTATTAATTATTTCGTTGTTATAAAGTCTGCGTTTACTAGAAAAAGACCGTCAAAAAGTTAATCACATGTTTTTTGATCTAAGTACCTTACATACTTTCCACAGATAGTAAAAACTGCTATTTGAAATTACAATCCGACATTTTTTTTAATTTGTGTACATTTACTCCAAATAAAGCTCGGTCGTATTTCGCGTACCTGTGAAAGGACTAAGAATTTGGCATTTTTTATATTTAGATAAGAAATTGCTTTTTAACAACTATAAACACACAAAACTCAGTAAATAGCGTTCGCCAAAGTACAGTTTAAAAAAAATATTTTTAGAATCATAAACACTATTTTTACCTAGAATCCTGGTTTGATCGCCATTCTGATTTTCATATCACGAAAGGGGCAATCAAGATTCTTCAATCAAACTCCACTGGATGATAAGGGACAAAATTTCTTCCTCATATATATTCCTCAACCACCTGTCGGTTTCAGTATCATGGTCACAAACACAGTGGTTTTCATAAACAATAAAATTGTTAACTAAAAAAAAACAATAATATTGGTGATGTGGTTGCTGACTCTACAACAATACAATACGAGTCGGGGCCGAACCCTGTCGCGGTAGGATTCGTGACGTCACTATTTTTCTACGTAACACACATAGGTGCGTTTTACACTGAATTTGTACTTATACATGTCAATGTGTTTATATTGTCCACATTGCTACTATTGGAAATCGATGACGTATGTCAAACTCAAACGTACTTATAAAAATAAGTCGCATGAAACAACAGTTTAAAACCGGTCTAATTGATTATATTGATTTTTTTATAACGACGTTTACAAGAACACACTTATCCATAAAAATTGAATAATTTTTTAAGTAGATATAATTTACATAAAAACGAGAGAATATCAAAGAAATAACGTTTCCATTTCAAATTATGCTAATGATAATAGAAATGCGAGTCCCTTTTTCGCAAACATCTGACAACGAAAGAAAATATGCTGACGAGATCGTGAATAGGCATTCATTGGCTCTAAAACGTTTTTATTTTACAAAATAAAAAATACAAGCAGGTAGAGGTAAAAGCTAATTATCCCGTCGGAGTCCCTTTCCGTTCGAGTGTTTTGCCATCAAAACGCATGAATCGCTCGCTTATATTTATGGAGGAGAAAAAAGGGAAAACGACGTGCTGAATTAAGCCAACATTTTTCTAAGTGGGCAGTAAACGGGCTGCTTCCACCCATATATATTGAAGTGTCGTATATTTTACGATCCATCCCGCTCGAGGGCACTTCCACCGGCCAATAGGGTGAACATCCGCATTGAGTGGACAAAATTACGTACCTCGTGTTTTACAAACTCGACCTTTGTTTTAAAAGGCGCTTTACTTAACCTTTGACCGCTAACTACCGCCAATGCTAATATTTTTAAAAACATTTCAATATTGCATTATGAAGCTTATTGTGTACACATTAAGAATCTTATTCAAACGATAGCGGCTCATATGGAAAAGTTGGCAACTAAAGATCGAGCTAAAGTGCGTTATTAAAACTTTTAGGTCAGCTCTACGTGCCAAATATATTTTCTATTTTATGCTAAACTTTTATAATTTTGTTGTTTTTGTTTCAGTATACCTCAAGTAAGGTTACCATTAACCGTTAATATCTTAACCATTTAAACGAGTTTGTAGGAATTTGAGGGAATACTCATTTATACATCTAAGTCTAAACATACAGAAAAATAAAATTGAACTGTCTGTTTGTAATTCCAAAATTACAGCTCTTCACTAAATACATTATGAAAGTATACACGGTACTGACGTAAAATATTTTTTTTTAAATTTTTTCTTTGTATATCTGTTTGTAACTTAGTACTTACTGTATCCGCGGCTTCCGCGGGTCACCCATGAAATTAACTCTGCGCAGGTAAAACCGCGGGGTACAGGTATTCGTACATAAACACATTGCATTTTGTGTAGGTTAAGTGACATTCGCACGAAAACCACGCGAATGGTGTGGTTATTAGAGAAACAACTATAAGACTGCGCGACCTTTCAACCACGTTTTGAGTACAATTATTATGAAACAAAAGATACATAACTCTTATAATTATTCAGAAAGAACGAGCATATAACAAGGTGGTAATCATGTTTCGTGTGAAATGTGTGCAAAGCGTCTATTTAATTTGAAATTTGAATAATACCGCGGAGTAGGTTGCGGGACGTTTCTTCAGGACATGCAAACAATTAATTACTGGGGTTATTAATGCGCGGCATTAGTCAGTCTCGGACTCACAGATCCTCGCCTAAACCACAGGCCCGCAACGTATTTAAAACGTTCATGAATGTTTGTTTCACTATATTTTAGTAATAAATGGGTTTTTTAATTAATTTTGTTATATCTAATATCTTCTTGTATCTTCATATAACTTCATCTCATCTCGGAATATTTGTTCCTCTCTCTTTGATAATTTTTCGTTGTCTGGTAAACCAGTGCTACGTGTAAAAGTGATATGTAATATTTTTACACAACTGAAAAAATATCATAACCTGCTACTGACAGGAACCTTAGCAAAACTAGTTGTTGGAATAATTTATCAGCCGCTAAATGGATATGCTTGGGAAAATGCAATTGAGCATCCTCAATGTTTTTCAAGTAAGTATAAAAATCTATAATTATTAATAAAAAAATATATACAATATCACAATAAGCAAAAACAGTATAATATAGTCGCCTACACTCCAGTAACTGGACTCGTAGACGTGCCCCGAAAGAGAAACGTTAAACAGTTTACTTTAAAACTCGCAGTTATTGCGGACTGAGCCGGCCGAGTATAAAGAGCCAGCTAAATTTATTACACCGAAGAGAGCTTGTCAAACTTAATTTTGAGCAGATAACCTTATTTTGGTATCTGTTATTGCAAATATAAATCGGCAATGATTATGAGACATATGTAAGTATATGGAGTGTATAAGTCTGTATCTGTCACTCGGTCAAACTATCATGGCAAAGGTAGAGTATAATACTATGAAAAGGTAACCGATATTATTTTCCTAGCATTGGATCTCTATTGTATTCTACTTTAAATGCTGCTTAAACTTTTGTGTAAAGCTCACATATTTTCCAAATATTTTTACTTATTCACCCTATCGTGATCGGTTATTGAATTCTAAACGTCAGTTGCAGAAAAAAATCGTAGGATAAAGTTATTCCTAATATATATCGAAATGTGTAAGCAAATCGCAAGCTATTAACATACTTCTAAATTATGTAAGGATTGAGGATCACGAAAGAGCGCGATATGATAATCTCACTAAAATTAATTACTTGTCGGCTCTTAGTGCACGTTATTAGTTATATGGAACAAACAGAATTTCATAGTGAGACGTTTCATAGCGAAATGTTTTTTTAATATATATTTTAAATTACCTACAATAAATATTTATGTCCACCATATGAGCTACGTGAAATAACACGATTTTATTTGCGAAGTAATATGTATGACAGGGAGGTTCCTTTACTCGTAGGCCACAGTGTCCTTAATAAGAATGTCTAGGCATAATTTCAAAGACTGTGCTAGATTCTCTCTCTGCCTACCATGTTTCATCATACAGGGTAGGCAGTCTAGGCAGAGGGAATAGTTCTTCAATTTACTCTTCAATTACATTCGCTTCCATCCACATTCATAAACTCTTCATACATACGTGTTTTTAATACTCGTCACATTACGATCCTCAATTGATAAATCACTTTGATCTCCTCTTTGAAAGAGTTAATCCCCACGAAAGAAGACTTATATCGCGTTATATATTCTTTCAAAAATACGTAGTATTTTATCGCTTGTATCCAGCCTATCCCCACGACCACGAGTTACCAACACGATAAGGTCCTTATTACTATTATTGTGAAGGTTGTTAATTAACTATCGACAAGTGTTGAGGGTGGCCCAACTGATAACGTGCATGTAATCCTATAAAATATACCTATTGCCTCCCGCTCCGCCCGTTATTTGTAATTACTCGTCTCGTCTACTCGGGTTGGTGATTTTCCTGTAAGCCTTTGTTTTTTTTTACATTAAATATGCGCTCATACATAGTTTACAGTTATGATTATTACTATGAACTTGTCTCTCTTGGGAAATTATAAAAAACCCACTATAAATCATTTTTACTTAATTTTAAACGTAATCGAAGTATAATATTCTAACTTCGTTCTGATTTGATTGTAGATTTTTCGCACCTATATTTCAGATTTACCATAAATTATAGTGTTGACTACAATCGATTACGTTATAATTGAGGCATTGATTTTCAAGTAACCCATCGTTATATACGTAACAAAAAGTACTGAAACTACCTCTATACTTAAACTATTACAAGAATTTAATTTAGCTAAGTGTACAATTTCATAAAAATAGAATAAAATCCTTCTACTAAGTACACTATTGTTGTGTGGGTGCTGTGACGGTCTTCAAATATTATAAGCCATGTTTCGGGTAGTTGTTAGTTTTTGTTGTAATAAACAGTCTCTCGTTAACGCCCGACTTTCATTGACGTTTCACTGGCGACGAGGTGCAGGAATTCGAACAATTTATTTTATTCGTTATCTTGAGTAGCCAAATAACAAGTGCAAAATGTCGATCGGTAGAATCGAGCCATTCAACTTGGCATCTAAGCAATGGCCAGCGTATATTCGTCGCGTTAATCAATTTATAGTGCTGAACAAAATATCCGAGCAACTAAAAGTGTCGATGTTGATTACGGTGGTAGGGGAAGAAACGTATGCATTAATGTGCGACTTGTGTTCACCTAAGTATCCGGAAGATAAGACTTACGATGAATTAGTGAAACTGGTGACGGAACATTTAATTTGTAACTTAGTTGGGAGAAGTGTGACGGTCTTCAAATATTATAAGCCATGTTTAGGGTAGTTGTTAGTTTTTGTTGTAATAAACAGTCTGTCGTTAACGCCCGACTTTCATTGACGTTCCAGGTGCCAAGGGGCTGAAAAAGACAATTTATCACCAAGCAATCTCATTTTATCAAACAATCCAATAACACAATAATTTGCCATTTGTTTCCTTAATTCACTTTCATTCACTCCTCCGCTTAGAAGCACAAAGAATCACTGTCCCTAACTCGGTCATTACTTGCTCGACCAAAATTGGATCATTAGCACCCGGGTCCATGCAGCATTCCGGTCGGCCAGGGACGTTAGCCACTCGCCTCAATGGTCATATAAATGCGCCAGACAACCGTCCGAGACGTCTGACAAAAGGCACTTAAATATAAGCCTTTACCTCAGATTATTCAGCAACAATTTAAATTTTGAATGCGAGTGAATACAGATATCACGGTTGATACAGAAAAAAATACGAGTATATCACATTGCGTCTACCCCAAATATATGACGGATCGATGAATTTTAAGTTTTAACATACAAACTGTTTTTATATCAAAAATTTTTTTTAAGTAATCTATAAACTAAAAAAAAATATATATTAGGCCTGAGATGAGAGCCAACAACTGATGCCCAATACCGTACCGATTTGATCTTACAATAAATATTAATTTAATTCTACTACAAATTAGATGTTGGATTTTATTTAGTGTATTGATTTTTGAAGTGCTTCAAATATTGAATTGTCGAAAATTACAAAACCGTACTCGTTAGACAAGGTACCTATAAATAATACTAAATGTAACACTACATACTAAAAAAAATTGTATTCAGTAAATGCATGATTTGCATTTGTAAAGAACTTTAGAACTTTAAATAGAATTCGAATGTGTCTAAAGTCTATGCTCTGCGGTGCACATGCTCATAATTGGTGTTTATGGTTTTGTAGCGCGATGGCTATATGTCCTGGGTGTGCTGGGCGCTTTGAGTCGCTATTTCTCTCCGTTTGATGTGTTTAATTACTTTGTTTGTTTCGGTTGCGATGCTTGGTGCGGTCGCCCTAAGTCGAAAACGCTTCCAAAACTGTTAGCAATTCAAAATTAAATGTTACCCACGTCAAACTAGCAAATAGTTTTATACTCAAAACGAAATAATTACAGCTTTACCTATAGGAGTTCAGATGAAGTGCCACTAGCCGGTGCTCGGGTGATTGATGATAAATTACATTTCAATGGCCTTTGTACCAGGACCATTGTTTTCTAATAATAACCTTTGATGCCTTGACACTTTGTACCATAATACACGTCATTTATTAAAATGATTTATTTATCTGTATGCATGGATAGGGACGAGAAGGGATTTTTATTATCTGTCATTTAATAACGATGTGAAATTATAAAAAAATAACTGAACTAAGTAGAAGAAGAAAATCATTTGGCCGCTTACATTTTTAGGTCCTAACAAAATTATTGAATGTTCTATCGATCATAGTTTTATTAAAAATATTTTTTCTGTATTTAGCCAAAATCTGCATAGTCGAATTATAGCCCACTATAAATTAATGAATAAATATTTCCAATTTATTTATTTCCAATACTACAGTAAAGAAACAATATTAAACTTACGAGTAAAGGTGAATGTAATAAACCAGTGGCAGTAAGTAGCGATCAAATGTCGCTTACCTTCCCCAGTAAGACATATTCCCGAGGCATTCTTACCGTTTCCCGAGCTGTGTAAGCACCGTATTACCCCGTAATCATTTATGTTTATTTGCATTCGAGGGGAAAGCCCAGTTGGCTGTAAGCTGAAGGCGTTTAACCTTTCCAGCTATTAAGTATATTTTAGCACCATTCTTGCTTTTTTAAATATTTTGTTCACTTTTAACGCTCTTAAGTATTTTGTTTGAAGAAATTAAATAATACGGTTTGAGCATGATACAATTTAGTAAGCTGGTCTAATATTAAAAATACTAGGATTTTTTATGGAAACTCGTTGAGTTCATGAATGATTAATTTCAGCCGAAGGTCTTGTTTGAATTAGATGATATCCGGATTCGATTGTAATGGATTTCTCGGGGTTTACGGTATTCCTGTGTAAAATATAGTAGGGCTGTCATGAAGAACGAAGTAATGAACACAGAATTTTAATTTCAGTTGATAGCTTTCAATGCATAATTTGGTCTGCGTAGAAGTGTTCATGCCAAACGAAATGCCTATGTTCTTATTACGTATTATAATTGTTACAATACCAGCTTCATTGTGTGTGTGTGCGACAAATAAAGTTACTTACTCATCAAAAGATTTACCTAATGCAAATAATGTAGGCCGTAGGTAAAGGCGAGTAATTAAAATGTTTAATTTTAAAGTAAGAGCGGCGGGGGCGTTCCGCTAGGACGAGCCTTGGGTCCACAATATATCTTGTGAGCAGGCAACCGCGATTTGACTGACGGCGCACTCTGAAAGGACATTTATCAGTCTCACTAGCGGGTTACACTAAACCAAACAACAATGAATTCTCATTGACAAATTATCTCGCCATTTCTTGTTGTAAACTCCTTTCTTTTGACTAATGGACCCCAAGACGGATAATTGTTAGGTGAGAAGTTGAACGGGTTCAAGATTTCCATCTATGTGTTACAAATCGCGTTGCCCTGACCGAGACGCTCCTGTGATATTTTACTGTGACACAAATAACAACCGTTCGAATTTATTACATACTAGCGGACGTCACACGGTTCCACTCGTATCATATTAAATGCAAACAAACAAAAACAAACAATCAAATCATACCTCTTTATAATATTAGTTATTAGTTAGCACAGCAGAGAACATTTTACGCTCTTATTTATAAATTTCAAAATCATTTCTTGAAAGACAACAAGAATATGTATGATTTTGAAATGTGTATGTTAGTAATTTGATTATTAGTATATCGAATGGATCATCACAATCACTATATCTATATCTATATCTATACAGATAAATAAAATTGAAGTGTCTGTTTGTAATTCCAAAATTTCACTAAATGCATATGAAAATATATAAAACCAATTTTAAAATTTTTTCTCTGTCTGTCTGTCTGTCTGTCTGTCTGTCTGTCCGTCTGTCTGTCTGTCTGTCTGTCTGTTTGTTTCGGATAATCTCTGAAACGGCTGGACTGGTTTTAACGGGACTTTCACTAGCAGGTAGCTGATTTCAAGGAGTAACATAGGCTACTTTTATTTATTAAAAATATTAAGGTTCCGCGACAATAAGGATGAAACTAAATCTACGCGGCTGAAACCGCGGGGCACAGCTAGTTTTCTGAATAAAATGAAATATCATTGTATTCAGAAACCCATTATTCCTCTCATCTACTACTAGTTCTAAGTAAATGATTTCCCTGAAACATAAATGTTAATGGATATACGGTATAAAAGGATAAAAACGAGCCGTCTTATGATTATCGGCTATAGCACTTGGACCTCCACCGCGTCTCTGAATGTAAGGCACTTATGAAAATGAATGTAAAACGTGGATAAACCAAAGCCTATTTTCTGCACGAAGTAAAGCGGGCGGTTACAAATTGCTTTGGGCAAAGCGTAAATTTTAATTTTATCTCTAATACCCAAATGAGTACCGTGACTCGACATAATAAATGTAGTCTTCCCACGTTAGCGGCACGGCGGCAGGTACATGTAGCCTGCTCGCGGCTGCATTACTGCATTCTATCATATTATGAACTGGCAGAAAATAACGAAACTCAGTACTATTTATAAAAAAACTAGTGATTAGGGCCTTTCGTGATAAGTATTCTATAAATAAGCATATCATTAAAATTTTCACAAGAGCCAATGATATGACTTAAGATGGGTTTTTTATCATTCTAAAACAATGTGATAAACATCTTTGATCAATAAATATACTCGTATAAAAAAATCACGTAAAGTTATTAATGTTTTTTGAAATAATAGAGTCGAGAAATTCATAAGTTCATTTATTAGTGGGAGAAAATTCAAAATGAAATAAAGACACGTCTACGTCTTGTTATCGTCGGGCGCACGCCCCGCTTCACTCAGCGACCTCTAGCACCTGCAATAATATTAAGCAACTTTAACTCAACTCTGCTAGAAATGCAAACAAGATAAACGTTGATTATAAATAATGCATAGATTTAATTTTAATCAATATTTATGAAAAATAAATAACTCGCACAATTACACCTGCAAACAATGTACGTAAGCTTACCTATTCGAAAGAGTTCCCGAAGGCAAGGCAGAGATGAGACAACACTCACTTTTCTCCGAAATACTTAAGTGCTTACTCTCAGGCAATACATTATAATATAGTATCTAATCTACCTACAACCCAACCATACTCTCATTACTATCAAGTTATATAAGACTAGCGGACGTCACACGGTTTCACCCGCGTAGTTCTCGTTTCCGTGAGAGTACGGGGATAAAATATAGCCTACATTCATTTGTGATTATATAGTATTCAAATGGTGAAAACTTTTTTTAAATCGGTCCAGTATTTTTTAAGCTAATTCGTTACAAAACTACTTACATACAAATCTTTTCTCTTTATGATGTTAATATAGATATAATCGAATAAGTAAAAAATGTCAATGCAAGTCATTATCACAGAGTCGCTATAATTGTTATTGTAAGTATTCGTAGTCAATGAGAACAGTCGCGTATCAATTACAATACAATCGAATCACTTATGTGTTTAAGGAAGCGTTCGACTAGCTGTGGGTAGGACGCGCCACTTCCGTGTGCCAGTCACGGCGGGACAGTTTATTTCAACTTCTCAACTTCTCGAGTGTTCTAAAGGGGCATAATTTTCATAAGGAATGCGCCATTGCGCGCCGGGGCTAAAATTAGATTCATCAGCCTTCCGGGCACATTTCCTCGATACATCATCATAGCTACCAATTCTATTCGACATCCTAACGAGTGTGCGAGCATTGTTTTGTTAACTTTTGTTTTGCATATTTTGCATTTTGTTACGTAGAAATTAAGGTACCTGTGGAAAGTAGAACACAGGAATGACGAGGCTTAACCCATAACATGGAGTTGAGAAATGATAATGACGATAAAAATGAAGACAGAAACATACCTATTTCAGGCCTAATATGAAAATTATACTTACGTTCTAATATTGCCTAGCATTAGGCGGATAAAGACCATAACCGTAAAACTTTCAACCAAATTACCATACCGGCCATATACCTGAATAATGCGCATTTTTCATTATAATATGTGCTGTTCTATTCGGAAATATATCATTATGTCTACTTATCACATTATTATCTTTATACGTTTAAACCTGTTATTTAATTTCATTTTTGATCTTATTTTGTTTATATTTTACTAAGAAATATTTTTTTATTCACAGTAATCTTTCCATTAAACCGACATGACATCAAGCGTTTTTTATTTAAATTACATGTGAATAAAGTAATGAAAACGCTTGATGCATGCAAACGTGCGAGACACATTGAATACAAGGTGCCGTTCGGGATACAGACATAATTTACTTATCTCACGCGAGACCAGAAAGTTTTGCTCAAACAAATAATATAGGTTTCGTTGCGCGGGGAGCACCTGGGCGGCACTACGATCGGTGTATCCCAGGGGAAATAAAAACTTTGTCGCACGTCGCTTGTCCTAAAGCCTTCTTACTTGCTCCACTCTCCAAGACACGTTCACCGATTTGCTACCGACCTACACTTTATAGCTTTGATTCGCAACGAGCACTGTCTTTACGATATTGTTTCACATTACAGTTACGTTAAATTGATCCTAAAAGAATGCTAATTTATTTGGTTTTCATAATTATAAGTTATCTCAATGTTAAAGACCAGGGATCTGAGTAGGTCTCTTCATTCTGAGCATGTCATTAAAATGTCCATGGAAGAGAATTAACGAACGTCGGCAGTTCTTCGTTCTAGCGTCGGAATTTCTCGAAATGACTTCGCTAATATTACTAGTGTTGAAAGTTTTCGACGTCCCAAGTTCGATAACTGCCCGGATCTCAGCAGGAATTTTTAAATTAATTCAAAGGAAAAATAAAATTAACGAAGTTGGTGAAAATTAAATTACACCAGTCGTAACTTATGTCAAGAAAGTTTGGACGAGCATAAGGGCATAATGAACTAATCGTATCAAAATATTTGCTTGTCATGGTTGAGTGAAGCATTCCGGTCACACCTGTAAGTGTAAATATTTAGTTAGATGCGGTTTCAAATCAAAATGTAATAAAGAAAATATTATATATAATAGCCGTTGTGGCCTTGTGGTATGAACAGGCGCCTGGTACGCAAGCGACTCAAGTTTAAATCCCAGCGGCATGAGAAGAAATTCAAAGACATGTATACTGCCTAAGACGGCGATGGACTCACCCTCTGTCATAATGAAATGTGGGTGTTGTTATTACAGCACTTCTGCTTACCCCTTTGGGGACCCGTGTGGATGTCCTGAGCATTTTCTTATAAAATCTTATAAACTAAAATAAATCAAACGTTTTACGCGAGTGCAATTTTGTTATCAGGCACCTAAATTAATCGACTCTGACATATTATTGTGGAATAGTTAAATAAATGTCAAACAAGGTAAGTTGTTTCTAAATTTCACAAAGTTTTTCTAATACAATCGTATTTAGCAAAAGTTTGTGAGTATGATAATGAATATACGAATCTTAATTAAGTTTGCAACTAAAGTCCTTTTTGGAATTTCTTGAACGAGAAGTTCATTCTTCATCTTCTCCACTTCTCTAATCTATAGAATCTTTGAATAAACATTTGCCTTCTTTGCCCTTTTGCACTCGTAAAAGGGATTTGGAAAACTCGCCTAAACTTATTTAAAGTTTTACCCTAGGAAATCCTTTCGCAAGCAGTTTAATGTAGAATAGAATATGTATCAGAGTATAAGGGAGGGTTACTGGGAATTGGTTAGACAGGTAAACAAGTGTTCGATAACTTACTTGATCTGGCCCTTATTTGCGCTCTATTGAATTTTTTGAATGAAATTAAATGAGAAATTTGTTTCAGAATAGTAGCTGTGTTAGTCTACTTAGTTAGTGCTATCGATGAAAGAGGGATACGAACGGATCAAGTTGTGTATGAGTAAATAATAAAAATTTAAATTAATGAAGATATACGTCGTAAACAACTGTAACATTTGTGAAACAGTTGCTTGCACTGGTTGCGTGTGTATATACAAAAAGTAATAATATAAATATGAGGTTCGATTTTACTTGACACTGGGTGCTAATTCAGATAACAATAAAAATATCTATATATAATATACAATTACTTAGAATAAATCATGATTTTCCTAGCAGCGTAACTTTAACTTTATAATGTACCCTCAAATAATCTAAGGGCTCTACTCGCAACGCAGCTAAAGATAGTTAGAATTAAAATGTTGACGAGCCTTTGTTACAAAGTTTTCATCTTAACGAAGGCCTGTTTTAGACCGTAAGTAGTTGGTGTAGATACATTGATGAGGGTAAACATAAACACTCTCCAATAACGTCTAACGTATAGATCAGCTTTTCAGTTTTCAAAGGGTCTCAAGTTGAAGTTCGCCCGAAGGTATTTCTTGGATCATCAAGACGGTTTTCCAATTTTAACTTTACTTAACCAAGCGGCGGTAGCAATTTTAGAATTATCTTTCTTCTTTGGCGGCTCATCAAAATCTGTTTGTTGATCTTACAAAGTTTTCTGGGTGCACAGGTAACTTAGTTTTTATTTGAAACTTATAACAATTTGTTAATTAATTCATTGGCTGTTGGAGTATTTAAACTTGTTGGGAATGAAATGATTTAAACTTATTTCCATTATAATCTGATTTGCGGTTTAAATTTTATTTTAAGACTAGTATAACTTTAAGTCAGCAGATTTATATATATATATTCTTTTATTGTTTTTTATTCCCTACATATTTAATTCTCATCAATATATTTTATTGGGTATATTGTTTTTTTCACTATTAAAACCATTGCGAATTAGTATCAAACTTACATAATTTTAAAATTGCTCGTGTATTGTATTGTATAGGTAACTGATGACATGTGTCATTGTTTAGAGATCTAGGGAGCGGCGCCGGAGTCAATATGCGGAACATTTCCTATTACACGCCCACTTCTTCCCGTGAACGAAAGGATTTGGATAGAGTTGTGATTCTGCAACCCTAGTAAATAATTTCAGAGGCATTTTAAATTCCGACAGGATACCTGCTCATAAAAGATATTCCCTGTAGATACAATATGCTGATTAACTGCTTTTAGATGCGTTACAAACTATAATTATTGGCAAGGTATTTGAGAATTTGTATAAAATCTAAAATTAGCATAAAAGCATAGACTAGAGACATAGAGACAAGTGAATACATAACAATTTTCATATTCTCCCTGGCTTTTTTTAAATTGATGACCGCGACCGAATGCTTAACGTAATGAGTAGGGAGAAGGGTCGTCAAGAAAGAAATATGTACTTATGAGTTTCACTCATGCAGTAAGTAAATAATTATGCAATAATCCCATACGGTAGTAAAATACATCTCAGTTTGTGATGCTTAGCTTAACTGGAAAAAACTTATAAAACGTAGGTATTATCAACTCTAGATATGTTAAGCAATATTTTTATTCCAACACAATTTGTAATGGAAGCGACACGCGGAGACAAGAGAGCAAGGCTAGGGCGGACGGGGTCGGCGGGCGGCGCGAAATTACTTGCAAATTCCATTTACCCACTCCGTGGCCGACTGAAGGAACCGGTTGCTGGTGCTTCTCATATTGGTAACTCATGCTCCACTCTAGCGACGAGTATTTCCGCGCCCTAATATGGATACACAAATAATGGTTTATGGATTGGTTTTATGATTGAAATTTTGGTGCCACAGTTTAATATATCTAGTTGTTTAAATCAGTGTTTTATTCTTTTGTTTGCAAGGATCAATACTCACAATATGCTCATGCTTGTATATCGTGGGGGTAAACAGAGACTACATTGTTTGTTGGTTCGATCTTTACTTCTTTCACTTCGTACACATTCATGCAACTCTTCAGACCGAACCTTATACCTACGACTTTCATAAAACCTAGAGCCAATATTTGTTTGCATATAATTTGTATTCACTATTCACACCTTAACTGAAAAGAACTGGTAATATTCTTGAAATCCGCACGAAACATGATCAGAAGTTTCTTGTTCTTCATGTTTGCGGTGTGATTACCAATGGAGGAGTGTTCGAGGACCTCCGATTGGTATGTAAGTTACCGGGCGTTACGGCGAACTTAGCTCATTACTACAGCCACGCCATCGGAATGACAATGGACGGAATTTTTACTTCATTTCCGTCCACGCTTATTAGGTGCTCTTGGACTTGCAATGAGTCTGAAACTGATCCGAAGCCGCATATTGAATTCAACTCTCTAAAGATGCTGTTTTGTTTGAGTACTTCAAGAAGCCTGATTTTCACGACCGGGAAGAGAATACTATAGATTTTTTCTGAATTTGTTTGATTTTGTAAGTGACTAGTATTTTAGGAACAATATATTTTACACAGATAAAATGTGAGGTATACTTTTAGCAAACTTTGGCTATCTTTGAATTTTCTGTGATTTCATAGTTAAAGCACTAGTTGATTCTATGTTTTCATATCTCAAAATCACACACATTGCACGATTACTTGTCGTAGTCGTTATTGGCAGTACCTATTCTAAGACTTGTCACAAACCTGGCTTATGAATAATTTACGCGAGTGCCGCGACCGCAAAGTGTTTATTGTGATAGCGCGCTTGGCTTCACAACCACAGTCTCATGTAAGATAAAACACCTAGATTTTCCCTCTCAATCTCCGGAGGTATGTTTGCGAAACGTCCTTGCAATGAAAGATCACAAAGTCAATGAGGAGCTATAGTAAAGTGAGTTATATTTTCCTCGCAGCAAGTCCGATTGTGTGTAGTTTCATGAACCTCACTCTAGCTACCGTAACAAACCGAGGCAGACCACCTAAGAAGTTATTCCAACGGATAACATTACAGCATTTAGTATCCAATGCCACTGGGATAAGGTTGATAATTATTTGCAAGCCTCATAGCCGTTTGCAGTGAGTGCCGGAATCGAGGGAAGGTGGTAGTAAATAACCAGCGAGATCGGATTATTTCGATAAGATCGTAAAATGAAACAAGGCGCGCCTCGGAGGAACGTTTTCTTTTTGAATATGTTTCACGTTAGCCGGCACATTGGCCACGTACGGATGTAAAATGTGAAAGTTTGACTTGGCTCATTTTGTCGTACCTTACACTTGTGCTACTTGGGCAGAATACGACCATGAGGTTGAGATATGATGGTGCTGCCTCGCTACTACAGAATGGATTATTATCTTATTGTAGCTAGGTGTGAAATATTGGATGGGAGTGGAATCAGAAAACAATTGCTTAAATTCAATAAAAACGTAACAATCGCATTGTGATAGATATTAAAATAAAACTCTATATTGTCTTAAAAACAGAGATATTTAGAACATTTAAGAAGGATGCATATTGCAGTGTGACTGATACAGTGTGTAATGTCAGTTTTTATCAGTACATTATAATTTATGGCGGCTAGCCGTGTGTAGGCATGTGGGCACGCGCGGGCTCCGGACGGTCCGGGAGCAATCTTATTTTTCCGGCGCTGGCGCGGTGCCGGCGGCTTATTGCCTACGTGCCACCGGGCCGGTCGCGCGCCCGTCATATTATTCTATCGGCTATCGGCTGCTCACACACCCCGCCGCACCGTATTAGTATACCCGACACTGCCTTCTTCTGATATTGCGCCGCATCGTAAATAATATCGCCTCAGGCCAACTAACCGCACTCATGGAAAGCTCTACCTACTTATTACCTTGATAACACTTTCAGCGAGTTAATACCGTTTGGGGTGAATGATAGGGTGTTTGGCAAAATTGATATTTTTATCTTTACATCAACCGATGAAGGAGGGGTTTTGGAGGACAAATATCAACTACACTGGAGAAGCGTAATATTGTTTTGATGTTTTTTTCAAGGTCTTGCTATAAACATCTAAAAACGTTATTTATATACTTATGACGATTAGTTTGTTATTAGGTTGCAGAATTTCTCAGTAACAAATGAGAGCAACACTTTTATGATGGAACTTGTTTATGACAATTACGCGAACAGTAACATAATAAGGGTGGTCACAGGCCGCGTTATTGTGACCGCGGTCGGCGGGGAATGTCGGTACAGTCAGAAAAAGTGAAAGTTTTTATCTACGCCTCCCCGGTCGCCCGTTCTCATTTCACGGAGCCACTCTTGATCACAATCGCTTTCCTAGGGTTGAACAACCCGCTAAATTTTAACTTTTCTAAATTTTAATAATAATAATAGCTGACTAGCTTAGAATAAGACTAGCTAGTCTTCGTGTTTACATAGAAATTGGTACTAAAAGCGTGGTTCGGAAAGAAATTAGTTAAGAAATCGATATAAAACTTTATATGAATTGTTTTAAAACGTTCTCTAAAAATAAAACACACAGTCGAATTGATAACCTCCTCCTTATTTTGAACTCGGTTAAAAATATACATTGCTTGCAATTTTTATTTCAGTAATTTTCAACTAATAGTTAGTTAATGTTTTGTTTTCGTCATTTTATTTTGGCATCGAAGAACAGGTATTTTAAACAAGTGTCGGGGCTTAAAACTTAGGTTTAAAGACTTGCTACGAAGAGAATACTAAAGTGAAAAATGAAAACAAACACCCCTGCGGCGAGAACAAAGAAAAAACGTTGTAAACTCGAGGGGGTGATACGTCAAAAAATTATGTGACCAAGTGCCGAGACACGTTGATCCTCTCCTAAGAAAGTGACACGTACTTTGTAAATATGCGTTTTTGTCACTCCTCAAGCGCTATTTACGGCTTTAGTTCATTACTTGATTAAATTTTTGACGTGACAAATAGTGTCGTTTGCGTAAAGGGGGAAGTTAAGGGTGAACTGGTGTAAGTAATGGATGTGTATGTCATATTACATGTCTATAATAGGAAGCATTTGTGCTTGAACCAACAACTATAAAAAAATTGTATCCCAAATTATTTGAGGATTTTGAAGCAAATTATATTGTCTCCTAAACCCTGTATAAAACTGTAAACTTAATGACAGGTATACAGCACAACTTTAGTGTTTTCGGCCATAGTCGAGAAAAAGTTCGTCTGAGGTTAGCAGCTACTGCAGTCTATGAGCCCTAGTAACACCAAGGGCGTTTCTCTCGCGCTAACCTAACCATATAAATAATGGAACCGCTTAACAAAAAAATATACAGTTTTGTCGCCTAGTCCCCCTATTGTAAATTGTCTTGATCGACTTACGACCTTAGGTTTTCCGAGTCACGTCTTTTACTCGGCGATATATATTTTTATGCAGTACTGACTGTGATCCACGGTTTCACCCGTCAGTCTTCAGTTACATTTTTTATATGGGGATTTTGAATACCATAGTTTTCGGTCGGGCAAAGTCGGTTTTTCCATTTGTAACTTCCTAGCTCGAAGTCTGGATTAGTGCCTTGCTATAGCTGGTGAAATGTGGGTGTATTATAAGTATATCTCTACGTACCCCCGTGAGGAATACAGGCGTGACCATATGTTTAGTTGTCTAGTTCCCACAGTGCCGTGACTTAGTTTGGGTCTACAACCTAAACTCTGGTCCCAGATTGTGAAATGTCATAGACTCTATGAAACTTAAATCTATACAGATAAATAAAATGGAAGTGTCTGTGTGTAGTTCCAAATTAGCAACTTTCACCAAATGCATACTAAAGAAAACACAGTTAGCTGTTTGTTACGGCTAATCTATGAAACGGCTGAACCGATTTTAACGAGTCTGTTACTGACAGATAGCTGGTTTTAGAAGAAGTAACTTAGAGTACATACATAGATTTTTTATTTAAAAAAAATAGGGATCTGCAAAATAAAGCCACCCTTGAAATGAAGTTTATGCGGGTGAAACCGCGGGGCTAGTCAATTATAAAAGAAATATGTTTTTTCCTGCATAATTTCTAAATCTCATCCCAATTTCAGAGCCACAGTCCCGGAATGATTCTTGAGGCAAGTTCGGAAGCTGAACGAAGCCGATTCCATTATATTAGTACATCGCGTTAGTGGCTCCATGGGTCGGCAGCCCCTAATAAAATGAGTGGAGGTAACGGCGTGTTTGCAGTGACGCGGCCGAGATGCTGATAGCGCACGCTCGCCGGCTCTTATGAACTAGCGTATAAACCGAGCTGAATAAAAAGTACATTCATACCTATATAATTTATGTTTATTACACTTTCTACGTAGATTATCATTGTTTTGATGTTGGGATTATGTTTTTCTACTAAAACATTCATGGGGATAGCAACAAGTCAAGACAATATTTAGCCTTATTATGTTTCCAGAAAAATAGTGATCTACTTTAGGTCTTTATTTGAATTGAATATTGACTCAAATCAGTATCCTTAGGGAGCTTTCTATTCTTCTTAATTATTTTACTTTTTGCACAAGATACGTGGAAAATTAGGTCCTTGAATTAATGCGAAATGCGTAGAGAAATGTGGATGCATAATATAAAATAGCCACACTTTGTAGTCAGGGTTACATTAAATAAATCAACAACAGTTTTAATATAATTAAGCCATGCCTGAAGTACGCTTGAAACTTTCCCAGTTTTAATTCGCCTGTGAGATTTTAATTTAGCGAGAAACTGTTTCCTCGAACTTGTTATAATGTATTCATATATTAACAAAATACTGACATTCAGCCCGGCACGGCTGCGTAAAACCAAAATATCAAGCATTATTTTATTTGTACAACCTACATTTTAACAAATCTAATAATAATTAACATAATTCGTACATGTATGTCACTATCACACACAAGAACACAAATATTACAAAATATTGATTTATAAAATCAGGTGATCAGCCGCATCGGGTTGAATCAAGTATGATTTTTAAAATAAACTTGACCAAACTGTTATAAGTGTGTAGGATTTATATGTTCTAGAATATTCTGTAATAAACCTAGAACAGTGTGATCTTATATATAAAAATGAATCCCCATTTCCCTTGGTCACGGCATTACGCGTGAACGGCTGGACCGATTCTACCGGGACTTTTACTGGCAGATAGCTGCTGTTTCAAGGAGTGTATTAGACTAACTTTAATTAAAAAAAACAGTATGAAACTTAATCTACGCGGGTGAAACCGCGGGGCACAACTAGTCTTATATATAAAATCAATCCCCATTTCCCTTGGTCACTTCATCACGCGTAAACGGCTGGACGGATTTTAACGGGACTTTCACTGGCAGATAGCTGATGTTTCAAGGAGTGTTTTAGGCTAATTTTATTTAAAAAAAGACTTAAGGGTTCCGCGGGACACCCATGAAATTAACTCTACGTGGGTGAAACCGCGGGGCATAGCTAGTCCACAATAAATCTTTAGATCACCTAAAACGATTTATCCAGTGAAGGCATTATCCTTTATATATTTCCTTGAATATTTCGATAAGCCGCGCTCGGGTATTCCGTAGAACGAGAAAGCATTAACTTATTTTGTACTGCAGTGACATTTTTCTTTATGAACTCCCTCGCCCTGTTTTTATTAATTCCTACTCCCTAGCCCCAAATAAAAGCTTAAAAAAGGAAATATTTTATACTGTAAATACCTCTCAAGGAGTACATTCCGCATGCTGGTTTTTCCTTATTTAGATAATGGTATTACTGACATAACCGGGATCACACTTTCATAATTTTAAGCGTTCGTGTTGTTTCTCATATCGATATTCATACTGAAATAAAAAAACTCAGAAGTGTTTCCCTCTGCGTTGCTTAGTGCTTAAAGGTTTGAGCAGATTTTGCCTAGATATAGAGCTTATTAGCTAATAAGCTAACTTACTAGCTCTTCTGAAATTCTGATACAGAAACTCATACGGATTATGTTGTCAGCAAAAAGCTAGTTTATCAAAAATATAGCACTCAATGATTTTCTGATGTACTCTATAATGATTAATAGTAAAGTGTCTACTGCCCCCGTCCCTTACAGCAGCAGGTCATAGTAGGTCTGGAACAACGTTATAAGACCATAGGAGTGTGAGCTCCACCGTCTTATACCACTGATTTATCCACGAGACGTTGACGCTATGTCGAGTGGCGTTACGTCGAGTGGCGCTACGTCGAATTTGAATCAGTGAGGCTAACCAATTGGTATGTTGGCCCCTATAATACACGTCATTGGTGAAAACTGGGTGTAATCCTTTTCTCCCTCCAGAGTTTGTTGAAGATGATATAGCAATATTTCTATGTTTTTCGCTTGCGTAGAGCCTGTAGTAGTTAATATGTCGTAGATAGAATTTATATCTTAACGGCTGGTTGTAATTGAATTTCTTGCTCTATTTATATGTATCATAAGAATGCTTTGCGGCAATAGATTTATATGACTTTGCGTTTTAATTAAAACACTTTACCAGTGTTTAGATTTGTTCTAACATTAAAAGAAGTTTTTTTGCAACTCAGTGCAGAAGAAAATCTGAATTTAGAACAAAATGTTTGTTTCAAAAATGTGTTAGTGATAAGATGTTTATTTTGAGTTGCTGCCTGTAGTAAACTACACTAGTGCTCACCGACTCCATGAGGTTTCTTAAAAGATTGGTGTGACGTCACTAAATATGAGACACGTCACAACATGGGTTAGCGAGGTTTTTTTTTTTTTTTTTTTATTGACGAGGTGGAAACCTTCAAAATGTCCCCGACCGCCCTGGGAGAGGCAGATCGGGGTATGTGCTATTTTTTACCGCACTAAAACCCCCCCGGTGGCCATCCTCAGTGCTTGGAAGGGACTCCGGGTACTCTGATAGATCGCACCGGTGCAGCGGTGTCCCCCCACACTTTGCCGGGGCACATCCCCGGGGCAGCTGTATCGCCGCCCCTGGAGACCTCGCTGTGCAAGGCAGCGCGAGCTACCTCGCGCTGCAACCTTCCCGGGTTCGCGGTTCGGTGAACAAAGCGCCCAACCCGACCACCACCAGCAGGCCCTCCGGCCCCCTTTTAGTCGCCTCCTACGACAGGCAGGGGATATGGCTATGAGGACAACATAGGGAAGCCTGCATGGACTGAGAAGAGATTGAACGTGAGAAATCCTCACGCTTTGCTAGTAGATACGATACAAAATATATGGCAATGACATATTGCCATGCACTTTGTATCGTTTCTATTAGCGCAAGCGCGAGAAAGTGTTACTTTGTCTAGGACTACAGTTTTTCCAATAGGCTCACTATTAGACACGTTGCCACCTAATTACCTTCGGTGAAGAGCCCGCGTTATAATATCTCTGACTACGTCCTCTGGGACTCATTTTAATACGAGAAAGCTTTGTGTCAGGATCTGTTTTTAAATTCCACGCGTACGATCCAGCGGCCAGAAGCAATCTGGACTGTTACATTTGCAGAAACTTTTAAATGAAGTGTAAGCTTTTGCATCGCTTGGTTTTATCTCTTAAATTTGAACAATTCAGTCTAAATAAATTTCGGGGCGCACTTGAATTGATTCGACAAGTTAATGAGTCATTCAAAGAGTCATAAAGTTGGCGGCGTCTCGCTGCTTAATATAGCCGCGTTGCAAGAAACAATTAGACAAGCGGAACAATCATCCTAGTGGATGCCCCTAATGTGCGAATACCACTTATAGAGGTGGCATTATTTTTCAAATACCTGTGAATTTTCTATACACTTTTATTTTACAACGGGAACGGTCAGCGAGGTCTTTAAGGCAAGCTTTAGCCAGATTTTCTTTTATATTATGAAGGTGGAAAACGATGTTTGCTGTATGTAGCATTTTAACTCATGCAACACCAGGGCAACATGCTTTTATAACCATGATAGCTCAATCATGACAATCTTATACGATGAGTTGAACTATCATGATTTTCAGAGCTCGTGGAAAGGGACCAGGGGTATTACTTCCATCTTGCTGATTTATTATTGCGTGGATAGTTGTAGAATAGTGGAATTAGAGTTCCATTAAGGTTATCAAATGAATATCAAAGAGTTTGAATATCCTTTAAATACACATTACAATACCAATACAGATAACCAAAATATAAAGCTTTTTAAAGTAAATGAAGTCAAAGTCAAAGTCAAAAATATCTTTATTCGATTAGACTTTATACAAAGCACTTTCAAATCGTCAGAATGACACAATTTACAGGATTATACATGCTACCGCCAGGTTCGGAAGGTTGTTTTTACTGAGAAGAACCTGGCAAGAAACTCAGTAATTACTCTTTTCGAAAATATTATACAATTTAAAAAAAACAAAATATGAATATAAATGAGATGACATTTCAACAAGGGTCTCTATATTCTTTTGTTGTCTGGTTGATACCTTGAAAATGGAAGAAAATAATCTATATATTAACACAAAACCAGAGACGTCCTCGTCGTAGAGACAGAGTATTGTTAGTAGATCCGTGAGTGTGGCAACGTGTCGAATGGCGTGTAATACGGCGTGGGTATAAATCGTGCGACTGGTGACGAGCGGAGGCGCACTTACACGCGGAATGAGAGACATCTACGCGATGTGCGCCCCTAGAGAGCTAAAATTTCCTTTTAATTGTTTCACTGAACGTACGACGCTCCACGTATTACCTAATATAATCGCTTAACTCCCAATTTGCGCAAAGTTCCAATATCAGTTAATGCTCTAAGACCCTCTTGACACCATCGAAGACACTACTTTTATGAGCACTTTGTATTTAAAGTGTTTCGGTTATAACGCAGAATAACAGTGGACTTGCACAATATTCAAATGAAATTGCATCTTTGCCAAAACTAGCGAGAGAATGGCGTCGCTAACATTAATATACAATAGAATTTCGGACCCTCCTTGTGTCGCAGCTGCCTCTTTGTTTTTATAGGTTGTTGAATAAGCATTAACTAAGTAATTTGAGGGGCAGGTACCAACGAATTGAGGCTCGTTTACCGGGACCTCGTGCTCTATGATTGTGTACTCTTGAAACGTGTACACGTGTATGTCTGTTACCTAATATAGCAGATGTTTTTCAAAACTAACATTGCAGGTACTTTTGTATAGTTCTGTAGACAAAGGTTGAAGGTAATTTTATACAATATCTATTTTATAGGCTCTACAATATCTTAATGGCAAACCTTTGGTCTCGTGGTTAGTGAAACCGACTGCAATGCTGGATGTAAACATTTTATGTGACGAATATTCATAGTCTGCAGTCTAGTATGTATTGTATTATGTACTTATGTATCAAAGTGCTTAGTTTGGGTCAGGTTGCTGTGTTATAATTTATTTCTGTTTTATCGGACACAATTCGAATTGCTGATATCTAAATGATAATAATTAAATTGTATTGAACCCAACTTAAGTTAATAAAGGCTTCACAACTCTGTAATAGTATGTTCAATAAATCAGCTAAAGCTAATGAAATAAACCTTTCAGCTGTATTCGCCAGTCCAAATACGAACCCGGCCTCGGTGAAATTATAGTGCTAATAGTTCATGTGATAGTTGTATGTAGTCGGATGTATTCACTGGTCCAGTGTGGTATAGGCTTGCATCAATAGCAAATGCAATTAGTTGGAGTGCATCGTTTTTGATGTAGTGCCGAGTGCCGACAGAGCTATGTATGTGTGTGTCGAGAGTCACGATATAAATAATCCTGCAGGTTAATCGTACATAGACTAGATTAAACCAGTACACTTGTAAATAAAATTGGTTTCCAGTATTTGTGGTAATATTTATCTTCATTCAATTGCGGTCGCACTAACCATACACATATGGGAGTTCCAAGTAAATGAGACATAAATTTTGATACGGCAAGTGAGAGAAATTGCGTTTATGATGATAAACAATGCTATGAACGTATACAACGCTTTAGGTATGCGGATGTCGCTTCTCTGGGGTCTTATGATAATCTATGAATTATTTGCGGTGGTGAGTTTATGTTAACATACTCTCATTAAGCGGTGTTGGTTTTGTTTTATTTGTTCAGTCGTTCAAAGGTAATTAAGTATGCTGAGTACACACATTTTGGGATTATTATTGCTTTGCTTTTAGTTTAATATTGCACTTTCAGGTATTCATGGAGTTATTAAACTACGATTACCGTATGAACTTATTTTAGTAAAGAATGAGTACGCATGGAAAAAGTAAAACAAATAATCATAGAATTCATCGCCATCAACGCTTATTGTGATAATAGTTTAACTCGATGAAAGGGACAGGTGGATATGAAATGTATAAATCTGTCACTGTTACTCAGTCGCATAGCTGTTACAATAAGAGATGATGGAAAAGCTGCGACACATGTGAAAACTGATAAATGTTTGCTCCTGAATTTTAAAAATTATCGTGACTCAATAATTGTTAAGTACTCGGGTCATTCATCATGTCTGGTGTAATTCTATTAATTAACAAGGCACCCGTCGAGTTGAGAGTCATGTTGAAACGCAAAATATTTGCTCGTGGAAAATGTGTCGATGTATGTTCAACATTGTTGATTTACGATTTCATTAGTTGCGTGCGTGCAGTGCAGTCACAACACACGCAGCCCTGATTGCGCCGATTATATGCATTTTACTATAAGCATTAGAATAGGTACTATACTTTTTTTTTATATTATGGGCAGGTCTTAGGCTTGATAAAGTTATTGGGCTTTTACGTCTGTAATTTCCTGGAGTCTGGATTAATGCCTAGTATCTGGACTACTGGCAATACGCTCGCTCGAATAACTGAAATGCGCTTTACTATAAGAGTACCTCTGTCTATCCCTTCGGGGAATGCAGTCGTGAGCATTTTTATTTGTATGATATAATTTAGTATTTTATACCACATTTATAATGACTACTTTATTTTTAACTACAAAGCAGACAAATAACAAAATATATTTGTTTTGACGTATCTCTTTGATATAATATTCAAGTTCAATGCGTACAGAACACAGTAGCTACAGTCAAATTGAAAATACTTAGCCACAGTAAACAAAAATACAGGACCTGCTTTAATAACAGAGCCTTCTTGAAGTGAAAATAGGTGGGATAATGTGAAATATTTTTATGATAGGCACAAGTCATATACATAATAATATACTTCTATCAGAGCTGCGACAATGCATGTTTAATTTTTATTTATATTCGCAACATAAAGTTAAAACATGCTTAATTGTTAATACTTCGTCAGTACTTTTGGCCCACATCCAAGTATTTTTGCATACTAAAGCATGGGTATAACCATTGTAGTTAATAATACTTGACACAAGCTTCGGCTGCAAGTGCCTTTATTTTATCTCAAGTATGTAACATTATCCATTTTGCGAGGAGAAACAGGGGGATGTAAAAAGTTTCCACCGTTTTCAGTACGATTAAGCGTTTTTCCAGACATTTTGCGTTGTTGCTTTAATGCTTTCAGTTGAATCTGACTTTTTTCCATCAACAAAATGTAGTACCTACTTTTGAAAGTTTGAATGTCTAACAAGCTTTAAATATTGCATAGCACAACAATTTGATTGTTTTCAATCTGTGTCGACGACGTGTTCAATATATTTATGATGTGCGTGGATTGATTGCACAGGCGTCATTGTATAGAAATATTGCGAATGTGTAATTGGATATACGCGGTGCGTCGGTTGCACTCGACGGCCGGCGACGCCTGCCGATGACGGCGTTGACAAATAATATGACGGACGATGAATACTTGCACTTGGCTTAAATGCTATTTTATTCCACTAGAAAGTAAATGAAATGAATTTATTTTACGTAAATAATGACTTACCATGATCTTTATTGTTGCCATCATACATTTACTATGAGTATGAGACAAATGTAGATTATGTGTTATGCATAAGTGTATTATATGACATATATTCATAAAAAATTCGCTGGAACACAGACAACCAAAGTCAACTAATGGCAATAAGAGCTTACGGTAATGTAAAGCTTTATCTGTCTGCTTCAAAGAATATAAACCTACGAACTTGATTCTACTACATAGCTAATATAATAAATACTTATATTTATTGAAAGTATATATTTTTTCTGAATTCTATTCGTAATTAAATACCACTAACATTGGGACTTCAATGGCACTACTCCATCATCCAGATAAATACAAAATTAACTAGGTAACTAGATAATAGATAGGTACATCCAATTTCACGATGTATGGTTTCGATCGATTCGAAGATAGTATGTGGGAGATAAGAATAGATCCCAGCAGGTCGGAAACAGAAAGTCACTCAAAGAGCAAGCGTAGTGCTTGTATCACACTTGAATAAATATACAAGTTTGATAACAAATGTTATCTTACGTAAATAAACCTTCCCAGAACAGGGGTACTACACCGTTTATACACATTTTCACCGAAAAAGATGAGATGTTGAGACAATCTAACGTCTTTGAATTTCTTCTCAGACATATGCTAGTTTCTTCACGATATTTTCCTTCTCCGCAAAGGTCTTTGTGTGAATTATTGCACTTAAGTTTTAGAAAAACTATTGGTGCAGAGTGTACAGACCATTGAGATAGGAACTTGCGTCGCTTGCGTATCAGGCGACTATCCAAATCACTCGGACACAACCGCTGTGTCAAATAAATAAAATATATAATAAATGTATGTCCTGACGAAAGGATAATGAAGCTATTCAAATAATATTACTGATTAAAATTAGAAATAAATAATTCTTTCGTATCACGCGATATCATCGACAAGAATCTACTTAATATTCTAAATTCTCTCTCACAAAAATAATAGAGTTACGTAGTCCATATTTCCAATGCAAAGGTTCTCAAACCTTTTATTTATTCCTTTTTTGCAAAACCGAAACTTTTCCTGTCGTTTCGTTTTTCTATTTACCATCATCCAGTGTGTCCCCGTCGCGTCGTAACGAAAATAGTTCTCTCACACTTAAGGTTTGGTGAGGTGGGGCGATTGAATCGAATATTCGCGAGTTGCCGAAATGCGACCCGATCCTTACCAGACTTCCAACTCGATATCGGAATTCAGTGATTCTACAATAGCGTGACTATAGGCTCACCTTATAGTTAGTGGATAGAACTGATTTCAAGGTACTTCTTATTCAAAGAAAGATAGAAAAAGCTCGTAAAAATGTAATTTCCATCAGCAAATAAATTTACAGAAAAGTGAACCTAGTCATTATGACTGTGTTTCCGAGCTTTGTACGTGTTAACATCAAAACATCCCGCACTTATTTATTTAAATTAAAAAGTATGTAGTCACTGTATATTTTATGAGGTTTATCTGATACTTAAGATAATTTAATTCAGTGAGAGCTTTCAATGTTTCCTGGTAGAGATAAAAAGCGCGCCCTATAAATATACAATGATGGCATCGTGACGGGTGACGTGCCACCTGTATATGGATTGTGGAGTAAACGTATAAAGTTTTGTGCCAGGGCTAAAATCACAAGGATGCGATCTATTTTGGGCGCACTTCGATTGCTGTTGGAGTAACTAGATTACAAGTCCCGTGTGGTTTACACTTGTGTTTTTTTGTAAGGACCTTTATCGCAGCCACTTTATCCGGCCACACGGCGTGCGGTAGTTGAATGTGCTCAGTGCTTTATTTTCCAAGCTCGCACAGTAAAATGTTTTGAAAGGACCGATTTCACTTTACGTCGGAGCGCCCCCGGCCTCGCCCGCATGTCTCCGCGCCGACTACCATTGTAAAAGCAACTACAATCGTACATTATTGTTTCGACGACGGCGTACCTACTCCTTTTTATTCCAGTTTTTATGCAAAACCGTATCTTTACACGGTTGAGTTATGGTGATGAAATTAAAATGGAGCTTTTAGTCGAACGTTTTGTTTTCATTGTCGTAGCGATAGAGCAATATCTCAACTTTTATGAAGATTATTATTTTGATTTGTTTTCATTTCGTGAATCAACTCAACATCGGAACATTGTTGACTTCGGTGCTTTTACCAAGTGTTATATATAAATATGTATATCACAAATTAATGAAATGGTATTAAAACACCCACAACACTTTGTTTGGGTCGCTTGCCGAACTGATTTTGTAATTTCAACATGTATTTTAGATCCTTTACATTCCCACACATACCATGTACTATGCTGTATAGGATATCGGCCGGCGGAGCTACACTGCAAATCATTAGCAGGATAGAGACGGCTGCGGCCAACCACACTCGCTGTTTGCATTTGTAATTAATACACTGTTTGCACTTGTGATTTACGATACCGTCCGTTGTGCACTCCTAATGTGTTAATAGCTTAGAAAATTAACGCTTAAATCTGCTATTGAACACAAGCATTAACGATGTAAGCTTTAGAATAGCGCGACCGGGTTTAATCAATAATGATATTTAATAAAACCTATAAATACTTAATGTTATTATCATGCAGGCTGATTGGTGGGAATAATTTTCGTGATATTTGGTAATCTAGTTCGCTTCCGAGTATGCTTTTATGACTTTTCCTACATATTTGTCTGTGGAATAAAGTCAATGTAAGTACTAGTGCGGGAAGCAATTACTATCCCGTATCTTTTATCAGAATCCTGTTGGTTAAAACAACGTTCTTCTATCTCATATCACCATACTCCAGTAATCATTTGAAATTACCCAAAAAGTACTTCCCAAAGGATTTTGTTGGGGTATAAACAAACCTTGGCAAAATCGCGGCTTGTAATGAAATACCGGCGGAGGTTGTTGCCACGCATTCGACGACTCCTAGGGGTGTGGTCTTAGTCATTTTGGTTTGGTGAAAAATTGTGATCCCCGCACCCCTTACGGCCCCTTACCGGCCCCCGCAGGTCCCTAAGTCAGCTCTCGACCCCACAGGCTGAGGGCGTGGTGTCAAGAATTTGCATTTTTAGCGAAAGTACGAAGACGCACGTCCCGAACAGACGGATTGTGCGGAGACGAATGATCTCGCGACGTGGATCGACACCGACCTCATGTTAAGGACATTTCTTTTCATAAATATTACATGCGTACGTACTCAACAGACGTGGTTTTTGCTTACCCATTCTCACTAAGATAGTTAAAAGGAACAATGGTGTAAATATTCAAGTTAATTTATTTTAAATTAATAGGAAAATCAAACAAGCAATATTTAAAGTGACTCTAAACTACTTTTGTAGAGACTGCAAACGAAGTTGTTTTTTTAAAGGTACCTATAATATTAACGTCTTAAAGCAGGTCTATCCCCGACCCTGTAGAACAAAAATTTAATATTATTGCTACTCACGTTGTTTAAAAGCAATAAAAATCCGAAAAGTTAGTTTTGCTGGGAAAGTTCCGCTTTGCTTTCAGGCGGCGAGCCGGGTGAAGTGGCAGCCCAGGCCCTACAAGGAATAGGCGTGTGCGGACTGTATAATAAAGCAGGAGATTAAAAACTACAAAACCTTGTCAAATAGCAGCTCTGCACCAGACACTTGACAACCCCTCGCTTGATTGAGCTCGCCAAATTAACTGCCTATACAAGCTGTTCATTTACATTTTTGCACTGTGATTTGAGGAGTGCAACAGCGTATGAAATATAATACTATGAAATAGAGCGTGTACCTATCACCTACGGATAAATCGAACATCGCATGAAGAGGTAAATGAAGTATGTAATTAATACACGACGCTTAGCTTACATACCCTATATGTAAGCTAAGCGGTTTTATAAGGGATAGTAAATTTTTAAATTACGAGATGGAGATTATCACTCCATTGGTACAAAATGTTGAAACAAAAGCGTTAAATATTGTTGACCATTTATTATTTGTACCAAAAGGCATAGTAGTTTAAATCCCAGAGAAAAATGTAAAGTTGGAAAGTCACAGTAATGTACTAGTCCGGATACAAATTGAAAGTGACTGCGCAGCTCAAGTATAAGATGAATATTAGGTTTCGTGTCGGACACGCGAAGTCGCCCCGACATTTGATCTCATGAATGTTTAATCTTCAAACCGCCAAAAAATGGAGCTCACAAATATAAGTTCCAGTTTAGAAACCATTACTGTAAGTGCTGGCTTCACGTATCCAACTCTCTGTTGTTGTCGAATTTAGATCTTCTTATGGCTTTTAGCTGGTTTTCACCAGAAATATGCACTCTCGAAAAACGTAGTGTTCGTTTTTGTATGTATTTACGTAGTGGTTTATATGTAATGTAATTTGATTAATTAATAAATAAATAATATTTTAATATCTTTTGTAGACATTACAAACATTATGACAAATCTTGCATAATGTCAGTAGCAAAAAAAACCTGTGATAAAAAATACAAGGCACACTCTTTGGAAAATTATGTTTTCGTCTTTTTGGAAGAGAGAAAGGGTATCTACGGATCACTAAATTGAAAAAAAAACACACTATTGGTGATCAATGGTATAACTAATTTGATGTCCGTTATTGGCAAATTAAATACAATTTGATGCTGGAAGCGGTCACGACATATAAGATCATACGAACCTCACGACCTCTACTTTTTGACGATTTATGTGCAGTTGCTTTGCCTGCTTAACTTATGTCCCTAACTCTTGTGTTCCAGTCTTTCTTTTACTATGAGTCTTTAATTGACGACTTGCGTCCATCTGGTTGGTGTATGAAACCGGAATTAACATGGTAACAATTTACTCGAGATAAACAAAATATTTTTATGTTTTTAAATGAAATTGTTTGAAGTTAGGTGGGTATTTAAATATACCATTATATGTATTCCCAACTGCCAATAAAATATGATGTATGCCTATTTACTGGGAGGCAATATAATAAGTATTTTCGAGCGAAGTGCGATGTCGCAGGTGTTGGCCCGCATCTGAATATTGAAACGAGTGTGATCAGAATCGAGATGCATTTTTATTGTCACTCCGCTCGGAGTAAAGCTATGAAATTTCATTGCTTTCTTTGAGAAATTTAAGGGAATTCATGCTCGTTACACAATGCAACTCGATTCTGAAATAACTTGCGAATACCAACGTGAAATTGCAAGAGATGTTGGGTGAAATATCGTAAGTATTCGTCTATTTTTAATTTGTATTCGTACCAAAACATATGTATATTTTCTGGTGTCCGTTTACTATCCATTTAATGCCCGCGATACATTTGCATTTTCCATGCATTACACACTATCGAAATTCCAGAACAATATCATTAGTCACGAAATGCTATGAACCAAAAACAAAACAGGAATGTAGTAAGGGTTATAAGTTGTAGATATGTTTTGTTGAACACGCTTCCCTTATACAGTATGTTCAGTGATTATTAATAATGAACATTAATGTGTAAGTTTCAGCGCATTTCGTGTCTTACCCACGAAGTAGAGGAAATGAGCGCCTGTATCTGAGGATTCACACGCGGCTGAACCAGGGTGCAGATTGTTACGAAATGTGGCGGCACTAATGTACCTAATGTCGTATGAAAGGGGCGCTATTGCTTTATCTCAATCGCGACGTTTCGTGTGTCGCGGCCCTGCCATATATTAAAACAGGTATTATTCGTGACCTTTGATATAATGTTACTATGTCTTGGAACATATTTGTTTCAGATAAGAATGAATAGTGATCTGACAACATAATGACAACAACTGTTGGTAGCAGGGCGATTCAATTGGCAACCTTACTCACTTTGATTTTATGTAGAGTTCCCACTCAGGCAGTTCAAGAATTGATACTACTCTTTTTAAGCAAGGTTAAATGAGAGTAGTTTTTGGGAGGGTTAAAGTACATGTGCATTATTAATTAACTAGTTGTGCCCCGCGGTTTCACCCGCGTAGACTTATATTATTGCATGTATTATTTCGTGCAAACTGGAACCCAATTTTTATTTAAAAAATTGCTTACAACTACACCTTGTAATATTAGCTACCTTCCAGTGAAATTTCTTTTAAAAAATCTATTGGTTTCAGAGATTATTTTGATGATATTTTAGTATATATTCACGCGCAAACTACTATATTTCTATGTAAGTCTCAAGCCACAACTTTGCAAGGAACGGTGGTTCAAACTATCTGTCAGCCAGGCTTCTAACAGAAATATAAATCCTATAAGGTATAAGCCAAAAAATGACAGTTGATATCTGGGGCTGACGTTTTCTCGCGCTCTCCTAGGCATCTCTTCAGCTAGACGCCACAAGTAAGGCTGTAATCTAAACAGTTTAATCAATTCCTTGGCTACTTAGCTCTGTAGGTACCTACTTATCTAGGTAAAAAATGATGTATAAATGTATACAAGGTTTTATAGAGTCCGGCTAAAACGAAACGACATGATAGTATCACTAATTAAATATAAGCCTCGCTTATTATTTATTACCTGTGTCCCGTGGTTTCACTCGCGTAGAGTTAATTTCATAGGTGTCCCGCGGAAGCCTTATTGTTTTTTTAAAAATAAAAGCCTAGCCTTAGCCTTAGTTACTCCTTGAAACATTAGCTGTCTGCCAGTGAAAGTCCCGTTAAAATCGGTCCAGCCGTTTCGGAGATTACCCCGAACAAACAGACAGACAGACAGACAGACAGGGAAAAAAATTTAAAATTTGTTTTTTCATGTCGATATTGTATATGCTTTCATATGCATTAAGTAAAAATCTGTTATTTTATATTCTGTAATTTTACAAACAGACACTTCAAAATTTAATCATCTGTATAGATGAATATATGTATAGATTATCGCGGCAGATTAACAGAATTCGAAATATTATGTAACAAGCTGATTGATTCTATTCGAGATCATATTGGGGTTCACGACACTACACGGTGTGTTATATAACTTACTAGATGTGACCCGTGGTTTCACTCGCGTAAATTTAGTTTAATGCTTTGTTTCGCGGAACCCTAATATGCTTTCTAAATATAATTAGCATAAGTCACTCCTTGAAACATCAGCTATCAGTGTAAGTCCCGGTAAAATCGGTCCAGCTGTTCACGCGTGATGGTGTAACCAAGGGAAGTAGGGATTCATTTATATATATATATAGATTATTTAGACACCTACAAAATCAGGCTTGTTACTGTTTGGAAATAAGGAACCTGTTAAAATTTGTTTTTTTTTTTTTTTTTGTTAGAATGGTATTATAGGTACGCGATCATCAACAGTAATACTTTTACAAGCTGCTTTAATATACGAGTTTTCCGTATAAGTCAGTATAATGGGTACTTATAAGAGGCGAGCATCAATTACATATCTTTGACCGTGTCGGTCCTGCGGCAATACATCAATCAGCCTGTTGGCGGGCGACGCGAGCTTGCAATCAAATAAAATTTAACTGAAAACCCACCTACCTACCCATCCATATAAGCTGTTCATTGTTATTAATAGGTAAATGCTATAGTAGGTTGAAGGAGATGACCTAGTTTCGAAAATGTTATTGTATAGGTATCGAATACATTTTATTCAGTACTTATATGACCCAATAAGGGTAATGATTTGTTCGTGAATGAAGTGCCTGGTTGTAATTCCAAATAAACAGATTTTCGCTAAATGCATTATGAAAGTATATTAAGTACATGAATAAAAAAAAAAAAATTATATGTCTGACTACCTGTCTATCTTCTTGTTCCGGCTAATCTCTGCAACGTCAGATGTTAATTATTAAGAGGAAAATAATTGTAATATCAGATTTTCACAAAATGCATAATTAATTAATTAATATAAAACTATATACGTTACTCATCATGTCCGTCTATCTGTCAGTTTGTTCCGACTAATCTCTGAAACGGTTGGACCGACTTTAACGAGACTTTCACAGGTATATAGCTAATGTTACGAGGAGGCTTAGGCTACTTTATTTAATAAAAATAAGGTGCCATCCAATCACTCGCTCATTAAATTAAGTCTCACGCGGGCAAAACCCCGGGGCACAGCTAGTAATGTAAAGGCATATTTTAACATAGATGATAAGCCATGGTGGCCGATTGAGTCAACTGTAATGCAAAGTAATGCAAGTTCCAATCAACGGTTCCATATCATGGAGTTGTTGCTCGAGTGAATTTGACTTTATGTGCCAACATTTTTATATCAATTAAGTAAGTATATATGTATCAAAACTCCGGTGATATACATATATGTAGTAAAGTATTATGGACACCAGCTAGAGAAGGGTTTGGCCAATTTGTTTGAAACAATACGTGAGATTCGCCGCGAGCGAGGTTACCTACATCTAATCTACGAAACCACCTACTATCTAACAGCCATAATTATTGTTTAAACCAGTTACCTACATATTAAACTTCAAATATGTTCAGTTACATGCTCATATTCAATCAGTACTATCGTTTCATAATCGGGTCACAATTGATTTAATAAATTCTCAAAAAAATATTTTGTTGTTGAATTAATCGCTTCTTACATATTTGCTTAAAAATATTGTTACATTGCCCACTTACTTGAAGTGCGTTGAAGATAACCTCAATGTGTTCTACGAAAATAATCATATTATATGCTTGCTTAGAATTAAATGTAGGTGAATATTTTATTAACGAAATAGGTTGCAATAATTTACTCAAAACCAATTTCAATTTACTTGCACCTGGGGATCAATTTATTACATCATTCTGGGAATTCACGTAGCCAGTGTAATAATATGATTGCCTAAGACCTTATCTGAAGTTATATTAACAATTCATCTTAGCATAAAATAAAATACAGAGTACCATTATTCTACATAGGCTACATATATTTCACGCTTATTAAACTTCATTGAATGCGTGCCTGTAATCGACAAAGTCGCAATTGATCGGGTCTCGCGCACCGCTGGTTTTAAATGTATTGCTATGTATTATCGTCGGATGTCAGAGCTGTCGGTCACACGACACCGGAGAGTTCCCGACGAGTGACATTAACCACCACTAATGCGGGTCTCCCTGTCATCTCGAATTATGTGATTATACCCACCTACCTGCCTGTCTATATTACATTTTGTCTCACTAGATATAGAGCGATTCTCTGGCTTCATTCAATCAACGGATTGCGACAGATTGCCAGTGTAAACGTCTAAATATATTTTTTTCTTGCCAGTTCTGTCATTCTGGTAGTCCCTTTATATTGGAAAATTTTCAAGCAAGTAATTGCAAGCTCTGTATATTCCTTTTCACCGAATTGACAACAGACATTTTACAGACAAGCATATATATGTTTTAAATATTAGTACGAATATTCTTTATCTAGTTAAAATTCTGGTTAGTTCGCACAAAAAAAAATACCACTTTTGTGGTCTATCTCAGTTTCATAAGCCCAAGGAAAAGTAGGACTACACATGAAACTCTATTATTTTAAGCTCCTTACGATCTTTAAGTTTCTCTGTCTCTGAAATAGTTGTCATCCTGTGTTGGTACATTGATGAGGTCGATTCAAAGTCCCAAGTGTGATTGCCTGCGTCTTGTTACAGTCGGTCGCGTCTGTAGATAATGTATCAGTTGTTTTTCTTGTGATCGAAACCGCGACGGGTCCCGCTGCCCGCCTCACTTAGTCCTTCGTAAACGCTTATTTGAATCTCCTTTCTAAGCGACTTCCTTTTCTGTGAGTGTCAGGTAATTATCTGTGTGGCATTCCAATTTTCCGATCGAACGGTTAATTCAGTTTAAATCTCTTCGTGTAATACGTACTCGGCTGTAGGCACTGCCTAATCCTAGTCCCTCGGAGCCAGACTCGAACTCGGCCAATGCTATATTGTATGGAGGAGGATTCCATCACTATACAATCTATACAGATAAATAAAATTGAAATGTCTGTTTGTAATTCTATTAATTAAATACATACGAATGTATAGACGGTACTGAAATAAAACAACAATTTCCAAAAAAACAATCTTTCTGTCTGTTTGTTTCGGATAATCTCTTAAATGGCTAGACCGATTTTAAAGGGACTTTCACTGGCAGATAGCTGATGTTACAAAGAGTGACTAACTACTTTTATTTTAGAAAGTTTTAATTATGTATCCTACGCGGGTATATCGCGCAGAGCTAGTAAATGCACTTTTTTTAGTTGGAAAATATATCGCAAATCCGATTAAGAGGCATGTGAATAGGTATGTAATTAATACTTTGAAGATAGCAAGAAAAATATGTAATTTTTACTTATTTTAGTATTCGATTAAGATCATTTTTCTAAGAGATATCGCATATCCATCTCCATGAAATCCAATCGTGGGTTCAGTAAATAAAGTTCTGTGCCAACTCATCAGCCGCAGTGGGCCGGGATCTGATAAAAGTTGTCGGGAACTTTCTTTTGCGATATCGCCACCTTCGTCATGTAAATTGGACAAGTTGTGGCCGAGGATGATGCTTGTTTCATTGGTAAATATAGATTAGCTCTTAATCTGACCACTTTTGGTATAAAATTGTTTCCAGAACGTAACGGAGAAGGTTCGGGGTCGACTCCGTGGATCAAGTTGCTTTTTTATTACTTCGCCGCATGTTTTGGTGCGTTAAAGCCGTTATACATATGTACGAGGATTTAACAGCCATTGTTCATTTTCAAATATCGATAGCCATAATTATATTGATAGAAATTAAATGTTTGTATTTTACAAAACTAAGTGTACTGCGTAAGCTACGACTTGATGCATTAGTGGTAGGAAAAAAACGGAGATATATAGCAAGAACCCCATATAATTAAAATATTGCAAGATTTTATCATCAACACCTAAAGAACAGGATTTGAACATAATAAGATTTTTAATCAAACTGATTGCTGGATCATTTAATCTAGTTAAGTGTTCCTAAAAGGTTTGGGCAGACTCATATAAGGCAAGTGTCCAAACAAAGCGATTGCCTTTAAAGGATTCAAAGTTTTTATTGAAACGACGTAGATCCAAAAAGTAAACAACTGCCGATACTTTTATCCTTTTCAACCGGGTTAACCCGTAAACCATCTCAGTTTAAGGAGGCATTAAATCGCAACTCAAACAAGAACCGTTACACTGAAGTTAACTCACATATTGCTTTGTGTCACGAACGTTAAAGCGTACAGAGTATAGTTGAAGAGATGCGAAGTGGGGGTGAGATGGGAGAGTGGGTGCAGAGGGTGTAAAAGGAGAAAAACTACATCGCTAAAAGTGAATGCGGTCGAAAGCCGCGCTTATTTTCAGTGCTAAGTGCATGGATTTTTTTCAAGTGATGCTATGAGTGCGCCTGGTGTACTGTAGGTACGTAGTACAGGTACGCGTGTGACTAGAGTACTTAGTACTTACCTGATAGGGCTGGTCTGCGGGCTGCCAGGCATTCAGTCTGCGCTCCAGGCTACAAAGGTTTGTCTTGCATTCTTGGGGTATTTTTGGTCTAAGATATCGATAAATGGGCTAACCATTATTGGTAAATACACTCTATATTAAGAACTTCTGAGCTTTGACGTTTTTTGGTACCGTAAAATTGAACTTTATAGCTAATAAGTTCCTAAGAAGCTATGTTTAAACGATCATAGTTGGCCCTCTGAATACGATATTCTTTGTATTACTTTGCAAGTCAGCAATTTGAAAATTTCTTACGTGTTCTATCAATGTTCGATATACGGAAACGTCTCCATGATAATCTTATTACAAGTATACAACGATAGAAAAGTGTCCTTCAAAGGGACACTAGAAGAGTGTAGTAGGGTACTTAGTGCTAAATGTTCTTGAATATTTGTCAGAAATAAAATAAGTGATATACCTAACACCGTGACGCTGATTTCATATTAGAAATATTGGCGTGAGCTGCCCCAAAAGTTATTTAGCACCAAGTAATGGCCATGATGAATCATACGTTATTTATCAAGTTAATGAAGTCATTGTGAGCTGCAGCAGATAATGTTAGTGCCTATCATAGTTGGATCACGCACGTAATTGGCTGATTATTAAAGTGCTTTTATCAGAATACTATAGGGAGTGCATGCCAGTCGACCATTTTATCCCCGGTCAAAGGCTATACTATCCGCAAAATTCAATTGTGCTGTCCGTGGGGTGTTTTCCGAGGGAATATCATGTATTTCAAAATATCAAAGTGGCATACGTTATAGAAACTGATCGGATTAGAGTGTCGCTATTAATCGTATGGTCGTAGTTAGCTGGTGCTTACGCGTTGTGGTTTATGGAATGCTAATCACAATGCCTTTTTCTCACTTAGATATGGATTAACTAACTATAATAACATACAAGATTTAATGGAATTTTGCTGTGAAATCTAAACAGACTGACACGCCGCTGTATTTATTACATCGGTATTAGAGTAATAGAAATACATACATATTTTTGTAATTGTCGAATTTTGATGACATCTTTACTCTTAAGTCAGCAGGGTCAGTGATATTTAAATATTTTTGAACGAAGCCAATGAAAAAGTATCTCCACTTTGTTGTGAAAACGCGCCCAGGATCAGTTAATTAGTACAAGTTTAATTTGTTAAGTTAGCAAGAGAATTTTGGACATTGCTGAACTCATTACTTATTTACTCTTTATGGATCCGTGTAATACAGGTAGAAGCGGCAGGCAATGTTTTTCCAATTTTTTTTCCGTCTTTGACTTTTCTTGTACAGATAATCTACTTATCAATTAAATTTTAAAATGTCATTCACAGCTCAGTCCATGATTTATGTGAAAATAATGGACTGAGCTACTGCAAAAAATAAATTCAATACATAATAATAAATTCTGTACCTACCGGCAATTCAAACGGAAACAAAGAAATTGAAAAACGAGGAAAAATGTTGCGATCATTTCAACGTAGGTTTTTTGGTATTGAAACACTTTATCGGTCGTAACAATACAATTCATCGTTTAAGGTAAATAAAAATAACGTGTTTTTGACATTCATATCGTTATTGTAGGCGAACGTAAGGGCTGCGCACCTGGGGCCCGCACAATGGGCCCACACAATGCTCCGCGAAGTAAACTGAATAACTTTATTTAAGAACACAATAAACCACTTTTTACTAGAAAGCTCTGAATTGTGTAATAGTACCGCGTACGAGAAAAACACCGCGTGAATTCTGTTATACTCAACGTTGTAAGTGTCTGCACCCACTCTATTCTTTAGTATTGATAAAAGGGATGTATTAGGTATTTGCTACACCACCCTCGATCGTGTAAACATTATCTTCATAAGTCTTAATATTGCTTGAAGAGAATTGATACGATATTCTATAAAGTTGAACAAAATCGAGGTAAAACTTTTACTTAACAACAATTTAAAATGAAGCAGCTTAAAAATTTTACGAATTTGCCAATATGCTATATAAATGCATGACTATTATCGATTATTACTACTTAACATTACACTACATCTGATTCTAGGTACCGTAGATCTCAAAAATATTGGTAACATTTAAATAATAATAATTATGATGTACATCTATAATTTGTAGATAAATTTACTTTTGATCATCATCTTCATCAAACCAGTAAAAGGTGTATCCAATGCCGATCCTTACCTCTATCAATTTGAACAATGTTAGGTCAAATTAAAACAAAATAAAATCATTTCATATATGTCTGACGGCATTTTGTATACACTGTTATCAAGACTATCTACTACTGCAATACTACTTATACACCTTCTGTTCCATAAGTCATCCGTTTTAAAGCAGTACTGGCAAAGCTAAGTTCACTTTAAACATATCGTAGCTTGCCAGTAAACTTGGATATTCAATATTAGTTTGATCTTCAGATGCTGGATCGCTGCAGCAGGATTAATTTATGCCATAATTTGACAAGCCCCAGGGTGTAAAATGTCTGTGGACTTTGCACAAAGGTGACATCTTATAACCAAGGTTTGGTGGTCCACTTCATTAAGACATGAATTATGAATAGAGGAGGCATTAGCATTGAGCTAGAGAGCGGACACCATTGTTATGCAGATTGTAACCGGACGTTCGCACTGCAAGTAGTCACCAGTGTTCGGGCTTGTAAACAAACCTATGTCGATGATATCCTATGCTTGTTTGTACATATGTATAGTATTTGTGTCCAATTATTAATGTGCCCATGATTAATATTGAATCGCTCATCCAGAATGTAGCCACGCGTATATAATTAGTTAATTTAAATACGTCTACGTATATTGTAATATACCAGCGCTTTAATTAGGGTTGAGAGAGTCTGTCTATGAATGAGTTTGCTTATAAAGTCGTTGTATTAACTTTGACGACGATATTAGAGCTAGATATTGCAAACTTCCATTGTAATGTCCAACATATTCATACGCAATATGTGTGATTGCATGCAGTGATCACTTAAGATGCAAACAGTGGAATCAAACTGCGATACCCTAGGGAGGGCCGGCCCATACACGCGCTGTATTGGGTTAGTGCAACGATCGTGACATGCCCATACGTCGTGGAATGCCTTTGATGTCACTACAAAGACTCTCAGACTAGGTATACACGATGAATTTTTCAAGTGTGAGTGGAAGGCCAAATCTATACATAATCTATACAGATAAATACATGTAATTCCAAAATAACAGATTTTCACTAAATGCATATGAAAGTATACACGCTACTGACACCACAAAACCAAGATTATATTTTTTCTCTGTCCGTCTGTTTGTTCCGGGTAATCTCTGAAACGGCTGGACCGATTTTAACGGGACTTTCATTGGCAGGTAGCTGATGTTTCAAGGAGTAACTTAGGCTACTATTTTTTTTAAATATAAGGGTTCCACGACAATAAGGATGAAACTAAATCTACGCGGGTGAAACCGCGGGGCACTAGTATATACAATATAATAGTGGAAAATACTCAAAGAAATTCCCTAGCCAGGAATCGAGCACGTTGACTTTGAAATAAACCACACAGTGTATTTCGATCGCTATACCTTATAGTTTCGGAATTGGCCATCCACTCACACGTGAAAAATTATCTCTTCTCATGTGTCGTTTTATACACTGTAAGACATTGAAAATGCTAATCTATACAATTTAGAAAAGAACTGAATAACCTTTTTTTTTTTGACAGATCATTGCTGTACAAGTGTTTTTTATCAACGTTTCCTCCTAATGCTTTACTGTTTTTCGATTTATCTGATAACTTACTGTGTGCCAATACTAGAGAATTTATGCTAATTTCAGATGTAGCTATATTGAAGCCGTATAATGGTATCCCGGCAGAACTGCGTAATGGCTATACTACAGTGTATTTTAGTACGATTACGGTACTCTGTACCCACTTCATGTTTATTACTTATAGGAATATTCTAGGGATATATATGGTCACGCCATCCCAGAAGGGTCTCCATAGGGGTAATCCTCTCCATAGAGATGTTACAACACCCACAATTCACCAAAGGTGATATAATGCCAACGTGACATATAGTGAATCCATTTCTATCTGAAGTCTTTGAATTCCCTATTACAAAGATATGTGCAGGTTTCCTCAAGATATTGTCCTTCACCGTAAAGCTCGTGGCGTGAAATCTAGAGGACTTTATTTAATAAACAGTAGACTTTTGTTAAGAGCTATTTTCTAGTTATTAGAAATATTATTTTTTCAAGTTGACTCCATGAGCGAAGACTTAACACATGAGTTTCATACTAGTAACTAGGGGCGGCATTCTCATTTCGCTCCCTTAACTACCACGCTAGGGTTGTCGCAATGAAAATAACAAAGCCTCAGGTAATTTCGCTAATGCAAGTGGTTACACCCTATCTACATCGCACTTACACAGGCTTCGCCCGAACGTACCTATTAAGAGGGTCGACACACGGGGTATTGTGAGACCTTCCAGGGAATTGTCTATTTTGACTAAGTGTTAAATTAAGGGACGTAGGAACGCGTTAGTTCCAATTAAATGTTCTAGGTAACATGTTGTGGACCTACGTGATAGTAAATTTATTCAATTACCAAATTGTGCTTGTTGGTGTTTAACTATTAGAGACCTTATTGTTGACCAGAGAGTTTTACTACATAAATTAAGGTATGTGGTCTTACGATTACAAAACTAAATTTATTGCTTTGCTGATATTTTTAATGCATGCTTCTATTATTTAGAACATTTTATGATATTTTTACTCAAGGAAGCAATTAATAATTATTTTTATTAATGATCTTGTTCCGGGTCAGCTTTTGCAAGCGATGCCAGTTCCAATCTCATCAGACGGTACAAACGAGCTATCTAGATACTTAAAGGTGTTGATATAATACCACAAGCTAAAAAAAATATACTAAGAAATTCTGTATGTCTCAGAAGGAATAAATACGTATGTACGTATAGCCTGTGACGGCACATTAAAATAAAATGGAAATTATGATTTGCAGTACCGTGTGACACTTCTACCTACCTCTATGGGGAACTTCGTGCTGACGTGAATTAACGTTTGTTAATACAAACAAAATAAATAATGTTTGCAAAGAATATTAGTGTAGATGTAGTTATTGGGATGGTCGCGAGTTTCATTATGATTATTGAAGACGATGTAAGTGTTAGGTCTCTCACTTTGTGCGTCTCACATACCTACGTCTCAATAATTACTTAATGATGATAATAAAAAAAAATTAAAACAATAGTAAATTTACTTCGTTTATATTTTTTCGCAGGCAATAATACATTGATATAAGGCTGTCAAGTAAAGATTGGTAGAATACAATACATTCAAACTCTTTACAAATAAGTAAATTAAAATAATAGGAACTAAAAAATCAACATTTTTGCGTAAAATATTCAACTAACATACAAAGTCACAATTTTACAAATCATTTATCATAAAATTCAACAATATTAAAACATTAACAATTTACAAAACTTCCTATAATTTTCCATAGCGCTAAAATGTACATTTATATGAATAATGCAACTATATTTTTAACGAATACACTATACTCTGCCGATACTGAAATATGAAATATGAACGTATGTGGGCAACTAATATGATAATTTATACAGCGAAGCTACATTTTATATACAATTTAACATGCTATAATCATTTTGATATACAATTTATTGGTACATAATAATAATTATGGTAAAACACATAACTTTATTAATTATATAAAGGGCCTGATATACAGGCGAGAATTTTATAAAATAAAAATTAATTTCGTAGAATTTTGAACAGAAATAGAGATCGATTAATTGTTTTTCTTTATATTGTCTCATAAGTTTATAGTACTAGAGGTTATATAAACACGAACAATGTAAGCCTGAGTTCATGAAACGTTTATTACACTATGGTACATAATACATTGTTTGTTACATTCAACCACTTACTTCCATTTCGAGTAAATTGTCTGATCACCTTAAATTAAATGGTGAACACTGCCTCAAAGTTCACTGTATATATTTTATTAGCCATGCACAATTTTAAGACAAACTTAGATTTGACTTATACTTAGATATTTGAAAGGTTTCTTTGCGTTGTTTGTATAGTTCAGTGAAACAAATTTGAGTTGTGTGGGACCCTTGTCTTGACCTTCGTAAGAGCCTTACTTCGCTAAATCTGAAAATAAGTTTGCGAGAAAATCACCTGAGCGGTTCAAGTTATTTTTAGTGAGGACGTCTTAACTTTGCACATGGCTTTGAAGGAAAAGTTTAGCACGCGGCGTAGACTAAGGGCAATATTAAAAAGGTCGTGGGTAGCGTCCGGGGCGCAGCGGCGGGCTGGTTGCTTCCCCCTCCGAGGAAGCCCGCGTCCTCGGCCCGCGGGCCACCTTCCCGCAGCGGGCCCTGCAGGCTCGAGCGCACGTCGTTTGTTTCCTCCAGAGCGTAGTCACGGTCTTCCTCCTCGCGTGATTTGCGGTTTGGCAGCTCCATTTCTGTACAGCATACTGTGTGGTTAGTTCGGAAACGCAGATCAATTTTCAACAACTATTATTTCACTCAATACGGTAATTAGGACAATTATATCACCTCAAGAAAAATATTGTTCCAACAAAAATCCAGTAGTCATACAACAACGCGACTCTACTCGTAAGACATATTATAGCTGGTAGGTACGTATGACATATATATGTAGTGCAATTTGACAATCTATTATTACAAAATAACTTACCATACAACCTAATGTTGCCCTCAGCATCCCCTATAGAGTTTTTTGATATGCACTTGTACCCCCCGAGGTCACTGCGCTGGATGTTGCGGATCACGAGCCTCATCTGCACGCTATACGCTGAGCTGTTGATCTCGCTCATCTGGTACTTGTCGTTAGTTATTATCATCTCACCTGGGGACGAAAACATATCATGTATTAGTGTCCTAAGGAGGAAAAGGTTAGTAAAAAGAACGTTGTACCCTATTCATTAGGTACTAGCAGGCCGTATGCTTCTGTGTTTACTCTCTGGAATCCGTTAAAACAGTGAGTTATTTGAGATTACTCCGACTGAACTTAATTAAATTCATGTTTGTTTTCTTTTCATTTACAACATATGTTCTCGTAGATTTGACTAACAAAAAAGTGTAAGAGTGAGAATTCTCAATTGGAAGAAGATTTTTTTGATAGATACATACATAGTTATAGTTTAACCAACTAGTAGTTACTGCGTCGCTACAGGCTTTGACTTCATCTGACATCATTCAGAGGACCTTTCCGTTCATTTATTTCCGCCCACTTCCGACCATTGTCCGCACGGTATCGAATTGAAATATGTTTCGGCATGTCGTGCCCACAGTACCGCATGTTTCGCTATTAAATACATATACCTATTTTTCAACAAACATTTATACACGAAAGCCAACAGTGGGTTAAATACTCGTAATATTCCATTTCGGTCCCATATTGCAACGTCAACAAGCAAATGTTGATTTTGAGAGCAAGTGTTAACATTATTTGTTCCTGTTCAATGTGTCAGTCAGAAAGCTTAATGTGCTTCACAAAACAATAGTAATTATTGCGATAAACTACCGCTTTGGGAATGTTAATCGCATTATTATGGGATGAATCACGTTTTAATGTTTGAAGAAACGATTATAACGATACAAAGTTATTATTAGCTTAGATATAGGTTGATTTTTTAATTTTGATGTATATAAAACAATGTGTGATATTTATAGGTGCGATATTTTATACTGTTTGGTTTGGTTCGCGGTTTTAGCCCGGATGTTTTAGGAACTTTAGGAATCCCTAATTTAACTGGATTAATAATATAGCCCATGTTCTACTCTACTCATTTACTATGTAGAGTTTTAATAATTGGTTTTAGTTATTTGTTAATTTATTTGTAACAACCAAAAATACAAGTGATTTTAGGAGTTTAGATAATTTTAAATGTTATATACGGCCAACTGTACTATCCCACTTAAAACTGTACCTATCTTTTTCTTTCTTTATTTTGTGTTTTAAATGGTGAATAAAATGGATACTTAAGCCTATTTATTAGTAAACAAAACGTTTACAATGAGCGAAGGAATGTAGATTCGGTAGAATTTGGTTGTCAGCTACATTATTACTGCGGCGAGCGGGACGCAGCTCTCTGCTCGTTCTACATTAAAAATTGCTTGCATTCTTGTTCCTCCGCTTATTTTGTGGCACTTTTTATTACCATCCACTCAACGTGGCTTACGAAGATATTAAATCGAATTTTTGGTAATAGGTATTTCAATTACAGATTCTTGCAACATTTTTTTGCGGAAGTTCTCAACTGCTTATTGTAATTTATGTTTCTATTAAAGTTGCGGTGATATTGTTTGATTTCCTTGCAGTTTTATTTTATTTAATTAAATCAGCGGTTATTATTTCAAAGGACCGCACATAATATACCAAAATACATTGTTGTTTATAATTATTAGATGAAGTTAGAACAATAGAGGCATTTATATTAGCACTTGTTAAATTGATTTGTGCAACTCGCATATTTTTGTTTATAATTTTTTTTTTTTTATCAGGTTATATTGAGTGTAAGTCCAAATAGTTTAATTTAAAAAGATTATTTTTAAATATCGTAACATATTAAGTAACACAACGCATGCTGTGGTTACCTATAATTGTAAGAACGGTTTATAAATTGCCCAAACAAACTGGTTTCAAATGCATCGTATGTCGGTGATCCTTAAATAAATAAATCACATAGTGAAGGCAGCTTACGTCAGCATCCCAAACTACAAAAAAGAATATAATTATAAACTATATATATGCTCACGCCTGTATTCCCCGAAGGGGTAGGCAGAGGTGTTGAAATAACAACATCCATATTTCACCGAAGATGATTAAGTGCCAACGTGACAGATGGTGAGTCTATCGCCGTCTCAGGCACTATACATACGTCTTTGAATTACTTCTCAGACATATGCAGCTTTCCTCACGATGTTTTCCTTCACCGTAAAGCACGTGGTGAGAAATCATTGTACATAAGTTTTTTAGGAAAACTCATTGATAGAGGCCCCACTGGGATTCAAACTTGCGTCGCTTGCGTAGCAGGCGATTACTATAACGCCGAGGCCACCACGGCTATTATAAACTATTTGTTAATATACCTCTAATGTAGCCGGTATTACCCTTCAATCGGGTAATACCGTTCGTTAATAAATTAAAACAAAGTTTCGCGGGAGTATGGCTTTCTCATTCCCTCCCTTAATCTTATTACAACTTGGAAACCAGAGAGCTTACGTTTGATGGATAATTATTATAATATGTGTAGAGAGAAGTGCACCAATCCTGGGGCCTATCATCATCGGTTTAAGTAGAGCGTATTAAGAACTTCTGAGCTTTGACTTTTCATTTTGGTACCGTAAAATTAAACGTCAAAGCTAAGTACTTAATATCTGCTTTAATGACCATAGTTGGCCCCCTGTTTTATATTAACTTACAAGTTAAAAGTATATTAAAATATACCACATGTTCTGTATAATCAAACATAAATGTGAGCTATTTATATATTACTTCAAATGTAATATCGGTGATGAAAGGTAATTAAGCAAGCATGTATACATAAGTAAAGTGACGTTGATTGAATTAAGGTTCCAACGCAATTAGGCCTAAATAAATATTATAGCGGATGACATTATTAACTATTAATAACGGTAGAACATATTCATACTTAATATTATGTATTTACTTTATACTGTTGTAACGTAAATACAAGGCCGATTCGATTAATTATTAAAACATCCAAATGTAACGCTGTGAAGTCGTGTTATCCGAATGCAAGCAATCAGTTTAATTTAATCAAAATTCAAGCGATAAATAATAAAAAAAAAAAAATATTACATTAAATATTTAGTTCTAGCCGAAAAAATAAATAGAAGTTCGTAAGTTGTGTTCATGAACATTGGTAAAAACTACAATGGTTTTGAGAACTAGTCGTCTGAGAAATAGCGAGGCAAAACTTTATGCATCTTGAAGGTAGCTGTAGGAAGATTTTCTTTGTATTTCAAAAATAAAATTAACCTTCGTATACTTGGAATGCTTTTTTTATTAGCATGAAAATTTATGCAAGTTATTACGACCCAATTTGGGACGTAAATCGACCCCAATACCTGTAGACTGTAGTGTAAATACTGAAAGATAGTGCGATCAATGTTAATTAATAAGGGTCAACGCAAAGACAGAGGGTCAGTGAAGAGTCCGGTGTTGAATTGACCACAAATCTGTGGCTGGATTGCAAGTGACACCTCCGCAATGTCCGTGTTGCGGCTCGTTCCACCACGCCCCACTTTTGTTTGTCGATTGTCAACTTTGGTAATTAATATACTTCCAATAACTCTCAAAAAATTGGTTTCGCTTTAATAAATTCGCGTCATGTAAAAATTACATGCTCATTTAGATATTGTACTTTAGATAAGGTTATGTTATTTAAAGGCAGTCTTTTCATCTACCTCACTGACAACGTGAAATACTTTATTTTAGTCATTTTATTATTGTAATCAATTGTGTATGGTCGAGACACATAATAGTTATTTGTAGTAAATTAATCGACACTAAAATAAAAAGATGGTCCAAAATCTAATGACTATGATAAAACAGTGGAATTTTATTAAGACCGTCGAGACGTCTTCCCTAAATTGACGATACAATACGGGGAAGCAGAGGTTACTAGGGAATTTGAATAATACAGGCCACGCTAATACAAATGTATTAGCGTGGCCTGTATCTATAGGTACAGTGGGCATATTGGAAAGAGGAGGCTTTGTGAGTGAAGTCCCGCCCTGCTCCTGAAAAGCTGAAAAATAATAAAATCTTGATGATAGATAGCCCAGACAGCTTTTGATTAATTGCCTATTTAGTAAACACGATATTAAAATGTAAGTGAAATGTGTCGGGCTCAGGGAGGCCTGGTCACGAGAGGCGGACACTCCCATTCCGTGTCCGCGGCGGCGGACGCTTGTCCCATCTCGTCACGGCCGTGTATTACCTAATTTAATTTGTACTCCCCGCAATTTATGGGACGCAGAAGAGCCGTCTGGCCCCTCTGTTTGCCTGTAATGTCTGCGCCCAGATAGATGCGTTTTGCCTCACTTCACGAGCTTTTTGATTGCTAATGGTAAACATGTGTGTGTTATGGGCTGTCATTAATCACTTCAATTTCACCGTGTTTTACTTAACTGTTCGTATCTGGGGTATATCTTATCTCTTTGATACAAAATTAATTATAACACAAGAGTATAAAATAAGCATTATCTTCTTATTATATTTGTTTCTTTTTATAAATAATTTCGACAGTTTTATTTGAATAACAATTTAGAAAAACTTTCCAATTTGAAAGCGCTCGTGTAAAGGCTTTAAACTTTAATTAGTAATACATATCAGACTAACTGCTAGAGGGTAGAATTTCAAATTGAATTTAGATTCGACTAGTGCGATAGGTACAAGTATGTGAGAGTAAATATTGTGACTGTAGCCTAAAGCAATTTGAAGCGAGCGGGCCACCAGCAGTCTTTGTTGCATATTGGGCGGTAATAGAATTTGGTCCGCTTTTTGCGCGGTTGGTTGGTCCAGCCGCGTAATAGCGAGCTCGGTTGCCTTTGTAACTGTATCTAAATCTGCCTGCGCTATGCATCTGCCTAGGAATATCATAACCTATTGTGTTGAATATAGGGTTATCACATCAACATTTTAAATATCTAAAATTTTTTTGTACTAAGCGTCATGCTAAGTAGAATCTGGGTATTGTAGAAACAAAAAATATATTTGAGTCTACATTATCACGCCGAGTCCCTGGCGAGATTTTAATTTTTTATCATTTCTATTATAAAGCCTTGCAAAGTTCAGTCCTTTTCTGCTAGCAATTTCGATACATTTTATCTATGCTAATATTATAAAGAGGAAAGATTTGTTTGTTACGATTTTTCTCAAAATCTGTTCGACCATTAAAAAAATCTTCCACCAGTAGAAAATTACATCTTCATCTTCATCTTTTATAGACATATAATATGTTAATCGAGGGATCCGTATAGCACATAGCGTAATAGCACGCGGGGAAATACGCGGATAAAAACTAGAACAAATTGTCAAGTAAAATTTTACTAGTGTTTAATATATTATAAAATTAAGCATTATTTTTGTTCTAATTCAGAAGACGTGCATGTAAATTAAAATGCCGGTGTCAGGATTTCCTAAAGCTCCAGGAAGAATCCTGGATGGTAGCCCTAGATGTAGCCATCATGCCAGAAGCGATGTACTAACGAGACTAGATTATTCAATTGTTAAAGCAGCTCTAAACTACGTATGAGTCTCATATAATATTCCAATCTAATAACAAGTCTATCTCTGTTATTAAACTTTAATCCGCAACAACTAAGCGCCGCTTAATAGTCATAGTCAATAATCGCGCTTAGAACTGCTTTTAGTTAAGCCGATGGCTTATCTATTTACTACCTGTACTGACGATGATTCATAAAACCTACCACGAAGTTAAATTGATTGCTTTTTTTCATGCTTCGACGAATTAAAATATAATTATTTTATTGTAATTGATAATTATTTACTATGTAATGAAAAAAAATACATGATTCCAGCTGAGTTTCTTGTCGGTTCTTTTCAGAAGGCTAGTTTTTGAACCACTGGTCAGAGAGCCCTTACTTTAACTGTATGAAACAATTTCATTTTGATTTTCAATTAAACATTATCCCCCTTATTACAAATCACACACTAAGATAATCCTTAGTTTAAAAGAAGATCGATTTCTCTCTGTGATACTGATTTGGAAAGGGATGGACATAGTTTTAGTTCGAGTTAAAGCTAGTTTTCGGTTAAATCATAAGCGGCATTGCTCCATTTGGTAAAACTTGGTGGAAGTTATGAGAGCACAAGAAAAGGTTAAAGAAAATAAACGAGAAATGTATTATAAATTACTCAAAATGTATGTGATTGAACTATATACCTACGCAAACATTTCTCTATCAAACATCTAATTAATTAACGTCCGATCTCACTCGCATACCAATTAATTTTAGCGAAACTGTGTAGACGTTCCTATTTCCCGGTTAAAGTTAAACAAACGACTTCAAGTTATAATTTCTATTAATGTTTTTTTTAGTTGTCATTATTGCTTACGTTCATGTCCTGTAGCCAGTTTTTCCTTATTTTTTCTCCCCTTATTAAAATATCAGAGAAAAATGAAAAAAAAAGCTAGAAGTGAATAAAAATATACTCAGAGACTATGTGAAAGATCTCATCAGAGAAATGTAAACATTATATGTTTCTCTTTATTTCAGTGTAATAATAAATATGTGATTGTACCCCCTTGTATTTCTCGAACAATTCACTGTTTTCACACATTGTATGAAATTTACTGTTTCATACAAATTTTTACCACTTCTTCTAAGAACTTCTGAGCTGAAATGTTTCATTTTTCAAAGCTTACGCGCTATTTAAACGATCATTGTTGGCCCCTGAACGTAATTTTCACACCCATGCATCACGAATTCACGAATCGCATACTGGTTAGATCGAGAAAAAAATAAGTTTAAAAACCGCAATGCGAAAAAGTTCCATTCATTTTGTTGGTTTCAGTTGGTGGGCGCGAGGACCGTTCACACATGTCGAGGCGGGCGGTCGGTCGTCCCGTAAATCCATTCCTAACTCGACTTTAGTGACCGTCGCCGTCGCAGGCTGACTGCGATGCCTGTTAGTTGCAAATGCTATTATTTACATTGGAACGTGAATATTTTATTGAATTTTTGAGAATATACCTAATTGTATACATTAATATTTAAAACTAGCTGTGCCCCGCGGTTTCACCCGCGTAGATTTAGTTTCATCCTTATTGTCACGGAACCCTAATATTTTTGATAAATAAAAGTAGCCTAAGTTACTCCTTGAAACATCAGCTACCTACCAGTGAAAGTCCCGTTAAAATCCGTCCAGCCGTTTCAGAGATTACCCGGAACAAACAGACAGACAGACAGACCGACAGACAGACAGACAGACAGAGAAAAATTTTAAAACTTGGTTTTTAGTGTCAGTAGCGTGTATACTTTCATATGCATTTAGTGAAAAGCTGTTATTTTGGAATTACATATCTGTATAGATTGAGGAGAAATTAATATTTGGTAAATTGTATATATTATAAGTATAAGTAATGTCATTGTGCCCTAACAGGATTGTTAGTAATAAGCTATAACCACTATAATTATGTTTATATTATGCGTAATATGAAACTAATTTGCAATAAATGTATGAACATGAATATAGTTGCTAAGTGCCTTTATCTGTCAATCAATATTTAATTCGTAGCAAATAGTTATTTTTTTACATAGTCTGCGTTTTTTCCAAATATGTCATTGACACAACCTGTTATAGGTTAAATTCTTCCATAAAAACATTAATATCAGAATACATAACATTGGCTTTCGGTGAATACTCCGGTTTTCGTAACTTTTGGTACCAAACAAGCGTGTAACATGACATTCATAATTAAAACGCCAGGGTGAGTTAAGTGTATGTGGTTCTTAAGTTACGTTTTTGATTCACGTTTTTTGTACGTTTTATTACTTTTTAAAGTGATCCAGTATGTAAGAGTTATGTTGATCACTCGCATATTTTTTTTTAGATGTTCTGGCACTAGTATGCTTTTAAATATAATACCCATATAAAACTAAAACGACGTGGTGTCTGTACATTGAATGTTTTAATTTTATGTAATAACGGGAGTGCAAATGGTTATTAACATAAATTTATCTACAGTTTTGGTTTTTTTCTGTCTGTCTGTGCATAATTATATCTGCATTATGTAATATTGTGCAGAGATAAAGTTGTTGTATGTAATGTTAGAGGTAATCTTCAAAGCTACTTATCTGATTTCAAATTCTTTCACTAATATTTAAAATTAGCTCTCTAAGGTGGGCATAGGCTATATGCAGCCCGTTTATATAGTTACCATATATAGTTTTTTACTACTGTCATGTTCAGCGTTAAAGTGACATTGCGTTTGTAGCCATTCTGATATTTAGAATTTTGACTATGAAGTCCATTTGCATTTGAGGTACAGTACCTAATAATAAGTTTTTTTGATTTGAGGCATTTTGCGTTTTAATTGTTAGTTATTCTGCCACTTAGACTTATAGCGGTGTAGAAGTAATCTTTTAAAGTCGTTTTGCGGCGTAGCCATTGTGATCATAAAGGGTTTATACCACCCGGGCAAAGACGCGAGAGAAAGCTAGTTACTGACAAAAACTGGAGAATACAAATATTATAAACTATATAAAAAGCGGTTATAATCGTTTTTTAAAAGTGGTTTCGTCCATCTATCACTGAAGCACTTTTATAACTTTCTCCAGCGAGTGCTATTTTAATGAAAAGTAATGAAGTGTCCGACCCCCAATGTTTTGTTAGGCTAAGAGCCGTATTTATATTAGTTAGCTCTTGTTTTCATATATTTCATAGGTTGTTATTTTAACAATTTCTAATTATTACTCTCTGACAGCTAACGTTATTATTCAAATTAATTTACAATTAAAATGATGACGTTCACGAAAAAGATAAATTTTGACAAAACAACTGAGAATGAACCGTAACGATAGCCAAATATGCAGTCGAATGCTTGGAGTCAATATTAGGGATATAGTTTGGGCGGTCACTTATCCTGCAAGCCAGCTTTGAGAGGGATTGTTTATTTTCTTAATTTAATTAATAACTAGCTGTGCCCCGCGGTTTCACTCACGTAATTTAGTTTCATCCTTATTGTCGCGGAACCCTAATATATTTAATAAATAAAAGTAGCCTAAGTTACTCCTTGAAACATCAGCAACCTGTCAGTGAAAGTCCCGTTACAATCGGTACAGCCGTTTCAGAGATTACCCGGAACAAACAGAAAGACGGAGAAAAATTTTAAAACTTGTTTTTTTAGTCTCAGTGGCGTGTATACTTTCATATGAATTTAGTGATAAGCTGTTATTTTGGAATTACAAACAGACACTTCAATTTTATTTATTTGTACATGTATATAGAGTATAGATAATTTTCATAATTTCTGATCCAATGATATGTCTAATAGCAACTATATCACTGACTGTACATTAAAGACGGATGTAATAAATAGCTGTTTACGCAAAAAAATTAAGTGTTGATAATACAGTTCATTTATTAATAACTTGGATGGTAATATTTCACGCTGTCGTCGTCTGTATAATTACGAGATCGTTAATAAACTGGAACATAGCCATATAATCAATGCAAAAATAAATCGTGGCGAAATGAAAAACGGACATGAAATAGCCGCATATTTTTTCCTTTAAACACAATCATAAAAAGGCCATAACTTGTAAGCAACCACTACCCTGGCACGTCAAAGAAGATAGTAGAAATATGAATAACGGCCCGTTTAATGACTGCTTTAACGCTTTCAATGTGCTTTATGAATAATTAAATTAGTTGGTTATTCCGTTCTTGAGTTTCGTGCTTGGGACTTAATAAGCTTTGTGAGTTATGAGGCGCTCGTAAACATCTTTAGAGCGTAATCACTAATTATTGTGATTATAGTTTCTGTTATCGTTAACGCGCTTTACTGTTAGATGTTAATTTTTTTATTGACACATAATATTTAAAACTTTAATAAAAAAAACGATTGTTTTCTGTTTAAAATCAGTTATAACATATTTAATTACATAGACATACACGTCACCTAAAAAGAGCCTTGTTAAAATAACATTATATTCCTCTCTCTATGGCACTATAAATAAACTTAAAATTCGGCCACGTAAATTCATAAATTAGTTAGACACAAGGTAATATTCGAACCCACGAGCCCCTGCAAATGATACAGTTGCTCTGCCAATTAATAACTCGTGCCATTACCTCAAGTGTTCCTTCCTTATTTAACGTGTTACACAAAAGTACTTGTCGTTAGTGTCGTTACACCTTTTAGACACCTTAACGCCAGGACTCCGACAAAGTATAACAATGTCGTTTTTAAATTCTGCCCATGCACTGCAAAACACAAGTTTTGTAGCAGCAGATAAAATAGTTTTTGTACTTTACCATTTTCTCTGGTCCAGTAGTTGATGGCTTTGGGCGAAGCTTCAACGTGGCACTGTAGCGTAACATCCGTGCCCGTCGGAGCCCCTACTAGCTGATTTGGCACTTGCACTAGCGGGTGGACTGCAAAGAAATGTTAAATGTTAATATACAAACGAAATAGCTAAACGGGAAACATTATGATTTTCTGATATTTATAACATAATATATATCTGCTTCACCAAATTTTAAATCTGCTTTCCCTGTCAGAAGCTAAGCGTACAGTATCATGGTTTTATAAATACCTACCCAAAAACCTTTTTAGTTATGTTAGATATCTATCGGGAGATTATGTAATACCCTACCTATCTTAAGATAATGGTGACTTTAGATAGATACAAAAAAATATAATTAAACAAATACTGCTACCTGGAGATTGTAGTCTGAAAAACCCTTCTTTAGGATCGCCAGGTAAATACATGAAAGTGAACACTCCGAAATATTCGTTACTAACTGTCTATTTCCAGTGCGCGCGATACAAGAACGCAAAACCTTTGCATTCGACACAATTCAGATACGTCTCGTTTGGACTAGAAGGCTTTTAACTTATTCGGTTTATTGTAGCTTCACTCGCCTCACATTCCGATATAAAATATATCTACACTATATCTCACTAAACAGCAGTGGCTATGCTTACGTACTTGGATTGAAGTTGAACTAAAATTATCTTTTTGTAAAACATTTTAGAAATCAAATTGCCATGGACCTTATGTGTATCCGTTCGTGTTTTGTGCTATAATTTTAATTAAACTCATAACACGTAGCTATTTTTCATTTAAGCACATAACTTCCCAAAGATACAAACATAATGAAGCTTGTGTAAAGTTGCCATTACACAGGGAGCGGTGCTATGCCGTCATTGCCTCACGCCTTTTGCGCATCTTATTTGCTCAAACTGCTTCGCTGCACCACTTTGGTGGTAAAACTCTGTGACTGTCAGGTGTTTACACAACATATTATCCATACCAGCTGCATTACTCCAGTTTAATGCTTGCTTTTACTTTATAAGCTTCCACGAAAGGTAACTATATAAGTAGCATAAGAAATATTTGAGCTAATGTCGAATTTAATAAATTATTTTAAAATGTTAGGGAAGTACACAAAGCAATATAGTAAATATAATAATAAAAGGTAACATATTTAAACACGCAACATAAAAAAATAAATAAAACTATATTCCAGCACACGACTAAAATGGTATATATAAATATACATGCTTCATAATAATGGCGTGCGCATACGCCAGATTTGAATTGTTATTTTCAATATATGCTTCAGCGTTTAAATAAAACAAACCATATAAGACCAAACACAATATAAAAATGCTGTCAAGTTAAACTGAAAAGCAAAGATTATTTTACGAATGCAAACAATCGCAGCACCAACCCCAAAAGTCTATTTAGGGTGAATTAAGGAAAGCGGAATTTTCTACCAAGACCAAGATCGGGGCTTATTTGCGGTTATTCTCTTTGACCGTCGTTAAGTTCCTTTGGACGGCTTTTACGAGTTTGAGTGGCCAATTTAGCGAACAAAATCTGAACGATCAGAATTTGTTCTAATTAATAACTCCGAGGGGCAACGAGAACCGTCTTTTGCTTATTAAATATAGCGGATAAATGAGCCGACGAAATGTTATTAACTGATTGCAATTTTTTTTAAATTGCTGTAGTCATAAGTTGATACTAGGGTTTTCTTTATTCGTGTGAAAATTAATTTAACTTTACGAGAGCAGGTGTGAAACACAAGTTTAAAAACGTGATTAAGCGATCACTAACTGTATAAGTAGGTTGGCATGTTCAGCGGCAATCAAAAGTTACACGGAGTTTTCTCGGTAAGGATTCCGCGCGGAATTCTTGAAGTGACAGTTTGATTAACCGAGCGGCGCACACGCTTTCCCATTTTCGGATTTCTTGGCGTTTTGTAGCCATTACCTGCTTTAGTTGACTTTGGAATGTTTTTAGCTGTACTCTAAGAATCTCTCCTTTACTAATAATAGGTTACATTTTTGTTTTTATAGTGGACTAGCTGTTGATAAATCAGAACATTTCTCAGCTCAGTGCAATTAAACTCGAGACGAAGAAAGTATATCCTAAAATTAATTACGTTAAACTGCAGGATTCTCTTCGCAAATTGATCGCGATTTGTTCACTTCGTTTGCCGTGTTTCTTTTTCTCTAAACTCAATTTACCGTTCCGGCCGGCTTCAGTGAATCAACTAAAAGAAACTCATCGCGTTACGAAGCACTTACTGCTACAAATGAATTGCTTCACTTTTGCCTTCCTAAAAAAGTGTTTTTATGTTTTCCCACCGCTGTGGCATCCGCACGAGCCACTGTTATCGTTCGTTTCGAGGGTGGAAATTCAAATTAAATATTTGAGAGCGTTAATTTTGTCTCCTCATTGAGCGAACGCGACGCATTCTTTGTGAAGTAATTAAACAGAGTGGAAGGGTTTCAGACGGCAGTAGTTTGTTTGTTCGCTTGAAATTGCGTTTCCTATGAAGTGAATTTCTCAGTTGTCGTCGCGCGCTGTCGGCTCGTATTTGTTTTATAGGCATGAGATATGAAAACCGAGAAATTAAAACGTTAGAATGGATTTCTTTTAATATTCAAAGGTTAGTTGAGTTCGTCCATGTTTATAAATACACAATCCAATCAGAGGAGTGTTTACATCGGAACTGCCAATAACAGAATGCAAATACCTAGTGGACAGCGGGCGTCCTACGAGCGAGCGTGGCAACATAGATTTTTTTTTCACAATATTGAACTAACCCGAGCGTACTGTAGATAGTTGAAATGAATTTAGAACAAAGTTAAATATATTGAAATTCTATATGGTATGGATTATTTTCTGTCTCTACACACGCTACATAATTTTACGCTATTCCATTTGCTTTTTACTTTTCCAGTTCCACATTTCTATTCTAACTTTAGAAACTGACTCGATAATTATAAAACTGATAGGTCACATTGAAGGTTGTCATAGCTTTCGAGAAAAATAAAGAAAGAGGAAACTAAAAATCACCAATAAAAGAACTTGTTTAGATTACAGATTGTTGTCAAGTCAGCCTATGCTTCAGTCAAAGTCAAAGTCAAAAATACTTTACTCGATTAGACTTTTTACAGAGCACATTCAAATCGTCAGAATGACACAATTTACAGGATTATAAATGCTACCGCCAGGTTCGGAAGGTTGCTTTTACTGAGAAGAACCTGGCAAGAAACTAATTACTCTTTTCAAAAATATTATACATTAAAAAAAAAAAAACTTGAGAAATGTGAACCAATGGATACAGTTTATTATATCAATGTGTAAAAATATATAGCATTATATAACTACAAATAACTATATAAGCATCTCTTTTTTTGATATGATTAAAGGCATGTAGCTACCAAACCAGCAGAAATACGCCACAAACACAACTTATTTGTACTAATCAATTAACCAATTAAATCTGTCAGCAACACAAAAATACGGAAAATAATACCTCCAAATACATCAGTTACATTGTTATCCAGCTTTCGGATTCACGAACTGATCAACGTCAATTCCCAATTGTATAGCACAGTCGATGCAAATGGAAATGGCTTGCTTGTGTGCACAACGCACTACAACAACACTGATTCGTCGATCTGCGTATGAATGGCGCCACTTGATCATACCAGATAAGAGATTAATTTATTTGAGTGCTGTCGCAACTATTACACGTATATATGCTAGTTAAAATAAATAAATTTATTTACTTATTCAACCTATATTGTTTAGCGGAATTTTGTAAGAATACGAGCAACAATTAACTTTAAGTTGAATTGGTGGCCTTATGACATACGGCAATCACTTACAAGCAAGCTACTCGAATAATAATACATTTTAATGTAAGCATTATTAATTATTAATTTGTGTAATTGATCATCACAAAAGATACAGTGTGGTGGCTTTGCTAAGCATCTTAAGATTTTTGAAAATGTTGTTCGGACAGTAACGCATCTCACTGACAACTTAATATTGCTGAATGAGAGCGCACGAATTTCCTTTTAGATAAAAAATAATCTTAAAAAGTATAACACTAAGAAGTAACTGAACACAATTATAAACACTATAATTCGCTGTTGTCACCCACCCGCTACCGCAGACGCGATTGATACAGCAGCTATCATATTTAAGTACATTTCCAGAGTAATAGGTGAAAGAGCTACGAAAAATCGTAGAACTTCGTAGCATTTCGTAGCTATGGGTTGAATGTTCTGAAATATCCCCAGTTTATTGATAAATAGAATCGTGAAGGAAATACTGAGTGAAAGTATTGCCAATAACAAAATCTAGGGGCACACTGCGACTAAATTGTGATAGTTAACGAGGCAGTAACTTTCACTAAACACGCTCGACTACAGGCGGCGTACCCCCAAAATTGAGATGCACGACACGCAACGAAGATGATACGTGATAACACGAAAATCTCCCAATTGCTTACGTGTTCAAGCCGGGGAGCCGCCGGTGTGCCCGACTTCCCTGACTTACCGAGCATTGAATAACTCCTGGTTATAAATTAGGCTACACGATCGTCTGATAAGTGTGTTGGGAACCGCTTTTTGCTCGGTTTTACGCAGGTGAAGTAGTCTTTATCGATGATTGAATTGACTCATGTTGTGAATTCGTAATCGATGTTCTGTTTCAATTCAATTTACGCATTCGAATTTCAAATGACGCTGCATTCATTATACAGTACGACAAAATTAAAGAGACATACATTTTGTTTTGAATTAAAAAAAACGAATAAAGCGACATATTATAAATACATTTTATTTAGAGTAATAAAAAGTTATGAAATTACTTACAGTGAACGTGCAACATTATCCTTTTGCTGACGGAGGGAGGCACTCCATTGGCTGCGATGCACAAGTACGCACCCATCTCGGAGCGTGTCACTTTAGTCAGGTTCACGATGTCGCCCTCCAGTGACATTACTGTACAAAAAGAAAAATAAATCAACACTCTTTTTGTTAAAGAATCAAGTTCTTCCGAGTCCGCAACGAATATGTTTAGAAAAATGTGAAAAACTTTGCTAAGGGAGTTTTAAGTGGATAATTAATCGAAACAAGAGGCATGTAGTCTGGATAGGACCTTAGACTACTTATTTCATTCATAAAGTGGTATTACAGGAGTAAGTATTAATAAAAATTAATTGATCATTGCCATAGTAATAATCGTTGTGATTGTATTTTGTAGGATATTATATAAAAACCTTTGCCAAAACATTTACACATTTCCGCTATAAAACGACCGTAAAAGTGCTTCACGTACCATGTAATTCGCACAGTAGGTAAACATACCTAACTAAACTAAAGTAAGTACATATTTTGTCTAGCACACAAAACTTTCCCAAAGTTTACACCCCTAGAGCGAAGTACGAATATCGAACACTATCCGCTGTAGTGCTTACCTTACATTTCACCAATAACCTCTGGAAAACACTTCAAACCGCCAAAAGTTGACGGGTTAGGTAAACAAGTGCCGTTAGTGGTTTGAACTCGAGCTGTTTTCCTGACACCTTGCTCAAATGGCACCCGAGTACGTTTACAGCCATTATTCAAACAAGAGGATAAAAAGCTAGGGCAATATTTTCCGAAGGAGCTGTACGAAGTTGATGGTTTAAAGTGTAGAGCTCTCGGGCCGGTCGCGGCGCTTCGTTAGCAAACAATGCGAGCACTGGGCCCACCGTAGAGCGGCTTTTATGAACCAACAATCTTTAATCACTCTTGTTTTATACGCGCTGTTTTATGAGTTTATCACCATTTTGTTATTATATACACATTATTTTATTCATGACAACTGTTGTTTAAAATACTTGTTTTTAATGCTAACATGATCTATGGCGTTTTGGCTGTATAATTTTCGGTTTTTATTTGTTTCGGCTTAGTAATACATACACCGCAAGTCTCATAATTTACGCTTAGTAATTCATAAGAAAAAAAGTTATTTTTTTCAAGTAGGACAATATTTCCTAAGTTTGTAAAAAAAGAAAAGGTTATTTTCAAAATTTAAATATATTAAAAGCTTTGCCACATCAGTCACTAACAATGTTTGTCAAGCTATGAATTATCTGTGAAAAAAATATAGTCAAATGAGTAACGACTCTACAGTTTCATCGTTGTCTTCCCTTCAAGTTGGGCCGTTGAATAAACTTGGCCTGTCGATGTGTCATAAGTCAAGTGACGCTCGAGGCTCGCGTGCTCTCGTGGTTTTTACACGGATATAATCGTACTGAAAACTAAATGTATCTTTGAGGAATGAAAACTGTTTTTAGCTTGGCGTGGAGAATCAGTAATAGATATACTAACCGCCGCGTGAACAGCAGAAGAGTTATAGATTTGGATATTACCACTCCATTTGTAATGGTAAATCTCTATATTATATTACATTTTTAATTGAAATACAATTACCTTTCTCAAATAGACGTATTCTTATTCTTCAACAACTACTATTATAAGAGTTTGTACAAGAAGTTAATGAAAGTTAAAAATGGAAAAGCAACATCTTCCAATTAAAATTATAGACCTGATGCCTATAATTTTAATTATGAACTCGAGACGTGTACTTAGGTGAAGTGTATTATCATTTTCTATTAGTAAAGCGTTGACCTTATAAAAGCTGGCTTTAATAAAGCACAAACAATTCAGTTTAACCGATTTTTAATTGAATTTCAGGCCTTCACAATATTTCATGGTTGATAAAATACAAGTTTTTAGAATTATTGCTTCCAAAAAAGAAATAACATCTTGGTAAGAAGCTGATATTTAATAGATGACTCATTTACGTTATGAAAAAAATTGGATTTGTAATTCATTCATCATTATTCAAACACACATTTTAAGTTTAAGAATAGATAAAAATTTAAATTAAGCAATAGATTAATATAAAACTTATAAATAATTATTAATTAGTGTGTAAATAGTAACCAAAAGTGTTTGTGAAGTAAATCTCGCAATATTTTCGTCACAATAACAACTTTAAAATTACGACTTGTGTGAACTGTCAAACAACGGACGTTATTCAAAGTTTTAAACACCTGTAGTGACTCATCGAAACTAAAACCCGGGGAGTATCGTGTTTTATAATTGTTTACTCATAATAATACTACACATTACATCCCTCACTACCATATAACACTGCTCATAACCTATGAGCAACGTCCAATACACACCTGGCCCAGTGACAGTCTCACTTTACTTGACTTGTTAGTGGAAGTAAAGTTGAAGACAAATACTATCGCCACAGACAAATATATACTACCTTTTTACCTGTTTAAATTTGGGATTGAATAAAATATAACGAGGAATGTTTGAATGGATCTTCTGTACTTCGTCTTAATATAATATCAACTTAAATAAACACATCTTAAAATAATAAGTAATCTTTACATCTTTCGTCGTCCGTCTTTCACGTCTTCCACCATCGTTCTGTCATCCGTCACTTTTTACTTCTTCCTCTTTTATTCTTTCCGATCACACGTTGCCTATCATTCTGACATAAAACCTCTTCCCACACTGCCTAAAATACACATACACCCTAGCAATTTTATTGTGGTACACATTACTAACTGTACATAATAGCTACACAACTTGGTTTATAACTTCTTCAAATCTCTCATATATCTCTAATTTGCATTCCAGTCCTCTACAACAATGAATACCATGATGACCCGTAAAGCAACAGCCCGGGATGTAGAGGACAAACTCAGGAAAGCACTGCAAGAACTTCAATTGTCTAAAGCCCTTTGTGACAAACTGCTACAAGAGAGGGATGAGAGCGAAGAGGAAGTAGTAAACATCAATATGAAAAACAGTCAATTGAAGAGGGAAATGGCCGAACTACATCTACAATATACTGTAGTTGAGGAGGAGCGGAACCAGCTGCAGGACATTGTTGCATCATTTAAAGAGTGCAGCAACACCCATGAAAAGGCCCTGACTCGCATCTCAGAACTGGAGAATAGCTTGAGTCTTGCCCATACACAGGTGTACAATCTGGAAACAGAGCGAGAAATCAACCAGACCACCGCCACGCTCAGCCTCTATGATGAACTGGTAAACACTGACTCCGGAGCCTTACTAACTGACAAACTGGTTACAATTGACCTCACCAATGATGTTTCCTCACATGTACATATGTCTAGCCATAATAAATTAAAAAAGTATATTAGGTATAATAGGTTCATTAAGAAAACTAAGAAATTAATTAAAAATCAAAGAAAGTTTTTCAACAATGTGAAATTAACTAAAGACTGTTTGTCCTTAAGAAATAGTTTAGATACATATGAGTGTAGATTAAGTAAGTTAAAACTCAAATATGACACAGACATTCAACAATTGCAATCTGACTTACAATGCAAGGAGCAATATTTAATTGACTTAACAAATAAATATACAAGTGCCCAGAAACAGATTAGCGAACACATCTTGGCTACCACAGAGTTGGTAGACCTATGTAATTATAATGTGGAGCGCTTTGACTCATTAACTAACAAGCACTCTTGTGACTGTGTGATCTCACTATCAACAGCATCAGATGGTGAGCCTCTGCCACTGCCCTGTAAGTTACAGGTTGCTGAGTTGAGTGAAACTGTGGAACAAATAAACCTATGTCCACCTGGACAAAAAACAATTGTGTATTCAGATAAAATTGGTAGGAACTTTAGTAGCCTTTTAAATAAAAGTATAACTCATTCAGTAATAAATTATTGTATGCCAGGGGCCTCATACAGGCAAATAGTTGAAAAAATTGTTAGTAACAACCATGACAGTCACACCACAGTTATTTTATTAGTCGGACAAACTCCAAACATTAGTAAAGGGGAAATAATAAATAGTTTTGGACAGTTGACAGACCTGCATGTAGGTAGGGTTATATTATGTACCATACCGTATAGCATAAGCTACACTGAAGCACAAAACAAGCATTTATATTACATAAATAGCTTATTACATAACATGACTTCCCATAATGACAAGTTTGTGCTCTTCGATTTAAACAATTTTATTAGTAATGTTAAGGCAACGCGGGGATCACTTTTTATTCCCCAGAAAACTAGACAGAAGCTCGCTACATTGTTAGCTTATAATATTAATAACCCTGTTATAGTGAATATAACACAGCTTAGATTAAGTGACGAACCAGTGATAGATAGATGTTCTACTAGCACTGTGATTGATCCTATTGATACTTTAAACCTTTAAGTAAGACAACAGAGAAGTCAGTTGCATGTATTATGCGACTGCTACACCAGAATATCAACCGCTTCTCTGGCAAAATTCTTGATTTAGAATTATTATTAGACAGAATACCAATTGATTTAATTTGTTTAACTGAAACCTGGTTAAAACCAGATACCATGATATTTAATATTAGTAATTACACCATTGCCAGTTTTTATAACAGACTCTCAGCCGAGGGTGGTGGTGCTATTATTTTACTGAATAGTAACATCAAGTCCAAAGACAGGAAGGATATTACCAGCCTGTCTGTGGAACGGGTCTGTGAAGCGGCTTGTGCAGAGTTAGACAACTATATAATTGTATGTGTATATAGACCTCCGTCCTCTGACTTTCACTCATTTTGTTTAACAATGGAGGCTATTCTTAAGAAGCTCTTTAGGACAAATAAACAACTTTTGATATGTGGTGATTTTAATGTAGACATTTTGAAAAATACTTCTGAGGCGCGTTTATTTATATCTCTTTTTAAAACATTCAACTTAGACTTTATATTTAATGAGCCCACACGAATAACGGCCACTTCTTCTACTTGCATTGATAATATAATAACAAATGCAAATATCATAAAACACTCACAGATAAGTGGCATTAGATCTGACCATATGGCACAACTAGTTGAGTTGCAGTGCAGAAGGCAATCTTGTAACTCTTTTAGAGAATCTAGAGCTTTGACTAACCATAGATTGCTTAAGTTTAAAAATAATGTTGAGTCGAAAATAAAAAAAACAGAGTCTAGCGAGCCAAATAAATACTTTAATCAGTTACATAATGTCATATGTAAAGAATTTAACAAGGCATGTCCTAAGCAACAAAGTAAAGTAAATAATAAATTACAGTTTAGTAACTGGGCAACTAGGGGCATTAGGAAAAGTAGGGATACCCTGTATGAACTATACCACAAGAAAGCCCAAACAACCAATGCCGCTTTTCACAACCATGTTAGGACGTATTCCAAATTATTCAAAAAAGTTTGCCATGTAGCTAAATCGAGACACATAAGTAGCGAAATAAGCCGTTCTGATAATAAAATAAAAACTGTATGGAAAGTTATAAATAGGGAGACGGGAAAAAATAAAAATAAAGAGCAGGTTAGTGAACTTAAAATTAATGATGATATTGTCTCAGACAAGTTAGATGTCGCGACCGCATTTGAGAAATTCTTTGCTCAAATACCAGCGGAAACTACTAAACACCTAAACTCATGTCCGAATAAAGCTGAAAGATTACTTAAACAATCATTTCATACGATTGTCCCAGATTTTAGTTTTCAACATGTACTTGCTAGTGATATAATTAAAGCTTTTAAGTCACTTAACATGAAAAATACGGAGGATTTATGGGGACTTTCAATTAAAGTTATTCAATCGATTATAACAACGATCGCTCCTGCATTAGCCACTATTTTTAATTCGTGTATTGATCAGGGTGTCTTTCCGGATCTTATGAAATATAGTAAAATAATTCCAATCTTTAAGGCAGGTTCCAGAGAAAATCCTTCTGATTATAGGCCTATATCAATACTTCCTGCCCTTAGTAAGATATTTGAGAAAATAATGCTAAATCAGATGTTAGCCCACTTTAACATAAATAACATATTGCACGATCACCAGTTTGGTTTCACTAAAGGTAGATCCACAACGGACGCGGCGGCAAAATTAATAAAACATATATTTGAGGCATGGGAGGGCGCCTATGACGCCTTAGGAGTCTTCTGTGATCTCTCAAAAGCTTTTGATTGCGTCGACCATCGTACGCTAATTCTGAAGCTTAAATATTATGGTATTCGCGGAACCGCCCTCGATCTTGTGTCCTCTTACCTGTCCAATCGTCATCAGAAAGTTGGCGTCAGTGGTATAACATCTAAAGGGTCATTAATTAAAACAGGCGTGCCGCAAGGCTCCATATTAGGTCCATTCCCATTTCTAGCGTACATAAATGACCTACCACTTGTTGTAGAAGGTATCTGTGATATTGTTCTGTTTGCAGATGATACATCTTTAGTTTTTAAAGTGAGCAGGAAAGATAAGGAGCTTAATACTCTGAATGAAACACTAACATCTGTTTCAAATTGGTTTGACGCCAATAACCTCGTTTTAAATTCTAAAAAAACTAAATGTATTCGATTTTCACCACCTAATACATCGCAAATAGCTACAAATATATCACTAGATGGTGGTAAACTGGATTTGGTTGATAGTACGGTATTCTTAGGGCTAACAGTAGATTCAAAATTACAATGGGGCTCTCATATTGAAACATTGTCAAGAAAACTTAGCTCAGCAGCATTTGCTGTTAGGAAAATCAAACAAATGACGGATGTCGATACTGCTAGATTAGTTTACTACGCATACTTTCATAGTCTTATGTCATATGGCTTATTGTTATGGGGTTCCGCGGCAGACCTAGATTCTATATTTATACTTCAAAAAAGAGCCATCAGGGCAATATACTCGTTGGAACCCCGTGAATGCTTGAGGGATAAATTTAAAGAAATTAATATACTCACTTTACCCTCACTTTACATTTATGAGAATTTATTGTACATGAAAAAAAACATTCATCTCTTTAATTTAAACTGTGATGTTCATTCGATTTGTACGCGAAATAAACACAAAATTATGGCTCCTAGATTCAGATTAGTTAAAGTAAATAAATCATTCATGGGGAACTGTGTTCGCTTCTACAATAAAATCCCACAATCAATAATCGCGTTAAATTATGATAAATTTAAAACACATGTCAAAACTGTTTTGATGAAGAAAGCATATTATAAAATTTCGGATTATATAAATGACAAGGATATATGGAACTAGGTAAATCACTCTGCACAAGTAGCTCCTGGCAAAGACATGGTATGCAAACACTTGTAAATCTATCTGGTATTGTTATTTTTTTATCTCTTTGATTTTGTTTTATAATGACTTGCATGCTAATACAATTTGTCACTATTGTGAATATTTATACCTATTATCAAATTTGATTTTGTATTATGATTTCATTATGATTTATATTGTTTCGATGTTATGTACATGATGCCTGGCTGAGTTTCTTGCCGGCTCTTCTCAGAAGGCTAGTTTCCGAACCGGTGGTAAATTCTCGACTTTCATAAGTGCCTTACCAGGGCCTAAACTGAATAAATATTTTTCATTTTCATTTTCATTTTCATTTTCAGATATGAATTTATTTATTGACTGCTAGAATATACATTTAAGATTTCCTATTCTTCAATTACTCTGATATTTAACGGTATATTCATCAGTGACTAAAGCGATTAAGGTGGGATAATCATAATCACGGAAACCTTTTTAAAGAAGAGTTTTAATTTCCTTCAAAATTAATATAAAATTGAATTGGTAGTTAGTCGATAATGGAGATGGACATGTTTGAATGACATTCCGTATCAGTTTCAAAGTTGGCGGAGTAGATGAAAGCGTCGAATGGAGGATGGCGGAGTTAATTTGCATCAGTCCACGACTAAGTTCCAGCCATTCATTCGCTTATCTACATAATTTGCTGTAGAACATGAAACAAATAGTAACGCGACGCGCCGTTGTCACTGGGAACATGTTTTATGCGCAACAATAAAGGGCAAATTTTGAATAATACCCTTTTGTGTTGCCACTGTTTTCTGTCGTCATTGTAATAATTATTATTACAAGTCATAATACCTATTTTGTGTTGTCTGGATTTTATTGTGATGTACGAATCCCTTTTGGGGGTTGAGCCACTCCGTGCAGAGGGGAATTTGTACGATCTTTGTTTTTATTTTTGTTCATGAAAGTAGCGTTCATGTCGTATTCCCAATTTTAATTGATATAAGTTTATTGCATTATGTAAAACATTAATGTGCACAATAAAAGCCCAAACATTTTTGCAGATCATTTTAATATAGTAAATTATTTTAGGCTAACCAATAATTCATTTCCTTTGTATCCTTCACATATTGTTCATATATACATTCGTTTCTCGTATTCCATTTCGGTATTTAATTGGCACGTTAATAAACTAGTTCCTCACATAACTAGTTAGAAAGTTAACATCCCTCGAAGCACTCTAAAGCAAATTGTAAAAATATTACACAGGAAGTTTTATGCATTCCTGAAATTACACATTTATCATACAAGATTAAATACATACTTCGAAATTATTTTAAAAGTAAGTTTGAGTAGTGTATTATTACAATCTGTTCAATGTCTTAAACCATTATAAAAATAAAACTATATTTTGAAGCCTCTCAAAGTTTTTCCATTGAAATAGTCCGTGAAGAAACATTGACCCACGTAATGAATAGCCTGTATTGTTTCCTACTCAGATTTATGGAGGTAACTTGTAACGGCTTCTTTAATTAGACTTCTTCACGCAAATTGATGATTGTTATTGATGTTGGTTAATTTAAAATTGGTCGAGGTGGGGTTTCACCCTACTCAATTATGGATAATTTGGAAACTTACTCTTTGGGAAGAGTTATGTTACTTGACTTGTGTTTTCGTTTCCAGGTAAGAATTGAATCGAATCAGTTTAATTGAGGGACCGTGTATACGATTGCAGGTAAGAGTATAGCTGGTTGTGAGGGAATACGTCTTAGTGCGCTCTAATCTTGGCAGTAGTATTGAAATGCTCGGCTCGTTGTGAAAGTCATTATCGGCAGTACTTTGTTAGCTTAATGAATTGACTGATGGCAGGAGGTCTGAACAGTGGTAGGGTTAAGTGGGACTACTGATTAATCACCCTGTCTGTCAGTACAGTTTCCAATTGCCACTCATCAAGAATTTCGATTACTTGCTACTATTTTCGTTGTGATAATATGACGTCATTCAATTAAGTTGCATCGGAATCGGGAAATGTTTTTAAGTATCCGTTCCATTTTCAATATAATTAAAACGATGGAATGGTTAATAAATTCAGTATTTTTTCATACTTTGTGTTGATTGTGAAATTAAAAAGGTCCACTTTTTGATAGTATTGCTGCATATTGAAGGTGGGTCATTACTTAATCACTGTCTTATTTGTGAATTTCTTGATAACCCTTTATCCGGCTCTTTATTTGGGCATACCGAGATGAGTAGGTAAGTAATTATTCCCGGTCCGTCTCGAGACTGTAATCCGCCGGGATTAGAAAGGGCGGTGTGAATCGTAATAGGAGTTCCCGTGGTGCTGCGGTGTGATTTACAGCTCAGATTCAATAGTGAATATTTTAAGCTGTGATTTATTTGCTACTCGTTTCTTAAAGTTCTTCATTTGTCGTTTCAACTACAGTTACCTTGCCTTAGTTAAAATTGTAATTTAATTTTTTGCTTTACTTTTTTAGTAGTACATGTTATTTTTTTTTCATAAGTACGCTTGTTGGCATGCGGCTACTATATGTACTATATATATGTATACCATGAACGTGACCAACCAAGAATGGAATCAATGCGTCATCTCATTAAGCACAATACTAACTATATAGGGTTTTAACTATATAGGTGTGAGTTGGGTAGCTCTGAATTCCAAATACAAGATCCTGTTATGCCTTACTTCTCTCAAAATATTAACTGATTTATTTCTATTCCTTGATCTTTATCATTTGTATGGAATTAAAGTTTGCCCAAAGCACTTACTTTAAAGCACCACTATTATACAGCTGATTAATGTAAGTACTATCGTTTCGCTTACGTTATCAAACCACGTAAAACAGATAATTTCAAGCATAATGATAATTCATAGTTCGTAGAGCAACAGTGAGAACTGGGTTAGGTAAAGCGTAAAACCCAGACTCAGCGCTTTCAGTTTGCGATGGGTGAAGCGTGCTCTCGCAACTTATATTAAATATTCTTAATACGCTATGTGACATGAAGCGGGGGTTTTAACTTTTTCTGGTTTAATTATTTATTTGATATTAATTATTTGTTTCGTATATCTACACATAATATTATAAAGAGGAAAGATTTGATTGCTTTTTTTGTTTGTTTGTTTGTTTGCATTAAATAGGCTCCGAAACTACTTGACCGATCTTGAAAATTCTTTCAGCAATGGATAGTATTCCCACGGAATCGGGAACTACGCGGGTGAAACCGCGTGACGTCCGCTAGTCTTAAATATTCTTAATACGTTGTAGGACAGGAAGCGGGTGTTTTTACTTTTTCTGGTCAAATTATTTGTTTGGTATTAGTGTAAAAAATCAACTTATAATGGTCAAATAGGCTTCTTGATTTAGTTTATATAATAATACTAGGCCACTTTTAAATAAATTGTGTGTAATGTGGTTTCTTCAATCCCCAGTCGCGTACCATGTATGTTTTATCGGATAGATTCGCTTGGAATTATCGCGCTTAAGGAAACTTTATGCACCGCCTCATTGGAGTAAGTAATTTGCTCAACTCACGCAAACGGTAAAGACCCTTTGAAATATTTAATGCAATCTGATTTGTTTTGTAAACGTTTTGCGATTGTTTTGCTTAAAATGCATTGCATTTCCAAGATACACTTATGCAAGTAAAAACTACAAAGTAATATAGTTGTGTAACGTAATGTAAAACATGTAACTTTATTTCATATTCAAGCATTCGTCGATTCAAGTTCTGAGAAGAGAGTACCAAGCAAGACCTGTAATTTTATCCATCTTTTCATGCCTGCCAGCTCAAGATACTCAGCTTTAAAATTGATCAAGGGAGTGTAGCTCTGACTCATTTTATATTGTATTTTAGCTGTGCCCCGCGGTTTCACCCGCGTAGATTTAGTTTCATCCTTATTGTCACGGAACCCTAATATTTTTAATAAATAAAAGTAGCCTAAGTTACTCCTTGAAACATCAGCTACCTACCAGAGGAAGTCCCGTTAAAATCCGTCCAGCCATTTCAGAGATTACCCGGAACAAACAGACAGACAGACAGACAGACAGAGATTTTTTTTAAAACTTGGTTTTTTAGGGTCAGTAGCGTGTATACTTTCATATGCATTTAATGAAAAGCTGTTATTACGGAATTACAAACAGACACTCCAATTTTATTTATCTGTATAGATTTCTATTCTCAACATTAATCATATGTTCTCAGTGTGTCAATGAATCAGCTTTACCTTTGGTTTTTCCCTGCGGCCCTCCTCTGGATATGATGTCACCACCATCTTCCCTGCGCCACAATATCTTGGGCGGAGGATAACCCCTCGCCTTGCACACCAGCTTGGCTGCTCCGCCTTCTGGCACCATCATATCTCCTGACGTCTCCTCGTATATAATATCTGGAGGGATCACTACTTCCAAGAATGCTGTCTGAAATATGAACAGTGACTTGGTAATTGGTCTCATTATATCTTCTTACCTGTTTTGTACTTTTCCTAAATTTGGTAATAGATGTTCAAAAGTTTCCCTCTAAGTCCAATCTTAACTTTTTATAATGATATTAGTATAAATATAAGTCTGTCAGAGTTTAAAACACGATCCGTCCATTTAATTAAATTTCAATTATACTTAATAATATTAATTAAGCCATGGATGTTATGATCGAGTTAATTAAGGTTTCATGTAGAGTGGAATAATTTACGTTTGTCCAGGTTTTTAATTTATTTCTGAGACTGGAAGAACTTTATACGTGATAGGAAATGTTCCGACTATAACTACTACAGTGCTTCTACTCCTTTGATGGATCCTGGTGACCTTATTCACCGCGAGGACACAGCTGAATATTGTTTAAATAAAGAAATATATATAGCATTAAAAAATTGGGCTGCGATGTTCTTTTAGTCAAAGTGTAGGATCCAGTCGGGCAGGATACCTACAGGTAAAACAGCTGTGACTTACCTGCATTTTCATTGGATCAGTGTTTACTTGGCACATGTATTGTCCCCTGTCTTCCCTTTTGACGCCTCTGATATTCAGTGTCCACGTGTTGTAGTCGTTGTGTGTGACACTGAGCCGCGCATTGTTTGTGATGACGTGCTCGTGAATGGCGAGAATCGCCTTCGTATCCGCCTTGATCCACGCTACCTGTGCGCGTCAATATAAGCCCAACACATCACTAAATATTCAGACTACAAGTTATGACTAGTACTACATGGAAGTGTTTGTTTAACTCCACATTTCTGCACCGATTATTTTTGTTCACCTTGTAACAGAGTATCTATATAAGCGACGAGTTCTAGAGAACAAGTGTAATTACAAAACGAATGCTTCCCAAGAGGCAGTGACGAGAACGATCCTCGAGTGCCGAGCGCACTATCTTGTTGCGAGCGCCGCGCAAAATGCTCTCGGAATTTTTAATTACATTTTCGTCTGGTCGCCGCTACGAGGCGGCTGCGGGCGCACTGAGAACGCCCTCGTTTCACCCGTTTTACCAAAAGCGTCGACATCGCAATAGAAGCTAATTTCCTGCATAGCGCGTAACAAAAAAAAAAGTGAACAGAAATGTGGCGTTTATACAAACTGTACGATACTCTCTGAGCTAGGTATTAAAACTTTATTAATAAAAATATTATCTGTCCTTTAAATGGACGATACAAATTTTCTGTATGGGTTATTCAACTCGATATTAAAAATATTTTGCATCCTTTGAACAGTTGCCTTTTCATGCATATTTGCATAGAATGAAAAATAGAGGCATTCTAAAATGCCACACCTATATAATTTGATTGGATACTCTTGAACATGTAACTTCGAAGAACTTAACAATTAGTGATTTCATAATGCAAAAGTGCAAGGGAAAGTGCACTAATAGATATGCTATTTAGAGTTCACAATCAACTACATAGATAATTTGGTGCTTGTGCATCAAACACTAGTAGTGTCACTAAGAAGGTGCCTACAAATACTACTGTAAGAAAGGAAAGAAGCATCCAAGTGCTGGTGACACTTTAATGCTCGCTAATGAACAGCTTTACAATCATTTCTTGCTTTAAACTTCCTTATTGTTTAGCAAGATTTGTTTTAAATATTCAAATTGCAAAGAAAGGATTGCAACACTGTACAACAGAACGATGCAATTTCAAAACAGACCAAAACAATTCTAAGGAACATTTTGAAATTGTAACGTATAAACGGTGATATTAACAAACAAAGATAATTAAATTTATATTTACCGTAATCAAACCCATCCATACCAGCGGTGCATATCGTAATTTATGTGTTTAAAATCATATTATTCGTGTTATTTGTATAATGCTATGTATTTGTGTAATCATATTCTGAACCTAGTGTAAGCACGTAATTAAACTAACGCTTCTTGGAAATTAGGTACACGCCAATAAATCACGGTTATGAGCACATCTATTTCGTTTTCAACTCAATATCCAGTTTACACGAGGGATTAGCCCAAGATACACGCGCGAAGACGTTATTAGTGTTGTGTAATTACTTACGAGGATCGATATAAGGGAACGAATATGTATCGATAGAGTTCAGAGAATCGCGCCGAAATCGAGTGACCTACGGTAACGGCCCCAAAGTGACTATTACGGAATCTTGTTTTTGTTTTCGATATATTTACCCGTCGTAACCATTTATTTCTTTCGGTGTTTAGTTACTGCACGTTACGACTGATAGGTGTCTGTTTAATGTAGTGTATTCTTGAAGGAAGGCATTGGGAATTGGTATTTATAGTTCTTCTTGTAAGACTTAAATTGGTAAAATAACATGTTTCGAAAGCATATTCGAGGTTTTTAGTGTCATATATTATTTTACTAAAATGAAATAAGTATGTTTTGATTATGATGCGAATGTGATCTTGTGCAAATTTTTATGTCTTCAACCTTCTTGGTATGGTCAACATGGGAATCGAGAGAAAGAACATTTATATCTTATAAATGACTTGTAGAAGAAATATCATATTGTTTTTCCCCACACTCACCAAAGCATCGAATATTACTAAAACACGTTAGACGATAGTAGTCTAGATTAACTCTCGGGACAGTTTGAGAGCAGCCTCTTGAAATGATTGAACGGGGACCAAGGGGTTTTGGCCCGGCTTTATTTTAATTTCGTAAAGTGACTGTTTTGCAACGTTAATTCCTTATTTGAATGAAATAGTCCCAGTTCCGTGGCCTCCGAGGTTTTTGTTCCGACATCATCGACTTATTTGTGATTGATGAATGTAGTGTTTAAAAGAAAACTTAAAAAAATACGAAGTGTCGTTACCGTAGCTGAGTTATTTAAAGTATGACTACTGACTATTAAGTATGACCAATTCCACAGGTTTGCTTTTTTTAATTGTCAGGAAAATTGTATATATCTGAGATGATATTAAAAACATAGCGTAGTATTTCGTATCTTGAATAGAACGGACTCACCAACTGTCACGTTGGTACCCAATCAACTTCGGTGAAAATGAGATTTAAGCTGCCTACCCTTCGGAAACTAAATAAAAATAAAAGTGTTCATAAATAATAAGGTGCATTTTTATATTCCATGCTTTTTTTTTAAATAAAATAACAAAAGTATATTTGTGCATAGTTCCAAGACATGAGAATGTGACGTAGCGTCTAGCTGATTGTCAAATTCTTAAGTCTTCAATGTGCGAGTGTGCGAAGTGTGTCGTGCATCGGGTGTTCTAACTCTAAGCTACAGTTGTGGACAAACTTAGTATATTTGTGCAAATATAGTTTTGGTGGAACACTCTATGCTAGGATAGAGAGAAATTCTAGAGAGGTGGTGCTCGTGAGTCTGAAAGAGTGCTGAAGAGGTGCGAAGGTTGTGTGCTAAACAGTGTGGAAGTTAGTGCATAGGTCTATTGGTTGAGATCTATAACTTTGTGAAAATATTAATAAGTCAACATTCAGAACTATGATTATTAAACTCATGACTTCAAACGGTTAATGTTCTATAATTTCTAATGAAATGCTTATAAAAATGGATTTAAATTCCATTATTTTTGGACTTTAAATTGCAAACCAATGCTAACATTTTTCAACAATATTCATAAAAATCTAAATTAACAATCTATAATTGATTACTCTTTAACATTACATTTATCCACATAAAATTTAAATTACAATCAACAATAAAATTCAACTGAGCAAAAAATTACATACTTGAAAATTATGGCTCAAGTCTTAAGTAGTAAAGTTTAAATTATAGATCCCAATATGGTGCTGAGTGAGGGTGCTCCTCTAGTAGGTGTATTGAGTCAGTTTGATACACACCCTGGCTGTGGCGGAGTCGCCACTCACCCTGTAACCACCAAGGTTATTGACCACGCAGGTGAACATCGCGTCCCTCCCCTGAGCTATAGTCACGTTCTCCAAGGGATAGAGGAAGTCTGGTTCCAGTCCTAAAGCTGAAAACAGAACAATTTACATCTTAATACCATCATCATCATTAATTTACATCTGACCAGCATAATGTATTATCAAACTAAATTTGGATTTATATTATTACCACTGTTCTTCTTATCATTTTTTGAATTGTATATGTACGAATTATTTTTTTCGGTATTTTTTGCCTAAAAGCTTACTTTTTATAGGCTTCTTTACCATGTTATTGATATATATAATCATATTTGGTTACACCATACGCCTAGTTGTATATAATAGAAGTATTATTATTAGTAAAATATCCAGGCCCAAGTGATTCCCTCACATAAAATTACGGCATACTTAATGCCTGAAAAGTGATTCGCAGTGATTCCGAGTATGGCGGCGCATTTGCATAAGGACCCTGAACTAAATGTTCGAACCTGACTTGCTTAGCAATGAGCTCCGGCTCCAACCGTCAAGTGAATTATTGTTCGGAGTCACTTATAACGTGTTTGGATCATTTTGCATTTGAAATTCAATGATGGTTTCGATGAATTTAGTATTTATTAGAGTTCGTCCGCGAGCTTAAGTTACTTTGTATAATACTTTTATTACTCCAACGGAATGATGGCATCCTGAATATGAATTGAATGCAATTGTAAAATAATATATAAAATATTCAACATTTTCAAAACGATGAAGAATGAATTGTGGTTCCTCTAATTGCAATGCAATATTCAACATCCAAATCATCAAAATGCTGTTACATATATGTCTACTACCGTAGGAACAATAAAGGCAAGAAGATATAGAAAAACACATACACATTTATTTTTATTTTTGAATTAGGCTTTAACATATTATACTCTCCATAGAAACAATTTTACACACAACACTTGTTGGTACATTAGACAAGTAGAATAGCTCCTTGCTAGATGATATATTGCTAAGATGCGAATGATATACGTAAGCTTCGCATAAAAATGTCTCCCTTGGCACGGTACGTAGGTATTGTCCCCTGCGAATGGATAGCTCGAGGCGTCAATATTCTACGTGACCAGTTCCTTGTGTCGGCCCACGGAAACATGTGTCGGAAGTGAGAACTATCTGTTTGCGCATAGAATGGCGATCACACTGAATTATTCCCGTAAAGAACTAGTGGCATACTACACGATTATATCTCAATTCAATTTGTTTGAGTGTAAACCTTCACTTACTTTTGCCAAAGCTGAAATTATTATTAAAGAAAAAAAAAAGGTCACTCTTAGTCACGATGCTATTGTTTTATGTTATTTATTATTGAAACAAAAAGAAGAAAAAGTTGACATTTTTGACATCTTCGTTTTGATAGATTTTTTATCTATTTTTCTTACATTTCTTTTAATATAAGTATTCAGTTTGAAAACATATTTTGATAACAATTTTAATATGGAAGCAAATAGGAGACAATATGAATACCGCGATGCTAAGTGATTTACGAAACACTTAAAATCCTAGAAACAATAAACCTATTATAAAACTATATCGAATTTCATAACACAAAAAGAGGAACAACTACAGTACCTACTATCATATGCACACACTTTTATTAATCGGGATACGAGCTTATCACAAACAGGTTGTGTGATTTGGATGTGATCCCTTTTATGAGAAGGGTAATTAGAAAGTCGGGTGACTTTAATGCTTAACGAGCCGTATTGACCTAGTTTTGTTCATTTTATTATGTCCCAAACAAAATATCAAAGTGCGTATCAGTCCACACATGGCCATATGCGGCGAGCGGAATGGGTCAATTGAAACTGTAGTGCAAATGTCGCCAAGCCAAATGCCTCGGTATGCGCGAACCTTCACTGTTGTGTATTGGGAACACTCGAAATGTCGATGTGTGACCGGAGGGCGAGTGAACAACCAACTGCCTAATTGAAAATGTTACGAATTTTACAAATTCATGTCAAACTGAATAAATTTAGTCAAAACCTCCTACATTATTGAAACCGTCATAAGCTGCCGCGTTATTCCGTTAAGTTTCTCAGCATCGCGCTCGACGTCGAGCGATACATAGTACATGACGATGTAGTTTAATTTCTTAACTTAACTTTAAAACCTACTCACACTCGATGTCAAGCGTCGAGTGTGACGCTGAGAAACCTTACAGAATTCCGAAATTTGGGTGAATATAAGTCCAAGCACAAACACACTCACATGGCCGGCATTACACCATAAATTAATTTGCAATTGAAGGTATGATAAGGAAATGTCGATCTTCGTTCCTACTCGACTCGGCTTAGTTATTCTGCACAGTAAATATTCAAGTAGGAAAACTAAATAAATAAAGAAAATACTTACATGCCTACTAGTTCTTTACTTGTAACATAGTTGCCGCGTAAACATGTGACAAACACCACTTACATACTCAGTTTATAAAATATATACCGTATTTTGGTGTCTGTACTAATAGTGACCGCCACTCGATTTCACGGTAGGAGTACGGGGATAAAATATAGCCAATGTTACTGGCTGATGATGTAGTTATCCATTGCTGAAAGAATTTTCAAGATCGGATAAGTAGTTTCGGAGCCAATGCAAACAAAAAAACAATAAAATATTTCCTCTTTATAATATTAGTTTAGAAAAAACATAATATAATATACCGTATTTTGGTCTCTGCACTAACAATGATTTAATTATAGTTCAAACAAAATGGGTTGTTAAAAGTATGGAAAAGCTTGATTATACGGATCAATTTTATTTGCCCTCTAGATTACACGTGGTGAAAGGTTATTTTCGCTAGACATTAAAGTGATTCCGAGCAAGTCAGATCAGTCCACGATCCTGCAGTAGTGGCACTAGAGTCGCACTCTGGATTTGTTTGCTCCAACTAGTTAAATGTTGGCCCAAACTTTATTTCGGACGCCGTCTTCGAGATACTCCACCCTTGTTATTGTAGTTGGAGTGTATTTAGAGAGGTTGAGGCGAAGCGTTAAGGAACAAACACTGTTCTGGCTTATTCATTATTTATCTTTCTTAATATAGACTAACTACATTTGTAGATACATATAATTATCTTTAGATATTTTATTTTTATCATAGCGTCTCCGAACATTACATATTTAACGATACTACAGTAATGATTTTGTTAATAATTATATGTATACCAGCAAACGTCACGCGGTTTTACCCGCGTAGTATCCTATGAAAGTACGGGGTAAAAAAATGTGTTAACAGCTTTCCATTGTTGAAATAAATGAAATCGGTCCTGTAGTTTTTATTTTTATTCGATACGCACAAAAATACAAATCTATTATACTATACAAATAATTTTCTGTCTATAATCTATACATCTATCTATATACAGATAAATAAAATTGAAGTGTCTGTTTGTAATTCCAAAATTACAGCTTTTCACTAAATGCATATGAAAGTATACACGCTACTGACACTAAAAACCAAGTTTTAATTTTTGTCTCTGTCTCTCTGTCTGTCTGTTTGTTCCGGGTAATCTCTGAAATGGCTGGACGGATTTTAACGGGACTTTCACTGGTAGGTAGCTGATGTTCCAAGGAGTAACTTAGGCTACTTTTATTCATTAAAAATATTAGGGTTCCGCGACAATAAGGATTATACTAAATCTACGCGGGTGAAACCGCGGGGCACAGCTAGTATTAGTATAAATGAATTGAAGCAGGTAGTGCTAAAAGGCAAATATACGAATAAACGAAGGTTATATGACCGTAAGTACTAAAACTTTCGTGGATTTTAATTCCATTTTCAGTTAGCAGTTTTTTTAAGAGTGAAACTGATACCTATACTGCGTGTTACGAAAACCCGTAGAAAAATAAGTTAACGCTTTCCAACAAGCAATAACTGTGAAACAATGTTAAATGAAACCAAGAATTCTGGTTTGGGGTTTGGGAGAGCTCAATGAAAGTACGAAAATTCTTTAACAACATTGTTTCTAAATTAAAACAATCTCATAATTACACATTCTCCAACTTCTTTGATGCAGTGAAGGTATCTGTGGAGAAGATCGGGTGAGGGGATGGGGGTGTGGAGGGGGCCACGGCTGGCGTAAGTTTTGAGGCGAAGTTAAGCCGATTAAGTGTCATTTCCGCCGCGGAACTAGTACTGTTCATTAAATATTTCGAGTGACTTAATTGCTGAGGTCGCTCGTCTACCAAGTTTTGATGTGAACAGATTTGTACCCTCCATTTCTTTGTGCACTTCAAGACGGAATTAAATACGAAGAAGTTATTATTATTGCATTCTATCTAAATCACGGTCTGGTTTGTGTTCGAGAATATTACTTATAGAACTTTGTTTTTAAGTTTCCTTCCAAAAACTGTATAAGTTTTTTTTATATCCTAATTTCAGTTTTTCAAACAAGATAGAATCTTTCAAACATATGTTTAGAATATTAAAGGTTTGGTATATGTATAACCAGTAAAATATTATTAAATACAAAAAAATATAGTATGTAAACAAATTTTGAAAAAATATCCACTATTTATCCTGTTTAAAAAAGATGTAGTGTAAAAATTTATAATTAAAATAATTTAGGTAAAATAAAGCATTCTCGCTGTCAAACCGCAGTACTGATTTACTGAAATTTGGTTATTGTAGCTTTGATATAGCTTTGATTCTAAGGACAGGTATTTAAACAAGAGTCTACGTAAGTTTTATATATTTTAGTGACTTTCATAGATGGCAAAATAAAAGAAACATTAATGGTGGAACCACTCTTTTTTTTCTTCGCCACTCAGGATGTCATCCTTTCACGGACTTTAAAACCTACTTACTACTACTACTTCAATACCACTAGGTTTCATTGTATACATTTATGAAAAACTTATAACATTATCACTTTAGTAAGGTTGTGTTGTAATAAACGCATGGAGCAAACAGGGAAACGATGGCGTACATTGCGGGCACAAAGTCCATTACAGACTATGCGTCTAGACGAGGGCACGTGCTGAACTTTCTCACGGGTAAACGAATTACCTGCTCCGGATAAATAAAAGAAACTGCCCGCTGTGATAAACCTTACCACAATTAAACAGAGGCGCTTACCTGCTGTATATCAAGTATGTGAATTCTACTACCACATTTTTATTTTTTTTACTTGTTTCTGCAACTCGTTTCCCGAGTTCTTGACTTAAAATAATTGCGTGATACATTATGTATAGTGCCTCAGGCGGCAATAGACTCATCATCTGATACGTAGGCATTTAATAATTTTCGGTGGAAGTGTGTTTTTTATTATAACACCTCTGTTTACCCCTTCAGGGAATACAGGCTTAAGATTAAGGGCAAGTATTAATGCGCCTGACTGTAGCACCAAGTGTGTCATTCGCGTGTTGCCTACGAAAAAATAGCTAGGCCAATAACTATCCCTTCCATAAAACCCTCTCTCGCCGTAAAATACAACACTACACTAAGGCAGTATTATTCGGCTGCGTTCTTCTGTAAAGTATGGGTATACGCTCAAGTCAGGTTTGTCCGAATTTAGAATGAGAGATTTAGTAAAATGTGATCGTAAAGATCTGATTTTATATATCTTAGTATAATTAATGCAGACAAAATTTACAAAAAATACTAATTAAATTGGCCTCCAGAAAGATACTGTCATGACGATGAACAAAAATATAAAATATAATACTATCTCACACAACCTGCACACTACTGCGATACTGGCTTTTACTACGTGATTCGTGTGCCGAATTGTTTGTCGAAATCAAACCAATTGGCGAACTGTTATTGTATTAACAGCTATCGAATACGAAGGAGTGCGTATTTACAGAATGTTGTGTACTACTCACGGGGATCGATAAACTTAATTTAAGTAATTTTATTTACCTTTACAACCAATAATCATTAAGTAATTAGTAAACATGGACTCGTTCCGGAACAAAATTCATCTACCTAAAACCTACCACGGTAAAGCACGGTGCACAAACTTTTTTATAGCTTCATTGATTTCTGTAGTTACCACTACGTAGTATGAATGAAATATGACAATATTGAATATAGAATAATATTTTGCTTTAAATTATTTGGTTATTTCATACCACTAAGTTGACCAAGCAAAGCAAACCGCTCATTTGATATTTAATGGTTACCACACCCTACGGACTCTTGCAACTTACAAAAAAAATCTTCTTATTTTAATAATAATAGGAGTGATTTTGCATTTCGCTCACAGCATAAAGTATAATGCTCGCTAAGTATAATTTAATAATATTGGAGAGAGCGAAAAAATATAGAAGAATACACATGTGTCGGACACTCGCCCACACCTCTATACATGTATGCGTGTAGCGATCGGTCTGGCTCACTTTTTCAATATCCCAAAGCTAATGGCCGCCAGATGGCAAGTTGGGCAAAGTGATGCTATCAAAAAGCGATAGGCCGCGGTTTCGCCGGTTATCGGAGCACTTTACGCTTCACCCTGACGCGGGTCAACATGTGTACTTGGCTTTACACAATCCTATTCGAAATTCGAATACACTTTTCATACCACATTGAATAGTTTACGCTTTATAGCATATATTGGCGGTGGAGTATACTAAAATTATTGGTTGACAAAGTCTCGTAAAATTGTGGCGTATTTCCAATATGCGGTGTATTTCTTTTAACTACCTTTATCTATAAATCTATACATCTATATATCTATACATATATACATCTATACATCTATATATCTATACATCTATATATGTACAGATAAATAAAATTGAAGTGTCTGTTTGTAAATCCAAATGCAACTGATGTTTCAAGGATTAACTTAGGCTACTTTTATTTATTAAAAATATTAGGGTTCCGCGACAATAAGGATGAAACAAAATCTACGCGGGTGAAACCGCGGGGCACAGCTAGTATTATAATACATTAATGAAAATAATATGATTTTGTAATTTCAACTATTCGATAATGAATGAACGGGGTAATTTTAATAATTTTAACGTGAATTGATATGAAATTCAACAATACGAAATGGTAAATAATGAATTCAACGAAATATATACAGCTATTTAGAACGTTGTTGAACAAACTATTATGAAAATGAACTGACATAGTAACTGACAGAATACATTCAGTGATATTATGAAAATAAAATAAAACATAACTTATCACCATTATTGTCATAACATACCTACTATCAGGCATGGACGTGCCGGTTAAGTGAAATGGTAAAATATAATGTAAAATTTTTAATTGTAACATACGTATATTAATGTAACCTCGAATGCGAACTCTAGCGTAGAAACATCAGAGTGAATGAATAACCAAAGCAGTTCACAAGTGCACATCACGGAGCTGGAGCACAAAATTAACTGGTTTCTATTTGTAAGCTAGTCTCGGTTGCTAAAATCGTGCTACTGTTGTTGGAAGAAATATGGGTCTGGCTGCGAGCGAGTGAATAGGGGAAGATGAATCAAAGCATCCAATGGTTAAAATGGATGTTAAAATACTATTTGTACTGTAATGGTACTCGTACTGCTAAAGCTAGGTATATAACATTTGAATGACTTGGTTTTCAAACATACATAATTACATGTCCTGACTGACTGGCCTTGACTGGTCAAAACCACGGGTCCTTAGAAATTTGGAGGTAGTATTTTTTGTGATAGGGAGGGGCAAAAGTAGTAAAGATTTTTTGTAATTCTTATTCTATATGAGTTAAAAATATTTGTGTGTTTCTCGTCTTCGTATATGTTATGGCAAAGATGGCTTATTCTTTGTCAAAAATATTCTAGGGAAAGCGCGGTGCCCAAACGCGTTATTCTGTAAGGCTTTTCAGCGTCGAGCTCGACGACTAGCGTAAGTTGCATACATAGAAAATTGATACATGATAGAATATAAAGTACAATTTCCTATCATTAAAACTGACTTTCGACGTCAAGTGCGCCGCTGAGAAACCTTAGAGAATAGCGCGGCTGCATTTACTAATTTTTAGTTGTATTGTATTAGTTGACAAGAAAACATTTAAATGAATGTCCACTGTGGCTTCTATGCTTTCTTGGGTATTTTCTCTAAAGAATAAGAAGAAAATGCATGCAGTACACAATTACATCTCAACGATCAACGTTTAATTCCCATCGTAAATTCCATTACAAGTCGAGTTACCATCAAAGGCACGTTGTGAAAAAAGATCTTGACGGCGTTAAAATGCAGCAGCATGAATTCTGTGGTAGCATTTCTTCGGTTATTTTTGCATAAATAAAAGCGGCATTTTAGACACCCGTTTGCATTGTTATTCAGTCGAGGGCGTCGGAGTCGCGCACGCCCGGCAGCTTATCGCCGACCCACAGCCGTTGTAAATTAAATAAATATACACCTAATGAGCGGAAATACAATGCATGACTAAGCTGAATAATTGCTTCATCGCCTTATTTCCTAATTATGGCCAACATTATGATGTAGCATTTTATCAAAACGACTTTGACGTCTATCAGAGTAAAGTACTTGTTATTTAAATTATCGAATCTTTGTCGATTATGAAATGCATTGAAACGGCGAAGAGAAATGATAAAGAGAATGTAAATTTATTCTACTGAATAAGGTAAATCGTCCATGCATCTCAATTTTAAAGTTGGCTCTTGAATTTTAAATATAACCTTAAACTACTTGATTTATGGCCTCTTCAGTTATTGCTTACATTTCTACATCAAGTACTAAAGAAACTGGTGGGTAGTGCTGATTCAGTCGGAAGGAAGTTAAACATACATCATTGAAATTGGTTATTCTGATTTATAGCCTCTGAAGCTTACCGAGGATACGCTTGGAGTCTGAAAATGTTTCTATACTTACTAAAATTATTGACAAATACTCATGCATTGATTGTGAATGGGTGTTGATGAAAGCCTTTAGTACATAATATAGCCTAAACACACACACACACACTTACCTACACCGACGAATATATAAAATTCTCGTGTTGCGGTGTTTGTTAACAAACTCCTCCGAAACGGATAGACCGCTTAGTATAAAATGTTATAATTGTGTGTACATTTCGAGGGGATCTGAGAATTGGCCAACAACTATTTTTTATACCTATAAATGATAACAGTGATCCACCCCAAAAAGATAATATAGCTAGTATATTTTTTATTAATACCTTATATATACTCGCGTATGTAGATTTCAGCCAAATAATGCTTACTAAGGAATGATGTATTCAATACATGGTTGTGAGAAAAAAATGATTTTCATTTTTGAATTGCATACTGCATACTAATAGTCATCTATTGGAACCAAAACAATATTCCAATCTTTTAAAAATAATAATTGTTCAAAGCTCTAAGTAACTACTCTTTAGTAAGTAATTACATAAAATTATGAGAGTTAGAAATTACTTACCTATGTCTTACATGTTTAAGTTATTTCATGAATAAAGTTTACTTTGATGTGTTGTGATTACATTACGTATGCACTGAGCCAGGCTTTATCACTTAATCCTTTCACCTTAGGGGGCTGTTTGTTTCAGATTTAGTCCCACAAAGCTAAACTGTTTTAAGTGAGGCATAAATTAAAGTCAGTCATTTTAGTTAAAAATGCCCACTTTAAAATTAGAGAGCACCGCAAGTTTACGGCGAAGGAAAATATTGTTTGGCACATATATATATATACAAATTCAATCTATATCTATACAGATAAATAAAATTGAAGTGTCTGTTTGTAATTCAAAAATAACAGTTTTTCACTAAATGCATATGTATACACGCTACTGACACTAAAAAAGCTATTTTTTTAAAAAAATCCCTGTCTGACTGTCTGTCTGTCCGTCTGTCGGTCTGTCTGTCTGTTTGTTCCGGGTAATCTCTGAAACGGCTGGACCGATTTTAACGGGACTTTCACTGCCAGGTAGCTCGTGTTTCAAGGAGTAACTTAGGCTACTTTTATTTATTAAAAATATTAGGGTTCCGCGACAATAAGGATGAAATTAAATCTACGCGGGTGAAACCGCGGGGCACAGCTAGTGTATATATATAGTTTGAAATCAAATTCTAAGATGTATAAGCTTACCATATATCAAATTGGTAAAATTGGTAAAAAAGAGCTGAAGAGAAGATTCAACTCTTAATTGAACAGTGTGCATAGTAAAATTCCTTCAGGGACGTCTGGGAGACATGATTATTTCTAAATATATTTAGACGGTATCCGCACTATACCTTTGGTATCGGAAGCATTCATAAGCTGTTATACCCATTTACCATCAGATTGGCCGTATGCTTATTAGTAAAGTCTTGGTATATAAACATAAGCCTACGAAAAACTGTACTGAGCACAGTACGGTGAAACACGAGTAGAATAAGAAAGGGTTAGTTTAGCAATGTCCATGGATATGTAGAAAAGATCTCTCTTACACCCTCGTACATTGATCTGAGTGGGAATGTACGGCTTGTTTCGCTAGAGCACATCCTTTGAGATCGCGCGGACGGGCTTTGAGCGCTACACGGGTGCATTTTGATAGCACTATCGATTTTAACAGTGAATAGATTTTTACTTTATTTCTCGTCCGCACGAGTGTAGTGTTGAATTTTCAAACTCATTCTATAAGCAGGAAACGGGGAAAATTTTATATTTTTGCGAATCTGTATATGAGTACTGACTTACGTGGGGCAATTTATATGAGTGGGATAAGCGCGTTTAACTCGTATATATGAGATTCATTTACAATTAAACCGTTATATTGTGAACTAAGCGTTCAATCTGCTTTATAGTAGTCTATGGATGCTTGGGTATAATGAATGTCACTTCTAACTGGTCTCCCTCTTAAATTTCTCACATAGTGATAAACACTTTTAGGAGTTCGTATGCAAGAATATCAATATATCGTTCAATATCGTGAGGCGTAGAATGTGTCAATATTACTTATGATATGATGTAGCCATACATAAACAATTTAATAAAAGCACCTCGTCATAACCCATTATCCCTTATAAAGAAAAATGATATTTGATGACATTAATCGAACATTCAAGTATTTGTCTTTTGGCTCTGACCCCATCCCACTGCGAAGGGAGAGCGTTCGAGAATTTCAATTTAGGAGAAGAATGTGCCGACATAACGTGTGGCCCCAGATATTTTGATAGGACATGTTCTTCGTGAATAAATTTCTTCCAACATAATATTAAAAGATTTTAAACGCCTTTATTTAATATCAATTTATGGTTCCACCACACAAGGATTTTTATTGGATGCGAAATTGTAAGTAACTGGTTACGATATTTGATTGCATACTTCATATAAACGCTCTATCAAAGTAAACATCTAGTATTTTAGCTTTCTAGTTTGTATTAAGATATTAATTTACATCTATACCTATATCATCACTTGCCTTGATTGACTGACAGACTGATTCATCAACACAGAGCCTAAGTCGCTGGACATTTGGAGGGCGTATTTTGTCTTGATGCGTTTGCGTACTAAAAGGATTTCCGTGAAAATTTATATTTGAGTGTTTATTTATGCTAATAATAAAAAAAAGCTGTCAAATTTATTTTATTTTATTTTATTTAAATGTCAAAACGAGTGAAATCACAGAGCCTTGAGAAATTACTAGCACGGAATATTTTGACAAAATATTATCAGTCAATATAATAATAGTTTTATAAACCCTAGAAAAGAACACCACTTGTATTAACATAAAGAGATAGGCAGTAAATATGAGGGAGACAATAATTTTCCATTGTAGTCGGATATATGCAACTCTCTTTCACCCAGCTTTTGAAGATAAACCTTTAATCCGGTCACATACAATACGTACCATTCTGTTACTGTATAACGCGGGTATAAGCTATTAAGGAAGATGTAGTAATAAACTTTTCCTAGTAATCGTAGGACAGTACTTTTAACGTGACCGAAAGGACTTTTCAATTTGATCGCGGAATGCGGCCACAATACCTAGTGAAGAACGGTTGACATTTGCATGGTTCTAGTGTTGATCGCCCGTCTCGTAGCGTCACCGTAGCAATGTTTTTAGAAATTATAAGGCTTTGGATGAAAGTATTGGAGGAGAGTCCCTGAAGAACTGACTGAAGAATATTTAATAAAGACAGACTTAGCCGTGTTAGGAGAGTTGAGATATAGAAGCATACACCGTTACTTCTGTAATTTATTTATATTACACAAAAAGATTGAGATCAGCTGAAATGACATAAACAAAAATACGAAATTCTATATATATAGTAATTCATTCATCTTTAAACACTAGAAATAGGAGTCGCCATTACCATACAATATCTTTTTATCCGTTTGAACATTTCTTCTAAACTACGTTTCGGATCTTGATACCGTTTTACTTAGGTATAGGAATTGAACTCCAATGGGTTTATATGTAAAAAAAAAACATATTATATTTCTAGATAGAATCAAAAATTCAATGTTTTGCAACAGTCTTAGAAAATCGTAAGCCGAAGTGAAGCGAGGGCGGGTTTTTATAAACTAGATATATAAATTTACACTTCCTCTGTCTATAAAAGAAAGAAATAAATTTCAGATCTTATAATATTTTTGAATCAAATATTCGTAGCTGATAAAACGTGAAAGACAGAGTAATTTAAAAATAAGTAAATAACATACCAACATTAAATAGCGAAATAAGGCCTGTTTTCATAAGCCATATCAAATTCATTACGACAATAAAGTCCCAAATGTATTTACGAGGGATCACGTCATGAATAAATTTTGTTAACGGAAAGTTAGATGCGTAAAATAACTGTGGCTACTTAGACAAGGCTTAAAATGAGAGTTCGTAAGAGCCCAGTCAGTCCTTTACATATTTATTTATAATAGGTATATTTAGGTAACATGTTCAAAGTTCTTTATGCATAATGTATTATTAACTAATTATGATTTATTTTTCCTTGTTATAGATCATACAATATTATAATTTCATTTTGAAACAACCTTCTGCCAGTGACTTCATCCACGTGGCATAATAATTTTTAGCTAAACTATATACAATCTATAGCCTTCATCGATAAAGGGCTATCTAATACTGAAAGATTTTTTTAAATCAGAGCAGAAACTTTTGGGATTAGCGCGTTCCAGCAAACAAACAAACAAACTCTTCAGCTTATAGGTATATTGGTTAGATATGTCAAGAACAAACATAAAAATACAAAACAGAATTAAAAGAAAATTAATTTTAGAATTGACTTTTTTTTATATCTGCTTGTTTTGACCAGATTCTATGGGATAACAAACCTTGTATTAAAATTAATCTTGAAAACGTATACTCAATCATTACTTGTATTTTTTGGCTTGACTTGTTCTCATTGAAGGTATATTTCAAGATAAAGTAATTTCCTCTTTGTAGAGTGGAAGTTCCGAACAGAATTTCCTACTCCTAATTTCATTGCGGCAAGACAATGTGCTTACAGTTTCCCGCGGTCACCTCGAGTTTCATAGCTTGAACTTAATTTGTGGTCCTGTGGATTGTTACCTACACTTCCTACGTCACACTGCTTACTCGTAACTTGAGGTTTGCCGCAATCACCAAGTTACAACACATGGCAGGTACTTTTGTCACTTTTATTACTACAACTAAGTTATTTATTTATTTAAAACTTTATGCACAAAATAAACAGGTGGATTTAACATTATATTTATTTATTAATGCAACGCAAATGCAAAGAACTTAACAAAACAAGAGTTCTAGCTGGTTTGTGCAGCACTGTTCCAGTTTCCGCCTTGGAAGACCTGATTTATGGTAAGGAAGTATATTTAAACATATGGGCGTTAAATAAAATTTGCTCGGACATGAGAACTTACAATTCCAGCTGGTTTCCTTTTTACGAGGACACATAGAAACAGTTAATAAAAATCGCAGGCGCCCCGCCGCGAGGCAGCGCGCGTGACCCGATCGACCCAACACATAACAATTTAACATCGCATAAATCTCCACATGTTTTGCAGTTTACTAACATTATAAAAGTAACAGATATAATAAAAATATTATGCGCATAAACTAGGGGGAATTGAAGCGTATATAGAAGTTTGCTCATAATAAATAAACAAAACCCAACAGAGGGGGTGCTGCGAGACAGATAAAACCCTTATATGGGTATCCGGACGACAAGTGACGACGGTCACGTTTTTAATTACTCCACTCTCATCCGTAACGTGTCACTACGGCTATTTGACAGGAACCTACGTAGTACAAAGAACATGCCTATGAGAATTTGCATTTCTGAGTAGGTCTCGATAAATGGATTGCAGTAACCTTAATTTAAACAGAGTTATCAAAGTATACATGTTTTACTCGATATTGAAAATGACAAATGTTTATTCAGTTTGGGCCCTGGTAAGGCACTTATGAACGTAGAAAATGTACTACCGGTTCGAAAACAAGCCTTCCGAGAAGAACCGGCAAGAAACTCAGCCAGATATCATGTACATTTCATCAATACAATAGAATATTAAAAATATTTTGTAAAATAATCAAATCAAATCGGTAAAGTGTGTAGGGCCGTTAGTTTGAACGTGAAAGTTATTAGTCAAAACTACACATTTGATAATTTTTCATATACTTAGAATTGATCTTTAGGGTGGATATGGGCTGTAGTTACATTATAGTATATTTATAAAATTAATTAGCTAATATGCAACTTAGCAGGGCCTGTAGACAAAGTAACATTATCCTCACGCTTCGCTTTTAGAATCGAAACTAAGAGTATGAGAAGGAGATACGATACGTGTCTGATTTATGTCATTTCCATTCCTTTTGTATCGCTTCTATTAGCGCAAGCTCGAGCGAATGTTACTTTGTCTAGGCCTACAGCTAAGCTACAATACAGCTTATCTTACAACGTTGTTTCTACAAGGTACCAGGTAATGGTGATCTAGCAGCTGTTTAAAAATACAGTCTCATACGATGCTCTAGATTGCGAGGCTTTTACTATGTAGACAGTGGACTATCGACGCCTCGATACACTGTGCGCATTTTCTCGATCCTTCAAAGCAATAAAATGTTGCTATGTGAGTATTTCTATACGTGTAAAGAAAAATTATATTGCAATGATTAAATTGCTTATATTAACGCAAACTTAAGCTCAAACTAATGAAATCCTATCAAAATTGGCATTTTCATAATTAAGTACAATATTGTAAGTAAAGTATCAACCAAGTACATCTTGTTGATTGCGTATTTTCCTCATTTTGCTACACTCGTCGCTACAGTACTTTCTAGCTGAAATTATCCGATTGTCTCTTTTCTGAGGTCGATGTGCAATATTTATCGCCGGGTACTGTAAAGAGTTTCAAGTATTGATATTGATCTGCATCTGTGTTTTAATAGATTTAAAGTATTTTAGTTGATAACGAAATCTATACATAAAAATAAAATTGGAGTATCTCTTTGTAATTATGTGTTTGTTCAGGTTTATTTCTAAAGCAGCTAGATTGAATTTGATGTGACTTTTTGGCTTTGATAGCTGATGTTATAACGAATTAGAACTTAGGCTTATAATTTTATTTTAGAAGAAAAAGCAGTGTTAAAACATAAATAATTTTTAACTGTTCAAAACCTTGTGGAATACGGTTTCTGTAGCCGATGAGACTATCACAATTTAAATAAAGGCTTGGTTTTCAAAACGATTATCTATCGAGTTAATTTTATGGTATCGTGATTCTGTCAGGAATAAACGTAGATAAAAAGCTGAAGTTATTTGTGTACTAAAAGTGCAAAACGTGGCCTGTTCACAAGTATCATATTATTATACCTCAGAAACTTGATAATACGAAGTAATATTCTATTTAAACTCAAGTTGACTATCTACAATAATAATGTATTATTATAACTACGTTATATGGACGATCTAAGTATCTGCTTACTAGGGCAAGTACGTTTGGAATATAAAAGCATTGAGAATAACAGTGCTTATATTTTATATTTGTATAATTTATGTAAGAGACAGAAAAATAAGTCAATCCATTTATTTCTAAGACACTCAAATAAAATGAGTCAAAATAAATTCTCGCAACGTTTCATACCAGACGAGTACGAAATATATTTCTGCTTACTTATATCCCTTGTTTTTGAGATGAATCACGAACCGGGATATAAGGGTCATGACTTTTTTGTTTACTTTATTCAATTATAATCGACATTGAGTGACATGAATGGCGAGATTCGTGGGGGCTGCCACCATCGATGTCCACAAAGTACCGACCACCTTGTTGAGGGAAATTCAATTGATTGTACACTACCAAGAAAGCAAAGTAAACAATACTAGTTGATATGGATCACTTCGTTTGTAGATACAATGTGGTGTATATTTCCTTCCTCAATATATTATACCAAATAAATCAAATGTTTTGCAAAATTTTATAGTAAGCAAGAACTAAAATAAATTGATATCATGTAACACCCACATTTCACCGAACATTATTACCGAAGTGCCAACGAGACAGAGGGTGAGTCGATTGCCATCTCAGGCACTATACATACGTCTTTGAATTACTTCTCTGAAGCACATGGGGTGAAATTACTGCACGCAAGTAATTTTTTAGAAAAACTTGTTGGTGCAGGCCTCTTGAATTTGAACTTGTGTCGCTTGCGTAGCAGGCGACTGCTCTAACCCCGCGGCCACAACGGTTCTTTCGGCAAAAAATAATGATTATAACAAGTTATTGGACTAAGTACCTCTTGTCGAACTCTATTTAACTTATTCCATGGCTTTCAGGTATCCCACAAACTCATTTAATTATAGTTTTAAATACCCTCGATGGCTTTGACGGTCTTGTATCTAATACCCGGTGATAATGGCTCGTAGAATTGAACATGGGGTAATCCTTCTCAACCGGGAGATTCGGAATTAGTTCGCGTGAGTATACGCAGACGGCTATACTCATATCCAGTATAACTTGACCTATCATTGTACCCAACGCCTATACAATGTCAAAGGTCAACTAATACTTAAATATTTATCTCGATGTGTAGATATCTGTACACTGTCAGGCAACGAAATATGAAGGCAAATTCTGATTTTCCAATCCGAAAACACTGTGCAAATTTATGTGTAGACTTTCGGACATAATGATACAAAGGCAAATAAAATTATGCGAAATTTAATAATCGCTACGCATTAATTTTTTGTGTGCATTTACATTTCAAATGAACTTGAGTACGTTACAGAAGAACTCATTAAAATAAAAGGAATATCAGATAGAGAGTGCTACCTTGTAAGGTGAATGTCAATATTCTTTTAGGGTTCAATTTGAACAACACAAAGCCCCATAGGATCTCGACGTGATCTGTCTGCGTATATATTTTGTTATGATTTATACATTTCAAAGATCAATCTCTAATGACATTAAAATAAGTAACAAAATGAGTTGCTCTAAGAGATATTTTGTTCATATTGCATTACACTTAAATTATCTAATAAATACAAAATAATTATTTACCTGAAATAAGAGAAATAATTATTATGTAAATTTTAATATACGTACTTTGAAAATTTTTAAACTGTTTTACCGATACTTTCAGTTTTTTCTATGTATTAACATTTATGTAGGAGTTGATTCATTACAAATCTCTATTCAAATTGTAAGTTTGGGCCCAAATTGATGAGTGGATTTTTAAAGTACCTATGCTAAACTGAGGATAAAACAGTTCACAGTAAATGTGATTGTGTGCGTGACTACAAAAAAATGCTTGCATACAATGACATGTATCATACCATTTTTGTGCACAGCTCAGATACAGACTTGAGACAATTTCTCACTCTGACGGCACAGTCTAGTGACGTGCCACCAAGTCAAGAGGGTAATAAATAAAACAGCTCCCCTTTCCCCCAATTTCGCATAAAAACGCGTCCCATCCGCAATCTGCATGTTTATGAGCGAATATTCTATAAACAAGTCGGATAGCTGTGTGGCTTATGCTGTACGGCGGGGGGCAGCAATACACTGAATTGCATGCAAATAAGATAACAGCAATAGAGACGATTTTTGCTACTTGGTTTAGTTTCATACTGTTCCCTAAAGAGCTTTATGAGTTTCTTGACCTATCATTCGGAAGCGAAAAGCACTCCGTATTCTAATCTTGCTCGATTCATCATTAAATTTGTTTTGTTTTATTTTATAGAATTCTGGCTCGCGGTTTTACACGCATAGAATCTATATATATAAAAATGAATCCCCATTTCCCTTGGCCACTACATCACGGGTGAACGGCGGGACCGATTTCGATAATATATTTTTTGTTATGTATGTTATTGTCAGGAGATGGTTCTTATGAAAGAAAAAAATGCTTGGAAAATTTGAAAATTTAAGTATACTTAACCACCATATAACATTTCTATCTTCTTAAATTTAACCTTACCTGAAAACTTTTCTATGTAACCATATGACGTTTGACATAGAATTGACAGAATACGCGTTGCATTCTCATAATTAAGACAGGGCAACGTCTGTCGGGTCAGCTAGTTAACAATAAAAACTGTGTTACTTACATTGTTTTTTCTACAAATAAAGTGGCCTCTGTGCAATAAAGTGACTCCCTGTATTATCTTCCAGTAAAAGTTCCATTAAAACCATTCCAGCCGTTATCATTAGCCGGAGCAAACAGACAGACAGTGAAAATTTGTAATTACAAAGACTCTTCAATTTTATTTATGCGTATAGATTATTTTCTATTGGCATTCAACATTTTACTAATGGCCCCGAGCATATTTTTGCGGCTGTCATCAAGTCACTAGGGAAGGATTATTAATCGGCAATGTCCAAACAAAACGGCTCATTGACTTTCTGATTAATTGGAAGGAAAGCGGCGATGACATTCTAGCATAGAAAATGTGCATCTTCAATCTTTAGCTAAGAAATTACTTCTCGGAGTAATAATGTGACTCAAGGTTTAATAAATTGAAGAAGACATTTTCTATTTGCTTTTGCATATCATAGAAATTTTAAACTAATAAAGTTATAGTCCTCAATCCGCCATGTCTGTAGAATATACCACTCTATTCTATACTAAGACTAGCTAGAATAGTTTTTTTTTAATATATGTAATTTACTCCTTGTATCATCAGCTATCTGCCAGTTAAAATCGGTCCAGCCGAGTTTTTAGGCCAACAGATAGATTTTTTTTTTTAAATAGATTTTTTTATTTCTGGTACGTATATACTTCCTTATACATTAAGTGAAAAGCTGTTATTTTGGAATTACAAACAATACAAATTGTCACATTTCCACGCAATTAATTCTATTTCTAACCGTTTGAAAGTAATATGGAACACTTTAGCATAATAAACATACCTCATGTTAGGTGTCATCATGTTAGGACGACTTTACGTAATGGTTTGGTTACGTGACAAAGCACGTATTCATAAAAATAAGCCACTTAATGAAGTTAATTTTGTGGGTTATTTTGCTTTAACACGTAGGCTACCAACCTGAGCTGCCTGCACGAGTGTGTCGAGTTTCACATAAGTAGGGATTTGCAAAAAGGTGGTAATAACGTATGCGAGCCCTCTTTCCTTTGTCGGCTACTCGCTCACAACGTGACGAGAATCATCGCGAGCGAGACTCCTCTACTCCATGCGAAGAATCTGGGAGTTGAAATGTACACGAGACAATTTCTAAAAGTGTTATTCATTCTTACAATAAAGCTTGCTGTTGCTCACTCACGATTACGGTATCACTTTGCTTAAATACGAATGGGTTCGGGTTCGTGGTTAGGTATAATACACCTATATCGTAAATACTGCGAGTGCTCCGGCCATCCTCATTTATTATAGAAACTCAAATTTGTATGATAGTGTAAAGGTAAAAGGCGGGTGTACACGGGCGGGGTCGAACAGCCGCATCATTGTGCGGGCGAGCCGCGGGCGCGCGATTACAATGCCGCCGCTGTGACATTTTCGCTAATGGTTCCAGGGTAAGCACAATAAAACGACAATACGACCAGAGATAAGGTGGCAAGTGAAAATTTTACAACGAGATTAATTTAATTCCGCCACTCACAAGTTCCAGACATGAGCCTTGAACTATACGTATTATGTGATAGAAACACAAACAGAAGTTAATATGGTGCTACAATATAAGACGTAGATATGAAAGGCATTTCTCTAACAAAAACAATTTGGTTTATCTAACAAGCTACAGATTTTATATGAGATTTTTCATGTTTTAAATGTGAAGTAACAAATAACGTGAGAGATAAATAACGGTTTCCATCCATAATCTGCACATCAGAAGCGACACGCGTGTTTTACCGTACGCTCTGACATTCTGACCCCTGGGCCGTTTTTCAATGAGGATTCCGAGCTTCGCTTTGAGTCCTGAAAGGGTTATCCACGTTACTCTACGGTGCTTTTATATTTTTATCATCGTCGAATGAATTGCTTCAAATGTGACTACAAAAAATCCATTTGCAAAATGTCTCTTTGGTTTTATTGTAGAGTGTAGATTTCACAAAACGTATCTACATGTGCGGGCTGTTATTTTCATATTTCTACGTCACCGAAACGGGATTCATAATCCAATCTTGCATGTTATTTTCAGCTCGCCTATATTTGCTTCGGAATCGTATGATATCGAGCTCGATCAATAATACTCCACATCTTATTATAGAATGCAAATTTTATCGAAAATATTTTACGTTCCGTTACCGAGGGCGACAAATAGTGAATAGGTATTTACATAGATTTAGATGATGAAAACGCAAACGCCATGAAAGCTAGCTCTGTGTGAAATGAGAGCGAGTGCAAAACAAAACCGTTCGGCCACACCGCACAACGCAAATGTTGTAAACGTACGAGCCCGCGTTAGCTATGCGGCCGGCGCTGAGTGCTGGCTTTGATATCCTAGCCAAACAGAGACCTTACCTCAATTTGTTTAATTATACGACGCCACTACAAAATTATTATCATATCCAATATTATAAATGGGAATGTGGCTTTGTCCTTCTTTCATGCACTATTGAACCAACATATCTACGTGATTGTTGAATTGAAATAAAGTGGAGAGAAAGTGATAGCAATAGCTAGACTTTATAGATTTTGGGTTCCTTTGGTTGGCATACATTGACGTATAGAGGGTCAAACAGCATATAATATTATATTTAAATAAAAATAATACTGAGCTGGATTCTAAAACTGGGAATTTCTTTTTTTTATTTAATTCTAAAATTTAAGAATTTCTGCGTGAGTTATGCTTCTGTCTTGGGGAACATTACTCAGTTACAGATAAAGATTTTCACTTACCAATAAAATTACAGTGTAATACAGCTAGGATGAGGAGGCGCGCGAGGGGTCCGCCGCCGTACGCTCGCGCACCCGTAGCCATCTTGTCTCAAGTCAATGTCCTGTGCTGCCATCTATCGTCGCTCCTCAAGTCCAACGATAAGTTAGATTTCTTCATAATGTCCTAGGAGAAGTGATTGAAGACCTGTTGAAGAAAACGGAAATTCTAAAAACAATAGGCGACCATTCATAGTACCTATTTTGTAATGAATTTATGTACCCTGTGATTTGAATGTAAAAAATGTTCCGTATGCAGTCTGTCACTAGTCAAATGACAAATTTAACGGCTAAAAAAGTAACATATTAACCTTTTTTAAAGTCTTATATATTTAAGAGTGATGAATGATGAAAGAAATCTCCTTTTAATTCTCAGTTTGGGTTGCCTGCCAGTTGGTAAATCTGTGGTAGTATTGTAAAGGTAGATGAAATAAACAATCGGTATTCTCATTAAAATAAGACCAAGGTCGTCATGTTTACAAGCTAAACAAGCTGTGTCGGAACCTTGTAGAGGAAAGTTAGAAATTATATAACCTGTCTGACTGATAACTTTTGGAATGTAAATAAATAGAACTTGGTAGTTTTCATCAACGTCGTATAATTTAATTTAATGTTTATTATACTTTACGATATAAACTCATTAAATGTTTAAAGAGTGATAAATAACCTAAGTAACTAGGGGTAGTACAATAGGTAAATCATCGCCCTGGTTTTATCTTGTACAATGTTGGGTTTGCACCCGATCTAATCTGATTTGACTGAATGCTAGATATTTACATGAAGCGACTGCTATCTGAGTTTTGCAGAGGAAAAACTGAAAACTAATCTATTTATTCGAGTTTTTTAGGCTTCAGATTGACCTGTAACGGTTGTCAAATAATTCTATTGGTTACCCAGATCGACGGCTAAACGTTCTCTCTGGCGTACGTGGAGGCACGGAGGGTACTCGGCAGTCACCCATCCATCCAAAGACCTAGATTGGGGTTGCTTAGCTTCACTGATCGAATTATATACGTCTTCTTCTTATCGTGTCGATAACAGACAGTTTGAATTGTTGTAGCCCAGAACTTGGCTACTTCAACATCATTATTGGTGGCAGCCATTAGATCCTCCCGCGTGCAGCTGGTGGGGCACGTAGGGCACGATATGAGGTGGGCCATATTCTATGCATAATAGTGGTTGAGCTTCACCGGGTGTAGTTGGGTACAAACATAGAAAATAAAGTGACAAGAACGATTGAATTGGACACGCCACTTGGACCCGGCTGTATGGAACCATAATGTCCAACGACTACATGTACTTTTGGTGCAGTATCGCCACAACTCGATGTGATAGTAGTCATAAACGTACGGACGTGAAAACTGGGAAGCTAGACTTTGAATTAATTCCAATTGAAACGACACTTTGTTTAAATACAGCCTTTATAAATCAGTACTTAGAGAATTTATTGCACATATTATGTGTATGAAGACAAAGTAATTTTGGTTTTGGTTCAAACAAATTGCAGTAGCATTTCAATAAGTTGTGCTTAGTTAAGGAAGATATATTACGAACTTACGAAAGTTTCGACCGCTATTTCATGGGAGATTAACATAAATGGCAAAATGTGGGTGTACTATAAGTACATATCTGTCTATCTCTTCGGGAAATACAGGCGTAATCATAATAAATATTACGTTTTTCCACAAACAATTTTTTTCGTTAGAAGAACTAAAGCTTACTTGCCAACTACAATATTCAACCAGCGTTCATCCAACACTGTGAACGAACATTTTATTCCATCGCATTTAACAACCTTGTGACCGAACGGATTCTGTGATCGATTGTTTTAATTACAACCTGCCATGTTTATCCGATTGTTTTCTGTTCAAATTGGTATTTACTGCCTAATATAAATTCGGTGGGTTTAACTAACTAACTACTAAACAATATAATTAGGTTTGGGTTGAGTTCGATTTGATTCGATCTTTTTACCCGCGACGGAATCGACATGGGTAATGGGGTTAATGCGTTTAGGGTTGAGGTTTTTGTTTGTTGTGTGTGCGTCGGTCACCATTTTATTTTCCTCAATCAGGGAGTCTACCATCGTCGATTTAAGCAGATCGTATTAAGAACTTCTGAACTTTGATTTCTCGTTTTGGTACCGTAAAATGTAACGTCAAAGCTAAAGATCTTAATACGCATTGCTTGAACGATCTAACTTGGCCCCCAGTTCCGTACTCGGCATAATATATAGAGTGGGACATCCACAAGCCCGAAGGACTGATAAATTGAAGAAGACAGCAGATTTCAGCTGGATTTGAAGAGTTGATGACCGGGTGATGTGACGCATCACGGAAATGCCCTATGACAAGCGTATGTAGGTAATACATTCGACCATTTTATATCATTATTTACCTCACTTTAGATGTTCTTAACCACTCACTCACAAGACTCACAGTCAGGCATCCCAGCAAGTAATTAAGGATTTTCTTCTGTGACATTCTCGAAATCGTTTCAACAACAGGTGATATGCGGTTACACGATGAAAATTATTTTGTTGACACTGAAACAGCCATATTATTATCAAAAATATGTTTTTTGCTACAGGACAATTTGATTATCATCAGGGTTTTATTTTATTTTTATGCATTGTCTATTCTCCGATAACCAAATGCATACAATATCTAACGCAATAAATTCCGGTATCTCGTAGTCGGAGACGGTAAAATTTTCGTATTTTTATTCACATTCCGGCTGTGGAGTTGCAGAGAACAGTCGAACGTTATCTAAAATATGAGTGAATATGGGAGCGGCTACGTGCGGTATGCTCTGAAAGAATTTGATATCAAAGATTCGCTCCAGGCAGCATAAATAAACACGGACCAGTCCGTTCGCTTCTTAAAATTAAATAGCTCTTTAATACGGCTTATCTGGCTTCATAAAGTTTAAAACCATACATAGCGTATGTATGATGCCTGTAATCCCACAAGAGGTAGGCAGAGGTGTTATAATAACAGCACCCTCTTTTCACCGAAGATGATTAAGTGCCAACGTGACAAATGGTGAGTCTATCGCCGTCTCAGGCACTATAAATACGTCTTAGAATAACTTCTCAGGCGTATGCAGATATTTTCCTTCACCATAAAGCACGTGGTGGCAAATCACTTAAGTTTCGAATTTGCGTCGCTTGGTTAGCAGGTGATTGGAGGTTGTTTAGTTTCTAGCAGCTAGTACATGATCTTGATGCGTTCAAGAATGCTTGGCCGCAGACTGCTGAGGATAAGAACGGTTGGGAAAGTAGAAGGGAGGTCTTTGCCCAACAGTGGGACACAACAGGCTCATAATAATTACAATTACAGAAACCTTTGGAGCGTAAGACATAGCTTTTCAATAACAGTTCCATAGCATTATCGTATACTCTAAAGTATAGGTACACAAAATACTAATATTAAAGAAAAGATGCGAATCAACATATCTTATAAGTTTGACAACGTTAAAACATGTCAAAACCAATATTTGACGCACTGAAAAGCTGATAAGCCCCTATACTTATTTTACAAGTAATGCAAACTTTCTTATAAAATATACTTGTAAATTATTCGTATAGGAGGTAGATTTTTTATTTTCATAATATTCTTTTGTCATTTTTTATTTGCTCGCTGCAGAATATAATCACGAAATGGATCCAGCGGTGTCTTTTGGCCGCTTATTCGGTTATGAAATAGAATGTGCATTACGTCTCGCGTTTGGCTAATGGAATATTTTTATAAGTCATGATGCGCTATGCGGTTTTCCTTATAACATTTACTATTTCCGAGTAAAAATGTATCTAAAGCTGCTTAGCTGAGCTTAGTACATTGAATAAAGCTTCTCTCTAAAACATTTTAGTCAATTAAATATTCTGGGTTTTAGTTTAAAAAAAAACTATGCCAGAGTAGACGGAAGCTTTGAAATCAGTGCACAAGAGTTAGGTAATTAATTATACAGAGATTAATGACAAAAATTGGCTTGATAAAACATAAGCTGGCAATGATAAATCGGTTTGTGGTGCACAGTTGCCATACGTGGCGATAACGCGCGATAGCCACAGGAAGTTGTAATTAATGCCACCACCAGATTATGCGTTTCCTTTCCGGGCGCGTGTATGTCGAATGACACTATCGTGTTATATACGACCTTTTTGTTTGTGCCTGTTTGAAACTTAAGCTTTAAAGGTTGAATTATTTCAATTTGTAAGTGGTAGAAATAGTTTTGAAGCAGTAAAGTTTTTAGGATTGTTTCGCGTGAATACGTTTTGTTAGCGAGGATTAGGCGGGGATTGTTGTGTAACAGGCATACCTTCATGCGCTCGAGAGTGTGTGATAGAATCTGATTAATCTGCATAGTTTACCAAGTTCGGTCCGCTTCGAACGAATAAAATAGATTACACAAATTATTTTTACTAATATTATAAAGCTCAAGAGTTTCTTTAGCTGATTGCGCTAATCTCAGGGACTATAGGTTCGAATTGAAAAAATATGTTTCCGTAGGATAGTTCATTCGCCGAGGAATTAGTGTAATCAAAATTACCTTATAAAAAAGCCCCCACAATAATTCTAAAATCCTGATTTTTACCTGTAAAACACTTTTTGTTTAGGGATCACTGATAAATCAATTTCATAATGTACACAAAAAGAGAGGCGAGTTAATTAAAACTAACTGGACAGAGAGTTTATAACCATTGATGAGCTAACCAATAACCAGTTATCTAAAAGATAATGCAAACATTTCCAAATTGGCGAACCAAATAGTCGATGGCAAAGCAATCGCAGTTCCACTTTAATCAGGCAAATGTCGCATTGACACAATATACTCAAATTAATGAATGATCGAGTGAAAACATTTCGAGCTTTTGGTACCGTCGAATTGGCAGTTCGAGCTCATTTGTAAGAGCGGCAATTATAATCGTGCATAATCAGCTGCGCCCGATGCGGTCCACTCTGATTGTGCCACATTAATGTGATTAGTTATATTTACATATTATTACTAACCACATACACACGTATTCTACGTTACCGTTACATGAATGTAACTTTTTTTTTGTCTCTTATTAATATTTCTTGAAATAATCTCGTATAACCAAGTTTTGCAGTGAGTAAACTCCCGTTGATAACGTGTATACTAGTATGAATGACGTGATATGGATATCATCATGGTATATATTCATAAATCGCTGCAATTGTTGTTTTGTCATAGATACCCGCTAAATAAGCATTCATTTGCATATATCCCTCATAGGATAACAAGGTTACATTCAAGTAACAAACAAATTGCTCCGAATCTCAGCGGTATCGAGTTATTGTCAAAACTAGTAAAACAATTTCTGGCCGACTTTACATTACTGAATATGCACTCTCATTAAAAATGCAGCAAAAGCTAGATTTCTGGATTCATTCTTTTATTTATGCAAGTATATTGACAATTCAATCCGGTCAGTAAATTTAACGCTCCACCCGGGACATGCAATAAAAGTTGCAGATGTAAATTGAATGTCGGATGCCTGGAAATACGAGTAGATTTAAACGAAGAGGATCAAGTTGCTTTGAAAAAATGTAAAATCAAACGATTCTATGTAGTATAATGGGCTTAGCCATTGTGTAGCGCGTCATTCGTCAGAGGCGTCCAGTAATTAATGCGAACACGGACAGCAGCGAGGGCCTAATGAATGGCGGGTGTAACGTGTCGCGCAAAAACTGGCCAGTCATACAACACGCGCGGAACATCGGGGCGTAGGGTCGCAGCCCGCATGCCAGCGGACCCGATGAATGTTGCTCCACTTAGAAAGGCAGAAAGATATCTATATTAATATTATACATAAGTGTCAATATATATATATATATAAGTGTCTGCCTGATTGTCTCTTACCTTTTCATGACGAAATGGTTATTAAAAATGAAATAAACATCAATATTGATTTATGTATAATACAAATCAACTATTTATGTACCTATTTAGTTTCTTCAATAAAAAGACAATTTTACTATTTATATTAATTATATTGCATACACATACATATCTATTATGCTTACACCTGTGCAGTGGTGCACTTATAGTACAAACATTTTGCCAGTTTAAGTCCCACGTAGGTAATAAGGAGCGAGCCTATTGCCATTAACTAATCTAGATAGAGTGAGAGAGATACAGATAGAAAAAGCCAACAATACTTTGCCCAACCCGGCGACCGAATCCAAGGCTTCGTGTTCCGTGGCTACGATTGCAACTACTACACCAACGAGGCAGTCAGTTTGATGTATGTACTTAATTTTTTTTTAAATTCGTCGTAATTTCTTTATATATCAAATTCCATTGCGCATAGAAAAACACTTCTCGTTGATAGTGGGACCGCTCTATCCCTGTATTTCGCTTGAAATTCTAGATGTCAAAATGATAGGCGTATATTGTTCATTGATTTTCGCGGATACGAAACGAACTTTGAAATACGCTGGCCTTTTATTTTTGTTAATATACTCTTTGTTTGCGCTTGGACAAAAATTGTTTTACTGCAAATACCTTTTACAAATACGATGTTTATTTTCTTAAAAATTGACTTGTTTTTGAGTAATTTAATTTTCAATGACACACACGGTGTTGTCAGATTGATATAATAACAAAGTCGTATGGAATTGAGACACGTTAATTATAGTTTTACTGGAAATAATAATTTGGTAGAACCAATCTACCAAATTTTTGGTGTTCTGAATACTTTTATGACTCAAATATACATTAAATCTGACTTTAGTCCTGCCTGTGTGTAGTCATAATAATCGGACTATCTATACAAAGTAGTTTCGAGTGACTGATTGACCGACATATTTGTCAACGGAAACCCTTAACCACTGATCTTAGAGTCAAAATTCGGAAGGCGTAAGATTAGTTGCGGAGTATTTACACCACATTCCACTAAAAATAGAGTTCTCTAAAATTTAATTTTTAAGGGGTTAAGCTAGGGGTTTTGAATTTTCTGTGATACTTTCATCTTCTAAGTTAAATACCACACAGGCGAAGTCATAGGCGAAAACTAATTTTTTTTAATGAAACACATAAATATATGAACTCACAGGCACCTTACAAAGCTGGTAGCGAATTTGGGATAACGTTAACGCAAAACTGTTAGCAAGTATTTTCAAATAATTACATTCCCAAATGGCAGGTAACAGCAGCCGGGGAGGACCACAAGTTTAAATTTTCAGGATAAGGGGTGAAAACGGTCGCTACTATAAATCTAGTTTTCAACGAAGCTTGTAATTTTTATGAGCCCTACATCATATTTGAGACCAGAGTGGTCAATGGAAAATATTTATTATTTCATGAATCAAATGCAAATTTCAATATATTATTTCCCTGTACTTTGGTATAAATATGTTAACTAACTTCAGCTTCGCGATTATACTTTCTATTTTAAAAAAAAAATCACTTTTATTAGGTGCTCAAATGCTAAAAAAGCCTCTCGGAATAAATGTAGATATAATAAAAATTTTATGTTAAATAAAATCGTGTAAAAATCTTCACTCCTTATTTCAAAGTTTGTAGGAAAATCCTTGGAAAATACAACGAGCTCATGCTGTATGAGTCACCTTTCGGAACAATATCTTGAAAACAATATTTTGTAAAATACGCTGCGGCTGCGGATACGCCCTCTATGGTATCACATTTTAGACTTTATGGTTTGAAAATGCCAGCACTAACTACTATATGAGTGTAAATTTACAGCTCTATATAAATCAGTGAATAAGTATTCCTCTTTATAATTTATGGAAGACTCTACCCGTTGTTCGAGGGTAATGGATGCGTCCGCAGATATCTATCAGTGGTAGCCGTCTTTAAATTACTCACTGTTCAGGAAGAGCCTTCACTCGTGACTACAAATCCACTTAACTGCATTTCTCACACTATTAAGATAAGGGTTATTAGAATTAAAATTACTTTTATCAGCTTTTACCTCGTAATTGATTTTTATTAGTTCTTATCATGATCTATGCATACGAATGACCCGAATAAAATTATTGCTACGCTCACAACTTGCAAAGTTTATACGATTTACGGTTGACCCAGTTATAGACGTTGAAAAGGAAAATTTAGATGCCTATACATGGGTACCCGAATCTTACCAATTTCGCAAAAAACCAAAGAAAAAGAATCTAGAATCTAGATTACATAGCTACACTACAATCGCTTAACGTACATAGTGTTATTCACGTAACTAAGGCACCTTCTTTAATCATATTTTTTTTTATGCATGAAACAAAATAACACACTTGTAAATCTTTATCCTTAGGATTGAATGTATTTGTTAAGGAGAATGTTCTGAATTTGTTCTTTAATAAAGGAAAAAAAATAATCATAATATTATTATGTATATCATGGTGAGAAAACTTGTTAGCATCTCAAAATGATTTTACTCGGATTGACTGCTACACTGTGCATTATTGCTGTTGATTATTTTCCCGGAAAAAGGGAAACAATAGTACTTTCTAATTTATTTTTTAAATACGTACATTATATGCCTCTACTACTGGGAAAATCACGGTGAAAACACTACTAAGAGCGTATCCAGTTTAAAACTGTAAATGTAATTAAAAATAATTTCAAAGTAAAACTCAGAGTAAAACGGCATACGGCCTTTTTTATCAAAGCTCTTAAAATATTCCGTACACAGAAACTCATACAGAAAATGAATAGAATATTAAATTATGTTGGTTCGCATTTTGTAAAACTGACGAAGCTTCTTGTTAAGCTTTCAAGAAGCTTTTAAGTTAATGAACAACTTATAAAAAATCTATTGACTCTTTATGCGGGGTGTTTCAGACAAATTAATGTTTTGAAAACTGCTAAAATATTATTTTAACAGCATTTATTCTTTGACTCTTTTATTAGTTGAAAACTACTTGCATTTCAAATTAAAAGATTTCTCAGAGAACCACAATTATAGCTGATTTTCTGAATTTATTTCATTTGTACTTTCTACATCTAAGGTAGGTTCCCAATTACTTATCAAGGCATAATGAAATATTCACATAATAGAGGTATTTTTATAAAGAGATGGCACTCTATTTATCTCTACTACTACGTACTATCTTTATAATATTCTACACAATATTATCAAAAAAAACTCTTGTTTTCAATGAATAAAATATAAAAATTCAGCCACAATTAATAAAAAATCTTTTAATAATAGAAGGCTCCATTATGTTGACGCAATATTTGAATAGAGTTATATTGGGGACCCCTACAGCCTTATAGGGTCTCGTCTTTTAGGCGCATATTTTTATCACATTCGGTAATACATTTTTAACACATATGGTAGTACATTTTATTAATTATTATGAGCCCGATGTTTCCAACCGCGCGGCAAAAGCCTCCCTTCCCTCTTTCCTTCCCTTGCGTTATAAATACAAAAATTCAATAAATAATATCTTCACGCCTTTCCTGGTGGACACTCGAAGTGGAGCGCGTGAACACTCAACTTTAACGGAATATGATGGGTGCTAACACGATAGATCAGTCACGCTATGCCTGAGATGGACTGCATATTTTGACTTTGAATATATTCGACGACAAAGTAAGTTCGCTTACGATTAAAAAAGGTATATGAATATCAGTCATCATGTCTCCCACGATAATGAAGTTAAAAAGAAGCCATATTTAGCCAGCTAGTGAGAAGATTCGAATAACCTAACACTGATCGTTTGATCGAAGATTGAATTATAAGACGATATTTAGTACAAATATTTTCATAAGTGGTTCGTTAAGAAGTTGAAAATTTTTTCAACCGTGTTCAATAATATTTACTTCAAAACAGATGTTTTTCGATTTTTCATTAATACAAAGCCGGTTTGGGAGAAATTATACATACTATATATAATTAAACGTGAAAAAGTGAGTTCTGGAATATAACTTAATGCACCAACACCATATACCTGTTAATAATTATTATTGAAATACTGTGTAATGACTGAAATATGTCTGTTGACACAGCGGTAGCACAGTATGCATTTAAATAGGCTTGATGCGTTAGGAAACTTCTTCTACCTTCTAGTACTCTTCTACTGTTTTTCTATAATTATTACCAACGGGAAAAGTATCCTGACGGTTTTCAGATGAGGAGAGTTTTTACAGATTAAAGAAAGCGTAATCATTAAAGTTGAGTATAGAAAAACTATTTCTTCACATAACTTTAATCTAGAATAAACATGAAGATAGAGAGGAGTCAATGTTAAGTTATTGTATTATACATATTCCACAAAAGAATAGAATAATTGGCGTGACATTAAAGATAACATAAGACAATATTTTTTCTTAATTTTACTTTAATATCGTGCTATGATCAGGTGCTAACGACAAAGACCAGAATTGGCTCCTTTCTCCCTACATGATTATAATAAATGGTACTTTGCCATATTTATTTATATTATGGCCACCAATATACAGAACACTGATACATTATGTAAGTATATTATAATAGTAACATAGTTATTACTGGTTCTGTTTTTATTTTTTTCAAAAATAAATTAAAATTAAGAAATTGAATTTTATTGAAGTTTATTGATATTAAATTAATGTATTCAGTAAATTGCTGATTTTCTATTTTGTGCATTTTAAGTAGTTTGAGCCCGGCTCAGGCAAAGCAGATATTATTTCAAAAGCTTTTGAGTTAACTGTATAATACTTCAAATGTTGTGAGTTGTTTTCCTGTAGATGCAATTCGTTTATTAAATCAAAAGCTGATATTGAATATATTATAGTGGTAACACCTATATTATAAAACATGTTTATATATTTATATATATATTTATGTTTTACTATTAAAGTTTACTGAACATATTATAAAGTATTTACTAAGATGTACTTACTTTCTGAAATTTTATTGATTTTTTGTGCAAAAAAATGCATTTTAACGGTAATATTTACTTGATCATGTATACCTGCGCTAAGATAATTTTATGTGGATTATTAAGTTTTTGTATGAAATGTAATATACCGCTTCATGCTTCATGCTTGCAAGAAAAATAGGATAATACAGGGTGTCCATAAAAAAATAACAGAGTGTCTTTAAGAAGTTGTCGGGTTTTATGAATAATATCACGATGACAATGTCTATATATTACGTCACTTACACTCAAGATACGTTGTCAAAGGAATTGGTACTCACCTTAATGCATGGTTTTATGTGATTGGACATACGTCCAATATATATACATCTATGTAGGCAAATCAATATTTTATAAATATGCTTTGCCGTACGAACGTAAGTTAGTAAAAAGTAAGTCCCAACCTCATTGGATTGTCACAATCCTCGCTTTTACAAAACATGGTTTAAACCAATACAAGATCAAACTGTAACTAAAACTATGTCTTTCCCTTTTGAAATCTATATCACAAAAATAGTGTAAACTTCTTTTAAACCAAGCGACGTTTAATTATCTTAGGCTATGTTTTGTAAAAAGGGGCACTAAGTTTTTATTCAAATTTAAGAGTAGTGAAATTCAATGACGAAAGTGTAGTGCCTGTGACAGGGACACATCATGTCAAGTTGGCAACCACATATCTTCGGTAAAAAGTGTATGGGTTCCACTGAACCCATCCGAAAAACGTAACCTTCTTGGCGTTGCAAACGTTCATAGGATGCAGTTGCCCACACCACCAGCATACATTAATAGAATTAAAAAAAGTGCTGTGAGGTACTACCGCAAAAAGATATTTTTACGAATGTATTAATTGTGCCCTAGGGCTGTTACACGTAGTAGATTTCGATTTAAAAAAATATTTCACCATTACTTGAATAGAATGGACTTTGGCAGGGTGGACATAAGCTAGGAGCTAGGCGAAGTCGTGGACTAAGTTAGTTACTAATCTAATATAAGAATATCTATGTTGAACCTTACCACACAAATATTGAACCCTTACTGTGGATCTCAAACTTTGCTGTACAATGCACGTTCTTTTAAAATGCATCCTACATGTCAAATTCGAGCCAGTCGGTAGAATATTGAAACTCCGCTAGGGACGATATTTTGGACAAATCATATATAAATAATTATCGCAAAAATTACATCGACTGCATAGTTTAGTCACTTTTGTGGTAATATTCGTGTTAGTGATTTCAACGAAAAAATAAGTAGCAAATTAAAAAATCAAGGCCTTATAAAAGAATGTTATTTTAGGGTACACGATTAACTTTCCTTAATAGGCCTTTAGGATTAAATTAAAAGATCACTCCACATCAAATTAAAGAAACAATTCTAAATTCAAAACTATTCACCAAATAATACAATTAAAAGGAGCGTCCTTCACAATACTGTGCCCTAACAGGGCTTATGTAAGTATATAACCGTTTATATTTTATTTTTCAGTTTATATTGGATACAATACATACTAAACAAAAGTCTCTTACATAAAAATGTAGCAGCCTACATGCATAAAATATGTATTTAATATTTTTTTATCCATTATTAGAACGGCTATAGGTAACTTAACTCAACTAATAGTTATATGAATACGAATATTTAATAATCATAACTGTATCCATAAAGATATAGAGAATTCCACAAACCTCGCTTAAATATTATTTTTATACATCTTGACGTTCCGGCAAGTTGTCGCTCATTTACAAAACATATACTTACTTAACTGCTCGTACGCTTAAATTAAAGGAACATAACAAGTTTGTCAAATATATCTTAGTTTTACAAAGATATATTTTCATTTCACAAGTAAAACGACCACTTTTCTCAGTAAACTTTGAAATTATACTATTCTAACTTTATGAGTAATTTTACTCAGTAACTTTTGATGCCGACGGTCCGCATAAATAATTTATTTCGTTCGTCATATTAATACTTACATAAAAATAAAACAGTCTTAAAGTCATATGTGCACACAAACAACCATTACATAGTGATAGTTTTCTTCACATCCTCTCACTGAAGTCACTGAAAACTTTCATATATCAACGATTACGATGGTAATTTTGGTTCTGTTATCACTTTTTGGTTCGATTTGATGAAGTTTCCGACAAAAAGTTCTAACATATGAACGGTTGGCCGTAGTGGCGTAAGTTCGTAGTTGCGTAAGTTGCGTGGCGGCGCGGCACAGCAGGCAAGCGCACGGCTCGGTTCGCACTGGCGGGCAGCGAGCGCGTCGCGCGCGGCACTTGCTCGGAAAGCGCTGCGGCCGCGATTCATGCGCGGTAAAGAAGGAGGAGTCTTCCAACAAAACCACGCCTACCAAGAAGCTACACATTTCTTTTTCAATATGTGTAATTCAATTTCGCTTATATGTCTTCGCTGGGAAAGTTGATGCCCCGTTGTCGTTCAACACGATGTTTTTATGTAAACTGTAATGTAGTTCGCGAACCGAGTCGGCCCGTGATGCTACGCTTCGTTTGATTTTCTCTTTTCTTTTTTGCCTATTTCACGTGCTGCTGCTTGTTCATACTGAGTGGTATTCAACTTGGTTTACTTAAAAAAACAATCGTCTGTCTTCTTTACTGCTTACAAACAAATTTTCAAAACGATTTGGTTCAGGACATTCACATTTTCCATAACTACGAATGTCATAAATAACCTGTTGTAAAAATAAATGATTAATCTGCGGATAGTGCAGTATAGCTTTACGTACAAATCCTATTAAAATTTAGTGGGTAGTTTCAGCGTTATACGCTCGGTTTGAACCAGAAAGGAATTCACTAAATTATAACAGTAAATTAAGCGTAGTTTCATTTGCTTTACAAAGTGAATTATGTGTCAGCGTCTTAGTTCTGTCACCACCTAAGTTACTACGGTTCAAAATTAATACAGTACCATAAGCCAGCGCTAATACCCCACGCCCGGAGACTCCTATTTACCGTATCAAATTTTAACTACATTTTCACTCGGTTCAAAACTGTATACTGTAGAACATAAGCACCATAATTGAAACTTTCATGAGCAGGCTGTTAAGCCTTTATGTTTATAGTGAAACATTATTAAGTGTACACCTATTTGTTTGGTGTCGTATGTAACAAGATCCTAATGACGACTGACATCTATAAATTACATTACATAATACTGGCAACTTTGACAACTACGATAATTCAAATTAGTAAAAGTTATTACGAAAATATCCAGTATCTACCCACGTATCTACATCAAACAGAATACAATGATGGTTGTTTATGAAACTGATAGCAACATAAACCAAATTTTTCGCTTTTTAGAGACTGAAGGCGTTGTATATTATCAAAAAAAATCTCTTTTTTTTGGTGCTATAAAGGACTTTCTACTCCTTATTATGCTATAACTTTCCTCTACCAAATACGAGTACCACGCAAAATTACCGGCAAATCTCTGAAGAGTCGCTGAAATTTATGTATTTTTTAAGTATAGTTTTGAGACAATGATCCCCAAAAGGGTAGGCACACACACATAGAACATAATGCTGACACCCAATGTAATGCCAAAGTGCCAGATGGTATTTAAAAAAAAACTACAGCCACTAAAAAGTGAAAACAAACTATAAACATATTTTGCCTGTAATATTGCACAGTTTTTTTTATTTCATAATTACATAAAGCTTATAAAAATGTAAATTTAGTGAACAATTTTGTCAAATATTACAAATTATCAGTGTGCTAATTCCAAAATAAATTTGCAATGTAAGTTGTACCTACAAAGTTAAGATCTAATCTTAAATTTTAATGGAAAATTACGCACTAAATCTATACCTAACTGGAAACCAAGCATTGACCTCGCTTGTTACTTATAAAAGTTGTTTTCAAGACCAACAAAGCTTATAAGTTGGGGATTAGTGGCTCGAATAATTTATCAACACGCAGGAAAATGTAGACAGTTTAAAGTTGCCTAAAACTTAAATAATCGTTTGCTTTTAAAAATAGCAGCATCAAAGCGAGCTCGTTAAATTGCCTGTAAAATTAAGCTAGGTAGTGGAAACTGCGCAAAAACGCAGCAACACTTTAACAGCGTGAGTTTTTCATACAAAGCTAAGAGGGTAAGTCCGGTGTAATCCTGGCAAGCTCCGAGCAAGATCCGTAGACTCACATAATAGTAACGTAACAGAAGGTTCACTTCCTGCATTGATTATTTTTCGAAGGTGGATTGTGATTGAATTTCAAAGATGGCAGATCACCATATTTCGAGTCACGTTAATGGGCAACAAAATTCGTTAGCCTTGATGCATGTACTTTAAATTAGCATAATATACTTAGGACACAGATCGATGTCGGGTAGTAGCAGTTCGACAGAAATAAGGTTGCAGTAAGTGTATATGTGTGCGTGCGTCTGTTAGCGCCATTGAATGGGAGCTGACTTTCAGTGAGTATTTATTTCATGGTAGAGTTAAAGAAAGCAAAAGGAGGCAAATAGAACCCCCGCGGGACTCGTTGCGAAGGGGAACGATTTTCGCGGCTCGTTCAATGATTAACTCAACTCTTGCGGGATTCAGAATCGAGGTTATTGACTGTTAAGGAAAAATGCTTCGACACCAATTTGTAAAAGTTTAATAAACATTTTAAAACAATCCTGGAGGGATCTTCAAGTTAAGTTTGATATCCTCTCTTTAACATATTATATCATGGTTTTATTAAAATTATATTTATTCTGTATCCTAGTATATCTTAAGAACTGTCTATAAAAAATGTAATAAATGTCACTTCGTGTCAAGTAAATACCGAGTGTGTTTTATTAAGCTTGATATACACAAATGCACCATGGTATAAATAATGAAGGAACATTGCATTTTCATTTGAACTCTCGTGCTTTTAAAATACTTACTATTACTGGGGCCTTACCATGAGCTCTTATTGCCATGATAGTTTCACTCATTTATGAGACAGATGTATGTGACGTGTATACATCTGTCACTGTCGCACAACTGAATTATCATTGCAATAAGAGCTCATGGTTAGGCCCCTGATTTCGCTCGAAGACAGTATGCGGCGTGCTACTTAAATTTTAATGTAAAACTAGCGGATATCACGCGGTTTCACCCGCGTAGTTCCGTTGATCAGTGATAATGTAGCATTCAATTTTTAAAATCGGTCTGGTACTTTTAGAGCCAATTAGTTACAAACATACTTACATACAAATCTTTCCTCTTCATAATATAATAATTAAATATTAGAATACATAAATATATTGTAAAACTGTCAATAGCTTCACAAAATAATATCAAGACCTCTTATTCCTTTAAGTAGGTAGAGAAATAGAAAAATAAACTTTATTATAGAGAGAAAGAGGAAACAAAATAAAGGGGAAGAGTTCTCAATTTGTACGGAAAGTTGTTTTATATTAGGCAAATTTTCTTTATTTGAATAGGTAAAGAGAAAACTTCTCGCAGTGCTCGACCCCGCGCTACAATGAATTTAACGTTTTATGAGGGATTCATTGATTGAAATGACGATGGTATCGTTCCCGTGAGAATTACTTAATGAAGTTACACTTCAAACAATTGAAGGGAAAAACAACTGCATACAGTAATACTAACGAAGGGGCCTCAATTCAATAGGATTTTAGTAAAAAATGTTTTTTAAATATTTTTAAAGCTTATGTTCAGTGAGTGTTACAAGTTTCCCTTGTGTTGAATAGATTATTTTTGAATTGAATCCGAATATAATTTTTTTTGAAAAATGCCGATCTTGGATGTTAGCTGATATCCGAGCCCTTATAAGTAAGTACATTTTAAATTATATTTTAATTTTGGCGAGAAAAATATAGGTTTATTCAGAATGAGCATTTATTTCACAGGGAAGGTGGAGGCGCTGTGATCACGAGTTATGAGTTTGAAAGCGCTGTATTAATGTTATGAGCCTGGTTCTGTCTGTCTGTATGGCGCGACGTAAAAATAATACATGCCCAGTTACCCCTAGTATTGTCGCTGAGTGCTCATAGCCCGTGACGGCACCTGTAACTGTGCCGTTACAAATGCGCGAGAGTCACTTGATGTTGCAATCACTCATAGGCTGCAGACACTGCTTGATTACGCGAGATGCGCGTTTTTTTGCCATAATATTAGTAAAATAATACCTTCAAAATAGAATTCAAGTTGATCTTCATCAAAATAAAAAGGGGTAATTATAAAGAAACTGAACAGAATTAAAAACATGCGTATATCTATCTATATATAAAAGAAATTTGTGTTAGTTACACTACTTATAACTCAAGAACGGCTGAACCGATTTGGCTGAAAATTGGTAGGTAGGTAGCTTAGAACCAGGAAAAGGACATAGGATTTAGACATTATACCGTTCTCTTGAACCCTGAAAAAAATCGTCATGTAACACACTAAAGTCTGCGCGGGTGAAACCGCGGGACACAAGTAGTTATTAATATATTATATATAATAATATATTATATTATATATTATATATATAAGCTACTAAAAGAGTTAGTTATAAGAGACGAAGAGACAAAATACAGTTTAATGCAAATACAGAACCCAAATGTCCAGTATATCACCTATACGCATGACTATACCTTTTCCCAAAAGGCCGCGCTTAATTGATTTCCATGTCACTCCAATTTCTCCACTTAACTTTAACATGCGTGCATTGCGTTACTTTTACAACAACGTTAATTATTATTTATTCCCCTACATGATAATTTTATAGCAAACAAATGAGGGGTTATCCACTACTGTTAAATATATGCGGCGTGTGGCTTTTAAACGTAAGTTACGAGACGAGTATGAAGTAAATCTATTTTAGTTTGCTTCATATATCTAGTTCAGATAGTTAGTTACTTTCAGACTTATGTTTGTGTCATTAATAACTTCGTTAAATATATCTATATATCTATGCAGATGAAGTTAAGTGTCTGTTTGTAATTCAATTTTTTTTACTAGCTGCTTATGAAAATACATAATATGGTCCGGTATTTTTTTAAATGTATCTGTCTGTCTGTTTGTGCCGGCTAAGCTCTTGAACGATTTGTTAGCGGATGTTACAAACGTAAGTAACATAATATGAGGGTTCGTATGGTATATAAAGCAACCCACGAAATTCAGTCTACGCAGGTGAAACCGCGGGGCACAGCTAGTTAATAATAATAATAATTTCATCAAGAATTTGATTCAGGTTATTTTATATACGTAACCGTTTAACCGATTATGTGCACTTTATTAGCCTGCAGATGACGTGTTATAAATTTGAAATAATAAATCTGAGCATGAATCTATACAGTCAGGTTATCAAATGATTTTTATTTGGTAACTTGGTTATTTTTTTCCCACGTATTTACGAAAGGTTTGACTGTAAAGAAAATAAAGTAGAAATTATTACAGCCTATTAGAGCTCAGTTTGCATGCCCAATAAAATATTCGGATTAGCTCCAATAGTCCCGTATAAGGTACATTAGATAAGGGCCATTGACATTTATTATACGTAGTGCCTTACTGATAACAATAACACCAGTACAATATTCATACAAGTACCCAAATCTATAAAACACAATTGAGAACAACGTAAATAAGGAATTTTGAATGTGCTCCGTGCCATTACCTTGGTTGTGTTTAAGCGATCCTCTCAAAACAATGGCGGTAGGGTCGCCTTTACGTTTCACATCTTATTGTTAAAGGAATATGCGGTTTGGGTTCAGTATTGTTGTTATCTATGCTCTGCCACTGACTGAGAACGAAGACTGTAATTCTTCTATCTATACTAATATTATAAAGAGGTTTTATGTATTTTTGTAACGAATAGGCTGAAAAGTCTGGACCGATTTTTAAAATTCTTTCACCATTTCAATGCTACATTATCACTGATTAATATAGGCTTTATTTTATCCGTACTTCCAAAGGAACGGTAACTACGCAGGTGAAACCACGTGACATCCGCTAGTCTATACAGTATACATAAAATTACATACAGATAAATATGATTAAAGTATCTGTTTGTAATTCCAAAATAACAGCTTTTCACTTAATGCATATGAAAGTAAAAACGGTACTCACTTAAAAATATAAATATATTTCTCTGTTTGTCCGTCTATCTGTCTGATTGTTCCGGCTAATCTCCGAAAAGGCTGGACCGATTTTAATAGGACTTTCACTGGTAGATAGCTGATGTTTAAAAGGAATAACTTAGACTTGTGCTTAAAAATCAAATTAGTAGTAGTTAAAATATAAAACAAAGTATGCGCGGGTGAAACCGCAGGGCACAGCTAGTTTTATATAAATACAGCTGTCGTTGTAAATTGAACCACGCAGTCGTTTTACACATACACATTTATTTGAAAGAAATAATTTATTTTCCGTCACGACAAATTTATACACACTGCTAATATCAATGTCTCTACGGTTGGTTCAGGCTATGCGCCGCTATGAAGTGAGACAGTAAATTGATTCTGCTTATAATACACAAGGGTCCCACTCTTATAGTTCGATACCACGGTACTCGAGTATTACACAGCAAAGCAATGCGGTTCGAGCAGTCGTCTGCTAAGCAAACAACGCAAGTTCAAATCCCATCGACGTGCACTGAAGATTTTTTAATTTTGTTTCACCCTATGTGCTTTACGGTGAAAGAAAACATCTTGAGGAAACCTGCATATGTCTGAGAAGTAATTCAAAGACGTATGTATAGTGCCTGAGACGGCGTTGTGCTCACCCTCTGTGACGTTGTCACTTAATCATGTTCGGTGAAATGTGGGTGTTGTTGTTACTTACCCCTTCGGGGACCCTTTTGGGATGGCATATTTTTTTATAAGGCAGTATTACTTAGCTATATATGGCTTTCTGCGTGGTGGAACTTCTTTCCCCAGTCGGATCCTAATAACGAACACGAGATTCGGCTATGCCCTACATCTCTTAATTTACATTCCATGCAATTTGGTGCTAATATTGAGTTTCAAACATCACAATACACAGTTGATATTTAAGTATTATAATATAGTCATCAGATTGTACAAGTTGAGACATACATCAAGTTGAATGTAATGTATGTAGATTGAATCCCAAGTATTTCAGTATACGGCTGAAGTTTCTATCCGCAGCGTAAGGCTGTAATAATGACTTAGTTCCAAAACATCTTAGTATCGCTCTATTAAAACGCCTTGCATGTATCTGAGTCGTAAGTTAGATAATGATGGTAAAACATACTCGTTCATATGTTCACGCCTGTTTCGTATGGGGGTAGGTCTATACTAATTCATAGAAATTAAGCTGAATGTATGCAGGCTTTTTTACAACTTAAAAAATCTGTAGATATAACTACACCCTAGACTATAACTAGTAGGGTCTAGATTGTTTGTGCTTAGGTACTTGTATGTATTAAATAATTATAATATAGATTACACTGTGTGGGCAAAATGTGTACGACTTCATACTGGCAGATGAGCACCACGCGAATAACACTCATGGTTTTGCTCACGTTCATAGCTACACTACAGCAATTGTTGCCTCTTTTACAAAGTCACTCGTACAATCGGCAGGTTGTATGTTTGTTTGTCACCTTGTATAAGCAATATGTTAGGCCATTACAGTGTATCGCCTGATTACTTTTACGTAGAAGATAATTTTTTTCACAGTTCTAAGGGACTGTAGGCTTGAGTATATGATATTTCATCATGCCCCTGAAAGGACAGATACAAATATTGACAACTATGTGATCCTAAAAGTTAATTTTTTTCTGTTAAAAGCACTATGAACGTAGATACTAATACTTTTCACTTCTAATATCAATGCTTAGTAGAACAATTTGAAATTATAATGTGATGTCGAAGAGTGTTACGTTAATTTATAGTAGCTGTAACATATTTACGCGGGAGTACTGTGGGTTGTCGCTTAATTTAGCGGTTTCCATGCCAGTAGGTAATTAAACGATTGTTTGCCATTTTGTGATAATTGATGTTGGTGTGTTTGATTTGCACTAATTATCTTTCATGCATTAAATCATTAATTCAGTCCAAAACACTTTGTGACAGTTTATTTGATAATCAAGTTTATTGCACATTACGGTTGTCGAATTGCCCGTGAGAATAAGTTTCAAAAGGTTAACAATTTGACTGTATACTATATAAAAAGCACCAATTAAAACCGCCATTTAAAGAGAAAAATTTAATTATTTGAAATTAATTACTTACTTTTGAAGTTGGTGTTTGACACCAAGTTTGATCCTATATTTGGCACCAACTTCAAAAGTAAGTAATTTATTTTTCTCCTTTTGAAACATATATGCCACCATCAGAACTGATCCAAAGACCATAGGACCACTTGGGAAGCATCACCTTTCAAATATATCGAAATCGGTTCACCCAGTCAAAAGGTCTGAGGTAACAAACATTAAAAAAAACATACAATCCAATTGATGCCCTCCTCTTTTTTTGAAGCCGTTAAAAATCAACGTAAGGCATGTGTTTAGTAGTGCATTATGGATTGTAGTCCATATTTATAGTAAAGCTTTTGCCTACACACCTGAAACCCTTTTAAAACAGCGTGAAGATATTAATTTATGATATTTATAATATCTTAATACTACTTAAATATTATGCCGTAAACACGATTTCTCATCACAATCGATTATGATGAGAAATCCGTCCGATCGATCCATCAGTTCAACAACTATCCCTTTGAACTGATTGACTGATTGGACTAAAATAAACTTCATGCATATCTATTAGAAAACGACTTTATATTTATATATTAATAATACTGTGCTCATTCAACGTTTTCTCGTAAAAGGTTTTCATGAAATACACTAAACTTTAATAAGCGGGAATGAGTTTCGCAAAAGTTGGCACGAAACAAAGTAGTTTTTTGTTTACGTTTGTCGTTCTTGACAGTGTTTAAATCAACGCCTTAATAAAATAACAATGTATCGTTTTCCTTTGCATGTAATTTCAAGCCTCAGGGAGCGTGCCAGCATTTTTAGCAAGCAGAATTGCGACCTCGCGAATACGAACGTATATTAAAATCAACCTGCATTTTGCTCTCATTCGTCTCATAATTCTATTTGCTAGAATGCGCTTTGTAGATGTTTTTATTCAGCTGTGTTCAAAACAACATGACTAAAATTAAGGAAAAATCTTTGGCATATTTAAACCCTCCTAGCATTGTTTAGAATGGGTTAAGTAAAGGCGCGGAATAATAAATATCATAGAAAAAAATCTTTGGGCATGTGTCGCGAGATGGTAACGCACCTATAGAACGTTTAGGGTAAATTTGAGGGCACGTGGGAGATCACCAATGAGGTGGACGAACCAAATTAAAGCTGCGATAGGTGGTCTTACCATCAATGAATTTTCCCTTAGAGCAACTGTCGAGAAGAATGGCGTCATTTTGTGCAACCATTTAGTCATTTAATCATTTAGTTCTACCAAGAGGGTAACTATTAAGAATAAGAAACAAAAAGATATGTAGTAGGTAAAGGAAAATAAGTCTAAATATATATAACTCAAAGGTGACTGACTGACTGACTGCATAGTGATCTATCAACGCACAGTCCAAACCACTGGACGGATCGGGCTGAAATTTGGCATGCAGGTAGACTTTATGTTATGACGTCGGCATCCGCTAAGAAAGGATTTTGATTAATTCTACGCCCAAAGGGATAAAATAGGGGATGAAAGTTTGTATGAAACTAAATTTACGCGGATGAAACCTACACTGTGAAATTTGAATTTGCTTAGTAGCAATCCGGCGGGATCATCAGTGCGGTATTCGATGTTTCGTAAAGGAATGTAGTGGCGTAGTTGGAGCGAGTGAGTTTTTGTTCTAAACTCCTTCCCTGTTTAGTTGCTACATAAGTTACATTATTAGTTTTCAGTTTCCACAAGTTTAACATTTTCGGGGTGTTTTGGTACGCTTAAATTAGATGCTCGCTATATTGGTCAGAGTTTTTATTCGATCCCTGAATTGGGCTTATAATAAGTTTTATAGTGCTCACTAAAATGCAGTGTTTTCATATTCCTATAGGTAGCTACGTATAAGGACTCTCTATCTCCTATCTATCTATCCTGCGATGTAATAAAAATATTTGTATGTTTTCTAAGCAATGCTTGAATAAGATTTTTGAAAATACTGGGACCAGTGAATGGTGACTAGATCAAGAACAAAGGTCCAATACATTAGTAAATCAATGAAAATAGCGGTAAGATAGAGGCTCCGGAAGCGAACGCTACAACTACTCTATCGAAACTGTACTCGAGGGCTGCTGGCCCATACAAGGAGGTGCTCCGGCGCAATTAACTTGATTTATTCCCGGCATTTACTTATTCACTGCTACGGTTCCTACGCTAGGGGAACACGCAACCACTTTGCCTTCTAAAAATTCCTAAAAACAACCCATTATAAACCTTATGCACATCACAATTGGGAATATGTTAATGTACGTTTTTATAAGACACGTAATATCTCGATGTTTTAGGGCATCTTTATACATTCAGCCAACGTTCTAATAAATGTAGTGCTCTACAAAACACTGGTAGTTATGAGTTATGGCTGGTTCAAAATTGCATAAGGGTGGTATGAATATGATAATGTTATTGTGGACGGAATGTCTGCGAGTTGCGGATTGAGTAATTCCGCTAAACGCCAACCCTTCCGCGGTATAACAACCGCTTGTTAATCAAATTATGTTGTTTGAAAAACTTCTTGTACTGAAACTCTCTAGCTGAGGGAATCTATAGAGTTACGGATTTTAGAATAACAGACACTTGCAAATTAAATAAATGAATAACGTGATAGTCTCTTTTATACATATAAATGAAATAGTTTTATTCAGTTTTATAGCAGCTAAGGCCCTGGTATGGCGTTGTGAACGTTGAATAATACCAATATTTCGGAAACTAACCTTCTGAGTGACTGATATTTATAATATGTATTACGTATATACTGTACATACTAAAACACAAAAGAAATTAAAAAAAAATGTTATATCCCGATTATATCGAAACATTCACTTTAATTTTCGAAAAAAATATCACTGAGAACCACGAGGCACAGCTAGCAGTAGGTAAATAATATTCGTTAAGAAAATACATATAAAATACCATAATATCAAGTCTATAGGACTCTAAAATAGCAAAATTAAAATATAATCACAATGCAAAGGTATAACAGGATAATCAACCAAAGCAAGGTACACTTATTAGGAACTAATTCGGTGGAAAGAAAGCGTTGGCTTTGGGAGGGTTAGAGAGCCATTAAAAAGGTGTGAGAGTGCGCTCCGCACCTCCGGCGAATTTGTCAGGCGACGTCGTGAAATTAACACTAAGGCGAACATAAGTTAGAGGAAACAGAGTTGTGCCACGGCCATTCTTAGAGTTACTATATCGATATTTTTTTTCTATACTGCATAAGCATATTTTTAAGGAGCTCTTAAAACACCTGGTTGACGTCTCTAGGAACCGCCGAGTTACTTCTTGCCTCAGTCAGAGGATAAGTATAGCGATCCAGCGTGGTGACACATCTAGCTTGCTAGGCACCGCTCCCACAGACAGCAATTTAAATTCTGTGTTTCATTTATGTTTTTTTCTTTTTATTTACTACATTTAAGTTAATGATAAAGCATTAACTTATTATATTATTTTGTCTAGATGGAATTATACTTTCAAAACATTTTCGAAAAAAACAAGTATATTGTATTGTTTTTAAAATATTTCTTATGAACACGAAGTCGTGGGTTCGGTCTCCGGATCAGGTAAAGTATTATTGGGTTTTCCACCTATACCTTCTTAGTAGCAGCTCGGGGTCTCTTTAGTTATCTCCCATTCTTGGTTAATGACATAAGTAAGTATGGCCTTTGGTTTCCTCTTACATGGTACTTAAACATAACTGGCGAAATTTTGGGTATTCGATATAAGTAAGTACATCCCTGCCTACCGCTACGGAGAATATAGGCGTAAGAATATGTAAGTATGTTTGGATGAAATTCACAGTTAAAATGAAAATTTTCTTTCAAAGTCCAAGATGCTACATCAACTTGCGAGATACATACTGTATCTACCCCGTCGTATCGAGTCGACATCGACAATTTTCTCATAAGCGCACCTCTAGGCGTTTGTGAAGTGGTAATAATTGCAAGGACAACCTACCCGAGTTATTAAGTAGGTATGCTCCCGCTACAGGAGGCCAGACGCGGCACCGCGCTCCATTCTTATAGCGAATAATTTTTATCAAATAGAAACAAAAAGCTTCATAGTTCGTTTGAATCTGACATTTTTGTTTTGTACCACTTTCAATAGTTCAGGATTATTGCCTTTTCTGCGAGATTTAGACAGAAAAGAGAATTCATTTAAACTTTAAATTTAAAATTATTTCATTAGAAATTTAACTAACTACTTTTAATTTAACAGAATGACATGACTATACAGGATTTTAAATGTTACCGCCGGATTCGGAAGATTGCTTCTACTCAGAAGTACCCGGCAAGAATGTAAGTAATGGCTCTTTTAAAAAAGTATATTTAATGTTATTTTAATTCTTACAATAGAATAAACAAATAAATTTCATCAAATTAATACACAAACGTCGACAAAACATTGTACTCTATACAATTGTTTATTTTTTTATATGACCCCCTCAAGCAGCTGACTTATAAGGAGCAGGGGCCTTACCATAAGCTCTTATTGCCATCATAGTTCCACTGTGTGACAGTGACAGATGTATACACGTCATATATATCTGTTTCATACTAAGAGTTAAACTATCATGGCTATAAGAGGTCATGGAAGTCCCCCTGGTTCTATGTTCGTCACGTATGCTTTTTTTATCATGTGGTAAACGAAACATGCAGACTGAGGCATACAAGGCGCACGTAGCCGAGTTGTACTTACTAGAGTGTACCAATAACTACTAAGTGCGGAGATCGTATCATATTAAAAATATATCTGATATAAGTAATAAAAATTTACAACATAATCCTGATTCACTGTTTGTGGGTGAATTAAGGCACCAACAGATTTACATGGCAAAGAGCAAAGATAAATAAATATCTACGCAGCTTTGGAAAAGTTTGATAAGAAAATGAATCCAAAATACTAGACACGTAGCAGTGAGTAAGTGCTACGCTTATATAGTGCCTATTCTATTTTGGAGTGCTACGACTTCGTAGCATGTATTTGCTACGAGCTACGACGAGCAAAAACCGTAACAATAATGTATTTTGGTTTAATCGTGTTCATTTGTGTATTCATACTCTCGAGACTAACTACTAACTTGTACTTTATTAATACTACTAGTTTCAGCCTGACACTTCATCCGCGTGGAATGAACTCACCAATTCTAGTGTAGGATAATGCAGCTTCTTATATGGTACATATTAGATATATCACCTATATGATGTTAAATCTGTCTGTTATGTTTATACCACTCTCTATAAAAGTGGCATTCAGGACATCCTCTTCTATCAATTTAGATCTACGAAGGTGGCAAACAAATATTTAATGTGCTTGGTAGCCGAGTCTATAAGCGTTGAGCTAAAACATTCATGTCAATATTTACTAAGTAAATTTTCATCCTGTAATACCTTCTTGTCATGTCCTCGAAAAAACTCAAAGGAAAACTTCTACTTTATAAGTATAATTTCTTCTCCGAAGTTGGTTAATAAAAACTGATATACAAACAAGGGTGACGTATTATTCGCGTTTCGGCGACAAATCCGGCTCATGATTGCATTATTAAATTTCCAAGCATTTTATTGTATTACGGCGGGAATCTCGTCAGAAAATTTTCTTATTTCGAATTGTTTCTCGTTTTAATGTCGCATTTTCTGCTTTACCTTAATGTTATTTGAAATTTGATTTGTAATGAAAATACGTTTGATTTCAGAGACTATGAGATTGATTTCAATAATTTATTATTTTTGACCGACTTAAAGAAAAAGGAGTAGGTTATCAATTCGACTGTATGTTTCTTTTTCTATATCCATTGTTACCATTTGAGTGACCACTTTTGTTCAGCTAGCAAGAACAAGTTCAACTGATGATAATCTGTGACTTTAGATGGGGCTTGCTTAGGTGCAGCCTAAATTGTTGACTCTAGGTATTTTACGAGTACACCCCTCATTAGGCTTACAAGGAAATTCCCGCATCACAGAACACACAGGACATTTTTATGGCCGGTATAGAAGTAAGTGACCCCTATCGGCCTACATAGGCTACATAATCCCATGTATTTAGCTTAAAATACTGAAATCCTAAATTTTCTTTCAAACCTGGACACAGAACCTTGCGTGTAGATGGCGTTAGTAGAAAACTCTGGTGAAGTCAGGCGTGTCTATTTTGCTGTGCTACTAATGCCATCTTTCGGTGATTTTCCAAAGCTTTATGAGAATTTGAACGTAGAAAATAGGAATTCCTATGGATATTATGGGTTCAACTAGAGTTTTACAGATAGCACTGCCGCACTTATTTTTGTATTTCTAGGGTAGCCTTTTAATAGTTTCTTTCTGTTTCAAGCGTTTTCAGATAGATGTCGTTAATGCCGAAAGTTGACAGATTTTAAAATGGTAGTTAATTTTTTTTAATTGTACGACTGCGTTTTGTATAGCCGTATGTCATATTGTTCAAACAGAAGATACATTAAATAAATAGATCAGGAGGTTGTACTTCTGCGCGGTTGATTCCGCATTCCAAACAATTTTGGGAAGTACGTTTCCATGCTACTAAATGCATGGCAAAAATTAAAAAAAGGTGTAACGAGTAAAACCCTTATAAGCTCATTACGGTGTAAGTATTGCTTTTTTTATTTACCTGTTGATAGCTATCATATAAAATTGTGACAGACAGTGGGTATCAGCCACTTTATAAAGTTTTCACGTTTGCACGTTTTCGGTACGAAACCAATAAACCAATAGTTTGATCCGTATAAAATATGTGTGGGCGTATTTTTGACTACCTATCCACTCATTAACTATTAGGTTTTATATATAATTATAAGAATCAAAGACCTGACTGACTGCAATCAACGCTCAAAAACGCATCACTAAAGGGAATCTAAAGTCATGAATTTGTTTGAAAAGTGTATTCTTAATGAGATGTTGTTATACACTATGGAAAGATTTTTTCGGAATTCCACTGCAGGATCCATTTAGGTAAAAAAAATTAATGCAAAATTTACTGCCACGCAGGCAACATCCAGAAGCTTCTATTATATAATTTTATAATGTACTTAAAGGATCAAAGGTACAAAGAAGCAAAGTAAATATATTTTAGTGCCACTTAAATGTAAAGTCACAAAAATATCTATTACTTGGTAAATGATAAAGTATTGGTATTGTGTACGTATTTCACACACGCTCCGATTTCGTGCATACGTGACAACTCGTGCAAAGTTGCCCATCTTGTTACCGACCGCGTTTGGCAGATTGGATTTGTTTTCCCGCATGCTAATACCGCGCTACGTGGGGACTGCGAGTACTGTGACACCACTGGATTAGTGGGATAAGAGAAAAATGTCCAACATGAACTGACGAAAAATTATATACGCTTGTTTCCACTCAGCCTTTTGCGTTTCAAAGCAATTGTGTCGTCTCGGTTTCCTTTATCGACAGTTGAGCAGATAATATTCTAATGTTGTTATTCTCTCTGGCCACAGATGTTCTTGAACATATACACTAGACATTATACATTCAAACGCTATAATACGCTGAATTGATGAAGGCTGCCTATAGCTCTTTGTGAATAAATATAGATGTATGTTGTTTATTACAATACGTACTATTATTATGTAACTTAATATAGAATAGCTTCTGTCGTGACGACGTACACTCAATAAGCCCAAAAAATATCATACGGAAATCAGTAGTTCCTCATATAATTGTTCTAGAGTCTACCGCTAGCAACTGAGACCACGCAAAGTGGGTATCGGGAAGGAGTTACGCCACAGCAATATGCAAGCCCCGAATGCAAGCGTGTAAATTGTTAAAGTTGGGTACGGTTGCAATTTTCCCAGCTGTATAAAATATCGTCAAGCGCAATAGCAGACACGAAGACTACCGATGGATGCTCTCGCTGGCTTTTTGGCACGTTTCGTTACCGATCGCGTTGTAGCATGGTGTTCGGAGAAATTGCTTTTCTGTGTATGACACACTATCGACTTATATGTCTTTAGGTGTTTGGATAGACTCTTATATAGTTTTATATTAACTGCAAAACTGAAAAGGATTGCATGGCAAAGTACATTTATACTTTATCTATATTATTTTAATATAAGTTATCTTCTGAGAAGGTACAGTTTTAAGATTATTTTGAAAGATCAGGAGGTAGATTCAATTATAATACTGTTCATAAAATTAAGTGAACAATACGTTTCTGGATAAACTTGTAAAAACACGCAATTAAGCTTTCATTTCAAGTTGATATACCGGTACTTAAGCATAAAAATAATATTTTATAGGTCCATCTATCTTATCCTCCTTCAAACCAGCACAAATTATCGAATGCTTTCATTTTTTATGAAGTGTCTCCTATCAACAATTTTATCGATACCGTTACCTATACACTGGACAATAGAATACGTACACCGCACAGTCGGACAAAAACAGGATAATAGTGAAAATCAATGTTTGATTACTTTGATACCTTTCAACCAAAACATATCATGTCACTTACATAGTATTCTATTCGCAAGTAAATATTTAGTATTTCGCCTAACAATTAGGCAGCACAGTTCGTATTAGGTACAGCTGTCAGATTTAGGCAAACAGTCGTGGCGCTCGTTGGGGGCGGAACTAGGATTCGCTCTGTTTCTCACATTAGTTCAATCCCGATGAATCGGAGCACTTGCCTGCAGAATGGTTGAGTTTACAGACTGCTGTGTAATGTTGCCCTGAACTAACTAATACTAATATTATACACGTACGTACACGATTGATATTGAACAATGTGGTTGCTCACTTTTTGTAATTCTCACATTGTTCTACTGCGGATAAACTCTATATTATATTATAAAATATTTACTAAATAACAAATTAGCATGCACTAAAAATGGTTTGTAAATACTAATATAAATAATGTTTATGCTAGTTAGTAAATAAGATTTTAGAAAGTCAGTCATAAATATTAACACCATTTACTTTAAAACGTCATATGGAAAATATTCAGCTAAAATATATTTTGTTTCGAGACTTACATATAGACGACAATCAATGAGTCTCCATTAGAGTCCACTACTAACGTTTAAGCTTTGACGTTTAATTCTACTGAACAAAAATGAAACGTCAAACCTCAGGAGTTCTTAATAAGCTCTGCTTAAACCGATGATGGTAGGCCCCCTGTCCCTCTCCCATGATTCGCCACAGCATGCAGTCATTAGGATTTGCATCCAAAGGAATCCTGCCACCTTCTTCATTTGACTGGAGGACGTCATGTAGTAAATTTCCTTGAGTGGAGACCACGTCAAGGTCTATACTCTGGGATAAGTCTGCTTCGATATAGAAAATCTAAACGGCTAACTTCAAACCTATGAAGAATTAAGTACATTGACAGCTATGAATAAAAGTAATGAGTTACAATATCAATGATTAATATACGAATGGTCGATAAGTGTCTATCTGTAAGAGAAGGCCACGGATGGGGAGAAATATAAGCAAATAACGACATCAATAGTCGCAATCTGTCTTTGATTCGTGCAATAAATCAACACACAACCGTTGAGTGAATATTCGCGCAACACTCCTCATAAAAAGGGGACACGAAACAAATTGCCTAATTTCTCTTTATGTATACGAAATGAGCTCGAACTTGCTCAAATTGGCCGTTAAACACACTAAAACAATTTGGTGTGAAGGCGGGAACCTTATTAAAAGGTTTAATCTACAAGGCGAATATACTCCATTTAATTTTTGAATAAATCTTAAGGTCCTTGCGTCTTTTCCGTATTTGAAATAGTGTGATATTACATAGAGTAATTAATATCATTATTTTATTTAATGTTGTTTATTTATTACGAGTAGGCTATGGCTGTCAGTATATATTTTGGAAGTAAATCATTTCCTGTCTGAAGGATAATATTGTTCTTGATATTAGATTATGCTGATAGCAATTAAATATATTTCTTTCGTAGTTTTTTTTAATGTTTTGACTTGCTCTGCATTGATTGTTTACAAAAAATCCTGATAATATCAAATCTTAATAAAATACCGATCTAATCAACAATAAATTCAAACGAAGAATTCAAATAAAAGATTAATTTTAATAGTACTTAGGACGTATTAACAGCTCTCGGCATATATTTTGTGCGTTTTATAGGTATATCCTGCTTCGGAAGTGAGGCCTGGGGCACTAGACGAGGCTTTTAACACGTAATTGTATTATATGTCCCGACGTACGACACCTACGGAAATTAGATGAGCCTACACTTTACTTGATTATAATAATGTACTCAATACACCCTATTTTATTTCCTCATAGAATTCATTATTTTTGATAAGTATTTAAATCATTCGATTTGGAGCAATTTCTACAGATTGGTAGCAACTGTAAGTTCGATAGTCACTTAATTAATTGTTCAGTACCTACAATAGAATTACAACCCAAGTTCTTGGAGGAACTACTATTATAAAATTAAAACAGTACTTACTGACCGACTACCTATCTAAACTCTGAAAACACAGCCCAACCATGGCAATGGCCCAAACAAGACATGAAATTTGAAGCGCGTCTGGTGTATATAACCACCAAAAAGGTTTTTCAAAAATTCCACCTTTATGGGGGCTAAATGGGGGTTTAAAACTTATAACAGAATTATTTCTTCCACGCAGACGAAGCTGCGGGTGCATGCTAGTTCTTATATAATAAACAATGTTAATTCGATGTACCATCGAGTATATATTCGATTATATTATAGTACATACGATAGTTCGTTACGAGTATGTTTCGAATGACGTTGAAATGGAATACTTCACAGTAACGTGATATCGATTTAGCGGGACATTGCAAGCGTGTTGTTGACATAATATCCCGGCGAGTCTGCAGTGTCGTAGGCCTGTAGCTTCTATTTTCATTTTCGATTTACTGGCTATAAGAGATAGCACATTGGTCAGTAATTGAACCGCGGACGTCTTTGATATATCGGCTCTTTTATCGGATTGGACGGACGCAATAACAGACCGTTGATTGCTTCCAAGTGGACTCGGGAGATTGATTATTTTCTCGTTACGGGCCGTGTCTCTGTTGTCTCCTCCGCAGTATCACGAGGACTCTAATTATACCCACAGGTACCGGCCCTTATCGAGTGTATTAACCTTCTTGTGTTCTCCATCATAAGATGAATATAGCTGTCTCTCACAAATAATGTGACTCGTTTCCAAGAAAATAATAGTTTGTAACTTATATAACTTCTAATCGGATGAACGAAGTATTTTTATAACATAACTAGCTGTGCCCGGCGACCGTTGTTTTGGGGTCAACTATCCTTATAATTTAGGATATGAAAAATATATTTTGGCTGATTCTCAGATCAACCCGATACATACTAAATTGCATACAAATCGGTCCAGCCGGTTTGGACGAGCTTGGTGAGCTTGGTGACTGCAACACGAGAACTTTATATATTTCATTTTTTTCGCCTACACGTTTACATAGACATAATTAGACTTTATAAAATTACAACATATTATAAGCGCAATTATGTAATACAATTTATAAACAAAAGTAACGCTGCATATCCTTGGGTCAAAACGATTAAAATAACTTACTTTACACGTGTGGTCACCCCTAATTAACATAGGTAAATAAAATATTCAAATGAATGCTTTAAAACGTCTTTGTCCGTTGAGTAAACAGTGGTTATCCGAGGGCAGTGTGTGTTTATGTCCCTAAATTGGTATTGCAAAAAAAAAAAAAACATTAATGTGAAAATATCGTCGGCCTGGCTGACCATCCGTCCGTTGCTAGCCAAAGCTCATAAATAAACAAAACTGGATGCTCTGTCGAAAAGTTTCGTAAAAACTGGAAAACGTAAAATTTACAGCCGGAAATTGAGTTGAGTTTTAATTAACCATACAGTGGAGCGGCGAGAGCTATGCGTTCGAACATAATTACTGTTGATTAAATAGTGGAAACTTGTATCTGTCCGAAGTCAATATTGCTCTCGAAACATATACGTATATAATACATAATATATTAAACTTAGAGACTGAAAACAGAGTCAGCTCGTGACCACGATCAATGCAAATGGTCGAAACGTCGAGGTAAGTTAAATAAATAATCTAAGCAACGCGTTTAATACACGGATTTGTTAATAAAAATATTTACAAACATTAAAATCATTTTCAGTACATTATAAAATTGATTTTAGCTCAAATAACAAGTATGAGAAATCCTGGGGCGGGTGACACACTAGTACTTAAATATCGGTGTAGTAGTATTGTTACAGCTCTGATTACACTGGAGGTTATGGTGATATTCAAAATAATAATAATGTCATGTAGGTAATACAAGGTACTACAAGGAAATCAATCCCCCTTTCTGAGAATACCACGTATATACATACTATATCCACACCCTTCTATGGATGGGTAACATTCCGTTGTAACCAAAAAGTTTATTTGTTTGTGAACTTAGCGTTGTTCATTTGCATACATAGCAACAAAACACGGTCGTGTGGGAGCAGGCGTGTGAAAATGGCAAAGTTCTGTATAATGAAGATGAGCGAAGTGAGCGTGGATGCCGTAATCCGTGTGCCGAACGAAACTTCGTATAAACCACAAGGAGGCGCTTCTAAACTTGACTTGTATCAATTCATACTTATTTTTCAGTAAAGATGAACATTTTATAACGAACGTTTAATTACCAATTCTTGCGGAATCTATCATAACGTGACTACTTATGAGTGAATCAAAGAATTTGCAAGTTATTTAAGAATTGGCTGCTCATATCTTCCAAACAGCAGGTAATAGCTGAGATACGCCTTTTCGGGTTGAAGCTTATATATTAAGTTAGTACACCAATCGACCAGATGAGATACGCCTTTTCGGGTTGAAGCTTATATATTAAGTTAGTACACCAATCGACCAGGTGAAGCGACATAGTTGTTGCTGGCAGAGTTAAAATAAATGTTTGATTATTTTACCGATTGGCGGAATTATTTCTTCAGTGCGTACTGGTAAAAAAAAAGTGAAATTCTGGTAGCCAAATTGAAGGATAGCATTGAAACGAGGTCTTAGAATAATAAACTTTTATTTATAATTTAATGGTATTTTTATTACCGTTTGTAATAGGTAATATGAGCATATATAATTATATTGTAATAATGCATACATATACAAAATAATAGTGGAATAACCAGACGAGTAGGACTGGATATAAAGAAAATACATGAATATCAACGGTGCATATAAATAACATTTTCATGACTTTTTAAATGTTATCAAAGAATAATCGAATTCAGTTAAATGAACTACCTATTTTACATTCTTGAAAGATTAAAATATATTTTTCTAATTTTATATATTCATATTTGCTTATTTACATTAAGAACAACTCGTTGTATATGTATTATATATTTTATATATACGTGTATACTTTCCCAACTTCTACCCGCGACTTTGTTTAATTATTTCAGCAAATAGTGAATAGGTAACGAACAGGTTTATTTAGAACGAGATTATTTATTTACAGATACAATTTCTTAAATTTGTTAATTATTTCCTTATCAGACGATAACCGACAGGACTCTTCAAATTATTTAGATTATGAATATGGATGACATATTATATAACGTAAATATAACACAGGCCTACAATGCTTTTGGTGCCGCTAAAAGTAAAACTGATTTCAAGTACGTTCGGTACCCTAATAAAAAATTGATACTTACTTTTTAAATGCTACGCGTAGTTTTCGAAATTTCGCAAGAGTAAATAATTTAAAAAGAATTAATATACTATAGCTATACGCACCAAGATTTTCAGGAAACTTGTGTAAATGATTATATAGATATTGTACTTTTATGCTCATATTACATCCAAGATTATTAAAGCTAATTAAGAGCTTTTGAACGAATTCTTTGTAATATTCGGCCTTTGATTTCCTAGATATTTTTTTACAACAGCAATGAAAGATTTCCAAGCCTCTGCTTCTAAATTATTCATTGAATGAATGAAATCATTGTATTTCATTAAAAGTCTAATCTGTGGGCCATCGAAAATACCAGCTTATCATTCCAGCTTTTCTTGAAAGATACGTAAAACACGAACCAGTTTTATCTAACGCCTTTGGATCGGTACAAACCTGAACGTAGCTTCGCGAATTTGACAGCTTCCCACAACGTCTTGCGGACTAATTAACCAAATTATAACATACAATTAGCGGCACCAAACAATTTTTTTTTTGTTGGCCTGTGAATTATATACATCACTTGGAATGAATATTCATCGAATATTAAACTTAGTTCAATGTAAAAAATAATACAAATTTGAAAACATTCTTGTTCAAAGTAATAAAAATAAATAATGTCCAAAATTTTAATATACCACCTAATGTAAACATCCATAACTGCTTATAGCGCAATAAACATCGAAATAAATTATGTCTTAAAATAATGTTGACCTTAGTTTCAACATTACGACTTAATTTTATTGTGGAATAAAAACCTTATTACCGATTATCTCCCAGCAATTTTAAGGAGTTATTATTACTAATGCCGTGTTATTGCAATGGATAAGGCATTTATAAATATTACGCTACATCAACACGTTATGTTATAATAGCGGTATTCACCTAAGGGATACATTTACATAACATGGTACGGAAGTAAACCATCAATATCCATTTCACACCCACTTTCATACATTTTCAATTAATTAGGGTACAAGGCTTTATAATTGAGTATATTTTAATAGAACATTCCAATATTTTTTTCTTCATAAATACATAATATATTTTATAGATTATTTTTGGTAACAGCTACTCTACATAAGTTTAGTCTGATTTTATTTTAAATAATATTAAATAATTCCTCTACGTCAGGTCTAATGTTATTGTTATAAATACCAGTAAGTAAATTAATACTAAATTGAATGATAAGCTACAGTTACAATTTAGGCCGAAATCGTGGTTGATTTCCAATTTGTTTATGATTTTCCGTACTTTGTTGCTAAGTTTCTGATCACTTTTAGAATCTAGGGGTGAATTTGTCCTGTTTTTGGTTGCATTTAAGAACATAGAGAGTTTGTCTGAAGTATCGGGAATGGAATCTCTCTCGTCTTCATCATCAGACCTGTCCGCTGATCCGAATTGATTGTCAGGGCCTTCCAAAGGCGTTGAATATTTATAATCTTCTCTGGAGGCTGGACTCGTGTTCTTTATCGTCGGTCCCGGGATTTCTAAGAAATAATGTTAGTATGAGAAAATATTTTTCTTCAATTATAACTGATGCAAATAAAAACAATCACAGACATACACAATAAATAATATAATTTTATTACGAACGTATCGGAGATTTAATAAAGTATGAATTTCTGGACAGGTAAAGCTTAACGGGATCTCCCGTTCGATTTTTAGATCTGCTCGACTGGGGTCTGTACTGTTCTTCTGAAAGGCAGTAGAATATCGTAGACAAATATTGCTACCTTTGGAGTAGTGCTCCATGTAGCTCCATGAAGGTGTACCAGAGGAGTCAATATGCTATAAATAGTTGTCATTATACTTTACATTTCTACAGAATTGTTAGGCAAGGAATGTTTGACTGGGGTGAGAATAGTGTGACTGTGTGACTTTTCGTAGACCATAGCCTCGGAGCCCGTAGCACTGGCGTAGCGGGGCAGCTACGATATAAGCATCTATTTTACCGCAAAGTTATAATATCATCGGCTTTTTGTATCGCGTCAGGCGCTCTTTATTAACCACTCTTACTAAATTGAAAAGAAATATATTGTTAATCTGTCTTATCAAAAGAACAAAGTAATGACACGAATATAAATAGCTTTATTTATGTCTTCTGAAGACCTAGCAAATTTCAAGAAAACTTATACATAAACCAATCACTTAAGTGTACTATCAAAACTAAATAAATATATATTGCCTAAATACTAAATAGTGACGAAAGAAACTCGATATCTCATCCTTTTTAGGTATATTTAGGACCTGAGTTGATTTTACTGGTGAAAAGGAAATGTAGATTTAAGATGAATTTCTTACCATAAAGTCTAATGACACTATCAACTTCTCCTAGTGAATTCTTGGCGACGCATCGGTAGCCACCCACGTCGGCTCCTGTAAGTCTTCGCACTGTCAGCGCCATGCGACTCTCGAACGAACTTATCACCGTGTTCACCACTTCATACTTGTTTGATGATATCACCATCTCATCTGCGAATACAATCATGCAAAAAGAGTAAGAAACAGCAGTGGCTGTGCGGTTTGAATGGTTACCTGGAACACACACTACGCAAGTTAAATTCATAAATGCCTATAGGGGTGGCCAACTACGATCGTTTAAGCAGTGTGTAAGAACTTCTTAGATTTTTTTTCAATTATTATGGTAATTTTCTTTTAACCCAAGGTTAATCTTTATGTATTCATGTAATTTTAGAAAGGCGTATATCAATGATCAACATAATTTCCCTGTATTTTAATATCAATTTTGTTAGAAGCTTTTAGTACTCGTTTTTGCACTCTCTTGGGACTAAGCGAATTTTTTCCTCGTTAACCGTTGAGTACCGTCTTAGTTACATTGTAATGTAAGTACTTATCTGGGACAGCGGTACAGCTGTTTAAAAACAATTTATATCTCATAATCCCAGTGCACAAATGTATTCACCTATAAGAGTTTAACGGTGTAAAAGTTAAATGCTTAATTATGTAAAAATACTTTTTATATCCAGTGAATAATAAAACGAACGATAATGAAGGTATCGTACAGAAGAAAATGTGGAGTACTCGTATATACAATTTCTTATCTTTATTCAGCGGCCGCACTAAACCTACAGTTTACAAGATAAGGTAAACAAAGTCCCAGCTGTAGCTCACAATATAACGTGGCAAAGGAAACGATATTTTTCAAGGAGCTCCAAATCGTCGACATTTCCTGGAAGACCCCTTTGGACGAAGCCCTACATTGCGGTATGTAAGTGTGTCGTCCCGAGTCGCCCCGAGCCGCTCCGAGCCGCGGTAAGCCTCGACCGCCTGTTGGCCACAAATGATAAAGCGACTAGCTTTCTTCAAGAGACACTCATGCACCGCCCCGTGTGTTAAACACACTACTTTCACCCTGCTCTACGTTATTGGAACCAATAAAATATCCCCCGAGACATTGCATTAATTTAAGCCCCAGAGATCGCACCGTGAACTTCGTAAGGAAAAGATAATACCAGTTATGCCTTTCCTAATCTTCATTCCGATCGAAACTTCGGTTTGCTTACTCTCCAGTGTATCTACTTCGGCTTTACGACGTGCGGCGAAGATGGCCTCGAACGAAATTACTCGACAAGCCAAGCTCCCTCCTAGCCTACCAGTTTCATTATAACAAGAAATTTCATCTCAATTAATGTCTAAAATAACACTGTAACACTCTTAATTACGCTCGAGTGAGGCCTGCTTAATTAACACTTACATGTCAGCCGTCCTAACATAGATTGATGACAAACGAAAATGACGATCCAGTGCTGTTCGCCCTTTAGGGTTGGTTTTCGCAATAGGTCGGAGCGAAAGCGCCAGTCACTCGGCACAAGTTCGCGGCAGAACAAAGGGTGTATCGCAGCCAACAATACCCACCACGGATAATAACGCAGACGTAAAACAACTTGGGACCTTAATGCGTTTTAATAATTAGCGCCTGGAGCTCTCTATAAAATATTATGTCGAAGTGTTGAAAACTGCTACGTGTTTTACCACAAGAAGTATTCACGAGTTTACTTTTATTATGAGAGTATTCTTTAAAGCCAATTGCTTCAAATCATTGTGTTCAAATCATCAAAAAATTGTGTATTTACTGTTTTTTTATTTTCCATTAAGGAATATTTATTTATTATGTCACTGCGTACATCACGATGGTCTTGCATATGTTTGACTATTTACAGAATATGATCCAAAAAATACGTAAAATTACTTCTCACAAGGATAATACAGATGGCTAATGCAGCATAAAATGTTACAAAATTGGACAACCCCTTTCTGTCTTAAGGATAAAACGCTGGCCGTGTTAAAATAATGCGTTACACTTCACCGGATAACGGATTCCAGGAGAATCCGACGTGGTGTGAGCCTTTAAAGACCACTCATTCGTATTGTCACCAAAAATCTTTGTCAGCGATGAAAACCGAACATATACATACGAATACAAAGTTGATAATAGTATATATCACAATTCAATTTTCAATTTACTTAAATAATGTGTAATTCCATATTGATTACTAATAAAATATGTTTTTTCTGTAATATATACCTACTGCAATTCACCAAACCACTTAGTGTCATGGGTGGCTTTATTTCTCAAAACCTTTTTTTTTAATAAAAGTAGACCTATAACGTCAGTTAGTTACGGTTATCTGAAAGTCCTGTTAAAAACGGTCCAGTCGTTTCAGAGATTAGCAAACAGTCTGACAGGCACAGATTTTTTTTTAATAGATTTTGTGTCAGTACCGTATAAATTTAACTTTCACATGTATTTAGTTAAAGCTGTTAATATGATTAACAAACTGTCATCTCAATTGTATTTGTCTGTCTATAAAGATATAACATTATATTCATGGGTCATTATATATTGAAATAGGCTTGCATTTCTGAATTCGGACACGAGCCAAGAATAATATGGAACTTAAAATCTAGAAGCTCAGAATTCGGTCCCATTGAAAATTAACCCGTAAATTTAGCGCGACAACTGCCGAATGGGGAAGTTTGAAACCGCCGACGGCTGGAGCTGCCGGCTGAGTACAGCGCTCCATCGGGCTCGGAGCACATAGCTCGTTTACTGCCAGCTCACTATGTATTTAACATCGATACTTTACGGTCCAAGCTTTGACGCAGAATATAGTTAATTGTATATTTTGGAATTATATCAAAGATAAAACCTAATCGTATCGATATCGATAAAATGTAAGTATTACAAACTTTTTATGGTGGTACAGACATATATGAAATTAAAAACTCTTTCTCATCTTCATTAAATAAATGTAACTTCATCAAATATGGCAAAAAAAATACAGTTGGTATATTATAATAATACAAAGAAACCAGAGTAATTGGGCTATCTTTTTGTACCGTAATCATACGTACCTGTCGATTTTATGATGTGTAAGGAAGCACGGATAGGATATATTGTTTTATTAGGTTAGTAACTATCTCGTTTATGGTGTGGATTCAACACTGGGTTTTATTGTGATTCAGCTCGTGATATCTTTAGTCAGTTATTGGATCACGAATTGGCTTTATACACCGGGATTATGAGGCAGAGGTTCCGTGACCGACTTGATTATTGAAATGCAACTTAGAAAATGATGTGCATCCGTTTCAAGCGCATAAGAGATATAAGGTCATAAACTATTTTATTACATTCCTTACAATCTTATAATTAGTGACTTACATTTATATACATACTGTCAACATGCGTATAATTCATTGATCTAAAATTTCCTTTGAAGTTTGTTTTGATATATGGTAATCCAGTACAATATACCACAATCCAATTTATAATCACTTAACAGTAAAAAAAGTAGCTACAGAGCTCACGATTTTAAATACTACTTTCACTTAATATCTTCGCACTTATAAAGAATAATAGGTGTATGAATTTTCTGAGAAGTATGGCAAGACGAAAGTTTCCCCACCTCATATGGCAATATGAATAAAATATGGATTCATCAGTTGTATAAACGAACATTTCGTGCTCGAATAACCTTGTTCGCGCCGCTTGTCCTGTATAATGATCACTTGAGCCCCTTTGAATTTAGATACTGCCAGGTTGACACGTATGTGTATGTGTTTGGATATTTTGTGTATTCTTTTCTGCAAACGTTTGTTTGCCGTTCTTATTTACCGATTGTAATTTTGTGCCATTTACGTCGAACGTTACATCGAAGGATACCTACGTCACGTTCAATTGAGTAATCTTTTGGCCTATAGTAGTTAGGAGATACCAAGTTATATCCTAATTTGTCAACACTCTACATCTGTTATGATTGTTGCAGTATCTTATGATGATGACAACCCGTAAAATATGGTTCACTAGCTGTGCCCCGGTTTCACCCGCGTAAATTTAGTTTCATACAAACTTTCATCCCCTATTTTATCCCCTTGGGGGTAGAATTAATCAAAATCCTTTCTTAGCTGAAGCTTACGTCATAACATTCACCTGCATGCCAAATTTCAGCTCAATCCGTCCAGTGGTTTGGGCTGTGCGTTGATAGAATACTATGTCAGTCAGTCAGTATGTCTTTTTTTCACCTTTGTTGTTCCTTGCAACAATAATTTTTTTTTGGAAATTGTTCACGGTTCGGAAAAATACATTAGGATAATAAAAATATACGGACATTATCACCCAGCGCCATCTAATCCAAGAGCTTGTACTATGGGTACACGACAAAGGTTATAATTAAAAAAAAAATGTAAAGAGATGCTTTTAAACCAAACATCCAGACACAAGGCAGCACAAATGCTTATTCAAAAAACATTTACCTGACATGGTAGCTAATCAAACCCGAGACAGCTAGTGAAGCAGTCGGTATCATAATTACCACTAGACTAACGGGGTCGTCAATATTTACCAAGTTAGCCACTTTTCCTTATAAAATAGGCATCGATGTTTCATAGTTGATTTTCATGAAAAGGTATAAGAAGAAATGTATACATTTAACAGAATGTACCTAACACACATCATTATTATATGTTAGCGTATTTCCAGCTCATGAAAATGATACTCGTCCGTTAGCTAGTTACAACGAGCTCATGTGCTGTATTTGGCGCATTTCGAGCAATAGCAGATGCAATAATTCTCTGGTCTACTTTCAAGTTACACATTTATCCAATATGATACCTTATGACCATACTTTTAAAATTAAATGTGCGTTATTATACCATGTCTACTAGAAAACGAGGAGCTGTACCTTGGATGAATTTTACAGCACTGACTTTAATCTCAAACCCCCTTACTACAAAATGCAGCCTAAGATATTCCTTTGCTTTAAGTAGTTACATTTCTTCCTGTGATATGGATCTCGAAAGGGACGGATATAACTTTAGTCCGAGTTTGATGTCGTCTTAGTTTAAATCCTATTTTATAATAAGGGGAAAGAGAAATGTAAAGCAAATGTGATTGATATGTCAAAATACGTCTAATTTGTTACCTTTGATATGTCACGTGGTTTATTCGCGAAATATCATTGCAACTTATGGGCCATGGTATTTTGGTATATTTTCTATATTACCGTAAAGTGATATTGCTTAACCAATCTTTACATAGGTAGATGGCTGTGGAATAAACTTCCTAGAGTGGGTTTGGTGCGTTGGTCACCATGATGGTTCTTTGAGAAGGGTCTGAAGAGAGTTTTATAGAGTCGGCAACATGCACGTGATGCCTTTGGCATTGTAAGCATCCATAGGCTGTGTTAACGCAAGTATAGGTTTAAACATGTTTAAAGTAAACATTTCATACAAAAAAAAAATTTTTGCGTATAGAGTATGTATTTGTGTTATAGAGTACGCCTATATGGTACAGAGTGATACACAATACTTTAGTTTAGAGTACAGTTGGCATCCCTGGTTTTGAGTTGACGATACTGCCTGCGTATTTTCCTTATTTTGTACGGGAACGTAGAACTACCTACACTCGCCATTAGGAGCGCTTATACCTTCCCATCCAAAATTAGGAAAATACGGAGTCGATATGTACAACGTTTAAACATCTTGGTGTACAAGTAAGCTGTATGCTTGTTTATACAAACATGCTTAGCATATCTTAATATTTATAACTATAGAATCATAAATGTTTACCCCGTGTGCTAATAGTTTTCCTGACCATTTTATGAATTAATGAGTACAATAATTCCCTTTGGTAGGTGAAACATGTTGGTTGATCCGGATACTTAATTGGAAACTTAGTAAATCAAAAGCTTGGCTAAGTTGGCGGAATGTTTGCTTTGCCGTCCGAACTTGGTTTGTTCCTCTAAACGGTCACGTTAAGATAAGCTAGTTGAAACATTGCCGACTACAGGCGTAGATTATAATATAATGTTTTACTAGCTGTGCCCCGCAGTTTTACCCGCGTGGATTTAGTGTCATGCTTCATGTCACAGTACCCCTTGGAACATCAGCCACCTGCCAGTGAAAGTCCCGTTAAAATCGGTCCAGCCGTTTCAGAGATTACCCGGAACAAACAGACAGACAGAAAAATATTTTAAGATTGGTTTTTTAGTGTCAGTAGCGTGTATACTTTCATATGCATTTAGTGAAAAACTGTTATTTTTGAATTACAAACAGACACTTCAATTTTATTTATCTGTATAGATATAATAGATTTGTTGATTAAATAAGTAACGAATAATATGGCAACATATAAAAATATACAGACATCTGTCCGCGTGGAATAGTTACTTTGGGCTAACGCCAACTTTATCTCGCGTTAGGTCTGAGCGTGATGATATATATAGCTTATATAGCCTTCCTCAATAAATTTCTCAAACTCTGAATAATTTTTCAAATCGGACCAGTAATTCTCATTAACTCTCAGCTTTCTTCTTATACATTAGTATAGATTTTAGATTAAAACACATCAACTTTAAGACAGTTCCTATTGATAAATCAGGAGATCAAAAATATGTGATGTAACAAGATAAAAGAGAATCAACATTTACTAGTAAGTTACTTTTAAAGGTAATATTTCTAGCCAATATAGATAATAAGTTCCTTTCTGCAATCTGCGTAACTTATAAATTATTTTAATATTACTTGGTCTTGAAATTGGCTCGGCTTAGTCGCCGATTTGAAATATGGAGTGGCTTCAAAAATATATCAACATTTCCTAGCAATACAAAAGCCTTTAGAAAAGTAGGGTAAAATATAATTTTGATTATATCGCTTAAAGTCTGACTATTGTAGGCTTGAGCACTCTTAGGACAATATTGAAGATAACGATAGAAGACTGTTTAAAATTAAAAAAGTAGCCGCGTAAAGATAATAGCTGAGACGATAGCGTACATTCGTTGGAGATAAATTATAAAAGCATTGTTGCCCGTCCGCACCGAGAGTCGTAAACGCGGAGAGTCCACTCAAACGGAACTAACGAGCATTGTCTTATTTCACCACAATAGGTCACTTTTCTTAAGACTTAAACCCAACGCACTCGTAAATTAAAACTTAATATCTCATTACTTGCAAGCGTTACCCGCCCACGTTTAGCTCATGCCAAAAAACTTCAATTTCGCTCGGTCCTGGGACGTTTTTTGAAGTGCGGGTTTTCTTGAATTTGAAATATTTAAAGGCGACCTTTTTCATTTCACCATGCCTCGTCTTTTCCGGTAAACGGCGGGATGTTCGTATAGTTGTAAAGTTACTTGCTCGTACTAAGTTGTCTTGTCTGTGTTTATTAATTAGAAATATTTAATACGAAATAGTACAGGGGTAGATGCCGTGTGAAACATTTTGTTTAGGCACCAGTATTTACGGCTCTAGGTAAAGCTGTTTCGCAAAAAATATGGAAGGTTCGCAAACAATGTTATGCCTGAGGTATTACGGGGCTTAGGCGACTGAATGATTTACCGAGACTTCTCGAACAATGTTTTGAATTTTCCATAGGATTATATGTTTATTTATCAAATTCTTTGGTAACTTACAAAAAGAGTATTTTGGGTAAGGTTACTTAAAGTTGTTAATAGTTTAATAACAACGTAACTCTTATTTCTGAAGCGAGTTTTCTGTTAACTAAACTACTTTAGTAATTGTGTTTGTGATTATTCGCATGTTATAGCAGCCTAGTGAGCCCCAAGAGGGTGCTAGAGTGAGCTTGGACACGATACTGAGTTTCTAAAGAGTCTCTGAGTGCGAGAGCAAATCGCGCGAAACTACATCGTTGCGGTTGGCAAATACGTCGTATTATGAGAACAGAATGCCTTAGTACTTAGGCTTAGTGGTCGTAAACACTACTGTGGAATATGAGGACTTGACTTCGATACCCGGATCGGGTACAGTGTAATTGAGTTTTACAAACTGTTATTTCCCAGTAGCAGCCCTAAATAAATGCCCGTTTACAGGCAATAGGCCCGCCCCCTATTGCATGGGACATAACAAAACTGTCGAAATGTGGAACAATGAGTATCCCTCTGCTTACCCCTTTGGGATATTCAAGTGTAAGCATTTGTAGGTATATAAAAGAACAGAAATAAAAAATAGATCTGCTGATTTTGTTCATTACTCTAAATCTTATAGTAAGAGACAAAACTATAAAACTAAAAGTATTACGTACAGCTCATTTGATCACTAGCTACTTTTTTATATATGATCCTAAGAAACAGACCATACTTAACTCTAAATTGAGTGAAATAAATTATATTCAATAAAGTGCACTCACTAGAATCCCTAACCCAATAGTTAATAGATTTGGGTGACGATTCCACGTAGCATTCAAGTGTGACGTCAGTCCCCAGGGGTGCTCCGACCAGCTGATTGGGGACCTGGATCACTGGATGAACTGCAACAAATTATGACCATAAGGGACCTTCTTATAAATACTTTCACTGACGTGGATGTAGGTACATACAAATTTGAATTTTACTAGGGGGTAAAAAAACAGTCGTATAACCTCTCCACCAAAACTACCTCGTAAAATTTGCGCCTCGAATTACAACATGTATGCGACCAGGCCATTGGTTTAAGCAGAGCGTAATAAGAACTTCTGACTTTAACTCTGCTTAAATCGATGATGTTAGCCCCCCATTGGTCAGTGACTAAAAAAGTCAAATTTCTAATCATAATTTACGGAAAAAGCACCCCTCGAAAAGTAAATTTTAGCCCAGGTTCTAAACGATTAAAATAATTTTCTATCTAGAAATGTGTACATAGTACGATAGAACTCAGAGAGAGACTTTGTTGAAGAAAAGTGGACTAATAATACTAAAGTTAAATCTTGCATAAAAGCAAAATGTCCGCTCCAGTTGACACGCAGACGCAAACAGTCTCTAACAGCCAGAAAATAATTAAAAGCTACTACTAGCTGACATTAAATAACACCATTAATAACAAGAGATCTCTGAAAGTTGCCGAGATAAACAACAATTACCACGAATTCGGTGAGGAGCCATTTAGAGCCACAGAATGAACTTATTTCCTAAATATTTCTGAACCAAAAAGTGGTTCTTATAGAGTCACGAGCTCTTACAAAAATTATGTGGTAAGTATGATTCGAAGTGAGTTATATTCATCATAATAAGTACTTAATTATTTGCCCTATCAACCGCTCATCCGAATTTAATGTTTTCTACCTAAATAAGAAAAATCTCAACAGAGATTTCCGTACCTGTTGATATTTTTTATTCTTATTAAAATATGTTTTGCAATAAAATAATATTCGAAATATTCCAGGCAATACTTACAATGGACTTTGATCATAATCCTCTTGCTCACAGTTGGAGGTACGCCATTGCTGGCGATGCACAGATACGCACCCATGTCCGAACGAGATATTTTGGCGAGAGTTAACACTTCTTCTTCATACACGGAAACTAGATAAGAAAAGAAAAAAGAACATATAAGTACAAAGCACAAATAATTAGAAATTAAGCAATCAATGCATATTACCCTTCGATTTAGTCCCCTTCGGGTCCCTTATCACAATATCAACGCCGTCCTCCCTTCGCCACATGATTCGGGGTAGTGGCATTCCTCGTGCTCGACACGAAACACGCGCAGTCCCACCCTCAGGCACCATGATGTCGCCAGACGTCTCATCGGATATAAAGTCTGGAGGTATTACTACATCTAGATAACCCATCTGATAAAGGAAGAAAAACACTCATATCAGTTTTATTCATATTTTGAATACTTTATAGTATGATTTTGAAAGCACAACATCTCCGGATGAAACATTATTATTATTCCGCTCTTTCATAACTTTTTTAAATTGTGATTAACGTCGGTTAACAAGTTTTATTCAGCGTGAAGTAATGTTTGAGCCAGTACTGTCAAGTGGCGTCGCGTAGCGTCAACGTCAGAGAGGTCGCGTGCGCTGTCGCCGCAAGCGATTTATGCCAGTCCGGGTATAAATTACCACGCAGCGCAATAATTTTGGTGCACAATGCACGAATCATTACCCGCTGCGCCGCCTCCCACTCGTATATTGTTTCATTTACTTTATCTCTTTGATGTTTACTGTAATCGCAATTTAATTTTCTACGATACACTATCGTAAATGTTAACTTATTGACTGCTTGTCAAGCTCTTATTGAGATATATTGTTTTTATAACTGGTTATGTGGGTGTTTCACGATGGTCACGCATACGTGTAAATAATAATACAATTATAATAATTTAGTAAAATCACATAAATATGAAACCAAAAATCGACGGTACTTATTGTCCAGAAATCAACTGTCGGTGGCAAAGTTACAACTATTACAAATTAATGTTGTGGGCCTGGATGATGAATGAAACTACAGTTGTGTTCTCCCCTGCATCGATTTCGCATAACGGATTTTATATTCATGCTGCCATCCAAGTGATTGGGGTAATATTCATTGGAATACCACTAGTATATTCGGAGATATGTTTGGCCCAGTACACCAACTGCAGTGTGATCTCTGTGTGGGATATATTTCCTTTATTCCGAGGCGTGGGATATGCTTCTACATATCTGATCCTTCTAAGGACAGTATACTTGATGGTGTTGGCTTCCTGGTACTTAGAGTACGCATTCTACTCGGCAGTGGACCCGCCGCCGTGGATCAGCTGCTCATATTATAATAACACCAAATGTATGGTGAAGAGAATTAATGTATCCGTATTCCAACATTGCTTAGAAGCCCAGATCCTGTTTGAAGACGATTGCGGTATGAAAACAGCTAGTAACTGCTTTTTTGAACAAGAAATCGGTGAGAATACTACTGATCATTCATTCCATTGCATGCATCCGTGGAAAACGATAATAGCAAACACCTTGATAGGTGCCTTTGTATATGTTTTATCGATAAAGAAGGAGAGGCTCATCCAAGTGTTCATGAAGATGCTGATAGTGTACGTTTGCATTTTAATATTCATATTGTTTTGTGTGGCATTATCTACCAGTGGTACATGGTACGCATCAAAAATTACTATAAATTGGAAGAGCTACTCGTATAACTTGGAGAATAGTTTTCATTCCGTGACGAGGGGGTTCCTCTCTGTGGGGTCGGGATGCGGTATAATTCTGTTCATATCTCGCGATGTCTCGTTCCGTAGCCCAGCGACTATGACTTCAATATCGGTTCCTTTATTTTCTCTGTTCCTCTCCCTCATGTACGGACTCGTTGCTTTCGGAGGTATTAAAACTATGTCTTTTTTCCACGGAGAAGAAGAAAATGTCATAGAAGTAGGGAGCAGTATTTATTTTCCCATTTTTGCTTCCATTACTGAAATACTGATGTACTTTGATGCTCTGGCAATTTGGCCATTTTTTTGGTTTTCTTCTATATTTCTCTGTTTGTTGTCGAACATTTGGATAATGTTTCTATTTCTATCAGATATGTTACTCCAATTCGAAGTGGCTGCGAGGTACAAGAATGTATCAACCTTATTGCTTATGATATTAATCTGTATCTTGAGCCTACCATTTCTCTGTTCCGATCTCACTGGGTCCTTGACAGACGTAGTGTACATTACTCAAATTGTTAGCTGTTTCTTATTTTCTGTTTCACTGTACTGGATTTATGGCTACAATAAACACAGCAATGATATAATTTTTATGATTGGTATAAAAGCCAGTTATTTTTGGAAAATATTATGGCTTTTAAGTCCTGTTTTTCTATTTGTTATCTTATATGTTAGTGTGGAGCACATGGTGGTTGATGAGTATAAAGATTCAATGTATATACAATCAGTTCGTCTTTGTCTCGATGAGTTAGTAGTTTACGTATTACTCGGTATTTATACATTAATAATTGTACTGGGAATGGTGATCGAATGCTTTATTTATTATCACAATGGCGAATTTATGCATGTTTTCAAACCTTCTGAAGATTGGGGACCGAGGGATAAGATATTGGCTAGAAGTAGAAAAATTTTCGTCCCTGAAGTGATGACCAGAGAGTTTCTATACCGACAAGTCAGAATAAATGGGTATTATACAAATAAGAAACCGGAAAATATGGGAGAAAATCGATTCGAAGCTCGTCAGACCATATCAGTGGAAAATCACCAATGGAATGCTCTTACATCAAACTGATATTTATACTCGGTATTAAACATAGAGCATATATATGTATATAAATTCGCTCACGCTTGGTCCAATGGGGGTAGGCAAAGAGAATATTAGTACTATATTAATTATGTTGTATCAAGTAAAATGTATATGTATCAAACATCTCAAAATAAACGCCAAACGACCGAAGATATGCCTTTTAGTATTTAACCTAAATGTAGAAGGCTGGTTTAAGCAGAACATACGCTTAATGGAAATTTTCGACTATCCGTTTTTATTCTAAAAATTCAGACGAGCAAGTGATTACCTACCATTTGACGTTAATATAGATTGCAGCGATTTTCGCGTCGCCAATATTTCATTGTGAGCATTATGCATTGTAGGGATTCCAAACACTCTACAATACAGCCAGTGTCATTCGGATACGATGATGCAATTATTCTTATAGGTGAAGGCGCTAATTCAGATAGGCAGGTATATTTTCAATTAGAAAGCCTGTTGTGCCCGCACTACCTCTATTTTAACAAAGAGTTAGACTCGAAATGAGTTATTTTAATAAATCCATTTACGTGTGAGTGTGTGACATGTGTCCATTAAAAAATGGTTTAAAATAGAGCCGCTACCATTACATACAGATATTCATCTCGTTCTTTTGGTTGAAGTTAATATCTAAAGTAAGATTTTTTAGTATCGTTTTGAATGTCATAGGTCTGCAGCGAGAATCGTACCCTTAAGTACCTGGCTTTTCATAGGGTCAGTGTTGATCTGACACATGTATTGGCCCCGATCCTCCTCTTGAACATTCCTAATGTGTAGATTCCAAACAGTCTGACCATTATGCGAGACACCCACTCTAGGGTTGTTTGTTATTACGTGAACGTGTATGGCTTGAATAGCTTTAGTGTCTGCTTTTACCCATCCCACCTGCAAATGAACATAACTTTACATTATGCCGTACAAACATAGTTTCTCATTAAATCTGCAACATATAATTGTGTTATTTGCAACTTACCCGGTATCCCCCGAGGTTTTGAACTAAGCACCTGAATGTAGCATCCCTTCCTATTGGTACAGTTAAATTCATTAAAGGCTCTGCAAATTCTGGTTGAAATGCTTCCCCTGTTAAATAAATGCATGTAATATTATTTACGTGAAATTGCAAATTCTACCATATTGTTAGAAATCATATTTTTTATATTTTATACCAACAAAGGAATACAAAATGTAAACAATGCAAGAGAAACGAAAAATACCTACTACTAATTTAAAAATGCGGTTCAATAATTAAGGACAGAAATAAAATGTATTCACTCACCTACTAACTTGGAATCGAGGCCGAGCATAAAGATGGCCAGTAAGTATATAGACCACCAAGGCTGCTGCATATTTTTATTCACCCTCATCTATTCGCTATACAACAAACTGCAGAATATCCATCGCAACCTAAAACAAAGCAAGAGAATTACTTTAGAGTAAAAACATAATTTCAGTTGGTAAGTTACTTAATATTTCCAGAATTGTATTGTAACGATCAAATTAAGCATGAATCATAAAAATAAAATACTACGAGGTTATTTCCTATAATTATAATTTGCCTGCTCTTAACTGAAAGTTTCAAATCTAAATAAATATTTATTTGTGTAGTTAGTTTCTCGACTTGTTATTTCATACAAAAACTTTCATACAGAGTCATAAAATAATAACTACAAAAAACTTATAGTGTAATATTTTGGTGTATCTAAAAATTGTTACAGGAAAGCAGCACAATTCCTAAACACCTATACACGAAAAAGCATAAGCAAACGAACATAACGCTACAACGACACTGTACTTATGGAATATCGATAAGGCGTTGGAAGCTCAATTTGCCAGAGCATCACAGCAATTATGAGGCGTGTGTGACGATTGAACACACACGAGTTCCTTTCTCGACATTTTGCGATCACTCAATAATGATTCAACGTTACGAGTATTTCAGCACATAGGCCGTGCTTATAGGGCGCAATGTAGCGACAACAGCTCTTGAATCGCGCAAAATGATTGCGGATGCGATCGCACACCGGTAACTACCTTTCCGTTGAAGGTCCGATAATGTTTGAGAAAAATCGAAGTGCCGATACACCTGTGTTGACACAGAAAAAGGGAACTACTACTATATATAGACACATAATACATAGGGTTTTATATGGAATAAGTAGCTATTGATGAGACATATTTTTTCACGATTTTATTCTCAGCAATTTATCCAGCTGAACAGGTTATGTAGCTACTTATGGAACTAGGGATGGACGCCAGAATCCCTACGGCTACTAACGAAAATTATGGTATTCATTTTCTTTTTTTATGTATTTTAACTAGCTTTCACTCGCAGCTATGCCCTCATGATAGTATTTACCTACACATAATTAATTACACTAATTTTAAACTGCATCACGAAGTAGGATCCTACATACAAACTTGTGCACCCCAGTATACCCGACTAAATTTCTAAACAACTTTCCTTACATCACCTCTACATGACAAATAGATCTAGTATTCTAAAGCTGTATGTTGTACTAGTCAGGACATACATTTTTTTAAATTAAAACATGACATATTTTTTAACACTTAAAATGGAATATCTGGCAAATGTATGTACTGTGACAGCTGGGTTAGGGGGAAGCCGTGTCAGTTAATAATCCCGGGCCTCGATTATTATAACTCACTCGTAACATATTCTTCGTGAATATTTTTTAACCGACCAATATTGAACAACAAATAATAACCACCTTTAACAACGCTCCTTTTCCATTCAAATTGAAATCATTTAAGTTTACGTAATTTCATTACATACAGATTATAAAGCTAGCGTCCTATCTAAGATTAGCGTTACGCGGTTTCATCTGCGTAGATCCCGTTCCCGTTTGAGTACGGGGATAAATATAGCTTATGTTTTTCGCTGATGATGTAGCTATCCATTGTTGAAAGAATTTTCAAGATCGGTCAAATATTTTCGGAGCTTATTCAATGCAAACAAACAAACAAAAAAACAATCAAATCTTTCCTCTTCAAAATATACATGCAGATTAATAAACTTAAAAGGAACCTCTACCTGTAGGAATTTCGTACTTTCTGACGAATAATTACAGACGTGTAAGGGCATAAAATAATACCACCTACTAACGACGTAATTACATGTATATCAGTCGTAAGTACAATGTTATAAATATTATCTACTGTACTTTGATGTAGGTACATTGTCTTAGCCGACCTGTCTCAGGCGAGCCCGTTCTGCCCGTTCCAACTTGGCCATGGAAACAAACTTTACAAACGCTGTCGGAAATTTCATCCCAGCCGGTAAACTCTAGTTCCTACCTAAACATTTGTACCAACTAGATTTACAATGGAATTACAACTAGATATAATTATTCACAAGTCTATGTATATTCTGGGAGTAACATCTTATTTAAACTTTGTATGTTGTTATAACAAGCAACAAGTATCTAACAATCAAGAACAATTGAACCGCTATAACCAATATGGCGCAGCGATACTTGATAGCAGTACTTATATTAGAGACTAGCTGTACCCAGTGGTTTCACCAGCGTAGATTTAGTTTCATGCTTCATGTCGCGGAACGCTAATTTATAATAAATAAAAGTAGCCTTAGTAACTCCTTGAAACATCAGCAAAGTCCTGTTAAAATCGGTCCAGCCGTTTCAGAGATTACCCGGAACTAACAGACAGACAGACAGAGAATTTCTTAAAATCTTTCTTTATTAGTGTCTGTAGCGTGTATGCTTCCATATAAATTTAGTGAAAAGCTGTTATTTTGGAATTACAAACAGACACTTCAATTTTATTTATCTGTATAGGTGTATAGATATAGATAAGAACGAATCTCATAAAATAGCGGTTTACACTCTAAACTTTCTTTACTCTACCTGTGGGGTCATCTCAAACTACACAAATTTTTTTTCTAGAAGATACCTATTAGAGACTATATTTCGGTACAACGAGCCGTGGTGACAGAGTGGCTTGAGAGCTACGCAAGTGATGCAAGTTCCAATCTCGTCGCAGTAATGCCATATCAAGAGTTTTAATGGAACACATCCTTTTTGAAAGCTGCATAATGTTTGAAAATAAATTGAATAACGTAGGTATGTAAAGTGCCTGATAGGGTGATGTACCCACCATCTGTAACATTGGCTACCTGACTTTTTCATCTGCGGTGAAACGTACCCTTCTGTGAAGGTGTGTGCTTAATAAAATTGATCGACATCTTTAAACAGTGCAATAATGTTGGAATAACGGTAATCTTTAAAGTTTAGCAAACTTGTTAGGAACTTCATTAAAGCGCTTCCTAAATCAGGTTGTCTGAGAAACGGTTGCAATTTCAGCAACTGTCACGTTGGTACCCACATACGTCTTCAGTGAAATGTGGGTGTCCTAACACTTTGACTACCTCTTTGGGTCCTGCTGCAGGAAAGATTAATAAGCTGTACTATACGACCTGAATTTGCTTGTCCTCTAATTTCTTGGATATTTTATATTTACATATAGACTTTATTGTATGGCTGACTTTATTTCATTGATGGGAGGCCTTGGCTCAGCAGTAAGATACAACGAGCATAATAATGAATTGCAACATAATAATAAAACTTAGCCAAAGTTCCTTGTATTATCAGACATCTGTCAGTGAGAGTCCAATTAATATCGGTCCAGCCGTTTCAGAGATTAGCCGGAACAAACACACAAAAAGATAGGGAAATAACTTAAATATTGTTATAAAACGCATATACTTTCATTAACTCATCTGCCTGGCCTTATCCCATGTATTTGGGGTCAGCACTTGATTCACCCCGATGTGGCTGATTACCTGATTTTTATACGAAGCGACTGCCATCTGACCTTCGTAACCCCTTTTTCGAGGAAAATCGGCAATCTGGGTTAAACCAGTTGTCAGACTTTCTTAAGCCTCTGACTGACCTGTAACGATTGCCAAAGATGTTAAATTGGCACTACTTGTTTATATTGTGAACTACGAACAAACATACAAACATGCAGTGAGTTAAGATATAAATATTAGGTGAAACACTAGCTATAATTATTTCGTCATTAGAGCGAGAACTAGAACGGTCAGTTAATTATCATCAGACGTGTGAAGCTTCCTGCTGCCCCGGAAGCTAATATTTGACCAGCTATTAGACCAGCAAGTCTAATCGTTAAAGTGCATCATTCGTTATAAATAGAGTATTTTAAAATGTAATCTATACAGATAAATAAAAATTGTCTCTTTGTAATTTCAAATGACAGCTGTTCACTAAATGCATCTGCTACTATATTCGATACTAATATATATATAAAAAAAAACTAATTTAAAATAATCTTTCTGTATGTCTGTCTATTTGTTCCGGCTGATCTTGCTTGGAGTGATTTTAACGGGACTTTAACTGGTAGATAGCGGATATTACAAGGAGTAAGTAATGCTACTTTTATTTAAAAATATATATTTAGGTTACGCGAAAAGCCCACCCATGAAAAAAAATGTCTACGCGGTTGAAACTGGGGGGCACAGCTAGTTATATGTACAACTGAAATGCCTCATTGGTCTATTGGTCGCTAACGCTATTGCAGTACACAAGGTTCGATCACCGGGTCGGACGAAGTGTTGTAACATATACAATGAAAACTTGTGATGTGACATGAAAATCATTAAGGTAATTATTTGTGCGTTTGCTTACATTTGAAGGGTTAAGAAATCCGTTTAAAAATACAAAATCAAAATTTAAAATCTGTTTTTATAGGAGAAAACACAATTTAATTATGAATAAAGGAGAAAATTAACAGCTACGGCTCAAATAATACAATGAATAACACTTTCAAATAATTCAAGCAGTAATTAGTATACAAAGGATAAACAAAGACTGAAAATTCCAAATAGAAACATGACTCAATTATCAAATTTTATGTATAAAAAATGAAATCACAAAGAGATAAATACACGAAGGCAAAATAAACAAGTTTAAGGTCGTACCAAATGTTACGGGCTCACCTTTTTCTTGACAACTCAACCAACAATAAAAAGCTAATCAAAAGTTCGGTCAGTCATGTAGAAACTTTGTTAAAAATTGTTTAGAGTATTGCGAGTGAATATTTGTATGGTTAAAGTTTAGCGCGTCGTATGAAGTTTAGCCGCCTCTGGGGAGCGGGTCGGCGCGTACGGACGACGTGGTCGAGGGCGCGCCACACACTGAGCGCTCGATTGTTCATTCAGACCTCCACTTCGCCGTTATTCTTACGCAGATGTCCGTATGATGGAGGCAGATATGAAGCCGATAGGATTTCCTACTGGGAATTCTTACACCGTAGTTTCTATTCAACTAACTGAATATCCGCTCTTTGGATAAAAGCTTCACCCGGATTGCAAAGATAAGCCCTTTTGCTATCTTTTTCAGTTGATTAATAAATTATAGAACTTAATGCGTTATAAATACTGATATATTAATTTGTGTTTGTCAAGTCCAACAAATCGCCTTACGAATAACTTTGACTGCATAATAATATGCCATTGAAATCTAATTTATCTGAGCCGGAGCGAAACTGTTCGTTGGACAACTAACTTAATGAAACGAAGATAGAATAATTAGCCACTTTCCGCAAATTTTCAAAGTTATTAATTGAAGCGTGGCATGCCGTCATCTGGTCAGATTTGGAGTTACGTTATATATTATACAGATACGTAAGTAGATATAGGTACAATAATTTGATTTATAAACTACCGATGCCTGATTTCCGGGTGCCTTTGATCGGATCAGTGTAAAATAATTGTTGTTACGAACGTTAACTTATTGGTATTAGTATAATACATTTCCTAGAAAATCTGGCCTGTACCTTCCTAGTAATGTTATTAAATACTACTACTACTACATTGTAGTTCTTATAAATACTTTCCTAATTGATTACGTTTTGCTATGTGTATGTATAAAAACACAGTTTTGTATAACATAAATAAAACAAAACGTGAGTTCCAAAATATTAATCTGACATAATTATTAAAATTATATAGGCAAATGAATCCCGAAATATCTATCAATTCTTCACAGGAGGTGGAGTCGGAGGACAGCTGTAGCCTTCATGGAAGTTCTTGTGGTAAGTCCACGGCGATTCTAGCTGGTAGCGACGCATCTCTTGGGCGAACTCTACGGGCTCATACACAATCTTCTTCAACTCATCGTCATATCGACACTCAATATAACCGACCAACGGAAAGTCCTTGCGCAAAGGATGACCAGTGAAACCATAATCTGTAAGAATTCTTCTCAAATCCGGGTGATGAGTGAAAATTATTCCAAACATATCGTACACTTCTCTTTCGAACCATATACTAGAATGCCAAAGACTACTTGCCGAGTGCAGTGGAGTCAACTCGTCGGTGTACGTTTTAACTCTGATTCTCTCACTGAACCGTAGGCTGAGGAGGCAGTACACTACTTCGAACCTGAAGCTACGACTTGGCACGTCGATGGCTGTAATGGTTGAACATTGACCAAAGCACGCGTTCTGGTGATAGCGTAGGAAACTCAGTACATGAAACACTCCATCGGGCACAACAAGGATTTCCACTTCATCCGTGTGCTGTATCTGAACTTTTTGCACGTACTTGGGAAGACACGCACCGGTATACAAACCGAATTCATAAATCCTTTGACGTCTTAAATTATCATGTTTCTTCAACGTATGATACTCACTCTCAATCGGTTCCAGACGAAATGGATTGTTTACCTCCACACTGTCCTTCATCCCTTTTTGTGACAATATTATGTGAGAAACGTGCAAGCTGCGCTTAAAGAAACTTGCACCGCAATTTTTTTGTATAGTACAAAATATATTCATCATGGAATCAACAATAGTTTATTTATTCAATATCCTGTTAGTTAACCGTCAGGTTCCATTGACATTGTCATTACTGTTTTCTAATTTTAATTGCATACTAACACGTCAACTAGACGAAAAAGTATTAATTGCGCTAACGAAAGCTGTATTTCTTTTGTACTCTTATTACAAGTTTGCTAGTGTTTTCGTAATCCATACTGGCTAGCGTCATCGACGATCTTTATATGAGATAGTTGAGTTCTATACCGCTAGGTGGCACTGTAGAATTTCATAATCAGCACTTTTGCACAGATATAGCCATCTGTGCAGGAGATATTATAGTGCACAAGTGTACGCGCAAATATAGGTGCACTCTTTATTCCCTCACTCTTATATTCCGGCCGGAGAGAGATCAGGCGTAGAACCAACGGCTTAACGTGCTTTCCGGGGTATGGGAGCGTAAACCCAAATTCCGGGTATTATACTGTGTATTTCCTGACAGATAAAAGCAGTATCTATTTTTGACCCGACCCAATAATCGAACTCGGGACCTCGTGATTGCCAGGTGAATTTACTAGCCACTGGACCAACGCAAAGGTTTACATGAAGAGTGACATGTTATTATCCATGAAAATCCCTAATGATAATTATGGCAAAATGTTGGAAAATACTAATGTTATTGAATTACAAAGATAAAATCTTAAGGCGGAGGGTGGATGTTTTATCAGGGAGCTTTTGGAACACAAAGTTTTCGTGCAAAGTTTCGACGTGTATCTTTTGAGACGCTCCACGCACCCATACTTCATTTTACAATGTACACAATATGTAAATGTTCAATTTGATAATGGTGTTAATTGAATATTTTAAGTACGTCAAAAATATATATAGAATCATCATTCTCCTGCCCTCATCCCATGTTATTTAGGGCGCTTCCATTTCTCTCTATCATTTCATATCTGTATTCACTCCCATTCTAGCCATATTATCTTTGACACAATCCATCCATCGTTTCTTAGGTCTTCCTCTCCCCTTGTTACCATCCACATCTATACAGATAAATAAAATTGAAGTGTCTGTTTGTAACTGCAAAATAACAGTTTTTCACTAAATGCATATGAAAGTATACACGATAAAGACATAGAAAAACCAATTTTTTTAATTTTTCTCTGTCTGTCTGTCTGTTTGTTCCGGGTAATCTCCGAAACGGCTGGACGGATTTTAACGGGACTTTCATTGACGGATAATGTTACAAGGAGTAACTTAGGCTACTTCGATTTTTTTTAAACTTTAGGGATCCGCGGGCAGCCATGAAATAAGATCTACGCGGGTGAAACCGCGGGGCACAGCTAGTTCATAAATAAAACGTTTTTTGGTAACATTATCCTCATCATAACATGTTCATATCACGACGAATGTTTATTCTTCAACATCTCAGTCACTGGTGCTGCTTTCAGACTTCCCCTTATAAACTGAATTCTTAAATTTTAAATAAAAATTACAAAAAAAAACATAAATCAGTTTTGCCGTTGCAGTTTCGATTTTTCGTCTAAGAAGAGTGAAACGAGTGTTTAACTTTAGACCAACCTGGAGCACGAAACCGAAAAACAAATTAAATTTGTTTGTACTTGGATAGCAAACCACATAGAAACGTACACTTAACATTTCTGTTGGCGAATAGTAAGAAAACTAACGCATGTATGAATAATTAATCCGAGTCGGGGGATTAACTCGCCTACGAATGATATCAAATGAGAGCGCGCCCATATATCTTTTACAGTCTCATACATAAAACAGAATGCTCAGGCTGCACTTGATTCACTGTTTCCCGCCGTCCAACTCCAGATTGTGCGCCGCAACACCACAACTTCCTGTTTCCGGGGCAACGATGCGCCTGCGCGCCGCGTAACATTGTCCGGATGCGACGTCACGCCAAGCGACTTCCGGTAGTTGCAAGGCCAATTTAAAATTGGCACTGTAAATATGATGCCAATTTTGTAATATATCAATAATTCATTAATATCAAAGTATAATATACTAGCGGACGTCATGCGGTTTCGCCCGCGTAGTTCCCGCCCCCGTGGGAGTACAGGGATAAAATATGTTTATAGGCTATATTAATCAGTGATAATGTAGCATTGAAGCGATGAAGGAATTTTTTAAACCGGTCCAGTATTTTTGAGCTAATTCTTTTACAAACATAATTACATACAAATATTTCCTCTTTATAATATTAGTATAGATTATAAGTACTCAGGTATATTATATAATTCCATAATATAATAATAATCTGTTATATGTAAAAAGAACTAATTAAAGATAATTCCATACATGCAGTTCCAGATATGCAGTTTATCCAACTGAAGTGAACTTTAGTGAACAGAAGTGAGAAAACCCGGGTGGGTTCACAAAATATGGCTTAAACTCAGACTAGACTAGACTCAGACTAAAACTATTTCTACCCTTTTTTAATCCATATAACAGAAAGAGATAGAGCTACTTTTAAACCATGTACTATCTTATTCTATAATTGTAATGTAATGGAACGTGTTTAAGTTGTATATACCTTATTAAAATATCAGTAGGATTCACTCAAGCTAAGCCACTACGACTACATTTGAATATTTCAAAATGATACTGAGTGGTTGAGTCCGTGGGAATTTAGGCAAATCTTCCTTTCCGGCCGCAGGAGGCTCGACCGCGATCGCAACCCTGCTACTCTAATCCAAACGGACGTGTTCTTAAAAATATTAATATTGCAAGACCTTTGCTTTTATACCTTGGTTTTGAAATTACTCCACTGCTTAATGCGGCTATGTCAGGTTTTGGGACGGTGAGTGAATTTACGTTACGTGTAGGTAATGTTACAATAAGATTATTTTTGGTGTAATTAAAAATAATATTTTATACATACAAATGCTCACGTCTGTATTCCCCGAAGGGGTTCACTCACACACAGAGGCAGAGGTGTTGTAATAACAACACCCACTTTCCACCGAAGATCATTAAGTGCCAACATGACAGATGGCGAGTCCATCGCCGACTGAGGCTGTATACATACATCTTTAAATTACTTCTAAGACATATGCAGGTTTCCTCACGATGTTTTCCTTTAATGTATGTACTATGTATAGGACGTGGGGTGAAATTACTGCACTTAAGTTTTAAGAAAAACTAATTGTTGCCGGCCGCTGGGATTCGAACTTGTGTCGCTTGCGCAGCAGGCGTCTGTTCAAACCTCAAGTCCACCACGGCTCATTAAACATATACGTAGTTTATGTTTTTTGAAATTATGACGAATGCTACAATCTTCCCATTTTGGAATTCTACTAAGTTCCCATTTTAGAGATAACACTGCACGTAACACTTGCCTTATTAGGATAGAGGTAAATACAATTAGTTATCAATTATTATTTAGTTCATATCTTCATAAAGTGCACTGAGATGTTCTTCGTACGTCTAACATCCCTTCTCCTGCATCTCCTCATCCCAGCACGTCCTCGTTGACTCCATGAAGTATAATTACGTATCCCCTATGTATTATGCAAGCATGCAAGGACAGGAGATCGAATGGTCGAAGACAGCGAAGTACCTCGGGGTCACCATCGACCATCGCCTGACCATGGGCAGCCACGTGAAGGGAGTCGTCGCCAATGTGCGCGTCACAAGGGCGCTTCTTCGTCCAGTGCTCTCGTCCCGCCTCCCCCTCAGGACCAAACTGGGGGTCTACAAGGCCTACGTGCGGTCTCGCCTCACGTACGCAGCGCCCGCCTGGTACGCCCTGGCGAGCGCAGCCATGAAGACCAAGCTGCAGCAGCAGCAATCCGCCACCCTGCGTACCATCGTGGGCGCGCCTTGGTGCGTGAGGAACACGACGATCGCACGGGACCTCAAGGTCGAGAGCCTGGACGACTTCATCAGCCGCCTGGCCTCCAGCATGTTCGCGCGGGCAGACCGGTCGCAGCACCCGCATCTGCGGGACCTTGCGCCTCTGCACGCGCGACCACCGGAAGGCCGGCCCTACGCGCGCGAGCTCATCAGCGCGCGTGACTCTTGAAGAAGACGACGACTTCCACGCGCCACCGTGAGAACACCTAGTCGCCGCCTGCTCGCTGGTCGTTAGCTGGGCCTCCCCCCACGGGGTCTCACCCGGCTGGCTTGTACCGCGCTGAGGGCGGCGTGAAGAGGATCTCTCACGCGTGTCACACTCACTGGTTGCCCAGTGTCAAGGCGATATCACCATCGGCCAGCACTCCTCCGGGTGCAGGCGCACCATCCCAACGCCCCGCGCGGATCACCGCGCGGCGAAGATAACCTCCGTCAGGGGGCCAAAAGCCCCGAAACGGATACCCCAGCCCCCCTACAGGGGTTGTGAGAAGACCCAAATGATTATGCAAGCAAATGTAGATACGACACGTATGTCGCATGCTAGACTGGTATCATCTGGTGGAAGTGTGGACCATTTTGGAACAACCTTTAGACTATGCTCTAATGTATAATATACTTATCTGTATATAAATAAATATACTTCTTTTTGTAACGAAAATAATGTTATCCCCCGGATAAGACTCGTGCGTGCATTACATTGCATGGCTTAATATTGGTTAATTACTAATAAATAAGCCCTTAAGATTGCTTCTAAACGTTACTTATTAATATTACCTATGTAAAATAGTAAAATTCTCCTGCAAAAAAAACTTTAAAAAAGGTATCTGTTTTTATCTGAACGCAAGTGTGATAATTAAACGAGTGTTTTAAAGCTATATATGAACAACTTTATTAGAAACCCGATTGTTATCTTTTGATTTCATGTTTTCAGTTACACAGAGATGAAAAACCAAAAGGCTACGACATTGTTTAACCAAAACCTTATCTTTCCATTAAAAATAAATAAAATAAGAGACGGTGCAAGGTAAAACAAACCGAGCTTTAGCACGAGATAGTAAATTATTACAACTTTTTGCATGCGGACGGAGGTGATAAAATTCTTTTAGACTCCACTATTTTCAAGTGCTTTTAATTTAGGCGCTATTAGTAAGCATATATCAGCTACTCAGTTAAAGCTAAGTTACCAAACATATTTTTTGAATGTACAAATACAGTAATTAAGTAAGTATTTGTTTGATTAATTATATAAGTAAGTATTTGATTAATTTGTGAATACCTTATTACACCACCTTTTGACGTTGGCTCTCAGTACACTGCGAAGATAAACAAATAGTGAGTGTTTTAAGTCTTTGAAAAAGTACTCTATGTATTGACGTTTTTAATATTTTTGACTCTTCGGTGAGAAGTGTGTGTTTTTAATACAACACCTCTGCTTACTCCTTCTGGGACCGGCATATTAAATATTTTTAAATTTATTTTGTATAACTGTCTAAATATTATGAAACCTATTAGGATACATACTAATAGTTCGTCTATCTACTCGTCATTTATCTAAAGGTTACATAAAATTAGAAAATGGTTGCTTTCTTAACGAATACAAAGTTTATAAACGTGTATTACAGAGTTACACGTGCTACCTTTGTACAACCCATTGATGTCACACTAGTCTTAACGATTTGAATTGCAAGCTCAGATACTCCTTCATTAACGAGATATTAAGTCAAGATTACTAGAGATTATGGTTGAGTACAAGCTTTGTAGTGAATTTAGCATGATATTCTCGAAATATTAACAGTAAAGTATTAGCAAGAATATAATACGTTAAATATGTTACTACCAATATTATAGAAGATAGATAGACTTATCAAAAGTGATATATTCGAAAGTATCGAACTTAAAATACATAAGATACAAAAGGTCCCAGTTTTGTTTAAATAATAGTAACAATACAATATGTATAAAACACTATAAATGATTTTGTGCGTGTCAGAATAAAATTATTTATCTTTATATTTTGACCGTAATACACTCGGACCTCCTCATAGGTACTTATTATAATTCTAGGCAAAAGGAACGCCACAATATTTATGATAATACTTCACGGACAAAAGAAGTTCCAGTACCCATGTATCGCTTATTTATATCAGCCACGTGTATACAAAATGTCCGTCTTCATTTTTGTATTATCGCATGTAAACACGCGACCGCATGTGGAAATAAAACTCGTTGTATTATCTTGTGCAAATAAAGAAGCCTACACATTATAGGAGGGCTTTAAAGAGGTAATTTGTTAATGGAGCGGCCGCAAATCTGGCGTTATCTGATGCCACGACGACCCGCCTTTTCGAAACAAGTAAACTCCTAGTGGTTTCCTTTTTTTTTCTAAATAATGTTTGCGTCGCGGTTTGTTTAGTACCCCTTTAGCGATAAGAACTCTTAAAAAGATATTAAGGCCTCTTAAAGAAATTGTCTCCTTGGTTTTGCTAAGAGCGCGTTACTTAGCCCGGGCTCGCCCAATTTTGCTTATCATTTTAGCAAGTTAATGATTCTTTCTAACGTAATGAATTTTAAAGATACTTTGTTATTTCGTGGTTTGTCACATTTTAAATTCATAATTTTTTTTAATAATTGATTTTAATATCCTTTTAGCATTATATTTTTGAATAATTCTTTAAATTGTCCCCAAAATCAATGCACTAACCTAGGTATTATCTGTATTTCTATCTGAGAAAAAAAAACATATTTTTACGAGAATACTTCGACTAGACTGAGCAATGTTACAAAGTGAATTAATTTGAGTTTTTTATTAATTATCTTTATTTAATCACACGTTTTCATTAATTTAATAATATTATATTTTAAACAAGCGTACCTGGGAGTGTTATGCATATGTATACAAAAACATGTAAGCACTCCATAACCCACATTTTTGTAACAATAATAAACATATTCTTTAAGAGGTCATGCTCTTCTTAATTCCACGCACTTATATGGAAAAAAACAGTTGCATGTTCGTCTTTCTCATAGGTTGTCATCACTTCATAACGGGAGCATAAGCTTACAGCATTTGTTTACAACTTGTCGGCTTGCAGCAATTAAACAAACACACTTAGTCAAAAGGGTTCGATGTTTACTCTTCACCACTTGTAGGGTTGAAAGGGAAACAAACAAATACATACGTTTGATTGTAACTTTTAATTTCTGGGGCGTCATAATTGGACTCGAGATTAAGCTATTAATAATAACGTTTATCACAAATTCTACCGAATTCGTACTTCTGAATGTGTATTGTTGATTTAACAAATACGAATGTGTTCCAAATTATGTTTTTTTTATTAATGCTACTTCTAATCTCTTACTTTCAACTTACTTTCATATGGGACATTGAATTAATTTTGAATAGGTACAACAAAGTTTACAGGAGTTTATTTAGTTTATTTAAATCTCAGATGAATTAAAGATGAAGGCGTATACTCACGCCTATACACTGAAGGAGTAGAAATGTAATTATAGTACATCCACACTTTGCCAGTCTCATTAATCGGCACTAAACCAGAGTCCAGGATTCAACTGAGATATAGATTCACAACTTTGCCCGACACGGGGATCGAGCCCAGGAGCTCGAGTTCCATTTTCAGAGCGGTTGCGACCACTGGACTAACGAGGTAATGTTATTTTCTTTTAACTATTGAGTTTGAGTTTGATAATTATTAATCGAGTAAGTATTATTTTATATTCTAATCTATTTCTCTAACCGAATTCTTGAGAATATGTAAATTGGTGAAAATTGACATAAAATGTAGACAAGTGGGCAATAAAATGACGGGAACGGTATTTTGTGACCGTTGAACCGTAATAACTAGGGTACGCAATAAAATAACTTGAAGGCTTTTATCATAAAGTAAAAAGTACCTTATAGAAGTAAATGTCATTAGCTCCTAAGTAGTTTCGATAATTCTGTATTGTACATTCTTGAAGGGGTAATTAGGGGCACCCTAAGTGCGACGCTCGATACAACAAACATACTTAGCCAAGATGTACCCCTATTATGTCTGTGAACTGTGAACTTACGGAATTATGAACGTTGGTGAATACTCTAACGTTAATATATAACTTTCCACTAATTTTAGGTCCTGGTGGTCCTTGTTTTCGCAGAAAGAGTCCTCACTTTTTCCGAAAACAATTGCATACCAACGAAAATCAAACGAAGTTTCAGTACAGTTTTGTTTTTATCAAACTCAATTTTTTTGTTTGTTAAATAATTTAACTAAAGTTGAATATAACCAATATTATGATTATAATATGATATAATTTTCTTGCGGGACCTATATGATATAATTGAAGACGTAATTTTCTAATTTTAAAATGAATAAGAAACCAACGTGTAACTTTACGAGCTTGAAAATTTTTTGAATAAGAGGAGGCCCCCCTGGTCAGCAATGAACGTCGGGAAATATCGTCGCGTTAACAAGCCTTTGAAGATGATCTGGTAAGAAACGATTTATAGAAGAGTAAAAAGTGTGTTATTATGGTCCAAGCACCACCTTCTTATTCCTAAAACCGTGTGTACAACAATTATAGTAATTGCTAAGTTTCAAATTACGAATAATACATAAAACAAATCAAAAGGATTATATTACTTACTTATGTATTTGATCATCCATAATGGGCAATATTGCAAACATAACTTCCATGTTTTAACCGAACTCAATCCGTGTGTAACTAAGTTTCTTATATCTCGTGGGGATAACATCTGAAATTGAGCTAGATCGGTAGCAGCTAGCGTTCGCTCAAATCAGTGTGCCTGAGATGTCAAAGCTGGAGTTTAGCTCGAAACTTAAATTAGCAATGCTAGTAATTTGATTATTATTAACGAGTTTGCTACTATCACGTGCAGAGAGATTGACTATGTCATGCACGCGATAATTACACACAATCCTGAAATACCTATTAATAATTTGTGTTACTATTCGGCCTCTTAAAACTAAGTCCATCTGAGAATATCTCCTATTTTGTATGCGATATGTTATTGTGAAGACCATTACATTTCATGACATATTGCTATGAACAGATTTCGATTTTCTTCAGCATTCTTAGTTAAGTGTTATGATTCATCAAATTTAGATATCGGTACCACATACATTTTGTCATATTGTAAAATACCATAATGGTTATTAAAGCGAAATTTATACAAATAATGAATTACTTTCACGAAACAATTTTTAAAATATTATTTTCATCCCACCATCTCGGAAAGAGTATTTTTAATCTTCAATATCTGAGTGGAAAAGCCGTTTTTATTCTCTAGAGGATAAAGTAAATTGAATTTAGAACATCGTGTGCACTAAGTTTGTGAATTAAAAAAAACATTAAACCTATTTACTGCTACCTCTATGGTGCCGAATATATCATACAACTTTTTTTCAATTTGTTAAAAACTCAGACTCGGAACCTTCTTGGTGTTCTTTTTTCAATTTGCTTTTTTTTGCATTTAGTCATTTCCTCGCTGAGGTGGAATGAAAAGTTACGTGTTGCACTCGAGTGCAAAGATTTTTCACCTCGTGCTCTTTTGATTCCCTCGCTAACGCTCAGGATTCTAATTTTGAATCACTCGCTGCGCTCGTGATTCAATTTTAGAATCCTTCGCTTGCTCGGTCATCAAAATTGAACACGCGGTTAAAAAGCAACTTTGCACTCTTGTATATAAATAACTATTAATTGTGAATATGTTTACTAAAAGTCTGAATATTTTTCACGACGCCTTGAAATGTATAAATTTAGTTTCACACTTTAGCATTAAATTCAATTAAAGTTATAAGGCAGCAGTCACAGTTCTTGCATTTCATTTCAAGTCCGTATATAATGAGCCTGCGAAGTGCATATTTCATGGGCAGCCACGGCTCGCGGGCGTTAAGTGGGGTATTTTATTGGCTTATTATACAATATCCTAAGCTAAAAATCGTGGAAAGAGTACGTTTTTAATTGGGCAGTGAGCTCGCGTGGTGATGACGGGAGGATTATTCATGGCTGCTTCAGCGGCAGGCAGCGCCTCGTCCCACTCGCCCCACTTACCCCTCGTCCAGTTATTTCGCCTTTTTTATTATGATCGCCATTCAGGCCTTTAAACCAGTCCAACTTTTCTGATATATCGACTTGTCCTTTAGATTCATAGCCTAATTTTGCACAAGGATTTTCATAATTTTATTTTACTAAGAAAGAATTTATTATTACGCCTAAGTATAGATAATTATCTGGCACTATAATTTTACCAAATGTAATAAAATCCAACCTCACGTTTCCAATATACGTCAACTGAACAATATTTGAGCTCTATTGGTTTTGGTATGTTCCAATCTGATGTGGTTTTCCACATATCCGCCGATTGATATCAGTAAAATTCGTCATTGTTTGTGCCACTTTACACGTTCCCGCTGCAAGACTACCGTAATGTAATGTATTTTCAATTCAAGTAACAGTCAATTATTCCGAATAAATGCTTGAAATGATTGTCAATTTCCGTATCACTATCCTTTAATTGTTGAGGGCCTTCAAAACAGGGATTTCCAAATGACATAAACCAAGGAATTAAGTTAAAATACGATTCCTAAGGAGTTCTTAAAGGCATATCTTAAAGTAGAATATTAAATAATATCTTCGTGTCGCACATAAAATATGCGGCAGATATTCATATCATTTCACATAATATTTCAAACAACACGATCCGCAGCGTGGCAGGCTAATTTAGCGTTCCGAGCCAGCGGGCCGAGTCAGAATTTAAACATTTCTTCTAGAAGCCGAGAGAGGGCGCACCGAGTCTATTTCACGCACATTACGCCCCTGACTTATGAGTTATTACAGCTGTAAAACTCAGCACACGTCACTCTGTTTACTAACGCTTTTAATAATTTCAACGAAATCAACTTTAATTTAAGAAGAGTGCATTTAGAACTACCCCTTAAAAGAAAATACTTTGATTTAGGAAATAGGTATACAGAAAAATAAAATTAAGGTGTCTGTTTATAATTCCAAATTAACAGGTTTTCGTTTAATGCATTATACAAGTAAATATGGTGAGTCATCATCTCCCTGGCCTTATCCCATACATTGTTGGGGTCGGCACTTGATTCAACCCGATGTGGCTGATCACCTGATTTTTATACGAAGCGACTGCCATCTGACCTTCGCAACCCCATTTTGGGTTAAACCAGTTGTCAGATTATTTTTAGGCCTCCGACTGACCTGTAACGATTGCCAAAGATGTTAAATTGGCAACCGGGACCGACGGCTTAACGTGCTCTCCGAGGCACGGAGGGAACTCGGGCGATCACCCATCCAACTACTGGCTAGGCGTATGGTTGCTTAACTTCGCTGATCGAATGATATGCGCAATAGCAACTGTGCCACGAGCTCCTCCTCAAGTAAATATGGTGAGTACTTACATAAAAAAAATTCTATCTCTGTTTGTCTGTCTTTTTGTTCCGGCTAATCACTAAAACGCCAGAACCGATTTCAACAGAACTTTCACTGGCAGGTGTTTCACAGGCTGATGTTACTAGGGTATATTTGAGGCCTTAAAATATAGGGTACCCCGAAATAAAGTGACCCATAAATACTACGCAGGTGAAACCGCCGGGCACAGCAAGTATTTCATAAGTATGCAAAATAAGGATATAATAGAGTCAAGAAATTATATTGTACAATCCATGTGTGACTAACAACTCGAAGGTACGAAGACCCGGATTTTCATAACAAGATAAATTCTTGTTTACAACTTTGTTTGTATTGCGTATTAGGATAGCACAATAATGGTACACTAGCTTCCACCCGTGACTTAACCTACAGTTTCGCGTGCGTGGTACCTATATAATAAATTCTCTAGTTCCAACCTAAAAGTTAAATTGTTAATAATGATGAAAGACTTTTTGAAATAAGATGAGTAACATTGAATTACCTCCTAAATGTATGTTTATAATCTTTACCTCTTTATAACCCATACATATAAGATACAAAGTCCTGACTGACTGACTTATATATCACAGCCTAAACCTAGTGACCTAAGCTAATCCTAGAGACTTGAAATTTGGAAGGTTTGTTCTCTGTGAGGTGTAAGTAACAAAGGGTTTTCCGAAATTCCACCTCTAATTAAATAAATGAGGGTTGAAAGTTTTTACGTGAACATAACCTCAAATGTTGTATGAGAAGAAGATCAATCGGAATTTTAAAATCGATACGACTTGTTTGACGACAAGAGTAATCTCACCAAAGCTGTATTCAACGGTCATCTAAGACTAAACCGCACTTAAAATCATTGATACCAGCCACTTCGGTTCGTGATTATTCATCAAGGTAGGCCATTTGTGTGATAAATGGCTCTCTGTACATCTCTCTTTGAATACTGCCTTGGGTGTACTAATATATCTAAGTAATTAATTTCTGTTCACTCTTAATACCGTAACCAGTAATGTATGTCTATTACTTTAGGTATTTTCATTCCGCGATATGGAAATTTTTTTAGAACATACCTACTTTTAGCTGGGAACTTTTTTTGAAAGCGGAATATGAATATTAATAATAATTAATTCTGACATTATCACACTATCACATACAAGCTAAGTAAAGCTTGTAATATGAGACATATATATTTCTAAATACATACCGAACACCGAGACACAAGGCAAACACAAATGCTCATCACATGAGGTACGTGGGAATTGAACCCGGCACCCAGTGAAGCAATCAGGTATACTATCGACTAGACCAACGGTGTCGCTATACTCGTAGAAGTAGCAATTATATCTGATAAAAATCATTTTCATAATTAGCTACTTCGATCTTCCAAAGAACTTTAGTTGTGTATTCGTGAGAGGTGATACATGCCATGATTACCTCTGTGACTGCACTGGAGTGTAACATTATGTCTGCTGAGTCGAGACTCTCCGGCGCCACTGTTGGAGGAACGACCACTCTATGGAAATACTAAACTGTGCGTTCATACGAGTTTACTAATAATTAGAAATTACTTACAACATTATATAGTTTTATCAATGTGGCGGTTCACAAAAATGGCATTTTCAATTTGTTTCACACAAACTTTAAACAAAAACAAAGACTAAAGTTGCAAATTTATTTATATATTTATTATCTTAAATAATATCAACCGCGTTTACAAAAATATTCAAGAATGGTTGGAATTCATATATTCAAGATACTCCTCGTAAAGAAACAGTTAATTTTCATTTTCGATTAGGGCATATTTCTTTAATATTGAAAATGAAAATGATTTATTCAGTTTAGGCCCTGGTAAGGCACTTATGAATGTCGAGGAATTTACCACCGGTTCGGAAACTAACCTTCTGAGATGAACCGGCAAGAAACTCAGCTGGCATCATGTACATTTCATTACACAGTAAATAATGATAATTACAAAAAAAAAACATCATAAATTATTCACAATAGTGAAAATTGTATCAGCATGCATGTGTAAAAAATAATAATTAAAAAAGTAAAAACAATACCAAATGATTTACATATCATGTTTTCATATTATTCAAGTAGGTACTTGCACTTGAAAATGAAAGAAATATAAAAAAATGCTTGATTTCTATATTAAAAGCAAACTTTTACTATAATACATTTCGAAATTATGTAAAAGCAAAGCTAACAGACTGAAAGAACAACAAATAATTTATCAAAGCACGTATACTCGCACACAAAGCAAAAATTTTCAATCAATTTTCGATCAATTTGATTTGAAGAAACTATAATGGCATGCACGAGATAACTTAAAAAATCACATAGTGTGCGCAGAACCAATGTATTGAACCTTAACTAACAGGTCAAAGTGAAGGAAGTACGCTTCATTCGGTGGATATACTTCCACATTTATATCCAAACGGATCTATATGACAGTGACTAATTCTATGAGGATCGTTAGGATTTTCTTAATTTAGAAGCTCTGCAAGTTGTTAATAGATGTAATTCAATCTTTCAGGACGGATACGACCTATTTAGACACGTTTTCATAGATTAGTATTGAACAAAAACCACTATAGTATTTCCTAATTATAATTAGTTTTAAGCGCCTTGTTTCATATAATTAAGTTCTTATTAGAGTTGATATCATAATCTACGAGTTTTCATGCTTAATGCGCAAGAAATTATACAATAAAATAAAAATAAATCTGCTCACGTCATCCCAGAAGGGTCCAAAGGGGGGACGCCCGCTTTTCACTGAAGATGACAGAAGAGTGAGTCTGTCGCCGTCTTAGGCACTATACATTATGTCTTTGAATTACTTCTCAGACATATGAGTATGCAGGTTTCCTCACGATGTTTTCCTTCACCGTGAAGCACGTGGCGTGAAATAATTGTGGGTACAGCAGGCTTACACAATACATTAACAAATTATATTTGACTAGGCTAGATTAGGGAAGATACTTTGATATAATAATAAGAACCTTGTCACTCACTAATATCAAAGCATTTACATTGATTGAATTAGTAGTATATTATACTATATTATAATAATTTCAAGGTATATTATACTAACGGAGGCCCTGGATATATGCTAAGGTTAAGTTTATATAATGTAGATTGTAATCTGCGTAACTGTTTATCCAATTTCAAAACATCCTTCACTACATGTACAGTCAGGATAGACAAGCCAGGTCTAAATGGAAAATATGCGGGAAACGATAAGGAAACTACCTGGCAAAAATCATAATACACGTGAGGCTTCAATAATGAAACTATCGAATAATGTGACTCTATTATAACTTCAATAGTGTGTCAGATCAGGCAGTGTTCTCATACTCGATGTTCCAATAAAGTTTTGTCAAGGGATCTTTGCCGGCACATAATAAAGTATTACAAAAGCCAAAGACCGTCATTGTTGCTGGTACTTCAATCCCGGGCGCGGTGCCTCGTTTGACGCGACAAGGCCACTTGCCACAACGTTGTTGTTATTTGCCTGCTACGCAAGCGACGCAAGTTCGAATCCTAGCTGGGCCTGATCCAAGGAGTTTTTCTAATAACTTAAGTATAGTCATTTCACACCACGTCTTTTACTTCTTCTTGTCTGAGAAGTAATTCAAAGACGTACCTATGTATAATGCCTGAGAAGGCGATTGACTCACCATCTGTCACGTAGGCATTATTTTCGGTAAGAAGTCGGTGTCGTTATTACAACACCTCTATATACCTCTTCGGGGAATACAGACATGAACATATGTATGTATGTAGTAGTTATTTTATTCAAAAAAGTTTTTTTTTAATTCTATTTGATGTAATGTACAATTTGTCATACGAGAAGTCGATGCCGTAAGGATTAAATCAAAGTAAATCCTACAAGTCAGAGTTTGCCTATTATATTCATGTGGTAAGATAAATTATTATATTCATATTTTTCCCAACAAGGTTCTTAAAAGAGCTAATAGAATCTAATCTCAATTTTAACAAATGAAAAGTCTATCGCTTAAATTATTTTCAAAAATGCTATAGGATTTTTATTTTAGTTATTGATCTCTACTGCGTACCTCGTAGTTCATTGAAGCACTATATTCTAGCTCAGAGGTTTGCAATGACCATGTTTCATGGTTACCACGACTTTGTTTTAATTATTGTGATATTTAATTAATTACTGAAACAAACGTGAAATAACTATTATAGGTTTATCAGCCTGTCAAAATCCATCCACGCTTAATCCAGTTTTTGTATGCCTCGTTATAATCATAACATAAAATAAGAATTCGTCACAAACATTGAGCCTTCAGATCAAAACGCCGTACGTTATAAATAAAGTATAATTTAATAACTTACAAATACCTTCGTTAGACATTAATTTTATTTAACGTTAACGTTAATATTCACAATTTTGAATGAATGTAATCATAAATCCAGTATTATTGTACCTTAAACAATATGATAATGACACTGACTCTTACATTCTTATATTACTACAATGAACAACATTGTTAAGGAATATACATAAATCTTCGTAACATATTATATGATTATTATATCTGAGTTTTTATTCATACTGCAAATTAAAATTATTACTCCCCTCAGTAGGGACTTACAATAGTTACAAAACACACTAACTTATATTTGGCCGGTTTTTCAGCATGCATCTCTGGTAAGGTTATACAAAATTCAGCATAACTGTGTGTGTGAATTTGTGTCTAATACGATTCTTAAGTTACGTGTATTCTCAGATACGAAGAGTAAACAAAAAAAAACTAAATATATATTAAATCACTTAGGCAAGTAGCAGATTCAGTTCGAACGCTCCCGAAGGGGGACAGATAAGGTTTTATGAGCTCGCCACGTCGTTTCTGTGCGGTGAACAGCGGATGTGCACTGCATAGGTTTGTACAGAAAACCAATTACCTTCTCTTTTGTGCTCGTTTTATTGTTCTAATCTATATTAAACATAATATGTACGTTTTATGACGATACAAAGTAAATGACATGTCTTTTTGTGTTAAGCCACTTCTAGACCATACTTTAGAGCGAACTTAAATTGTACCAAACCACTTATGAAAAAAATACCGATAGGGTTATCAGCACGTAGCCTAATCCGCCGTAAAGCATTATAAATATATGGTTATAAGGCATTTCATCACATGGGCTTTGTGAGGTGTAGGTATCCAAGAAAGCTTTTTCTGAAATGAAATCTATATCTTAATGGGTATTAAAACAGTTTATTTGAAATCTTACTGCTACTCGGACGAAGATACGCGCGGAATCTAGTTATTTTATTAGAACATAGATTTGACCTTTTCACCGTTCCATATAAATTCTATACCTACCTAACTACATAATGAATGACTTAATTGGCATCCAAACGCATCACTCACAAGATAGTGTGTACGTAAGATAATATTTGTCCTACCTCAAATTTTAACCAGAATGCAGTTATGTGGCACACTGAATATGCTGGCACAAGCTTTCAGCTGTATGCGAGTGTCTATTCAGAGGATTCCACAAACATTGCAAATTACGCTTGTGTCTGACATGCATGCAACATGACAAGCAAATTCGTTTACCTATGATATCCTGGCTGTGTACGTCATAAGTTAAATTCATTTAGGGCCGCGCATAGACTTTACTCATTTAAATTACTATCATCATCATCATCATCTCCCTGGCCTTATCCCATGTATTTGGGGTCAGCACTTGATTCAACCCGATGTGGCTGATCACCTGATTTTTATACGAAGCGACTGCCATCTCACCTTCGTAACCCCTTTTTTGAGGAAAATCGGCAATCTGGGTTAAACCAGTTGTCAGACTTTCTTAGGCCTCTGACTGACCTGTAACGATTGCCAAAGATGTTAAATTGGCAACCGGGACCGACGGCTTAACGTGCTCTCCGAGGCACGGAGGGAACTCGGGCGGTCACCCATCCAACTACTGGCTAGGCGTATGGTTGCTTAACTTCGCTGATCGAATCATATACGCAATAGCAACTGTGCCACGAGCTCCTCGTGGCACTCATTTAAATTACTGATTAGAAAAAAATATCAATTTTGATTTTAGTAAATCTATACTTACTATATTAAGCTGAAGAGTGTATTTGTTTATTTGCTTGATCTGTGTATATCTGTGTGTAATCTGAGTATGTACTTTTCCGATTCGAATAATTATTTCAGTGTTAGATAGCCTATTTATAGGCTATAGGCATTACGCTAAGATCAATAGCGGGTTAAGGTGAGCGTTAGCCCATAGTAACTCTTCCACGACGAATACATCGCGTCGCAGAAGGTATTAAATAATATAAGCTTGTCTTTTCAAGTAGTATATACGTACTTACAATAATGGATGAAATGGAAAAAGAATGGATATTTTCAGATGAAAACCGTGAGGATTATGAATATGTCCCCATTGTTGGTCACCGTTCCTCTGGTTTTGTATCTTCCCAAAACATTTATTTATTTTTGGTCGATCAATATAAAGATTTAAGTGGTCAAGTTTGTTGCTTTAAATATAGGAGGTAATCGTATATTTTAAAATATAATTTCAGAGTAGAAAAAGGTTATTTAGTAGCTGCATATACGTAATTGCAGGATTATCCTTTCTCTTACACAAATAACACGATGATAATTATCGACTATTATTTGATTATTTCAGTAGGTAGGTACCTTGTGTACCTTCACAAATGGAAATGTGAAGTGAATACATTAGTAGCATTAATAACTTACATTACTCTTGAGCATATATTGTCATTGCTTTCAGTAGTATCTGAAACACTCACGGAACTTTAACATTAGAGCGCTCTCCCTCTTCTAGATAAAATTATCAAATTATCACAGAGGTTTTTATATAATGTTTGAAAATGCTAATCATTACATTAAATTCAGATTTTTCACCCATTTTAAAAATAGGCCCCAAGCCTTTCTAATTGTATATTATGAATTAGCTGTGCCCTGCGGTTTCACCCGCATAGATTTTAATTTCATGCTTGCCCGCGGATCCATAATGTTTAAAAAAAATCCAAGTAGCCTAAGTAACTCCTTGTAATATTGGATATCCGTCAGTGAAAGTCCCGTTAAAATCGGTCCAGCCGTTTCGGAGATTAGTTGGAACAAATAGACAGACAGATAGAGAAAAATTTAAAAATTGTTTATTTTTATTTTAGTGCCGTGCATACTTTCATATGCATTTAGTAAAATGCTGTTATTTTGGAATTACAAACAGACACTCAATTTTTTTTTATCTGTACTGTATATATCTACAGATAGAGACAGAACTACTCTAAATCCTTGGCTTACCTTGCGCCACGTTTATTATTGCTGCGGATATGTGTTAGCCAAATTTTTTAATTTGGTATTTGTTTTCAAAAGCACGAAAAGCATAAAAATAGAAACATCGGGATTATATATACTACATGCGTATATATGAAATAATCCAATGATTAAGAAGGAAATCTGAATTAGTTTATTGAGTAACGTTATCCAAAATCCCAGCCTAAATTTTCAACTACCAACAAGTCTCTGGTATCTTCTTACCGAGCGTTAATCGGAATTTGGAAGCTGAGATATTGAACCCAGTATATCTTCGAGTTTCTAAGTTGCGTCTTATCTAATCATTAATACGGAAAACAATAGCACAAATTTGGTAGCGATTGCAAGTTGCAACATACGTGCGAGTGAAGTGGAATGTCAGTGCGACGAGCGTGTCACTTCAACGGCAGGCAGTAATGGAATTCTCATGCTCGCCTCGCTCACGGTTTTGCGGCGCTAGTAATACATACTTTAAATTTGCACCGGTAACGCCCGCGAGCGTTCCAACAAGAAACTTTTCACAAGTTTTAAAGGGATCTAAATGGGCCTTAGTTTAAACTTTAGTTGTCCATAAAACGGATGACGAAAAAAGACAAGCTCTTTTTATTTCTCGAGTCTTGTTAGAGCAGGCGAAATGCATAACAGTGCTTGTGTATAAAAGTGGGTCACGTAAAATTTTACGTAACCGGAGTTAAGATTTTTTATCGGTGTAACTTGCGGACATGGAGCTCATTTTCGCCGGTAGCATTAAATACAAACATAAGTGTTAGTTTTTAATATGAAAACTAAATGGTTGTTTTCTTCTTTTTAAATGCTTTCTTCATACTTTGGATTGTATCAATAGGTTTTTTTGGTGTCGTACCATGAGCTTCACGGTTGTGCTAAATATCGAGACGCATTCCGCATGCATTTAAAATGAAATTCAATACGTAATTGAATTCGTGTCTCTCTTGGCGATTATCGGTGGAAACTAGGTTTTCAATTGCAAATATAAGCATAAATATACAGAGTGGTCTAAAGGGTTATTTTTAGGAAATAATTTTTGGCACAGAGCATTAGTTGGTGGTGCATATTAATATAAAAATATATAAAAAAAACCCTTTAAAATTTTTGATTAAATTCTAAAATCTACGTTGTGTACTCAAAAATAAATAGTAAGTACCTAAGTATAAAGATTTTTTTTTTTTTTTTTTTTTTTCCGGTTCCGGTTATCAAAGTGTAAACACGTACGTAACGACCTCCGCAAAACAATTCGCCAAATCAAGTCCAAACAGTGTAAATAAAGTAAATCTTGGCAAGAAATAGTGTAAACAAACAAAGTAAAATCATCTCACAACTAGATCTCAGTGCTATGCAAGTATTTCAATGAATAATAATTTGTGGAAGTGAAATCCGAAAACCTAACCTAAAAACATAATTCATCCAGCATTACTTCATTGTCCGAAGTGTCATCTTGGGAGACATTGACAAGTACAGAGCTGTCAATCAAAATAAAAATATATCAAATATCGCACCACTAACCGCAGTATTGCTACATACAACATAAATACGATCATGGACGCAAGTATGGAAATTTTACTGTTGAAACTAGATGAAAAGCTTAGTCGACAAACATTACTCATAACAACGGCGGTGACAAAAAACGTGATGGAAGCTTTGAACGAGAAAATTAAAATAATAACTGAAGAAAATAATAACCTCAAAATAAAAATATCTGAACTAGAAAACAAAGTTAATAGCATTAACAAAGAAAAACGCAGGAATAACTAAGTATTTTTTGGCATCGAAGAGAAAGAAAACACGGAAGGTGAGCTCGTTGACTTTGTCAAAGAAGTAATAACAGACATGGAAGTTCACATGGATAGCAATGAAATAAGCAATGTTTACAGAATTGGTAAACGAAACGACATCAAAAAACGTCCCATAGTAGCGACTATCACAACAATCTGGAAAAAGAATATGATAATGAAAAATTAATCCTAGCTTACTTTAGGAGTATATGTAAAAGAAGACTTCTCAAAAGAAATATTGGAAATAAGAAAACAATTACAAATAAAGGTTGAAGAAGAGAAGAAAAAAGGAAACATTGCTTTTATTAAATATGATAAGCTTATAGTGAAAACACCCAGTGACATAAACCGAGAAAAGAGGAAACGTGAAAAGTCCGGTTCACCAAACTCTGAATCACAAAAGAAAGCAAACACCTCTAAACATACACACTCATTTGCTAAAACCATACCCAAAGAAATTATAAGGCCAAATATACTCAACTACATTGATCGAGGCAGATCAAATTCACTATCAGACACATCAAAAAAACTAAATACTAACATTGATACCCGGTTCCAAAACAAAACGAATTCTGCAACTTCATCTACCAAACTAATAGAAAAATACACCCCAAGCCGGCTGGTCCCCGTGGGGCAAGAACACCTCCAACTGAGGTATATCAACGTCATTATCCAGCTAAAACATCACCAAATATATACATAGCAACTTATAACACTCGGACTCTAAGAACCAAGGAGAGCCTGGCTGAGCTTACCCTAGCACTTGGAAATGTAAATTGGTCAATTGTTGGTTTAAGCGAAGTCAGACGTTTAGGAAAAAATATTGAGGACCATGACAACTTTGTCTTTTACTATAAAGGCAATACCCCAGGACAGTATGGCACTGGCTTTCTGGTAAAAAAGGAATTAAAATCATACATTGATGAATTCATCGGTATATCAGAACGAACTGTAATACTTAATTTGAAGCTCCCACCTAGTAACGAAATGTGGTCTCTAATACAAGTCTATTCTCCCACTGAGAAAGCAAGTAACTTAGATATAGATGCTTTATATTCAAAACTTGCAGGGGCAGTGAAAAACCACACACACAACAACCTAATAGTGATGGGTGACTTTAATGCTAGACCAGGACTTAGACGAAAAGGAGAGGAGATGGTATTGGGCCCATTCTGTACAGGGAATAGAACCGGAAATGGAGCAAAACTTATACAGTTTGCATTTGAACATAACCTGAAGATTCTCAACACTGCATACAAGAAGCGTGTAAACAATAGGTGGACATGGATCTCACCTGATGGACATACAAAAAACGAGATAGACTTTATGCTTACTAACAAAGCCAACCTGTTCCAGGACTGCAGTGTCGTTAACAATATCAATTTTAATAGCAATCATAGAATGGTCAGAGCGAAACTACAACTAAAAGCTGGTAAATCTAGACCCTTTAAGATTAAACACACCAATAATATACCACTAGTGAACTCGTAACAATTAAAAACAAATCTAACAGACTTCATAGAAAACACAAAAAACTTGAATGTAAAAGAAAAATACAATGAATTTGAAAAATTTCTGAAAACAAAAGAGGAAACGAAGGCAAAAGAAGTGAAGAAAAAAACAAATTGGCTAAAAAATGAAACTAAAGAAATGCTGAAAACCAGAACCAAACTAATGTCTTCAACCGAAAGGACTGCAACTAGTAGAAAAGAAATAACAAAGTTAAGTAACCAAATAAGAATGAGCATGACAAAGGATAGAAAAAGACACAAATATGAAATACTCGAAAGATGTATTGAAAAGACTGGAGGCGTCAAAAAGGTGGCCAAACAACTAATAGAAAAAAATTACTGGATACCCAATATGTTAGACAAAAACAAGAGACAACAGACAAGGCATCCAGAAATCATCTCAATAGCAACAGACTTCTTCAGAGATTTGTATTCTAGCAAAGATACCAATCAAGAAATCAACCTAACTAGTGGAGATGACGTACCACCAATAACAGCTGATGAAGTGGAAAGAGCTATAATTTCCCAAAAAAGAGACAAAGCTGCCGGTTCAGACAACATCAACAATGAATTCCTCTTAGGAAACAAAAACACTCTGGTACCAATTCTAACATACCTGTTCAATGAAGTGTTACAAAGCGAAAACATACCAGATCAATGGACAACTTCAACAATAATACTTCTTCACAAGAAGGGTGATAAAAACAACATAAACAACTATAGACCTATGCGTAAGATAGTCTAATGTCTATTGTCTACAAAGTTTTCGCAAAAGTCATCCTAGAGAGAATAACCAAAACACTGGACGAAAACCAACCTAGAGAACAAGCTGGATTCAGAAGCGGCTACTCAACCATAGACCATATCCACACAGTACGTCAACTATTCGAGAAAAGCAAAGAATTCAACATAACCATCTACTATTGCTTTGTGGACTATTCCAAAGCTTTCGATTCACTGGAACACAACAAGATATGGGAGGCACTTCTGAATCAAGGTGTAGAACAGAAGTACATTAGAATTCTCAAGAAAATATATGCCAACAGTACAGCTAAAATCAAACTAGAAAAATAAGGAGAACAAATAAGAATCGAAAGAGGAGTCCGCCAAGGAGACCCAGTATCACCTAAGCTATTCACAGCAGTGCTGGAAGAAATATTCCGCCACTTAGACTGGGACAAATATGGGCTAACAATCAATGGAGAGAATCTGTCTCACCTAAGGTTCGCAGATGATCTTGTGTTAATCTCAACAACAAAGGAAGAACTCCAGACAATGTTAAATGACCTAGAAAGAGAGAGTCGCAAGGTAGGACTAAGCATGAATACGGAAAAGACCAAGGCCATTACAAATGGGACGCAAGAACCCATATATGTAAACAACAATGAAATCGAATATGTAAACGAATATGTCTATTTGGGCCAAATAATCTCTACCACAGATACAACCTCAAAAGAAATAGAGAAACGCATAGCAAACGCCTGGAAACAGTTCTGGAGCCTGAAAGAAGTGTTTAAAAATAAAGAAATGAGCATGAGCATAAAGCGTAAACTCTTCAACACATGCATACTGCCCATACTCACATATGGATGCCAAACGTGGGCTCTTAATAAATCGCACTATACGAAACTTGAGACCTGTCAAAACGCAATGCTGAGAAGTATGATGGGGAAAAGACTGAAAGACAAAATAAAAACTACAACAATTAAGAAACACACACGAACAAAAGATGTCACAACAACCATCAAAAAACTCAAGTGGAAATGGGCAGGTCACACAATCAGAGCAATAGACAAATGGTCGAAAATAGTGATGAACTGGTACACAGGGAACAGGAAAAGAAAACAGGGCAGACCGTTCAGGCGATGGGTCGACGAAATTAAGGCAATGGCGGGTGGTACCTGGACAACACTAGCCAAAGAAAGAAAAAAATGGAGTCAGTTGGAGGAGGCCTTTGCTATAACAAAGCACACAGATATTACAAACAAAGAAAACAACTAAAGAACCGAACCAATCGTAAAATATCTGCAAAAAGGGCTTATAATAAGTATAAAGACTAAAAAGTGTTGCAGGTTTTTTTTTTTTAATTGTTAATTTTATATGGCACCTACTGATGCCCGCTGCGTGTATTTGAAAATGTACGAACCATCCCATAGTGTTAAAAAACTAATATTTTTTATATTATTCTTGAAGATAGCATCCCTATTGCTCTTTAATTTGTAAACAAAAATGGTGTTTGTAGCGCGTTTGTTTGTAAAAGTAACAGCATTTGTGTTTGAAAGGGAATATTTGCGGCTGATTGGATTTGTTTCGTGCTCCATTCAGAAGCTCCAGAGTTCCGATGGCGGATACTCGTTTTCAGTAAAACGCTACGGTTAACCATTGACTGCGAGCGTTCTACAATATGCAGCTCTTTTTATTTTGTTCATTTTGTTTGTTTCTTAGCTAAGTATTCATTGATTGGGCGCTGAACTGTAGTTTCCTTAGCTTAATGTAAACAATACAAGCAGATACAATCTTAATTAATACCCAAATTAGGCAATAAAAATAACATAAAGCCTTATTTATTTGAATAAGGAAATTTGTTTTTTAATAATCGTATCTCCGCTTACCCGTTCTTCTTACTTTTAATTTTGTGGTAAAAACAAAACTATAATAGTGCAAAATATAAAATTAATAGTATTTCTAAGTAACGCGATCAGGTTGGCTAAGCTTTCAAACTAAAAACCCTTTATAAGTTTTATTGCCTGTAATTTTTCTAGAGTAAAGAACAAGATAAAACGGTGCAATTTCTTTCACAGTGAAAAATACCAAGACAAATACTCTTTCTAACCGCAAAAATCTGATCAAAACATTTCAATTAAATCACGAAACCTTCTGTTTAATGAATACTCTCTTAGACAAAAGACTTACAAAGCCGATTCAGGTAATTAATCCCAGAGGAATTCTTTTAGTCGTATTCAGTGAAGGATAATAAACACGATCGACTGCCAGATAACTTGGGCGAAAGATTGAGCATCGCTTTACTTTGTTTGAACTTTTTGTTTATATATTTCTTTTAGAAGTATTATTAAGTAATTTGTTAAGGATATTTTTGTTACAACTCTTAGAAGATTACTGTTGGATTTGATTTACAAATTCGGCGATGTTTTACTTAATTTTACTAACTTGCACAACGCAAACTTTGAGAACTCTTATTGCGGGGGTGACCAGAAATCTTAACAATAACTTTAGTTATCTCCTTTCAATCTCGGAGCGTTTTCTAAAGATATAGCGGCTCTATTGGGTCAATTGATAACTGGTACGAGTAGTTATTTATCTGGGAAGATATAGCCATAACGAGGACTCCCGTCTGAAATTCAGAGCTGCCCTACTGGGTACTATACATCCACCTTATGGCCTAATAATGCTACCTTAAAGTAATTTTGTGTTCCTGCGGTGAGTAAGCTTGCCCGAGCTCTGTAGAGAAAGGGCCTCCCATCTAGAAGCGCTGTGCTAAGGTTCATGTGGCGTCACGAGTATGAGCGCTCATTGATATCATCATCATCATCATCAGCCTATCTTGGTCTACTGCTGGTCATAGGCCTCCCCTAAATCTAGGCTCAATGATATAAGTGGGTAACGAAAGTAGTTTAATCACCTCGCGCTATACAGACAGACTACTGCGCATTCTAGGTCAGATATCTCGTGCCTTCACCGATATGTCTCTACTATGTATCGACTCTATACTATGTTGGTGTCAGTCAAGTTCATAGGCTGGGCCTTACCAACTGTAGGACCGCATGCTTGTTTTACATAAAAATCTGAGGATAAAATGATCCTGGATACCAAGCGGTCAAGGATCACATATTATTGATATGAGTGAACAATATAATGTTCTATCGGCTTCACTGTTTATAATCTTAGGTTGTTCTTTTTAGTAATATTATTGTATGAAGAGTTGAGAACACAGTTAGGTATAGTCTGGGGGAGGTCGTACCTCATCCAATATGTTTGTTTGCGGTGCGCTGTATGGGACAATTTCCCTAGCGTGGCTCGATACTGCAGCTTTATAAGCCAAGTCAAATATCTGTAGAGCATTTGTGGCGCACTTCAGCGTGCCAATATCCCGAGTTGTATTTTATAGGTGATGGTAACACCTAATAACGCGTTAGTTATCCCCCAGCACTCTATATACCTTTAAACCAGAAAATGGGATGGTACAGTGAAGTTATAAAAGAAATACGACATTTCTCGTCTCTGTTTATTACTGTACATTAGTTATACTGCTTCCGTAGTGTCGTCTCGGCATGAAATGGGAACTAATGAGATTTTGATGTTTTTTTGACTGTGTTCCGTAGTGGAACAATATATGTATTTAAGTATCAACCTACTAACACCATTACACATACAAGACAGCACATTCATGGTTTTTTATATTTTCGTCTGTTTTTGTATGTACTGGCGACTTGCTACGATTTTCTGTTACCGCCATTATCCTTCGGGTGATGGCATCACTGGGCTGGATGGCAACTACTAGCGCCATCTCGTGAGTTGAGCCGTCGTCTACCGGCGTCTCGAACTTTGCAAAAAAATCTCTCTGCCACCCGCCGTCGTCGCGTGAGCATGTAATTACGTGTCCTTCTAATTAAATATCCCGAGATCTCTTTCTCCCTGGAGAATCGCTGAACCACTGACCTATGGACTAAATGTGCGATATCTTAGCTAAAGAACATCAGTGTAGTGTTGTGTGTCGACTGCCCACCGGACCGACGCCTAGCCCTTGGGACCCTTGGCGGTGTTGGATCATTTGCGGTGAGTCGCCAGATTTAGCTGAATATCGTACATAAAGTTTTTTGATCCGTTCGATCCGGATTGTATTCTCCAGTCTGTGCTGCCTTGTTGTGTGTATCAGTATTACGTACTAACCTCAACATTTTTCTCACACGAATTCCTACCCGCCATCTTTGTTTCGCAAAATGTCGGACGAGGAATATCCGTGTGAACAAGATATTTTCGAAAGAGACCTTATTTTTGACGAACTCAGACGTTCTCTTCAGTTCGCAACAACTGATGAACAACAGTTTCGTTCGCGAACTACAGACTTAACATCACATCATCGTAAATTCAATAAACTTCAAACTAAAATTGAAAAAACCCTAATCAAGTTAAAATCGTTTAACAAAGAGGAACAGATTAAGATTCGTAATGATTTCAATGACCTGTACTATGCCATTATAACCCATTTAACTCGTCTAAAGAAGTTGGATGAAGAACAGCGACGTATGAGTCGTCCTGTTGTCAATCCAGTTGCAACATCTCAGTTTAGTCACTGTAAAAATTTACCTACTTTACCATTACCAAATTTTCATGGCGATTCTACCGATTGGCCGTCATACTTCGATTTGTTTCGCTCACTTATTCATAACAATAGTGCCTACACCGATGCGGAGAAGTTTAGATACTTACTTTTAACGGTTCACAATGAGCCACATAATTTAATAAAATCCATTCCAATCACGGATGAGAACTATACGGTAGCACTGGATATATTAATCTCCCGCTACGAGAACAAACGAATCATTGCTACAAAACACCTTGATAGAATTTTCGACATCGAGCCGTGTGCAGATAATTCCAACCAAAGTATACGTAATGTACTTAATATTTACCAAGAAAATATCAAGGCACTCGAAGCCTTGCACTTTCCCACAAGTCAATGGAATTTTATTTTATTAAATATTTTACTTCGTAAATTATCCCTCACTACACGAAAGCATTTCGAAAGGTCGTTATCTAAACCATCCGACATTCCAGATGTCAACTTACTTATTTCATTTCTTAACAAAGAAATATCTGCGGGTGAAATAACAATGACTGTTAGCGGGCAGTCCACTAATAAATATTTTATGAACGGGGGTAATCGGGCAACTTTGCACAAGTCAGATGGCAGTGTGCCGCATTCCACACGCCGCCAGTCATTCAAGTCACTCGCAGCTAACGTCACTCCGGCTAGCGACTCGCATCGGTTGTCGAGTCATTCTCAATCTTATGTTCAAGGTCCAAAGTACAAATGTTTATGTTGTGAGGCGCAGCATACATTAACTAAGTGTGCAAAATTTCTAAATTTCACCCCTCAACAGAGGTATTTATTTATACAAAATAAAAATACTTGTCACAACTGCTTACATGTAGGTCATGACGTACAAAAGTGCACCTCCAATTTTGTATGTCGCACATGCCATAAGAGGCATCATAGTTTGCTACACTTTACAAGTAGTCAGGCTTTACCAATATTACATGACACGGATAATAGTGCTGTCACACTCCCTCCCAGCGAGCAATGCAGCTCCGCTGCTGCGAGCGGTACATGCGTGACTTATGAATCGAACGAAGTTTATAATAATTGTGCGTCGAATGCTCTGTCTGGTCAGACAAGCACGGTACTTTTATCTACTGCGCTCGTTGATGTTTGTGTTGGCGGAACGAAATTATCGACTGTTAGATGTATTGTTGACACTGGGAGTCAGGCATCTTTCATAACAGAAGCTTGTGCGCAGCGCCTTTCTTTGGCGCGTAAATACATTAAAATGCCGGTTTTCGGGATCGGGGACTCTGAGCCCGTGCAACCAAAAGGGATGGTTTCGTGCATTATCATGCCTAAGGGGAAACAACACCCTTCGATTCCAGTGGATGCTCTCGTTCTACCAAAATTAACTTCACAAATGCCAAGTGTTCCACTGCCTCATATGGGGTGGTCACATTTGGAAAATTTAAACTTAGCTGACCCTACTTATAAAACTCCCCAGCCAGTGGAGATGCTGCTGGGAGCCGACATTCTGTCTAACGTCTTGTTAGGTAACATTATTACGGGTTCGCCGGGATCGCCGATAGCGATGAATAGTATATTCGGGTACTTGTTGTTAGGTAAACTCGCTTTCAATTCCGTTGTTTCTCCTCCTCTACAGGTATGTTTTAGCGCTTTTGACAATGATAATCTTCAAAAATTCTGGGAGTTAGAATCGCTTCCTGAAAAAAGAAGCTACACCCCAGAAGAACAACTGTGCGAATCCTTTTATCAAAAGACGCACACGCGTGATGATTCAGGGCGATACATCGTCGCCCTCCCGTTCAAGCCCGACGCTCCGCCCCTTGGTGAGTCACGGCAGATTGCGCTAGCTAGGTTCCGTAAATTAGAATATCGGCTAGAACGTAACCCTAAGTTGAAGGCTGAGTATCACGCATGTCTTCAAGAGTACGTAGACAACGACCATATGGAGTTAGTCGACAAGGAGACCACCCCCGGAACTAGTTACTACATTCCGCATCACTGTGTGGTCAAAGAGGCAAGTGAAACGACTCGCACTCGCGTAGTCTTCGATGCTGGGTGTAAATCATCTAGTCGGCATGCTCTCAATGATGTACTTCTAACGGGTGCAAAACTACACTTGGAAGTGGTTGATGTGCTTCTTAAATTTAGAATACATTCCGTGGCGTTTACCGCGGACATCAAACAAATGTATCGAAATATCCTAGTCCGAGAGTGCGACAGGGATTTTCAGCGCATCTTATGGCGTCGGTCACCCGACGAGCCTGTGTGTGATTATCGTCTCCGTACAGTCACATTCGGTGTTAACTCGTCCCCTTTTCTCGCACTGCGAACAATTCAGCAGTTAGCTCGCGACGAGGCTGATCACTTTAAACTTGCCGCGCCTGTTTTATTGAATTCCGTATTTGTTGATGACGTAATATCTGGAGAGGAGTCGGAGGTCCAGGCTCTCGCTCTACAAGCCGAGTTGATTGGTATCTGTGCAGCGGCGGGTTTTGAACTCCGCAAATGGCATAGCAACTCCCCAGCAATACTTGCAGCTATGCGGACTCCAGGTTTTCATGGTGAGCGGCTGGAGAACGTGCCTATTGCTGAAATGGAGAACGATAAACAAATCAAGGTCTTAGGGCTCCAATGGAACCCCCACACTGACTGTTTTAATTTCAAGGTGCAGGTGTGCTCCGACCTATGCACAAAACGTTCCATTCTTTCTGAGATAGCCAGAATCTACGACCCGCTCGGGTTTTTATCTCTAGTGACCTTGTATGCCAAACATTTGATCCAACTATTGTGGATTGCTAACATCGATTGGGACGAATCTCCCCCGATTGATATAATAAATTCGTGGAAATGCTTTACAACTGAGCTCCCGCTCTTATCACAAGTTTCTTTTCCTCGTCATATTTTCAAGGAGTCGAATTTAATTCAAATTCATGGTTTTGCCGATGCGAGCGAAAGAGCTTACGCAGGTTGTGTATATATACGTCTTACGTGTAATAACGGTGTCAATCGCACTTTTCTCGTAATAGCTAAAACTCGCGTGGCCCCGATCCGTGTGCGTCTTAGTATACCCCGCCTTGAATTATTAGCCGCTTTACTCTTATCAAAATTATTAGAAAAGGTTATAATTACTTACGGCGATCGCATAAACTGCGACCAGGTTTATGCGTGGTCGGACGCATCTATCGTTTTAGCGTGGCTCCGCGCTCCTCCGCATGAATGGAAAACATTCGTGTCCAATCGCACCAGTGACATTTTAACACGAATTCCCGTGTGTTGCTGGCATCACGTGCGCTCGGCGGACAACCCGGCAGACTCCGCATCCCGAGGATTGCTCCCCTCGACGTTTACACAAAATGACTTATGGGTACATGGTCCCGCTTGGCTTAGGCAACCCCAAGACTGCTGGCCTGTCTCTAAGGAAATCTTAAAGACCTGTGAGGAGAGTCGAACCCTTCCCTTGACCTCTAACACGACTACGACGAGTCCTGTGGAGGAGTTAGATATTTTTTCTCGATTTTCCTCGCTTGGTAAGCTCGTTCGGATAACTTCATTAATATTTCGGTTTTACAACAAATGTAAAGGGATTGACCAATCTTACTGCAAATATGTATCAGTACCTGAATATAACTTTGCACTAAATCGACTTATTTGCTTAGTTCAACAATCGAGTTTTAGTGATGACATCGATAATATAATGCGAGGTAATTTGCCCTCATATCAATTAAGACGTCTTACGCCATTCCTGGATAGCGACGGAACATTACGTGTAGGTGGACGAATCCACAAATCATTTTTACCGTATGAATCGAAACATCAATTGATTTTACCAAAGAAACATATTCTAACTAATCTTATTATCGACGACGCGCATGTGAGTCATCTTCATGCTGGGCCCCAGTCCGTTCAACATGCATTAATGCAGCGATACTGGATCATATCTAGTCGCGATATCGTACGTCAGCGCATACATCGCTGTGTGCGCTGTTTCCGCGTTCGTCCCGTGCGCAGCCAGCCGCGCATGGCACCTCTCCCTGCCACTAGATTACGTCCAGCGCGACCTTTTCTAAAGACCGCAGTTGATTATGCTGGTCCCTTTTACGTGCGCGCTAATAAAGTACGTAATGCTAAAGTAGTAAAATGCTATGTCTCCGTATTCGTATGTATGAGCGTTAAGGCTGTACATCTGGAGATAGTTTCGGAGCTGTCTACGGACGCCTTTTTAGCAGCCCTGCGACGCTTCACGTCCCGCCGGGGTCTGTGCTCTGATATTTTTTCGGACTGTGGAAAGAATTTTGTCGGCACTGATAATTATTTGAAAGAGTTATACGCGTTTTTACGTAACGATTCCATACAAGGCGCGCTAAACAAACAAACCTTGGATCAAGGTATTACGTGGCACTTTCAACCTCCGTACGCAAGTCATTTCGGTGGACTTTTTGAAGCTGGTGTTAAGAGTTTCAAACACCACTTGCATCGCGTGGTAGGAACACGTACACAAACGTACGATGAGATGCACACGCTTCTATGTCAAATCGAGGCGGTCTTGAACTCACGCCCATTGTGCGTATTGAGCTCGGATTCCACAGATCCGCTTCCATTGACTCCGTCTCATTTTTTAATAGGAGAACCTTTAATGGCCTTGCCTGATGTCACGTTGCTGAATGAAAATCCTAACCGCCTCACACGTTGGCGCTGGATACAACAATCCATCCAGCATTTCTGGAAACGATGGAGTAGGGAGTATCTCCACCATATTCAACAAAGCACTAAGTGGCTTCATGATCGCGGCGCCCCCATTCGTGAAGGCACTATTGTTGTGGTGTGCGACGACAATCTTCCTCCGCTGCAGTGGAAGCTCGCGCGTATTCATGCCCTACATCCTGGACCAGACAACGTGACTCGCGTAGTCACGTTACAGTACAGAAGTACTTTTTTTAAACGCCCTGTCGTAAAGGTGTGTCCACTTCCCTTAGATTAAATTGAAATCTTTACCTATCTTTTTCTTACCTTAATATTAATTTCATTTCTTTTTTTTTGTTTATTTTCTTTTTTTTGTTATTAAAAGTAACCACGTTCTTTTAAGGTGAGCGGCATGTTCCGTAGTGGAACAATATATGTATTTAAGTATCAACCTACTAACACCATTACACATACAAGACAGCACATTCATGGTTTTTTATATTTTCGTCTGTTTTTGTATGTACTGGCGACTTGCTACGATTTTCTGTTACCGCCACTATCCTTCGGGTGATGGCATCACTGGGCTGGATGGCAACTACTAGCGCCATCTCGTGAGTTGAGCCGTCGTCTACCGGCGTCTCGAACTTTGCAAAAAAATCTCTCTGCCACCCGCCGTCGTCGCGTGAGCATGTAATTACGTGTCCTTCTAATTAAATATCCCGAGATCTCTTTCTCCCTGGAGAATCGCTGAACCACTGACCTATGGACTAAATGTGCGATATCTTAGCTAAAGAACATCAGTGTAGTGTTGTGTGTCGACTGCCCACCGGACCGACGCCTAGCCCTTGGGACCCTTGGCGGTGTTGGATCATTTGCGGTGAGTCGCCAGATTTAGCTGAATATCGTACATAAAGTTTTTTGATCCGTTCGATCCGGATTGTATTCTCCAGTCTGTGCTGCCTTGTTGTGTGTATCAGTATTACGTACTAACCTCAACATTTTTCTCACACGAATTCCTACCCGCCATCTTTGTTTCGCAAAATGTCGGACGAGGAATATCCGTGTGAACAAGATATTTTCGAAAGAGACCTTATTTTTGACGAACTCAGACGTTCTCTTCAGTTCGCAACAACTGATGAACAACAGTTTCGTTCGCGAACTACAGACTTAACATCACATCATCGTAAATTCAATAAACTTCAAACTAAAATTGAAAAAACCCTAATCAAGTTAAAATCGTTTAACAAAGAGGAACAGATTAAGATTCGTAATGATTTCAATGACCTGTACTATGCCATTATAACCCATTTAACTCGTCTAAAGAAGTTGGATGAAGAACAGCGACGTATGAGTCGTCCTGTTGTCAATCCAGTTGCAACATCTCAGTTTAGTCACTGTAAAAATTTACCTACTTTACCATTACCAAATTTTCATGGCGATTCTACCGATTGGCCGTCATACTTCGATTTGTTTCGCTCACTTATTCATAACAATAGTGCCTACACCGATGCGGAGAAGTTTAGATACTTACTTTTAACGGTTCACAATGAGCCACATAATTTAATAAAATCCATTCCAATCACGGATGAGAACTATACGGTAGCACTGGATATATTAATCTCCCGCTACGAGAACAAACGAATCATTGCTACAAAACACCTTGATAGAATTTTCGACATCGAGCCGTGTGCAGATAATTCCAACCAAAGTATACGTAATGTACTTAATATTTACCAAGAAAATATCAAGGCACTCGAAGCCTTGCACTTTCCCACAAGTCAATGGAATTTTATTTTATTAAATATTTTACTTCGTAAATTATCCCTCACTACACGAAAGCATTTCGAAAGGTCGTTATCTAAACCATCCGACATTCCAGATGTCAACTTACTTATTTCATTTCTTAACAAAGAAATATCTGCGGGTGAAATAACAATGACTGTTAGCGGGCAGTCCACTAATAAATATTTTATGAACGGGGGTAATCGGGCAACTTTGCACAAGTCAGATGGCAGTGTGCCGCATTCCACACGCCGCCAGTCATTCAAGTCACTCGCAGCTAACGTCACTCCGGCTAGCGACTCGCATCGGTTGTCGAGTCATTCTCAATCTTATGTTCAAGGTCCAAAGTACAAATGTTTATGTTGTGAGGCGCAGCATACATTAACTAAGTGTGCAAAATTTCTAAATTTCACCCCTCAACAGAGGTATTTATTTATACAAAATAAAAATACTTGTCACAACTGCTTACATGTAGGTCATGACGTACAAAAGTGCACCTCCAATTTTGTATGTCGCACATGCCATAAGAGGCATCATAGTTTGCTACACTTTACAAGTAGTCAGGCTTTACCAATATTACATGACACGGATAATAGTGCTGTCACACTCCCTCCCAGCGAGCAATGCAGCTCCGCTGCTGCGAGCGGTACATGCGTGACTTATGAATCGAACGAAGTTTATAATAATTGTGCGTCGAATGCTCTGTCTGGTCAGACAAGCACGGTACTTTTATCTACTGCGCTCGTTGATGTTTGTGTTGGCGGAACGAAATTATCGACTGTTAGATGTATTGTTGACACTGGGAGTCAGGCATCTTTCATAACAGAAGCTTGTGCGCAGCGCCTTTCTTTGGCGCGTAAATACATTAAAATGCCGGTTTTCGGGATCGGGGACTCTGAGCCCGTGCAACCAAAAGGGATGGTTTCGTGCATTATCATGCCTAAGGGGAAACAACACCCTTCGATTCCAGTGGATGCTCTCGTTCTACCAAAATTAACTTCACAAATGCCAAGTGTTCCACTGCCTCATATGGGGTGGTCACATTTGGAAAATTTAAACTTAGCTGACCCTACTTATAAAACTCCCCAGCCAGTGGAGATGCTGCTGGGAGCCGACATTCTGTCTAACGTCTTGTTAGGTAACATTATTACGGGTTCGCCGGGATCGCCGATAGCGATGAATAGTATATTCGGGTACTTGTTGTTAGGTAAACTCGCTTTCAATTCCGTTGTTTCTCCTCCTCTACAGGTATGTTTTAGCGCTTTTGACAATGATAATCTTCAAAAATTCTGGGAGTTAGAATCGCTTCCTGAAAAAAGAAGCTACACCCCAGAAGAACAACTGTGCGAATCCTTTTATCAAAAGACGCACACGCGTGATGATTCAGGGCGATACATCGTCGCCCTCCCGTTCAAGCCCGACGCTCCGCCCCTTGGTGAGTCACGGCAGATTGCGCTAGCTAGGTTCCGTAAATTAGAATATCGGCTAGAACGTAACCCTAAGTTGAAGGCTGAGTATCACGCATGTCTTCAAGAGTACGTAGACAACGACCATATGGAGTTAGTCGACAAGGAGACCACCCCCGGAACTAGTTACTACATTCCGCATCACTGTGTGGTCAAAGAGGCAAGTGAAACGACTCGCACTCGCGTAGTCTTCGATGCTGGGTGTAAATCATCTAGTGGGCATGCTCTCAATGATGTACTTCTAACGGGTGCAAAACTACACTTGGAAGTGGTTGATGTGCTTCTTAAATTTAGAATACATTCCGTGGCGTTTACCGCGGACATCAAACAAATGTATCGAAATATCCTAGTCCGAGAGTGCGACAGGGATTTTCAGCGCATCTTATGGCGTCGGTCACCCGACGAGCCTGTGTGTGATTATCGTCTCCGTACAGTCACATTCGGTGTTAACTCGTCCCCTTTTCTCGCACTGCGAACAATTCAGCAGTTAGCTCGCGACGAGGCTGATCACTTTAAACTTGCCGCGCCTGTTTTATTGAATTCCGTATTTGTTGATGACGTAATATCTGGAGAGGAGTCGGAGGTCCAGGCTCTCGCTCTACAAGCCGAGTTGATTGGTATCTGTGCAGCGGCGGGTTTTGAACTCCGCAAATGGCATAGCAACTCCCCAGCAATACTTGCAGCTATGCGGACTCCAGGTTTTCATGGTGAGCGGCTGGAGAACGTGCCTATTGCTGAAATGGAGAACGATAAACAAATCAAGGTCTTAGGGCTCCAATGGAACCCCCACACTGACTGTTTTAATTTCAAGGTGCAGGTGTGCTCCGACCTATGCACAAAACGTTCCATTCTTTCTGAGATAGCCAGAATCTACGACCCGCTCGGGTTTTTATCTCTAGTGACCTTGTATGCCAAACATTTGATCCAACTATTGTGGATTGCTAACATCGATTGGGACGAATCTCCCCCGATTGATATAATAAATTCGTGGAAATGCTTTACAACTGAGCTCCCGCTCTTATCACAAGTTTCTTTTCCTCGTCATATTTTCAAGGAGTCGAATTTAATTCAAATTCATGGTTTTGCCGATGCGAGCGAAAGAGCTTACGCAGGTTGTGTATATATACGTCTTACGTGTAATAACGGTGTCAATCGCACTTTTCTCGTAATAGCTAAAACTCGCGTGGCCCCGATCCGTGTGCGTCTTAGTATACCCCGCCTTGAATTATTAGCCGCTTTACTCTTATCAAAATTATTAGAAAAGGTTATAATTACTTACGGCGATCGCATAAACTGCGACCAGGTTTATGCGTGGTCGGACGCATCTATCGTTTTAGCGTGGCTCCGCGCTCCTCCGCATGAATGGAAAACATTCGTGTCCAATCGCACCAGTGACATTTTAACACGAATTCCCGTGTGTTGCTGGCATCACGTGCGCTCGGCGGACAACCCGGCAGACTCCGCATCCCGAGGATTGCTCCCCTCGACGTTTACACAAAATGACTTATGGGTACATGGTCCCGCTTGGCTTAGGCAACCCCAAGACTGCTGGCCTGTCTCTAAGGAAATCTTAAAGACCTGTGAGGAGAGACGAACCCTTCCCTTGACCTCTAACACGACTACGACGAGTCCTGTGGAGGAGTTAGATATTTTTTCTCGATTTTCCTCGCTTGGTAAGCTCGTTCGGATAACTTCATTAATATTTCGGTTTTACAACAAATGTAAAGGGATTGACCAATCTTACTGCAAATATGTATCAGTACCTGAATATAACTTTGCACTAAATCGACTTATTTGCTTAGTTCAACAATCGAGTTTTAGTGATGACATCGATAATATAATGCGAGGTAATTTGCCCTCATATCAATTAAGACGTCTTACGCCATTCCTGGATAGCGACGGAACATTACGTGTAGGTGGACGAATCCACAAATCATTTTTACCGTATGAATCGAAACATCAATTGATTTTACCAAAGAAACATATTCTAACTAATCTTATTATCGACGACGCGCATGTGAGTCATCTTCATGCTGGGCCCCAGTCCGTTCAACATGCATTAATGCAGCGATACTGGATCATATCTAGTCGCGATATCGTACGTCAGCGCATACATCGCTGTGTGCGCTGTTTCCGCGTTCGTCCCGTGCGCAGCCAGCCGCGCATGGCACCTCTCCCTGCCACTAGATTACGTCCAGCGCGACCTTTTCTAAAGACCGCAGTTGATTATGCTGGTCCCTTTTACGTGCGCGCTAATAAAGTACGTAATGCTAAAGTAGTAAAATGCTATGTCTCCGTATTCGTATGTATGAGCGTTAAGGCTGTACATCTGGAGATAGTTTCGGAGCTGTCTACGGACGCCTTTTTAGCAGCCCTGCGACGCTTCACGTCCCGCCGGGGTCTGTGCTCTGATATTTTTTCGGACTGTGGAAAGAATTTTGTCGGCACTGATAATTATTTGAAAGAGTTATACGCGTTTTTACGTAACGATTCCATACAAGGCGCGCTAAACAAACAAACCTTGGATCAAGGTATTACGTGGCACTTTCAACCTCCGTACGCAAGTCATTTCGGTGGACTTTTTGAAGCTGGTGTTAAGAGTTTCAAACACCACTTGCATCGCGTGGTAGGAACACGTACACAAACGTACGATGAGATGCACACGCTTCTATGTCAAATCGAGGCGGTCTTGAACTCACGCCCATTGTGCGTATTGAGCTCGGATTCCACAGATCCGCTTCCATTGACTCCGTCTCATTTTTTAATAGGAGAACCTTTAATGGCCTTGCCTGATGTCACGTTGCTGAATGAAAATCCTAACCGCCTCACACGTTGGCGCTGGATACAACAATCCATCCAGCATTTCTGGAAACGATGGAGTAGGGAGTATCTCCACCATATTCAACAAAGCACTAAGTGGCTTCATGATCGCGGCGCCCCCATTCGTGAAGGCACTATTGTTGTGGTGTGCGACGACAATCTTCCTCCGCTGCAGTGGAAGCTCGCGCGTATTCATGCCCTACATCCTGGACCAGACAACGTGACTCGCGTAGTCACGTTACAGTACAGAAGTACTTTTTTTAAACGCCCTGTCGTAAAGGTGTGTCCACTTCCCTTAGATTAAATTGAAATCTTTACCTATCTTTTTCTTACCTTAATATTAATTTCATTTCTTTTTTTTTGTTTATTTTCTTTTTTTTGTTATTAAAAGTAACCACGTTCTTTTAAGGTGAGCGGCATGTTCCGTAGTGGAACAATATATGTATTTAAGTATCAACCTACTAACACCATTACACATACAAGACAGCACATTCATGGTTTTTTATATTTTCGTCTGTTTTTGTATGTACTGGCGACTTGCTACGATTTTCTGTTACCGCCACTATCCTTCGGGTGATGGCATCACTGGGCTGGATGGCAACTACTAGCGCCATCTCGTGAGTTGAGCCGTCGTCTACCGGCGTCTCGAACTTTGCAAAAAAATCTCTCTGCCACCCGCCGTCGTCGCGTGAGCATGTAATTACGTGTCCTTCTAATTAAATATCCCGAGATCTCTTTCTCCCTGGAGAATCGCTGAACCACTGACCTATGGACTAAATGTGCGATATCTTAGCTAAAGAACATCAGTGTAGTGTTGTGTGTCGACTGCCCACCGGACCGACGCCTAGCCCTTGGGACCCTTGGCGGTGTTGGATCATTTGCGGTGAGTCGCCAGATTTAGCTGAATATCGTACATAAAGTTTTTTGATCCGTTCGATCCGGATTGTATTCTCCAGTCTGTGCTGCCTTGTTGTGTGTATCAGTATTACGTACTAACCTCAACATTTTTCTCACACGAATTCCTACCCGCCATCTTTGTTTCGCAAAATGTCGGACGAGGAATATCCGTGTGAACAAGATATTTTCGAAAGAGACCTTATTTTTGACGAACTCAGACGTTCTCTTCAGTTCGCAACAACTGATGAACAACAGTTTCGTTCGCGAACTACAGACTTAACATCACATCATCGTAAATTCAATAAACTTCAAACTAAAATTGAAAAAACCCTAATCAAGTTAAAATCGTTTAACAAAGAGGAACAGATTAAGATTCGTAATGATTTCAATGACCTGTACTATGCCATTATAACCCATTTAACTCGTCTAAAGAAGTTGGATGAAGAACAGCGACGTATGAGTCGTCCTGTTGTCAATCCAGTTGCAACATCTCAGTTTAGTCACTGTAAAAATTTACCTACTTTACCATTACCAAATTTTCATGGCGATTCTACCGATTGGCCGTCATACTTCGATTTGTTTCGCTCACTTATTCATAACAATAGTGCCTACACCGATGCGGAGAAGTTTAGATACTTACTTTTAACGGTTCACAATGAGCCACATAATTTAATAAAATCCATTCCAATCACGGATGAGAACTATACGGTAGCACTGGATATATTAATCTCCCGCTACGAGAACAAACGAATCATTGCTACAAAACACCTTGATAGAATTTTCGACATCGAGCCGTGTGCAGATAATTCCAACCAAAGTATACGTAATGTACTTAATATTTACCAAGAAAATATCAAGGCACTCGAAGCCTTGCACTTTCCCACAAGTCAATGGAATTTTATTTTATTAAATATTTTACTTCGTAAATTATCCCTCACTACACGAAAGCATTTCGAAAGGTCGTTATCTAAACCATCCGACATTCCAGATGTCAACTTACTTATTTCATTTCTTAACAAAGAAATATCTGCGGGTGAAATAACAATGACTGTTAGCGGGCAGTCCACTAATAAATATTTTATGAACGGGGGTAATCGGGCAACTTTGCACAAGTCAGATGGCAGTGTGCCGCATTCCACACGCCGCCAGTCATTCAAGTCACTCGCAGCTAACGTCACTCCGGCTAGCGACTCGCATCGGTTGTCGAGTCATTCTCAATCTTATGTTCAAGGTCCAAAGTACAAATGTTTATGTTGTGAGGCGCAGCATACATTAACTAAGTGTGCAAAATTTCTAAATTTCACCCCTCAACAGAGGTATTTATTTATACAAAATAAAAATACTTGTCACAACTGCTTACATGTAGGTCATGACGTACAAAAGTGCACCTCCAATTTTGTATGTCGCACATGCCATAAGAGGCATCATAGTTTGCTACACTTTACAAGTAGTCAGGCTTTACCAATATTACATGACACGGATAATAGTGCTGTCACACTCCCTCCCAGCGAGCAATGCAGCTCCGCTGCTGCGAGCGGTACATGCGTGACTTATGAATCGAACGAAGTTTATAATAATTGTGCGTCGAATGCTCTGTCTGGTCAGACAAGCACGGTACTTTTATCTACTGCGCTCGTTGATGTTTGTGTTGGCGGAACGAAATTATCGACTGTTAGATGTATTGTTGACACTGGGAGTCAGGCATCTTTCATAACAGAAGCTTGTGCGCAGCGCCTTTCTTTGGCGCGTAAATACATTAAAATGCCGGTTTTCGGGATCGGGGACTCTGAGCCCGTGCAACCAAAAGGGATGGTTTCGTGCATTATCATGCCTAAGGGGAAACAACACCCTTCGATTCCAGTGGATGCTCTCGTTCTACCAAAATTAACTTCACAAATGCCAAGTGTTCCACTGCCTCATATGGGGTGGTCACATTTGGAAAATTTAAACTTAGCTGACCCTACTTATAAAACTCCCCAGCCAGTGGAGATGCTGCTGGGAGCCGACATTCTGTCTAACGTCTTGTTAGGTAACATTATTACGGGTTCGCCGGGATCGCCGATAGCGATGAATAGTATATTCGGGTACTTGTTGTTAGGTAAACTCGCTTTCAATTCCGTTGTTTCTCCTCCTCTACAGGTATGTTTTAGCGCTTTTGACAATGATAATCTTCAAAAATTCTGGGAGTTAGAATCGCTTCCTGAAAAAAGAAGCTACACCCCAGAAGAACAACTGTGCGAATCCTTTTATCAAAAGACGCACACGCGTGATGATTCAGGGCGATACATCGTCGCCCTCCCGTTCAAGCCCGACGCTCCGCCCCTTGGTGAGTCACGGCAGATTGCGCTAGCTAGGTTCCGTAAATTAGAATATCGGCTAGAACGTAACCCTAAGTTGAAGGCTGAGTATCACGCATGTCTTCAAGAGTACGTAGACAACGACCATATGGAGTTAGTCGACAAGGAGACCACCCCCGGAACTAGTTACTACATTCCGCATCACTGTGTGGTCAAAGAGGCAAGTGAAACGACTCGCACTCGCGTAGTCTTCGATGCTGGGTGTAAATCATCTAGTGGGCATGCTCTCAATGATGTACTTCTAACGGGTGCAAAACTACACTTGGAAGTGGTTGATGTGCTTCTTAAATTTAGAATACATTCCGTGGCGTTTACCGCGGACATCAAACAAATGTATCGAAATATCCTAGTCCGAGAGTGCGACAGGGATTTTCAGCGCATCTTATGGCGTCGGTCACCCGACGAGCCTGTGTGTGATTATCGTCTCCGTACAGTCACATTCGGTGTTAACTCGTCCCCTTTTCTCGCACTGCGAACAATTCAGCAGTTAGCTCGCGACGAGGCTGATCACTTTAAACTTGCCGCGCCTGTTTTATTGAATTCCGTATTTGTTGATGACGTAATATCTGGAGAGGAGTCGGAGGTCCAGGCTCTCGCTCTACAAGCCGAGTTGATTGGTATCTGTGCAGCGGCGGGTTTTGAACTCCGCAAATGGCATAGCAACTCCCCAGCAATACTTGCAGCTATGCGGACTCCAGGTTTTCATGGTGAGCGGCTGGAGAACGTGCCTATTGCTGAAATGGAGAACGATAAACAAATCAAGGTCTTAGGGCTCCAATGGAACCCCCACACTGACTGTTTTAATTTCAAGGTGCAGGTGTGCTCCGACCTATGCACAAAACGTTCCATTCTTTCTGAGATAGCCAGAATCTACGACCCGCTCGGGTTTTTATCTCTAGTGACCTTGTATGCCAAACATTTGATCCAACTATTGTGGATTGCTAACATCGATTGGGACGAATCTCCCCCGATTGATATAATAAATTCGTGGAAATGCTTTACAACTGAGCTCCCGCTCTTATCACAAGTTTCTTTTCCTCGTCATATTTTCAAGGAGTCGAATTTAATTCAAATTCATGGTTTTGCCGATGCGAGCGAAAGAGCTTACGCAGGTTGTGTATATATACGTCTTACGTGTAATAACGGTGTCAATCGCACTTTTCTCGTAATAGCTAAAACTCGCGTGGCCCCGATCCGTGTGCGTCTTAGTATACCCCGCCTTGAATTATTAGCCGCTTTACTCTTATCAAAATTATTAGAAAAGGTTATAATTACTTACGGCGATCGCATAAACTGCGACCAGGTTTATGCGTGGTCGGACGCATCTATCGTTTTAGCGTGGCTCCGCGCTCCTCCGCATGAATGGAAAACATTCGTGTCCAATCGCACCAGTGACATTTTAACACGAATTCCCGTGTGTTGCTGGCATCACGTGCGCTCGGCGGACAACCCGGCAGACTCCGCATCCCGAGGATTGCTCCCCTCGACGTTTACACAAAATGACTTATGGGTACATGGTCCCGCTTGGCTTAGGCAACCCCAAGACTGCTGGCCTGTCTCTAAGGAAATCTTAAAGACCTGTGAGGAGAGACGAACCCTTCCCTTGACCTCTAACACGACTACGACGAGTCCTGTGGAGGAGTTAGATATTTTTTCTCGATTTTCCTCGCTTGGTAAGCTCGTTCGGATAACTTCATTAATATTTCGGTTTTACAACAAATGTAAAGGGATTGACCAATCTTACTGCAAATATGTATCAGTACCTGAATATAACTTTGCACTAAATCGACTTATTTGCTTAGTTCAACAATCGAGTTTTAGTGATGACATCGATAATATAATGCGAGGTAATTTGCCCTCATATCAATTAAGACGTCTTACGCCATTCCTGGATAGCGACGGAACATTACGTGTAGGTGGACGAATCCACAAATCATTTTTACCGTATGAATCGAAACATCAATTGATTTTACCAAAGAAACATATTCTAACTAATCTTATTATCGACGACGCGCATGTGAGTCATCTTCATGCTGGGCCCCAGTCCGTTCAACATGCATTAATGCAGCGATACTGGATCATATCTAGTCGCGATATCGTACGTCAGCGCATACATCGCTGTGTGCGCTGTTTCCGCGTTCGTCCCGTGCGCAGCCAGCCGCGCATGGCACCTCTCCCTGCCACTAGATTACGTCCAGCGCGACCTTTTCTAAAGACCGCAGTTGATTATGCTGGTCCCTTTTACGTGCGCGCTAATAAAGTACGTAATGCTAAAGTAGTAAAATGCTATGTCTCCGTATTCGTATGTATGAGCGTTAAGGCTGTACATCTGGAGATAGTTTCGGAGCTGTCTACGGACGCCTTTTTAGCAGCCCTGCGACGCTTCACGTCCCGCCGGGGTCTGTGCTCTGATATTTTTTCGGACTGTGGAAAGAATTTTGTCGGCACTGATAATTATTTGAAAGAGTTATACGCGTTTTTACGTAACGATTCCATACAAGGCGCGCTAAACAAACAAACCTTGGATCAAGGTATTACGTGGCACTTTCAACCTCCGTACGCAAGTCATTTCGGTGGACTTTTTGAAGCTGGTGTTAAGAGTTTCAAACACCACTTGCATCGCGTGGTAGGAACACGTACACAAACGTACGATGAGATGCACACGCTTCTATGTCAAATCGAGGCGGTCTTGAACTCACGCCCATTGTGCGTATTGAGCTCGGATTCCACAGATCCGCTTCCATTGACTCCGTCTCATTTTTTAATAGGAGAACCTTTAATGGCCTTGCCTGATGTCACGTTGCTGAATGAAAATCCTAACCGCCTCACACGTTGGCGCTGGATACAACAATCCATCCAGCATTTCTGGAAACGATGGAGTAGGGAGTATCTCCACCATATTCAACAAAGCACTAAGTGGCTTCATGATCGCGGCGCCCCCATTCGTGAAGGCACTATTGTTGTGGTGTGCGACGACAATCTTCCTCCGCTGCAGTGGAAGCTCGCGCGTATTCATGCCCTACATCCTGGACCAGACAACGTGACTCGCGTAGTCACGTTACAGTACAGAAGTACTTTTTTTAAACGCCCTGTCGTAAAGGTGTGTCCACTTCCCTTAGATTAAATTGAAATCTTTACCTATCTTTTTCTTACCTTAATATTAATTTCATTTCTTTTTTTTTGTTTATTTTCTTTTTTTTGTTATTAAAAGTAACCACGTTCTTTTAAGGTGAGCGGCATGTTCCGTAGTGGAACAATATATGTATTTAAGTATCAACCTACTAACACCATTACACATACAAGACAGCACATTCATGGTTTTTTATATTTTCGTCTGTTTTTGTATGTACTGGCGACTTGCTACGATTTTCTGTTACCGCCATTATCCTTCGGGTGATGGCATCACTGGGCTGGATGGCAACTACTAGCGCCATCTCGTGAGTTGAGCCGTCGTCTACCGGCGTCTCGAACTTTGCAAAAAAATCTCTCTGCCACCCGCCGTCGTCGCGTGAGCATGTAATTACGTGTCCTTCTAATTAAATATCCCGAGATCTCTTTCTCCCTGGAGAATCGCTGAACCACTGACCTATGGACTAAATGTGCGGTATCTTAGCTAAAGAACATCAGTGTAGTGTTGTGTGTCGACTGCCCACCGGACCGACGCCTAGCCCTTGGGACCCTTGGCGGTGTTGGATCATTTGCGGTGAGTCGCCAGATTTAGCTGAATATCGTACAGACTGTACTTTTATTTTCCCTGGTAACGTTAAAATGTTGTTCGGGACCACGGCGTGAACCATCACTGGCCGCAATATTAATTCAACAACTAACAAGGCAGTGTTTAGTTTCAGAACAAACTTTTGTGTCAGATATTTTTCTTTTAGCAGCAGAAAACCAGGGAGTAAGTCGCGTTAAAGTTAGGCAAGCCATTAATTATGTACATCATTATAAGGAAAGTCTGAAAATCCAGGCCAAGTAGGCATATTGTTTTGAACAATAAATGTCGTCTCGGCCACTTGCTACCAGCCTCTCAATATTTAAGCTAGTCATTAAAATTCATAAACCTGTAAGTATATACCTAGTAACTAGTAAATTAGGCTAGACCCGGGAAATTATTTGACTAATGGAAATGAAGCCGTGGTGGCCGTGGGGTTTGAGCAGCCTGCGACGCAAGTTTGAATCTGGGGCCTGTTCCAATGAGTTTTTCTAAAAACTTACGTGCAGTGATTGCACATTACGTGCTTTACCGTGAAGGAATATCGTGAAACCTGCATATATGTCAACAACTGCATATGTGAAGTAGGTGAAAAGTGGGTGTTGTTATTGCAACACTTTTGCCATCCTCTTCGGGGAATACTGGTGTGAGCATATGGATGTATATTTGTATGTATGTAATGGAAAAATGATATGTTTTGTATGTAGTAGACAGTCAAAACTTTTTTTTTAATATCTAGTAAATTTCTGCCTTGGATAAAGCTAAGGGTACGCCATTTTTATTAATAATACAGTCATTGTTAAGGCAAATCTTAGTCCAAGGACTAAATTGCGATTCAATCAAAGTTATTATTACACAGAATAAGTCCCACTAAATCCATCTACATTATCATCAAACATAATGATATTATTCTCAGTAACTATATTAATTTATACAATACATTTATATTGAAGTCCCATATTAAGACTTCATCATAAAGTATATTATTATGTGGAGGTCTGGAAAGAGAATCTAGGTCTAAGTTTCCTAAAGCTACGCTTATATTACCCAAAGACATAAAAATATTACGCCTGCTTAGTACTAAGCTATATAGACTACTATAATATACATATAAAAGAATATAATCTTTGACACCCACATAAATTCAGGGTTATCACACACATTCTACCTAACAGAGATTAAAACAGGAATGACAAGTCATGATTTGAGTTAATAGTCTGTGTAAGTAGGGTAGTAGAAACGTACTTTGTAGTAGTCCTGTGTTACTCATGAACGATTCGATCAAATGGCTCCGGGTCGCGCAAAGTATTGACCATTGCAATCAATCGTTTTGAATAATCGTTATGGATCTTTCAATGTAAACATGCATATAATATGTAGGTTCTTATATACAATAAGATAAAAGAATTTATGTTATAAGATACTGTAATGGTTTAAGCGCATTTGAGTCTTCGAAATATTAACCAGTCAAAATAAAATTATTATAATATTTTGTATTTGATCCAATGAAACGATTCATTTTGAGTCATTTTGCCAATCAATAATAGAACAAATCACTGATAATGAACGACACAGGTCTACTTTGTAGAAAATTATGGTCTCTTATTCTACAAGTAATAAGCCTAATATGTAAATATTCCAGTCTAAGAGCTCACGACCAGAAACTTTTTTGCCTAGTGTTTTGTTTTGACGCTTCTGTAGAGATGTGCACTTTTGAATGTCTCTATTATTCTTATTACTATGAATATACACAAGTAACTAAAACGTAGCAGTAGCTAGCTAAACGTAGTAGGAGCACAGAGCAGTGGCGACACACGGTTAGTAATTAATTTTCACAAACCAGTTGCATATAATACAGCAATTTATATTCTACTGCACACACCGCCTCTCACGTTTTGTTTTGCCTACAATACCCTGTGTACAGGGGCTTTATAAATTACTTAGGACTCCCAATGAAATTATTTGGCTCTCTTTTAGCTGGACACTGTTTGTGTTTCATATGAATCTTCCACAGTGTAAGTTACCTCATGGAGCACCATATTTTGTTTTCTATACACGCTTTTTACTATTTAGTTCTCCTGAAACAGTTTTTTATCTGTTTGCTTGGCTAAGTGTTTTGTTTTATTTTTATTTATTCCTGTTGCTTTTCATAGAATGAGAATACGATATAAAATATTCAGAAATAAAAATTCTCAAAATTTCACATTCCACGCCGAATTTTCAAGGGTCCATTGCTAAAGTTGACGGCGATAGTACAAACAAATTGTATCTACCTATGCCGATTAATAGAAGACTAGCTTTACCTATGACTGTGTCTAATTAAATATTTTTTTGAGGTAGTCTATGTTTTTTCTTAGAATCTATCTCTACTCAGCATTTTATAATTTCCGCTACCAGAGAAGTAATACTCAAAGAAATTTCGAAAAGTTACCATTGTAATTTTGTAAAAAGAAAATAGAGGTACCAAGATAATTGGAAGGATAAAAAGGAAACTCCTTCTGTAATTAATTTATTAATTGAGTAAAAAAATACCTGGGTAAGTAGTATTTTAAAAACCAGAATAATTTGAAAGAAACCTACCTACGTTTGTGATTCATAATCCTTATTTTGTAAACACGAAAAATGTTTTGCGTTACAAAAAGAAAGGAATGTTCATAACAGTAGATTTAGTAATATGACAACAAAGAGCAAAATGTATAAAATTGCGGGCGCTGAGTGTAATCCGAGTATAAAGTATAGCCGAGTATAAAGTCTTGCCTCGGAAATATACAAAAAGGACTCTTCAGATTTACGTGCTGCCCGTTGCACCGTGGAAATGAATTTATTCAGCCGACGAAATTTAATATCCAAATAGACGCAACACTTACAATTAGTGCCGCTTTAACTTTCTAGATGATTTACGATCTTACCTATAGCGTTATAATGTTGTAAATATTTTTATCAGTTTATAACTGTTTTAACGTGTGAGTGGATAATTCGTACTTGATAAAATAATCATTCGCGTCACTCACGGATCCTCACTTGATAAATATATTAGCATCTATTTCAGATAAGATAGGAATCTAATTAGTTAAGCAACACTCAAATCGAGTACGTGCTAGATCTAAGCTTGTATTTATTGGCATTTCATGCTGGCTGTCCCTTATCCTGTAACCTACCACTAATCTAAATTGGGCTGGCGGTAATCAGGAAAGCTAGGTATGCCTATAGACCGTGCAACTCTATGGTTTTTGGAATCATACACAACAGCATTATATAACCCATCAATTTATGTATAGATATTTCGCGCATTATTCACACCTAAGTGCATTTTAGTGGGTAACGTTTTCAACGCTCAAGGATTTTTTGAAATTTTATTTCAACGCTCAAGCGTTTTGAATGCGCAATATTATTTTGGATCTTAATTAGAGCGCCTTTTTCTTCTGTTTTTAACACCACAATATTTTCACCAGTCATTTTTAGCTTTACACACTATTGATTGATTTAAATATTTTTGTTTATCGAATACCGTTGTTCAATTTATTGTAACATTCAAGAAGGCCAGGACCTATTTTGCTACTGGCCTTCGACAATTAAAAATAAGAATAAGTTTACATTTAAAATAGATTCGATTTTCTTTTGTTTTCAGTTTCACTTTTTATTATTGCTGTTGTTATTGAATTCATTATTATTGCTCTTGAATTGAAAATATATTGGTCTTGTAAATTACTATTGCTCTTGAAGATTGATATTGAAACTTATCTTATTATTATTCAGTATTGGTTTTGTTGTATTTCCTTTTGTAAATATAATATTGAATATCTGCCATCATTTTTATTGTTTGGAAGAACGGGCTGCACTTTTTACAACAAGTTATCGAAGAATATGAAATTATTCTTGAATAAACTTTGGGTTTATTCAACCGTTACTCGTGGGTATGAATGGTGTGAAGTAAAACTAGTGTAATTCCTTTCAATCTTGGCAGGAGTAATTAATTGAATATTGTACGTTTATAGAAAAGTTAACTACCTGAATAAAACTTAATCGTAGTATTAATTTGGCTCTGATTTCGGTATCGAGACCACTCGTCGCGATACTCATGTGTATGCGAGTCGGTGACCGGGTGGCGGCGCCTGCGGGTTCTTCACACTACCGACAAAATAAAACGCTAACAGAAAGGCGGCTTACTGCATAAGTTAAAATTGGTTGTCATCACCCATATGCACACACGCGTACAAGTGTCTCGAATCGGAACAGATACTATACGTGAATGACCTTACGTAGACGTTATTTGAAACATGGTTCCTGCGTAGAATAAATTTGCGGGGACTATAACTTTATTGTAAAGCAGTTTGACGTAATTTTAGCATACGTCAATGTGCTTGCCCCTCTTGGCACCATGACCTATGTTAGCCAAAGAGAGCTGACCTTGTGAAAGTTTTTTCCTGCGGGTCCTTCACACTGGCCCACGGTTCCTGCATTATACATGAACAGTTCCCGGTGATCGTTCACTCAAGCATTATTGACTACAACGCGTTATCCCTAAAAAGAGCATTTATGGCCAATGTCGCCTGCTTCTGAACGCTATTTATCATGGATGGCCGTCAAATTTATTCCTATCCTCCTGACATTTATCTTTAGGCGAAAGATTTTTATATTTTGTAAATCTCCATATCGTGGATGCTCTAAAATTGTACGTACTTTGGTTACCTGCGTTGAATATATATTGATATTATTCTATATTATGTTGATGTCTTATACTAATATTATAAATCTGAAGAGTATATTTGTCTGGTTCAACGCAATTACCTCAGGAACAACTGAAAAACTGAAAAAATATTTTCGTGTTGGTTGATTTGTCACTGAAAGCTTTAGGCCATCACGCTGCAACCAATACGAGCGCAGCATCAATGGGAAATGTAGCAAAAACGGCAAAAAATTATTCACATGAAGTCGTGTGCAGTGACTAGTTTTTTATATGCATAATAAATGTACATGTATGAGTAAAATGCATACATTTATATTAAAAAGATGTGCTAGAATGTGTCAAGAGCGTTAACGCCTTATGGTCCAAGTAAATTTTAGGCTAAGTCATTTCACTCACAAAGACGCGCGCGTAACCACGTGCATATAGCTGTTTTCTTTATAGGCAAACGAACCACATTGATCCGTTCGATTATTCGTTATCAATGGTAATACTCTTATCACCTACCTTTGCGGGAAGCCTTTTTGATAGTCATGAAACCTGATAAACTATGTGGGTGCATGAAAAGTAAATACATAAGACGTCATGATAATTTATTAACATACCTATATTACAAGTTTTGCAATTAGACTAGGTACAAAGTTTCATATTTGTATAAAAAAAGTTACAACTTAATCAAATAATAAAATAAAATAAAAGAATGTACATATCACTAATGACTAGGGATTCTTCATAAAGTACTAACTAGAAGTCATATAAGTAGTTCACAATTGAATATCCCTAGAAGAATCCCGTTAACAATTATATAACAATTGAATAACATTTGTGTAGGTAAGTATCACAGCCATGACCGTAAACTACAGGTACAACTGAATTGTACAGAATCCTGACGACGAAAGATGGTCCCAATAAAGTATTGGGATCAGTCCCAATGAGACAATAGCATCTTTGTATTAGTCGACTGGGACCACTAATCGCTTGACGTTCATTTTACTATCACTGGATATGTCATTACGATTTGCATTTCATTGCGAATAATTGATTTGCCTTTCATTCATTCATTATATTGATTTGAAAACTGGGACTGCAGTCCCAGTCGCATACTCCTACCTAGATTTACCCATCTAGGCACAAAGTCTTCACAAATGACATTGCACAAAAATATCACTTCAAGAGTGTTCTTGATTCACTTTCCGCTAATTTATTTACTTATACTACGACTGTGTTTCATTTGTTTCATTCTTTCTCTGTCTTCTCTCCTGCATCCACAGCAATAGCATATCCGGTATCCAAGTAACTAGCAGGACTACTAGCAGCATATTTTGCGCTGTTATGCAGGTCACATAGCTCCCAGTGTAGTCTCGAATCCAGCCAAGGAAGTACCCAGTAGGTGGTACGATGATCCCCATCGTCAACATACCAAGACCGACGGCGGCAGGTACTTGGTCCATCCGACAGTTCTCAGATATGGCTATATTCCTGGCAACAATGATCATACTCCTGCCAAACCCATATAGACAGGACGTGATAAGGAGAGCTTGTAGACTCGTTTGATACGCCATCACTGTGACATAAAAAAACCTTCATTAGTGAATCTGAAGAGATAATCTAGAGTAAGTGATGTGGAGTTTGAATGAATGAACTATTTTTCAAGTTTAAATGTTCAAATCTGTTTGTGTCACGAAGCCATGTTATAGTTCAAGTATAAGAATGGATGAATATTTAAATATAATGATACATTACCTATATATGTACATATTAATCGGTCATTTTGTTACATGCTAGTACCTAATGATTACAATAAAAATATTATCAAAAGTTGAATCCTGATGATAATATTAATCTGAATTATCAGTTTTATCGTGACTTCGTAATATTCAGTATTGACTTCGTAATAATTAACAAATTCTTTAAATAAAAATGTGCAATTTGATAACATTGTATATGGAATTCAAAACATTTTGAGGATACATCGTGAAAATAACCATCTTCCCTGAGCACCTTATTCATGTTCGGAAATGATGTTATCACATTTACCCGCTCTGTCTTTCATGGGATGGTGTGAAGGTATAATATTAATGACCCAGGTGCCGGGACGAGCTATGAGCACTGACCTTAAATGCGCAGTAGTCATTTTATGAGTCTGTCTCTGACTTTTTTCGCATTTGTTAGGAGGAGTTACCTCCACTGCTTAACCGGATAACAGGGCGAGAGCCTCCAATCCAGCTTAAACTTAAAAACTAAGCAGCACAGCTAAGGGCGCCCCGTTGCAAGACTCTGACTTCGGCTTAGGGCGTTGCTGGGGGATGAGCTAGGGAGCTGGTGTTTTGTATTATTTAGGGACGTGTTTAAGGCTAGTGGCTCGGTGCGTGTCGGCTCTAGCAAAGGACGGGGTCTGTCGAATAAAATATATATGCGCATTTCTTCCCCATTTTTTTCGCTGAGCGCTTATAACTCGTGACGGCATCTGTACGATAAGAAACGCAAGACTTACCTTGTCTGACGACAATTAACCAAATACTAGTAAGAATGAGCATCCATCGCGCTTTGATTTTGTATTTATCCTGAAATATAGGTAGGACGAGTCTGCCAGTTATGTCTGCTCCGGCGACCACTGACATACAAGTCGCCGTATGTCCTTTATCCATTCCCGCTACTTTCTGTGAAATATGTCAATTTATTAAGTTATATCAAAGGTACCTTTAGAAATAAACCGTATAATAGATATACATCAAATGTGCTGATGATAATAAAAGTATTATTCGTATATACTAAAATTGAAAGTTCTACAAATAAGTGCAGTGAAAGAAACGACCTTAGATGAAAATAGCAATTTTGATTGAAACTATAACATGAGTCATGTTGTAATGCCCTCAAAGATAGTCAAGCATGTGGATGGATTCATCTGCATAAAACTTAGAAGTTGAATTTTGGTAGCCGTGGACTTTGGTAATAGATTAAATATTATCTAATTCTTCATACTGATAGGCAAGAATCAGTTAATCGGCAATTGGAGCAGTTCAAGATCACGCACTTACCGAATAAGTGGTAAAGATTATAGGCATTAACAATCGTAAATTAATAGATTCTGTAGGAATTACATAATACATGCTAATTTACGATAGGATTCCCTATTATTTATCCGTTATTTGTATGTAAAAAAACATTTATAACGTACCTGCAGGAAAAATGGATACAGCATACTGAAGTTTTGGATTGATGTCACTGATAATGCAGTTCCGATTATTATATTTAAAAATCGCGGGCTTGATAGTAGTGAAATATCAAATAGATCGTATATTTTTTTCAATAATGTTTTCTTCGGTACTTCTTTGATATTGTTGTTGTTAGCTGTTAAGGAAAAAAAAAATAGCATAAAAAAGTAACACATGCCTCTGTACAGTCATCTAGAAAATGTGGAATATGACAATTATTCATTTTTATAAATCGTTGCAAGTTTTCAAAGCAAATCCTACACGAAGAAATTGGGCATAAATTATGATCACTTGCGTGTGTCTGTCGGTCAAACACAATTTATTTCCTGAGAGAATACACCAGTCTACCCACGGTAGGGACAATCGGGGTTGTTTATGTCTAAAAAGGTTATCATAATATTATTCACATATTCATTATTTATTAATAATATTATTATTTATTCACTAATTAATGAGGAATTATTAAGGGTCTGTATGTTGATAAATCACAATACAACTTGTTTGTGAACATTATGCTGATGATTGCTTTGTTTTATTGCGCATTTAGTTCTATAACACTATTATTTTGATAGGCTGTGTACCAGATACTCACCGTGTGTGCCATTCACTTCAAACTTATTTTTCGAATCATTCAGATTTGAATAGCTTTGTGACTTCTTCTCATCGTAGTCAATGACTTTAGTTTTTCCATTTCCAATGATTTCAGGCTCTGTAGCTCTTCTAGTTTTACTGACTGCAACATTGCCATTTTGAGAATTCATCCGCTTGATTGTTACCTTCTGCCCATCTTGTAATAAATGTACTGTCTCGTCTAAAACCACTTCCTCTTCTACCTTTTTCATGTGCCATTCTACGGGCTGTATCAACATTGTACCGCATATCTAAAAAGTTAAATGTGACAGTAAAGCTTCCCTGCTCCTGAATATTGTATTTTGCTTACGGATCAATGCATATTGGGGTCCAATAAAATAAATACTCACCCCATGTAAACTCAACGCGGATAGCAACAAACATGCGCCCTGGAAACCGTAATTTTCCAAAAGATACCTCACTAAGTGGGGCATTAAGGTCTGTCCGACACCTGTGCCCACGTTAGCGAGGCCTACCGCACGACTCTTCTTCAATTTGAAGTAGCTATTTATCGCTACGAATGTCGAATTCTGGATAAAGCCCAGACCCAATCCTGGAAATCAAACAGCAATGAGTAAATTGAACTTTATGCTGAAATATCAATAAGTACATTAATTGCATGCTCACCTAGTAGCACTCCGTAGGTCATGACCAAGTGCCAAATATTTGTCGAGAACCCGCTGAAAAATATTCCCAGTGTACATGAACAGGCTCCAAATACGGCAACGAATCTTGTGCTGGTTAATTTAACTATGGCACCAGCTATGGGACCACCAAAATTTGTGACGAACAACATGGTACTGAGTACTATAGCGGCGCCCTGAGTAGTATGGCCCATCGCTTCTAATGCATCTCCGTAGACCAAACTGAACAGGGACAGCATTGACTGATTGAAAATCTACAAACAAATTTGATGTTCTACTTTTAGTATTCTGTAGTCTTAGTTCAATGACCTTTCTGATTATTGAACTTTTAAAGAGTTATTTAAAGTAGGTACAGAGATAATCATTAATAATATTTACTTGTTCATTAGTTAATAGAGCAAACACTTTCTTCAAATGATGTAGCAGCATATTTAAGTTATGTCGCAATTCTTGGTATAATATCGTTAAATTTAAGACAAAAATAATAATTTTTTGAATCCGGTTTAAGATTTGATATGTTTTGATAAGATTTTGACCTTCTGATTAGTACCTACTATCTGATAATATTAAAAAAAACTCCATTGCTTCAAAGATTAGGCAGTTCGGTCATAGATTAATTAGCATACCTTATCATTATTGTCGGTGATACTACGTTAAAGTAGTTCAGTGATGTATCACCCAACATTTTAGACTGTTTTGTAAGAGTGGCAGCCTGTGAGTGATGTTATTTCCATAAACACGGCATCAGTTACAAATATTTTATTATTAGTTATATGTCTGGGAAGTCATTAAAAGACGTATGTATATTGCCTGAGACGGCAATAGACTCGCCATCTGTCACGTTGGCACTTAATTATCTTTTGTGTGTATTTATGTATGCATTTTATTATTGTATAATTACCTCACTAGTAATCACTATTAAGATTTTTTTTATTTGCTCAATGTCTTAGAAGTAATGCTGTTGTATTTAGTGTCAAAATATCAGTGACTGTGACTTTTTTAAACATTAAGACATTATTATAATTCACTTACATTTGTAATAGCAGTCCCCAAAAGGACCATCCAACCCCATCCTCCGTCCGGGGGAATTAATTTGATTACTTTTTGCGTTCGCGGTGACGCAAGCATGCTCTTCTCTGTTGACATTGTGTTATTTCTACGCAATCCCTTTAATTATTCACAAGCATTATTTATTTACTGTAAGTGCGCCTGAAACAAAGATAAACACCTGATTAGCTTTGAATTCTTCGCTGATTATTTTACGGACGAAGTAAACAATAATATATTTTGACACTTGTAGCTGTGATAGGTTCTACAAATACCTCTTCATAAGGCGCTCTACGCCATTGTACACAACACTTCAGTGGAACAGTGTCAGTCGATTGAGGTCTTCTTAATATTTCGGTATGCCAGGAAGGTAGTTCCAGATAGATTGAGCTCGTTTTTCTTAGTGACTTACATTGTCTTAGTTTGGTGCAGCTTTGTGTTATTTTTTACAATTGTTTCAGGCAAAACAACCTTGTGTTAACACACGCACGAAACACCGACGTGCAAGTAATTCTTAACTCAAACTATTCAAAGTGTGCAAAGCATCCTTCCGCGTGCCGTCATGATAGTTCTGCTCCACTTACATAGAAGTTAATTATGTACACAGAAAACCATGTTTTTGTTGAATGATGTAAAATTACGTAGCTTTACGAGTGGGTGTGTCAAACAGATGGACATAACAACTAAAGTTCACACTAAGTGACCCCGATATCGCTCCGCTCATATAAATAGTGTCAATGGAATCTTACAGTTTTTATCGAGACGAGGTTATGTCAAAATATAAAATGATTTTAATGATTAATTGGTTGGGAATACCCATTTTCGTCATTATTATATACGCATTGAATTCAGTTTCGTCATATGACTTCGTGCATCGATAATTTTATTGCCCAATTACACTGTAATTATTGTGATATCTACCTTGTACCTAATTATCGACAGGTTAATGTTGCTTTTACGACAATAACATCACTAGTCGAGTCGGGTTTACGCAACCTAACTGTTTGCTATAAAGATAAAGAAAAATACTATTACGTATTGAGAAAAATATATTCTTAGAAAAAAAATATATGCTCCTGCTATCCCAGTAGGATCACCGAAGGGGTATGGAGAGGTATTGTAACAACACCTACATTCACCGAATCTGAAGTGCCAACGTAACAGAGGGTGAATCCATCGTCGTCTCAGACACACCTGCGTGTTTGAATTATCAAAATATATTTTGAACTAATTTAGTAATTGCATGACTTTTGCGAAATGTTGATGAATATTTTAAACCTGTCTCTGAGAATCTGTTTATATAAATACTAAGTGCTCCCCGCAACTTTACCCACATAGACTTAATTTCGTGGCTTTAGTCCGTCGGAAGCCAATCTTACTGGATGGCTTTATTCTGACCCCATCTTATTTAAAATAAAAATAGCCTATCATCAAACATCAAATATCTGCAAGTGAATGTTCCTCATCATAGTCTGGCCTCTCATTGTAAGGAAAGTCTATACAACGCGAGGCTTCAACTTACACTGGAATTGTATCACCTGAAGTATAGCTTTATCATCTAGATTGTATGTACTTATTACAACTTTGTTAAATTTGAAAAACAGTTCTTGAATGATTGTTATGAACGCTTCATTGACGCCATTTGTTTGTTTCGTCAGTTATTTGTTTACTTAATAAGATATTTTATGAAATTATGTACCTACACTTTAGCCTATTGGAGCTGGTAATATGATTTAATGAAACAAACCGCATGTAACCTCGAAACTCATCAGTTATTTTTGTTATACAGTTGGCACACCTTCTTTGGCAGTTTCCGTATCGTATTGGCAACAGAGTGCTCAACGTATTCTCCGTAGCACGATCAACGACTGATAATTTAGATTGCATACAATTCAGGAAAGTAACGCAGTAATGAGTTCCTAGGAAAGTTCCATTCCACTTTATATTGGCCAATATTCTGATGGAATATAGTACGCTATCTTGTAATCAACAGACTATCTATTTTGTAAGCAACATACATAGCATATCAACATATTAAGAGTCAACTTTATTGCGTCATTACCTACTCAAAAACAATAATAAGCCAATGGGTGGTCTGACATACGTAAAATTGGTTATAGTATAAAAACACGTGGGTATCTATGTGGCAGGTAGCGATATCTGCGGTCAAAGACCGTTTCAACTCGCTCTCTTTTATTGACATGCCGCTGAAATATTACGCGGTTGTTTACACAATGATAATACTCATACTTTCCTGTATCGATACATTTTATTACACTAGTTTTCTGTCCATGACTACTTCCCTATGGCATAAATATAGTATACTTATATATTTATTATGTACTATGTATTATTTAGTTTCATCCTTATTGTCGCGGAACCTTCATGTTTTTGATACATAAAAGTAGCCTCAGTTACTCCTTGAAACATCAACTACCTACCAGTGAAAGTCTCGTTAAAATCAGTCCAGCCGTTTCAGAGATTACCCGGAACAAACAGACAGACAGAGAACCATTTTGAAACTTGGTTTTTTAGTGTCAGTAGCGTGTATACTTTCACATGCATTTAGTGGATAGTTGTAATTTTGGAATTACAAATAGACACTTCAATTTTATTTATCTGTATGTATAGATGTTTAGATATCAAAACTAAACATAAGTATTATTCATAAGGATAATGTAGAATCCTATTCGCGAATATTTTTCAAGAGAATTTCATTCACTAAATAAATGGTCACACGTACATTACTACCATGTAATATTTATGTCATACATTTTATCGATGAGCAACGAAGAAACATTATTTATAGGTACATAATGTAAACATCCGCATTTGTTGTTATAAGTACCAAAAGTTACTTATTGCTGCATTATATCGATAAAAACCATTTTATAATAAAATGTTTAGACATGGGTTGCTTAAGGTCATCTCCAGCTTCGCAATTGAACATATAATCCGTAATAATAAATTATTTGCATTTTTTTCTTGGAAGAGTGTCCATCGACTTATATTTTGTAATGTATTACATTAAGTAGGTATCTATTGTGGGTATGTAGCAATTGTAAACATGATATTTTGAAAAGAGTAACTGCAGAATTTCTAGAACTGTCTCGATAAGATCAATCTGTCATCCTGACAGTTTAAGTGTAAAGGTTTCATAAAAAATAAAAAATATATATTTTGATATAGCTATTAATGCCTAAATTGCCTGAGTAATACCGAAGGGAACAGCTATATATACGATGCTAGTGATCATTTTCATTTGTTAGTAACACAACGTGAAGGAACCTATTATTAGAGGCACGATTCTAATTCCTTTGTCAAGTGTATTATTAATATTCTCTATTATAGTATTGTATGACTGTATGAGCGGTTGTAATGAAACAATGACGGAGTCAAGTTAAAACCAATATAATTTACTTTGTGTCACTAGTTAGGTCGGATATATATTTAACAATCCATTTCCTTATAAGATAAGAATTTTGAACAAACTTACTGACCTATATTTTTATATTACTTAAGGCAAAGAGCGTATGTAAAAAAAATCTATAAACCTTAACCGAATAGCAAAATAGACATGACTGTTCGACCCTGGATCAACGATGGGTTTAAAAGATTCGAAGAGGGGAACTACTATCATTTTTAAAGCATTGAAATTTGACTTATTCTTAATTTTGTTATCACAAAATGAAATGTCAAGCCTAAAATGTTTTTAATACGCAGAATTTAAGCAGATTAAACCGATTATAGTGGACCCCTAGGTCATTCTCATTATTTGAGTTAAAATATCATGGTAGTATCATGGCAATAATAGGTCAACGTCAGGTCCTGATACCCAAGTAGAACTGTACAATGCCTTTTATAACCGACTTCATAAAAAGTAGGAGGTTATCAATTCGACTGTATTTTTTTTTTATACATATATTCGCTCACGCCTGTATTCCCCGCGGGGTAAGATAGCGTTATAGAGCCATAGTTAACTAACATTATGCCAGTTATGTCTAAGTCCCATGTAATAGAGCCATTAACCGGGGACTAAGCTAGACTCCGGGCTGTTTCTGGGAATTTACAGACGGAAAAACTCACTTTGCACGGCCCGGGGATCGAACACAGGAGCTTGTGTCCAACAACTAAACCATCGATGTAACCTGGCTTCTATTCACGTGTTCGTTACAAAGTTGCAAGTTATAAACTGTCAACTGCTTCAATAAAGTATCACGTATATTTACTGAAGTAATATGCAAGATAAGGTACCTATTGCATTAAATGCACTATTTACTGACTTTGCAGATGATACAGATTATAAAGTTTTATATTTGGAATAGGGTATCCTTATCAACATTTATTTAACCTTGTTTGTCATCAAACTGTCTGCTTATTGCCTTTGCGTGTGCCCAAAAGTGGAAAATGTTTGTTAAATATAATATGTGAACTACTTTTATCAAAATATGTAGAATGGGCGAGGTTTGTAATATTAAGAAAATACGCTATCGATACGTTAGAGTACAAGAAAAAAATTACATGCAAAAAATGTAATTAGGCTTCTTGCTTGTCCTATACTTATTTTCTTACTTATGAGTGACATGATTTTTTAGGTAAATTGTCTTACCGTTAAAATATGAAATCTATATTGTTAAAAAAGTTCAAATGTGCTGTTTTTGAAATGAATTTCATAATCAAAAGTAGAAGTTCAGAGTAGTTGAATAAAACTCCCAAAGATTTGAAAATGAAAATGAAAAATATTTATTCAGTTTAGGCCCTGGTAAGGCACTTATGAAAGTCGAGAATTTACCACCGGTTCGGAAACTAGCCTTCTGAGAAGAACCGGCAAGAAACTCAGCCAGGCATCATGTTTATATCATCGAAACAATATAAATTTATTTAACCTTCGTGAGTTTGTATAAAGTTTTTGCTTACAAAATTAATATTCTAAATACAATTTGCGTATCTTTTAAAAGTTATATTCCAATTAAATTACGACAATGAATACCTGCTCGTTACTTGAGCTTTATTATATAAATCTGTCAGTTATTGAAACTGGCTGTACCTTGCTGTAGTATAATTTATCAACTGTTTTGCACGACGATAAAAACATTGATTTTTGTAAGGAGAAGCAGTTTTTTGAAGAGTAAATTTAGGGAAAACCCAAAAAAAGTAGCATTGACGTATGGAAGTATGACTGATTATTACTCTTTCACGCAAAAAAAAATTGAAAAAACTTTTCCACAATGTAGCTCATATTATCAGAATAATACATACTATAATTCATAAAGAAATTTTGTATAAATATGAAGATAAGTCAAATCATGCGCAGACATAGTCATGAGCACCAGGTAGTTTTAATTTTTTTCCCAAGATATGTGGTCATATGGTCAGGCGTCATTAGTTAAGTGTTACAGAATACTATCCCACTAGAGTCATCTTTCATGTGTACAAATGATAAGCAAAGCTCTATATTTATTTGTATTTAGCTCTTACCGGCGACTTTGTCTACATTATAAACGTATCACTGTCCTTGAGGTTAGAGCTATGTCAATTCCAAATTTCAGCAAGTTCAGGTAAAGGGCTCATCCATGTAAAGGTAGCACACACTGAATGGATAATTCATCGCACCATAAATAAATCCATATATCTGCAAGTGATCATCTGGCAGCTTTAAATTTCTATAATGCTCATTTCTGTATTACCATAATTTACCATAAAGAGCAGCCAGGGAACACCCACATTTTGTCACACTATCCAGACATTAGTTCCGGACTCCGAGTTGCTGCTGGGAAATTACAGTTAGAAAAACTCAATAACACTTTGCCCGACCAAGGGATTAAAATAAGGATGTTTGCGATCACTAGACCAAAGTTAAAGCTATTTTCAAATTCATAATTATTATTAATATGAATAAATTTGTTACAGTAAATTAATAATAATTTATTATTGGAATGGAAAATCCGAGTTTGACTATTGGTTTCCTATTGTGTTTTTGTTATTACGAAACAGTACACACTATGTAGTCTCAATCGTACGCCAACTGGGGGACTACCATCATTGGTTTAAGCAGAGCGAATTAAGAACTTCTGAGCTTTGACGTTCCATTTTGATATCGTTAAATTAAACGTCAAAACTAAGAAGTTCTTAATACGTTGTACCTGTTCAGTACCTAAACAACGTCATTCAATCCAATTGCCAGCTCTAACAGGCTGACCCATTCAAAAATACGAAAATATACAAGACTTCTAACTTAACTACAACTTCTAAATTAATACAGCCTTTTAAGGCAAATGTTTTGTAAACAAAATATCTCAGAACAATATGAATGAAAACATTTGAAATAATGTATGGTTTTTGCTCACACAATATGACGTCAACCAGTCATGTAGGTACATGACGATCGATGGTTGCTAATGACAAAGTAATGATGGCAGTTTCAGAGGCTGTACTGAGAATCAACTACTCACGCTTCGCAGAGATACGTATGTAAATTGCGTGTAAGTATTCTTTTGAACCATCTTTAAATTGTACATTGTATATAATTTTTTCTCTATTAACGGACCCTTCTTGTAAATTACGTTCCGGATTTTTATAGGGTTTTACGAACATGTGGGAGTAGAACTCCGATGAGCTTATAGTTAAATAAAAAAGCAACTAGTTATTATGTTTATGCAATTAAGGTCTTTTGATAAAATAATTAAATAACTGTAAACGTGGTTACTATGTGCAGTTTTAGGTCAAATGTTCTTTTCACCCATCCTTGATATTGGGCAGTGACATCAAGGCAATCGTACCGACCCGAACAAGGTCTTAGTGCCAGACTTTTTTGTATTATATAAGATTTTATTACAGTCACGATGGAAGAACGATTATTATAAGATTTAAAAAAAGTCAAAGTAAGTACTGATACTTATTTCCCACCTATTTTTTATGAAGTATATAGAAATGTTTCAAAAAATCCAATTTGTTATCTCTGTAATGCACTACTTCGTTTGGTAATTATAATAATATTTTCATACCTAAATTATCACCTTAAAAATCAGATCACCAATAGTTTAGCAGCTTGTAGGCACGTTTAAAAACATGTAGGTATTGAATACTCAAACGACACATTTATATGAAGGACCTCGGATTCCAACCCTCTTAAACAAATTTCAAAACCGCGTGTGGAAACTAGACATATCAACTCGTAGGTGAATGATTTGCTTTATTATTACAGCTAGCGTAAAAAGTATTGCAAATTACGATACCTTTTGTCATCATAATTGTTCTGATGACACACAAACTAAATAACTAGACCATAGATCCTGTTTGCTTTTTGAACAAATTTTGATTCACAATCGATTAACAGAATTTCGCTAGAAAACAAAAATATTGGATGCATACTTTTTGTTCTATGCTATCTGTGTTTTACGTGTGAATTTAAATATAAAATGATTAAAGATTGCAAATGAATGGATATTGTTTTGAATTAGTAACAAGATAATGGTCAATAACACCATCAATATTATTTTGATAAGACGATAGATAACACCGATAGCGTATTGTAAAAATAATCCGTCAGTAAGTGCCTGATGATGTGTCTAAAGAACCCATGCACATGTTCACGGGTACATTTACTGTAAATTGTACAGTGAAAGCCCAGAGTGCCTTAAGCGCAAAGGATGCTTTATAGTGACTTAAATAGGAAATAGCTTCTTAAGAGAAAGTAAGTTTTGTTAAAAGAACTGTATTTACTGAAATATAAAGAGATACATTACAAAATAGGCAATATTTTATCTACATAGAAGTGTAGCATGTTTACTAGGTATCATCAACGTATACAACGTCACATTTGCTAAATTAAAATGTGTACTATTCAATACAGCATTAAATATAATTGCACAATATATCATGATCCTACATTTAACATGATTCTCGTATATATAAATCAACGTATATATTGTGCAATTTTTGTAATAGGTATAGAATGCCCTTGTATTACGATCAAAGGTAAGAAGGCATCCCCTATCTATGTTATATCCAAATTATCAGAGCAAATAAAACTGATAGCGATTACGTTGGGTCACTTTGAACTCGTCGAATGCGGTAATAAGTAGAATACTTTGTAGGTAAATATCCACTGAAACAAATGACTCACGAATCTCGCTGATGGTCATAAACGAAAAGACGTATCCCAAAAATAGAGTTTAGTGTATAATTAAAATAGTTATTTCTCACCTACACGCATACACCGTATTCCAGCTGTTGACAGGAGCACGTGTCAAAACAATAGTAGAATTGATCACAGTTAATCAGCAACACTTGATGATATTATGATTCAGTATTATGATCGCACACTGACTCATTGGCTATTTTTCATAACGACCGTCCTGTACGACCGCACAAACATCAATGACTATTGACACCCTATCACCCGTTGACTCAAGCGCACGCGATAATAGGTGAAATTATGACTTTCGGTTACACAAATCCATTAATGATGAATTGCGTGTGACGTATTCAACTCTAGGTTTACTTAAAATTATGTAAGCGTTTGTAAGTTGCTCTACAGAGTTTTGCAACATTAGTAGACCAAGTTCAAGGTTGTAGCACACATGAATGATTACTGTTAGCCTTGAAGGTATCTAACTGCCTTGTCAAATGACGATTGATATCCGAATACACACCTAATTAGATGCATTAGTATAGGTTTTATTAATATTGTACAGTGCATTTTGTAATCGCTTAATCGTACTTCGCCTTGTCAGTTAAACTGGTTTATCAGGTCAGTAGAAAGTTGGCCATTTTAAAATAAGTGTCTTTCACATGATGCGCTTGCGGAGTTTTAACTACTTACAACATTCTGAAAATGTATACCTTGATCTATACATCTATACCGATAAATAAAATTGAAGTGTCTGTTTGTAATTCCAAAATAACAGCTTTTCACTAAATGCATATAAAGTATATATAAAAAACCAGGTTTGAAATTTTTTTCTCTGTCTGTCTGTCTGTCTGTCTGTCTGTCTGTTTGTTCCGGGTAATCTCTGAAACGGCTGGACGGATTTTAACGGGACTTTCACTGGTAGGTAGCTGATGTTTCATGGAGTAACTTAACTGTCCGGTGATCATGATTTACATATTTTTTTGTAAGTGAACATTCCACGGAATCGATTTTTAATAAATCACAGTTAAATGCTATTGTATTGCGTAATCAATTGAACAATATAATCTTGAAGGGTACCAATTTGTCTCAAGTTCAATCTACATTTCCCGAAGGTATTGTAGTAATAGTAGTGTCATCCTGACATATAGCGAATCTGACGCCGTCTTTCAGGCACTACTTCATATACGTCTTTGAATTTCTTCTCACACTGAACACATAGAAAGAATGCGATGTGAGATATTTTGTCATGTGTCTGTGTTCGAACTGAAGACAATTTATTCCTAAAGGATGATGAAAGACCATCAAGTCGTTACAACTACGCAAACTCATATTCGCAATAACAATATTAGTAAGGTCTCGGCGGGTATTTCGAGTAATAACCTTTATCAGGCAGCACAGGCTTGCAATATCTCTCGTGCCCTCTGCATCGTCAGTGCCTCATACACATAACTATAACGCACCTAGACTCCAAATAAATATTAAAGTGTTATCACCTACATTTGCATCACTCAAGGTCACTTTACTTTGCATAGGATCGCTCTACCGTACTCGTCTCGTCGGTTATTTTCGGACAATTCATTGATTTTACATGGCAATGTATTTAGCTCTATCGCTGAATATAATCAAGACTCTTATTAGGGTAGGCATGGATAATGGAGAGCTATCGCATTTATGTAACAATTGTTTTATTACATCCACCTTAAAATACATTTACAAACGAGAAATTAATTAAAAGCCTAATTTATATTCTACTACTTATTGTTAAAGTAACAATGACGCATAGCAGCTGTATGCAAATTTGTTGTTGGAAAATAGATCATTCGAAAACAGTGTTATAATATATAACTTTTTTCTTTTTGCATGCCATAATAAATGTTATCAAACTATTTCATTTGCATTTTTATAAATTTGTTTATATCAAATCTTTCACTTTTCCGTCTATCGACTGTATTTATAAGTTTTGTTTGAAAACAATAAGAAACTCTACAATAATTTTATAGAAACTCTTGCTGAAATATCAAATATCAAATTGGCCCCTATTCCTCCAAAGAAATTGTTTTAATCAGATAAACTTTATCCAAGATTAAACAGAATTGTTCTAGAACAGAAGGAGTAAAATCAGTGAAATATTTATTCAAAATATGTTCAGGGTCGATTGTACTACAAAGATAAAGAGAGGCAATTCGAAGGAGCCGAAGAGCCGCTGGTGAGAGCCGTGCGACGCAGCGGCCCCGACTTACTAAGAAAGGGATGTGCCCCCTGACAAGGCTCAAATTAACGAGGACCCGCTCCGCTCCAAATTTACATGGGTATGCATGTTGCGCTCAAAGATACTACTGTACTGGCAACTGGATTTAGTGCCACGAATAGTTTCGTAACTCCGGCTCTAAGCGAGCTACTTGCATACGGAGCTGTAATTAAAGAAGTCTCGAATGAACTGTGACCGGGACTTAATTGTACTAGACGCTTTTGTTAATTTGTACCAACTTTGCTAGCTTCTCCAAACAATCTACAACGTACAACGGTTTGCTTAGGCATGGCGCGAGATACTAATGCTCGTGGAAATCTTGTTTTACTCGACGTTTTAATATTCTATTTACATTTATAAAACAATTTATTAGCCTTGGATAATGGAACATTATAAATATTTTTGCTATTCGTTATCTAGATTGCACCTACATACTCTCGGTTACGCCATGATTTCTATCAAGAAAACGAATCAGGTTGCAACTGTAAGGTGTAACATAGAAAAGAGGTTAATTTAAACAAAAAAAAATACTAATAGAATTGTTTGTGACCGATGCGACTAGCTTAATTTTCTTCCGATATATGTAATACATATGTATGTATTTTGAATCGTAACGCTCAGTTTCCACATAAAACTAACTATTAATTACGTAGTAAATTAATATGGTACTCAACTCTTTCCCTATTTTTATCAGATATATTACGATTTAAGCAACCGAGCAAGGCCACTTGAAAATGATCCTAAAATAAGTTGCAATACTCTGTTCCCAACAACCGACGCGAACGATTTACCAATTCAAGGGGAAGCCAAAATTGGCAAACTTAAATTAAAATTAACTTTAACAGCAATCTCGGTGGCTTCCTTGATAAATCAATAATTTATTCGTTTCGTGCGGCTTGTAGATATAGGCCATTTGAGTGCAGTTACAGGGTGCGGGCGCATAGTAACACATAGCTCCGCAAAGCGCTTAGCACGGAATTCGATTCAACTAATGCCGCCTAATCCTGACCGGAGGCACACAAATGGCACGGGGTGCATTCCGAAAGGCTATGTGCAATTTGCAGTAGGTGATTGATGATAATCCCTGGCGCATCTGTGCGAGGACGAAACAATGCACTCCTCTCTTCACCGAGTTATACAATTTTCGCTGCTCGTCAATTGTTTCTATCCAATTCCATTTATTAACGTCTATTCGTTCTTTCAGTACTTTTTCGTTTTTTCAGTATGCATTATATTGTTAGACAAGATACTTTGTGTTTTCACTTCAATTATCAATGCTAATAACGTTCTGTATACATATATAACCTTTTTACAGTTGAAGTCACTGACCTGGTTTTGCTGAATAACCAGAGGAAGGAGAGAAGACCCGGAGGACATAGCCTACTTTGTATACCTAGAAAGTTTTACGCAGATAAAGTCGCAGGAAACTAGTATTTCATATAGTTTTCAAGTCACTAAAGCCGGCTGATCTACTTAAGTATACGTTTCATAATACAACTACTGCAAGACTATTAAAAAAAAATTCGTTTTAAGAGAATACTTTTTTATTTTAATGCGCAATGAAAATGTAGCGTGTTTTATTCCAAATAAATCCCCGTCAGTTCCGGTGTGTGGTGCGCTGGGGCGGAATGGGGAGCGGAAGGTGCTTCGGAACAGGATGGTGTAAGATAAAGAGAACATTTCCTATAGCACGTCTTGGGAGATTTAGCAACATTCAGAGGCCGCCTCGTTCTTAATGCGCCGCCGGTTAACGGTGATTCTATATTTTTGGGTTCTTTGTGCATTCATGTTTTATAGAGCTTACAGAAATATTTTTAATTTTTCATGCATCAACGCTCATCTAAGGGCCTTATACCAGCTCTTATTGTTATGGTACTTATATTAGGACGCGGCTACGGAATTTTACACGTCATATCCATCTGTCACATACGATGATTTAAACTATCAAGACAAACGCTTGTGGTAAGTCGAAAGCTCGTCTGATAGTAAGCATGTATACATCAGTATATCTAGTAGGCTACGATTATTGGCATATAAACAGTTGAACGTCAGCGGTGCCATGTATGCTGTCTACTGACTGTGTGGAATCGTTGTGAAATTGTATAAGGGACTATGACATTTTCCGACTGCTATTGATAAATAAGTAAGATGGTAAGTATGATCGCTTACCGTAGAAATATGACATTATAAAATTTAACGCCGTCCTATAATTCTTAAATTTAATTCCGGTTATAAAACAACATGGCTATAAGAGAGATTAACACTAAAGCAAACCCGAACTAAAATATGTCTCATCATCATGAATTTAAGAGTAATGAGACTTGTCGGTGTAACCGATGCAACTCTTTCCACTTGTCTCTGTCCAGTGCCATCTCTTTGACCTCCTTATACGACATGACAGACACCTTTTCTTTAACTTGTCCCATGTATGTTAATCTTGGTCTTCCTCTTCCTCTCCTCCCTTCTACCTTTCCTTCTATTATGTTTTTAAAGAAGCTGTCATACCGCATGAGATGGCCAATCATCTTTCCCCTTCGATTTTGGATTGTTCTCCATAGTACTCTGTGTTCCTTCACAATTTTGAGTACACAAAATATGTCTATAACTGTTTAATTCCGTATCACGAAAAGTAACATCATTGCTAAACGAAGGAATATCGTAGCCAACATTTGTAACAAGGGAGAATACGTTTGGATTTCCTTGTGCAAACAGATTTACAAGCATTTTGTTCACGTGTCGGTAAATAATCGTCCAAAAAGTGTATGTGATAAGGAAAACGTGTTATTATTGTACGCAGATAATTAACGCACGAAACAGGGTGAGTATTTGCGAATAGTCTCAAGGTAATAACCGGCATTAATAGTCAATTACTCAAGCATATTACTGGTACAAATCTGGTTTGTATCCCTAAGGCCATTACTGTGCAGGGGGGTTTATTAAACTGATCTATACGCTCTATTTTAGCGTCATTACATAGGGATTTATCTCTTAGGTAGCATTCTTAAACTAAATGCAGTTATTTCTATATTTTTAAGTCAAAAGGTAGTGATATGCTAAGAGAAGTATTATTCACATTTGCGAAATATATCATTTAATTCTACCTATTATATATCTATAGAAATGAAAGTCAGTTAGCCTAGAGCTTCGTAATACCATGAAAATTCTTCAAGTAATATTGAATCTTATTCCTGCACGTAATATAATACATAATCATATTTTGCATAAGCACATACACAAACACATTGGTTAGAAACAATCACTTCCATTAACGTGATCATTACACTCCACTTTCCACAGATTATGTAAAATCAATTCATATATGGTATCCAAAAAAAATATTCGCTGCGAAGTATCTACCTCTACATAACCATACATTAGATAACACAATATATAATGCTCACGCCTCTATATCTAAACCGATGAAGAAGGTAGATGTGTACGTATAGTAACACCCATACTTCGTCAGTTGTGTTTAATGCCCAGGTAATAGTGGGCGAGCCTATTCACCAATATATTAAGCGAGCACTTATCCAGACTCCGGGCTGCTTATGGGCAGTTACAAAAGGAAAACTGCAATATAACTTTGCCCGACCCGAGGATCGAACTCAAGACCTCAAGTTCCGCAGTAGCGCTTGCGACTACTAAACCAACGAGGCAGTCTACATTATATAAACTATATAATACCCAAAAATAACGGTCGTTGCATTTAATTGTATTTATCTCGTAGCAAATTCAATTCTTAATATTGTTAGAAATACTTGCATCATACTTAAGTAAGATATAAAACCCTTTAGTTCTTACAGTTAAGATGAAAGACAATGAATACTTACTGAGAAACTTTATACGGTTAACCACAATCGAATTAACATCAATGCAATTTCATACAGAAGTAAATAATTAAGTGAATCCGATTCCAAGTTTCAGATTTGAAGTTGGCAATACAGGAGCAGTCACTAGAACAATTTTACATTGAAAATTATTCGCCGCGGGTTTTGGAAAGCTCTCCGTGAAAGATCCCGTCTTTTGAGCGCTCTCATTGACGCAGCCAGGTGCCTTGTTCAACAACTTTTTCAAAGACAAACTTTGCAGACAGCTGCATGCGTTTCACGTTTTGTCTGCTATTCACCATTTTTCTATTTACTCATATGAATTGTCAAACAGGGAGCGGTGCTTTTTAACAGTTTTGTTACGCAAAAATCTGTGTTTCTGAGACTTTATTTTTTGTTTTGTTCTTAGCAGAAAATGTAGACTTAAATATGGGCTGCGCTGCGGTGAGGACCGCGATCTTGTTCCAACGCTCTTTGTTAACAAATAAGTACTGAGTGAATACATTTTATACCGAAATAGCACTCCAATTTAAAGGCCCTCTTAACCGTTTTAGATGTTTAAAAGCATATTATTTACCCTGAAAATAAATAAACTGCTGACTTATCTCCCCGTTCTACCTTTCTATTAATCATTTAGAAATGTATCAAATAATATAGACTAATTATTTGTACAAATGAATCGTTTTAATTATTGTACCTACTCAGCTGTCAATATTCCTGTAATTATTTTGATTATAGCACGCTTATGTCCCGCAAATGTTGATAAATTGCAAATGCACATACAATTCAGGACATGCCTACTATACTTACGTGTACATACAATACATCGTGTTATCATTCCGCTTATAACAACATCCCTCATATGTTCGGAAATACTTAATTATTTCTGAGCTATTTTTCACTTAATGTTATTACTTTAAAGAATAAACATATTAACTAGACTAAATTCAAATTCAAACTTATATTTATTGATAAACTTGCGACCCGCCTTCGCTTTACTTCAGGTAACGAAAAATTTTCTCTACTGTCTAAATATATATATAAAACAAATATTGTTTTAGCTAAGAACCTTTAAATTCAACGCGTGTCATGTTAAAAAAACTACATTAAGTATCAAGATTTGTAACGTAGTTTAGAAGAACTATGCGAAACAAATTTATTTTGACTGTTTGATAGACAAAATAATTTCGTACTTCAATTTATACTATTTAAAAATAGCAATGCATATCAAAAGGGGCAAAGGGACATTCCAGGCAACCGATATCAATAGTAAAATAGCTATTTGGGGCGCTGCTGACGAATGCAAAAAATCTGATACTACAAAAATCCATCCTTATGTTATAAATTATATTACTAACCCGACTTTTTCTTACCTCCTTCGTATGAGTTTATGGGTGATGCATATACTAGAACTCTAGGAAAAATGTAGATACTTAAGGAATAAGTATCGATCTGGAACGTAAACTGGATACTCCTTGTAATACTGTCACCCGCACGACCCACTCGAGTGATTAGTGTGCATACACTGTAGTTAACTGTCTGGACTAATATCCGAAGCACGCTGCAACGAGCCTTCATGCAACATATCTATATTTATATTATAATACTATGATGTGATTAGAAATCATTTCAGATAACGCTTCTAATATATGAAATTCTCGCATCGCAGTGTTTGTTACACTCTGAATGAAGACTGGACTGGTAAGTCTGAGAATCAGTAAACATTTATTTTTCATACTCCTAAATTGTTACTCCAAAATAAAATGTTTGTCGGGCACAGCTAATAATATAATATGACTAACGGTATCGTCGTGTTTGGAAATAACAAATTCAACACTTCAACAAATTCAATTTTATCTTATTTTTGCTGTTCAAATTAATTGTCTTGTAAGTGAAAGTCAGAAAAGTACTTTTCTCTGTATCATTCTAATCATTATTGATATTTTTTTTGCTATTTGTAGCAGAATTCCAAATATAAATGTCTTGTTCTTATTCTTAGAAATCAGTAGCGCTCAAATTTAATTTCAAAGTGAAAAATAAGTAGCGTCCGATAGTTATGCATATTTTATGGAGTATCTGATGTTGCCTCAGCGCTGGGGCGAGTATAACTTGCATCTTACTGTAATGTACGGGAACAAAGGAGGCGGTAATAACTCCCTCCTAGAGCTCCCTCAAGTAACACTACAGGAACAACTCCATAGACTTCTTACAAATGGACGTCCACGAAACTGTTCCTTTGGTAACTTTTTAAAGAGAAACCCCAACTAAAAGGACTACCTTTTAGAGAATATTTTCGTCATATGCCATTTGCATCGTCAATTCTAAAATATGAAATTGAATGACCCTATTAATACTGGAACAAGGGCTGGAATAGCTACGCTTGGTTACTGTTATAAAACCAGTCTTCTGGAGTTTAAAGGCGTCAGATTTTATTCGGTAAATGTTTTATGTACTTAGACATCTTAAATAAGTAATGCTATTAGATAAAAAAATGAGGAGCTCGTGGCACAGTTGCTATTGCGCATATCATTCGATCACCGAAGTTAATCAACCCCTACCCAAGCCAGTAGTTGGATCGGTGGACGGTGATCGCCAGAGTTCCTTCTGTGCCTCGGAGAGCACGTTAACCTGTCAGGCCTGGTTGCCATTTGAATAACTTCATCAATTGTTACAGGTCAATCGGATCGGCCTATGAGAGTCTGACAACTGCTTTAACTCAGATTTTCGATTTTCTCGTGGAAGGGTTTATAAAAGCCAGATGGCAGTCGCTTCGTATATAAATCAGGTGGTCAGCCACGACGGATTGAATCAGTGCCGACCTCAACAATGTATGTGATAAATCGAAACATTTTCTATATTTCAAATTATATTTCAGCGTAACCAATAAAACCTATGAATACCAAAAACTATTAAATAACTCCACATTTACCTACCATGTAAGAGTACTATCAGAATACATTTTAATAACAACAAAGCAGATCATAAAATACTTGTAGAGAAGTAGCGAAGAATAGTAATATCGTAGTGTGTTCGAGTACATTGTGTTATTGCGTTATAAATAAAACTATCATATGAACCCAGTAAAGTGCGCTGGATGGCCGGGATGATACCGATAGTTCGCCTTAACTTCCACGGAAACGATCGACAAATATCAACCACCGCCTTTTGTGATGAGCTCGCTTGCGATTCGACACAATACTTTAAAACCTCTAGAACTCTAAGCTTCATACTCTGCAACTTCGAGTTATCGAACAATGGTTTATTTTTAATTTTGTACTTCAGTAATTTCTTAGCGTTTTATGTGGCATCAATATTTTGCTGGAGTACGTCATTATGAGATTGTAGTCACTTAACCACCTCAGGGGTCTTAATAACTCCTAATAATAATGGTCTTGGGGGCTGCGATAAGGCGTCTATCACGCCTGTGACCCACTTTTCATCGTCGTTCTGCAATGCTTCTATTTAACCTTACATTTACTCATACGTGGTGAACATTATCATAAACACAACTGATTAGGGCTGTACGCGATTATATTTTTGTACAACGAAAGCAAATAGAAAATTCATAAGGAAAATTGGTCTACAATATGTAAAGTTTTTACATAGAATCCGATGCACATTATATTATATCAGAGTATAAATTGATTACAACGCTCCTTATCTGGTTTTTTTCTTGTTTCGCTGATATTATTAGTAATAGGGTCAATGGCTGGCATTCGCGTCACACTTGTGGACAGGTGCTGCTTGTAGGGGCTGTTCATCGCAAGCTTCACATTTAGATAAAAGTAGAACTACTAGACTTTTACTTTTATCGACATTTGAGCATTGGAACTGTGTCCATGGGCTAATATTTCTTGTGTGTTTTATTTTGTATTTTTTAAATTGTATAATTTAATGGAAAAAAGGAATTACTGAGATTCTTGCCAGGTTCTTCTCAGTAAAAGCAACCTTCCGAACCTGGCGGTAGCATGTATAATCATGTATAATTATGTCATTCTGTAGATTTGAAAGAACTTTGTGAAAAATCTAATCGAATAAAGAAATTTTAGATTTTGTGTTTGTGTAGAATAATTTTAACGTGATACACTGCTTACATTGCGAAATGAAAACCTACAATGCATTCATAAGCACCCGACAGATGAATTTAATAGTTAATCTTTGCATTGGTTCACACACAGTACACACGTATGTATCAGTAGTGTTTACGCTCGTGATCCGTGGGATTATTAATATGGTCTATTAATTTAGGTATACATTGCCGGTCTCAGATGGCTAGTGGCCGTCCATTATCCAACAAAGCTGAGGATAACTCCATAATAATGCAACACATTGGCCGTTAATGTACTGCAAATTACTTGTCATTAAGCTCAGTCAGGTAGGCCTTGTAATTACTTCGGACAATGACACATATGGGTTATGAATTAATTGGACTAAATATGTGTTCTTAGATGACAATTAATACAACGTAATTGTTGTTTTTTTGGTTCGGAAGCGACCATTTCTCTGCTAGATAAAGTCTAAGAGTTTACCTGCTTTTAGATCTATATAAATAACGTTTTGTTTTAGTTTTTTATTATAGCTTAACCACCAATGTCCCACGGTTGCACGCACGTTGACTACCGTTCATTTTAAGAACCGTTTATTTATTATCGACACAAAAAGTCTACAAGTTTTGACACTTTACCAACGTAAGCACACGCCATTTCAAAAGCGTTATCTAGGGCATAGTTGATAAAAAGAAAAAAATATATATACAGTCGACTTGATAACCTCCTCCTTTTTTTGAAGTCGGCTAAAAAAAAACAAAATAATATTAACACACAAGATGAAATGGTGCCAGCTGGAAAGATATCGAGTCCATTTCAAGCATTTGAATTACTTCTCGGACATGCAGGTTTCCTTACGATCTTCTTCTTTACCGTAACTTCGCTTCCATATCTATAAAACTCGCATCGATCCGGTGCTGTCGTAAAGGACGCCCATACACACTTCTAATTTTATAGATTTAGTATGATCAAAAATAGTCCACATCCTTTTTTTGTTACATAAAAGGCGTGAAAACACTAGCTAACATTAATTATAAAATTACGGCCATAAAGAAAAAGTTTGCTTACGTTTCACCGCACTGCGGTCGCTGAAAAACTAATCTACCGAGCGCTAAATATCTTATTAGTAAGTAACGTACAAATAAAGCATTTTTGTATGTGAGTTTACTCGAAGGAGTAGCGGTGTAGAGGGTCAGAGGTGTACTTATAGTACACCCAAATTTCGTTAGTTATGGTTAAGTTCTCATATCATAGGGTGCAAGTCTAATACCATTGGCAGCATGCCCTGGGAAATTAGGAATTTTATTATCTACTATAAAATCATTTCTATCGATTGGTAACTCCGTTTTGGACTCTTCGAATGCAAAAGAGATATTTTAGAGCTCAACGCCACACCATCACCACCAGGGATCCCACCCCGTTTTAGTTTCGAAACTGCCCTACATGAGTCTATATCTCCACCGAACAGAAGATCGTAACCGATGAATGCTTCCATATAGTTGCCTTGGGTTTCTCGGGTGAGTTAGTCCCCAGCGTTCCGTTGAGGGAAGGGCCGTGGACGAGAGTACACGTAGAGATTGAATGACAGAGTTATACGTCATATACAACTGTCTCATATATGATAGGAAAATCTGTCATCTATACAAATATTATAAAAAGCAAAGATTTGTATGTTTGTTTGTAAGGAATTGCTCAAGTTTGTTTGTAAGGAATTGCTCAACAATTTGGACGATTTTAAAAATTATTTTTACCATTTGAACGCTACATTATCACTGATTAATATAGGCTATATTTTATCCCTGAAATCCTACCGGAATGGGAACTACGTGGGTGGAACCGTGACGCCCGCTAATGGTACAATACCTTTATATTGCTAGGCAGAGCTTATTCGTTTTTAATCTGGGAATTTTTGGAAGCTTAAGAATTTATTCAGTAAATTTTACATATTTTTATTGCAATAATAAATAGCCGATGTGTCTAGTGTCTCCTCCGCTTAATAACGGTCATTTCCCGTTCTCCACAAAGTTCAATGGCTCGGTTCATTGTCTCGTTCCACGGCATGATTTTATTTTACGATCCAACTACAAGTACTTGCACATACGAAGATACATACATACTTGTTATACATTTTATATTGTTGAATAAACCTGGAGATTATACAATGCAAATATGCAGTTCATTCAGATTGCTTAACTTTTGCTCACTGTATTTTCCGGGTAAAGATTATTTTAGTGTTTGCATAATTATCGTAATGTGCAAGTAAAAAAACAAGTTAAATTTATATTAACAATAATATTTATGTAAAGAAGAAAATACGAGCACATATTATATTGAATACAAAAAATAAATTATCGTTTTGTTTGCCTTGCTTTGCTAATCTCAAGAAAGCCTGTATCTTTTTCACATTAATAATATATAAGCTTACTATTATTTAAAAGAAAAATAATTATGGATTCTGTGCAAAAAACTCATGAAGTTGCTATATAATAAATACATAATAATAAAAGCATGCCTTAGTTATGTAATGTGTAATTAAAGTAAAACTTTTCCTCTTAATACGGTTTGTTTATTTCATTTGCCCTTATCCTTAAATATATGTTATCCCAGGTTATATAAAAAATATATACTAATGGTACCTCCATTATTAATGTCAATGGCAATTTAAGGATACTAACGTTATTTTTCCTGATTTGATAAGGGTTACCTCTCATATATAAGAGTGTATTATTACTAGGTACTTGCTGTTTTATTATACATTTACCGGAGTGCCATTAGGGAGCTTCTTTTACTGTATTAAATTATGCAAGTCAACATAATATATCGGTTCAACATTGTTTATTTATTACAAAAACAGTCGTTTTAGGGATCGTCAGAACTTAACTTGCGAACTTAAAGGCGATAAACAAGATATGAAACGGCGCGTATCCTTAATGTCATAAAAATACGTATAATAGAAGGAAGGAAATAGGTGATTTCCACGATGAAAAGGGAATTAAAGGGCTAACTCTCTCAACAAATACCCAGTAACTCGTCTGTTTGTCTTCAGTACAAAGAGTAATAAGTTAAAACGTCAAGTGTACGGGGTACGTACATATTTTATGTTGTTAAAATAAAAAGTGGAAGGAGTGCTTTAAGAGGAAGTCTCTCGGTTCGCATCAGTATTCCGCACACCATTCGGCGGGAGGCAACAAATTCCCAAAATTGAATTTTACGAAACGAGTTGAATACGACACGGAGTACACAAACTTGAAAAGGAAACGAGATTTTTATCATTTCAACAATGACTTTATTCCCACATTCTTGCGTGTCTGCGGATAAAACACTTTCAGAAGTGCATATTATACTGTGTTACCACACTATGGAATTATTATGCTTGTAATTGTATGATCGACAACCTCTGAGTCATCTCAGGTCCTTAAACTGCAGATACAGCTAAATCAACTCATGTTATAAGCAACTGAAGTTTAAGATTATAGTTTCAATAACCTAATAATTATTTACTAAAATAATCCATTTACTTTTTCATCTATTCGGCCCAAAACACGGTTGAGTTAAGTGGAATCGTGGATATCAATAAAGGTCTGTTGAAACTTAAAAGTCCCATATCGTTCCGGGGTCTACTCTCTCTCTGAAAACGAAACTTCAACCTAGTTCAGTATCGCGTTGTTTTTATCAAACTTTAATACTGATTTAGTTTTTAATAATTCAATTAAGATAGGTTTAGAATATTTATAAACGACAAAGAATTTTCTAGTAGACCACGTTCGGAAAAGCGAGTAGACCCCCTGAATGCTTGCGAAGCGCAACAACAAGCCCGGGTCACGTGTACGGTGTATTCCGAACGTTTGCCTCTGAATTACAAGTCATACTGTGGTTAGCCACAAATCCTTAGAAATATACCCTTTTAAATGTGTATATAAATAAGAGGGTTTGCTCTAAATTTGCCTTGTATAGTTTACATTTCGGAGAGAACAGAAATTATGTACAATAATATTCAGTGGCATTTCGCTTGTCCCACGCAGCTCCTACGCTTTTTTCACTTGGATCAATCTCCAAGTCTAAGAATATTTTTAAACAAAACTAACAAAATATTTTTACGAATACACACACAATTTTACTCTGAAACAGTTTATTCACAATGTCTGTAAACATCTTTATTCAGCTGTTTACGAAATATATAAAAGTTTATAAGTGAGTGAGCTCACTTTGCAAAAATCTATTCGCGTACAACTTAGATAGGGACAAGAAAAATCAAGATATTAAGTCTTGGATAAGTCGCAACGACCATTAAATTCTAGTCTTTGTGCAATTTAACAATTGCAGTTTCAGAGATGATCCTTTGAAAGTTACATCATACTTCAGCTCTGCTTTGAAATCGCGCTGGTATTTTGTAAATTACAAAAGTGAAGACGGGGAAGAACATGATTATTATTTAGAAAACTGATGGCTGAGACTATTGAGCTTTTTAGAGACTATCCATTTTTAGACTATTAAAGGCAAACCTGGGTCAAGAAATTAATATATTTTGGAGGACTATTAATAGCTATGTAGGTAGGTACTTTATAGATAAATTAAAAAGATTTCTCTTTCTTACTCTATAACGGGAGTGTTGCACTCTGGCTCGGTAATTAAGTCCCAAATTCTTGGTGTGACTGGAAATAACCATAGAAGAAAACAATTCAATAAAATAAATAGGAGGATAGTAAAATATACCAGATCCAATATGCGAATCTATCCTCTTAGCAGCAGTAAAATCTGATTCCTTAAAGTCAAACATATAAGCACAAATCCAGCTTCCAAATAACTGCCAAACTTGACCGGGTGGATATAATCGATATTTCGTAACAAGTATTTACAAATTGCACACACACTTAGCATCTGGCAGTGGGTTATGTTACATTACTGTTACCAAATTGATATTCAACGGGCAATGCTGTGGGGCGTGCCTCGAAATATAAACGCGGTAAACTAACGTCTATTTGAAATTAAACTTTGCTTTCCCGATCATATTACAATATGGCTTTTCCAATTTCCAGCTGAATCATTGATATATTCGCAGGTTTCATTTATTACGAATGTATCTTTGATGAATATACTATAATACTAATCATCATAGAACATAATAGAAGGGAAGATAAACTCAAAACTCAAACTCAAAAAAAAAAACAATGATATACCTTATACATCAGAATATGCTATAATTCATAAAGATATTTTGTGAACAAAATATAACGATAAGAACTAATTCTACGCAGACAAAGTTGCGGGCAGAGCTACAATATTCATTTATCAACTGTTTTGTGATTAAGTCTTCATACGTAATGTACACACTTACCCACCTGAAGTGTGAAACACTTAATGAAAAATATTTTATAATTTGTGATTAAAACAATAATTCTTTTGCATCTTCACTAGGGATCACTTTACGAAATGATGATATCTTCTTACATTATAAATAAGTAGGTTTTACTAACTGAATGGCTGAATCCATGTTGCAAAAATTGCAAATTTTCTCCTTAATTTTTATTACTTGCTTATAACTTGCATAGTTCGGACAAAGAGGCAAACAGAAAGCTAGTTCTTTTATAAATACATCTTTGATCATAGGTCTATTTGCCACATCTCCAAGCAATTACTGCCCGAGAACAGTTCAAAAGCCTGTTCCCACTACAGGTGCCTGTCGTATCCTAATTACTTCACACTAAACTAAGAAAGCAATTAGCGAAATTATGACACGTCGGCAGGCTTATGGTCCTACAAGTTATAATAGAAAGAGCACTTTATCATGTCAAGCTCTTAACACTCCGTTTAATTTCCCTTTGAACAGTAAATTAAGACATAAAATCGTTTACGTCGAAATGTAATTATAGCGAATGAATCGAATCATCTAAAATTACTATTAAAATTACTGGCGTTGTGCCTGGGCCCGTTCAAATCTCTCTTTCAATATCTGAGTTCTTATTCAATGTCATTCATTTGGAGTAGGGTATGAGCCAAGCTTGCCGAGGTTTATGCTGGCGATGGAGATCTATTGTATCTTGACCAGATGGTACATCGATGTCTCTGAAAAGAAGAATGACGTCATTCTGAAACTGGGTTAAAAACATAATTCGTTAATAATAGATTAATGAATTAATGAAAAATTCTTGAAAATATCTATACATATCTATTAAAACTGAATTACATGCAAAGTTAAACAAAACACTTTATTTATTTGTATGATAAAATATAAAACAACAAGCAAGCTTTCATTCAATTTAACTTTTAACCTGAATTCCGGACCATTCAACCACCTCCATTGTTTCAAGTTACATTTACTAGAATTAAAATTATCTGTTGGACAATTGATTTTATACGGTTATTATTAAGTTGGTAAACAGACGAGTATGAGCAGTCAAATATTAAAATCATTATCGCCCTTGAACTGATCCCCTGCATTTATCGAAGTCGTGAGACGAAGCGACTATAAATTATGTCTGACCTTTGAAATCCCTTTTCAGGTATCGGTGCCCTGGTTTTAAAAGCAAATTTTCAAATTTTCTGACTCTTTTGAATCACTAATAAATTGCCCAAAAAATATTGGAAAAATACGAAACTGTTAATACTTTAAATTATATATTGAGTTTTCCTGACGCCAGATCTACTAAAATGCATTGTGTTTCAGGCTGTATCGCAGTCTGACTCGTTTCTAGATTCAATTTTAAAAATTTGTTCCTCTTCCAACTCGCATCCTGAATATCAATAGGAAAGAGTTATGCCTAGCGTTGTCTTGTTTTCTTACAAAATTTAAAGAATATAAACATCGTATGAACTTTTCCTTTATTGGACAAGCTTCAGTTTTAAGACTACTCATTATAAGCATGCAAAATTATGTATGAGTTGGGGATTCAACTCTACTTTGTCAATATTTATGCACTTTGAATCTATGTAATGAAACTAGCTGAGCCCCGCGGTTTCACCGTAGATTCACAGACACAAGACACACGTAGATTTAGTTTTATGCTTCATGTCGCGGGACCCTAATATTTTTTAATAAATAAAGTAGTCTAGTTATTCCTTGAAACATCAGCTACCTGCCAGTGAAAATCCCGTTAAAATCGGCTGGCTTGCATACAGAAATTAGTATATTTTAAACTGAAAAGTTACTAATCTTATATAGCCTGCAGCTCAAAATCCTTTCTTAGGGGATGCCTACGTCATAATAGCTTTATGTACGCAAAGTCTCAGCCCAATCGGTTTAAAATTAGCAATGTTTCATATAAACTATCATCCCCTATTTTAAGCCCTTGGGGGTAGAATTAATCAAAATCCTTTCTTAGCCGATGCCTAGGTCATAAGATCTGCCTGCATGCCAAATTTCAGCTCGATCCATTCAGTCGTTTGGGCTGTGCGTTGATAGATCACTATGTCAGTCAGCCAGTCAGTCAACCTTTGAGTTATATATATTTAGATTATAGTAGAAAGAAAAAATATTATTCAACCACTGATTAGGAGAGTTATAGACCTAAACTTCTTTTGTTTGAAAGCTTGACATACAATTTTAAACTATGTCAAAAACAATTTGCAATGGAAATAGTTTTCAAAAACAATGGCCGATCACAAACGAGTGATTGCAAACACTGCGTCCGTGCACCGATGAAATTAAACGTCACATGTAGTTAGTACACTATTCCGGAACACAAAGTGACGAAAGCTCCATACGCATTGAATTTATCTTCGCACATTTTGAGTGAATAATTCACGGCTGTCGGCACGGTACTCGCACATAGCGCCGACGGAAATTGAATGTGAACTGCTATCAGCAATGGACAGCGCTAACATGACGCCGATGGACGTATACATTCCACTGACATATCTGTCCATCAGATGGACAAAGACACTCATCTCGCATCTGTTACATCAAAGGCCGTTGACATGTTTCAATTAGTACAAAAGTCGTCAGAGTCGGATTTTGTTGAACTTTCCATTTTGCTCCGATTACTTCGTTACAGTTTTGTAGATGAAAATACTGAATATTCAGACCGTTCACACGAGAGAAATAAGAACTCAATTCGCTTTAACAACCAAATACTTACATACATATGCTCACGTCTGGATCCCCCGAAGGGATAGGCAGAGGTGTTTTAATAACAACACCTACTTTTCAACAAAGATTAGGTGCCAACATTTCAGATGGTGAGTCTATCGCCGTCTCAGGCACTATATTTACGCCTTTGAATTACTTCTTAGGCATATCCAAGTCTCCTTAGTATGTTTTCCTTCACCGTAAATCACGTGGTGTGAAAGCACTGCGTATAAGATTTATAGAAAAACTCATTGGTACAGGCCACTGCGATTCGAACTTGCGTCGCTTGCGTAGCAGGCGACTACTCAAACCTCTCCGTCACCACGTTTCTAAAAACAATAAACATTTGAAAGAACAAACAATGTTATAAAGACTATCACAATTAATAATACAAAACAGAGGTTCGTTGTTCAATATTTAATTAATAGCTATATCATTCCTAAAATTCAAAATTAAAGTTTTGGAAATCTAAATTTAATCACGTATTATGTAGATACAACTCATTTAGTAGGAATTTTGAAATTAGCTGAGAGGCTTATGCGATAAATTTTCATGTGCAGCATAAATTTCATTAAACTTTTAAGTAAAAATTATTGCCTGGATGCTTAGCGAGTATTAAATTCGATGTTCATAGGGTTTACCTATTTCTATACATTATACATATTATTAAAGGAACGATCACCAAACGCTTAGCTCCAAGAACTTGTTTTTTACTTTCGATTTGAGATAAGGTGGTATTATGCGAACCCGAGCGGATGGGACCGAAATAGTGAACCTTTGGCCTCCTTCGAATAGATAAAGCCTACACTTTGATACAAAAATGTTTTTTTTTCTGGTGTATATAAAATACGTCTAGATGGGTCTATACATTTTTTTTGTTGCCATATAATACCTTGTTTGGGTTTTGGTAATATTTGACAATTTATTCATTTAAATCATTGCTTACTTATAGATACATATGGGGTATATAAGTATATACCCTAATACTTCTTCGACGCAGTGGCAGTGGGTCGGCCATATCTAGCGAAGAACCAACAATCGCTGGGGTAAACGTGTTCTTGAGTGGCGACCTCCACTCGGCAAACGTAGCGTAAGGCGCCCTCCGGCCAGGTGGGATGACGATCTGCGTAAGACTGCAGGCAGATACTGGATGCAACAAGCTGAACACAGGGCGCTATGGCACTCATCGGGGGAGGCCTATGTGTGTGGACTAACATAGGTTGAAGATGACTTCTTCGACATTTCTCCAAAAATCTCCCAAACATTTTATACAAATTAGCAAATAAACGCAACCATTGTATTTTTCATGTCCCATACATTTTCATACTATATTATGAGCGATCTTTGGTGTCTTTTATTTACCAAAGAAATATGACTCCTATTACTGGTGTAACTATCCAGTAATAGGCGTCATCTCATACAATATTCTTTGTAAAGCAGAAAACTTGGTTGCAAGCCACACGTATCAAACTAGAACAAGGTTTCCAACTATCACAAACTTTCAATAATCCCCCCAAGTCTATCGTAACTGAACCTATTTGAAGCAAAACTGTTAGCTGAGCTCCAAAATATTGCCACAAGTCTCATATTGGTGAAAGGAGAGTATCTGTTACATATAAGACAATACCACAGATTGCCTTTGAAGCAGTTAGTTACCTTCACTTTAACAAAATCGGCTTATTATTATGGAGCCCTCAATGTTTGTGAACTATACATAATATTACTGCCGCTCAAAACTGTGAAATGAAAACTGTGAATACGGAGGGAGCTTAATAGCATGGTCATGAGATTTTAAGTCAAGTTTTGTTTCAAGGTGAAACCTTAAATTTCTTTAGGAATCAAATTGCCATGTAACCCTTTTTAATGCCTTCAAGAGCGCTAGAGTGTATCTTAAGCAATAGCTCTAGATATGAAAAATATATAGAAACTAATTTGAATTACTTGTCTTAGAACGCCATTCGAATTTTAATGCTTTTCCAGTCATTCGTTGAATGCTTAGGTAATGCGAAAAAAGCATTGAAATGAAGGCTTATATTATATTAAAGATAAAAATACTTACTCTGTTCCCCGTTTATCTGTGCAGAGATACTTATCAAAGAATATTGTTGAATCATTTAAAATGTAGCGTAATTTTTTGCATGCTCTAATAGTGATATGACTATACCTTCACATGTGCAATAATGTATACTTCGGTCGACATAAGGGTACAGATAAAATAAATATACAAGCACAAAAACAGAACTGAGTGAAGTCTGTACATTTGATGGTAACTTGTGTTCGTTTTTTAGCTTTTGTACAAAAATTACTGGAATTATTTTGATAAATAGGTACGTACATAAAGAAATGTATCACGTAAAATATTATGTAAATAGTTTTTATAAGTAATAATTATTTCAAAATCTAGTTTTCATAACTAGACTAGTTTACCTAGTATCTAGAAACTATTATGTATGCCTACCTTAATCAGATTCCCATATACATACAACGGATCTAAACCATTTTTTCTCTATGTGGCGAGCTGCAAGGGAAAAATCTAACGAAGCCGGATTTTCAATTTCCTTCTCGACGCAAACATTGCCTGAAGAAATAGGGTTATATTTATATTCTTTATATTATGATTACTACGTCTATAAAACGTATTTGCAGTTATATTATAGCATATTACGTTATAGATTGTACGAACATCATACAAATACTCATAGTTAATAGATTTTCGTACAAAGTATTTTTCTGATAGTTATTATTTTTTCGCAATGCATTGGATTTGGCAAACTCAAAATCTGTATTCAGAAGATAATTACATTCATATCTGTTAGATCTTATATGATGCACCTGGCTGATTTAGTACATACCAAACTATTATAATGCTGTTAAGACCGTGTCCATAAATTCAAAAAAATGAGGCAGAAACGTTAGTAAACCGTAATAGGACACTAGGATTTTTTTTTAATTTAACCATCTGTTTGTTTGAAGTATAGAAAGAAAATATTTTAGAATATGTAATAATGCCAACCAAGTAAATTTATTAGCCACGTTTTTTAACCATTTTCTATATTATATTACAAATATATAATCTTTAAAAAAATGAAAATAGTAACAAATTACGAATGCGCAGTCAAAGTCGCAAGCAGATAAAAAAATAATATCCATTTCACCTTTCAATGTTAAGGTTATCTTGTAATTCCAGTTGTTTTGAGATTAGTATTTATGACTTAATATTTAATATGTGTGTGAGTACTTATTAAGATAAAAGATAAATGTCTCAATTTACTAACTGTGTTCATACAATGTTTTTACTTTTTTTTATTTTTTTATAATCTAAGCCTAAGGAACCTTGGAAGGATTGCGTGAAAGATGATATGGATAGAAAAGGAGTGAATACAGTGATAACGTGGGGATAAGAGTAGGGTGATGATCATTAAATTAATCTACGTATTTGCGTTTACCTAAAATTCGTTAAATATCCCCATATTTATAGGATCCATTAAACATGCATACGATAGCGTCGAGAACATTTAAGCCCATTCCAAAATATTCACCAACAATATTCTAGTTTGCGTAAATTAGTGAAATAGTAAAATAGTGCAACATGAAATTAAGCAAGTTCATAATGAATATTTATAGGGTTAATACCTACCAGCTGCACTCGAGCGGGTTTACAGGAACAATCGGGGTAGAGCAAATTGCCATAGTAAGTGAGGTTTTTTTATTACTCCAATTTCTACTTTTATGCTCGTATAAAACTGTTTTGTGTGAATGTTACGAGCGAAAGAATTAAAATATATATTATGATTTATTATGCGAAAGTGTGGTTCTGCACAGCGAGAAATGCATGGTTGATGTTTATAATATTTTTTCCGGAGATTTTTTACTTTACTTCATAAATAAAATTGTGTTAACTATACTTTTAACCGACTTCAAAGAAAGGTGGAGGTTTCTTTATTCGACCGTATATTAAAAAAATATTTGTGTTCACGGTTATGAACAGATTTTCTCTTTTTTATGTCGGTCTCCTTTCCTATTCTTATCATCATAATATCGTCGAAGCAAATTATAGTTTATTAAGTCTAAATCCAAGCTACATGCTAACCTTTGAATGACATCCACGTATTTTTACCCATAGTAATACATTTTCCGACTTTCAATCCGAAGCTGTAAGAAGGAAAGTAAAAAGCACTACCTAAAACTCGACCTCTATACTACAACTATAATACTAACTTACCAGAAGAAATTTCGGGGGTTTTCATCATAATTTTGCTAAATACCTCTGAAGTCGTTCCGTCTGGGAAAGTTTCCTTTGTTCTTAAGATGTCACATCTGTTGGAATGCTATAACAATTTGTAGCACGTTTATATGTATTACCGGTTATTATTTTGTTTTTAGATAATATACACTAATGGCTCGATAGTCCAGTGATCAGTGACCTAGCATGTGATGTCAAAGGTTGTGGGTTCGACTATAATATAAGTAACTAGCTGGCCCGACAGACGTTGCCCTGTCTTAATTATGAGAATTCAGCACGTATTCTGTCAATTCTATGTCACACGTCATAAGGTTACATCAAAAAGTTTTTATTGTCCAAAACGCTAAGATTAGATTTAAGAAAAAAGAATTAATTTTATATGGTGGATAAGTATTCTTAAATTTTCAAATTTTCCATTAAATTTTCTTAGTTTTTCTTTCATAAGAACCATCTCCTGACAATAACGAACACAACAATATTTTTTTAATCGAAATCGGTCCAGCCGTGCACCCGTGATGTCGTGACCAAGGGAAATAGGGATTAATTTTTATATATATATAGATTGACTTGGAATTCACTTCGATTAAATAGCTCATTCATAGTATCAATGATTGGGCCAATTATATTCAGAGACGCCTGGACCATGCGATACGAGTATAATTTTACCCTTATATGATCCACGTATGTTTGTTATGATAATATACGAAATATACTATATGTTGAAATATTAGAGTTAGATAAACTATTTCTAAGTACCTGACATAGTTCTTATTTTTAATCCTACGCCGGTGAAACAACAGGGTACAGGTAGTTTTGAATACAACTGAAATACGTCGATTGGCTTACAATCTGTTACGATGGACCAATTATCTTAGGTAAAAAGCGTATGTTACAACACTCTGCTAAACAATTCTAGAAATTATGCAAAGGCGTGAAGAAGTATATAAGTTTTTACAAGTTTAGAAAAACGCTACGAAAAGCTGGATTACGAGCTTCTATGTTTGATACGTATTGCAGGTTACAGGTAATGTGGGGCATCGCCCGACGACTCTGTTTGAACGGCTGAACAAACTAGCTACTGCTATTAAACCTTAGGAAATTGCCAACAATGCACTCGACAGCATGGCCTTTCTACAAACTGTTCTGTTCTCTACATACATCCATGCTGTATACGAGCCAATTCATTGCACTTTGGATTAAGACAAGATGCTTGTTTTTCACCACGTAAGAAGGTGAAAATGAAAAATATTAACATATAAATATTAACAATACACTTCAATGAAAACTAGCCGTAAGAGAAGAAAAAATAACGGACCCTCCATACCCTTGGGAGCAGGGTGGGGCTAAACTATACCACCGTAGTGTAGGCACAAAGTTTTTACTTCTGTAAATTTTTGAGTATTTGCAGATTTTAACGAATGTTTGAACAGAGAGACTGATAGTAGTGGTTGGCAACAAATCGTAGATAATTACAAATTTCAACAAGAAAACAACAAGAACAATATTAATTTGGCTTTATTAAACTATCAGCTTACTTCTAATTAAGTGAAACCGTAATAGACTCGGGAAACATTCACCTTATCCGAAGATTTCTGCTTATACATATTATTAAGATGTCCGATTTGTTGCTCGTATCATATCTTTCACGAATTGATAGGTAACTTCGATGACGAGTGTAGACCCTTTCGGGTCGGTCGGCAAGGCGTCTAAGTATTTATCTTAAGATAGTAATTATTTTTTTTTAAATCGCAAAGAAATTAATAGACCCAGTAAATAGATAGCTGGATACATGACAGTTAAATTATAATTATGTTACTTAGGTTACCGTAACTATGTTTATTTCACAAAAACATTCCTAAAATCTAAAAACAATTGTCAGATAACTGTCAAGTTCTCATCGTTTAAGGAAATCACGAGAAATTTCCGAAAATAGAGCATAATAAAATCTCGTGTAAGCATTGAATCATTTATTACTCGGGTATATCCACTATGTATCAACGTCCAAGGTATCTAAACTGTATTTTCTTTCGACGACATTGCAATACGTTTGTTTGTCTCCGGACCGTACCTTGCTTTTTATAAGATGTCCCCACTACCGTTACGGGCGGGTTCACCTCGTAAAGTTCTACTCAAGCTACCACTTCACTTTTTCATTTACAGACAAATATAGTCATAATTAAACCTTATTCAGATATGATTACATTTCCAAAATATCTAAGATGAGTCGTAATTACCTTTGAACTTTAAGCGCTCGCCAGGCCTATCGATTAATTCAATGTTTAATTAAAAGATCTTAGTGAAACTGAAGAGTGAATTAGCCGCCCACAAAATATGGGTTCAGCAAACCCTTGACATTTCTGAGCAAATTATATACCACGAACTAGATGGTGGAGGTGAATATTGTGAGAAATCCTGCATACCATTTAAATAATGCTATGTTAGAGTAGCATTGTGTTCGTGTGGTGAGTGAGGTCACCTGTGCATCATGGGAGGGAAAGGGGCGCCGTGCTAGCGGATATTGGGATTCATTTATATTACTATGTTAGCATAGTGCGTCCATCCTTTAAAAAGTTGGCAATGCCTGAGTGACGCATTATGTAAAACATATAGGAGGAAGTTCAACCCGTATGTGAGCTCCTATTTGCTTATTATACATAGTTTAAACGAAGGCTGAACCAAACTGGAACTAAATCTATGTACATGAGATGGAGGCTATAGTTCATCTTACACGCTAGAACTAAAACAATAGTTTGGTTGTATATGTGGGTGTTCTCGTGACGATTTATCATTCATTATCTTTAACTTCAGTAAGTAGTATTTTATCATAAGCATAAATATTTCACCCCATTACAGCACATTGAGTGACCCGTGATAACCTTAGTACTTACATTGGACGCATCTTGATAACCGGAGTCCCTTAACTTCATAATATATGGACGACTGTGCCTTGACCTAGTAATAAAATTGTTAATGAGTAAACAATTTTATATAAATGGGTTTAATAGTGTGAATATAATAATAAATAAATCGTGACTTGTAAATTTCCTAATAATATAAAATTTATTTAATGAAGTAATTCTCATGGTTAAATAGTAATCCACAGATATCTAATACTCTGCTTTTCAACATTATACTGATTCAGTGAATAAGAGGTTTGGTTTTATTTAACTGTCACTCACTGGGTCTATCATACAAAGTGTTGCCAATAAATACAGTGTATTTAAAAAAAAATTGAAAAAATTCTAGATTTTTTTCATATTTTTTGCACTGCACTATAAATAATATGTCTCTAATTACTGGCTGAAATACCAAATTAGGGCTAGTTTGTTCCTGTTTTTTACGCGAGTAACACCGTAAAACACAGCTTATGTATATTAAGTGCGTAATTTGGCGTTTAGGAGCGAATTTAATGACAATGTGTCAGAACCAGTATGACGGCGGTGTGATGAGTCCGTGGTCTCAATGTCACGATAAATAGCCGGTAATACACTTAGCCGGAGACGAGGAGCTCGTAATAGCTTGGGGCGTAACGTGATTTGCTAGTTCTCTATTACCTTAATGCTCCACAAGTATTCCGCCAACAAAGGAGGGGCCCTAATATAATATCGACGGGCAAGCGTCACGTCCGTATGTGTAACGGTGTGTGCAGAATTTGAATTTGAACGGAATTTGGCAATTTGTAGGTGTATCGCAAGCATTAAGGGCGATACAAAAGTTTATATTATCCTTGCGGGCGCCAAAACAGCATTAGATTTCCCCAGGGGCGGTGTTGCTTTGGCTCAGCACTGATATGTGGTCACGACTCACGCCTTATATTCTTGACTGTGTCTTCTAACTAGACTAACACTCTCGGACTGCTTAAAGAAGTTATACATAACAACGGTAAGATATATGTTAATATTTTAATAACTATTCTTATTCACTCACACAAAAACGTCTCCTAGGCTACCTTTTAAACCTTCAACGCAAGCAAGCAAATGAAAATACGAGTATAGCGGTCAAAAATCACTTATACTGCCAGTTTGTGTAGCTCACTGTGATAACTGGGACAAGAGTAATATCTGCAAGATATGATGCAATATAATAGTGACATCGAGGCCTAATATCGTGAGTTTAGCTATCAGACAACCAACGCGCTCTTAAGTGCACTTCACAGGGTCGTCACTCGGCGTTACTGACGCCTGCTATTGACACCGCCTGTATAATAGTTATGCTGAGATACTTGACGGATAAGTTGCGTGATCCGTGCAAATTACACAAAATTATCCTCATTTTGAGCTCACTTTACGTATAGAGTAAGATATCATTGAGAACTCTAATGTTGCAATATTTGGCGCAATATTATCATAAACAAAACATATCAAAAAAACAATCTACAATTGTAGCAATTAGAAAATGTGCTCATACCATTCTGAAAGAGACATCATGTATCATATATAATGCTAGGTAATCAAAGCAGTTACAACTTCCCTTCCCTTCACCCTTCTCTCTGAAGACAAGAGCCAACGTGATCGATGGTGTGTCAATCGAAACTATACGTCTTTAAATTTATGCTGAAACAAATGCAGCGTTTACGTTGTTTTCTTTCACCGTAGAGCTTGTGGTGTAAGATTTCACACACCGCCCTTAATTTAATTATATTAAACGATTTTATATGCGAATAGTTACAGTACTTGCAAATATGTTAAACACGTATCTACAAGTAAAACCTGAACCATAGCTACCGCACCTAATTGGTCTACTGATATAGCAAGCCGGCGGGCAGGCCGTAACGTGATTTCCCAAATCGGGCAGCTCTCGCTTTGAGTGCTCTTCAAACGCTCAGTAAAAGGCATATCTCCGATGCGCACTCAGACCATCGCCTCTTGATACTCATGTGTTATCTTAGATACATTCAATAATATGAAGCCGTCTCAGTGATCAACGTGTTCTGCTAATGAAATAAGAATTACTTACTTGTTGGTGTCTCAAAATTACTTATGGCAAAAAAAAATATTTCCAGTATAAAGATTAAATAAATTTATTTAATAGTGGGTTCAGCTAAGTTAAGCAAGCCAGTTGGCGGTGGGTGGTCATAGCCCGTACTCATAGCTCCTCATTTATTGGACTGTCTATTTGTTTGTGTCTTTTGAGGTGCTGATTGCACTGTAGTCAGATTGAATACACAACAATATTAAGGTAAAAAAAAAAAAATACTAGTGACTTAGGTCCTGCTAAAATATGTAATATATCTATAATATATTTTTTGCGATTTAGCAGTTACGTTTATCAACCAACACGTGTATTGATAACATTAATTATTTAATACTCATTGTTTTAATCAATCAAATGATTTGATAATTTGTGAAGGATCGGCGATATAAAGATACTTCGCATTTACTTTGCGTGGGGGCTGCGATAACGGACCAGTTCAACATTAAAACAATCATTCGTGAATGATATTGATACACAGCGATAATATTATGATATTTGTGCCTCGTTCAGTATTATATTAATCCTTTACACTCAGCTCTGATAATTTTTTTGGACAAAACTTATATAAAAATCTACGCAGGTAATATAATATAATTATTTTTTTGTGACAGATAATGTAAGTATGACTTAAGAGACGCAATTCCTCCTTCCAAGTTGCTCTGAAGATCATTCAAGCTACGTCAGTAGTAGTTCAACTCGTGTTACTTTATCAACTACTTTGTTGATTAATTCATTCCAAGAAGTACTTTACGTTGCAGATTTAAACTTTAACTCAGTTGGATTGATTCTATGCACTAGCTTTATATTGGAAATAGTAAAATGTATATACGAATAATTGATATAAATACATTTTAATTAAATGTTATTCACTAACCGACTCACAACGAACATAAGATATTGATCAGTCATGTGTCTAGTTGGTAAAACTCAAAATGTATATCATCTATTATTACGTCTTCTGGACAGTCCAAAAAATCTATGCATGAAGTGGATACAGTCAAGTATATTATCGCCACTCTTTTGTATATGAATTTCGCTTCTATAAATACACATGTCATGTTGGCCGCACCAAGAATAAATATGGTATAAAAGTCGCCCATTAAATATATTTTTCGTCCGCTTTCGTAAGAACAGTCTTCTTTAATTTAATTTAAGTTTCCCTATGTGGACACGCGTAAACATCTCGGTGTGTCCAGATGAAGAAATAATAAATGATATTAATTTAGAGTTTCGCCAACTGGACACACTGTGTTCAGTCTCTTGTGTCCAGTTGGTAAATAGCCCAAAATAAAACATTACTAAATGCATAAAACATTTAGTTATTCCTTAGTGTTGTGGATTCACTTTTATCTTGAAAACGCCATAAAGGAGGACCAAAAACGGGCCGTTTTAATTGTTGACTCGGAACTATTTTGACTGCTGCGAGTAAATGGGTTAATGAAGAGGAAAATGACGTCATCTATCTTAGTTGGATTCCTCTTAGCATCCTCTTGCTCGTGCCAGGCTTAATTCACTTCATTAATGTTTTTTTTCTGCGTTTTATTCTGCAGTGCATGAAAATAAAAAGATAAGCTTGCAAGTAATGACTTTGTATAATGAGATAATTTTGTTTACGTCCACACGAATTAACTTGTATTTTCAGATCTATGAAATAATGTAAAATTATCTTCGTCGATTAAGTAAAATGCTCTTCGTATTTAAAATAAACTTTAAATTGACACATTTAGGTGTTTCTATATCCAGTAGTGCAAAAGTGTGCAGTGAGAGATAATGCTCGGACGATTCTATCACGGTCTATGCCCGATATCGCTAATCCGATTTCAAGTCGTCCGTCCGTCCGGTCGGAACATTCGTACAAAGAACTTCCATTAACTGACTAAAAAAACCTGAAACGTTTTACCTTAACGCCTTTCGAGCTTCATCTCACCTATAGCTGGATAATATATGTGCTTTATGCAACTGGTGCTAAACGATCGAAAATCTAATGCTATACATTTATCTAATGTAATGTATCTAAAGTACATGGTAATAACTAACGATTGCGGTAGAACATACAGCTGATTTACTGCTTTTTCTTTAAGGACTTTCCTCTAAATACTCATACATTCATCAGGTCAGAAAAATTCAGTGCAGGATCGTACTCCTACTAAATTATCCTACTGGTAGGAGCACGAACAAAATAATGTACTCACTTTCCTACTGAATGAGGATTGGAAATAAAAGGAAGTAGGAGCATTCATTTTAAGTAAAGTACTCTCTCCAGTAGAAAATAAAGTATGTATCGACGACAGATAACTTTGTGAAGAATATGCAGTTTATATAATATACGGGTCGACTAAAAGAACTTCCTCTTTTTCCCAAACAATCCTCTATTTATCAAGGTTTATCAGACAATAATCAGCGGCCGACTAACTACTATGTTGCATATAACAGTGATTGGATCACTGTTATATGAAACTAATGATTCATAACCAAAACTAGAATGGTCTTGTCCAACAATAGCACACGAATTATTTATAGACTTTGCAGCGTCTACTTACTGCTACTATCAAGTCGGAGCTCCTTATACCTATTATGAAGTACTAAGAGTTATAAGTCCTTAGTAGTTATAATAATATATATAAGGCACAATATTGGGACACTTTCTCAGAGGTAATAATAGATTGATACTTATCTGTACTATAAATATCTTCAATTGGAATTCACTGCATTTCTTTTGATATAATTTATTTATGACACAATACCGTTTTAAGTTAAAATACGCAATCACTTGTTTTTGGTGGGCAGAGCTATTACAACACCCACATTTTCACCGAAGATATTTTAAGTGTTAACGTCCTTCGTAATATTAATTTCAATTATGAATGAACACAAAACATTAAAATTATGGGATAGGCGACTAGAACTAGGTAGCACAAGTAAGGCCGTGATATCCTTGGATGATCGCAGAAACCAAACAGTAAATCAATGCCAGATAATACATCTTCATAGTCGTTCGTTCTTGGCAGTGAGGTCGTGGATGCACTGGTACAGCATTTATTAGCGATACACCTCCATTTTTCTGTATAATTTGCGTTTCAAGAAACTCTTCGTGGTACATTTCTCAAGTCCATAGTTGGATATCGACCTCGGGACCATTTACAAAATCCTAAAAAAATTAAACTGGTACAGGTGCGTTATGAGCGCTCAGAGCAAATACTATATAAGACCCGCAAAATTCCTATTCCGCCCCCAAAGTCAGCGCTCATATCTCGTGACGGCATAAAAAGAAATCACGTACACATCGTGAATGTCATTCAGAGACGTATTGACATTAAAATACGATATAGCCGAACAAGTCAAAGCGAATAAGCGAGATAATTACCAGAAATATTATAAAATCAAATAGCAGAGAGTGGTAGCATTTCTATCAAACTAGAGAATAATTTTATAACAAGCCAATTGCCTATAAAAGGTAATTATGCAACATTAAAGTTAGGATAAAAAGAAGGTAAGGATTTTAAAATTAAGTAATTTTATATGAGCTGCGATCATTGTACACTGGCGGCTGGAGTTTCGAGATTTTGGGATAATATGGATAATCCACGTCGCTCGAAATGAAGCTGCCAAGAGATCCTTTGCCGTTCATCCGAGTCGAAAATTATTTATTAATTACTCTGTTTATGCTTGCGATTATATTCGGTACGAACAATATCAATACAATGCTTTAAGTAATTACAAAATGTTTCTCTTTCTTAGCCTATTCGAATTGTAATCTTTAAACTCAAATCAAGTCTGTGATACCACAGCGATATTTTATTTAATATAGCAAATGCTGAAAGATAGTGTCGATAATAATAAGAAAGAACATCTTCAATTGGAACTCATAAGCAATGACAAGTGGTAAGAGCAGACAAGTCGAGTCCGCAACATTCTATCATGAGCAGAAGCAATAATATTGAGCTCTCACAAGTACCGATTCACAATATCTACTTATTATATTCCTTTTTGTTCCTAGCTCTGAACATTTATTACTGTCTTATTGCTTGTGGAGTGCTTGGGGCCGACGGACCAGCAGTCAACAAGAGGTTATTATGTTGGGACTGGCGAAAAATGAACAAGAAAAGATCTTGCATTTTGCATCCGAGACCTCCGGTTCAAAACGTTTTAATCTCGAATCGATTAAAATAAAATCACCAGACTTACCCTCGACATTTCTAATGAAAGTTTTGATGAAATTGTATATTATTTCAGCAATCAGAGATTATAGTATTTTGAGAGAAAGTTTTATCGTAGCTAGATTGCATTGAAGTCAATTGTTTGAAAGCTCAACTGACAGCAGTTTAATTAAAGTCGTTTGTATAAAGTTAAACAAAGTGATACAAGCCGCCACATAACCAATAAACGGAACACGATACGAGCTATTTGTTCGCTTTAAAAGTATTGTATGGCAAAAAGAATCCTGGGTGTTATGGCATAATGCGTATAAAGGTACATTTGGTTCGGATTTATGAAGGAGGCCCTGCCTGGTTTATGATGACAATGCCGCGCGGAGCGCCGCGAGCACCACCTCATTTCCTCACTGAAAGTTATAAAAACATATTGAAAATGAGATTCCCGCACTGGAAGACCTAGCGAATGTTATCTTGTTTGTGATTTGCCTGTTTTTATGTACGCCTTCGAGGAAAATAAACGTATTTTAGAGACCTTTAGGATTCAAACTTGGAATAAATTTTGCGTTGGTTATTTGTTGTCGTTGCCTTTTTCCGGCTGTTAAATATAAAGTTAACTTTCTATTCTACCATAATTAATGTGAATGACTAAAGTATGAGCATGAAAATGTCACATAATTTCGTTAACAAGTTCGTTACCTGTGTTACTTGCCATTTAGTTGGGGCTCGCTTACGAAGCGACGATCTAATTATGTTATATCACGTTGTTAATGCAGTTACTTACGTCATGTCAAATTTTCAGTATGTCCTTCTAAATCAATTATTGATGAGTACAATACATAATTGGTTTTGTAAACAACGTACTCTATAGGTTATATATTCAAAAAAGTTGCATCAGGTGCATTAATTAGGAAAAATATAATAATATCCGAACTGAGTATAACGATTATCTATAAAAAGAGTTGAAAAAGCCTCCGAGGTACGTAACCCGTGCATACCCGGGCGGGTCCCCTAGTTGTATGAATGTTAATAACACATGTTGCTCGCTGTGTAAATATATCTACCTACTAAGGATAATTTTGTTTTATTTACACATAAATTAGCTACGCAAATTATACAGTGTCTTGAAGGTAAACGGTAAACGGTTCTAATTAACAATGTGACAGTGAAGTGAGTTAAAAAGAGCGGACGAAAGACAAAGCCCGTTACGGCCGTTATCCGTGTGAAAGCTCACAAGTTGGTGTTGTCTGTCGAGGGCCACTATGTACGGCAAAGATTGTCTTGTCAAGAGCCGGCGCGCTCAGTGCGACGCGCCCCTCGGAACAGGGCAGACGCTACGCCGCGTAGTCCCGTAGCAACGTAGCTCTCGCAGCGACTACGATACTTCTACGAAAACTTTACCTGTTCTAAATTAAATAAATAAACAGTAAATAATTATAGCAGTTCGGTCACTCCAAAGCCAAGTTCAATTATTGGATCGTGATTTAAACGATCAGTGGACTCTCATTGAAACTGAACCAAGTGAAAACTTTTTCCGATCAGGATTCGTAAGTATAATATTTAGTTATGTGATTGACGTATAGGATTTTATTTAATTTTAGTAATAATAAATCTAATTCAAAGTAAAAAGGTGGGATGAGCTGATAAAGTTCAACAGATATTAGCTCCGGGGTGCTGTGTCAAAGTCAAAATAACAAAGAAAATTACATCAATGATGTCTACCGTGAGGCTCTCTCGATTTTATTTCGAGGTCCTTTGTTTTCTATCCCTGAGCCTTTTGTCAAAATCGCTTTATGTTGCCAGTTAGTCGAAGATGAAAGGAAAAATAATTAGTTGCGATAATGTGGAATGCTTTGAGACTTGTCCGTTGAGCGCACATTTTTGTTATATTCTGATAATAATTCCTACTTGGAATATTGTTATTTTTAATCCACCTCTAATTATGAACGCTTTTATGTTTGTTCATTTATTACTTTTCGATGTTTTCAAATGTTATATGAGACTAGCTGTGCCCCGCGGTTTCACCCGCGTAGATCTAGTTTCATCCTTATTGTCGCGGAACCATAATATTTTTGATAAATAAAAGTAGCCTAAGTTACTCCTTGAAACATCAGATACCTACCAGTGAAAGTCTCGTTAAAATCCATCCAGCCGTTTCAGAGATTACCTGGAACAAACAGACAGACACTTCAATTTTATTTATCTGTATAGATTCTTGCTTAAAAGTACTATTCAATATAATGTTAATAAAAAAAAACACCTCTTATTTATTCTCATATTAATAAATGAGGCTTTTTTATACCATTGTTAACACATTGCTTTCAAAATAGTAAAAACCCGATATTCCTTTAATTATTAAACAAAGCCCGTTCAGAAATTCATTCGTGAAAAATATTCCGATAAATAAAATTAATTTCGAAAAAAATAGAGTAATTTTATTTTATTTAATTAATACATTTTTACATTAGTATCTGCCTGACTAGCACAGGCTTTATGTTAAAGAAATCAATTACAGGGAACCAATCTTTTAGTTTTGTAAACTAAATATATCCTAGATTAAATATTAGAACTGCCTACTTACTACCTTAGACTGTGCTCGATGCCAGGGAGAAGATGGAGTGGAGCCGATGAAAGATTATTATTTTCTTTCTTACTTTGGTCTAGTGGTAGCAAATTCTGCGGTACGCAAGGTCTTGGATTCGATTCCCGAGTCAAGCAAACTGTAATTTCACAGTAGCAGACCCTGGATTGGTGCCTAGTTGATGACAATAGGCCCGCCCCCTTTTGTATGGGACTTAAATATTAGTAGCCTCACCTAGCCTTTCGGGAAAAACAGGCGTGAGAAAAGTAACGTATTTCTGTATGTTTTTTCTTCCTTCTTATTGCATTTTTCTTTATGTTGGCACCTCGATCCCATTAACACACACACAGGCGCCGTTAGTGATGTTGAACTAAAGAAAATCGAGCAATGTGCGTACATCACTGCACTTAGAATAAAATCATAAATATCTTCCTTCGATTAGACTATTTACAATGTACTTTCAAATCGTCAGATCAGAATTACAAATCGTTAAGTTGGTGCACATGGGTGCGATTTGAATTTGACTTGGTCACCCCAATTCACTAACTAGATTTGTAATTTGACTGCCTTCCGCCAGATGCATATTATCGCGTGGTATTGCATACTGAGAGTACAACTTTCACAGAAAATATAGCCCCATAATTTACGCCTTTAGGAGTGAAATTTCAGAAAATCCTAGTTCTTTGATCTTGGTCTCATAAAGAAGACATCATCTAATTTTCATGTCACTAAAACCAGCGGTGTAGGCCGCGCATCACTACATAGTATAAAACAAAGTCGCTTTTTCCGTCCCTATGTATGCTTTTATCTTTAAAATTACGCAACGGATTTTGATGCGGTTTCTGTAAATATTTAGAGTGATTGAAGAGGAAGGTTTATATGTATAACATCCATTAAATAGTGGAGAATTTTTTGAGGTTTCTAATGTGATGTCGTAAATAATTATTTTTTTTCCGCTTGTATTGCAAACGCAGGCTGAACCCTACGAGATTTATCAAAATAATGTACTAAGTATTGTACACATTGAAAAGGTCTACAGAAAATTTCTTTATAGTATATATCTCTTATGGATATCCCATAATAATATTTTTTTGTCATTTACTTTTTGCGACAAAAAATGGCTAATTTTCGAAGCGATTTTAACCAATACAGCATTAATCCTTGTCTAATTAAATACCTTAAATACATTGATTATTTATTTAAAATTTAATTAATTGTTGATTTAATATAGATCTATATCGCCCCTTACAGCATATGATTTAAATGAATATTTTCGAAGATATTACAGATTTAAAAATCCGTCCCGAAGCGAAGTGAGGGCGGGTCGCTAGTTGATATACTCGTATAAATATTATATGTTTATATTACCAGTTTCTACATGCAAAATCGTCCGCGTGGCATACTATGGGCAAGCGCTAACTTCAACCCGTAATTGTTCTTAGTGTGATGGTATATAGCCTATATATGGCCTTCCGATAAAGGGACTATCTAACATTGAAATATTTTTTCAAATCGGACAAGTAATTCCTGAGATTCGCGCGTTCCAGCAAGCAAACTTACAAACTTTTCGACTTTATATTTTAGCATATAGATTATATTATGCATTATTTTACGTCTACTAATAAATCCCCTGGTGACAAACGTTTGCAATTTCCTTAATCACTATGCTAACATACATTAACACATACACATATTATAATTGCCTATTAGGACCTCGGGTTAATTTTGTTTTTTGTAGGTTAGTTAGGGCAACAGTTTTGTTGGAAGTCATGGTTGTCCCGAAACTTCGCCCCGGGCTCCGCACGGCCCAGTAATTACTTACCGATCAATTCGTTACATGTTTATTCACCGGAATTGCTAACAAAAACGCACAAAGAGTTTATAGGGGAAAAGAAAGTTAAAAGTTACCACCAAGTAAAACGAACCCGGATGCTTAAACAAATACTTGTTTGTGAACTGTTCTTCGCTCAGACTTGATGAAACGGCGTGCAACTAAAAGTTATGAGTGTTGTTTATAGATATATATATACTTAATACTCTTAAAGACATTTATTTTCTACAAAGCTTTTTTTTTAGATTAAAGTTATAGGGATTTCTAATTGTATACGTCGTAATTTATCAAGGTACATCTTTGATATTTAATTTAGAAAATGCATATAAATGACCAATCCCTTATCACACAAGGAGAAAAGGACGCAATTTATAATTTCGTTTCATCTACTATTAATCTTTACATCTATACAGATAAATAAAATTGAAGTGTCTGTTTGTAACTGCAAAATAACAGTTTTTCACTAAATGCATATGAAAGTATACACGGTACTGACATAGAAAATGCAATTTTTTTTATTTTTCTCTGTCTGTCTGTCCGTCTGTCTATCTGTCTGTTTGTTCCGGGTAATCACCGAAACGGCTGGACGGATTTTAACGGGACTTTCACTGACGGATAGCTAATGTTACAAGGAGTAACTTAGGCTACTTAGATTTTTTTTAAAACATTAGGGATCGGCGGGCAACCATGAAAGTAAAATCTACGCTGGTGAAACCGCGGGGCACAGCTAGTCTTCTAATACAATATATCCCAGCAAGTTGCGAGTCATTGCAAGAACACAAAATCAATAAAATAGGTAGGTATGTACACATTTTTTATTTCAAGATACTTCACAGAAATCAAACAAAAAGCTTACAAAGAAGTTCTTATAGATTCGTAGTGATGTTTTGTATTCCATGCTCCTGGTATCGTATCGTCAGTATAATCCGACGGTTTACTTTAGCTACTTTTCACAGACCATATTTCCCTTTGAGGTGGGTTTTATTGAAACCGTTCTTGTAAAGGGCTACTTACAAGAGTAAATTATAATCGACATGAACTGAACAGTTCTTTTGGATTAACTTTATTGTTATATCGTAGGCAGGATAAAATATTCACGTATGTATTTTGAATGTATGTTTTGTTAACCGACCGGAGGTTTCTACCACAGAACATTTGGTTTATAACGAAGTATGTTATAGCCTTCAACTAGGTAATTCAGATATTTTTTATACCTACCGCTTATATTTACTTTATCTCTTGTACTAACATGTAAAGATGAATCTATACTATAGTCTATACATCTATACAGATAAATAAAATGGAAGTGTCTGTTTGTAATTTCAAAATAACAGCTTTTCACTAAATGCATATGAAAGTATACACGGTACTGACACAAAAAAAAAACAAGTTTTAATTTTTTTCTCTGTCTGTCTGTCCGTCTGTCTTTCTGTTTGTTCCGGGTAGTCTCCGAAACGGCTGGACTGATTTTAACGGGACTTTCACCGGTAGGTAGCTGATGTTACAAGGAGTAACTTGGGATACTTTTATTTAAAAAAATAATTTAGGGTTTCGCGGGAATAAGACTAATTTACGCGGGTGAAACCGCAGGGCACAGCTAGTCAACAATAAAAATAGATATTATATACTAGTCTTGTAAAAACATTAGACTTTTCACTCGCACTCCCTAAATTAATCTCCCTTATTTATGAAGTTCGCATAGCTTATATCAAGCTGATTCCTACAAAGTGTGTTAGCGTGTGGGAGACAATGTTTTAGTACATCTAATCTAATTAATATAAATAAATGGGAGTATCGCCATTTGTCTGATACCCCTTTTCGGTTGAACCGATTTTAGACGGACATAGGGTACAGAACAATCTTTACGCGGAAGAAGTCGCAGGTAAAAGCTTATTATGTTTATGTAGTTAAGGTACAAAGTAATAAAAATAAATACGGTATAACTGCTGAGCTTTGAATTGTGTGACGTCATTGTCCGCTACCCGTGCACAGGGCGGAAGAACTTCACATGCGTCGTTGAATTTCACCCCATGCAAGGATTCCAGCGATGTTTTCTCTACTAGAAAGTACGGCTGGCAATATTGTGGCAGTTCATTGTCGAAGCAAAAAGGATGTACTTCCTAATAATCCCCATTTTCAAGAGATGCTTTCCTGAACTAGTGGTGGTTTTTTGCATTATAGACCAAAAAAAGCAGTGATCGCTAAGACACTGTGTCACACTTTGAAGTCTAATCTATCTATCTATCTATCTGTCTATATATCTATCTAATACCTTTAAACGAGCAATTATTGTATATATAGCTTGAGTCTCGGCTCTAACGATTTTATAGATAACGGTTTCGGGGGAGATAAATCGATCTAGCTGGGTTTCATATCTAGAACAAGTCAAAAAAATCTGAGCAAAGCTCGGCCATTCTTTCTTTATAATTCAATTTAAATTTTATTTGTCAGAAATATTCTACATCACAAACTACACTTCTTTTGTGTGACCCAAGACTCTTCAGATTTTGCTTTTTTATTTTATTCCTACCCTTATTACAATAAGGTAACATTATCGTGCCTATGCCAGAGCTCGTAAGATAATAGAGAGACAATACAAGCGCCCGCTCCACCCGATAGATAAAGATAAATTATGAAGGACCAATAACGCATTGTCCCTTTTCTTAGCGAATTCTTTTGTCATTTCCAGATTGTTACTTAATTGACAATATATGTACCAGCAACGTATTATTATTTCCAATATTACTTGCCTTCCGATGTTAGTATTAGTTCCAAATTCGTTATTTTGGTTGGTGTTTGTTTCCGCACTTTCAAAAATTATTATATTTTTTACTGAATGTATATTTAAATAAGAATCTTTTACATTCATTCAACGCATTAATTGTAACATTCAGTATGTTACCTGCTTTAAACTGTAGGAAAAGATGCTTAATACGAGTGTGGATTCACCTTTGCTTTGTGCTTAAGCTGAAAGCCCGGCTTTTGAGGCAGTTCATATTTTAGGCGCAAAAGCGAGTGTCTGACACAGGCACGTCCGCACGTCGCGTCCCTATCAGCAAGCACAGTCATTAACGGCGCGTTGTTGTCCGAACTTATTATCGCTTAATTTATGACCACACATTACCGCTTAAGGCGCCATTAAGCCGGGAAGACCCCGGGAATAAATAAGCCGGCAAAGTTCACATGATGAACACCCCTAGTCACCACTCAAGGCGCAGCACGTGGCCGTTAATTTGTCCCGTCACAGATCATAAACTGTTTATTGTTTTCGCTAATAGAATGCTGGTGCTTCACGTAACTGAGTAACTTAATAGAAAATCTGTGATTTGGGACTGTTGTTACAAAATAAAATTTAATTTAATCATAGAAAGTGTCGTGGTTTTTTCTTTCTTCTTCTAGTTCGAATCCTTGCGGCTTGCACCAATGACTTTTTCTAAAAACTTGCCTGCATATGACCGAGAAGTAATTCAATGACGTATGCAGTGGCGTGCATTGCATATAAGCAGGTAAGCAGAATTACAATTTGTGATCACTGAATACACTCGTGTCGTGTGTGTGTGTTTATGTTCGTATGTGTATTTTTACCAAGACGTACGTACCTACGCCGCGTCACATAGGTATGTACTTAACCTTGCCTACCTACCTACTTATTGTTTATGCCTACCCCCTGAAAATCCAATGCACGCCCCTGGGCGTATGTATAGTGCCTGAGATGGTGATGGGTCACTCTCTGTCCCGTTGGCATTTAATCATATTCTGTGAAATGTGTGTGTTATTGTTACAATACCTCTCCTGTAAGTTTACCCCTTCAGAGACCCTTCTGGGATAGCGTAAGCATTTTGTTTTTAATTCTAACAATTTCAAATTAATTAACATTGCTGGCTCAATAATATCTGAGTGAACTAAGAACCTTCATCTGACATGAAATTATAAAAGCAATCCATTAACACCTTATTACAAGGATGGCTCCAGCTCATTCTAAACTGCCACTTCAGTAGAATAACGTTGAAATAATTTAATTTTGACCGAATAAAGACGCTATATGTGTTTTAAAAAGAATTTAGAACTTAATAAATAATTATGCAGGAATATGTACTTCAGTTAAATACCTAAATCAATCGAGTCGTGGTGGTACCTGCATGCGGTTAATTAATTGAATAATTAGCTAAATGTGAGATGAGGGTTAAAACCGAATACTCTTAAAATAGATCATAATGTGCACTTCCTTTAAATATTGTTTGAAACATAACTACATTTTCTGATGTCATGACACTCAAGGATGTGTAGTCTCACACTAAAATTATCCTAATTCGACTGACGTACTCACATCAAGGGGCGAATGTGGATGTTCATTTTACCTAATGAATACATTAAACAGACAAGAACCAGTTTTATCACTTAGACAACACGTTTGTTTTTACAACGCACAAGACGAGCACGTTTCAAGTGCCCACTGAAAAATGTACTTTGAACAAAAGTTTTTAGAGTTAATATACCAAGCTCCCGGGTTCTCATACAAACAGTACTTGTGCAAAAAGTGTGGCTTGGTGATATATTGTAACGTTTCTTTCGTGGGCAGTAGAGTACAATTTGCAACGGCGAAGGTGGGGAGAGAGATTACCTAGACATGCAGACGACGATAAGCGCTGAGTCGTTATAGAGGTTGTCGGAGACCCTCAAAATATAAACATCGTCCAGATGTCGCAGATAAGCGAGGAGAGCTTTTTGGCCTAATGGCAGATTACTTCACTCGAATGTGCTACGTGTCAGCCCTCCGTACTGCGCGACTTATTCAATACAACATCACTCGGGATTTCATAAATGCGCGAGTGTATTGAGTAATTCCTTTTACTACATTTAACCCGAATGGCACTGACTAGGAAATGTATTTTTATTTCCTTCAGCCAACCTTTATCGTACGTTTATTTATAACTTTGAATACATTAAGATATCGATTGAAATATTTTCTACATTTCCGTTACCAGTAAATATTTCTGAAGTAGGTATGTCTTTATTAATTTCTGCAAATTAGGATTTTCTTGTTACTTCTCTGAAAATGTACGCTTTAAGATAAGTATTATGACACTTTTATAAAAGCTTAAATACGTAAGTTTTGCCTATTGAGTGTTTTATGTTACAATGAATAAATTAATAAGTAAATATTATGATACAAATTAGATAAAAATTAAACATGCTATGTCTGGATTAATGTGGACCCTAGTAAGTTCGTTTTAGTCATTTGTAAGCACGAGAGATGTTTCACCACAATATAACAATACTATCAGAGATTCGAACGTATCAACGTTTTCACTAACTTTGAACCTAGTACAAAATAGTATATCTTCCCTATCTACGCATTTCTGCGAAGTTCCCGATGAGGCTGGCAAAGCTGTAACACCTACTTACCTCTGCGTGACGGGCCTGTATCCTACTAGGATTTCAGACATTAAAGGTAGCATCGATCGTGACATCTAAATTTCAGTAGGTTTGCTACCTACCGTCTCTCGTCGCTAAAGATTAGGTCAGTGCAATTTTGTCATGCTAGCAAAATTGTAGCTTACTATGGGTCTTAATTTGCAATGTGTATTCAAAAGCTAAAATCTATATCTAAATCCGACTAATATTCATCAACTTCGGCCTAATCCCAAACATTGCTGAGGTTAGTACTTGATTTTTACACAAAGCTACTGACATCTGACCATCTAAATGTATGAATTAATGGATGTTAGTTACTATTTATCGTAAAAACTACTCAATGGATTCATTCGACTCAAGGATTTTAATTAAACTTTACAATAATATAGCTAATAATCAGAATAACACAATAAACTACAGTTTACGAAGATTATAGGGTGAATTGTCAAAAATATAAAGATACGTCAAATCTTGCACAGTCGAAGTAGCGAGCACCAGCTAGTTCTAAATAATTTCTCCATATTTCAATCTTCGTCTCAATATCTCGTCGTTGTCTTATAACAAGTAAATCGATATTCATTGTTTAACATAAGACGGCCGCGCTCAATATTGTTTGACAAAGAATTTGTACTTCCCGCAACTCGGTCGGGTTTGTCTGTACTAATTAGGTTAGCCTTATGAATACAGGGAGAGGGTTCATCCGTAGTTGTCTGGGTAATTAACAGCTGAGATAGGAAATATTAATATTTATAAGCCCCGGGGATAAGATAAAACCACCGCACGTTTGGAGTGATGCGAGGCATTATGCATTATTATTCATTACACGCAATCAACGCGTGCATTTAATGTGCAGTCCCTGTTAAGCCACACTCAACTAATTAATCATTTCTAAATTAAACTTATTCAGGGTGAATTGATTGAATGATAATCCTTCCACATTTATAAATAATGTGCTTTATTATTAATTAATCAGCGAATAATTATCACATGTGTGTCTCTGTTAATGGTACGTCATAGTTAACAGAATAAATGAACATCGTGAATCGTGATACAATTAGTTAGAAGGGCTTCGAGAGTAACGACGTAGGTGATCACTCTATCTTATTATCTTTGCTATTAAACGAGGACTTAGATTACTGTCACACAGTTCATCCGTGCAATATATCGACGGACGGGGCGTGCAATTTATTATGTTGGGGAACTTTTATTACGGACGGCATAAATGAATACACTTAACGGCAACGCGTAAAATTCATGTTGTTAAATATGATTTTATTTTTATTACGACGACAAAAACAAATCGTTTTATGCTCGGATTCAAATTTCTGTGTTTCACGCCTCGATGGAATAAGGCGATGTTTTTACAAGAGAAGGCGTTACTAATAAGCCGACACTCTGTTAGCGCACATATGCCGCCTTTTTTCAATTCATTATTTTGCCCTTATGTTCTTCAACTAAAAGAACAATATTCCAGGGATAAAGAAAAATATAAAAACTACTAATGTTCGTCAGGGAATATAGTGGAACAAAGTGTAAATTCGTACAATGCTTTTAAAAATATTCCCTTCGGTTGGGCACGTAACCAGCTGTTCGTAAATAGTTGTTATCGAAAACTTTTTTGGTTTTCCACGAAACCCTATTAAAAAAATACAAATATAATATTTTCATGAAGTGCAGTCCAGCATCCTCCACTGCGTGTTTGGCTGATATTCCTCGTACGTCCTGCGCGACGTTTAACACCACGACTCGTATAAATTTATAATAAACTATTATATATTACTATATATATTACTAGCTGTGCCCGGCAAATGTTGTTTTTGGGTGGACCACGACGTCCTATTAACAAACCTACCAAATATGCACAACTACTTTTATTTTTCTTTCATCCCTCCTCGTTTTCGCATTTTTCCTAAGCATTTTTAAGAAATCCTTAAATGTTTGTAGCAATTTTAGAGTTAAGGCAGTTATGTATTATTTTTCGTATGACTTGTCACCGCTTTTCAAATGGGTATATTCCCACTAATTGCCTTCATAGTACATTCATATTGGTTTCCCGATCAAAGCTAGAACCTCGACGCGGCGACGTCCCAAGAGGCACATATGTAGTACTGGGAACTAAATATCAACACTGACATAATTTATCAATCTGAGCGTCCAATGTCGTCCATGTAGTCCTCAAAACAGCCGATCATAGTAGAAGCGTGTAACAAAGATATTTGATACTTCACATACGAATGACACCAAAACGTCGTTTATATTTCGCTCGGATTACATTATTTTGTAACTTAATTTTTCGCAAATTTAATATTTTGAATATAATAGTGATGTTCGCATGCGGTAATGCAATGTATCATCCATTTTGAGGGAACGTCGCGGTAACATGACAGTAAAGCCTCAAGAAATTAGCGAAGCCGCTATAATTAAATGCGGCTTTAAGATCGAGCTGGCGTGTATTATAACTGCATTATCCGTTTAATATTCATGAACTACTCGTAACTTCTCCACAAATGTAACTGGTGACAAAATCTGCGACTTATCTGCATTCAATTGTCATGTCAACACAAGCATTTATTAGCAACAGTTTCATTGTCAACCAGCTCATCCGATTACTAAAATAAATTTACTGATATCTAGCTGTGCCTCAAGGATTTACCCGCGTAGGATTAGCAATAAAAACTATGTTACCTAGTGATTTTTTCCCGTATTTTCGCTCCTTTTGGTCCATGATGAAAGTGATAAACAAACATCTTTTTGAGCTTTATAGTATTAGTATTTTAATACACGGAATACTCAAATATAAATAAATAAAATCGCTAGTAGTGAATTTTAATTCTATGTAATTAATATATTATACAACGCGGGCGAAGCCGCAGGTGGCTGTTATTTATAGAATACGGTTTTTGACGTGTCTGAGTTGCTTCCCTTGAATAAAATAAGTATATTTTATTGCGATTTATTTTCCATCTTGCAGGACGCTGGTTACATCACATGATTTTTTTATTATTAGATACGAGTTCAATAAATGAAATAAAATAGATTGTCATTAGTGTCTGTTATGTTAAGTGTTTTCTAGTGAACCACTTTTATCATCTGAACATGCTTCCTTAATGTCCAACCAAATGTACAGATTAAGCTCCCCCGCGTCAGAAGTGGAGTGTTATCGGCTAAATAAAAATCAATATCAGAATCGGTAGCGAGTTTCTTCTTCACAATCCATTTGCTCCGAGAACGTAGTGCTTTCTCAAAGGGATCTCCTCGGTCCTTATTTCGAGATCCTTTAGGACCACACTTGAAGAACGGCTGTGCCTTTAGGGTCCCGCTTCCGCCCCTCCAAGAATACCCGAGATAAGAGAGACGTTTTGGCGCCATTCATGTTTATAGCAGGCCGAATGGCCCTAGAATACTGCGCACTTATTATAAACAAGTACTTACACACAAAACACTCGAAGATCACAGTGTGGGACATTTTTCTTTTGCAACAAAATAAAAATAAATTAATTGCCTACTTTTGAGTTTTGTATGACACTATCAATGGTGCGGTGGAAATTAAGACTATTATTAATATATAAGAATATTAATTCCTAAACTTGTGACAGAATACACATTATTTAACCCAATTTTAGATTTTTGTGATTTCGATTCTTCTTAAATAAGGTAAAACCCATTTTGAATTCCACACCGACCTTCTGAAACCATGACCTCCTGCAAGCAAAGGGTCGTATAAGTTTGGTCTTGTTTCAGTTTGTAGGTACTTGAACGTTGCGTGTACGAGTGGATTTATGTACCTATACTTTTATTCATCCTAGGGGATTGAACGGCAATTGTATTTCCAACAAACTCTCACGTTTTTTTGACCTATCATAAAAGTTTAGTTGCCCAAATTAAAATGAGTTCTGCTTCTTTAATTATGCCAACAACTTATTCAATTATCCTGTATTTTATCTAAGGCTTCATAAAATAAAAGCTGTATTTCAGCTTCACATCATGACCGTTTGCGATATTTTTCCTTTAAAACGTATTTAATTAAATTAGACTTTTTTAACGATATTCAGGGTATGTATACTTTGAGGTCAATGGAAACAATTCCTCGAATGAAAACGGCGTTAGGTTGAAAGTGTGAAGGGACGGAGCGATATCACTTTATTTTACAAAATGAAGCCACCGTAAAATTTTATGGGAACCGTTTCGGAGGGGTGAGGGGAGCAAAGATCATTAACAGCACCTATACGGGACAGCGTGACGTCGCCAGGGCGGGCATCCAACTCATTGCTTTCAATTACTTGCCTTCTTAATGCTGTGCTAAGTCTTTATTATGAGACGCCATTCTACCGATTTCCGGTTTATTTTACATAATAATATATTCTTTTAACAACTTTATTAAAAGAACTCTACCTACCAATAGCTTTATATACTTGTTTGTGTCTGAAATACAAAATGGGTGCAAAAAATACTTACCAATATCAAAGCAGTTTTTAAACATTTATTCAAAAGATGCTTTTGAGGGTTCTTATCTAATTGATAAGGTGCCTTAGAAGAGCCTTTTCAAACGCTGTCAAAAGAATTTGATTAGCATTTCTTTGGAATTTGACGCATTCATCGATTGATTCCAATTTGAATTGACTTGCAAAGTACAAATGAAACGTTTGTAAAGAACCACGCATATTTACAAATAGAAGAGTAAATGACAACATAATTACACACAAAGGAGTCTTATGATGTCATACATGCACATTTATTTTATTTTTGCGAGAAAATTTAGTGTGCGTATGGCACACTGGATCACGTGGTGCCCCTAAATGGTGCTCTAGTCTGAAACGAGACCTATTTTGCTTGCATGAAGTGCCGCAATACACACGGAACGTGTATATGGGCGCTATAATTGATTTGTGAAATTATTTAGTACAATTTAATTATTGATTTCTACTTTGTAATTAAATTATTAATTTATAAGATGCTTAATTACCCTGCCATAAATTGTGTTCCAATTGTAATAGACACTGTATTGACTGATCAGTCAATACAGTGTCACTAAACTAATAAACACAATATTACTAAAATAATAGGGAAAACTATAATGTTATTTACTCCAAAAATGTTTCAAATTATTTATTTATTTTACAATTAATTATTTCGAACGAATCTTGTATTTTCTTTTTGTTAGAACTATAATAGGTGAGCATTACTCTTTAATTAATTTAAATAATAAGCAATTTAACTAGAATACTGCTTTAAATATGTTATTAGATTTTTATGTTTATATTATAGGATAAAATCTATTGTAATTAAATTTGATACATTTTAATTGTAACTAAACGATCGCCACAGGCCTATAAAAGCGCTTGTGTTGTTGATCCCGACACATTTGATTGTGAGTCGTCCAGTTGTGAACTTCGAAGTGTTATAATAAAATATCGGTGCAGTAAAAGTGATTATATTAATTATAATTATAATATCTACTTCTATTATTCCGTCACAATGGATTCTGAAAGACCATGTGGGGGCGCTACTCCGACATGTACATACTCAGTTGCAACAAACGCAGACCATTTTTTGGAACTGTATGTCAATATTTTGCTATAAAGTTTCACAAAAACAGAAATAAAAAACGCATTGTATTATCATAACAAAAAATCTTAGATCATATTTTTTTCTATACACTAGCTGTTTCCTGCGGTTTCATCCTTATTGTCGCGGAACCCTAATATTTTTGATACTAAGTTACTCCTTGAAACATCAGCTACCTACCAGTGAAAGTCCCGTTAAAATCCGTCCAGCCGTTTCAAAGATTATCCGGAACAAACAGACAGACAGACAGAGAAAAATGTTAAAACTTGGTTTTTTAGTGTCAGAAGCGTGTATACTTTCATATGCATTTAGTGAAAAGCTGTAATTTTGGAATTACAAACAGACACTTCAATTTTATTTATCTGTATAGATTATATTAAATTATACATTATACTGTCGGTATGTCTGTTGGGTAGTCTCCATTGCTAGTTTCAAGGAGCAGCGGGGCTAGAATTTTTTAAATTAGGGTTTCGTGCTAAAAATCCACCCAAGAAATTAAGCCTACGCGAGCGAAATCGCGGGGCACAGCTTACTTACAAATAAATACCTAATTGATTTATTCGTGCCTTTTTTATATATGAAAAAACAAAAGTTCTAGAGCAGCTATCAAAACAATGTTTGTTTGAAACATTGAAACACAATTAACAGAATACGAAAATATAAACAACATCGAACATGTTTAAAAATACAATACAGAAGTAGAAATTTTAGTGTGGAGCTCCCCGCTAGCCTGTCCGGAGTTAGCCTGTCCTCTGGGGCACTTGCCAAACAAAGTTTTTTGTTTTATCAAACTGTTAATTTTCATTTTTTGTTTTATTGCCCGTAAGCTCTGGAGATTTATGGCAAGCCACTTTGCATTAATTTCGCATTCATTACAGATCTCTTGAATTTAGCCGATTTTTTCTGGCCACGGGATTGAGTGTAAATTACAGAGAAATTATGTATATTGTGTATTCAAGCGGCGTGCGAAATATTGCCGTAAATTAAGCCGCACTCGAGAACAAAATCATGTTGCTATCGCATGTTGGATGCTGATTTGAGCAACAGTCGCATTTTCAAACACGTAATCATAAACGCTTCACTCTTCTCATGTTGGTAAGAGTTTTATCTGCTCTGCGCTCTTTTCAGAACAGTTTAGAAAGAGAAGACTAGGGGGCCTGCCATCATCTGTTTAAGCAGGGCGTATTAAGAACATCTGAGCTTTACATCATATTTTATTACGTACGTAGCCTCATGTGTCCTGATACTCGTATCAGTGAAATATTTTAAACAGTAATTGTATGAAGTATTCAATGTGTGTACGCTCATTAAAATAGTTTATCGCTAAGTGGTAACAGAAGGGAGGTGGGGTCACAGACATCTCGTATTCTCTCGACTTGGCGTAACCGCACATAGCTTAAGTGAACCATTAATGAAGATTAATTGTTGACGATGCGCGTATTACTGCCACCTATACTAACAAGAATCACGCTAATGCTTCTAGATATTATCTACTGTATCGTTACGCTTAAGGAAATTAACATTCATGGTATATTTAAAAAACATGTATTGATATTATTATTAATTAATGTCATGATAAGTTTAAAAACGATTTTGGCATACATGATTTTGTTCAGAGAATTAGCTTGCTGCACTATCCCATAAACTTGGATAATGTCACATAAAACTAAAGGATCAAACTGACTGAAACCAACGCATAGTATAACCTATCGAAATTTGGAATACACCCTTATTCTTGGTGAGGTGTAGGCATACGAGTATATACCTACTAAGAAAGGTTTTTTTTTAAATTCTACCACTAAGAGGATGAAATCCGTGTTCAAGGTTTGTCTGCGTACAGTCGAAAATGCAAGTGGAAGCAAGCTAATGTACAAATAAACTAACATGCTTATAAGTGTTCATTCACAACTGCAACTTAAGCACACCTTACTTTTGTGAATGTTTGCTGCGCTTGTACTTATAACATTGCAATTGTAATCGGGAAAATACCATTGTTCTTAAAAGAAGAAAGCACGAAAACTAACTCACCGGCTGGCACAATACGTCACTATAAACATACTACACAGCTAAATACATTTGGGTTATAATAAGAACATTGCTCTGCCGCTATTCACTTTAATCAACTGTCTGAAACATAATGATATTTTAATTATGTTTCCACAAATAGAATTGAGTGAATCGTTGTGCAAACCATCCGAGTCATGCTGGAGTAACAAATTCCAATTTCAGCGGAAGCCAACTAACCTATTGAGTCAGTTTGAACACTGTCCCTGCTCTGTGCCCTAGATCAGTTCGTGTATTCAGCACGATGGCTTCCGGAGCTCCCGGCTTATCGCAAGGAAGTGTCGTGTACTTCCCATTGTATCCCATAATAGTCGTAATCGAGTGCCGAGCCCGGGCTAACGACTCTTTGATTAGAACACAGTATTAACACATTTCACACCAAATGTCGGCGCAGCGTTTTGATCAGCACAAAGACATGTTCATCGGGACTGTTATCAAGTCTCATTATAACTAATATTATAACAATAAAACGATCCGATCACCCGATATCAGCATTGATAATACCACTACTCTGTATTTTCTTTTCTTTCTACTTTCCTATGCGAAATGAAGGTAAACTGTCGGCACTAATAGTGTGTATTATATTTATAAAATAAATTAATGATGTGTTTACGTGTTGACTCATGTTAGATTTTTCAACATGATTAACTTTAATGCCATACAAAATTATATAGAAGCCTTGCCTATGATTTTATTAATCATTCAGACGGTAATACGGAAATGTTTTGATTTATGTTATCAGAATTTGGATGTTTTCATCTCATTGATTATTCACTAAATATCATAATTATTATTTTTGTATGAATCGTGCACATTTATTTACGTGGCATTCTATGAACACTTAGGGATATTACTTACGCTTTTATTAAATCTATGTCGTCTTGGTAATAATGTCTAATACATTTAAATGAGGGGTGTTCAAGTCTGATGAAAACCATTTCATTACATCCCTCGTGTACGCTGCGTTGAAGCAACAAAATCTCAGGGAGCCGATAAGCTAAAACATTGTTGCAAATTCGTGGGTTCAAATCACTTCTCAACTGAGGCACGCGGGACGACCCTGGTGGATATCATTTATCTAAAAGCTGCTCCCTTCCGCCATCAAAACTAAATCAAGTAGGGCGAGGAACATAAACTCAACCGCCCTAGCAGTTAGATAAAATGTAAAGGGAAGTTTGATTCACTCGTCTCGTGTGTCACCGCACGTAGGAACGCTCGTCCTCTCCGTCCCCCATAACGACGTCTTTATACCGAGCTATCTCTCTATTTGACTACGACTCATATCTTGGAGTGGAGGGCACTTAGTCGAACATTATTGGAAAACTCAAACCTACTTTCGTATGAATGTTCGGTAAAATTCAATATTGCGTACTTGTAATGTCCACTTCACCTATCCTGTGTAAATAATAACGAGACCCCACGTTCTTTTATTATATTGTATCTGTCAATAAAAAGTTTTGGGTACCCATCGACGTATGCAATATTCCGTACAATTAATTCCCTTAAAGTTGAAATTAACTTCTTAATTGTCTACGAAGGTGCAGTTAGGAGAAGAAAAGTTGTATAAGCACGTCTTAGGCAAATATCGTGAGTGCCCAGTGAGGTTCATCTGGAGATAGCGGCGGGAGGAGGCCAGCATCTGGGTCGGTAATTAAGCGCATCTGCCTACGTTCAATTTTGAAACGCGGTGGATGAGAGTTGCCCCGCTCCGGTCCATTCGGGAGGGTACGAGCAAATTGCTAAACTTTCAATTAAAGAGTTGTTACTCAAACCGCTCCCGTTTTCTCGGTAGTATTATATTTTATTTGCAACGGCTCCTCTTATTGGTACTAATTTTACGCTCTGTTTAGCGGCAAAAAGAAACATTATCTTCTCGTTTCTTTAGCCTGCTTTAATAACAAAGTTATTATAATAACATTGATAACATTAATTTCTCCTCATATTCAGTAAAATAAACATTAGTCGTCTCTTAAAACTGCTAGCACGGTTAAATGTCTAACGATAAGTGGTGAAAGTTTAAAGCCGTTTAACATTAATGTACGAAATTTGGGGCTGCTACGTAACTAACTATAAGTACAAGCGATGCTGGCAGCCGAACATGCAAATGCCTAGTTACCGCTATACATCTCTAGATTGTTTAAGGCGACGTCACCTACCCGAGACACCCAGTATTAGTATTTGAATATACGGATAAAGCTTTATAACTACAAGATGAATTTCAATCTCTCTCTACTACAGACCAGTTTCATTACATCCACATGCATGATTGTACTCGTGTATGGCTGTCGACTAAGGAATAACTTAACACCCTGTTGGATATCTCAATTCGAAGTCTTTAGAGACCTTTCACACTAGAAATGCACGCCCGTTCACTTGTTTTCGCCTCGTGTTTTGCCGTTTGAATGTAAAACTCAGTAGAGCGCAAGCGGCATGCTATTTGTGACTAAAGGATCTCAAATTAAATATTATATTCGGGAAGCGTAAAACCAATACTATCTGGTTATGAACTAACACGATGAGTCGCGACCTTTTTCGATCCCGTTATTCAGGATTTTGTAATAGAAAATGCTGTTACTGATTAAGCCCAAGGGCCAACCCAGTCGCACCTAGAATATAATTGCTTATTTTTGACGCATGTTTTAAAGGGTTGTCCAAATACGTCTATAAAGTTGGTTACTCAAAACATTATATTAATTTATAATTGTTATACAACGGAGAAGGCAAACATCGAAAGGAAACCTACATATGTCTGAGAAGACGTGCCTCAGACGAAGATGGACTCATTATCAGTCACGTCGGCTTAGTCATCTTCGGTGAAAAGTGGGTGTTTTTATTTCAACACCTCTGCTTACCCTTTCGGGGAACCTTCTGGGATATAATATATATCTGGTATAATTGTTTTTGTAAGCACTTGCCGTAGACACTGACTTTATGCGCACGTGTGAATGTTGGCATTCTTGAATAATAGTATTGTTTGTTCCAGTAGTTGGTGGTCGTGGTGTTATTGCGGCTCGATGTGCGTCCGACGCGAGAGGAGGGATGCTGGTGCACCTCTTGATACTTAGCACCGCCCTCGCGGCAGCAAACACTGGCAAACACGGTGAGATTATTATACACTTAAGAGACGTAAGGCATAGTGGGATCTCCAGCTCTGTATTTGGAGCTGCCCGACTGGGAACTATACCTTCATCCTCCAGAAGATCACAATTAATGGAGAAGGAGCACAGCAATATGGTTCTCATTAGGTTGGCGCAGGGATTTCATCCTTTATGTTGTGTCAACGTGCAAGTTATAGCTTACCATCAGGCGGACTGTACGCTTTTTCGCCTTACTTTCGATTTTTTTTTTTAATACTTACTTAAAAAAAAATAATTACGCGAATTTAATTATACTTCATGACAATGAGAATAAAAGTCTCCAATTAGACCCTTAAATTTGTTACTAAGTTGTGATTCCCGACAACTTCTTATAAGATGGGACTTAAAGTGCTACAAGGATTTTTTATTTTGCACAAAAACGTAGATATTACACCTAAAAAGAAGTATAAACTTATGATGTGTCTGGTTTCGCCGCTGGGAAGTTCTGTATCACGTCGCCTTACCCATCGCAAGCCTTTGTTATTGTTGCCATTGTTAATCCATGAAAATACCATCCTCGATAATAAGAAGGAAAAGCTAACCAATATAAATAAGAGATTCGGAAAAATACGTAGATAGGGTAGGATGCGAACCCACGACCTATTGCAAATCGAAAGTTCGCATTGTGTTTGTATTTTTCCTAACCATTATGAGAATTAAGATACTAAACCATATAATATGTCTTACATAAAAAATCAACAGAAAACTTGTTTCTCATATAACGAACCAACTAATATTTTACTGGATTTTAACCGGGTTGGTTGTTTTTGAAGACAATTAAAACATTATTTTTCTCATCAAAATAATCTGTTCCAAAAATTTTTGTTCAAACAGAATAACGTTAAAACTCACCCGCTGTTGTTCGCAAATAATAAGAATACAGAGTTGGCAAGTTAAAAATATTCGCGTTAAATTTGCATAAACCTTGCAAGCCCCCGTTCACTTTCCCCGACTTTTCGCCTTATCTCATCACTTATACGGTTGCTTTATAATTCACTTTATACGAGTATTTCATTAAACGAACTAAAAATATTTGCTTAGCACTACACACTCATTCTAGTCGTATTTCGTGTGCTTTACTCGGGGCACCTTGATCCTTTCCACTGTATTTATGTTTATGTAGGAAAAATCCTAACAAAATCTTCGGTCCCGAGTCACCCCTCACATACATTACGTGGGGTATATATTTTATACATTATGTTCCGCGAAACACGTGTAACAAATTTCACCCTGAGCCCGCCAGATCAAACATGACGGTGATCTACACTTCCGTAGGAGGCGCACACTAATCCCTTATTCCGCTCAACTTGCCTTCTCACACTCATACATTACTACCTCAACCTCTACTTTTCATAATATTTATCTTGCCTTGATTTTATGCATGAGGTAAGGAATCTATCTCAAGCAATTTCGTTATAATCTTTTAGCAGTGCAATTTTTATTAAGATATTGAAAAAAAAAAAATTGTTGGAAAAATACAAAATTAAAACAGTCTTATACGTAGCATGTAGCGAAGTAAAAAGGAAATACCGACAGAACATTGCCTTTGTGAACTTAGATCTGAATCCCTTGAGGTTTATGTCTTTTCGGATCAGGCGGCTTACTGGAGGACGCGCGAGGAAAACTCCTTTCCCTCATAAATATTTACTTTATGAAATAACACGCCCGAGGCTCAGCTTAGCCTCACACACTGCCTGACACCAGGTGATAACTGCCAAATGACAAAAAACTGTTCTTCTTTTATTTACTTCTAACGTGAAAATCATGAGCTGTATCTAGCCTATCTATATAGCTTAGTTTTAGGGGGAGACTGTCATTTGGTTATCTCACCTTATCCCAATCCGGAAAGTTAAGAAACTTTTTCTGATAGTTGAATGAAAGATCACCATTTCATATTGCTGTAGGTACCTCGGAAATAATGTCTCATTCTAGAACTTCCTCGCATCAATTCATGTTTTTAGGGCGTTTTTCCCTCGGTGGTTGATGATTAAAAGCTTAACAGAGTTTTAAAATTCTGATTATTTGACCTTGCATATTGACTCGAGTTAGTGACATTCGTTTGATTTGAATAACCTGAACCCAGACTACATTAGCGTCCAATAATACTGGGTGACGATAAATGTTTATCAATATGATGTTAACTGTAGCTCAATAACTCATGTTAATAGCGAATATTTTGTTAGGGGAAATAACACGATATCACACTTACATTTTCAAAAGATATATTGCACCCCTTGCATATAAATATATGCTTGACTATTTGTTGAATTATAATATATATAATATCTTTAGAAATAAGGCATTCTTATAAGTCTATACTAATATTATACAGAGGAAAGGTTTGTATGTAAGTATGTTTGTAACGAATTAGCTCAAAAAGTACTGGTCCGACTTTAAAATTCACCATTTGAATGCTACATTATCACTGATTAATATAGGCAATATTTTATCCCCGTACTTTATAAAATATTATTATGGATGCATACACGGAAATATTAGTTAGTTAGTTAACGGTCTCTATCTTAATATCGATATTCAACCGAAAAAGAACGCTGCAATGAACGGTGTTTGATACGTTTTAGTAGCAGTAAAAGCACAAGTAAAAGGTAGGACATTCATTGATTAATTAAATCACTCTCCAGTTGAAAAATTGACTACTGTACAGACACATCATTTATGTGATATTCAGTGGATGCGGCTTGAATGCAGAGTCAGTGATGTATGAACCGTCCACTATTGCATACACGGAACGTGTTCTCCCACCGTGGGCTCTGCTCTACTGAAAAGTTACATCCAATTAGCAAGAATCGATGACGCGCCAACTCGTCCACCCGACAAATGGGATACTCTGTCATAGTTACAACGTCAAATAATATAAAGACTAAAGCACTGTTATTTTTTAATTCCAAAAGGCTTCTTCAATTAATTTTATTTCATGTAACAAGAAAAGTACAACTTCAAATAAGGCGCCGCTGTATACCGCTGATATGTACCTTGATCTAATGTGTAATATAATTACATAAAATTATACTTTTTGGTCATTAATTATGGGTCTCGACCCTATCGCCAAAACGCATTTAATTAATATGGCAATGGCCAGCATTCTAAAGTTATAAACCAAACTGATATGATTATTACTATATAGACAGTATCTTGCTATTTTTTAAGGTATAATCCAACCGGCGTTGAGTGAATCATATTATATGGGTGGAAGATCTTAGTCTGTGCCTTATTTACTAGCCTGAGACAGTTTTTATGCGCTCTACACAGCGACAGTAATGTTTAATCAAAGTAGGACCACGAGGGCTTATATTTAAGCTCCGGACTACATATATAGTTGTATAGTAAATGGCTATCTTATGTATGAACCCCATTCATGATAAAGCAATATGTGTCAACGGAGCTAATCATCAAGTCCTAGAATACACCGTATCCGAAGTTATGCACGCCCCTTTAAGCTCCATAACTTAGACGAGGCTTTGAGCCTATTTGACAAATTGCCACCTAATGAACCAATTTATACACTCCGTATATTATTAGTATCAGAGTGTTATTACGTTTGTGTAATTTTGATCTAAGTATTTGGCGTCAGTTACATTATTAGATTCACAATTTAAAAAAGTGCGTTGGTTTTTATTTCATTGATAAACTGGTGAACTTTTGACATCAGTATTCCCCGGTTGAAAAAACACGGCATAATGCATTTAAATAAATACAAATTAGTTGTTAGTGTCCCGTATGATAATAAACATTTTGTGTGAAATAAAGTGTGAGTTACTACGCATTGATATAACACATATCTGTTGAGGATTTTCAGTCTGTTGTTCCGGCACATGAAGTGAGTTAAGAGTATGGTCACGTATGCCATCAATTCATACAAAGATAAGTCCAAGATGAAACTGCTGCAGACGATCTTCAATGTTTCAATTTGGTAATACCTTTAATAACTGCGGGACTCTCGTGATCCAAGCCAGCAAATCCAAAATTTCGGCGTGGCGGTCCAAGGGGGAGGCCTATGTTCAGCAGTGGACGTCTTCCGGCTGATGATGATGATGACTCTCGCGATCAAATCCACAACGAAAATCGTATTTATATGTGTGTGGTACGGATTCTTCCTATTACTCTAATATATTATGTTTTCGATACAAAAAAACCTTCCCCGGAAATATTTTTGCTTGCTTAGAAATATTTACCGTTTATAAAGAAGCGAAATAACCTGAGAAAAGCTATCAAAGTTTGTTAAAAGACCTTATGCTATACGAGCTTATGTAGTTTTAAAGATTTATAGTGTTACAAAGTCATATTGCGAGCAATATTTTATCCGTCCATTATAGCCACCGTCACTATGGCGTATCAACCTAAATAAATCTGAAAATTTCACTAAATTCAGTCACCACGTGGTAAATATCACACATCTATATCTATACTTAATATACAAAGCTGAAGAGTTTGTTTGTTCGTTTGCGCGCTTATCTCAGGAACTATGTACGATTTGAAAAAAAATTTCAGTATTTTATAGTCCAATGATCGAGGAATCGCGGGTTAAAGTTAGCGTTAGCCCTAAGTAACTATTCTACGCGGATGAAGTCGCGGGCAGAAGCTATGTAGAATATTTTAGGCACTAGATGAACTCACTATCTATCACGTTTGCATCAAATCATCTTCGGTTAAAAGTGGGTGCTATAACTTCTCTGCGGAAAGCTGTGATCGTATATATAGGCACTATAAATTCATCTTATTCTAACGATATTTAGTTTTCGGAGATTTAGTTATTTTGTCATCCCATGTGCCTATGAAGAGTTATTGCAGAGTATCTTACCGAGTTCTTCTCAGTGTAAATCACATTCCGACCCGGCGTTGACATTCCTTAAATGACATTTTGACGATCTGAAAGTACTTTTCTAAAGCGTGATCAAATAAATATATTAAGAAACTGCAAAGTTTCCATGTTGTGCTATTCTATAACATATTTGTGCAATACACTCTTGTGGCGCCAGGTGGTATCTCTAGGGGAATGAACACCCTTTTCCTCATTAATAATGAGAAGTAGTCGAGCAAAGTTTCAATGCCAGTGGGATAGCACGGATGACCGGATGATACATTCCCATACTAACTACAATACATAACTTAAAGGTAGAAATTTTGAAATATTTTTATTGAAAGTGAAACAATGGTGAATATTTTATTTCTTAAGACTAAGTGAATATTTTATTTTCATGAAATAAAATGGACAAATTTTTCGCGCTCCGATAGCTTTCTCAAATGTATTAATGCGTATAGTACGATTCTAAAAACCGAATACATTTCATGTTATTTATATTCATAAGCATCAGTTGTGGCCGTGAAACTGCTAATCAGTCACGGCGTGTGCTTTTATATTTCCAAACATAGCACCAGTAACAGACATCCAATATGTTTTGTATGAATTGCAAACTCATACGTATGGACAATATTATTTTCAACAAAGCAAACAAAAATAATTAATTCTGCAAACAAAACAAAGTGTTTAATCAACATCAGGCAGTACGCTGTTGCTTTCACTTTTGTAGAATAAAATAGTTATGTACAAAATATAAATAAGTTAGGTACTAGACTTGCTTCTGCCTGCAACTTTACCAGTTCGACCCAAGGTTATGAAGTTTTAAAAAAAATCAAGCCCCATGTCACCCCCTAAGTAGGTTGCATTTCGGAAATTCCTTTATCACGTTTATAGTACGTGCAGTATTATAGGCTGAGCGTTAATATATCAGTCAGTCAGGACTTTTAAATTTTAAATGTGTTTTACATGTATCGTGTGTTCTTGGTGAGACGTACACTAAGAAAGAAGAAGTTTTCCGCCATTCCAGTCCCATTGGGGTTGAATGGTGGCTGGTTTTTATTTTCTCCTTTTATTTTTATTATTATTTACCACCACCATTTTCGCTGAGCGCTCATTACTCCTGACAGCATTTGTATCGCATATTACCTGCCCTTGGTTGGTACGGTACTTTTTAAAGGTTATTAACTTGGAGAAAAACAGACTCGTGCAATAAAAAACCTAATTTATCTTTCAAGAAATTGAGATCCTCAGTTTTTTATTCAAAGATTACAAAAACAAGGAGCAATAAAAACAAAGATGAAAAATAAAGCGATGATTTCAGCACTAATTAAAACTTTGAAGTGAAGGAGCCAGCCTCTTGCGAATCCTGTGTCTCGCTCTAATTGCACCTCGTCGGATCGTTTACATTTATTGCCACTGAAAAACGCTCGTAACATCAATGAATATTAAATTTCAAATCATGAAAAGTATGTATTAAAGCTGTATTCATAACTATTTAAACCAAGAAGCGAATGCAGGTAAGTTAAACAAGATAACATGTTATGCTTTCGGCGAAAAGACAGCATAATCGATGCTGGATTTCTCTGAGCTATATATTTTTTATAGATAAAAGATACCTTTGATTAAATTGTTATATCTCATAACTTTGTTGCATTACTCTCAGTTATTATGAAACTAATCAAATATCATTTGACCAGCGGGCCACCTATGATCGTTTAAGCAGAGCGTATTCAGAACTTCTCAGCTTTGACGTTTAATTTTACGGTACCAAAATGAAGCGTTTGTTAACACGCTCTGATTTAACCGATGATTAAGATTTTCTAAATCTGAACAAAAAAGGGTAATTAAATAATGTAAATGACAGTTAAAGATAAAACATTTAATAAAATCATGGCGTGGCAATACAAAGACTTACGATGATAGAATATTCAAGACAGAATGTTAAGAAAAAATCCGATAAATCGCCGTAGCGGACAGCTCTTGTAATAAAATTAAACAGGTCGATGGGAGCAAACACTATTCTCCTATAGGACATTTTGAAGGAGGGTTGTCAGTAGGTATAGGTATTTCTTACCGAAATGAAACGGTCGGATTTTCTACAAACAAAACGGGAGCAGAGGGTTTAATCTCTATGAGGTACAAATCGCTCGTTATGTAAATTGAATCTCTTGCAAATTTGAATCGCTTTCATAAGCCAATTCTCTCTGAATAAAAACAATAGGATACTCTTTCAACATTTTAGATATTTCTTAGGGAGCGAATTTATCTCGGTCCATTAATTATTCAGCTGTGTAGGTTATTCGGAATAATATCACGATTTGTATAAAGGATCTTCTAAATGACTTTGAGAACACTTAACAATTTGCTCAGATAATAGGAACATTATTATAATGACAAACACAGTACGTGAATATAAATATTATTTAATACACGCACTTGGATTTGTTACTGTTGAAATCTTACGGCAATTTTAGCATATTTATACTAGCATAATTTTGCTTATCTTTTCTGACTAACATTCAGTATATAACAGCGTCCTATAAGGTAAATACACAAACTCGAATAATGAGGTTTAATTCAGCTTGAAGTGCAATTTGTGTGTATAGAATTTAAATGTTCTTACATAGAAATTTGCTTTGTGCTTTGTGTCGTTAACCGTACTATGTCTGGGGACTATACCAACAGCCCTCCTTGTTTCGACAAGTACTTTATATTCCGCTAAGCAGTTCGCAACACGCCGTTATTTAAACAAAATCCCTCCGCAGCAAACTCCAAGCGGCCGTGTCTGAAATTAGATCGAGGCTCTTGCAATTGTACCTATTGAAGATTATAAAGTCTTTGTAAATTTTAGAGAGAAACGATTTTATAATGCTTATGGTACCTATATCACAAAATTATAATGTAGGTAAGGAATTAATCACGAAAGTATAGTTGCTATTTTAAGGAGATATTATGATCCCAAACACAAGTTATATCATATTTCTTGCCGTAGTAGCCACCATAAACAATGCAACCAAATACGCAACAATTGTACTACAAATTCACATCATCACATTCATAGCGTGATAAAATCACGGTGCAATAATACGTCATGTTTCAACCATCCGCGCGCCAGATTACATGGGCTTGGGCAACAATGTAAGCGCAACAATTTGTTGGTACAATAGTATGTAATGTCAAGCCAACTGTCTGTAGATACATTAACAAGCGACAGCAATAAAACGAACAAGGAGGCAAGTAGTTGAGCCCCACAATGACGTTGCTAGACACCGTGTCAAGTACAGAAAATTATGACCATTCATCCGGCGCAGGCGAGGATTAAGCGAAATGAGGTCGCATCTTCAGCATCTGACTTGTGACTTGGCTGTCGACAACTTTTAACGTTTCCAACATGACTTAAGCCCACTAATTAAAACTATATTTATATTCAAATTGATATTTTATTTTAGGTATTACTCAGGTCACTGAAAATACGACCAGACTCTGCATACTTCAAGTCAACATCAATATTTACTTCAAACTACATATTCAGCTCAAACATTTATTCAACAGAAAAATTCAATTATCCTTCTACAGACCTACATATTTTCGTTTTTCAATTATTACTAAGTACTCCCCTGTGAATGCGAACACACTTCAATGGTATATTATAATACAATGTTTATGATAGGTCAAACAGCACACAAATTCAGCTGGGTTCATCGAGATATTACGCATTTTAAGTTATATAATTGTATCAAAAGTTACAGACACGAGCAACACGGTCTCATTTTGGAGGCCCCCTAAGTAGGATTAAGTTATATCGGAATCTACACTTCTTATCATTAATTTGAGGTGTGTATGAGCCTAGAGGCCTAAATTCCTGAATCCAAAAGTCTTCCTCGGTTTTTACAAAAGTAAAATACCCAATACTGGAAGCTATTATTTTAAGAACTACAATTACTTTGCTTACTAACTAAGCAGTAAAATTATTATTAAACCTAGTTGGCGAGTGATAAATTGTTCGGAGACATATTTCGCGGAAGTCAAACTAAAACTTGTAGTAGGTACCTACATTATTAAAAGTTAAATCAGATATTTGGGAAAGGTCCGAATAACAGAGACAGAAGTAGGAAGAGTCTGGATAATGTCCTCTGGCACTAATTAAAACTTTGGAAACAGCGAGAAAAAGGGTTGAGAAATATGGCGTTCGGTGGATAGTAATGGCGGTGTGGTCTTGTTTAATTCCCTCAGTTCTTCTTCGCACAGACTTTGATTGAATTTAAATATTAATACCGCAGCAGCTTTTACATTTAAGTGTCACGGATAAACGCCTTTGTTTTTATTTTTTTATTATTTCGTGCTTGACTGATTAGGTGTTTATCAAATGATATTACATAATACATATTATTTGATAAACAATATTATGATCATTCCTATATTCCGGAAGTGGTAGGCAGCGATATACTTATAGTATACCTACATTAAATCCCATGTAATTGGGGGTGAGCCTATTGCCATTAATCGGGCACTAATCCAGACTCCGGGCTGCTACTGGGGAAATATAGATGGAAAAACCCAAAAACACTAACCTAACCGCAGTAGTGTTTTGCAACTACTAGACCAACGAAGCAATCCAAATGAAAAAAAATATATTGATTGTTTGAAAATTTTAATCGCGTTGGTTAAGCCGTCTTCCTTGAGAGCAATCATACCTACGAATTAGCTACGATGGATACCCTAATAAGGCAATTTTTACTGTTATAAGATTATCAGCTTTAATCTTAAAAAGACATTTCCGGACGACCGTTATACAAGCGCAGTTTATAGCAGCTCCATACATAAAGTCGCTCCCAGTGTTTATGAGACAGTTAGTACTTGGACATAGTTGTGGCTCACACGGCGCTCATTATGGTCATTCATATTCCTATGGGAATTTATGAACTAAACTTAAAGAAGAATACACGGTATTTTGTAGAGTAACCTCGTAAACTTATTCAAGACCCATACTTACATTTGTAGGATATTCATTTCTTCTTCGTCTTTAAATAACAATGTTAGGATGATCTACGCCAATGATATAGCAGTGATTTGCTGAAGTAATCTGGGATTATTTATGAGTCTGAAATCGCTAGCTGGATTTGTTTTTTCTCAGCCGCAAAAGGAAGTGGCGTATTAATTAATTCCGTCATCAATCACCGCTGTCGTCCCTCTTGAACCCGCCGTCAATCGCATTGTTACCGTCAAGATCTAAAATGTTACCTACCCATAGCTTTTTTACTATTTCTTAAGTACGCCATCATTTCCAAATAATTACAGACAAAATGGGTCATTTGTTGAAAGTAATTTAATACGGTATATTTTGTTTAATTAATGATTAAGCTTGTAATGACATTACACTGTATGAAAGAGTGAACGAATATTTAAAAAAAATTCTCACGCCATACCACTAGGTCCCAGTAGGGAAATGTGGATGTTGTTCGCAACTACACCCACATTTCACCGAATATGAATAAGTGCCAACGTGACGGACGGTCAGTCCTTATCGTAAAATTAATGCAGTTAAGTTTTTAGAAAATGTCATTGGTGCAGGCCACTGGCATATGAACTTGCGTTGCTTGCGTAGTAGGCGACTTCTCAAACCCCGAGGCCACCACGGCTATTATGGAAGAATAATTCTATTAATGGCGTAATGACGTCAATAGGTGGCTACTACATATATTCTAAGCTTTTAACTACAGACTAATACTAAATAGACGGGTATTACCAATCTTCACCAAGGCTCGCCGAAGCTATGCCACTAATATAAATAGAGTTGATCAGCTTCAATTTAATGATAGCGCGGTGTCTCCTTAAGAAGGTTTGAATACCCAGCTCAATAGAGTATTACCTTTGCGTAAGGTTTCCGTACCCTTCTTTTACCAGCGGTACATTTCTGTTTTATATTGAGAAATCCCGTCCTTACGAACGTTTTTCGAGATTATAAATTGTGTATTTGCCATAATTCAATTATGTAAAGATAATACGAAAATAGTACTATCCTGTTGAGTTGTAAGAAGAATAAAAGTGCCTTCGTCTTAATTTAGTTAAATCCTAAAATTAATCAAATTACATTTTGTTAGTTATTCAACTGAATTGTAGAAGATTAAGTGAAAAACAAATAACACATGCTAGATAGTGCTAAAATTAGTAGAAAACAATCTTAGAAAATTATATTACTAAACTTCAAAGTAATTAGTATAGGGACACAATGGGTTTGTCTTCAGTTCTTTATAACAATTTCGGTCCATTGTACACAAAGATTATGAAATCAGTCGGAAAAGAAAAGTTATTTCAACATACAATGCACGGGAAATAGCAGAACTACGAACTGAACACACTGCAGGAGAGTTTGTAAAGAATTCAAAATTTGTAGAGTTGCAGCGTATTGTTTAACATTTCCTCAAATATTGTATTTTTTCTGGACACATTGTTTTGAGTTCTATCATTCAAAAATGTAGCATTATTGTGGAAAGATATATTTTATTTGCTTCTCAGATATTTAGTTTAAAAAAATATTCATGGACATCATCACTCAGCGTCATAACGCACCATAAGCTTTTAATATGTGCTCATATCAGATAACTACCTAAATAAGTGATTTTATTAAGTATATTTATTTAATTGTAATTCTAAACTCAAACATATGAGTGTTTGAATAGCAAACAAAATGGTTTAAATATTATATATGTTTGCCCTGACCCGGAAAGTACTACTAGACCAATAGTGGCGTTAAGTTAATAAAATTGACAAGAAGCCACATTCTGATAATTGAATATTACATTGTCAAAAGCTTAGAGTACCAATAAAAGTTCTCAACGAAATCTGCTACGTTTTTTATCATGATAGTTCGTCTATGTTAGAGATATATACACGCCATATACATTAACAGAGTGTTGTTTAGCATAAGTATCATTTTAAAGCGGACGGTACACTAATTGAATACAACATAAACCAATTACCAAATATTAGACATAGTTTTTTTAAATTTAGTACGAACATAAATAACGTTGCTGACTCGAGCGCCTATTGTAAGCTTGTTTACTGTGTGCAAAGAGCAATACACAAAAGAAACGTTTGACAAAAAAGGGAAAACATAATTTTCCTACTTAAAAAGTAAAACAAACAAAAATAACGTCTTTGGTTGATCCGTGTTCTCTTCAATTAATATATCAACCTCCGCAAATATGGCACCAATGCAAAACAACACTCTGTTTATATTTCTATTATAGTCAAATTCTCATGATAATGAGAGCTCTTGGTAAGGCCCGTGTACGAGGAACGAATAACACGTGTATTTCCGTTAATACTCGAGGGGATGAATCGTTTGCTGTTTGAACGCAATCTTTGGACTTCCTGTTGAGTCGCTATCGATGCAATTAGTCACAGGAAGCTCCTTAATAACGTATACACACTAAAGCTTTTCCTTCTGATCGTCAAGTGTGTGATCACACTCATTTTACATTATAATTGTATGCTGAATATAAAATTTTATTGAAAAGTGTTATAGCATTATAAACATATTATATTATATTATTTAAATCATCACGTCTGTATGCCGAAGCCAGCTTTTGGTTTCAAAATTAAAATTATTATACATAAAATGAAAATAAAAATGATTGATTTTGTGTCTGTAATATACGAGTATTCTAACTTTTTTGCAATTTTTGTGAAATCGCTTGAAAATGAGACTTTAAATTTTTTTAATTAATAAATCAGTTAATTTGATTTCACATATTATGTATTCTTAAATCTTATATAATATTGGATCCCTTATTGCATATTTTGCAAAAGAAAGACTTGACCAGTGGTCTTCACTTTCACGAGAATTCTGTTAAAGCTTATACTTATTTAGAATAGATTTATTTTTAAATCAATGAAAATCCAGCACCAACTTCAGAATTTCCGATAAAAACTTCAAAGTCGTAAAAGTTTTAAAATCTTAACAGCGCTGTTTTATTCCACCTGAGAAGAAACATTTTATCTGGTAGACATTCTAAAGGAGCATATCTTCTTTAATAAATCTCAAACTCACCGGAGCCACTACGCGAGAGTGCGATGCGACATATGACTGTACCCCCAGAGGTTCAATTAAGACCTTTCACATCAAATGAGGAGGAACTCCGCTAAGTTTATTCAAACAAGGTGAAATCTCATTTAGGAAAATCCGTTGAGAAGGCGGCGCGGCGCGACGGCGGTTGCCAACATTAAACTAAACAAGGGAACTCGACCCGGATGCATCACCTTTACCTCTAATAAACCCAAGACCCTCCGTTCTTTATTTCAATATCTCTCTGGTTTACCAGGATGTTTCACTTCTATGCTTGTTGAATACATAAATGAAACGCTACGAGTAAGGTGTAGGTTTTAAGTAAATATGCAATATTTTTTTAAGTTCAATTTATTACTTTAATTACTTTATCCAAAATATATTTCTTTTGTTTCGGGCAATTACCGAAACTGCTAGATTGATTTTGACGGTACTGTCACATGGAAATACTACTGCTACCTTTACTGTGGGAATAGAATTAGAAATCCGTGCTAAAAAAGTAACCCATAATTTTTCACGGTTGGCAATGGGGGGCAGAGTTAGTCGATAATATTACATTGATCCTAATAAACATCTTCAAAAAATAATTAATCTATACTAAATATTATGAAGAGAAAGATATGTTTGTTTGTATTGAATAGGCTCCGAAACTACTTGACCGATCTTAAAAATTCTTTCTGTAATGGATAGGTACATTATCAGAGAGTAACATAAGCTATATTTTATTCCCGTACTCTCACGGGAACGGGAACTACGCGGCTGAAACCGCGTGACGTCCGCTAGTGTTAAATATAGTGAGATATACTCGTAAAAATTTATTATATCATATAAAACCCGAACTTCGTCGGCGATAAATTGTGTAGGTACTCAAGCAACTTACAAGCTTCACTTTAATAGTTGTTAAAAAAAATGTTTCAACGATCTTGCTCGAGCGCACATATCTTCTAGGTGAACCTTAGACGTATGTCTCATTTAAATTAAGTTTCTTATAGGTTCATTTATATTAACACTTCGTTATCCCCGTATAAAATCTACTTGACAGCATATATCAACGGTTCGTGCCTCAAAATCTTAAAAGCAAATCAGACATAAAAGATAAAAAGAATGGTATGTCTGATACAATCATCAAAACAAATTATATTACGAGGAGAAAGTGCGATTCTCCGTCACGCAATCTCTAATGGCGTAATAAAGTTAGGGGAAAGAAAACTTTGCAGCCGCGCGGTAGCGGCCCGCTCTTTTGCGTATTTATTAACCTTACCACCATAAAAAGATCCCCCTGTCTTCATTTCTGCTTCCTTTGTGCTCTCTACGCATGAACGTTGGTGAATCGTAAAAGGTCAAACGTTAGTGGTCGCGTTGTGAAATCTGTTTGCGCTAAAGTCGTCACGTGCACCCGCTGATGAGTCGTAGACGTGATATCACTCACTTGAACGTGACTCTTGCTTTATTTGAGATCTTGTGCCTAAACTTTAGTCTACTTGAGTATAATGCCTAACTACACACAGTCTTAGTGGGGTTCTAAGTTTTCACTTTCAGCAGTATTCGAATAGTTTAATTTACTAGAGAATAAACTATGCGAGTTGTTTGCGGAGTCGTTGATTGTGATTTTGCTAACAATTTATTATACGTGTTTTCCAATCGCGAGAGCTTTTACAAAAATATAATTACATAAATGTTAAAAACGATACCTTATTCGAAACCTTCCGTACAATTTAATTATTAAAATGTAAACTGGCATTATACTGTTGTCCTCTTTATTCAATAAAACTTAATTATATATACAAGGAACAGTACTTAAAACTAATAATAATATGATGATGACTTTGAACAAATTTTCGTGAATTACGATCCGGTTTATTTCCATCAGTTGAAACCATTTTTAGGTTTTCTTCAATTAGGTAGGAGTGGTAAGTAATTACGGAAATGAGAAATGGGGAAAGTTCATTCTGGCGCCATTGAGTTGTGACCAAATTTTTTTAATGAAGACTGAAATGAGTGCCACTTTTTGGTCGTGACAAATTAATTCGCGTTTTAACTCTATACCAAAAAGGACTTCATAATTCTTATTAATAAGTTAGCAAAGTAGGGGCACAGCTTATTAATAACCACCCCTATATACCTTATTTCATGTGTGGCTTTATTTTGCGAAACCCTAATAAAAAAAAAGTTAAGTAGCTTACTCCTTATAACATCAACTAGCTGTCAGTGAAAGTCCCGATAAAATCGGTCTAGTCCTTTTAGAGATACCGGGACCAACACACAGAAAGATGACATAGATTTATGTATTATGGCAATTTTTATGTAAGTAGGTATACTGTATATACTTTCTTAGTATACATTTTGTGAAAAGCTACAAACACTTCAATTTTATTTTTCTGCATAGATATAGATTATATTACAATATAACGTGTGATGAATTTTGATACCGAATAGTTAGAAGGCCGACAAAAAGATGGCAGGGTGAAGAAGATGAAAAGGGAAGCGAGGCCTTTGCCCAGCAGTGGGACACATCGGGCACATTATAAAATAAATAATGAATAAAAAACACTTATATTCTGTAGTTAAATTGCCTGCGGATAACCCTGTGGGCACAGTTGAAAATAAAGTTCAGTGACTTCACCCGACTCATCATCTGCCATGTTAACAAATATCTTCACATAAAATTGGTTGCTAACACTGCCTACGCCGTTGAAAACCTTTTGCTCGAAACCAAGATTACTTATTTAACCTGAGAGACTGTCATGTGAAAACAACTCGGTATAACTTTCAAGATAATAAAGTTTGCCTTGTCTTTGGTTCTAAGCGCTCCAATCCACAACACTGTGGGGAAATTGGAGTGCGACCTATTTGCTTGCGGTTCTCACTTCATGTGATATCAGCATACAATGTGGGGTAATTTGCTGATGAATACTCTATATACGCCTTTAAAATCTTCTTATTAAAAATAGATTTTTTTATGTCATTATCGTACGTATATCGTATATCGCATATACTTTCAAAAACGTAAAAAGCTGTTATTTTGGAATCACAAACAGACACTTAAATTTTATTTATCTGTATGTATAGATGTATAGTTAGAAAAGTGTCTTTTCTAACACGAGGAACAGCCCGCCTGATGGTTACTTGAAGCCTTTTGTCGAAAATGACTTTGTCTGGGTGAAATGTAATGTGTTTATAAGTTATTTGCTAAAATGCTGAAATAAGTATCTGCTTATTACGTAGGTATATCAAAGCCTTAGCCTTGTTTAGTTTGTATACCACCTACATTGGTTTACACTCAAAGCAGGTTTCGTTCTTTCCTGTGAAATTGAAATATTACCCCGAATTAAAATTACCATGATTTTTATAATTATATTTTTTAACATTATCATCGAATTAATTCAACTCTGAACCACGTTTTTGCATGAGTACATTTTCTTCTATATTACGAACAAAAATAATACTAAATTGTAGCCGGCTGAAACAAAATATAATATATTTTCATTAAACGCTCGTGTGGCGTGGCCCGTAAATGGAATCATAACAGATTCATGTTATGGTTTCATGTTTTTAACTCTCAATAGTATAAATATGTGCTAATTTAGTACTTGCCCTCTAAATTAGCGCTTTGTAGAGTTACACTCACATAACATGTCAAAGGTAGGCACATTCATGATTGGAATACATTTATTTTTTAAATCATGCTTTGCCTTACAGGGTGCTTAGACTGAAATAGATTTTTTTCTTGCTATTTCATGTATAGATATTATACATTTTTCTCAGACTTACCTAATATTGCTGTCGTAATTTTAGTGAGGAGACTATTTTTTTCTTCTATCAAATCGTACTAAAACGCAGCCAAATAACTCACTATAACTATCACATTTAAATATAGCAGTCAAATATCGAGTGGGTATTACTCCCTGACATTTGTGATAAGGCGTGAAGATTCAATTTTTATTTTAATGCTCCGGCCAGCCCTATGCGACTCTACCGTACAGCGGAATGTGAATTACGATCCCATTATGAATCCCCTGTGAAATAAGTTGCACTGTTGCGTACGCTTCCACAAAATTAACATAAAGAGTTAGCTTGAGCTATTCCACGAATCCCACCCACGTGGGATTCGTAATTAGAATGTGTAGAAAATGTTGCAATAATATACTCCGCAGGGTTTGAAATTCCCACTATTGACCACGATGACGTCATGCTTATTAATGTTAAGAGCTGTTATTTATTGACAATTTCTATATAATGTTACACACCACATGATTAGATCGCTAACTATATTTATTTAGGTAAAGGAAACATATATAATATGATGTAAAAATTTAACTAAATATATTTAAAATAATGTTAAACTAAAAAGATTCCAAAATGAAATAACTTATAAGATTATAGTCGTATAGTTTATGTCTTCATCTTCTCTACCGGTATAACAAACACTAGCAGGTAAATATTTGGGTATGAATTCAAAATACCGTTTTTCAAATCAATATTGTATAAAACTTTTTTAAAAGTATGTCGCAACCTAGATTGTTACATATTTGACGCGATTTCCAGTGTCAGATATATTGTCCGATATTAAATTCTTTTCAAAGAGGAATACCGATTTACATTATTTGATATCTATAAAGTTTAATACTACATCTAACTTATGCTATAACAAATATAAGTTTCATTTATACTACATACATTTAAACTTTACTATTATCAAGCTGAAGAGTTTGTTCGTTTGGTTGAACGCACTTATCTCAGAAATGTGCTGGATAGTTGATTTATCAATCAAAAACAAAAAAATCAAAGCATCAATGGAAAAGATTACAAATCCGGGAAAACACATATATAACTAAAATTATAGTTTTTACTGTTAACCCTACTCGGGCAAAACCGTGAGGCAAAGCTAGAAAAGTGTTAAAAATAAAATCAAGATTGAAATTTATACTTTACTCGAGACACAATATTCCGCATTTATTGAGCGTTTTAAACCTTTTGTGCATTACGCTAACTCGCTAATGCAGGCATTACACTCATTGACGCACACAGTTTTACAATACATATCGGTAACTTTACATCCACATTTCTTCGTATATATCTGTGTAGTATCACGTTACTAGTTAATTTTATGGTTAAAATTACAGTTTTATACAGCAGTACCAAAGTGAACATGAAAAAAATGTAATAAGAGGACTTAAGGGTAAAATTTAAAAAACTAAGAACTTTAGGTAACAGTTGAAGAACATTATTGTTGGTGTAAAAGACTTTTGATATAGAGCCAGTCGTGTAAACATAAGTCCACTAAAACACATGTAAGCGCGCCAATGTAGCCCTTATGCAAAAAAATCGGGTCACAAAACACAGGCGGCGTTGCAACCACATTAATAATTTATCAGCCACATGACGGCTGTTTGCTAATAAAGCGTAGATTCGCTGGAAATATTAATAAAAGCAGCTTGCAGCCGGAACTTGCGCCGTCGGAACCGGCGCCGCCCAGTGACAAATGACCAGTTGCTACTTTCATTTAGTTTACATTTAAATTAAAAAAGTCAGTAAATACAAATGTAGAATAATCATTATGCATCCATTATCTCTTAATTACAATTAACAATGAGATTTAAACATAACTTGGAGAAGTTTAGTTCAGTAGTATACTTGGATAAGTTATGTTTAAGTCCCATTACATAGGGGTAAACATATTGCCATTAACATGGTACTAAACAAGACTCCGGGCTGTGTGTCCCAATAGCACTTTGCTCGACCCGGGACTCGAACCCAGAAGAACAGAATCTTGAAGAACTGGCGAAATGTGGGTGTACTGCAATTGTACCTCTGCCTACCTTCGGGGAATACATATTCCTAAATACATAATAAATTGTCTGAAAAACTAAATAAAACTCTAGAATAAAATTATATTAACTATAAGGTGTTCCGAAACACAATATAATATTTTTTAGTATTCAGGTAAGTAATAAAGCAGAGGCGATGCACTGGAGCGTATCTCTTTAAATGAAGTCTAATAATTTGAATACAAAAATTCTTGTTACAGTCGTCGCTCTCAAGAAATGTATGTGATTGTTCTCTTTGAACGTTATATTTACTTCAGCTCATTACAGTCCTGCAATATTATGTATACTGTATACTGTTTGAGTAAAATATAATATCACGACTCTCAATATTGACTTAATTTGAAAACAAAATCCGGCCTTGGGCCTAACAATCGACATTTATTGTCACACTATAGCTTGCGGCCGCAGCTTCTCTTGCGTGCCTAAGGTAAAGGGTAAGGTTTCACATACGCACTTTGAACACCCATTAAATTTCAAATTTCGGAAACCACATTCTTAGTGTAGGTTCACTTCACCAAGAACACACCCTCCCAATTTCATGTCTCTAATTAGATCAGTGGGTTAGGTTGTGCATTAATAAATAAGTCAGTCAGTCAAGACTTTGAATTTAATATGTAGGTATAGATTAAGATCGGCTCACTGTAAGAGATGTATATCTGTCACTGTCATTCAGTCGACTAACAATTTCAATAAGAGTTCGTAAGGCCCCAGTAATAAGTCAGAAAAAGTGACAGTCGCGCTACAATAATACATACCATTACATATTCATACTAATGTCTCTGAACCCGGCTCTAATCCCACCTATATCTTCATAATATTCTTGAATTTAAATATTTAAATTTGAATCCGAGAGGGAGGTGCTTTTTGCTTGATATTGCGAACCATACTGATTTATCATTCGCGTGATGGTCGACATTGCAAGGCGCTGTCTCCACGAGGAAATATATGGCCTCTTTGAAGCGCAGAAAGATGGGTAATTTCATTGAATTTATGAACGTATCACCGTCAAAATTGCGAGGTTGAAAATTCGAACGTAAAAGCGTGAACATCATTGTAAAATGTATATAAAAGGAGTTATTAAAGTTGATAACAAAATTAGATATCAGTACGCTGTCGTAAATTTCTGGTTTTTATCATTATGTCTCGGTTTTAAAGTAGGTACGTGATTTATTTTTTAACATTTATTGCTAACTGCATACTTAGAATCTGGACTCGTTATTTTCTTTGCTTTCTCTTCATACCAATATTTTTTAATGAATTAGGAATGACTCAGATACTTCCAAGTGCCGTTCAATCAACCTTTAAAGTCTACACTTTACTTAATGTTGAGTTCTAGATATAATTATTAAATATAAAAGACACCTTTCCTTAATGCTATCGTGAAAAATAAAAAAACTGCACCTCAAACATTTCGAGTAAGTAATAAAGTAACTCTTCAAAAGTATTCACTTCAGCGAAGACAGCATGTCCATTCGAAAATAGAGCGATTACCACAGCTGCACGAAACTAGTCGAGTCAGTTTACGCTAAAACTGTAATACAAAAGCAATATCCAACACTTCTAGTGGCACCCACAACGAAAGCAGGATATTTTGTAAACATTTTACTGCGTCCCAGTCTGTGACGATATTGTGGACGCTTGCGCTGCAAAATGGCAGTTTTTACTGCCGTCCATGAGACCGTTCAGTATCGTTACAACCCGTTGTAGTTTTACATACAACACTAAACATAAGGATACATATGAATGCTAACATTCAAACATAAATGTAACTAGTTGCGCTCGCGGTTTTATCCGATCATTTTTTGTATAAAAAAATTAAATCAGAGTAGGTACAAGCATTTCAAATGTATCTAAATCCGTCTAGCTTTTTACGAATGCCATACACATTAATAAACTATAAAAAAAAACATTACTATAACAAACATACAATAATAAAAACGGCATGAATGTCAGTTTCATACAGTTTCAGATAATAAATACTAAAATAAAAAATAATAAAAATATGCTCATGCCATCACAGAATGGTCCCCGAAAGGGTGAGCCGATTAAGTGCCAACGTAAGAGATGGTGAGTCCATTGCCGTCTTAGAGACTATGTCTTTGAATTACTTCTCAGGCATATGCAGGTTTCCTCGCTCGTGGTGGTCACTGCATTCACAATTTCCGAAAACTTCTTTGCTATAGGCCGTATTATTAGTATTTGAACTTGCATCGCTTTGACTTCAAATACACATTTATTTCGCACTACACCAGGCCCTCCAAAAACTTGTTCCATCCATAACACATCCACAATATTTCTAATATTTCCGTATTAGTGTGATTTATACTTAATCACTTTCCCTATGATAGCTACCTAATAAACCTATGCAACACCTTACTGAGATAAAAGCCTTAGATTCTCAGTATTTGAATTACAAATTACTTCTGAGTGTACAAACGAAAAAGTGGTATAATTTTATTAATGTGTCGTTGCGAGCTTTTCCATTTCACCAGCACGAGGTGCTCGTTAAGGTGACAAAATATCGTTTTACTTCCCTCCGACGCACAGTACTCCTGGCGACACTGCGATTTTCATGCTTAAGTGGTAATGCTCAGAATGTATGGAACTTAAGTTTCGCACTTAAAGTAAAACTTTGCGCCATATAAGCATTCAGCTATAACGGTCATTCGGTTTCAGTAACTTGGTTGGTTTTAAAAGGGACTTTACAACACTCATAATGGTGTTTTGCAGTCTGTTTGCAATATTATATATACGACATCCCACTCTTTTTAAATTTTAATTGAAAAATTAAGCAATTCCACTCAGCTGAATAATGACGATACAGGAATTAAGTAATCTGCATTTGCATTTGTTTCATTGATACGGTGTCCGCGCCAGCTGCAAATTTATTCGTAATCAATGTTTATATTTAGCATTCAAGTATATCAGCGCCACCGCATAGGCTGGAACGATCGCAAACCAGTTAGTTGTTTCACTTACTATCACTAAAGTTATTCGTGTCACTTCACATTTCAGAAGTTAGTTCAGCGAATAACTAAACAAGTTGAAGTGGTTAGTTGACACTTTGTTGCAAGGTCTTGGGAACGAGGTGCAACTGCTGATGACAGTATCGCGGGACGAGCCAACTTCATGGTTACATTTGCGATAAGCCCAACATTGTCAACACTGGGAACTAATGACAACAACACTTGTAGCACGGGTGCGCGTACCAGTCTTAAGTCGCAAGCAGACCTAAATTAACCGCAATTTCTTGTCTTGAGCACTAACCTTTTAAGTTGCGTAAGGTTAAGGACCACATGTCCGAATTTAGGGTCAAAGCTATATACCAAAATACAGTGAAATCCGTACAAAATTACTCACAAAATGGCGCGGGGCTACACGTAAGTTAGATCACGCTATGATTACGCCTTATTAAGTCTGTAAAAGCCTTCCTCACATGACTATTGACAGGAAATGTGTATAGAAAGATTTGTGATAAAAACTTATGTAGTTGTAGTTGAATGGGTGACCCGCCCGAGCTCTCTGTGCCTCGGAGGTATATTAAGCCGCAGTGGCCTTGGGGTTTGAACAGTCGCCTCCAGTTCGAATCCCAGCGGGGCCTGTGCCAATGAGTTTTTCTAAAACTTATGTACTCATTTCACACCACATGCTTTCAGATAAAGTAAACCATCGTGAGGAAACTTTGGTTAGCATTTCATAATCATCTTCGGTGAAAAGTGGTTGTTGTTGTTACAACACCTCTGCCTACCCCTTCGGGGAATACAGGCGTGAGCATATGTATGTAGGTATGTATAGAATATTAATACAAACTATTAATAACTTACATTACTGTTACCAGACCTACGGATGTACAAATGTTTATGGTATATTTTTCCGTCCTTAGCTACAAATAAAATTTTATCACGTGTATATGACATCCACATGTCCCTGTGTGTCGCTCAATATTCCTGGGAAGTAATTAAACTTATAGTACACATGTGGATGACGTAATTCTACAATTATATTATTTCTATTTGATTGTGGCATGTGTTTGAAAATTACATCTATACATACAGATAAATAAAATTGAAGTGTCTGTTTGTAACTGCAAAATAACAGTTTTTCACTAAATGCATATGAAAGTATACAAGGTAAGGTATACACAGAAAAATCAATTTTTAAAATGTTTCTCTGTCTGTCTGTCTGTTTGTTCTGGGTAATCTCCGAAACAGCTGGACGGATTTTGACGGGACTTTCACTGACAGATAGCTAATTTTACAAGGAGTAACTTAGGCTACTTAGATTTTTAAAAAACATTAGGGATCCGCGGGCAACCATGAAATTAAAATCTACGCGGGAAAAACCGCGGGGCACAGACATGTTTTTTTTTTTATTACTGAGCTACAAAATGGGTTATTATACAAATTGAAAAAAGTGAGTCTTTAATAGTATTCAGAGACTCGATTGATAGGTTCTAACCAATTTTATACTATTATCTATCACTCGCTATTAAGTACAATTTGTTTATCCGTAAACTAATAATCGAAAAATATCGTGACCTGTGTAATAAAGAAACGATTTCCTTACAATTGACCCCACGTACAAATTGAAGATGAGTATTCCTTACATTTATTGATTTGCCCGTCGTTTAAATAATAATGTGTTTTTTTTCTTGTACAAAGGAGGTGCAGAAGTGCCTGAGTTTGGGGAGCCTATTACCAACCTGACGGTATCAATAGGGAGAGATGCCACGTTCGAATGTATAGTTGTCAATCTTGGTAATTATAGGGTGAGTAAAAAAGCCGGTTATGTTTTCTTATGTGATTTTCGAGACATAAAGGTGTGACAGACTGGCAAACACGGCAGCGAAATTATTCCGTTTTTATTTTTTAAGTGCGGAAATATTTTTACTTTAGATTCTACGCAAGAAGCGCGCTTTGAATTCTCATAGAATACTCTGTCAGTAGTCTGTGCATTGCACGTAGTATGATGGATTACAATCTATACGAAAGGTAACTGTTATTGACCGTATACGATAGTGCATATTATATGGCATATATCAGTACCCCTATCACGGGTTAGTCATCGTTATCGTAGTCTATACTCGATAGCGTCTCCCCCGAATATTTGTATGCAAAATTGTACAGCGCTTCTCAGCGGTGACATCATCATCCTCCTGCCCTTATCCCATGTTATTTAGGGTCGGCGCAATGTGTTCTTCTCTTCCATTTCTCTCTATCAGCCGTCATATCTGTATTCACTCCCATTCTAGCCATATCATCTTTCACACAATCCATCCATCGTTTCTTAGGTCTTCCTCTCCCCTTGTAACCATCCACATTCATAAACAAAACTTTTTTGGCAACATCCCTAACCGCATAACATGTCCATACCACGACAAATGCTTATTCTTCAACTTCTCAGTCACTAGTGCTACTTTCTCAGCGGTGACATGAAGAGCCAAAATATTTCATACAAATATCGCGAGTGACGTTAGCGAATATAGATTACGAAAACGGTGGCAAACTCGTGATAGAGGTACAGAAGCAGTATTTATTTCTTTGATATCTTATAAATCATTAAAATTCAAATTCACAATTATACTTCTTATATATAGCGATTAGACTTTTTACAAAGTACTGTCAAATCCTCAGAAGGAGAACGAAAAATAAATACATCATACAGGATTATGAATCCGGGTTCGGAAGGTTGCTTTTGCTGAGAAGAACCCAGCAAGAAACTTGGCAAATACTTTTTCCAAGAAATATTTTTACTTGTTTGAATGGTTACAGTATGACTAAACATTCAGGTCGGGTGGGTGAAGGCAGATACTAAGGCGATCCAAGCAATCCACGAACATGTGATCACGCACAATCCACGTGTCTCAGTGTCTCACAGTGACCACTCCACCTGGTACCTGCACATCAAGAGTGTTCAAGAAGAGGACCGAGGACAGTACATGTGCCAGATCAATACTGACCCTATGAAGAGTCAGGTAAGGACACATTTTGTTCGTAACATGTTGATTTTTTAATACCACTAAGATCGTTAATAAGCATGCGATATACAACTGACAAATTTAAAAATAATTACTAAGTACCTAAGAGAAGATACGCTGAAGTTTTATCGTATTAAATTCAATAGTTTTGGTTTAGAAAATTAACTTTCAATTAAATGCATTACATATTATGTCGATCTAACAATCAACTGGATTGAAGCATTTGCAATTGAATGAAATATTATAAAATACATAAAGCAGAAAATGAAATGTTAATTGTGCTGCAAAAATACATATTATTCTTTTGGTGGTAGTTTAAAAAAACATTGTTTGATAAAAAAAGCAACAAGAGTTAGTAGTTAGTCAAGTATTTGAGGAATTCTAAGTCTATTTCAAAATTCACCTTAAGTAAATTAAATAAATCTCAGCATTACTAGGCTTTATACGGGAAAAAAAATCATTCATTAAGCTTAGAGTAAAATGTAAACATCGATACAGAAAAATAAAAATATCGTATTCACGCTGGCCGAGCTAGCCACCGCCCCTCTATCACCTCTCGTCTACTTCGCATCGGTTATTTTAGGTTTTACTTTTTCATAAAGCTTTTAGGTGCTTTGAAAATATTGCAGTTAATTTTATTGTATATCGACTATCTAAAACGTTTTTCATTAACGGCTGGAAATAAGTTTTTCTCATTGATATAAGATGCATGATACTACTTATTGCATTTTCCGTGTATTTAATTCCATTTCCTGCTTTATATCTCAAGTTTTAGGTAATGGTTTGACAAGTAAATATTTGTTTAGTTAAAATAGTTCAGCCGTCAACATTGATTCGATTCGAAATATTTGCTAAGCGTGGCCTACATTGAACGATTTATTGATCTATTTACTATTGCACACCGCGTTAAGTATACTTTTAGCTTTCGTTGGTTGAATCCAAATGAATTTATTCTAATCTTTGTTGACTTTCGTCGTTTGTTATAAAAGATCTTAATTATTATTGTTCACCTATTTTCAACAATCCATTCATTTTAATGTAAAATAAAACTAACTGGATCTCGCAGTTTTTTCCGTATTGTTTGATTTAACTACGCATCAATATATTGCTATTGATGCGTGGAATTATATTTCCATATTTATTATGTAATTAAGAAACCTGTGTAGTAGGTCGCATAAGTTATATAACCCAATTGTTAAATTAATTTTTTTTTTTCTGTTTTTGATCAAGTTGGCGCTATGTAAACATTTAGAAGCAATTGCAAAAAAAATTATGCAATGTTATTTTTGCATTGCTTTATTAACCACATATAACGTACACATACGACTAAGATAATTATTGCATTAAAATTTGTTCCATCTCTTTATATGATACGGAATTCTATATCTGATATCTTCGTTTTTCTGGGAGGAGCTCCGATAGGCGGAATACCATATATTCCTCCTCTAACCGTTTACATGATTGTAGATGGGCTTCCTAGACGTGGTGATACCTCCAGACTTCGTCCCGGAGGAGACGTCGGGAGACACGATGGTTCCCGAAGGGGGGACTGCGAGGGTCTCTTGCAAGGCTCGAGGCGTCCCCGAACCTCGAGTCATGTGGAAGAGAGAAGATGGCCAAGAAATTGTGGTCAGGGACCAGACGGGTGTTAAAAATAAGGGTAAGAAATTAATATACTATATAAGAATCCGTTTTATTATAAGGCAGTAAACAAGGAGAGCACCCTATAGTAAACAATGCATTGCAATGCTATGAATGCTGGAATGTTTATATTTTCAAGCAAAATTGGTCTCTGAGATCAAATATTTATTTAAAAATGCCAAATTGTTCGATCTTCAAAACTCTTCAGCTTTATATATTAATATAACCTGGGGCCTTACCATGAACTCTTATTGCCATGATAGTTTCACTCATTTATGAGACAGATGTATGTGACCTGTACACATCTGTCACTGTCGCACAACTGAATTAACATTGCAATAAGAGCTCATGGTTGGGCCCCTGACGTACTATGATCACTATTGAATCATATTGTTTAAATTAGACGTTACTTTGCATGTGTCTATATTTTTCTGGTTTCACAAATAATATTAACCGCGTTGTAATAGTGGCAAATAAATATTTATTCCTACTATTTCTACAATCCCTACCACTTGTAAAACAAAGAAAAACTAAACGTAAACCATAACATAAACCACGTGTACAAGTAAAACCCCCAACAACACACAGCGCGTATCTATACATATTTATTCACTCACCCTCATTCTACGGGATTTGAGACAAATTCCTTAAGCGTGTCAAGTGTTTGACGGTTTAGATAATTACCGGGATATATCTCCGAGTACACTAACATGGGTTAAACGTCCAATTTGACACCCCCAGTCCAGTACAATATAGCTATATTATAAATAACATCCATTTACTCAAATATAAGATGAGGTTTAGATTTACTTAATCAAAGTCTAGTTAATACAGCAGGTAAGTAATTAATTTTGTATCAGATAACGGGCAAGATTAAATTGCCGCGATGGAAGTATAAGCTCTCGCTTCTGGTTATTATTCTGATTATTTTGTGAAAGTTTAGATTTTGAAGAGTGCTATTGTTTCAACAATTAACCTGAGGGTGATAAGGCAAACAATCAAGCAAATCAACAATTTGTCTACGCCCAGGCTTCTAAAGGAATATATTGCTTGACATAAACTAGTTCTTCAATTGTTGTGTCATGAATAAAATCGAACTGTTCAGCCTTCCAAGAACGGTGAATGCTTTGACTAGAAACTGGTAGGCAGAGGTATACCAATACAATAACTGCTCAGTTGCTGTCTCAGGCATTATACCATACCACTATCACGGGTTTGCCACCGTTATCCTCATCTTCACTCGCTAGCGTCTCCGCCGTATATTTATATGAGAAATTGAAACGGTTGTATGCCACCTTAATCTAATATATAAAATTCTCGTGTCGCTTTGTTTGTTGGCAAACTCCTCCGTAACGGCTGTACCGATGAAATCTTGTGGTCATATTTTTCATAAAATATAGGACTATGCAACGTTTGGTGGGGCACAACTAGTTTTTAATAAAAACCTCATTTGTAGAGATCGTTGGGATTGAAACTTACGTCGATTGCGTTGCGCATCAAGCGACTATTCAAACCAAATGCTATTTCATTATTAATATTTTATTTTGAATGACATAAGGGAGGCGCAAGGACGCATTGTTTTTCAAAATATGTAGGTATTATACGCGAATCTGTGTGACCGCATTTTAGCGCACAATGAGCTCGGCGACTATTCTGGGATGAGTTTCGCGTCCAGTATTGTTTAAAGTTTGTCGTAATTAGTAGAGTTCTGAATAGACTCCTAGGTCTTATTATATGCTGCCCCGGGACCATTTGGACAGGAGTTTTTTTTAATATGCTGCTTTCACTGTTGTCCCTACTTCCACACTAAAATTATTCATATAATTTGAACGAAATTAAATATATCTTGGGGAAACACCACATAAATTGCCCAAGTTCCAATTAAACTGAAACCAGATATACAATATTCATAGTAATCAAAGTTTTAAATCAGTGACCGGAATAGTACAGAAGATAGGATAAATAAGTGAGTAAAAGAGATGACGTGAGAGAAAGAGCACCATACGAAAGATTTTCTTGTCTTCACTTTAAGCCGTTATTACATATCCGCCTCTTGTATTAAATATCCATTTTCTAGTCCTCAAATATTAATTTATTTACTTAATAAATGGTTGTTTTAGGTCATAAAATAGGGTACGCATGTATTTGAATTATATAAGACATAATCATCTATGAAAATAGATGCCTAAAAGAGATTGCAGAATCTATCTAGCCTACCCGGTTTTTATTGTTGCAACTAGCTGTACACCGTGGTTTCATCCGCGTAGACTTAATTTATTGGGTAGCTTTATTTCACTAAACGCTTGTTACTATTTTAGGTTTAAAGAATTTATTTCTCATAAGAACTTTAAATTAGTTCACTTTTATTCATTTTAAAATGAAATTCCCCTAAGTTCGTGCTTGGAATATCATCATACCTTTAATATCGGCTGGAACAAACAAACAAAAAGACAGGCGGCAAAAAATAAAAAAAAGAACATTGTATTTACATATAATGTACATACTTTCATGTGCATTTAGTGAAAAACTGTTAATATAGAATTACAAACGGTCATTTCTATTTTATTTGCCTGTATAGATTATGAATAAGTGAATTGAGAAAGGATATTTTTTCCGGTCAATCCTCCTGATCTACCCACGACCGAAAATATTTTACTTCCAATACCTGGGGAATTTCGCTCAACATCTCAGGTAACTTAGGACCTAAAAGGATTCCTAATCAATTCTAGTATCCGCGAAACGGAGGGTTCTCCGTACGATTCGTCTTCCTTTGCCGTTTTATCGAGCATAATATGTTTCAACCTTATGACTTGTACGAAATGTCAGGCTTCTTAAACGAGTATGTACTGCAACATAACAATACAAACCAGCTTCTGAAGTCACCGTTGTAAATTTTTCCACCTTTTTAATTTTAGTTGTAATGTTTTGTACCTATTTGTAGTTCTTGAAACCTGGTTCAAATATATAAATATCAAACTTTGTACGTAATATTATTTAAGAATGAGGTGTTTTTTTGTTGTTATTTGTGTCTCTAAGCACGTTTGCCATAAGATTAGGTGCCAACGTGCTGGCGACTCCATCTCTTTCTTCTCAGTCATATGCAAGTTTCCTAACAATGTCTTTCTTCACATGAACAATCCTGGCAGGACGGTAAGATTTTAACTGGCACCGTTTGCGTAGCAATCAACTACCCAAACAACTTGGCAACCGCGCCTCTTTGGTGAATAACGTTTATGTTATTGGGATTATATTCTCATATCTTCAACGACAAATTGAATCATCTTGTAATGACTAATCCATTAGATAAATTTATAGTTCTTGGTGACTTCAACTTTGGTAATAGGGTTGAATGGTGCTACAATTCCAACAATACCGAATTAGTTCCTTCCAATGTTATTGATAATAATTTATTATATTTTTTGGATATTGTAAATATTTGTAATCTATCGCAATATAACGGTGAACGTAACGTGAATGGTAGATTGCTTGACTTGTGCTTTTCCAATGGTCCAGTCAGTATAAGCGAGTGTTCGGACCCGCTTGTGGCACCTGACCCACATCATAAACCATTAGTAATCCAACTGGAGTTTGTGGAGATTCATAAGTTAGCGGATACAGTATGTAAAAAGTATTTGTTCCATAAAGGTGACTACTCTGCTATTAAATGTGCCCTCAACAGTGTTGATTGGTCAACGTATTTGAATAATGTATCTCTTGATGAAGCCCTAACCATATTCTACAACAAACTTTATGAACTAATAGATATTCATATTCCAAAAAAATCTATCAAGCAATCCTCGCATCCTCCTTGGTTTAATTCGGCGTTGATTAAAATGATAAAAGAAAAATCAAAATATCATCGTAAGTTTAAAAATTATGGTAATTTATCTGATTACCATGCATTCTCTCTATTACGTAAAAGAGTAGTTGACTTGGAAAAGCATTGTTTTGACACCTATATGAGTAATATTGAAGCATCCATAGTTCTAAACCCTAAACAATTTTGGACATACATTAAAAGTAAAACTACTAACAACGCTTTTCCTAAGTGTATGCATTATATTGATAATATTGCTGATACTGGCGAAGATATAAGTAATTTATTTGCTAAATATTTCCATTCAACTTTTCGAGGGCATAGTGCTGATGACTTGGGTCCATCTATTTCTAATGACTCATCATTCAATACTAGTCATATAGGTTCTATTGAAATATGCCCAGAGACAGTTTTGAAACTTTTAAAAAACCTAGATCTATCTAAATCTGGTGGTCCGGACAACATACCTGCCATTTTTATAGTAAACCTGGCAGATAGTTTAGTTACGCCATTAACGCTCCTGTTTGAACGCTCTTTGTCTGAGGGTGTAGTGCCAAGAGTCTGGAAATCGGCTTTCATTACACCAGTATTTAAGCAGGGTGACAAATGTGACGTCACAAATTATCGCCCAATCTCCAAGTTATGTCTGTTTTCAAAAATTCTGGAAAGGATAATCTATGATTCGATTTACTCCACCTTAAAATGTACCTTTAGTGACGAACAGCATGGTTTCTTAAAAAAGCGCTCAACCACTACCAATCTCGTTATATTTAACGAGTTTATAACAGATAACATACATAAACACACACAAGTTGACGTTATATATACCGATTATCGCAAATGCTTCGATAGAATTGACCACAATATACTGTTACAGAAGTTATTATCATGCGGTATACATGGGGACTTATATCGTTGGCTCTCCTCTTACATAGATAATAGGACCCAAGCAGTAGTATTGCAAGGTTACACTTCAACCTGGTACTCAGTATCATCTGGTATTCCACAAGGCTCCATCTTGGGACCACTTTTATTTATTTTATTCATAACCGACATAAATAAATGTTTTTTAAACTCCTCAATATTACTTTTTGCGGACGATATGAAAGTTTTTAAAGTAGTTCGCAACATTGTCGATCAAAATTTACTTCAGTCCGATCTTGATAGGTTTGTGTCATATTGTAAGCTCAACAAGCTCGAATTGAATGTCTCAAAATGCTTCTTCATGACTTTCACACGTCAGCTAAATCCATATCCATCAAATTACACTCTCGACAGTCAAAATGTTAGTAAGGTTGACTACATCAAGGATTTAGGTGTCATTCACGACAGTAAACTACTATTTGATAAGCACATCGATCATATCGTCAACAAGGCATCTAAGGCACTGGGCTTCATAATACGAACCTCTATTAGTTTCCGCTCGCTCAAAACCATTAAAATATTATATTGTTCTTTCGTGCGCAGCCACCTTGAATATGCATCACAGGTATGGAATCCTCAATACAATACTTATATAACTAGAATTGAAACTATTCAAAGAAAATTTCTACGTTACCTCGATTTCAAGTCACGCAATTGGTCTGACGATTATATGCATCGTTGTAAAAGATATCATTTTTTACCTTTGCAAACCCGCCGTAGTATTGGTGATATCTGCTTCCTGATGAATATTGTTAATGGCAATCTCGATACTTCCAACCTTTTATCTAAAATAGGTTTTCGAATATATTCGACTAATGTTAGAAAGCGACCGTTATTGCATGAGTCCCTAGTAACAACCAATTATAGACAAAATAGCTTTTTACTACGAAGTGTCAAAAGTTTTAATAAAACTAGCAGTAGTTTGGATTTGGATCTCTTTTATAATAGTACTAAAACAGTTAAAAATATACTAACACGTGATTTCTTTGACAACTTGCCTCAGTGACGACTCATATAACCTAACTGCGATATAGATTTTAACTTTACCTATGTATAATATTTAACTTTTACTGTACTGGCTTCTCCTGTTTCAGATTATCAGATTAATTATTATAAGTGCAACTTGTTTAACTACATGTGGATGCTTGTAATTAGCAACTTAAGTTATTATTTTGTTATCTACTTTTAGCTATTTGTCTGTAAGCATTCCTCAAAAGAAATAAATAAAAATAAAATAAAAATAAATAAAATAAATATCATCTCCTAATATCATCGTTATAGCAGTGAAGCCTTACTAATTTCATAGTTTTGACGTTAAGTAAAGTATCTCAAAATGAAACGTCAAAGCTAAGAAGTTATTAATATGCTCTGTTTGAAACCTTGGTGTCCTAAATTCTACCTTCAGTTACCTCTATAATTATTTATACGTGTCGTTGTATGTGTGTGCTGACAGTGCTAAGCTACCAAGGAGAAGTGTTGAAGCTAACGAAGATATCACGTTCGGAAATGGGCACATACTTGTGTATCGCGAGTAATGGAGTGCCCCCGACCGTCAGCAAACGGATCCACATCAGTGTACACTGTAAGTTGATCTTTATTATGCCAAGGATATGTCTACGAACCTAATTAAACCCTTGAACGATATGAAAATATATTTGTATGTAAGGTAGTTCGATGTTCGTGCTCAATTTAGGAGACGTTAAACTGAGCACTGTTAATAAATACGGTATGAAATATGCTGTACACTTATTTCTAAATTATTAAATTTTAAGACCTTGAAACCCAATTTACTGCATATGTCGTAGAATATGTGAAGTTAAACCTTGCTTGAGATCGGAAGTTAGTCTCTCAGTATGTAAAGAAGAGTAGCGAGAATACCACCTTCTATTCATTATTGGCTCGGTATGAAGTCCTAGAAATGTTACCAATAGATCTATATTTACATAGCGGATTTCCCAGTAATATCATTTGCGAAGGTAAGATGGAAATTTTCTCGCAATCGATTGCCGACCCCAATAATGCTAAGAGAAAGGCCAGTGCGAATATCTCCTATATTCATGTAACGGTATTTTTGATGAGATTTATCTGCACGCCTTCCCTCAAAGGTCCAGAAATAAGTGAGGTAAGCAGAGATGTAAGAACAGGTTTTTATTCACTGAAGATACGTAGGCATAATAATGATAACTTTTTCTTGTCACTTAGAAGCGACATTACACAAGACGATGGATGTCGATCTTCAAGTTTGCTTATATGATGTTTGAGATGATGCTCACGGCACTCTTCTACCATCGCACTTGATGCTGTCAACGAGAAGTTCATCGCCACCACAAATGGTCTCGCTCTGCTAATTTTCAAAGCTCAAGTTGTGGAATGAACATGGTTTTCTCATAGGAATAAAGTATGGGGTTTTACAAGAAGGGTGTGAATAAATATTTACATACGCTTCGCAAGCTTTATGCCTCTGGCATTGCAAATGACCATAGACTGTGGTAACCACTTATCATCATGTTGGCCGTATGCGTGTTTTCCACCTTAGTAGCATAAAATAAGAACCAAACCAACTACCAAGTTTCCTATTTGGTAATTTCTTTTGACAAGTTTGTTTTTATTTCAGTTCACCCAGTAATCCAGGTGCCAAACCAGCTGGTGGGAGCTCCTCTGGGGACTGACGTCACACTCGAGTGTTACGTTGAATCATCACCCAAGTCGATCAACTACTGGGTCAAAGATCCTGGTAAAATATTCCCAATTTATACTCTACATCGCCCCTCAATCCTCGTTAAATACGCGACTAATTCCGTTTAAAATATCGGGTTCACAAATAAATTAAGTGCCATTAGATTAACTTGCCCCGTATAAACATCCACAATAAAATTAAACCGAAACAAATTTTATTATAAGGCGCCCATAAAACTCTGTAGGTGTCTGCGCGAAGTTTTTACATTTTTCATAAAACTTCGCCGTGCTGAGATGAAATTCTAATATTGAATTTGAGAGCAAGTGTTTTAAGTAATAAATTGCTCCACAGGTGAGCTGATAATACCCTCGGAGCACCACGAGATGACTGTGAGGCAGAAGTCAATGTTTGAAGCTGAGATGACGATGACGATCAAGCAGATTCGCCGCGAGGATCTTGGCAGCTATATTTGTGTAGCTAAGAATTCCCTAGGCGACGTCGAGAGCAAGATCAGATTGTACGGTAATGTACCTACTAATCAGCTTTTCCTTTCATTAAGATCTATTGATCCAATTATCGCGCTGCCGAAAAATCGAGGAACGTTCACAATGCCGCTTCATTTAGGTCATATTGATGAGAGTACACGTGTCGTTACGAATTTATCTAATCTTTTAGTGAGCTAAACTAGACTAGAACATTTTCTTAGCATTTGTTTTAATGTACAACTTCTTTCTAATTCGTCAGATTTTTGAACTAAATTTCTGAAGGTCGTATCCATATTGCAGTGCTTTTTCGTAACTGTTAATAATCTCCTTCCATCCTGGCTGGTCCCACATGGGGGCCAAATATAATCCTTTAAGCAGCATGTATTAAGAACTTTAAGCATTAACGTTTGATTTTACGGTACCAAAACGAAACGTCCAAGCTCAGAAGTTCTTAATACGCCCTGCTTAAACTGATGATGGTAATCCCACTGGTCGGTTCTTGACCTCCCTAAATACCAATGTTATAGGGAGGCCTGTGGTCGACTTTACTTTACGTTGCCAGTGAGTAGGTGATTGACCCCGGGGTCTTTTCCCCGCCATTTTGCCTGCAACTATATTATACTTAATGGACTATCATAAACATAATGCTCACGTAGCATCTCTTAATTTCATCTGTGCTCAGAGCTGATCCGTGTGTTTCTATAAAGTATGTTGTTTTCCACATTAATGCCAACAATAAAGCAAGCAATTAATGCGTCAATTAATTAAATGAAACAACGGCAAGTATGGAGCTCGCCGCCCCTTATGTAAAATGCCTGTTTATAATGCGCATCTGATTTAAATTAACACCACTCTGAGGTGAAACCTGTAAAATAAAGTAAAACATATTAAATGCTCATGAAGTCAGTTTAAAATATTTGGCTGATTTATATCTGATTCATTATTTCAACTACATTTTTCTTTTATGGTTTAGATCAACTTGAAATATTCCTAAAGCTGCAGAAATAACTTTAACAAAATTACTTTATTCCGCTGTGATATAATAGCAAAGAAGCGCTTCCACATAAAAGCGAAATAAACCAATCATAATAAACTTATTTGTGTTACCATAAATATAGACTTCCGCAAAGTAGCGACAGATTATTTTCAACGTAAGTAACATATTTATTTCTAACAGAGATACCCGGAAACGACCGTCACATCTACAACTACCCCGACGTGAAACTACCCATCGACGACGACTACGGCACTGACGGATACGAAGACGATCGAGACGATCTCGCCAAGAACCGAGTCCCAGACCGGGCGAATAAATGGTACTCTAGCGATGCTAAACTAAGCCCCAATACTGCCACCGCAATCACACCCCTAACTACCATTATTATACTGTTCATATTCGCCGCGGCGCTCCTTTAATTGTCTACATTAACGATACTTTTCAATTTATTAAGACTGCGTATTCGTGTAGGAATTTCCTAGTTGTTTTAACTCTGTTCATACCGACAATTAACCGCTAATAAACTATGAATTGCGTTGATTTCTCGAGGTAGTTTCAGTATTCCAACAGCGTGTAACGTGATAATAACTAGTCTTAAATACAAGTGTATATAGTTTATAACAATAGGTGAATATTTAATATTATGTTGTACGAATATAATATATCTAAACCTTTACTGTTATATGAATAATGAATATAAAATTAAGAAACTGTTTATATTGAATGTGCCATGTATATTGCTATCGTAAATAGAGACATTTATATTGAAATGTTTTTATTGAGCATAATACAAATAATTTAAAATGTAAATACATTAGTAGACGTAAGATCGATTGGCATTATTTATCGAATAGTTTGTTTAAGACATGTATAAAAGAAACAGTTACCGAATGTATTTACAGTAACTACAGTTTGCTTCCTTTACATTGCAACTTTGACTAAACGGTTTAAAGTTGAAACACATAAATCTTACAAAGGACAAGAACGTAGTAATATTATGGCTATGAGCTACTTTTTCAACACTTATTCAGGTATCCCTTCCCGTGTAGTTTTAACAATACACATCAAGAATGTTTTTTAATTTACAAATTTAAAATAACTGAAAAGTGCTTTCACACCACATGCCATGCAAAGCAAACATCGTGAGGAAACCTGCATATGTCTGAGAAGAAATTCAAAGACGTATGTATAGTGCCTGAGACGGCGATAGACGCATCCTCTAACGTTGATACTTAATCATCTTCGGTGAAAAGTGGGTGTTGTTATTACAACACCTCTGCCTACCCCTTCGGGGAATACAGGCGTGAGCATATTTATTAATAAACAATAGATGTTGTAACTGTAGTTAGGTGGGAACCTATGACGATGTCTTGGTTGATTTTTTTTTATTTATATCTATTTTAAATGGTATGAAGATACAGTGTGTGGATTTCAGTCAAAGTTGCAAATAAAGTACAATAAAGCGCCAACATAATAATGTAGTCGAATAAAATGTATCTTCTTCCAAACAATGTACGTTAATATCCTGATCGTTACAAAAAATATATAATAAAATTGAAGACATGTCACGCTGCCTGTTAATTTTATTCAAAACCTCGTTCCGGAGACTTTAATGCCTAATTGAATATTTCAAAGCATCTCTGCTAATACTGCGAGGGGTTGATAAATGGTAATTGTATTCCGCCTTATATTCACTTCGCATATTGTATAAAACATTCTCAAACTGTCTCTTAACTTTGGAACTGGATTTTCTCAACACAATTATTATTTCAGAACTTTGAAATATAACGAGAGTGTGCAATATTATGCCCTATAATAAATTGGACCGGAAAAGAAATCGCTTTGAACTCTTGACATTTATTCTGAACTGAATTAACTTAAGCTCTCATTTTCAAATTCATATCATAATAATCTTATATTTACAAAAAATACACGATTCCTGCTATGTGATATATTTGCAATAATGAGTTTACGATTTTACTTTTTCAATGTACTGGCCAATTCTAAACACACAAGTCAGTCTTTATTCAAATCTCGAAGATAAGAAAGTATACAATAAATTACTCTGACTCTTATCTTCGCAGTGAAGTTAAATTACAGAATAATTTTACTGCAGGGTATCAGTGTACCCAAGAGCAAATTTAATTTTACTATATGAAGTTTAACAAACTATTAAAATATCGTTGAACCAAATAAAATCAAAGTTGTTGGATAAAATTTCTATCCAAGTACAACAAAACAGGATCTATACTTAACGGCTTCACGACAACCTTGCGTCATTGCGTTTTTTCTTTGATGCATTGAATTCTAGCGGACCTCACTCGTTTTCACCCGCGTAGTACCCGTTCCCGTGGTAGTACAGAGATAAAATATAGCCTATATTAATCAGTGATTCAAATGGTGAAATTATTTTTTAAATCGGCCAGTATTTTTTTAACCACTTCGTTACAAACATACATACAAACCATTCCTCATTATAATATAAGCATAGACAAAAACGCCGGTAGCGACTGAGTTGCTGCGATATCGTTACCGTTTTAAAGTTTTACGGGTTACATCCATCGATTGAAACAGTTAGTTTCAGTTGTTAACACACTAACTAATCCTGTGCATGGGCTCGCTTGAATTTTTACCTCTGTTACAGTAACCTTTTAATAGTAGAATGCTACACATTTTCCAAATCCCGTTCCCCTGATTGAACGTTTGAAAATGCAGTGCAGTTGTAACGGCAGCTTTCATTCTGATAACTATAAAATTTAAGTTTTGCAGTATATGCAGTATATTTTGTGTATATGGCTGATTGTTGTCTCAGGTGTTTCATAAAAATACAATAGGAAACCTATTTTCTGGATTCTTCATATTTTAAAAGGAACACGCGCGTATATTCGCCAATTCACGTGCTTGAGAGTACCAACGTATGATACTTATTATACTATAAATTATGTTCTTTTTTGCGCGTTTCAAAATTTTTTGACAAAATAATAATTATAATCGGAAGAACGATTATTATTTTGGTTTTGAGGTTATAAAACTAGTTGCAGATTTATTGTGAAAGAAAAACCGTCAACACGTTCATTACATACATTATGTTCATAATGCACTACCTGCCGATGTGCAACTGCATCATTTTGTAATAATAATAATAATAATTCTTCTATTTCCGTTTGGCCAAAAGCGGAAAATGAAACTCAACCTCGTATCTTACGAGAGAACAATAATTGAAGTTAAAATAATAATTATAAATAAAATCCAATTATATTTTATTTAATCAGTTTCATTACGTCGTGGTCGTATACATAAGACATAATACATAAGTATACCCATGAAATATACCCACATTTTTTGCGAAGATTATGAGCAGTGGCAGTTATTTAAGTCTTCTAAAGTCACTTAACCCTTAAAAGTTACGTACCGTTTCCCTGAAATCCTTTGAATGGGGAAGATGTATTTAACCCTTTAGCCTCTTATGCATTGTTATTACATTAAGTGAGGATAAGCTTCACCTTACCTGAGGGGTTTGATGGCCCCTTCAAGTTTAAGGCAATTAATATAAGCGAATTATTTATTAATATAATGGGAAAGACCTTACAACGTTAAGTGGGCTCAAAGTATCCGAAATCTGCTGACTCACTGGCTAAGTAATTTGGTGGAAAATTAGTCCAGTCGGAACTGCCGATCAAAATAAGTTGCAGCGTAACCGTGTCTTATCGAGGGCATAATCGCACATTAATCTAATTACTTTACGATGTTAAGGTCTTCCTAACTTCCAGCCATTCGAACTATTGTCAGTAATCAGTTTCAGCTGTAATTAAATATTGATGAACTTGTGTACGCAAAAAAAAATGTTTTTGAATAGCCAATCCATCTAAAGTTACTCATTGAATTTTATAGATATATTTGATACTAGTGGACGTCACGCGATTTCACCTGCATAGCTCCCGTACCCGTGGGAGCGCGGGGATAAAATATAGCTTATGTTATTCAGAGTGAATGTAGCTTTCCAATGGTGAAAGAATTTTTTTTTTGAGTGTAATGGGCACAGTAGTTTTTTAATTTATTTATTACAAACATTCACACAAATATACAAATCTTTCCTCTTTATAATAAAAGTGTAGAGTACCTACCATCACCTATCAGCGGTTTAGGTAGGCTGAGAATTATTTTTATGGTCCAAAATGAAACTTCAAAGCTCAGAAATTCTTAATACGTGTTGCATAAACGATCATACTTGCCCCCAGTAAGTTATTTGATTGAAGTAATGTATTTTTCATTACAAATTACGATACAATTCACTTAATAATAAGCGTAGACTATTTCAAAGAATAATTAATTAGGATGCTAATTAACTGAGACAAGTAAATACTTCATCGGAGCTACTTATATATAACGACGTGAGCCCAGCTGCAAAGAGCTTATTACAAATGTAAGAGAATCACGAGCGTGTGTTGTCTTTACAAAGAGCTAACGAATGTAGCGAGGAGAAGAGTTGAATAATCACCATTATTTTTCGTGAAGGCGCGGGCTCTCACAAACGACCTTAATTTGGCCAATCTAAACATGGCAAAGTAAAGTGATTGATGCCCGCTGTCGTTTGCTACGACTGTGTAACAAGTGTTTTTACGTGACTGTAATCATGACGTGATACTCCTCTCTTTATTACAGGAAATTGACAAACAAATCAACACCTAAGTAATTGATATTAAATGTGTACGTTTTCCGATCTTGCAGCGCCGTTTCGTCCCAAACAATGCTTCCATTGGGAATACAAAGGTTATCCGTATTATTATTATTAGGATGAGTATACATTTTCCGAAAAGGAGAGTATTTTACAGATTTAAGATATAATAATTATGAAAACTAATAGACATATGGTGCTATTTTAAATTAGCTATCAGTCTGTGCGTTTGAACCGATTTTTTTAGTATTTGGAATAGCCGTTATCCCAATGATGGACATCATAGGGCATTTCAAAATCATTACGGATGGAATCGCAGGCAAAAGCTAGTAAATATATAATACTACATATTCAAGTCAACTTATCACCGAGAACGAATTCCGCGACAGAGCCTTCACTAGAATAACGGTGCCGTCAAAAACGTAGTTGTATATTAAATTAAGATACAACACCAGCTATTTGTATGAAGCAATCAGCTTCTTCAAAAACTTTGAGTAGTCTTCACACGTTCACCGCAGTCATTCACCCCGACAAGTTGTTTTTGTTTCACCAACGGGCGGTCTCACTACCTTATGTCTTAATTTACTTAGGTACCTAATTGTTTTACGGCGCACGCTCGTGAACATGCAAACAATCCCCCGTTAGTGGACACAAAACAAAACAATGGAACACAAGTTCCAGCGCAATCAAACAATCGTTAACAGCACTACAGGTAAAACACTCTCAAACAATTTTATTTCTCGGAAATGCTTTTGTGCTTTATTTAGCTCTAGGTACTTTATAGTTTTTGCCTACTTGGAATTGCTTACCGATTAAATAAGAATTTCATGCATATAAATATTTATTTCTTTGTTATATCATACTATCCTTTGTATAACAAATGCCTGTAATTAATGTCTGTTAATATAACATTATATTATATTTTGCAATCCCATACATTTTAACAATTAACACTAACTAATTAGATAACATTACGAGATTGTTTGAAGCTGGCCAATTGCATCCGAGAAGGTAATAGGATTTTCCTTTATAACAATTTCCTTTCCTTAAAAACAAAGGGCGCCACTTGAATGGCCAATTAATTAATCATCCTCTTCAATCCGTGTCTAAAGTCACAAGTCACAACGACAATCCGAGCTGGAAATAAACGAACATTTCGAGAATGACGTCGTCATAATCCTGTTACCATTGTTGTGTACGAATACAAACCGTAACAATAAATGAATTAGGTACATATTTATATTTATTGCGTATTTTTATAACGAATTCAAGTTTGGAACATTGGGGTTTAAGCAGTCGCCTGCTACCCAAGCGACACAAGTTCCCGAATACCAGCGGCCATGGAGCTTACCATCATCGGTTTAAGCGGAGCGTATTAAAAACTTCAGAGCTTTGACGTTTCATTTCAAAATAAGCTCTGCTTAAACGATCATAGTTGGCCGCCTGTACCAATGTGTTATGTATGTATAGTGCCTTAGACGGCAATGGACTGTCATGTTGACACTTAATAATCTTCGGTGGGTGTTGTTCTTACAACACCTCTTCTTATCCCTTCTGGGACGGCGTGGGCATGTTATTAATTAATATAAATAAATAAGCTTATTAATACTGCCAGCGACCTCGGCTTGATCCCTTGGGATATACAGGATGTCGGAGAAAAAGTACCAGTTGTCTTCTCGAATTTGTAGGGTTTTATGAATATATCACTATGTTGAAGTTGTAAAATATCTAGCTCCAACGATAACGTAGGCTATGGTTGCTAAGGGCCGAAGAGCTCGCGGCCTTAAGCGATTGAATGAACGCGCGGCCGCGTTTACCTACATTACGTACGCGGTCATTTTCATTAAACTTTTTAAATTAAGAGGAAGGTTAATGGTTTAGAAAAATGGTTTTATGGGATTATTTCAGGAATTATTAGTGAATAACTCTACGTTACAGCTGACTTTCATGCGAAAATAAGGTATTGATAAGGTCAACTTTGAACGTCAATTACTCGAAAACGGAAGAAGATATTTTTGTCATAATAATTTTATTTGCTTCCTAAAATTATACCCTATCACATATTTTAACAGCTGTCCTATTTCCCCGACACCCTGTATAGTAAAAAAAAATATCAAAAGAAAATGATAGAGGTTTTTGTTTTACAAGAGTTAAGTGTAGAGCAAGACACTTACCTTACTCAAGTGAAGCATGTATATATATATATATAATATAACATATTATACGATGCAACCCTTTCTAAAGCTCGTTCAGGGGTTCAGATTACAATGTTTTCACTACACAAAGAAATGCCCTTAGCGCGAACATTAACATCGCCTATTAAGTTGCAGGTCAGGCCACTGACCACTATCAGAGCATCATTATATTTAACAAAGACAATGAGACCATCCGTATCCAGTTACATTTCACCGTGATGACACGACATCGATATTATCGACAGCTTGAACGGCTGAAAAGAGGAGATGTCAACGTCCGTACGTTCCATCGAAATGACGAACACATACGGTTTCATCACTCTCAATATGGTTTTGACATTTCATTTTAAAGTTGCTGGCAATATTGGAAACAATTTACGACACAATGAAAACTATTAATGAAATCGCCTGGTTTCAACAATGTAGTTAACTTGTGATGATGCGGTTAAAAAATAGGAAATATTTTCTGACCATTGAATCATGAAATTGGTATTTGATTGAGTATTATCACTGCACAGCTCAAAGGTGGCTTACAGGCTTCTGATAGTAAACGACTGCCGCAGCTTATCAGCTCTCGCAATACCAAAGGTGAAACTCGCACGATTTACCCTACTGCGCTAATATTGAGAAAAATTAAGGTCAAACGTATTTACTACCGTGACCTTAGTAGTGCTCTTACATAATGATTAGCATGTTGTGAGTACATTAGTTAGGTAGCATTATTTGGCTGCAATTCTTTTTGGTACAGTTTCAATCGAGCAGATCTGAATATCGATGGTGCTAGTAAAGGTGACGTGACAGATGGTGAGTCTAACGCCGTCTCACGCACTATACATACGTGTTTGAGTTACTTCTCAGACATATGCACGCTACCTCACGATATTTTCCCTCACCGAAAAGCACGTGGAGTGTATATTTTTTTGTTTGTAAAAATTAATTGATACAGGCCCCCGCTAATAATTTTCTTTTCGAATATTTTTTATTGTAACATCATCCAATTTCAATTACAAGTCTATGACTGCCAGGCAGTAGGAACTTACACGTGCCGTAAAATGTATTTTTTACGCTAAGCTATATTTTAACAATGTAATAATACATCTCCGAAAATTGTCCCTAATAATCTTCGCTATTGAGAAACAGTAAACCAAATTAGCTTAATGAAAACCCATCAACTTCCCAGACGTCAGATTAATGAAACACCTGCGTAGTCAAAATTGAAATTATTTCCAAATGAACATTTTATTACTCCCACGCTTAATTAGCCGAAAATTATTTACATTCAAGCTTACTCTTACAAGTGGCTACGAAAAATTAGTCGCGTAGCATTTCGTAGAGGGTGCTACGCCCGCGTAGAAGATTTGTAGCAACTCGACGCACTCCCGTCTACGTAAATAATACATTTAATAAAAATAATGGAAGATCAATAAGCACAATATACTAAACTAAGAAAAAAATTAATAAGCAGATTAACTTGTGAATCACGAGACTCTCAAAATCTTTATTTTTTTTTTAAGTGTAAATTTTTAGAAGAACTCTCCTGACCATTTTTATTTACCTTTTTGATACCCATTTAGATAAATTTGGGAATGCAGATAATTTTACTACGTAGATTGCGCGGTTTCGGTAGCTGCCTAACCGCGCAGTAAGTAAACGCAAGAGAAACAAATTCTAATCATAGCGGTCTGTAAGCAAGGTGTGTTTCTAAAAAAACCCAAAGAACAGTGATGGACGGTAAAGGCAAAAATAATTGTGACAACATGGTTTGAAAAGCTAATTACCAATATCACATAATCTTTGGTGAAAAGAGGGTGTTATAACACCACCTTCGGGGATTCTTTTGGGATGGTGTGTACTTATAAAATAAATTATGGGTAAATCTTTCCCTGTTCTTTCAGGTGTGATCAAAGCTTGACTCGATGGTAGGGACTTGTATAATTAACATTCTGGGAAGACCAGGCACGCGAGCCCTTATCTATCTGATTACGAACAGATTAACTGGCCGACCAGAATGCATTATTGCTAATTGAATTAACTTCCCTACCGATCTCTATCGAATTAGCGATTACATTATTATATTGCTCGAATGATTAGCAAATAATTTGTGTTTCCTGATTGCGAAGCTGGAGATCTTGGATATATTCTTGCTGACAGCAGATATAATTATTTAAGGTAAGACAAGCTTCCATCTGCGGCTTCGTATGCTTGGTATTCTTGGTTACTAGGTATTGGAATTAAAAATTTCACGGAAAATTAATTCATTTTGAAAATTAAATTTACACCTTTAGGGTTAAAATTTCAGAATACTTTTTCTTATACCAACTTCACAAACAAATAACCTCCAAATATCATATCTCGACCAGTGGTCCAGGCTGTGCGTTAATACTCGTATTATATCAGTAAATCAGTGTGAACGTGGAATTGTAGATGTATAGATATAGATATTATACCACAGAAGGTCAACTTCTAATATTTATCAATATTTTTCATCCAGTAGTAACTTTGAAGCAAGACGATTATTAATAGCGTCTGTGAGCTTGTGCCTGTTTTCGTCAATATAATATGGGAACCGAAGTTATCTGTCCTCAGCGTAAAACGACTCACTGACTACTGACTTTGCAATCAGGCAGCCGGCTATCACGCATTAAGAATTAAGTTTCATTTTATGGTACCAAAATAAATTTAAAGTTTAGAAGTTCTTAAGGCGCTCCTAGTTAAAACCACACTATACAATAGGTATGGAAACTAGATCTGGGGTTGTCACTCTTAAAGTTTTTAACATTTACTCCTAAATGTACAAAGTAATGTACATTTGTAATTTTAAAGCTTTGAAAAATGTCGGTAAATGACGTGTACGCGATCGACCACGTGACACTCCTTACTGACAGCACGTCGGGCCGGTGTCGCATATAATCTCGTGGCCGCGTGCGAAAGTATGTGTATGTGTGGGTGAATTATTTCAAACGATTTGTTCCTAAATTTCGTACTGCTTGCAGTGGGCTTATATTATGTATACTATGTTAAAATGATCAAAGTTGACCACAGGTTTACTGACAGTTGGGCTACACCGTCATCATATTTGATTGTTTGTTCTTTTTATGAACATACACTTTGTTGATTTGGGAGTTCCGTTCCCGACAGCCACATTGGTTGACAGCTTATTTCAAACATAGCCCAACAAAAACCTGTTTGTATTCATATGAACGGCGTAGCAAACATCAATTTTCCGATTAATTGTTAAATATTGGAACCACAACATCAACCAATTCATTTTTATCGGTTGTTGGTCATTTACCAAGCGTATAGTTGGAATATATCCGCATTCAATTTTGTAGCATGTTTTCATACCGGAGTACCGAGTCAAATATTACGCGGTTTCTGCGCGGTGACTCAGATATGATTGTTTCCTTTTTGCTTATGACTGTAACGTACAATAAATCACTATAAAATCACAATAAAGTATGATACTGTGTTTGGATATCCCAGGAATATTTGAACACAGAATTTTGCAATAAAAATAACCGATATCTGTTTCTTTTATCGATGACATTATACGATCTTCGATTACTATTGTTTACTTGTAGTAAGAAAAATCAGTAATTGCATATTTTCAGTAATTTATCTCGATGTGACTCAACTAATACAATGATTCAGAATTTTTTGTGCTGATACCAAAGTATGTATGTATACGTATACGTGTGGTGCCGAAACATGAACACTCACAAAAGCCAATGCACAAAATTAAATTTGCACAACGGGCAATGGAGCGAACCATGTTGGGTCTTCTTCTTCATTTAAGAGTTAGACTCTTGTCGGTGCAGCTGATGAAGCTCCCTCCACTTGTTCCTGTCTAGTGCTGCTTCTTTGACCTCCTTATACGACGTGACGGTTATTTTATCCTTTAATTGTTTGGTGTAGCTTATCCTTGGTCGGCCCCTGCCACGCCTTCCCTCTATTTTACCTTCCAAAATGGTTTGTATAAAGCCGTCATGCCGTATAAGGTGACCAACCATGTTGGGTATATCCCTGGAAAACCGTGTACCAAATTTTGAAATCCTAAGGTTGACGGTGTTGGTGCACGGATCACCAAGCTAAAGTAGAGATGGGCGGGTACTTGAGAAATCAAGACGGAAGGTGGACCAAAGCAGTAACCAAATGGTGGCCTAGAAAAAGTGAATACTAACGGTCAGACCACCCGCCAGGTGGATTATAATATCGAAACTGTGCTAGAGACTAACTCGGGACCCAGAACAGTGTCGTGAAACAGGGGAGGCCTATACCCAACAATGGATGCATGTGGGCTGAAAATGATGATGATACCAAAGGTTTATCATTTTGGGCGATCGATGCGCGAATACATGAAAGTGAATATTATAAAAAACTAAAGACATTGTTATAATATTATATCCAATAAATGTGACGACATTATCAATTCAATGTGGTTGGGTAAGAGTTTCCTGTATCAACATTTACATTAGCCGCTCTTCAACTTTTGCTTTTAGAGTGAACAGTGCCGATCCGGTCAAACTTCAGGGTTCAGCCGTCATTATGTTACGTCGTGAATAGAATCATCTTTGTATTGACACGCATGGTCGAAGTTACCATCAATGGACCCGACTTCTCTTTGTCAGATATTTATACAATATTATTATATCTTGATGTAATTCACTTTAAGTATCTATAGTAATCAAGACTTATCATTATAATGTGTGAGATATATTTATGAAATAGCACCACGATAACAAATATAAAATGCCGATTTTTATTCCGACTACAAAGTTCAATCAAATAGTATATACGGCGCGTTTTCTCAAATAGTATATACTTTATGGCCACTGTCCACTCCTGCTTCAGAGTTCATGCTGAATATTGGTCAAAGAATATTTAATTTGGTTGAATTATTTCGAAGATTACCTCCTGAATACACCCACTGGCTTTACCCACAGGTATTCAAGTATACGGTATAATAAGTATCAAGAATAACTCAGTGTAACAAGGATGAATAACATTCTTAAAATATCTATACTTTTTATCGTAAGTAACTTAATTTGTCTAGCCAATGACTCCGAAACGATCTTACAATCACATCACTAAATATCGTTCTTTTTTCATACGAATGTTTTCTCTCACCCCTTTTATGGCACAGTTTTGTACACAATCTAATTGGTCGCAGTTCGACTGGAGCGTGTGCTGCAGACTCGTAATTAAGAGCGTCTCGATGGCACGCCGGTCCTTTTCCAATGACAATGAGGGCAAAGTGAGCCTCACAAAAGCGTGAACCGAACTAATGGCGCGTGCATAATACGAACAAGTCTCGCCTTTCAACGGGACTGGCAAATTTTTGAGCGATGATTCACGGAAATCTACGTATCGATTGTTCATAGGATTCTACATACCTATGTGCCTATATCGTATTTCCCCACTTTATCAACTTAAACACAGTTTCACTCTATCGCTTCGATCTGCCTTATGAGAATATTTTTTTTTATGCTGATTAATGCACCTATTCGAATATTTATTCCATTTTCATAATATTATTAAATTTCGAAGCTCTACAAATAACTTAACAATTTAAAAAATAAACCCCAACTTGTAGCACTTAAGATATTACTTTTGAAATAAACAAAATTAGTTGTTGTAACTACAAGCTTAAAACTTTCATCAACATGTAATATTTTTTAAGAGCGGTTTCTAATTTGCGTAATGCCTCGCTTTTTATGTTTGGTGGCTGCCATAAAGTACTTGAAAGTCCTCGAAATACGTTGTAAGAAGTAATCTGCACTACAATATTTACGAAATACTGTAAGTAAAATTCTTGTATAACTTGTTTTAAAACATTATTTCTTTAGTTACTAAACTACTGATTTGGATTACAAATTAGTCACCGCACAAACACTGCACCAACTTTAAGGTTTTGTTACTTGGCTGCGATCTTCTGTAAGGCGGAGGTAGGTACAGTCAGGCCACTACGACATTTGAATAACAGATTAAATAATTTTATATACATACATATATATTCTCACGACAGTATTTCCGAAGGTGAAGGCAGAGGTGTTGAATAACAGCACCCACTGTTCACGGAAGATGGTTTCGTGCTGACGTGAAAGATAGTGAGCCTATCGCCGTCTCAGTTACTATATTTTGTCTTTAAATTTCTCAGACGTATGCAGGTTTCCTCTCAATTTTTTCCGTCACCGTAAAGCACGGGGTGTGAAATCACTGCACATAAGCTTTTAGAAAAAGTTATTGGCACAGGCCCCGCTGGGATTCGAACTTGCATGGCTTGCGTAGCAGATTGTTCAAACTGCACGGCCACCACAGCTCTTTTTGAATGTTTATACATTAACTAGCTGTGCCCCGCGGTTTCACCAGCGTAGATTTAGTGTCATCCTTATTGTCGCGGAACCTAATAAATAATAATAATAATATTTTTAATAAATAAAAGTAGCCTAAGTTACTCCTTGAAACATCAGCTACCTGTCAGTGAAAGTCCCGTTAAAATCAGTCCAGCCGTTTCAGAGATTACCCGGAACAAACAGACAGACAGACAGAGAAAAAATTTAAAACTTGGTTTTTCAGTGTATGTAGCGTGTATACTTTCATATGCACTTAGTGAAAAGCTGTTATTTTGGATTTACAGACAGACACTTTCTTTATCTGTATGTATAGATGTATAGATATTATATTCAGAAATATTCAATATTCACAACAATTTTATGCAATTAGAGAGCAAAAGAAGGTCACCAGTGGAGCTCCGCCATTGTCGCGATAAACGCGAGCGGTGAAAAAGTTATAATTGATGTGTAAATCTGTTATCGCAACATCTTTCCTGATATTGAGTTATAAAAACAAGTTATTAACATAAATTGGGGAAAATATTGTTCCGTGATTTTTTTTATTACCTGTCATAAGCTCTTAATGATTATTTGAACGTCCGAGATACATAATAAAATTTTACAGCCTATTTGCCGCCATGTAATCTAGCGAAATGACTTGTTGTAAAATGCAGGATCAATTTAAAAAAATCTTAAAGTATATGAGATATTTTGAAGACGTTACATGCAGAATATCAAAGAACTTAAACTCAACATATATTATTTTAATAAGACCCTTTAATCGTCCAAATGATTATAAGGATATTACCACCGGGTTCTGAAGGTTGCTTTACTGAGAAGAAACCAGCAAGAATTTTAAATTAAGAGGGTTAAAAGTTTCTTGCCGGTTCTTCTCACAAGGCTAGATTCCGAACTGGTAGTCAATTCTTCGACGTTCATAAGTCCCTTACCAGGGCCTAAAGTGAATTTTTCATTATCATTTTTATTTTCTAATTGTATTATATTATATCCACTCATGCACACATGAATTTTAATGCATATAGCATTAAAAATCATACTCATTACAAATGCTATAAAACTGGCTATTATTATATTTGACCCCGCAATAAAGGTGTACCTTTCTGGGATAGAATTCAAATAGGGAATAGTTAGTAACTGGAATGTAATTAAACTCCCGACCTCTCGTTTTATTACCGAAATGTTGAAACGTGAATGATAAATATTACAAAATAATCTAGAAGGGTCAACACGGTTTTAAGTCATGTTTCCGTGTTGAAACCGCAATTAACGTGAGACCTTCCGTGAAATAGCCTGTACTAATTAGAGGTAACATACGTATGTTTGTTTATCCTGCATAATATTACCTACAAGCATGGCGAAGAGAGAACACTCATGTGTGTCAGTTGCAGTGATTGCTTATGGGGACGCAATCTATGTATACTTATATTATTAACTAGCTGTGCCCTGCGGTTTCACGTGCGTAGATTTAGTTTCATTAAGACAGACAGAGAAAAATTTCAAAACTTGGTTTTTTAGTGTCAGTAGCGTGTATACTTTCACATGCATTTAGTGAAAAGCTGTTATTTTGGAATTACAAACAGACACTTCAATTTTATTTATCTGTATAGATGTGAAGTGTATCTGTCTGTCTGATTTACCGCCACCTTTTCAGCGCTAAACCAATTTGGCTATAATTTGGATAAATTGACTCCAAGGACATACATTGGGTACCAACCTACTTATCTTTTAAAATAAGGGTACTTAAGAATAATTACACAGAAAAGAAGAAGACGCGGGTAAAAGTTGGTTGATTTAAAATCGTAATTTCTTTAGAGAAGTATTGTATTCTTACGGTGAGCAAGGTCGCCATTGAGAGTGCAGTGAGAGACGGAGTGCAGAGACTTTGCTTTAGTCGGATCATTCTGTCAACTAAGCTAGCATGGCGATTGCATTCTTTAAATAATGATAACGAGTCGCTCTCCAGCAATCAGGAAAGATGAACGCTTGCCTGCATTATTTTTAGTATTATATTATTACTTAAGGCGATGTATAGTGCCTGAGACGATGATGGACTTACCATCGTTTGCTATTAATCATCTAACAGTTTGAGATGACGTGAGCATATGTGTGGATGTATGAAATAATCTGATCTTCTGTAATAACGTGTTTTTCTCAGTAAAAGCAACCTTCCAAACTCGGCGGTGACATGTAAGTACTTTGTTAAAAGTCTAATCACACAAAAAAATATTTTTTTATTTGTATTTCGGGACCATTTTCGAAAAAACTTGACCTTGACCTTTTAGAAAACACTCACACTTAACAACTTAAAGATATAAATATGAAATATAAATAAAAGTCTGGGCCCAAATCGCTGTTCACTCGCGGCAGGGTGCCGAGGAGACTGACAGCTTGATTAGTAACAGAGATTACAACGAAATCCTCCATTCATATCTAAAGCTATAGATCTTCACCTTACAGAAGGTAGTGAACTACTAACACCTTACTTTATTCAACCTGCCATAAAACAATAAAAAGTATTATATTTTACATCACCTTCCGCCCTAGGCTTCGCTTGTGTGGTAAATAAAAACGAGCAGATTACCTGAAAACTGGAAACTGGGCCCCAACCATAAGTTCTTATTGCAATGATAATTCAGTTGTGCGAAAGTGACAGATGTATGCACGTCACATACATCTGTCTCATAAATGAGTGAAACTATCATGGCCATAAGAGCTCATGGTAAGGCCCCTGGTCTTAGAGATGGAGTTTTGAAAAACCCTTTCTAGTGGAGACCTACATACCTCCCGATTGTATGCTAGTATCAGCATATGTCAGTCAGTCAAAACATTATGTGTAAATACAAATTATTAAGTATGAATTAATTATTTTATTACTGCCCCGTGGTGATTTTGGGTTGTAACGTAATGTATATGACCTATAAACCTTTCCGAATTCAGAAGGTAGTCCAGAAGGTTTGAAATGACATTGTTTAAGCATACAAACTCTTCAGTATGACCATCTTAGTACTAAACATACTCGTGAATTTTACGTTGCACTTTATGAACTAAACCAAAGGAATAAAGATATTTATACCTAAAAGTAAGACGCTACTATAATAAGTAACAAACATCCCTCAATGTGATCATAATTATATATTAATTGCAAACAACGCTACCGTTACTTAGCCGCTTATAAATCTCTTAAAATATGCTTGAGCTGCGTACGCTGCTCCTATTTGCTTTATTAAATTTTACCCGTTACCGTGTTCAGGAGGTAAATTTATTTCACTGTCTGTGAGTACCGGTGTGTTTCATTATTCTTCAGCTAAGCTGCGGATTGGATTAGCATTCTTTGTCAAGCAATGCATTATACATTAAGTAGAAACATGCCTTTAAAAAATTGCCGATTCTGTATCTTCGTCATATAAATACTAGCTGTGCCAGGCAGTTCACCTGCGTAGCAGTAGCAGTTTCATGGGTGGCTTTTTTTTCACGGAACCCTATTTTTTTTAATTCTCTATGTTATTCCTTGTAACATCAGTTATCTGCCAGTAAAGTCCCATTAAAATAGGTCCAGCCGTTTGAAAGATTAACTGGAACAAACAGACAGAGAAAAAAAAATCGTAAGTATTTTTCTTACAACGCCGTATGTACTTTCATATGAATTTACTGAAAAGCTGTTAATTTGGAATAACAAACAGACACTTCAATTTTATTGTTCTGTATAGATGTATATATTGTAGCAAGGTGACTCTGATACCACTGTTGGTGCCGTGTTCCCAAGTAGTAAGAATGGTTTCATGACAGATTACGTTCGTCTCTATGCTACTGACACAATTATTCCATTAAACAATAGGTTAATGGTAACATATCAACGGTTCATGGACTGCAGTAACCGATTACCATCAAGACGTAGCATGGTGGGAGAGTACTAAGCAAGCATTACTTATTTCCGTTCGTAAAAGTGTGTCTTCCTCAGAGAAACTGTTTTTATAAGCTTACTAAGGCACTATGGAATCTTGACCATTTTTTTTTTAATCCTACAACAAACGTAAGGGTTGTCACATTAAAGTTTGAAATAATTTGCTGCTAAAGTTAAGTCAATTTGAAGTTTTGAAAAATGTCTCTAAAAGACGTGAATGGTGAATACACGATAGGCTAGGATGTGTCACCCCTTACTGACAATTTTGAGGGATCGCTTATAATCTCGTGGATAAGCGCGTCTGTATGAGTGTGTCATTTCGAACGATTTGTTCCTAGATACCGTAGTGCTTGTTGCGAGCTTTCAGCTTATATATACACAGCGTTAAAACATTGATTTAAACTCGTCAACTTTCCCACAGTAAAATTTTCCCCAAAGTTTATCAAATCCATATAGTGATAAATGCCCAGACCAACATCGGGCCAACTGAATAGTTAACCAAATACCGTTGAAAAATACCTGTCTTATATATCTGTTACCTTATCTACTTTCCGATATACTTAGTCTACCTGTATATTTTTGTTCGCCTCAAAAAGGAGTCTATACATCACGCAGTGCATTACCACACGGTATGATCAAACAGTATCCATTGATTTTGGGTAGTAAAGACTCTTCGAACTCAATGTCAACTTGTCGTATAAAATAGCTGGGAGATACCAATACCAAAAGGTTTTGCAAAATGTCAGTTATTTTAACAAAACATGCCCCCGCTCAGAGCTCACACATGACAAATATGAGCCAAAAGGGATTATGATAACAAATAAACAGTAGATGAAGGGGACGGGCGCCGTTTATTGAATCCTGGATGATATTGGATACCCCGTCTGCAATCCAGTCAAGGAACTTAGCGATGTGGCAAACAAACCAATGCAGGATAAAATACAATTATTACCAAATACCACTGGTTGTTCAAAGATGTACATAATTATGTAAAATGTGATTGGTTTTGGGTATTGTAACACCGAGAAAAATGTACGAACGAATTATTACATTGGTATCGAAATTCTTATACATATGTTGAGCATTGTACGAATGAAGAAATATCTATTTGTATCTGGGGGCCAACTACGATCGTTTAAGCAGGGCGTATTTAGAACTTGTATGAGCTTTGATTAGTACCAAAATTAAACGTACGTAGAAGTTGTCATACTCTCTAATTAATCCACAATCGATGATTGTGGCCCTCTGATTTTAATTTAATTAAATAAGATCTTCATTTATAAATTATTTTGACTATAAGGTGCTTCTAATTGAACTCTCCAATAAATTAATAGACAAAAAGTTTAATATAAAAGTGATAAAACAAGCAGCGTTGCATCGGATAGAGGTAGGGCGGATTGCAGATGACGACTGCAGTTTGCGGCGATAAAATGTCTACAGAATTATTCCTGGCATCTGTCGCAGTTGGAATCTGGATCTACGTTTGCACCTGTACGCTACTCGCATAGTATAGACAAATTAGGTTAGTAAAATTGAATCAAAATTATCTTCATTAGACGAGACTTCGTACGATAAAATCGACAGACGGGTAAAAATATACATATGCAGAATTATAAATGCTAACGCCGAGTTTGGAAAGCTGGAATTCGGAACGTTAATGGTATTTAAAATTAATTTATTGGAGATGAGAAGTAGTGCCATTCTCAAGTTGAATTATTATAAGTTAGTAAAAATCAACATAATTATTATTTTATGACGAAAACAAATTGTGTTTTACGTGAATTACTATGCATCCAAATAAATTAATTACAGTGAACTTTTTAACTTTCCCATGCGAGTTTCATCAATGTTGGATACTTCTCAGGATTTGAATAATTATTCGCACAGTGATATTATGTGTGTCACCATTTTCAACACCAAAGCTTTCGGGGACCATCGATCTGAAATTATGTATATTTATTCAATAAGGTCCCGAAAAATATTCACTAAAGTTGCGTGGGAGTAAGTGATGCGATTTTCCCCTTTGTTCTCATTTTCCGTCCCATATTTTGTTTTCAACTTGAGTGAATATTTTTATTACGTTCCTTGTCTTTCGCAACACATGAATTATTTTCGCTTACTCTTCGCGGTTCTTACATTGGTTCGGGGGCGTTCGTCTGTAAAAAGTTATAGATACTAGTGTAAGTACTTGAGAGCTTTACACGAGTAAATAGGTTCATTCTTTCCCCACTACGTTCATGTCGCGGATATTACCAGATTCACATCGGCGTACACCGCCTTTTACTGTCACTACTTCTTACAGTCTACTAGTTTCAACGTTTTTATTCAACACTCAATTTGTCTGATAGAATTTTAAAAGAAGCTTCTATTTAATGACTCAAATTTTATTTGCCTACTAGCTGTGTCCCACGGCTTCACTCGCGTAGACTTAATTTCTTGGATGGTTTTATTTCTTGGAAACATTTTTTTTTAATAAATGTTTGTCTTGGCGTAAGTTACTCGTAGAAACACCAATTATCTGCCAGTGAGAATACCATTGAAACCGGTCTAGCCGTTTCATAGATTAGCCGGAACAAACCGATAGACAGACAGAGATCAAAATTAAAAATATGATTTTATGTAAGTACAGTACTCACGAAATACTGAAAAGTTGTAAATTGGAAATAACAAACAGACACCTCAGCTTTATTTCTGTTTCATGGATTTAAAGATTTAGATACAGATGTATAGTTGTATAAATCACCACAGTAGAAGTAGTAAAGTAATTATAATTATTATTATCTAAGCTTCTAACAGAGCTATGTTTCCTACAATAAAGTAAGAAGAAGAAAAACTACGAACAAAAAGTTATCTATCTGAAAGCCTACCTAATCCAATTTCTGGGGGCCTACCATCATCGGTTTAAGCAGAGCGTATTAAGAACTTCTGAGCTTTGACGTTTCATTTTGGTATCGAAAAACTAAACTTCAAACCAAAGTTTTAAACCTTAAACGATTATAGTTAGTCGTTCCTATTTGTTGGTAGTCCCCCGTTTCGTATGACATTTGCTTTGTTTAAAGTACACGCGACAAATGAAGCATTCGTGCCTAACAAAATCATTTTTACCTATTTTTTCTGTCAAAAATTTGGTTAGGTATTCAAAATATGGAGGCAGGTCGCACCTTGGGCGGAGGGCGACCCTTATCAAACGGCATCCGATTAGGGCCGGATTAACCGGACAAATGGAATGTGTAATTATCTCCACCTAACTAATCGTGTTTAACTCCGAATACACATGTATTTCGCACACCTACGCGATATTATGGCCGATATTAAAAGCTATTAAAATTGTTTGGCAATTGATTAAAAGCGGATGTGCAATATTACCCGTATGATGCCTCTGATGTTATAAAAGTCTAATAATGCAGAATACAGACCTTGTTCTGGTAGCCACTGTAGGGTTTTTTGTTGCTTTATGCGAATGTTTTTGATATCAGAAAAGAGCAAACATGCATTGTCTAATGGTAAGTCGGTGTAACCACAGGTATCACTCCCACACAGCCCCGTTATTCTATTAGGTTCCTCACGCGGCAGCTACGCCTATTTCATTTAGGTTGAAATCCGTATCTCAAGATTAGTCCGTAATCCAAAACTCCTACTATAAGCGAAAGCTTTTATAACGTCAATGAATTAATTAGTAATGTTGAGTCTAACTTGGTTTACAAACCTTACATTCAAATTAAGCTACAATTAAAAACGTACGCTTCACCCTCATGTGTGTTATTTACTTGATTGTTCCCGGAATATGAAATAACATGGATAAAAATATAATTCGACTGCCACGACCAGCAATTTTAAAATAAAAGGCCGCCTCTATGACGTGTCGATCCGAACAGGCTGATAAATAACAAACATAATGTATTATCGATGACAGTTTCATATCTACGGGGTGTTTTGGGACTAGCTTCTGCAAGGGCTTTGTCCACTTATTTTAGGTACAGTCAACACAAAAAGTTGCTGGAAATAATTGTAATTAAAATATTCAAACACAATAATATTGGTCAAAATAAAATACCCTAAACGATACGACTCTTTTCACAAAGACGACTATAATTTTTCAAATATTTAAATGGTTTTAGCATTATTATATGGTATTTTCAATAATGCATAATGCCTTCAATAGGGCTTCTTGACAATAATCGACCTTACATAATTGCTGGCTTTCCCTCAGCGAGCCCTCAGCACGTTGTCGTGTCATTCTAGAGCCTTTTCAAGTATTCCTCAAAATTCATATTTAATGACTTTCTTTTAAAGGAGGGAAACAAACCACGGTGGATCCCAATTAACTAATGTTTTCTCCAAAGAAGTAATACTGCCGAAATGAATTAGAATTCTACTACTTAATATAATATCAGCGAGAGTTTATGGTTATGTAATTTGAAATGAGCCCCACATGCATTCATGCAGTAGTTCGAAGCGGAATGCACACACATTGTTTTATTCCCTATCCATTGACTTGTTAATTTGCTAAGCACTTTGTAGGCCTACTAGCGCGGTTAGGTACTAGTCTAAATTAAGTGTACCGCAACATCACCGTCACTACGTCACTCATATCGAATGTAAAATTGGTTATGAGCAGTCATCCCCGCCGCTGAGTGCTCTCGGTCACAATTGAAAGGTATCATAAGGGCGGCTTCTAACATTGTTCGAGAATAGTCGGACAAACGGAGAGACGCGTGTAAGAGGATCACGGACTATTTCTGGAAAGTAGAAACAAACCATAAATATAATCATTACAAGCAGAAAAGGATCTAGGCCTACTTTTTGAAATAAGAACGTTTGCTCAATTGAGCGTGAGGGTTGTCAGTCATAAGGATTTTAAAATCGACCCTTTTGTAACTATCAAAGTAATGCAGACTGTTTTGAAGTTTTTAAATATGACAGTAAATAACGTGAATGAAGTATACGCGATCGACCAAGACGTGGCACTTCTTACTGTCATTACTTGCGAGTGCGTATGTATTTCGAACGATATGTTACTAGATTCTTAACTGCTTGTAATTCTTCCATTTAAGCTGTGGTACAAGTTTAAGAGAGGTATTACAGGCTCTTTCGGTCGGAGTTTGAAGCTGTCCAACTCTGGACTGGTACCTACCTCTTTCTTGTAGAAGATTATAGCCAATTGCCGTCAATAAAGTTACCATTGCTCCAATGGGCCTATTCATTGGTTGTCGCACAGCAATTCCATAATTCCCTTTACAAGAGAGGTATCGCGCAGATAACACTCATGGTTTTGCAGGCGCTCATATTATGCTATAGAAGCCGCTCGCCTTACTATAGGCTTGTTATCAACCTTTTGTTACGCATTTACGCATTTAGATATAAGTAGAACTACTAGACTTTTCTTTATGTTAATTTTATCGATATTTGTGCATTGCAACTGTGTCCATAGGCTTACATTTCTCATGTGATTTATTTTGTGTTTTTTAAATTGTATAATATTTTTGAAAAGAGTAATTATTGAGTTTCTTGCCAAGTTCTTCTCAGTAAAAGCAACCTTCCGAACCTAGCGGTAGCATGTATAATCCTGTAAATTGTGTCATTCTGACGATTTGACGAAGTGCTTTATAAAAAGTCTCATCGAATAAAGATATTTTTGACTTTGACTTTGACTTTGTATGGAACCGTCATCGAAAGAGCCGACTTTCTATATATGTTTATATTTTGTGCCTCAGTCAAGGACCAATCATCATGCAGTGAAAACAAACACAATTGTTAAAACCCAATACATTTACATCCACAGCGTATCCATTAACGATGTATTCGGACGTTTAATTTAACGCTCTAATATCAACGACAGCTTCGTTTTCCTATTTTCATTTCATAATCGAGCTGTTTATGTTTGTAACAATAGCGTTTGGGTTATATTTAATGTACGCTTTTGGTGTCTGGTTAATTGATTTTCGATGTAATTTTAATGGAGGTTGTGAATTGTGACTCCGAGGGGGCCAATGAGAACAAACACATAAACAACCAGCCCGAATGACCTTCACTGTTAACAATTTGTTGTTTATTTCATGATAACGTAATATTTGTTGGGAATTATGTACCTATTTTCATAGGTGTACTGAATGAAAATTGGGTAGTTATTATAGTATAGGTGGTACTTAGCAACTTTTTTATTTTTATTTTCCTTACGATTTGAATGTACATTGTTAGAAGTCTAATCAAACAAAGATATTTATGATTTTGATTTTAGTAGAGTACAGGGGCCTACTATGATCGTTTCTTCTTAGCTTAGACAACTTTTTGGTTTTTTTCGTTTAATTTTACGGTACAAAAGTGAAACGTCAAAGCTCAGAAGTTCTTAATACGCTCTCCTTAAACCAATGATGGTGCCATCGCGAGTTTGGCTTGAATGCAAAGTTGTAAATTTTTTATTTTATTCGACGCGAGCCTGATTAAGACATGCGTAGTTCTCTCCACTTTAATCAATAAGCACTCAAAAATCATGACGTCACCTTGTACACACCTTTATTTTTACTCAAATATTTACCTTTATAATATTTTTCCCGTTGGTTGTTAATGCCAATCTTCCGGTTCTGTTTATGAATTGCCCTTTTAAATACGACTACGGACTGCTTTAATAGCCGGATCATATCTTGTAAAGCTTTCACCACAAAGGAATGGAGTTTAAAAAGAGATATTCGTAATTTTTGAGACATTGACTCGTAACCCGCGTATAGTTAGTTCATTTCATAGTTGAGCCGCGGGACCCTAATGGGTATTTTTAATAAAAGAAGCCTAAGTTTCTCCTTGTAACCTTAGCTATTAAACCGTTAAAATTAGTCCAACCATTTCTGAGATTAGCCAGAATAAACAGACAGACAGAGAAAAATTTAAAAAACGGTTTTTCTATGTCACCTACCGTGTATACTTTTATATGCATTAAGTTGAAGACTGTTATTTTGGAAATACAATCAGATACTTCAATTTTATTTATCTGTATAGATGTACCTATAGACATAGATTTTACAATGATCAGGAAATTTCAGATTCAAATTCAAGAGTTTGTTAGTAATCTTCAGATCGACAACTGGTTACCCTACCGCGTGTCAAATTTGGCGAAAGCTGAGGCGACCGTCGACACCGGCCCCCTTCACAATTAACCCCGACATGTTTCAATTTCCATTCTTGGCTAAATACTAAAGCCTTAGTTAATATTCCACTTATACTAGTACAAGAGCTGGAGGGTAAGTTGACAACGTCTTCTTGATGGCACTTTAATTAAAAAGCGATCTTAAGAAATTGGCGAACTGTTAGAATGTTAATGATTGAATGAGGCATATTTTTACTAATATTATAAAGAGAAAATATTTGTTAATTCGTTTTAAGTCAAAAATCTATTTAAAAAATTATTTGCGGTGGCATATATAATCCTGTATAATCATGTTGTTCTGACGATTTGAAAGTACTTTGTTTAAAGTCTAATCAAATAAAGATATTTTTGGATTTGATTGAATTTAAACGCCACCGATATAAAGCTACACCTAGGCATCCATTATAACATGAGGCACAGTAGATGGAAGATTCTCAGAAATTTGCAAGTAATAAATAACTGTTTGAAAAACATCATAACGAGCCACGACTCTACATATATTCAAATAGGTTAAATAGTTCTTACCACATCAGAAAAGATTCCAGCGAAATCGTGCTATTTACGACATATATTATATTCTAAGAAAATTGGTATTTCTTTGACTTGATGTGAAAGAGAACAACTAGATAAAGTTCTGTATACGTGCGATGTGCGAAGTTGGTGAACTTTTGTTGCAGGAAGACTGCAGGTGCACGACGACGGTGACGACTCCGACGAACTTTATGAGTTTGGGGAAAAGACTTCCCTTGTGCTTTCACATGTGACTTAATTTGCCTGTTTAACACACGATTTCATTTATAGTACTATCATAGCCTTTCTTTATTTCTTGATCCGATTACTTTATTGCTTTGGGGCAAAGCTGCCGATATAGAAGCCATATTTATATTACAGAAAAGGGCTGTAAAATCAATCTATAACTTAGGATCTAGGGCATCTTTGAAGGAAAAATTTAAAGAAATAGGAATTTTAACAGTGGCTTCGCAGTATATTTTTGCAAACTTACTACTTGTACATAAAAATATAAATTCTTTTCAAAAGAAGCGTGATGTACATAATGTCAACACAAGACATAAAAATAAATTAGTAGTACCTACACACCGCTTACAGAAAGTCCAGGGATCATTTTTAGGGCAAAGTATACGCTTTTATAATAAATTACCTACATGTATTGTAAATTTGCCCTTTGATAAATTTAAAGAGACTATAAAATCTGTATTACTTAAAAAGGGTTATTATACAGTTAGTGATTATATGTGTGATAAGGAAACTTGGAATAATGTATTACCAGACAAATATTGTTAGTAGTCTCATGGACACTGTACTTATGCTACAATTCTTTTTAATATTACTTTTGATCTTGGTTTTGACTGGCTTGAGTTGTCATGCTCACTAAAATGCCTTTGCTTGCGGCGGCGTCAGGATGACGGGTCGCTCACTTCCCTCTATAATGGTTGAGGAGGGCGATGGCTGGCATTCTCGTCATACTTGTGAACAGGTGCTGCTTGTGGAGGCTGGTCATCTCAAGCTACGCATTTAGATATAAATAGAACTACTAGACTTTTCTTTATGTTAATTTTTATCGACATTTGTACATTGGAACTGTGTCCATGGGCTTACATTTCTCAAATGATATATTTTGTTTTTTTTTAAATTGTATTTATATTTTTGAAAAGAGTAATTACTGAGTTTCTTGCCAGGTTCTTCCCAGTAAAAGCAACCTTCCGAACCTGGCGGTAGCATGTATAATCCTGTAAATTGTGTCATTCTGACGATTTGAAAGTGCTTTGTATAAAGTCTAATCGAATAAAGATATTTTTGACTTGACTTGACTTGATTATAGAAGACAATGGTTGATTTAAAAAGCTTAATGTTTGACTAGAAAAACGATTTAATTATTTTGATGCACGCCTGATCTCGTAGATTCTCCTGTCAGAGGTGTACTTGTGGAAGATACTTTAGCAATTGTTCTTTTAAAACGAATATAGTGGTTCAGAAAAATAAACAGTCTGTGACTTAAAGGCTGTAGTGATTGAACGTTTCCATGTTTAGTGCCTCTCACAGAGGAAAAGGAGATAAGCAGGTCATGTGAGTCGCATAACAGATGGCAGATGGAGTCGCAAATTTATAGACTGGAGACCAAGGCAGGGTCGACGAGTCAGCGAAATGGGCAGATAATATAGCCCAAGTGGTGGGAAAAAACTGGAGCTCTGAAGGAGACTCTGAAGGCAAGACCGAAATTTATGACGTGCATACGAGGAGACCTACACCCAACAGTGGATGATTACGGGTTAAAAAAGGAATTTTTGACATTTGCACACATAGATCAAATGTCATTTCTGTGTTCACGGCTCACATAAACTTGTTGAAATTATGATAACCTCGGCTGGTAATGGAGGCATGGAGGCTTTGTTTTAGTGCGCGATGACATGCGGTGTACCCTTCCGCAAAGTTGGATACCGCACCGTTGTCAATAGCCAATATGTATGCTAGCGCTGTACCACACCACAACTTTCAATGTGTGTTCAGTTCATTCTGACTGAACTATAGAGCTATTTAATTACGGAGTTGAACAAGTGCGAACAGAGTTGTAAAGTTATAAGGCAACTTACATCATTACCTACAATAAGTCCTTAAGGAAGGCGATATGGTGGATAATATCGCCCGGTGAATCTCACGGCTTAGGCTGTGCTGTGCGTTATCTGTTAGTCTATTCACACACCATACACATTGTGCCTATAAAGTGACGATCGGAACTTTAATTATTAAAGTTTCCTACATTATTTTTTCTGCAAGTCTATTTTCATTATTATCAGCCTAGTGTGTCCCACTGCTGAGCAAAAGCCTCTCTTCCACTGCTAAATTATGAAACAGTATTTTTAACGTTGTACAAAATACCTATAGTGTTTTAAAATCCTTTGTTACAGACAAAAACAGCTGTACTAAAAGTATATTGTATTTATTTCTTACATTACGTCTGTTATATATACGAATGCCTATTCCGAGTTAATTGTAGCAAAAAAATATAGGAAGCCGAATATGGAACAAAAAGAACCCCAATAAGAAAAGGGCCGAGGGGGCGTAATAGGTATTGTTTATCGTTAATCGTCACCAAATAATGTTAGTATCAGCGGAGGCAAGGCGGGCGGGATAATCCTGGTGCGGCCTGGACGCAATTAACTCCCGACATGTTTCAATTTACACTCACCAACCGACACCAAACTCTATTGTACACCATCCTATAAATATTCACTCTGCAGGACTCTGCCTACATACAGAACTACCGTATCTTACTTAGCTCAGTCTAAATATATTAGTGTGTTGAGATTCTAAGTTACACATTTAAATTGTTATGTATCACCAACCAACGACCCGCAAGAAAATAATTATAAGAGTGTTATTGTTATAATGCTACGGTTCGCAACCGCGAGAAAAAATAATATTTTCCAAGATAACGCGAAATAATCTCGACAAGAATAATGTTGTTTCCATTTTATATTACACTTCCTTTTGCGTATCTGCAAAACAGAGCCGTGCCGCAAGGAAAAATAATGTATAGCCGCCGTTGCGTACTATGTAAGTATGTATTCATTGTCTCCATTAGTACAAAGCCCGAATAAATTACGTCCAATATGAAATGCAACATGTTGCTTGAGGAGCTGTATAACACTGCAAAATACAGAAGTAGGTTAGAACTGAGTATAACATAACGCGTAGGGTTGAAATTGAAATATCCATCATGGTAAATGCACACAATTACACAGTTCATTATTTATGGCTTCGTACCGTAGCACAAATATAATAACGACCGAAATATTCACCCCGATGAAGCCGTAATGGACTCAATTAGCGGTCGTCTGAAACGCCGCAAGTAAGAGAATTATTTAAAATTTAAAATGTTTAAAAGGTAAAGTCCTATAGTTTGTTATCCGGAGAGACAGCCACGGCTGGAATAACACGAGGCAAGGTAATCCACACGAGAATAACAATGTTTTCACTTTATTCCCACTTGTTTTTGCTCATTCCCACGAATGCTCCGGGGGGACAAATGGATACGACTGGGACCTTTGCCTTATTTACCGGTCGGTTTTAATAAAAGCCTTCGCGCGCCAACCTTTATATGGCAAAAATATTTCGTGCAACTTAATTATAATTAAAAATTTACTACAATTTTCTTCGGGCATTGTAAATTGTTTTGTTTGCACTTCAATCCTTTTTCTAGGTAGGTGCTTAATATCCGGACAATGTCTTAGTTAAGCAAAAAGATTGATGTAATAAGTAGAATCTGCGAGTCTGCCTTACCTGTGACTTCGACTACGACTAGGTTCGTCATGTCATCCAGGCTATATCAAAGAAAATGAATGCGTTCAAGAGTTGATTATTATTCGTCCTGAAAAAACGGAAAGATTTATTCAAATAAACACGAAACTGTGTATCTGTGAGAGAAATGGCTAAACATAAATGAAAAAAGTCTGTTTCTGCCATAAACAGACGCTCAAGTGCGTGTTCCCGAAACAAATGTACGAGGAAAGATTATATAAGCGTCCGCTTTTTACGAAAGGTGCGACCAATTTGATGAAAGTGTCATCATATATTGTGACGCCAATCGCTACAGTAACAAGATGTATCAACTTAGCGTATCGTCCCACGTAGTTGATAACATTGTGAAAGGTATGGCGAAGGTAGCATTTTATACAGCGGCGCCGGCGACGCGTGTCTAAAGAAAGTCTGTAAGTTTAAAAATATCACTCACGGCGTCACGTACCCCATTTTGAAGCTTCTCAAGATACTGGGACGGGTTTGTAAAATTACTTTCACGAAGACCGCAGCACCGCATCTTGCGGCCCGATAAAGTGTGATATATCACGCCAAGTATGCATTGTGATCTTACCACCTATTCGCTGTAAAGTACCCAATTTACTACAAAATATTGTCCTGGGTAACATTATTTATTCATTTATTATCAACCGGCTATATTTTATATAATATACATGTAGATAATTTATGCCGCTGCCTCATTAATGTCCCCTAGGTAGTTACATGTTGCCCATAAATCAACTTGCAAGCATATATTATATTGTAACCATTGATACCTTTATCATGAAGGATACAAATATTATTGTAACTTAATTTAACGTTAATTATTCATACGACTAAAGTAAAATTTACGAAGAAATTATGTCTTTTATTTAACTGAAGCAAAATCAATATTATATGATATTGAAAATAAATTTTCGGTGATTATCACGATTTAATAATAAGTGGCATCGCTAATATATTTTTAAACTAGGCACGTCCTAACCAAAGGGCAAACATAGCCATCTAAAGTTGAAATGTAACTGCGTAGCCTTAATTGACGCTTGCATTATTATACCAAGGGTCCCCACGCGTTACTAACCTCATTAAAAGTGGAAGAATTTAGCAGTGCCATATCAGAATGAAAAGATCCTACTGTAGTAATCAGAGCGCCTCCACTGCTTCAAGAATAACGGATCCTCCGAAAACACTGGCCAATCCCGCAGCAGATATGAATATCCCGATATGCTCTAACTGCCTTGAATGATTGATACTAACTTTGAAAATATCCGGAGAAACGGTTTGTAGATAGCAGTTTTTCTATAGAAAAGCACTTTTTCCACCTAAATGTAATACGGTAAAACATCGCTATTTCAAAGCCGGTGCAATGCAGAATATTGATGTGGTTTTATTGTCTAAATAAGCGGAATTAAAGTTATTATAGAGTGCCGCTAGTGGAAGTTCGCTCAATCAAAATTTGAGTTAGTCTGTTCCCACATACGTCGCTTTGTTGTTTGTGAACTATACCGTCGTGAGTCGTGTTTGTTGTCGGTTTTACTAATTTAACTATTCTGATACCTTTGTAGCATAGCCATGCTTGTTTTTGCGTTAAGTAATATGGTTATATAAAATGTTGACTCTGTCACATGCTATAGTAATGCAAGTATAAAAGTAAGTATGAAAGTAGATACCTACATCATTCTTATGAAGAAATTTCTATATATGTTCCCACGCCTCTATCCCACGACAGGCGTAGACTATCCTGGGGCCTTACCATGAGCTCTTATTGCCATATATATATTTATGAGACAGATGTATGTGACGTGCATACATCTGTCACTGTCGAACAACTGAATTAACATTGCAATAAGAGCTCATGGTTGGGGCCCTGATCGCTTGAGCAGCGCGGATTTAGAACTTCTTAGCTATAACGTTTATTTTTACGATACCAAAATGACATGTCAAAGCTCTGACGTTCTTAATACGCTCTATTTAAGCCGATGATGATAAGCCATTGAACACTTCTTTTGCATCGATTACATTTATGACTTTCGTACATGAGTGCTCCGAATTTACTTTTAAACACATTGGAGTACAATTAAGACGTATAAGATTGAAAATAAATAAATAGTAAACATGTTCCCAGCTTACAACCAATTAGACTCTGATAATTTCCTTAAAAAAATATTTGCATTTGCATATACATAATTTTAATTGCATACCTATTCATAACACTTAGTTACTGCTCTCCCTGAATATCAAGTAACGAATTCGGTGTGAAATAACTAACTAGGACCTTTTGATGCAAGATTTAATCGTGTTATATGTTGTTGACCAATCCCTCGGGAGCTATCCTGACGTGTCCATTCGCGTTATAGCTATAATAAAAGTGGAGTTACTTTATTACCAACAATTCTCGGATCCAGATTGCTTTGTTGTAAACTCAGTTTAAATCTTAAAATTCTATTTAAGAAGCGGTTTAACAATATGTGCAATGCGATTTTTGTCGCGTCGACGCCGGTTCAGCAAAGTCATATCTGCCAAAGTTATCGAAATTGTGCAAATATATGTATGCTATACATATAAATAAAATTGAAGTGTCTGTTTGTGATTCCAAACATAGGTTCTACTAAATGCGTGGGTAGTACTTATATGCGATACATACAAAAAATTGTCTCCGTCACAGGATTATCACTAAACAGATATCTGATGTTATAAAGACGTTAATTTAAGGTACTTTTTTTTTTGGAAAAATGAATATAACAAAGTTTTTTTTTATATTGTTCATCTTACCCGGGTATAACCGCCAAGCACAACTAGTTAAACATTATTTTCGTTATTTTCCTTCCGAATATAATAATAATAATATTCACGCTGCACTACTTACTAATATATAAAATGTGTCTGAAATAATATAACGTCACTCACAAATACTAACGCCCACGATCTTAGCGCCCACCCGTAGAATAAATAACTTTGGACAAATATTTAAATGCTGTAGCGTTGTGAGAAATAAGAATAGAGTTCGTTGATAATAAGAATTTCCCTTTCCATGTAGCTTTAGCGAAACACCTTCCAATACCCTAGAATATTAAAGGGATAATCGCAGCAAATGTATTATACAAGGGACATTATCAGGGAGAGACAGGTCGGGCGGTAATTATAACAATTACGGGGGGCAACGACAATCCGCGTCCCGCACGCAGCTCACGTCTGGACAAAGTGCCCGTGGGATCCCAACCAGTCAGTTAATAATTCAATCACTCGCCCGAAGCCGGAGCAGGCCGGTTTTAACGCACAAATATGTCGATACAAATCGTCGATACTTAAAACTTCCAAGTTAAAGGTTCGTTTATACCTGACGATTTCAACGTCACTCTTAGCTTCTGTCGCATTCAATAAGGTTGAACTCGACGACGAGCTTTGGTTTCAATCATAGGAAATTTATACATAATACATAGAGGATAAGGTTCAATTTCGTATCTTTAAAACCGGCACTCGACGACGAGTGCGACGCTGAGAAACCTTAGTGAATAACGCGGCTGGTGTCTCATTTAACAATCCGTCCGTGATAGTCTTCCTTAATTATTATTGATACGAAAGTTGATGTCTTTTTTGGTTAGTAATCTGCATCTGTAAGTGAAGCGAAGTTGTATTTTACGTAAAATATGAATTAAGTTCAGTTTTGTGTGTGGTTTAAAACCTCCTTTATGTAAAGTTAAATGTCGCTATTTTACATTACAACGAAACTGTAAAGGTCCAGCATAAACAGACCTTTTTTATAAATAGATGAAGGACTGATCACTTATCTCCAAGCCGTTTTTGTCTTACAATAAATCACGTTAACAGATACCATTAATGGATGCACCAATATTAGTTTCCAAATAAACGTTGTAAATGTAAAATTACCAGGTTCAAGTAATTAGTGCAGGGGCACTTAGTTCAATATACTTTCTATATTTAGAACTTTATAAATATCGGCCGCATGAATAGTATCTAATTAACAAGAGCCGTTGCTTTCACACGCCTTTGCTATCTGGTAAGCTTACCAACCTACACTGCTACGCTGAATATCAAAATAAACGGAGATTACTTGGACATACTATAACTGTGTATAACTATATTACAAACGAGGTACCATACTCGAAGACACATCCAAATTCTTTTAACTTTGTGTTTTTGAACAGAAATTAAAAACTCTGACGGAAACCCTGATAAGAATAAAGGTGGTCACAAGTGCGACTACGGAAACAAGGTCCTGGGTTCTGTTATAGATTAGCTTTGTACCCCTAAATCAAATCAAATCAATCAAATCAAAAAGTTTTATTCAGCATAAGGGACACTTGGAACACTTATTGGACGTCATTTCTCTTACGCTAACGTAGGTTAATCTACTACCGTTTCCAAATGTAAGCCTGTCAGGAGAAGAAACGGCGAAACAAACTCCCCGGTTTTTTTTTACATGTGTCCCTTCTATGTACATAGGGTTGTTTAAGTACATTTTAATGGAAGAGTGAGCAACTCATTGCCATGTTTGGCTATCATCAATATACTCAGTTACACTATAATATGTTTTTTCACAAAGTTTCTGTTTGATGATTGCCTTAAATGCTTACCTCTACTTTCTTTCTGTCTACTCATCAATCCAATCCCCAGGTCGGACGTAGTGTTATTGGGGTTTTCCACCTTTAGTCTCTCAGTAGCAGCCCGGAGCCTAGACAAGTGCCCAGTTAACGGCAATAGGCCGCCCCTATTTCATAGGACTTAAGCATAAACGGCGAAATGTGGCTGTACTTTGTGTGCACCTCTGCTTACCCATTTGGGGTATACGGGTGTGAGCATATGTGTATCTATGTACGTAACTCCTTAAACCGAAAGTATTTATCAAAAAAGGACCCTGACGTAAATTTCTAATATTATTTCTTATATAAGCTTTATATTTGTTACAAATTATCCAAGTTTCATTTTACAGCAGATAGGTAAAAAGTTGTGCAAGTAATAAATCCATTATTAAATACGGAAAGATGTCAAAAAGCCATAATAGTTTAACGTCTAAAGTTGTTGTAAAATTTTATGTTACGACCATGTTCCTCTGAAGCAAACTTTTGTGACGATAGCGATTACACAATCTAAAGATACACAGGGGCCTAACCATGAGCTCATATTGCAACAATAGTTCAGCTGTGTGAGCGACAAAGACAGATTTATACACGTCATACACATCTGTCTCATAGTATGAGTCAAACTATCATGGCAATAAGAGTCATGGTAAGGCCCCAGAAGACTATACAGGGCAATCGCAAAGTATAAATATAAGCTTTAATGACAGTAAGGAATGTAGCCTTATTTTTTAAATGAGAACGTTGCTCTATTGAGCGAGAGCATTGTCGATCTTAAAGAATAAAAAAAAAACTATTTCTTTACTGTCAAAATAATGCAATTTGACGTTTTGAAGTTTAGAAAAATGTCGCTAAAACACGTGAATGACGTATACGCGATCGGCGACGACGTGACACCTCTTACTGTCATTACTCATATTCCCCCTTTTTTTCGTAGATGCACACTTTCGTGCGAGTGTGTGCTTTTGAACGATTTGGTCCTAGATTCCTAACGGCTTGTAAAGCTTATTTAAACTGTGGCAATTGTGCACGGGGCTTGGGGGTGGAGCGGGCCCGAACCTTTTTTGACACCTGTCAAGTGTTCGGGGCATTTGTTTAAACTAACGCGTGTCAGAATTTTCACGAACATCAAACGCGTTGGCCCACTATGTCGTTAATAGGAATTCTTTTTACACTGTAACAATAACTGAGCTTGATGCCTTCATATGAGTACTTACACGGTAGAAAGGTATATTTGAACACATTTGTAATGTGCCCGCCAGGCTGTAATTACAAAGATAATGCTTTGTCTACACAACGACTGCGTAATTAATTAGGTACGATACATCAAATATGTACTTATTCGTTATTAAGGTGAGAAATATGAGCATAATTAATAAAACTAACCAAATTATTTATCTCCCTGTGCTACTTACCTTATTTTAGAAGAAAATTATTTTTCATCCCACCATCTCTGAAAGAGTATTTTTAATCTTCAATATCTGAGTGGAAAAGCCGTTTTTATTCTCTAGAGGATACAGTAAATTGAATTTAGAACATCGTGTGCACTAAGTTTGTGAATTAAAAATTTTTCTTAATTATACCTTAGTATTGTTATAATTTAAAGATTATTCTGTAATACTTACCTGTCATAAAGTAGTAATTAATACCTAAACTGAAATAAAAGTTAGGTACACTTTTATTTCAGTTTAGGTAATAATTACTTTCTTGTGATTGTAAACGTTTTTTTTTTTCATTTAGTCATTTCCTCGCTGAGGTGGAATGAAAAGTTACGTGTTGCACTCGAGTGCAAAGATTTTTCACCTCGTGCTCTTTTGATTCCCTCGCTAACGCTCAGGATTCTAATTTTGAATTTTAGAATCCTTCGCTTGCTCGGTCATCAAAATTGAACACGCGGTTAAAAAGCAACTTTGCACTCTTGTATAACAAATAACTATTTCCAGTTACTTTAAGATCACGTTTCAATAAACTTGACTATTCAAACTTCAATATACATTCTTCTGAACTCTTATTTCTAAGTAATTAGGGGCTCTCTCCACCAGATGTAAATAGCTTTGTATTACCAAATTATATAACCAATACGCAGTTATCGCAAGATCTAAAACGTTCATAATAAGAATTAATGCTTCCGTGCCGCGACCGAGTGGTTTCAGCAGTCGCCTTCTACGCAAGCTTCGTAAATTTGACTCCCAGTAGCCGTACCGTGAGTTTTTCTAGACATTTAAGAGTGATTTCACACCACGAGCATAGCGAAGGAAAACATGGTGAGAAAACCTGTATTTGTCTAAGCAGTATTTTAAAGACTCACCAACTGTCACGTTAGCACTTAATCATCTTCGGTGAAAATGGTGTTGTTATTATTACAACACCTCTGCTTACGCTTCTGGAATTGCGTGAGAATAAAATATAATGCTACTAAATTTTGCATTATTTTTGATGCTCTCACTTGAAAAATTTACGGACATAGTTGCTTTTAGTGGGACAATCTACGCTGGCGATGGAATAATCCAGTTTGAATATTGTTATTTGCACACTAAAGCAAAATATTATCTATCTATCATTACAGATTATTCACGAGAACTTAACATAATTTCCCTAAAAGCCAATTAATATTATATCCGAATGATATGTTTGACATTAATTAGACGTTCAAAGCTCCTTGTTGAAAAGAAAATTCAAAATAGATATGGACGATGAAACACCCCCTTAATTAAATTGAAAATTATAAGATGAAAGGTTTTGGGAGCTTTTTGTTTTGACAATCCATAATTATTTACTAATTTAAAGCTGTTGTTGATTCTAACAAGGGATTTGAGTTGACTCAAAACTTTATTCGTGGCAAATATATGAGTTAATTGAACGTGGTATAAAGGACGTTTAAAAAGTACATAATCAGCGCTTGCCAGGAGGCATCTTGCCAGAATCCTGTAGTTATAAATCTAACGGCTTCCATTGAATAGAGTCTCGTGCGAATTATTAACGCCCCATTAGTCTCCGCCGAACGTCTTTATTTGTAGGAAGATTCCTACTGAAATGCCTACCCGTGACTTAAGAATTTAACAATGGTTTTGAACGTTAGCAGAGATGCAATTGGTTTGTTGATATTCAGGTCTATTCTATTATTTTTATTTAACTCAATTATCTCGTCTTATTTTGAATGATTTAATTTCATACATTCGCGTCATTCTTGCTTGATTGTGTACGAGTATCTATATTGAATGATGCTGGATATATAAATATGCTGCTATACTTCTAACTACCCCTCATATAAATCGATACATAGGTAGGCAACGTGCTATTATAGCATCACTGAATTTTCGAGTAACCAACAAAGAAAACTAGGTCGTATGTTTTATTTACAAAGATCCTGCAAGCGAAATTGCAAGAATAAACAAAACTTAAGGAAAGAAATGAACCAAATTAACAACGATCTAGTCTACACAGAGCAAACTAACGTCTTACTCGTGATACCGATCCACGCTGTAAATAACATCTAAAATGCAACCGCTTCCAACTCCGTATTGCAACTGTCGACTGTCAATTATTTTCTAAACACAAGGATCTGCGGGATTCCTATCATTAGGTACCATCCAACTTTGTCTATCAGAAATAACTCAGTGAACGTGTATATTTTTAATACTCATGAATAAAGTTTGCAGAAAAAGCGATCATATCTTGTCCGTTGTGTCTCATGTTGAACGGTAAAAAGAATTAAACTTTAAATCATTTTATAAGTTGTTGTCATAAATCTTAGGACTCAGAACAAAGGTGTATACCTACCCTACATTGGTTTTTTGAGCACGTTGGGTGCAAAAAATTAGGCATCCTTCCCATGATACCTTGTTTGCGTGACTCAACTATGTTTACATCACCAACTGTGAGGCGGTATTTTATTAAAAATGCTAACAAGTGATTAGACAGTATTGTTCGTGGTGTCAACTTGGTTTTTTCTTAGGAATGAGACTTAAATGGAATACGACATCACTTGTTTCGAGGTATATGAGGTATATATTGCACATATCATTCGATCAGGGAACTTAAGCAACTTTAACCTAAGCCAGTAGTTGGGATGGGTGACCGCCCGGGTTCCCTCCATGCCTCGGAAAGCACGTGAAGCCGTCGGTCCCGGTTGCCTTTTTAACATCTTTAGCAATCGTAACAGGCCAGTCGGAGGCTTAAGAAAGTCTGAAAACTGGTTTAGTCCAGTTTACTGATTTTTCTCGTAAAAGGGGTTACAAAGGTCAGATGGCACTCGCTTCGTATAAGAATCAGATGATCTCATCACTATCAGCCACATCGGGTTGAATGAAGTGTCGAAGTATATGGAGAAAATTATTGGACGCAGGCACACCTAAGTAATATATAGGAATACCTAAGTAAGTTTGTAATAAAATGTATAATTGTGAATGGTATTTGTATAAAATGGTTAATTATAACAGTTCCCCTATAAAGCCAATACATAAACAAGTCAGTTTCACCATAGATTCCAGTCTGTTGAATTTTGGCGAGAATCGGGCAGAGCGCGGTTGGGGTTTTATTCAATGGCTCGCTTTTAGTGTATTTTTAGGATGTGCCGTTTTGTTGAGTAAAGCCCCATTTAGGGAGCAATTTGTAGAAACACCTAAATTAATGTTTTAATTTGATGTTTTGTATTAAATAATCATTTGAAATTCTACCGTTTACCTTGACCTCATAGAAGATCGCAGTGAGAAAAGCCGAAGGTAAATTGAGGAGTAGTGAAGGCTGCTGCTATCTATAAGTGGGATCCTGATATTGACTGTGTTGGCTCAACAATTGGCAACAAGATAGTGACGCCCATCTTGTTGTTCTCGTTTCAGGCTACTAGGGGCCAACTATGGTCGTTTAAGCAGCGTGTATTAAGAACTGCTTTAACGTTTAATTTTACGGTAGCATAATGAAAAGTCAAACCTCAGAAGGACTTAATACACTCTGCTTAAACCGATGATGGTAGGCCCCCTGGAGCCACTTTCCAACTTATTGGTGAACTTGATTGGTGGTTAAACTTACACAAACATATATTTGCCTTCCGGACCCACCCCCTGACCAAACCCTTAGGGGTAAGGTGGGACTGAACTATACCACCATAGCGAGACAAGTTATTAATTATTATTTTAATAAGTACTTACTTAAGTATTTACACTTGTAACTGGTAATTAAAAAATAAATTAAACATATGAGCACACAGGTGTAGCAGTAGCAGGGATTTTTATATGTGGTATTAAATCGTATGAAAAACTCGCTACCGACAGAAGTAGTCGCAGGAAGACAATTTCGTTGCCATATATTATAAAAAATGTGACATATGCTCCGTAAGCCAATAAACATTACCTACCAAACCAAGGTACATACGTACACGTCTCTCTGCCTCTATAAATCTGTAAACGTCGAAAGTCGGATTGTCCTTTTTATTGTTTGTCTATCTCGGTAACTTTCCTGGGGAAACTTTGGTCTCCTGTCAATGTTAGTACATTCCCACACAAAAACATTAAAATGTACGTACGCTACGTGCTCATTGTGAACACTTTTTTGTTACAAGTTTACGTACAAAGTCAAAAGACAAAATTGTAGTAACGTCAAATTATTGACGAACATCAGCGGACAGTTTGAACTCTTATGGCATGAACAATGTTAATATACTTATAATAAAAAATAACTTTAATAATTTTAATAATCTGTACTCTATACAGATAAATAAAATTAAAGTGTCTGTTTGTAAATCTAAAATAACAGCTTTTCACTAAATGCATATGAAAGTATAATTATATAGTACAGACATGATTTTTTTTCTGTCTCTCTGTCTGTCTGTCTGTTTGTTCCTGTCTGTGTGTTGATAATCTCTGAAACGGCTGGACCGATTTTAACGGGACTTGCATGCATTGGCAGATAGCTGGTGTTTCAAGGCGTAGGTTAGGCTACTTTTATTTATTAAAAACATTAGGGTGCATGAAGACATGAAGCATGAAACTAAATCTATGCAGGTTAAACTGCGGGTCACAGCTAGTATGTTAATATAATTTCAATAATAACCTTTATTAATAATATGAAATGAACAATTATTATTTAATTATATGCACACAATGCATGACTTATGACAGATTGTCATGACAAGGTATTGTCGTTACTTCTAAGAAAGCTAGTTGATGAAACAGTTTAGGCTTAAACTAAATAAGTAATGTTCATAACGTATGAAACAAATTTAATATTTAATTAAAAACATAATATGCTCATGCCTGTATCCCATGGCGGTAAGCACAGATCATCGTTTGCCACATGCTACGATTACATACTTTTTTCACTTCGTCCAGATTCATGGATCTTTTCATACACTTTCCTTCGGTTACGAGTTTAATTAAAAAATAAATTACTTTCTTAAATAACATACTGAAACATATTTATGGTAAGTCGATTTTTATACGTTACACAGAATAGATGCAGCCCATAAACCAAGCCAAATGTTATCCCGAGGGACGCGTACAGTAACAGGTTGTGAGCTCATAAAATATTTAATAGCAGACAGTTCTACTTACAACCGAACAAAATATATGCCACTGAAAAATTCTAGTTCCATTCTGTGCACAAATAATTAATGTGATGGTGATGAAAGCACTCCGTGTGATCCAATTCAAAATAGGCATTCTATTCTGAATTCAAAACCAAAAAATATTTTCAATGTAAGTAATATGTGAAAGGTTCGCTATAGTCCCACAACATCAACAATTTATCCATTACTGAAGAATAATGTTACATTGAAATAAGCTACGGTAGCTTCAGTAGTAAAACATTACAGCATTAAAAAAACACAATGTTTTGTTTGCAAGACAAAAACGTTTAGTGCCGTTTTTGTAAAAGTGGTACCATGCATTCATCAAATTGGTATGAAAAGTTTAGATTTGTATTGAAAAATTACTGAATTGAAAATATATGTGTAATTACATGTATAAAAATGATGCGAAAAGATGAAAAAAAATGATCATGTACGGGGCCACTTTAGCATCAAAAAATACTTTTTAGGCCGACTGTACTTGAGTTAATAAGTAGGATGGCATGTACAAATTTAATTCCAAAAGGAAAACCATTACAGTGCGCTCCTCTCGAAATGACCAATATAAACTGAGAGAGCTTGACTTCATATAATTCTGTTTTATAATAATTGAAAAACAACATTTTCGTCTCTTATCAAATGAACAAAAACATTATCGTAACGCGCCCAATGTAATTTGGAATAATGTTTTGTGTAATGGGTCTGCTCAGCAAAGTAGAGAGAGCGCACTGGGCTTTTTGCCGAAATTCCCACGGCCCGGCCGCTATAACAACCAAAGCAATCCACAGAAAGATAAATTGAGAGTGAATTTATTACAGCAGAGTGCTCTCAGCAGGACAGATTTTCTTAAAGAACACTCAGGTACTTGTTCTTTATCGTGTTCTTTTAAATTTTTTTCTCATCACCGAATTTCCGCGCCGGCATCTCGTTGCGACGCCGTGAAGACGAGACGAGACGAGACGAGACGAAGACGAGAATCGTTTTCATTGAACGATCGACTTCATATATTCTCAACTAAAGGAAAAAATATTTCCATTACCTAGTGGCCTCTGTGGCTAAGCGGTTTGCTTCAGTAGTTGAAGTCTTGGGTTCGGTGCATAATAAAAGGAATGATTTATTTTCTATGTAGGTACATACATTAACTACATTATAATAATATATTAAATAGTCGACATACTATTGTGCTCGAGATTAGAGGACCTATTGCGAAAATTTGTAAATTATGTAATTTCTTTTAAGCCCGGTTAAATTAATTAGAGATGCTTTGGGTAACTTTCATAAATCCCTACACATATCTTATAATTATTTATTGCATAATTAATTATGTTTTAAAACAAGCATAATAATCATCATATTAAATAATAATGGCAAAACAATTGACAATAACAAAAATACTGAATAGATGTTAAAGTGATCCAACAAGAGCCCGTATTAGAGACGGATTATCCTCGCTTACGACGCGCGTACAGAATACAAACTAGTTTCATAGGCTTCGATAATATGAGCGCACATTACTATGTATTATTTAAGTATATTTCGTGGTCACTGACATGAAATGAATAGAAAAGACGATGTGAAACTTACACGAGGGTAGCCAGTGGACATCAATCCCTCCTGTCCTAATAACCGTTTAAATAGCAGAAAGATTTATGGAAAAGCCCAACAAAGGGCCCCTCGATCCGCCTGCGCCGATAAATCTACGCACGAAATAATACGATCCCCAAGCGATTTGTTCACTTGGACAAAGACTGTGTTTTGTCCAATAAAATTAAGGAGAACCTCTCATAGCGCAGATCGCATCACACAAACTTATTTGATCGTTAAAATGCTGCCAACGCGCGGCTGTGAATTCCTCGGTACAAAGTTCTGCTCCATCTCTTCAATCGGTACCACTTAATCTTCCTGTCGGCTGCTCACCAAAGTATTTATAACGAGTTGCGACATTTTATGGTTACATAGTTGTATTGAATTTAATTTGATTTAGTTCATAATGTTGATAATTTGAGAATTGCTTTCCCCTTGCTTTGGTAAATAGTAAAAACACTATTAATTTCTATTGAACGAGGAACCTCCTCTATAAAATATTAATAGCAGGTACGTCTCACCGAGATAGTCATAGATGTCTATGGGAAATAAATTATTAGAAAGTGCTCTGCCATTTATTCATATTATCTAAATGCATAATATATCAATCCGTTACTTCCGTCGGAAGCGATGTGACCTTTACTTTCCAAAATTTATTTATTATATATTATTGAGCCTGTTGTGTCCCACTGGCTACATTCCTAATTTAATGTGTATTAAATCATTTCACAAACCTTTTCTCAAACGCATAAAGGTTACCTCACGATATGTATCTTCAATAACTAGTTATGTCGAAAATCAAATAGTAAGCTGACGTATGTACCCCAATGCCCCTTCTTTTCAGGTGACTACCATACCACACGACCACAAATACTAATAACACAATTTCAAACACCCCTGTGTTATGTAGACGCTAGATACATTTATACATGTATCCATGTCGGGGGGTATCTTTTAGCAAATCGAGCCGCACTCACAGACGTACGACAAAAGAGCTGAGACCACCTTTTTTATCTTTCTCTTTTCGCTTGGACGAGTCTCGTGAGTGAAGAAAATTATTGCCTCGCAAACCTGTGGAGTTGGGAAGGTCACGAAAGAGCGTACAAAGACACAACTGCCAAATTGAGGACACGGCTCAAATTAACCGCCGAGACGCTTTCTTTTTATATCAAAGCAATGAGTTATATCACGTATCTATGTAGGTAGGGCTGCGTTCATTATCTTATGCGATGTTCAATTATTTTGAAATGTTTATCACACCCTAGCTGTGCCCCGCGGTTTACCCGCGTAGATTTAAATTGCATGGGTGGCTACGAAACCTTAAGGTTTTTTTTAAATAAGAGCCTAAGCCTAAGTTACCAGTAAGCCAGTGAAAGCCCCGTAAAAAATTCAACCAGACAGACAGAGAAAAAGTGAAAAAAGTGAAAAAAGAATTTTTTTTTATCGGTATAGATTATAATTTGACACTTATTTCTTGGATTTTTATAAAATCCAACGACGATAACGGGATTTTCTTCCAAAAATATGACGTCCAAAACGTTATGCAAATCTTGTGTGGACAGATAGTGTGCGTAGTTTATAGACTAACAGTCCCTCACAGTCTCAAGAACGTAGAACACATGTATATATGCTTTTTAAAATAAATATTTATTATCTATTTCCCGAAAGCATACATTAATCGACTCAAATCTGCATTTAATGTATCTCTACTGTAACTATAATAACATCGAGGCTTAAAATGTATCATACACGTGCTGAAATAAATACACATCCCACGAACAAAAACAGAGAACCAACAGGAAACAAAACAAGAATTGTTTCAACTTGCTGTGCCCGTGATCGCATCAGCAATTCTCAATAATACAACAACAAATTGACTGGCCATGTTACCCCGGGGCAGAACCGCCAATTTTTACATATTTAAAACGATTGTCCAATTTTATTTGTTACGAAAAAATTATTCATACCAAACATTGTGAGCGGCGTAATTTTTTTTTTGATTAATCGTATTGCTGCCAGGCAATTGACATTATTATTTTATTGAAAAACTAGCTGTGCCTCGCGGTTTCACCCGCGTAAATTTAGTTTCATCCTATTTGTCGTGGAACCCTAATATTTTTAATAAATAAAAGTAGCCTAAGTTACTCCTTGAAACATCAGCTACCTACCAGTGAAAGTTCCGTTACAATCCGGCCAGCCGTTTCAGAGATTACCCGGAACAAACAGACAGACAGACAGAGAAAATTTTTAAAACTTGTTTTTTTTGTGTCTGTAGCGTGTATACTTTCATATGCATTTAGTGAAAAGCTGTTATTTTGGAATTACAAACTGACAGTTCAATTTTATTTATCTGTATAGATAATACCATCCTTATATCTTTTTTCTTTCTTTTCGCTTTCATATCATACCTTTCTGAACCTCATACTTAAAATTATCTGGAAAAAACATTTTTGACGCACGAAAAAACAACTTATAAATAGTTAAAATGAAATACTGAATTAGTAATATTAGTTAAAAAGTAGGTAGTCACTTCCTAACATGGTACAACGGTGAGCTTTTTGAAATTTTCCTTTCGTCTACAGAAGTGTTCGTAAAAACAGGAACATTGCACACCTAATCATGGCCCCACGCGGCCCGCCATCTACGTCTCATTAAGGAGCGTGTGGGGTAAGTGTACAATTCTCGGCAGTTTAGCAGAGAGCCCCAAGTCGTAATTCGTGGCGGGAAGGCCGCTAACAGAGCGACTGGCGGGCATTATTAACGGGCCATTAGCCCTCATTCGACGTTCGCTGCGATCCTAACGCCAGCCCCGACCAGCCTGCAGACAACTACACTTACTTCGGTACTTCACTAAAAATAGTTAAGCCTTCTGTGCTGCTTTTTTTAGTTTGCACATATATGACTGGAAGAAGATAATAATACCCATTTTACCTTTTTCCGTTGGTAATACATTAAGGACCTCTTTCAAGAAAACTATATAAAATCTAGTTCATACGAGTACTAAATAAAATAATTAACAGAATACAGCATAATATTATTAGGGTACAAAACTATTCTGAGTCAGTCAATTTGTCGACTGACTCAAAACTGAGTTGACAACGCTTAATAATAAAAAATATTTTATTCATGAAACCTATGACAAAAATTATATTCCTATGCCATTTTTATATGACATAAGTGTGTTATTGTATGTTAGAGACGTTCGGTAAAACAAGTAAATAGTTACAGGTTTTCATTCGAGGCTACATTCACGGACGACAAATTACTCAAAAGAATTGGCATTTTAGTGTCAGATGCACCTGAGTGCACATGGAATAAACATAATATTCAATACTACGATCGCCTGAGGATTCATTCACAGCTACGGATACGGGCGAAATGTCTACAAAAATAGAATTTTTCAATTTCACCAGGTCTGCCTTACTTGCCTGAAAATGTACTTCATAGTAGGTGTGTTTGCTCAAAGCCATGTGCTATCTTGTTTTTATATTATTTTTCCTTTTACTTTACTTAAAGCCAGAGTTTTAAGCTACACCGTGAGTTCTCTCTTCTGGGTGTTTTTGGTGTGTTACAGGGTTAATTTACCTCTAAAATTTACTTTACTTTTCCATATTCTATTCATGAAATTTAATAAGGTCCTATTTTGATATTAAATTATACGTTCATAAAATCATAGGCGACTACTAACTATGCATAAAAATAAGCATAATTTTTAGGAGTAAATGAAAGTTATTCAATCACTTAGAAATGAATCTTGAAAGAAAATATGCCAAATAATATGCTAACAAATCATTCATATTACCAGAGTCACTGGACTTGTCGTCTGTCACATTGGCACCTAATCATATTCTGCGAAAAGGAGGGATAGCTCCTAAGCTTAACTTCTTGGAGACCCTTCCGGGAAGACGTGACCCTACAATTAGGCACTACATATACTTAATAAATATTTTTTGTTATTACAAGGTATAAGGACATTGAGATATTTAGCGTTAATTCAACCCTGTAAACATCTATAGTGGACAGAAGCAGCAGATAGAGTTGTCGTACAAGTGCACTAACTTTTATGCAAATACAGAGTGTTACAGAAGCGCATACCACCTGGGACCACGCTCCCCAACTCGCTAATTAATTACCAAAGTTCCCACAATACATAAAGCTTACCACATATTAAGGTATAGTACTTGATGCATTTAAATAAATAGACATGAAGTGCTCTTACTCCAACAGCTTACTAAAACGTTAACGTTATCAAACAATTATTACGGCTGAATCATCCAAATGAAACGGTCATGTGGACGTAAACGAAATTTACACCATCCAATAACCCGGTAAGTAGGCATGTTCAAGTAAAAATATTGGTACACTTATGTACAAAGTGTATAGTGGTAAACTATTTTGATTTAAAACTTATTCAACATCTCCCAGGCTTCATCCCATACATTGTCGACACATCAAGTGTCGATTTTTTTTTCTTTTTTGACTGAGTTCTTTAAATGTTGCAAATGGCATGTGCCCGTAGCTCCTTTTACAAGGAAAACCAGTAATCTGGGTTAAACCAGTTGTCAGGCTCTCTTAAGCCTTTCGCTTGGTTTTAAAGTTATTATTACTGTATCCCAAGTATTGATCTCACCTATAGGAATAATTAGCAACTTGTTTCTAAAACTTTCGATTTAGTGACAACCTACTTTGAAACCTTAACAAAGAGTAGGATAAAGTGTAGTTTACAAAAGATATATTTCAGCTCAGGCTTTCAACTAATGAAAGTTTAATCTCAGAAACTCAGGTTTGGAAAGTTCTCAGCAAAACTGACAAGAATCTTACCAAGGCTAATGTTTTCTTTTAATTTCCATTATATTGTGATTATAGTATCTTTACAAATAGTTTGATTTGGATGTGCCTATTTGTAATACAAAATGAAACTTATGGTAATTTGCAATACTTTTTAATTCTTTATACATCAGAATATTCATAACGAAGAGTATGTTCTGAAAACAACCAGACATAGTAGAAGTTACTGTATGAATTATAAAGTTATTATTTTAAGAATTGCATACTGCTTTCTTACTCGTTTAAAAGGTTTGCTAAACTGGGACTTCAGACGCTATCAGACTTATTATCGCTAGTAGCTTTTTTTTGAAGGCTTTAATAAGCCCTAATATAACTTTAAGCCGTATAAATGATTTATTTCAGCAAAACTCAACAACACTGCGTAGGCAATCTCAATCACATAACGAGGTAACCCCTAACGGGAACAACCCAATTTAGTTATGTACAAGTTTATTTGGGTATCTGTCCGTGGGGCATTATAATAAATGGAAGGACAAATTCGAGACCTTTCTGCTATATTGAAAATTTTACTAAGTTATTCAAATGGAAAGTTTAATTAATGGAACCATTACAAAATATATAATTCCATGTTGAAAGCATTTCAGTGTTCGCAACCCATTAAAGAATGACAAGTTACTCTTTCGTCTGTTACCTGGGACTGATCCGGTAGATCTTATTTTTATAATAAGAGCCTCATATGAGAGCAACCTTATGTATAAAAACACTTGTGAGCTTCGCACGAGTTTCTCAGCAAGCGCGAATTTTCCAAATATATCTACAAATATAAATATCTAAACAATGAGCAACAATTATTCATTAATAATATACATAAAACTTATCTGTGAATCAATATATCTTATGGTGAGAACCGCATGAATATAGATAAGAATGTAAATAAAGAAAAATCAAACATCTAAGAAAGTACGCAGCAAAAGACTTTCCACAAAAGAATAACTAAAATCTGTTAAACAAATTGCTGGTGCTGCAAAACAGCAGTACCGAGTAATTTTCTAAGGTAAAGCTTTTCTTACATTCTGACCATATTCTAAACTCTAATATGTCAAAACTATACGATAAGGGTATGACATCGCCAATTCTCGAGGGCTTTACACTCATATCCGATTTATAAACGCAAATATTACCTATACTAATATTATAAAGCTGAAGAGTTTGTTTGTTTGGTTGGACGCAAGAATCTCAGGAACTACTGATGTAACTTACAAAGTATTTTTGGGTTCGATAGTTCACTAATAGAGGAAGGTATAGGCTTTATAACATCACGCTGCGATCAAAAGTAGCGAAGCATCAATGGAAAATGTTACAAATACGGGAAAAACTGTCTCTATGTATCATTGTTCCTCCTACATACACATTATGATAAAAAACACAATGAACATACAAATCAAATCAAATCAAAACAAATAATGCAACATAAGGGACACTTGGAACACTTATTGAACGTCATTTCTCTTACGCTAACTTGGGTTACATATATATCACTCTCGCCTGTAGGTATTCCCCGAAGGGCTAGGCAGAGGTGTTGTAATATCAATTTAACATTTTCACCTAATATTATTAAGTGCCAGCGTGACAGATGGCGAGTCTAGCGCCGTCTCAGGCACTATACATACGTCTTCTGAGACATATGCAGGTTCTCACGATATTTTCCTACATCGTAAAGCATATGGTGTGAAATCACTGCACATAAGTTTTTAGAAAAACTCATTGGTACAGCACATACAAAATACACAGAACAAATAAGTAATCAAATCAGTAACATAAGCTTCATAATTAGCGGATTTGTTGGAGTGCTATTGTACTGCAGCAACTGACTTCAAATTGCTTCAAACTTGTTTCTAACATACACATACATACATAATTTCCATGCCAAGCCCCTGAGAATACACAGAGAGTGTAAGATCGCTATCTCTACTTGTTAACTGAAATACCTTATTACCAATATTAAGTAAGTATATACTGTATACCGTATATATAGCTATACATCTATATCTATACAGATAAATAAAATTAAAGTGTCTGTTTGTAATTCCAAAATAACAGCTCTTCACTAAATGCATATGAAAGTATACACGCTACTGACACTAAAAAACAAAATTTTAAATTTTTTCCTCTGTCTGTCTGTCTGTTTGTTCCGGGTAATCTCTGAAACGGCTCGACCGACTAAATCTACGCGGGTGAAACCGCGAGGCACAGCTAGTCTTGTAATACAATGATATATGTATTGTTTTGTTGCCAATGATAAACGCTAATATCTGGACTGACCGTGTTGAAAATAGTATACCTTTTAATCCGGCTTACGGCTCTATTACTTTCTGAAGAAAACAAGGGATCAGAATTAAAGAAAAGATTAGTAATCGCCCGTCTAGCGACGGAGTGAAGTGGCGCGAACGATAAATCTTGCCGGTTTCTTCCTGGCCACTGCAAAAACAGCTACGCGTAATTAATTACCTCACTTGCTCGGGGTCAGCCTGGAATCCAATCGCTGCCTTCCACTTTTTTCGGCTTACGCTAAACTGATGGATAATTGATTTGCGAACTAAATAAAGGTCTTTGAATGACTGTTTTTGTTGGAAATATTTCGTTTTCTAGATTTATTATACAACTAGCTATGCCTCGCGGTTTCACCAGCGTAGATATAGTTTCATCTTTATTGTCGCGGAACCCTAATATTTTTTTATAAATAAACGTAAACCTAAGTTACTCCTTGAAACATCAGCAGCTAGTGAAAGTCCCGTTAAAATCGATCCAGCCGTTTAAGAGATTACCCGGAACAAACAGACAGACAGACAGAAAAAAAATTTAAAACTTGGTTTTTTAGTGTCAGTAGCGTGTATACTTTCTGGGACTGTGACATGTATGTATGTATGTATATATATGTATTTGTATGTATAGAGTATATATATATATATAGATGTATAGATTAACGAAACAAATTTAAAGAGCGAATGTGAGCAGAAGCATCGGTAGAGGGCCTCCAAGGAAGAACTACTATGACCACATTCATAGTATTTTTCAGAAAGGTCATATTCGGAGCACTCGTAACCACAGGAAGTTGAGGAGATGCATGAATGTGGATAAAGCGAAATAAGTGTGTATGGATCGTAGCTTATGGCGAACGGTGTTCTCTTCCTACCCCCGTGGGAACAGGCGTGAGCATATGTAATTATTATACGATTATTTTATAGATTTCAAATATACAAGTAAATTAATAAGTATACGATATCATACGACTAGAGGAATTTTGACATAAAAGGAGCCTTAGACCATCTTAAGACGCTATTTCACTACAGAATTTCATCTAAATCAGCTGCTGGATTTTCCGCGAAATAAGGTCGTTACTGAGAAAACGGTCTGACGGTCAATTTATGAGACAGAATGACTTTCGGATTTATTATATTAATATTTTTTTAATAATTGCTACTTACATTAAATAATTGTAAAAATGTATGTTCTTCAAAAATATATATTTCTCTGGTTAAAGATGCTTGTAGGCTATAAAACGCTTGGTCTTTAAATGGCCAAAGACTTCACTCAAATCTATATCTATACAGATAAATAAAATTTAAGCATCTGTTTGTAATTCCAAAATAACAGCTTTTTACTAAATGCATAATATGAAAGTACCGACTGTCACTGTTACTGTCAAACTATCTGGGAAAGTTCAGATGGAAAACCCAATAACATTCTGCCTGACTTGGGAATTGAACCTCGTCTTCTGCAGTAACGTTTGCGACCACTACGTCATCGAGGCAGTTATTTAATTCATAGTAAGAGTTTGTTTGCCCATGTTCAGTTTATCATTCTCCACTTCAGCGAAGAAGAAAAACGTATTTTAGTACAAATTACTTTCCCAGGCATCTGATAGCTAGACGCAAAAAAAATAATTAAACCATCGTCGAAGTTGAAGATCGTCGTAATGATCTATCTAGCTTGGAGGATCGCGTTGAAATTGTTTTCGTTTTCCTTTCAGTGAGACCGGTAGCACTCAATATAAAGCAACAGAAAGGCGGCTTCCTACACTGTACAAGAATCGCTTCACAGACACAGAGACATACACAGTATATGTTAATAAGCTTACTAAGCAGTAAGGAATTTTTGAAATAAGAACTTTCACTCCATCTAACATGAGGGTGATCACTCTTTCATTAATGTCGATTTATCGATTTGTCTAGAAAAAAAGCCTGTGAAACACGTAAACTACGTATACGCGATCGTGCCACGACGTGACAGCCCTTACTGACATTACACCGATGCTGCTTATAATCTCGTAGATTCGGGCGTCTATGTGAGTGTGTAATTTCGAACGATTTGTCAATGGATTAAGTACCTACATGTAGTAAGTTCAGACGTATACTGAGCAAGGCTCTCGGATAAAGTTTGACTAGCAACTTAGAGCGAGACGTTCGCGTGCGTACGGCTGTATTGTCGTTAATGTATAGGAGCCGACCTTATGTATGTTCTTATTATGTTCTGGTAAGTAACACGACTTATCTCCTGCCACCGGAAGCGTATCACGGTTTGTGGAGATCCCGGCTTTACCGCCACGCTAATTATGATTACCTTGGTATACTTACTTCTTTGTAGGTACGTCGTTTAATAATGCGTAAAGCTTCTAAGAATTGTATTGTAACGTCTGCGTCCCTGGTCGAACCATGTTGACTAAAATTCCACGAACCGGAATAAAAGTAGCCTCTACGCTTTCCCTATCTATGTTTATCGTCAATTGGTGGCCCACTAACACATACTGATTTTATTATATTAGTAAATTAACTTCTAAAGATGTAGACAGATGTTTAGATAATGATAGGTCTCTAGTTTCCTCAGCAACAAAATTTTATTTCAAGAAAATTTTATTCTGCTTTCCCATTTTTTGAACTTAATGGTAAAGTGATTTATTATGTGTTCTTCAAAACACACAGCGTTGGTTGAAGAAGCTGTCTTTTATTTTGCCTAAATTATACAAATAAATGGAACGAACTCACCAGTATCCCTTTTCTTTGTATACATCGGTCTCTTTCACTCACGCAGTAGCGCGCGCCAAATGTCATCGGGTTGAACTCTGGAGCGAGCTATCAACTGTCACTCATAGCGTCTATAAATTTTGCCGGTAATGGATGCAAAATTTTATTCTTTTGCATTTAAGTCTTAAATATTGAATGAAACTAAGTAATTTACAGAAAAAGTGGTAATTTGTGTTGGTGATAGAATAACTACAAGATGAGTGTGTGTAATTCGGAGGGCTTAAATACAAATGCTCGCTCTCCCGGTGTTGAGCACGTGGCCGCTCCCACTACCGGTGCTCGGTTAGAAGACCGGTCAGTGGCAGCAAGTGAGACTGAACTTCCTTCCCTGTTGTGTTTGAGTGAGGAAGAAGAGGAACGGTCGTCGTCCTCGGAGGACGAGTGCACCGCGTCGCCGCCACCGAATAAGCGGTCTAGACGGTCAAAGCAGCAGCAGCCGCAGCAGTTATGTTCGGATCCTCGAATCGAGGGCCTTATTAGCCAGGTAAGCCTTTTATCTGGCTACATAACACAATTACCACAGTATTTGTCACAAGGTAACAATCTTACGCCCAACTTATTCAACCCGAGTATTCCTCAACACAGTGACACCTGTAGGTCTTTAACAATGAACACTTACAGTTTTCTTGAAAACCCTAATAAGAAATCTGAACAATTACAATTGGGACCGGTCAATGTGGAATTTAATGGACAACATACTATTGCCTGTGCAAATAAAGAAAGACTCCAGGAGTTAGAGCGCCTTCAACAATTTAACAGTCCGAATTGGAAAGATATTCGTTACAAGAAAACTTTAAAGACATATATTGCTTCACCTGGATTTATAAATCTCAAAATAAATGAGGAGTTATGTCATTTGGATAATACTAAGGACTATTTAGCTTCAGCGGAGGGAGTATTGGCCGGGCTTTCTAATGTAGCGTTAGAGCAAAAGGAGCTATTAAGACAAGGCCTACAAGATCTTGTTAATTGGGCGGCAGCTAACCCACAAGATTTAACTCCTGATTCACTTTTTCATAAAGTAGTCACAATTTTTGGCCCGGGATCTCTAACCCAAAAATGTTTTGATAATAATATGCAAATAATATGTGGCAGAAGAAGTGAATGCATTGAAATACGGAGGAATAGGATACTTAAGGAGATAAACAGCCCAAATTTAAAAGCCTCTTTATCAAACATACCCCCGAGCGCTGAATATCTTTTCAGCCGAGAAGGATTACAGCCCCTGATTCAATCATTGGGGGGCACTCAAACATGGCTTAATACTCCTGATTATGTGAGAACAAAAAGGAATCCTCGAGAACATAACCATCGAGAAAGTAACCACCATTCAAACACTTATAAACGGGGACCATATCAACCCACTAAGCAAAATAGGCCTGAGAAGAAGTTAAAGACAAGTTTCAAAAGAAAAAATGCCTTTCGCCACAAACATATCCAAGGCAACAAATACAACATTGATCAAGGCAGACCTGAACAAAAATGACTATGCTCAGATACAGAATCAGAGTTTTCAGGGAGGATGCCTGAAAAATCATACAGGGGCTTGGGAAAACCTAGAAGCAAATCAATTCATTATGGGGGTGATCTCCGGGTGTCGCATACCATTCAAAACCAAGCCTCCGATGCAATATCCCACAACACGGATAAAAAATCAGTATGCAACCAGGGTGTCTCCAGAGATGTCTCAGATAATAGAAAAATTAATAGATCAGGGGGTATTAGAAAGACCAGTTGCTGTAAACCCAGGCTTTCATTCCAAAATGTTTCTGGTAAAGAAATCAGATGGCAGCCCAAGACCAATATTCGATCTGAGGGGCTTAAACCAACATGTAATAGTGAAGCATTTTCTTCTCATATCTCAGAAAGATGTCACAGAGTTCCTACAACCATTGGATTGGCTTGCAACAATAGACATTCATCAAGCATACTTTCATGTAACAATTGCCTCGGCACACAGACGGTTTCTGAGAATAATTTACAATCAGGAAATATTACAGCTAACTGCACTCCCTTTTGGCCTGGCTTCATCGCCACGAACATTTGCAGCTATAACCAGTTGGGTAGCAGAACAGTTGCGAGCCCGTGGTGTCCGCTTGCTGGTCTATTTGGACGACTTCCTTCTTGCACACCAGGACAAGTCGACCTTGGCTACTCAGGTATCAGAAACAGTTCAACTCTTAAAGCACCTTGGATGGCACATCAACTTCCAAAAATCCAGGCTAGATCCCACTCGAGAGCGGGAATATTTGGGCCTTCTCTGGAACACAGAGAAAAACCTGAAGTCCCTACCAACAAACAAGGTGCGAAAAATCAAAAGCATTCTAACACACCTGTTAAGAAGAAAAAATTGTTCACTAAGACAAGTTCAAAGTTTACTGGGCTTACTAAATTTTGCCAGTATTACAACTCCAAGAGGTCGCCTTCATTGCCGTTGGACACAGATATTCCTAAAGACATTCAAGCAGGGCAGACCCAGGGAAAAGAGATGGTTACCCTCTCGAGTATGCCAGGACCTAATTTGGTGGAAGGATGTCATAGAACACAGTACAGTATCGCTCCACAAAAATCAAGTATCCCACTTCTTAACAACAGATGCAGCAGATATAGGCTGGGGAGCTCATCTCAACCAATTTCATCTGGCAGGATCATGGAAGCCCCATCAGAAAAAGTGGCATTCAAACCTGAAAGAAATGTTTGCAGTATATGCTGCAATAGAGCAGATGCAAGCGACTCTCCAGGATGCTCATGTTCTGGTTCAAACAGACAACAGAACATTAGTAGCATATTTAAGGAACGAGGGCGGCACGCGTTCATTCGCGCTCTTGGACCTAACTGCCAGCTTATTAGAGCTAACAGATCACCTGAACATAACTCTATCTGCGGCGTACCTCCCGGGGAGGTACAACGGCATTGCCGACCGCCTATCAAGGAACAGACCCGTGCCGGAATGGCACTTGTTGCCCCAGGCCTCGGGGGCCATATTTCAAGTGTGGGGCGTCCCAGACGTAGATCTTTTCGCATCCAAAAAGTCGGCCGTAGTGCGACATTACGTCACTTGGGACTCAAAAGATGGCTTGGCAATCTTCTGCGATGCGTTCAGTCAAAGGTGGCAGTTTCGGCTGGCCTGGGTGTTCCCTCCACCAAACTTGATCCCACGTGTACTCAGTCATCTGAACACAGCAGAGGGGACTTACATTTTGATAACTCCACATTGGACTCAGTGTGCCTGGCTACCGGACCTGAAAGCCAGAGCTCTCGAGGAGCCAATTCAAATACAGGACTTGAGCAAGAATCTGATAGACCTGACAACAGGGAAGAATCCCCCACAGGTGGACAAGCTACACCTCATGGCTTGGAAAGTTGGGGGTGGTCCAGTCAAGTTGCTCAGTGGTCCTTAGATGAAAAAGAATTGTTAAAAAGTAGTTGGAGAAGATCCACACTCACTACTTATAAGGCTCCGATAAAGAGATGGATAGCATGGTGTGAAAAACAAAGTATAGACCACAAAAAACCTGATGCTAAGGATGTAGCTAGATTTTTAGCCAAACTGTACCTGGAAGATAACTTGGCTTACCGCACTATTCTTCTACATAAATCAGCAATTTCTACATACTGTGCCACATCGCAAGTTGATATATCCAAAAACTTTTTCGTGCAACAAATTTTGAAAGCAATATCAGTTGCTAATCCACAGCCAAGTAAACCTCCAGTATGGGATACAAAAGTACTATTTAATTGGTTATGTAAATCAGCAGGGTCCGGTACACATTTTGATGTTTCACGAAGAACCGCATTAATCTTGCTTTTAGCCTCGGGAAGGCGATTACATGACCTGACTCTTTTAGATATTGCTAATGATAATATTGTTGATGAAGATGATTCAATTACTTTGTGGCCCAGGTTCGGGTCAAAGACTGATACTGCAAACTACAGACAATCTGGATGGGTACTTAAAGTTCATCCTGACTCCAATATATGTCCAGTAAAACATATCAGACTTCTCATACAGACTACACAAGAAAGACGAAATCAGATCAGTAACTTGACTAACTTGTTTATTTCAATAACTGGTGTAGTTAAGCCTGCTACAAAGACAATCATATCAGGCTGGATAAAGTCTATCTTTAAGGAAGTAAATATTGAAGCCCCTCCAGGAAGTATCAGATCTGCAGTAGCCTCCAGAAGTTGGTTAGAAAACAGACCTCTAGATGAGATTTTGAGGAGAGGCAATTGGAAAAGCAGTGAAACTTTCAGAAAATTCTACTGTCGTCCAGTAGACAGAAGTACTAAAACTACCCAAGAAGATTTGCTACATAATCATTTTACTCAGATATAATGTTATTATTGTTTTGTTTATTGAGTTAATTCTTTAATATGATTATTTTACTTTTAAGATGATTGATCTCACTTATAATTATTTTAGTGGTTTATAAGTTATAGTTATTTTATTTTTACAATTTGTTCAATGATAATGGCCCTGTTGATTGTTGATAAGGATCTCAAATTTGGATTGTTGAAGTTAGAAGTGTGATTAAATTTCTAATTTTTATTTTCGTATGTTAAATATGTCAATGATTTCAGCATTAAGGAGACATTTGCTGTAAGTCGAGTGTTTAAGATTAAACACAGAATCATTAACTGATTATTTTATTCATCACATAGCGTCTATATACTCTTTCACCAGCAGATATCAAACAGGTCTTCAACCAACGCTGTGTGTTTTGAAGAACACATAATAGAACTGTTTTGCATTCCAACAAAACAGATATTATGTGTATGAAAAAACACACAGCGTTGCAGCAAGGGCTTGCTGGTGCGTTGTGAAGATTCCTATGAGTGACAGTTGATAGCTCGCTCCAGAGTTCAACCCGATGACATTTGGCGCGCGCTACTGCGTGAGTGAAAGAGACCGATGTATACAAAGAAAAGGGATACTGGTGAGTTCGTTCCATTTATTTGTATAATTTAGGCAAAATAAAAGACAGCTTCTTCAACCAACGCTGTGTGTTTTTTCATACACATAATATCTGTTTTGTTGGAATGCAAAACAGTTCTATTAAAGACAACCTACTGAAATTATCGTGAATATATTTATTACCGTTTTTGCAATATTTTCTACTGAAACTTCACTCTTACTTGTCGCAGGATGTTATAGAGCCTAAAACCTTCCTCGATAAATTAACTATTCAACACAAAAATAATATTTCAATTCTAGCCAGTAATTCCTGGGATTAGCGCGTTCAATAAAACAACCGAACTCTTCAGCTTTCTAATATTAGTATAGATGTAAAACCAATGCACAATAAACTCATAGAATATAATATTAAACATCCATTAGTCAAATTAATTGAGGATACAATTAGTAAACTACTGTATGTGTAGACATGTATTTAGAAGTGAAGGTATTAAATTCCCGCGAGGTTAGGCCATGAAATACGGCCCGCGCACCGCACTATATAACCTCTTTAAAATCTCAACAGATGCTTAATAATTGTTGAGAGACCCACATCCTACGGGTTCGTAATTCTTCACTTATTTATAGAGCTGCTGCTACCTATATATATCAAAACTAACCAACAATTTATTTATGGAAGCAGCACAACATTAACCTCCAGGAATAACATGACAATAATTGTATTTTCTATGAATGTACCTACTACCTTCTATGAAAAAAATATAACAACTAACATCTATATCTATACAGATAAATAAAATTGAAGTGTATGTTAGTAATTCCAAAATTAAAGCCTTGCACTAAATGCATATGAAAGTATACACGCTACTGACACTAAAAACCAATGTTTAAAATTTTTCTCTGTCTGTTTGTTCCGGGTAATCTCCGAAACGGCTGGATGGATTTTAACGGGACTCACTGGTAGGTAGCTGACGTTTCAAGGCTAAGTTACCAGGCTACTTTTATTTATCAAAAATATTAGGGTTCCGCGACAATAAGGATGAAACTTAATCTACGCGGGTGAAACTGCAGGGCACAGCTAGTACTTAATATAAACTTTACAAACAGTAAGGAATCTAAGAACATTTGGTTCAAAAGCACATATCATCAGGTTGGTAATAGCGTCAATTAGGGGTGATTTTCAAAACTTCAAAACGACAAATCTACATTATTTAGACAGTTAAAGAGTAATTTTATTTAATCTTTTAATATTCGCAACACTTGCTCCACGGAAGAAAAAATGAACCTAGATTTCTAATAAGGAAAGCAGCAGAAATGTGTTTTAAGTGAGATCCTAAGCCTCTACTAATAATAATCGTTCTGTGTGCTATCACGCAACTATGGAACAAGGGATCAAAGTAAACATTTCATGGAAATAGAAACGAGGCAGCTACTTCCATACCAGACAATCGATAGTTCCAGTGGGATATATAGTATTCACCCGGACAACAAATATTATTTTAACCATCAATTATAATTAATGAACACAGTAATACGAACCCACGTAATATTTTGAACCTCGCAAACGAGGACATACACTTCGCTAATTGAATAATGTATTATGAATGAAAGACAACATAACTTATTATTTAATTCGTCTATAGTTTTATTAAGACTAGCGGACATCACGCGGTTTCACCCGCGTAGTTCCCATTCCCGTAGGAGTACTAAAATACACTTAGCCTATGCTACTCTTTGATGATGTATCCATTGCTGAAAGAATTTTCAATATCGGTCAAGTAGTTTCGAGGCCTATTCAATGCAAACAAACAAACAAAAAAACAGTCAAATCTTTTCTCTTTGTAGATTATTTTTGTGTAGATTACCTAATCTTAATATATATACTTATGATGTTTGAATGAATAAATGAGTGAGATGACAGTCCCGATAGATTGGTCGAACTAAAGAGTCATCAATAAAAGTGAAGACAAGAAAACTTCCCAATTGGAACGTTTACAGAAAATGTCTTGTGTAATTGTCCATTTCCTCGAATAGGGGCAATAATATGGCCTCATATTGCCATGAATGTTTAGCTCTTATAATGAGATGAGATGCATATCACATGTATAAGTCTATCACTGTCACGCAGTGAAACTATGATGGCAACAAGAGCTTATGGTAAGGCTCCAGGTTGTCTAGTGTAGGATTTAAAAAATTAATACCACTCTAGCGGTAAAGTAAAGAACAAAAATTTGTCATCTATACATACAGATAAATAAAATTGATGTGTCTGTTTGTATTTCCAAAATAACAGCTTTTCACTAAATGCATAGGAAAGTATACACGCAACTTACACCAAAAAACAAATTTTAAAATTTTTCTCTGTTTGTCTGTCTGTCTGTTTGTTCCGGGTAATCTCTGAAACGACTGGACCGATTTTAACGGGATTTTCACTGGCAGGTAGCTGATGTTCCAAGGAGTAACTTAGGCTACTTTTATTTTTAAAAAACGTTTTGGGTTCCGCGGGAATAAAACTAAATCTACGCGGGTGAAACCGCAGGGCACAGCTAGTATAAAATAAAGTGCGATGATGCGTCGAGTATAGATTACGACAGCGCGATAGCAAACTCGTAATAGAGATTTCTTTCTAGTTTACTGTAGTGCAAGTTCTGAGCTGATTGTCGGCTAATTCTTCACGCTTCGCTGGAGTCTGTACAACGCAATAAATTCATGGCATTCAGACGAGCCACCCATGCGAGAGAGCCCTGATAAAAATAAGATGACGCCGCCTCCGACACATTTTTTTCACTTAGAAAACAATGATCGTGGCCTCAGAGGTATTTTGATAGCAAGCTCTTCTCGCCTTTCATATTTCGTGCTTTAAATTTAAGCTGATTATCAAATTTTACTACGGTAACTGGTACCTCAATAATTTCACAAACAAAACATGCCTTCCATTTTCACTTCCAAAGACTAAATATATATATTGAAATGAACCACAATTAAGTTCCTGTTGCTGTGATTAAATGATTAAGTACCCACATTTCATCACCAGGTCAAAACACAATTTTTTTTATTTTTTTTTATATTTTAATCAATTTATTATAAAAAGACGTATATTTTGAACACTGGCAGTTTTTTTTTATTTGTAATGGATTTTATCTTAGAAAAAAAAGGATCCACATAGTCATGATATTGAAGAGATAACGTAATAATGTAGATAACATACTAAAAAATATATTGAATTGACCTAAATACAATACCAGTTGTTAAGAATTGGATACAAATAAACCTGACATGGTGGTCAATACAAGGGACAGTGCATTCGTTTTCCAGCGGTCAGTACGTATATATCAGCCGTTTAATAAAAATGCGGAAACAAAAAGGCACTTATTTACAAAGTGCCCGAATAAACACGCCGTTCATTATGTAATCCAAGGATTAAAGCACACGTGATCCTTTAAATAAAGTAAAATTAAAAATGGAGAGGCAATATGTTGAAAAATAAATTCATTACTTTTACCACAGGAGAATTTTCCTAATTGCCTAGCGGTCAATTGACCTAACTTTGAATCATAATTCATCAGTCATAAGGAAAAACCAAAGCCGTAAAAGATTTCGTCAGGCGTCTGCGAAGTGAAAGATCACGGTGTTGGTCTCCGTTAAGGTAAAATGAGACTATATAACTATGAAAAGATAATTGTCCAATATTAACGGCTCTTCTTAATTAAGAAATATATATATTTTTGTCTCTTTTGTGTGTGATTGCTGCGGTCATCATGAATGACAACGTAGCTCAGCAAACAAGATGTAGGTATATTATTATATCCACCACGATGGACTGTAACAATGCGTGAGTTTCGTAAAACACTGGCCGTTGAGGCTCAGACAGCTGCCGGATAGTTCCCAACTATCCTCTGTCGTTCGATATCCCTATTTTTGGAAGCCCAAAGCTCGCTTCAATTTTATTTTCACGCCTGCAGCTCGCAGATACGATGAAAGTTTCATCGCTGGCTTTCACTAGACGCGCAGGCGAAACATAAATTGTGGACGAACGCGGCCGTCGGCCTGCTGTCTTTATTTTTCAAAAATGAAACAATATGTATGCGCGTCTATTTCGAAACAATACCTTTATATCTTTAAAACGGGAAACGAACTATGAATATAGGGATTTTCACAGTATTTTAACAACGGTTGAGTTGCTGTCACAGTTACATTTATCAGAATATACCTCAAATAAATACTTAATTAGAACACAGACAGGACCTAAAAATAAATGAATATCTTATTAAAAACCCGTCGAACTCAAAATATAATATGACGAACCAAGTCCTCAGAAACTTGTTTGAATAACTAGATAAGAAATAAACAAAAGCAAACCACATATTTATTTGACAAAGAAAGGTCCAGATACACATGTAATCTGAATGAGCACCTGTTTAATGACGTGACATATACATTAATAGCCACGCTAAATATGTAATTCGATCTTAAGGACTATATTAGTGTCCACGGATCAAATTAATAATCCAATTACTGTAATACTCAGAATATCGTATATAAACCTCCGGATTGGTTATTACAATTGTGGATAATTTTATTCCGTCTCAGTTTTATAAAAACACTTGCATAGAATTAAGGTCTAATTATGACGTCTCTATTATAAAGACGCATTTTAGGGCGTACTTTTATACACAGCAAAATGTAGTGTAAATTTGATATTGGGTGAAAATTTGCAAAAGTTTTACGGTATAAAGAAAATAATGTTGGGCAATGATCTGTTTAATGAAGTTATATTGTATCGGATAAAGTTTATTTATAGCGAATAGCTAGTGAATAATGTCGCATCGACTAAAATAGCCGTAGTAAAATAGCAGTTTCCTTTGCGTAAACTCCGAAGGCAATATCGAATCTAAGGGTCAATAAAATTTAGAGATATGATCGGTTCCAAATTTATCAGCGGCCCATCAAATATCCCGCAACATTTCACGGGTAACTGCGCCTCCGGCCGGTAATGTTTACTTAAGAATTGATACTTTCGAGTGGGCTGTGTTGTCTTTCAATAAAACAAATATTGCGGCCGTCCCCCGAGGCTGCCTGCTTGCACACACAATTATTTGACCGCGTTAACAATATTTCCACTTAACTTCATCGCGATTCAAAATCATATTTATTTAATAAGTCTACCCTTTCTACTAAATACCTTCGATTTGCTTGCATTGTGCTTACAAATCCCGAATATCAGTTGATTAAATTGCTATTTAATTTAAACAGTGCATTCTATTCTTTTGGTTAATTTTGATGGATGTGGTATCAACCTATCTACACTTGCTGCTTTTATTTACGACCTAGACATTATAAGGCCTAGAATGCTTAACTAATAGGTAATAAAATAACATTCAGATTTCAAAACATACTTTCGCGAAAATAGCCTGTAAATTATTTATATTTATAATTTTATAATGCAATATATACTATGCAGCGAACCTAATGAAACCGCATGGCACAGCTAGCCATTATCATGTATCCATGGAATTAGTACTGTCATGCTTAATAAAGCCTCGTATTATAATGTTTCTTTATTTATACGCTTAATTGTAAACGTCTACTGCAGCTTATCACGTACGCAACGCTGCGAGTTACCTACTCCTGCCAATTTTATGTCGACAACTAGTACCAGCAGCGACTCCACTTCTCCCTCCCTTCCACGGTGCACTGGAGGCCTTATATTCACCGCAGGAACTCATGAACTCGAGCCACATCGCGCTGCCACCTTCCCGGGCCCGTGGTTCGGTGGTCAAAGCTCCCACCCCGACCACCGCCAGCAGGCCCTCCGGTCCCCTTTTAGTCGCCTCTTACGACAGGCAGGGGATACCATAGCCAAATTCTTAGACCCTGGCTATTGGGTGATGAACTTAACACTACACTAAGGTAGCCGTACTTGGCTGCGATTGTCTGAAAGAAGACGCGGTCCTTCTTAAACTCCCATATCCTGTTGAATCACGTGTTTTGCAAAAAAAAGTTCTTTGAACCAAATACATTAACATCTAACTCATTAAATCCGTAAAATTAAAGTATTATAATAGCAAATAGGTTTGTGTTTAGTGCCTCACTAATGTGGTGCCCACAAGAGGGTTAACCCATTATACGTCCGCATTGATCCGGCTTAAGCTTAACAAATAACCGCATTTATCGTTAACCGGTCACCACACCCACATAGTCGCAGGGACTGTTATTTATTTGTCATCTCATTTAGGATATACTTAACAAGGAAATATGTAATATCTTAGGACGTTTCTACTCAGAATAACTTCAGCTGTTGTTAAAACGAAGAAGAGTGACATAACGATCTACTATTTGAACTTCAAATCAAACCGACCTGGGAGTGCCTCCATGTTTCAAAGGTAACAAATTGACTGACTCTTATTTCTCATCATTGTAAAATAAAAAAGCTTCATGAGATCCCTTTCCACGGACAGTTTATAAAAATTATGAATTTAACAGAAATACAGAAAAAGGGTTATTTAATTTTGGTGGTTTTGGAAAATCCACCTAATTTCGTCTGGTTTTACAGACGTACTGTTAATAAAGCGAAAATATAGTTTAAATGGTATAATAAACTGTATGTTCCCATGTTAGTATGTTAACTAATCAACTAAGTACTAATCTAAATAGTGCACAGCTAGGCATGTTACCAACTGCAATTTACTTCTAGTCCAGATTGATCATTACTCGCCTCCACGAAGCTAGTCAGACGTGAAATTCGGCACTTCGGATTTACGACCCCACCATAACCTTATCTAGGACACTTCACCACTGTAAGCTAGTTATTTAGCCAGTAAAGCCCAAACGGTGTAGCTAAATAATTTTGGTACTTGTGGTTTTCAAGTACACATTCGCAACTTCGTTCACGGCTCAAGATAGGCTGTATTCATGTAATAGACGTTGAAGATTTCGCTTAGTTCACTAGTGTTATAATTTAATTAGGGTCTAAGACTATGCTCGCATTATAGATCATTGGAATTATTTCATAAACTGACTTGAGATCCAATAATTATAATATATTTGTAAGCTCGTGTCTGTGAGACTTTTTTTTAAAAAGTGGCAAACAAGCCAACAGTCTAGTAGTCCGCTTCACGTAATGAAAAACCGTAATGATATCGTAGCGAATTAGTCGTTGACAGTGTTTTCGTATTCAGTATATTAACGCAAATGGGAATAGTTCAGTGGTCGCCGCGAAAACGTCCTATTGAGTGGAAATTCTATCGAAATACGATTTCGGATCACGTGAATACCACATTGGGAGAGGATTTCGATCGAACGGCCTTAATCGTTAAACGACGTTTTGTTGTTTGTTTTAAGTGTATTAAGGGGGCAGTAGCGACTATTGAACGGGACTAACATAGTGTCAGTCATAAATAGGGCGCGTCTATTAAGGATGTACCTACCTTTAAACCAAATTAATTTTCGCATCATCATCATCATATCATATAATTACTTACAACCAAAGCTTTTAAATTACGGTACCTATAATAAATTTCCTTTTAAACGGAAATCACTTCATAAAACTCCAAAAAGTAATGAAACTCCACTTAAGTAATGGAAAAAATGTTATAATTTATTTGTAATTTCGAGCCGAATAATTAAACGTTCAGTGTCAAAACGTAAAGTACTGAGGCACCGGCAGTCTAATTAAACTATAGCATTGTTCGTCCTGACTCGATGCCCGTCTGTGGTCGGAGATAAAAGGAATTATTAGCCTATTATGTTTGCTAGAAGACTGATTGTTTACAATATCATCATATCCCACATAATAAGTATTTTTCATACCCAGAATTTTGAACATCAAATTCTAGCACTTGCTTGCCTTACTACCTAATTTTAGTGTGTAATTTTCAACCCGCAGAACCGAAATTAATTGAAGAAACGGGAAGCAAACGTCTAATTATTTTAAAGTATTATCTAAACTTATAATACACTTAATAGTCTCATTTCCCGACCGTGACTTGTGAGCATCCTACAATATGCATAGTGTTAAATGCACTTCGCGCGATCTTTAAATAGGTCGTTAGTTACTTCGAAACGAGATGGATAAAAGAAGTTATGCAGCAGCGAGTCATCACAGTACTAAAAGTACCTACCCATTGACCGTTTAAGGACAATGTTTAATTTATTTCCTGCCATAATGAAGGTGTTAAAAAGGTCTCAATGATATTAAGCTCGTAAAAATATGCTACTACTGCAGAACTACGGGTGTAAACATTTTCAGAAACTCTCGGCATCCAATACCTACCTAAAGATCAACAAGATGTTTCCGTGAGACAATACGATGGTTATTTGTAGTTTAGTAGGCTAAGCTGATCAGTTTCTCCCCGAATTTACCATTGTAAATGACGGTTTTGTATCTCAAACTAAGCTAATAATAGAAATGTACAGCATTTTGTTCTTTATTTGAGTAACATTTGTGATATTTACTTAAATTCGTGGCACTCGCGACACAAAAAATTCTAGTGTGGAGCTCAGCGTTTTTATTCACTTTCAACCAAACATTTTCACTTAGGTATGAGCGGCTTCATACAATAGCGTGTTAAGAAAATCCCGCACGTAAATGATATAAGAATTTTTCGGCACACACCCATAAATATGATAACAGTAAGGGAGGGTTCGCGGAAACCCACTTACCTTACGCTTCGCGGCCCATAATTCCAGCAATACATCCCCGGTTCAAAGCTTTGTAATGATTGTTGATTTTAAGTTCATGGGTGAATGCAATTTTCATGGAATTGGTATGTTCAGTGAGAGCTAGGTAACGGGGATTTTCTTTGTTATTTACCATTTAAAGCTATTTAGTTTTAAATTGAAGGATAAAAACATGAATAATAACTGTAATGTATGAAGATGATGAAAGTGGATGAAACGAAAGTGGGAAGAGTAGAAAGAACTGGCGCTTTCTTTACCTACCCCGCAAAAGACTGCCGCGTTATTAGGTACCTACATAAGGCACTTCATTTTAGAATAAGCTAACCCCAATAGAATATCAGTGGTAGGTATTCAGTTTGTTACGTAGGGAGATTCGCTTCACCATGGAAACCGCAAAGTGACTTGCAAATGCAATGAAATTCGAAACGTCCCAAGAGAGCCTTGAGGCGTTGTTCACTTTACGGAGACAAGGTAGGCACTGTAGGCAGGTACACACCAACCTACTAGCCTGTACATTGAAATAATGTCCCTGAGTATATAAAAATTACTTAGTATATAGATGTAGGATCGCGTGTTGTACATACGACTTAAACATTTCAATATAAACCTACTTTAATTATAGATAAGTAATATCACAATTTACAAACGTTGAACGTTCTAGACAAAATTGATCCTATTAGTTTGAATTTCTAATTATTCAAAGATTTAACCGACTCCAAAAGAGAACGTTGAAATAGTTAGTAAATCGAAGTAATGAGATCAATTTTATCGACAATCTTTTTTTATGTCCACTATCTTCTCCTGCCTTCATTACCAAAGGGAAGAGATCGCTTTAGTGATGAGGCCGCCTGTTTTACACTAGGTATTTTCTTTCTTTTTATTTCTATTCTGTGTCCAGAAAATTCAACTGTTAGAAATTACAAAGTTGAAATAATTGTCTTTCTTTCTTTCTTTTTTGAAATAATTGTCTTTCTTTCTTCTTTCTTTTTGTACAATTAGCTCTTCTTGAACTGTGTGGTCCATGATACAATTACATATGACCTACTAATGAATTATTTATTTTAATGAAAGTTTCTAATCTTTCAATTAATTAGTTTTGACTTTGCGTTGTCTATCAGTCAGTTAAATTATAGTTATTTGTTATACAAGAGTGCAAAGTTGCTTTTAAACCGCGTGTTCAATTTTGATGACCGAGCAAGCGAAGGATCCTAAAATTAGAATCCTGAGCGTTAGCGAGGGAATCAAAAGAGCACGAGGTGAAAAATCTTTGCACTCGAGTGCAACACGTAACTTTTCATTCCACCTCAGCGAGGAAATGACTAAATGCAAAAAAAAAACGTTTACAATCACAAGATAGGTACACTTTTATTTCAGTTTAGGTATTAATTACTACATTATGACAGGTAAGTATTACAGAATAATCTTTAAATTATAACAATACTAAGATATAATTAAGAAAATTTTAAAGTAACGTTGCTATAGTTATTTAAATTGAGTGTAATATTTTTTTTAATTCACAAACTTCGTGCACACGATGTTCTAAATTCAATTTACTTTATCCTGTAGAGAATAAAAACGGCTTTTCCACTCAGATATTGAAGATTAAAAATACTCTTTCCGAGATGAAAAACATATTGGTTTCTTTAGACTTTCAGTCCGATCGTAAAATTATGTTATCAATTTCACGAATATCACATCTTTCCAAAAGGTATTGATGGACACATAACGCAAGTGGCAATTTCGCATCGCTTTCACTCATTGCACGCACGCGATCAGAAAAAATGTTATATCATCATCGGGGCCAGTAAAAATCACATTAACTGGACAAATAGCGATAAAGCACGTAATTTAGATAGGGGAATGGGTACAAATGTATATAAATCACCGCTGGCAATAAATAACTCGGCTATGGGAGGCCCGACGAAGGTCTCTTGACCGCCTTATCACGCCGTCATCTGACGTTAACATTTAAATATCTGCCTATTGATTCTATGTTATCAGGGAAGACAAAAAGTTGTTTACTACACTAATAACAGCCTATATATTTATAGTTGAATTTATTCAGCTATTTTATACAATTTTATTTGTGCGTACCTAGCCTCCGCATAGTAGGATGTCATTATCCTGCCTGGGTTTTATTTCAAAATCGACAGATTTGATTCAGGGTTAGGAATATTGGTTACGTTAATTAGGTATCTAATGATGCAGTTTTAGTTTTCGTCAAAATTCGACCTAAGACTCTTGATTATTTGTCAGTATTCCTCAGTTAGGGATTTGGCCATAAACACACACTTGAAAAATTTATTCTGTATACTTTTATGCAAAGATCTTAGCGTGTGGCAGGCGGTCACGTTTGCCTACGAGATACAGACATACGTTTGTATGTATAGTGATACTTAAATATATTTTATTGAAATTGGAACTGGTATCGAAGCTGGAGCAGATGTCGCGTTCGGAATAGAACTAACCAGTAGGTGGACGCGACGCGGCGCATCCAATTTTGCGTTAACATTATCTCTGTTGTTGCAGGCAATTCCGCCGCCTTCAATTTCCCAAAGCGGCTTCTCTACAAAATGCTTACACCAAAATATCTTTTGATTCAAGTTAAAATTATAATGTACGTTGGAATGCATCTAAGTTCATCGTCGCAACTTTATTTATTTAATTACATGTGAGCAATGTTTATATTAATTATTATTTTACTTTGACTCGTATTTTTGGGAAAATGGTTTGAAGTATGAGATGTTACTGTCTAACCATTCGGGAACGATTGCGTTATGGGAAAAACACAACAAAAAATCATGAACAGCGGTTGAGCTACTGGTAAAAGTGAGATCTCGGGCAATTTAAAAATGGATAGAGCAAACTTTATTATTTCAAAAATTCGGTCATTCCATACTGCTTGGAAAGCACTGTGGCGTAGTGCTAATTTTATGGGTATGTCTGTATGGCGCGACGCCAATAATATACATGCGTAGTTACCCGCACTATTTCGCTGAGCGCTCATAGCTCGTGACGGCATCTGTACTGTACCAATGTGGATCAAGTGAGAACGTTAGATGCAGCTCTGCAGATTGGAATGCGTCACTATTGTGATTTAAGTAATAAAACACGTAGATAACTCCAATAAGGGCTGCAGTTTATTTATAAAATGGTATGTATAACACACATTACAATTGACCGAGCGTCTGATAATGTGACCGGAGGAAAGCACGAGTTCCAAAGAGAAAACTGTGCAACGCCTATCTAGTTTTAAAGCATCTATCTAAGGGCATTATCGTAACTTAAAAACAATAATAAAGAAACTCATATGTCTTTTATAAAAATGTATATTTATTTACATTAACAATACATTATCCGCGCCACTGGTTCGCCCGGTCACACTTAAACGCTGCCTGTATGCAGATGCACAAACACACCCACACACAAACATCTTCATTGGTAATCATTACATTTAAATATGTACAAATTGTATTTACAAATCTTTGATATACACAACTTTACTGTCATTTTGAACACCTCGTCAACAATGGATATTTGATATATTGCTCATATAATTATATTCTCTACAACAATAAAGACAAAATGACAGAAAAATTTGGTCTGTTTTGATCAAAACTCGTAACTTATTTACTAAACTGGATGACAATTAGTCATTCTTCGAGATATACATAAATAAAATGGTAAAATGTAACATTCACATAAATACCTAGGAAAATTAGCGATGTGACAACAAATGAGACTAATCGAGACTTTTACTTAGTGTCGAATCCGGCATTCATACTGTATACAGTCTTTAAGTTCACTGGGTCTCTACTTAGGTTCTATCATTTCAGGGGCCGTACCTTAACTCTCATTGCGGCATTAGCTCGAATTGTAAGGGATAGATGTATATGGCGTTTATCCATCCGTCTCTGTCGCCATCGCAATAAGGGTTGATGGTAAGGCCTCGGAATGGGTATGCACATAAAATAGCAATACCAAAACCAATGGTAACCAATTCTCGAGTCTAGCAATTTGATCAAAATGTATTTTCAATCTTAACAAATGTCTGGTCAATCGAAAGCTATTTTTTTTAGAATTTTCTAAAACTTGATCTTGGCATACAATCGTATTGAAAAACGTGTTACAAAATTCTGATCTCTCGTCAATGCTCATTATTCCGAGATGCCGATACCTTATGTAATTATACGAAATCCATACTTCTATAACACATTTTTTGTCAAAATGCGAACTAAATCTCCTCTTTACAGAAAATTCTAAAAACACTACGTATAGTTTCGATGAATGTGTCAAAAACGAGAATTGGCCCGCTGAGATCAATCATCACATCGAACTGTCGCGGTTATAAAATACACGGCGTTAATTTAACAGGCGGTAATAAATTAAGGAATAAACTTCATAAAGAATATTTCTAACGAGTATAATGTAACAAATCGTAGGGAATTTGATTCACATTGAGAATTTAGTAGATTCATATAATATTATTTAGAGTCGAATGACGATTTGAGCTCTAGATAGTGTTGTTTAAGAATTGCACATTGGTGACGAGTAATGTGATTACTCTAGTGTTCATCTCCGTTAGGGCACACGTCACGTGCTGTGGTTGGAGTTGCTGTATAATGAGTTGGCTAATCTCTTCATACTGATCGAGGCACTGCTTCCATTCTTCTCGAGGCCCGCCAAAAAGTCCTCCAACAGCTTAGCGAGCGTTTTCCTCTTAAACCTAAGCGATTCGTTTATCACTTCGCGTATCACTTCCTTCTTAGTGTCCACGCTACCTTGTAACTGTTTTAAATGCTCGAATAAATTCGAAAAATCTGTAACAAATTAATTGATTGATTAGTATGAAATATTTACAATATTTTTTAAATAATAGTATCCTAATTTATTTCGTGTAATATTAGATATCTGCCAGCGAAAGTCCCGTTAAAATTGGTTCATCATTTCGGAGATTAGTCGTAAAAACAAACAGACAGATATTTGTTTTAAAAATGTTTTTTTTATTTGCGTAATGTATATACTTTCATACGCATTTGGTAAAAAGCACAGACACACAATGCCGACAGCACAAGACACTTCAATTTTATTTATCTGTATGTAGTATACTCGCATGTATGTATCTACAAAGAGGAAAGATTTGATTATTTTTTTTGTTAGTTTGTTTGCATTGAATAGGCTCCGAAACTACTTCAACCTTGAAAATTCTTTCAGCAATGGATAGCTACATATATTTTATCCCCGCACTCCCACGGAACGGGAACTACGCGGGTGAAACCGCGAAACGTCCGCTAGTGTATAGATAAAATATATAGTGACCTCTCCCAGGGCGTCTCACGGCGCGGTACAGTTCGGAGCGCACGTCGAGGTTGTGTTTCTTGATGGCCGCGAGCTCCTTGCGCGTCGGAGCCGGCGGCGGCGGCGGCAATAACATCACTTTCGACTCGCTCTGGATCATAAAAACATTCAATATATATATATACATTATTATGTGCGTGTGTTGCCATCTAACTCCTCTTAAGCTGCTGGATCATTTTGCATTAAATTTTGAGTGTATATATCATTCGGTTCGAACATAATTGGAAATTTTAATGACGACATGATATCATTGGTAGTTAATACATGTGGATGAAGAGAAACAGGTGTGAAAACAAACCTGTAACCTGTAAAGAGTAGAAATAAGAATTTCAAGAACATTCCAATATATCCTTGATGGTAAATTATGTCTTAAATTTAGTTATGCTCAGAGTCGCCTTAAGATTAAACCTTAAAGTTCATTGTATTCAAAAGTGAGACCAAAAATATTACAATAGAAGGCAAAATATTTTTATTGACTAAGCAAAAAGTATGCACCGTACATTTTAATAATGCAATCCCATTTTAATAAATTCGTAAGTTCGCATAAAATGAAATCATTGTAGGATCACAGCATGGGTACGGTTTTGGATTAGTGCCAATCGCAATGCATGTATAAATACATGCGGCTATCTAGCGCTAGTATTAATATTTAATTAAAAACTGCGCAGTGCGCTTAATTCAAGAATGGAATGTGCGGTAGCCCGGGAGAAAAGCAGAATTTGATTCCAATCCGGTGAGGATACAGCGCCAGGGTTATACATGTATGTTATTGTAAAAATAAATTCACTTCTTATTTTGTTCAGTTCAAATCTTAACAAATTGTACATTTCCATTTACAGAGAAGTCAAAGAACTTTGTACACCTGAGAGAGGTGTTCAACGGAAAGAATGTGACAACACTGTTCTTACTAACTTCGATATCGCTTGTAGATTTTGTACCTTTCGTTTCCTTTTCCGTCGTGCGTAGGAGTTGTTCTCAGCAGCGATGCCTTGTAGGATAGCATTGATTTGTAGCTCTTGTGTGTCATCGTAGCTCGGTCCTAGCGCCAGTACACTGCTAATACTGGTCGTAACGCTCCCCGCCACGCTCCCCGCAACGCTCCCCGCACCGCTGCCCGCTCCGCTCGAGGGCACGTTCGCTACGGTTTCAGCGGGTGGCGACGGCGATCGACGCATTTTACTGCCCATTGTTGTATAGGCATCTGAAGAAATAATATTATTTATTGTTATTGTGTTATTAGTGAAATTGTTTAGCTTGGGAGTCAGTAATAGAATAATTTCAGTAGGTCGAATTTGTGTGTAAACTTATAATCAATTTAATTTCTTGACGCTTTTGAATAATCATAGTAGCTTTGTTATCACTTTATCAGCTGTGGGCCCTGTGGTTGAATCTGTGCATATGTATAAAGGGCTATTAGTAATGTGACGGCAATTTGTTACAGAAATTAAGGAAAGTCATTTGCAGCCAAATTTGCTACGTATAACCCTTAGGTAAATGTTAAATATTTACATTACAAGTTACACAAAAATCGTTAAAATTTTAATATAATCTTAAGATACAACTCGAAATTAGTTGACATTTGCCTCGGAGTTTTTAGGATCATTTGATTGCAAATGACAGCCTCTCACCCCATAATAGATTGCCATGACATTACCAGCCTAATATACGAGATAAGAGAACTAGCCGACAATAATGGACTAAAATCTTGTCGTATCCCAATTATTCCTCTACTGTTGCTTTTGCGTACGAAGCCTGACCGATTAGTGGCATACAAGTGTAGTCTCACCTCCATTGAGGAAAGGTTTGACAACAGGCGGCAGGTTGGCGGGCGCAAGGGCGGGCGGCGAAACTGGCGGAGATACTGCGCCACTCGCCGCGCCGCCGGAGTCCACGTTTGGAGGCTCCTGAAACATATATGAACAAATTATTTTACATAGTTTTAATTAGAAGACAACTGTGACTATTACAAAGGCTGGGCTATACATTTTTTTTTAATTTCGAACACACAATTTTTCTATGCGGGAATCGAAGCCACGTCACTAGTGTGACCATCCATCCAGCTGAGTCAAGCAGATGAGTTTAAAAAATTACATACCTCAGGCGGTCTTCCAGACGGCAAGTCGGAAGGCACAGGCGCCAACGGCGAGGCGGGTCTCCGCGTGGTCAGTGGTGAAAGCGGCGCGGTTGGCAGCGGCGCGGGCAACGGCGCTGGTGATGGCGCGGGCGACGGCGGCGGTGATGGTAGCGGGGACGGCGTGGATCGTTCGGAAGGACGGCGCGCTCGCACGTGAGCGGGGAGTGGGCCGGCGCGCCGTTTGGGGATGGAAGCGCGGGGACCGTCGGAGCCTCGCTTGCCGCCCGCGCCGCTGCCGCCCCTCACCGCGCCGCCCACTGGCTCCATGTCCGCTTCGTCCACCATCATACGCTGAAAATGCACAATCACAGACATTAGGTCTGAACCCTGCAATCTATGTCAGTTTCATCTCATTTTAAATTATAGTACCAATTAAGTCCAATTTAATATTAACACGGCATTGTAGATGCGAGCCTTTGATTAATTTATCATATTATATAATTCTATGCCAATATTATAAATAGGAGGGTCTATCTTTTCACGGAAAAACCGCTGAAACGATTTATCTGATTTTGATCCGAGACCGACATAAGCACCTAGAAATCGCGGATAACAAGAATCGTTAAGCGAGCCAAATATCATATTTGATCGAGAAAAGTATGTGAGTATTGTATATACCTTGTCTATCTTGAAGGGGTTCCCGAACATGTGTTGTCTTACGGGCTGCGACTCGATCTCCCTCAGCTGCGGCGTCATCCTCTTGAGGTACTCCTGATAGTTGCCCATTTGAGCCACCGGCATTGAGTGCACGCTATCTTCGTCTACTAAGCGAGTGTGCGCCAATTGAGGTTGGAGGAAATTCGCCCGCATGCGGACCACCTAAAACACAAATTTATAATTTTAGTTATGAACGATCAGGCGTGAGCATGTTATGTATTTATGTATGTGAGAAACACATTTAGATTCACTAAGACGCAGAGGACTTATTACCAGCTTCCAACCTAATCTTCGATCCTTCGAGCAATGGATTATCAGCGAGTAACATAGTTTATATTTATCTCCGTACTCCCACGGCAACGGGAATTACTCCGGTGAAACCGCGTGACGACCGCTAGTTTTTCAGATGAGTTAAGACATATATTGATAATTACAGCCGCGTCTCAACCCGGATCGATTGAAGCGTAGAGTAGAAGTGAACTGAAAATAGTGAAACAAGTGCCAGTGCACTGAAAAAAGCAGCTAACAACTGCTTTTTCTCTTGTCTCGCACTGTAGTCTATAGTCGACTACAAACTTATAGTTATCACTATTGAATTTCTAAGTGTACCTGATCCAAGAGATCTCTCCGCTGTATGTCGAAAGGGTTTCTGTATGTGTGTGGTTGGTGCCGATGTCGATGCCTCGAGAGTCCCACCACGAAGCCTCCGAACTCGTTGAGTTGGTCGCGCAGAGCTCCAAACTTGTCTTGCAACCCTGGATGTGACGTCAATTCCTTGCGAAGCGGGGAACGTGGTGTTACACGGACCGTTTCACTACCCTGTCATAATAAAGATGCTATTATTGCTTATAGATTATATGGCAGCTTAGATTGATACCTTGACCATTATAGTTAAAGAATAATAGGGAATAAGTCTATGGCAATATCAAATCTCAATTATATCTTATTCAACGAAGTTACCTTCAATAATTTTAGACAGTTAAATACAAGCAAATGCAATTTTAAACAGCTGGCCCTATACGGGTAAAACGGCGGGGCCCAGCTAATATTAAATTAAATTCATTTAATATAATATTTAAAAAAAGTATAATCGAACCTCACTGTATAATCAGTACGGCGTCACTTCGTGGATTTTATGTCATAAGGTAATTTGTTCGCTGAACAAGGTTTAGAGGGTTAATGCTAATCGATCCTACTTCATGAAAAAGTAAATTGCCTGTTGTGTAATATCTTTCACACCTTTCACACAGTTTAGTTGAGTACATACCTTTTGATTATTACTACTGGAAGCTTTATTGATGACGTCAGCGCACAGCTTCTCAAATTCAACCTTGGCTTGGTTCTTCAGTCTCTTTAAGTAGTTGAGTACTGAGAAGCTGAGCGAGTTGTCTTGTGTGTCCGGTATCAAACTTTGAAGGAGTGGTGGCGACGCACCCATTTTTGTCAACGCTCTGCGTAAGGGCTGGAATAAAGGAAAATATAAATCAACCACATGTACCTGCAATAGTTTAAGATGCTTGAAGCTACAAAGTGTGTGAAGTCCTAAGAAACTCACTGCTTAACTTGGTTGAGAGAGAGGATTGACAGAGAGATGTAATGGCAAAAAGGGAGTAAATACGGCCTTCAGTATGTAAATGTTCTAGAAAATGTAAAATTCTCCCGTCGCTTGCATTAATAGAAGCGATACCAATTGCATGGGAATTACATAAATCTAGCACGAGATTTGTCATTCCCATATATTTTGCATCACTTCTACAAGCAAAGCAACAGAAGCAACAATTTAGCCTAAAATGGAATTTTCATAGCATTCCCAAAATTATTTTTGATGGTCAAGTATTGATGGTGCGGGCAAAAGTATTGTATAAAAATATTATGGTAATTACAAACTGAACAAGCTATAACATAAAAATAAGCATATCTTACCGCTACATAATACGAAGGCATCCTATCTAGGTAATGTTGGAACGCCAATTTCCACTCGGGCGTGGGCTTGCAGCGATGTACTTTGAACAAATCATCGAGCAAAGGCAGGAGCATCGGGTAGTTGTATGGCAGCACGAACAAGTTCACACAGGTCAGGTTGGTAGACGCCTTCAGGTAGCCGAAAGGGTGGTTGATTTCAGAGTTCTTGCAACCACTATTCGCTACGAACACCTGGAACATATTGATATATTGTGAGGAACGCCATAAACCTAACATCAGAAGATAATAAATAAGAGCGCTCAGCGAATTTTGTGGGAGTAACTGCGCAATATTCGCGTCGCGCCATACTGACTGAAAAATTGCATTCAAGGTCAGCGCCCAGAACTTGTGACGGCACTCCTCGAAACTCAGCTACCTGCCAGTGAAAGTCCCGTTAAAATCAGTCCAGCCGTTTCAGAGATTACCCGGAACAAACAAACAGACAGACAGACAGACAGACAGACAGACAGACAGACGAAAAGACAGACAGACGAAGAAAAATTTTAAAACTTGGTTTTTAAGTGTCAGAAGCGTGTATACTTGCATATGCATTAAGTGAAAAGCTGTTATTTTGGAATTACAAACAGACACTTCAATTTTATTTATCTGTATAAATTATAGGTGCCGTCAGGAGTTATGAGCGCTGATCTTGAATGCGTAGTAGTAATTTTAGGACTACGTCAACGTCTGCCTCTAAAGCGCAACGCGAATAAAATTTATACGCAGTTGCCCCCCAATTTTAGTTGAACGCTCATAACTCGTGACGGCACCTGTATGTATGCATCAATTAACTGACTAATATTAGAATTCTAGTCAAATGCTCATGACTATTTTATATTAATACATTTCACTAAAACTGTTTCATTTTAAATTGAACCAGGAATAAAATACATCTCAGAGCCAATTCTAGGTCGGGCAGATTATAGCCTTAGTAAATGTGCACATAACAATTGCTTTGCATTAAAATCATTGAAGCGGCAATCGAATATGAACGACGCAATGTTTAGTATCTGCATAGCCCTGACCTAGTTCCGCAGCTAGAGTTCACTGACCTATGTGGAAACTTATTAAAAATCTATTTTTTTTTACCTGCCAGCAGATGGTCGGCTGTTTCCTGGCCAGTATGAACTGGGTCAAAGGGCTTGGCTCCAACTCGTACTTGTCAAAAGGCAGATTGTCAATCACCATGGGCTCCTGACTTGAACATGTAAACTTCACAACTGGTTGTGCAGACCGAGGTGGCTGGAAAGATTTGAACAGATGCTGTTATACTCTCTCTAAGATAGGGGCAATATGAGGCAGATGTCAAGGGTAAGAAATACAAGGTAGATAAGGTTAGAAGTGATATTGTGAATCTATACAGATAAATAAAATTGAAGTGTCTGTTTGTAATTCCAAAATTACAGCTTTTCACTAAATGCATATGAAAGTATACACGCTACTGACACTAAAAAAACCAAGTTTTAAATTTTTTCTCTGTCTGTCTGTCTGTCTGTCTGTCTGTCTGTTTTTCCGGGTAATCTCTGAAACGGCTGGACGGATTTTAACGGGACTTTCACTGGTAGGTAGCTGATGTTTCAAGGAGTAACTTAGGCTACTTTTATTTATTAAAAATATAAGGGTTCCGCGACAATAAGGATGAAACTAAATCTACGCGGGTGAAACCGCGGGGCACAGCTAGTGTGGTATATGTTAAAGGATTGATAAATAAATTAAAATGAATCATCTAAAGATAGTAATATAAAAGATAGTAAACTAACTTCTCTCGCCACAAAAACTAAGTGCAATGTTTTTTTATCAAATAATAAACTAAGCATTACAAAAACAAAGATAAGGGGCTGTATCACAGCATCACATTTTGAGTATGTTGAACAGATGAGATTTCATCGACTATAAATATATATTGCCTTCAGAAACAAATAGTCATGAAATGGATATATTCACTCCCGCCTCGTCCTCGAGGAATAAAAAAAACCACGAAGACTAATCGAATTCCATGCACACGAATTTGTGAATTGTGTGGAATTTGATAGGATACTCACAAGCGTGGGTGCGTTGGGGTCCGATCGGAAGGATTCTGGAATGGGCCAGAAGCCGACAGCGAAACCCTTTTGGGCCACCGTCCGGGGCACGTAGATGAGACGGCGACACGAGTGCCACGCCTGAGGCGCGCCAGCCACCGCCGTTGCGCCGTACGATCCGCCATTCCAGCGCTGTAACATTATAAACTCCAATTTTATATAAGGAAACTATAAACCAAAACTAAATATAAAACTATAAGTTGTCCAACAAATAATTAGGACGAAGGTATCGTAATTTTTAACAATTCAAGTACTTAAAAATCGAAACAATATGCAAAACGAAATCGAAAATCAATTTATAATAGAACTGAATCAATACTCACTGTATAATATAATTGACATATAGAGCATTACTTGACTGTGACAATGAGACACTCCTAGTATTAAAAACGTTAGTTACACGTAGGCTTAGATAACTTACTATCAGATGCCAAGGATATTTAACAAAAGAACATTTTGCGAAACAAGTTAAGTGCAAGTGAATTCGCCCATACAGTAGTTTTTGCGTCTATAATAGTAAGATTGTAAGATTGTAACATTGTAAATGTAAGTGATAGTATGCTACTACCGTGGCTGTTTTCTGTTATTGCTCTCAGAATAACATTATCTTGCTTTATGAAATTTATAATCTCGTCTTATAATAAATCACGCTTTTCTGAGACTTAAACAAATAGGAGACTTGAATGTAACTTTGTAAAGTTATAATGATAGTATTAATTTTTAGTTTTTATAAAAAAAATAAGGCTTTATTTGGTTACGTAACAACGAAACAACGTTATTTAAATGTGTTATATCGAAAAATATTATATTTTTTTGTGGGATTAACTATCTACTGAGAGACTTATCTCGCAGCTAATGGAATAAAAAATCGTGTTGTAATTAAATTACATTCAGAATAATTTAATGGAAGCAGGACAAAATGCGTCGTAAACAATACTTCCTCCTCATATCTACATTGCGGTCAAACGCCCAGACCTATGGATAAGTGTAACAGCTTATCGTAAGAGAAGCTTAACAGAAAGTAAAGTGTATATTTACTACGACTGTAGTTGACATAATGGGTCAATAGGCTAGTAATGGTACAGTTGCAATTTTTGCGTTCGTTTCTTTTTTATATTTTTCATTAGCAGTAATGTAAGGCATAATGAGATATATCTACTCAGATGCTAGTTCTTTGGTGTCGCAATCCACGGGCGAAGTAAACAGACCAACATTTGAGGTGGTAACCCCCTTGGGTGTATTAGAATTTTTTAAAGAGATAGATATGTCACTTGAATGTCGAAATTGATGCGTTAAAGTCGTTTGAACTCTAGCCTCTGTCCATGGTAGCTCTGACCATTATACACTATTTATTTGTCAATTGCGTATTACCCACGCAACAATTTATTCGGTAAGTTTGTGAGCGCATAACGTTTCTATACTTTTAATATAATTGCTTGCGTGCTTTATTCGCGTGCGTTAACTTACCCCATTCCTATCATCAGTGTCCATGTCTTTTTCAGCGTCGTGGTTCAATTCCTCGGGCTGATCGCCCTCCCTTGCAGTGCCGCCGTCGATGGGCGGCGGGTCGGGGCCGATCTTCTCGAAGTTGATCACCACGCCGCTCTGCACTTTCTGTACTAAGCTGTCGATGCACTGCATCAGCATACGGTGCGACGTGATGCAGTAGGAACGACCTGGAATTATCAAACATACACTTAAAAATTATGTGACAATTCTAAATTGCTCACATGACAAATTAAGCAATGCTTGAGACAATGATGTACATCCTATTGAAAACAGATATGTCATCTAATACTTATGTTAATACTCGTGTTTATTAGCATAAAGAACAGGCCGATATAATTGCAAGTCATATTATTAATATAGTCCCTACCGAGTTATTAAAAAAAAATTCTTATTATATGCCAAAATCTAAAACGAGTCTGCAATATGAATTAGAAGTATTTTTGAGAAGTCCCTTCGGAGACCCTCCCGGGTAGCCGCGAAGATATGAATAGCATGAAGAATATGACGATTTGAGTTCTCATAGCTTCATCGGATCCAACTATGGTTCATACAACTAGTGCATACAAACACTGGTATACATTCTGTCAATGTCACTTCTATTGAAAAAAGGCCAGTTACATCAAGATGAAAGAGAGAAATAGAAATATGTGAGACATGCATTGCTTTTTATGACATTTAAATGTATCGTAATCATTACAATTAAGTGTTAATTTATGCACAAATTAATGTTTCGGCGACCCATTACCCTATTCAGAATCACATTTTCATGAACCTTATATTTTTTGTTTTTTGTATTCCGAACAACACACGGCCCGCTATACGTGCCGTACCATCGTGAGGGTCACGAATTTAAAATGATAATTAACACCATAATTATAGATCATTATCATATTAGTGTTTGTATGTTTTATGGTAAGTTATGTGTTACCTCATTAGTTAAATATATAAACTACTTAAGGCCATTGTATATTAATGCAGTTAATGTGTATAATGTATTATATTTCTTATATTATATTATATTATAGTTCTTTTTGACCCATATAGTACTTATAAAGTAGTATGGCAAACACATGACTTAACATAGAATGTTAAGTTATAAAAGTTAAGACATCGAAAACCTTGACACTTAGTGAACTATACAACCTAGTCAGACAGGTTTTCAGAATTCAACAGTATCAATACTGTGCATTCCAATTTTGTATACATTTAAGAACAGACTTCAAAAATGGAGAAATTTATCAATTCAGCTATTTTAATCTTGTGCTATGGTTTTGATTTAAAATTCGTGAGTACTGTGAAGGGCGAGTATCTATACGAAGTTTTTCTTTTTCAATAAAAAATTGTATACTATTTTATGTAGACAACATATATTTATCATATCAAACATATCTGACTAATTTGTGAAGCTAGCTTTTACTCGCGACTTTTTCTGCATCATGATTTTTAAATAAGTATTATACGACATTAAAGCCAATAGGTGCTATGCTAAGTCTAAGCTATGTTAAGTCGTAAAAAAGTAACAAACATAGATATACAGGCGGAGTCACTTTCTCATTAATTAAGTATATTAACTCTCGCTAGACAGGGCTCGAACCGAGCATTTTAGTTAACACGGTAAATAATAGTACATATAATTTGTATGAACGCTCACGCTATACCGAACGGCAACCGAGTGACGGCCGAACAACGACAGAGGCCTGGGGCCCAACCATGAGCTCTTATTGCAATGTTAATTCAGTTGTACGACAGTGACAGATGTATGCACGTCACATACATCTGTCTCATAAATGAGTGAAACTATCATGGCAATAAGAGGTCATGGTAAGGCCCCTGAGCTAAGACCAACGGCGCGAGCCCGGCCGGTCTTGCGTGAGTCATCCATAATGCAACACAGATAGCGATACGGAAGAGACATGCAGTGTCTTACCGCCAGTGACTTCACACATAGCATCAATAGGCGATGAGTCTGAAGGCACTAATCCGGTGTCCCTCTCCACCGCGGGCGTGCCGGCCAGCCGGAGCACCAGCGAGAACAACCTCTGGTCCCAGCGGAAGGGTTCGCGCGTCAACTCCGACCCGGGGATGGGGCAGTTCATCGGCAGATTAAACTGGAACACAAACAATGTGAACATTTTAAGAAACGCTCCAACTGACTTTGTAAAAATAAACAAAACAGAAAAAAATCCAAAAAAATTTAAAGTTGACTAAAAATTACATATTCTGAAATACGTAGGATTTAAGGTAGGTAAATACGACGATTTTAGTGAGATTTATCCTCTGTGATATAGGGTGTGATATACATACTGATGAAATTGTAACTCATTTCAACAGTTCTCAGGGTCGGCTATTTTAGCTCTATATTGATAGATTTATATCACTCAAGTAAGAAGTCATTACTTATGAACTGCGGTGCGCGGCATCCCCTGAGTTGACTTGTTCTCTATACGAATCATTTTGTCCGAACGAAACAGTTACGAAAACTTACAATTAAGAGATAACAAAAATACCACTTATTAACTTGAATGGTTAACCTATACAATATTACACTAGTTAAAAGGACATTCGCTGTGATTTCACTTGCACCATTCGCAGTTAACACAAGCCATCTCATCAATGCTAATTGAAAGATTCCCCTCCACACGTCAGACTGCGTTCGTAAGGTATTAGAAAACAATGACATTTCTAACACTATTCATGGTGACCTTGTGAGCTATACTTGCACAAAATTAGTCAATATGAAATTGTGATTATGTGTTACCTAACATCCTTATTAACACTATCTAACCAATTGGTATCAAATGTAAATAGCTAGTTTTGAGCGCTCAGCGAAAGTAGTGGGAATAATTGAATAACTATTTACTCTATGTTGTTCTAATTCAATGTAGCCTCATATCACTGAGCACTCGATATTTTTATCAATCTCTTTGTTTTTTTTTCTATAGAGAAAAAAAATACGTCTGTCCATCGCTACGATCCTGCAATCAGCTCTCGTCACTGTGCTGGTATTGTTCTGAACTATAATTCCTGCTCACATACACCTTTATCAACTCGCATCCAAAAGTATACTAAGACCTGTAGGCATACACGCGTATACTAAGAACTGGTATTTATCATGCAAATTGGTTCTCAGCGCACAAACGGAAGGAGACCAACAGAGGAAGTAAGTTATAAAAGACATATGGGTACCTAAGCGAATTTTACAGCTGCACAAACAGAAATAGGACCTATTAAGGCATGTTTAACCAATTGCATACCTATTAAAACGGATTACCTGCCGAAAGTATATTATTGTGTACCATCAGTGTTATATTGCAAGTCACTTTAATTTCTTCTATACATATAAATGCACCAACAACCGAATGTGTTTGTAAAAGTAGGAAATGAATGTGCCTCACCAGATTTGACAAAACAATTAATAAATCTTGCTAAGGAGAGCATTTGTATTGTGTTAAACTTAAGGAGGTATAAATTAGGACATATTTTTGATAAAGCTGTTTATTCTTATAGTTAAATAAAAAGGTGTTAAGTACCTACACTGTTTGGTACTGTCATAATCAGTGGTAAAAAGTAAACAAACAATGATTAGTAATGCAGTATACCTACTATCTGGCTATTGACATACTGTTGATATAGGTAGGAAGTGTGGTTCCATATTTATAAAACTGGAACTTGCAACATAGCTCATTGTGATATAGTATGAGATTTATCTCTGGTATGAGGGCCTAGATTTTTTTATTCCATGAAATATATTGGTGTTAATGTGTAAACAGATTGCATCCTAAAGGTCAATATTCTCACTAGACCTGGATGTCTAGACTACATTCAAGCAGTACCAAACCTTCTGTGTCTAAATCAAAAATACCATGACCTTGATATGGTGAAACAGATGTACCAACCTCAAACATAGAAGGAGCCTTGCAAGTAGTCATAAATACTTAATTGACATCAAAGCACTTAATGAATTTTCAATCAAATTTCCAACTTCTCCTTACTACTTAAAATTGTTGTATAAACCTCAATATTTACCACAACATAAAACCAACTTCAGATAAGATATGGACATCTCCTTTATGTGTTGTTACAGTGCAGTGAATGTAACTATATTTCCTACTTTGACATTTAACTTGAAACAATAAATATATTGGCCATTTAGGTCCTATGTTTACCCAAAATTGCCAACTCACCCATAATTTTTAATTCCATTTGAGTGTTTTAAAAATACCACTAGACATTTACACACAGAAACCCAAGGAATGCAATAGGCAGAGATGTGGTAAATATATGTTTGTACACAAATATTTATGCCAGCTACTATTGTAATATATAATAGAAAAAAAAATTGGAAGTAAGAACCGTTTGATAATTATTCAAATTTTAAGTAACCATTTATTTTTTTTAAATTATAAGTCCTAAACAGAATATTAAACTTACCTCTTCTTGAATCCCAGCATTGCTTGACAGTTTCCCTCCATCAGTAATGACAACAATGACCGAAGGTTCCAAGTAAAAAGGGCACCTCCCTTGTCCATATGTGTCTATGCCTGTCTGCATTCGATTTATGTTCAGTACATCAAATGCATGCTTCAAAGCTGCACCCATTGTTGTCAAGCCAAGGCATTGTAAATTCTTTAATTCATTTATGAATGTTGCTAAATTTTCTTTCCAACCAGCCTGAAAATTAACTTTGAATGTCATATAAGTACCTACCTAGTTACCTAAAACACAATGGTCTATACAGCCATAACTAGTTCTGGTTTAGATGCAATTTATTAACAGTCTTTTGAAAACAATCTTCTAAGGCCTATGCAGGCACCTACTTAAGTTCTTGACATTGAAATGGCTTGTAAAAAAAGTAAGTAGGTATACCTACATTCTTCTAACAATAATTTGGGACAAGGTTTAGCATTATAATAGACCTTTGTGACTTGATGCCCATTACCTACCAGTCCAACAAAGCCCAAATTTTGAGTAGTGGTAATTAAATCAAAGGTGTTATTTTACTGTATGATCATTGTTATGGGTAATGTGCAGTCCAATAAGAATTCATACAATAAGGTGTGACTAATAAATTCTAATTGACACTGTAGGTAAATTATATAATAGGTGGCTCAGCCAGTCAGGCTGCACACTGCACACATGAGCTTGGCGCCTGAGTCGCCAGACAGAGCTCAGTTACTAAGCCTTGTCTCAATTTGAATTTCCCACCATAATCACCATTTCAATGCGTGTGGGCTCGGCCAATGGGATTGTGCGACGAGAGCGCAGTTGCGAGCGCTATCGCGAAAGCAAAAACAGGCAGCAACGGCGGCGGTTCGTCCTGTTTACGTCGTGCTGTCTATTTCAGTAAATTTCGCACTCTCAAAGTACCTATGTCAATGTTTGGATTGCAGATCACAGTGCTTCGCCTATGGACGCTGCTGGACCGGCGTGTATGCACTCATCAATGTATAAACAACAAGATTATCATCGATAACGTGTTCATTTTGATATACTAACCTTGATGTTCGCGGGTGGCTCTTCGAAAGTTAGAAGCATATATCTGTCGCCTCTGCTTTCAGGAGAACGTTGACGAACCTACGAAATAAAATTAATAAGTCTCAACACACTAACGCGATAAACAAATCGATCACAAAAACGAGGCGGTTGACGAGTCGATGACACTGCACGTACCTTTACGAACGTTTCCACAGCGCCCTTGGCTACATCGAGCAATGTTGGGCGTCCGCCCAAATAAGCTCTTTGGTTCATAGAAGCTGATGTATCTATTAGAAAAACTATAATAGTCATCGTGAAAATTGCCTAAATGTCCTTCGAAATACATTAAATATGCGCACGCTATTATGAATTAAGAACAAAAATGGCCGCTACATCGTATGCTGACTCGTTGAGAGGCGACCGTCCGACAGCCGCTTCGACGAGCAGCTGAACAAGCTACGCCACGAAGACTCCAAAAGTACCACGTGACCTAATCATACGTTCGGGCGTGTTCGGCATCCAATAGAAAAACGTTCGGAAATACTCGTCTCCTAGCAACAGTGTTACCACCTCATAATAAAATCGTCCCAATGATTTGGATATTGTAAAATTTTCAATAGTTCTTCAATAAAATAATGCATGTAGGGCATTAAAATATAGTAAATAATGCATGACAGTGTGACAACTCATTGATGTGGGAGATTTTAAGCATATGCCATGCAATCAATTGTGTTGTCAAATTACCGACCGGATACTTTTTATTCACACCCAATGATATTGTAACACTAGATATTATGTGATGTTATCTTGTTAAATGTTTAATGCACATCAATGTTATATTGAAGGAACATCAAAATTATACCAGTTATTTTATTTATGTTATTACAGTTCGAACGTGGCAAAAGTTTTTTGTTTGGGAAACCCATCATGAAAACGATACAGTATTACCAAACCTAATCCAACTTAATGAATATTATCGTGTACTAGAATATTGACAAATTATCCATACAATTCTATGCATCTACTCGCATTAAGAACAAAAATGTGACTGTGTGCCAGTGACCTTCTCAAAAAATATACTTTCTAAGCAGCAGTAGATAGACAAACCATGGTGCAAAGGTGTAGGTGGTAAAAAAGTAAAAGTCAGAGTACCGACGCGCTTCCATGATTACGTAGCTTAAATATGCGCTAATATTAAAATGAAAAATTAAATGTATATTTCCCTAATCTAGTGGTACTAGTTGTGCATAACCACACTGGACATTACGCCTTATTATTGTAATGGAATGAGTGATTTATTATTTTGAATAATTATTAAAAGTATTAAATTTATCATACCAAAACTTTTATCTTATTCGAATATGAATATGAAGTATTATTAAACTCTAAGTAAGACAATAAACTGTTCATAACAATTGAGAAATCTGAATTCGCGGCAAAGTTTAAAATGGGTAGCTAAGTAACTAACTACTTTCTTGTCACGGACATAAAATTAAATACCACGCACCTCACTAAACTTACTGCATTTTTGTCTGTTTTTACTGAATATTGTTATGTTTATAAGAAGCTTGCTTGGTAACGTTACTTAACTTTTGTTTTTCTAGGGTGAGTAAGTTTGCCCTTGCTCAATACTGGAAAAGGAAAGTTGGAAACGTGAATTCAGAACACAACATGCGCTAGCATTCAAAGAATGTTATCGAATATTATGTATACTGACTGACATATTAACATGAGTTTGTTAGCAGCTATTCCATATTATATTACATATATGGTACAGTATCCTTAAAAAAAATAGGTAACTAAAGACTCTAATAATTGCTTACCATTAGGCACTATCCAATTTAAAAATGAAGTATGTATAATAAGTAATCTGATGATTAAAAAATAAGTTTCTCGTTTGGAAATTTAGAGGCGTTGTTGACTAAGTAAACATTGCAAAATATTTCAGTATATTTTATAGTAAATAATATTGAAAAAATGTATAATATTCAAGGAAATAAAAAAAAAAAAAAACTTAATGTTTTGTTTGACATAGTCTGTGGCTAACAAGAAATAATTTAGCTTAATCTCTGTCTATTGTTTGATATTTTGTCATGTCTTCTACCTGTCAAGCGTCAACGTCAAAGTCAAAAAATGACACGAAACGAATCTTTGTATTACCGCAGAAGCCATAAACAAGAAGTGAAGTGAAGTGAATCTTTGTACATTTGTATTTTAATAAATTGTTGTTACCTACTTGATAGCTCAGTCTGAAGGTTGCAAATTTTGATAAAAATTTCGAATTGGATTGTTGAATTGATCTCTTGTTGATCGTTACGTATTCCGCATGTGTAAAATGTAAACATATCGAGCTTAGCTTCATACACTTATTAGAGTTAATCTTAATCAAACAGTCACGATGGATGAGGTTCTAGAGAAGTTTGGGACCGCTTTGAGTAGCCAGGAGCCGACTGAGAGTAAGACCAGTTTCGACGGTCTGTACAAAAATTGGGGGAAATACGGCAGTCTCGGTAATCAAGAAGAAAGGCGAAAAGAACTACTTGGGTTTCAGAAAACGTAAGCTTTTAATGCTTTTCCACCCGATAGCATAAGCATCTACCTGGCATGTGCTACCTCTTACAAATTATACTGTTCTATGGGTTCATGATCTTTATTTGGATCTCATAATATCTCCTGACTCTCTTATGCTACTGCAGAACACAAGGTCATGGGTTTGATCCCCAGGTTGGATAAAGTATTATTGAGATTTTCCACACATATTTTCCCAGTAGCAGCTTGGAGTCTGGCTTAGTTCCCGGTTAGTGGCATTAGGCTTACCCCCTATTATATGGGATCTAAATAAAACTGGCAATATGTGGGTGTACTATAAGTGCACCTTAGCCTACCCCTTATTATATTTTCATTTCAGAGACCGGAACAGCAAACTAGATAGATTTAGAGGTATATTGGAAATTGTAAATGATGTTGAAGATGAAAATATCTTCATCAAAGAAAGGATGGTACAGTATCCAATATTTGATGAACATTTGAATAACCATAAAGAATAAGTTACAAATGGCATTTTATTTTCTTTCAGATAAGATATAAACCAACATCGTATGTGCCAGGATTTCATAGGCCTCATGTTAATGCATATGACAATGTATTGATGTTGTCTGAATGGATGGTAGAGAAGCCGGAGGATTTCCATGAGAATTGGTATGTCACCCCATGCCCCAAGGGGACTAGGACATTGGTGGTGGCTTCTCATGTAAGAACATTATGGATCATTTTTAATTTTTAATAGTTTAGTACATATATAAAAAACCATGCCCCTTATTTTCACAACATGGTCTAAGATAATCCCTGGTTTAAGTAATACTAATCTATTATAAAATATTAATTTTTTTGAAAATGATAATTATTTATTCAGTTAAGGACCTCATAAGGCATTACTACCAGTTCGGGAACAAGCCTTCTGAGAAGAACTATGTTTGTGATAAGGAATTGAAAAGTCCATATTTGGTCTAGTCTTGTCTATACAGATAAATAAAATTGAAGTGTCTGTTTGTAATACCAAAATAACCGCTTTTCCCTAAATGCATATGAAAGTATACATGCTACTGACACTAAAAAACCAAGTTTTAAAATTACTCTCTGTCTGTCTGTTTGTTCCGGGGAATCTCCGAAACGGTTGGACCGATTTTAACGGGACTTTCACTGGCAGGTAGCTGATATATCAAGGAGTACCTTCGGATACTTTTATTTATTAAAAATATTAGGGTTCCGCAACAATACGGATGAAACTAAATCCACGCGGGTGAAACCGCAGGGCACAGCTAGTTTAAACTATAATTTGTAACAATTACTTGTATGATGGGTTTAACTGAGAAAATTAACCTTTTAAAAGAAGCAATCAGCAATTTACTCTTACATATTCGCTAGCCCATACCCCTCCTTCCCATGTGGGATGAGACTCAAATGCAATAGGTTGTCTACAATTTGCAGAACTAACTGAATTTATTACAAATACAATAAACAATTAATCAATTTATCACTTACATACTTATCTTACAGGGCTCTACAAAATGCTATTCAAAGTTTGGCCACTTTATACTTGAGGTCCGTACAGCACTGCCTGGAGGCAATACAAGTCACCCACGGTTCAGGAGCCAGTGCTGTGTACTTGACTGTTTCTATCAGGAGAAAACAAAAACTATGTATGTTTTGGACCTGTTGGCCCTCAACAATCAACCTATGACGGATGGTGAGGTGAGAATTCTCAATTAAATACCAACTATTACAATATGTAGAAATGAACTTTGCCATTCATAATATTTATAGAAAAATTAAAAAGTACATATGCTTCCAGACCTCTGCTTATCCCAGAAAGGGTAAGCAGATGTGTCTTATCTTAACTTACTCTCTTATTGAAGATGATTAATTGTCAATGTGACAGATGCCGAGTCCATTGCCATCTCAAGTCCTTTATATACATGGTTTCCTCACAATGTTTTCCTTCACTGTGAAATTTGTGATGTGAAATCACTGAACTTAAGTAGCTTTATTATATATTAAGAACAAAATACTGGCATGGCCCTTGCCACAAATAATGTATTCATACCTCTGATTTATTCTAAAAACGGCATTGATCCATGTTTAACTGGTATTTCTAATTTCAGACTGAATTCAGACATTTTTGGATGCAAACACAACTGCATGACATTGAGAATCTTAAAGAAATAAATAAGAAAAACCAAATTAGGTTTGTATTTCTACCCAAGGTGCAATGTGATATGGAGTCATTTCAGAAGTGAGTAAATTTAATTAACAATATTTTTTTAAACTAGCGGACGTCACGTAGTTTCGCCCGCGTAGTTCCCGTTCCCATGGGAGTATGTGATAAAATATAGCCGTTACTCCCTGATGATGTAGCTATATACTGCTGAAAGAATATTCAAGATTGGTCAAGTAGTTTTGCCTATTCAATGCAAACAAAAAAACAATCTGTCCTCTTTATAATATTAGTGCAGACTAAACCCTTCAATACAAAACATATGCATCCACCAAACTATATGCATCCCTTTGATATCTGTATCACAAAAAGAGATGGAACTACTTTTAAACCAATTATTATCTTATGCAATTTTTTATAATAGAGTTAATGCTATAATACTTTTAATTTGTGCAAAATTTGTATAATTATGCACTTAATTCAAGTTATAATTTTCAGGTTTATGATGACATGGCCACATTTCGATCTTGAAAGCCCTGGGATGGATGGCTTATTATTTTATCACAAGCACGCGCACTATGTCGCTGGCCAGACACCACTGGTGGGCTGGTTGTATCCATTCATGGTTCCAGAAGTTCTGGGAAATGGTATTTAGCTAAAAGTTCCTTATAGATAGGCTTATCTTGAGCCTAGTATAGAGTGTACAAGTCTTATAATAGTAATGGTAAAACATTTTCCTTCCTAACTAAAATAATAATAATACATCCTTTATTGCACACCACAAAGTAGTACAGATACTTATAATCAAATTTAAATTTATTATTTTAGTGATTCATACTCTAAATATATATAACTCAAAGGTGACTGACTGACCAACTGACATAGTGATCTAACAACGCACAATCCAAACCACTGGACGGATCGGGCGGAAATTTAGCATGTAGGTAGATGTTATGACGCAGGCATCCGCTAAGAAAGGATTTTAATTAATTACACCCCCAAGGGGATAAAATAGGGGATGAAAGTTTGTATGAAACTAAATTTACGCGGGTGAAACCGCGGGGCACAGCTAGTTTGATATTTACCGTCACGAGTTTTGATGTTGGCCTTGAATGCCAATGTCACCCTTTGGGTATGTTTGAAGCGCCCGTGAATATACCCCACTGCTTTCGTTGATCGCTCAAAATTGGTAACGGCACCTGTAATTACTATGCCTCTATGAATTGTAAATGTTTTCTAAATTTTCATTATATTGGTGTTATTCTAATTTTTAGATATAAAAATCAATGAGTTCTATCTAATGGACAAGCCAGTTGATTACAAGAATCAAGCCGACTTCATACAGAAGTTCGAAGCAAAGTTAGCCAAAGGTAAATTGAGAGGCAAGTACAGAAAGAACTCCAATTCCATGGATACAGCTGATTCTAGCCAAGAGGTGAATGTTGATTCAATATAATTTGACATTTAATTATAATTACATTTCAGTGCAAATAAGTAAAATATTATGATATAATCTATATCAACAAAAATAATTTTGAGTACAATAGCCAAGGATGATAGACGTGAGAGAGCCGAAGTTGTCGGGCGTTTAGTTGTGTTATTCAAAAGATTTAAAATGACATCAAATTTAATATTTTAAATTAATATTTAAGAGAATAAGCCTATAGAAAAACTTGTTACAGGGTAGTCAACCGCTCGGTTCCCACGTCTATAGCAGTGTAAGACTGCGTTGGAAACTTACCATTAGTATAATCACTTCGTTTACCTAGTCTCGCTTAGCGCAGTGATTATATTGGTTCTTAACCAACATCCCTCGCTCCGCATCCCTCGCCGCACATCCACGCACATCTCTGGTCGAAACGAACCCTAAGGGATGGATTGTCATCCATGTAAAAGATTTACTTAATTTAATGTGCCGTGGTGGCCTTGGGGTTTGAGCAGTCGCCTGCTACGCAAGCGGCGCAAGATCGAAGCCCAGCAGAGCCTGTACCAATGAGTTTTTCTAAAAAGAACGTATGTGCAGTGTTTTCACACGTGCTTTACGGTGAAGGAAAACATCGTGAAGAAACCTGCATATGAATGATAAATAATTCAAAGACGTATGTATTGTGCCTGAGACGGCGATAGACTCAGCATCAGTCACATTGGCACTTAATCATCTTCGGTAAAAAGTGGGTGTTGTGATTACAACACCTCTGCCTACCCCTTCGGGGAATACAGGCGTGAGCATATGAATGTATGTATATAAAATATTTGTTTCAGACCAAAGTACGACCACCAATTCAGGGGGGTAATAAAAAACAGCCGATACAGACAGGTACACTTGAAGAAACTACCACTCAATCAATGGATGCTGAAACTACACCTTCAAACAATTGTGACTAGTCGTTACTCGTATTTTTCTAATTAGTATACAGCTCCAAGTATTGATATGCAAACTAATGGAATGCCAAATCACATATTTTATCTCACGTAAATATAGAATTTTAAACAATATTATATTGTAACTTAAGGTCCAATTTTCTTGTTTACTTAGCAAAGATCGTCGAATGGTCTCTACCATTTAGTCTACAGCCTACAGTCAGCAAAGTTATATTGATAAAATAAAAATACTTTCATAAAAATTGTATCTCATGTTTACAGATATGACGAATTGAACTTAGCTACAGCATTTTTGCGTCATTCCAAAGTCAGAGTGACAACAACACCGCACCATAAGATGCGTAATAACTTGAGAGTATTTATTAAAGGTATTATTCCCTTAAAAATATTATAAAATTTCCCAATGTTATGTATGTAGGGTTTATGATGTATTAGGGCTTTTGATGTATGTGGTTCAGACGCTACAAAGATGTTACGTTTTAAGGATTACGTTCGGAGTTGTATCTACATTGTAGTTTCTTGTTTTTTATTGTACCATTAAGGTTACACAACCTGGGTGCATTAATTTTGCTGGTCATACCTTCTAGAGAACCTTTAAGCGATTTGATAAATAGTTATATAAAAGACAAATTTTAAAAATAAAACCTTATCTATATACAAAACTTCATCGTCATTAGAGCTGTTTACGAATGCGCGAATTATATTTATATGTAAATGTATTGGTGTTTAAGATATAATGTGATATTATTATTAGATATAATGTTAGAATATCTTCACCCGAGGCGACGAAACTATTCAGTTTTCATTGCCGATGCTACCTTTGTATCTAGCTACATTTTGATAATGTAATTGCACTAAACGGATCCTTAATTGTATATCAATTAATTGTATATTGTATAGAAAATTGCAATTTAAAACAAATCCCCATGTGATAAATGGTAACTGTTACCTATGAACGCTCACAAGATTTCAGTTGTGCGCTTTTGACCTTGTGCTGAGTGGAATTTCTATTGGCTCTTGTAAACTTCTGCGCATTATTCTGTCGCGTTATTCACTAAAGTTTCTAAGCGTCAAACTCGACTCCGAGCGTTGGTTTCAAACACAGAAAATTGTAGAATGAAAAATGAAAATGATTTATTCAGTTTAGACCATGGTAAGGCACTTATGAATGTCGAGGAATTTACCACCGGTTCGGAAACTAGCCTTCTGAGAAGAACCGGCAAGAAATTCATGATACATTATACATAGAGACGAGTGCGACGCTGAAACCTTTGAATAACGCGACTGTATCTCGGGGCTAAGCTCGATGTCGAATTTTGGTTTCAAATATATGAAATTGAACTTAATCGTGTACCTATGTGTTACGTATTAATTACCTATGATCTAAACTGACACTATTCATTGAGTTCTGAGATATCTTAAAGAATAGCGCAGCTGGTTTTGCTAAACATAGAACAACTAAATGGGACGATATTGAGAAATAGTGAGTAAGTAGGTAAGTAAGTGTCATAGAACTAGAATAAAAAGTAAAACATAATAACTTTGTGGTAATGCATCTTATTGGTTTTCTTTTATTTTCCCTAGAATCTACATTCCTCAAATAGACTTTGTGTATTTAAAAATTTAAAATATTTATTCATTTTTATTCAGTTTAGGCCCTGGTAAGACACTTATGAATGTCTAGAATTTACCTCACATTTAAAACGTTGTACGTTGTACGTAGTAGTTTTCAAAGTTTATTTGCATTTAAATGCAAATTACTTGTCTGTGATTCTTATAACTTGTTATATGGACCTAGGTTCTATTTCTATGGCAGGTTATGTTGGGGATGATACATTTTTTTTTTCATTACCTACATCCATATAGTAGTTAAATGCTTATCATTAATACGAGCTATGATCTACCGGGTCTACATAACATTATTGGGGTTAACCGTTAAGAAAAGCAATATAACTTGAATATCTATTTGCAAGCCGTAAAGCTTAGTCACGTATTTGCTGACAATGGTCTAATCAAGAATAGTAGGTAGTATTTTTATAATTACTTACGGTCGTAAATACTCCCATAACTATTGCTATTAAAATCTAACTACCGAGGTTTCTTCCTAAAAGAATTCGCCGCACGCTACAGAAGAATTCGGTTAGAAATAATAAATACCTAACAACTTGCCTTGGTTCCTCAGAAATTATACTTAGGTATAAAGCTAATATTACAAGTTAATACTGACTATTACAGAGATTTTAGAGGTAAGTTAATTAAAGTGTTACCTACAAAATGATTAATGAGTGGTTAAATTAAAAGGGAGCCGTAAAATTCTATCTAATTTATTTAAGAATCGGATTGTAGGCTACGCCGCGGCTGCCAGTAGGTATCTATTATTATCAATTAGTTGGCCTATTGCCAGGACGATGTCCAATGAACGCTGACTTTCTGCCGACGTTGGTCCTTTACCTTTTCAAAGGAAATGACGGACGATGTTATCAAAAGTATAGCTACCTACGAATAGAGGTAGGATATCATAATACTTATCTTCTGGTTAAAAAACGCCCAGTCATGGGAATCGGATTGCCCCCTATTGTGGTCCTATCGCGAACTTTGTGCTGAATCATCCAGAACCGGCCCCTAGTTCATCAGAAGTTTTATGAGTTGCTTTTCTTTACGTAAGTAAGTTTACGTTTTGCGGGCGATACAATTGATAGCGGGTCTGAAGTGGAGCATACAATGTAAACTACAGCCTGTATTTAGCGGGTTAAAGGGCGGGGCTGGAGCATAAAAGCGAGGTTATATCCTTTGTATTTTAGTATGTAGGTGTAGGTATACTTATCCATATACTAATTTTAAAAGAGGTAATCGTAATATGCCTGGGTCAGCGTCATGTCGTACAAGGAAGTCAAAGTGTGACAATAGAGAGGATTGGCGATTGCTTCACCGACAAGAGCCTAGCTCTTAAATAAATGATGATGATGAATCGTAATATGCTTAGAAGTTTTGTGTTCCTGAGACGAGTAAGGTCACCAGTGCTCCGTCGAGGGGAGGTGTAAGGGTGAAGACATTAAAATATTTCATTTTGTTGGCACAGTGATCCCATCCTAATCAAGGTGTGAACCTGACGTGCGACAGACGAAATAAAGTTTCCAAGCGGCGATAGGAAACAAATGTACTCAGTGATAGCTAAACAGTTTCAAACCCTGCTGGTGCTCACTCGATGTACTAGCTATAGTAATGCTTATAACACTATAGGTGCCCTGAATTCCAAGTAGGTAATGGGCAAGAAAATATTTACGATGATGGTGTGTGTACGCCCTTCGCTTCCTGTTGCGCGTAGATATGCACGCCAACGACCAAAGCCGCACGTTATTTACTTAAACTCGCTTTTTCGCACGCACGTATGTTTAACATAAAATAAGGGAAGGAGGTGTATATTTTGTATAATATTTGCGAGCTATGTCTCAGGTGCCTGAACCGGTTTTACCTTAATTCATTCCTTGTTCCAGGCGCCAGGACAGTCCGATAAATTATCTACATCTAATAACTCGATTTTCTTAGGAGCTTAACCGATTGTCTTTTTTTTTTTAAACTTTAATTCCATTGTTTCCCTATTTATGACAGCTGTTTGTTATGCCACATATAACATTGATATGAGGTAGGTATGGTTTTTTTATAAGTAGGTTATCATGTCCGTTAAAACTAAGTACTTAGGTATCAATGCTAAACTTGCGTTGTTATTTTATGCGAGTTCTAGGTATATACAAGAGACACATACCTACCTACAAAGAACGCAACGCAGTACCTAAGTATGTTTATTTGGTAGGCAGCTACATAAGTAGGTACCTACCTATGTGCATAGTGCACATTTAGGTTACACCAAAGATGATAAAGCAGCGGTCAAATAGCGGAACAAATAAATTATTATTACATACTTGCCCTATTTTATGATGAATAACCTAATGCGTAGGTAGAACTCATTTAAGCAGTAGGTACTATAGTAACATAGTAGATACATTTTAAAGAATTATGTTTTTTCAACCTATAGGCTAAAAATCGTACTAAGTATTGTAACGAACATTTATGTTATTGTACCTGAGTATAATTATGTATTTAAATGTGGTTATAAATATGCAACCGACATATTACCAAAACCTTAATGAAGTAGGTAGCAGTACGAAGTAACAGAAAAATAAGGAACCCCAACTTGAAGGGCCGAAGAACTTCACGTTCTTGTTATAATATAGAATAGGGATATTATTCATGGGCCTATTCACGTTATTACCATAATAAAATCTGTGGAAATAAAAAATGTAATTTGACATGAGCGTTTCGCGGCGTAACCCACAGTTAGCTGCGCTATACGTTCAAGATAAAACGTTCTTGTTTTGATTATCTATGGGAGTTGCGTACTAACTTGACATTTTAATCTGGAGGAGATTGAGTCATATAGGTTCTATAGATATAAACTGAGATTGCGGGGACTGCCTACGATAGCGGATGTAAGTGGCAGACATTTTGATATGTATGGCGTTCAAAGTACAATACCTACAGAGATAGGTATTTTGCTTTTATTAAGATACATACAGCTCATGCTTGTATTCCCCGAAGGCATAGGCTGAGGTGTAGTAATAACAACACCAACTTTTCACCTAAGATGATTAATCTAACGTGACAACTATAAATTTACGTGACAGATGGCGAGTCTATCGCCGTCTCAGGTACCATACATGTTTATGTCTTTGAATTACATCTCAGACATACGCAGGTTTCCTCACGATGATTTCCTGACCGTAAAGCACGTGGTGTGAAATCACTGTACTTAAGTTTTTAGAAAAACTCATTGGTACAGGCCCCGCTGATTCGAACCCCACGGCCACCTCAGCTCTTATTAAGATAGCACTGTTCAATATCACGATTTATCTATACTAAAATTATAAATAGGTAACGTTTGTTAGTTTGTGACGTTGTAAGGGGTAATCTCTGGATGTACAAAACCGATTTTCAAAATTATTTCACCAATAGAAAGCTAAGTTAGTGTGGAGTGTCATAGGCTATAATGATTTCCAAATATTATCTATGCGGGACAAACGTTTTCTGTTTACTGACTCGTGAGGTTTCTTAGTATATAAAAACCTGTTTATCTGATTAAAGATTTCTTTTAATTTCCGTCTCTCCTATGATATGATACAAATATCTAATATCAGGGAAATTCTCGTTATCTCGTACCTACCCATCCATTCCCACGTTGACAACTTTTAATCTCACTTTTCACGTTAATTTTATACATTTTCCTTTATCATATTCACTGAAAATGTCGTTATTGGATTTTACCTCCTGTAACAGTGCTTGTAGAATATTTTGGTAAGGTAAAATAATGTCTAAAATATGACTGGAAAGCAGATTAAAGTCATATCATTTGGTTAATGTCACCAAGGGTTACCAATTGCAATTAATTTGAAATACGTAAGTACAAAACATTATTTTATTTTTTCGTCGTATGTGTCCAAATGAAGACCTTTATAAGAGAGCTAGCTGTGCCCCGCGGTTTCACCCGCGTAGATTTAGTTTCATCCTTATTGTCGTCTGTAGCCTATAAAACATGTTACTCCTTGAAACATCAGCTACCTGCCAGTGAAAGTCCCGTTAAAATCGGTCCAGCCGTTTCAGAGATTACCCGGAACAAACAGACAGACAGACAGAGAAAAATTTTAAAACTTGGTTTTCTAGTGTCAATAGCGTGTATACTTTTATATGTTTTTAGTGAAAAGCTGTTATTTTGGAATTAAAAACAGACACTTCAATTTTATGTATCTGTATTATGTATTATCTGTATATGTATATCTGTATAGACTGTATAGATGTATAGATAAGTGCCCAGCATCATGACACCACATCTTTCTCTTAAAGAAGAAATATCGGAAAATTAAAATATTTATTTGATTACAGGTACTTATTCACATAGGTATCACAGTAGTACAGTATAAAATCCTATGTTTACTACGTTCATAGATGATTTAAAAGATATAAACCGAGCTGATACACGACGGGATTAAGTCATTGTCCCGATATCGGGGCATCGGCTCCGAGGACGCATCTGGGGTAATGAAACAGGGACTCCTCTTGTTCTATCTCCAGGGAGAGACGATAGCGCCGCCTCTTGTTTGTACCTCCCCACGATACACTCTCGATGAAATAAAGCTGTATAGGCACCTAATGACATATTTAAACATACTTCAATTAGTAAAACAGTTACGCCAATATATATTAGTTATCTCTACATTTTGATATGCAAACAATACATATTTGTATGAAACTTTTTAGTAAATTTTATGTCTAGCATATCGATATTTTAAAATATTAACCTAACCGATTTATTTTATTTTATTACTAGCTGTGCCCCGCGGTTTCACCCGCGTAGATTTAGTTACATCGTTATTGTCGCGGAACCCTAATATTTTTAATAAATAAAAGTAGCCAGCAAGCAAGTTTCAAGGAGTAGCTTATACTCCTTGAAACATCATCTACTTACCAGTGAAAGTCCGGTTAAAATCGGTCCAGCCGTTTCGGAGATTACCCGGAACAAACAGACAGACAGAGAAAAAATTTAAAACTTGGTTTTTTAGTGTCAGTAGCGTGTATACTTTCATATGCATTATAGATTGCTAAACCCAACGAGACTTTAATCTCATCGATACCTCGCAATAGGTATAACCATATAAAATACGTCGTTAATTCCCTACATGAGTGAAATTCGAATCGAGTTATGTTATCCCATACGTATGTAAGTAGGTACGTGAACTTTCTCTATATGACAGAAGCTTTGATTAATTACTCTCGCTCGGCAGAGGGTGGCAAAGGTTAGTAATAAGTGGAAGCGAATTCGTGAGTTTATTCTTAAACTCAGCCCTGAGGAAAATCATGGGCGATGTCGATATTTCAAAAAACATATTCAAGTGGTTATTATTGATTCTATTTAATTATGAAATTGATTTTATAAGTATAGTATATGAGAGAGGACTGCTGAGGATAGGGAAAGATGGAAAAGTGGAAGGGAGGCCTTTGCCCAACAGTGGGACACTACAGGCTAATAATAATAATAATATGCAATATATATCACCATACTTAGTTCCCGAGATATCAAGGTTTATTTTGGTTACCCGGAATTATTTGCTCTCGTGGGTATTTATCTTTACTAGATTAAAATACTTACAGAATACGAGTTGGTAGGTAAACTAATAGTCAATGTCAAAGCGAAAATACATTTATTCAATTGGGCTGGAAAAATAAAAGACACTTTACATCGTCAGAGTGACAGGTCTTACGGAATGTTTTAGTGTTGCTTTTAAGAAATGGTATTATTTTTCTTAGACTTATCTACATAGTACGAAAAATTAACTTACAAACATATTATAATATCATAGTCAACATTTTTTAGAATATGAATACTGAAATATCAAAAAAAAATCCGGCTTCGCAATCTGTCAAAGAAAATAAACCAATATTGAAGGAAAATACTCCATATTTCAAAATGTATATATTTAAACAGAGTTAAGTATATTAAATCCGTGTGTTAAGTCAAAACAGAGTTCATTAATCAGATTTCAACTTCAAAGCATGATGCTTTCATAAACCTAGGATGAATAACATTTGCTAGAAGGTAGTTATGAAATAAAATAAGCGCTACTAAGCGGCAAGGCTTTATCTAAAGCGTTCTTTCTAAATAACTAGCGACGCTGGGAATTACGACGGGGAGAAACGATTTCAAGTGTGAGGTTGAAGGACAAAGAATAGATGATGCTTCATTCACTTTTAATACAGAGATAAATGAAACTTTTTATGTCGATTTTTATTCTGTAAGTATATTCATTTTCACATAAATACATATGACGTATACTTTTTCCCGAAGGTGTAGGCAAAGGCTATAAGTGCCAACGTGACAGATGCTGAGTCTACCGCCATCTCAGGCACCCTACATACGTCTTTCGAATTACTTCTTCGACAAGTTTCCTCACGATGTTTTCCTTCACCATAAAGCACGTGGTGTGAAATCACTGCACTTTTTTAGATAAACATTAGTACAGGCCCCGCTGCGATTCGGACTTGTGTCGCTTGCCTAGCAGACGACTGCTGAAACCCTAAGGTCACCACGGCTCTATATAATCAGCAGAATAATATAACCTGTAGTCCAACTGATGCAGGCAAGCGCACGCCTGTTTAACTAATCGGAGTTATGGTGACTTCAGTGACATTTTGGCTTGACCTTGCGTTTTATCATGGCCCAAAATGTATAGAGTGCCCCGTGCGAGTTTCCGTCCGTGGGCCGACAGATGGATCTATTTAGATCCCATGTAAAGCTGCTTTTCCGTCAACGCGGTGACTTGTGACGACTGCAGTGAAAAACTCGCACAAGGTCCTCTGATACTTTTTCGATGGCAGGCTGTGGTTGAATGCCAAACTTTTGCAAAGATGGCAGATCAACCAAATTTGAGCCATCTAAAACCAAATTTTACTTGGGATACCTCTTCACGAGTACATATTCAAGTAAAAAAGTAATTTAACTTTACGTCCTCAACAGTTTAAATACTAAGTTTTAGCCTCACCTGTATTCGATTTTTTGTCAACTTTTCATGATTAGCTCCTACGTACAAACTGACATACTCAGAAGTTTATCTCCTAATATTATTAGTACCTGTAGATGGCTGAATATTAAGAAGTAATTACAACTCCAAAGCCATCGAGTTTATTGGGTGTTGACACCGTGCAGCACGTCTGTAACAGGCGTAGCGTAGCATAGGCGTAGCACGCTCTCTGACTTCAATACCTACTAATAGTCAGAGTTGACTATTTTTTTTTTTTTTTTTTTAATTTTATTTAAAGGGAAAACATACAGTTTATAAAACATACAAAAGATAGCATAAATAATAGTAACGAGTAAACCATTAACATTTATTCCGTACTAGCTGTGCCCCGGGGTTTCACCCGCGTAGAATTAATTTCATGGGTATCCCGCGTAACCTTCATTGTTTTTTTTAAATAAAAGTAGTTTAAGTTACTCCTTTTATCATTAGCCATTTGCCAGTGAAAGTCCCGTTAAAATCGGTTCAGCCGTTGCGGAGATTACCCGGAACAAACAGACAGACAGACTGACAGACAGATAAACATTTTAAAACTAGTTTTTTTAGTGTCATTAGCGTGTATACTTACATATGCAATTAGTGAAAAGCTGTTATCTTGGAATAATAAACAGAGACTTCAATTTTATTTATCTGTAAAGATATAGATGTATAGATTTCAGAGCTATGTCAAAAAGGCACCATAGAGAGTGCTCTATGCTTTTTTGTAAGTACCTTTGTTAGCTTTACAACATAAAGGTCATAATGTGCCACATTCTTGTAATTAAACTCAGAAAATACCTAGAGCGTGTTTTCTTAAACGTATCGTTAAAAGAATGGTTTGGATCTGAGATTTAATAGCCTGGATGAACGACCGAATAAAGTATTCTGGGTTAATTTATCATAGGAGATAGTAACTAAAACTTGCGATATTTTATGGACCATATACCTTTTTATATCCTCCGAGAGTCGGTGCAGGAATGCGAAGGAGAATGGCTATGAAAATTATGTTCATCTCGGTGCCGGAAGGTTTTGACATATCTGAAGGTTGACATCGCCACAATGGGACAAATAATGTTGATATTCCATCTTTGGAATTAAACCACACCGCCTAGCCTTCGAAAAAGTATCAACACATTGTGTGTCACGCTAATAAAATTTGTGGACTTATATATATTGCTATCATGGATATCACTTAAATGATATTTGTAAAGAATATAAGTAATTACCTACTTAACTAATGACTAACCAACATTAATTTATTAACTACGTGGAAGTTCGTAAATAAAATGTGAGAATAAAAAGATTGTTACAATAAAATCACTGCAACAAATTCATGTTATGTATCTTTTTAAATAACGTTTTCAATGCCGTGTGGAACAATTGGTCATAAAATGTTATACGACTGTGTAATAAAACGCACTAAGTACTTGTTCGCATCCAATGGAGCCGATGAATTCGACTATTTCAACCAGAAGACGAACTTAACATAACTTGTTATGTCTATTGAAAAAATAAGTAATGCTTTGTTTTCAAACTACGAGCACAAGGTGGTATTGAAAAACACTGCTTTTTGTGTGTCAAGTGTGATTTTTCTCGCTTTCCGCCGTCGCACGCCGTCGTGTTGACATAAACGCGTCGATTTGTGTGTAATCGAAACAGCGCCAACTGTGGCCGACAGATGGCGCTGTTTCGATCTGTCCGTTCAATAGAACGTAGTGGGAAAACTCGCACTTGCTACCCTCTGTAAGTTAGAAGCGTCCCTTCGTCTTGCGTGTGTTTGTTTCCTTTCCTTGTTTTTATGTCTTGAGTATCACTTTTTATCTAGATTCCCATTGCGTTCGTATTTTTTTTTACCGTTTTAAGAAATTGTAACGCATAGTATAGCTATATTAACTGACATCGTTATTCCCAAAAACAATAAAGAACTGTATTACTGTTATTCAAAATGTAGGTACATCCTAATCATTCGTTGGTTTTTCTAAGTATCATGCGATTTACCTAAGTATGATTTCAATAAAACTAAGTGTTTAGTTTATACTTCTACTTCGACGGGACCCTTGCACAATGTCCTAAATATGTGAAATTGTCTAAACATAACCTCGTTGATGAGACAAATCAACTAAAGTAGCTTTCATTATGACAATCGCTAAAAGGTTTTCAATAAAGTTGGTATTATTGTTTAAAAAGATGAGGGCTTTAAGGAGGAGTGGACTTTTAAAACGAGTGTAATAAAAACCGCACATTCAATTGAATCGAGCGAGGACGAGCTTAGCGCGCCCTAATCTCGCTATACAAGGATAAATACAAGGCTCACACTGTACACACTTTTCTTTACCTCCTTGAAAAATGCAAAAGATTTAACTTAACACGTGTGAATTCGCGTTGGAATAAATAAATGGAGAACATCCAGTGCCAAGGCTCGGTCGCTATAAATACCTATCCACCGGTACAACCGCTGATATTTTAATTAAAAACTCATCGATTTCCATTTCTTGTGGTCTTGTTTTTGTGTAAATATTATCTTGTACAAGGTTGAAAGGAAAATAAGTCTATAGTTATCTAATTACAGTTGGCTATTACTTTCCTTGATTAAAATTAAGTTAGTTATGTTTAAGGGATACTTTCTTAATTACATTCATTTTTTTTAAGTATTATGACAAAAATATAGTATAACTAAAAAAATATAACTCACGTAAACTACCGGTCACATTGTCCGTAGTATCCTTGAATAAAAAACCGCTAACTAAAAACGTAATATCAATGTGCCTAATTTGCGTGGTAGGAAGTGTAAGGGCTCAATAACACTTGCATTTATGTTAATAGCGCCTACGCAATATCATAACAACGAGGGCCGTAAAAGCTATTCTAACGAACGTCTTTCTCACATCGAGATGGCTGTTTCAGCGAGCGAACGGCTTTCGAGCAATAAAGCACGGAGAGACGTTTATGTTGGTTTTATTGAAGTTTTTTGTACGGCACATTTGAACGATGCGACATTAATGCCGCGTCTGTAAGAAATGCCGGATCAACTTGTCAAAGGCAACATTGCTAAATGCAGTGTGCATACACATCTAATGCAAGATATTATACATTTCATTATAATAGTCTTCACGACAAAAAGTAATCGTTAAGGAAGAAAGCCTTAAGTTACGACATTAAGGGCTGCGCAAATTTGAATTGTATCTCAAGTTTACCGATTATTTAGACATTGTGAAACAGGCCTTTAAAGGATTTTCGACAGGATTCTTAAACAAAGGAAACAATTTCGTAATCACCTCGGATGTCGTCAACAAAGCTTAGTTTGTTTCAGATTCAATTTAGCAACAAATTGCGAGAGTGCGATGCATAATTCCAAAGGATCATTAAAGCTGTCAGGTGGGAAGGCGCGCGGTAATGGCCCCGCGATTGTGCGCTGTTGTCTCCGCTCGCGCTAATTGCTGCACACTTATTAAGGTCGAGACGTAAAAATAGTTAAAAATGCACCTCGCAAACACAAGAAAACTTACCCTTACGAAAACGAGGAACTAGTCCCCGAACGCTTGAACCGACAAATATCATCACACACGTAGCTTAGGCGAATGATTAATGTTAGTTTTTACAAACACGGCTGAACATTTCGCCCGTTGATACATTTTACTGCAAATAAAATCCTGTAAGACGTTTAAATTGAGTGGAATCGAGGTCGAGTTAAGCCTACTAGAACGTGGGGTGAATATTTGAAATAGCGGTTCGTAGGCGTAAGCCTAGCTTTGGGCCAGGGGTTGCCGATTGCCGTCGTTCTTCTAACAAAGGTGTTCTTACATTGCCGGGGAACTCCTTTGTATGCATTAAGCAAATTGTTCACGGAACATACCTATACCTACTCCGCTCAAGGTAAGTTTTCTATGCCGTGTTGAATCTATATCTATACTTCCGAACTTATATTATACAGAGGAAAGATTTGTTTGCTTGTTTATTTGTAACGAAGACGATCCGAAACTTCTGGACCGATTTTAAATAATATTTTACTCATACAATGCATATATTAGAACAATAAATCCTATGTTACTCAGAGCTATTTTGGTATACCTATTATGTTATTACATCTCTTATTATAATACTTCTTAGTTTACAAATAATATTTAGATTAAAAATATACCTATATTTTTAATCGAGTTAAAGGGACGCGAACGCGAACGATGTCGCGGACGAAAGTTAGTAGAATATATAACAAAACATAATATCAATTTCTTTATGAAAACTTTCGCACAATTCTTTTACGAGTCAATTAAATAATTCCCTTTACAATAGTTGCGACAAAATAAGGAGTAGGACTGGTCCTTTGATGTTCCGTGTGATGAAAATTGAGGTCGTACCGAGTAAATCGCTTCTAATTAATTGATGAACTTTTTCCCTTTTAATTTCAACAATTAAGCAAACGTGTTCCTTAAAAATCGTTTGTGTTTTCGATGGCAAACAACGAAGTTGGACACATTAATAAAATTTATAAAAATCTATTTTATATTTTGGTACTTTCTATTAATTACTCCAAAAACAATAGCAATTGAAAAGGTAAAAATCCCTTTTGATCAATTGTTTTGTTGTAACCAATTGTACGATCAAACCCACTCCACTCGACCGCATTGGGATTCCTATTGATTACTTTTTAACGAGACTTTGATGGAAAATTGCTATTATTGGGATCCTTAGGAAATGATTATTTCGATTTGTGAAGCATTCAGACTTAACGGGACTTTTGAAATTCTTCTCGATTCGTTTGCTAATTGTAAGGATGCTAAATTGCAGATCTTTGTTAACTATTCTAGGCAAAAACTCATGTCGTCATCAAACGGAGCTCTCATTAACAGGAAAATTACACGCCAATATGATAATGTAATTAATTTCGTCGCTCCTCTTAATTATCAATTTTTGCGTGTATCACACAAATTCACCATAAGTTTGACACCGTAATTATTTTCGCCCTAAATATTGAATGACTATTTAGTGTAAAAAGTGTTGTTCCATTTATATCTACTGAAGATTAGTAGTGAGGGGCTTGAGCAGTAACGCATGCAACAACTCGCAATCACAGTGGCCTGTATGTTCCTACAAGTTTATTTTAAGTTTTTATTTAATTTAATTGGTGGCTTTTATTTCGCGGAATCCCATGTTTATTTTATTAAAAGAGTCTTAAGTTACTCCTTGTTGCACTGCTATCTACCAGTGAAAGTCCCGTTAAATTCGTCCAGCCGTTTCATAGATAAGCCGAACAAAGTGACAAACACATTTAAATTAAAATAGATTTTTGTATTTAGGTACTTACTGTATAGTATATACCTACGTCCACATGCATTTAATGCAAAACAGTTAACATGGAATTACAAAAGTGGAGTGTCTGACTTCAATTTTATCTGTATGTAGGTATAAATTGATTATTTCACACCAAGAGTTTAACGGCTCCACAGCTTTTGGCAGCTAAACTGCTGAACCAATTTTGCAACAATTTGATGTAACTCTGATTCTAAGGACGGACATAGCACAGCTGGCGAAGTCGCGGGTATAAGTTAGTCATAAAATTGACAAAACAAAACATGTTTGTTAGATTGAATGGAAGGAACTTGCAACTAAAAGGATTTTGTAGTCCGTGTGTTGTAAAAAGCGAGAATGCGACCGCCTCTGCCCGGGACGGATTACTGGACTAAGCCCTTGTGACCCCGAGAGTGACAAGTTTAAGATAAATGGAGTGTTGTTTACAAAACATCCTTTTAACTCCCTTTATAGGGGAGATTAAACTATATTTAGGTGTACGAACAGTGAAAGCCACCGTGTTATGATATTGAGGTAAGGATAACAAACCAAGTAAGAGTCTCGAAATATTATGCAAGAAGAAGTCCGTGTGCTGCGAGTGGCTACCGTTACCGCCTATAAATGCTTGCGGTATCAAGGGTATGACGAATCATACCCTTCATGCCGTAGCGCGAACGCTACCGACCACAAAAGGAATGGAATCACTGTGCCAACTTAGTGAAAGAAGAGTCCTACTCATAGTAGGAACAAAGATATAATTAATCGAATTAAATAAAAAGTCAATCCTATTTTATGCCCTACTTCTTTCCGTAGCAGTCTGTCGACATTTTCACTGTGTTTTGATATTTTGGTAATTTAAATTTGAAAGACTATAGTTGTCTGCCCCGAAGAGTTTTAATATTTAACAATTCTTTAGACTATTTGCATACTAGAAACTTTTCAGCAAATATGTGCGTTTCTACAAGATCGAAATATTATGGGATGCGAAGGAAGTCGCGGTATTGGGCAAGATAAATGTAAGCATTTACAGGTCCTATGTATTTGTAGTTTGTACATTCTGTAGGTAGGTACATACAAGGTAAGTTGTCAAAATAAAGTGGTATGGATGGCAACCGTCCCTCGGGAGGAGAGTCGTCAACTATCGTGTTTGTATAGCACGCTCGGTGCGCCGCAAATGTGATTATACTATTCGTTGTTTTACTTCTGCTATTCTTGTTTATTTCCCTAGTAAGCTATGTTCCGATTGTTGTACACTGAGTTAGCAAATACGTGTAAATCCCTTGTAATACGAATCGATCATATTCGGTATAGTATGCTTGTTTAAGTAGTTATTAGTTATCGGAAAAATGTGTTGAAGTAAGTTTAAGTATAGGTAGTACCTACTTCATAGCCCACATCAAAAAGAGGTTATGTTAGGCGTGTCTGGTTTCTTTGTATCTAGGAGTCTTAAAGGGCAGTGTTATTTGCGATTTTTTTCAGTACCTCGTTATATTATGTTTACTATCGTAGCGGTCATAGTGTTATCCGTATTGGATTCCTTATTATCCATGGATACTACCTAAACTATATAGATAATAAAATAAATGTGTCTCTGTTTATAATTGTACATTATTACATAGTTATTATAATAAACTATTTAATATAAATTATAATCAAAACCTTTTCACAAAATGCATATGAAGGTATGTATAGATATAACAGGGGTACAGCTACCAACCCCAGAGCGAAGAAACGAAACCTTCCCCAGGTTTCGAACTCTCGCATATAATTAGGCGTTATAATATGAACCGTGATATAGTGAGTCTGACACTGTCTTTCATGCGCGAACTCACATACGTCGCATCAAATTTCTTCTGAAGTTTGTCTCACATTATTGTCCTCGCACGGTGTCACTTCTACTCTATAAAGACTTCTAGACTAGGTTTATACTGTTTTTATATCGAATCTCTTTATTACAAAACATAGACTAAGATTGTGCTAGGTTTAATAGTCCATTTCTTTCTGTGATACGGATTTCAAAAGCAATTGTTTTAGTCCCAGTTTAGTCTAGTCTTCGTTTAACCATGTTTTGTAATAGAGGGTATGGATTTAACCAGCATACTGCTAGGATTTAACCAGCATACTGCTAAATGCTTTGCAGGTACTACGCCTTACTGAGAAACCACCACGGCTCTTTTATTACATTTCATATGAAGGTGTATTTTATGGTACGTTTTTCTTTGAACTTTAAATTTGTTAATGTAAATGCAAATGCCTAGTCAAATGTCTGGTGTGATTGCGAGCAAATCTGCGTGCACCAGCGGTCAACAGCGCCGAGGGCGTCTGTTTTGCAAGTCAATTTCACTCCACATTGCATTCCTACTCCATTATACGTTTTTGTGTTCAGAGTTGAACTCCACTCGACCGGCTCTACAAGCTGAAAACCACCACTTTCAGTGTTATTGCAGAGCTACTGATCCTATATGTACGTACATATAAACGTACGTATACTTACACCTTTTGGGGGGAGACAGTTGTGGTGTGCGTGTACACTACAACTTTAATGCAGGGTTACGACACGGCCGCGTAAAATACGAGCAATTTAAAAAGAATACAATATACTTTTTACCTAAAGTATAGAGTTGACATCACTGTATGTGAAACAAATTTTGACATTTGTAAGTCAAAGTACCTACTTAATTAAAACATATTTGAATGTTAACAACTTTTTTAACTTAATTAATTAAATGAAAGGGTGCCTTCCTATTCATTATTATAATAAACGAGTTTTCAGATACTCGCTACATTGTTCCTCGGTTAAATTAATTACTTTCTGTACAAAAATATGTATGTATATGTAAAATAATATATTATGAAAGGTCGGTTAGTAATCCGCAAAAAACCTTATAATAAAGCTGGATAGAGTGAAACTGTTAAAATTATATAAGTTTTGTCCCCAAGAGAAATCACGGCTACCTAAATTCATGTTTGACACCAAAATGAATGGAGAAGTTAAGTGAAATTTATAATGATTTGGATTACGTTCGGTTGACACGTAAGAAGGATTAAAGGTAGAACATAATATACAAAAATTACCTTAGTTTATTGTGTACTAGACGATGGTAGTTGTAAGTAGGTACTGTTTAACTATAATAGGTCGAATTTCTTGTGGAAAGGCCTAAAAGGGTCGGGCCACGTTTCAAGTTGCCAACAATTCGCAGGAACTCTCCGCAAACCATTCACTTATTCCAATTCGAGAGATAAAAAGTATTTGTTCGCAAACATTTATATTGACTACTTACTGACTCATGCATGCATTTGGCTGTTACCTCCTTCACTTTAGAAGCCGATCTTGGGGCCTACTATCATCGGTATAAGCAGAGCATAACTTTTGAGCTTTGACGTTTCATTTTGATACTGTAAAATTAAACTTCAAAGCTAAGAAGTTCCTAATACGCGCTGCTTAAGCGATCATGGTTGGCCTCCTTATCTTCGCTTAGTTCGGGATAATTTGCCTGAGCGACAGATTGTGTTGATTTCATACAGTTAGCTAATATTATCTTAGTACCTGTACTTAAGTATTAATAGCTTATACTAATACGTTACGTTAGCTTATAAAATGTACGTTACATTATGATATGGTGTGACTGCTGAGAATTATTTGTACCTAACAAACTGTAAGGGACAACGAGTGTTTGCATGAATATTTAATACGCGCGCCCATCCCTGCCTCCTATGGACACAATATATAACGAGAAACCTAGATAAAATACATTTTTTATGTTATAAAACAGCCATTTGCGTGTCTTGAAGTTCATAGAAATAGGTTTGCCTGGATTTCATTACGAATTTATTTAGTAAGTCATGCAGAGGTTTTTACATCGTCATCACTGATACATTAATTAACTTTACGACTATATTTAAAGCTATTGTTACAACACTGTAATGTATCTATCTATATATTATTTAACATAAAGACTGCTGGCCAGAATAAATGGAACAGCTGTTGAAATATGTGATAAGATACAATAGGTACTAGAGAGTAAATGAAAATAGAATAAAAAAGATATCATATTCCATTTTCGCCTAATTTACTTCCAAAGTTGTCCAACCTTGCTTTCGCATAGAAGTTAGCTGTCTATATAGTTTTATCAAATAATATAGTCTTGCGCTGTTATTTAGAAATAACAATAGTCACTTCAATTTTATTTATTTGTATAGAGGAGTTGCACAGTTCACGCTCGGAAGCAATTTAGAGATAAACTCACACAAGATGATGGACACCATTTATGAAACTGTCGTAATTTGTCAGCGTACTAAGCTTTCTTCGGTTATGATCAAAACACATAAACAGCCTAAACTTAAAGGCATGAAATTTGTAGGTGCGTTCTATGTGAGGTGAAAATTCCACCTTCAAGGGGGTGTCGAATATTTGAAAAATGCCGGTCGATTTTTATATGAAAGCTTTTAATTTTTGGATCTAATACCAACTTTGGTGAAGCCATACTAAATAATTTTGATAAGAGAGTTAATTAAAAAATCTCTAAGCTGACAACTCTCACGCTCAATGGAGCAAACCTTCTTATTTCATAAAATAGCCCGTTTTATTTTATCGTGGAGGATCCGTTATGGATACACAAACCACCGCGGGGGCAGCGGCTCGATTCCTTATTACTTGTAAAACTTTTATTTATACTGTGCTACGGTGGTCATACGCCAATCACACTACACATCACATGTACCTACGTTTTATCTAGCTATCTCATTTCGTGCCTCATTAGCCCGTTCTATGAGCAGTTTATACGTAATTTTCAGCTGATATTTTTTTCAATCCACATAGTAACATAAAGAGAGATGTGAAACAACATTAAACACGTACAAAACACAAAAATGCTTAGTCATTCCCATTTAGAAATAACCCTGGGTGCCAGGAGTCCGGATGCAACTGCCGGAAGAGAATTCACTTGTTTGCTTAGCTGGTCGTCAGCACGTAAACGAAATGCAAGATCAATTCAAAAAACAAGGCTTAAACACATTAAATACATTTTGCAGTTTCACTTAACATGCTTCTGATAAATGTTACTTATAAATAATACATCATATTTCTTTTAACAATAAACGTAGGTAAGTAAGTACTCGTGTGTTGAATCGTTATGCTAACAGTACAAGATAAGACTTCATTCATATTTTATATCTGATGGTTGGATGGTTACAAGGGGAAAGGAAGACCTAAGAAACGATGTATGGAAAGAGTGAAAAATGTTAAGGCTAGAATTGGAGTGAATACAGATATGAAGGCTGATAAAGAGAAACGGCAGAGAAGAACACATTGCACCGACCTCAAATTATAGGATAAGGGCAAGAGGATGATGATGATGATCGCGATTAAGTCTTTATCAAAATTGATAACGGACTTAAATAGGGGTAATAAATAATTTTCTGCATAAATCGTTTGGTGCAGCACAGCGAACAATAGATCCTGTTATCTGCAATCAAACGGGCCATCTCGTAAACTAATATGGCGAGCAAGAGGTACCCACCGGAGGGCACTTGTGCAGTGGGTTCACGTATTTTATTCCCTACTTCTACTTTAGTTCGGCGATCACTCTAAAACTTTACCGTCCTCTAAACTTTTGCTATGGAGATAAAAAAGAATTCTAGCTTCCGAACTGAGGTATTATATAATTTTCAAGGCTGACAGAATAGATGTTCATACATACACTTACTTTTTGTTGATAAATATATTTTAAAAAAATCTTATTTTTTTGTAAACAATACAGCAGTAAGCTATTATGGTAATGGTATACAATATATTAGAAACAACTGGAAATTATAATAGGTAACCTACCTTAATAAAATTATACAAAACCTTTTTGTTCGGCCGTTACAAGCAGCGGGTAAATTGGGAGGATTCTGTTGAAAAGCACGAAACTTTTAGGATATCATGTAATAGACTCATTTTTTATAAGCCATGGCGACTTGAAATAGAATATCATGTTTGTAAGGTATTACATGATTATAAGGTAGTTAGAAAGATTATGAAACACAAACAAATATTACAATATTAAAATAATTACGTATAACGTAAAAAAATATGTCTACCCCTTTAAAACCAAATCATCCAGCTAATAAGGCTATGATTGAAAGACTATGCATATATAAAATTATTACATAAGAATTTATTCATAGTATTGTTATAAAAATTCCCATAATATATAAAGAAACATTTACAACGGCTATATATTACTTACCCATACATATTTTAGCAGTTTGCAGTTTGTTTGCAGAGCAGACGATGCAGAAACTCATCAAAATTTAACACATTCCATTTCTAATTGTTTGCGAGCAATAGCCGTTTGATTAACGAGCGGGTCTCGCAGCGTTATGTCATGCAATATGAAGACAGATAGTTTTCGTAGCCGCAAAAAGGAAAGTTACTGCCCTTAAATGGCCAAAGTTGAATGAAAATGACGGGTAATCACGGGACAGACAGAGCGGTGACAAATTACAAATTTATTTTACCTGAATTAACAGCTTTGTACGATAAATTAAAAAGATAGCAGTGGAAAATCATGTGTGAAAGTTATTAGAAGCACGCAGTGTGGTCTAGTAGTTTTATATAGAAAGATAAATAAAATTTCTTATTTACGAAAGTATAGACGGTACTGATATAATAAAAATCAATTTTTTCTCCGTCTGTCTGTGTGTCTGTTTGTTCCGGCTAATCTCTGAAACGGGTGGACCGATTTTAACGTGACTTTCATTGGCAGATAGTTGATGTTACAAAGAGTCACTTAGGCTTTGAGACTTTTATTTACATTTATTTAAAGGGCCAATATTATTGCCAAAAGTAGATATTTTAAATTCAAAAATAACCACAGTCCCATATTTTATAGTCACCCTGTCATCGGCTTACGCATGGTATCTGGTCCCTGTACAAATGAGTGTCTTCATCGAAATGATACCGAGAAACAAATTCATGGTTACTTTTCGATATTTCCCTTCGAATTAAAGCTAGTTTATAGGAGAAAGGTCTTCATTAATTAAGAATCGAGTTGGAACCCACAAATTTACATGTTAGAGAACGCGTGTTAGACCACACGCGCCACTACAACCACATTAAACTAATGATGATGACAATATTTACTATGGTATGCAGTTAAAACATTAAAACTTTATAGGTTCTATTAAACTTTATTGATCAAATAATTTTCGAGCCATGTTGACAATTAATAAAATCATTCAGTTCAGTCATTAAACGAAAGAAACCGTTTAAAAAAAACCATGGTTTAGACTAATTTTGACCAAACCCAGAGGAAAAATGTCCCCATTTTTTGAAATATTCATCTCATTAAGAGATGGAACTGCATATAAATCAAGGACCACGTTAGGTAAGGTTTTATAATAATTAACGAAAAATACACTGTAAATGTTTTAAGTTTCGAACATCAGACAGTTTGTCCAGACTTTATGATCAAACCCATACGTAGGATCAGATCAGGTTTATTAAAGTACTATCGTTTAGGTATCGTTTGAATATGGAATTGAAAATAGAAATGCAATCTATCTCCCAGTGACGGCATACGGCAGCAGCGTAATATGTACCTATTGGTAAAATGACGCAGTGTCAGTCCGAAGAGGGATCGAATTGGATGGACGCTGGTCGCCCGTTAGCCTAATAAAAGTGGGTCCCCTCAGGGAAATCTCTATGATGTTCTTTACTGCACAAAGTGTGATTTTACATCGGTCCACGTACGCAATAGAATGTATATCTTCGACAAGTAGGGTTAGAACATTGTTAGTGAAAGGTAAAAGGTAATAAGAACTTTATCAAAGTAGGTGGGACATAACAGGATCTCCCGTTCGAATTCCGGAGCTGCCTGACTGGGGACTGTACCCCTAACTTACAGAAGATCGCTGCTAAATAATGCTAACAAACATTACATCAACATTGTGTTTTGCGGTGAGTAAGGTTACTCGAGCTCTTGCTGTCTGTGCTAGCTATGAGGACCATTTCAGCACTTACAGCACCGAGATTCCATTATTTATAAGGTACTAGAGAAAACGCAAGGTTTTGGTCACGTTCTTAGGCTGTAGTAGCCGCTTACGATCAGGCGGACTGTACGCTTCTACAAAAGTGCTAGTGTAGTATACAAATAATAATATGTTAATAGTCAGTTTTGAATAACCAATTCAATTAAGCACTTATCGATTTGCAAACGAGTATAAATAGTTTCGCAAACGTAATATGTATGTTAATTAAATTCGAATATAAATTAAAATGTCCGACTTTGCATTTATTGTATTGTTCAGTTTCATTGCAGCGTTGCGGTGTGCGACGTGAGATAAAATGTCAATAACAGAATACACCTACACATTGTCGGTGTTTCCGAAGTTAATTAAGGAAGGTTCGCCGCAGACGGCTGATGGCCTATTATTTCATTAGCTCTCTTTATTCCACTTCAGCTGAAAGAGGTCGGCTAAGGAAAAGGATAGAAGATAATTGACTTTAAAAACTTGATTCGGAATGAAGATATTAATTTTGTTGATTGACGAGAATTTAAATACACACTTATATAAGTACTTATTAAAATATCATCTCCCTGGCCTTATCCCATACATTGTTGGGGTCGGCACTTGATTCAACACACACACTTATATAAGTACTTATTAAAATAATCACACCAAAACGACTATATCTAGAATAAGTTCTCCACTACGCCCCTATTGAGGATTACCTACTAGGGACCATCATTGTTATAGCAGTGACGTCTTACTAACTTATTAGCATTTACGTTTAATTTTGGTATCACAAAATAAAACTTCTAAACTAAGAATCTTAATACATCCCCTGGCTATCTAAGAGTGTTATACAAGATGTCTGATGTTATTAAAACTAAAATAATAGAACAATTCCCCTCGGCGCATGAGCTACTTATTCTCAATGACGAGCACGTAGATAGTTCATATGAATATGATATAATATACAGTGGAGGTAATAATATGCGAAACAATCCGCGCGAGCTGTTACGAGGCAGCTCGAATGTGTGCCGCGACCCATCACTAATGCTATCATATTGGATGAAGCGACGACCAGCGAACATTGATTTTCCTTTCAATTATTGATAAATACCATTGCAAAGAGAATCGTTTGAATATTCATCGTTCTCCACTTCGTTAGACTTGGAGGAGTTTTTATGTTATGATTTAACCTGATGGCATATCACACATTATTATGGTGAAGTAAAATGGAGTCTTAAGACTCAATAGTCTAAGTACATACCTATTTAGGTAAGATGGTATTAGAGTACGAAAATTAGCAAGGGCATATATAAATAGCAGTCTAGGGAGCCTACTATCATCGTTACAAAAGTGACGTCTTACTCACTTCTTATCTTTGACATTTAATTTTGGTTCTTCTTTCGAAGAAGTTTTTAATACGCTCTGTTTAAACCGATAATGGTAGACCCCCATTCCATTCCAGCAGCCCTCAGATACCTAATCATGAGCTCTCATTACCCTGATGGTTTGGCTGTTGGCAGTGACAGATTTACATGCTTATGGTGCTCGTATATGCTTACGACCCCTTGGGCTTTATCACCTGCTCTTCTAACCATCGTGGATTAATAAGGACTTAATATGAGACAGATGTATATGACGTGTATTGCTCCTATCACTGTCACAAAGCCAAACTATAGAGACGATAGTAGCTTATTGTAATGCCTGGTAGCTTATGTTGATAGCAAGGTCACGATCGCATTGGATTGGAATGGAATGAACTGCTGTGGTGCGTTATTATGCAAAATACTTTAGTTGCATTTTAGTATTACGAGATTCGATCTAAGTATGTATGTTACTTATTTCCAGCGGCTTACATTTTTGTTTATTGTAATTGATGGGGTGTGCTCACTAATACGTTGGCATTCCGTTTTTGAGAGTCGTAAATACAAACGGGCTCTCCTAGTGAAAGAGGCGTAAGTAGTGATAAAGAAAATATATGGCTATTGTGTCAAGAACCGAAACGTTAGTAATAGGAGCACGTTTACGTGCCTCGCAGTAAACTGTACTACCAATGAGCTTACTTAAACACTACACTTGAAAACCCAAAGACTTTTGTTCACTTGATTTGGGTCACGCCTTTTTATCACAAGGACGATAACAGTATAATTATATTTTTAAACTAGCTGTGCCTCACGGTTTCACCCGCGTAGATTTAGTTTCATCCTTATTGTCACGGAATCCTAATTTAATAAATAAAAGTAGCCTAAGTTACTCCTTGAAACATCAGCTACCTACCAGTGAAAGTCCCGTTAAAATCGGTGCAGCCGTTTCACAGATTACCCGGAACAAACAGACAGATAGACAGAGATTTTTTTTAAAACTTGGGTTTTTAGTGTCATTAGCATGTATACTTTCATATGCATTTAGTGAAAACCTGTTATTTTGGAATTACAAACTACATAGAATAGAGAGGATATGTTACTGACTGCATCATTTGATACCACAGTTTAAAAAAAACCGTCCAAATTTTTAACTTATAGTATATTAGCTGTGTCCCGCGGTTTCACCCGCGTAGATTTAGTTTCATGCTTCATATCGCAGAACCCTAATATTTTCAATAAATAAAAGTAGCCTAAGTTTGAAACATTAGCTACCTGCCAGTGAAAGTCCCGTTAAAATCGATGCAGCCGTTTCAGAGATTACCCGGAACAAACAGACAGACAGGCAGACAGACGGACAGACAGACAGAGAAAAAATTTTAAACTTAGTTTTTCGGTGTCAGTAGTGTGTATACTTTCATATTAATTTAGTAAAAAGCTGTAATTTTGGAATTACAAACAGACACTTCAATTTTATTTATCTGTATATGTATATATATCTGTATTGATTTAACATAATTTACATCTTCAATAATGATAATATGAAATAATAATAAAAAACACACTTTCGTGTTCTCCTCAGCAAGCCCTTTTATTTGATACCCATACTACGGTAGTGAAGAAAAATAACAAAATAAAATAACAAATCTTGGATGATCCGCCATATTGGAATTAGAATTATATTTCATCCAAAATAAACGTGGTTACCAAATTTCACCTCAATCGGTTACAGATTACTGGGGCCTTATCATGAACTCTTATTGCCATGATAGTTTCACTCATTTATGAGACAGATGTTTTTGACGTGTATACATCTGTCACTGTCGCATTCAAATGAATTATCATTGCAATAAGAGCTCATGGTTAGGCCCCTGGTAACAGATGCAACATTCCACCCGGACAAGCACAAAACATTGTAAAATAAACGCTTGTAAAAATAATTGATACCTACCATCTATATTAATATATAAAGCTGCAGAGTTTGTTTGTTTGTTTGTTTGAACGCTCTAATCTCAGGAACTACTAGTCTGATTTCAAAAATTCTTTCAGTGTTGGATAGTCCATTTATCGAGGAAGACTATAGGCTATATTTCATTCTCATAAAAATTAGGGGTCCGTAAGTAAATCGCAATTTTGTAACCTAAGGTGTAAAATCGAAAACCTAACTATGCGTACGCTGCAAAAACTATTGACAATAGAACAAAATGATGTACTACGGGTTTGTAGGTCTTATTAAGATCTACAAAAAAGTCCGCGAGAGCATATATCTAACGCTCATAGCTTAGTCACAATAACCGCTTTAATGTTCATAAAAAAAAATTTATCGCCTGAAGAAAGAAACTACGTTAAATGTGTATCATAATATTAATTCTTATCCAAATCAAGCATTATGCAAGTAAAATACTGTTTGTTTTATTCCAATAGGACATTGCGTTTAGAAATTATCACGAGTATAAAAACGCAAAGAATTGGTACCTAATAATGAGTTATTTTCCAAAGAGTAATCTCTGAAACGGCTAGACCGATTTTAACGGGACTTTCACTGGCAGATGGCTAATGTTACAGGGAGTACCATGTGCTTTTTATTTATAAAGAAAATGTAGGGTTCCGCGGTAATCAAATTAAATCTATGCGTGTAAAACCGCAGGGCACAGCTAGTATAAAATAAATCTAAGAAGAGTTATCATGATAAATGCGATTATATGCGGTGATAGATATTAGATACGAATTACAAATGGAAACGCTCATGCCAATAAACTCACAGAAAGAAAGAAGAGGAAAAGAAAAATGCATTAGGTGTCAGTTGCACTTAACGACCAGAAAAAGTATATTCGTGATGACGTAGGAGTAAGGTGAAAAAGGCGCTTTATATTGAATGTCGGAATAAAAGATTTTATTTTGCTTCAGTTTTTGTCTCCACGCTCCATCGCATGGGATGAAACTTAAGATTCAGTTAAAATATCATTATATCACATATGCGCCTGTTTCACAAAGCTTAATATATAAATTACACACCGATAAAAAGGTAACCATTAAATATAAATTGGCTTTAAAAAAATAATTTGAAATATATAATTTAAGGAGTCGGTATCCATATGTTGAATTTCAAATGTAAATTGAAAAAAAATTGCTTTGTGGAACGACCCCTAAAACAATAATGCAGGTTAAGAATTTTGAGAAGCGAATGAGTTAGATAGGTTGCAAGTGGCACAAATACAAATTCAGATGTCACCTCTATACAATATTTATAAGTGTAGATTCTAAAGGAAAAAGAGACGAAAATCCGTTTTCCCCTGAGTATTTTTTCGTTCACGTCAGTATCGTCAGATATTTAAGGAGTGCCCAGTTACAAGGTGTATTTTTATCACAATAATATTATGTTCCATTGTCAATATAACGGTTTCACGGCCTACGCACTGCAGACGTCTATAATGAACTTTCAGCTGCAAAAATATTTTAAACAGAATTGTAGAAATCTTAAATGACATTCTAACGAATGAAATAATTAACCAAAATGAGGTTGAGTTCCAGTTAAGAACATCAAATTAGCTTTTTGCAACAATGTCATTTATAATAATGTAACGAAATGGCATCACTGTGCCATCTATTTGCAGGACAAGAAACAATGAGTATAATATACTCATTGCAGCTTCTTAAAGAAAGAAACTCTGGATACCTTACTTATTGCATGAGAAATCAAATAAAAAGTTCATTAACCCTCAGGGCATAGTTAGGATCTAATAAAAACGGTTATAATTAACTGAAACAATTTCAAACAACTTACACATTGGACCATTTGAACAACAAATTGTTGGAGGTGAGTGCAAGTTTTAAAGTTCCATTAAAACTTTGTACGTGTCTGTTGGTTCTTAATTGGTCTCTTTGGACTGACACGTCCACCAGCTTGGAGATAAGAGGCATCATTGTAGTTAATAAGTCACCTTGCGACTTGTTTACAAAACTGTGTTGATCTAAATTACAGTCATATTCAGAGTAAGTGTTCCGAGTGAATGGTAGGTCCATCAGCCGGTGAGCTCAAACTCTGGGAGTGTTGGAACTTACGTAAGGGATATTCTGTAATGTTTTTCTGCATATCGGCATATACATCTTGATGGGATCGATTTTTTTTTATAAATGTGGATGGTTGCAAGAGGTAGATCAAAGAAACGATTGATGGATTTTAGGAAAAAGTTATGGCCGTGGGTCAGTTCGATTTCCAACGACCTGTACCAATGAATTTGCCTAAAAACCTATGTGCAGAAATTGCACCCTACGTGCATTTCGGCGAAGGAAAACACCGTGAGGAATCCGCATAAGTCTGAGTCGTATATATAGTGCTTGAGACGGCGATGGACTAACACTCTGTCATATCTTCGGTAAAATGTGGGTGTTGTTGTTACAACCTCTGCTTACCGCTTACACATTGCGCCCACCACTAATAACATGGGATAGGCGAGGATGATGATGATGGGCCATTTTTGGCTTCAGAACTTATGGAACCTGCTAGGAACCATACAACATCTTAAATAGACAAAAGAGAGATCGTTCCAAACAATAAACGAATAATATATAGTAAATAATGCTTGTCGAACATCAATTATTGCATTCTTATTTATTATAATTAGATTGGTTGCCGACACTCACATAAAAGTACTCTATATAAAGACAATAGAGATGTACAATGTTACAGCGCATTGCTCCGGAAAAATAATAGGACCTACCATTACTTGTAATTGCTGGATTTATTAGATACTTCGTGAGTGTAAATGGTGATTACTCTGCCACAAAACACAACCCCGATTCATATTTCTTTCTACATACATTCAACACTTTTTGTTCGTTGTTTTATTTATCTATTTTGTCGCAAATGGGAGTTGGCAAAATCAAATAAATAATTGTGTGACAGCCATACTGACAGCTGTGTGTAAAAGCATGCCATTATTCAAGTTTGTTATTCAGTAAAGTGAGATTGAAAAACAATTACATGGTCTTATTATAGTTAGGTATATTCGAATATATTTTCTACTCGTGGTGTTTTTGATCGCTGAATATTGAAGCGCATTTACTTTTACCAAGGGTAAGGTGACTTAGGAAAATATACACGTGAAGATAGCACGATACGTGATGGTCGATAGGATTGTTAGCTGGTAAATTGATGGGCGGATGTCAACGTAAGATGGAGGACGCTCACGGGAAAGTGATGCCATCACGTTGACGCGGGATCACGGATACGAACTTGTCCGATCAATCGTATCACGTACGAAACGCGACTTTTACACATACGACATCTACTCAAACTTAATTTAACATGAAGCGTGACGTGTTTATCAACAAAATTTTAAAGAACTCCGCGTTCATTTATCGGTGAAGAATCAAACTGATTAAAACTTTAATAGTAATTTTGTGAGTGTCTATAAATCGAAACGAAGTCTGAATATTTAAACAAAGTCTCTGAGCGACGAAAAATAAATGAAGAGTGGCGAAGATTTATGTGCCCTTTTTCGACTCCAATCAATGTTTTATCTACAAGTTGAGTAGACGGTAATTAAAGGAATATGGATACCTAAGGATACGTTTTACGACTAATGGTTTATAATCACACTTATCTATGTCTATACAGGTAAATAAAATTGAAATGTCTGTTTGTTATTCCAAAATAACAGCTTTTGAAAATGAAAATGAAAATGAAAATGATTTATACAGTTTAGGCCCTGGTAAGGCACTTATGAATGTCGAGGAATTTACCACCGGTTCGGAAACTAGCCTTCTGAGAAGAACCGGCAAGAAACTCAGCTGGCATCATGTACATTTCATTACACAGAAAACTATGATAATTACAATAAAAACATTTAAAATTATTCACAATAGTGAAAATTGTATCAGCATGCATGTGTAAAAATAATAATTAAAAAAGTAAAAACAATACCAAATGATTTACATAACGTCACCGGAAAAGCAAAACTACTAAAGCGCCATTTTGGCCAATATGAGTTATATATATCGTTGAACTGGATTTTTTTTTCTGCGTCGATTGGTGTAGGTTTCATAAAGATCGAAGCCAATTTTTGGCGCTTCAGCACCTGAAAAATATGTGATTTTTCATATTTTCCATTCAACGAAAAATCCTTACGTAATACAAATCTTAACCTTTTTTTTTAATTTGTCAGATAAGTAATTTTTTTCACTGTCATTATCCACTTTTTCCTCATTCAGCAAGTCAAAATACTGTAGTTTGTATCATTATAGTCACTTCAGTATTTTTTGCTGGTTGCAAACATACCTGGATTGGGTTGATAAGTAAATTTGCTTTATGCAGGTATTGATGAACATGGCGCTTTAGTTTATTCTGTCTACGCACTTTTCTGAGGGGAGACGTGATTAGTATTTTTACTTTACGGATTTATGTATTTGAGTGTCTTTTAAGAAGTGTTGCATTCATGAAATCGACGAATAAGTATGGTAAGCATGGTAAATTTAACTCGAAAAAGGGCCTATGGTTCGTTTAGTTTTAAAAAATGTCAAAAAATATTACGTTTAGTCTTTTGGAATTAAGTTTTGTTATTATTACTAGTAGATAAGTATTTAGTATTTTGTGCGAGAGTTATCACTGGCACACTAGGTTAGTAAAAAGATCTACAAAATATTTCTTCAAATTGCCTATTAATTTTGGGTGTCAATCTAGTTTTAATCAATTTCTACTGATAATAATGAATATCATAATAAGTAATAAAAAATATCATAATGAATAACATAATCCATGGGCTGGTAATATAATTAAATGAGGTTATCATTAACTTTTTGAAAAAACCTATTAAAAACCTAGCTATTATACCATGATTTCTTAAATGAAGAATATTCTTTTATCATCTAAGCTACCGAGATAATACTAAAATTTATTCATAATTATCTCGTACCCTTCCTCGATATCATGTGTGGACGGTGAAATATTTCTTCTCTTACATTTCTCTATAGGTAATCATCTCTGTATTGACTCACTATCTACGCATATCGTATATCTCACAATCCATCAATTATATTAGGTCTTCCTCTACCATTATGACTATACAAATTCATACACGAAACTGTTTTCACATCATTGTCCTCATCGGTTCGTATACCATGGCGTGTCCATAGCAAAAGCTTATTCTTCAACTTAATTACTGGTGCTACATAAAACATTCCCTTTTAAATTAATCCTAATTGTCATTCTAGTTATGCCACACATCCATTATCTCAATTGATTGTTAGTTCCTTTCACCCCTTCACTTCGTAGCTCTATATTCAGGTCCATACATATACAAGCAGGGATTATAATTGACTTGCATATTATCTCCTACAGTTTATGGAGGAAGAGGTAGTCCAATATTGTCCCCGTGAACTGCTGCTGTTTCGTCCATCATCAGCCGCAAAGCCAGTTTAAGCAGACTGGTTATCGTACATCGCCCGAATTTATCTTCGCAGGACATACCACCAACTCCACCTATCACTTTTCCCCAAATACATACATAAGCCCACGTACTCCGAATTTGACCTTTGTGTAAAAGATTGTTAAACTAATCATGCTAGCTCTTCCTTAGACACCCTCTATGGACACTTCCACTCACATTCGCTCTATAAATTTATTTCGACAATCGCCTTTCACTCATCCATTCGATGTCCATACCATCTCAAAATACTTCTTTCAATTCTGGTCACCACATCATACTTCAACTTGTAACTGTTTCTTATTACAGTATTTTTAATTCGATCTACTATGGTAACTACCCAAATGTTCATACTAATAGGACACGAGCTTTATTATTCCATAATAATTAGCGTCTAGCACATCAGCTTTGTTGTGAAAGATGGGTACGAGCTTTGGCATGCACCATTCATTGGAGATCACCTCTTCATACATAGCTAGCGCAGCTTATTAAAAAATAGGGTGAGCATTCATACTTTTTTTAACAACTTTCATCTCCTCTCTTTTCCATCCCATTCTACATTTCGGCAAATCATACCTGTATTCACTAGTTTACCATTCGATATACCGTTCCACTCACTAGTATCATTCAAAGACGCTTTATAGTATACTATAACAGAAGATGGCTGCATCTTTCATACATATTACATGCTTAAGATATTTTGCATCTACCTCACTGAGTTTTTTAAAACGGCATAGTCTATTTTCGCTCCAGATCCATCATGTGAATATGCTAGATTATTCATCATAAAATTTTTGTTTCTTCTGGCGAAGAAGTTGTCAATTTGTTGGAAATCATGGTAACTTTTACAGCAGATAATAGTGACTATGAGTTTCCCCAATGTTCGAGTCCAGATGTACCACAATCTTCAAGTATTTACTTACTCTCTTCACAATTCTAATTTATTCTTTCAACTTCACCATTTAAATTTCTTCTCCTGTCATCAATTCCAGCTTTAAGAGGAAACATGCCTTCATACTTTCATTGCATTCATGTCAACTGTCAAATATTATTGTAGCAAAAATTATCCTATCACTCATTATTTTCCCATACATCATTCATTATTCAATTTACTATCAAACACATACATGCCATTTGGTTTGCATTGACTTCCAATGTGATAGGGCTTGTAGCCTTTATCAATAGCTCTAGCTTTTGAACCCTTGAATTTCATCTTCTAAAGATATACCACATTTGTAAGTCTTACTTTCAGTACATCAGCTAACTCTAGTCTTCTTCTAGTCATGGCCTATATGGTCTAACTTATACACATCATCATTTACGACTGGTCTTCTCCCTAGCGTCAGCTATCCATTGGAAAAAAATATTGCAAAATAATTATTTAAGCACTTAACTATTTTATTGAAAAATATAAAAACTGGGTAAGTAATAACAAGCAAAGCATAAATTGAAGTTCGAATTAAAAACGTTACTCAAAAAGACTTGTTATTCCTATGAATTTAGTATGCAGCTAGTACACATTATTAGTTTTTACACTTTAGTATGACGGTTAAGAAAAAAAAGATTAATTTTTGATCCTTTATCTGTTACTTATGGCGTTTTGGCATAACAATGATACCATCTAATTGTGCTTTACATCATTTTTCCAATCGGTCTTGACACATTTTATGGTGTTTAAGTGATATTTACTGAGTGTATAATCTATTCAAAATGCGTGATAGTACTTTTTCTTAACAAACATTTCGAGAAATGTGGTTTGTCAGTACTTTTCGTTCACTGCACTTAAATATTATTACGGAGATAAGTAATTTCTGCTTACGAACTATACAGAGCATAAGTACTAAAGCGACAGCTATCTCCTGAATTACAGGAAATATGCTGAAAATCTTTATTTCAGTACATAGATAATAAATTCACGATATTTGTTTTCCTTTACTGTTTTTCGATTGGAATTATAGGAAAAGAGTTATGAATTTTTTTGTTAAAAAAAAAACTTTAAATCGCTCTACTGTAAAATGGCCATTTGGCGCTTTAGTATTATAGCCTTTCCGGTGACGATAACATGTTTGCGTACCATGTCATTGCCAGGAGGTACTTGTGCAGAGTTTTAATTCCATATGTCTTTATCATTTATGTAATCCGAAATTGTATAATAAGCTTTCTTCATCAGTACAGTTTTAACATGTGTCTTAAATTTATCATAACTTAACGCGTTTATTGACTGTGGGATTTTATTGTAGAAACGAACGCAGTTCCCTACGAATGATTTATTTACTTTTAATAATCTGAGTCTAGGCGCTACAATTTTGTGTAGTGTTGAAATGGAATGAATATCAGAGTTTAAATTGAACAGATGAATATTTTTTTTTATGTATAGCAAATTCTCACAAATTTAAAGTGACGGTAGGGTAAGTATATTTATGTTTTTAAATTTATCTCTCAGAGAATCTCGGGGGTCCAACGAGTATATTGCCTTGATGGCTCTCTTTTGGAGTACAAAAATTGAATTTAGGTCTGCTGCGGAACCCCATAACAATACGCCATATGACATGAGACTATGAAAATAAGCGTAGTAGACTAATCTAGCAGTATCGATATCCGTCATTTGTTTAATTTTTCTAACCGCAAACTCAGCTGAACTAAGCTTTTTTGACAATGTTTCAATATGAGCGCCCCATTGCAATTTTGAATCTAGGGTAAGACCTAAGAATACGGTGCTTGCGACCAAATCCAGTTTAATCCCGTCTAATGATATATTTGTATCTATTCGCGATGTATTAGGTGGTGAAAATCTGATACATTTCGTTTTTTTAGAATTTAAAACGAGATTATTGGCATCAAACCATTTTGAAACAGATGTTAGAGTTTCGTTTAGTGCATTAAGATTTTTGTCTTTTCTACTCACTTTAAAAACTAAAGATGTATCATCTGCAAATAGAATAATATCACAGATATTGTCTACAACAAGTGGTAGGTCATTTATATATGCTAGAAACAGGAATGGACCTAGTATGGAGCCTTGCGGCACGCCTGTTTTGATTATTGACCCTTTGGATGTAACCCCACTGATTTTAACTAAATACATATGAAAGTATACTGTATACAGTACTGTCATAAACAAATAAATAAATACCTACGAGGCTGCTGGATTAAGATACATTTTGAAGTTGCTGGATTGATTTTGAAATGGAGTAAGTGACATAATAGCACTGCTAGTAACTTATGTAATAAATATTTTTGCATTTCAGCTCACTAATGTAATTACTCAGGTAACAAAAAATTAAGAGCAACTCTAAAATGCAAATTGCAAAAAGTAGATAAATTATACCTGAGTCTTGACGGCATATGAAGGCTTGAATGGGCCCAAGCCGGGCGCAGTTGCATGCACAATTTGCCAACAGGGTTCATTCATTTCACTCGTTCATTCGCGACCCGTTCATGCGAGAAAATCGCCTCGCAACATTGTATCACATAATAGTACCTATTATAACTTTTTCAAAATTGACCATCTATTCTCATTGTCTTATGTAGCCTTCTAGTGTTCTAGTAAAAACAATTAAATTTCAATTATATTCTGTAGCTCAGGATTTAATATCTCAATAACTTGCTCTTACTTGTTTTTTAATAGTAAAAATAAAATAATAAGTTCAACCAAGAGTGTTCAAATCTTTTAAAGATTTGATATAAATAGTGGTATTTATGTATTATCAATTTGTCCTGTTATGTAGCACCTATTCCAAGTTCATAAAAAAATACAATAGAGTCGAACCAAAGTTAAACTCGGCGGCTTACTTCCATTTCCAGTTGCATTTCCGTGTCTTCCATTTTCTTACTGTTTGTTGTATAGTAAACTTGGAGAAGTGCTCTACTCGAGCTCAAAGGAACTTTGTCTTTCAAAACTATTAAGTAACTATTATTATTTTACTCGCGGTGCCAGTGCAGTGTTTAAATAACATTAATGAAGACTCATTTTCATTATGATCAGCTTGAAGCTGAATCTTTAGAATTATCCAAAATAGCACGAGCAGTTTGTGCGTAGCGGAGCTATAGTGGGATTATATTTCAGTATGTATGTGTTCAATAATCGTATCACTGCGTTAAGGTCTCAATAAAGTGACGTCAACTCATTGAGATGATAGATATTAAAAGATTGATAGTGTTACCGCCGCCTGGTGGTCGTAGCTCGTAGTCCGTAGTCCGTATCCCGTAGCTTGTAGCCCGTAGCCGTAGCCGGCAGTGTTATAGCGCGGTCCGTAGCTGCCGGCCGCCGCGCGCCGCCCGCGCCTTCGCCGTCGCGTTGCCGTCTTCCTCACAACTTCACACTTCCGAACATTTGCACGATTAATCACTTCGCATTCATCTCTTTTGTGACAGTTGCTAATTGATAACTGGAATAAACATCCTGTGGTTGTAGTTAATGGTAAGTACAGATTTCAGATACTATTTTTTTTGAATAAAAATTGCGTCTGCTATGTAACATAATTTATATAATGCATGACAATATTCCCTCATTCGTTTTCCTTCCCTTAAATGTTCGCCCAATTTCCGTTAATTTGATTTAGATGAGTCGGGAAACTAGTTGGATTGTTGCGGGTTATGTACGAAAACATGTTCAACGTCATTCTTCCGAATGGAAGAAACCACGTAATTAAGCTCTATTATAGAATTACATTGCTCTTTTCGGTTCCAACTTTTGAGAATGTATGTCTTGTAAGAAGTAAATATACACGTAAGGCGAAGTTAGTATAAATCGGAAATGTGCACATTTTATTATTTAATTTCCTCAAATGGTGCGGTTTTTTTCACAAAAATCGTCATAGTTCGCATATTTATAAACATACAGGCTTCATTCAATACCTACCTCATGAATTAGTCTACCTAATGATAACATGAAAAAGCTATAAATTTGTTTCTGAAAAACTGTTCATCAAAAAAGTGAGCGGACTTTTTGCATTTATAAATATATTGATATGATATGTCTATGTTCATTTTCTTTTATCACAATTTACAATTCACGTGCTAAAATATAATAAAAGGACAATTTCTTGATAATCGCTCAATATATATATAATATACTGACGATAGGCAACGAAACCCACTTAAATTAAATTTACGAAATTTTTCCCAAAAGGGGTGAAATACGACATTGGATTTCGCACGAAAATTCTTTTTCCGTATAATTATTTAAAGGATACTATTACGAAATGCAAGTATGGAAAAAAGTACTATCGTATTACAATATCATTGTTCAAATAGTTCCGCTGAAGTCGACGCTACAGTATTTTTTACATATTTACATTACAAGATAATATTTTTTCTTCATTTTTGGAGTTTACATTTTTATTTTATTGAGATGAGGTCACAGTGTTAGCTAGTTAGTTAATCATAAATCAGTCCATTCCTTTGTAGCGGCTCCCTCCGGAATCACAATACATTTGAATATATCTATTATCGGCAGTTCTCACAGCAGCACATTAAATATATCAATCTGTCTCTATTAGGGCTTCATCATCATCAATCAATAATGATTTACAATTCGTATTCAGATAAGTCTGACAGATGCTTATAACAATATAGATTTTGTAAGCAAGCCTACGAAATTCTGTTTTCGCATCGTGTTCTTGTTTTTCGTTCATGTTTCTTGGACGAAAAAGAAGATAATTTCGATGATAAAATTATTACAAGCTTTTATTAACTTGCAATGTATGTTTTGTTTGGGTGGAACCTTGAAACTGGAATTTAATCAGTTATCTTAATCCGATTGAGTTGAAATTTTTAGCTGTTCTTAGCTGTGTGTCGTTCTTATTCAAACATAGCAAACCATCTAAAATTATGGACTAGTTTTTTTTCCGTACTAACCTTACCTGCCACAGTATGGATATCAAGAGAAAGGTTTCCGAAGAAAAAAATATTATTTTCTTTAATTGATACAAAATTTTCAAAAAAATTTTTTTTTTAAATAATAAGTAGACTACCATGAGTACCATACCATGAAAGATCAGATTAAGCTTCTATAATTATGTAATCCAGTATTTGTAGATACATTCTGTTTTTAAGATGCATAAATATGCCAAATTTCAAGGCTTGATTCGCTATATCCCAAGATACGAGTATAACCTTGAAGCGAGACCATAAGAGCAGGTTCTGTTTTCTCTTTCATCTCTTTGGTACAATCCTAAAAAACAACAAATTTAGAAGCTAATTATACAATTTCCGAATTCATAATTGATAAGCCTATCGAAGTAGGTTTATAGTAATGACAGTATTAAGCCAATAAGCGGCTTACCGGAGCGCAGCGAAGCTTGGCGACCACAGCGACCACTGGACCATTAAGGATATTATTATATACAAACCTGCATTGTATTGTAACATAGGTGTATCAGACGTCGCGATTATTCGTGACTAGGCTCCGTCCGCGGCTTTGCCCGCGTTTTACGGATCCGTATTTAACCTTATAGCCTACTAGCGGACCTCACGCGGTCTCACTTAGTGCCCGTTCCCGCTGGAGTACGGGGATAAAATATAGCCTATATTAACCAATGATAACTCAAACGATGAAAGAACTTTTAAAATCCGTTTTATACTTTTAGAGTCAATTCGTTACAAACACAAATCTTTCCTCTTTATAATATTAGTATAGGTGTTACGCAGCAATAACACAACTTCCTATAAGTAAAAGTTATTTCGACTATTCGTTTTGTTATTAGTTATAAACACTGTTTCTATATATTATTAAGTTTTCACACTTACTATAATTACTTGAAATCGAATACACGCGTCCAAACTGAATAAATGATGTATGACCGACAATATTCTCGTATCTGCCTGCGTCTACATCTGTCTTTAATTAGTTTACCTTAGGATCATACACGCAGGCAAAAAAAGCATGATGCTCTTATTGGAAAAATAAATTTCATGTTTAAGAATAGGAAGAAATTTTTTGAGGATTCATCACAAAGTTCAACCGATCGCAGCAAAAATATTTAAGAAAAGATGATTCAATAAATATGTATCGTAGAAAAGATATAAATACGAACAGTAAAAAGACAGGCGAACATACTGTTTCGCCTCCATAATATTATGTACCGTTTTAATGAGACGCTTATAAAGCAAACTAACAAGAATATAAGTGAATAATAAGGAAACACATCTAACAAGGATAATAAACACGCTAATAATTCCCCGTCTGGAAGGGCACGTTATCTCCTCAAACAATTTGCGACGCTTGCCATTACAGTAGATAGTTAGCACGGCAATAGTGACGCAAAGAGACAATGACGGATCGAAGGCAATAGTGGAGTAATCCATCTGCAGTTGAAACGCCTGGATTGTGTGTCAGTGCCTCAAACTTACAGCCATGCGTGGCAATGCCGTGGAGATATCCATTACGGTCTGCCACTTGACGGACACATTACAAACTGCGCCATCGGAAGCAGTGATCGAGGACCTACCGTATGACCGGTAACTAGAAATGTCACTTACTTTACAAACCCTCATATATATTAAATTACTTTTGCTACTTATTTTCTGCGATGGAATAGACAATAAAAGGTATTTAAAATATGTTTCTACTTTGTATTTTTTTTAGTTTTTTAACGGTGGCTAAGTACGAATATTTAGTTCTACGACGATACTACTTATTGGGGTACCTGAAGTAAAACGACTCTAACATCTTTAAAAATTGATTTGCATGTCTTCCAAATGAAAAAAAAACAATTGTTTAATTGGACGTGGGGTGATAATGGAATAATAGGAAGAAAAAGTCTATTTACACTCATCTAATTTTCTCTATTAATACTGTGAGGTTAATTATTGCTTTTTTTAGGTGAACATAAAATATCGAATATCCTCATCAAAGTTTTCCTCACAGCCGAAGATTGGGCGTGCAAGTAAGGAATAACTATAGTTGCAATTCACCATCTTAGTTGTTTATGTGTGTATGTTCATTTGCTGCTTCTTCATGCTCAAGCAGCTAGAAAGATTTGGATAAAGTTTAGTAATTGTATGTCAGTACTGCTATATATGCTATTCCTTGTCCCCGAAAAATAAACGGTTCCTAAGAGCTAAGGAAGCTTAATTAAATATGGAGCCACTTTTGTCGCTGTTCATAAGGCAGCATAAGACCAGTTAAGGAAAATTTCCACGCCACAGTACATAGGCTAAAGTTTTATCTCGATATCCAGTTGCTTCGGGAGATTTTGACTAAGTTATATAGGATTGACATAAATCTGCAATGACCTCGCCTCCGTTCGCTCGGCCCTCGGCAAAGTATCGGCAAACTGTGAAACAAATAGAGACATGCTGTTGTTGTTTGCTCCTACCAACTTTAAAAGCTAAAATTTAAATCTCCTTTTAGGCCGTTTTGTAAATAATTTATTAGTACGTCATTACTATAAATCTCGGTTACCAGCGTGTGTTCAGAATATAAATAACAGTGGACTCTGTGGTTCGACATTTAATATATGCGTGTAGGTGCATAGGTACGTGTTTCTAGCGATACCTATGTAATATATGGGTGGTCCCAGGTAGATTTATATTTTTCAAGCACGTTTCACGTTTTACGAACAAATTTTATAGTGATTGAGAAAGTGCAGAAGTGTGCAGTTTCGCCAACATTTCGCACATCTAGCAACCGGGTGCTTTTATTAAACCTGATTCTAAAATAACGAAATCAAAATTCAATATCGCCTCTAACGTTTACTAGCTACCAATTTTATTAGGTGTCAGTTCTCTTAGCTCTTAGCATACGTCATTGAACTTGTATCTATCTATCTATCTAATACCTTTAAAGTAGTAATCCTTATATATATTTATATATGGAAACGGCTCCAACAATTTTCATGAAATTTAGTATGCAGGGGTTTATGACGGCGATAAATCGATCTAGCTAGGTAAAATTTTTAGAATATGTCGAAATAAAAACGAACGAATACTAACTAACTAACTAAAAAAACGTAGGTAATCTCAGAAACGACTGAAACGATTTTAGCGGGAATTTCACTACCAGATAGCTAATGTTACAAGGCGTAACTAAGGCGATTTTTTTCTAAATGGGTTCACGCGAAAAATTGCGGAGCCAGCTAGTAACCTATGAAACAAATGATTGTGGATGTAGTTTCAAGAGGCTGCGACTGACGCAGGATTTGAACCAGCAGTGTCTCGAAAAAAATATTTATGGGATTATTTCAGGATTTATTAGTGGGAGAAATAAAAATAAAAACTTAGTTCGATTTCACGTGAATAACTCTATGTTACAGCTGATTTTTATGCGAAAATAAAGTCTTGATATGATCAACTTTGAACGTCAATTTCTCGAAAAGGGACAAAAATATTTTTGTCATATTCTTCCTTAAATTATACCCTATCACATATTTTAAGAGTTGTCCCGGTTTCCCCGACATCCTGTATAGCTAGTTATGTACGATAAACCACACATCTTGAAGTTCAATACGTAACGTAACATCGTGCCAAATATGGTCGAAACTAAATATTATGTTAGACAATAACTTTTGCAGCTTTTGATAAGACCCTTACATAAACTAACCTTTTACTGACAAGTCAACTAAAATGTAAAACTACAAATTAAATGTAAAAATATATTTTTTAACTCAAGGTATAGGAATATTACATCATCTGGAATAAATTTACCATTATATTATAATCTTTTAATGTAATTATTTAAAAGAAAATACGTGACTATGAGATAAGATGAATTATGAGTCTGCTGGAAGGGACTGCTTAACGTGGCCAAACAACGAGCTCCGGAATATCTTGGATGAAATACACCAAGAGATAGTTTATCTTAATTATCTATATTAAAGAACTTTCCCAACAACGTTTATGTCACTTTAATATTTGAAATGAAATACTATTGCCAATTATGTGACTGATTTGAATACATTTAAATATTTACCACATATAATATCTGTCACGTTTATACAAGTATGCTCCTGCAAATAAGACGTGGAGGGCCAAGTTACCCCGAGAAATAGCGGAATTGCTGTGACTTCTATACTAAAATATGAAGCTGAAGAGTTTGTTTGTTAGAACGCGTTAATCTGAAAACTGCTGTTCCGATTTGAACAATTATTTCAGTCTTCCCTTTAATCGAGGGATATATCATCATGCTAAGGCCAATCGCGGGTAAAAGTTAGCGTTAGCCCCAAAGTAATTATACCACGCGGACGAATTCACGGGCAGAAGCTAGTTACCAATAACCATATTCAGTATGCCAACTTGCGTAGAAATATAAAATATTAAAATAGGCTTTGAAGAAGAGATACTTCATTGTGGCAAGTAATATCGTTATCGTTGCCAAAGATAAATAGATATCTTCGCTTGGTATTTAGCTTTACACTTGGGTAATTTATGTCCTAACCTAATTAGGTAACAATATTATTATTGTAAACTCAATGAGAAATGACGAAGTACTTTTAAAATTACGTCAGAGAAATAGGTCAGTTCTGTAATTAATCATTCATGCATTTTTTCAGAAGAACTTTCTTTTATTCGGTCTTTGCCTACCCCCATGGGATACAAGCGCGAACTTATTTTTGTTTGTAACTTTCTTTTATATCTAGGTACGAACCTGATTATAAGACATCGGTTAGTAATTGTATGATGAAGTTGAAGCCATTACAGAATTAAGGGACTAACTAGAATTCTTTAAAACGGTCGAACATTGCATAAAAAAAATCACTAACAATGTATGACCAAGGGTTCGAACCTAGGACCTCGTGTTTCCCAGTAGTGTTGCGACATTGCGACCAACAAAGCAGTTTTTTTCCTATCCTCAAAACATAAATTCAGTAATTTGGTAATAAATATAGATATATAGATTAATTTTTACTTTTAAATTAATAAAATCAATTATCTACCGTAACTATCTTTTTTCATATTGATTCATTTTTTATGCGCACAACATTTTTAAGATTTTTTTGACATATTAAAACTATAGGTTTATTTATATCAATGCAATAGAGATGCGTTTAGTACCTAGTTAATTCCTTTATGAGATACTTTGTACATACCTAATTATTAAAGTATAATATCTTCAAGATATACGTAATATATATATATAATCCCTCAAATAAAGCCTCCCATTAACTAATGGATTCTGATTGCACCCATGGCGACGAGAAAACATGACCGACAATTAATTAACCCCTTCGTGCTGATACATTGTCTACATACACAACGCTACATTAGGTGTGTGAATATACTTGTAGATAAGGTACTTATATTTTGTCCAACAAACAAGTTCACTGATGGTTTTTCCATTTTTTGGCTGCGACAATCCGCACAAAATTACGCACGCAAAAATAAATCTAATACAATTTACGAGTTAAATTGATAGTCACCGTGTAGTCGAATCGGTACGGTGGCCGTATGCCACTTAGTGGCTTAACAAGGTATAGTTGTCTATTTCCCGCTTATTAAAGTCCTGGATCTTTCACTAAAAACTTTTTCAATTGCGTCATTTTTGTTCAAACTTTCAGCCTTAGTGTTAAACTGTAAAGTAAGATTTATGTGGAAAATTTATAAGGCCTTTGTAATATAATTTTGTAATTTGTGCCTTCTTCCGATTATTTTACCTTCAGGATTAAAATATCCTTTTCAAAATGGCGTATTATAGCAAACTTTAAATCCCACTAATTTATAGCCAAACAGTATTAAAACATATTGGGGTAAAGATTATTTATCGCACCTAAACCACACCGCAAGCTGACGCTCACGGGCGAAATTTCAAAATGGGATTCGTTTGCGCTGCGGACAGGTAACTTCGTTCACCGGACCGGGCAAACAAAAATACGCTCTATATTAAGTAAACAAAAAGGCAAATTGCATGCTAGGTCATTCATATTTAAAATAGGTCGGGAAAAACAAATTTCATTTTTGTATTATGACGTTTTGAATATAGACAAATAATACCATACTTTTTAACTATATATATAAAGTTTATAAGTACGTCCTCAGAAAGTAAAAATAAATCAGTTTCGCCCATTTAAAGTGAGGACATTTTTTTATATTGGCAAAAAAAGAAACCCAATTAATTTACAGTTTCCAAAAACACTGAAGTGATTACGACAGTATTAAAATCATACATTAGAAGAGTTAATACATTGGAAGATGTATAAAAAAATGGAAAAAAGAACTGAAAACTTTCCTGCGCGGCTTTTTGGAATGCAAGTTAAATAAGGAATGTTCTATGAACCATTTTACGAATAGAATTTCCCCACAATGTATATCTCGCGTGGCTTGTCATGTTATCTTCAGTACCGTCATATTTTCCCTTGCATTACCATTTCCGCACTATAGATACGAATATACACTTTAAATGTGGCGCACGTACGGGAATCGTGGGTACATAAAATACATATATCATGCAACAATGTAGAAGGTACACGTGATCACACCGCTATTAGGTTAACTACCGATTCCCCATTGCACTTACCAAATAGGTATATACCTATGTTCGCATTGCCGTCTAAGTTTTCATTCAATTGCAAACTCTCTACCTACTTAAATTTATACTAGCTGTGCCCCGCGGTTTCACCCGCGTAGACTTAATTTGATGAGAGGCTTTAATTCGCGGAACCCTATTGGGAAAAGATGTTTCTACTTGTGAATGTGAAATGACATTATCTGCCAGAGGAAGGCGTTACATAGATTAGCCATAACAAATAAAAATAGTTTTTTTTATAATGTAAGTAACGTGTATACCTACTTTCATATGCATTTAGTGAAAAGGTGTTTATTTGAAATAACAATCAAACACTTCAATTTTGTTTGTCTAGTATCTTATCTTAGACCATATAAGATCGTGTATATAGGTACGTACCTTAATCAAATAAATCAAATTTAGCGGTTCGAGCGCGAGTTATTTATTTATCACTATCAATAATTCCCTATCTATACTCACATAAATCTAACTGGTTCTATCCTTCGAGAAAAACATACATTTACGTTTTAACTTACTAGTATTCAGAGTTACTGAATTTTGTTATATGAATATGACTTGGATTTTCATTTTATTAACGTCTGCATTAAACTTTATAACTTTTAACTTTACAAGTTTTTATAACCAAATTCAAACTTTTTAATACTTTGCATTTACTCCGTTGCACATCATTTATATTAAAAGTTCCATTTTTGAACTATTGATTTATACCATAACAAACTATTATTAATTTTGTTTTTTGAAAACCGAGCACTAGATAATGTTTGAAATAGTTTTCGCTGTCCGAACTAAATTAACCTGAATATGCTCATAGTACCTTCCCAGAAGGATGTCCCCATCCCCAAAGGGTGCCCCCCTTTGGGGTTGGCATGAAAAAGGAAAGGTAGGGATTACAACACCCACTTTTGACAGGAACTACAGGTCCGATTTAAAAAAAAGCATTAGTGTAGGATTGCCCATTTACCAAGGAGGTTAGGCTATATATCATCAAGCTAAGACCAAATCCACTCGGACGAAGTCGCGGGCAGAAGCTGGTATCGTCTATGACCCCTTAACACTTGAACGGTCAGCTTGCGATATTAGCTATTCGAGCTCGCGATATGGACGGCTGGACAATATTATGAAGCCTGATTTTGATAAACTCCGCACGATACGGCACAATGCTATTACCATTACCTAGCAAGATAAGATAACGCGCAATAATGAAATCGGTTCGTACAGAGATTTCTCATGATGTTCGTTCGATTGAAATAGCTTGTAGAATTTAATTACGATATAGTACCGCACTGAGCTTTAGGTCCTAGATCAAATACCAGTGCGTTTACTCTTTCAACGAAATACGTACAAAACGACCGAAATTGTCAAAGCTCTTACTAGAGTCCAAAATATTAATACCGTTTCAGAGATTAGTCGGACGGACAGACTGACATAGAAATTTTAAAAACTGATTATTTAAGTATCGTTTATACTTTCATATGCATTTAGTTAAAAGTAGTTATATAGGAATTACAGACAGACACTTTTACAGATAAAAAAAATAAGAAACAATTTTGTTTTGTACCAAATACGTTGTTTCCCCCCATTTAGATGAGGTCATGTACGGTTTGTTCTTTTAACACTGTGATGCGAGGTCGGCATTAACCAGAGGCAGTTATAGGGCCTGATTAAACAACGTTCACACTTGGATTGTGTGTCTGGACGGGAAGTACCCTTGAAAGCTTACATTAAATACGTCTGGCCTCAATTTGGAATCTATAAATGATAGGATACGAGTGTACACACAATACATATACCATTTATACCTATTACTAGTATGTAATTCTGAAAATGTTTGCGAACAATGCCCCGTGACTCTATTATGTGAATGCTCGATTAGAATATTATTTCGAATCATACTGTGAGCCTTCGTGTAGGTCAATTACCGCGCATTTACTGCAAAACCATTTGATATAAACTTAAATAGAAGTGCTCAATATAAAGTTGAATACAAAATCAACCTATATGATTTTCTAGGAGTTTGCTGTAAAACAGGTTTTGCGTTGATAGTCATTCAAGTACATACCTATTTTTTTTCTTATGATTAAAATATATACGATATTACATAATAGTCCAATAATTATACTGACAAATCGTCAAGAGTAACGAAGACGGGAAAATCCGTAATAAGTATATATTTTTATCCTAATTTCTATGAGTACGAGATTCTTAACACACCACTTTGTAAGTACTATTGGACCTTATTTTAAAGCAGTCTAGTCTAAGGTAAAAGAAGTAGTAAAAAAAAGATTATAAACATCATTAAAGTACATTTACGTGACGTAAATTACGATATCACATATTACATGTATCACATAGCGCGTGTAAAGACGGTCAACCTTAAACTGCCACTCGCATAACGGCGGCGAAAGACGGGAATGACGTTATCAGTTTTGTATAGGTTTTCCCTCCATAAACGACATACGTACCGCTACATCCGGCTACTGGTAAGGACTATGTCTAGTAATCAGAGTGCGGATTTAGGTGTCTTAAAGGATTTCTATACCTCGTTTTCTTTTTATGCGATACGCTGCTCATTATTTTGGGATATGACGATAGGATACATAATATTTTTCACAGATCTAATTTGGGCCATTCCCATATTATATACGTCTGGAGATTACTTATACAATACAATCTCGTCGCACGTAACTAAAACGGCTCATAAACGAGATGATGCTAGTAAAATATACAAACCAATATAAAAGTACTGATAGCATTGAAATAAACATAAAATTAGGGAGGTGAATATCAATTAGTAGGTAAAACGGTCTAGGAAGTATGATTAATTGAGCTGGTAAATAGTTCCATATTATAATTAAGCACCCAATTATACCACATTGAAAACAAACAAGGTCATTGATAATTTAGGTATCTAAACTACCTGAAAATTTTCAAAGGAAAACATATCAAAGTACGTATATTGACTGCCTTTATTTGAAAGATATCTCCTAATGTTGATTAACGATCTGAACATTGTAACTCCTTAAGTTTTAACGATAGCTACAATGTTATTTATTTCTTGTTAATTGAACCCAATCTTGGACTTAATCGCACCATTACATCGTTCAGGGACAGTAAGACAAATAAATAAATGAAGTCATTCACGATTCAAGTCACGGTGTCACGTGGTTTTAATCAAGGCTAAAGTTTGGGGAATCGTTAATCTACTAATGTCGGGATAAGGAACTTCGCAGATACCGCACACAGTATTCAACTGAGGATACGGAACTCTTACTATGCGCTCCAATGTGAATTTATGTTGAGCTTCAGTTACTGGTGAAAATCTCATATTACGTATAAATCATTTCCCGAAGATATATAGTTTAAATTGCATTTCTTTATATTTGTGATACATGAAAGTAATATTAAGTACGATTTGATGACAACAACGGCCTGTCCATTTCTACGTTTCATTCGGATACGGGGGAATTCTCACAGTTGCCTCAAACGGCTGTAACCGCAATGCCGAGTAACTTTTATCGAAATTTCACCAGAATCTGGTGCAAGTTAAATTTGCCAGTGAAAAGCTGCCGTGCGGGAGTGCTTGTGAGGGTGCCGCTTCGTCTCGTTAACTAGGAACTGGCGGAAAATTAAGCCTGGAACAAACCTGAGCGCGAGTTGAGCGCCATCATTGCCCATTAACCTCATAATAGGTTAAATATGCTAAGGAGCGCGCATTCACGAGTAATAGTGCGAGAGCCGCTCTTACTTCCTTCACATTACACACCGCCTTGATGTAATGTTTGCTTAGTTTCGTAATTAAACGTCATCACGTTGTGATTTGTGTGCCAGTCATTAGGTTAGTTTATGAGTCAAGGAATATCCACGTAAGCATTGCTAGGCAGTTAGCCTATCTATTTGAGATCAAAAGATTAGGGGTACTTTAGCGTAACTAATAGTCTGGTCACCGTTAAGCTAATGAGTAGATTACATAGCGGCATATACCTACTATCTTAGTAAATGATGGTGTACCCGAAATTCACGACGAGTCGAGCATCTATCTACATAGATGAGTTTTTAAGGAACGACCAAAAGGCTCATGAAATGCGACGGAATGGCGAATGTAGCAATAAACGCGCTTGGATTTAATATAAAATTATCGAGATGCCCGGTGTGCCTGACATGCTCGGGGGATGTTATTGTTTGACCTACTTCACACATTCCAAGTGTGATCCGAAGTGGCTTTCTGATTAAATTCTGTCGCTCGAGCGGTCTATATTCGATTACTTATTTTCTTTATTATCTATCAAAAGTTTAAACTACAGGACTGATACGGAACGAAGAAAACTATCGCATTTGTTTTTTTATTCTTTAAGGGTAAATCCATTAATAACAGCATTAACAAATTGCCTAGTATTAAGATTCCACTTTATAAATGTAGATTACATTTATAAAGTTGATGCCATATGTGTGCCACCCGTGTAGACTTCATGGGTGTCTTCGTTTCGCAGCACTCTTTTTTTTTTAAATAGTGAAAATCTGCCAGTGAAAGTCTCATCGAATTCGGTCCTTCCTTCCTTTCAGAAATAAGTCTGAACAACCAGACAGACAGAGCCGATAATAAAGATTATTTATTATTAGTTTTTTTTTTATGTTTGTATACTACATAAAAAATATAATTATGTATTTAGTGAACAGTTGTTAATTTGGAATAACAAACGGACACTTCAATTGTATTTATCTGTATGGATATAGATATACTGACTTACGTATTTTATTTGAAACAACGTATTCAGAGGCAATTAGAAGGCAACTAAGTAGTCTTAGCATCCCGTCTGTCCTCATTTAGTGTGCCTCGGTGACCATCTTGTGTTCTTGACAGCGTATCACGACCCCTTATTTTTTTGCTTGTATCTTAGCAGGAGAAACCTTTTTTGGACAGATTTTTTCCTTCAGTAGATTTAATTGAATGACTTTTTTATTTATCTTTTTTAATTTTTTTGATTATTCAACGTCAAAACAAGAAGAACTTCAATTGTGTTTTTAGCTCATTTGGAAGATATAAAGGATTATTATTTACTTACTAGCTGTGCCCCGTGGTTTCACCCGCGTAGATTCAATTTCATGCTTTATTTCGCAGAACCCTAATATTATTTCTAAATAAAATTAGCCTAAGACGCTCCTTGAAACATAAGCTATCTGCAAGTGAATTAGTAAAGGTCCGGTCCAGTCGTTCACGCGTGATGGCGTGATCAAGGGAAATGGGGATTCATTTTTATATATATTCGATTATATTTTGTTTATCAATAAGATGAAGGGTCATGCACAGTTGCTATTTCGAATATAATTCGATGAGCGAAGTTAGGCAACCCCAAACTAAGCCAATTGTTGGGTGACCGTGTAAACTCCGTGTCTTGGAGAGTACATTAAGACATCGGTCCTGGTTGCTAATTGAACACCATTGACAACCTTTACAGGGCCCGTAGGCAAAGTAACATTATCCTCACGCTACGCTTGTAGTAACGATACAAAATGTACGGGAATGACATTTGTCACGTGACTGATTTATTTAATTTCCATACATTTTTTTTCGTTAGCCTTAGCGGAAGCGCGATAGAATGTTACTTTCTCTAGGTCTACGGGTCAGTTCAGCCTAAAAAGTCTGACTGGTTCCAGATCACCGATTTTCCTCATAACAGGGGTTGCAATCACTTTGCGAAAAATCCCCAACAATGTAATGGATAAGGCCAGGGAGATGTCGATGATGTAGGATTATAAGGATGACTAGCTGTGCCCCGCAGTTTCACACGCGTAGATTTTATTTCATGGTTGGCCGCGGATCCCTAAAGTTAAAAAAAAATCTAAGTAGCCTAAGTTACTCCTTGTAACATTAGCTATACGTCAGTGAAAGTCCCGTTAAGATCCGTTCAGCCGTTTCGGAGATTACCCGGAACAAACAGACAGACAGAGAAAAATAAAAAAAAATGGTTATTCTATGTCAGTATCGTGTAAACTTTCATATGCATTTAGTGAAAAACTGTTATTTTGCAGTTACAAACAGACACTTCAATTTTATTTATCTGTATAGATGTATAGATAAGGTCATGTTGCTTGTGATGTATGTTAATGTATGCGAGGTAAGTGGCATTATCGTCATTGCATTCGATATCATCATAATCTAACTGCAGCCGTCCCATTGGTTGCATCAAACCCCGTACCATGTACTGCGATGCGGTCACTAAAATTAATTTGTCTACGCAATACAGATTTATCGGGCTTTGTATTTGATTATAGTCTAGACTACAAAACATTATGATGTTCGTGAACGTATATTCGAAACGTTTTGAGACTTAAAATTTCTCTTTTCTTACTTGTGTTAAATGATGCGATATAAAAGCCCATAGTTTGTGATTGTGTTGTCTTAGAAGTATAATTTTGTCTCATCTGTGTAGGAAATTTGAGAAATAGTATTAACCTTAGTATTTGATAATATTAATTATACCCCGTTTCCTAAGAAAATGTCTTGACGCACGGAAAGCGAAGTACTTAGTCCTTTATGGGTGGCCTTATTTATTTTGTTCTATAAATAATAAAATCAATCCAAGAATAAAAATTCGTATTCGATGACTAAGAATAAATTAAATATTGAAACGATAATACTTCTGCAAACCGGATGTTTGTGCGAACCGGATATGTTGTATACGTCTTATTTGTTTCCTTTAGATCAACGCTTGGCATGAATTCTGGACTGCACAAGCTTCAACACTAAGTAATCGATCTATCGCTCTTCATTTCCTACTGAAAAAAGAGTAGCATTTTATCGAGTCACTCATACTTAGTAAAAACAACTCAATCACTAACATTTACATTAAAACATACCTACATATGCTCACGCCTCTATTCCCCGAAAGGGTCTTCTCAGAGATGTTGTAATAACAACACTCTCTTTTCACCGAAGATAATTAAGTGCCAACGTGACAGATGGTGAGTCTAACGCCGTCCTATGTATAGTACATACGTCCTTGAATTACTTCTCAGACATATGAAGGTTGCCTTACGATGTTTTTCTTCACTGTAAAGCAGGTGGTGTGAAATAACTGCACATAAGTTTTAAGTAAACCTCATTGGTATGGGTCCCTCTGGGATAAGAACTTGCTTCGCTTGCAACCCCACGGCCACCACGGCGCTTTTTACAATAAAATTAAAAAGAAAAATTATTGGTTTATAACAATCGCCATTATTGAACCAAAAATGAATGTAAAACAAAAGGACTAGCGTACGAAGGTCATTCACCAAACGACTCCAAATTTCAGCACACGTTGCTAAAACAACTTCACAGCTAACAGTGTATTTGGTGTACATACAAAGTTGCCGTATGCAGCAAATTTTCCGCTGAAACATTTCTTAGTATTTTTGTTCCAGAGCGCAAAGGAGGGTAAGCAAAGAGTCGTCACGTATTTGCACGTGTTTAATTCAGGGCTGACCAGTCGTGTTAACAAGACTCTCAAGGCACCGTGCTGGTTTTTGTAAGCTGAGGCACAAAGACTAAGCTGCTGGACTAATGACTTGCTCCTCGTATAAAGCCATCATTGTCTCACTTTGTAGAAGACATTAATATTAATGGTTACCTTTAGAACAACATTTGCATTACGTTTTGTATTTCATTACGATTATTTAGTATAAATTATTCTAAGAGATTTTGGTAACATTTGCACTTACCAAACTTCTTTCTTCTCGGTTAAATTGAGTTCAATAAGTCATTATTGTATGTGGGTTTTTTTACCAAACCGTATTTTTCATAGAGTAGCATTTCTATTTATTTTTCGTTTGAATTGCTTGTAATCTCGGTTTCATAAAATATTATTTATATCTCGCACATAAAAAAAAATTATGATTCTATCACAAAGTCAATCTATCATCATATTTAAATAAATCATTTAATGTAATCTCATTGTGCGTTTACTATATATGAAAAAATACATAACTTTAAAACTCAGCAAACGTATGCTATGCAACACACAGATTCTTGAGCAACTTGTATATTTTGTCACTCTTACGTTCGGGGCCATGACCGAAAGGTTTGTATCGAGACCAAACTAAAAAACAAAAAAAAATGTTGGTGAGTCCAACAAATGAAGGGTAAATGTTTGGAGCAAGTGATGTGAGAGCTAACGGCCCGCCTCACATATATCTCGTCCTATACGACTGCGAACCGAATAACTCGCACGGAAGCTTTCAACTCCATTTGCAGAGCTCGCAAATCCAATGTTAAATATTACTCTTCACTTGCATATATTTTGTACATTATGTTCAAATGTTTTGTGAACCTTACTGAGGACCAAAAACATTATATGGGAAGGAGGTACTGTAGAGGTATTTTCTCACGTGTCTTGAGTCAACTGAAATCTTTTAAATAGATAATATCCCTTATTTGCAAGTTGGCAGGATGGCATTCGCACACAAAAGAACGATTGCAGATAACATAGAAATTACGATTTAATGTCGGGTTACGTAGATTTTGTATGCGTAACTGGTGCACGGCAAAGATGAATAAAGTCTATTCAATGTTTCCGTCGGGTGGAATTCAAAAAGAACCCACATCATCTTTGCATATGATTGGCAAACTGGAAAAAGGCGTCTGCAAATGATAACCCTCGTCATCGCAAATGCTTTTTCTTCAACTAAGCTGTGTGGAAATGTAACGATTTCTGTTTATTCAATAACCTATATTACACCGTTCTTTTCTTTTGTTTCAGAAGCAAACAACAACACAAAGTATTTACTAAACCACGACACTGAAACCAAGTATATTTGTAGTCAATTCAAAGCCACCTTGTAATCATAAGTAGCAAGTAGTTCAGTTTATTAGTGAATTATTAGACTCCATTAAGGGTATTGTAATATATTAGTGCCTATATTAAGTTAGCTGAAACATGTGGCCAAAATGCGTTGTTTGATATGATTAGTGCAGATACATACAAGTAGTGACCGTTAATGCAGTGATAATGATATGTGGGATTAATACAAGTGGTGTATAAGAATATTTACAATGTTGCCCGTGCCTCAAGATCGTATGTCGGGCCGGCGCAGCAGCTCCATCGTCAGTCGGACGCTGCTTGGACGCCGTGCCTCGGTCTACGTCACAGGTGCTCATCAGGACCCTGCCAAGGTAAACTAGATCATAACCCTTAACGCTCATGGCACACTATTATTCAGACTGCCAAACGAAAATTAACTGCTTATCCTCTCGACTGTATTCTCCGAAGGGGAAGGCAAAGTTTTACTTACAATACTCCCACATTTCGGTATTGTGTTAAAGGTCTTTGTAATAGGGTGCTAGCCCTTATCCAGGCTCCAGGCTACTATTGGGATATTACAGATGGAAAACCCAATAAGACTTTGCCCGACCCGGGGATCAAACCCAAGAAATCACGTTCCACAGTAGCGCTTGCGATCACTAGACCATTGAGGCAGATTACTTTTCCGGGTAAGTACAAATATTAAAACTAATTAGGTCCCGCTAACTTTCCAAGAAGTTCAATTGTACAACTACAATATACTCTATTTTGTATTATATATATATTTATATATCCTAGATTGTTTAAGTTTCAGCAGCGCATTGTTCTAATTCCTTATCTTCCTATATTTGTTTAGGTTTGATTACACAGAGCTTATTGCAATGGATCCAATAAGGAGGTACATGCGAAACAATGGCTACCCGCATAATTCAAAATCGTGATCGGATTCAGCCAGAAGGGTTATGTAATATTTACTCGATGATTGAGTTAGAGTTTTGTTGTCGGTCTGTGACTTGAATTCGGAGGTAACAGCTGAGCCGAATTTGCATTATAAATGGTCGGTAACGCTCGACAAATGGGTTCGAGAACACGAGTCAATTAGCGAGAGCCGCTTATCAAACCGGATTACAAATGTGTCTAATGACGGGTACCTGTCCTTTACTGTAATTCAAGTTCTCCTTCGCACTGTTATTGAAAGGAAACGATGAGACGTGTCATATGCATTATATACATTTAGGGTTTCTTAATCTTACATGTATTACTTCAGATTTTGTTTTTATTAGAACGAAGATAAAAGAAAATATTGTTATAAAATACCATCGTACGAAGGCAATAAATAAATAAAGCTTTTACAATTTAAATCGCATCCTATTTATAAATGATCAATCTTATCAAAGGAATGTTGATAGTAAAGTGTGGAATGATAGCTCAGCTCAAGTTTATTTTTAAGACGCTCTATAACAACACTGGCCGACAGTAATGCCGAATCGAAAGCGTGATAAAGAAAGTTGTACGTTTGTTTTATTATGATGGTTTCTCAACACAAAGACAACAAAAAACTCATCCATTCTGCAAGTATTGCGTAAACAATTTTACATCTTATTTTATACCCAAGTTATGTATTTGAGGAAGTGTTTTCGGTTTCTTCTTCCTTTACGCAAAAAATCACGATTCACTATTTAAGTATACTCGTACTTTTTGAAATGGCTAGAAATATCGGGAAGCTATGGATTCTTCTTACCCGAAAAATAATTCAGCAGAACTAGAGTCCGTAAAATTACCTGCAATATAGTTCTGCGAAGCGGTTGAATTTATAAGGTACTTTGGAATTATACTTCACATTCTCTGGTTTTTGTGTGACTAGTAACAAGTAGTGACGATAAGTTTAGTTGAAATTACAAAACCAACTGGCAGTGTCATGCTGACATTGAGTTTACAAATAAGCGTCCTACTAGCAGGTATGTAACTGCCGAGGCGTCATTAACCGAACGAGAAACTAATTTAAGTGTTAGTCCCCAAGGCGGCCTTCCACCGTACTTAATACTCGTGAACCTCTCACTCAATTCAGTGTTTTCTACTCAACTCATTACAAATTCTGGGTCTGCAGCTGTTCGAATATTAGACGCAGTTCGTGCTGAGGGGAACATTTATAATGAAATTCGGTAATAAGTTACATAAAGTTAGTGCACGATCTCACCCAATGTTTACGAAATACGAACTAGACTCCCGTAAACAAACTTTTATTCGACTTGTAAAATTAATTGGGATTGTTCATGAATGAATAACAGAGACGGGCCGAGTATAGAATTCCATTAAGGTTTCCGCCCGAAGGCGCAACAACACGACACCTAAGTATAAATATAAGCAATGTGTACAAACAGCGTAGAGGCACGTACGGTATATGAGTGGTGGAGGAGCATGGCGTGCTTACGTAATACTTGCGGCTAATATAACAACACTGGGTGCGCTTCATCTCATCCTGCCGGGAGCTACCGTTCTTCCATTCACTCGCCGAGCAATGTCTTATTCTGAATAACCTAAATTAAACTGTAGGTAGCGTACCTCACCAAAATGTATACGCACGCTTTTAATGCCGCGTACTGTTTTGTCTGAAAACAACAATAGTCTCGTTGTAACCAAATCTGGTCTCGCAATGTGCGCTTTCAGAGCAATTTTCTTCCGAAAACTTACGTTGTGTAACACCCTGACATAGGTCGTACTAACATATATAACGTTATTACTCATAAACTCCAATAAATTAGAGTACGTTACCTGGTACAAATTACATTAGCCATAATTTTTCTCGCATCGTTGGAAAAGTACAGAATTGCGGTTCAGTAAGATTTCCAATTTTCTTTATAATGCTCGTTACAAGAGCGGCTAGGAGATGAATGTAAGGCAATTTGAAAGCGTTCAGATGAAATGGAATTTCAAAGGTAGGTTGGTGACTGCGAATGAAATTCTTTGGGTTGCATCAACTATCTTTAGCTATAAAAAAACGTTTAAGGTTTAGGTAAAAAATCATACACTATTTAAAAAAAATCATGTGACTGACTTATCCTTTACTTGTCAAATCGAAAATATCATCTTTCCCATTCAAACAATTGCACTGACTACAACCTATCCAATTGGAAGCATAAAGTATTTCGCCGTCAAAGCTAAATACATAGCTATTGTCATCGTCAAATTTATCTTTAGCTTTAGAACTATTATCGCACAACCAAGCCGACTTCATGAAGTGGTGGCAGTTTCTACAATACATTAAACGTAATAAGAGAACTGAATATACTCTAAGCATTACACTCTTCTCAGGGTACCTTCACAGACGAAGAAAAATTACTAGAGAACTTGATTACATAACCATATTTCCCAGAATGAACCTAACATAAGCTAACTAAATGACTTTATTAGTGAATATTTACGATTGTTGAATACGCATTACATAGTGCGCGAAGTTACTCCAATAAACTAGAGAACACCTGTTCAATTCAAATCTCTTCACATGATACTTGTTTTGAAATATTTACTGTATGGCTATTTATTAACTCAAGAATGTTAAGTAAGTATAGAGTCAGCGTGATAGTAAAAAAATACTATCTTATAAAAAAGCAAAGATATACGCTTACTAAGCATGACGTGACACCCCGATCTGACATTACTGTCTTTTGTCCTTTCATATCCTCAACAACTCTTTCTCTCTCTCTCTAGTCGTTCCCTCATGTCTGAGGATCGTGGTCATCAACAAGTGGTCCACACTTGGAGTGAACTATTTGTCTTCTGAACTATTCTGTCCATCGCGGCCCTGACGACGGAGCTAAACCTCGGTGACCTGGAGTCTTTTATTTGATCGGTCCATCTGATAGGAGACCGGCCTCGGGCTCGTTTGCCATTTGTGTTCCCAACTACGATCAATTTCTCCAGACTCTCATTACCCCTTCGCATTATGTGGCCAACAAATCAGTCAGTCAAATAAACCAGTAGAAATTGAGATATTGAGCGCACATCCTTCTTAGGGCCTTAGATGCGTTTTCATTTTCCACTACGATCAGATTATGGTATCTGATCAAGTTTCTTATTTACTATGGGTACCAAGTGGAACCATGTCCGCGTGCCTTATCTTCTGTCTCTGAAGGTGTAGAACCCCATCCACTTACCAAAACATTTTACCTATGTATAGCCTTGTGGAGTTGGTTTTGAATGTCTGTGAAGAGCTTAAATATTTATTCAATATTGGTAGAATCTTCTAAGTAGACACTTAAATTCCATTAGTAGGATAAAACAATATCAAATTCCTTTCTAATTTATTTACATATTAAATTCCATCGTACGCATGCAAAATTTCTTTACATACCAATATCTTGGCTTCCAATAAACCCGGGTTATAACGGGCTCCACGCATTCACGACAAAATTGTGAGGCACATATTTTCTTTAAACTTACTTTCAGGTCTGAAATTTTATATCTTGTCATATTTTATTGTATATTTATTTTTTAAGATTGATATTTCATATATCTTTAAAAACTTATGCTGCACCAAAACCTAATCTGATGTCCTAAGAAACCACGTCCTTCATACAGATTTGATTATGTACTTATATTATTTAAAGTTAACTGCTATTTGACAATATCAAAGTTTTCAGGAATAAGAAGCTTAAAAACGTTTAAGTCAAACACATCCCATAACTTTCAGTGAATTGGAGAACATTTAAGTTAGTAGTCAATGTTTTCTATGAATGGTATAACAACGGACAACTTTACTTCCGACAGCGTTTCGAGAAAACAAACGTAAAAGATATTACTTTTCCAAACTCGCGTGCGACCGCGCCTTTTTACAAGAAGCTGAGCAAATATTTTTCATCCAAAGTCACTCTGTTGTGATGAATAAAATTACGTCGGGGCAATGAGGCACCAAGTTTTTAATTTTCAATAAAATTCACAATAATATTGCTCAATTCAATAATTTACATTATTAATAAAACAATTTATATTATTATGGTTTTTCATAATATTTCAAGTATATTTAGATCTCCACGCGCTCCTTAAGGCTCCTTGATTAGACCTGCATAATGTATTTAACTCTCACTCGGAATATATATTTAACGGCGATAGACTCACCATCTGTCACGTTGTCACTTAATCATCTTCGGTGAAAAGTGGGTGTTGCTATAACATCACATCTGCCTACCGCTTTGGGCCTTCGGGGAATACAGGCGTGAACATGTGCATGTGCTTTTCTTATGACTTTCTCTATATGATAGGCTTATCCACATATCTGAATTATTTCAAATTTAAAATACAGTTTCAAAATCTTAATCTACAAAACTTCCTACATTTGCGTACGTCGTTCATTATATTCATTGCGAAGAATTGTTTATTGAAGCTCTCAAATCTAAAATCTAAAAGCGTTCAGTATCAAGTGTTGAAACAGTTACGACGCTTATCGATATGGAACAGACTGCAGACTGCATTGTGTTCTACCACACAGGACGTGCTACGACATGCTCACCCGCCTCCATCGACCTATCTTCTGAGCACACGTTACTAATATATATCGTACCTAATATAAGAATTCAATGCAATTCATCCATATTAATATTATAAATTTGTGAGCTTGCGAGACAGGAAGATTTCACATAAAAGGTCAACCCCCCATTTGAACCCTTTAAGGATGGAATTTCCCAAAAACCCTTTCTTCATGTATACATACACCTCACCAAGTACATCCTCCATATTTCATGTCTCTAGAAAAAGCGGTTTAGGCTGTGCGTTGATTTCAGTCACTGAATTGTATGTGTATAGACAGGCTAATGTTTTGTGTCTCTTACATTCACGGCATAACCGGTGAACCGATTTTACTTCAATAAAATTAAAAACTTAAACTACACGGACAGGCATGGGACACTTTCAAATATAACGGGATAACTGGGTTAGAAATCACGGGTAAAAGCTAATAATGTATTATACGACCCAATTGAATTTCCTACTAACGTCAGTTGCCAGAAGTTATAGGAAAGACTGCAAATCACAGCATAATGAGGTCCCTTTTTAAAGCCAACATAAAACTCAACTTAATAAGAGTCAAAACTTTATGAGCGCCTACTTTTAATTCACGTAAAAATCCTGTCTACTTTAGAGCAGGAACATTAACAAGTTCCTAAGGATTTGAGTAACAAAGTTGGCCGTGTAGGTATAAAGCGGTAACTTATTCCTGAATAGAATGGGCGACATCGGTTCGTGCCTTTTGCCTTTTTTTGGGTTTCGCTAACCTCGTATCTCACGACCTTTCCGCACACCACTTCCTCAATACGTTGGCAGATATACCCGCATTAGCATTAAATTACGGTTCAAATGTGGTCAAAATATTCCCAAGTACAACATATTCGCCATTAATTGGTAAACAAGCTGTTTTTAAATCTCTGCACTTCTAATGATATATTCAGTGCAAAGTATTTTATATAATTTTTTGACACATTGAAAAAAGGTTTATCTGGATGGATTTGGTATGGTAGGCGCAATAAGAACAACTAAAAATACCAACGCATTCCGCATCCCGCAAAGTCAGTCGCGGTCAACAGCTAGTATTTAGATAGATATTCAATTTATTTAATTTTATCCTACAGTTGCCTAAAATAAAAAACCTGCTCTCAGATACTCAACATTAGATAATACGGTCTCTGCATGCTTGTAATTCGTTCATTAACTTAAGTTCTTCGATTAAACTACTGCGTCAATAAAATTTGTAGAGTAGAACGTTCGCAGTATGTGGTGTACTGAGCGAACCTACTCATTTAACTTTCAGGGTTGATTGCAAAAAGTATCAAACACTCCGGTAGGTTATGACAGAAGTTTACCCACCCAAACTCGGCCTTTACTTCGGCTCGTGTCTGTTCGTTTTAAGCCGCACGAAGTATTTTGAGTTACATGTTTATTTATCTATATTTGCGAATTGCGAGAGCTCAATAGTATGCTATGAATAGTGTAAGCCCTCACGTCAGTCTATAACTAATATGAGTACGGTGGCAGTATTAACTCAAGCTGACATGAATAAGCTGGCATGTTGGTTTGTTACTATATTGTGTCGTTCTTATCCGCAGCAAAGAAGGACGAATAGATGTGATTTTTAGACAGGCGTTTTTTTATATCTGAAAAATAGACGACCTCTGTGGGATAGATAGTAGACTAAAGTAGATAAATCACATATATAATCTTCATTTCATATAAGTATATTAAAATATGGTTACGTATAAAACCTACGATAGGAGATAGAGCGAGGAATATAATATGCATTATCGCGACGCTCGATCCCCGTTACGCTTTTCTACACGACTGCTCTCGTGTAGATGTACGCAGATATGACTTCGCTTATCACGAGTTTTTGCTTGACTAGTTTTCACTTATGAAATAAAATACGAAATCATCATATTTCATTCGATTGACTATCGAATGTGAAACGACATGCTACGTGCCCATCTTTTATTAATCTGTAGGGGGTGGGTGTAACGAAAAGTCTGTATTAAATGTAAATAATGTATAATACGATTGCCCGTCACAAGTTACACAATAGGGATGACAAAATGAACACAAAAAATAACTAAAAACTCGGAAGAATACAAAAGAGGCGCGAACGTTACAATCGGTAGGTAAAACATCGACTCGGTTTCACAGAACCCGAACGCAGACTACTAATGCGCATGTCACGCCAATCGTTGTATGCGGCGGCGCACGGTACTCACGCGCCGCAGAGCAATACTTATAGCTTAGTTGAATTAGTTCACTACTCATAATAAAGAGGGCGCTTACCCCTTGATGTGTAGACGAGAAGGCCACACGCTACAAATCGTAATAATATGTATCTAGTAGACGTTTTAGTCATAATATCTGACGTATAAGTATACTTATAGCTAGATTAAATAAAATCTAATATTTGCTGTGTGAATCGTCGTGTGATAATAGAGCAGATTTTTCATTTTCAGTTAGTGAAGCGCGAATAGGCGTGGAACAGAAGGACTGTGAGTTAAATCGACAAAGTTGTTGAGACAAACTGTGCCATCCGCCATTCATTGCTACCGAACGGAGCCGCAAGTTTCAATGAAAGCATTCAAAAGTTGGCCGGTCACAGCTGTGCTCTATCTTCTATATATACATCATTTCTTACGAAAAATTAACCTGATGAACCCATTTAAGTTTCGTGCCAATCGAAAATGTTATTTAAGTTTAGTTTTGATATGTCCATAGTAGAACTACAGAACGAATAATCAAATTATTTATACTAATATTATATTGCCTCTGTGAGTCAGATGTGCTTGTCCCGCGGAGTTTTAAGTGTACGTCCTGGTACCATATTCGAAACCATAAAATTGGTAATATTCAGTCGAAACTGTGTATATAACACATCCACCTTATACCTAAAACCCTTCGGGGATCTTTTAGGAATACTTTGAAATATAATGTGTATACTTAAACTTATCAACTTAATATTCTAAACGCAGAAATTAATGAAAATGGATATACACACTCGACGATAAAATATGATTCAGGGCGATATTGCAGCCATAACATACTCGCTTAAAATACGCTACCTTATCAAATAACTTCTTATACATTCGAAGAGAACGGTGAGTCGGTGACATTTTTAAAATGAGATAAGTCTAGCGCAAAATGTAATTTTGGTGTTGCAGCGTCTAATAAATCCAGTGGGTAAGATGTGGCCTCGTTGGCAAATTTTTTCCGGTTCGGTAGGTTTCTACGAGCACAATCTGCCGAGACTGCTGGGAGGCTGTATATCAGTCAACGTCCGAGGGGCACTTTAATTGTACCCTAATTTATGGTCTGATATACCGAGACTTTGACTTTTGCCTCTAATAGCTTTCAGAGCGGCCTTCTAAATATGTAGGTAGGTGTAGGTATCAGCGCGTGGGTGGTGTACCTAATTATGACGCTTCGATGGATATCATGAAAACAATCTCCTGCCTATACTGGGTAGGGTATAGTATACCTACACATATAAATAGGTAGTCCTAAACGCTGATTGCCGTAGCCTGCAGCGCCGGGTAAAATACGAGTAATTAACGTTCAACATCCAATAACCGTTTTCATAATCTACACTCGCTAGCGTCTCCGACAATATTTGTATGAGAAATTGTACAGCGCCTCGTAGCGGTGACGTGAAGAACTAAAATATCTCATACAAGTATTGTCAGTGACGCTAGCAAGTATAGTTTACGAAAACGATGGCAAATTTGTAATAGGAGTACTGATGTTACAAGGAGTAAGGCTACTTTTAAAAATATAAGCGTCTGCGTAATAAAGGCACTCATTAAATTAAATTCATGCGGGCGAAACCGCGGGGCACTATTTTATTACGTATGTATACCTTTTGGAAAATGAATTAAGGATATGTATCTGAAGTTGTATGGTAAGGTAAATTGTAAGGTAGTGCTGGTTTTTGTGTAACTGAAATATATTAGGTGTAATTTTATATTCCGTTGCTCAGTAGGAAGTTTTGAAACGTCGAGATATTGGGATCCATTCCCAACTCAATCTAATATGTATTGGCTATTCCATTTTCTTTGACCATTTCTATAACTATGTATTTCCAATTGTCACATTTGCGTATTCATATCCCCTTATCTCTTTCTCTTCTGTAAAGGTTATCTGCGTAATTTAGTTGTACTGATTTTGTGATAAGACTCTGGATAACAAGTGTATATTTTTTTCTTTATTTATGGTGTGTGCAATTGAGAATAAATAGTTTTCTTGTGTTTACTTCGAAAGTACTTTATCTAAAATGTGTTCACTATAGCCGCCGCTACTAAGAGCCGTTGTAAGCGACGCACATTCGAATCGCAGCGGGTAATGTCCCAACTAGTTTTACAAAAAAAATAAGTACAGTGATTTCACACCAATGGTGAAGGAAAATATCTATGAGGAAATCTGTATATGTCTCAGAAATAATTCAAAGACGTATGTGTAGTGCCTGAAACAGCGATACACTCACCATCAGTCACGTTGGCACTTAATGATCTTTGGTGAAAAGTGGGTGTGGTTGCAACCTCTCTGCTCACCTTTTCGAGGATTTTCTACGATTGCGATTTTAAATACAATACTCTATTAACGTACGTAAAAGCTTCAGCAAATTATAGTTGATAGTCTGAGATTTTGTCAGTTCTTTCATTATTCCCACCTATATCGGATAAGCTGTCAAATGCATTTGTTTCGCCAAAGGCGAAGGAATCGGCAGGTGTTTATGACTGACTTATTAAACGACTCCGGGGCTGGTTGTAAATAAATAATCCATTTGAGCGGAGACCTCGGAAAATTTCATATTTTATCCACATGTTACCAGGTTTCCGCGCGCCACACGTGTCGAAATATACATTTATGTGATCGTAAAATGTTCAGCTACTTATGTTCATGTTATTATGAAATCCAAGACATGAAACTGCACTAGAGTTGACATATGAAACGAGACCCGTATTTTGATAAGAATTTCAATAATTATCTTCACTCCTTCTCGAAGGGGTAGGCAATGGTAACACCCACATTTCACCGAAGATAACTTAGCCACTATGTCAGATGGTGAATCTGCCATGGGTATTAGAATTTTCAGATAGTGGATGCCACTACTGCGAAATACGGCGTCCTGTATTCGATCCCCGAGTCAGGCAACGTAATCTGTAATTTAAATTCAATTTCAGATATACAAACCATTTTATAGAAATATTCATCGTAATGACGCAATATTTCTACGCAGGAAACAATTTTGTTTAATCTCAATTTGATTTCGTTTCGTGTTCACTGCTGCACTTCAACGCTCAATGCTCAGGAGGATATATTGCTTCTGTGTGAATTCCATATCACAGGATAGTTGGAAATCTTTCCTATATGATTTGATAATTTTGTGACCTTATATAATGTTGCCAATTTAGGTATTCACAAAAATGTCTTGTGCCTAATCAACTGGATTTCCTAACACTACGTAAATTCAGTGCGTAAAGCAAATGTACCTAAATATAACACGAATCATATTCCCGTTTCGAAATAAAGTATAAAGTTTATAACAAAACTTTCGTCTACCGGGTTTTTTGAAGCAGGTACCTAGTTCACAAAATTCGAGCATGCATATTTCAATAATGTTCATATTACTTTGTTTTATATTATTGTTTTGGTTATTATATTATGACGCGTCTTTATAAACTTTTCTCATCCAGCTTTCAATCATATACCGCCATCTATTGACTTTAGGAAGAAATTCTTCAGAGAAACTCGAGGTTCACTTGGTCTGTGTATGCGGTGAGCGATATGATACAGTTGTAGTTTCATGTATCCGTCGATAGGTGTCTCTGAAAAACATTTTCGATCACTTTTATATTAAGGACCTATAGCACCGTTATATATACGTTTAGTAAGCTTATACTGTACCGATCTATCTCATATTTAATGTATTGAACATTAATAGTAGGTACACATGTGAAAAATAAAAATTTGGGTGTCTGTTTGTATTTTTAAATCTGTTCTTTTTGCTTTTCATTGAATGTGTCTGAAAATCCTACTGTACAAAAATAAAATAAACTGGGTACTTTTTTTATCATATTTTTTCTGTCTATCAGCCTAATTGTCTGTTGGTTCCGGCAAATCTCTGGAACGACCGGACCGATTTTAACAGGACTTTCACGGGCAAATAGCTATATAATAAGTTACCATGGCTAAATACATTAATTTTAGAAAAAAAAATAACTTAGTGACATCGTTTTTATTGTTAAAATCCTACACGGGTAAACCCGCGAAGCACAGTTAGTATTACAATATATTACTTTATCTATACTAATATTATAAAGTGGAAAGATTTGTTTGTTTGTTTGTATTGAATATGCTCCGACACTACTAGACCGATCTTAAAAATTCTTTCATCAATGGATAGCTACATCATCAGCAAGTAAAATAGGCTATATTTTATCCCCGTACTCCCACGGGAACGGGAATTACGCGGGCGAAACCGCGTGACGCCCGCTTGTTGAATGATAAAACACAAATTACTTACAAGTAGGTAAGTGTAAATGTCTCTCACGTTTTTGAGCCACAAACAATTTTCTAAACTACTTTCACTAGATTACGTACGATTTAAAAAACATGCAAAGATGCTATTAAAATTCCGTGTCTCACATAAATTAAATAAACTTAAGAATGCAATGATTTATGGGACTTTCGTGTGTAATCAAGAGTTGCATACACGGTGGCTACCATCAAGGTTACTCAAGTCAACAGCTACCCTTGCATCAGACGAGTTATAATATAAAAAGAGCTGCCTGCACGCCACATAATAAATCTACTAAATATCACGTTGATTACTCAAATATCATTGACCTCTGAGCTTTTATTATAAACATGACTGTTACTCCGTCTGTACCTATAGAATTTCGTTCGGGAAATATATACATATCGTTGACATATTATTACACAACACGCGACGTGCAAACCTTGTAAAATGCGAGTGCTCATATTATTCTTGGTAAGCGCTTACCTCGACTTTTCTGTGACTTAAGCGAGTTTGAACACTTGCTCCCGGCAGAATTATTTCGAGAGCCTCAAAACGACGCGTGTGTCGATTTGTTCCCACACTTGCACATCTTTACAAGCATGTTTGTTGGACGCGCGAGAGAACCCTCTTGGGAATAATCCGTAGCTAATTATAAGCTAACGATGTCACGACAACGTGTGACGCTCATATTAGGGTAGCTAATTAACAGACCTTTGGTTGCGATTGAACGTTCATTGCTCACAAGGGTGTTACAGTAACAGGCAAACATTTTCAATCTCAATATTACACAGCCTACCACATATATCTATCAATATTTGATTACAAATTTACGGTTTAAACAAGCCACGCCATTACTAAAATGTTTATCAATGTGTTAGCAGAAGTACCAAATAACACTTTAATTAAAGTCGGTAGTTCGTATATTTTATGCAAATGTGTATTTTGTATAAATAAATATTCAACTAAGAAGGCCGCGCGGATCGAAAGTATAAACAGAGCGCTAACCTGAATGAATTGAAAACATCAATTCACTGAGAGCGTGTTCACTCACGGTGTACATTGAGTATACTCGAGTAAAGTTTTTAGTATGAAGTATAAACGAACAGAATTGCATTAACATAGTCACCGGAAGACTTCCTCTTGTTTCATTTTACTAAGTAATTAATTAAATTACGTATCTTTCGTAATAGGGCTGAATCTGAACAAAGTAGAAAAAAGTAATAATTAAAGTTCTCTAGTTCCCAATTAATTGCTTTATCAGAAGTAAAATCTAAAGATTTACGTTTACCAACGCCAAAGTATTAATTCTACAAAATCTGTATAACATTCGACGGTCCCGTACCTAGTTAGTTATTCCAGAATAATTTGGTATTCAAGCATAACACAACGACTAGATATTGTTTAGTTGACAAAGCACTTTGGGATGCGACGCCCGATTTGACACCATCTTGCATAATCATTAACTATAAATTTAGGATCTTAAATTATGGTTAGGTTCCAGTTCTTTATGTTGCGACTTCATGCAGGTGGAAAATGTTTATTTTTAAAAGAATACTAGGTAGGCTCAATATTCCTACTAACGTCCCGAATTAAAAACAGTGACATAGTCACTGTTTGAAGCGACGATTTTTGCATCACACTTAGAACACATAAGACTGGATTCCTGAGTTTAACAAAAACACCAATATTATTTGAGTTTATTAAGGTTTACCAACACTGAAATAAATTTATGGAATTATTTATTATTTAACTATTAGTAATGATACAAATATCATTAAAATTACAGATGTACCTACGATGCGACATGGGCTTGCAATGATCTCTGAATTACGTGGAATTGATTTGACAATTTGAGCGTCTCGCATCCCTCCCTACCCTTTTTCTTCCCAATGGCCCGTTCATGACTGCGGAAAAACCAAAATGTACAGAAATGTTAAGGCAAATGTGACTGAGAAATTGAAGAATAATAATTTTTCGTAGTATGAACATGTTACGCGCAGGAATGAGATAAGACTATGTTTGCAAAAAAGTTTTTACAAGGCGACATTAAGGCTCGAAAGGAAGTGAATACAGATATGACGTCTTATAAAGAGTAATGGAAGGGAACAATAATAACTATTATTTAGTGTGGCCATCTCAGCAAATAAAATAATAAAAATAAAAATTTTGATTCGATGCTTTAGGGAAATCTGCCAGTTTGAGTATGCAAGATTTCACACTTGGCAAAGTCCAAAGGCCAAAGTCACGAAACACAAAATAAATATTCCAATATTGACAAGTTTGACGTAATAGTTTGCTGAATGTAAAGTGCCTTAAGTTATGGCTATATCAAGCCACTCTATTATATAACTGTTTAAACTGTTACAGAGTCGTGTTTGCTTTATTCAATTTATGTACATTAAAAATTGTTACAAATTACTATACAGTGTTAAGGGGGCCAACTACCATCGTTATAGCAGTGACGTCCTACTTACGTGTTAGCTTTGACGTTTATTTTTTGTATTACAAAATGAAACGTCAATCTTCAGAAGTTAATACGCTCTGCTTAAACCGATGATGGCAGACCCCAAAGTGAGCCTGGCTCCGAATCACATTTTTAGAATTTCTTTTTGTTTGGAAATCTCATACATCTATTTTATGATACGTTTTGTACAATAACGTATGTTGTTACTATACTACAAAATCTGTTTTTGTTTTTTTACATCTTTATCAGAGTAGTATGGTGCTATGCTCGAACTACATAGTTAAACCGTTCTTTTTTTAGCTATTTCCAAAAAGTTGTAAATTTTAACTGGCAGGTCACGCGAGCTGAACTAAGTACCTCACGTGACTTTATACTCGTTCCTGACCTAACAAACATATCATGGAAATGTTTATACGTCAGTGACCTTTTATTATTTTTATAATCCAGCTGTGCCCCGCGGTTTCACCCGCATAAATTTTGTTTCATACAAACGTTAATGCCCTATTTTATCCCCTTGGGGGTAGAATTAATCAAAATCCTTTCTTAGCGGATGCCTACGTCATAACATCTACCTGCATGCCAATTTCAGCCCGATCCGTCCAGGGGCCTTACCATGAGCTCTTATTGCCATGATAGTTTCACTCATTTATGAGACAGATGTATGTGACGTGTATACATCTGTCACTGTCGCACAACTGAATTATCACTGCAATAAGAGCTCATGGTTGGACCCCAGTGGTTTGGGCTGTGCGTTGATAGATCACTTTGTCAGTCAGTCACCTTTGAGTTATTTAGATAAATGTTTAAAAAGCTTTTTGAAGTAAATAATCGAATCGCACAGTTTTATAGTTTGAAATCTGTGAATATTGTCTAGTATATCACCTCTTGGACTGCAATACGATCATCATCATCATTCTTGGATACAATTTATTATGTAATATTTTGTTAAGAAACATGACAAAAGTAAGCAGAGTCCGCATAATTGTATTTTTCTCATGCATTCCGCGGGTTTCACGAAAGAATAAAAAATGGTCACTAAAACAAGTTATTGTCCGCCTCCGTGGTCCGGGCGACTTTTATTCACATTTTATGTGGGTCGTGCTGCAAATGTAATTCAACTCTAAATGAAATTTCATTCACACTGCAATCTGTTTCACCTAACCAACAAAGGGAATGGAAATTTTACAAATTTGAATTTTAAACTGCATTGTGTTAAAATATCCCTGCGGTCGGCTTTATTTTTTTCTTTTGTTGTTATGAAGACTTGTACAGGCCATTTCTAGTATAAAATCAAATATAATTATGTAATCGTATACGTAATAGAAATTCTTTGTCATTGTGCGGTAGCTACTAACTGGAGTGAGGGTCACAGACATAAATGATAAGAGTTAGCAACAGAGAGAGTAACATTATATGCTCAAGAGCTAACGTATGTCTGTGACGTTGTAAGGTATTTAAAGTAACCATTTATTTTGGACCTTATCTAAATTTAATTAATGCTGCGTCGCATTTATGTATTTATAAAATATGTTTTTATAAAATTTCTTTCCTAACAGCAAGGTTTTCCTATATCAGTGTTTTACATCATTTCAATACTTAACTAAACTTTCTCAGCACTATCGCTTTACCTACAATAACCTTTGTCTTCCTACATGCCCGTCAATTTTGGCTAGTTATAGCAAAGTACCTAAACGTCGGCACTATTCCGTCTTCTATTGATCGAATGACAGATGTTCGAAGTTACAATCTATTGCCACAAATTATTCGGCTAGGTTCAGATTACCCAATCAGTCAGTTAATGGCCTCCAGTTTTTAACCCAATTTTTCCACCTCAATCGTTGAAATCCCTAACGCTGAATGGTACATTTTATATGCCCGTGAACAAAGCTACCAATTGGAAGAGCAAATCAGTAATTAGGTGGAGCGCACGGTGTACGTGCAAATATTTTCGGATGAGTAGTTCGGACGAGGGTGGCGGAGCACGCGCGGTGACACATGCATGCACAACGATTGGATTGGCCCTTGTTGTTTGATTTACTCGACCTGGTTGCCAGCACCCCTTCCAGCCCAATGCACCGCTGCCCCGGCTGCTCTTTTCTCCCTGCGATTGTATTGCTTTATAAGGTCACTCATTCAATCAATTTTATAATGAATGAGAGAACTCAATTAAAATTTTTATTCATCACGCCATAACCTTCAAATGTTCTCCCTCCTGATACTTGTTTAGGTATTAATTGAGTACAAAGATACTTTTGTAAAAGGGATGAGAACTCTGTTATTCTACAAAACATAATAATTCACACATATCTACGAACGTGACCTAGATTCGAGTAGAATAGAATGTTTTCCAAAAACACGGATTGTTGGAAACAATATTCTTAACATTTCATGTCACATTTATTTAACACATTTACAACAGGCGTTCAATTTGTTGGTTGTGTTACGATGAAAGCATCGTGCGGTTGATTAAACGTGGTGGTAGTAGGTTGCGATTCAGTGTAGGTAAGTGGTGTAGCGGGTCACGTGCCGACTGCCGCGGGCGCAATTAGCCCAGTGCAGCGGGCGCGCCGCAACCATCGGCGAATATATTCGCACCCGATTACACTCGCCCCAATACCAACAGAAAAGTGCGCAGAGCAGCATATTGACATAAACATCATTGATTGAACTGACGATGAAATTGGAAAACTCTTTCGTAGACTACTTTTACGTGCTGCACAGTATTGTAAGGTACTTATTTTTAAACAATTTAGCACATCATCGGTGCCTTTCTTATTATTGTTTGTAATTTCTGACTTTTAAATATGTATGCTCTCTCTAACTCGATCCGTTTAAATTGATTGTGGACAGATGGATATTCATAACAAGTTCTATCCTTTCCAAAGTCAGCTATTGATAAAAAAAGTATTTCCACCGCTCCACATTTCATGTCCATGCCGTGACAAACGCTAACGCCTGATTTATTTAGTAACTATGGCACTGTACTGTTAATGGGTATGTGGCGATATTGTTATAGTATACAAGCCAGAGTATATTAAACCTATGGTGATAATAGAAACGACACCATTGCCTCTAGAGCTGAGACCCAACCTTTACTCTTGAGTGCACTTTGTACCGATTGCTTTGTTTCAATTCCTTCATCAAAAGTAATAAGCGCAGGTTAACATGTCGGTAAGGGAACCCGCCTAACGTTCTGGGTCGTATATGCCCTTAGTGTTCCCTAACTACCAATTAGTGAGGAGTGTCGGGATTGCTGACAAAATGTGCCCTTTCAAGGAAGGAATCGAACATTAGGGACCGTCCTCGGGATTAAGCGATTTAATCAGTTGTAACTGCGATGGAGCTAACGAGTCGATAATTAAAGCCTGCTGTGTTGTGTAGCAAGTGATTGTGGTTGTGTATACCATTACTATTTGTAACAAATACATAAAACATATTATGCTATATCTATTCATCTATTCAGATAAATACGATTGAAGAGTCTGTTTGTTCTGGATAATCTCTAAAACGGCTGAATCGATTTGAAAGGAACTTTCACAGACTGGTGGCTTTTGTTACAAGGAGTATCTTACGCTATTTATGCTATATGCTTTTTTTAATGAGGTATTCGTGACAAGGGCTACCTATGAAGCTAAGGCTACCCGGTGAAATCGCGGGGCACAGCTAGTTCGCTGACGAATTATGTTATCTATAACCTAATTACTTTAACGACACCCTATAGACATAGATACGTAATATATGATATTCTGGTTTAATACTTTTGTAACAGCGGCTTTAAAACAATAGGTAAAAAAATACTTTCGTTAGGTATTTTTTCAATTCCAATGTTGCTAGAGTATTGGGTTTATAGCGTAATTTTATTGTGAGCTTTACCGTGCTCACACTCCAAAGAGTGAGTGGGCAATAAATAATAGTGTCGCTCTGCTTCCAGTTTACAACGTGCAGCCAAAAGTCGTTACTCAGAGGTTAACAGTGAGGCTTCACATCACAGATTCAACAAAGTTACGATACAGACTCTACCATCAAGACTGACTACGTTGAATACGTTAGTTAGAGAAAAGCCACTTTCCGTCATATGCTCAATCACAGTGAATTATTTTGTCTTTGCTTGCAATGTGATATTTTATACCAGAGAAAAAATATGATAGGAAATATTATATTTTTATTGAGTATTATATAATTGTAAATTGAAAATTATTGTCATGTTTATACAATATTATCAAAAATTATAATGTTTACTAATTTTGTTAAAATCATAAAGCTTTAACTAAATATTAAAATATTGTATATCTTTTTATGGGTACTCGAAGACTCTTAATAAACTGGATAATAGTCTAGCTAGCCAGACAGAAAGAAAACATAAAATTATTCTCTAAAATAATGTGGAAAATTATTAAATGGACTGCAACGAAAATATAACAAAGCAAAATGATAACATTCGCCGCCTTTATTTTCCACAAATTAATTTAATTGGTGCTGCTTACTTTTCTTAATTACTTTATACATTTTTCAAGCATAAAAATGTACTTATTTGTTTCCAACATTAATCATCATCAACGCACTATGCACCACTTTTTGCACCAGATATCGTATCGAATGGCTAAATTAAATTAAAGGAATACAGCAATGATGCACAAGTCGTATACTCACATATGTAATCTAATTATAAGCATATAAGGTATGGTGAGTTAAAAATGGGATGGTCTGCTGTACATTATAATCGGCTTATAAAGAGCGCGTGTTATGATAGCATCAAAGAGGTTGTTTATCGGAGCGAATGTGACCGGAGGCGGACGCCGGAAATATACTGCGCGCAGACTACCCTCCCGGTTGCAACAGGTAGCCACTGACTATTATACAACTGCATCTAATATCGACGTATCTATTATCTATTCCTATAATATTACAAAGTTTTAAAATTTTGTTTGTAATGAATAAACTCAAAAACTACTGAAGCGAATTCAATATTATTGCACTAATATTTAGAACTAGCTGTGCCCCGCAGTTTCACCCGCGTAGATTTAGTTTCATCCTTATTGTCGCGGAACCCTAATATTTTAAATAAATAAATGTAGCCTTAGTTACTCCTTGGAACATCAGCTACCTGCCAGTGAGAGTCCCAGCCGTTTCAGAGATTACCCGGAACAAACAGACAGACAGACAGCCAGAGAAAAATATTAAAACTTATTTTTTTAATGTCAGTAGCATGTATCCTTTCATATGCACTTAGTGAAAAGCTGTAATTTTGGAATTACAAACAGACACTTTAATTTTATTTATCTGTATAGATAGGCTCTCAGTGTAGACAGACGCGAACAGAAGCTACATTATTACAAGTTTAAATATTTTCTTACATCATAAATTAGTACATAATTATCTGGTGAAGTGATCCTCAATCTTAAAGTCACATACAAGGTCTAGACTTTTTAGGGGAGTATTTTTGGCACATAGCATCGGTTGGTAGTACATTCAGAGAAATTCTACTAATTATGAGTGTGTTCAAAAATAAAAAGTATAGAAGTAAAATGTAAAGAGTTTTTTTTAATATTTTTATTTTATTCGCCTAATAAATCTAGGCCTAAGAAAACTACAAAATACACGTAATGGTAACTACAACTCGGAGTGGTGTAATGATGGGCGTTAACAGTGTCAGTAGCTGTAATCAGTCTCAGAATGAAGCTTCTATACTACTGTCGTGTGTAACAACTACGTTATGTATGCAATTAACATGAAAAAAAGGACCTAGATTATTATCACCAAATATTAACAAAATGTACGACTGTAACATTTTGTTTCCCCTATGAGAAGATATCTTACATACAAAAGCTAAGTAAGTTTACAGTAGTATTCCGAGGCATCGCGTCCGCTGTGCATGTGGAAAAAACTCTTATCGTACTGTCTGTAATAGAATGCCGCTAGAACGGCCTATTTTGCAGCCTCAGTAAAAGATGCTTCATGACTACATTCTGTATATCGCAGCCCAGAGTCGACGGAAATCTTTACACACGCAAAAATCCGTTGCAGCGAACAATATATTTTTGAGCTAGTCCTCTGTTCTACAATGTCTGGTTAAAGTTTTACATTAGAACAAATTCATATTTGTAATACTTTCCTATAGAAAATTTGAAATGCCATGTGGATAGCGTTTTCTTATTTACATTGTACGAAGTCTCTCATATCTTTTAATATCACTTTATAACATTGATCTTACTACATAGTACAAATTCCCATGACTCTCTTCAATTTAATGGTAATGAACGTCGAAGAATTGCTGACCATCGTTTCGGAAACTTATTACCTATTTTACTACTGATATAATTATGTACAAAATAGAATTACTGCTTTCGCTATTGTTACAAAAAAAACATAATTCATCATAGTCTTATTAAACGATAGACTCAATTAAAATATTTAACGAATCATTAATCACAAAACAAAATGATCTAATGACTTTAATGTCATGGAACAAATTTTCTTTGAACAATATTTTTTTGATCTCATATATATAGTACCACATTACTGTTATTCCTTTAACAACTGAATAATATATTATCCTACGGTACTTTACCATACAAGACACGTTTCCTGAAATCGCACTTTGTATTTCTCGAGCAAGTGTAGTTAATCTCGGCTGGTGTTATCAGAGTCTCAGGTTCACCTGTGCTTCCCTCGCGAGTACAACCGTAGTCGGCCTCTTGACTGCGACGGATTTATGGTCCCGTTTATTAACTTCCACTAAAGTATCGTACAAACTATATAATTAAATACAAATTGTGATAATGATAATGATATTGAGGCCGGACGGTGAACGAACAATAAAAAGATTACTTTAAAACAACTTTCTATTGTTCTTAAAGTAATACAAGACTCCCTATTATTTATATTTGTTGGTCAAGGAGTTGAGTTTTCTCGGGCTTTATTATTTCATGGAATTGTGGTGTTTTAAAGGATTGATGGAAGTAAATAAACATATTTATTAGAAGTGTAAGGTACGGATGGAGGGTGGTTTATGTGCCTTCGTTCTGAGCCCACGACAACACAACTTTAGATTTCCCCCGGGATTGCTTGCTTTCGATGTTCACTGGCCTCAGTGCAAATATTTAACTGTCCATTCTACAACACAATATATAAGTACAGATAATTAAGAATCTTCAATAATAATCTTGGCTATCAAACTGATTGGCCAAACCGCGAGGTACTCTAGCCTTATTCAAGACGTGTTACTGAGCTGTACTATAATATAGTATCTACTCTCTCGGGGACGGCGCTCATAGCAAATCTAGAACGTCACAGTTGTTAAGCTATACACTAATTTTCAGACACCACAATCAACGTCGTGGTATCAATGCGATTAATTCTTTAGAAAAATTGGTTCACACTGGTGATATCTAAGGTACGTCCTGACCAACCAATCCGCTATCTTTACTGTATTAGAGTATATCTATCCCCATATTTTTCCATGAGTGCGTTAGAAGCGCCTTATAAACGCACTTAAGGTCCCAGGCGGCACAGGTTATACTGCAACAGGTACGGCCAGGTGTGACGTGTACCATAAGATTCAGCTTGCTTGATCTACCTTCATAATTGCACTTTGCGCTATTACCTGAGTTAAATCTTCTAAGAAACCTTACCATTGTATTTCAAACTATTACAATAGTTACTTCCATAGCCATATCTAGGACTCAATAAATACTTATATAAATGTTCAAAATACTTTGTACATATAATAATATACTACTTTTCCACTATTCATAAGAATGTGTGAGTAATGTGGTGGAAAACTCGTTCATTAATCTCGCGTCTCAAAGGAGACTGCAATAAGAACTAGCACGTTGGCTCATTAGCGCGAGTTAGTTTCCAATGCACGTTCAAAAGGTTCATTAATTATTGACTTCATTCATCTTAGACGATCACACGGAAGTAATCATCAGGTTTTTCCAGGGATTGTACCCAACAGGCAGAGTTCCCTCGACTGTCATTGTCTCCGGTAATGAATGATATCCCACCAACAATGCTCGTTATTTATTGTCCACTTTGCCACTTGAATAAGAAACAACAAACGGGATCACCTGAAATATAAAACAATATTTCATCAGACTTAAATAAAGCTCAAAAATATGTTAAAAAGTTTGTTTAGCGCAAGAATATAAAGATATAGATTAGACTCTGGTTCCGTTAATAATGAACTTTAAAAAATAGTTTACGTTGATTTTGTTAGCCGGTTTGTATACGCAAAGTTTCTGCTACCACAAGAAAACACAGGTGAAGTATTTTGTCAATCATTATGGCAAGGAATGCGCGGGGAGGCGCGAGCGAGCGGCCGCCCGCTGCGGCAGTCGGACGGTGGCGGCCGCTACGCCGGTACCTGCCGCCTGCATCGTAGCCGTGTAGCCTCGTAGCTCGTAGCTCGTAGCACTACGTGCGGTGACAACACTCACGCGTAGCACGCGCCGGCGCAACTCTTTATCTTCTGCACAATAACTTCTTCATTAATGTAAAAAAAAATGTTGTTCATATCGTCAACAATTCTGTTACAAACAGTCGTATGCGTAACCAAAAATATATTATTTATTAAGTAGTGGAGTTTAGATTTCATTTTACAAACAATGTCACAATTTAAAATCTAAAACACAAAAAGTATTTTTAATTTAATGATAAAACGTACCTAATATTATAGCAATTAACTTAAAACCTCATTTAACAATATGAACTTAATTACTCAAGTATCAACGCTGCGGATCACTTACTTTTAATTTAATTACGAAAAAAATGTTAAGCTCGATTTAGCGTTTAGCCGGATTTGATTTTTCCTTCTCGATTGACTTCGTTACGTTTTAATTTCCAAGTCTATTATACTCCAATTCCTTTCATTTTGTACAAAACTTTATTAAGATTTATAAATTTCGTAATGCTCGCGATATCCCTTTAGACAGAACAAATATTTTAGTATCAAAGTAAACACAGAGTTTCTGACAAGGGATAGAGAGTTATTGGGTTTGATAGGAGATACGAAACTCATAGCGTTCTAAAATTATTTTTACGAAAAGTGAGAAAAGGACTAAGACGGGTGCCTGATCAAAGCCTGTATTATATTATATATATTAAATAGTGGCAACTCTGCAATAAAATAGGTTATACTACACTTTTAAAATGCAATGTATTGAATTATTTATTATGCAATATATCATAAGAAAATTAATGCAAGTGCAAGAGATAATTTCCTTAGGATTTTGTCATAATTACCGAGTTCATCGAAGCTGACTAGAGTGAAATTATAGTAAGGTACAATTTCTACAGCCTTGGTAAGTCTCGTGGACGAATAAAAAAAATTCATATTATCTCGAAACTTTTATAACATGTATCAAAAAGGTATGTTGTTAACTGATGTAGTTGTAGATTTATGTTCAGCTTCCATGTCGCGGATCAACAAACACAAAATAGTTTGTTCCGAAGACCCTTGTTATCCGCAAATGTACAAACGTCAAATACATTTTATGTTTGAATATGATATTCTTGACTTAGAATATTTTTTTGACACACTCTTTGTACCTTTCTATTGCAGTAGAATTAATTCCATCCTACTAATATTATAAATGCAAATGTTTGTAAGTATGGATGGTTGAATGGATGTTTGTTTTTGTGATTTTAATGAAACTTTACAATAATATAGCTTATACATCAAAATAACACATAGGCTGTAATTTATAACGATATTTTGTGAATTGTCTTAAATATAAAGATAAATCAAACCCTGCGCTGACGGAGTCGCGGGCACCAGCTAGTTCTTTGTAAGGTAGGCAAAGTGCTACTAACACTCTCGTGTTGGTCACGTTCATAGGCTGCAGTAGGCGCTTCCATTAGGTGACTTATACGAAAACTGAAAAAAAAAGGAAATATTTATTTCAAAGCTGTTCCCCTGGGTTTCTCTTTTTAGGCACCTAAGATAATTGTGTAGTCAAGAATATTTTGCTCTCTAAGTCGCTAATTTCAAACCCTTAATATAAAGCCTAGTATATCTAATACGATTAACGCAGACCGAAGTAAATTTGTTTTTACCACATTATCTATTCAAGTTGGCGCAAATTCATTATTACAAATTGCTGTTGAACACCAAACGCTATGATCAATTTAATTTTCAAATTTCTACTCTACGATCAAAATAAAAACAAAGATATAAACGTTAAGGCGAGCCGGGACCAATATAAATGTATCTCATATTTCATCCATGCGTATAGCAGCGGTCCCCTTATTATTTATTCCTTTTTAAAGGTTTACGTTTTCGCGTTCGCAGTGTTTATGTTCCATTTTTGAAATAAATTTCACACACGTCCAAAATCCGAGTTGAACTTGGTGCAACCTTTTAGGTGCTAATATCATAAACAGAACAGACTGATCAATGTTTCAATATACTACGTAACATTACTTTTAATTATGGGCAAAATAATATACAGACAAAGACGGAGCCCTCTGTGAGTAGATAATAAAATACTTTCAGTAAGACTGTAAGTCTCTCGTCTTAATGAAATTATAAATCCGGCCTTGAGCCATTAACTCGCAACATTACGAGTTAAAACGTATTTTTGTGTAACGCAACAATTATATTACGAACAACATTTAAATGAAAAATATGTATAGCAACCAAAATACCTCTTTCATTTGAACTTTGAACATTTGAACTTAGAACAATCCAAATTTGGGTTTTATTTATGGCTTCCTTTATTCGTTTCTCTTCTTAAAAAAATACAAGTAATTCACTTTTGTCTATAAATATTATTCAGAACTGTAATAAAGTCATACGAAATATTTTGACAATGTCTGACAGGCTGTAACTAGATATTTTGTTTCTATTACAAAATTCAAAAACTATATTCTCAAGCTTTTGGATGATACAATACACTTTAGGAGTTAAATAGTGTCAATCATATTATCATATTTATTATTATTTTTGAACAAATTAAATCGAGCTTCTTTACATTTATCTAAAGTAGTCTACTACTTACAAAACAAACAGCTACGCATTGTTTATTATTTCTCCTACTTGAACTTTGTGACAATTCTTAGAATGTACATTTTAAGCAAACTCTTTTGTTCAAAGTTTGATGCTTATGAAATATCTTGAAATTAACATCACCCAAACATAATTAAATTTCAAAATTATTGTAATGTTAATGCGATCCGTGTAATTAGACGAATAATTGAATGAAGTTTAAAAACTCTTAACAAACTTATCACACGTATATCATACGGCGAATCAGCGTTGCCAGTTTTTTTTGGCAAGTCGGGATTTTGGAACTTTTTGAGTGAAAACAGCAGGATTCTTTCGTCGAATGCGGGACATAGTAAAAAGAACGTATTTAATCAGAAGTTTTCAAATATTTATCTTTTTATTTGAATTAAAATTACGTTTACACGACAATAGACGGCAATAGTAGCCATAGAAAATGCATTTCAATAAAAATATAATATTTTATAGTAGAGTCTTGTCTCGAGCTATCTCTGAAAAGCGGGACTGAGCCTGACCCGCGCGGGACATTTAATTTTGATTTAAAAATCGGGACGTACCGCCTAAATCCGGACGGCTGTCAATGCTGGCGCATACGCACATAGTGTCATGCTTTTACGAGCGTCTCCCCCTAATGTCACTGGTATTTCCCCGAGATGCTGAGAGCCTCGTAAACGCGCGTCGTTCCGTTCAATTGTGCAACAATTCGTGTCTATTACTCGAAACTGTCTGTAAGTATTTATCTATCTATGTTGTTATCTATTTTGTGTTTTAGCCGAATCGGTTCATTTTTAAATAGCCCCAATTAAAGTCCCCATTTCAATCCAAAATTATTTTACTGATGGCATCGTTTTTCTAAGCCTTGCTTCAGCTCTTGATTGGGTTTTACTAACATATAGCAAATGAACTCCGATAGGCTTATTGCCTAAAAATTCATATTCATTGTGAAGATAGTGAAGTTAAGTAAACATTTTGTAATAATCCTAACAAACCGTAGCCCGAAGTAAAGCAAGAACGGGTAGCTAGTATGGTATAAAACAGGTCACAATCCATGTCTATACCTAATGTATGCATTTTTCAAAATCATTGAAATAGATCGAAAAGATTTGAACTCGCATAGCTTGCGTTGCAGGCCACTTAACCACAACGCCCACTACAGCTCTTATAACATAACAGATTACAGTGGCTAACCAGCAATCAACGTCAGTCCTGGAATGATTGATCGCGAGGCGCATTCTGGAGTTCTCCTCTGTTCTACAAATACTTCATCTTATAATAATAACTCGAATATATATACAGCCAAGATGATAACAAACTGCTGTATGCGTGATGATCGTTCTCCTTCACGTTTACCCACTTTATAACATGGGTGTACCACGTGCATTGAGATTTCCTTTTTCCTCATGAATTGAAATTGGAAAAATCATACGTTAGTGCAGCAAATGTATATTTTACCATCATAATACCACATGTATTTATTTTTACAGATAATATATATTCGCGTCTAGTTGTGCCTCGCGATTCTACCCGCGTTGGATTAATAATGAAAGCTGTGTTACTTAGTGATAATTTTTCCCACATGTACGATCCAACAAAAATATTTTTTCAATTCAAACTAGTTCCTAAGATTAGTTTTCTATAACTTTGAAACCCCCTCTAATATCAAGCTTAGGACAAGAATTAAGTTCTTATAAAAATATCTACAGAACCGTCCAGCCAATAATCCGGGATACTTTCCAAACCTTTTCCTGGAATATGCGTGGGTAAAGTCCTGTACTGTAGTTGAATATGTTAAGATTATTTGCTTTTGTCGTGAAGGACTCTTCATCGGTCCTTCGATGCCGTTCCGCGGTATTACCCCGGCTGTAACGGGAATTCCAAAGATAATCCCTTTTGAGCATCCTTATGATCCATGATATAAGCCTAGATATTTTCGCTTGCATTGAAATTACAGCAGTCAATAGGTGCGTCTTTATTACTAACAGTTTCCTAAATTCTCTATTTGTCAAGAAATATCACAATCTTATTTGCGTCTACTTTGACGCACAAACTAAGGGTTAAGGTTTTCAATGTTTTTATTTTCTGTCGAACAGCTGTATCAATATAATTGCTAATAAATCAATAATTGTTAAGTCTCTACATTTTAGAATATAATACTTTTCTTTCCTTAGAAACATCATTCATATGCAGTCTACGTGCAGAAAGCAAGTCTATGTATGAATTAAAACTAGTTTATTTAAGAGTGAAATCACGAAAGACTCGAGCCTAGTGACCATGAGTAAAGCCGAGTGTTTATATATAAAAAGGTGACATTAATCAGTGCCGCGTCGGTAGGTTTGTGGAAATGTGAGACAACATGTAGGTGGGAACCATGGCGGGGACCATTCGACACCTCTCTACCTACCACCACGAGACGGAGCCCTCCGCTAGCTCGGTGAGTTCATACTATATTATTTATAAGGATATTTTGAGATCTCTTCGAAATTTGGAGCTACCTGACAGGAGACTGTACCTTCATCTTACAAAAACACCCAAATGCAGTAGTTTTATTTCTTCGGCGATTAAGGTTATCCATGTTCGATAGAATGCGAGAGAGAGCTATAGTGATCCGCTTTCCTTTATACCTCTTTGGTGGCAAACAAGCATACTAGCCACCTACTGGTCAACGCAACCTAGCAATTTGCAATACCAGGCGCATCTCGTGCACGTTGCCGACTCGAAGAATCCTTTCACACTCTTCTTGAAGAAAACTACGTAATAATAGTAAGTGTCCGAGTGAATTCTAGAGTCAGCTCACTACGCCCTGATGTCAATCCATGCCAATCCATTCAATAGCAAATGATAGGTTTCCAATTGTACGAGTTTATTAAATAACAAGTTTTAACTTAAATACCGAACTCATTGACCTCACAATCAATTGGCATAAACGGATGCCAATCAACATTGTCTAGACGCGGCAACCTTAAACCCTTACAGTTGGCTTACAGAAAAACCAGTTACCGTATGTATAAAATTAATGTTGATTAGAATTATGTTATTTTTTTTCAAGAACCGAATGAAACTGTTACTTACATAAGAACCCACATTTCCGGCTTCTTGCACCATATACGTTTACGGTTTTGTCGATAGACTTTTGAGGATTGAAAGTTTCAGCACTTCATTTCGAATACGATACCTTTTAGCGCTTTGCATATAAGGCGAAATTGAAACGTATTTATGTAACCTACATAGTTTATGTCTGTGTAACAATTAATTATACTCCGGGAATTAAACGTAAAGGTATGTATAATATAGAAGCGGACTCTAGGAATTAGGAACACATAAATAATGTATGTGGATTAGTTAAACATATTTCTACACTTAGGTGCGAGCATATGTGATAACATGGGTACCTGCCTATAGATAAAGAAACCTTACGCTTTTGATATAAAGGAATTTCGTAAATTTCTTTGGCGTATTTATTGAGTTAAACTCAAATATCATAACCATTTGTAAATGACGTAACAGTACCTACGCCTATTTTTTCAGGACGCTTAAAATTCTAAAAATCTGGTACTTTCAATAGATACCTTCTATAGGTATAGAGCAAATAATGTACATGTAATGCAGCAAACAAAGAAAAAAATATTTTTGAGTATACGCCCTTATGTTATAAAGCCCTCGATATCCTCTTATTCAGCTCAGCTGAGCAGTTAACAATCAAACGTCAACTACAGCAATAACGGTTCCAGACCCGGCAGATAATTTACCGCCTACAAACAATCGGCTAGTTCCCACACCGCTAAATTAAACAAGTATTGGCAGTTACGAGGTAAAACCCGAACTGAAATTTGTCAGGGATTTTCCAGGAAAACCGGAGAAGTACACGTACTTTTCAACCCTCAGGGAATGTGAGCTTTGTTAGAACATTGAGTTAAATATAATCTACGGCTACTACCTGAACTCTGAATTATTTGCCATGCAATTCTGTTTTGGCAGCGAGCCGACACAGCGCGGGGCTTTAATCCGACTACTTATTTTATGTTCGTTTTAATTACTAACGTTAAACCCCCTTTTGTCAAATTTATACCTTCAAATGACCAACGTCTTTGCGGAATACTTGATTTTATTTTAAGAGTCGGCCGTTAAGTGTTACTTTGTGTAGGTAAGGTAAGCAAAATATGTGGAGCAGAGGATTGGTTCAGCTGCGTCTTACAAACACGTAATATACGCCCGGTATACCTTTTAACAAGAAATAACGATCTGTCGCTGTCGATACATTTTCTCACCAAGATATAGGAGCAAGGTGACAAGTTAGACAATCGTAGCTCGACGTTTACTTTCCTATGACAATTAAAAAATATATATTGTCAAAGCGGTTTTCAGCTCGGTGGATTATACCCGTGTATCCAAAACTTTACAGGCGACTACTTAACTAACCACCTATGTTCTTTACAATACCATGTATATTTTCGTTTTAATTAAATCTTTCCAAATGAATACGTATATTAAAATGTTTTAAATTACACGAATAAAACATCCATCAAAACAAAATTGTCCTCGAAATAACCATTGTATAGCATTACATGGGCACGTAACCAAACCCTGCCATTACTGGAAAGGGAATGATGAAGCAACACCTTTGATGTTTTGGAATTAACATGACAAGGGCCGTGTCCCGTACAATGTTAATAACCTGTTAAATTAATGAACCCATGGGATAGGTATATTATGCTGACTTATTCAGGTCATTCTCGTGTTCATTATAAACAGTAAGTTGATAAAAAATATACAGGTGGGTAATATCGCGTGCCTACGGTTTCATGTTGGTTTGATTGATTTGTAATACGTTATTTTGTGGCGATATCACTACGCTCCATCTATGAAATAACACTCGAAAAAGTTCCAAACTTTTACACTACCGTTTACTTTTTTACGATTCTATCAGATTCAGATTAGGTCGAATTAGAATTTTATTAGCGATTAACATAAACGTGTTAAACAAAAACGGAGTATAAAATATAATGTTTTGTTGACTCACCTATAAATTGTGTACTAGTCGGAACTATGCGGGCCTATTATAATAAGCTCGCAACGAAGAAACGCTTCACTCACAAAACTTAAAATGTTTCAACAGACCTTGAAGTCAGTACTAACTGCAAAACTTCCAAAGCAATAAATTAAAATATTATTATAAGATCATAAGTAAGTACACTTTTAAGTTTTAAATCAATCAATATATAAAAACGATGCATTACATATTTGTACTGTTATATTTCTTTCAAATGAAGAACAGCTTGCCCACCAAAACTAGACTCCAATCATACGTTTAAGCTAAAAAAAACATTATTGTTATTTTGGTGACGGTACTCTAATGTCACTTTATGACAGTTCGTAAGCGGGGCACCAGTCACATTGGCTTTTGTAATGTACTAACTTATCATATTCCCCATATTCAAATAATATTGCTACATCAAATTCCAATAAGAATGCTCAAAATTATTTGTGGGAAAGAAAATATAAATGGCATGTAATTTATATTTGTTCGGTTCAACAATCGGCATCGTTTGTCTCACTCGGCTACAGTTACCACTTGCTCAGATACTTGTACCTGCATACATTATACAAGTATATACTATATCCTTTTGTATATCCTATTTCCTCAGCCATACAATTGAGGCTATTATCGCCAACAACATATTTGTGATGCTAATGCGTGGTATGAAGACGAAAGAAACATTATAAACGATAATTTTTCCCCATTTTCAATTCATTCATTAGGCATAAAGAAATCAAATAAATGTAACTGAATCTTAGTAAGTACTTAACTCCAGTGCGATATAAAAAAAGAGTATATATTGACGATTTTTTTAAAACGTCAATTATACCAATTAAGTAACCTTGAATAATATGTAAGTTTTTAGTTTTTTTATGACTAAAACCGGAATAATAAGATATAGAAAAAGCTGATTTAGTGAAACTCCCAAGTATATGCAACTCAACTTCGAATAAACAATCATTATTTCACGGCAACTGTTTTCTCAGACTCGTGCTCGATTGAAATTCGATTGAGTGACACATATTTTGAGTTCAAATTATAATATTTTTAGATTGAACAGAGTGTAAGTAAATGTTTATTTGATACAGCAGTGACAGACGTGTAAACAGCCGACTTGATAAAGTCGACTGTATACTAAAGTTGGCCATCAGCAATTTCTTACGATAGTAAGATCGTTTTATGTAGCAAGTATTATGTAAACTTCTTAGCTTTGACGTTGCTTAAAATGATTATATTTGGCCCTGATACAGCCTGCAAGGGATCTCACCACCATAGATATTCACTTGCGCTTGCGTCACTATATCACTAGGCCAGGCGAGAATATGCCAGCGAGAATAATGTTACTTTGACTATAGTCCCAGGGCCTCTTTCGCGCTTCGCTCATTGAAACGATACAATATTTACGGGAATGACATGTCACCTGACTGATTTATGCCACTTCAATTTTGTATCGCTTCTATACGAGCAAGCGCAGGAATTTCATTGTCTAAGCCAACAGAGGAATATGAGACCCACTGCTAGCTCACACGCTCACACACGCTACTAGAACGGCACATCACGAACTCAAAGTCACAATTGGAGATATGTATTACCTAGGGCTTTTTATCTTAATGTTCATAAGCGCATATTGTGAACGCCATTAGAAATTAAAATTTTATTTGCAACGCAGTCATTAAACTGTTGTTTTTGTTTATTGTACTGTAAATATGTTTTGCAAAATACGAGCTTAGTTAATTAACCGCTTGAAAAGGGAAAGTGCTTACGGGTACAATAAAATTAACTTAAATTATTATATTTATTTTATCAAACAAACCGAGTTGTAAGACGAGCCTTTTGTCGATAGCAAACAAGCACAGTAACGACGTCACGACGACAACATTACGATTGAATAAGTTCATTAGTAGAGTCATATTACCACTGCATATTATAGCGCTGTTCAGAATACCCACCCAATTTAGTTGGCACGATACGCAAGGCTGAGGTCAACGTGGCCAAGAGTTGATAGCTTGGCTCCTCTCTGATATAACCTTAAACTATGTTCTTGTGCTCTATATACTCGTATAGTGCGATGGAAACGGTATGCTACCTTTAGCTAATTGGTATCATGCGTTTATCAAATGATTTATTAGTTAATAGTTTTTACCCGTAACTTCGTCCTAATAATGATTTTTAAGTATCCTATGTTAAGTTTAAGAACCATTGAACAGACAGACAGACAACTAATGTACCCACAACAAGACGGTGCTTTACGACAGAGATCGCAGTGATCTGATTGATTCTCTCTGTAAATGCTATCTTTTAAACTGATAAGTTACTTTGAATGCGTTGAAATAACGTACTTATAGATAATAGAAAGCAGTTAAATCCCTGAAGCACAAGTGCACGATGTACCAAAATACGAAAGCTTTACTCAGTATATACTTATGAATAGACTTTCGTATTTATGTATGTAAGCAGTACCCTATTGACCTTTTAACGGATTTAGGTCATAGATCCTTTCATCTAGAAAAAGTACCACGCCACCGTAAAAAGCTAGTATTCCATAAATATGATCACACAATATCGCACCACAAAACTGGGGATTGAATGTGACCGACTCGTTTGCTACAAAAAGCATATTTCCTTTAGCGGCACTCGATCCCTGACGTGATAAATGACTGGATTGATCATGTGAGTCGGTACCTTTGTCTAGTTATACCAGTTATAAATCGCGCTATATTTGTTACACGTGTATACCTGTCACCGTGTCATCAATTACTGGAACGAGAGAATCGGATTCCACGAAAATCGCCGTAGTTGAAATTTGAATCCTATGCCTTTTTTCCCAAAATGCAGTTTAAAGAGCCAAAGTACATAAATACCTTCAGATTTGGTCCGAGATTTTATCTAACGAACGTTAATATTTTCTGCGTAAAGTTGTTTCGCAGCGTAGAAGGGAACCGAATAAACATTTTCCTTTACGACATAATATGCAAATGATGTTACTCGTATGTCAAGTTGAAATACAAAATGTTATACAATAATAAACAAAGGATTACGAACCAGATGTTTGTATTCGCACAATTTTCCGCCCGATTTATACTTCGACTAATAATCTACATCGTTTCAGTTTTTTGGTCGGTTATTCGTCTGCAATACACACTGACTTGTTACAATACCTACGTCCCTAGAGTCTAAGTATTTACTAGTTCTCGCACCCCTCGGGTTATGATCTAAGTATTCTGAAGAGTTTTGCTGAATCCAAGCCTAGTAATTAGTGCTTAGATTCTGATTTTAATATAAGTAAACCCCACTTTATATAAATTAGCTCAGTAAGTCACCAACACAGCCTCAATACTTATAATACTATAGTTATCCATATATATCTCGCCTGTATCTATGGTGGTAGGCAGAGACCATCATAAACTGTCTTACCAAGGCTCAATAAGGGAAGGAATTAATCATTGTACTGTTCTTTGTATATACAATTAAGTTTTTATTCAATGAATGTTATCATTGTTATTTTATTCTCAAAGCTCTTATGAATGACGTTGACCGAGTTCACTTGGTAATGTACCCGAAGCCAAATGAAACGCAAAAATTCGGTGTTTTTTAAAAACTCAAAGGATCACATTAATAAACGACCAATTTAATTTGTACATGTGACCAACCTCACGCTTGCGATTTAATTATGACAGAGTATAATATCATCGGCGACGTTAACATGAGAAATTATTACTTACATATAAAATCAGAGTCAAATTTATGCTTTTAGGTACGTATCGTTTGATCAGCAAACAAGGGACGAAATATTTTTTAATTTGGTAGTTAATATTTATTAACCCATATGCTTTCCAGGCAATAACTTCATGCATAAGAAGTGTTTAGGTTTTCTGGTGCAAGGTGTATAGAAGATGGAATATGTGATTTTCCTTTTATGACAACGCTCTTGTGATCAATTTACTCCTATTGTGATATAAGTTCAACTCACTCGAGAATGTGCCTCACCAACGTTAGCTAACAAAATTTACCATGGGGGTGCTATATCTGTATTCAATTAAATATGATTTTGACTGTAGTCATATGATCAGGTATCTAAGTCCAATACAATCTGCAACCAATTCTGTACCCTAGTGCTACTAACCTAACACCTAATGTCCTCTGCACAGCTGATAACGGAGATCAACGTGCAACTGGCTCTGTTTCGGGACCTGCTGATCCACATCGGTCAACCTCATGACTGCCCAGAGTTGCGGGAGCGCGTGCGGCGGCTGCGACGCGCATGCGTCGACGCCACTAAACAGACCAGTCAATTGGTGCTACCCAACTGCAAGAAGTGAGTACACGTTTTTTTCAAGATTCAGCAAACAGTCACACAAGGGCTATACAAAAACAATACATAATAAAACAACCTATAAATTGCTGCGCAACATTGTTGACCACGATTTACTATATTGGTATTTGTTGAGAACAGATAAGACTAAAGTAAATTCTATCCATATTAAATGTATTCCATGACAATTTTAGATTCATATTTATATGGCTTTATCTACATACATTAGGCTCCCTACTACAGGTACAGGTGCGCTAATTTGAGCTAAACCTAGCTTTTGCAAAATGCGAAGATATCGCACCAGTGTCGAAAAACGTTGTTAGGGGGCGTGAAGTAATAGTTCGATTATAGATCACATCCTTATTTTTCCTCCCTCTTATTATAATGCTCAATTTCACTTATGTTTTCCAAATAGTTTCATCAGTTCTCTATTTAAGGTCTACTTCACTACGTACAATAATTAAAATTTCATACTGTTGTTTTGTTCGCCGAGTTAATTGGTATATGCTATCGTAGAAGCAAAATGCCTTTTTCAATTTGTTTGGTAGATACACACAGCCAGATTTATGCTGTGAAATATAACCCGCCGAGTAATTTATTAGCCACCTTCCTGCGATATAAACTGTCGGCCGAGTAGTACCGGTAGGTTTATGAACATCGGGAACCCTAGGCCAATCTTTCTGTAGCCATGAAATTTATTTTGATAAACCCCGCTTTTAATTAAAATTACGCCAAAAATGGAAATAAAAAATCAATCATAATCTTTAATGTCTTTCATTTCATTTCATAACGCATTATATAAAACTGTTAAGAATGCTATTTATAAGCCTCAGCATTACTGTGGCCCTATCAGATAGAAATATAAAGATCGACTACACAGTCAGACGTACTACAGATGTACTACGTACGAGTATAAAGTGACTTTTAGTTCAGTTCAAATACAAAACATTTTGCTTTATCGATCCATTCGTCACTTGCCTCTTTGTGATTTTGTATATAAATTCTCAAATCTATTCAAGCTAGCCTAACGGCCGTTTTCAATATTCTATCCATCTCTCATTTAGGTTACCAAAGATAAATAAATCTTTCATTTTATCCTTAATTTAATTCCAATAACTTATCGCTAGTGAACATTATTGTGAAATTGAAGGTTGGGATAGATAAAGTCTGACAGATAACAGGGGATAGCAATCCATCTGTAAACTTTGATGGGCGTATTGAAAACGGCCGTAAATGTATTTGATTACTTCAAACACATAGCGGTTAGTAGGTACTCGTAGGACCAGGGGGTCTACTCTCTTTCTCCGAAAACTAACGAAAACAAACGTGGTTTCGGTATGCCTTTTTTTTATCAAACTTGAACTATCTTCTTTTAATAATTTGATTAACGTAGGTTTAGAATATAATTTTCGTGAAATTATTTTCTAATAGACCTATAGTAGCCCGCGTACGGGCGTAATTTTAAAACGAATAAAAACCGTGGCAGGATCTTTGCGAACTTTCGGCCTAAGATTCGTTTTTCAGAGAAAGCGAGTAGGCCCCCTGAACTGAGAAGATTGGCGTGCGTATGTATATGGCGGCTCTTCCCGAAGCGTAAATATTAAATGCACAAGAACAATATGTAGTATGTACAGTACGGAATCCGGCAATAACGGGCGGTGAGGCTCTCGATCGAACCCGCGAGACCACTGGCTACGGTAAGATTGATGCTCCTTCACAACTAGATTAATTAAGGCTTCTATTGTTACTCCAAACGAAACATTCACTACTCACACACGATAATGAAACAGGTCATCATACCTACAATCTACATATATACCCCAGTTACTTTCGAGCAAATGAACTTACTACTATAATTTTCTCATCAAACTGATATGAATCATATAGGTACCTAGGTATGGTTAATTTTTAGTTGCATCAATACTAAGTATGAGTTGTATCAACTTACTTTAGTTATTAAAAAATTTTTAAAGTACTGGTTTAGGAAGAAATTTGTGAAAAAATGTACATCATTTTAAAATTGTCTGATGACGCCACGTTTTAAAAATTAGCCATGTTTCTCGAGTTAACGCTATTGTTACAACCTTTGCATACAAAAATGACTGCAAAATTTGCCAACTGACAGCGTAATTTGATTCAACGTATTTTGCCGTCAAAGCTAAAGTCTAGAATAGTTTATTGTCATCGTCAAAATAACCCATAGCTTTCTTTAACTTTAACAACTATTAATATCGTTCAACTATGCCTGAGTGATATTAGACCACAAAAGTTTGTCTACCCACACATTAAGCCTCTGATTGTAAAATCGTATCGCTTTATGCTTTAGCTTTTATGTACACCGGGATGGATATCTAGGGTATTTGCATTTCAAAAGACCAGCGGTTCTCTGAACTCAAATTCGAAAGGGAACTAATTAGGGCAAAATTGTGCCTTTTCATCGTAATCCGGGAGAGTGATCGGAATCTGTGACTAATGAATCTTTTCCTTTACCCATCTTCGTTCGATTGAGGACGTGTGGCTTCGCTAGTTTACACAGAGCCCAAAGGCCCGAAATGTAAATATGTTTATTAGTATCATGACCCTTATTGAGCCCTATAAATTAAGTTGCGAATGTTATAGGTTCGTATATATGACAGATTTATTTATAGCTTTTGAGATAGTAGTACGTTACTTGCATAGTGTCTCTTATTTCGTATTCTTAAAAATAAGAATAATTTTAATGTAAATAATTGGCAAAATAATCTCTAATTAGAGCAATAGCGCTTGGTGACATTATCAGAACATTATTATATCGTTAAAGGTATCGGTAAAGGTTTGTAACAGTTGTAACAGGGTTGTAAATTGTTCACAGGTCAACAAGCGAATGTTGTACCGATCAGCCCCAGTTAGTGTTGCTGTTCTTCATGGCGCAGCTGCTGTTGCGGGAGCTCGCCAAATGCCATCGACTAGTGCAGCTGGTGCCGATGGATATGACCTCCTACTATGGTATAGTATACTACATACTTATTATACTCACGCCTGTATTTCACGAAGGGGTAGGCAGAGGTGAGCTAACAGCACAAGCATATTGGAGAGTGAGCCTATTACCATTGATCCAGACTTCAAGCTGCTATTTGGGAAATTACAGATAGAAGAACCTAATAATACTTTGCCTGATCCGGAGATAAAACTAAAAAAAAGTTACTTAAGATAAACTAATAAAAGGCAGGCATGTCTGTCACGCTGGATGATTAGGAAAATGGTGATTCTGAGAAAGTGGAATAATTGTGGGACATTTATCAAGCAAGTACGTATCCCAAACATTACTGTACTTCTTCATTTTAATACGAAAGAAAGCTACAATGATTCTGTTCTTGAATAAGCGAAAAGTTTCCAAGTTCCTTGTATGTACAGGATGGAGAATTATTCAAGTAAATATTTACTTGAAAATAGATCCGGAGCAGGTAAAGTTTGCCGTTTTCTTTTGTCCGTTCAGTTAGTATTCAAATAAAATAGTCGCAAAATATCTTAGAGAATAGCTTGTAACTTTACAAGAAACAGCTTTATGAAAGCCTGCCATTGTGTGTATGCTATTCACAGCGTCGTCTGAAACCAAGATATCCGACCACAATACCCACATTTGGAAAAGAATTCCAGTTCAGTTTTGTGCGCTATAAAAGATACTGCTTCATGAAAATGAAGTCGTAATTTTTATATCGTTTGCTTTATTGCAACGAAAGATCATGTTTTAGTTGGGTATAGAAGTTTTAAAGATGCTTTCGACGTTCAAAAACTCGTGATTCACTTAAAGCTGAGTCGGCAATGCTCGTGAGGCTTAATTCTGAGACTGTATAAGTATTGTGTTTGTTTACCGCCTTAGTGACATATTTTAATTACATCTATGTAGACCATTGTAGTGTAGCGGGCGACCCCGACTTGGGCCACCGGCTACTCGGGATCGGTCTTATTCGCATTAAAATAAATTATCTATATAATTATATATTATTAAATATAATTATATAAATTATCTATATTTTACGTTTACATTCTTTTTATATCTCCGTTCTGTCCACGCCCTTTCTGATATCTTATATTTTATTCTTCAAATTCTTTTTATTGAGTTTTAAATATTTTTCATAGAAAATAAATTTGAAGAATAAGTTTTAGGTTGATTGTAAGTCTGGAGCCTTACAGTATCTCTAACTACCTATGAGACGGAGCTTATTCATGCTAATTAGAAGAAAATGTAAGTCTTAGATATGATGACAGGTTAATGGTCTGTCACGTTGGCGCCTCCTTATTTTGGTGAAAACTATGTAACATGACACTATTCGCATCACTTTCTACCTCTTCTAGAAACATTGAGAAAATATACGTATATTCAGAAAATCTGATATGATATAGTCTTGACTGTAATTTGTGCTCGTTACACAGAGAACCGCGCCGGTCCGTCCAACTTCGGAAACGTGATCAGCCAGATCCTGCTTTGTAAGCAAATCACACCAGACTTCAACCAAGAGGAGCTCTGCAGCATCGCCAAGGACACCCAGGAGATCACGAGGATAGTCAACGACATTCAAGAACACTTGCCCCAACATGAAAACCTTAACCATTTAGGTATTTGAATAAAATTATCTTAAGCATTCTGTCAGTACTTTACGGGTAGCAAATAAGCACGACATATAGCTATCAGTAACCACTAGACATCATGCGGGCATGTAGTTTTGACCTTTCGAGAACTGATAACCCTTGCAAATTGACAATACCTATATTCTAGACCAGCTGTGCCCCCCGAGATTTTATCTGCATAGGTTTTATTTCATAGGTGACCCGCGAACCAAATGTTTTTGGAAATAAACGTATTTAAGTTATTCCTTGTAACGTTAACTATTTGTCAGTGAGAGTCCCGTTAAAATCGGAAAGTATTATTTTTAATATAGTTTTTGATATCAGTACCGTATACATTATATTATACTTTCAAAGCTTTTTACTAAATGCATATGCATTTAGTAAAAAGCTGTGAGTTTGGAATTAGAATCAGACACTTCAATTTTATTTTTCTGTATGTTATGTCTTATCATAGATTTCTCTTGTGTGTACACTCAAAATTTACTACTTATACATTTTAAAGTATCATTAGCTCATGCGCCATCATAAATGTCACCAGATTGTTTTCTACAGCAGAACGTGAGAGCTACCATTTACATAAAAGGATTACGAGCTTGATGCCACCCGTCGTCTTTCCAAAGACATTACGAACACTCGGGAGTGCAGAAAAAGGCACCCGTCCCATCAACGTTGCCAAATAATATATTATTATTCGGCTCATATCTAATTATATCGTCCTAATTCCTTACCGCATGATACGAAAAGTAAGAAAAGAACCCCACATAATATACATATTTAACGAATCAACAGCACGTACATCAGAGTTTTTGTATAAGTAGGTAGATCTCGTGTTTGTGTATTATAATGTTTTATTCAGGTGCAAAAATTGAGTGGAACAGCGCATATTTTTACTGCATTCGAAATGTATTTTTTATGGAAAGCATTAACATATTTTTTCTACTTCCTTTTCTTTTTCACAGCAATTTTAGAGCTTTATGTATTGTATTACTGAGTTTGTTTCACAGTGCATTTTAAAATTCTGAAGCTAGTTTATTCAGACATTGAGAAATAACTCTAAATACTTGAGTACAAACTTCCAAGGTATATGTATACCCAACCGTAAATGTCTGAACTACAAGTATTTATCTATGTAAACCAATAAAAAGACAATACGAGATATTACAGCTCAGGTGCTCTATTTCAGAGACCAACGTGGCGTTGAAAGGCGACGAAGTGAACGGGTTATGGCGAAATAAGCGGCGAGGATCATTGTACAAAGGCATGGGCGTGCTTTGTTGTGTCTCCCGACCCAACTACCTCTGAGGGTGACAGGCCTCGCCCACGCGGCCTGCCAACGTTGTCGTGCTTGCTGACTGATGTCACCGAACGTCATCTTACGTCGCTTGACGTGACTCGATGTGGCTTGACGTGGCTCGACGTGGCTTGACGTTGTGTGCTCGTCGCCATCTGAGGCGTCGCCTGACGTGTAATCGTGCTAGTGAACAGTGCTCCATCTAACACTATTGAAAGGGTCCATTAAAATAAGTCGTTGAAATGTAACTAGAGAATTGAGATTTGAGACATTCATGGTGGCTGATATAAATATAATTACCTATCTAAGTTTTAATTCAGTAGTTCAGTGACGAACTTGCTCGTTAATAAAATTAGCATTCATATATAATTATGTACATTCAATTATGAATTGCCTGGAACGGGATCAATTGCATTTAAGTAGAATAGTGAATTTTCTTAATGATTCATTTGCACAGTAGGTAGAATATTGCAATATTGTAGCTAACAAATACTGTATATTTGCTCTAAGTACATATACTACGATCTACACAAACAGTGATTACTTCTACTTTTTGTACAATTTATTAAATTCTTATTGATTGACTCCACTCAGACAGATGTCAGACGGATGTATAAGACTCAATTAACTCAGGACGAGTTCATAATTATTCATTCCGATATTATTGGCTTCAATGTATGTAGATTAGACGCGACACGTTGAAATAATGGAATCACGGATGATGGTGAATATATCCCATTTGCTTACCTCTACGTGAATTTACCTCGATATGATCCAAATAACTATCTATAATATCATAATATGCTCTGTGACATAACTGAAGGCGTCTGAAATATAGTAATTTCACTAAAATTCCGCAATAGGAGTGGATATACGTTTGTGATCTGAAGTGAATAAGAATATAATAACATATTCTTCCACATTTTTCATCAACTGTGAATGAACGAATAATTTGAGTAGTAACTTTTCTAAGACCATCTTCTGTTAATTTTATCATTACGAAAATGTGCCGGTTTGGTAATTTCCGAACAAGTAGAAAGAAAGATATATTTATGGCATGGAAAATGTATATCATTTAAGTATTTCATTCCTCTATTCTTCTCTCTATTCAGGGTTTAAATTATAAGATTGTCTATAGGTACAATACAAATCTCAAAGATTAAGCATTTTAAAGTTTTACTACTAAATACCATACAATTCTGATCTCATTACTATAAGTCCTAAATTTATTTAAACAATTTGTAATTGTAATGTGTGTAATACGGTCGAACAAAGTGCATATAATCACAGGTGCATGCACAAGTGTAAAATAAAGAATGTATTTACAAATTATAAACAAAACAAAAGAACGAAATAAATATATGACCGCATTTGCCAATTTCAATAAATTATTGTTACATAAACTAATTAGATGTTTTAGATTAAAGGGGCCTAGTGAAAGTATTATGTATTATTTGTACTGACATTAAAATATTCTAGTCAATTACTGTAATACCTAATCTTAAGGTACACAATATGAATTACATATTTATAGTAGAGTAAGACTATTTATTTAATATAATATTATGACGTACAGGTGAGATACACCAATATATATACCATATATTTACACTTAGCTGTAAATAAACATATTTATGAAACTAGACTCATTGAGTTAAATGCTTGCTATAAAAACGTGTAGATCTCAGCGAATAATTTAAATTATGTTGAGTAAAAAAGTCTCCTAACGTAACGTGAAGTAAATAAACCCGTGAATTATGGTTGAAAGAACAGAACATTATTTGTATAATGTATTCATTAATTTTCAGCTTAGCGAGTTGTTCGAAAGTATCAGTTAATCAATCACGCTGTGTAAGGGATTGTCAATCATTATTAATTAACAAAGGATCACGGAAACATACCCTCCGCAAAACGAATTTGAAAGTGCCCCAAAAATAAAATAACGTTACTAATGGCAGTATTTTACACGGTGTGCTTGTTTGAACTAAAACTTGTTTGAGAAATGTACAAAGTTTTCCATTTCATTGTTGATAATTTTAAAATACGGAACACAGTTCTTAGGGTATTCTTTCAGGGATCTTACTACGAGCTGTTATTGCCATCATAAGTACTGTGCCCCAGGTATATATTTTGACACGTTCGGGCGTCGTCACTTGGCGTTTTGCACTTTTTTTTATGGAGACGTAAAACTTCCTGCACTCGCCGCTCGGGGCGCTTTTTAAAGTTCCCATACAAAATGAGGAAAATATTGCCAACGTCAAAACATGTTAAAACCTATTCTTGGGGCACTGGACCCATAGTATTATGAGACTGTGGAAATCTCATTATAATAAAAGCGGTCACACAAATCGTGTCCTACCAAAATAATTATAACTAGGTACGTCTCTAAATAACTTTGGATTTTTCACAATATTTATAAGTAAATGGTACTAAATTGTTTCAAATTCAAAACATAATACGATACAATAATTTTAAGAAAATATAATACTCATTATAATCACGTGTGTTAGACATGAATATGTATGCTAACTAGATGCACTTTCTTGTAAATGTTATTTAATTAAAATATTTAATTTATTCATGGATATTAGAACAAGATAAAAAGATCTAGTCAGTGTCATTACTAATAAATAATTTAAATTTGATTCTATTTTATAGAAAATTATAATAATCCACTTACTGAAGTGATAACTGTGATATACTCGTAATATAAATTATTACATAGAAAACATAATTATGCATTAGTAAAATCTAAAGTAAACACAGCGGTGTTTTATTTATTTATGAAAACCTCCAGGTTCTACCTTGACAAGTTTGTATGCGGTAAGCAGTGCTAAAAACTGTTTCAATATGATATATCGATATAATATGTTTCGATATTTCTTCTGTAAATAAGAAATGGGCAATCCGTAATTTTAAGTGCAGGCAGAGATCAACCGTATTAAATTCTCTGGAACTAACGTGACAGCTGATGATTCTAAAGTCGCTTCTCAAGCAAATTAGGAAGCTTTTTTTATGAATGCGATAATAATAATAAACTATGGTGGTAAACGTAAACATATTATATTGATTGACCTGCTACAAGATAGTTTTAATGATCTTTTTCGTATACGTCGCCTCGATGCCTTATGTACGGTATGGCAGTGCGCGCGCCACCACCACCGTAATCGTTGCGAGCCCTCTTAGGCCTGTGTTCCTCTGAATCTGGGACCAAACAGAATATTACATTAAAATATGAGTCAAATGTATCGTCATAATAATCTACCACTTACCTTCTTTAGAATACCGGCGTGCTCGCTTTGATAGCATATCCTCATTTACAGCAAAGCCTTTGTAGTATTTTTTGTTTGGGCGTGGGCTATACCGTGCCTTTTGGTTGGATTTAGAAGACATAGCAAGAACCTTCGCAACCCTTTAATCAACAAAAAATTTAAATCATGCAAATATTCGATCACTTAAGCATAAAAGAACAAATGAGAAACTTACATGTCTCTGAGTGCATTCTTACTTTTGCTATTTTGAACAGCTTCTGGATTTAACACTACATATATTTTTGAGTAATCGCTAAGGTCTCCAAGGTCAGAGCTCATGTCTTTCGTACGGGCATTCTCGTCACGGAAATTCAGATCTAATAAATCGTGAGGCTGAATGCGCCCGGATATCTGTTCTGCAACGTCATATTTTTGTGGTTTTTTCTTATCACCAGCTTGTGCTATCTTTGACATGAGCTGTCCTAGCAGCTGATTGTTGTATCGCTCGTTACCCTTCTCTTCCCTGTTCGCATGACCGATTCCTCGAACATCCTTTTTCAATTGACTACTTAACAAATTTTGTTTTTTCAGCGAGCCGAATTGAGCTCTGTCGTTATCTGCCCTGTCATCAGAGCTACTAGAGAGCCCTCCATACTTGTGATCTTGCTGAAGTTCCGCTTTTTGTTGGTGCTGTAAAATTTTCAGAATGCTCTGAAGATCTTGTGCGCTGATACTGTAAGCTTCTCGTACTGGTATTATGGCGGCTGACCCTGAATGCAACACATTTTATATAACTCCTGCACTATAACGACCACACGCACGCATTCTTTTTTTTATTTCATAAAAACTATATACAAATTATATGTAAATACAAAATACAACACGTTACAATAGGTTTTAAAGCTTAAAAAAATACTTACATGCAAATACAATCATAAGTCTCAACATTATCAGCGTTCAGTTGAAATAGTTTGTAGAAAATACATAAACATGTAATCGAATTGCACCACATAAAGTTTCCTCTACAATTTAAAATTACAATTTTCTCTTATCTTCGAAACCTAAGTGTGAAATTTATAACACTTTACAAGCGTGCAAAATAAGATGAAAATACTGCTACTACTACTAAATCGAAGAATCCAATTTTATTGTGCTATTTGAAACAAAGATTACGAGTTTCCTAGATTTTCATTGACTGAGGCGACAAATTTAAATTGAATCAGAAACAGTATGGGAAAAATATGAAAATCACCTTTCACCCTTCACCAAAAAAGTAAATTTTTTTGTGCAATATGTGTTCTTTTAATTTATTTGAGTAAATAAGTATTTCCTGAACAATAACCATCGCCTGATACGCAAGTTTAAATTACCACACTAACCAATGAGTATTTTTTTATGAATTAGAAACCTGGTCAGTATTAGCTGAAGTTATAGAACTTCAGTTGTGTTCAGTAGCAGAATGGGCTCATACCACACCATGTGTTTTTCTAGCATCGGTTGGAGAGCAATGGTATTTAAACCGAAATATAATATTTTTATTAACTGCAAGTAGTGTGTTATGTGCGGCGGAGCGGGTTACGTATGCAAAGTACGCGGGGGTGTGCGCCGCGTTGCGTGTGTCTTTAATGGCCTTTAGGTAATTTGTCCTGACGGGCTCTAGGCACGGAAAACTTTACTGCCAATTAATTATACATTCAGATATTCATAACAAAGCTCGATTTGAATCTTGTAAACTTGAGAAAGTTACTTTGACATCAAACTTTACAATAGTTTCGACGGCCCTTCAACAGCTAGTATACCGGGATATTAATGACTATCGTTTCACTGACTTGCTATATACATATATTTGTTTAAGAGCTATATATTTGATCCTTAAGTTAACAACTTAAGGCACATTGCCAGTGTATAATAGGTATCATAAACTTGGTACTGCGTAGACTTTAGAACAGCAATCTATTCCGATCACTCCTTATGATTGTGGTTGAGAAGTTATGCGTAACTTTATAGATATAAAAGATCTCAAAAAAAACCAACCTTGAAGCTATCACTATCATCAATGAAATTAGCTATAAACACTGTAAAGTATTTTATCATTTTATCTCTCATTCATATACCGTTTAGTGGACAGACGAACCAACTGTCATGCGGCACTTAAATAATTGACTTCGATAAAAATGCCTGAATATTATTATATTTTTATCTTATTACATCAGCCGCTGAAATTTTAATCTTCGTCAATGCTTAGTTGTAACGTGATTAAGTACGAATTATTATTATAATAAACTAGCTGTGCCCCGCCGTTACACCCGCGTAGACTTAGTTTCATGCTTCATTTCGCGCAAACATTTTTTTTCTAAATAATGGTTACCCTAAGTCTAATTTCAGGGACTATCCTAAAACATCAGTTACCTTACAGTGATGAAGTCCCATTAAAATTGGTCCAGCCGTTTCAGAGATTAGCCGGAACAAACAGACAGAAAATGCAGGGAGAATACAAAAAATTTATGTATGCACTATACTTTATTTTAATACTTTCAAATGCATTTGGTGAAAAGCTGTTAATTTGGTATTACAAACAGACACTTCAATTTAATTATCAGTATAGATATTTGCGTTACATAAAAATACGTCGGGTTCTGGTTACAAGCTCAAAGTTGGTTAAATGTATGGTTCAACATACTGAGATATCTGTTTCACAGAGAGTGGCACATAAAACGTCACAGTTCTTGGATGGAAATACTTAGCTTTTTCCACCCCTCACGCCTTGTTTAACCCTAGAGATACTTTCGGAAACACGTGACAACATACTCCCGTAGAGTTTTCAACCAAATTATCTAACAACCAAAATATGTAGTTAATCAAAATGTCCAAAGAGTCTACCATCATCGGATTAAACAGATCGTATTAAGAACTTCTAACCTTTCATTATGGTAAATAAAATAAAGTAAAAAGTCAAAGCTAAGAAGTTCTTAAAACGCGTTGCTTATATTGTCATAGTTGGCTTCAAACTCATATACCTTAATTACACTAATCGACGTGGCATTGAAATTTCTAACTTTTTCACCCAAATATCGACACTTATTATACAATTATCGACAATATGTTGGGCAACAATAAACGTATTCCAAATATGTGATATCCTAGTCAGCATATTATTATAATATTGTTAGAAACTATTTTCTTATATTAATGATTTATGTTTTTTTTATTTTTAGTCTTTTTTATCTTTCACTTGTTAGTTAGTAAGTTGTCAAATAAATTCAGTAATGTCAGCTGCTTTTTTCACTGCTCTCTCTATCTCTAAATTCTAATATTCGCTATCGTCTACAAATATCGACCCTTACGCTCACAAATAAAATAGCAATTCGACATCTAAATTCCTCTTTGTGTTTCTATTTCTCTAGTACACATGAAATGCTTACAAATTCAATTGAATATGAATAGACGAGATACACGAATAAAGTGCCACTGAAACTTTAATAGCCCTTAAATATAACATTACTTAGCTGTGTTTACTGATATTGCAGTGCAGTTATTATATACATTTAAGTCACCTTAGTAGTTTATAGAGTATATTACTTGAAGCGGAATCCTAAATAGATTTTTAATCACATTTACAAAAGTATGGCATATTCGCTCGTATTTTCTGTACCAAAGAACAAGAAAAAGAATGGCAAACAATGTGTTGTATTGTCATCAAAATATTGTGTGCTTATTATTTTGTTAATGGATCAAATCCATTAGATACATTGTCGGCCGTGTTGACCGTTTCTGTGGGTGGTTATCTAATGGCTTACGGATGGATTAGAAAGCATTCATTATATCGGTATAATTACAAATTGCTCACGTTAGAAACATGTAAAGAGAATAATCTATTTTGAACCGTATTACTTCATTGGTCTGTGGTGCACGTTGTTTTTATAGCATACGATAGTAATTATATTGCAATACTACTATTATAATAAATAAATACTCCTCAAATATATATATCCTCGTTCATGGTTCATGATTGACTCTTCTTCCCCACTGAATTATGAGATATTGAAGTTACATACATACATGCGTTCACGCCTGTATTCCCCGAAGAGGTAGGCAGAGGTGTTGTAATAACAACACCAATTTTTCATCACCATAGATGATTAAATGCCAACGTGACAGATTGTGAGTCTATCGCCGTCTCAGGCATTATGCATACGTCTTTGAATTACTTCTCAGGCATATGCAGGTTTCCTCTTGATGTTTTCCTTCACCGAACAACATTGGTATGTACAGGCCACCACGGCTCTCCTATTCATATTGAAGTTGTAATAAAAAAATAACAGAGATATGAGTAGATTACAATGTCAGTAAACTGCGATAAATATAAATTGTAGTTATTAGATACAAAAGTGAACATGTTCAATCAGTACGTGCTTGGAACCAGTAATGACCAAGATTCCGTCAATAAGCAGCCCGACTGGAGCAATTTGTTCGGAAATAGTTTAATCAAACGTTGCGTTGGATTTGCAGCAATTAAGAAGGCGACGGCCCCAGTATATTGCTTCCTGAGATTAACTCCCACTTCCAGTTAATTTCCTGCGCTTCACTCGGAGCGAAGTCACCTCAGGTTGTCCTCACAGTGTCTTATAGATTACGTGCTGAAATAATGCTGAATATAATTGACCTTGTTACACAAAACTTATTTTGCCTCTATGGTCTAGTGGTCGCAAGTACTACTGCGAAACATGAGGTCGATCCCCGGGTCGGGCAAAGTTTTATTGGTTTTTTGCATCTGTCATTTTCCAGCTGAGATATTCTGTATTTTTTCTCAGCGTCGAGTGCGTTGGTATCAATCATAGGAAATTGATATAAAATATATACACGATAAACTTCAAATTCGTACCTTTGAAACCGAGAATGATGAAACTTTAGAGAATAACGCGGCTGAAGTGCAGATTAGTGTCTGGTTAATGATAAAAGGCTCACTCCCTGAGACGTGGGGCATAAGCGTACCGAGCGAAGTAGCGAAATGTAGGTATTGCGAGGAATACAGGCGTTAGCATATATAACTGTTTTAATGTATGTTGAGATAAATGCAATCGTTTTAAAATCAGCTAAAGCCTTTTCTGGATTTATGTTGCTATTCCGAGAACGTAAATAAAATTTATTAAGTTTGCGCTGCTGAATAACATTAGAGCTCAGAGTGTCTTCACACACATGCAGACATTTAAATACGAGCTACATTTACATGCGCGTAAGTGTAAGAGTAAGATAAACGAGCAGAAATGTATGTTGGTTCATTTTGTTCTCAAATCCAAAGTAAACAAACGGTAAAGCACTGCGTGATTGTCATGTCTCTACATAATCTCCTGTTGAAAATATCAAGTAAGTAAACAATACGAGTAGGTATTGCGAATCCGTTCATACTTCGCCCTTCACCCTGTCTTCAAGCGAATCTCTTTACGTATTAATAGATATAACACCAATTGTTTTTGATTAATTTAGGAGGCATTTAAATGAAGTTAAATGATTATCAGGGCACGAAACACGCGCGGCGCGGGGAAATCCTGCCAAAGACGTGGAGAGTTGTTAATGACGTCTTAATGACTACGCTGGTTCTCTTTAATATACACATAAATATTGCTGTACCAGATATACTCATGTCTGAGATTACACATTCAAAACATTAGTCTCTGGAATTACTGTACGGAGATAAAATACAAGTTCCATTGAAACGGTATGACTTACTTGAATTTAGCAACTCTGTAGAGGCGTATGAAATAAATAAAAAAAAATAATTCTGATTTTTGGGATCTATGTATGTATTATCTGATACAATACACCATAAATAGGGGAATCGAACTGGCGTAACTACTCAGCTTGTATTGACGACTATGTAACCGTAGATAGGCTGGTGTACGTACTACGTACCATCAAACATTCTGTGGTGACACGGCGACTAGCCACATTCCAATCAAGTAGGCACACTCCCATCGCAGAATACCCTTCTGTTTGCTGATTAGAAATTCATCATTGACGAAGGTTCTATTAAGACATTGAATTGAACCAGAATCCAGAATTAATTTTATTGTTCTGTTGTAGGCGATGTTCAAGAGCTAAAATTAAATCAGTATAAAAAATAAAAGAAACGTTTGATTATAAGACTTTTTTGTTGTAGAAGTCCACATTTATAATGTGTGTACAGACGCGTTATTATCTAAGGTTTCTCAGCGTCAAACTCGACTACAAGCGTCAGTTTCAACAATAGGAAATTGATACGTAGTCATCATATTCAGCCCACATGCACCCACTGCTGGGCATAGGCCTCCCCTGTGACACGCCACTGCTCTCGGTCCCGAGTTAGTCTCCACCACAGTTTCCCAGCCGTCCGCGCGATATCGTCGGCCCACCGGGCGGGTGGTCTGCCCGTTAGTCTTCGCCCTTTTCTCGGCCACCATTCAGTTACCACTTTGGTCCACCTTCCGTCTTCCCGTCTCATTAAGTGTCCTGCCCATCTCCACTTTAGCTTGGTTATAGTAGTATATACACAATTTCATTTCTTTTAAACTGACACTCGACGACGATTGCGGCGCTGAGAAAGCTTACAGAATAACGCGGCAGGGTGCAAAAAAAACTGGCTACACTACGTGGAGTCGGCATGGGCATCCTGCAGATGTATCAGGTCGGATAGGAAGGTAGCTTCATGAAGATAGCGGATATGTATTTGTGAATCAATTTAATAAATTAAGTAAATTATTTTAATGTTACGAATGAACACTACTATGGTTATGTATCATTGTACGAGTATGTCTAGTCAACTTATCTATCAAATTATGAGCACGATGACTTCCCCTACCGTTAGGTACACTTCTTTTGTAGCAAATTATAAATGTCATCATTTATCCTCTTGGAATCGTTAAATGTCTGCTATGCATCACTTTTATGTGGAAACATACAATAAGCAACCAACTTATCGCTGCGTAAGTCAACAATACAATATTTTTTTATAATAAGTTTAAACTTAAGATGGTCAAAGACTATAATATGACATTGAAAATATATCTCATTAAAATGTGTCTGCTCAAAAAAAGTTATAACTCAGAACTAAAAGCTTTTTATTTAATTCTATAAATATACATTCGTTTAATTTCAAAAACATTTATCGGGGTCAAGTGTTTCAGTAAATCATTATTCAGTAATAAACCCGTATTAATTTTTATTAAATCCACTGAAGCCCCAAGTAATAAAACGGCAAATTAAATTTGATTGAAGGACGAGTATGCAGTGCGATGAATGAAACACTCCCAGTCTCGCGCTCACATCCCCGGAGGCATATAATTTGTATTGTACTAGCTGTGCCCCGCGGTTTCACCCGCGTAGATTTAGTTTCTTCCTTATTGTCGCGGAACCCTAATATTTTTAATAAATAAAAGTAATCTAAGTTACTCCTTGAAAAATCAGCTACCTACCAGTCAAAGTCCCGTTAAAATCTGTCTAGCCGTTTCAGAGATTACCCGGAACAAACAGACAGACAGACAGACAGAGAAAAATTTTAAGACTTGGTTTTTTGGTGTCAGTATCGTGTATACTTTCATATGCGTTTAGTGAAAAGCTGTTATTTTGGAATTACAAACAGACACTTAACGTTGTAGCGTATATTGAAACCCTCCGAACTGATATCCTGGAGGCTGGAGATCTATAAGCCCATCGGAGTTTAACATACCTACGTTATTAAAAATCGTAACGTAGGTACTGTAGAAGAATGATGCGAAGATGAAAGCATCATATACTAAAGATAATAAGGTTGGAGAGGTTCGGTAAAGCTGCTAATGTTCATATCATTCGACAACTGATTTTACGGTACAAAAATTAAACGTCAAAGTACAAAAGTTCTAAATACACTCTACTTAAACCGATGGTAGACCCCCAGCGAAGTTGAGCAAAGCAAACCCAGACTATGAAATGGATAGCTGACCGCCTGATAGCATCTTTGGCAATCATTACAGGGTAGTTAAAAGCAATAAAGTCTGGAGGAGGAATGATTTAATCAGCAGCAGGTTGCTAATTTGCCTTAGCATTTAAAAGGCTTTCGATAACAGTCGATAAGTGAAAAATTATAATAGGAGAGCAGACACTTCGGTTTGAATCGGATGCCAGCCGATCCTAACGATGTTTGGGCTAAGGCCAGGGAGATGATGACTGGTTGAAAACTAATTTATTAGACAAATCAAATGTGTTGACCAAACTGTTCTTTGTATTGGGAAATTATCATTAGTTTACTTACATTTTGCATTGAAATAGAAAAGAAAATTGATTCAAGGTAGAATATTAAAAACCAAAAAACGGAATGTGAACTCCCGTATATATAAAAACATTGGGTAAAAATCCCTCCTGCGTCTCAGAAGTTTGAAAACAGGATTCAATAACCACAACATCGTCGTATCATGCACCAGTTGTGTGTGCTTAACAAGTTTGCTTTGCGCTCACAGCCATACTGCCACATTGCCACTATATCTCAAAGCGCCTACCACAGACCACCTAACCTAAACAAATCAACCATAATAATAAATTTACTCACAATGATTTTAATTTAAAAATTAGGATATTTACAGTGTAATTAATCTATTTACATACTGTATGGAAAATTAATGAAGAATGACAATTTGTAATAAGCCTCATAAATGTCACACACTATACTAGGTAAATAGGTACTTATGTCCAAATGAAATCTTGCATATCAGGTTGCTACTACTACTAAGATGCGAGCGGTTTAGTAGCAAGTACTAAGGCTATGGTCAGATTGGATTAAATAATAATCATTAATTACAAGCAATATAATAATTGCATAATATCATTCTTTGTCATTCTTTAACTGCCATTAATATAAGTAGCATACTGTTAATAGCATAGCATACTGTTGTAATATATATATATATATATATATATGAACCCATTTATAATGTGTAAAATAAAAACCAACAAAGAGTTTACCTAAAATTTTGCGATAAATTCAATGTGAATTCAATGGTGCCACATTTAATACTTGATCCTTTGTGACGAGTCAGAAATATTAGACTTGTTCCACTCAATTTGCTAGTGACTACCTTCCCTTTGTAGTGCATACTCAATTAAGCTAACGTGATTCTAGAGACTATCAACGTTGTGTGCTCAGCCTGTATGACAAACAACAAAGCAACAGAACCATTTGAGATATTAAGGTATAACAAGTGCCTTCCATTATAAAGCAACGTGATGGCCATGGGTTTGAGAAGTCACCTGCCGCGTTATTAACTAGGTTTTAAAGATACGAAATTGAACCTTAACCTCTATGTATTATTTATCAATTTCCTATGATTGAAACCAACGCTTGCCGAGTTCGACGCTGAGAAACCTTAGTGAATAATGCGGCTGCTATGGAATGTGTATGTCTGAGAAGGCATTCAAAGATATGTATAATGAATGAAACAGCGAAGGACGCACCCTATATTTAATCATCTTCGGTTACTACCGACTACTGTGGGTGCTGTTATGACAACACCTCTGATTACGCCTTCGAGGGCCCTTCGAAGATGATGCGATCATATTTATTTATTTTTCACCAAATTTCATTCCTAAACATTACGTTTTTATTAAATTCACCAACAGATAATGTAAATACTATGCATTATTTAAAGATATTCGGTAGGTATATTTTCTTTCAGTTTTCATTGCTCATATCCGATTTCATTTTCAAGCTTCATTAGTATAGTGACAGGTACAGTATTAAAATTAATTAAGAATATACTATTATAAATGTCGGTATTATATTAAATACCGTAGAGTCTAGAGTACCAGATAGCCTGTTTGGTACCTTTAGGCCTAAACAAAGTAACATTCTCTCGCGCTTGCGCTAATAGAAACGATACAAAATGTATGGAAATGACATAAATCAGTAACGTGACATATGTCATTCCCGTACATTTTGTATCGTTTCTACTAGCAAAGCGTTAGGATAGTGCGACTTTGTCTAAGCCTACTTATCTGAATACGCTATCTCCGATAGACCTTGTTTTGTATTACTGTGTTCTAATGCAAAATGTAAGATTACACCGGGTTATATCCTATAGCAATTTATACATTTCATTAGGTTTGTACTTTATTTTAGTTATATTATAACCTAATCTTAACATAGTGGGTTAATTTCAGCAGCATAATTTAGTAGTATACAGTGAGCTTAATTCGCAAGCGTGCCTAACTCTGTGGGCAAACGGAGGACTGAGCACAGAATAAATAATAGTAAGTACTAAGTACAAACTATAAGTCTATTACAGCCCGTGATTATCCAGGGTCTGTGCAAACAAATATAAGGATTCGTGCTAAAATTCAAATTACGTAATTTCGACCCACTTCAATAGGTTTTAATATTAATTTTCAATTTAGTAAGTTGTACCTCAATAGTTCAATACTACAACAGTCTACGCCTGAGGTTATAAGATGAAATTTGTAAGAAGTGGTACTCCAGAGTAAATACTACAAACCACAGAACACAAGAAGGAACGTGTTTCTGTGTTCTGTGGTATGCATGTCAACTTTAAAAAAAATATCATTGTTTAGTGACTGGAATAAAAGATTTTCGTAAGAGATTTTCATAGACTATTTACGAGAAGGTACTTACACTGTAATTATATTATATAATATTAAAATAAATGGTATTAGTATTTCCTCAATTTTATTAAAATTTCCTAAGTATCTTCTACTTAATACAATAATTATAACTATGTTGATAATTTAACTTAATAATAATATAATATTTAGCAGTTCACTCTACTAAAAAAGCTGAAAAATATATATGTCTATTACTAAAGCTTACATTACAATAGCGTAAATAGTTAAACGTTGATGTTTTTCCAAATTGGATGCAGGTTTAATATCCAACAACATGCCGTAGTCATCTTTCAGGCGCCAATATTTCGTCGTTAACATGCGGCCCGCGACATGTTTCACATACGACTATGAAATTCTGAAACAAGATGAATAATAAATAGTCAGCATTGAGTCATAAATTAAAAACGAAATGTATTTTAGGTGTACCCATAGTACAAGATTGAAGATTAAATTGTCAGCGATTCAAAACGTACATATAAGGTCTGCAGATTACTTATGTGGGTATGGGATGACTACAGTAACTGCTTACCATAAGGTAGGATGGTAACTTACATTTAGCAAAAAAAAACTTATAAAGCGATATAATGAACTTGTCACAGTTTCACCTACATGAGCTTCTATGGTATTATGATCAAAAAAATTAATACATACAAGATTATACTGAAGCCTCAATAAGTCCATCACTCGGTGATAGTTGTGTTCAGCTATGGGTGTGTGTTTCTCCATTAGTTGGACGGCACGTTGCGCCTGCGCCTCCAGCTCAAGGAGGCCAGTGGGCTCCGACCGAAGCCTCATCAAGTCCCGACCTCGCCCGAACCTTGCGCCCCAGTTGTGGTGGCTCCGAGCTCTCACCACCTCACTCTTCTGCACCTCTGGTAACTTCACCATTGTATACAAGCGAATGATTGCCAACCCATATATCATAATGTTTTATACTAGTTATCCCTAATTAGGTACTTACTCAGTCTCAATCACAATTAGTGAAACGTTTAACTAATTAATGTCGTATTCCCTTTGGAACAAACAAACAGTTGGAAGTTCTAATGATACTGACGTGACGTTTGTTATTGGTACGAATAATTGTTATTCATTTAATTTTATATCGATGCTATTCTAATTGTGTTATTTTTCTGCCTCAAACAATTCTATGCGACAATAAGAATAGCGTGTGCAAGTGAAGGAACCCTAAGAACAATGGAATAGACAAACAGGTAGGCCTTCTATTCAAGGCATTGACAAACAATAACCTGTCCCTCGCAGTCCGAAGTGAATATCCCCGCATATTGTTAGTGCCTTTTTGGGCATGAGTAACGGCTCTCATTTACTTATCGCTATTTGGTTTCTATAACGATGGTAAATCTGCCAAGAGATGCAAGAGTGCCTCTTCGGCGTGTGGTGATGTATCGAAGTGTAAGGAATCACAACCTTTACCTTAACGGAGGTCCTGTGAGGCTGGTGGAGCTGGAGGAGTTCGCGGGCATCGCGGCCCGTCACATGAGGACTCTCTCCGAACACCCTGACGTCCATCAAACGGCCATGAACCAACTGCGGCAGCTGTTCAATTTAGTAAGTTTTAATGCTTTACATTACTTATCTTTCTCTAGACTTTCAGATAGATTAAAACATTCTAAATATTTTCAAGTTTTACAATCATATTGCCCTTAACTTGTAAAGTCTTTATTTTAACTTTGCTTAATTCTTGTGTAAATTTCATATTGAAGAACTCGATCAATTGGGCAATTAATGGATGTGGATAAATTAAATACAGAAAAAATTTCGTTCGTTCATTTTCTTACGAATGTGAGAGCATCTCGCAAAATAATGTTGTATTTAATAACGTATGAAGTAGCAGTAATTACGTACATATGTTTGTTCGCATGCATGAGTTACGATAAGTCTACAATCAACAACATCAAACATTTGATGAAAGCTACCGTGTAATTTGAGGTCGTATTTTCCACAGTGTACCTAATTGTTATTACTTGCTTTCAAATCTAGTTGTGTTACTTTTGTGTAATAGGCTCCTAATATGAGCATACTTACTGTTCCGAGTGCAAAAATATTCCGAATTACCCATTTCCTGCGTTGATCAACCCATCAAATTACCTACTGATTCGATTACTCAATTCAAGTTGTGGGGTGAATTGTGCAAAGTAAGTATACGAGGAGCCGTACATACAGTGTTCTCCCTACGAAACTGTTACTCTTTTGAACGTTGCATTATGTATGTTAATAACAAAAGCAATTTGTTAAAGGAATTCAAGATGCGATGCGATGTTTGCGGTACGGCCCATCACCAAGATGAGATCACCGCACCGGAGCGTTAGCGGCGATATTACATTACGATACATATATTCAATGAATCTATATATATACATATCAATACTATAGGTTTATATTGTATACTTTAATGATTAAATTAAACTACTTAGTTGTGGATGAAAAGGAGATGGGTGGTGGTCTTCACACATATTATGTTATAAGTTAAAAAAAACTTATAAAATATGTATTATTTATATTTACTAACACTTCTAGTTGTTTCATTAAGCTACAAAGATAGAAATAGAAATGCAAAGAATATAAATGTAGACCTAATCTGGTCGTACTTCTTTCCTAATTTTTTGTGACCGCTAATAGATGCGATTTTTTTTAGTATCAACAAAAAGTTGTCGTTTTCACCGAAATCAGAACCGTGAACGAATAGTTGATTTCATTCAATGTTTTTGTACCTACATCGGAAGCAATCATCAATTAACTTCCTATGTAGGTAGTTTTTAAGTCTAGATTCAATCCGTCTTTTCTCTATAGTTATTGATTATTGTCTATATCTAATGTCTAGTAAGACATTCATCACACTCGTCATATAATTGTTCAAAACAAAGGGAAATTGTAGTACCACCCAACCTTAGGTTGCGACTGGACAAATTTCTGCGAGAGTACAGTGCTCGAGGTTTATATAAATTTTGACATGTTCAAACGTCGTCGTCTCACCTTGCGTTTAGCGTGACTCAAAGTGTGTTGATACTTTTTCGGAAGCAGTTTGTGGTCAACCACATCATTATCATTTCAAAGATGGCGCATCATGATATATTGAGCCACGCTAGACGCAAGGTGAGACGACGACGTTTAAACATTTACAAACATAAACTTGAGGCACAAGTTCGGTTATACCATCTTCTTTTCAGATATAATTAAATAATAAATCATTATTACAAAGGTGTAACAAGCTTCAACACCTACATTCAACCATAACTCATTGCTAGTCAAACGTAATCTCCTTTATCGCACCCAAATTTATCTCCAAACCAATTTATATAACTTCAGTAGATCATTGAGGTTACCTTGTGTTGCTGTCAGTAAAAGTAATAAGTAAGATATTGTGTCAAAATTGTCAATGTTCAGTTTACTTAGGACGAATTACAAAGATGGATATAAACCACAAAGAGACGGCATTACGCCGCCGGCATTCGGAGTAATCCGGATAAAGCCGGCAATTAAAATACTTATCCTGTTCGGTATTTCGTCCCGGAACGTAAGTCTATCCCAAAAATATTGCGGTTTTTATTCTTAAACCGGCATGATGTCCACACGTGTAATGTTAACTTATATTTTGAGTGGCATGTAGATCTTATTATTATATTGTAGTGTTGTGTACATGTATGCAATGAGAGAATTCTAGATATTATTCAATAAGAGCGCGAGTGAAACCCTTGGTGTTGCCAGCAAGCGATCATAGGCTGTCGCTGATGTAGGCACCACTAATAAATACAAATAGAACTTTAAGGGTAGATTAAATACCTTACAAACTTTGTGCTCTATGGTTATTTTATATGATCGTTTTTTATCATAATTAAGTACACAAGATGAATTTGAGCTATAAGTAGTTAGACTAATTCTAGTTATTACCTAATTAAGAACCCTTTGTCCCAACAAGATTATCTGCTGCTAATTGGACGGTCGCCAGAAAAGTAAGTTCCGTGTTACGGCATTTTATGCCCCAAAGAGCTTTAACTAACCACGCTTTCAGGCACCACATTAAGTGAGACTAAAGATTTCATATTTTCTCTTTTAAACACCTCATATTTGTTTGTATACAATAACCTATTTTTGACACTGTCGAAAATGTTTTCAGTAACCAAAATAAATTGGGAGACATTGTTATTAGTTGTAAAGCCTTGGCTCAATGAATCAACGATCGGTTATGTATCAATCAATCTCTTGCCTTTGCTTAGGAAAGTTCCCGAAGGTTGATATTTCTAGATTAAGGAACAGGCAATCCAAAGTAATTATTCCGTGAAGCAACAAACTCATCAATCAAGAACTTTGCCGTGCCTCCGATGTTACCGACAACCTTTAGTCTGTTGCATATTCTCAGTAGATACGTCACTATTATAGCTGTTATCCAAAAACGATAATAGATTATTTCATCGATTGAAAATGGCTGAACCTAAAGTAACCCAAAATAATATTATCTACTCATATTCTATTTAATGAGCCTAGAGAAAAATCATGGGTAGTTTGTAACTTGCAATGATAAATCCATAACACAAACTTTATCTCTTAAAAAATAACTTAAAGAGGACCTAGTGCGAGTATTTCACTGCCGCCGTCACAAGTCACTTTATATATACAAATAACTTATAACGGCGATTTTTAGAAACTAGGCAGACACTAGGCATTCTGACTACGCAGATAAAGTGGTGACAAACTGTAAACGTAGCTTCATAGGTACTAGAGAGTTATTTTAAACCAGGCTTAGTTATTATTAGATTAGAAAGGTATTTCAACTCCGACGTACCCGGGGGAAAAGTGTTATTGTCCATGAAGTTAAGAAAAATATGTGAAAATTTTGCCAGTGCCGAGTGCTTGTCCCTCGTACTTATGAGGTCATCTCAACGCTCTCCCACGGGTGAAGGATGATCTACCTGGATGAGCCGGGTTTACGATAAACATACATTCATTATTACCTTCACTCTAAGATCAAATGGACGAAATGATCATCAACTAGAAAACCACGCTACATTTTATTGCTATGTCGATGACCATTTTTCTTAATAAATAATAACATGGAATAGTGGAGCGAGCTATGAAATACAGATCTAACTTGTTTTGCTATGAGCTTTTGTTACCAGACCATAAACCTGTCATGTGCGGCACATTTGGAAATTGCTTGTCAATGGTTTGTTCTGTCTTTAAATACGTTTCATAAAAATTACTATCACGAGAAGTTCTGTCCATGGAGACCATAGTCATAACTAACATCCACACTATAAAATATTGGTTTATGTCAACTATAAAACATTTAACGGTAAACGTTTTTAACGGTTGTATCGAGCAATATGTGAACAAACAAACCACACATTTGCCATTTGATTGCTGACTAGACATAACGACTACGGTGCCCACAGAACACTATAACCTATCCTATCTTACAGACTGTTGATTGAGCGATGACGATATAGCAATTAAGTTAAGCTACTATGGATGTGAAGCCGTGGGTTTTGAGCAATCGCCTGCTACGCAAGCGAGGCAAGTCCGAATCCCAGCGGGGCCTGACAATGATTTTTCTAAAAAAATATGTGTAGTGATATCACACCACGTGCTCTACGGTGAAGAATAACAACTTATGTCTGAGAAGTAATTCAAAGGCGTATGTATAGTGCCTTAGACGGCGATAGACTCACCATATGTCACGTTGGCAATCATCTTACGTGAAAAGTGGGTGTTGTTATTACAATATCTCTGCCTACCCCTTCGGGGAATACAGGTGTGAGCATATGTATATGGATGTACCATGAATATGAAATGGTCTAACTATTGGCTGACACATTTTATACACCGAACCGAATTGGAGAGGCTTATGCGCAGCAGGTGGTGGTGGACGAGAAAACGGTGAAGACCAACGGTCAGACCACCCATCCGGTAGACCGACGTCATCGAGCAAACGGCTGAGAAGCTGTGGTGGAGACTAACTCGGGACCGAGAGCAGTGGCGTGAAACAGGGGTCACCTATCAGTGGGTGCTTGTGGGCTATATATATATGATGATGATGTGCAAAAAAATTTTATATTAAAACGAATACTAGTAAGATTCCACTCGCGTCAGGGCACACAGTTTATGTCGAGAGCACATTTTTGTTTGCCACGTGTCTGGATGTTTCATCCAAGTAAGGTAGATCTCAATATATATAACTCAAAGGTGACTGACTTACTGACTGACTGACATAGTGATCTATCAACGCACAGCCCAAACCACTGGACGGATCGGGCTGAAATTAGGTAGATGTTATGACGTAGGCGTCCGCTAACAAAGGATTTTGATTAATTCTACCCCCAATGAGATAAAATAGGGGATGAAAGTTTGTATGAAACTAAATTTACGCGGGTGAAACCGCGGGGCACAGCTAGTTATGAATATAGTTTGACATAAAAATATTTAGTAAAAGGTATATTTCGTCGTAGTCGACCCTTAGAAAGCTTTGCTTAGTTTGCGACTAAAATACTCTAAGTGCTAATGTCCAAACATTATTTATTTATAATACAGGTAAGTAGGTAGGCAGGTAATATCGTGGATTTAACCGTGTATTGTATACTAGCTGCGCCCTGCGGTTTCACACGCGTTAACTTAATTTCATGAGTGGCTTTATTTCTAGGAACCACAATTTTCCGTTAAGATAAACGGGAACAAACTGACAAAGATATAGGTATTTAGTGAAAAGCTAATTTTCGAATTACAAACAGGCCGTTCAATTTAATTAACCATAGATAGTTAGCCCAAGAAAATAACACTTGCTAACGTAAAGGGAGTAACGGTACAATATTTTACCCAAGATAATGATAAATACAATATTCGCGTAGGTAGTAAGTACCAGCATCTCTTTAAAAATTAAACTCAATACCAAAAATGTCTATAATAAATATGAAACTAGGTCACATTATCTAAATTTGTTACATATATTTTACCATGTTTTCCTAACTGTGTAGGAAAGTACATAATTTTATTGTGAACTTGAATTAAATGTTGAATTAGGTTGGCTAGCTGCCCGGAGGCGTGCCATAAAGTTTTTTGATGTTTATGTTTTGATGAGAAGCAATGCTACAACACGTGAGAAAGGCGAAATCACTTAAATCTCAGAGGTATAAATTATTCAGTCGTGCCGAAACCTGCAGCACCTAGCCACCGACATATTTTGTTTCCATCAGCATTTTAGTTAGAGTGGGTATCTACAAAGTAAACGCAACTGAAAAAAAAAACCGCATTCATATCAAAATTACTGATTGTACTGCAAAATAGTAAACTCAAAATATACAAATACCTAAACAGCAATTATTAATTGTGGGCATACAAGAAACACGAATTCTATTGCGGGAACTCGCTGCGCTTGTCGCCTTCTATGTTCTAATCTATACTCTATATTCAGATACACCTTGATATATCAGTAACCTACCAGTGAAAGTCTCGTTAAAATCGGTCCAGCCGTTTCAGAGATTACCCGGAACAAACAGACAGACAGACAGAGAAAACATTTTAAAACTTGGTTGTTTTGTTTCAGTAGCTTGTATACTTTCATATGCATTTAGTGAAAAGCTGTAATTTTGGAATTACAAACAGACACTTCAATTTTATTTATCTGTATAGATGTATGAGTAGGTAAGTGCGTTTGTACGCTCTGTGTTTTATGTGCAAGCAGTATATTTCGTAGTATATATTTAGTACAACTCTGAAATTCGATGTATCGCTTCTATTCTTAGGTGTGTCTAAGACTGAAGCAACTAAGTATGTTTAGTTCTAAAACTTAACATGATTTTTTTGGGCAACGTCCCTGAAATAGTACAACATTTCACTGACTGATAAATATGTACCTAACTAACCGTATATGTAGATAACTGGTGCCGATGTCCTTCAGGTAAGTATTACATAACATTTACGCGGTATTATTGTTTCTTTTTTTATTTCTTTGATAAAATTGAATCAAATATGTATAATCCGTCTAAAGGGTATTTACATACCTACATAAATACAGGGCACTTAATGTAGCTGCAATGTCAAGAATCTAGTGAACATTACTCTAATGATCCAATTAGAACAAGGGACATGATAGGTACTTAAAGAAACGTCTCTAAGCGTTGTGTGGACAATAACGCGGCAGTTTATTTTGCCGACATTGGTATGTAACGAATTAAGCACGGCTCATTACCTAACTACTTACTACTTCTAATAAATTACACTATTTTATTCTGAGCCCTACTTACAAATTCTATTCCCCTTACTAATAAACATAATTTTCATTACCTCTGAACAACTATGATTTTTCAGCACTAAATAACGTTTCGAGTGTGAGTTTGCTAGTAAAAGGAATATGAAAACAAAACAAAGAGACACACCTAGGTATAATCGTTTCACTTGAACCGTGAGACATCAATTTGGGTCCTTTCTTTTATCCTATTTTACAGCTTCTATTAGGTACTTGGTAGGTATTTCATATATTTTAGTGCGAGATTAATGCATTAAAGGATAAACAATTGTGTATAGATGCCGTCACGAGCACTGATCTTGAAAGCGCAGTAGACACATTTTCGGTATTGTGCGAACGCGATCGCTCATAACTCATGGCGGCTCCTGACGCCCCTGTATTTTCTTACGTCATATATATTATTCCTCCAAAAAATACCTACCTATATAAAGAAAGATAATTAGGGATAAATATATATTATTTATATTTCCTTACGCCATCATTATTAAAATCGAAACAAAATAAATACACGAAGCGCGTCACAAAGTGAAATTCCCCAAAAAAACATTGAATAGCCTCGTAATTTGTCAAGATATTGAGATATATGTCTAATTTTCCATTCGGGAGAGACAAACGCCACGCGTGGCAACCACGAAATCGCAGCTTGCATTCACGAGGCTTCATGCTATCATTCCCTCATTTGCCTCACCAATTTTATTATTATTACCATTCGAGAGGAAATTATTTGAATCAAATTTATATAGCATAGTCTATCACTGCAATTTTTTTCTTATCTGTGTCATAATCATAGATATAAAAAAAAGTCAATACAATATATAATTTTTAGGCTGGCAATACCGACCGAGTCTCGGACGGAAAAGAAAAGCAAAAGTGAAGTGATGGAAGACGACAGATCATCGTCTAATTATTTTCGATGGTGTTTTTAAAGCTTTTTCTTTGTAAAATCGGTGTTTGTGTTCTGATTAAAATTTTATAAAATGTGGGATCCTACTCACGTTCAGGTGACCGTTCAGAGAGCTCGTGGACTATTAATAAAGGGGAAAAACGGTACGAATAACTGTTTTGTTACCATCGCCCTCGGCAAAGAAAAATTCCAAACTTCCGTCAAACACAAAGCGACCCAGAATGTAGAATGGCTGGAAGAATGCGAGCTGGTCATACCGGCGCAAGGTAATACAGCCGAAATTGTTCTAAAAGTGTACGACGAGGATTTTGTTAAAGATCATTTACTAGGTCAAGTATCGATTCCGTTAAAAGACCTCGATGTCTATGAGAGGCCAAGAAACCGTTGGTATACTTTGCAGGGTAAGCCCGGGAAAGAAAATGACAAGAATAGGGGTGAGCTAGAAGTCAAAATAGGTTTCACTGTGAAAGAAGGAAGCCTGAATGATCTCAGCAAGAAGGATAAACACAGGGCGTCTTTGTCTAGTATCGCCCAGAATGTGGGAGGCAGTCTCATGAGTATAGGAAGCATAGAAAAACGCAAAAGCATCAAGAAATTTGCAAAGAATTTAGGTTCCAAAATGAACCTTAACAAAAAAGATAAGAAAAGTGATTCATCTTCTCTGAGCGGTAGCATTGGAAACCTTAAAATTTCAGCTCTTTCTACTCCTGATCATTCCACTCCAAAGAGATTGTCTGGAGAGGCAGACCCTGGTGTGATAAGCGAAGATGATGATGAATTTGCTTTGGATGACCTGTCGCATAAGAGTTCAGGTAGTTCCCTGAATACTCAGACTTTACCGAGAGGACAGCGGCGCGATGGAGTATATCTACCCCGTGATCCATACACACCATCGCCTGTTAATGCTTCCCTTGAAAACTTAGGAGGTGGAGAATTCTTAAGAAGGTCTACCAGTAGTAACTTAGTAGCCATTGAAAAGCAGGTTCCACAAAAACCTGTACGTCTAAGCCTGGACACATTCACTTCAACACAACCTCCTGCCCAAATCATTGATAAAAATGATGAGTGGTCTCAAAAGCTTTACTCAAGACCAAAAGCTAATAGTCAAACAAGAATTGATCAAGAAAAATCTTCAAGTCTTGAAAGGAATAAAAAGCTTGACAGTCCTAGCTCTTTGAAAGAAAAACCTAGTCCAAAGTTCTTCAAAAAGTTTGTAGGTAACAACAAACCTAAGAAACTATTGGAAGAACGCATTATAGTAGGAGAAGAAAACATAGTTGAAGAGAACTCTATAAATTTAACTTTGAATAGCATTCCCAACTCTGTACTAAAGCAGTTTGATGGCAAATCACGGGAGGAACTGATCATTATGGTTTATAACCTTCAAAAAGATGCTGAGCAAGAGAAGAAGAAAAATAAAGATTTAGAAAATTACTTAGATGACTTGCTGCTTAGAGTAATGGAGACCACACCAAGAATCCTACAAAACCCTTATGTGCGCAATAACAGTATGCATATGAGGAATAAATAAATTATATTGGATGCAGTAATATTTGACCTAAAGCATTATATCTATTGCATGATTAAGAAATTGCATACATTCTTTTCAGTGTGCAAATAGGTCCAGAAACAAAAATGTTAAACTTTTCTAAGATTTTATAATAACAGTTAAATGTTTTATATGAATATTATATTGTTATTTGTCAATGACTTTTAATTTTTGTGTGTTTATTAGTGTGGTTGGAGTTTAAGATATGTGCAACATAGTATTCTATTGATTGTATTGTTTTCAATAACACCTTTGTCAAAATAAGCAGAGAAAGTATGTTTTGAAATTTTAATGGGATGTGATGATACATTTGTAACTTTCACCAACATGTTGTTTAATTGATCTTTAATAGTCCTATAATTTGTAACTTTGTGCCTTACAATATTTATGTGTAACTGTGATATATGTAATGAATCTGATTCAATATATTTCCTAAGAACAATTGCTCCAAAACTGTCATACATTCAATGTACATTCACAACCAAGCAACTGCTATTACCACTCTGTTAGTCATGATAAATTAGTATTATCCTGATGGTTTTAGCACTTTTAATTGTTCATTGTACATTCAATGGTTAGAATATTACTGCCCCTCATTGAATATTTACTTTATTTCAAAAACCTTACTTAATTAGTGCCAAACTTACTAATTTGTATTGATCAAAATTACCGACTAGAATATAATGGCAGTATTGGTTTTGTATTGTGGTAGAAAACAGAGTAAGAGGCAATGTAGGAATGTTATTTTACCTTCAGATTCGATATGCATGTCTTGAATGATTCATAGCATATGATAATATGTATGACTAATACTTGAAACATCCCATGTGAGGTACACTAAGTGAATTAACAGAGTCCATCCTATAAGAGTGAATTTAATTGTTAGAAAGTTATATAGTATTTCTCTGTGGCATTAAATACTATTAGAATTTTGTAAAATTATAGTGCAAAGTGTAATTTCTATACTATTATAAGTATTAAGCTGTTTGTGTGCAATTTGTTATTGTACCTAAATGTATTTGTACTAACATCATTGCTTGATTTAGTGTAGTCAGTAAGTATATTTCAGTAAGTATAACAGGCTCTGGCTAAAACAAGTATTGCGTAAAGAACACTAAACATTATATTTCAAATAGTTAGTATCTAATTACAACTGATGATTGCTTTGTGCATATTATTTAGTTATAGCCTAGTTATAATAGTAGCATATAGAACTTGGTTGATATTAAAAACCTAAATTAATGAAAATACTTTATCAGTGTCATAATTAACATTGTTCAAACAATATGATGTGAATACAAAGCAATATAAAATGTATGTGTTTATAAGTATGATCTAATTCCATGTGATATGTTCATATATTCAAAAGACAAAGGGAACAAATTATTCATAGGTTGTATGTTTATAATAAATATTGAAAACAAAGTCAATATCATTGAAATAACTAATATAATGATAGTAACATTTAATCAAGATCTTATCAAAAGAAAAGTATTCATTGTTAGTAGCAGGCTGTTATCTTGATAAAAACGATTATCATATTAGCATTACGATAAATAGAAGTTAATTTATTTATTTAAATTGGTTTCCTGTGTATTATTGCTAACTAACTACTTACTCTTAAAATAATCGATGTATTAAAAAGTTAAGAGAAAAGTATGTTTGAGATATTAGGTACGGAGGGAGAAACCTATGTAACTAAAGTGTCTTCTGTTTAGTAATTTATCAATAAATAATTATTATATTTCATAATAACTGTTGTTACTGATACTTAATTCCATCACAGAATGATTTAATTGGTACAACTATAATAATAGCAACTTATTACAAACAGGAATAGAAAAACATAATTATGCTAACACCGGTATTTTACGAAGGGACTGCCCCTTCGGAGAGTACTGGTGTACTATAATAGTAAGTGTATTTATAGTACACCAAAATTTCACTTGATTTTAAATCCCATTTTAATTAGAGGTGAGCATATTGCCCGACACTCTTCCAGACTAGGCTGCTGCTGGGAAATTACAGATGCTAAAACCAAATACAACTTTGCCTGACCTGGGGATTGAACCCAGGTTCTCATTTTCCTCAGCGGCATTTGTAGCCACAAGACCAATGAGGCAGGTAACTAATAAATCTCCTTATTGAGTATATGTTCATGGGAAAGCATAAAATATTGCTGTTAAATAAAACTAAATATATCAGTAAAATTGTATAATTAATATTATAAAAGCTTAAATTATTTATGACGACGAGTCTTGACCGGCGCCGCCGCAGGCGCAGTCGTGGCGTAAGTTTTTTGTGACAGCTTATTCATGTAGTAGATTGTGATCAGTGAAAATATCAAGCTGAAATTAGAAAATATAGAAGCTAGAAGGTGGTTTGATGAAGGTGATGAATAGGTGGATGGTAAATAGGTGTCTAAAGTTTGAATCTCATTGTCAAGTATTTTATCCCTCATCACTTTGGTAGCTTATAATCTTTGGATAAAAGACCATCCTCAAAAGGTTTGAAGATATTTATTTTTTTAATTTTTATTCTGTTTCCATAGGTTCCTCCTTCTACAATGTAATAAATACATTTAGGGATGCTTGATGGACATTGGACACTAATTTTGCAGACAGAATTACTTTTTAGGCAGCTATGGAAACCAAAACATTTTTTTATTCTTTGATGCCCCCATCTGATAATAAAAACAATTCTGGCATGAAATTTTCAGGGGAGCAGATTTCATCAACATGTGTAATAGCTTGGAGCAATCTGAAAATCCTTAACACTACTGTTGTTTATATGATCCCAATTTTTTGTATTATAAATTACCATGTTGTGAAGCAAATCCTGTGCACCATACCCGCAGCAATCAGAGATGTAACCATAGAGAGGACAATTTCTGGTAACTTCAGCTGGAAGTTCTTTCCAAACAATGTTGCTTCTAAATTACCAACAGCCTGATATCATAAGTTAAGGAAAATTTGACACAATTGTTTGGTTTGCTGTCCATAATAAGATGAAGAAGTGCATGTATAGAACATGAGACTGTAATAAATGTAATCATGAAAACATCATAACATATATTCATACCTACAGATACAATTACAAGAAGTTTGTAGTCAATTCAGTATTTCGGTTTTAAAAAGGATACGGTAACGAAGAACATGAACATTAGAGAGCCTAAGTAACCACCGAATATTATTGTCATCGGCGATCTCACCAGCACTGGCTTGTACATTTGCATCCCAGAAAATATCAGCAAGGTTAAAATTGAGGATAACACAAAAGACGTGGCACTGTTTACCGCTGAAAAACAAATTCGAATGTTAGTTGAACGCTAAGTAACTCCTAAACATGTTGCGCCGATGCGATACTTTACCCATTTTAAAGAGGAAAATCCTTTGTTTCTTTTTTAAATCGAAATATTAATGATACATGTAGTGGATACTGGGTAGATAATCTTTCTTTAGTCTTTACCGGCGCTGATGCTTACAGAATTAACCTTTAAAATTTTGACAGTTTGGCAGCTGTCAAAAGTTTGACTTGTTTGTCACTAAATTGGCCCATAGATAAAGACAAATTTCGTGTTTTAACATATGGCAATAATGAGATGGCAGCAGCACTGTTATCAGTAACAAAAACAAAACACGACCGTCAACTCGTTATCAAAATATCAACTCATATCTTAAACAAATAAAATGTGAACGGTACCTAGGCTGGTAGGTAGTCATTCTATTGGATAATATCACCAAAATGAGTCTGTTATCTAAATCTACTATTTCAATTACTGGAAGATTGAGTCTACTTCGGTGCCTTGTAAGTTTAAGAATTCTTAAGAGTTTAAATTTACACAAGTAGTTAGTTACTTTGTTTATTTTTGAACCTACAGAAATAGTTAAATATACTTATTCAAAAATAATATTTTGCATAAAATTGTCTATCTTTCGGAAATCCGAAAAATATTAATATTATAAATGAAAAAGAGTCTCCGTCCGTCTGTTGCCCTTTCACAGAATTTGGATTCGTGAATTTCGGGATATCTTAGACTCTACGGACTCCATCCATATCCTTAGTTTATTTCTAGTACCCGATGTACATGTAGGAGTCGTAGTTAAGGCTAGGTCAGTAAAGAAAAATACTTTATAAGTAGATAGATAAGGGATAAAAATATAATAAAGATAAAGTGCCTACCTATAAGATACATTTTATTTGCAGAGTACAACTACACCAGATGTGCGAATATATGAAGTAGGTCCTCGGGATGGCCTCCAGAATGAATCTAAATTTGTGCCAACAAATATAAAAATAGAACTTATAAATAAACTAGCGGCAGCTGGAATAAAAAACATTGAATCTGCAAGGTAGGTGTACATTATGTAATTTAAATTTCCAATCCATCTTGATAACATAAGTTGCAGTCATCATCCTCCTGCCCATAGATACCCCATATTTTTTCAAAACTATATTTGTCACATCATTTAATATCACACACTGCATTGTTTTATCACTTTTTTAGCTTTGTCAGTCCGAAATGGGTGAAACAGATGAGCGATGGAGCAGAATTGATGAAAACTTTAACTAGAGTTCCAGGAGTCAACTATCCAGTACTTGTGCCCAACTTGAAGGGATATACTATTGCTGTAAGACATCCTTACTATTCATATTTATTTTATTTTTACTATGTTTATTTAAAGCAACTTTTGGTATGTGTTACCTTATTTTCTTTGCTTATTACACAGTACAGTGTATTTGAATATAAAGTTCAAAGTCCTGACTGACTTATGTTTATTACAATAAGAACTTCTACTGATTTTATTCCACATGAAAACATCACTACAATTTTTTTTTTAAACAGATGTCATTTTCAGAAACAATGTAATGTTGAAGAGGTGGCTATATTCCCAGCTGGCTCCGAGGGCTTTTCCCAAAAGAACTTGAATTGTTCTGTAGAAGAAGGCTTGAGGAGATTCAAGGAGGTTGCAGACCAAGCCGTGAAGGATGGCTTGAGGGTCAGGGGCTATGTGTCCTGTGTTGTGGGCTGCCCATATGATGGACCTATTGCACCTAAAATTATTGCTAAGGTGTGTAGCTTTTATTCATAATAAATCAGTAAAATTACTGTTTTATTTTTTACTTTTCTTCATAAGAAGCTTAGAAGATAGCTTTTGCATATTCTACTTCACAAATGTAAATCATCCTTTTTTTTTAATTTAAAGAAATTCTTATAATCATCCAGTTATTATTTTTCTCATGGGGCCTAGGTCCCATAGCCCACTAATCTCTTCCAATAGGATTCCAATCAGAGACAATCCAGCCTGGTTTCGGAATTTTCAAAGGCTATCAAGAAACTCATTATTATGACAGATAACAGAAGACCTCCTTTCAATGGGTTGCTATGAGGTGTCACTGGGTGACACGATCGGAGTAGGCACAGCGGGTTCGGTGCGCCGTCTGATGAAAGAGGTGCTCACCGTCGCGAAACCAGAACAACTCGCGCTGCACTTCCACGACACATACGGACAAGCACTGTCTAATCTTGTTGCTGGGCTAGAGGTATGACATCATTATGTTTTTACATTTCATTTTTAAACAGTTGGCTGCTACGCAAGAGTCGCAAATGCAAATCTCATCGTGAGGAAACCTGCATATGTCTAAGAAGTAATTCAAAGACGTATGTATAGTGCCTGACATGGCGATTGACTCAACATTTGTCACTTTGGCACTTAATCATTGGTGAAAGTGGGTGTTGTTATTACAACACCTCTGCCTACCCTACCCTTCGGGGCATACAGTCGTGAGCATATTTTTGTATGTTTTTATAATAATATTCGTTATTCAGATTTTTCCATTGTTTACAAATAGTTTGTAAAGAATTTGAATTCGATTTTTTTTAATGTAATTATCGTTTATACATTCATATTATATAGGTATGTATGTATGCATTAAGTGAAAAGTTAATTTGGTATTACAAACAGACACTTCAATTTTATTCATCTGTATAGATGGCATTGTATAGGGGTTACAAAGGTGCAATGGTATCTGGTGACGAGTCATCGGACACTGACCTTAACGATGCATATAATCAGGCCGATGACCCAAGGATGGTATTACGAGTACATTGCATAGAATTCCACTTCACCATATTTCAATCTAACCCACCTGATCCTTCCCACTGCTAATATTACAATTTAATCCTAACTGTTAGTTGCTTTAAATTTATCCTTTCACGTAGCGATGGATCACTGTTTATATCCCTTACTAGCTGTGCCCCGCGGAGTCTACCGCGTAGACTTAGTTTCTTGCTTTATATCGCGGAGCCCTGTTTTTAAAAAAAAAAGGTCTTAGTTACTCCTTGAAACATCTGCTTTCTGCCAGTGAAAGTCCCGTTAATATCGGCCCAGCAGTTTCAGAGATTAGCCATAGGAACATACAGACAGAGAACAAGTTTAAAATATTTTCTTATAAGAACCATATGCTTTCATATGCATTTAGTGAAAAGTAGTTAATTAGGACACTTCAAGTTGAGTTATCTGTATAGATAACTCTTAAATGCGTGTATATATTACCTACGATAGTAGATGGAGGTGGAACCTCATAATACCATTCACTAATAATAACTTCTTTGTATAACAATTAAATTACTATACGTAATTAAATTCGATTTCGTCCACATGGAATTTGATTTTAAAAATTGTTTCATCAAAGTTGGTAATCAGTGATTTTTATGACATTCTCTAAGAAATTAACTTGTATAGGATATTGACCTCTGTATAATACGAGTATACTAGCGGACGTCACGGGGTTTCACCCGCGTAGTTCCCGTTCCCGTGGGAGTACGGGAATAAAATATGGCCTGTGTTACTCGCTCATGATGTAGCTATCCATCGCTGAAGGAATTTTCAAGATAGGTCCAGTACTTTTTTGAGCCAATTCGATACAAACCTTTCCTTTTTATAATATTAGTATTGATTTGAAGTTTGTAATAACTCGCCGTTTCAGTGCTTATTAGTAAGCATTACAGACTTGCGTGCATACTTTAGTTGCTTGATTTTGCATCTAGAAACGAATAATCGTAAATTATCTAAGACGTCGTCTTGATGAATTTCGTCTCCCTCCCTTAGGTGTGGTAGATAATGAACACTACTCTATCTACCTACATAACATAAGTAACGAGATAGATAAGACCCAAACTGTATAATATTTATTATTATAGTAGGTACCCACCTATTGTTTTTACCTACATTGTTGTAATATCACACTTATCAGGCGAGTTTTGGTGTAGATATTTACCTACTTTAAACAAACATTGAAACGAGTCGAGCAATAATATATTAAAGACAATAAGCATACGTAGCGTGAGCGTTGATTGCATCATCGCGATAAATATTGATGTGGAGTTGTTTTGCAGTACGGAGTGAGTACGGTGGATTCATCTATCGCGGGTCTGGGCGGGTGTCCGTATGCGCGCGGAGCCAGCGGCAATCTCTCCACCGAGGACCTGGTGTACCTGCTCTACGGCCTCGGAGTCAGCACCCATGTAGACCTCGTCAAACTCGTAGAGGCCGGCCGATACATCTCCAACTTCTTAGGGAAACCGGCTGATTCCAAAGTCAACCGCGCCATAAGTGACCGATTTACTGATCATAAAGACATTGTTAAAATCGCCGCGTGCGATGTTTAACCTTTCATCTCGCCGGATAATAAATCAATTGTATTCATGGGTGTGATACTCATACAGGGACGTATACACTCGCACATTGTTGGTATTTTTCTAAGAGAATGTAAATTGTACTTTGTACTTAATAAATAATGTTGTTATACGAATGTGGTTGATGTTATTTACGTGTGAGGCGCAAGCGTTGTCCCTGCTCCGCGGTGCCTGTACCGGTTTTTATCAATTTATCATGCGGAGTGGGCTCGGCGGCGGATCGTGCGCACACTAACACTAGTGCGCTGAGCGCGCAACGAGCTGCTCGCCTTTATATTAAATTGACCTTATTCATCCAATTTGATCTTGAGAGGGGTCGACAAACCGTCGCTGTGCAGTGACAGTGTGATTTTACACTTCTCGCCTTCCGATACAAGTGTGAGCCAGTCCACTTTGTTTGTTTTTATGGAACACTTGTAAGTAAAGCTCGCGAAGATGGTTGAAGTGAAGATAACGGACGATATCAAGATCGGAGGCAACAATCCCTGTTTTATAATAGCGGAAGTTGGTCAAAACCACCAAGGTGACATCGAAATCGCAAAAAAGTTAATAAAAGCAGCTAAGGTAAGTGGCCATTGTTTGATTACTAACTACTACCGCTTAGCGCTTGGAAAACAAAACAATGAACGGCTGACCTTTCACTCGTATTATAGGTATTGGTTAATGAAGCTATTACACAAATGTTTAACTATTTGATTTATCGTGTAGTTAACTGCCTTTTAGCCAGTATTCACATTGTTGTCTACTTTTTCGTCGTTAGATAAGTAAATGAAGTTATACAACCGTCGAAATTGGTGTGAGCGCACAATACAGTACGATTTGTTGTTTTGTTATGCCCCTGACATATTCGATTATTCATGACAAAGCAGTTACTATGTGTAAAAAAGATGAAACAGTACTTATGATGGTAGGTATAATAAATAATATTGATTTTTATATCAAATATTCCAGGATGCTGGAGCCAGTTGCGTCAAATTCCAAAAGACATGCCTCAAGGAGAAGTTCACCAACAAGTACTTGGAGCGACCTTACGACAGCGCCAACTCTTGGGGCAAGACGTACGGCGATCATAAAAGATTTTTAGAATTTTCGGAAAGTCAATACAGAGAGCTATTTAGGTACGCACACGATATTGGCATCTTGCTCACGGCCTCCGCTATGGACATGGTAATTTTGTTTTGTTTTTCCTAAGTAGTTAGTATTTGGAAAATATGTCGTAATACCTAGATAGTTAGGTCTAAATTCAATTTACAAGATATATTTAAATATTTTTCTGTGAGTCGTGAGCATAAAAACAACACGCATCTAATCAGGGGCCTTACCATGAGCTCTTATTGCCATGATAGTTTCAATCATTTATGAGACAGATGTATGTGACGTGCATACATGTGTCACTGTCGCACAACTGAATTAACATTGCAATAAGAGCTCATGGTTGAGCCCCAGGTACCTAAGTGATAATTAGAAGTTGCATTTTATCTAGCTAAGTTTGAGATTGAGTGAACGGATGAGTGTGAAATGCGAGAGCCAGCATTTCCAGCAGTAGACTGATAAAGGCTGATTGTTTGATTGGAGATTGATAACCACTGGTAGTAACTATTTATAAAAAAGGTACCTGGGTACTTGTTTATGGCATATTGATTGACCAACCTCATCTAGACTACATGTAAACTCGACTGTTTATTTAAGCAGTAAAAACAACAATGTTTTGTAAATTCGTGCGATAGTCGAATATCTATGCATAACACATTTATTTTCTTTATCCTTAGGTATCATTCGACTTTCTCGTCAACTTAAAAGTGCCGTTCATCAAAATAGGATCGGGGGATTCTAACAATCTGCTGTTTTTAAAATATGCAGCGTCGAAGAAACTTCCCTTGATCATATCGACAGGGATGGTCGACAAGAGTGCAGTGAAGACTATTTACGACATAATATCAGCTCAGCACAAGCAGTTTTGTCTTCTGCACTGTGTCTCTGCGTATCCTGTTCCATTCGAAGACTGCAACTTGACAGTTCTCCAGGACTATAAGAACACGTTTGACGTGCCCGTCGGCTACTCCGGCCAGGAGGTCGGGACCGCCGTCGCTTTGGGCGCTGTTGCTCTGGGAGCCAAAGTAAATGAACTTTTGAAATGTAATTTACTACATAGATATACAAAGTCGATTCCCCTAGTACTAGTTTATTATTATGCGGTCGTTAAAAAGGTTAAGCATTAAAATACCTTATATTAGTGCTTAGAATTATTCGATGCCAGACGTTATAAAACGCCTTCAGGGACTTGTGTAAGGACATCAATATATATAGTAGATATACAGGCTAAATTAACTCTTAGGATGTGAAGTGCCTACCTTTTTACCTACGCAGCTATTGCTAATAATCTTGAGATAAAAAACAACTTAAAAGAAAAATTTAAGTCGGTCGGTCCTGTAAGATGTTGTATAGAAACTTTAAACTAAAGTACATGCAGTACTAACTTAGCTACAAACAGTACGTACCTACTCATTAGTAAATATAACTAGGAGTTAATGTTGTAACCACACCTGCATATTAAAGTGCTCGTCATTAATGACTATATTATACATAGGTACGGAGGTAGGTAATTGATGTATACGAGTACCTTAAAACAGTTTTACGACTCAATGTGTGTGTCTCATTATCCTTATTCTACGTGGTTATACTCTTTCTCGCTTATTGAAAAACATGGTTTAGACTAGGACTAAATCAACGTTGAACTATTTGCATCCCTTTTGAAATTCATATCGCAAAAACAGATGGCACTACTTTTAAACCCTTTAAAAATCTCTATACTCTAAGTGTGTATATAAATCTTACAGGTACTGGAAAAACACATAACCCTGGATAAGTCAATGAAGGGGACCGATCACGTGTGCTCGTTGACTCCGTCTGAGTTCCAACAATTGGTGAGAGACGTGCGCGTCATCGAAGCCTCCCTTGGCACACCCATCAAGAAGGTCGTCACTTCAGGTAATTTTCACTACAACTAAACAAATTGATTCATATCGAAGAAGTTTACTATAGGTTATTAGTCTTAGCTATAGGTACATTTGAAAATTCACTAAGCGGCTAGCAGACCGCTGTTTATTGTGTGTTTATCTAATTATAAGGTAAACAAGAACACTGGCTATGATGATAAGCAGCTATCGAAACTTACGGACACTTGCAACGTCTAGGAAACTCTTGCATACGCCCATTCAAATAATTATATTAATGAACGATGTAACAATGGCTTAAGTAGGTATATCAAGTTCTTATCTGCAACATTTGTCAGGTGTCATTGCTTCATAAGCAGCCAACTTGGAGTAGATATCGCTGGCATTGTGTAGTGCGTCACCTAAAATTACAACTAGGTACCTACTTATGTACGTATGTAGATTATAAATTATCGTGAAATTTAAAACGAAAACGATTTAGTCACTTTGACCGTCGATCGTCACGTTATGATCTACATCTTTACTATACTACCCAGCTAAAGTTGTACCTTTGCGTATTTTTTGGAAACGAAAATAAGAAAAAGATCTTCATAGTAGGTACATACTATGAAGATCTTTTTCTTCGTAGACTCTTATTTGTATTAGAAAATCGAGTGTGGTGCAACAACAAGGTACAGTACCACAAATAGTTTTAATGTTGTATATCGATTGCCTATTTTTCTGATTTTGTATGGAATCATAAAAACGCCCCTAACGGACAGTGTAGGAAGTTTAGTCAACGTTAACCCATGTTAAAACCTATACTTGGGGTACTGAGCTCAGCGGCAGTCATTGTCGCTCTGTTATCTGTCATTGGACCATCGGTCGGCCGTGACTTGTTCATTCTTGGATCGAAACCGCAATATTGAGCACTATCACTTATTACTTTATGGCTCACTGGTAATGTTTGAGTACCAAAGCGTATAAACACTGGTTATATTGTTTTAAGATAATATTATTTATTTTAAGCGCGACCGTATGAACATTCAATTTTATTTACCCATCAAAATATATATTAGCCTATTTAGAAGTTTTGAAAATTTTCTATTTAAACACGTAAATTACGAATCGGATGATGGGCCACTAGTAGTACGTAGACGCTCGGATGAGAGGAACATTCACCTAAAAGTTTAGTGCGTCATTCCGAGCGTTTTTTTCCGAGATTCGGTACTGCTTGTAGCTCTTATGTGTACTGTGGCATTAGCAGGTACGCTAGCCTACCTATTGGGTACCTAGTTCTATATGTAGGTACTTACTATTTAATCAACAATCTAAATTGACTAATAGCAAGTCTATTCCCGATGGGATCGGCAGTTTCTGGCATGCCATCAAGTATCGAAATAGGTGCAGCATCATTACCAGCCACGAATAAATGTTTAATCGGTATTATATTCAATCTTTTCGTTCTTTAGCGACGACTGCTTAAATTATAATGAAAATCAAAAGTTCACGCCTTCCAAAGCGTGTCTGATTTTAGAAGCTATATATTTTAGTTATCTACAAAGTTTTAATGGTTCCGAAACTGGATGCCGCCAAAATTTCTCGGGCTACAAGTTTCCTTAATAAAATATGCATTTTGATGGTGTTATTTTCGTTCCAGAGATTCCGTGCATCGATAAGTTGCAGAAGTCCCTAGTGATGGGCTGCACTAAGAACAAAGGCGAGATCCTGTACCCAGGCGACGTGAAGATTAAGGTCGCAGAGCCGAAGGGCTTGAACGCGTTACACTTCGAGGAGGTTATTTATAAGACACTCGTGTATGACAAGAAGGAAGACGAACCACTCAACGAAGGTGATTTTTGCTAGACATGCTCAAACAAATAAATGTACCTGTAGACCGACCGCTTTCACTAGACTGTAGTATAACCTTAAGAACATCACTCGCTCCCCTTTGTCGTCTTACCACCGCACCCCTATACCCCGCGGGCGAGGACTCGACAAAGCGATCGGTCTATATATTATAGTTATATGACTTATACTATACTAATATCTTAATGTATAGGGACCCATAGTGACGTTGGTACCTGCCTTATATGATTGTAAACGTAAGAGACGGATTCATGAACATGAATAAAATTCCAAGGACGTAGTTGTCAATCAACTCAAAAATATCTTTTGTTAATGACATATATTGAACATTCGATTGTTTGCCCTGTTGTCACTTGCAGGAAATGAAAGTATAAAAAATTAAACGTATCCCACATATCTGAACAACTTATAAGAGGATTTTGGCTCCCTAATTGACATCTACCCTGGTGTTCACAGTCCAATAATAGCCTATTCGAATGACTGAAAAGAGTTAAATGAATTCAAAAACTACAAAAAAAAAAATTTTATATTATTTTTGAAGACTTATACTTTATACACTTACGTTTTAAGAAGGATAAAACTCCAAATATTTACCGTTAGCATAATAATAATGACATAATAGAAAATCGAATTTATTTTACGTCTCAAATACATTTTATAAAATATTGATATCATTCATATTATGTTTGTAAATTGATTATATAATATTGATCAACAAACTTAGGTTTAATGTAAAATACTCCCATGTTTTCTTATCATATAATGTATTTAGTCCGTATGGTTAACATAAAACAATATTTTTGTAAAAGTGCTTTTTATTTCGTGATGCCTATAGACTTGGTGTATCTGTATGGCTGGGTATGTTCCTAATACCTACCGTAATCTGTATTCTGTAACAATCACTTGTTCGTTGATTATAGAACAATGATGTTTTGTTACAAAATAAGCGAAGTGAGAAAACATGGAATTACGACACCTTCACATTAATTGTGAAGTTGTTCCGAAAGTACATTCACCGAGGTTCGGTTGTTGTAATCATCTACGGTGAGAGTGGGTGTTGTTACACCTATGCCCTACAAAGTTGAAGTGATAGTACTAAAGATTTCATTACCAAACATGCGAAATTAATATCAAAATAAAGAAGAAAATATGTTGTTATTAGGCGTACCACTAATAAAATACATACATTTTACGACCATTGACGTCAGCACTCATTCATAAAGTTATTATTGGATATGCCAACTTTTATATTTAAACAGAATTCAGCGTTGTCATTTGTTTTTTTGCAATTCATGACGGTGCGGTGTCTGCATCGCAAATGTAGTATAACGTACATACATCACATTTACGAGAGCACTGTCTGCGGGGGCAAATATTTATTGCATTTTAGGAGTGTTGGAACTGTAAAGGACGCGCGGAACCGGCTAAGATGCGGTGGGATATTCCCTGACGGCTGACGTAGTTTATAAGTGAATCCGTGTTATTTTGATTGGTGTGACGGCCGGTGAAAGAGCAGCGCGGCATCTGAGCGTGGCTGGTGTGGTGTAATAGAGCATAAGTGGGTGCGGGCAGCGCGCGGAGTGTTGGCTCGGTTCCCGCGCCGCCGCCAGTCCCCGGAGCGCCGGCCGCCCCGCCGCCTGCGCCGCGCCTACACCACCACCACCGCGCCGGTCACACAATGCGACCATTAGCACCCTCTACCCTCCACCGATCCATGTTCCACAGTACCCAATAAAATACTCTTTAAAAAATACTTTCGCTGCTTTACCGCACCTAGAAAGACTGAGAAGTAGTAGCGAATTGCGAGTTGCCGATTTAGGTCGCCCGGCTCAGTGCTAGCAGCGGGATATTTTTATTGCCAGTGTTGGGTGCAGACGTACGAGCGCCTGAGCACGTTGCTGTTTAAATGAATTATTATTTATAGAGTAGAATCGTAAGCTCATTCCATAAACATTTACGTATCTGTAGATCCTAGTTTCCCTTTATGTCAGACGCATATTGGCAATTGCATGAAATAGGAAGAAGAGAAATGTGATCAGTGGTCAGTGTTGATCTTTATAGAGGCATTTAGGTGCAATCAGTGTCATTTGAAGTGCATTTTGTGTGTGATTGGTTGTTGTGAAGTAAGGAGGATGCATCACTTGTACCCGCTGGCGAAGGGCGACCCTCTGTGCCCGCTGGGGTTCCACCCACAGGTGCGGTGGCCGACGCGCTGCAAGCGCTGCTTCCGTGACTACAAGGAGCATGGCGGCGGCGGCGGCGGTGGGCCTCGCAAGAAGGAGGACGACTTCACCGCCTCCACGCCCAGCCTCTCCACCTGGAGCTCTCCAGCGTCACGGTCAGTTTTGCCAGACAATCGTATTCCTGGATACGGGGTCACCTATGAATTGTATAGAACGTCAAAGCTTAGAAGTTCTTATTGGCGCTGATTTAACGATCATAGTTTGCCACCTGCTTTTTGCTGCACATACCGATCCGAACCTAAATCTATGAAATGCTTGGAGGTGGCGCCAAATAAATAGGCTAGCTTTAAGGCAAGATTTGAAAAAAAAATCTTTAAATGTTAAGGCGATTAGAAGAGCATGCAAAGCTCAGTGGAATCGCGTAGTTTTGAAGATTGGGTCCCTTTATGTTTGTACCTTTAGATGGAGTCTGAACACCAACTGCGTAGAGGTACCTAAGTTTTCTAGCTGTCACAAAAGCTTGAGAAAAAACACATTTCCAAATGGTTGAGGGTACTCCGGATAAGTTGTGCATTATTCTCTTTTCAATTGGTTCTGTTCGGTAGGTAACTAGTCTGCTCTGTAGGGTAGGTTGGGACACCAGATAGAATACTTTTTATACACATAAGAAATGCTTAAAATCAATACCTACCAAAAACAGGGTGTTTTGTGTGTTCAAGGCACACAAAAGCTCACCACTTAAATGTTTAGCCTGACGCGGGGATTGAACCCGATACACCTAGCGTAGGAGACAGGACAATACAAGTATTAGGAACCACTAGATCATCGGTGCCATCAAATTTTCAATGTTCGACGGCGTTAGAGATGGGCGTATTTCTTGCATCTATCGATCTCAAGATTTTTCATTCGAAAAAAGACCTCCCGTGAATGAATGTGATATTGGGAAAAGAAATAGGTACCTTTGAACATTTGTCATCATTTATAAGAGCATGGTTTTGCATCATCAATACCCGTGCGCATCCAATGATGCAAAAGGAAAGTTGAAATTATGTTTCTACGTTTGATTTATATAGGTAGTATTCAGATTCAGCATACGTATTTGAATGAAGTGCGAGTAGTCGTAAATTGTTGGTATTTAGATACATTACCTATGTTGCTATCTTGACATTAAAAATGTTAAATAATCGTAAAACAACAAGCATGCCGTCGGTCGCGACCTTCGACATGCATTGCTGTGTCTTTGCCAAGATTATCTTAGGTGTGAGGTGGGCGCTTTATTGTATTCATTTTACCTGAGCTACTAACTTTAAATTTAAAGACAATTAGAGCGTCTGAGAATGTATCAAGTTATTATATAAGAAAGTCGCCTGAACTAGGTTTTTCCGAGGCGGAACAAAACTAGATGTTCCCTAAAGCTTGCAATAACGTGTGAAGCCTTCAATTAGTTAAAACAATATTAAAATTAATTGATATATCCCTTCAGCGGTTGGATCAAGCTCCTTAGGCCCAAGACCTATTTCTCGAGATTAGAAAATTAAACCAAACACGTTTATGAATTTGTATCAGACAATTCAAAATTCCATATTCTAAGTTGGCCGCGATATCGCCCAAAAGGCCCAATAGTAGCCCATTTAAATAACAAATATTATAATTCCGCAAATTTAACATAGGTAGGTACAGTTTCAAGTTTAACACCTACCTAAATACTAAACACTTTGTTTAATTTTGGAAGATAACAAAAAGCGTTGTGTGCTAATATTATTTAACATAATTCATTTATCGCTAAATTTTATATGTGGCAACACAAGTATCGTGATCCTCCCCCTCTTCCTTATTCTAGGAATATTGTGGGTAGCCCTTAAAACACTTGATATTAAACTAGAATCTTTTTATGCATCGCTTTGAATAAACCACATTGTAAGTATTTGAGTCAAATAATGATCTTATTTTGACATGTATGCTGTAAAATCATCAACGGAATATTCCGTTCCGAAATGGTATTTTTTACAGTTTGTTTGTGTTGCGCCCCATGCGCCGTTTGACGTAATACGCCTCCATGTGTGCTTACCAATTACTTACCGGCTATTTTGGCTCGAGTAGGTACATGTTGTATACGATGTTAATCAATAGAAAACGAAAGAAACGCATCTGTTTTAGACTATTTAACTACATCGCAAATCACAATGGCGAATAAAGTATTAATCCTGATTTAATTTAGAACATACCTACCTACCATCCTGCTACAGGAAACGTATACTTTCTACCTACTCCCTACAGGAGGTACCTACCTACCGATGCTATTCATTCCCAATGAACCAGGAAATAATATACCTAATTAAGTTGTCGGGAAGGGTGGGTAGTTTAAATTACCTTAACCATTCTAGCAAGTAGGTATAGTTATCCATCCTCATGTTACGAAAATATTGTATGTTACCGCAGAAGTCGTGATGATGATAATGGCAGAGACGGTGTCAAGTCAGGCCGAGGGTGGGCATCCAGCACTAACTTGTCAAGTGAACCCAAGAAAGAAGCTTTCTCCGCAGGTGAGTCGCAATACTACGTTTATTGGTCCAAAAGGCAAATAAACTGACATCACACAACAGCGTTTATTTAAGAATATTAAGAATATTGGCAATAAAATCATCAAAGGGGCTCGTATCTCGTTTCTATACCCAAAAACTTGAGCGGTAGTTTCCGCCTGCCGCCCGCTTCTCCCTAACTCGCGTCAATTAAAGTGGTCTACTATTGATCTAAAAAAATCGCAAACTCTTAGCCTTGCACCTCTATTATGCAGATGCTAGAAACTAAAATGAATTGTTTACTAAGTCTCATATTGGAATAAATGTTATTACTTATTGCGCGTTGTCCTCAGAGTTCAGTAAAAAGAGCTCATCGTGGACTTCAACGCCGGACTTGGCCGCGGAAGAGAACACGACCGCGGTGACCGTTAGTCTCAGGCTGCCGAAGAGAAGGCTCACTGGACCCCTGCCACCGTTAGATACAGGGCAGACAGGTATGCTTACCCCAAGAATTTTATGGAATAATTGATCGTTAAACTTACTTCATACGTTATGCCTTCGTGACAGATTGTGAATCTATCTTCCTTGTCCCATTTCTGAGCTCATCGTTACAATATATACTAGTTCTCAAAGGCTCTCTTTTTTGACCTACCTCAGTTACTTAAGTCGGTACCTACTTACGACTACCTGCATTATAACTATATAACTGGCTTGATATGATTTCCAATTACAGATACGGTGACATTACGTCGTCCATCCGCATCCCCGCCGCCGTCATCCTCGAGCCAAGCAAATCTTACCATCAACAAGAATGACTCGCTGGCGGAAAGAGTGCGAAAGGTACGTTCATCAAAATCACATGCTGATAAATAAAGGTCAAACCCTCTTTTAGCAAAACATAGACTAAAAAGTTCTTGGCTTAAAAGAGCTCCAGCTCTTTCTGTGATAAGATTTGAAAAGGGATAGGATCTTTTTTCTAGTTTGGTCTAGTCTTCGTTTAAACCATGTTTTGTTAAAAGTTTATCAACATACTTACAATATGAAGTGCAAATGAGTCAGTTATACCCCCTGAGATAAGTCATTTTAACAACATTAGTAACGATACGAGTAGGTGTGTTTTTTCAAAATAATACAGATTTCAACTGAAAATTCCCATGCAACGTTTATACCTAAGACCGTAAATTCGGGTTCATATTAATAAACTGTAGACCTCGACCAGCTTCAGAATTTCCTATGGCAATATCACCTTGAATTGTCAAAACCCCGCGAAAGAAATGCTAACTAGGTCAAATACAAAGCTGTATACTATATTTCAATGTGGTTCATTTAGTCCGACGCGCAGCTCGAAATAAACATAAAAGGTCACACTCTATGTTTGCTTGGCAATGCGCGTCGCATTATAATTGATTGAGGAAATGACCTATTATCTGTTTTCACTCTCAACAAATATAAGTAGATTTGATGTACATATAAATGTGTACACGATAAAGTATTTATTTATGCTTACTAATGTCAACAAATTCGACTTTCTCGGTACTTAGAAAGTATCAGATGTACAAGGCTGAACTCAAAGTCGATACGCAATTTACCATAGATTTTCAACTGCGTCGTTTATCTAACAGAACACGTGGATTGGATTTTATTAAATCAGAATATAAATAGTAGGTACGTATGCATACTGTTGATTCCCAGTAACATTGTAGTCGAATAACTTCTGTATGTTTCACAGATGCAGCTACTGAAATCTCAAAGTTTTGAAAAGGATTCCAGTATTGAGAAAGAAAGAGAAAGGCGAAGTTTATCAAGGAGTAAAGAAGAAGAAAAGACTGCTAAGGCGAAGGAAGAACGATCTACTACTAAGGATGATGTAAACTTCCTAATGCAGGTATACGTACTAAATAATATTATAAAAAAATATTAATCGTATTCTATTTTACCTTATTATAAAAAAATACTTAATATAGGCCTTCATCGCCTTTTTAACCGACTTCAAAAAAATTAGGAAGTTCTCAATTTGACTGTTTTTTTATTTACAATTTTATTAATTCCACAATGTACAATATGAATATGATCATATTTGTAACTATGTGAGCCGTCACGGGTATTGATCGCTATCCTTGATTGCGTAATAATCCCCACTATTTTCGCGCGCTCAAATCTCCTGACGGCACCTGTACCTTTCTATTACTAATGACTTAAATCTTCTTGGTGAATCATTAATGAAAATGACCATGACCAGGTGAAAAGTTCCCGTAGCACACCAAAATCCAAGCCGCCCGTGCGAGGCGGCCCTACTCGTGACAAAGAAGAGTCCGATGATGACGGCAGCACCTCCGGGACGGTCACCACAGAGACAACATTAGTTGATGCCAATATCAAAGACTATCAGGTATACAAACAACGATCTTTAAATAGTATACTATTTACATACAATAATATTTTTATCTTTGAGACGGATCTTGATACCGTTTTTTGATTACTTGTAGGAGATAAACTCATAAATTTTTTTAGATAGTAGAATTAAGAAAAGAAAAATCTATTTTGTAATAGTCGTAATTCGAAGCGAATCGGGGGGAAATTTGTATGAAATATGCCTCATTCCTACACCTAGCAAATTATGGATAGGAAATTATTAATTTCTCAAAATAACTTTTAAATTCACTAACTAAGAAAACATTTTTTGCTTAAAATAATTCGGAAGTGATACTATTCGGAGGCAACAACAGGGGCCTTACCATGAGCTCTTATTGCCATAATAGTTTCACTCATTTATGAGACAGATGTATGTGACGTGCATACATCTGTCCCTTTCACACAACTGAATTATCATTGCAATAAGAGCTCATGGTCGGGCCCCAGTATTTTACGCTACAAAAGTCGGATAAATCTAAGATTTAAATGTGGGTAGTTGTCATTATTTTTAGAAATGCAGGGCAGCAATCAACAAAAAACAGTACCTACATACTTATGACATCTAAACGTGACGTTGAAGATATGATTTTTTAATTTAGGTTTTTTTTATTAATTATTCATATCTACACTTCAGGAACAAGTTGAAAGTTTAAGACAAGAAGTAGATACACTGAGAAAACGCTGTGAAAGAGTGGAGAAGGAAAAGAGTGACATCTTATTAAGAAGACTAGCGAACATCGACACCGCCAACAAATACACATCGGGAAGGTCCTCAGAAGTAGTCAAGTTGCAACAGAAAGTCAATGAACTCACAGCTCAGAACGAGGACTTGAGGGACGAGAAGAAACATCTATCATTGAAGGTTAAAGAAGTTGAGAGTGAATTAGAGGTAAGTAACTAATATGTATGATAATAATAGATTCTCGTGTAAATTATCTAGGTGCATACCAGCTAGTACCCACGACTCCGTCAGCGCAGGATTTGACTTTGTAAAGTATCATTACAATCCATTTTGTAGTTTTTGCGTATACTTAATACAACATACTTCCCAAACTCGCAAACTTTCACGTTTTTAATATGAGTATTAGGATTAGACTGCCGAAAATTACATCATCACAATCTTACAGTCCCGACCGTCTGTGGAAGCACAAACTCGTCAAATAGAACAGCTTCGTGCTAAACTGCTGGCTGCGGAGACATTATGCGAGGAGCTGATGGATGAAAATGAAGACATGAAGAAAGAACTACGTGACCTCGAAGAAGAAATTGAGGAAATGCAAGACAATTTCAGGTACGACCATCTTATTCTTCTATACATCTCCTATAAATGTCCTGAATGATTTACTGACTTATATTTCAACGGACCGCTAAAACCGCTGGGCCTAGAGGCATGAAATTAGTTTATAGTGCGGTACCCATTATGAAAGTTTGTCTTCATTGAAAACATACGCCGACTCAATCGAAGCTGCGGGCAGAAGCTAGTAATGTATGTATTTCTTTAAATGGTTAGGAAAAATACATAGACAAGGTAGGATTCATATTTCATATCCACGAACTCGTCACTTCATATCACGCTGCTAATCGTGTAGTTGGTCTGTCAATTGAGCTGCATGTGTCCATACCTCGTGTTTAGAACTCTTCGTGTTCCTCCTAACCACTTTGGAATATAGAAACAAGTATACCATGTATTGAAATTATAAACATATATTTTTATATAATATTGGGTTTATAATGATGTCAGAGGCATATGATAGGTAGTAATTAATTTAATAATTGCTCTTAATTAATACATTCAATTTTATTCACGTTCCAGGGAAGACCAAGCAGATGAATATTCATCTCTGCGAAGGGAGTTAGAGCAAACAATAAAAAATTGTAGAGTATTATCGTTTAAGTTAAAAAAGACTGAAAGAAGAGCCGAGCACCTGGAGCAAGAGAAAGCTGATCAGGAGAAGAAATTGCTAGAGGTATTGTATCCAATATTAAACAAGGCTCTATCGACACTAACACCTAAAATAATTCACAATACAGAAATAAACAAAGAACACCAGTAGCTCGTTTTTTGAGAACAGGAGTAGCTCACCTTATGCGAACACGAGTAGCTCTCTTTCTGAATACATGAGTAGCTCACTTTCATAGCACGCAAGTAGCTCAATTAACAGAGCAACTGCAGGGATTGCAGGAACTTTGAATCCCGCCTTGTTATACCAGTTTTCGTAATGATAAAAAAAAGGAATCTAAATCATATATAAAAAAAAAATACTAAAAATCTTGTCTTTTTTTAATGTATTGCACAATGTTTTGAAATACTATTGGTATTGCAGTTAGTAGGGGGCCAAGATGGTATGCAAAGGGAGAACCGCATCAAGCAATTGGAACAAGAGGTGACGCGATCCACAGAGGTGGCGTTGAGGCTGCAAAGAGAACTTGCTGAAGCCAAGAACCAATTAGCGATTGGATCCGGAGCGCCGCCCGCTAACCTCAAGAAAAATCAACCTGAGGGGGTAAGCACAACTTATATGACTTTAAATAGTAAACGGACATGGTTAATAGTTACCTCAAACTATGTTTGTGTTTGTTGCTCTTTGCAAGACCATTAGAAAATACTACTCCTTAATAATCGTCAAAATCCACTTTAGTCTTAAACTTTTTCTTGAACTCTTTATAATATTATTTAAAAACTCATTTTAATGAAATTAAACTATTCCGATAGCAACTCAGCCATTGGGATACATACATGTATACATATGCTCATGCCTGTATTCCCCGAAGGGGTAGGTAGAGGTATTATGTAATAACAACACCCACCTTAACCTAAGATGATTAAATGCAAACGTAACAGATGGCGAGTCTATCGCAGTCTCTGGCACTATGCATGTCATTGAATTACTTTTCAGACATATGTAGATTTCCTCACGATGTTTTCCTCACATGGTGTAAAATCACGGTACATAAGTTTAGAAAAACGCATTCGTACAGGCCCCGCTGAGATTCGAACTTGTGCTTAAACCCACAACGGCTCTTTTCCGTCATTGGAGTGGTTCATCTTCATTAACTCTTGAAATTAAATCCTAATCTAAGATATATGGGCCAGTACACAAGTCAATGAAATGTTGTATAATAGAAAGTTTCGCGATCGTCGTTAACACGCGGCGGCAGTCAGGAGGATCCAGCGCAGCTGCTGAGAGACCTTCAAGACTCCTTGGAGCGCGAGGCTGACCTCCGGGAACAGTTGCGCAACGCCGAGGAAGAGGTACCTAACCACATTACCATACTAACATACATACATACAATGTAATATTCTACTATACCACACTTCTACTATCTACACTTCTAATGTTTCGCTAGGAACTGTAACATCTCAAATGAAATGGTAGTAAAATTTAAATGCTCTATTTGAAACATACTGTGCATCATTTACAGGTGCCGTCACGAGTTATGAGCGCTTAGCGATAATATTGAGGATAGCGGCGCATGTATTTTTATTTTATTTTAGTCTATCTACGTCGGTCTGTATGGCGCGCCATACAGACCGACGTAGATAGACTCATATATATATACTCATTAAATGACTGCAGCTCATAACTCTCGTAACGGCACCTGTAACAATGACCTTTAACAAGCAGAAAATGATATAGATGGACCGCACTGGCTGTAACAGTAATAAGCATGGCATTGGAGTGCATTATTGTTATTTGACACGATAGTAAATCATCGGCCGTGAACAGCTTAACACCGACAAGCCACTTATTTCTCCAATCACTTGGTTTTACTGGAAAACAATGCATTTAATAGGGCATTAGCTCTCGTTCGATGTTCCGCCAACTGGCGCGGTGCCAACGCCCGGCTGACTCACACGACGACACAAATACACAATCCGTAAATAAGGGTTCTATAATATTATCAGCATTCTTTATAATGGCCATGCTTCTTGTTTAATGTCATTACAATGTAAAGACACAATTGTGTTTGAACAGGCTAGCCGATATCGGCACAGCTTTAGAAGCAGAAGGACAACCGCTCCACGAATTGCCCCTTCAGAATTAGAACGATCCCCAATCGTTTCATTTGATGATCTTAATGAGAAACTGGAACGAAATACGATCCAACAAATACTCGAAATGCAGGTGGCTCTTGAAAAGAGTTTATCTTCCTTAAATATGAGTCAATTATCAGTTGGAGTGAATAAAGTAACTCAATCGCCACAAGATGTTATTTGTGGTTACTCTCAAGGTTGTCAAACAGATGTAGTAATGATCCACGATATCTCCACTGAAACTAGAAAAATAACTCTCGATTCTAGTATACAATGTATAAATGAAACCTTAGAAATGTATGCCCAAACAGAAGTTCCATACAGGAAAAACAAAAATGTGCAAACCGAATTTGCCTGTGTTAATAATTGTATACAAACAGATAAGCTCAAAGTGAGGGACGCAAACATTCAAACGAATAATAAAGTTTACGACACTAAAAGTATACAAGTTGAGCCCCATTCCGTGGAGTGTGCTGATGTGTGTACAGAGACCGATATGATCGATACTAAGGCCACATGGACAGAAAACATAAATGATATAAACATAATTAATAACGATAACATTGCTACGAACAAAAATGAAAATGATGAATTAGGAAATATTAATATGTTACCAAAAGAAAAATCAGAGAGCCCACCTCTTTCCTCCGATAAAGAAGTAGAAGGGTGTTCGTCCCACTTTGCGTTCCCATTAGCATCATTATTTAGTTCCATGGCCGTAAGGTTACCAGCTGTAGGTATATATCGCAAGTTTTCCCAATAATAATGTGTTGGTTTTACCGTTATTTATTTCGTGTATAACATGGCCTTCTCTTTAATATTTTAGGATAAATGGAATACCACTTCCATTAGTAACACTAACGAATATTTTCAGGCAAATAACTTGCGTAAAACAGCATCACGGGTTGAGGACGACAATGAGTCCTTGCTACTACAGCTGAAGAAAATGGCTACCAAAGCCAGAAGTACGTCATACTAATTATGTTGTGGAAACATTGTCTAAAGTAACATTCATCCCAGTACACTTGGTTGTTTTGTTGTTGTAACATTCATCCTTACTAAAAATAACCATCCAATTACCTGGACTTTGGTTTCTGAATTTTTGAAGTTTACTAACATGCTTATTCAAGTGTATTAAAATATGGCCGGTGAGACCGTGGTAGCCATTTTCTCCAGTTTGATTTTACGCCACTTTCTTCCAAAATATGTATATCTAGAAATTGTATACGATTGGTATTATTCATTGAAGTTACGTGCTTAAAGTGGTACCTTGAGGTTTACTAATATTTTCGCCGTAAAAATAACACTAACTGTATCAAATCTAATGGACGTTGCTTTGTCTCGTGGTCACAAGTCGTATCGTATATATTTGATAAATTGTAAATAATTTTAGGTCGTAAACTTTCTCCAACACCGCCGTCAAACAGGCTAGCGATCGAAGCGCCTAATGAAAAAGATGAGGGTATATCTGATGAAGAGGATCCAGCAGAATTACGGATACTCCTAGAACTCAACGAGCAGGTTAACAATTTATAACACTAGTTCAAGTACAAAATTTAAAAAAAGATATATAACACTTCATTTTTTATTTAAGGAAGCAGCGGTTTTGCGACGCAAAGTAGAAGATCTAGAACAAGATAGGGACTCTTTAAAAAAACAAGTAAAAGAATTGACAGATAAAATAGCGAACACATCAACCAAGACCGCCGCTAATTCCACAGTTACCCTAAGACGTAATACGTCAAAGGGTAATAACTTATCAGAAGAGAAAATCAAGGTAACCTACAAATACACTTCAAAAGAACGTTCATATTTTGAATAGAGGTGCCTTTTAATTTTTCTACTTATAGGTATTAGAGGACGAAATCGCAGAGCTAAGAAAGAAATTGATAGAAAAGGAAAGAGATTGTGAGAGATTACACGCGGAACTCAGTTTGACACAAAAGAAACCAAAGGCATCGTTAATCAAAAGCAAGTGAGTAAATTTCATAAAAAGATATAAATTCGTTATTAATTTAAAGAGATATATTAATGAACGAAATGCCTCCTTAGGTCTCTTGATGGAGCGAGTGAACAACAAAATGTAGACTTGAAGCGTCAACTTCAGGTAATCGAACAAGAAGCAAGTGTATTACGAGCGAAGACTCAAAGTTTAGAAGTTGAAAATGAAAAGCTAGAAGCAGAGAACAAAAAATTACAGGTAACAAATATCGTACATTCAATTATGTATCTAAAATTCAAAGACGCTTAACCTATGCCGCTGGACCTAGAGACATGAAATTTGGAAGGTGTGCCCTTTATGACCTGTAAGTACTAATCTAATACAGCCTATAATTTCCCACTGCTGGCCAAAGGTCATTCCCATGTGCCTCTGTAAGGCAAGGCACAAAGCCGGGAGAACTGGTATTAAGAAAGAATTTTTCGAGAAGGATGAAATAGGGGTTAAAAATGAATTTAATAATATAATAGTCGTGTTTATTTTCAGCTACTAAGAAATGCCAAATCTTTAAAATCTGATAAATCTCTAGAGCAAAGTGTTACTAAAATAAGTTCTCTGGAGAAAGAATTGAAGGAAGCATTAGGTAAGATAAAAGATTTGGAGAGTAATCAGGAAGATAAAGTTGAAAAGAAAGTGCGATTTGGTAGCGATGTTAACAAAAAAGATACAGATGCCCTGAAATCGAAACAAGAAGAGCTAGACAAATTGAAACTTAATTTCAGCAAGGTAACTCAAATATTGATTAACGATTAATTAAACAAATATTTATATATCTGATTTGCTTATCTTAATTATTATAAATTTAAATTGATGCAGCTTGAAAAAGAAAACACCAAACTCTCAGCATCGCTAAAAGCACTGAAGGAAGATGCTATTAAAGCATTCAAACCTAGAATTCCCAAAAAACCAACGGATATGACGACGAAATTACAAATGAAAAAGATGGTCGAAGAACTGGAAAATGAAATTGGTACGTACTTTTGTGCAATACAAGACTATGCAGTATCCAAATAAAGGTCGCTCAAATTTATTTAACATACAATTCCAAATATTATAGGGAAACGTTCAGATGTGAAATGAACTTAGTTCGTTGCGGCGTCGTTTCATGATTAGACTGTAAGACTCGATTATTCTTATTATTGCAGGTGAGATGCACGTAATAATGAAAAATGCGGGCCTATCGTCAAGTGAACTTAATTCTAAAGCACAACTGCAAAAGGACATTGAAGAAATTCGCTCCAAGTTATCTAGAAATGAATCTGAATTTACCAATGAAAAGAATCGGTTGCAGACGGAAATAGCTAAACTAAAGGATCTCAACACCAAGTTAGAGACTGATAAGCAGAGTTTCTTAGACAAATGTAAATCTCTAGAGAGCGAAAACAGTACTATCAATAGTCAAACAAAATCTTTAAAAGACGAGAATAAAAGCTTAGAATCACAAGTCACTAAACTGAATTCGAATCTTAGTAAGTTATTCTTCATTAGATTGTGTCAGTGTATCATTCACAAAAGATTGTGCCAGTCCAATACAATGTTATTCTTTCAGAAAATGCTACATCACAACAAACAGCAATGTCAGATTGTATGAAGAAAATAGAAGAACTCAAAACAGAAATGGACTCCAAAGATAAGGAAATTGATAAACTGAAGAAACAAATAGATGGAATTAACAAATTGGAGCAGGACAAAAATAAATTACTCAAAGAAGTATGAAAATATTATAGAAGGCTTTGTATTCACGAAAAAAACCACTAATATAATACTAATTTGATTTCAGGTTGGAGATAAAACTAAAAAAATAGGAGAGCTAGAAAAGAAAGTGAAGGATGCTGAGGATAAAATAAAGAGAACTGAAAAACAACTGACAACTAAGAAAGAAAGAGTATCAAAATTAGAAAAGGAGGCAAGTACTTACATTTTTAAATTATTTAAATAATCACAGAAAAGTTAGCACTTAGACCACAGACATATTATGTATGTCAAGATTTAGATCTACTTATTTAACCATAACTTAAAATTTTTACATACCTTAATCGTGAGAGATATTATTATTTCTATGCATGCATTCTACAGTATCTTATAACTTATCAAGTTATACGCAACTGAATTTAGGTCTCAAAATATAATCTGCATCTAAACTAGAAATATCATGTTTAACAAGTTCATTATATACGTCATCGTGTCCATTGAAATATTGGTATTCATACATTTAATCACATTAGCTCTCGGAAGAAAAGGAACATCACGAAGCATTAGCTCATTCAAACAGAAGACTGTCCGTTGATTTCACAAGTGAAAAAGATAATATGCAATCGAAACTTATCAACGCTGAAAGTAAACTTATAACAATAGAAACGGACATGAAGGAAATGAAAGCAGAGTATGAAAATAAAATCACCACATTGGAAGCCACCATAGCGGCCAAAGCATTTCATATAAAACAGCTGGTATATTTGTGTGACTTCAACCCACTGCATGGTCCATATTCCATTAGTTCTTACTTTAGATACCTACCTACATCCTTATAGAACCAGCAGCAGAGTAGTTGAAAATGTTTGAATTTTATCCCCTTTTGTGTACCCTCCTTGTGTATACAAAATGCAGCAAACTTGCTGCAGAGCACTAGTAGTATTTTGTGGAATTCGCAGAAGAATATTTGGAAGTCCCTTTGCGCGAGTAGATAGTAAAAAGGTTTTCCACTAAAACTTATGTTTGCTTTTCGCGAATAAAGAAATGTGTGTGTTGCAGGAGGACGCGTTGCGAGACACATCAAACCAGAAGTACGATGAAGCCATATCATCAGTAGAAATGTCACAAATGCAAGATAAGCTGGAGAAAGCGTCCAAAGAACTTAAAGAGAAACAGGATGAGGTCGTGAAGGCGAAGCAGGAGCTCGATAAGACCGAGAAAGAGCTAGCCACACAGAAATCTGAAGTTATGCAACTGAAATGTGATCTAGTTAAATCAGAGAATACAAGAAAGGAACTAGAAACTAAATTACAGGCGGAAAAAAAGGAATCCACCTACTGGGAGAGCAAGGCGTCTGATTTGGAATCTGATACACAAGTAAGTACAACATTTCGGTACCTATTTAATAACAGATTTATTAAGTGGACTAAAATAAATAAAACTAAAAACATTTCAGGCCGAACGTAAGAAATTAGAACGTATGCGGGTGGCCCATGACAGAGATCTCAAGAACAAAGAAGCTGAGTTGGCGACGCTGAAGGGCAAAATCAAAGTTCTTGAACAGAGCTCGGGAGCGGGTGCCAAGAGAATAGCAGATCTCAAGCAAGAGTGTGAAGAGACGGTTAAAAGTAAGGACTTTTCTTGGACATGTTTTTCAACGTGGAATGTTAATTAATTAAACTGTTATTTTTTTCAGAATTAGAACATTCACTTGCGGTAGAAAAGGCAGAGTATGAAGAACTAACGGGGAAATATGAAATGCTAGAAGAGGAACATGTAGTAACCAAGGCCAGACTTACAGTAGAGAAAGAACAAGCTCAAGGGTAATTACTTTGTCACTGTTTTGATCCATGCCATTTATATTATAGTAATTTCAATTTGACACAAATATTTGAATATTTATAGAGAACTGCTCCATGTTCAAAAAGAACTATCGAACGCACTAGCAGAGGTCAAATCGCTGCAAGAGAGTAAAGAATCGCAGGCATCAGCTTGGAACAAAGAAAAGTCTGACTTCCAGGTATGTTTTAACCATCCTTGTAATAGTGAGCTTCTTGGTACTTATAAAATAGTAGTTTCTATCCGCGGATTTGCCCGTGTGTTATTACGGATCCCTAATAACCCTGATTAACTAAACAGCCTATGTTACTCAGTGGTAATGTAGCATTCTATTGGTGACATAATTTTGAAATCTGTTCAGTTGTTTTGGAGCCTATTCGTTACAAACAATAAAATATTTCCTCTTTATAATATTTTAGTATAGAAGTATTGATACATTACGCAATTTGATATTGCCAGAACGAAATAACGTCCCTCCAGCAACGTTTGTGTGGCGGCGGATGGGAGGTTGAACGAGCGCGGCTCACTGCCCGGCTTGAACAGTGCGAGCGTGAGCTGCGCACCGCTAACGATCAGCGCAATGTATTGCAACACCACCTTGATCAAACTAAGAAAGAGGTAAGTACTAAGTTAACTTGAATATAATTTGAGCTTTTACTTTTTAAGGACCTTATGTCTGTATTTGGGTTTGGCAATCCCAATACCAAATTTAAGCAAACTTATACGACGGTTTAGTTTTGAAAAAATAACGGTACTTTCGCATTTATGATATTAATAAGGATTTCCCTTTCGTAACGTTCTGGTCGGGGTATAAAGTATAACTACATAAACGTTAGTACAAGTAACTTTGTTCAAATGTTATCTAAATACGTTCAGCCGTAAACGCGTAAAAATACTAACATCTAAAACGTTACCTTCTAATAATCTGGACATCATTTATACAATTACATAATGTTCACAGTTGGAGGAATACCGCCAGAAGTTGGAAGACTATGAGAAAGTTTCAAAGGTCCAACGTAACCTGAATGCAGAGAACTCTGAGCTGGAGCGAGAGTTAGCGACTTTGAACTCTAGATTGGAACAGGCGGAGAAGGCGAGAAAGACTGAGCTCACTGACACGAGGATGAGGTACGAGGGGCAGATGAACACCATGCGCGATGAACTCAAATCATTGCACAACCAGGTATTACGAACATATTACTTCATTTATTTTAATACAGTGAAAGAAAACAAAATACCTGCTATGGCTAAGAAAATAAAAAGACGTTTGTTGAAACAGACGACCTGCTTAAACCTTCTGGGAAGGTGTGAGCTTCATTTGTTTAATTATTAAATGTTGTAATTTCTAGGTATCACGCTTCAGGAGAGAAAGGGACAATTACAAGCAAATGTTAGACGCTGCTCAAAGAACAATGGCAGAAATAAAAAGCAGTGACAAAGGTCACCGAGCTCATAGGAACTCTATATCTAGCACGGATGAGGTAAAGAGCATGAACAATAACTGTCATTAAATTTGCGAGTGCATTATGTATTGTGATGACAACTCAAATTGAAAAGACCATAATCAAAATATATTTTGGAATTTCAGGAGGAATATAGAAACAGAGTGGCAATGCTGGAACAACAGATAGCTTGTCTCGAAGACGAATTGTGTGAGGCACGCCTACTATCCTCAAAACTCAACACAGAGTTGGTTAGCGAAAGGTCAGCAGCCGAAGTGCGACAAGCTGAAATGCAATCCAGACTCAATGAGGTGATTTTAGAAGTTCTAGACCGGGTCTTTGTCAATATGGTTTAAAGCTAAAATTCTGAACTAATGTCCTTTTGTTAGTATGAGGAAGAAAGACTGCTGTCTTCAGGAAGAGCACGCGTGGCTGGACTAGCGACGCGTATGGAACTAGCGTGGCACAAAGAACGCGACGAACAACAACGACTATTGCAGGAGACATCCACACTTGCAAGGGATCTACGCCAGACTCTGTTTGAGGTTAGACATGACTTCTAACCTATACAAATAAATACAAGTCTTACGTTATTCCAAATTTACCAACCGCTTTACACTAAATGCATGCATATTATGAAAATATATATACGATATCAATAAGTTCGGTGCTATAGAATGCACGTCTGTTATAGAATCTTCGATAACCGACACTCATTCTAAACTATAATATCAGCCGGAATAGTGTATGGGCTTAGTGAGTAACCACCTTTCTAATTTGGTTTTATATCATCAGGTGGAACGTGAAAGAGAAAAAGAAAGATTGGATATGAAGAGAAGAATAGAACAACTAAAGAGAACTACAGAAGAAGAGACTGAGGAAGCTAAGAAGAAAGTATGTATACTTCCTTCAAATGTTGTTAATTTGGTAAAATAATCCCATAATTATTAAAATATGTTTGCATTACAGGTAACAGAATTACAATGTGACCTATTGGAACTGCGCGACGCACACGCCAAATTACGTACAGCCAATGAGAAACTACGTCGAGACAAAGAACGGCACGATCGCGACCGGGACCAGAACAAACTACTTGTTGCTTCCTTGAAACGAGCGCAACAGGTAGATGATTTATCACAAGAATCTTCTTAAGTTTATAAAAAGAACAATAGAATGCGCAGTCTGATAAATTATGTTTTTCAATTGCAGGAGGATGATAGAATAATAACCCAACTACTGGAAACTATTGAAGACCTCATGAAACAAAGCCCAGAGTTATTCCGCACTGAAACGCCTATCAAACCTGAAAAGAGTTTGATGACTCCAACGCCTCCAAGACGGAATAGAGTAATAACCGTTATCTTGTTATCCTATCATATTTAACCTTGTCCTTGTGCTGGGCAAGTGCCTATTTACAATCGGCTCGGCTCGCTAATTCCATTGACCATACTTTCATTAAAGCGTCAAGTCTCGTCACATGTAAACGCAGACGCTTTTAGTTCTAGTATGACGAAGACGTATAATATCCCTGCAAAGTATGTTTATGAATAGCTGTGCCTCGCAGTTTTAACAATACACGTACGATTAACAATAAAAACTATGTAATTTAGTGATAATTTTTCCCGTTCTAACATTTTCCATCGACGCTTAGCTTCTATTGGTCGCAGCGGGATGTCATAAAGCTTCCTCGATGAATTTACTATCAAACACAAAAATCTTTTTTTCAATTCAAACAAGCAGTGCCTAAAATAAGCGCGTTTAATCAAGCAAACTATTTTGCTTTTTAATAACTTTGATTAGATTAGTTCTTTATATAATAAATTTGTTTGCAGTCTTCGAAGTCTCGATCCCGTTCGGCGACGCCCGAGAGTGCGGAGTCTGGTGGCAGTAATAGCGCCGCGACGGCCGCTCGCTTGCGGCGCCTCACCGACGAACTCAGGGCGTCGCGGATAGCGGAGAGACAAAGAAGGCAACAGGCTACTTCTAGGAGGTACCATCTATGTTACTTTTACACCTCCAATGCAAAATGGCCTCCAGCACAGCTTAAGGTTACACTAAGGACTCTTAAGGCTCAGTAGCACTATAATGAAAACCCTAGCGAGATCATAGCTTGTTGTTAGCAGCGTTTTCGCATTCAATATGCCAAAGAAAAAACGTTGATGTCATGAAATCTTTTAGTTTCAAGTTTATTAAGGTGAAGTCGAATCGATCAAACTACGATTTTAGAACACATGAATCGCGTTTGAACCTTTGGTTTCCTCTAGCGATAACCAGTGTCCGCCCGCGTCTTTCTGATGTTCTAAGCTAAGCCTATAATATTTTCCAGGGCAATGTCTACGGAACCAAGAGATACACTATCGGTCACCCCATCACGCACGCCGGCTCGCGCTCCTTCGCTGAAGAAACGTTCCATATCACTTGAACAAACTACTAAGGAACAGGTAATTATACAGTACTAGCCGTGCCCCACAATTTCTCCCACGTAAATACAATTTCATGGATGACTTTATTTCTCGGATACCTATGTTTGTTTAAAATAAAAGTAGCCTATGTTAATCCTTGTAACATCAACTATCTGCCAGTAAAATCTATATCTATACAGATAAATAAAATTGAAGTTTCTGTTTGTTATTCCAAAATAACAGCTTTTCACTAAATGTATATGAAAGTATACACGATACTGACATAGAATAACTAATTTAATTATTTTTTTGTCTGTCTGTTTGTTTCGGGTAATCTTCGAAACGGCTGGACCGATTTTAACGGGACTTTCACTGGCAGAAAGCTAATTTTACAAGGAGTAACTTAAGCTACTTTTATTTAAAAAAAAGTATTAGGGTTCCGCGGGACACCCATAAAACTAACTCTACACGGGTGAAACTGCGGGGCATTTTCCGATAAAATCGGTCCAGCCGTAGCAAAGATAGGCCGGAACAAACAGACAGACGGACAGAAATATAACCTTTTTATGCATTTAGTGAAAAGCTGTTAATCACAAACAGACACTTGAACTGTATTCATCTGTATAGATAGATTTATAGATTACTAGTGGAGTTTAATTATAGTAATCTTTATGTTTAACACTAACATTTGTATGGCCAGAGCACAATTTGGAAGACGGTGGACGATAGCAGCGTGTCTTCAATGCAGTCGTTGGATGGTGACGCAGACATGCGGCTCTATACATTACCTCGAGACACGAGCATGGACAGGTGAAAACAAATGACACTATGGCTTTTTACCTAAGGCTCTTATTGCCATGACTGTTTGATTCGTATAGTACGTGTATATGACTGAATGGCGCGGTTGTACACCGGAACTATCATGAGTGTTATGTTCTAATATATCTAATAATATGTATTTTGCAGTCGATTGTCCGGAGGATCAGCTCAAAGCGAAGTGTTGCCGACAGAGAAGAAGAAAAAGAAAAGTATTTTCGGCAAACTAAAGAAGTTGACCAAATCACGCTCCATAGATGACCATGTTGACGCTGATGTAGGAGACTTTAGACCTATTGGAACTGTGTCACAGGTAACAAAATGTTATTCAATATGAACATTATAATTTTTTACAATCTTTTATCCGCGACTTCATCCGCGTATTGTTTAGTTATAGGTCACACAATACATTTTCGTAAATCTGAAAATTCTCTCATCATTTGACGGCTGAGATGATGCTTTTACAATCATAATATGGATTTACAATATTTTCCAGGGCTCGGATTCAGATATGAGTGCAGCGGGCAGTAAACGAGATTTGCGCGGCCGCCTGTCTGACATGTTTAGCAGGAAAGGGCAAATGTCACGCGGCAACAGGTACAAGAATACGATTTTCAATAATTATTTGGTATACAATGGAAACAGTCCAGGGTTAGTGGTAATGTGACTGCTGCTACGGGGATGAAGGAGAGGTTATTTGCATTCAAATGACGCCTAATAAAACCCAGGCAAATGTCTACTATTTCTCAGTACCTGATATTTCATATTCACAGATTACATGAAGACTGCAATAATTTGTAGTTTAACTAGAAAATGGTTGATATTTGCCTAGGGGCTATGTGGGACAATTGTGATGTAAATTACCTTCTCAACATACCCGTAATAGATTGCCGCCCGTCACATCATCAGTAATCCTAAGGGTCTATTCTTATTCAACGAAATACGAAGTTTCGGTCGAAAGTTCGCAAAGTTACGCTACCACGGTTCTTATTCGTTCCCGAACGCCCGAACGTGGTCCGCGAGATCATTCTGTGACGTTTTTATATTTTAAACTTACTTTCGTTAAATTATTAAATAAACGAAAATATTACGTCGATATAAATAATACTATCCTGAAACTTCATTCGATTTTCATTCTTTTGAAAAGGTTCGTTTCCGGAGAAAGAGAGTGACCCCAGTATACTTTTTTTTGCCGACAGCAAAGACCAGAGCCCGGAGCGGCCGGCCAGTGCAATGGGCGGGATGCCCAGTACAACCAGCAGTTCGCGGCCCATGCTGCGGAACACCAGCGCCACTACACTCACTCGCGCTTCTCCAGCTAAACCGGTACTTACTTTTTAATTTTCTCCACGCTCTTCTTCAAAAGATGCACGCAATGAGTGAATGACTGTTTGTTAAAACACAGACAGTTGATTTATTGACTGGATTATGTATGAAGCTAAAAAATACTTGCTCGACCTGGGGATTCAACCTGACCCTACAAAGTTTGTTGGAACACAGTATTGTAAAATACAAACGTATTATCATATTCAAACGGTAATTTAGTAAGCTTACTTTGTGTTTTAGAACGACGTCAGTTCGCGAGCATCGAGCGCCACTCCCGCGACCAAGAGGAAAGGGAAATAACTGATACTATAAAGTGTTCGCTTCATGATAGTGTATTTATCAATTTTCCTATGACTTTCCACATAGTGTGTAATATCACAATACATATCAATATTATTCAGTATAACTATCGATTACATAATACCAGTAGGTATACAAATATATTAAAAACATAACAGTCGCTAGAACAGATTACTTATAAGCGACAAGACGGATCCAATGTCGATAGTTATGATACGGTGGACGTCACACATGTAAGTAATAAGTGAGGTCAACGCCTGCTATTCCCTACTCCACACCCCAACGATCACACTCCGACGATATCTATCGCGTCGGGGTCGCCAGTAGCTGTGTTTGTAGTTATGTACTTTTAATTTTATAATATAAATGTTGAACGAAACACGCATTCGTTTCACTTGTGTAACCATAACGAATAACAAAATAAATAAAGAGCTTGAAAAAATCAAATGTTATATTTAACTAAATATCTATTAATTTGTATCATTTTTACATTAGACGCGAGTGAGAATGAGTAATATCGGTTGTCACAATAAAAACGAAACAACAACGAAAGAAATGCAGATAAAATGAACCTGTCGAGTGTTCAGAAGAAGTAGAAATAGTTGAAGTGTCTGGTGGGTGGCTAGCTCTGGTCCATGAGGTTGGCGTCCACGCCGGCCGCGCCGCTCGAGTCCTTCAGGATGCTCTCGAAGATCGGCTGCAGCTCGGGGAACGACTTGATCTGCGTCACGAAATCCATCAGGTGGGGGTTCTTCTCTGTGGACCAAATGTTAACCAACATTACCAACTTATACATCCATACATAGTGTCTATGTTTAATTCCAAATCAATACTGTCCGGTACTGACATAATAAAAAAAATTGTTTGCTCCGGGTAATCTATGAAACGGCAGGACCCACTTTAAGGGGACTCTCACTGTCAGATAGCTGATATTATAAGAATAGGCTTTTAATTTAGAAAAAAATATCACTATGTTACATAGTTTTGATTGTTAGTGTTACGCGGGTAAGTTTGTGGTTTAATATTAAGTGATAAAGAGTGCTATCGGTTTCTATGCGACTTCGAACATGGAATTATTTCTCAAATTTCTTACGTCCATTTTCGTGGTTTATTATTATTTCAACAAATTGTAAGTGTATAGAGATAACTTATTCACCCACAAGATGGCGCCACACATCATTCACACCATGGTTGACATTTTCTTAAGACGTAAATTGACAGGGCACTTTTCTTATTTATAATATTAATATGGATTGCAGAAGTAACTAACATCGTCAAATAAAAGATATCAGCGCGGCACGGGTATATTACTTGCACCCTACGCATCTAACCAAAACGGTATCGTTATCCGTATCGCTATCATTTAATCATCAGTTAGAATGTGTAAGTAATGTAAAGCGATGTACATACCGGCCTCAGGTATCTGCAACAGTGCGGCGGCGGCGCGCAAGGCGGATCGTTTAAGCTCGTCTTGTTTCTCGTACTCCTGTTTCACGGAGTTCGCCTTCACCTTCATCGTGCACGTCGCTCTCAGTGGCTCCACCAAACTTTCTAGCCCTGTATGATAACACTATGATAACACAAGTCTACTAACTACGTATGCTAGCGGACGTCACGCGGCTTCACCCGTTGCCGTGGGAGTACGGGGATAAAATATAGCCTATGTACTGGCTGATGTTGTAGTTGAAAGAATTTTCAAGATCGGTCAAGTAGTTTCGGAGTCCTATTCAATGCAAACAAAAAAAAACAATCAAATCTTTCCTCTTTATAATATTAGTGTAGATTAATTGACAACATGACAGTGGGCGAGTCTGCTGCCGTTTGAGGCTCCACTTCACATAAAGACTCTTTTTTTTTATATGACATATGCGGTAAGTTCGTGTAAGAAAGGACATTGTTTCTCCGATTAGTTGTTTATTAGATGGATAGACCAATATTACAGCCTGACGGCCTAGTGGCCTTGTCTTTGAAGCTAAGCCTTCGATCCCGCAGCATAGATTACGATCAGGGTTTTCCAAAGATAATACAGAATTAGCTACGTGTAAGCCGTCGCTCACGAGAACCTATTATGTTAAGTACTTACTCTGAAGGACGACGGCAGGACAGAGATGGGCAAGCCTGGCGCACATGAGGTAAGTGAGCATCTTGATATCGTAGTGATCGCGGAGGCCATCCTCCACGTGGCGGAGGAACTCGAACACGTCCAGTCGGTCGAGGCAAGTCCCCAGTAGTGTGTACATGCACTCGAACGCTGCCTTGCGGAGGTCCAGCCCGTCGTCTACCGAGTGCTTGAACGGACCCATCTCCACTTCGCGGATCAGCTCTTTCTGTTATGCAATTTTAAATTAGTTTAGTTTTACTGACTCCATTCGCTTGAAATTAGGATATCCCTCTTTGCAATTTGCCATTGCTTGATACGGACTTAATTAGGGAGCAAAACGGATGGTAAGGTTATTTAAATCTATGAAAAACGTTGTTGAATTTATCTTTATTACTATAGTAATATAGTGACAATATTATAATAAAAACAAACTCATTTAAACTACAGTGAGTCAACACGTTTGAGATTAGTGCAAAAGCGTTCGTCACTTGATACGTAGCGAAGGACTAATGTGGCAAACGCAGCATCTGATGGCAAGTTACCGCAGCCTATAGATGCTTGCAATGCCAGAAGCATCACGTGCGCGTTGCCGAGATTGTAAGGCCGTGGTTTGAACTGGTAGGTCAGGACCTAGCTACGTTCATAAAGACGCCTAAAATCCAAGCGGGCATGATCCCTACAATCATCTTGGTAATCGGCGTACATTAGACGACGCCTTCCATGTATCGTTATGTTCTGGGACTAGGACTTCAGCTAGTCTCATAGGAAATATGATTTAATCTCGACATTTGTATTATTTCAACCATCCGCGCTGATTACGCCGATGACGCCGCCGCCGCCCGTAAAATGGCATCGGCGCACACGTGTAGTAGGTACCTTGACTTTGGTCTCGCTGTATATGGTGGGCAGCACGTGGGGCAGTAGGTCCCTAATGAGCGAGGGCTTGTTGTGCGCGGCCGAGTTGAAGGCCACCAGCGCCACGCGCCGCACGCCCAGCTCCGGGTCACACAGCGGCACCAGCAGCTCCGACATACACCCGCGGAGCATGCCGTCGATCGCCTGGGGCTAACAAACAAACAATATTGTCACTACGACCGGTGCCCAAGTATAGGTTTTAAAAAATAAAATATATACAATTTCGGATTACATAAATGATAAAGACATGTGGAATTAAAACTCTGCACATGTAGCTCCTGGCAATGACATGGTATGCAAACATGTTATGTATATCATTTGGTATTGTTTTTACTAATTTAATTATTCTTTTTTGATGCTGATACAATTTTCACTATTGTGAATATTTTTTTTGTTTACCGTGTAATGAAATGTACATGATGCCAGCTGAGTTTCTTGCAGTGCTAAATTCCTCGACATTCATAAGTGCCTTACCAGGGCCTAAACTGAATAAATCATTTTCATTTTCAAATCAAATTTATTAATTCTTAATAAGGGACATCTGGTAATGGAACACTCATTGAACTTTTTTTATAAGCTAAATTTTGTTGACATGATTCTTCGGTATTTCTTAGTTCTTCGGTGACAGGTTGTGATTGAATTCCAAAGATAGCAGATCAACATATTTCCAGCCACATTAACTCGCAACGAAGTTCGTCAACGTTGAAATGGGTCAAAACAAGGCATAGGGCTAGTTCACATAAGAAATTTTTTTGTTGATTGCGTGCGCCCACATGTATATTTTTTAATCTTAACAGATATTTTCGCTTTTGAACACACAAGTAGGAATGATTCTCAAAAATGTTGTCAATGATAGTTATCGCTTTCTACGGAGAGAACTTTCGAATGCCGTAGAACTCAATACTAGTTCTATATTCAACAGAATACGATTTGCATTGGCATCATATGCTGATGAATTTATTTCTATAGCAGTATATTAACTAAATACGAACCTGATCGGAAATAGTGAACTTGACAGCTGTGACTGCAGTGGTCCTTGTGAGTGGCTCTGGTGATTTCAAAAACTCTTTGAGGTGAGGCAACAAAGCCTGCGGCTCCAACAGACACAACTTCCCTAAGCATTCGGCGACCTGAAATAAACCATTTATTTTATTATATAAGCCTGAACTATCCAACAAAAATTTAATCGTCATTATTATATTTTCATGAAACGCGTCATGTATCAGTATCAGAGATAGATTGTCAATGAAGAGCCCCAAGATCCTACTTAATATTATAAATGTGAATGAAAATTTGTTCGTTACGCTTTCACGCGAAAACTACTTAACCGATCATCATGAAACTTTGTACACATATTCTTCGAAGTATAAGAAGTAATATAGGATATGTTATAATTAAAAAAAATGTATTTCAAAGCGAGCTTAGCTAGTAAAATATAAAATATCACTAATATAATGTCGATTAATAATTAAACACGGTGTTACATACCACATTCCGTGATCCTTCCTCGGCGCACTGACAATGTTTAGAGAGCTGCACCCATATTTCAGATATGAACGGCCTCAAAGCTTCTACTCCTTCAGGAGTGCACGACTCGCAGGAAATTATCTACAAAATAAATGGTACAATGTTTAAAACGAATAAGGTTTCTACATTTAAAGTACAAATCAATAGGTAACGTCGTCGACGTCGCTTATTGCAATACGTTTTTCAGTTGATTTTACTCTCCTATTTTCATGCATAGCACACCTGTATATATTCAAAACGGCTGCCAGACCGCAAAAACAAACATATATACTGTATCATAATATCATGAGCTCATAGAAAGGGCCCTGAACGTTTTGCAGGTCATAGTAACCAGTCCCGCCTCCTGTATGTACTTTTCCTAAATATTTAAATAATTAAGAACACTTACTTCTCTAAGTGAGTGCAGCAGGAGGTATTGCCGTTTGGGCTGCGCCTCTATCTCTCCCAGTATGAACGGCAGGAACTCTGGCAGGTTCCCCACTGCGACGGAGCCGAGGGCGTAGCTCGCTGCGGACTTCACCTCTTCAGACGATGGCGTGAACGAGCTCAGCAGAACTTCTTTCAAGTTGGGTATTGAACTTAGGTCTCTGTGATAATGAACAATATTTTTATCTATAAAAAATGTAATAAAAATTTTGTATTTGCGTGTGAAATTCGACTTATTCATATTCATTCGACATAATTGATGTTAAAAAATGCTACACACGTCATTAGCATGAAACCACGCGCTCGGTGGACCAACGATAGGCGCTTTCACATTGGACGATAACGGTAACGACACGATATCGTCAGACTAGTAGTTTGAATTCAATTACTACTGAACGCTTTCACACTGTTTTAAGTATCGGCGGACGATACCGTGGCAATGGGAAAGCGCCCGATATCGCGAAGATGGTGGAGACTATCTCGCGACCGAGAGCAGTGACGTGACAGTGGAAGCCTTTACCCATCAGTGAGTGCATGTGAACTGAATATGATGATAAATATTTATTTATTAATTTAAATAAATGTATAAATAAATAAACTGTCACGGCCTGTATAGCTATATGGCTCATGGTAAGTTCCGTATAGGGGTTATACGTACAGTTCCATCAGCGCAGCAACGGTTCAGGTGGGCTGAATATGATGATATAAACCCGTCTCAAATGAGTCTAAACTGTCACGGCAAATAGAGTTGATGGTACGTTCCGTGTAGGGGTTATAGGTACGTACAGATGTCGTCCGATCTCGGCGAGTGCGAGCAGCGCGAACATATGGTGCGCGTCGGAAGCGGGCTGCGCCGCGTCGCGCAGGAAGCCGCGCACCACCTCCAGCGCGTCCTCGCCGCCCTCCACCACCACCGCCGCCACGCACTTCGCCAGCGAGTGGAACGCCTGCACACCACAATACATCAATACATTGGCTTCTCACATCAGGGAGCCTCCGTTGAGGCTACAAGTCCCACCCGGTCTCGGGTGGTTGATGGCTAACGATTGAAACGCCTGCACATCACATTCTATTGAGACATTATATACCGACATTTGGGAGCCCTCAATAATTCATGGAGACAGGGTTCAACCAAATCTCACCCAATCTCGAGTGGTGGAAACACTTGCACATCACATTACATCAATACATTGTGTTCTTACATCAGGGAGCCTCCATTCATTGAGGCTGGGTTGCACCAAATCGCACCCAATCTTGAGTGGTTGATACCTAGCGGTTGAAACGCCTGCATATCACATTCTATTGATATATTATGTTCCGATACTATGGAGCCTCCATTAATTACGCGGCTACTATTACATAATAATCAGTAACTTTTTAGGCAAACTGAGGCTAAATTCTAGTATGAATTGTTAATCGAAGTTACTAAGCAATACCTGTTTTTAAACATAAGCATTGATACTGCACAAAAAAAATCTAACAATAATCTCTATTTTCCATATCTTATCCTGTGGTAGGTTCTTGTTAAATATATTGTAATAAATATGATTGCAATGGTACTGGCCTGTTTGATGTGATGTGCGGTGGCGTTATGGTCGTGTAGACGATGTACGGGAGCCACCAGCAGCGCGAGTAACTCCCGCCGAGAGCAACCCGCCACATCCGCCGCCACTAGTGCGCTAAGCACTCCCAACATTGCCTTTAGCGCACCACCTAACAAATGCACACACTACTATTTAAAACTGAAGTTAACAATATTATTAGTACCGTTTTCCCCAGTAACAAGAGTTTTTAAGAAGGCTTCACTCTGAACTTTTTGATATTTTAAATACAAAAGAAGTTATTCGTGAGGGACAAACCGCAGCCAGTGTCAGAATAAGGCGCAATCATTCATGGGCTTCACAGACACGTGTGTTAAGAATGCGTTTCCACCAAAGATGTGCGAGAAATGTGTCTGTTAAGAGCCAATAGAATCACTGCGCCGAGTGAGGCTAGGTAATTGAAGCAATTTTAATTGTTGTCAAGAAACACATCCTAGCTATGTGTAACTATAACGTTGGCTATACCAAAGATATGCGAGGATGTGTCCTCGCCTATCTTTGGTGAACCCAACCTTATACATGCAAGACGGTAGGTACAGTTGCCGTGACAAGTTAAGAGCGCTCAGAAAAAAAGTGGAGTTAACAGCGCATATTTTACTCGTCGAGACAGGGAGACTTAAAATTACTGCGCATTCAAGGTCAGTGAAGGCACTAATAGGTATCAAGTACCTTGCAGCAGCGGCGACTTGGCAAGCGCAAGTATATTCGGTGTGAGTGCGGCGCGTGCCTCCGGTGTGAGTGCGGCGGGGCATCGCACGCAGGCGCCGCGCACCAACGTGAGCGCCGTCTGAGCACAGTGGAGGTCCGCCTCGCACACCAGCGGAGGCACCTCCATCACCACCTAATACAAATAAAAGTTACATAAGGTTTAGGGTACCTACTCTTAGTGCTTGTTCACGTTGAACGGGCGCGGCAGACGTGACTGGCTCATGCTCACATTGGCCGACAGGCGTTTTTTGCGCGACAAGTTCAATCTGGTTGAACTTGCATGTCATCGCGAGAAGACTGCGCGCATCTCCACGCGTTCGATATCGCCTCGACCACGCCCGCGAGTTAGCATTAACAAGAAATTATTTCGAAGTTTCGGATTGTTATATCCGAACGTGGTTCGCAACAATATTTTTAGAAGTTTATGTAGAAAATTTTATGTAGAAAGCGTTAAACAAAATATCCGATCGTTAATCACTCACCTTACTCAATAGTTCTATGCTAATAGCATTACTGTAATTTTGGACTAGAGTATCCAGCAAAACGAGTGTGGACAGTTTTAAAGCCCTTTGGTTCTTTCGCAGGAAAGATCCCAGGATGGGCACCACTTCGGGCTGAAAAAAATATTTAATAATTATATTTCGACATGATAAATAGAGCTATACATAACAATATATGTACTGGTCTCCTCTCAATGTTTTTGATCAATAAATAGTTACCAGTATAGGTCTGAGATCAATTCTCAATGGTGAAGCAGCAACTTTAGTGAGAGCTTTCACAGTCGTGAGGCGTGTTATTTCGTTCCTCAGACGTTCCAGGAATATCGGCAAGCAGACGGGCAACTCATTCTGCAACAAACGACACGTGTTATTTATTAACTTAACTTAATAAAAAAAAATTGCTCGTGTCAATTGATCCGTTTGCGTTAAACGTTCCATTTCTATATAGTCCCGTGTGTAGGCCTCGCTATTTTCACACTATTGTGTAGTTTTATGTGAAGAAGCTTAGAGCAGGCGCTCGGGTCATTGAAACCACCGGCCGGCCGGGTATGCTATTATTGCTCGTATAAAACTTAAAATAAATACTTCTATCATTTGCTGATTGATTTATGTTCTATGCAGTGGATATATCAACCTCCGAACTACCATCCTGTATAAGCAATTTGCATCAAGTGAGCAGCCGACTCTCTGGTATGTATGTATTGAAAGGCTATAATATGTTAGTGATAGTAAACCTGCAGATAGTCGCCGAAGTGTGAGAGCAGTTGTCCGCAGGCCGCGATGGCGCGCTCCTTGACCTCCTGGTCCATGTCGGTGGCGCGCAGGCGCACCAGCGTGCACTCGTACATGGCCGGCACGAACTGCTGCAGCTCCTCCGCCACCGGCGCCACTCGCGGCTCCTCCTCTCCCTCCAAGCACTCCAGCTTGTCTGACATAACACATCCACACTTAGCTCTATTGACCACGCTGTGTACGGTTGTAATGTACACATGAGCACTTATATATTGGTTCCTGCATCCTGAAGCCCAGCAGCAAAGCTATGGTAAGCCAAAATAGTGAGCAGACGAGACAGCCATTTACGTAACATGAAATAAGCTTTAATCAAACTAAATAGAAAAGTGCTTAAAGACATATTGGTTTGGCCTGGTTGTGCTTATGTGGACTCTCACCGAGCGGGCGCATGACCTTGACGAGGGTCTGCAGCACGCGCAGGGCCTCGGCGGTGACCTTGTAGAAGGGGTCGTGCACGCAGGCCAGCACGGCGGGCATCAGGGCCGCCACGTGCGCCCGCATGGTCTCCGCCGGGTGGCCGCGCACCATGCACACCACGAACACCAGCGTCTCGATCTTCATCGACGACGCTGTGCTCTTGTCACTGTTACACAGATACATCAAACGTCAAATATAATTCGGGCGAAGAGGTGTTTCGACAACAGGACATTTTGCGAGTGACTATAATTGACACAAACTTTACGGTGAAGGAAAACATCGTGAGGAAACCTGCATATGTCTGAGAAGTGATGCAATGTATAGTGTTAGAGGCGGCGATAGACTCACCATCTATCACGTTGACACTTAATCATCTTCGATGAAAAGTGGGTGTTGCTATTACAACACCCTCTGCCTACCCCTTCGTGGTATACAGGCGTGAGGATATGTATGTATGTATCTGTTTCCGATAATGTATTCGCCCTCGTCTAATATTGTGAGAAGTTACAACAGAGGAGTCTAGAAGAGTGTAGTGTATGCAGTGGCGTGCATTGCATATAAGCAGGTAAGCAGAAGTTACAATTTGTGATCACTGAATACACTCGTATCGTGTGTGTGTCTTTACCAAAAAAATCCAATGCACGCCCCTGAGTGTATGTGTGAGCCGATATGCGTGAACGCATTCGCTGCTAACGACGCACCTGCGCGTCCAACTGTTAGAGAATTTACGAAGAAGACGAAATTTCAGCAGCGAATGCGTTAAGTATTACGTGAGTGCGGGTGTGAGCGCGCGCACGACTCGCGGCGCGTGGTCGGCGAGGCAGCCGGGCGCGGCGGCCAGCAGCTCGCGGAGCAAGGCCAGCGCCGCACCGCGCGCGCGAACGCTGCGACCCAACGCCACGCGCAACGCACCGCGCACCAACCCCGACACCTACACACACAACTCTTAATACATTCCAGGTGGATTACTTTTTTGACGGTTTCAACGCCCCTAGCGAGAGGACACGGAACTAAATTAGACGTATATTGAGAAAATTCTTGTCAAAACTATCGTTTCGTTAGTTCCTAGAACTCCCGCTACATTCTCGATATAGAAAAATTACGCGAATCAAATACGCATACTTGTAATAATTTATATCACTGCTCACCGTTTGGTATCGTTTTATTTAATCTGTATGCTAATGGTATTTTTTTTTAAGCACAACTGACTTAAACCTTGTTTTAAAAATATTATTTTAAACTTACTCTTTGTAGAAGTAACGCTTGTGGCGAGTTATCAGCGGGTGTCATTGAAATCTGCGGGGGAGGCCGCGTCGCCCTCAGTAAAGCGGTGTATGCGCTCAGGATATCACACTTCACGTTCTCTTCGCGTTCTATAACCAATATTATTTCTAATAAATATATCTTACGACCAGTATGATGCATCCACACCTTGTATTGAGGCGGTAGCTGCGTATGCTTCCGCCTTAATACAAGGTGTGGTTTTGCATTGGTGACATATTTACGGAGATACATAATTTCATTAAATAGAACATAAATTAAATTATAGACTTCATTTTTGATTTTTAAGTTTAGACCTATTGGATGCATACGCACAAGTTTTTATAAAACAAAAGTGTTCAACTTTCCTTTTTCCCTTGTCATTGTTTTGCCGTGTTATTTATTTAATCCATTGGGAATAAGTACATACCAACTTTAAAAAAATTACGTCTATTATAAAAGTAATTTATGCTATATAAAATGAATATAAATAACCTCTGAAACCAACCAATGCAAATCCAGATCTCGTATAGCAAATTCACAGCTGATTATTTTCCTCTTGCTATTAATTTATTAGCTGTTTCAAATTTCATCAATAAATAATAAATGTATGAAAGATACCTTTGAATCTGGCGATTAATGCAGGTGAGACAGTCTGATACATTTCCGCCAACAGCTCATGGCGGGTAGAGATGACAGATTCTAAGCATTTAGCTGCAGCTCGCCTCACCTGGTACAAACAATATGCATTATGGCACAGGGACTTACTTATAATGCTGTAGAAAAAAATACTGAATATTATGATTTTCTCTATACTATAAGTCTAAAAATATGTATGTATCTTTTTTGCCTATCTTCAAAAGTTACTGATCCTGATCTATAGGATGCTTCTAACTATTATAATGGACTTTCAGGGATGTCACCATTGTAGAAAAATGTTATGTACCACAAAGCTATTTTACTAAAATAGGGAATAGCGCCGTAATGTCAGATGACCATGCAGAGAAACTCACAAGAGAGACACAGACAAAACAATAACACTTCAGTGTAATTCTGTGAAGTACCTTCCACGACATATCATCGTCATCAGAGTACTCCTCAGAGTCAGACTCTGGTTCAGCATCAGGTGTAAAAGATTCGTCTTCCATTTCCTCGTCCTCACCGCCTCCGTCGGCCTCTTCATCTTCGTAATTATAATTTGGATCGTACGTAATCATTTTCAGACATAAGTCAATAATCTGTAATAATATTGTTTTGATAATATAACAGTTAGGTCATGAAATAAATATTTACTGTAGTAGAAAAAAGAATATTACAGTAGGTATATGGGGCTGCACTTCTTTAGGACATTTGAGCACAAATGCTTCCAAAGCTTGGAGACAATGCTCTCGCAGTTCTTCATCAGCGTCTGTGGAATATTCTAGCACTTGTGGTGCTACACGCCATAGCTGCTCTCCGAACCTGTGGCCAGCTTGACGGCTGCAATATCATACAATATTATAGTCAAATCAATTACCATGTAAACTCAATATAAAATAAAATAAATGTATGTTACCAAATGGAAGCAATGCACTGTATGTGGGTGCGGCTGACACTGGAAGATGTAGAAGACCCCAAGCCTTCCAGCAAGTGATCTATAAGTTTATTGTATAGAGATGCATTGCAGGACATGACCAAGTGCGACAGTGCAACAATGGTGCGCTTACGAACAGCCTGTGGAAATAAACAATCATTAAAATTATTTGGCATCAAAACTCTTTGAATTTTATTAATGTTAATTTAAATACTGACCTGCCGTGGGGAGGCCAGTTGTGGAAGCAGTGAATTCAGAAGCATGGGGTGGAATGAAATTAACAAACCACCAAATCTACTAAGCAGATCGGCCAAAATATCTAGTGCTTCCAGTTGGACAGAAACATCTTCTTGCTGCAACAATAACATTTTACATGTTCAATAATCTAATAGGATAGGATGTACTTCCCAACCATTGAATACAAGAAAGCAAATAAAAAAGAAAATGAATGAAAGACCCTTTCAAACAGTCACAACAATTATGTGATGAATATTTGTGTCGCCGTGAGTCTGCAAGTTTAGTATGTATTTAAAACTTTAGTATTTACATATATTATTTGTTCTGTTATCTGATTCTGGTTCTGGTACCCAGAGCATTGCTTAGACTGAGAATAGGTGGCTTTGTGACAATGTCCAAACATATCTATTGAATCAAGATAGATGGTAATGAAGAATGCTGGGTGGTATAGTAACATGATATTAATACAATATTTAAATTGATAACCTCATTAAAGTAACATGACCCTATTACCATTATCACTTCATTATGAGCTTATATGTAAATCTCAAATACTAGTGATCTCCGGAGTAATATCCTAACACACATTATATACCGGTTATGTAGCGGTTGATTTAGGGGTAGGCATAAATAAAAAAAGGGTTGGTGATTGCTTCAAGAGGATTGGTGATTGCTTCAAGAGGGTTGGCGATTGCTTCAAGAGAGTTGGCGATTGCTTCACCGACAAGAGCCTAGCTCTTAAATAAATGATGATGAGGAATAAATAATAAGTAGGTAGACAGGCAGGTTACATACATACCTATATGGCGGGGCTTAGGTACATACATTTCGGTATAGATACACACACACATACAACATGTGTGTATTCAGTCATCACAAATTTTAAGCACTGCTTATCTGCTTATATGCAATGTTGCTTAACCTATAGGGGAAAACACAGTGGAAATTTAAAAAATATATTTTTCCATACCTTTTCAATAGCGCTGCTTAACTTTCCAGTAATTTTCTTGCAGACATTAGCTGCCAGTGTATTGGAGCCTAATGGCAATTCTGAAATAACAGTCTTCAGACCAATGCTGCTGATATCCCTGAGCTGTTCAGTATCAGAGAGCATATTGGCACACAGAGTGTCCACAATCCCCTCAACTTGGTACTCCTTCACTTTGTTCACAAGTGGACCAAGGCTGAAATTTATCAGTTTCATTAATATCATACATACATACATATGCTCATGCCTGTTCCCCGGAGGGGTAGGCAGAGGTGTTGTAATAATGTGACAGATGGTGAGTCTATCACCCATCTCAGGCACTATAGAGACATCTTATTACTTCTCAGATATATTTTCCTCACAATGTTTTCCTTCACGATAAGGTGTTCATTTAATATAGATAGCCTTATAAACTAGTTATGATATGGTATTAAATGCTTTTTAAAAAGAGGTAGAATTATCATTGCAGAAACTGCATATGGTTTTTTTTTTCAATCATTTTGTGAGAGCAGACCATATCTTTTTTTAATACTAAACACTATCCCCCACATTACAAAACTTGGTTTAAACCACAACTGAAACTAGGTCCCTTCTGAAATGCCTATAACAAAAAGAGATGTAGACCAAGGATTTTAGGCAATATATTAGCGGGCATTACACTCCTTGAAGTTGGGCTAGTGTAGTAAAAATCTGCAGAAGTCAAACCCAACCTAGGATTTCCATATTATATCTGATTTATTGAGGATTTCAGTGTAAAGCATTATTTATTAGTCTCTAATCAATGATGGTGCATGCTGGCTAACAATATGTTCAAACAACAAACATTTTGAGGGATACCTACCACTTCACAGCCAAATTCTGGACTTCACCATTCTTGTCTTCAAGCAAACGGAGGAGCATCTTTACTACTTTTCTTTCTGAATCATCATCAAGCTTTATGCTATCTTTTTGCAACTCAGTCATCAGATCGTTAGTAGCCATAAACCTGAAGTCTTTGTCATTGGATGTCATCTGTGAATATATTTGTGATGAATACAATAAATGTTAAAAAACTTATTAAGAAATTGAGTTATCTAAACCAAAAAAAGGGAACCGGCTTACCTTCTCCAGAAGATTTGCTATTTGATAGGATACACTAGCCATTTTGACTAATTCGATCCCTGCTGTTCTAGGGAGAAATTATAAAATAAAAACAGAAATACACAATTATAAATTTTTTTGCAAGTAACCAGTGGTATAATCTATGAAAATTGAAATCTGGCTTTGAATAAAGCTACGGGTCAAAAAATCACTTCGTGTTTCTTTGCATTTGCTTTGCCAAAATCGTTCAATCATAGCTAACAAAAGTGAAACAAAAAATATCGTCAACGACAAATATATGTTTCTTCGGGCGAGTATACCTGCTCTTTAGTTAGACAAAAGATACTAAAGACAAGGCAGTATGATATTTTAACCGTAGCTTGTTCGGAAATAATGAACTAACTAACCTCAATTATACTAGTAAGCGCTACCTGCATAGTAGAGGTCAGTAAGCCAACCATTGAAATGACAGTTATCGAACGAATACTGTCAAATCAAATCAAAACAAAACACGAGAATTCGACTTCATCTAATTACCCGGATGTTTGAAATAAAATATATTTCGCTAATCTCCATTTTCATTAAATTAAGTTTGATTGTTTAACCTACTTGTGCTTGCAGTTTATCTTTGACCAGCATGGATTTATTCGTGATAAATCGGTAAGCACCACGTTTTTAGGTTATAAAACTATATTCACCCACATGTCGTAGTTTACTTTTTGAATCTGGTTCAATTCCGAGTATTTTTTTACTTTAATTTACAGGTACAGAGACTCTAATGAAGATGTCGATATAATTGACCAAGAAACCAAACACTTAGAAAGACTGAAGCAAAAAATTGAAGAGAGGAAAAAAGCTCATAAGTCTATAAAAAAATCAGATGTTATAACATTGAAGCAACAAGAAATCCCACTGCTAGATACAAACCAAGTAATAGAGAAGGATAATGAAGAGGACGTAGTTCCAACTATAAAAGGTGAAGATCCTCCAAAGTCAGAAAACAAACCTAAATCTGTTAGTACATACAAAGTTTTAGGGGCAAATGAATTTGAGAAAAAAACTAAGGTATTTATCTTATTTGTTCTGGTTGACATATGTGTTGTATACAGACTGCAAGATTACCACCTTATACATTTTTTTCAGGTGCCTAGAGTACTACCTTATTGGCTGTCACATTCATATAGTGTATCAACGAACTTGCAAAACTTATCAAGCTCTATTGCAGAGCAGGATTGGCTGGACAGTTCTTTAAAGGCTACCTTAATTAGTGAGGGGATGAGCCACTTGTTCCCTGTACAAAAGCAAGTGATACCATTCATACTAGAGGAACACAAGCAGCCATATCCTTTCTGGCCACATGATATATGTGTCTCGGCTCCCACTGGCAGTGGTAAAACATTAGCTTTTGTTTTGCCAATCATACAAGTAAGAACTGCATGTACTATTTTAATATTATACCTGTACTTTCTGGAATAGCATGATTCTGTTGTAAGTATTATATAACTTACTTCAATGTTTCAATTGGGTAACACCGATTGTGATTGGTGATCAGATTGTTAATATACCCTCCCAGGGTTGTTTAATGCGTTCACTGCTGACAATGCATCTGTGCATCCAAGTGTGAAAGAAGAAGATGCGATGTTATGAACTGTTGTGAAATTTCATCTTGTTTGTAAATTCTCTATCAGTTACACGCGCAGGTGCGTCGTTAGCAGCGAACGCGTTAAAAACATTATTACTTATTTTCTTTCTACATAGGATATTTAACTCCTTTCATGATAATGCATAATCATTATTTACTTTTAGATTTTGATGAATGAAGTTGGGTGTCATATAAGGGCGCTAGTTGTTTTGCCAGTACAAGAATTAGCTACCCAAGTAGCAAAGGTGTTCAAGAGGTACTGTGTCAAAACAAGGCTGAGGGTTGCCTTGCTGGGTGGAGGAGTGCCTCTGCACCAAGAACAACAAAAAATTGTCAGACATAGTAAGTTATTATTTACTCAGTTACTCTGTTCATACATAGAAATAATATTGTAATAATGTAATATAAATCTTATTTCAGCTGAGAGCCATGGATGGGTCAGTGAAGTGGATATAATAGTATGTACAGCAGGTCGTCTTGTAGAACACTTACAGAACACTGAAGGATTTACATTGAAGCATCTCAAGTTTTTAGTAATTGATGAAGCTGATAGAATAATGGATCACATACAAAATGATTGGCTTTATCATTTAGATAAACATATTAAATTGGAGAATGAGCTGATGATGGGCCGAGTGTCAAATCTTAATTGGCAGAGTCTTAATGAACAAAAACCCCCTCCTCACAAGCTATTATTCTCTGCAACTTTATCACAAGACCCTGAGAAGTTGGAACAGTGGGGTCTGTTCCAACCAAAACTGTTTTCAGCAGCTCCCATAAATGAGTTTGAGGATGAGCAAATAAAACAATTTGCCACCCCTGAAGAATTGGAAGAAAAGTTTGTGGCATGCAGTGCTGAAAACAAACCACTTGTTTTATATCACTTTCTGGTTGATCAGAAATGGGATCAAGTGTTGTGCTTTACCAACTCGGCTGAGTCAGCTCATAGGCTAACAGTATTGCTACATGTATGGGGGGATGGACATCTTAAAGTTGCTGAGCTATCATCAGCTTTAGATAAATCAACAAGAGAAACTGTACTGAAAAAATTTACCAATTCTGAAATCAATGTGTAAGTTTAGCATATTTATCTCAATGTAGAGCTTTTTAGATGATATTTTATCCCTAACAAATTATTTTTGTGTTAAATAGTCTATGTATTCAGGTTATTATGTAAGCATATTATACTGCCTGTGAAACAATGAATAAAAGTAAGATACTGTGAAAACTGATTGGATTGCGATTGTTGAGACATTGTTATTTATACTTTAATTTACATTTGATATTGTAGTAAAAATGCAAGTACTAATATTGGATCAATTTGAAATGTTTACTATCTTAAGTCTTAATAATCCTCTTTTCTTGCAGCTTGATAGGCACAGACGCATTAGCGAGAGGCATAGACATACCGGATTGCAATTATGTTGTATCATATGACCCACCAAGAAACATAAAGACCTACATACACAGAGTTGGCAGGACGGGGAGGGCAGGTCGCAAGGGTAATGCAGTGACAATACTGCTACATAACCAATTGAACGCATTTAAAGTAAGTAAAAATAACTATGCATGTACAGTACAATACCACTAAGGTAACATTAACTTAACACTTTTATTGTACTTACCTATCCAACTGTTAAGCTAATGTTTTTACCAAATATAGTAATAGAATATTAATTTCTTGAAGTATTTAATTGATTTTATTACTTTCAGGAACTAATGCAGTCTGGAGGGAAAACCGATTTCCCATTAATAGAAGTTGAACAGAATGTTTATGATAGAATATCCGAAAGTTATGCTTATGCAATAAGTGAAATGAAGAAACAGATTAATGCGGAAAGTAATTCTAGAGTACAAAAGTCTATTGGATTAAAAAGACGATTTAAATTGAAACCTCAGAAAAGAAAATTGTGTCCAGCATGATGATAAAATAAAATACTTTTAATTCAGAACTTGTAAATAGCGTTAAATAATATTATGTATGTATAACTACAATTAAATACTAGCTTCACCAGCAGTTGGGCATTTCGAAAATTTCCTTCTATTCCTACACAACGCTGTATTTAAGCTTAGTAGGTGATTACTTTACCTCTATAATATTATTTACATGCACCTTTCTGTGGTACCTATTGCAGGTACTTGCTGTAAATCGTTGAGGAGTTCCAACAACTTTCTATTATATATATTCTAGTTCTGTTTCAAATCCTATAAATTATATGTCTGTGCCAATCATAGAGTTTTTTTTATCTTTAGGTGGGTATAGGATTTTTCCAATGACAATATTGAATGAATGAATTTCACAGTCCTCATTGTCTGTGCTTTTTTTATCTATACATCATAACAGACAACTGTTATGATGTATAGATAAAAAAGTAGGTACAAACCTAACAGTTTTTTCTTTATCTATGGTTGTGCCACTGTTGTACTGATGGTTGAGGGAAATTTTGAAGTTTGAAATTTTTGAATGATAGAAGTTAGTAAAGTAACGGTTACTAGTATTACGAAGAGGAATAAATTCAAATTTCGCTGAATTCTTCGATTTTTTGGTACTAACTTTAATTGAAGTGTTTTTATACTCTAGAATATTTTTGTGTGATGTGTCGGAACTAAGTAAGTTCAGTATTCAGACTGAAAATGACTTTAATGAAAACCCAAATCAAGAAGTTCAACGTCGAAACCGATTCTTTCCGTCTGCACGGAACATACTTTTTCCACCCTAAAGTTGTGTTTTTTGAGGATAAGCAGACCGTTCGTCTTATTAACTTGATAAATGAAAACGAACAGGACAGTTTGTGCCAATTAGAAAGTGATTTCTTGGATAGTACTTTGCAAGATCAATTTCTTTGGATTATCACGAAATCTGGTAAAATTGTTGTAATTAATATTGTGACAGGGTCTCAATTAATAATAACAAGTGATAATAATGAAAATTATAAAATAAGCCAGTTCAAACATTACAATGGGGATTTATACATAACAAGTGAAAGTGGAGAATGTCTGGATATACCATTTAAGGCAAAAGATATCAGTAAGAAATTTGAAGAATCTGTTTCTGAAGTAACTGTTACACTGAGGAAAGCTCATGTTCACCATTCTAACTTAAGATCAACTAGCTCAACTATGATGGTTGATGGAATCAACATCTGCAAGGAGTCAAATACTGTACAAGCAAACTGTCCTATAACTGGCTTATGTGATACATTAACGCTTGACTCAAAAGTTGAACAAATTGCTTTATGGGATAATAATGCAGTTATTACGAGCAGCACTAACATGTGGATAGTGGATTTGAAGACTTCTGAAATCATTTCCAAGTTTGAAAACTGTGGAGGGTATTTTTATCCCATTACTTCCCACAATAGAATACTTTATTTTATTCTATACAATAATAAAGAGGTAGGAGTCCTCACTATTTTACTCACTATAAATATTTGTACTTAACTATCCTAATTTGTTAACAATTATCATAGAGCCATGGTGGCAGTGGGGTTTGAGTAGTTGCCTGCTATTTGAGCTATACAAGTTTCAATCCCAGCAGCCTGTACCAATTGGTTTTTCTTAATGTATTCAAGATGGTGAAGAAACCATTGTTTAGAAACCGGCATATGTCTTGAAAAGTAATTCAAAGACATATTTAAAGTTCCTAAGATGACCGATGGACTCACATCTGTCACTTTGGCACTTAATCAGTTCATAAGTTTGAAATTGTTCATATTGTTTTATTTTGCTGGTCGACAATAACAGTTGGTTTGGTGTTATAACCAATAAAGTTACATCCTTCTATGCAAAATGTTGCTGTATCCAATATTTTTACAACTTAGGATTGGATTGGCCCAGACCTTACCATTCATTGTAAAAACAGACCCATCCTTATAAATGATGTTGTTATAACTGGTTTCATTTATTTCTTATTTGAAAAGCTTATTCCATTTTAATTAGGCTTAAATTTTTTATATAACTACTAGCTGTGCCCTGCGGTTTCACCCGCATAGACTTAGTTTCATCCAGATTTTCGTGGTACCCTAATATTTTTAATAAATAAAAGTAGCTTAAGTTACTCCTTGAAACATCCGATACCTGCCAGTGAAAGTCCCGTTAAAATCGGTCCAGCCGTTTCAGAGATTACCCGGAACTGTGTGTACTTTCATATGCATTTAGTGAAAAGATGTTATTTTGTAATTACAAACAGACACTTCAATTTTATTTATCTGTATAGATGTATAGGTAGTCGCAAACAATCATAACATAGTACACCTTACAGTTACTTGTTTTCCTTGATACAAATATAGCAAGAGTATGCTGTTGAAAATATTTGCAATCATATTACATTAAAATTTTCAGGTTCAGCTGTGTGGTGCTTGGAGTCCATCTTTAACTGGTAATGAAGACCTTAGAAATGAAGGAGGGGAAAGCTGTCTCACCAAAGCCCTCACTACACAAGAGTCACTAATAGTGGAACTTAAATATCTGGTGGATTCACTATTGTCTTCGGAAAAGCTACTTCCACTTCCAGATCAGCTGTACTCATTATTTGATAAAATTGATGACTTTTATCTTCTTCTTGATATTGCATCTAAGCTGTGTCAACACAATTTTACATATAAAGCGGTTTTATATTCACTTCAGAAAAGAGTTCTTCCTCTTAGTGACAAAACAATAGTTGATATGCTGCATGATTTGATTATTAAAACAGATATGCTGGAATATATCCAGTTCAGAGGCAATAAGTGTTATTTAAACATAAACCTGTTGCAACTAAATTTTATAGAATTATGCAAGTTGTTTTTATCAAAAACTGATCTAGATATTGCATCCATATGTTGGTTGAAATATTCAGAAATTAAATTACCTGTTTCAAGTAATGATGTAATGGGTATTCTGAATGCTATACCATACAATACTAAAATGGGTGGTATTATTGTTTGGTTGAAGAATTTTGTTCCTTCATTGTTAGAACAAAATCCATTTTTCATTGATTTGTTTGTTAGATGGGGTATGGAAAGGATATTTAAGCTGGAACAATCTCCTTACTGGCCCAAAATTGGTACTAAATTTATAGATGAAATTGTCACTGTTCTTGAAACATCATTACAAAATATTCCAATTCGACCTATTTCGATGGATGATTTGGACATGCTTAAAGATAGAATAAATTATATTATAGAACTGAAAGAAAAATATAAAATTAACATGTTACTAGAAGAATTCAGCTCTCAAAGTCCAACTGAAATTTCCCTCATAATGTTGCGCCGGTGCTATACTGAAGATCTAGAATTATATTTACAAGATTTTTTGCCAACATATGCCACTCGACATCTATTTGATATGGATACTATTTTACGATCCTTCATTGAATGTGAAGCTGCAAGTAGTGGCGGTGGAATTGATGGTGTGCGCCTGAAAATATTACTGAATGCTTTTCATTCACTGCATAGTAAACTTGATTGTCTGCTACAAGTTTTAAAAGTTTTAGATGTCCCCTGGAATACAAACGTTTTTGAGTTGGCTGTAACAGCTGCTGCATCAGCTACCAAAGACTTTACTGTCACAGACACAGATCAAGTGCTTGCACAAGAGATACAAAAAGAGCTTAACTATTCAAAAGTGAAAGTGGTTTTGAAAAAGTATAATTTTCCACTGACTTGCAATGATTACACATTAATATTGCATAAAATTGTTAGTACACCAACAGTGGATTTAGACGACTTGAAAGTCATAACAACTGTTATCAATACCCTTAAAAATTATGGCAATATTTTATACATAGATAGATGTCTTCAGGATTGTGAAATCAAAACAGCATTGAATTATTTCCATAATTTGCTCAAAGCTGAGAAGAAAACGTTATTGAAAACAATTTTAATGAAATATGAACAGGTCATTAATCGTGAAAATAGTAGTAATCGGATCATTGAAAGAAATTATATTGATTTCATCAAGGGGACCAGAGATGTAAATAGTATTCAGATGAGTAATATTGAGAATTTGTACCATTGTAAGATATCATTAAAATTAAAATCAGACATGGGCAAAGTCAAGTCTGGAACTGAATCTAATGATAATGTATCAGGAAATCATATAGGAATGTACCTGAATGTATCACAGTATCCACGGGAATACGATACGCGACACTTTGTACTAATGGAACTATTAAGGCGTACCTCCACTAGTCACCAAGTGCGTATGCTTGTCGAAAACTTTATATCTCCCATTTATCGTAATAGAGACGATGAATCAATTTTGACTTATTTCAAAGATGGTCAGAATGCCGATCTATTAGAAGATTGTTACAATCTTTTGATCGAAGTTGCAACAAATTGCAGCGAAGAACATTTAAATTATGTGACCAAGCATTTGTCAATTTTTAATTCTCTATTTAATTCTATTACTATTGTAAAGAATCTAACAGTGACTTGGAAATTTCATTATATATTTTTGCCCATATCTTCAAATACTGCTGTTAACGAATTAATTGCTTTCTATCGTACAGCTCAATCAAAACTCAAGGATGTACTAAACACCACAAATATTGAGCAAAATTGTAATTTTGTGCCATTCAGAATGATTTCTAATGCCATTTCGAACTCAGATAAAAATGGAAAAATTATTGAAGACATATATGAAATGAAGGATAGAGCCGCAAGAAAATTACTTGCGAAAGTTACTGCTTCTCCAGACCTTGATGAGATCTTAGTTACAAGTTTATTACTAATATTGAGAAGAGTTGAAGTAATTGAAGACAACATGTGGATCTTGGAAGTTCTCAAAGGACAAAATGATTTTTTGTCGCCTGTAGTCACAAGTTTTCTTTCATCTCCGGCCGTGCGACGTACTTTTATCTTTGACAATGATACAGCAAGTGGAGTTCCTTGCCCACCGCACTATATTTTAAAATCTAAGTTCAATATACATTTATGCGAAATGGCTCTGCCAGAAAACACAGAAGAAACTTGGGATGTTAAGGTTATTCTTTTTTATGTACTTAAGCAATATCCAGATATTACTTTCGAACGCCTTAGTGAATTATGTAAAGCGTTAAATGTAGCCATAAACGATGGATTATCCCTACAACTAATATCTTTGTTATCCACTTGGGAACTTCGGTATAGAATAACCCACGATGAACTTGGTTGTCGGCAGATATTATTGGAAAACAATGAGAAGGACTTATCAAAATGTAACGTAATATGGGACAGCATTGAAAACAAGGATTTTTTAAAAGACATATTGAATGACTTTTGGAATAACGGCGAAGTTACACTACATGGTCGCGTCGTGTCTATAAATCCGTATTATTACGAGGTGTATTTATGCATGTATCATTTGATTTTTGACTCTTCCGCTGATTCTAAACACGTAAAAGAGTATTTTTTACTAAATTTTCTCAAAGAATATAGAAGAAAAAGTTCACCCAAACAGTATGAGTTTGAACTATTTTCGGTGAAAGGAATATTTCCTGAAATTGGTCACTTCCGACTGCCATTCCATCTGTTTACAAGAGATGATATGTGGTCCAACCTAAAGTCAGAAATTACGCTCGAAACATACGAGCGCTGGTTACCTGCAGTAGCTTTACTTTCATTAGATGCAGATTTACAAACTGCCAGAGATATGATTTGCAGTAACGCCTTAAAGCAAACCATGACATCGCGGAAACGTTGTGATGATCCTGAAATAGCTACGAAAGATTCAGAGCCGTGGCGTCTAACAACGACCGAAGAACCACTACTTCGAGCAGCGCACCGATGCGTAAGACACATCGCAAATATGGAATGGGCTGGTGCCTGCCTTTTCTATGTTCTTCAAGGATGCGCTCGTGGAGCAGACCAAGTTGCCGCTGCCCAGCTCTGCTATCAGTTTGCTCAACGCTGGGCTTCTCTTCAACCAGGAAACCGAGCAGTACGCCAAATGGAACGTTTACATGCTACACTTTCAACTCGCCACGCTTTGCATAAAATACAGTGGGCTTGCGAAGAATTAGTTCGTTTATCGACAGAACCAGCTCAACTCATTCGCGCTCTATATCTCCATCCTCAATTTGTAGAGAAAATGACTCGATGCGACGTTAACCGTGCTGCAAACGAAATAGCAGATAAAAACGCTATCAATATAAGCTCGATCAGGATTCAAATATTAGAAAACATACTAGAAAAACCTAATGAGCAAATGAAAAATAAACGATTTTCTGCTTTGAGTACAACGCAGTTGATGACTGCAAAACATATACTTAAAGCAACATGCCCTAAGATGGGAGCAATTTACTTATCACGAATTGCTTTTGACGATGAGAGTGATTACAATAAATGTAAAAAATTAAGAGCCCTACAATGCCTGATGAGCGTTGTTGAACCAGACACTGCTATGAAAGTAACTAATAAAGAAAGGGACGCATTATGGTCTTCTCTTCTAGAAATGTTCTGTATTGTAAACTTGGAGAACATTGATATGCCTTGGATAGTAGTAACATTTATGCAAGACAAAGTACGAGCATTGGATCAACTAATACAAGCAGCCGATGGAAATGTAGAAGGGCTAAAAGTCGCCGCTGAATTAGCTCGTAGCTGTGGAACGGCACAAACTATTCGTAATCTAATACCGTTATTGTTGCGGGCAGGATTATACGAACAAATGATACCTTTACTATTGAGCCTAGCGATTACACCCGACAAAGTTGTGTATGCTGCTTGGCGCGCGATTATTCTTTCACCTTTTCAACGTGCAGATTATCCAATTACTGAAAACCAAAAAACAAAGTGCCTGAATTCTATAAATTTGTTGCCAATTTGTCCAATTGTCAAAGATGAAGATTTGGTTGAAATATGGAAAAACTGTGTACGATGCAAATGTTTTGGGTTAGGCTGTCTAGTTTTACCTTATATGACCCCGGAAACGCGTAAATCTCTTGTGGAACTAAAAAAAATTGATCGAAGGAATCTAATAGCTAGTTTAAAAAATTTACAGTCTGAAACATATCTTGTTTCTGGTGCTATGCATGTAGTGGAAAGCATGGCGTCCAGAGTATACCGGTAATTTAAACATTAAAGTAAATTATAAGAGAGCTGTGTAAGGATACAAATTCTGAATAATAATTAATACTTATATCTGGAACGTAAAATAAGAGTTATAAGAATAGTATAGGTGCAATCAAAAACATGGAATGGTTGCTGCAAACAATTTTATTATTTTTTTGTGGTCTAGGTATAAAGAATGTTTAATCTTATACTATAACCATAATTCCTGTTATCTAAGTTAGTCATAATTAATGTGAAGCTATACTAGTAATGTAAGATATAAACATCTATTTTAGAAAGATATTGTAGAGAAATAAATAAAACTACTTGTATTATAATGTATACTATTCACTTAATTGCTTTTTGTTCCCTTACATATGGATTAGTTGTGAAAGCTAAAGATTGAATGTATGATGCTGCCGGTAAAACCATTTCATATAATGGGCCATAGATGCCATGTCGCTGGGCCAACTGTTCAGGAGTCTCACCAGACTTGTTCAATTTTCTCCCAATCTCTGTGGTATCTTCACGGAGCAACAAAAGGAGTAATGTTGATTTGCAGTGGCTTATAGCTGAAGCCAAGTGCATAGGACTTTGACCTGCAATGCAAAATTAATTTATGAATTTTTCTATAACATGTTTGCAAAGAAATCTTTCAGTTATGTATAAATTGCTATAGTTTTATTTATTTATATATTTTTTTAAGTTTTTAATTCATAATTTTTATATCAAATATATTTTTATTTCAAATAAATTTTATACAAAGTCGGAACAAACCACAGATATTTAGTTTTATGTAGGTACCATATAAATAATCTAATAAGCATTTTGTGAAAAGCTCTTTATTTGCGAATTACAATTACAAATGTTATTTATCTGTATACATGTATAGAAAAGGAAAATACAATTTTACATATTATTTTCTATGAAAGTTTTTGAAATTATGGCAGTGCAAATAGACAGACAATGTTTATTGAATCTGCTCAGGCTTGCAAGTTATGCAAGCAAATGCAAAGTTCTATTGCAGATAATCAATTAAATATATTTATAAAAGGTATGCATAATTTAAGGGTTTTAAGGTTAATGCAACACCTAAAATAATTAGTTAGTGAAAGGATAGAAGACTAACTGGTGCATCATGAAATGAGCATTGTGTGTTTTATTTTGGACTGACCCTGAGTCCAATATCTAAATATAAAGAAAATATTGAAAGAGGAAATATCTCACCTCCATCGGACAGTGCTCCTGGGTCTGCCCCTGCAGCTAATAACCTTGCAACTGAATGGTAGTTATTCCAGTTAGCAGCAGAGTGTAAAGGTGTCCACCCGAGTTGTGTTTTAGTGCTTACATTAGCTCCAACACTGAGCAAGAATGAAATGGCAGAAGTGTGGTTGCTGTATGAAGCTCTATGAAGTGGAGTGTAACCATCTGCATCCTGGGCATGCACAAGCTCAGGTTGATTAGATATTAATCGTCTCAAAGTGTCAACCTCACCATTTTCTGCTGCCCATAAAACATGGTCAATTGGATTTGCTGAAAATGATAATGCTTTTAATTATTGAATGCCCCAGGTTGGGACATGGTATTGGATTTTTGGTCTGGATAAGTGTCATAACTGGCAATTGGCTCCTATTACATGAGACTTAAAAACATAACTGATGAAATGTGGATCTAAGTAATATAAGTGCACCTCTGCCTACCCCATCGGGGAATTACTACCTTTCACAAACAGCCAATACCAAAGTATAAATTACCTGTTGGGTCGGGCACAACTTCTATATCTGCATCTTCATCATCCCAGCCAGACACAAACATATGGGATGTCTCTGGATTTTGTTTGCATTTTTCAATCTCTTCGCTTATTTCCTTATAGTCTTGCTTAACACATGTATCCGAACCTTCTGAATCTGACATGCTTTGGTGGCTGAAAAATCTGCAGCAAATTTTCTTCGATCTTCGTACCTATGAATGGATATCCACTATTAAAACTATTTGTTTACCAACATTGTTCACATTTTAGATGGTTTGCTGTCAAGTTCGCAAACGAAACTCGCTCATCATCATGAAAGTAATATAAATAAAAATATTATCGTCTTATGTATTTATAAAATTTATTAAATTAAAATAACTATTAGTTTTAAGGTACTTACTGGTAGTACTTACCACAATAAAGTTTCGTCGATAAAATAACGTATAGATAAAGTTAGCGTATAGGAAGACCTAATTTGTTTTCTAGAGTAGAAGGTTACCTCATAGAAAGAAAACGATTTATTACCACAAATATAATGTGTTATATGTACGTTTACAACTGAAGGAGTACTTGTATTATAAAATTATAACTACTATCTATTTTACTTGACTTTTTTGAGGTTGAGTTGACTTGATTTGAAATTTTAATATACAAATTTGAAGTTTATCAAGTAAATTGATCATTCGACGTTGGTTGGTAGTTTGGTACTTAGTTTCTGCCGTTTCTGGTAGTAGGTAGGTAACCGAACCAAACAACCAGTTTAGGGATATTCAACTAGGGATGGCGATCTGAGATCGATTAATCGAAGAATCGATTTTTCGAGCCAAATAAATCGATTTTTTTAATCGATATGTAACACTGAATCGATTCAGTGAATCGATATTTCACCCTAGAGAATCGACACTCGATATTTTCTATTCACGACACGATTTTCATCTATTCAGTAGTTTTAGAATTAAAATATTAATCAGTATTTTTTTTGTTAAAATTATTACTTAATATAACAAATACATTTAGGAAGTAAAATTATGTCTTTTCTTTTACCTGATACTTTCATATTGTTATAAAAATGATTGTGATCATCGAATTTCTTGAACTAAAAAAAATCCCTGATTTCAATACTAAGTGATCGCTTATTATGGTATTTTGTTTTTCATAAAATGGATTTATATTTACATTGTAAATGCAGACTCGAGATAAAATCGATTTTTTAGAAATCGATCTTTTTGACCTCGATTTTTTTATGAATCGATTCATCAAGTTACGATTCGTATCGATTTAAAAATCGATCTATTTTCGAAAGAATCGCCATCCCTATATTCAACAAGCGATAATTTTTTTTTAAAATAAATGTTAATCGATTCCTTATGCGTTAACATCGATTTTCGTAAACAGCGCCATCTATGCGACGGATGAAATTATTTTTTTTATTGTTTGATCGTAAAGATTGGGATTCGAGCTTTCGTCACTTGCGTAGCAGGCGATTGCTAAAAGCCAAAATTTCGAATCATAGTTTGTGTTATATCAATTTTTAGCTAGACCTTATCGAGACGTAAAAATTATATCTATAACAATATAAATATCTCATTGGGTTGTATAGTCAAAGGTAGACATAATTTTATATACTGTGGATCATATCTGTGTCAATGTTACCATAGAAACCCTAATATAATTTTGTTTGTTACTACTACAACACTGAATGAGCCGCCATGATTGGAATTTTAGAAATAATTTCAACATGGCGCCCGGTTGCTCAGAGTGTGTGTGTGTGAAAGTGCAGTGAAATTATGTTAATATCCACAGTTCTTAGTGTTAATTTTAGTTGTTAAGTGAAAAAAGTGTGCTTTAATGCAGTGGTTTTCTTATCATGGCTTTGGATTTACGCCTGCATTCTCCTGCAGGCGCGGAACCTGTTGTTTATACATGGCCCCTCACTTCAGGTCATGGCTCGGTAAGGAAATGTATATTATTTTCGTATAGTGCATTTTCATAGATCGCTAGATTACAGCAAACATTAGGCATTTCAATGCTATACCAATGCGTGTTGCTATACAAATCGGTGTGTGGTCAAACTGGAGAAAATCCAAGTATTTTAGTTTCATACGGCTATTCGCAACAGAGATAACGATGCAACGGTCTATTTTGTATCCAATTCTACGACAAGACATGATTAGTGATATTGTTTTTGAATTACGACAACAGTTGAGGGATGTAGGTTTTAGATTCTATACACTAACCACAAGCTATTTTCACGTCACATGGGTATTGCAGCAGAGTGTATTGACCTCGTGTTTTGTCAAGGTGTCGGCTTTTTTTAGATGTGTACACACTGTTGAGTAGTTTTCAATCGTCATTTATTTACATTTTATATCATAATGTGGCGGTGTGTGTAGTTGATGTTGAAACAAAGTGGGAAATCGGGAAATGCTAATGTATCAGTAACTATTTATTATACTGTTGTGGTTAAGTATCACCTAGCATAATACTTAAATAATATACTTTTTATAAACAATATTTTTTTAGCACTGATATAAGTTTAATAATCATTTATTAAACTGTTTTGATATTTTTTTTTATGAAGAAATATGGTTTCTCCTTCAGCACTTAAAAGTTATACCTAATACATAAACAATGTATATTAAGTCGATATTAATGTGATGTTTACATAATGTTTGCAGTTTTTAAATATTAGATTTGTCCTTGAGATTAATAATGTTAGAGTTGGGTCACCAATTATTAGTTCACAAATGAATACATAAAACACATGATATGTTGCATTACTTGTTAAATTTTAAGTTCAAGGTGAGACTAAAATTTTGTTTACATAACACTGTTTTGTTGTTTCTGTGCAATGGAGGTCCTATTATTGTGCAGAACAATTTTATAGGTTACATACTTTCATATATTTTATGGTAAATAAAATGTTAGGTTTTATACAGATAAATAAAATTGAAGTGTCTGTTTGTAATTTAAAATTAATAGCTTTTCACTAAATGCGTATGAAAGTATTTACAGTACTCACATAAATAAAACTTTCACTGGCAGGTAGCTGATGTTTCAAGGAGTAACTTAGGCTACTTTTATTTATTAAAAATATTAGGGTTCCGCGACACGAAGCATTAAATTAATACTATGCGGGTGAAACCGCGGGGCACAGCTAGTTATTAATATAAAGAAAAACAAAAAAAATTTACAAAAATCTTTGGCATTTAAAAATGATACCCAATTAAGACAATCATAAAAAGCAAAACCTTATGTAAATACTAGCTGTGCCCCGCAATTTCACCCATGTATATTTAGTTTCATACAAACTTTCATCCCCTATTTTATCCCCTTGAGGGTAGAATAAATCAAAATACTTTCTTAGCGGGTGCCTACGTCATAACATCTACCTGCATGAAAATTTCAGCCCGATCTGTCCAGTGGTTTGGGCTGTGCATTGATAGATCACTATGTCAGTCAGTCAGTCAGTCACCTTTGAGTTAAATATATGTTTAGGTGTATGATTTCATCAACATGAAACTTGAGCAGTTAAATATTTAATAATAATAACATTTGTCTGAAACATACATACCTATGATGAACCAGGCGAAATAGGTACATACATCTTAACATATGTGTGTACCTATTTTGTCTGATGACTAGAATTATGTATGTGTGTAGTACATAATATATTATTTTTTATATTATTATTAAGTAGTAGTATTAAGTAATATTTATTATGCATAATAATCATATATTTACTTAAATGTATTTTTTTTTAATTTCTAGTTCACTTATCTGTTTTTTTGTTACAGGACAAACACGATGGGGCCTTGGAGATAGTAGAAACTATAAGGTATGTTTAAGTACACTTATGAGACCAGCATTTAAGTACAGTATAAATATGTATAAGCTAGTAAGCATTTTTGAATAAGAGCATTGCTCAATTGAACGTGAGGGTTGTCACTCTTAAAGTTTTTATAATTAACTACTTTATTTAATGTCAAAGTAAATAAAGGAGTAATTCAATTCGAAGTTCAGAAAAAAGTCTGTTAAAAAAGTATTTGACGTATACGCGATCGGCCGCAACGTGGCACCCCTTGCTGTCATTGCGCCTAGGCCGCTTATAATCTCGTAGATGCACGCGTCTATCTACGACTGTGTCATTTCGAACGATTTGTTCCTAGATTCCATATTGCTTGTAATCAGCTTATACCATGGAGGCTCATATTTAAATTTATGATACTAGCACAGAATATGTAATATTACTTGTAAATTGTATTTCGTCAGGATAATTACAGGTCGGTTAAGGCAAGATTTATATTCGCTTCACCTACATCCCACGTTCATATTTTAACAAAGGTCGAATATATAGTAATAATGGATGTTTGTGTGCATATTTATATTTGGGTATAAAACGCACATCCTGCTCTTTCATATCGGAAATAAACCGAAAACTAGTCTTGCAGGTTTAATTTAGGTATTCCCGACCGCCCGGTCGTGTTGGGAACTTGGGATCGCGAAAGCCTCACAGTGACCTCGTTTCGTCCGGACGCGCTCACCCACCCTCTTGCGACCTTGAAACCGATCCATTTATGACTGTAGTATTTTCGTATTTTGTAAACAACCTACATAGATTTTCATGCATTTAAAAATAGATCGTATAGCTACTTATAGGTGGCAACATGATAAGCTAGTTGTTGTCCTCGACTTCGTCCGCACGATTTCGTAAATTTGCGAATTCAATTTTGAAATAGCTCCTGTAGCTTTTATCCAGCGGCTTTGCCCACATAAAAAAAATTCTCCGATGTATTCCTGCATACTCATTTTTTTAAGTGATATTTTACGTAACTTATGTACCTACATAACAATAAAAAAATACTCACCTTAGTATTTACTTACTTATAACTAATACTATTATGTTGATTTATACGAGATACATTTTACTGTAAGAACATTTTGGGCCAACACTTATAATATTATTAAATTAATCTCAGAAAAAACAATATACCTACTTAGTACCTATAGCTTGATTCACCCATCCCGATTCCGAGATTTATTCTGCTTTTTGGATGTAAAAACTATAAATGATTTATGATGATAGCCCGTGTGCTTGGCAGTAATTTATCTAGAGGTACTCTTGGTACCTACACCTAATGAAATCCTGCCAAGTTTGAGTCAAATTGACCAGCGTGATATGCGGGTCGAAGTATACATAAACATACAAACAAATAAAACTACTGTTTCGGTTTCTGTGTCAATAGTAATGTTCTCCAATAAAATTTTATCAAAAGATTCGATGAAACACACTTGGCCCCTAGGTTACCTACACACATATACACTAAATATTCTATTTTAGTTTTAAACATAATTCGATGAGTTCTGATTAAATTTTATGAATCTTTATTGAAGCTTACACACATGGGCTTCTAGAGTCCTTTGTTTTCAAGGAATATCGACCGACATTTTCATTGGAATGCATATAAGTACTAGCAGTGCCCGCGGACTCCGTTCCGCGTTAGATATATTTGTGTCTCGACCCGTTTGTCCCGCGTAATACTTCAGGTTAAAGTTTAGGATTAAGTAATATAAATTATAATGATGTAGATTTTTTTTGTTATTTATTAATTATAATTTCGTACGTTAACGTCCGTTGCGTGGGGAGCCCGCAATCAGATGCGTAGCGGTATACCGCTACGCATCGGCCGGGGTGGCGCGCACCGCACGTTTTTATTTTGCTAATATCTTTGAAGATATTTGTTTAAACTGTATAGAGTAAAGGGCACAAACATTCTATCTTAATTTTCCGTTCTATAAAACATATTTATAAAGATATATATTAATAACATATGGGCCAAATAAGCTGCACGAAAAAAATATGTTTAATCCACAGTTTTAACAGTAAAAGCAGTAATTTTGAAAATGAAAATGAAAATGAAAATGAAAATGATTTATTCAGTTTAGGCCCTGGTAAGGCACTTATGAACGTCGAGGAATCTACCACCGGTTCGGATACTAGCCTTCTGAGAAGAACCGGCAAGAAATTGTGTGTTATCCGTAGGAAATAGGCATATGCTATCGCGGACTTTTTTTACAGATTTTGATACGTTATTTAATATTGTAGTACTTATATTGTTTTGTTCTATCCTAAATAATTTCCGCAGCGCACGCGATGAAAGCAATTTTTTTTATAATTCGGATTACATTATTCAAGTTTAAGTAAAGATGTGTAATTAATTTTGGAAATTATTGTAGCCTATGACACTCCACAATAACTTAGCTTTCTATTGGTGAAATAATTTTGGAAATCGATTCAGTATATCCAGAGTAATCTCTGGACTCCCCTTAGTACGTCACAATCTCACGAACTCTTTATAATATGTTATTTGGGTTAGTGCCCAACACTTTTTCACCCGGTTAAAAATCCTTCGTGTGCCCTTAAAATTACCTAATAAATACATCTGCCAATTTAAAATAACATCCTTCTACATCTATATCTGTTATGTACCTATTTTTGCTCGAAACTAGAACGGTCTCGTAATTTTTTACTAAACGTATGTAGATTACTTTTCATGTGGAAACTTCAGGTAAGTACATACTCTAGGTATACATATGATATTGGGCATTTCGAAAAATCCCCGGGCATTTATGTAATTACAAATAAATCTATAATGTCCGGGGAACCTTTCATCAAAATTGGCTCCGAGACCCATTCGATAATTAGTCCTGAATGTTGCTATACCTACATCATCATTTCAGATTTGGCTATCCACTCTCACTATTTATTTACACTTTAATCAACACAAACAGTTTAGTAAATATCGTTTCAAAGGTTTATTCATGAAATAATACCAGAGAGATGGTAACACTTTTGGTATTTGTAAAGTTCTTGTTTGAATGGACTGGTCAAATAGGTAATTTTACTTGTTGTCGTTGTGTCACGGCATAAAGCATATTACATTAACCAACCTGTCGTCGTCGGAGATTAAGTCATAGCCCCGTAATAAGCAAATATGTATTACGAAACAGGTTTCCGTCAATTCTGTCAGCCCCAGGATCAGTCCAATCGCGTAGTGGGTCTCTCACTAGTTTCGGTCCATATTAGGATTCATAAAATTGAGCTGTTTTCTTTTTGTCTCAGATGGGTTTGCGACGACCTGCCCGAAATGAAGTCGGCTTTGGAGAACAACATCCTGACGGACTACGACACACATTCGTACGAGAGCATGCGAGCTCTGTGCGACCGTTTCAATCGCGCCATAGATTCCGTCGTCGCTCTGGTAAGGAAGATTGCGATTATTTAATTTACTATTCTATAATAGGTTTGAGCCATGGTGGCCGAGTGGTTTGAGCAGTCGCCGCAGTCGAACTACACAAGCGACCCAAGCTCGAATCATAGCGGCTTGCACCAAAGAGATTTTCTAAAAACTTGAGTGGAGGAGTTTCATCCCACGTGCTTTAAGGTCAAGGAAAACATTGTGAGGATATCTTGCATATTTCTGAGAAGCAATTTAATGACGTATGTATAGTGACTGAGACGGCGATGGAGTCACCCTCTGTCATGTTGGCTGGCACTTAATCATATTCGGTTAAATGTGGGTTTTGTTGCTACAACACCTCTACTTACTTTTTCGGGAACTCTTCTAGGATGGCGTATATATATATATATTTATTTAGTAGGTTTGATCCTGTTATACTAAACTGTAAGTAGGTTTGACAAAAATTACTCGTCGAACTTCTCCTTTTTTGAAGGCTGTAACAAATACGAAATTATTTGCTGACAAATTCATGCAAATCGTTGTTGTACCGTCAAAATATAGTATGCACATCAATAAAATAGACAATATTATAATCCTTTGCGAAAGCACGTGCGCGTATCGCGGCAGAGGAGCGCCTTATTACACCATCTTATTAATGCTTGGCTATTTTGCGCGCTAAAGCGAAAATTATATATTGCTTTATTATATTTTATATTTAGTTTTCACAAATTAAAAACATTATCCCCCCGCAAATACCACCCATCGCCTTTGCTAATCCTAATTCCACCTCTTGATTTTTTTAGTTAAAAACCATGTTTTAATGGGCTTTATTTTGCATAAAAGTAAATGTATCATAATTAGTCTGGTATAAATTACTCACATTAATAGGTCCTCAACTACTGATTGTTTTCTAAAATAATAGTGTACTCTTATTTATGACATTAAGTTTATGAAGTCAATAATTTAGTTTGCAATCTTGGGAGGTTGGTATTTACTTGCTATTTGCTAGTGCTGCTTGTTACGTTATGTCAATGTAGTTTACCTTCGGCAGCATATTCATACATACGTATTAAATTGTCATCATTTGTGATGATTGTAGGGTAAATACAATACATGATTTCTTTAAGAACCGTAGATTTGTGTATACTTTTTGTTTTAGGAGTATTCATGGTTTCTTTTAAGTAATGCTCAAAATTTCTTATCGATGAAAAACAATATCTACTAAATAATATAGCTACATATAAGATTAAAATTGAAAAAATAAAAACATTCTGACAAAAAGAGAAATTACTCTTTTTGTGAATTCTGTTTACCAGATTCTAGTTTGATCGATTTAAATGAAACAATTCGTTATTTTTTTTTATTAAGTAACACCTGGCCTAGCAAATAATACCTGGTACCCAAAGCTCGGCCATGGTTGCAAAGTTACAACATTATAATATACCAAAGTGGTTTATGAGCTTTGGATTACTCTGAATTCGTTAACATACCTTCCTGATATTGTGTTAAAGATTTTGTTTGTTTGCTTCGTTATCTGTATGTTGCGACTAGAACACAACCCTACACTTGGCATAGTTTTCACTTGCGGAAACATCGACAATGTCACCTTCATCTATTTATAGATTTCTTTAGCTGTGTACGTACTTATAGTTATATAGGGATGCGTTTACACGGTACAACAACAACTTATGATCAGTTGATTTATATGTTGGTTGATCCGTTCTGATGCAATCAAATCTGTTTTTATACATGAAATAAATGTCCTAAACTTCTCGATAACTGATCCAAATGCATGGAGTTGGCGGGTACCTAGTTTCTAAGCAGAGGCAATGAGCGACTCATTTTAATTTCTATTTAGAGGTTAATAACCCATAGTTAATGAATATACTGAAGTACATTATCTCTATATAGTAATATTTTCTTTAAATAATCTCTAAAAAGTATAAGTAAGTCTAAGCTTTTAATAGATCCGCTGGATACCTTAAAATTAAAAGAGGGGCCCACTTTTGCATGTTAAATGTACGAGCTAGGGAAATATTACACTGGTATAACCATAGAACACTAAGATCGTGTTGTCGAGTGAATGAATTAGATAGAACAGACACGGCGGCCGTATGGTATGTGCGAAACGGTGCGGTGAATGTGGGGCAGTGAGGGGCTACAGTGGAGAGTGGGGCGCGGGCTAGGAGGGAGACATGAGGGCCAAGATGGCGGCGAGGACGCAACGATCGATGTCCGCAGACGCCGCGCGAGGCTACTCTATTTATACATGATGCATACCATTTTCGCAGTGACATGGAAGCATTACGTTAGTAAATCCTAGTCGTTACATAACTTGAGAACGCGTGGCAGGGAACCACGCGTCCTCAAGTTATGAAGGTAATTTGTCATTTGCCATGACCGTAGTTAAATAATTAGTTGGAATTTGCATTCATTGCAAATGCACGGACCCAAAGTTATAATATATGAATTAAAAATGTAAATAGAATGAAAAGCCAGTCCAGTGCTACATGCGCCGTTGCGTGCCTGGGGTTAAATTGCATAAAAATTTTCGCTTCGTAAACGAATATTAAGAAGTATTTTGTTTAAAAATGTGTGTTTCAATGAAGTAATACCTAGTTTCTAAGTAAATGCAATTGGCGACTTATTTTAGATGTTATTTAGAGATTAATTAATATAATGAATTACAGTATATCTAAATAGTAATAACTTCATTACATAATCTCTAAAAAGTATGATACTTAAAAATGTATACGGGCATTATCTATACTAATATTATAAAGCTGCAGAGATTGTTTGTTTGAACGCACTAATCTCAAGAACTACTGGTCCGATTTCAAAAATTCTTTGAGTGTTGGATAGTCCATTTATCGAGGAAGCTATATTTTATTGTCATAAAAATTAGGGGTCCGTAAGAAAATTGCGATTTTGTAACCCAAGATGTAAAATCGATAACCTATTTATGCGTGCGCTGCAAAAAATATTGACAATGGAACAAAATGATGTACTACTACTATCATAGTTTAGTCACAATAATCACTTTTAAGCTGATAAAAAATATTAAATCGTCTGAAGAAAGAAAATCCGTTAAATGTGTATCGTAATATTAATTCTTACCCAAATAAAGCATTATGCTATCAAGGGTATTCACGTAGAAGTAAGATCCTGTTAGTTTTATTCGGATATTTTGTTGAGAAATTATCACGAGTATAAAAACGCAAAGAATTGAGACCTAATAAAGAAATATTTGCCAAAGACTTTTATCAACATGTCGTTTGTGTTCCGGGTAGTCTCTGAAACGGCTAGACCAAATTAAAAGGGACTTTCACTGGCAGATAGCAAATGTTACAAGTAGTAACTTGGGCTATTTTTATTTACAAAGAACATTTAGGGTTCCGCTGGAATCAAATTAAATCTACGCGGGTGAAACCGCAGGGCACAGCTAGTAGCTTACTTAATATTTTGATTACTTTGACCTACTGTTATACCAGATTTATATAATTATTGCTCTTCTCCAGTTCTGTTCCATAATGCTCACATCCAATTAAATCAGTATGTAGGTACTTACTATGTACGAGTATGTATGTAGTCAGGTAAGTAAAAGCAGATTTAAAAATATTTTTTATTCAGTACTTAATTCAAAAATACTAAACGAATTCGAAAAAAAAATTAACCGTATTTGAAAAAAAAAATTTACCTAATCTGAAAAAAATTATTTAACTTCGTCCTGTTTGTTCTAGTCTTTTATGTCGGAATCACAGCAACTGTATTCAAACACTACTTATTGGTACCTACTATACGGATGAAAGTTTGAATATTTAGTGGTTATAATGTGTTACTTTGTCTACCGAGTATATTATAATTTCTACCTCAGAAATAATAAGGGTGTCGTGTCGTCTGTCGTGTGCTGCGTTTTTGCTGTGTGGATGGTATTTTTTCATGATGTCATGATATCACCTGGCTTGATTGAAGTCGCATACATACTAACACCTTAACCTTGTTGCTTTAGAAGACAAAGGAACACTTTGCATTGATTACGACAATATTGAAATTAATCCAATGTTATGGTCTCTTAACCATAAACAATATTTTGAGTAGGAAAGACAAGTGACTAGTATGCTTCGTCTTTGAAAACAATGCATCATTCGTCCAACTTGGAACATGTCGATCGATGGGGTCTGCTTGTCATAGCAAACAGGTGCCAATACAGACTAACAAATTATTCTTGTGATGCGGGTGTCGGGTTGTCGGGTGGTACCACCCTGGGTAATCTGTTAGAGTGGGTACCTCTACCGTTTAAACATTCTTAATATCTTTATTGTCAGTCAGATAAAAACTTTATAATATGCCAGTGCGATGGTGATATCATTTTAGTAACCCCATAAAGACTTCCTCTCTCCTTGTCGCCGTTGTAAGAAACAAAGTTCATCTACTATTGAAGTCTGTATTGTAGTGCTGTGACGAGAGGTTCGGTGCGGGCCACTTGCGGGGGCGATGACCGCAATATTGAGCGAACGCGAATGTCTCTTGTAGTGTTAATGACCCTTTTTAGGCTGCGCTAGCAGCGACCTCTCGCCCGATGTTAGGATAATCTTAACATATTAGAAAATCTTTGTAATACATAATTTAGGGGGGAACAAAATTTTCTCTTTTTGTACGGATAAGTGCGCGCTAGACTGCCCCCTGTTTCCGACTAAGCGTGTGTGGCCGCTTTCTAATTTTCATCGTTATACCTACCTATGTAATGAATGCCTCTACCTCTATGGTTGTATCATTGTGTTGCAATGCGATTAGTGCTGGTCTACTATAAATAACGGCCTTTTCCATATTTTTTGTTTTCTGATTGATGATACTTACCTATGAAAAGTTGTAGATACATATATAGTAAATAAACGTACATCGTAGGTAGAAAATTTATTTTCCTGAGATTCTAGTATGCTAGGAGATCCTATGGGGAGAGCCTATTATATGTATAACCGACCTATAATAATCAAACCAACATTTTAGGGCGAAACCGGATCTAGAAACATAGGTAGAATTTCAACATAGAATTCCATTCTCAATTAAACTGCCAACAAAATGCAGTGGCATGAATGAATGAAATGCGAGTTGATTGTAAACAAGTCTATTTTTATTAGGAGGGTCACGTTTGCAGATCGGTTGGTTCGTCTGACCTATCGTGTCCCACTCACTCTCACTCGGGCCCTTAGGGCGCAGGTTCTCGATTTCACTCTCCCGCAGGCACGTGCCGCACTTTGTAAAGGTTTATAAATATGTTCTAGTTATATTCTGTACCGATTTCCGAACATATGGATGGGATAATGTAACTTTATTCGATGCTAATCTGGATATTGCGATGCGTATTCGATGTTGATTGTAATGAGTAGGTTAATACACAATATGTTCAGGGCATATTATTATTATTATGCAGGATATCTTTGGAGAATTCCGCGTTGATGTTGATGAGTCCCTCTAGCCGGTCTGGGTAGTTATGGTAGCTAGAGTTTGCTTAGGGAAACACATTGTCCACCTCAAGTCACATAAAACATTTAAACAAGTAAGTCCCACTTTGAAATACAAATTGTCATTATTGCACACACTATAAAAAAGAAAAAATACAAACAGGCAGTTTAAAAACGCTAGGAAAAAATATAATAATACCATACTATTTGTTAATACGTACGTACATTGATACCTAATACTATAGGCACTGAAATTTTTTAGCTTTTTAAAGGCCACTTATGTTTGTCAATCATCAAAATATGATGGAAAGATGCAGAGAGTTCCAAAGACAAACAGCTTGTACAGTGTAACTTAAATTCACACCCGGAATGCCATAAAATAAAAATAAATCGTTTCAGACAGCAACGGAGCGTCAAGATTTTTTACATAGTGGTTATACATACTGATATATTTAGGGTCGGCTTTGATGTATGCCATATTTTTTTTGAGAGATAGTCGATAGATGTACCTATTAAATACATTTTATATTTTATAATTATTTCTACATAAATCCAACCTTGAACTGCGCGGTCGGACAGAGTGAGGACCGTCGACATTGCTCTTAAATGACGCACTGCTTGTATTGATCGGGCATTTCACCAAGTTCGCAATGTCAAGGCAGTCTTGATATTATCAAACCGATTAAGCAATATTTTAAATTTTATTTGCGTTTTAATTTTAACAGTCTTTAAATATTCATGTATTATGTTTACTTGCCTATCTCACGTCACTAGCAATATAAGATATTTGGCAGTAATATAGGTATAATTTTTTTTTGTCACAACAATTTAAAAATATTTAAAACTAGCTGCGCCCTGCGGTTTCACCCGCGTAGAGTTAATTTCATGGGTATCCCACGGAACACTTATGTTTTTATTTATTAACACATTCGCTGCTGAAATTTCGTCTTCTTCGTAAATTCTCTAACAGTTGGACGCGCAGGTGCGTCGTTAGCAGCGAACGCGTTAAAAGTAGCCTATGTTACTCCGTGTATTATTAGCTATCTGCCAGTGAAAGTCCCGTTAAAGTCGGTCCAGCCGTTTCGGAGATTACCCTGAACAAACAGACAGACAGACGGACGGACGGACAGACATACAAGACAGACAGACGGACAGACAGACACATAGACAGATATTTTTTTTAAAACTTGGTTTTTTAGTGTCTGTAGCGTGTATACTTTCATATGCATTTATTGAAAAGCTGTTGATATTGGAATTACAAACAGACACTTCAATTTTATTTATAACCATATTTACAGATAATTATAGATATAGATAAATGAAACATGTCGATATTAAGATTATGAAATGAAATCACATAAGATGTATAATGGTAGAAAATTATCAAACGTAAAAAACGTTCAAAGCTGACAAAGTGAAGATATACCTTTTTAAACATACCACAGAAAAAAATGTATATAACATTCGAAACATAAAAACAAATACCTTTTTATACTAAATTTGAATCGATATTTACTATTATCGAATTGTTACGGTACTCGTGGAGGAGCTCGTGGCACAGTTGCTATTGCGCATATCATTCGATCAGCGAACCTAAGCAACCATACGCCTAGCCAGTAGTTGGATGGGTGACCGCCCGAGTTCCCTCCGTGCCTCGGAGAGCACTTTAAGCTGTCGGTCCCGGTTGCCAATTTAACATCTTTGGCAATCGTTACAGGTCAGTCGGAGGCCTAAAAATAATCTGACAACTGGTTTAACCCAGATCACAGATTTTCCTCCTAAATGTGGTTGCGAAGGTCAGATGGCAGTCGCTTCGTATAAAAATCAGGTGATCAGCCACATCGGGTTGAATCAAGTGCCGACCCCAACAATGTATGGGATAAGGCCAGGGAGATGATGATGAATTGTTACGGTACTAACTACGGCACCACTTTTAGGATCTGTCAGGGCTATTCATTCGATGGACTCACCATAAGTGTAGGCTCGTCTTCCTCGACGAGGCTATGCTTATAAGTTTGATATCTACCTACTTTAATGTCTAATGGTATGACTTCATGATAGACCATCATTATCTTATGTGCTAAGAGCATAGGTGACGAGAGACCCACTACTCGCCACGAAAAGCCTACACAAGTATCTATGATAAGCTTACTTATTTCAGGAAGAAAACATTCATTTGCAGTAGGTATATTGTGGTCAAAAAAGATTTCTCTTAATCTTTTAATCCAAGTATTGGGATTTCCCTGAGAACCTCAAATTTTGTGTCTTAATATTATTTGTGTATTTAAAAATATACATTTTACTTTACAGGAAAAAGGCACATCACTACCCGCCCATCGCCTTAACAAATACCCATCACGAGGACTGCTGAAACATATACTCCAGCAGACTTACAACCAAGCAGTGTCCGATCCAGACAAGCTCAATCAATATGAACCCTTTTCACCAGAGGTAAATATATACATCTATACAGATAAATAAAATTAAAGTGTCTGTTTGTAATTCCAAAATAACAACTTTTCACTAAATGCATATGAAGAAGCAAATTTGTAATATGAGAACCAGAGAATGGATACAATACTTAATCTTTTTTATAAATGAGTGAAATTAAAGAAATATAATTGAATGCGTATATATAGCCTGATACGTGCCATCACCAAATATGATGGAGTCAACATCTATCATATTTGGTGATTGGCACCTAATCATCTTTGGTGAAATTTGGGTGGTGTTACTCTGCCTGCTCATTTGGGGCCCTTGTGGAGAGGCGTGTTTGCTTACGTAATTAACGGACATGACTTCTTCAAGACCAATGTGATGATTGGTGATAATATGAAGTGGATGTTTTTTCGCAGGTGTATGGCGAGACATCGTACGATTTGGTGTGTCAAATGATAGATCAGATCGACATTACGGCGGAGGATGTGTTCGTGGACCTGGGCTCGGGCGTGGGCCAGGTCGTGCTGCAGATGGCCGCCGCCACGCCCTGCCGCGTCTGCCTCGGAGTTGAGAAGGCAGAAGTACCTAGTAAATATGCTGAGGTAATTGCATTTACTATTGCAACACACTGTTCCCACCGTCATTATCTTTCTGGCCTTACATCATGTACTAAACATAGAATAATTGTCATTTCAGAGTATGGATTGTCACTTCAGAATGTGGATGAAGTGGTACGGCAAGAAGGTCGGAGAATATAAATTAATAAAAGGCGATTTTTTAATGGATGAACATAGAGAAAAAATTAATGCTGCTACAATAGTATTCGTGAACAACTTCGCATTTGGACCGCATGTAGATCATCAATTGAAAGAAAGATTCGCTGACTTGAAAGATGGTGCAAAAATAGTATCATCGAAGAGCTTTTGCCCGCTTAACTTCAGGATCACCGACCGCAACCTGAGCGACATCGGGACCATCATGCACGTCAGCGAGATGTCCCCGCTGAAGGGCTCCGTCTCCTGGACGGGCAAACCCGTCTCTTACTATTTACACATTATAGATAGGACCAAATTGGAGAGATACTTTCAAAGACTGAAAAATCCGAAACTCAAGGTCAGCAAACGGGTCTGTTCCAAAAACTTTATATTTTTATATATAATTACTGCTGGTCATATAATTATTGTTGTTAATATAATGCAACAATAGTTATGTGGGATCTCTAGAAATACATTTAAGGTTTGTTCCAAGTATAAATTTATAATATATACACTCGCTATGCTTTAAAAATATTAATTACAGATATAAAAAAATATATTTTGGCTTGGGTTACATAATCAAATATTCTTCAGCAAACTTATTTGAATCAGTATTGATTGTTATAGAGTGATTGTTATGAATTTTTTCAGGCACATGAAATTTATTTCATAAGCACTTAATTATATATTTGGGGTATGCTTCGGCAGATGTTTGTTATTTGAATGGATTTCACTAGTAAAATATTGGTGGGTTTTGTGGGGCATACTATGTATATAATATATTGCTTATAATAAAATAATCTGTTGACATTTTAGTAAACAGTTCTATTAATAGATATAACTAAGTGCTTGGGACTAGAATTTGGCTTGAGAGAAGGTAGCAGACTCACCATCTGTTGTTGGCAATTAAGTATATCTTCGGTGAATTGTGAGTATTTACGTAAGCCTTCCTGTTGCGAACCCTTTCGGCAAGGCGTGGTGAAGATGAAGAATATATTGCTTGTGCTTTTGGATATTATGGGTAACGTATTTCTTAATCTAGAAATACATATATTTTGAGTTCCTAGTAGTGATTATAGTATTTGCTAAACTTTTACAAAAAAAATCATTACGATTTCGAAAATTGCGCCTCTATTTTTGTTTGCTTCGTATCAAAACATGGAACAGTGAATTTGAAATATTTTTTTCTACAAAACCTAAAACCTAAGGCACAAGATGACTTAACAAGGCTCATAAGTAGCAATCGATGAGGGAGGGTCACGCTGGATTAACATGTTACAGTAACTCATAGCCAAGAACAAGCTTGTCCCGTTATTACCTCGAGGCATTATAGCTTCTTGGTTTCAGGAGTTAGAAAGGAGCTTTGTAAAACTTTGCAACTGAGTAGCTATCTTTCTTATATCCTTATATTCCCTTTGGAATTCAGTATGAGTGAATGCAGTGCCGTTGTGCAGGGTATCCAGAACGGGTGCGAGGAGGGCGAGAGTAGCGGCAAGCGGCACCTGAGCGCGCCGCCCACAAGGCAGTCCACGCCCGACCTTCTCAACGGGAACAGCAACCACAGCACCGGCTCGCTGCCCGAGCGGCGGCGCAAGCCGCGCGCGCGCCCCCTCAGGTAACACCCTACATCCTCCGTTGCACATCAACCACAGCACCGGGTTGCTGCCCGAGCGGCGACGCAAGCCGCGCGCACGCCCCCTCAGGTAATACGCTACATCCACCGTTGCACATCAACCACAGCACCGGCTCGCTGCCCGAGCGGCGGCGCAAGCCGCGCGCGCGCCCCCTCAGGTAACACCCTACATCCTCCGTTGCACATCAACCACAGCACCGGGTTGCTGCCCGAGCGGCGACGCAAGCCGCGCGCACGCCCCCTCAGGTAATACGCTACATCCACCGTTGCACATCAACCACAGCACCGGCTCGCTGCCCGAGCGGCGGCGCAAGCCGCGCGCGCGCCCCCTCAGGTAACACCCTACATCCTCCGTTGCACATCAACCACAGCACCGGGTTGCTGCCCGAGCGGCGACGCAAGCCGCGCGCACGCCCCCTCAGGTAATACGCTACATCCACCGTTGCACATCAACCACAGCACCGGCTCGCTGCCCGAGCGGCGACGCAAGCCGCGCGCGCGCCCCCTCAGGTAACACGCTACACCCACCGTTGCACATAAACCACAGCACCGGCTCGCTGTCCGAGCGGCGACGCAAGCCGCGCGCGCTCCCCCTCAGGTAACACGCTACACCCACGCAAGCTGCGTGCCAATGCGTATAAATGTGCCGTACCGATATTAAAGTCTATAGTACCTTAGAGACTGCTACATATACGATCTTTGGCCCTAAATGACAATTGGATGTTGCACTAGTGGCGTTCCTCGCGGGAATACTTATTAGTATGTGAGCATTGTAAGCGTGCTTATGTGTATTTTTTTTGTGTAGGGGTGAGAACGGCCGAACGCGCGCGCGCGCCGGCGTAGCGAAACGTCGCGCCGCGCGGCGATCGAGCGACGACAGCGAGCTGGAGTCGAGCGGCACGGACGACGCGCCGCCCGGGCCCGAGCCCGCGCCGCGCGAGTGGGGCGCGCCCTGGGCCTCCTCTTCCGACTCCAGTCAGTACCATCTCCAGATACTATCGCACATAATTACAATCGACAACACACTTATTAATTATCTAATAGTACACCTGTTTCGTTACATACAACACGAGTTTTATGGAGATAAAGAAACTATCGTGACTAATACTAATATGCTTATAAGTAATATGAAATGTGACGTATGTAAGTATTGAAATCGCGCCTCAGAGACGATGAGTCTTACGTCACTCTGCCAAGTGGATATTGAATAAATTTATCATCAGTGAATAGTGTATGAAGGCGTGAAGTTATGCGACTGCTATATGATAATAACCTGTTTGGACCGTTGTTTGTACCCTTTTAATAATCGTGTGCCGTGTTTGAGGTTTTATTCAGAACATGAGCCTGATGACGATACTACAGTGATGCGCCGAGTCGCATCTCATGTTGCGACCTGCTCACACCACAGCTCAGTGCTATTTATTAGTAAAGTGCCTTCACACCTTAAGATCCGAACTAATCCGATCCTAATTACTGGATCAAATCATGTACGTGATATTTTCCGGTTATATAAAGGGTTAATTTTAAGTACATTATAATAACATGGTAGGCATTTTTTGACACTATTACCTATATTAGAGTTGTGTAACCAATCTTGTTATGATACAAGTAATGAATGTGAGATTAACCTTTTATATGTTTTTGTTTCAATATAACGAATTTTAAATCGCAGTTATCAATGTACAGGGTCCTATAATCAATATGCTTTATCTTATCAGTAAAACATGGATAGGATCGGTAGATAGTTACTTAGTAGATTTTTAGAAACATAGAAGAGACAAACATGTTGGTGATATTGAGCGGCTATTGATCTTGAAGGAAATGAGTGCACTGTATGCACTCGTAGGTAGTTAAATTATGTTTCATGGATGCACTATGTAACATTAAATTTTATTGGTAACTGACTTTATGGGTTATTACCTATAAAGGTATGTTCGATCCTTTTCGAGTGAAGTGGTGAGGGATATGAAAATGTTGTTTAATTTTATTTTTATAGTTATCTACCTTGTCCAACTAATAATTTTCCGGGTAATGTTTTCATGTGTGTCGATTTGAACGTAGTATTGTGAACACCATTATACGGTATCGCGCGAAATTGTGAACTTTTCCATTTCTGCTTAGCTATGTCTACAAATAGTACTAATTTTCGTTTGCCAAACCGTCCAATTGTGAACATAATGCTATCAAAACTTAATACTTGCGCTAGCCGCTATATTGTAATCAATATGGTCAGTTCACAATTCGACAAAACAGACCATAATTTAAACACAATCTTGCAGTTTAAAATAATGGTGTTCATTATTTTATGGTGACATTCGTATATATTATTATGAGGAATTAGTGGAACCTTTTTTTGACGATTATAATGAAACGTATTTGTTTGACAAGGTTGGAATCGGAAGGTGTGCCTAAGTAGACGAAACATCATTGCAGATCAATTTTCAATGAATGGGAGTCAATTGCTCACTGGCGGTACATATATTATGACAAAAAAAATTTATTACATTTTCAACATAATCTCATGTCTTGTATTGAAATATGATCTGGAACGTGACGTATCAATATTAGATGATGATGATTGAAAGCATCGAAAGATTCATTAATGAGCGTGATGTGTAGGTCGGCGAGGGCGCGTGGGCAAGCGGAGCGCGAGCGCGGGCGGCGCGGGAGGCGCGGGAGGCGCGGGCGGCGCGCGGCGGCGGGCGGCGCGGGCCAAGCGGCGGCGCGGCGCGCCCGCCTCCATCGCCGGCCTGGAGCTGCTGCACTCCAGCACGCTGGCGTCCACGGTGCACAGCGGCGCGGTGACGGCGCCGCCGCCGGGCTGCGTGGGCCAGCGGCTGTCGGCGCTGGCCGCGCTGCAGCCCGCCGAGCGCCTGCACGCCGAGCTCGACATCCCGCGCGCGCCCCACGCGCCCTACGCGCTCCACCTACTGCTCGACATGTTCCGCGACCAGTACCTCGCTTTCATACGACGCATGAACGAGCCTGACTATAACCACCACCTTCGGCAACAGATCGACACTGAGAAGGTTAGCACATCATATCAAACACTCGCACACTCCTCCTATGAACTACCTCCTCCAATGAATAACTACGCCTTAAGTTTTTTTGGCAATTAAATACAAGTGAAACTCCTAAAATTAGAAAACAAATTCGTACTTGAATCAATAATCACTCAGTATGACATTACTTTTTGGCTCTATCTCAGGGATACTTATCCCTTTTACAAGCTAATGTACAAATTACATAACACAGTTGACTATAAGGAATATCTCTATATTTAAATGTGGCGCCGCATAAATACTTATAACTACAGATGTATTCATTTCTTGTTACTATTACAGGAAAGGAATCAGAAATTAAAGTCGCGCGCTTCTCAGTTAGATAAGCAGATAAACGTGTTAATTAACGACAGTGTCGCTCTGCTAAAAGCGCGAATGAGTGAGTTGGGTATTCATGCCAGCAACACGGTCGACCTGCTCGCCAAGGCTAAAGAGATTGTCGGCCGGCACAAAGAGTTACAGAGCAAAGCTAGCAAATTGCAAGCGCAGGTATCTAAAAAAATATATTATCTATTTAATATGGATAGCATAAGTATATTTTGATAATTGTGGTCATGTGAGTATTTTATTTCAGGTAAATAATATAGAGGCCGAACAAGCTATGCTTGTTAAACAAAGAACATTAGAAATTACGGAAAAGTACCGTCAACTAGGACATATTGCAATGGACGCGGAGATCACACAAAGTATAGCACATGATTGTATATTAAAAGAAATTTCATCAACATTAGCTCATCGCAAGCGACTACACGCGCAAGTAGGACATCTTCAAAATGAAATTGTTCAAATGGAGCGAGCAGGCGAGCAGAAGGTTGTGTCCACCGTGCCCGTGGCCACCGTCAAACCTCACTCAGTCAATTCCAAGCCGAGGAAGTCGAGGGAACACCGCTCGCGCTCGCAGGAGTGGCCCGACGTGCCTGACGTTGGAAAGATTGAGGAGCAGAATCCGGAGATTCTCGCGCAGAAGATTTTGGAAACAGGTCGCCAAATCGAAGCGGGAAAAATTATAAAACCGAACGTGATCGTTAACGGGTACGCGCGGGAAGCGGAGCACCGGTACCCGAAGGGTGCGCCTGGACGGACAGCGCCGCGCGGCACGCACGGTCCTTCCCCGCACCGCCTTGACCCTGCTAAGCCACAAAAATCGCTCAACGTGGTGGGCAAGGTGCAGGAGTCACCAAAGGTGATCAACTTCGAGGACCGGCTCAAGAGCATCATTACGTCGGTGCTCAACGAGGACCAGGAGCAAAGGAAGGCGAGTCGGCAGCCGGCGGCGCACGGTTACGGCAACGGGTACGTGCGGCCGGCGGGCTCGTTCGCGGCCCGCCCGCCGCTCGCCTACCGCGCGCCGCCGCCCGCCTCACGCGACTTCCGCCGCGATCGGCCGCCCTACGCGCGCGCCCACCAGCCACACGACCCGCGGCTACACCCCGCGCAACCTGACTACACACAGGTGAGCACACACACAATTCTCGTCTAGACAACACATTTTAAAACCAGAATTATATTAATTCCAATAATTCTGAAGAAATCTCAAGATTTTGCCATTTTATGTTGCACGAATGCTGCTCGTGTAACGGGGGTGATGCGGTCACACCATCGAGAGCTCTTGTGCAGCGGTGGGTTCGGTGTCGATGACAGGAAGTGCCCTTTGTGTACCAAATTACAGTTAATCACATCATTATAAAAATAGCACATACAGAACAAGCTGGTGTATCATATGCATGTATTGTTTATGTATTTTCTATCAGATGTCCTGTAGTAATTAGATTAGTATGTTTTATGTGTGGTCGGTCGGTAACTGTGGTCGGAGGCCTGAGCGCGGGCCGGTGGGCGAGGCTAAAACATTGGAGATGTTTCCGGGCGCAGGTATCTCCGGCGAAATTGGCACTACGACGCCACTTGTCGCAGGAGCGGCTGACGGCGCCGGGCGCGCGCACCATCGGCGAGCTGGTCAACGGCGAGATCGAGCGCACGCTCGAGATCTCCAACCAGAGCATCATCAACGCCGCCGTCAACATGAGCGCCCGCTACCACGACACGCCGCCCACGCATCCCACGCACCCCACACACGCCTCGCACCAGCCACTTGAAGGTAATCGCCACTTCCTAACTCTTCATGCTGACACATGACTATATATACTTACGCATTATTACCAGGCTCCGTAATGTTTCTGTAAGTATAACTATCTAGTATTCTTCGGTCCCACCGTCCACTTATACACAACATTATAGATCTTTTCGTTGCGGATTGAAGTAAATCGTTGCGCAACACGTACATTTTCACTTCTTCATGAATAAGTCACGCATATATATTTTTTTAAATATATAGCAAATATTGTGTATTTTATCACAAACATAAAACGTTTCAGGCTTAGCAGCATGCTTGCAAGCTCGCGTTCTTGCGTCGGAATACTGGCGTGGTCGAAGTCAGGGTGGTGGTGGAGGAAATTTAGCGGTCAGCGGAGTGACCAGCGGCGGTGGGGGCGCCGGCGTGGTCAATGGCGCCGACTGCGAGGAGGCGCTGCGCCGGCGCTCGCCGCCCCCCGACCCGCACTCCAACACATCCACGCCGCTTGTCGACGAACTGCCGGACGGCGCGCGGCTACCAGGTGATAACACATAGCTTTTCCCTGCGCCACTGCTACCAATACAACCATGTATTTTTAGAGCAACACTATCTGTGCCCCCCGGTTTTAACCCCGTAGGATTAACAATAAAACCTATTTTACTTAATAATATTTATATCTTTTAAATTAAAGTACCTAGCCTAAGTTACTCCTTTATCACATCTACCAGTGAAATCCCGTTAAATTTTCAGCCGTTTCAGCGATGAGCCGGAACAAACAAAATTATAAAAAAATATGTATTTACAGTTTTATATAGGTACTCTCATTATGTATTTAATGAAAAGCTGTTGATTTGGAATTACAGAAAGACACTTCAGTTTTATTAATCTCTATAAATGTATCGATTCTACGGCAATTGTATTTCAGAAGGCGAGGTCGGGGAGGAAGTGGACGAGAGCAAGTGGCAGGACCGGATCGCATTTCGTTTCGACCAAATAATATCATTCGCGTCGACCGCGATCGAGGACAAGCGGCGGCGGTCAGACGAGGCGTGCAACACGTCTCCCGACTCGGGCATTGGGCACGGCGAGGCGGCGCGCGCGGCGGCGCCGGGCGGGCCGGCCGAGGCGGCCGACGAGCCCGAGCCGCAGGCCGCGGCGGACGTCGACGCTGGCGCGCCTCCGCACCACTTCAAGAAGCGGTTCTTCCGGCGCGAGCGGTGGGGCGCGTGGAGCGGCGCGCCGCCGGCCGCCGTGGACTGGGAGCGCCCGCCCATGTGACGCGCCGCGCGCCCCCGGCCCCGCCGCCCACCCTAGTATACCCTCTGTATGCTACGTGTACATAAGAGCTCAGCCTCGCCTCGGCCGGACGGTGTGCGCTCCCGGATCTTGGCTGACGACGTTTTTTTGTTATTTTTTCGAATATATAATGTAATTATGTATATTATTGAGTTTATTGTACGGTTAAGATTGTAATTATTTAAAAAAGTAGTTTTAAGTCGCCGTTTCGCAATGGCGTCCGGGATGACCGCGCCGCGGCGTATTGTATTTCATGTGTTCATTTAGGTCTAGAGTTTGAAATACATGATTCGGTGAAGATGCGACGGATCGTTTTGCACCGGACGTTTGATGGATGTTTGTTGTTTTATATGTTTTGTTTTTCGATGTTACGAAAAGCTCAGTCTGAATAATGTTAATCATTTCTTTGGGAAATCATGTAATGTTCGCATCAAGTTGGTAACGAATATGGTTGTTCTTGTACGATTTGTACGTATTGAAAGAATATTGCACAGCATTTTATTTCTTAAGAAGTAAGGCTCTTTTTCACGAGTCTTCCAACGATCAGCACGATACCAATGCCAGAGTAATAAGGTATATTGAATAGGTACTAATTCTCGAAGTTTTAATTTCCTTGTATCAATGTTTTTGATACACATTTGTTATTGCTAGTATAGCGTTATTAGCGTAGGGAACATGAGTAACACCATAACTGAATATACGTATTACAACAAATGGACCACAAGAACTGTGAGCCCACGAGGTCGAGTGACGTCTATACGCCTGCGTGAAATATTAGCGTATGTAGCTAGTATTAGTATATTCAGGGTAACATAAGTAAAAAGCAATAATAATTACATATTCTAAGTAAATAACTAAATTTATCAAAAAGTCCATACTTCTTTCATTAAAGAAATAATATTAATAAATGTTTGACACCTTATTTGCTAGTTATACTTCAGACCTTGGGGTAGTGCCGTCACGGTTAAAATTTATTGTTAAGTTCTTTTCCCAAGTAAAGTGAATAAAGTTACAAAAAAAAACTTGATGCTCAGAGCCACCTTCGATTACTTCCGACTGTTTCAAATTCTTCCATTTGTAAAACTAATACTTAACTATTAGACAAAAAAATTACGTCAAAGAACAATAGGTACTTGCTGTTCTTGGCCATCTTAGTTTCTATCTAGGAGCTATATTTCCTTCATTTTCTATTTACACTATATTCCCAAAATGTATTCTTAACGACTATAAAGTTTCAGATAATTTGCCCATAGTATACACTTTTTATAAGTGAAAGCCACCTAGCTGATAAAAAGCCCTGCTAATCGGGGAGCCTTATATTTTTAACTTGTGGTGATGTTGTTATCGTACAAAAACAGAAATATCATGTTTAACTGTCTTCCTTTTCCTTAAATAATATTCCGAAATCATTGTTCCTCTGACGAAAAGCTTTTGAAATGGAATAGCGCCCGGGCACAATCCCAACTGGTCACTTTCTTTATTTTTATCATCTCTTATCACATCCTTGGTCAACAAATTGGTCATGTGTTAGTAACCATAGAGTTTCATATCAAACAAAAAAGTGTATTTATTATTTAGATTAATGCATATGAGGGCCCATGATGATATTTTTTTATTAGTTGGTCGAATGCCCCAAATTTTGGATTAACTGCAGTCTTATTTAGGCTTACAATGGTACGGTCGGATAGCAGGAAGAATATAAACTACACAATATTTGTATGTTTTATAGCAAATTTTATCGCGAGTGTCGTTCGATTGTTGCTTCGAAATATTATTTAACTCTGTCGAGGCTATTCCAATAACTGAAAATACGAAATAGAGAATAGACATTGCAAATAAACTACAGCTGCCTTATGTAGGTTAAATAACCGTACATGTAATTAGTGCATAGCTCTTTAAACCGGAAATCGCCGTTAGAATATTAGTATAAATCTAGGCATAATTTAATAATGTGGCAATCGCTGAATTTTTTATGAGGCTAACATTTAATAAACACTAAATTACTCGTTCAATTGAGTGCGAGAGTATTATGCTTACCAAGTGTGAGCAATAAGTAATTTAGAATTAAAATGTTATCAAGCAAACTAAAAAAAATCTAAAGACCGCCAAATCGCACTAGAATATTATGTATAATATTTACACAGGCCTAACACAATTGTTTTATAATAGCCTGCTCGTTTTATTCTTGAATCAACTTTTTAATTTAACTTTTAACAGATTCCTGAGTGTGAACTCTTAAGAATAATTAGTTAAAATTATGTTCAGATCCCAACCCTCAGCAGTTTTGCTCATACTTGGTCAATTTATGAATGTTTCCCTGTACCACATCGACTTATATCATGGTTTATAATTATTTTCTATATTAATGTCACTGCGAGATCGGTTAATGTTAAAAAAATTAATAATATTTTTGGAAAGCATATCTTATAATATAAGACAGGGTCCGCCAATTGACTGGTTTAAAAGGCGGGCATTACAATTATCGAAAAACTTAGATTAAATGCTATTTTCGCTCATGACGATTATCCGCCTCTTAGGTATAAGATTTACCAAATATAAGGAGTTCGTTGTGGCATTGGGTTACTTAAACTAAAAGTCATTGTGATTATGTATTTCATAATAAAATTTGAACTGTTCATTTCATTTTATACTAGAAGTACATTTTGTACTATTAAAATAGGTAAGTAGTGCAAGATGATGTTTGTACACTATTCGACCTAAAGGGACCGACTGTAATCGATCAGGTTCACGAGTATATTTATATAAGTGAGCAATATCTTAAGGTGTCATTGATTTGTAAGATTCACAGATAACACAAATAGACTCTAGCTTGAATTTGGGTTCGTATCTTGAAGCGTAAGATTATGTAAAAAGATTTTAGATGATTTCACTACTTGATTTTAATTAATTATTTCATAGAGATGGGCTGTATAACATACTTAATTCAGATGTGTGCACCCGTTACTCGAATACAAACAAAGTTCATCTGTTGTTCAAGCCGTTTCTGACGAAGAAAAATGAACTACATTATACTTTGGTTATATGCAGGAATGTAAATGTTACTGAATTATTCACACTCGGTATTCCTATTAAACTAAAGAAAAATGATCTAGGTATGTACTATAAATATAAAAACCATACTTTTGGAATCGTTTGGAATCTTAATACTTCTGTACGGCACACTTTTGTTGATTGTTGTTTAGAACAAAAGAACAAAAATAATGTAATTAGGCTTATCGGGGTTTTAATTTTAACTTCTACAATCTCAATGCTATAAAGTTTCTGCCACATTTGACATAAATTGATAGTTATTGAGGTATTTCGGTCAATACATATACTGTGGTTATTTTGTTATGCTAAATTCAACAACCAAAGTTATATAAGCGGGTGTGCTTTTATTGATCAATTTATTAATTGTTGCCAAGAATAACTTACAGTGGAAACGTATATATGGAGAGAAGAATAGAGAGGTTGCTTAACAATGTAATTATGGCAAAATTATGGGTAGGTTACTTAGATAATGTTAACACATCGTGTTCATGTTGAATAAACCTCAACTTCGTTGATGAAGCAATCAGCTGCTTAGTGTTGGGTATAATATACTAATCCATAATTAGGTGCGAGCTCGATTGTTTTATTGGGTGAATATTTATTTTGCGGTTTATACAAAGTTAACCCAAGTTTCAGTAAAAGTCTAATTCTTGAATCTAACGTTCTTGGATTACATATTGTATTTGGTTTAATAGAGGTTGGTTAAAGAAACCAAACTTTATTTGACTTTATAATGGTTATCACTTCGTTTTATTGCAATATCACTTTTAATTATAACGTCCATTCAAGGGCTGATGTATTGTTTTTTATTTTAACATTTATTCAACATGAACACGGTGCATACGATGCAGCCAAATATGTCCGCCGCGTAGACTAATGTCCATGCGCGCAGATAGAGTAGGTACATAAATATATAGGATATGGTAGTATTAAATATTGCATTCGATTGTAATAAATTTGGACTGAATATAATCAGTATAATTAATCAAGTGTAAATATTCTTGTGTGCACGAATATTTTGCACTATCGTACTTGAAAATTGTGATTAGGAAATGCCAACATTTATGTGTTGATGCAGGACTATGTACAGCTAGATAAAAAGTATATTGGTTCATTTGTGTAATTTATAATCACAGAATATTAAAAAGTACTGTGATATAATTTGGTATAATATGATAGATGACTCTACAAAGTTAGCTTTTACTGGGCAATGAAATCAATGACCACCGCATGCGTCTCATCATTTATTACAACCACATTCTGTGTATTTAAGAACAACCTAACTACCTCAGTGCTATCAGGTGAATTAATATATGAATAATAAGGTATATTAATAAATAGTGTAATACAATGTAAAGTCGGTTCTATTTTGGGTTACTTATTATTATATCTATATATATTTGACTAGTAAATATTTAAAGTGCTGTAATAAATTTGTTGTAGATAAGAGTTTGTGATTAACATGGAAAAAGGATAAATGTAATGGTGTAATGTAAAACTTGAGCTAACATGATAATTGGAGACCGATGATATTGCAATGTGTCAATGAGTATAAAATGATATGTTTCAAATACACAAACGACTCGGTAATACTTGCACCAAATATCAAAATGTCATTATTTAAAATGCTATCGCGTCGTTGTTTGTATTTTAAACATAGGGTTGTATTGGTTTGATTGTGCCTGAAAAACTCATGTATGCCGCTCCAAACCTCAAAATTATAATAAGTAAGCTAATCAATTCTGAAGTAGAAACCAATTGTTAATGTAGCATAAATTTGGCATTGGAACTTTATATTTCGGCTGGATTGACTCGAAGAGTGATTACATTATTCAGTTACGACTAATTTTATTATTTGTATGGGGAATATGAGCTAATCTGTGTGACGTTAGTGTCTAAAATAGTACAAATGAGAAGACTTATCGTCGTAAGCCTCGGACTATTCAACATTGCAAATGCTAGGTTTGAGATGTATCCCTGTGTACTAGTTTTATTTTGTACTAAAAGTTAAAAATAAATGAGTAATTATAAATAGTGGGTTCCTTTTTTTACTACAGTTTCTATTCATACCTTTATTCTTAAATTCTTTAAACCTATCTCGTGACGCACCTAATAGCCCCCGTCGATTTTATTTATCTGTATAGATACTAGATAGGACATTTGGCTTGGAAGCAGACTTAATGTTTAAAAGTAAGTACTCTGGGAATCGAGTTGACCAAATGTAAATAATCTATACAGATAAATAAAGTAACTTAGGCTACTTTTATTTATTAATAATATAAGGGTTCCGCGACAATAAGGAAGAAACTAAATCTACGCGGGTGAAACCGCGAGGCACAGCTAGTATGACAATAAATAATAATGTCCCCAAATAAGTATAGTATCATATAAAGAAATAATGACGTAAAATCACCTGACGTAAAAACAGATGTTGAAAATATTTCAAACAAAATAAGATTTCAAAACAATAATATAAAAATTCCTTGGTATGGGTTTACTTACAAAGATAAAGAATGATCGATTTTTTTTCTTTATCTTGGGTACCTTTAAATTTTTTTCCATTCTTTCAATGTTTCTCATGGATTCATACTCATAGATAAAGAAAAAAATTGTTCTTCCTTCATTGTCTGACCTGTCCTGTCAGTGACGTCAGTGTTAGTCTGCCAAAATAGTCAAATTACTAACAACAAGCAAGTGAGTGAGGGAAGGGAAGGAAAGTATAGTGCAAATGTAAAATGTATTGTAAATTTATCGTTAGAGTTTGTAATGTCTGACAGAATTAAAATAATAAGTATAATTTTATTGCACAATGTGTCTCTAAACTAAATGCATTCTTTAATATGAAACTTACAACGAAAAACGTAGGTTAAAAAATTACCAATGAAATGCAATGTTCGTGAACTCGCTCAACTGAGCGATCAACCTTGTGTGATAGAAGGAAGATTAAATTATAAAAAGATATCAAATGGTGGATATCGTAATCCGACTGGTAAGAACATAATTTTCTTATTACCTTGACTTGTTTGCGAGGTAGATAGTAAAAATATAATAGTGAGTACAGAGAAACTACTGAAGTATTTATAGAATCATTCTTTGTGTTTGAAATAAGCTCATGTCCATGACTTATAATAAAATAGCAATGTTTCCCTAATGAAGATTTGGGTGTATTGCAAATATTAAATATCTTTAACCCACCTCAAGGCTGGTCTTTATTAGCAACAGCTCGCCAGATAGCAAGCAGTTTCCAAATCCTTAACATGTTTGCATCACTTGGTGTTCAGTGGACTAATCCACTGCTCACAACACCAAATTCTACAAGACCTTTTCCAGTACTGATCTTATAAAATATTTAATATTTTTTCAGTATATTTAAATAATTGTTATAATAGGCACTACCTTTAAAGGTTGTATATTTATACTATCAACAATGAAATTGTTATGTATAGAGGAAAAGTATTAGTTAGTTATTATGATGGATTAAATGCAGATTTTCTTTTAATGTTGTATTTTTGAATATAATGTATATAATAAACTTATAATCTACTAGACCCATTTGAATTCATTCAGCAATGGATAGCTACATTATTAGGGAGTAGCACAGACTAATTTATCCCCATACTCCCATGGAATGGGAACCATGCGGGTGAAACTATGTGATATCTGCTTGTTTGTTATAAAGAATAGAATAGATTAACCAGTGTTGTTTCACTGCATGTACATATTAAATACCTTGTAAGTTGGAGTGTCATTTTATAGGATTAGCATTAATCAATATCAGATTATTCTATTAATCTAACATCAGATCTCAGCCACTGGCAGAAGTGCCATCCAAACTTTCCAAAACATTGATGCTGCTTAAATTATCCATACATATAAATAAAACTGAAGTGTCTGTTTGTAATTCCAAAAAAACAGCTTTTCACTAAATGCACTACTGTTACTGAAAAACCAAGTTTTATACATTTTCTCTGTCTGTCTGTCTGTCTGTCTGTCTGTTCTTTTCGGGTAATCTCTGAAACAGCTGGACCAATTTAAACGGGACTTCTCTGAAGTGTAGCTGATGTTTCAAGGAGTAACTTAGGCTACTTTTATGTATAAAAAATATTAGGGTTCCACGAAATTAAGCTTAAAACTAAATCTATGCAGGTGAAACCGCGGGGCACAGCTAGTCTTTCATAAATGTATGATAGGCCCATGATGATGATAAGCCTCAGTTGATTCTAAAGAGTCTTTAAATTCACTCACATCAAAGAAATAATTTAAATTGCCTGCTATCTGGTCTGTAAGATTTTTGAAAACCTATGAGTGCACTTCAGAACTGTGTAAACTAACATGTAAGGAGGGTGTTTATGTACACATTAAATTCATTACATAATCTGTTTCATCTATCACAGAAAACTTTCAAATAGCCTAAGTGAATAACCATTTATTAGGGCCTTCTAATTTCCAAGTGACCTTTGCAATGTTTGCCAATTATTAAGTAAACAGTCACAGTGGTTGTGTAACTTTATTTCTTTCAGTGTTCAAGGAGCGATGGTTTCGATTGATCAACAACTATTTATTTTATTTCAAAATAAGTGAAATGGGAAAATTTGACACCAAAAGTCCAGCTGGCATGTTTGTTATGGAAAACTCATCCATTCAGATGGAGCATGGCCAGAGTATACCTTTCTCATTCTCTATATCCTTCATGTAAGTACGAAACTCATATTTATATTTACCAACTAACTAAATATTGTAAGCCAAGCCATTCTTTAGAATGCTTTCTTTTTTAATAATTGAATTTAACAAAATATTGGGGTAAATTTATTGAGGTAAATTCTAAAACCTGTGAAAGGTTTTAGAATTATTATGAATTATTACTAGAACCCCATAATAATTTATCATATTTTCTATTAACACTAGTTCTATTCTATGCTGTTTGGAGCACCCTAAATGTTGACTGTATGTATTTCCAGTGACGAACCAGAGAAGCGGCATATATTTGCGGCGCGCGCTGAGGACAATGTGGTGCAGTGGGTGATGAAGCTCCGTGAGAGCTCATACGAGTATCTGCGCAATCGGCTACACACGCTGCAGTCCAAAATATACTCCATTACTGGCAAGGTAACACACAGTCACATTTCTATTCTCAGTCACTTTAACACCTATATGTTTAAGGAAAGTATTGATGAGGAAACCTATTCTGTAAATAGTTTCAAAATAAAATTCAAAGACGAGTGATATGCACTAGAGTCTGTGCTGTAACATACTTACTCTTTCATCTTACACATAGTGAAAAGTATGTGTTGCAACAACTCTGCCTTTCTGCCTACCCCTTGGAAATCTTTGCAGGAGGAGATTTACGTTTAAAAACTCCATAACCAGCACCTATTTACTACATGCTATTGTATGTTAGGGAAGGAATGCAGTTCAAAGCTAGTTTAGTTATAATACTATACAACTACTGCTGGCGCACTTCACTAGAATCGGTGGTTCTATGTTTTCACCATGTACTGGTATGTTGGTATATAATGAGTGTGGTATTGTTATTGTTCCAGGACCCGCTCCTGTTGGTGCCGCGCAACGAGGGAGCGTGCCTGTGGGCGCCGGCCGTGCCGTTCTCCACGGCGCCCGCCTGCACCACCAGCACCAGCTCCTTCAGCTGCCACCTCCACGCCAACACCGCCTTCACGCTCGAGCGGAGCAAGTCTGACGTCGAAGCTCACAAACACATCCGCACCGAGTGTGCCTCTAAAACCACTTTCTATACCGATCAATCGACCAACGAAACAAAAGTAGAATCCAAGCAATTTGTACTCGAAAGGAGTAAAACCTCAGCGTTGTTCTCTGGTGGGACGAATCCCATAGACGTGTCGATATTTGATAATAGGCCTCTGTACTCGCGAGCGGCGCCGAGCCCGCCGGTGCGCGTTAAACTGTCGCCGGCCAGCAAGCGGCTGGACGTGAGCGGTGACGTCATACGGCTGGCCGACCGAGGCAGGCATCTGGGCACCGTCGGCATCCTGGACGACACGCCCGTGCCTCCCAGGAGGAAAGTTTCACCAAAACTATTAGACGCTGTGAAAGCCAGTGACAGCACACAAAGCGATTCTACTGAAGATCTTATTACCTTTTAATAAACATTAGTAAAATGTTGATTTTCCCACCTAGTTAATGATAGATAGACCCTTGCCACATTTTAATTTATATTTTTGTAACAAATTATGGAACAGTTCATCGTGTCAAAATCCATGGCATGGACTTGCATAAACTATAAATTGTGATAATAGGGTGATTCCCCTCCATGTCATATTATAAGATCGTTAAAATTAAGTAATATTTAATATTTTTGTACATTTTTTTTTATCAAAAATGAAATCAATGCATTATGGAAACTGACACACAATATTTTTTAGAAAATTGATCAGTCAAGTCCTCGAGTACAATTGTGTATGTACGCCAATTAGTCATCGTCTAACAGTGATTGTTAAGTAAATACTCAGTGATAAACAGTATGGCTGAGTAAACTTAATTCATCTGAACTGATTCACCTAGGTGCATTACGTAAAATTATTGTAAACTGTTATCTCTCTCTCTCTTTATCAAATTTCAGGTAAATTGCTTCAGCAACTACAAATTCTAATCAGATTTAAAATTTTCATCCCTTATAAGACTCCTTTAGTGGTTGAGTTTTATTTTTAATGTTCATCGTCGGGGTCAGAACTACCCCTATACCAAATTTCTATCGTCGTTTTTTCTTCTTGAAGGCGGTTTACCTTTATTTTTTTTTGTTTGGGTGAATTAATTTTACTTTTAATTACTATGTGTCTTAAATTGTATGACAAACGGTAAAGGTGTTTAAAGTTTACTAAAAGTGTGCTTAATGCACGTAGGTTAATCAGTTCAGGTGAATTAAATTTACGCAGCGACAGATGATACCGTAATACAAAGTCAGGTTTGTCCTGCAATGTCCCTAAGGGTGAGTCTTGACACCTTTTAGATATCCTTAAAAATGTTAGCATTCAACAGGGACACTCGTCCAGATGTGGTGCTTTATCCTATTGTAAGTTTTAGACTAATGTCAATACAGTCATTTAAATATTGATATACCCATAGCATGTAATTTTATTAATGTTCGGTGCGTAACTCAATATGCAGTTTAATACTATCTACTCTGAGATAATATTATCAACAACTGTTTAAATATTCGTATATAGTTTTTTGAATATGGTATCGCAACTATTCTGCGCGATTAATAAATTATACCTACTATAAAAATACGAGATTTGATAAAAAGGTATTGCTTGCTTTTTGTGTATATCCAAAGGTTTACCGTACAAAATAAAATGTTTGATACATGCGATTTCTTGTTTTAATGTTCAATACTGTTTCTTGTAGGTAGTTGATTATGTCTATGTTAATAATAAGGCTTGGTGAATTAATAAATCATACAACGTTTACATGGCTAGTTAACTTGTGTATAAGCATTTAATTCTTAAAATATTTCATTATTTTTACATTGATAAATACAATACTAATATTCTACGACGTCACAGTTAACATAACTGCGACGTTTACATTCGAGGCACGCGTTTCTTAACGTATATAATACCTAACTAATATTTTATACTTGTTCGTCAGTCAAATGTCTATGTTAGACTGTAAGTATAGTTTATAGCTGCTACAGTATTGTTCTGGGGCTCAATACTTAGGTAGTGTGTTTAAAATTCAGTATGCTATTAACTTATATTCACCATGTGGTCATGCTGGCCAGTGATTTTATTACACTGACATAAAAATCAATCTTAATTCTGTTTTCTAAGTAGATACCGAATAACATATTTACGGGTACCTACCATCATACGCAAATAAGTTATATTCCTACAAGTAAAGTGATAACACACCTGTGTAAACTTAAGAATGAAAAGTGATACAATACGTATTTTAAGCTTAATCATTATTCCTAATAAAATCTACTTTAGCGAAAATGTTAAGAGGCACTTGACTATTATGCTTCGACATTCCTTGAGATTATATCGATAGTGAACCTAAAATAGAACTTGAAAAGGTACATGGAGGTATATTTAAATAAACATTGTTTCCAAACGTTATTATAATTTATATCTTATTTAGATTCCATCACAGGATATTCCTACCTAAACCATTCAATATGAAAAATCCCTGTTTTTCCTTTCGATAATCGACTGCAATCTATTACCTACACGGTAGGTAAAAATGTTAAAGAGATCTTACAGGTTCGTGGAATCGCGTCTATCTATTCTGATTAATATCACTAACTACACCTTGTAGGCATGGCTTCAATCTAACTGTAATATTGTGTTATAAGTCCCGCTTGTCCCACAACAATGTGTAAGTACCAACTAACTATGCTACTAAGGTGTCGCGAGGCGAGACCGCACGAGTGCAGCTATTGTGGCATGCACTTGGTGTATGATGTCTCCAGCTGGGGAGTAGGTCTGGGCGGGGGTGGAGAGGCTCGTTAGTGGATGCCGTAGTCGCGTATGTCGCGGTTGCCGAGCGGCAGTGTCGGCCGGTAGTTGTGGAGCAGCTCCATGGCCTCCACGCCGGACGACGCTTCGCCACACTTCAATTTCCGCATCAACGCCAACTGAAATCAACACAATTACGCAATTAATTCCAATCCTTTTTTATACAGCGTTACAAAAAACACCTCGATAGACTGCCTACCTTGTTCGATTTGATTTATCATGCTCTGCCAAATGAGATTTTGAAAGTGTGTATCTAACTAGGCCAAGCTGCGAACGCCGTTATTGTTTAGCGTCCACGGTGGGCATACCTACGTCATGATAAACTCGTACGTTGTTACGTATCATTTAGTCGCTTTAAGTTGCGCCACAAACTGGTATCAAGTTGTAATTAAGCATAAAAGAAACCACAATTTATGGTAATGGATCATTGCAAGTTAGTAATGATCCAAGCTTTATCTGGTAGGTAGAATGTACCTATAATATTATAAAGGTTGTATGAAGATCGGTGAAGTATCTGTCATGGTATCCATTACAGATTGTCGATGGTAAGTAAGCGTCATGTCGGTACTTATTACATAGTACGTGTGGAATCCACACGAAAGCAAGTACTCGATTCTGCTGGAGAAGGTACAGAAAGCATTCCTTAGGTACCTATATAAAAGAATATACGGATATTATCCCTTAATGTACCCAACGCAGTTCCTCCTTGGCAGTCTAGGATATAATTCCTTGAAGGTCAGGAGGAAACGAGAACAGATGGTAACGATGCTGAAGACAATTCATGGTCACATCGATGCTCCAGTCCTTCATGAGCAACTGTGTCGGTTCCATGTGCCCGATAACTATACTCGTAATCGAAAACATAGACTGTTTAGTGTACCCGGGAGCCGTACGGTCGCCCGGGCACGATCCCCTGTCCCCCGCAACCTCTCCGCACTCAACGCTCTTGTGGACAAATATCCTGAATGTGATTTGTTTGCGGATGAATGGAAGGATATCATGTCAGTATGCTTGGAGTACTGCGAGAAGACTGAGTAAAGTGCGTACCTATTAGTGTAAGTGGCTTATAGCCGTTCTAACATGGTTTAAATAAATAAATAAAATAAATAGTTGTAGCCAACGACGTGTTGGGGATCAGTTATTAAGTTTCCAGACTGGACACTAACCTAGGTACATAATGTAATAAAATTATGTTCACCTGTTCAGCAGAGACTTGCACCGGTTGCTTGAAGAGTATCCAGGTGACAGACTCGGTGCAGGGTGGAGTGGTGAGCGAGCCGGGGTAGGTCCAGTAGGCGAGGTGCGGGGGCAGGAGGCGCGCGGGGTCCAGGGCAGTGGACAGCGTCACCTTGTCGCCCTTGTGCTGGATGAAGGGCAGCAGCTGGATCACTTTGTCCAACTCTTCATGTTTACTACCCACCTGAAATTACATTTATTATACTAAATTGGCGGACAAGTGAGCGCACTTACACGGCTGTATGTAGGTAAGTGAACAATAATGAAAGCTATGTGCTTTTATTATTGTTCGTTTTGAACGCATATAAGTACATGATGTTCAAGTTTCAGGAGAGTTGTGGTTGTGTAGGTACCTACTGATGGGTATATAAGTACTATTGTATTTAGATTTCAACCTAGAATCAAATCGGTATTCTTTTCATCGTCAAGGTATGAAGCCATAAATTCATGCGCTAGCGCACGCTACACTCTCAATTTGTATTGCTTTGATGAATATGGTGGGAGTATTATCAAACAAAGGTTGACCTATATTACTAGTCTAGGTAGGTAACTACTTACTGTCTACTTTTAATGCAGTGCACTAAGCATTGCACTGCAACACTAAAAGGATTGCGTTGCATAGGCGGCTACACGGCTTCAGTGTGTGGCGCATCAGTGACATAACTAATCTTATTTTCTATTTACACTTTACTTACAATCCGTTTACCTAGGCAAGGCCGTTTAACAAGTACTTACTTATGATAATGGCCTTTCTATCTATAAGACGGTCATGAATACTTATATGTTGTGTAATAAGTAGGTAATTGTTCGCCAGTGCAACTTGCATATTAAGATTAGATAGAAACTTTCGGTTCTATGGATTGAATTGTCCCAAAGTATAAGAAAACGACTATTTATTTAATTCAAGTAGAGTTGCTTTATCTGATTTCAGTTAATTTCAGATAAAACATGAAATGGATTCAAACACTAATGAAGCTTTAGTTTAATGAACATTAGATCCCAAGGATTAAAGAGAAGGATGTATAAACATGATTGAAATGGACTCTAGCTACTCAAAAACAAAGTTTTGATCACATTCAGTAGCTACCTCCGAAAACCGTATACGAAGATAGTCTAATAATAAATTTGTGAGTAAGTGGATAGCCACCCAATTACATGTATGAAGAGGATCATTACTTAGCGCGCTCCCATTGATATTCAATAGTGGCGTCGCGTTCAGATCGTTTATGTTGTATTTGTTTGTGGGTAGCGTAATGATCAATTTGTTCTTATAAGTTGAGATATATGTACTTAGATACTTTGGACTACCACCCATCTACTTATATGTACAGTTATTTGGAAAAAGGTATATACCGCGGAGATTCAAACCGATTTATTTTGGTTTGTTTTGTTAAAGAACAGTGCGTGCATGGTCTTACCATAAGTAGTACCCCGAGCACGGCGAGTCCGTCGTACTGTCCGGCGGCCTCGGTGAAGCTGCGGTATTTTGAAGTATTCCAATGTACGAGATGCAGCTCGCCGGAGAAGGCGCGGCCATCCACCTTGTGCTCGGAACCCTCGCCGTTCACTGCTCCCCAGTGGCAATGCCACTGCTGCAGCTTGTACACGTCCGAGCCCAGAGGGCCGCCGCGCAGTTCTGCAAACACACGCACATTATATTACATTTTTCTATACTAGGAAGATCAAATTTCTCCAAATATCTCCAACAGATAGTTGATGCAACAGCCAGCACTTGACTGTCATTACAACTGAATGTCTGACTAGCTAGCACGTAGTTAGGTTCCATAAGATATTTTTCTAAATGATGTTTTCTTAGACGTTTCTGACAAAAACATAGATTTCATGATTGGAACCGACGAAACAATTCCTACCACTTTTATTTTATACTTGCATGAGTAGGTTCAGACATTGCATATTGCAGTTTACATTATCCTGCGGACAATTACAGGATCGTGCGAGCCGGGAGAGTGTGACTCACCGCGAGGGGAACAGTGTGGTGCGATGGAAATGCAAATTGCTTCGCATTTACTTATTGAGGACTGAAACTTCCGATGGCACAAATATTTTTACCAAAAACAGTGCAATATATCCTTGTATAGTGTTCCTCATCGTTATAATTTTGTTATTCCTGTATGTCATAATTATACGATGGTTACTTAAGAGCAGTTACGTAAAACATATGGCCTGTTTTTTGCATAACATTAAGAAATGTTGATGTAACTGCTTACTGAATGAAAATTTTAGATATTTTTAAATATCAACTGTCTCTCTTGGTTAAATGATTGGTAAGTATACCTGAGTCGTATCCGTTCTCATCGACGCGCCAGCAGTAGCCAGGGTTGACGACGGACCGCGGGTGATCAATGGAATAACGGAAGATAAGCGGTGGTGCGCGAGCACCGCTGCTGGCGCGTGTTGTGTCGATGTCTATGGGGCTCTGGCGAGCACCGCGGGCCTCCGGGAACTTCTCAATCCAAGTCGATGGGCCTGCACCAAAAATAATATAGTTTAAATAATATACATTATGAAACTTGACTATCAACGTACATTCAAAAACGCTATTGGAACACACATTTTTTACATACTTCCATGATGCCAAACAAGCGCGCAGTCCGCCTGATGTACTTAAACTATGAATGAATTGCCTGTAACCGGCTACTGCAGCCTATAAACGTGACTGAAATGAGAGTGTCATCGTGCAATGCCCATGAATGGAATCACTGTGCGAACATAATAAGACATGATATAGTCTCACTTTAGGTAGCACTATGCCACCACTCCTCACCCTCTCGCGGCCTTACTGCAAGATTGAGGTACAGTTCCAAGTCGGACAGCTCCGTATTGCAAACGGGAAATTCTTTACAGCCTTACCTCTCCTAAATATACAATAGTTATTTGTTATACAAGAGTGCAACACGTAACGTTTCATTCCACCTCAGCGAGGAAATGACTAAATGCAAAAAAAAGCAAATTGAAAAAAGAACACCAAGAAGGTTCCGAGTCTGAGTTTTTACAAATAAAAAAAAAGTTGTATGATATATTCAGCACCATAGAGGTAGCAGTAAATAGGTTTAATGTTTTTTTTAATTCACAAACTTAGTGCACACGATGTTCTAAATTCAATTTACTTTATCCTCTAGAGAATAAAAACGGCATTTCCACTCAGATATTGAAGATTAAAAATACTCTTTCCGAGATGGTGGGATGAAAAAGAAATTTCGTAAAGGGTTACGAAATTATTAATAACCTAGCTCAAAATTGTTACGCAACAAACCATCTTGGTTTCTCGCGGGTGTTTGTCCGGGCATATCACTACGTGGCCGATGGATAAATAACTACGATCCAACCAGATCTTAAAAAATGTACATGTTTTTCAGACTGGCTTGAGTGTGGAGAAAAATAATTAGGTACACTAAGCATCAAAATGGTCGCGTCGTGTTATTAATTTATTGTCGTTCGTTGTACTGAGTGAGTGAACACCGACAGGCTGACGTTTGTGTGTCCACACGGCGGCACTAAATAGATGCCTTGCTATCTTATCTCGCTGCTGTGACTGCGTGAAACGATTAGTGGACATTTTTACGGTGATAAATCTCTGTTTTTGTTTAGTTATGACTTCCGTTGTACTGTTTAATTAAGGCGACGCCCAGCGCCTCAATTTTTATGCATCTGACGCAACATGAACACTAAATGCGGGAAATACTTTTATTTCAAAAGACAAAGAATCCTTGTCTTGTAATGATCCTAAGTAAATTGTGAGTGATATTATTTGATACGCATTGTTACTCCGAATTATTTTGCAAATTACCTGGTAAATAAAGGCATCATTTATTTCCCTAGCCTTAATTTTGGTAATTTTTTTAAGTTAGCACTTATATTATATAATTAGGTATTGAGAAGAAACCTAAACTTTGGAGTTGTCTTTGCTTTACTTAATAATAATACATTTTGTAGGATTGTCACAGAGGGAAAATAATATTAGATATAATTTGAATTGTTGCATGCAAACAATAACCAATTATAATAATTTTTTTACATTTATTGACATAAATAACAATTCAATTATTTCATATTTTAATGTGACAAGTGAAAGATTTTATCTTTCCTTTAGATATAAACGACAAGTAGCAAGCATGCTACATTATTGTATACACGTATTTAATTTGAACACAGCCAAATCATTGGCTAACAAGACTGCTTCTATTGAGCAGGCAAACAAGGACATTATATGTAATGATTCTTTGGAATATGTTCCAAATACTTTAAATTAAGTTCTAAGACAACAGAGACAATCTCTGGCGATTTTATGAATAATAATGCTACTTCCTTTATTAAACTTGTTCATCAGAACATCCAAGGAATGTTAAATAAAGAATTAGAATTGGAGTTGTTCATGGACTGTAATGATATTCATGTATTATGTTTAACAGAACATTGGCTTAGGGACGAGCAGTTCATGTTCAACTTCTGTAACCATCAGGTTGCTAGTGCCTTCAGCAGGAAGGTTGCAATACGAGGAGGCTCCATGATTATTTTAGAAAAACGCATGAAATATAAAGAACGTCTGGATGTTGTGCACCTTTCTGCGGAGAGTACTATTGAGTTGTCATGTATAGAGTTAGAGCAATACATTGTTGTGTGCGTATACCGACCCCCTAGTGGAGCTTTCGAGCATTTTGAACAAATCATGGATGAAGTTTTGGTAAAAGTTTGTAAATCAGGTAAAAATATAATCATATGTGGAGACTTTAATGTCAATATTTTAGAAAATTCATCCATGAGCAATCGATTAAAATGCCTTTTTAGTTCCTCTAATTTATCTTACTTATTTTCTGAGCCAACACGAATAACAAGTTCATCAGCAACTTGCATTGATAACGTGTTCACAAACTTTCGGCCCACTAGTAATGAAATCATAAGTAAATTAGACTCTGACCACTGTGGCCAATTAATAACTTTCAGTAAGAAAAATGTGAAAGCTCCCAAGAAAAGAGTTACTTATATTCCCATAAATGCAAATCGCTTGAGCCGTTTTCGAGGTAATGTCCAAAGTAAGTTTCCTTTAATAAATAACCACCTTGCGTGTAATGCAATGTACAATTCTTTTTTTCAAATTGTACACGCAGAACATAAGCGCATATTTACCCCGAAGACGGTTCTATTGGGAAAGCGTTTGTCGTTTAGTGAGTGGGCTACCCCAGGCATTCACATAAGTAGACGAAGGCTGTATGAACTTTATCAAGAAAAATCTATTAATTTTAATTTGGAATTTACAAATTATGTTAAAAATTACTCAAAATTATTTAAAAAGGTTTGTTCAGACGCCAAGTCTATTGCTGTGAGAAATAAAATTTTGAAGTCCTCCAATGTAACTAAAACAACTTGGGACATTATTAATTCTGAAACTGGAAAAACTTCTCTTAAGAATGACTCAATAACTCTAAAAATTAATGATCATATAATTAAGACTGATATTGATGTGGCAACTACTTTTGAGACATTCTTTGCTGATATACCAGTTTCATTAACAAAAGTCTTAAATTCGTCTCCTGCAGCAGCAGAAGCCATTTTAAAAATGCATGTGGATAAATGTAACGTTGCATTTAAGTTTAAAACTGTTACCCCCAGAGACATTGTCAAAACTTTTGAAACGCTAGATATGAAGAAGTCAGCTGATTTATGGGGACTTTCTGTTAAAGTACTCAATAGTATTATTGATATTGTTGCTACTGATCTAGCTTTATTATTTAATGTTTGTATTGAAAGTGGTGAATTTCCTGATCAAATGAAGTATAGTAAAATTATTCCTTTATTAAAAGCTGGTAGTATTAACGACCCTACGAACTTTAGACCTATATCAATACTGCCAATTTTCAGTAAAATTTTTGAAAAACTAATACTTAATCAACTTTTAGCCTTTTTTAATGAACATAATTTGATGCACACTAAACAATACGGTTTCACAAAGGGTCGCTCGACTACCGATGCAGGTGTCGAGCTCATTAGAAAAATTCTTGAAGCTTGGGAAGCTTCACAGGATGCTCTAGGTGTATTCTGTGATCTATCTAAAGCCTTTGATTGTGTGCACCATGAAACGTTGATCAGGAAGTTAGATCACTACGGTGTAAGAGACCTGGCTCTAAAACTTATATCTTCATATCTAAGTAATAGAATACAAAAAGTCGATATACATGGCGTAACATCTCCGGGGTGCCCAGTAGAGATGGGTGTTCCACAGGGTTCAATTCTTGGTCCGTTTCTCTTTTTAACTTATATTAATGATTTACCTTACATGGTAAGCAATAAACACGATATTGTATTATTTGCTGATGATACTTCTCTGATTTTTAAGATAGACCGGCAAAAAGCTAACTTTGACGATGTGAATAATGCTCTCTCTGATGTAGTACATTGGTTCAGCGCTAATAACTTAGTACTCAATAGTAAAAAAACGAAATGTGTCAAGTTCACTATGCCAAATGTGAAACAAGTGCAAACCAATGTACTTATCAACGACGAAGTGTTGGACCTTGTTGAAACAACAGTTTTCCTTGGAGTTACATTGGATCATAAATTGCAATGGGGGCCCCATATAGCTGGATTGTCGAAAAGACTCAGTTCTGCAGCATTCGCAGTAAGGAAAATTAGACACCTAACTGATATAAACACAGCTCGGTTGGTCTATTTTAGTTATTTCCATAGTGTTATGTCTTATGGCATCCTTTTATGGGGAAATGCTACGGACATCAGTTCTATCTTTGTGCTGCAGAAACGGGCTGTTCGTGCAATCTATAAACTCAAATCTAGAGATTCTCTCAGAGAGAAGTTTAAAGAAATAGGGATAATGACTGTGGCATGTCAATACATATTTGAAAATTTGATATATGTAAGAAAGAATATAGATAGTTTTAAGAAAAATAGTGATATGCACAATATAAATACACGCAAGAGGGATAAACTCCGTGTCCCTGTGACTAGACTGCACAAAACTAGTAACTCTTTTGTGGGGCAAAGTATACGCCTTTTCAATAAACTACCATTAAAAATGTGTGAACTACCATTTTTAAGTTTTAAGGCAAGCATCAAACAGAAACTTTGTGAAAAAGCATATTATAGTGTAACTGAGTATATTGATGATAGCCAAACATGGCAATGAGTTGCTCACTCTTCCATTGAAATGTACTTAAACAACCCTATGTGTATAGAAGGGACACATGTAAAAAAAAAACCGGGGAGTTTGTTTCGCCGTTTCTTCTCCTGACAGGCTTACTTTTGGAAACGGTAGTAAAATTAACCTAAGTTAGCGTAAGAAAAATGACGTTCAATAAGTGTTCCAAGTGTCCCTTATGTTGAATAAAACTTTTTGATTTTGATTTTGATTTTGATTTTGTACGGTTTCTTCTAAACTACTAAATCTAAACGTACGATCAATGGCAAAACTCAACACAATATTTTCAAAGAACCGGCTTATACCTAGAGGTATCTTAGAGTCCTTATATTTGATTAATTTATTGAAACTCAACTCTCTCCTTAACAATATTGTAAAAAGTAAACCAAAGCGTTATTGAAAAAAAGCATTATAATATCAGCACGCTTTGTTATCGTGATAGGTAAGTTTTAAGGCTCAAACATTAGCTTAAAGTATTATTTATAAGACAAGAATAACAAAAGTTAGGTAGACTGCTTAGTGATCGTTTTATCAAAACATAAATCAAGTCTTTTCAGAAAACAAACAAATTACTAAAGGAACAAACAGAACGTTTATGTAATTAAGTTCCATTCTAGTCTTAGGTACTTTGTTTAAAAACTAATTTTCTTTCATTGCACATGAAGTATTCAACCCGTTAATTTGTTTGTGACTTTTTCATCAGTTTACCTCTCTATTGGACACTTCATAGGTACTATCTTGATGAAGGTTAACCCAAGGTTATGTGCATATTCTAATAATGGTCTTTACTGTTCGTTTAGCGGTTTTTTTTTTCATTATTTAAGTAAAATTTGTTCATATCAATCAATCAAGTAACTCTGAATATATTATGCATTGTTTTCTTTGGTGGGGCTGGTTCATGACCGACATGGCTGAACAGCCGTGTCGGTCACTCAACCTCGCTGCCATTGCGCACTGCTTCAAATACTGGACAAGCAGAATGTAGGCCACTTTAAGTATATACGTAAACGTATGCAGATTTACGACAACTTTTTCCTTAAACTATGATGAAGATGTGAAAATGAAAGAAATTTTGAAAGCGAACATTTAACAATATCGCTGAGTAGTTGATTACCTAGCAGTAAAATGAAAATAAATAACGGACCCGATATTTTGCCCATTGCGTCCACTTTGGCACCGGATGTATTCATAATGTCAATAATGATGGCCAAAAATAATATCCGCCCGGTATTACCTCGACGACGGGTTTATGAGATGGCCACCTTCCTAAACTTATTTACCAGCAATTCAGGCAATTGAGGGTTCGCTGCACGGATGACATCTATCTGCGACAGAGCTAGGGCTATCACGCGAAACAGATAAGCGCTGCACTGCATCCATCGAGATGCGACTAGTCCAATGTTAGGTACTTTAGTCATTTTCCTTATTCATATATAGTATTTTTAAAATATATGACCGTCCGCATTTATAACAGAAAAGTTCATCCACAATGGCTACTTTCATGAAACAATTGAAGTAATTGTTAATTTCGCTCGCAATCTGTCTTAATGTCCACCTAGGTATGAGCAATGAAAATATACCCATAATCGTAAAAATATCACGAGGACCGAAGATGTAAAAACTCGAATAATTGACTTCGCTCACACCATTCCAACGAATAGATATCTACATCGTGGACTTTGAACTAAGCTACGAAGTTATTTCATTAACACGTGACACAATTCAGCGTAACAGTGGATATAATGGGGAATATTTCATTTCTATTGGTAAACGCTGACTAGTCGCGTGTATTCCGTGAGCCAATCACTGGCATTGTGGCGTTTACAAGTAAAGCGATGATTAATAAACGTGAAGTATTGTGAAGTTGCGGTGTCGGTACAACTCGTTACGAGAGTAACGCTACAGCCGCGGCGGGTGACCTCGGCCTTGCTTATCTCACACCAGACTCATTTATCCCCTTTTACACTAACGCCCTCGCACAGTCGCCTTCACTCCGCAAAAAACAGTGTATGTTGTATTTCTCTATGAAATTAATCACGCGTTTGTCTAATCGCCTGTAATTAATTTCGTCAGAGCGAGTCATGACACAGATATAATTTTACTTACTTACTTTACATTTAAATGTGTGTATTGTCAGGGTCAGGGTTTAGCGTGTGGATCCCGTTAGTGACAGTGGAAGGTATAAGTATAATATGGAGCATTCCCAACCATGTTTCCTTTATCATCCACCGAGGTTGGCGGATTCATCATAATCCGCATTAATTAGAATTACCTAAGTCATTTGCTTCACAAAATAATATACTAGACATTAGGTTTCCAATGTCAACTGCCAGTATTTGGTATCTAACGACTCAATTAGTTCCGTTACAAATCTTGCTTATAATGTAATTCATTTCCTTATGAAGTCGCATAATAGTTCAGTCAAAATTACAAGAGTTCGTTCGTGTAATGATTAACCTTCGTTTCCGCAGCGGCGGTCGAGGCCGGGCGACAGGTTGGTAGCAAGAGCCGCAAGCGCACCCACGCGCTAGTCAATACCACTATCTACATTGTTTACATTAACTCACCCCATTATGGACAATTAACGTTTTTGTTTTCAGTTGAGAGTGTAGGTGTCTAACAAAGAAGTGCCCGTTGTCGGCTTTTCAATTTCATCTATCTACGTATAAGAGCAAGCACATTGCAATTAATAGAAAGTGCTGAAAACTGAAGATATTTTGCATCTGAATGCGCATACCGAATTTTGCATTAATTAAATCGAATTTATTTCATTATCAAGATATTATATTTAGTAAAATAGTCACTGACTGAATATAGTCATAATCATTTCTTCTATCGCCTTTTTACTAGTTATTTGTTAATTCGGTACATATTATTATACTTATATCGTTATTTAGTTTATTTAGAAGATAATAACAATAAATTGTGAGACAAATTATGCGTGTTTATTTATGCTAGCACGGTTAACCGTTTACGGGCATTTATTCACCCAATGACGATTAATTATGCCACATAAGTACGAGTAACAAAAGTTCAATTTTTTGGGTAACCGTGTAAAAATGAAATTAATGTAATGACGCGATAATTATGTTCGTATGCAAACTACCACATGATAATAAGTTAAGCATACGAACTATGTTAAACTAGTGCTAATTTATTGCAATAATCACTTGCAAATAGGTGTATTACAATATCTTTATGTAACATATTTTGCGGAATTATTGAATGTAAAGAATCAAACTTGTAAATTGAAAAGTAAATTGATTAAGCAATGAGGAAGGAGTTGACGCCTTACCCGATGATGGGATCAAATATTATAGATTTAAGTTTTATGAGAGTAAATTAATTCATAACTTCGTCTATATCTATATCTATCTTTACTTCATATCATAATAAAGAGAAAATATTTGTTTGTTACGACTAGACTCAGTAACGAACGGACCGCTTCAAAAAAATCTTTCACTAATAGAATGCTACAATATCACTAATTTAGGGATCCCTAATAAAACGCGGGCGACGCCGCGTACGGAAGCTAGTAACTAATATTTATAATGAGAATGTGAGATCGTTATTTACTTACGCTTTCACGCATCATAAATTATGCACGTTTGTTGTCAGGGGTACAGAGAAGGCCATAGGATACCTTTCATCATCACACGGGCGAAGCCGCGGGCGGAAGATAATAGATCAAGGTCTTTACATGCGAATTAGGTACCTAAAATAAATAGTTTCTCTTGTTAAAACTTAGCTGCCAACTTAGGAACTATCAGGGTGCTTTGTTGTGTTTTTACTGCGAGTAAAGTACTTAGTCCTGAGCCCCACTGGGATGTGCTAAAGCAGAAACATTGATAGCTCGCATACTAGGTGGTCTTTTTATACCTTTCCACATAAGTACGGCAGCTTACGAATGACATTGCTATTATTGGAAGCCTTCATAACGCTACGGTACCTAACCGATATATAATTTCTTCCAAATCCCTGGCTGATAGCTGTAAAGGCGTATAAAAAGCGAGACAGAGAGAGAAAAAGAAGATCATTTAACATTAGTCTGGCTATATAATAATGCAATTGCTTGCTACCATTGTTTTTATTTTATGGAAGTGGTCTGGTACGCGACCTTTCCTTATCAAGCGATGCAACCCTATTTGAACTATACTTTTAATTGTACAAGTATCTCATGTCTGTCAGTCAATCAGTATTCATTATGAACCTGCTTATATTAGACAGGCACTCTGTCCGACTGTTTGCGGGTTTGTTACCGTGAAGTGTAAAAGTTCATCTGGTTTCAGAAAAAGTGTGTAATATACATATCTTTATTTAATTTTTCATGTTTTATGAAATGTACAACACTGCGCTGCAGACTGTACTGAATCTAACGTTTGTGACGAATTGACAACAAACACAATAGCCAGGTGTAAGGGAAACGCCTTCGTTACGTGTGTGTATGGTCATTGTGATCATTGTCTGGTGTATTATAGGCGGTCGTATCGTGTGCAGGACACGTGATATTAAAGTATATATTAACTGCGGCTAATAGACACTTGGCCTTATAGGTACTTGTGTCCCGTAACGATATGAATAGCCACCTTATACGCAAATTACATAAAATTACAAATTTTGTTCAAATACTTACAGCTAGGTAAAATATTGATTAATAAAGCTGAAAGGTCATATTCTCAGAGGATGGTAATTATATTTAATTTTCGAAACACGGAAACAAATAAGACAAGTGAAATCGTTACTGTTTCAGGAAATCGTTGCGATTAGCCGGCATCAAATAACATGTACACCTGCTTTGATTTTTGGACCAATTCAAGTTGTACGGCATTATATCGTTTCAGGTAAATAATTTAAATGCGGTCAAAGTAAAAGTCATTGTTTGTTCTAAATACCTACTCATTCACCTGAAAACGTTTTTACTTCGAACTTTAGTTACAGTAATTCAACTTATTTATTTGAAACATCAATGAGCATGACGTCATTATATTTTTATAGAAATGATTTGATTTATTTCATGATTTCAATGTAATCTCCTGTCTAGTCTGGTTCACTGTAAAATACCAGTATATTATGGCATTCTACATTAAGCAAAAAACGAAATATATATAGAAAAACTCATTCAGCACGACTTGAATGTACTCATATTTCAGGAGCTCAGAAGTTTGTTTACAAAGGTTTAATATGACAGTGTTATTTATGTGATAATTACTTTACACTTGATGACGTAGTTAATGATTCAGTCTGTCAAGTGAAGATAACATAATTAGTATATATGTACAAGTGCTTGTAGTGTAGTACATGTTTGTCGTAGGCGTATCATTTTTACGCTGTGATTTTACGACAAAACTAGGGGCGTGGTGATAATACGACTTCTATCAAACTAAAAACACTGGGGAGATAAAAATGTATATTTCAGCACTCCTATTATAGTTGTATATAACAGTCCTTTAAACGGTTTTCATTGTGTAAGTCATAGTAACGTTTAATGTCATAGTTACATGATTTTATACTAAACTAAGACCTGAGACCGGATACTCTACAGTCTCTACATAATGCCCGGCCTATAATATACAAGGTGTTTGTTGTAATAATCATAGATACATTTCCCTCAGAGCCATACTTCACACCAGCAGACGAGGTTTGTAGAACTACATACTTAACTAATGGGGGCTCGGTTACACATATATGAGTAGATAATTTATTAAATGTTTTATTCAGTATTTGCAAATTTGCCACAACCGCCACAACCCAACCTCTTCATGGTATAGGTACTTCCGGTAGAACATTGCCAGTTGTGATTATATGTATTCCCTTAGTAAGTAAATAATACCGCCATATGTTTTTGTGTCAATATCAGTAGTATTTCATTGTATATAGGAAGTTCAGGGTTTTGTTGCTAAAATGATTCAGCGCGGTTAAGCTATAAGAAACGTGGGCCCCCGCGATTTGTACGATTTGATTCAGTATATTGTTCCGTGACTATTTATCTTAACTTGTGTACGTTTTTGTAGAGCTCTTTATGTCTGTTTGAATCTTTTATGTGTGTTTCTTACGAGCACTTATTATGGAACATAAGCGCGATAGTATTCTTTTCGTCATGTCTTTGTGTAGCTATGAACACTTATACCTAATAGAGTGGTCTGATTTTCTAAGTAGCGTGGAATGACATCACTTACATATAATACAATACAAGTGTCTGGCCTATCTGCCGAACAGTTTATCTTCCTGCAGCACCAAATGATTGCCATATACTTGTAAACGAGAGAAAGATGTGACAGCTTTGTTAATTGTCTATGTATCAAACTGAAACTGAGGTTCCACTTTGTAGAGTATTTATCTTTGTTAGAGCTTGTGAGTTACGTACGTAGTACTAAGATAATGATGAATACTGAAAAATGTATGAAAGTAGTTGAAGAAATTTAAAAGTAAAGAAAGAGTTGACTTTTAGAGAAGGAAGTAAAACAGAGAGTTTTGTTTTAAACTGCAAATTTAAGTGCATACTTTTTTCCACGGAGGCATTATATTTCTACTAAGTCGAAGACTTAAAACTTCACCAACTTTGCTTATGGTTTAAAGTTACATATGTCTATTACATTAAAGTTTTGCAGTGCTGCGGTCACCCTCGTCTTGTTTAATCAATAAACGAAATCCAACATGGGGTGATGGGTGTTGAATTATCTTGTAGTTAACTTTCACCGTGTAGGTTTCTACCTTATACAGCTTATAGCAAAAAGAGGACACAAGGATAGGTCGATAGATTATTAGATCCCTTTCGCGAAAATGTTGACTCCTTATTCATACTACTTCAAATGTGACTCTATATAGGTTGTATGGTGCCTATACCTAGTCAAAATATACTAAATTTAAAATATTATTTCTATTCATAGGTTTGTTTGGTATGTTTCATTATTAGACCACTACAATAATGGAACAATGCACATTTTTGCATCCATGCGTGCGCATAATAAACATCGCTTATGTCTAACTTCACAAACTAGTAGAGGAAATAAACATGCAGTTGGTACCTTAGTACGTCCTTTTGACACCATTTCATGGACTATTATTGTGGTTGACACCAAACATTACTAATTAATAAACTACAAATACTTATTAGTTCAAATATCTACAGTTTATGCACAACTGCCGAGTTTATGTACCTTTAATCTACCTTTTACTTCTTGTGTAAGATGTATAAGGAAAAAATATGTTTATTTCTTAGAAAATGCGTTTCCAGATAATGTGGATATGTAAACGTATTAAACTAAACGAGCATGGTTATTAGGTATAATAGTTATAAATATCCGTTGATATTTAAAAAGTATTTAACAGTGATTTTTCATAAACAACAGCAATTAGAATAATAAGGCCATTCAAAAAGTAATTAAGAGAACAAAAAGTAGAGTAATTGTGTGGAAGTGAAGATCCAAACGAATAGGTACCGTGGAAACCTTGGTCTCGGATCACTGGAGCCGGCGATCTTGATATTGATCTTAGTTTTGCCACAAGGATATTTTTTAGACAAAAACTTAGGTATTTTAAGCAAGCTGTTTTTTTTATTTGTGCACAATTATCATCGCCGTAGCCTTATCCCATACATTGAATAGTGAATTTAATTCGCCTTTGTCTTCGTTGACTGCTGACTGGTATAATATTTCGTTTTCCAGCATGTCGTCTTAATTGCCTTTTACTTTTATTGATAAGAGACATTCAGAAGCATGTATTAAAAGATCTCTGTTTCCGCACAGTGTTCGTGTAGAAAATGAAAAACAATAGGAACTATATTGTTATATATTTTATTAGCGACCCGCCCTCACGTCACTTGAGGTTAATTATAAGATTTTTTAAAGACTGCTATAATACGCTCAATTTTGTTACTTTCTAAGAATATGTGTGAAATTATTTAAGCTATGAATTCATCGGACTTCAAACTTACATGATACAAAACACTGTATCAAGATCCGAAGCAATCCGTACAATTTGTTCAAACGGACAATTTAATGTAACATTTAAATGGCGACATAATTTTAATACTATTTGAAAAAAAAATAATTAATAATTACTTAATGGGCTCAACATCACCATCGAAATTTCCAGCATCTAATGCAGGCAGAGAAAAGCACGCAAAATTTAACTTCGAAGAGAAATTAGTCAAGCTTAGATTAACTACGTTGCTACGAAGCGCTACGTAGTCTACTTTACGGGGTAGGTACGTCAGGTACGTATGTAGTCAGCTACGTTTACTATGCCACTACACGCAAAGACCTCATCTTACTATTTTATAACACCTTATAGATATGGGCATTTTATGATCCAAATTTTGAACTGTGTAACATGAAGAAGTTTTAATATTAGGGTCATATACAAAACTGACAAAGATCATGTTCCCTCGTTTTTGAACAACGTTTGAGTTATTTGTACCAGTATCGGTATTTTTTATAATTTTTACATTATTTTTTATAATTTTAATAATAAATACAAAAGGTAGTTAAATTACTAAAATTACAATGGGTTGTATAACATTTTCGTGTTTTACTTGAAAATGAAAATGAAAATGAAAATGAAAATGATTTATTCAGTTTAGGCCCTGGTAAGGCACTTATGAACGTCGAGGAATCTACCACCGGTTCGGAAACTAGCCTTCTGAGAAGAACCGGCAAGAAACTCAGCTGGCATCATGTACATTTCATTACACAGTAAAATAATAATAATTACAAAAAAAAAACATCATAAATTATTCACAATAGTGAAAATTGTATCAGCATGCATGTGTAAAAAATAATAATTAAAAACGTAAAAACAATACCAAATGATTTACATATCATGTTTGCATACCATGTCATTGCCAGGAGCTACTTGTGCAGAGTTTTAATTCCATATGTCTTTATCATTTATGTAATCCGAAATTGTATAATAAGCTTTCTTCATCAGTACAGTTTTAATGTGTGTCTTAAATTTATCATAATTTAACGCGTTTATTGACTGTGGGATTTTATTGTAGAAACGAACACAATTCCCCATGAATGATTTATTTACCTTTGCTAACCTGAATCTAGGAGCTACAATTTTGTGTTTATTTCGTGTTGAAATTGAATGAATGTCCGAGTTTAAATTGAATAGATGAATATTTTTTTTCATGTATAGCAAATTCTCATAAATGTACAGTGACGGTAGGGTGAGAATATTTATTTCTTTAAATTTATCTCTAAGAGAATCTCGGGGGTCCAGCGAGTATATTGCCTTGATGGCTCTCTTTTGAAGTATAAAAATTGAATCTAAGTCTGTTGCGGAACCCCATAACAATACGCCATATGACATGACACTATGAAAGTAAGCGTAGTAGACTAATCTAGCAGTATCAATATCCGTCATTTGTTTAATTTTTCTAACCGCAAACGCAGCTGAACTAAGCTTTTTTGACAATGCTTCAATATGGGCGCCCCATTGTAATTTTGAATCTAAGGTAAGACCTAAGAATACTGTGCTTTCGACCAACTCCAATTGACTCCCAACTAATGATATATTTGTATCTATTTGCGATGTATTAGGTGGTGAAAATCGGATACATTTTGTTTTTTTAGAATTTAAAACGAGATTATTGGCATCAAACCATTTTGAAACAGATGTTAGAGTTTCATTTAGTGCCTTAAGATCGTTGTCTTTTCTACTCACTTTGAAAACTAAAGATGTATCATCTGCAAATAGAACAATATCACAGATATTTTCTACAACAAGTGGTAGGTCATTGATATACGCTAGAAACAGGAATGGGCCTAGTATGGAGCCTTGCGGCACGCCTGTTTTGATTATTGACCCCTTGGATGTTACACCACCGACGCCAACTTTCTGATGACGATTTGATAGGTACGAGGATAAAAGGTCGAGAGCATTTCCGCGAATTCCATAATAGTTTAGCTTAAGAAGTAGCGTACGATGATCCACACAGTCAAAAGCTTTAGAAAGGTCACAGAAGACTCCTACTGCGTCATAGGCGCCCTCCCAAGCCTCAAAAATGTGTTTTATTAATTTTGCTGCCGCGTCCGTTGTTGATCTACCTTTAGTGAAGCCAAATTGGTGATCGTGCAAGATGTTATGTACGTTAAAGTGAGCTAACATCTGATTAAGCAGAATTTTTTCAAATATTTTGCTAAGCGCGGGAAGAATCGATATAGGTCTATAATCAGAAGGATCTTCTTTAGAGCCTGCTTTAAATATCGGTATTACTTTGCTATATTTCATAATATCAGGAAATATACCTTGATCTATACATAAATTGAAAATAGAAGCTAATGCGGGAGCAATTGTTATTATAATAGATTGGATACTTTTAATTGAGAGTCCCCATAAGTCCTCCGTATTTTTAATATTAAGCGATTTAAATGCCTTCATGATATCAATAGGACGTACATGTTTAAAACTAAAATCTGGGAAGCTTTTTCGTAACGATTGTTTCAATAAGCTTTCAGCTGTATTCGGACTAGAGTTAAGATGTTTGGTAGTCTCTGTGGGAATGTTAGCGAAAAAATTCTCAAAAGCAGTTGCGACCTCTAACTTATCCGATATAATACTATCATTGATTTTAAGCTTACTTACTTGCTCTTTAGTTTTATTTCTACCAGTCTCCCTGTTTATAACTTTCCAAACAGTTTTTATTTTATCATCAGAGCGGCTAATTTCACTACTTATATGTTTTGATTTGGCAATCTGGCAAACTCTTTTAAATAATTTTGAGTACATTCTAACGTGACTATGAAAAGCAACATTAGTTGTTTGGGCTTTCTTGTGGTATAACTCATATAAAGTGTCCCTACTTTTCCTTATGCCCTTGGTTGCCCAGTTGTTGAACTGTAATCTGTTATTTAATTTATATTGTTGTTTAGGACATGCCTTATTGAATTCTGTACATATGACATCATGTAATTTATTGAAATATTTGTTTGGTTCGCGAGACTCTGCTTTTTTAATTTTTAACTCAACATTATTTTTAAACTTCAGCAGTCTATGGACAGAGAGAGGTCTAGATTCCCTAAAAGATTTAGAAGGTTGCCTACTACATTGCAACTCAACTAGTTGAGCCATGTGGTCAGATCGAATTCCACTTATCTGAGACTGTTTTATTATACTACCATTAGTTATTACATTATCGATACAAGTAGAGGAAGTGGCCGTTATTCTCGTGGGCTCATTAAATACAAAGTCCAGGTTAAATGATTTAAAAAGAGATATAAATAAACGCGCCTCAGAAGACCTTCTTAAAATGTCTACATTAAAATCACCACATATCAATATTTGTTTATTCGTTCGAAATATTTTCTCAAGAATGACCTCCAAAACTTAAGTTGTCAAATTACATTTTATTTGTTACATCTTGAACCATGTTTTGTAGGCGAATTATTGGTCACGTCAAGACTATCGTCAGTTGGAATACAAAACATAAATAAACAATGTTTAGCAATGCTCAGTAATACTCAATAATATAGCTAATAATGTATTAGTGACAAGCGTTTCAAATTCATTGTAATGGGCTATGGAAGTTAATGACGCGATTCTTTAAACAAAAAATTTGTATGATTTTTCATCTTGAAAGCCAGACTGAAGATTACCATTTAAAAGGAACTAATATGGTCTGCGTCTTTTCTTGTGCGTCGATAATATTGATTGAGTGCCATTATTTGTCCATTCTTGTCATGTCTCGTCAGGAACAATTCACTTTTATGAACCACTAGATGAGTATAGAACGGCGACGACTATTACTGTAACCTCCCCAGCGTTATGATCATATTGAATTTAATTTACCCAAAATCTATCTAAAACATATGGCTCTCATATATCCTCATTGTTTTGACAAGATACTGAAATCTTTATACTTGTTTTGAGTTCGTCGAATTGAGGCCTTTTTCTCGTGGTATTAATTTCGCGGTACTTCCGCACAATTTTCCTCAATACGCAATATCTTGCTGGCAAATTACAACAATCAAGATCTGTTGAATATCTTGGCAGTAATGTTGCCTATCCGTTCTTCTTTCGCCAATAGGTGGACAATGGATTTGTTAATGGCTAACTAAAATATGTATAATTTATTCCTTTCGTCATGGATTTTTTTATGAAATTTCTCTTGTTATGTTATTTTTCGTGTCTTTTTCATATCTGAAATAGTTATGCACCAAAATAGTATCGTTGTGCGGATAGCAACTGTTCCTAAAGAAGAAGTAGGTGGATGGAACAAAAACTATTGAGTGGAAGCAGTTTTCATTGTCGAAACTGGGCCCACGGAACAGATTAAAGTAGGGCGTCGATCATCGCACGCGACTTGCTAACACTGCTACTATTCTTAGGGTTCTAACCCGACCACATATTTACATAAACGCACACATCAATAATACTTAATGAGCTGCTGAAACATATTTTTCAGTAGTTGTTGATTTTAGGTCGTCCATTAGTTTCTTAATTTTAATAAACATAATCCTAAACACGCACCTAGGTACATTTTATTTAAATAAAACGTTTGTGGGTAGTTTAAAATTATTCACAAGCAGTATTGATGTAATTTGGGATTATTTATTTGTTTTCCAAGAACTACTGAGTTTAGAACAAACAGTACATTGTATAACAATCAACAGGTGTAGCATGAATGGAAGGAATTTAGATAAACTCGCCCATGTACAACACATACCTACCGAGACATCGTGAGTGATGATACTGTTATCTGTCTTTACTTTTTAAGATACTTTTAAAAAGATTTTTGTTGCTGATAGTTATACTATATTTACGAGTTAGGTACATAAAATGTATAAGCAGGAATATTTTCACCGGTATATATTTTTTTGTTTCGATGAAAGACAGCTGAGTTTCGTGTCGGTTCTTTTCAGAAGGCACGCCGTAATTTAATAGGCTTACGCCCCAAATTGAATGAATATATATTTTTTAATCTTTTATATGTATATGGAGCCGTAAACTTGTACATCGCTGACTGGGAAAAATTACTTAACATTAGTCATACTGTTGATGTTAATTTCAACTTTCTCTCATTTATCTGCATGAAATGCGAGAGAGAGATTTGCTAAAATTATGTTTTTATCCGTGACTTGAGAATTCGTTTAGAAAGGACTCTGACTTGAATCAGTAGGCTCAAGTATAAAAAAAACCTTTATTTACCTTAAGATAGTCACGTGCCGCGATGTAAACAAACCGGTTCGCGAAGTTTACTGCAGTTCAATGAAACAGAGGGAAAGATGCTACTCACCATTTTCGCAGGAGTATCCCCATTCGTGGTCACCCATTGTCACTAGATTAGTTGTTACTGGTGGTCGGTGTGAGGATGTTGGAGTCGCGAGGTGTGTGCGGGGGGCGCGGGTGTTGTCAGACGCGTGCCGGCTGAGTGCACGGGAGAGCGTGGCCGGGTCGTGACTGCGTGCTAGTGCGCGGCGACTCTGCTTTATACAAGGAGGGCCGGAGTGAGGCGGCGGCGGACGCGGCAGCGGGCGAGGGCGCGGTCGGAGGCACTGCCGCACGCACGCGCGCCGCGGGTACACTACACACTGCGCCCGCGACGTCGCTCCGTCGCGTCGCTCGCTTCTAGCCCCACGCCGACGCCAACGTCGCTTTCTACATTTGTAATTACACTATTTACTCAATTGACACATGTCAATTCCAATCTAGTTATCGTTCCGCTTGTATTGACGCTAAAATTAGACTTGCCACTCATAAATAACGCACGTTATCACTGCATTTAGCATGACCTTGCGTTTTTTTGTGGGTATCGTAAGTAAATATGTGTCGTGGCTCATATTACAAGTAGACCAAATGAAGGTGATAAAGGCAGGGGATGCTCTATGTCTGAGATGATCGACTTGTCGGGAAGGTTACATGGCTATGTAACCTATATATACTTGATCAAAAGAAACCGAAATCTTCTTACACGTAAACCCTATCTTATAATAAAAAATGTAATAACTATTTTATTTTAGACTGTCGAATACAGTCCAAGGAGCTTATGGAGATAATCCAAGGAAGACACTACAAACCCTACAGAATATCTAAGAAAATAATTATCATGGTATCCATCGTAGATGCTAAGCTAGGAAGAGGCGGCAAGGAAAATATATAGCAAATTTTTTGTTAACATATGCTATCCTATATACAATTAATTGAACATCGGAGTAGGTTTCAGAATCATGGAGAAATAAGTATGGTATTTCAAATTTTTGCCCATAATTCGGCAAGAAAAATGTCACTTTGCAATGCGTTGAAATCTTTTGTATGTCCTTGAAGACGCCTGAGCAACGCGCGGGTACTGATTTTTTTTATTATTTTTGTTTAGACGCACATATTGCACGCAATAAAACTTTATGAAATACTCCTGCGCATTAAACCAATAAGTGCTCCAAAACTAACAGAGTGATAAAACTGTATTTTTACTCAGGCAAGAAGAAATCTTTATAGCTTTTATCTAGCCCCAACCCGCGGTTTTCCCCGCGTTTATTTTTTCAGAAATGAAAAAGTCGACACCATTTTCGGGTCGCTAAAATTAGTTTGAATATGAAAGTGTATCAGTCACCATTTTCAAAAAACACACCCCGCCCTCTGATCTCCCAATATGCATATACCGAACTAAGGTAACGTCGAGTAGGTTTTGACGTGAGACGTGCATCAAATTGTGCGCATTTATATGTAGGATTTAAAAACCGTGTCTGCTTTATTGACCGACTTTAAAAAATACACATGGCCTCGTTCAATGTGCTTAATTTATTTGTTATTCATACTTTTTCGACACAGAGGTAATACTTTATATGGTAAATTCCGAACAGATACAGGTTTAGCCCTTTACAAAAACCTGTAATTGTTTGCGGGAAGTACAATCGGGACTACATTAGTTAGCATGCTTACTTTAGTACAAAGTATACGTTTTAAACCCGACGCCATAAGCTACATTGTAGGCATGCAACGCAGCGTCTTACTATCTGTATCTTTGTAAAAGGTTGTGGTTAACCAGCTTCAATACATAATATAAACAACTTCATCACATGTAAATAGCAGTCAGATTTTTTTCCTTTTAAAATGCAATCTCTGAGCCAGCAATACATCGTACTCTTACGTGTGCTGTGTGCAACGAGTAGGTATTTGACCCCAAGATAACCTGCCTGACTACAACGGTACTTATATTATATCAGTAGGCAAAGCGACAAACGATATATCTGCATATATACATATTCACTTACACCCGGTAGTCGTAAATAGTTCGTTCCCATTGCACTTAGGTTCCTGAGGTATATGGGCGCTTGGAATATTTCCAAAAGCAATGAAAGCAGATGATAAAAAATATCACTCAAGTGACTAATGGAATCGAACACTTAAATTTTTTGTGTTTCTAAGTCATCTGAAAATATATCTGTTATCAAGATTCACAATTCTTGTAAGTCTAAAGTATCAAAGGAATCAGGGAAACTCACTGAGAATGAGTTTTCAAATGTACTTTTATTTAGTAAGGCATATAAGTAATTTTGCTTTTAGTTCATAGCATCTCGTCACTCGTGTTTTTCACTTCGAATAGTTCTAAATAGAACACAATAACCGCTAAGCATCAGGCTATAGGCCACCGCTTGATTATATTGTTTATTATAATTTGTAACGAATATGTAAAGCTTTGAGCGCACTTTATATTATTATCATTAAAAAAATCTATTATAGAGGGGTATTAGGTACTATAAAATGATGAGATTATGACTACACGTATATTGAAGGCTTGAAGGATAATAAGTTTACGGCTCGACCACAGTTCCTAACCGCGGGGTTTCTCGAAGTTTCCAACTCCCTCTATGAATGGAGTAGGTATTCAGATGAAATTCTATTCATATGCACAAATTTTACCCATAAATATTTTTGTTTTATTTAGTAGTTCTAATGTTTCCTCCTTCCTTTCAATCTGAAACAAATGCATAGTTTGTGTTTTAATTAATAAGATAATTTGGAGTTAAAAGAACCATTTACGTCATATAGTTTGTAAACCCAATCCCAAAAATTCGATCGATTCAAAAATACTATTGGAGATTGTAGCGCCAGTCGTCCCACTACGCGACGAATCTACCCACGCCCTTCTACGCCAGCGCTACGCCATATTGTTTATCGGGCAATCCTAAGCATCCAACGACAACCAAGTCTAATACTGTGAAATTGTTTTAATGCTGAGGCTTAGTACAGTTCAGTACCCCAAGTAGGGTTTTTACTTTTGCCCTGTTTGGATGTCGATGAAAATTGTTGTATACCTAATTGTAAGCCTTAGCATTACTACATTATACTTGAGGCACAGGAGTTTTGTACGACCGCCATGATTTCATACAGGCAAACCGCACACAGTAACATCATCAATTGCATAGGCGGGCATTTGTGTAAAAACAATGAACGCCCAAGTTTCCTTACGTTACAAGACGAGAAGGCGAATGAATCGTTTACTGTCTACGCTTTAATAATATTAGGAAATATTTGTGGATAACAAACGCGAAAAGTGAAAACTAAAATATTATACGACGCTCTGCTATAAGTAGAATTCATGTGACTACGTGGTGACGTAGAGTGGTGTTGTGTAGCTGTTTCAGATATCCAGATCTATACACATTATTGAATATTTCAGATTTTGCATACGAGTCGCGGGCAAAAATAACTAAACATTATCGAGAAGTTTCCAATTATGTAAAGTTGATGAGTTCTTTAGTTGACTTTAAAACGCATTTGCATTGAAACAAAAGATTTAAGTAATGTTAATTTGAGAATAAAACATAATTATGAGTTTACCTGCGTCAATACTCAGGAATATACATGTACCTCATTATGAAAGAACTGCGGAGGCGCCTTGTAGTATTTTGTCTTACTTTATGGTTAAGAGCACTCAAAATAATATTGAAAACGCGTTTTAACAGAACGTATTTTCGGCTACAACAGTTTAGTATAAATCTGGCGTAAACTTCCGAAGAAATATAAGTACTTTGGAAATTGAAAACAGCTATCAGGAGCGAGCAAGTGTTGATGGGTATACTAGCATCTAACGTTCATGTAACAATAAACACACTTCTGGAAATGGCGTGTGTTACTAATTGAAGCTGGAAACCAGGAAATAGTCTGTCAGAGTAAGGCTCTACGTGACTCTACGAGCATATAATTCTCCTCAATAACCTCCATATGATACGGAAGTATATAACACATATATAACGTGTTATATTACTTTGAACTTACATCTTGTTTTTTGGTTGTGTTCGATTTTCGCAAAAGTTTCGGAACTTATCTTTTTTCATCCGTCAAGAACCGATCTCATGTAGGTGTTGTGTTAAAAAATTGTCATAATATTAGAAAAATGCGAAATTCTGAAAAAACATTTTATATATTTTCGTAGCATCTTAATAACTTGATGCTAATGATTATTTTAGAAATTATATACGCTCACGCCATCCCAGAAGGGTCCCCGAAGGGGTAAGCAGAGGTGTTGTACAACAACACTCACATTTCACCGAATATGTTTAAGTGCCAACGTGACAGAGGGTGAGTCCATCGCCGTCTCAGGCACTATTCATACTCTTTGAATTACTTCTCAGACATGCAGGTTTTCTCACGATGTTTTCCTTCACCGGAAAGTACGTTAGAAATTACGAGTAATAAAATACTTGTATATTTAGTAGGTACTTAAGTGTAAAACTATGACGAGTTCTTGTCATCTTCCTTTATATAAAGGTAGTAGCTGTGCCCCGCGGCTTAACTCGCATAGATTTAACAATAGCCTTAGCCATATGTTATTCAGTGAAAATGTAGTGAATTTAAATTGATCCAGATTGAGTTACAAAAATATAAACATAAAACGAATAAATCAAAGCTTATCATTAGATGTAAGTTACTCGTGAATACAAATAATGTATCCTAAGGTAGCGTGTAATAGCAACAATTAACTTGGTTAGCGAACTTAGAGAGTTTAGATTAGACTTCAAACTACTAAAGTATAGTTTGGCGCACACTTACGAGTAACTTTACTTTATAGCACGAAAATCCGCCCGCCCATGTAGGTGACCGCCATTCGACTACGTTAATAACATCCTACATTACTCCCCATTTTAAAATATAAGTCTTATGTTTACATCAAATTATTCATTTGATATTTATCAAAGAAGTATAAGTATATAAAAAAATATTTTTACTTCAGGCAAGTGACATAGGTTCTACACACAGACCATAGGAAGAAACCTTCCGTGAATTATTGTTGTATGTACGGTGACAGAATAATAATGTTGTACATCAATTTACTGTTTAAGATTTATGCCTTTGGTTAATAAGTTGGACACCCCTCGTCTAGATATGAACGTATATCAATATACCTTACAAATTCGCTTAATATTCTACCTTGACTTCCCGTGACTGATTGATTAGTGATCGTCACAAAAAGTTGGAACGTATCCAGCGAGCATAATAAATTAGATTCATTTTATTGACGTTTTAAATGCTTTTTTAAAACAGTATCAATAAAAAAGATTTAAATAAGTCCGAACGGCCACACGTCACTCTTCTCTACGATTTAGATACAGTCTGTTAAAATGAAATGTAAGTATACCTTTCTTATTTTTATTTAATAAATGTATTGCACACGATTGTGACGTTAGTTTTATTATTAAATTTATGGAGTGGTGTTAAACAACTTGTTATATATTTCGGCCCGATTGTGTGCAAGGCCACGAGAACAACGAAAAAAGGCAAAGAGACCTAATACAATGTGGTCGAGAGCGTGTTGCTGTTTGAACAAAGCAGAAGCGTTATTCTGTAAGATATCTCCACGGCGGTGGCGAACTCGACGTTAAGTGATCAGTTTCAACCATACGAAATTTAAATTTATCCCGCATGTATTAAGAAACTGAAAATGATTTACTCAGTTTAGGCCCTGGTAAGGCACTTATGAATGTCGAGGAATTTACATGTTTTTTTATGGTTGATTGTATATATACGGTCTTGTACACCATCGAGATATCTCACAAAAAAGTGTAATGGTCTTATTGCCATGACAGTTTGGCTATGTGACGGTAACAGTAGGTACATCTGTCAATCTATCAGGGCACTAAGAGGTCATGGTGGGCCCCTGATGATTGGACATTGAAAATACCAACACCATTTAGTTTCACAGCCTAGAAGGCTATAAAACAATTTAGGTTTCTTTAAAGCACGACGTACAATCAATTGGGAACTCATTCGCTTCTACTTTGATTCCGGACACAAGCACGGAAATGCGTTCGTTAGGAATCTAAAGCATCAATTAGATCAAAGAATAGTTTAATTTCAAAAGTAAAACGAATAAAGTAATATTTTATTGAGTGAATATAATAATTATTTTTGCAGTATATTTATATACCGCAACGCAATGAACACAAGTGGAATGCCTTTAAATGTAGGTAATCAAAAGTACTTTTTATTTTAAGTTCAGTAGTAATTACATTGAAAGTCTAATGATATACTGAATTATAATAATATATACATCGATTACGCGTAACATTACCTACTTGTAGAAAGTACTTGAGTACGTACGTAAAGAGATAGTATTGCTGATAAGGGAAGAAAAGTAGAGGGTTATTTACTTATAACTTTAGAAGCATGTATGTCATTTATTAAATATCGTTTTCTTCTTATTAAATATCTTTGTCTTAAACAATAGGCGGGAGGTATAAAGCCTGGTCATCGTACTTACCATATCAGTCGACCGCTCTTAGTGATTTTGGTCACCCGGATAGGGTCGCTACCAGCAATTCCAATAGAGCATGCTAATTCACGAAAATGCTCCATACATCTGAATAACGCTGAAAATAATGTTTGCGAAAGTATATTGTTGTTCGTAATTTTAGTAGATGTCTATTAATACTAAATATAAAATATGATAAATTATGATAGGTTAATAAAGCTTGTTACGGCTAAAATTATTTTTTTCTATCACTAGAACTTAATTATTCACAGTTCACTTAAAACGAGATAAGTACAACAAAAAAATTATTGCCTTCGTGAAACGTTATGTAACCTTCTTATAAATCAACTAATGATCATAATATGTTATCTTAACAATATAAGGTTATGATTATGTATAGTAAGTTACAAGCGAATATCAATATCAGTCAATATACTCATTAGTTATAAGTTAACGATATATCGGTGACAGTTCATTATTATGTAGCCACTCCATGATTAAACGTAATTTGTTACGTGCTTTCCATTATGTATGAACTATGACAGTCGGACTATCAATGTAAATAATAGAGGATATACTGCTGTATTGTGTGTAAATTTCACAAGTGACAATATGTCGGTCTTACCTTACTTATCGGTATTGTTTCACTTAAAAGGTTTGTGTATTTTACTGTAGGAGTAATCAAAGTGACAAAATCAAAATCGTGGTGATTTTGACGAAATTGCTTAGTTTGTGGTGGAACAAATCTATTTTAATCAATTAGTTACTGGATGTTTGCATTAATATGTACAAGTACTCCCTTTGTACAAGGTGAATGTAAAACATTCATGATATAATACTCTTACAAGGAATTGAACGGCACGTTTTCCTTTGAGCATTTTATTCTACTTACTGAAGAATGATTGCAGAGATGATGACTTGCATTCAATGTACAAGTTACCTAAGTAGTGCTTACTTACCAACATAAATATAGAGCAATCACGGTTGAACAACGTTTCTTTAAAGATGACAATGCCATGCAAAGTGGGTGTAGAAAATAATTAAATTCTAAATCATTGGCGTACATTATCGCTGTCGCGGATAACATAAATCACAGGCACTGACTACTGTGTGCCGTAGAGACTAACAAACAGTTGTAAAACAGCATGACTTAAGCCAGATGCAATACCTTACAATCATACGATCCCTAATTTTTCTACTAAACTATAAAGTACCTATTGTATGATAAGACCACAGTATTAGCATGTCCAAGCTAATTTTAAAACCACGCATGTGCACCACAAACAGCCCGAAATATCGGATTAGCGCTTCTGATACTTTACTAACAGTCTTACCATGAGCTCTTATTGCCACGAAAGTTTCAGTCCCTATATATGGACAGTTGTATAATACATGTAAAGTTGCACATGATATTGCTGTCAGCCAGCGGAATTTTCATGACAATAAGAGCTTACGGTCCAGCCGCAAAGCCCAGTTTGTCATCTAAACTATCTAGTAATCTTATGTATCAGATTTTTTTGTGCCAACGTTTACGTTTCACTTTGTCTGCCAGTCACTTGTTTTCAGGATAGTCTTCTTTACCTTGTCGAGACAAAGCAAACAAAAGCATTTTAGTCTACTCTAGTATACAGAATCATCGCGGCATATTAATAAATCATTTTTGATTCTGGGACTTGGATAAATACGACTTCATATTATGAAAGCTAACTGCCAAACAAAATATAAACGATATATTTAAGAATCAAAGAGGAATGGTGGAAAGATTTCACAAATGAGACGCCTGGACGTATTATGTTCATTTTTATTTTGGTAAACATGTTTGATTTACTTATACAAATATTCAAATTTATTTAACTTAAATAACCAACAAAACGGTTGAAAACATTTACATCTATTATCATCATATACAAATTTAAACAAGACTAGTAATCGCACATATCAACTACCTAAGTCGTAAGTATATTAAAACATTTCAGACTTCGTGAAAAGTGTTTTAAAAGGCACGATTTAATAGTATATGTTTTAAAGGCACTTAAAACAACAGGCAGTCACTGACTTTACAAAATATTAACTGCGAATGCGAGTAGTACATTACAATTATTTTTAAAATTCTTATTTGTATTTTAATTTTTTAGCCAGTCATATACGAGGGTAATATATCTAGACACTTATTTACGTTTTACCTAGGTGTTTTCACAAACTGCTTACAATTTACTCAATTATTTATTTTAGGTAAGATTGTATCATAATAATAATAATAATAATATTTTTAAGGGCTCTTTGAACACAGTAAATGCATTTATCGCCATCAACCTTCTGCAGGTTTATTTGGGATGTATATTTATTGCGGTAATGCAAATCTTTTCTATCGGTAAAAACCATAAACATTTAATTACGTCTCTATTAAAGTTCTTAAAAATAACTAAATAATACTGGATTTAACTTAACACTAGTAAATGCATACGTATCATACGTTTTAAAATATACCTTATATCTAATGAGGAGCTTGTAAAATGATTTGGCAAGATAAAGTTTCCTACGTTCTTACGCGGCAGTAGCGTATCACTTGTGTCGAAGAACGCAGCCGTAACGGAGGCATCAAATTAAGTCGGAGCTAGGGGTGGTAGTGGGAAGGTCGACATAGTCCATGACCTCCCAGTGTTTCTCAGGCTCGTCGGGCATATGTGGGGCTAGGACAGTCCGGCCCAGGGGCAGCCCTGCCTCGTCCAGCGACAAGTAGGCCCGCAGCGCCGCCTCGGCTGCTACGTCGTCGTCAGATGACAGCGCTCGCGCGTTGAATGCACCGCTCACATCGTGGCCCGGCAGCTCCCAAATATGCCATTGCGGGTTCATTTTGAAATTCTGTGAAGACAAATAAATATGCTCACACCACTCGCACAATCACACCCACTTTTCACCGAAAATGATTAAGTGACAGATTGTGAGTACATTGCCGTACATAGGTACTGCCTGAGACGGCATAGTTTTTGAATTTATTCCCAGGCATATAGGTTTCATCACGTTGTTTCCTTCACCGAAAAGTGAAATCACTCCACTTAAGTTTTTGGAGAAACTTTGAAAATTGGTTTAGACCGTTGTGATTTAAAACTTGCGACCAATTAAAGGTGTTATTGAATATATTCAAGGAGGTAAGATTGATTCCCCGAATTAGACAAGAGGCACAGAATTATCGTACACGGCGGTGTAATAGAATGGCTTAATTAAAGTAGGAATTGGCAGCAAGAGTTTAATGATGAAGTGAATATACTTGATGATGACTGAGAAAGCGATAAAGTAAATATATATTTTTTGTTTCGTATATTACTTTGGTCGTGATTTTACGGATATTGGAAAACATAAAATTTCAGTATATGTTTCATTATAATTAACATACATGAGTGTACAAAGTAAAATAGATATTATACGACATCACGACATAGTGTCGTGTTTGCGGTGACTTGATTACAATTTGTTACATTTATAGTGGTACCTATTTTAAGAACTTAATTGCAATTTAATGAGTATGCATATGTGGGATAACTTCTATTAGAAAACCAGCTAATACCTTCAAATTCATTGAAGTACACTGGACTGCTTGAATCAGATCAGCTTTGTGTCAAAGAAGCATTCTGAACATTCTTTAGCAATCGCATTGAATTAGTGGTAAGAAAATATGTAGGTACTAAGTATTCGTTATCTTTTAGCTTAGGAAAGCTATGAGCGTTATAATAACTTCTTGTAAATAAATAAAAATATCCCCCTTTTGTGACTGTGACAATAATTTTAATTGAAAAAAATCATAACCAGAGAGATGGTGACAAACCTACCGTCCTGTGACAATCAAGTAGGCATATCCGTCCATCCGTGAAATAACGAGTGTCGTAATACCTTTGCCTTTTTGGCTTCATTTTAATTACAAACATTACATGCTTTAATCGGTGACGGTTTCAGTGATAAATGTTTGAGGTGTGTACGAACCCTAACACAACAAAAGAAACTTCGCACTTATCTATCTATCTTCTTTTTTATATATAAAAATGAATCCCCATTTCCCTTGGTCACGGCATCACTCCTAAACGGCTGGATGGATTTTAACGGGACTTTCACTAGCAGATAGCTGATGTTTCAAGGAGTGTTTAAGGCTAATTTTATTTTAAAAAATACATTACAAATTAACTCTACGCGGGTGAAACCGCGGGGCACTGCTAGTCTTATATATAAAAATGAATCCCCATTTCCCTTGGTCACGGCATCACGCGTAAACGGCTGGATGGATTTTAACGGGACTTTCACTGGCTGATGTTTCAAGGAGTGTTTTAGGCTATTTTTATTTAGAAAAAAATATAAGGGTTAGACTAAACCGAAGCGTTAGCGTAGTTTTAAATATAATGCCTTTCTTGACATTTAATATGTTTGGTGTGAATATTTCGAGCGCTGTGGCGAGTGATTAAATATTGTATATTTTTAGTTTTGAACTCCCAACAAAGAATTTAAAAACAACAGCTTCTGCACAAAAATAACAGCTTCTGCAGATTCAGGTCAGATAAATGACGTAACAAAATATATAACCAATTTCAAATTCCTTTTTTCATACCATCGCTGTTTGCAATGCTGCTTTACATGCAAGTACAACTTTCCGATTTATTTAAAGATACTGCAACTGAAATGTAATGAAATATAGAGGTTATGAAGCCAGACAACCAAATTCCGGTCAAGTGGTATATTTAATCAGGAATAAATTTTGAATGCATGCAAAAACTAAATCTGAATCATTTGTAAGTAGGAACGTCATGATTACTTTGGTATTAAAGTAAGTACAAATAGTTTGCGGCTTCCAAACATTGGCTTAATGAAGTATCATATTAAACCTCAGGTTTGTACAAAAACCACTAACAAATTATTTGATTACGTCATCTGGTTTGCTATGCTAATAAAAAAAAGTTCAGAAAGTAATCAGAGATTCGGATTAACAAAGCAACGTGAAACTAAGGACATTTTATTAATTACTAAAAATATTTTATGCAGTAGTCATTATTTTCTAAATCATGTCTCACAACGAGAAAGTATAAATGCTGGATTTGAATATATAGACTTATCATCGTTTAAAAAAATACATCACAACTTCTTAAATTCAGCATACAGACGCTAAATGAAATGTCTCTTGCTAGATAACGAATCCTTTAATGTCATATTTTCAAGTAAATGCTTTCATTCAATTTCATGTGGGAATACTTATATTTCAGATAATTTCTCATTTATTTTATCTCCGAGTTACGCGAGGACGCACATGTGTGACTCATCTTGTGTCTAATGATATTCTTGTATCAACATTAACATTTTTGAAACATGGCGAAATCGTACCGTTAATAAAGCTACCGATTAGTTGGTTTGATTTTCCCCGTACATTCCATTACCTAAAATAATTTGTTTATTGTATTTTTATTCATTTGCCTGTACCTAATATAGCGATAAGTAATCGTAATATAAATGGACTTGACATCTCCTCCACCTCATCAGGTGGAGGAGGAAAATGTTTCGGATATCGTGGATACTTTATGGCCTAGTCCGAAGCTGAGTATAATAAGACTCTCCGAGCTCCGAGGTTTCAGCCGCGGTAGTTCCAGTGCACGATCTACTTACTAGTCAGTTCAAATCCTTCCGATTTATAATACTTATTAGAATATTGAAGAACAGATGATATAAGTAACGTTTATTAATAAAGTAATTTTCATATAAACAGCTTAAATTGTTTATAATGAATAGCTCCTATTACAATGCAGCGCCTGCGCCATGATATACATAGTACGTACAATTAACACATGCCCTTGTGTACTTCCGCCGTATGGGCTTAACTTAGCTGCTCATGTATACGCCTATCATGCATGCTAACGTGCACTCTTTATTGCACATATGTACTTACACACATGCCTACAGTACCTACCTGCCTTCTCTATTCAGTTCAACGCCTATCATAATCGCTATCTTAGTTCCTTCTTCTATGAGTGTCAATTAAGATGCAATATTAGGTTTCGTATGTACATATTACTTTTATTTTTAAGTGGTATCAGATATATAGCTTCTTTAAATAGACTGAGAGCACCTGGGCCCCAAGGTAAGGTAGACACCGCTTAGACCGCAAACACCGCAGATTTATATCCGTATAGTATATATCGTATATCTGTACGTATGTATGTAGACTCACATAAGTCTATAATAATAAAGTTAAATAACTAAAAGATAAACAAGAAATCGTATCTACAATCATACTGTCTTTATACAAAACTTTTTACCAACGAATAAAATGAAGTGCAAATAAATTACATTACAAAACAATACTCATTAATCTTAAGGGTAGACTAATGTTTCTTGATTAGTTAGCGAGAAGTAGTTATAATAAATAATCAAGAATTTACAGCAATTAATCACCGAGCAAAGTGTATTCTTTTATACATCTTAATAGTCTCATGACGTTTAATAATGATCTTATAAATTTCCCTTTCCGAAAACAATTAGCCTCTTATCAAGTGACGTGGGCTCTGCTCTGTTGACACGGTTCTAAATCCTGTTGTCTCACAATCACCCGAACAAACTTAAACTTAGCTGTATTTTTCAATCATCATCTCAGTAGGTACAGCCAACAACTAAAGTAAAAAATCATTAATTATATTTTTGAAGACTTAAAATGTATCTCAAATACAAGATGAAGATTATCAACGAGGTATCAGCAGTATGTATGGTGATTATGAATAAAATAAACAAGCTCGTGGCACAGTTGCTATTGCGCATATGATTCGATCAGTGAAGTTAAGCAACCATACGCCTAGCCAGTAGTTGGATGGGTGACCGCCCGATTTCCCTCCGTGCCTCGGAGAGCACGTTAAGCCGTCGGTCCCGGTTGCCAATTTAAACATCTTTGGCAATCGTTACAGGTCAGTCGGAGGCCTAAAAATAATCTGACAACTGGTTTAACCCAGATCACAGATTTTCCTCCTAAATGGGGTTGCGAAGGTCAGATGGCAGTCGCTTCGTATAAAAATCAGGTGATCAGCCACATCGGGTTGAATCAAGTGCCGACCCCAACAATGTATGGGATAAGGCCAGGGAGATGATGATGATGTAAAAATATTAACCAACAAGGTGACACCACTTGGTGTTGTGATAAACTCAAACCACAAAATAATACACTCAACAACAAGTGTAGTAGGTAAGTTCTGTTTGCTTAACGGTTTACGACGTGTTTAAGTAAGGTTAAAGATCATATTTTAAACTAGCTGTGCCCCGTGATTTCACCCGCGTAGAGTTAAGTTAATTTCATGGGTGTCCCGCGGAACCCGTATGCTTTTTTTTAATAATAGTAACCTAAGTTACTCCTCGTAACATTAGCTATCTGCCAGAGAAAGTCAGACAGACAGACAGACAGACTGACAGAAAAAAGATAAAATTTTTAAAAATTGGTTTTTTTATGACAGAATCGTGTATATGTACTTTCATATACATTTAGTGACAAACTGTAATTTTGGAATTACAAACAGACACTTCAGTTTTATTTATCTGTATAGATATATAGATATAGATGTATAAAATTTCTCATAGACTCATAGACTGTAAGCGAAGCTCATAACGAATTGTCCGTTTTTTAAAGAAAAATATACTTATGTCATTAATAAGACGTAAAAATTTGGGACTGCTGCTTAATTTTCAAGCAAAGTCTGTATCCACGGCGTAAGATAATAGTTTATCAGTGATTTTGTCGTTGGTTGTAAATGAGATGAACAACATGTTTAATCACACCATATTATCATATGTAAACAGTACCTAGACGCGTCAGAATTGCTGAATGTTAATTAATCATGGCCCAATTGAAACGTCTTGATTATCGTGACAAATTAGCTAACAGTTTATGAGGAGTCGGTGACGCACGGGCGAAGTCCAAACGATCCTAAGGTATATTAGTGTTTGACAACTAAATATTGAACAAAACACGCGGTTAGACGAAGCACGTGACGATGACGTTGCAGGCTCTAGAATATTTTCCTCTAAGGTAAATCTGACTTAATATTATAATGCTGTCTACACAAACGGGCAGTAAAACAAGTGAAGCATTGAAAGTAAAATCATTATCTAACGATAAGCTTCAATAGGCACGCTGATAGTATGTAAGAATGTTACTTATTTCTGAAATTTAAGTTAGTTAAATTTTTTTCAAAGATCTTCAAGTTTTAATTTTAGATTACCATGCTAACAATGAATCATCACGGGTGAGCAAATGCATTGCTAAAGAATAAGGATAAATGAACATTCGCTTGAGAAAACAGATGAATACCCTAAATTAGAGAGATCTTAAGAAGCATCCTGGCCAATGCGATACGGTGCTATGTTATGGAGCTATGAGCTAGGATATCAGTTCAAAGCAACTGTGGATGGGACACTGGTGGTGCATCAATCCTGTGCATTTGTGACTAAACCTCTGTTCCAGCTACTGTAAGTAAGGCACGTTATTATCAACGCCCCACCGACTTCACCTCTCGATCGAAGGCACGTGAAGGCTGAAGCTTCAGTAATATAATACCTTAAATTCGTAATCTATACAAAGCAATATTAAGCGACAGCTGAACTTTTTGTCACGAAAAAATAGTCTATGCGGCCGGAGTCGCGGGCGTATCATTATTGTGGTACTTAGGTATATAAAAAAGACAACCTTCGTCAAAATCGGTGACTTTGATTGATGATAATCATTGGAATTAGACGATTCTATTTACTTGTGGTCTGGCAATACAATTTGCCATCGTCATGCGCGAATGCGGTTGACTCGACATCTTCTTCAAACAAAAATAAAGACTTACCATAAATATGTAATCCCAAGCTAAAGTCTAAAACAAACCCCTAAATTAGGTCGGTTTGTCAGCGTTAGCCAAACTAGGAATTGTAAGACATTTTTATCTCGGACTGGTCCAAACGTTATTTGGTGTGTGGGTGGGTATATTCAATATGTGTACATCAACAACAATGTGTATATTCCAATTTGAAGAATACTTTGTAAGCGGTAGTGGTTGGAGTACCTACTTCAGATTTTACTTCGGGACCGATAGTATTAAAACACTTAACTTGCGCCTCGGTTAGTGATCAGAGCAATGTTCGGATTAAGAATATTTGATTGAAACAAAGCACACACCACGGGGACTTCTCTTCTCAAACTTTCTCCTGCAACTGTATGCATCTGGTTCAATATGGGAAAAATTTGGAACTATATCGTGAAAGCTAGGTATTACCTAGTTTTCACTTTGTCCCACATAGTGTATAAAAGTTACCTCGGGTAGGCAATGATGCTGCAAGCAGTAGTAGTCAGTGGTGCCGTCATGATGGCACCAGGTGCCGTCCGGGAAGTAGGGGTCGAGCCCCGCATCATTGAGCTCCACCCGCGGCGCGTAGAAACCACCACCAGCCGCGCGCCGGCAGAACACCGCGCACCCCATCCACATCCGAGCTGTGCAACACAACACCATTGAACTAGCTTAAACATGAACCACCCCTTTAACGAACCACTTCTCTCTGAAGTCATCAAAGTCAAGGTAAGATTGGTGTCATTAACAGTGAAAAGTGAATGTGCTCATACTGGGATCATGAGGCGCCTGTAGTCCTCCCCCGCGCGGATCGAGGTGCGGCAGGCGCTTCGCGTACTCGCCACACTTCCGCGAAGCCACTTCATTCGCAGCAGAACGCCGCTTCTTACCACACACCTGAAGAGTAGAGCAGGAAACATATAAGACCCAGAATTTGTGGAGATTATATTGAAGAGAATATATGAACCTTTAATTTATATTTCAACAGTGGGAGCGTATGTACATCGACGTATTAGACGTACTTTGGTATCATCGCACAGGATGACGTCATAGGCGGCGCCGGTGCACCCTTGTATCTCATTGCACTCGCGGCGCCTCTCGCGGAAGCCATGCCCCTTTATAGTGCACCCCGAGCGGCAGGCTCCTGCGGCCCACGGCCCCCAGCCGGTCTTATTGACAGCCCCGCCGCCAGTTACGCCGGACCCGCCAGTGTCGCCGGGGGCGCCAGCCGGGGGCTGCGTACTTGATGGAAGTTGGCTAGCTTGCACGCACTCGCCCCCTTGACACCACTGAAACACAAACATTTGATTCGCTGGGAGTTGGTTTTTCGTTGACAAAATGGTATCATTTTGTAATTATACTTTAATAAACTCTCACACTGACTACTCACTTATTATGAGTAGGTATCGAGGGAAAATTATTTGCAAACTTGTTACTTTTGTAAATAAATAGCTTCGATGTAGCCGTGTTTTAATTCACGTAAATAATATATAAAAGGGTTGGAGTTACATACATTCATGAAATTCAGACACAGGAATAGGTGCATTGGGTAGATGGACAGGGTAGATGGGAGGGTAGACATTACTTATTTTGATGTTTCGTAGATGTAGGCGCGTTGGTGTCTTTTAGAAGATAATAACTTGAAATAGTTTGACTACGAGGAAACATCCCGTATTTTAATTTATTTAAAGAGTAAAAAACACTATTGCTTAGGCCATGGAGTTTTAAAATTTAAAAAAAAATAGTGATTTACAACGCAAGCTTTACGTTGAAGATTTTGCGGGGATTTCGTATCCACATAGCAAACACACAAGAATTGGTGTGCCTGGTGTGGTAAAAAGTGCGTGTCGTTTTTTACCTTTATTTGATTTAAAATATGATATAAAATGAGTGTTTACCATGTTGTCCCCGCAAGGCGTGCCTGGCAGCGCTGGCCCCGCGTAGTAGTAGCCGGCGCGGTGCGGCGAGCGGCAGGACAGCTGCGCGCACACCTCCCCGCCGCTCGACGGAGACGCATCTCGATCTCGAAGTAACACCTGTAACACATCAACAAAATATATGTTTAGAGGAATCTAAGCATTTATAAGCCAGAATATAATTATTCGCGTAAGATTAGTTAGTGGATACTAGTACTGCTGTAGCGGTAACAAGACTACATTTTGAATTAAATAAGAATTAAAATCAAAAGTATGCTCAACGATTTCTCCCTTTCAAGACATGAAGCTGTCTGCTGAAGAAATATATCAATGCGCAAGTGACATTCCTGATTTTGTAACCGCTCATTCAACTGTAGTTTACTACCTTGCGGGCTGTCTGCTTGATTGTCACCAGTAGAACTAACTAATGACAAAACGGGAATTCCAAATTCCCGTTTTGTCATGCCCCGTTGCCAAATATATTAGCAGCGAAATAAACAATTACACCTAACGTACTTCACACTGTTTCTTAGCATTCCACACAGCACCGGGCGCTCCGTCGTATCTCTCGTGTCTCAACTCGTCCGGTGCGTCACCGTCGTCGCCTCCATCCAGAAGGCAAGTTGCCCATCTGCGTTCAGGCAAAGTCATATACAGTAGCCTAGGACGTTTTATAGCTCATATGCTTAGCATTACAATGAAGCGACTTAACACGCTTACGCAACCTTAACTTGATAATACTGTACCGAGGAAGCGATATCTTTATGGGTACAGACACCGTTAAAAGTTATAAGCGAATAACTGCGAATGTAAATTTAATCGCGTCCCATCATACAAACAGACAGAGTCACACTCGTAAAATTGCATACATAATAATTTCCTACAGTGCATTCAAGATCAGCGCTCAATTCATGATAGAACCTTATCACATCAAAGGCTTGATCTGAAGATTCATGATCATACTTAAAGCGGAAAGGTTAAGTTCACCCATGGAACACTTATCAGCCAAAAGCTTATGTTAATGTTAATACCCACTGCAAATCAGCGGCGACACGTGCGCTGCAGGCAGACCAGGAAGCCTCGCCGTTGGTGCCGCGGGACGGCGACATGATGTAGCCGTCGCGTGCGCAGCTATTGCCCGTGCCGTCGTGGTGCATGCCCAGGCTGGGAAACAATTCAAGACCGCTATCAGGTATTGTAAAAATCAAGGACTCTTCATTAAGGGGTCCAGATTGACTCAAGATTAAAATAAATATTTTAAATAAATCTGTGGATGCAGTATTTGTTTGGAAACTGGATGTGGATTTTGAGGTTTAAATGTTTGAGGCACCTGCAATATACTGAAGCCTAGTGATGGGTTGAAACGTTAAAAGGACGTCTCATAAAGCGTACAATGAAATTGGATCGCTACTCAATAGTCTGCTTTGGAAACCAAAAGTCCGTGTTATTTCAAATGTGATAAAACCAAACATAATAAGCTACTTAAGAGATTCCTTTCAATGCAAAAGTATAAGAGAAGAGAAGCACCGACTTGTGTCCGATCTCGTGCGCGAGGATGTAGACGGAGGTGAACCCAGCGGAGGGGTAAGGCCGGCCCAGCAGGTCCGTGGTGCCGAATTCAGAGACGACGCACGCATGCGCGGGCAGGCACACGCCACCCACCGGCGCCAGACCCATCGTCACACCGTTACGGTGACCACCCTCGTCCGAGTAGAAATCCAAACTGGAACGAACAGGGAGAATACATTGATTTATCACTGCTAATAAGTAGTAAGCTGTTGCTACCGGACTAGCTGTAAGTACCGGACGTACGCAAGTCCTAAACTGTTCATAAAATTAAAACGAATTTCGAGTCACAAGACAGAAATTGCAACTTCTTCATTGCCTTAATAGTCAACCTTTTTTTTTGTCTTCTACATAAAATTGGTATAATCTTCTCAGCTTCCCAAACAAAAGGCAAGAAGGATCAGATCAGACAAAAGGGTTGTCGCCATGTCGCCGCTCTAAGAGATGCAAGTATACTCACCACCGTTGATTTTGAAGTTTGCTACACATATTATGCGTTTTAATAATTTTGATTTGAACAGCTTTATAGCAATAGCAACCTTTATGACTAACCCCGAGAGTAGCAGTGCCATGTCCCAATGCAGGGGATCATCGTCATCGTCGACGTTCAAGGTGCGTTGGTAGGCACAGAAGGCGTCGAGCAGGCGGCCTCGCTCTGCGTGCGCGGGCAGGTCGGCCGGCTGCGCGCGCAGCAACGTCAGACGCACCAACGACAGCTGGATGTGCGTGCCCAGGGATCGATGCTGGTAGAGTGCTTGCACCTGTTACAATGATTACTGCGCAATCACTATTTAACCTCTGCTTACTCTAACTGGGACTATTCTGAGCGTGAGCATATTTTCAAACCGACATCAAAAAAGGAGGAGGTTTATTAATTCGACTGTATGTTATTTTTATGTTTCTTACGACTGGGTGCACCAAATTGGATGATTCCTATTTGTTTAAAACTGGTGCTAACCGCGTGGTCCCACTTCAAAAATCGTAGTGCATTTGTTCATTTTTAATTAAGTATTTTAAACCATATTTAATGAAAGTCTGCAGTCGATCTGAACATGGAGTCAAAAGTCAGTCGAACTGGCACTTGTCAACGAATCTCAAGACTCAAACCCCAAACACCTGGTGTGATTAAGGGTTGTGACTTAGTTACAAGTCCTCTGTGCAAATAGTTTTTTTTAATTAGCAATTACAATAGATAAATTAACCACCTTCAAAATGTGAAAAATAAAATTATATGAAAAAAAAAGTAATTTATTTTTCCTCTTCTTGTTAGCGGTTTTTTTTATAATTTGAACGACTTTCAGAAAGTTCAAAGAAATAGAGGATCCATTTTCTAAGCGTATGTTGATTTTACATTACACTCACCTACTTAGATAACTTGTCAAGTTGGTTTTTAAAATTAATTGTAGGTCAAGTCCCAAACCTAGTGAGACTTGAGTGCTTGCTCACAAAACAATGTCAAAGTGTGAATAAATTTATTAGTCATAAGATTTCCTCATATCGTTGCTTATAATACGTTAATCAATGCGGCGACAACGTACTTTACCTGCCTACTCATACAATGAGACCTAGATTTATTATTACCAACACATAAAATGAGATCAGTTAAAATTGCAAAACGGACATGGTGTTTTAATTTATGTGTGTTGTGATTTCTGGAATACTTTTTTAATACTTATATTATTTCGTTCATAAATTGATGACATATGTGATACTATTAAAAACAGATTATCTAAACTTATTGAGATATTTGTTGAGTTAACCTACCCCGTTGATGTAAGCCAAGAGCATGTCTCGTAAATCAGCTTCATTGTAGTTGAGGTACGGGTGGAAGATCTTGTAGGCGGCTTCGTCTAGGAAGAGTGCTATTTCGACGGTGTATGTGGGTAGGCCGTGCTTGTGTATGCGAGGTTGTCGCGGGCGGCGCGGACGGGGCGGGCGGCGCGTAGGGCTGGCACGCAGCAGGCGCGCATCGTCGGCGGGAGGCGCGGGTGGCGGTGCGCGGCGAATGATGTGCGCGCGCCGACCGCTTGCGCTCTCCGCACGTCCCTCGCCCACCGACAGAGGGCGCACCTCATACGTTGAGTTGTCTACCACTATCAAGCCATGCTGAAACAAACATCTCTTTGCTGAAACAGGTTAGAAAAGTAGCGGTGACGACTTTGTTTGTAAATACATCCTGCAAACTATATTTTAACACCAGTCTATGCTAATAAGTGTTTTGTTACACCAAGAGGTTGATGGAGGAACATCACTCGGACGAATTCCACGTCGTTAGTTATATACAATCTACGTCTAAGAAATGTTGAAAAGCTCAACAAAAGGGAAACCAATCAGGGAAATTTTATGTGCTCTTCTACCTGTCTACACTGAAAATGCTATATATCTTCAGTAAAATTTAAAGTATCTACCCCTCCGGGAAGACTTGTCCGAAGTTCATTTGAGACCCCCTCCAGCTACTGAAGGCTAGTTTACCTTCGAGTTACGCAGAGCTCGTTACTCTCCTACAAACGCTCATAGATGGCTTATATTGCTTTATGTTCGGCATTATTAAATGAACCACTGAGAATGGTCCGCTCTTTACGTCACTAACAGTAACAACACAAAGGTGCGACTGAAAACAAACCGTTTGAGGAAACACAATAACACACACTTGTCCCACTGAGATTGCACAAAACATTCTTCACTGTTGAAAAAGTGTGTCAGGCATGTGTTACTTAATTACCATTAATCACTTATGTCACCTACTTGTCTCAACTGAAAAGAAAGCTCATTATTATAATGTGCTTGGATGAATGTTATAATGACATCCATTTGAGTATATTATGAACACGAACGTACGGTAGCAGTTAGAAAAATTGTATTTTAATGATGTAGCCACTTATTTATTATTTTATACAAATAAAAAATACCCTACACTTTCACTATCGCCCACTCACATGATGGATAACAATACGTTCTTCAGCCAACATGGTGCGTTGCATCGACATACGATATATTTCGGTCACTAGTCACTTGTTTCACCTTTTGTGAGTTCCTACGGCAACTGTCCCTATTGTGCCTTGCTTGAATTCATAAGCATATACGACTAAATATTTAAAGGTCACCATTTCATAAATTTTCCAATGAGAGAGACGTTAATATCTAAAAAAATTCGGGTGAAACGACGGCATAGCCGGTCACGTAATTATAAAAGTGAAGTAAGTTTACAAGTGCGTGATCCTTGCAAGAGGAGAATGCGGCGACGGCGTCAGGGCCGGAGTGCAGGAAGTGGCAGGAGGGGTCCACCTCGGAGAGCGCCTCGTCCTGCCCGCGCTCCGACCACACACCGAACCGAGCCGACACCAGACGTCGGTTCGGCACCAGCTGCAATGCGAAGTTCCTGCAATAACGTCGCTCTACATAAAACGATGATACGCTTTCCTTTGTTGCACTTGCTTTTGTTCCGCATAGTGAAAGCCAGATTACACAGGAATATTGATGAATTACAAAGAAAATTTATTTTCACTATCTGAACTGACATTAAGGAAAATTAAACAACGAAATAAGTAATTAAATAGGATTTAGTTATCACAATTATAAAAATAATTTTCAAAAAAAAAATTATGGGTTCGTATATTCATATACAGATTATGCGATCGTATTATGCATATTATAATTTTTAACTGACTTTAAAAAAGGAGGAGGTCATTAATTCGACTGTATATGTTTTATATTTCTTACCCCATTTAGTCGTTAATAATTGCGAAGCACAATAATCTCTCTGGAAGTGGGATGGTTTGAGATAATCGTTAAATCGTGTAACGTGATGGGCTGATTTAAGATCGTAAGTACTTGAGATTGTTATTTTTTTATGGAAAACTCACCGACCAAAGGCATCGAAACTGTAGGGGACAGGGATGTCAGTGTGAGGTCCGTCGGTGGCGGACTGAGGCTCGAGCGGGAGCAGCGCGGGCAGGTACACCACCTGCACCTCGGAGCCACGCTCGCCCTGCGCCGGCCCTGCCACGCTCCACCACCCGTGCAGTGGCAACACCTCCTGGCAACGGTAGTTCACAAATGAAGACTAAATATTGACGATCACGTGCTTCGGTTCTAGTGCGGAAACAATACAGATACCAAGAGAATAAGTATATTCAACAAAAGTTATTTGTGAAGACCAATGAAGGTCGTCATTGTGTGAATCTACATGATAGGTACCTGTCGACCGTCGGCGTCGTCTCAACCGGTCGTAATTAAGTAGATCTTCTTGCCTGCCACAACCACATCAGGTCCGAGACAAGCTGTGCACTTACCTCACAAAACAACAAAACGTGTTGCATCCTATCCCAGGAATAAGGTAAGTAAATTGTTTTCTCGCAAAAATTTTCTACTGTGAATATACAATTGGGTAATCCATACAATATTTTCAATCGTTTCATGTCTCTTGACGCTTTCTATGATCATTATAGTCTCGGTTGATTATCGTCAATGAGAAAGACAATGCTTCTTCTTCATCATTGCCCAAACCTCAAACTGACACTCGGCGTTCGAGTATTATATTTTCAAAAAGTCTTGTGTGTTTCTAAAATCATTACCTACAATTATTTATACTACAAGAATCTTGCGGCCTAGTGTCTATTTACATATCTGTTGTATTTTCTGTTTTGGCTAAAACCCGGTTTATTATTTAAATGTAGGTAAGTGCGTGTTTAAAATAAAATGAAGGAGCTATTTGCATATTTTCTCAGGTTGACATAGCGGAGTGAACAACATAGACTAATGATGATTTGATGTCAAGACATACATTTTCTGAGTTAGGGTTGCAGGTTATAGACGCCGACCTCGCCCTCATCGGCTCGGCCCCCAAAGAGCACGTGAGTCAACGTTAGTGGGACACCAACTACATTTAACATGTCATAGTGGCTCGAGTCAGATTGTGATTGTATTTACATTACCACTTACATTAGTGTTTTTACGCCAATACAATACCAGCGCTTACTTATTTGCATACATCTGTGAATTGTTTGTGTAGACCTTGCAACTGGTTTCGTAGAGTTCTAGAGAGTGGGCGCATCATAATAATAAAATTATTTAATTTCAGTCAATTTTGTCCTATATTACTACTACTCATATACCTAACATACAAATAGGTATAACTTTAATGTTGGTAAATAGCAATCACTTTTGTGTATCTATTACACTACATCTACCTTACTTACGGGTATTATAGAATTAAAAAAAGGAAATCAACAAATGGACTTTTAACGGAATACAATTTGGAACTGTGCTCATTTCATAGCTTAGTATATTATACTCAATACATCCAACGTCGACGAACTACCTACGTCAATTCAATATGACAGAGTCGAATTAATTGTCAACAAATTATATATACTTAATGAATGAACTACTCTGCAAACGTGTTTAAGCAGTCTTAATTTGCAGTCGCTAGCGGGTTCACATTCAAATTAATATTCATCAGAGATAAGTCGGAGGAAAGTATATAATATTAATTGACAATGCAATCAATGTGGGTATCAGGAACGCGACGAGACAAATTCATGATAAATGCTGTAAGGAAGTGGGTCGAGCGCGGGTGATGAGGAGCGTGCTCGTGACGCGTCGTGGGCGCTCCACCCATTGTTGTTACCACTTCAACTAACGAGACCAGCTCAATAATAATACTAATTCACTAATCAACTAATTCAACAATGCTTATCCAAACATCAAAATGTCCTTGCCTTATACGTCGCTACATCGCTACGAAAGCGTCCTCATTTCATCAGCCCCAATTTCTGCAGTTCTTCCAGTTTACTACTAGGCCAATATAAGAGAGATTTGAGATTGATTCTCTGTATGGTCCAAGAACATTTTTAAAGATGAGTATAAGTACTTAGTTACTGATATAAAAGTTGTCTGTATTTTCTTACAAAACTATTGCGTAATTGGCTGAGTCTATCTCTTTTGTTCATTTCTAGTGGATGACTCTATCCGATGTTTAACGGATAATTAACTCGGCTCTGTTGCTATGTCAGCGACGTCCCTTGTATCTAGTTCACATTGTGTCGTCGTAGTCAATTAGTCTCTACATTTCCCTAACAAATGTTATATGTAAGTATAAGTATAACAGAATTTTCACCTTCGCATTATTAGTGGTTTCCGCCTTATGCATGTGTTTGCAATACAATTGTCACTTCTTTCACACGAATGTATCTCACGAACAACTGTCGTTCATAACTTCAACTTCCAAATGCTATTTTATGGATTCAGGACCAATGAAAAGCCGTAGAAAAATTCTAAGTACTTAGCTGTAACCTACAGGACATTTCAGTCTAATTGTAGTATTTTTTTTATATAGAGCTACTAACTATGTTCGAAATCTCTCAAATATTTCTGAAATCATTGTGATATTATCTGAATATGGATAATAATCGAGTTGCATTCTAAACAAGCAAAGCAAAAGATTGATTTTCTAGCAAAAAGTAAATGCCGTTCTATGAAAATGTAAGTTGTTTGTCGAGTCTATTGTAGTTGTCATTAGATATGTTATGTGTATTGGTTGATACTAATGTTCGTCACTTTCGGCAAGTCAGACGAACTGATGGAGGTGAGTGAAACCGAAATGAGCACCACGTGCGTCAGCTAAGTGTAGGCTCTACATTAGCGGATGTAAGCGAAGTAGAGGGGAAAGTAAAACTATTTGTTTTTCCTTTTCCTCTACGCGCTCGAGACAATGTGTAGTCACACATAATGAAATATTATGAGAACATCAGGAATGATGTGGTTCTCATTGCAGTGTAATGGAATAGTAATTACTTTAATTTTGGCACTCAATAGTTACGCTAGTATGCGGCTGATGAAGAAAGTTCGCCGGTATCGATCGCAATTACATGGAGGCAGCGAGCACGTCGCCGTGGCGGGCGGCGGCGCGGCGTGGCGCGGCGGCGGCCGCGGCGGCACTCCTAATAGCCCGCCACCATTCATCCGCCGCCGATTGAAAACTCTACGTGACGTTTGTGCTCTTGTGTAACTTACGACGTGATCCAGTTCGACAATACCGCAGCCTTTACTTGTATTATGTAATGTAATTGCCAAAATAAAATTGTATACTTAATGTCAATTTTGATTACGATAATTTAGAGAAAGTTCTAATATTTAATCGTTCAGAATTGGAAATATGTGCCTGCAGATAGTAAGTACCTACTACGTTGGCTACGAGAGCTATGTTACGTTATGATTGTGCTACATTGTGTTGCATCATATCAGGCCGCAACCCTACTTAGTACTGATTCGATGTACCGACGCAACGGAAAACAATTTGATGAATTATAGATATATTTTTTAATAAGGTGATACATTTCGTCGTGTTAACTTATAATGAAAATAAAATTGAAAATCTCACCGTAGTAGACTTTCAAAATGATAGAATAATAATTAATTCATTTGTTTAAAGCTATATAATAAAAGTGATTGAATTCAGGCAGTAAGCAGCCCTCGTTGGGTATTCTTTTATTACTGCGATAGATACCTACTGTAACTACTGTACTATGGAAGTAAAAAATATTGCTATATGTTGAAAAGCACTATGGAATATTGTTCGGAAATATTAGTAGTTAATAATATAAGTAGGTAAGTATTGTGAGATACAAAGGTTATAAATCTGTTCGATCTTCTCACACCCGATGTTATATTTAATTGACGACTCGAAAAGCTTTTATACTCTTTGTATAAAAGCTTTTCGAACTTACACAAAAATCTCTGGGAATTATTGTACGTACATTACCTAGGCAAAGTATCTACGTATCGGATGATAATATTTCATTGATTCCCAAAAGCGCCAGGTATTACTACTATTTTCTATGTATTGTATAGAATACCTGAATTAAATACATTGCCAGTGACATATATAATAACTTATTGAATAACTCTGCGGCGGTTATAACAATGGGAAGAAATATCAAAGGCGAGTGTGATCTATGAAACCAGAAACCAATATGCTGAAACTTTTTTGGAAATAAACGTCAAGTGAAAAATTTATAAATTCTACGCAGACGAAGTCGCGGCAGAATTGAAAATGATATTTATAAATATCAATGTGTTTAAATTAAATCTCACACCGTGTCTAATATGTTTTATACAATAAATCAAATAAACAATCGCATGCACGCTTGATAGGACAGCTAATATCGCAGCATATGAAAGTTGATACAAATGATTAGATTTCCTTTTATAAAATTAGGGGTAGGAAGGCTGGCGGGCATCAGGATACACGAAATACATTGAAAGATTAACATCCTAAGTAGAAAAAATATAGCGAAAGCCTACCTAGGTTCGTTTTATTTAGGTAATACCAGACACGAGGTACCTACTACGAAGTCTGCGAACTAATTTAATACCTGCCGTGACTTTTAAATTTTTTACCGAGTTACCTAATTCGTCGAACAAAATTTATCTTAAGAGTTATTTAACAGCGATGCTAGAGTTACGCAACGCTAATGGTAAGCTGCCTTGACTGTTCATTATATTCAGATAGCTGAAAGGAACTTTTCACAAAGGCCGCCAAAAATTACGACTTTCATATTTTTAGGCCATTTAACGTGACTAATTATTATCGCTTTACAACTTTGAATTGTTAAGTATGGCTCAACTAAAGTGCATGCCAAAAATTATATTGGAAGTAATAAACAAGTGAAATGAACTGTAATCGACCGGTAGAAACAATACATAACACTGTATATATATTGTAAATGTAAGTTCGATAAGTTAGATACCTATTTTATTTTTGAAATATGCAACGAATCCTGTCGCGACTTAAAAAAATGCATTTCGTGCGGTAAATTCCACGTGGAAAATTAGCGACGAAAAAAATTTGACAAAGTTTTCAGATTTTCTTACTACATAGCGAAGGTATCTATAATAACGTTAAAAAGAACTTCTCATCTTTTTTAAGACACATTAAATCATTAAAGCCAAAGGGTTTGTGTTACCGCTATGCAAGCGACGTAAGTACGTCAGTCGCAATTCGCACTTAGAAGCTTTTAAAAATAATACTTAAATACTACGAGCTTAACGAAGGAAAACATCGAGAAGAAGCCTGTCTAATATGTCTGTCAGAAGAAAATGCAGCAAGCAGGCAAAGGCGAGTAGGTATGTCATAGTACCTGACACTACGATGCACCATCTGGCACGCTGGCATCTAATCATCTTCGGTGAAAAGTGCGTGTTTTAAAATCGCAACCTACTTTTACGTAAATAATTGTTTCGTATCAGTAAAGCTTTTACAAAAGCCCACGTTGTTGTTTGGTTAAGTAAGTATACACATCATTCTATTCGCAATATCGATTGCACTTACTTGATAATCAACCCTTTATTAAAATGCGTACAGCTGGAATTAGGCCAACTGCTTTCATGTCATAGTTCAATAAAATTGAAGATACTAACCTATTATGGGAATTCAACATGACATAATTCTGTAAACTATCGCTATCCTTCCTAAAAAGGATAATTGTATAGGCACTGTTAAGTTATTCAATATAAAATTAACACAGCTCTGGATGTCCAAGATTTTATTAATATGTATAATAAGAACCAATCTAAAGTTTCGCCATTTACGCTCAGATAGCAAGTACTTACTCTTACTTATTTTTCAGAAGGAGGGGAATATGGTTTGATAAAAAAATGGAATTAAATTAATTTATGATGATAATAAATACAGACGTTGTCTAGACGAGACCGAAATTAATTCCTATAATGCCGTTATCAAAATAGTAAAATAAAGAATTTATAGTGTACTTGTTTGCTTAAAAACGCAGTGGGCACGCGCCGCCCGCCCTGGGTTATAAGCTTACTCACGGGAAACCGCGCAGGCGCACCGGCTCGTAGCACGAAAAACAACGCTACAGTCACTATGTCAATTCTCAATGCCATAGCTGTCACACATTGCACTTCACCAGCTATACAACAAATCGGTCTTTTACTGGCGTGTCACTGCTTTTAAACTTTTACGCGGAAATAACATGCAGGTATTTTGAATATCTGTAACGCGAGCGATGCACTGCAGCGTAGAGTGGCGTCGAGGGATCGATCCGGCCGTTCGCGGCGGTGGCGATGCGATTAGAGCGCGTACACTTATGAGGCGCCAGCTACCGAATAAGCATTGCGAGCCCCCGAATGAAATGAACACCTTTCGCACCTCCGAGAGAAAGTCGAAGGAAAGTGTAGATTTTGGCTGTCAAGACACCGCCCACATGCCGCCCCGGAGGAGCATTGTCGCGAGTCATCCATCACTCGACCCCGGCGACACTCATCGGCTTCCGCTAATCAAAACAAATGACCGAGCGCGGTCGAGGACGCCGCACACCTTGTGACCGCGCCACCACCCAGTCGCCACAGTTCTCAACAGTGACTACATCCGCCACTGTTGCGACTTTGGCGTCACATATTGTCCCACACGCTGACCATTGTTTCAAACCGTCTTTTAACTGCCTTCTACGAACCTTTATCAATCCTGTGAACTCATAAATTATGCAATTGCGTCTTATCGGCTACAACAACATTTGAAGACATTACCCGCATTGTGTTTATCTAAAGGGCTAATGACTCCCTGCATATGAACTTTGCAGGCTGAATAATGTGTAGTGGGTAGTCGGTATTTCTATTTTTAGTTAAGTTGTTAGTTGAGCAAAGCAGTCGATATAAATAATAAGTAAGATATTAACTAAAATAAATAGAATAGCTATGTATAAGCAAGCACTATTTGTGCCACAATCGTGAGTCAGTGGAGGAAATGGTTTTATTACACATGCCTTGAGGCACATTAAATCTGTATTAATCATCAGGCAGGTAGGTGGCATCAAATAAAAGGCAATTTTGTCTTTGTCTCTATAAAGTCAGTATTCATAGCAGCGGATCGTGAAGCGAATCGGAAAAGAAATCCAACCATTTCATGCAGATGCCGCCGTCACTTGATTTTGGCGGTCAGCGCATAATAATGGGGAAACTGCGCATGTATTTTATCGCGCTCGCACATAAAAGACCCAAAAAATGTCTACGGTACATTCATGGTTAGCGCTCAAACCTCGTGACGGTACCTATAGCTATCCCACTAAGAAACAAAGACTCTTAGCCTGCTCGTGTGTGGCAACAGGCAAGGCACAAAATAAAATATGTGCAGAGGACGTAGAAAAATCTCATTGTTTCGTCAATATGTTATGACTCATCTTGAAGTCAGGATGTCAAGCATGCATTAAGGACAAAGCTTCGCAGTGAGGAATTTCGGCCCGTTATTTTTTTCTTTCAAGGAAAAGTACTTGCTAATTGAAGTAACGGATAACTTTCTACCCTTTTAAGCAAGGATTTTGCAGACAAACATAATTTTAATGTGTTTTTTTCAGGTGTTACATATACAGCATGGAACGCAGCATAATTATCAAGCAGTACACTGTTTTTTTATTTTAATTATTATATTGCACACACATGTTTATATTCTAAACGAGCTGTGTCTCGCTGTGTAACCTACGTAGAGTTGATATCGTGGGTGGCTTTATTTCTCCAAAAAAAGTAGCACCAATTACTCCTTGTAACATTAGCTATCTGCCAGTGAAAGTCCCGTTAAAATCGGTCTAGTCTTTTAGATTAGTCAGATCAAACAGACAGGCAGACAGACAGATTTTTATAAAATTACCTTTATTTTGTAAACACCGTATATACTTGCATATGCATTTAGTGAAAAACTGTTAATTAGGAATTACATTGTTCAGAAATTCTTGTAGTGAGCGGACGTGTGTTAAAAGTTGATACGATCCTCAACTTTAAAATCTTGTAATTGGTCCAAGGTACAGTTTTAATTTCTCGCTCCCACTAACAATATTCTTATAGCAAACTCCTCCTAATAGGCGTGGCTAGAACGAGATAGTTATTAAATGTTAATGCGGGATCAAAATTGTGAATAACATCATTGACGAAGATACCCGAACACCCATACTACAGCACCGGGAATCGCATCCGTATACAAGGTATTCAATACATGCGCACGAGCCGACATCTAATTGTCGCATCGCAGCTTGTGTGACATTCGCCGACTACCCGCTACACATTATTTGGCTATCCAACATGTCGCAGTCAAGTTGCGGTATCGTGTCCTGCGCCGGGTGCCTAGCTGCAATCGATAATGGAAATTTTATTAAATGTTCCCGTGACGCATGCAATAAATCATTTCACGATTTATGCGCAAACACAGTTCGCACAGCAAAAGAACTCCGGTCTGAGTGGATCTGCCCAGAATGCCGGTCTGCCTCAAGAAAAGGTGGGGATAACACCTCAACCCCAATACGCTCTTCTACCCCGGGGGATAATGTAACTCATAGGAACAAATCTCAAGATTTGCCAAGCAAGCAGTCCAAACATTCAATGAATGATGAACTTATCACTGAAATAAAACTTCTCAGGCAAGAGATTACACTATTGAGCACTAACCTTTCTGACACCACAACATCACTGTTAAGTTGCCAAAATCGGCTTGATGCCTTTGCATCGCAAATGGCTACGACTGAAGCCAGATTGCGGTCACTGGAGAACCGTGAAGCTGAAGTTATCTCGTTAAAGGCTTCGGTTATCGAACTGCAAAACAAACTGAATGAGCAAGAACAGTCGCATCTTCGTAATGAAGTTGAAATGCTGGGTGTCGAAGAGAATGGTAACGAAAATTTACATCACTTGATCCTAGTCGCTGCTCAGAAAATTGGAACCCCTCTGACTGAATCTGATATAGATTGGGTAAGTCGTGTAGGACCCCGCAAGCCTGCTGGATCTGCCATCGAAACTAGAGGCCGTTTGTCCAGACCATTGGTGGTTCGCTTTATACGCAGAGCTAAACGGGACGAATTTTTGAGGGCTTCTAGATCACGCCGCACTCTTAATTCGGAGGACCTGGATATTCAAGGACCGACTAAGAGAATATTCGTGAATGAGCGTCTCACACAACAAAGGAGGGTTTTATTTCGAGATGCCCGGACAAAGTCGCAACAATGTAGCATACAGTACTGTTGGACTAGAGCGGGTAACATCTATATGCGCAAAAGACAAGGTAGCCCAGTCATCCCCATACGAACCCATGATGACCTTGAACAATTTCAGCCAACTGGGTCACTTTGCTTCCACGTGCAGGCTGACGTTGCAGAACTCGGCAGCTGAAGTACTGTTTACCCTCCATATATTAACTCAAATTATGGCTATGAATCCTGCTCCATCTAGCAACCATCTAATTTATGTTAGTGTATTATTCTTATATAGTGCAATCAGTCCAATCACTATGATTATTCATTCAAAACAATTTTATCTCAATCTTATTCAGATAAGCTACCGTTCTTTAAATATTTTATGTTCATGTAATAGTTACTTACTTTGCAAACTAAAAACAATTACTTGTATTCCATCAGTGGCATTCAACTACAGTCCTACTCAGAATAGCTCAATCCCAGATATTACAATCCGCCTAAAGAGACGTCGTTAGACTTAGCACTAGATATTGATTCACTAGAAGTTGAATGCCACTCCATAGATATCCCGGAAAATTGCGATAGCATGTTAACAAGTGAATACACATTTAAGATTTTAACTTTTAATATCCGTAGTTTGCAAAAAAACTTTGACTCATTTAGTGTTCTTCTGCATCGTCTTGATGTCGTGTTTGATGTACTGATTTTTACGGAATGCTGGCTTGATGACTCTTCTATAATACCCCAAATGCCTGGTTATATTGGTCACTCCACAAAAAATAACATTAACAAAAGTGGAGGAGTAGCCACCTATATTAAATCAGAATGGAACGCCACGATTACTGAACCTGTATTTGACGAAGCGTGCTGCATTCAAATTGATATTTTAAATTTATCCATACTCGGCTTGTACAGATCTCCTGCATTTAGGACATTAGGAAATTTCCTTCATAGTTTGGACGAATCTTTGGCTAATATTGGGCCTCATAGAAGCGTAGTGGTTGCTGGGGACATTAACATTGATATAATGCCAAGGGCTGAAAATAATGGTTTCTCATCTCCCTATCTCTGTCTACTTGCTGAGCACGGACTTCGACCGGCTATTAGTAGACCTACCAGAAATGGCGCATGTATTGATCATACATTCATCAGGTCGCACTCACAGGCTTTGGGTCTTGTTTGTAAGACTGATATAACAGATCATGATATTGCAATGATTGGAATTAAATCTTTTAAGCCAAATAAAAATGAAAGACGACTCAAAACTATAATTGACTACAATAAAGTATTAAGTGAGTTGAAAGCAACTGATTGGTCTCATGTCAAGCAATCCAAGGATGCTCAAGAAGCAACAGTGTCTTTTATGAATATTATTTCAACAGCAGTTAAAAATAATTCCAAGATAATTAAGATAAGCAGATCCAAATTCAATTTAAAGCCTTGGATAACTCCAGGCCTGATTAAATGTTCGAGACATCGGGATAAGCTTCACAGCGAGGCTCGTGCTAGCCCAGATGACGAACTAAAAAAACTAATATATACTCGGTATCGGAACTTTCATAAACAATTAATACAAAAACTCAAATTAGAATATGAAAATAACCAATTGCTGGATAATAAGAATAATCCCAAAAAAATTTGGGAGTCGATTAAGGAGTTTTGTCATTTAGGTTCACCTCGAAGTCCCGATTCCGAGTTAACTACCTTAAAGACATGTCCAAAAGAGTCCCTTGACGAATGCAACAAATACTTTGCTATGATAGGGAAAAATCTGGCCACTAATATACTGAACCGAACTAAACATACCGAAGCATTTTTGGCCTCAAAAGTAAACATAGCAGAAAGCCCACCCAACTCATTTTTCATGAATCCCACTGATGAAAAGGAAGTCAATAGTATTATAAATCAGCTTAAGGACTGTAGTGCGCCTGGATTGGATGGTCTCACCAACACACTTATAAGAAAAATAAATAGCGCCATATTAGTCCCATTGACTCATGTACTTAACCTAAGTCTCTCAACGGGTTGTTTCCCTGATATTTGGAAAGCAGCCACTATCGTTCCCATTTTCAAAGGTCGGGGATCTAAATCTTTACCTGGCAACTACAGACCAATATCGCTTCTTGGCGTCTTTTCTAAGATATTAGAAAGGTTAGTACACAGGAGGCTCTCGAGCTACTTGGAATCTCACAAAATACTATCCGAGAGACAGTTTGGTTTCAGGAAAGGTATAAGCACTGAAAACGCCGTTTCGTTGCTTACCAACTCCATTTCCAAGCATCTCGACAATGACCTTAAATGTATTGGAGTCTTTTTAGATTTGGCTAAGGCTTTTGACACCGTTTCTGTGCCAATTTTATTAAGAAAGTTGGAAGGAATCGGCGTCAGAGGTATTGCATTATCATGGTTCACAAGTTATCTTGAGAACAGGCTTTCTAGTGTAAAAATTAATAATCTCATTAGTAATCAGGAATATATCCGTTTTGGTGTGCCCCAGGGTAGTATCTTGGGGCCAACCCTTTTTCTAATTTATATGAACGACATACATAAAGTTCACACAGATATAGAAATAATTTGCTACGCTGATGATACTGTATTATTGTTCCATGAGCAAACATGGGAAGATACTTTCAAGGCCTCTGAGAAGGGCTTAGCTCGGGTCGCCTGTTGGCTAGATAACAATCTTCTTTCTCTTAACACTGAGAAGACAAAATACCTCTGCTTCTATAAAACTCGAGCCACCGCACCTCTGCAGAGACCGGATATAGTTATTCATTCATGTACGACCAAAGCTCATGGCAGTACTTCTTGTCGATGCAATGATTCCATCAGTGGCTCTGAGGTCGTTAAGTACCTTGGCGTGCTAATCGACGAAAAACTGAATTTCAAAGACCATATATCAGCACTTACTACTAGGATTCGTAAGGTCGTCGGAATAATGAAGCGTCTACGTGACATTGCACCGATAGATACTCTAAGGATGGTTTATTATGCGATTTGCCAGTCTCTGCTCACTTACTGCGTGTCCGTCTGGGGAAGTGCGACGAGGACAGTTATGATTGACCTCGAACGGGCGCAGAGATCCGTTTTGAAAGTTATGTTGCGATTGCCTTTCCGGTACCCATCTTCTAACTTGTACAAGTTGTCGGACGTCCTTACAGTAAGGCAACTCTTCGTCCTAAAACACAGCTTGGCAGCTCACAGGGCCTTGTTGAGCTCACCCAATCTCCCAGAACTCTTAAGTAGGCGTGTATATAGGCCTCCTCTTCCCATGATCAAATCAGTCTTTGCACGAAGATTTGGCGAGTTCAGTCTTATTTCGGTCTATAACTCAGTGCTTAAGTTTTGTAATCTACGCAACACTACTTGTAGACAGGCTAAGATTGTGATCGTCTCTTGGTTAAAAACCCTCACTTATCGCGAGACAGAAGAACTACTAACTCCCCTTAAATAAAATAAATGAATTAAGGTATGATTATATGAGTATTCATGTTGTGTTTAGTACACATTTATTTATATGATCACTAGCTGTGCCTCGCGGTTTTACCCTCGTAGAATTTAATGTAAAAACTAGTTCTTACTTATAACATTTAATTAATTATTTTTTTAATTTTTCATTATTTCTTAAATAGGAGTCTAATAATATAAAGTAGACATTTTAAGAAGTGTACAATAATTGTAATTGTCTGCCACTACAAGGTTTAATCGTTTTTTGTGTGACTCATATATTGTGAACCGGTCCCCACGATACAGGAATCTCCTAGTGTGGGGCCCATTGGTAATGTAAAAATGTTTGTTTAACTGTTGTAATAAAGATTATTATTATTATTATTATTACAAACTAGACAGACATTTCAACTTTTTTTTGTAGTGACTAAATTCTTAAAAATGGTGTAAAAATACTTCCCGCCTCATGTTTGTGTATTATTAACCATTTATAAAAATTATAATATTAATTCCTATAACATTTCTACAAATATGTTTCCATCCACGTCAATTTGAGATGAAAATATGACGTGATCATACCATAATACTTACTAGAAAAATCTGAAAAGCGGTAGTATTCGAGTCGTTTGATTAGCCTTTTACGTAAGTAACTCCAGTTCAAAACTCACCTGTATCAATAACCGGAAACTATTCTAAAAACACTTCAGTGCAGTGATATTCATTTACCTTTATGTCGTCATACTACGAGCGTATCGGTTAAGGGAAATATCATATAGAAACCAACTGTCTGAAAAGACAAAGATGTATATCAATAGCGCGCCAAGATGTCTGTCTGTATGATCAGAAAGTGAACGGTGATGGGATGGCGCTGCTGGGCTTAATTAAATAATTATTTGTTTACTAGTAACCGAAAACTCTTATATGATTTTCGAAGTTTTGACCTTATTTTAGTTATTTCTTTATTATTCAACTTTGTTTAGAGAAACCCAGATAGGAGATTGGATTGGTTGCTATTTGAAATTTACAATAACGTGGAATAACCTGTAGTGCCTTTAAAACAGCGAGACTCCTTCTGTAACGTGAAATCTTCGGTGAAAATTGTGTGTTAGTTTTAACTAGTAACATAACATTTGCAGGAAGGCGTGAAGGTAAAATAATAATAATAAATAAATAATTTATGCTGTATCACATAATAAATTAGTAGCACGATTTAATTATTTTCTGAAAACGTGTCGAGACAATTTTTTCGTCTCTTTTATTCACCCGTCCAACTCGTTTGGTAATTATAATACCTAAGTTAGGTACCTTTAGTTTTTAGAAGACTCCAACATTTGTATAATAAACTGTTTCTTTAAAAAAATCATTAAAAAAGAGACCATTAATAATTTTGCGTAGGACTTTAAAACTTAATTCGTAAAGTAAAGTAAGAACTATATTGTAAATACACGCATGTATGATTTACTTACATTTCGTTTTAACAGGTGCTCATAAAAGTAAGCTATGTTGTATATGTTAGATAGCATAGGAACCTGAGAACAATAAAATTTTCTGTCTGGCTGCTATCGCTGTACGACTAACAACCTCATACAAGGGCTATTGTTGGGTATTGAGACGGTATTAATCAATACGTAACAATAGCCTCTACTCTATGTTATTGTCAAGGTTATTAATTTACGATAATAGTATATTTCATTATACTTATAGCCCTGAGGGCTTATTAACATCCATTGATATCAGTGCCTACCAATCTTTAAGTGATTACTTACACAAACAGAGTGTTCGGCGAGTCGAAGAGGTAATACTAATAGCGCATATTGCATAGCTCCAAGCGAAGAGTGAAGTGAGTGCGGGTCTCGGTAGGCCGGTAGTCATGAACAACATGATGAATAATAATGAGCTCCCACATGAACCTACACACGACCGCCTGCCCTTTTATATTTTATTAGGTACAATATTCGCACACTTCCAGCTTTCGCGGACGGGCGACTTATACACTCTGCCACGCCACTCGATAAAACTGTCGCAACTAAGTACTTGGTGTGGTCAGTTGTAGAATATGTAAAATTTTAATTAAACTGTGAAGGAAAATAGACAAGTAACTTAATAAAATAAACAGTATCATTCAACCAAAAGCATTTTCGCGCTCTCTCTCGTGTGGCACATGTTCCAATGTACGTGCAGTGGTGATTCACATATGAAGAAAAAAACTACGACAAGGGACGGCGGAGAACGCGGTTGACGCAGTGGCGGGGAGTCATTGATCCCGGCACAGTCCCGCTGCCCGCACGGCCGACGCCTGCGCCTGGCCCACTATGTCGGATCCCGCGCCGCTGCTCCCGCCGCTCGCGCTTGCGGTGGCCATGGCGTGCGTCGCCGGCGCCGGCGCCCTGGCCGCCTGCTCCCTCCTTGCAGCACTCATCAAAACACCAAGTAACGGTAAACAACATTTCATTATTATTTAAGTAGATACTTACAGTGGATACCTAGTATCTACAGGATCATACCATGGTTTCAAGATTTAAGTGAACTCTCGGCTTCCTCATAATGATAATGTGGATCATAACAATCGTCGAACCATTTGGTCGAGCGCTCAAAAACATGAAAACCACAGGGAGCACCCTTACATAAACATTATTCCTGAAGCTATAATGTTTCGATAAGTTTTTGGAGCTTTTGGGAATTTGTTGATTTGTTACCTACATCATTTGCAAGTCAGTCGGTTACTTGTTCTCCATAGATCGCCCATTTCATTCTTTGTACATTACTGTTTTATTACTTTATTGAACATGCATTATAATGTTATTATGATCATCCTCTGGCACACGTGACTTTCTGAAGGATTTAACTTCGGCTTAAGTAGGCATCTACATAAGCGACGCGATAGAAGTGATGAATATAAAGAGCATAGTCTTACGCATCCCAATTAAGATAATTGAAAGCTGCTATAAGACTAATTAACAAATTATAACTGCTGCGTTTTAGTAGTATTCAAGCCTTTTTAGTTTTTATTTCGAGTATAATATCTACTCCAAACTAAAACCATTCTAAGAGTTAATCACAAACCTAAAAGAAAAGTCATTATACCTTCCTATTACGTATGTGACTCAGATGATTTAGTGCACGAAATTACCCAGCATGGGGTTCTTCACAAGGGGATAAAATGATAAAAATCACCTTCGCTGTAGAATACAGACTGCTTTAATAAGTACCTAGGTACCTATTAGTTTTCTGTGGTACCGAATTACGCAGTATGCAAGAATAAATATATAATAACATCTGAGATGATTTAAATCAATGATAAGTTAATTTTATACCTACAAAGGTCGCATGCACTTTACCTATAGTAGATTTGCATCTACGGTACAGGTAGTTCGTCTGATGGCAAGCGACTTCTGCAGCTTACGAATACCTGCAACTGAAAGAGGCACTCACCCGTTGCCTACCACATAGATGATAGACTCGTTCTTACAAAATAAAGGCAGCGATTGCTAGCACAGCTATCTTATCTTAATCTCCTCACCAACGTGAAGTGTTCGTGCAGTAATACCTACAGGTATCTACTACCTAGCTACTGTTGTGTAGCTCTTAAATCAACTTCCATATAGAATAGATATTATACTTATTACCTTAGTTTATAAATCATGTACCTATCTACCTACCTACTTATCTATTTTTAACCTTTACAGGTTTGGTGACTCTCATCATGCAGTTGGTTGCTGCAGACTTCATACTTCTTGCTACGACGATAGGCCCCGAGCTGTGGTCGTTCAATGAGAATACGTGGAACTTCGGGAAAGAGTGCTGTGTGGCGTATAGAGGACTGAATGTGTTCGCGTCTACAGCTAGTTCGTATTTAATTTTGACCGTAGCTCTGCATACCTTGGCCACCGTCAATCTTGACAGCAAAACACATACTCGGCGCAGCAAAAGGAATAATCAAGACGACGATGATGAAATAAGATCATCTCGCCACAGTCTAGTAGCGAGCAGTGATTCTTCCACACCACCGCGGACAATGAACCTCGACTACAGACTAGCAGACACTACGGTCCCAGTCACACAGCCAACTATTTTTATCTGGGTGCTGTCAGTGTCGCTTAGCGTGCCAGAGTTTACATTAGCCACGATTGTAAACCTGGATAAAGGAGTCGTGTTGTGCACCGTGATAGACACCACCCATAGGATTTATATGTATTCAATGCTAGTTCTGTTTAATTTCTTTTTGCCAACTGTTATGATGGTTGTAGCTGGAGTGCTTGTCACTACTAAGCTTTCGTCTAAAAAACGAGAACAATTTGCCATCAAAGATGCAGCACCGGCCCTAAGGCTGTCATTGTGGCTGATCGTGACTTATGTCGTAATGTGTGCTCCTCGGTCGCTAGCTAAGGTATACCATTTCTACGCTTCGTTTGATAACAATAACAAAACATACACTGCAAAAAACGAGACTATTATAACTTTATCATTCAGCTGCGCTTACCTACTAGCGACATTAGTGCGTCCCTTGCTGTGTATAACATTGTTACCTCGAGTTAGAAATATATTTTCATTCAATTCTAGACTAAACAGTGAAGATGTTTGATGTCTATATTCTACCCTACTAGTTGGTGCCTAATACGTTCCACGCCTGTAATGTCGACAATGTCGTGGGTGTGTCATACTCATCTAATGAGAATCAATGTAAATAATTGCATAATTGTAATAGGTTTAAGATACATGCTATCTGAAAGAAAACATTATCTAGTACTTAGTAGGTAGGTAGGCAGATACCTATCATTGCCAAAAACAACGGTTTCGTAGTTCTTTCGATAATGCATTCCTGATTTTGAGTCTTGGTTTTGGCCTAAATTTATTTTTCAAATACCATATAATTATGCATTTTCCATACCTACTATTTTTCATTACTGGATGGTTCAAAAGTAGGTATTTTCCTGTGTATCTAGAATTTATATGAATGCTATGCCTCGTCTGGTACAGAAAGAGAACCGCCGTTGGAGATGGAGGCGCTGCTAGGCTTAATTACTGGTACACACAGACAGACAGACTTACTGCGCATTCAAAGTCAGTCGCAAAGTACCCGTGTCGGCACGTGTACCATTTTAGGTTTAGCTAGAACACCATAACTCATCAGTATCTTTTGTTATTTTTCATTTTATTTGTTTATTCATTAGGCAATAAAGTCTCAATGACAATATTATACCAACCCATGCAGGGATCGGTTCCAATGTGGATATCGTAACGTTAGTCAGTGGATCACTTTTTGGCCGCGAGGGTTCTACTGTGGCACGTGTAAATAATTATTGTATGTTATTGTATTTGCTCATGTGACTGATGTCTGTGATAGACATTTCAATTAGGGAGTAAGTAATTAGGAGACTACTTTTTTTTCATCGCGCATCATCATAGAAAATGCGACAACTCTTTCGAGACTCCACTATTAAATTCCCACCTCCCTATGTAAGAATTAGAAATAGTAGATTATAATATGATGATTTAGCCCAAGTTGTCGACTTTTCCTGCAGAGATCACGAAGGTCAGATATTTTTATACTGGTAACTAGGTGTAAATCTAACGGAAGAATTTTTTTTGGATGTTCGACATAGGATGCTATTAAAAAAAATATGAAGTATTATTTACGCAATAAAATTATAATTAAAAACATGTTGTTTGTATTATACTGCATACCTAATTTATATTTTCCACAAACATTTTATTGGTATTTTGACGCGAATACCAAAACCAGCTAAGACGGTGAAACTTAACAGTCTGTCTAGTCTAGTTTCATCTCCTGGCATCCCGATGTCTCCAGTACCCACTCATAAATATCAAATAATTACTGTTTAGCACTTGCATAAAGATATGATGAGTAATGTTTTGGCTAGCATGATATCAGTGCGCAGCCGTAAGAAGATTGATTTGCTGTACCTACTTACCTACATTTATTACATAGCCCACCTACATACTCTCAGACACCCCGGTGAGGGGAACAAAAACGTGAAAGCCTGGCATCTATGCTCTTTATACTTCATAAGCTGGGGCAGTATCTTGCTGACTGCCCAACAACAAAAATAATTTAATATAAAAGTATTTTTCGTGGACTGTCTTTTTTTCAATAATTTTTAATTTAAAAAAATTACTATATTTTGTTGCCCGTAATCAGGTAAACACATGAAGTGTGACGTGCAAATATTGGTGTAGTGACACTAATTCATCGCTACAAAAATAAAATAGTGTACCTACGTAGTGTACGTACGGGTCGAACGATTGTCATGTAATGATTTATCAGACAAAACATCTTTTTGGGGTTAATAGGTGGCGGTTTATTCAAATATTGATTCTAAAACTAAAAATTGTATTTAATACAAAAGTTTATTGGTGAAAACATGAAAAATATAATAGATTATTAATGGCTGATAAAATGCAGCAGAAATGTTACAATATTGGCCATCACAAAAACTATTTTGCTAATAAATGCCTGAAAATTCAGAATGCTATTAATAATCATTATTGACGGGCACAACAAATTGGTTAATGTCAACAATAAGTTTCCTTTGGTAATATGCAAACACTTCGAGGACATCACAAACACATTTAGACACTAACAAGTTTTTTGTGCCCAGATACAGCCATTACGGTTTGTGGGTTTTATTATGAAAAACGTTATATTAAAGGGTCAATGTGTGTAATTTAACAAAATTGTAATAACTAATTGCATAATTTCAAAACAAAATTCACCATCATGATCTCCATTTCACTGCGGACATGCGGCGAAAGGAATGTTACTTTGGGGCCGACCAGGCTGTAAGTTTACGCTAATATGAAAGGAAAACACTTTTAACTTAAGAAACCGTAATTTTAATAACTTAAGTTATAAATATTTATATTCATCAGGTCAGCTCGTTATCTGTAATCAGTGTAAATACAGAAATACAAAACCGTCAAAGATGACACATAACATTTAATTTTAGACGGAACGTGAAGGTCCGCTGCGAACGACATTTTTAACATTTTTTACAAGCGACGGCTCGCATCAGCGGCGGGAGACCCGCGCCGCGCGGCGTTCTCGAATGTTACTCGTTTTCTTATAAAACACCAATGAGAACAAAGTGTGGTGGGATGAGGGCGAGGCCTTAGTTGTCGCCGCCCTCGGCGGGCTCGTCGCCGTCGCCCTGCGTGTCCGACGTCCACAGCGTCAGGTTGTCGCGCAGCAGCTGCATGATCAGCGTCGAGTCCTTGTACGAGTCCTCGTTCAGTGTGTCTAGTTCCGCGATCGCATCATCGAACGCCTGCAACACACCCACACATTGTACCACCTGCCCATCTAATCTCAACTTCATCAACAGACATTTCACACTAAGTATAATAATATTCAACACTCTGGTACTGGCTGGATCGAGTATTAAGAGGTTAATTGCTCAAAACGCGGCCATGCTGTTTTTGTATTAGTGAACTAGGACTACCACAACAATTAAGGGTGCCTCATGCACGTGTTCATTGAGGAGACATCCAAAGTTAGTAAGTTACATAGTGGGAGCACTAATCTCACACTCGCAGATCAATGGTGCAATTAAAAAAACCTGTTTAGCTAAGTGGCACGCTCGCGCAGGGGAGTTGATTATCTCGTAATAAAAGACGGAAAAGTTGAGCGCAAGGCCGAGCCTGATGGGGTGGGTCGGTTGCATTTTGGCTTTAGCAATGTCGAACGCCTCCTGGTAGGCCTTCTGCGAGTCCTCCACGACGGCTGGGGACAAGTGAGGACGTTAATACGCCTAGCCTACACTCCTCGTGCCAGCCAGCACAGAGCCTATGCATAACTGACACAAATAATGACCTGTTTGGCGAGCTGACACGCCTTGTCTGGTGAATTTAATATCTCATAATAGAAGACGGAGAAATTTAACGCCAAACCCAGCCTGATTGGGTGTGTGGGCTGCATTTTTGCCTTGCTGATCTCGAAAGCATCTTGGTATGCTTTCTGTGAATCCTCTACAACAGCTGTAATACAAAGTCATGTTAGCTAGCTAAATTCATTCAAATAAAAAAAAAATTCTCTATATTTTTTTTCATCATAGTAACTAATGAAGCTAGTAATTGATGGTAATTGTAAAATTGTAAATTGCTTACAATTTCTGGTTTCTCCTGTGGCCACTTCCGCGAGGTACCTGTAGTAATCTCCCTTCATTTTAAGGTAAAATACTTTACTTTCTGGATTACTAGCTTTAGGAATAAGGTGCTTGTCAAGTAAACCCTGCAACAATAAAAATTATATAAAGAAATTGAACAATGTGCAAGGTGTGCGTGTAAGTAGTAAAGGGTAGTATTGAGTATTGATAGTAATCGTAGAGGGCGGGCGGCGGGCGGCGGGAGGCAGCGGCGCGCGCAGCCACGCGGCCGCGCCCTCGCTCCGGGCAGCGGCCGCACACGTGCCGACCACCATTATTATATTATAACGCCCATAATTTACCAAAATGCTCCGACAACGGAGGAAATGACCATGGCTATTGCTAGCTTGCATCACCCCTCAATTTGGCGACGCGCATATATGACGTCATACACGTACGTAGGCGGCGGCCGACATTAATCCTACTTAATATAAAGTAAATTCCGTATCATCCTCGACCTGATAAGCCAGCTCATCTCCTATGAAGATAATGTAACCCAAATATTATAAAACAAGTTTAACTTACCAAGACATCGTAGCAGATTTCTCTGAGCTCCTTTTCTACTTTAACCCTATATTCTTTAGCCATCTGTTGTTTTCTTTCCGAGCCTTCGGTTTTCTGTTCAATGGAGGAGATGACTCGCCACGACGACCGTCGGGCACCCACCACATTTTTATAAGCAACGGAAAGCAGGTTTCTTTCCTCGTTGCTCAGTTCGACGCCGGTTTCCGTGACTTCTTTCATCGCGGCCGCCATGTCGTCATATCGTTCAGCCTGCTCCGCCAGCTTGGCGCGCTGCACCAGTTCCTCCTTGTCGACGGACATCGTGGACGATGGGAGAGGATTACTTCACTGATGCCCCTGCAATAAGTATGAGTCACGCGTAAACTATTGAACTCGACTACTAAGGGCGACACCTCCGAATCGCATTTAATCAGAAAGACTAATCGTTAGGCGTCACTTTCACCGAAGCGAATCGCATATAGGGTATTAGTCATCATGTACGGCGCACCTTAAATAGAGGCTTAATAAGCGCACTAGCGCAAAGTGAAAACTCAACGCAGCTCAAAGAGCGACCCTCACGCCAAACGCGACATCGACGCGGCGTCCGCTCGGTTTGACAGCATCTCACAGACTCAGGCAGGCTACTGACTAGCAAGGCACGCGCCGAATCGCCGCGCCGCCGCTTGGTCACCGCCACTGCGCCACCAGTATTGATCCGCCGACGCGGGATAAACACTCCAGACGAAATACGACTAGCCCGACGATTGCACACACCCTCTCACCCTCCCCGCACACTCCCACCCACTCCCCGCACGCGTGCACCGCGCCCGGCGGCCCGGCGCCTGCCTCGCTCTACCCACCCGCGCGCATCTACCGACTCCACCGCCTTCTCGAAACCTACCCTGTTGCTAGGCAATGCACTAACGATTTTTGCGAGACTAGAGAATTGACTCTGACAAGAAACTCACTTGATATATATTATATTATATCAAAATCAATGCCGTTATAACTAAAGTATACAATATTAACGTTTCAAAATGTTTTAGACAATTTTCGAATAAGCTTGTTATCTCCAGGTAATGGAGATTATAAGAAATATTTGATTGAGATGCTTTCGCCGACATTTTACTCATACAGTTGGCAGATATATACTCATATAGTAGGTTTCTTTTGTTTTTCGTAAATCGTCGACAAATGTAGGTATGAATTGTGCCGAAGAAAGACTATGTTTTTTAACAGGCTAAAAATAAGCTCTTGCACTAATTTTGTCAGAATTTTCTTAATAAATTTATTTGGACTATACCTACATAAATATTTAATGTCAGACACTTCTCAACGTAATAGTACTTATGTAGGTATGAAAGAGTAATCTGATCAAATAAAATGGTTTAAAGGAACATACAGTCGAAACGATAACCTCCTTTCTTTGAATTTGGTTAAAAAAAACGACTTCACGTGAAAAAGAACTATCCGATTTTTTTATCATAATAACATGATATAAAGTACATTTAATAATAATTAAGTAATTGGCTTGAACACCAAACTGTATCATTTTTATGTATATGGGGGTGGCTATATCAAAAAATACTATGCAAATCCATTATGATTTTGTTCAAGTCTTAAAAAATGTAATCCAAATGCAAAGTATTTTGTACTAGAACATTTGTGGGTATTCATTATTAACACCTTTCACAGCTATACCAAACCACTCATGGTATTATTTGCCCTTAGTTTGTATCTTGAAGGTTAAAAATTATTCATCATTTAAAAAATGGTCACTAAATCTAAAGACAAAGTAGTTGAGTCTATTGTGATTTAGTAACATACAAATAACTAGAACTTCAGAGATCACAGAATTATTTTGTTACTTGGATGTCATTACCTACTTTAGCTGTTAATTTGAAGTTCTATTTTGACATGCATTGGGAAAACCACCATGCATAGTCAAGTATATTATATTGCAATCTTAGCTGCATTTCTTTTCAAAATCTATACAGGTCAATAAAATTGAAGTATCTGTTTGTAATTTCAAAATTTAACAGATTTTCACTAAATGCATAATATGAAAGTGTATACAATACTGACATAAAAAAAACCAACTTTATTTTTTTTCTGTCTGTTTGTTTCGGCTAATCTCTGAAAGGGCTGGGCCTATTTTAACAGGGCTTTCACTGGCAGGTAGCAAATTTTACAAGGACTAAATAAGGCTATTTAAAAAAAGAAACAGGGTGTTGTGGGTTGCCCATGAAATTAACTCTACGCGGGTAAAACCGCAGGACACAGCTAGTGTAATATAAAATGATGAAAGAAAAAAGATGATCAATCATCCCAATATCAGACACATTTTCAAGTAATCTGTGGCTTTATAACAAGAATCTAAATAGATGTGCCATTTTACAAAGCTCTTTATCAAGTCTGTTGGTATTTTAACCAAAAATATGTTTTGGGATGAATCTATATAACATGTGACTCATGGTCGTGGGTTATGAAATTGCTTCCAAATTATGCTGTCTTTATATTAGACCAAATTTTCTGACTTGACAGCGAAGACATCTAAGAGGTGCTGGTTATCAGAAGTCTATGGTATACATATTTATAAAATTTAGTCTACACACAAGCATTATAGTACATAGGTAAGATTTACTAAGTAAGAAATGTCATCAAACCCAGATCAATCTGAACACAAAATTGTAATTGATCATATTCACACACATGACTACTGAATCAATAACAAAAGGTTTCAGTACTTACTTTCAAGATCAAATAAAACAAATACCAGATCAGCACACAAATTACAATAAGGAAAACTGATAATAGGTACTCAACACATATAAATGAAAACCATGATGTTACAAAGAACCTATTGTGGGTTAAGTATCTATCATAATCAAAGGAATTGCTTCTACCTAACAATATATTGTGTAGCCCATTACCAGACTAGTGCGGCGTGCGCGTCTGACTCAATGTCACACATTACAACCAAGACAAGCGCCAAGGCTGCCACTGATTCACCTACTTGAACAATTACTCACGACGGAATAAGGTTCTAACTAAACTTACGGAAACTAATTCGGATCAATGCGGTAGTACTAACACCCTTTTCACGCAGGAACTCTAGTGACATTACCTCGCTATCGACTCGAATCGACCAAGATAACGGCATGACTACGCACGGGGAAATTACGACGCACTAGTTCTCACTGACCACCTCTAGCCTCTATGAATAACGAACGATAAACATATAAATTAACACGCATCTTTACTTTCGAAAGACTAGAATATCTTAATAGGAATTTCAAAATCCATTTAAATAGACAGCAAATCCAAAAATATAATTTATAGTCACGTCCCAATGACATGAAACCGAATGAATAAAATAAGACCAACTTACTGCTGGAATCCGGTCGCGATTAATATCAATATAAGTACTTCTTAAAATACAGACTAATAAATAAATGGGAGTTACGATTTAGAAGACATGAGATTCAGTTTAACAAAAATTTAGAATAGATAGCTAACCGCACCGCGAAATCGTGTAGCCGGTTCAGGCAAAATGGCTGCTGCGAGGGGCACTCCTTCAATGCGTCACATTCACAGATTTAGGAAAATGTAGATTTTCAACATGTTCACTTGGGAATAAACACAAAATAATTACATCCACTGAAAATAATTTTAAAGCACTTACTTGTTGGAAGGGAAAAAAGTTATAAAACCAGCAAATTACTACACAATATCAGTTTTTCTCTTGCGGTGAACGATATACTTCACTGACGGCTGCGGGGCCAGAGGGGAAACAAAACCGGAACAGGGTTCTCAAAATGACTCAGCCATCTTGAATTACTACGATAGAAACCATTGACATGCCTCGTAAACTCACTTAATACTCGTTTCGATTGTATATCTGTCTCTTTCTACAGTACTGATTATGGCAAAGATAGACGATGTGATGGAAGTGAATATCTGGCGAGTTTACACCTTAGTAATTTAACAGGAAGTGGCGCCTGAATCGCGGGTTTTTCAAATACTCTACTTTAAATACATGTATGATGTCAGACACGAATGATTCTTTTGGGGCAGAATTTTATAATGTCATACTGCCCAGTAGAACTTATTGAAATATTGAATATTTCCTTCGTGTGTCGTGAAACAATATCAATCATCATTAATCGGCGCGCTACACACTTTGTACTGACAGACAGCCCGCCTGGTGGTAGGTTCTACGACAGAAGAAACAAAGAAAAAATACAGTTTCAAACTATAAGTTAGTCTGAGGCGATGCCTGAGAGTATTTAAGCATATACGCTTGATATATAATTGCAACACCAGCAGTATCATCACACTGACTTTTTGACTTGTGTACGTGTAGATATTAGAGACGGACGATCGATGTTCTTGCGGCTGGCACATGACTTATCTTGGCAGTCTTAAAGAGTATTGGTTGAATAACCAATACTAGTTGGTTTTGAAAAACCTCCAGGTCCAAAATAAAACCACCTAGGTATTTATTTATTTAGGCAGTTTGTCTATGACTGACGGCACACTTATTCGGTCATAATTAACGATCATGATTTAAGTCCTTGCATTCCTTTTTCGTTACCATTCAATATTTCATATTAGGCAGTATAGTTTTTGCCACTAGTCTAGGACTGTGGAAACATAAGTAATTTTTTTATGCTATAAGGAGCACAGCGAATTTTTTTTCATTACTTATCGAGCATAGCACCACAGTTCCACCGACAAAATTAAATATATTATTATCTATTCCAGTTTCCTTTATGAATCGTGTTTTGGTGTCTATGGTATAATATTGATAAAGCGAAATGTTTTCTATATCTATGGTTATTAAGCGATTTTTTTTCTATATCTATGGCGGGATCTCATTCTGCGGGTCTTATCTGAGAGTAAATTACAGATTAATTAATTAGAGAGGTTTTATTATCGATTCCAATAATTAAAGCTGTTTTAATAACGTTTTTTTACTAATACTAAATATATTCCTTAATCACTATACAAAATCAAAGATTGGTCGAGCAACTGAATTATTGGTTGCCATTACAAAATAAAGACGAGAGGAAATAGAATAATGCCATAAATCTGTCAGTGTCAACTGTCAACTATCAAGAGTATCAAGTAAGCCAAATAAAAGTAACCTCAAAACAAAAAGAAACAGCGTGAATTCAATTTAAAAATTGTCAATTGAGCACGTGAAATTATTTTGTTGTTTGTCAGACGAAATATATTTTTTTTGATTTCAACTTACTACAATTCTTGTGCTTACGCATATTAATTTACAATGCCGAAATCTAAAAGGGATAAAAAAGGTTTGTATCATAGTTTTATTTTATATAAACTGTGCTGATTAGGTTTGTTAAAATATAATTACTAGTAATTTAAATGAAATTCGAAAGCATAAATTAAAGGTACTGATTTCAGTGGTATGATTAAGTTATTGATAGATATTTCCGCAAAATTAGATATATGTAACAGTCTCTTTCAACATTGTTGTTCCGTAGCCTAATAGTTTTGTCTGAATCACTTAATTTTAATGATTTATTTCAGTTTCCCTGACAAAAACTAACAAGAAAGGACTTGTACTCAAACAGAAGATTATTGAAGAGATAAGGAGCAGCTTAAATAAATATGAACACATATTTCTGTTTACAATTAATAACATGAGAAATACAAAGTTGAAGGATTTGCGCAGTGAATGGAAGGATTCTAGATTTTTCTTTGGAAAGAACAAAGTAATGGCTATTGCTCTAGGCAAGACTAAGAGTGATGAAGTTGAAGATCAGCTTAATTTGGTGTGTATGCAGATGCTATTTTCTGATATAACATTTGCAGTATTATGTATCAGTTGTAGTAGTGGTATATTATGTATGGATAGTATATATTCTATGTATGTAGGCTGTGCTGCATTTTGTAGACAAATCATATTTATCTTGGGGTCTTCTGTTAATTTCTACATTGAGAAGTTTCTATTTTCAAATCTTAAATTAATATTTGTATATTTTCAATATAAGTTTAATATTAAATAATATATTAATAAGTTTCCTCAATCCATGAACGGTGATGCTCAAATCATAAAAAATTGGTACCATAACAGGTAGCATCTAGTGAAAAGTGGTTGTTTATACCTCTTTGTACATTTTCAGTTTTGGATGAAATTTGAAACAATCCATTCTTAATGAATGTACAAAATATAAATATTTGCTATTAAAGTAATAGCAGAATAATGCATTGTTACATTTTATATTTTCTATAATCATTAACACAGCAAAGTAACTCCTGACTCTATTCAATAATAATCCTTTGTCCTATTTAAGATTTTTTTAATATGACTGCTATTACAGCTTTCAAAAAGGCTAAAGGGCCAGTGTGGGCTACTGATGACAAATAGAGATGTGCCAGACGTCTTGGAGTGGTTCAAAGACTACCGTGCAGCTGAGTATGCAAGGTCTGGATTTATTGCTACTCAGGATGTAACACTGCCTCAAGGACCAATGGAAGATTTCTCACACACAATTGAGCCACACCTGCGCCGCCTTGGACTCCCCACGTCACTGGAGAGAGGTGTCATAAACCTCATAAAGGAATATCAGGTATAAATATAATTCTAAGGAAATCTTTACCTCATATATGGGTGAATCAACTATTTTACCCACACTAAGGATAGGGCAGAAATTTTATTTTGATAATTTTTTTTATTTATTTTCTTTATTCTAATTTGATAAGGTCATTGGAAATATCATCCTCTTATATAACGTAGAAGGACAGCAACCTTAATGCATATTTTTGTCAGTTTTTTTATAAACCAACACCTCAACCTGTGTCATTGTTTTTTACTAGTGATATACAACCTCAATTATATGATCCTCCATATTATATAATTAATAAATTGAACCGCACTGTTTCAAGGAACAACAGTTTGAATCTGATATAATATAGCTTACTGTGCAGTAATGAACTGTCATAACACAGTTGGTTTTGTCAAAATATGTTACATGCTTGTCATTGGTTGTTGTCATAATGGCTACATTGATATTGGATATCATACAAACAGTTCTTTATAGGTGCATCTATATGTTCATCAACTTTTATACTCTGAATGATGCAAAATAAGATGTATTTATTGTGTTCAGGTTTGCAAAAAAGGATCACCATTGACACCTGAACAAGCAAGTATATTAAAACTCTTGGGAATACAGATAGCTAAGTTTAAAGTTGTTATTAAATGTCATTGGACCAAAGGGAAGGGTTTCCACAAGGATATTGATGCACCCAGTGATGATGATACAGATGGCAGCGGTGATGAGGAGGAAGAGCAAATGGAAGAAGATCAGACATAGTGTAAAGCATAAGCAATAAATATGTATTTTATTACAGCAGTTTTTTTTCTTTACTAGATGGCCTAAAAATAAAAAAAAATAGAATCTAATCCTCTTTTCTTGAAATATGTAGGTCGTGGACCATTATGAGCCTGAGAGTTGATGCCGCTGAAAATTATCACCTCGTTGATGCAGAAGTATCCCTAGTTTCTAGTGTTTGTCAATATGTAGTTTCAATTATGGAGATCAAAGATCAAACTAGTTATTGAACGAAGAAATTTAGAAATATTTTAACATTTTGTCTATGACGAACAAACCAGCATTTTTCTTTCCTCTTTGCTCAAGGCCAATCCAAAATATTAAAATACAAATTGATTTCAATCCATGCATAAGTATGAATAGGCCCCCACTAATAATTAGTTCTCTTTGCAACTTTAGCAATTACAAAATACCATGGGAGTATGTCCCTCATTTATTTTGTATAACACCAATAAAATAATAATATTTATCCGAAAGTATTTATTAAAACAATCACAGAAACAATAATAAATTATTTTTACAAAAATAAGACTAACCACTGATCCATATTTTCATAAACTTATAAACAATGAAGGAAAAAAATAATTTGACTAATCAGGATGTCTACAAATCAAATCAAACTAACAGAAGCTAAGCCTCCGGATCCATGTTACAATTGTGTACCTAATATTAGCACAATTTAACTTAGCACACCATACAAATACGTAATCACAGTAAAAAATAAAGCATTGTTTCATCAGTCGATGACATCACAGCTTACACGATCTCAAAACAAAGTCAGCCCAGTGTCTCAAATACACAACGAAAGCTAAATCTATCGGCTTTACATGTTACCACGGAGCATACAGTCTTTGTGGTATGTAAACCATAAAAATATTACCCTAATAATCAGTGCTCAAGTCATACAGTTATGATCAAACATAAGACTTCACAAAATAAGGTCCTTCTAGATATTACCATCAAACATCTACAAACAACTCGCGTGTACGCCCTTTAGTTATTATAGCATAGGCTTAACAGAACTCAGTACATGAACATTGTACCTTATTATATCTACGATGATTCTGATTAAACATAAGTTTACACTAAACACGACCTACAAGTTTCTAACGGATATTATGAAAATCTGGTGTATCACAAGTTTTGTAGGACTGTGCTACATATCTCTAAAATTATCGTGCAATGTTTTTAATACACCAAATATAATAATTTTAGAGTAATTAATTACTATAATATTTAGAAAGATATTTGGTATGTTGCAAGTTTTTCTATACCTATTGTTATTGTTAATATGAAAATATATTACAATGAGATTACTGCTGTGTAATAAGAAGAGCCATGTTTTCTTGGCCAACATGTGACTTACAAGGTTGCTAGCTCATGGCGTGCTGGTCGAGCCAAATTGCTTATCTTGATGAGGTTAACATGCAATATTTCTTTTTTTTTCGCATTTTTTTCTGAATTAGGTACTTGGAGAAACCGTGCCATAAAAAGCTTAATCCTTCCTCTGTAATATAAGCTTTGAGCGGGAGTAAATACTTATTGCACATAGATGGGTTATACAGACTACACAATAACTTCATTTCATATTGGGACTTTCTGTGAAGCAGACAAAACTACTTAATTAGCTAGTACGACATCATGGATATGCGAGGTCGTTAGGAAGGTAGCATTTATTCAAGATGACACTATGATAATATAATTACCGCACATATTTTATTAGTCTTGCTCACGAATTTTACGCGTAACAGAGAGCAATGCAAAACGGCGGTTAAAATTGTCTAATAATAATTTGCTAAATCTCATATACAACAAGAGTGCACTAATTAAAGTCAAAGTAAAATGGAATATGAGCAATTAAAACACATTTATTACTTCAAGCTATAATGTACCACGACGAATCCAGCGAGAAGGCCTAGATATACCAAATAATAATTCTACTAAAATGAACGCGGCGTACAAATCATCCAAGAATGCTGGTCTTACTCTAGCGGCACGTGCACCATCTTGTTGTATGTGGTGTTAAATATGTTAGCATAGGAATAACGTATTGTATAATAGTTTATTCGTTTGATGTTAGTTGGGTGGTATGTTGGTGGGATCGTGTATGTGTGAGTCAATGGTCGGCGAGGGGCGGCGCGGCCGGCAGGGCGATGGAGGGCAGCGGCTCGCGCCAGAACACCGTGTGCGAGAACTCGTCGCTGGGCTCGCACTGCGCCGGAGGGAACACCTGGTCCACTAGCACTGACATGTGGGAGTACCTAACACAAACATAACACAATTCACATCACACCACTTGAAAGAAAAATTACAACATTCGTTGAAATTTACATCAATACTAGGAGCAATGATACTCATTTTAAGTTCTGTAACGTCATCATTGAATAGTTATATTTTATATTTTTCGTTACAATAATCATCAACATCAAAGTTTTAAGTAACTTTGATGTAGAGGAAATATATATTCGATATTTTGTACTGTTTTTGTATCCCTTTATGAGCATAATGTTTATATAGTCATCGAATCTTGAATGAATACCAGAATGGCAATCAATAACCGTAACTTCTGAACTATTTTATTTTTTTTTATATTGAGAGGGCAACTTTATAATTTTAATATTAAAGTTGTCATGTAATAGAGAACATAGGAACGTGACAAATCTTATTTGGATCACTTATTATAGAAGTAATAATTTAGTTAAATAGAAAAGATTGTTAATCATGGTCAATTGAGTATTAAATAACAGATTATATTATTTGCCCGAATTTATCAACAAAACGATATTTAATTCTGTTCTGCAATGTAAATATATGTTTTTATTCAGTAATCTTTACGTAATACAATATCGTCTTAATGTGATAAATTCGCACATAATAAATATTCTAATGGAGTGTTGCTACGAAAATAAGTATCTAAATCTAAATAAATAGTGCACACCAACACCAGTGCCCCTAATACGAATTTTCAACAGTTTTTCTACTTTAACGCTCGCTCGCGTCACCGCACTACAATTTTAAGAGAAAATTTACAGTGCCTCCTAGCGGTGACATAAAGAACTAAAATATCTCGTAAAAATATTGTCGGTAACGCTAGCGAGTATAGATTAAAAAAAAAGGCGCAAAACTCGTAATAAGGGTACAGAATGACAAGTACAAAACGAAGAAGGAACGAAATATATACAAACACATAAGATTAGGAAAGGGACGAAACAGATGACATGTCGATGATTGCATTGTTATTGTCAATTAGATATAATTAATTTATTAGGAAGTAGTTGAATAGCCATGGTGTATTAAGAACCAGTTTTTGAAATGAATGTGGACTTAGCCTTAAGTCATGCCATACGGCTTACCGGCATTGTCGCGGCGCGCTCTAATCTCAATAACTTTTAACGTTTAGACCTAATAAACCTCGAGATAGCTTTTAACAAGGTTATCACGTTTCAGTGGCGGGAAGAAATCATCGACCATGTCACTTTGCACGTGGTAACTGAAATAAAAATAATATGCTACTCAATACAGTGCCCCAAGAATAGGTTTTGACATTATTCAACGTGGACGAATTTCGTAAAGCGTGGCACGAAGTCTGTTGATCCGCCATTATTGGTCAACCATAGGTAACTCGCCTTCGAAAGTTATCAACACATTTCGTACCACGCTGATACGCAACGAATTTCGTCAACGTTGGTACATGTCATAACCTATACTTGGGGTACAGTGCGCAAACGTGTGTTAGTGCGTCAGCCGGCAACCTCCAATACAGGATAAAGTAAGTTCACAATATAATAAATAGGTGCCACTTGGTTTGCATTCTACAAATCGTAACCAAGCGGAACTTATTTCATGAAAACAGGGTCAAATTATACATTTGTTGATATTAATAGACAATGAATAAAATTATAAGGAGAAGTATTTGTACAAATTAAATCTCATCCAACGAATAATAATAGAAGTAATTAGAGAACATAAAAATCGAATCATAATCAAATTGCACTAGAGTTAAATCAATACTCACTATTTAATCGATTCGGTACAGCATTGGGACGATACGTCATAGGACAACTTATTGGCTGGATGAGATTAAAAGGAGGTATAAAGGAAATGTATAATGACCCTATACATACATAATATAGTGTGGTGTAATGATAATGCAATACTCACGTAGATTGGAATGTCTGCGTCAGTTCGTGTTTCAGCTCACCCTTGTAGTTGATAGTGAATATTCTCACGATAGGAATGCCTACAGCTTGGTATGCGCACACGTCCTACAAAGGAAATCAAATTGCATATTTTAGGAATTCTGACTGCAACGATTCTTTCACTCAGTGTAAGTGACAGATTTATATGCAATATCTGTTTTTACGGTTCATTGAATTAAAAAGTGAAAAGATTGGTCCGAATTATTTTAATTCTGTCGCGAACAGAAGCTAGTCAGTAATAAGCATACTACAGCCTCGGATTAAACATGACCTGGGGGCCAACTATGATCGTTTAAGCACCGCGTGTTAAGAACTTCTTAGCTTTGACGTTTAATTTTGCGGTACAAAAATGAAAAGTCAAAGCTGAGAAGTTCTTAACTAACTAACTTCTTCTGTTTAAACCGACGATGGTAGGCCCCTAGATAATTTGTATTATAGCTGATTGCTTAAAAACTTACATTGACTCTATTGCCATAACCGGCGTAGAAGGGGTTTGATCCGGCGGGGAAGAGTGCCTTGATGTCGGCGAGGCACTGTATCTTGAACTCCTCCGGTTTCTTCTCAATTATCTCCCGGTGGAAGGCTCGGAGGAGGGAGGTGGGGTTTAGTAGCAGAGGTCCGTCCGGCAAACACACTTCACCTTGACGGATTGACCGCAGGTACTCGCGGGTTACCTGCAAACAAAACATAATTTCTATACATCTATATACATACATTACATTCTATACATCATACATATGCTCACACGTGTTCCTCGAAGGGGTAGGCAGAGGTGTTGAAAAAACACCCACATTTCACCGAAGATGATTAAGTACCAACGTGACAGATGGTGAGTCTATCGCCGTCTCGGGCACTATACATACGTCTTTGAAATGTATCTCTTATAATCCATATACATATGAATACAATTGAAGTGTCTGTATTCATTTAGCAGGTAACATCGCAGTTTCTTATCCGTTGTTCATTTATTTTATAGTTATTTAGAGTGGACATTCAAAGTGGACATATTATGCCTTTTAGGTTTCAATTGCTTACCATTAGATAGGCTGTAGGATTGTTTGTTAGAATTTTAGTTAAAAAAATATAAATATGTTACCCTCGCTTGACCAATAGCTCTCGCGGACAGATAAAGTAGTTGGTATCCATTGTTCTTGATTTTGGTGAAGAGCTGCGCGACGCCCGACTGCGCCCAGTCTTTGCCCACCAGTGGGAAGATGTGTCCCAGTACGTCTGACCTGAAAATAATATATACATGTATTGTGGAAAACAACATTTTAAGTGTTCAAGCGTGTTCAACGATAATAATAATAATAGCCCTGAGATAGAGGCAACAAGTGATGCCAAACTATTTTTATTTCTTTTAGTAGTAAATCACATAAATATATAAGCCCCAATGCATAAATGTTGAAAAAATAATATGAAAACTAATAATGGGTGCTATGAAAAATTACCAGATGACCATTTGATTTGTACTTAATTGTCAAAAATTATGAAACACCAGACCATTATTCTTTGGACATGGTAAATATTTTTGTTTGGAGACCGCTTTAAAGTATTAATGAGAAATACTCGTGCGTTTCCGCCTGTTCCTGTCGGCTGTCAGTATAAAATGTGAGCCTAGCCTTCTATATGTTATTATTTATATAGTGGTATAATGTAAGTGGGTATATACTTGGTGATAGTCCCGTCGATGTCGGAGATGACGATCTTGTCGTCGTACCGCCAGCGGAACACGTTACACTTGCAGCGAGTGGTGCCCTGATAGGCCGTCGTCACGCTGAACACCATCTCGTTCATACCATCGCGGAGGTTCAACTCCTTCTGCACACACACATAAATAACACTTTATATATGCTCACGCCATCCCAGAAGGGTTAAGCAGAGGTGTTGTTACAACAATACACTTCATTCACGGTAAAGCACGTGGTGCGAAATAACAACACATAAGTTTTTGGAAAAACTCATCATACTTATGTACAGTGTTTTCACACCACATGCTTTACGGTGAAAGAAAACTTCGTAAGGAAACGTGCATATATCTGAGAAGTAATTTAAAGACGTATGTATAGTGCCTGAGACGGCGATAGACTCACCATCTGTCACGTTGGCACTTAATCATCTTCCGTGAATAGTGGGTGTTGTTGTTACAACACCTCTGCCTACCCCTTCGGGGAATACAGGCGCGAGCATGTGTATGTTCAATTAAAAGCCCTGGCTTCTTCCCATACATCCATGATTTTATTACCACCACCTCCACGGCTTTTGTTTTGGTATATAAATTTCTCCAAATTCTCACGACATCCAAGAAGTTGAATTGTCGTTGCGTTCGCGGGAATTAACGTATGAAAGTTTATTTTTCAAAATCTATGGGAAACGTCTGGGAATTATGATTTCAAATCTTAATTGCCAATCATTGATTAGTAGATGGTAACTTACGATTTGTTCTGAAGAAAGCCGCAGCGTTTTGCGGAAGGAAGAGTACCGCCGCGAGGGCCTCTGGACCTGTCCGTCTTGGTCGGAGTCTGAGGAACTGTGGTCGTGGTGCTCTGTTGACAATATAACACATAATATATGTGACAATCAAGAACTTGTTGAACAGGGGACGCTTGTTAATGTATTAAGAAATTACATTAATACTAGCAGACCGGACGTTGTACTATCCTAAGAATCTATACATATAAATAAAATTGTAGAATCTGTTTGTTTCGAGAATTCCAAGTTAACAGCCGTAAACGGGCCTGTAAGCGTGTCAATTGAAAAGTCCTAGTATGAAATATTAGGTATTACAATTTACCTGGTTACCCAACGCGGCTCTGAACATGTGAAGAATGGAAGAATTATCATATGAGGTTTAATAGACGTAGCTCAATTGGCGGAGCCACTGCGGAGTTTGCAAGTTGTGTTAGTATTTTAGGTATCCATTTTTAGTATTTACCTGGTTCCTGTAAGGTAGGCAGCGGGGGCGGGGGAGGTGTGTGTGTGATTTCTGGTGGTGTGGGTGGGCGTGGGAGGCTGGAGTCCGGCAGCGACGTGCTGAGCGAGGGAGCCGAGGGAGGCGCTTCACTGGCCTCCTGGCTCGCCGGAGGACTTTCCGACAAGGACAGACGACCTTCTTTCGGCATCTCCTCTTTAGGCGGCGACGATTCCATTCTGGTCACAATTGAAAAATATTTATTCAGTTTAAGCATTAATGAATGTCGAGAATTTACCACCGGTTCAGAATTCTTCGGTTCAGGTTCCTTCTGATAAGAACCGGCAAGCAAATTATCCAGGCTCAATATAACGTATTCCATTGGGCCTATGATTTTGTGCTAGTTTCGATCATCTCGATCAGTCTAGTTTCGGGTTGTCTTTCATACAACATGAATTCTAAATTCTAAGAATGGCTAGGATCCTTATTAATACTACCTTTATTTAAAGAAAAAAATATAGGACATAGGAAAGTATATATGTGAATACCGTGTGTTGTCGTGTGCGGGTGGAGCGCGTCGCCAGCTCCACCAGGAGTATCCCCTGGGCTTGGAGCCCTCGGAGGAGCCCTCGGCGGAGCCTTCGGTGGAGCGCCGCGCGCCCTCGCCCGAACTGGCCGAACGACGCTCCAATGCTTCCAGAACGCGCTGCAACATTACAATTACTCATTTAATACACAGGTACTTGGCTCACGTCTTTACTTCCCGAAGGGGTAAGCAGAACAGAGGTGTATTTATAGTTTATACACACACCCGTATTTCGCCAGTTATGTTTTAGTCCCATGTAATAGGGAGCGAGTCTATTGCCATAAAACACGTCTCACGCTATACGCTAAGCCCGAGCGTTGGCCTTAGCTCAGGCCTTTGTCGTTGCTCGGCCGTAACTCTGCCTTAATCCAGACCCCGGTCTGATACTGAGAAATAACAGATGGGAAAACCCAATAGTACTTTGCCCGACCCGGACATCGAACTTAGAACCTCGTGTTCCGCAGTAGCGCTTGCAACCGCTAGACCGACAAGGCAGTCCGATTCATTTAATATTACGCAAAATATGCAGTTTACAAATTTTATATCCATGTATGTATATATAATTCGAAAACAATACAAAAGTTATTTATGTCAGTATTGTCAATTTCAAATTACCATGTAAGAATTAGGCGTTAAAATATGTTGAGAGTAATAATTGGGCATGCTGCGAAGAGGTAAATTATTTAAAATCAGTGGTACGAAACAAGTGAATTAAAAATATAACGAATGTTGCAAGATTATTATTTCACCATAGTCAAATTGAATGAAGTCAGTGTCATACCTATTACTTTGATAATTTATTATACTTATTACTACGCAAATAAAATTACTTTTGCACGGTTCAACTCTGACGTCATATATGCGTCAATAGAACTGTTTCACATTAATCACAACGAGCGATAAGTTATCATTTCTAAAGTTAACAGGATATGTAGATATTACGACGAATTCAAAACCAGAAAGGAATCAAGGGTTGAATTAGATTTGCAATCCTTACAATTGTAATTGTGTAAGTATTTTATTAAGTAGTCATTAATATTTTCGGATTCGAGTATCGTTTCAAGACACGTTCGTGTTTTATATCAGTTTTGTCATTGTAATCGAATAAATATTCGCGATAATACATTAAGCGCGATTAGTAATGTCACCGCAATCATCTATTTATTTACCTACAAAGATTAAACTGCGCGTAAAATAACACAGTGATAAGACTAGAATTAAAGGCTAGTGTGACTCTCAGGCCACAATCATTCGATATGGATATACAATGACATTTAGACTGTGCTGATTATACTATCTTAATATACACTATAATCCTTGCATAGTAAATACTTTAAGCTGTCGAGTTTCAGTTGCTGACTAATGCTAATGTTTCAAATGTTTCAGCAGCTACGATTATTTTAAAGGGTGGTGGAGTAGTGCGTGTTTCCCATACCGATATGACTAAATAAACTGCTATAGTATTTATCTAGAGAAATCAGGTTACATGGTTGTAATTCAATGTAGTGATTGCTTGATTAGTCAGAGCTCATTGCATCTGTGCGTGGGTAAATCCGGAGATAGTGCCCCTACTATTAAAAGTATGCTAATCTGTACCAGAAACGCGTTACTTCTTATATTATAAACTATCAACCAGTGAAAATCCCGTAAAATTGGTCCAGCCGTTTCAGACATTAGCCACGTCAAACCTAGACAGATAGTAAAAAATTTTTTTTTACAGTTTATTTTTTCATATGCATTTAGTGAAAAGCTGTTAATTTAGCATTATAAACAGACACTTTTTATTTATGTGTATGTATAGCTTGTAGTAAGTATTGCTTACATTGGGCAGTGGTCGTCGGTAGGCGAGCAGCGAGAGCAGCAGCGGGCCAGCGCTGCGCCACGGCAGCCAGCGGTCGCCCAGCCTCACCACCAGCTGACCCTCGCCCGCCAGGGACCCTCCTCGTTCACAGAACTCCTCGAAAGGCAACGCCCGAGACACCATGTCCTCTCGTACGTACACACCTACTTGTCCCCTACGAACGAACAAAATACTCGCGTCACATTCTCAGGAATTTAAAATATCACATTAATGTGCGACATATTAAGCCTATGATGCATCAACCGACTTTAGCTATAACAAATTGTTTAAGTACTGGGTATCATGACCTCTTATTGCCATGATAGTTATACTCTTATTATGAGACAGGTGTATATGACCTAACAGGGTTGTTAGTTATAAGTTTAGTAGGGAACTATAAGTAATCCTAACATGTGTAATATGAAACTAACATGCAATAAATATATGAATATGACGCGTATAAGTCTGTCATTGTCATACAGTGGAACTATGATGGCAATAGGAGGCTTTGGCCAAGTCAGTTGAAAAATTGTCAGTTGACTTTAACAATTAGCTTTTTAACCGCCTTTCTTTTTCTTATTAAAGCAATTGCTAATTTTTCAACTTTTGCACAAGTAAAAAAAATATACTAACAGCGTAACTTGGTACCTTTCACCGTCAATGCTAAATTCATAGGTATTGTTAATTTTGCCTTTAGCTCGTGCAGCCAAGCCTATTATGAGACGATGGAATTTATGTCTTAAAATAAAGTGCTGACGGCGTTGGCGATCGTCATGTCGTCCGGGCACTTAATCGCGGGGGTGATATAGTTGAATGTTTAGTCGTACTTAGCGAGTATTTTGTCATCGTCGTCGGAGTCGAGCGTGGGGGGGTCGAGCGAGGCCGGCGACTGAGGCAACGAGGGACCATTGCCCGACTCGTACTCCTCCTCTGTAGGGCCCGACGTCGCGTGCTGTCCGCTTGACTGACCTGGACAACATTATTTTATATCATTACCATCATATCTTCATTATTGCATCTAGAATTTTATGCTTGTATCATGATTCATAAAAAATATTTTATATCCGTGTTTTATTTCATTTCATAATACACGATTTGGCCATGAGTAAGTGAAACATAACAATAAATTATTACACATTACTTATCAGCTTATCATATATATTAACGACCACGCAACCGGGTCTCGCGGCGTGCAAGTGAACGTACCAGTCCTGTATCTATCCGCGTGATGCTTGGGGAAGTACAGATGGGGGTCGACCTGGCCGCGGTCGAGATCATCGAGGTAGACACCCTCGGGCGGCGCGTCGGTGGCGTCCCTGGTGGAGATGAAGCGGAACATGCCGCTGAGCACGCCGCGGCGGCCGGGTCGCTCCTCGTCCGAGCTTAGCGGTTCGGCTGGCGAGGCGGGCGGCGAGGGCGAAGTGGGCGGCGCGGGCTGGGCGGGCGGCGCGGCGGAGGGCGGCGACTCAGCCAGCGGCGGCGGCGACGGCAGCTCGCCCCAGCGCCACGACTGCGAGGACTTGTCCGCGCCCGCCGTACGCGCCAACTCCACCTCCGTGTCCGACTGTACCGGTGTGCCGCTGCGGGACCCTCTGACCACAAATAATTACATCAATGTCATTATCTCTCTAAACTAATATTATAAAAAGGAAAGATTTGTACGATAGTTTGTTTGCATCGAATAGAGTCCAAAACTAGTGGAACGATTTTCATGGTAAATTTAGGTTGTTAATCTGGAACAGGTTTATTTTTTACTTGCAAATCATTATATCACGTTTAATTCATGGCCCAAATATTATGTTAAAGAATATGGTAAACACGCGAATCGTATGATTGGAACTTAAAACTCAATCTCCTAAATGAGTATTCTACTGAATAATTCGTTAGGCCAATACAAAAATATAATGTACTTAAGTTAAATTACTATGTGACAATAGACAATACATACTACAATTACATAGGCATCGATAACTATGTTGCGTCATTAAATCAAATAATGAATGCATTTAATCAATGGATTAATCCGAGATTATGAGAATATCGTAAGTATCTATTAGAAATCTACATCCGGCTGGCATGATGCACGAGTGATTACTGTAGTTTTCCCCCACTGAATCAGCAATAAATCATTTCGTGGAAATATTAGCAGATTATTTATTGCTAGGCAAAAAAATGTAATTCAATGAATAATTCGTGTTTTTGAAAAAGACAGACGAGTATAAGTCATGAACTAGTGATAAAATGTGCATAAACTAAATCTATTAAGACTATAATAAGCGTGACTGAATATAGATGGAAGCAAAACGACGAATTTTTCAAATTAATACACTCGACGTAGTGGTAGGATCTAGTGATGAAAAGTCAAGCGCGTGGTGATACTACGATATAGTATGTTATTACGCGTTTCTGGAGGCGGCGTGCACCTCAAACGCAGTGTCGGACAACGCCATGGGGATGCGGTTCTCGCCGTTCAGCTTCAGGTTGGACATCTCTTCGCTGCAACCATACACGCTTTATACTGGGTTGCCCGCCTACTCATACCTACATGATGTATACCTATAATATCACCCAATATGGCACACGATTCACTCAGAAATATACAATTTGTAGGACGACTAGCAACATAAACCTGCGATAAACCAATTATAGCGAGATAAAAGTATTTTTTTCAATGGCGGGATATATGAGACTAGCAACTTTTATCGCAATTTCGTCATTATCATTAGTAGGTACTTATATAATATGTATGTATACCTGAGCGTGGGTGCGAGTACTTCGGAGTCGCTGAAGAAGTTGATATCAGTGGCCATGGGGATGGGCGCGGGCTGTGAGGCGCGTTGCTCCGAGCCCGCCCGGTCCGACTGGCTCGAGATGGAGCTGCTCGACGACTTCCTCTGGTGCTTCTTCTTTGAACTCACTTTTCTTGTCTTCTTTTTCTTTTTCCCGTTTCCGTTTTGTTTCACATCATCTTGGTTGGAGGGCACCGCCTCTATCGGACGGAAGTCATTGTGGGCGCTGATTTTCTGCACCGCTTGGTTGGCTTCGCTGGCGGGCTCTCCGAGCTGCGTCGCGGCGAAGGTGCGGGGAGCGCGGCCGTCGGTCCACTCCGAGCCCACCTCGTCCAGACCCTCCATCTCAAACAACGCCTCGTGCTCGTTGCTGTCCTCCACTTTCTCATCTTTGGCACTTTTCTTTGTTAACTTACTTAAGTCTGGTTTCTTCATACTCTGTCCGTCAGCTGTATACCTGCAGGAAAATATAGTATCATTCGACGAACTGCAATTCTGTGGTGCAACGTTACACAATGATGAACTTCTCAACAATGCAAATGCAACGTGATGTTTACTTTCGAAGTGCACGCAAGTGTAAATGACCGTAATTAAACACCCGCTTTCATTTCTCAATTTCAATGTTTAATTGAAGCCTAGACAGAAGTTGATTTAGTGAAAAATGGTAAACTACGACTAGTGAATGTTATCGCAGCGTGGTGATTCACTTCCTGTCTATTATCCGGTTGTTTTTTAGCAATCTTACCTCCTTGTTAATCAATTTAAATTCATTGCAGGTTACAAAACGCGATACTTTTGACCAAGGCTCTATTGAATCAGCTGGCAAATACTTAAATTGTATTCTAATTTGATCGGCGAGTGGCTGCTTTAGGTAGATGTGTAATACTGGCGTCACAAGTTTTGAGTGCTGGCCTTGAATACAAAGTAGTATTTTTTTCGGTCTTGTATCATATGGAAGGACTAATACATGCGTAGTTACTTATCCTCAATATTTTCGGTACTCTGTACTCAGAACTTGTGAGGATCTGCATAGTACCTACCTGCGCTTAGTGTAGTCAGAAGCCTGTGAGTGGTCGGGCTCGACGGCGGAGAGCGAGTTCCTGCGACGAGGTTCGTAGAGGTCCTCAAAGCGCGCGGCGGGAATGGGCGAGGTGGCGAGGTGCGCCGCGCACTCCGCCTCGTCCTCGCCCACTTCCTCAACAAAGAAGGCCTCGCCCGACTCGCCCAGCTTCATGTGGATGTTCAGCGGCTCGCCGTTTAATTCCAAGTCCACCTGGCATATCATTAATTCATTAGCTTAGCATTGTTATATTTACATAGATACGGCTCCAACACGAGTCACGACTGCAGCGTGACTTCCACAGATATAGCTAACGTGGTGACACCTTCAAAATTGCAAACTTCATAGGCAGGCGTACAGCTATAGCAGCAATCCTAACGAGTTATATCCTTGTTTGACGCATTCATCATAAAAAGTTTCATGATAGCGTTGATTACTGTGGATAAGAGTTTAATGAGTTGATTAAATATTGGAGCCTCTGCACCAATATCCACAGGGACATCATATCTTTAAGTAATATGTTTTTTCATTCTCAAAGATATTATTAGTTTTAGTACAAAACTCTAGAATGCATTGTAAATTTCAACACTTGATATGTCCATATTTTAGAAACATTTTACAGGTAAATTTCAGGTATGTAATTCTGTTCTGTATTAAAAAGATTATCATACCATAAATTGTAACGTCTTAAAGATAAGCGAGCGATACTTAACAAGAGTTAGTCAATTCTTAATCTTGACATTGATATCGATGATTTACAGAAGCAGCCAAAACAATAGGTTCTTGAACGAGTAAATACCACGTACATTGACTCGTATTGTAAACAGCTCCACTACGTTTGAATAACAAAGTAATCTTTAGTTGTTGATTTATCAAAATTATCTATAATCATCACCGATATAGTAAGTAAGTACTGACTGTGCAGCCACAAATAGTCGAGTGGCACAAAAGTGCGTAGTCTCCGACAGCTGAGTACATAGATATAATATCGAATGTTGCCTCAATATGCCCGGCTGACCTACTAATACAGATGGTGTTATGCCCAACGCAGTCGTTTATGTAAAAGGGCAGAGTTCAACATTATGTGTTCATAGCGTAATTTCCGTAAATACCAAGTGGATCTTCGTATGCGAGTACAATGTATCATATGAGCACGTGCTACCTATACTCGTAGTTTAATATTCCAAGTATTTATTAAATGAGAAGCGAAAGGCGTTATAAAATAATCGAAGCAGGTGGCCGGATGAAAAAATATAATACTTGCCTACTACCCATGTGCCAAATTTTAGCTGAAATTCTTAGTTAGAATTGTGTCTTGAATTGGCATTATTCCAATTTTCACCAGTTCTGAATCAGACAGAATTCCTGTCTCGTTTTGGCAGTCTATCCCTGTACGCCACCGTACATATAATTATGTATAATAATACCTAATACACAATGTCAGTCACACTCACATTATTCATGATCTATTCCTGTTATTTTTAGAAGCAAATGTACTTATAGGTGAAGATATGAACATGAGCTCCTGATCAAAAATAAAATAAGTGTCTACAATTATAATATCATATATAATATATATCTATTAACAGGCAAGTTTATGCATCAAGTTCTGCCTCTTGCCTCACCACCAGGTGGATGAAGGGTCGCAGATTGGCGACAGGGTCGCGACAAGCGATTATGGGTCCAGGCTACAGCAGAGTTTCCAAAGGCCCACGATTTTCCCAGCGTTATTGGAAAATAACGTTAAGCTCTTTCACTTATTATATTATTATATATCACGATTTGATGATCACGCTTTCTGAATACATAGCTAGATAGAGGTTATGAAAATAGTACCTAACTACCTATCTCGACTTCTATGCCAAAATAATCGTTGCCAAACATGGTGATTACATTTTCCTTCAAGTTGACGTCAACGTTGAAGAGACATTATTACAATTCACTTTTAAAATGAGACAGTATTTAGGACCAAATTATGTTATTTGTTGGTTTATTACACACACATTTCAGTCAAATAGGTACTTCAAGTTGTGGTGAATGAATAGCATCATTCACTCTTAAGAAAAACCAATTCTTCATTGTTTTATTTACATAGGTACAGAATGACGCCAACGCGAGATTCTGTTGAACACACATGATCAGAAGTACTATTAGCATAAGATCAACCTTATATCATCTTTTGGGTGGAAAACAATCATACAAATAAGAAAATTCACGAATGACTTGCTTAACAAAAAACAACGAACAGCCGATGACCATGTAAAATATAGAGGCGCGGCAAGTTATTACGACATATTTGCGACAAGCTGCCCACCTACCAAGTGTTTTTAATCGCTCAACGAAATATGTAAATTATTTACAACTCAAGTAGGTAGTTTAACTGGAAGTCAAATATTCTACAATCTTGTTTGGTTTAATTTTAGACTTAACACATGTGCTCCTATACATATATTAAAGCTGGGACGCTCAGACCACAAACAACTTCGATTTCTTACTTAATCTGTGTTTAAGTACTGTGTGTCTCATCCAAGTCTCACGGGCATAGGTTCATACAGTAATAGGCAATTTGTTGCCCTGAAGAGATCCGGAGGCTATAACACAGGCTGCGTGTGCTGAGTTTACTTCATGAAGATGAGCTATAATTATACACACCTCCAAATTTGTAATAGCTGACGGATTAGAGCCATTGTAATGAACTTATGCATGGACTTCCGCATAGTAACGCCTGGGGGCCTACTCTTATTCAACGAAATACGAAATTTTTGTCGTAAGTTCCTACCACGGTTCTTATTCGCTTTAAAATTACGTCCGAGCGTGGTCCGCTAGAGAATTCTTTGAGGTTTGTATATTCTAAACCTACTTCAATTGAATTATGTAACGAAAAATTTGAGATTTTCGATTAACATGTTCCGTTTTCGGAGAAAGAGAATAGACCCCCTGATTCTATTCAATATGAAACTTTTTCGCTTCGTTGGAAATTAACCCTTTCCGACAGCCTACACCACAGACGATAGATCAACCTAACCCAAACACAGAACTCTGTTTTCTTAGAAAGTTTCGGAAAAATCCGTCCAGTGAAGATATACAGCTATAATGAGGCTTGAATATAACATGGTCATCAGCAAAAATATGATATTTACCACTTTAAACCTGGATCGCAGCACGCCGAGCTTGCCGAAGCGCACATGGAAGGGCGAGCATGTGAAGCTGCCGTCCGCCTGCTCGATCACAATCACATCGATGGCGCCCGTCAGCGTCGCCCCGTTGATCTCGTTGTAGAACTCGCGAAAGTTCGCGATGAACTTGCCAATATAGTTCATAGACGACATCTTGACAGATAAACTCCTTCCTTACACTAAAATTATATTCACTTTACGTCTATAACCACTACACCTTATTCACTAAACAGTTGTTCAATATTATTTGTCCGCTCTACGTTACCCCATCTTGAAATGGGGGGTCTTGAAAGATTTGGTTTATTCCTGTAACAAAAAGAAATTTTCAATTAGCATGATTATGAATGATAATATTACGATTAACGTAACTTACCTATGTATAATATAATTACAGAGAGGAAGGAAAATATTTGTTTGAAATTGGGCATTTTGAGACACAATCAAGAGATTCAAATCAACATAGTAAGGTGGGTATAGTATATTATCAGTTCACGATATGCGTGACTGAAATATTGAAGGTATCCTGCTGCAAACACGTAAATGTGTTTAGTGTTTGATTAGATTTAATTTGAACTAAAGTATTTAGGTACCTAGCCTTCAAATCGACTAAGCCTTGACATTAACATTTCGAAACTGGATCACATTTTTTACTGATAAAGACACGCTTAACTTTTTTATTAAAATATCTAGATTGTAATTACTTAATTAATACTGAAGACTATTACAGACAACGTTGAAATAATTAAACAAAAACTGTCACTTTGACGTTTAGGTGCACACACCTGCACATATGTGTAAATATGTATAGGCCGGTGTGCAAGTAGATAGGTACAGGATGTTGCTTCATGTAGCATAGTCGAGTATCAAGAATATTAACAGACCAAATTACCTCACCCAAATAGACCACCTCTTGCATCTGAATACACATTCGAAACGAAACGGACACAAACAGGCTACTGAGGATTGAGGTCGCACATTGTATATCCATCGCGTATAAGTCTTTGATGAACTCTACAACAACAAAAATAACCGTAGGCTGTGCCTGTATATTCAAACTGAGAAGATGTAGGTAGTATTTTGAGATCGGTAAGTACTTGATGAAAATCTACAAGCGTTACAAACGACCAAAATGAAGTACTTTTTGATAACGGTCACGTACCTCCCTATATTGAATGGAAAAAACGTTCTTTCATAAACCTCTGTGAACAGAGTAGGTAACTGAGGAGATGTAGGTAGTATTTTGAGAGCGGTAAGTACTTGATGAAAATCTACAAGCGTTACAAACGACCAAAATGAAGTACTTTTTGATAACGGTAACGTACCTCCCTATATTGAATGGAAAAACGTTCTTTCATAAACCTCTGTGAGTAGGTAAGATAGCTATAGGCATGAATCGAGTTTTGTAAATCTTCGTGTAAAAAGCGGGCACGCAATGTCATCGTGCTAAGCAAGCTGGGCGATTCGTCGTCGCCAGTCGGCACTGGCTATGAGTAATCATTTCCAATAAAAAGTCGGTAGCCAGTTTCACACAATTTCTCACTCTATTTTTTTTTCAAGAGCCCACATAACTCCAACAGAAATAGTGGCTTTGAATAAAATAAAACTATGACATAACAAACATGTGGGACTATCAAATAATGTAATTTTCTGTCGGAACGTGTGTTCAAATTCGAATATACGATGATAATTATGAGGGTTCGCGATGAGAAGGGAAGGAATCTAAATACTGCTAGTGTCAAAATTCTCACACAACTTAGTCTTGAGAACATTGCCAGAAATATTAATTAAATTTTCAAGTGAAAAGAACGACCCATGGATTCGTGATAAAAAGTAAGTAGCAATATTTTAACAACTTCCCTTTCCAAAAGGCAATGTTTGGGTTCCTTATTTTCACTTGAATCTTTATTTGTCGGGCAAGAAAAGGCGATAATACTGTGATCACATGCGGATTCTTCTAATTTTCTTTTATTTATTGCCATTACTATTCTTGTGGTTAAGGTAGAAGACCTTTTTCAAACGAGCTTGTTTAAATTTCTGTGAATGTTTTTGTCGCTATGTAAAACGTGTTGGCCTTGAATAGAACGCAGAAGGAATACATTTAGAGTCGTTTATCTTTTAACATGGAAAATTTTATAAATAATCCAGAAAATAACTGGCAACAGCGTTAATGAAAGACTTTGGAGTTCACATCATGATAGTGGCAGCTGTCCAACGAAACCTGAGTGATGAACTGACGAACAGTCGACTATTTTAAAACCAAGGACCCAAGTTCACAGTCTTATAAGCATTCAAGGACGATCATAGTACACAATATAAAGAAAATAAAATTGCATATGCGATCCGGTACTCCCGCATTAATTTGCATGCTTCGCGGATTCATCAGTTCTGTTTTCCGCATTTTATATTCCGTATCAAGATTAAGTGCCCATAAATGTCATCATTTAGCAAGAGGAGGGTTAGTTCAAGGTGTGCGAAGTATATAATTCTTATAGATAATCATAGCTTGCTCTACAGTACAGCTCTTCAGCTAATCGGTGCAAGGGAACTAATGAGAGAAAATGAGTTTATACTGATTTCAAAATCAGATGATCCAACCTTGATATTATTGTTTAGTTGTAAGTAGGTACTTAATTTCCTATAATGAATTTTGAATGAGGAATTTTTCAGTTAAATTAGTCTGTGTTCATAATAACTCGTACATTAAAATTTCAACATGTAAGTAGGTCAGTGCTCTAGTGAACTTAGGACCTAAACGAAATCACTGTATTCTGCCATTGCTATAGGCTCGTGTGTGAGTCATGAGATTCGTCGAATAATATGCGCCTGAGATGAGTTGCATTGCATTACAGCATGCCACTTACTGTGTAGATAAAACAATTGAGTTATCAATTAAGTATTTATAAATAAATCAAATTACTGTAAATCAATTCTTCAACAACAGTGCTGGTAGGTATTCAGTTTTTATACTTATAATCACGCGTATAATAAATGTAATCTATACATATACAATTTAAAGCCCTTAACTAACCTTAACGTAAAGCTGATGCTAAAGACATGAAATTTGGAGGGTCTACCTATTCCTGATAACGTGTAAGTAAGTATACAGGATTTTGAGAAATTCAACCCCTAAGAGTGAAATGGAGCATGGAGCGAACTAAGCCAGTATTTTATAAGAAAGGTGGACACTTTGCGGTAAATATGTTTACATTTTGCTGAACCACAAATTGCCCCGCGCGCGCTGTTGACTCACTATAACAGTTCCAATGTTTTGCGTGATAAACAGTGGCCTAATTTCATTGCCGCGGACAATAATTTTCTGACAATCACAACTTGAAACGACCACATTACTTATAAAGTTGTGTTAATTTAATTTTAAACATCGAACTGATGAAAGCGTAAGTAGCATAAAACAACACGACTTTTTCTCAAGCACCTTTTCGGTGTGGGAGCTATCCCTCTGCCAAATCAAACCACGATTGATTGTAAAAAACTTATGAAAAACTAATAAGTCATTACACTATCTTCTTGCGCACTTAATTACACCTAAGAATAATTTAAAATATGGTCATTGATATTTGTAATAATCGTGAAGATAGCTTCAACCTAAAAAGTACGCTCCATTTTATTTAGCTTGTTAGGTCACATCTGGATGGACGCAGTGCGAGGTGGAGCAATGTGCAAATAAATAATTTTAGCACAGAAAGGTTAGGTTGTAGTTCAGTTATATCGATGTCTATTATAAGCGCGTATGAAACCTTATCTATCCGGGCCTGGTTTCACGCGTGGCAACTGGACTTCACGTTGTACAGTGACACGTGCGTATCCAACGTTTAGTCAAAACACAACAAGGTAAAGACGTAACCAGATAACAACGCCTATACCTACCTATAAACTGCCTATAACAAAAAATACTGCCACTGGTATTCGTCTCGCGATTGGTTGGTTGGCAAGGTTGATTGACACCTTAGCCCTTTTTTTTTTCAAAGATATAAGAAAATGACTGTCTTCTAATAGTGTAAGGCAGTTTAAAACAGTTGTTGACATTATTAATAACAGTTTTTCAGTTGAAAAACAATGGCAAATATTTTGATTAAGCTTGAAAAATGTAACCCACGACTTCTGGGTGTTAAATGGTAGTGCATTGTATAGCACACTGTATAACTTAATTATCAACGAACGTCATAACATAATTTCGCATGTCTACATAACATATTATCAGTACATCCGTGTATATTGACTGATAATTGCGTATTCGCGACCATAATAAAATTCTGTGTTATACATGCCTTCATGTGCAGTCACGAGATTTGAGCGCTCTTCGCAAACAAGTGGTAACTGCGCATTCAAGGTCAGCGGTCATAGCTCGTGGCGGCACCTGTACCTACTTCTTCGTCATCAACTTTACTCAGATAGGAAAATTGACAAGGAACAGGCTAAAATAGACGAGCCTTGAACTTGCATCTTATCTTGTCAGTCTAATTTTTTTACCACAAGAACGTTGCTTACTGCAACAGCTTTCTAGACGTACTTACGTTTAGTCTTACCTACTTTTCTATCATTTAAAAAACCTGTACCCCTGCTTACTTTGCTGGCGCAATGTTTAAAAATTTAAGGTACTTTCTCTATAGTAGAGACTTAATAGCAGATGGAAAAGGGTAGCTAATGCGTGAAAACGTTTGAAAATAGAAACCCCCAGGTCTCAAGGTACAAGATCTATTCGAATCGAGCCGGTTTTAAAAGTGCGAAGAACAAAGAAAACAGTTGGTCGGTGACCGAGTTTATTCAAGTGTGAGGAAACAAGTTTCGTATTGAGAGCCATCAAGGTGAAGAGCGATTCGCACACCCAACGTACTTTTGTCAAGGGTTAACCGTTAAATCCTGAATCGTTACTTAATGACTCAGAAGGACCAAGTCACTGCAACAACATTACTTTATGTGAGAAAACAACTTACAACCGAGAAAAACAAAGTACAATGAATGAGTGGTACATATTTACGCAATGATTATTATCTAAAATCTGCTCGTGTCTCTACATAATAAACGATCAAATAAAGGCACACTCATTTACTGTGCCCACTTTTAGGAAAACAAGAACAAACGAAACTGATATTCGCTAATTAGCTATACCGGTGAAAGCAGGCAAATAAAATATTATCTGTAAACAAATATCGCCAACTTATAGGCTCTTAATTGGGTCCGAGACCGCCTGCATAGTAATGAATACAAAGCTTTCAACAAAGTGATGATAACCTAAGCAAACCTTTTACAATAGTTTACCTATGTATCAAACGATGCTGACTAATATTGATCGCCACAATCACAATACATAATATTATTAGATGACGACCGACAATATACAAATTACATAGATTTTTCGCAAATCATTCATTTCGAACCTGAAAGAACAGACTTTTTTATTCCTATTTTCACTACCATCCGGGTGCCGTCCGGTATAAATAAAACAATGTGATGCTTGGTTAACTGAAGACGTCAGTAATCCATGCCCGACAGTCAAATAAATAACAGAAAATTGCAAATTATAGTATTTAAATTCCATACCTTAGGCAAAACACAGCCTTGCTTCAAAACTTGGTGCACTGAATTTTCCTAAAGCACAAAATATCTTGATGATAATTTTGTAAACAAAGAGTGTCAGCGGGATATCAAACGTTCCGATCGCTGCGGTGAGACTTCGACACGTGCAGTTCGCGTCGACTCTACCTATACACTGTGGCGTGGTGTGGGTGGACCAATACGCGGGGATCATTCGATTCGAGGCGAGTGTCGGCAAAATTCGCGTCATCGCGTGTGTGACGTAGTCATCAGCCCAGCACTGCGAGTTCCACGTTGCTACATAAGGTACACATGTGCTTTGTGCAAAAGCGAAGAGCAGTGAGTGACAAACAGAAGGCTAGGCGCGCCCCCGTCCGTCGTCGTCGCGCCGAAGAACGTTACAGCGATGGGTCGATCGCGCGGTATGGCGTGATATCGGACCACTCGTCTTGCGAAAGTTTTGGTAACACACCACAAACAGGCACGCAATTATATGTAGTTGTGTGCAATTCGTTTAACCAAACTGACATGTAATAACGGAACTCTTCTCTGTTATTATTCACAACTGGTACTGGTACATTACAAAAATATTACATAACTTACTACTAAATCACTACAAAAAGTTAGTACTGTAAAACCAACTTAAATATTACCCAAAGCTTCGCAGGTTTTTAATTATAAGAAAATATGACAATGAATTCACTCAAGTATTTTCATTCGAGTCACGTTTCTATCACGTGGATAATCTTGTAAACAAACAATAACATCAAAACATTTACTACTCGTGAAGTCATGAGCTGAAGGCGAGACGACATCCATAAATATAAATAAAAAATCAGACGCTCAGCCTGTCTGTTTTTGCGAAATAAGTGGTACTGGTGTACCCTGCCTTTGGAGTAACAACCAGGTTGCGTGAAAGACAATCCCAACAAAATATTGTTTTTCTTTCTAAAATCGCACTCGCGGAGTAAATTAATGAAACTGTGACCTCTACATAAGCAGGTACCAGGTAACGCAATGGCGAAATCAGGAGCCTAGGCTATATTATCCGTAGTAAGACCCACATTATTATCTCACATGGTCCGTCAACCTCTGATCTTCCGTGTTATAGGAGGTCACGTTGCAACAATCAGGGTGTTCACAATCATATGGTGACACAGACCTAAGTCTTTGAATTTCTTTTCCGACATATAAAGGTTTCCTTACGATGAATCAAATTTGGATGGTGTATCAATACTGTTCCAATTGGAACTTGCGATCCTTGCGTAGTAGATGCCACGTACACTAGTGGACTACTACGACTCTTGATACAGCCAGTAATAATTTCTCAACCCTAAGACTTACCTGATATGCCAAATGTTTTACATAACATCACGATATTATAAACCATTTTTTTTTACTAAGTACATACATATGCTCACGCCTGGTTCCCCGATGGGGTAGACAGAGGTGCTGTAATAACAACACTCACTTTTCACCGAAAATAAGTAAGCGCCAATGTGACAGATGTTGAGTCTATCGCCGTCTCAGGCACTACATTTTTTTAAAACTTATTGGTACTCACAGGCCCCGCTGGGATTCGAACAAGCGCATAGCAGTCCCCTGCGATGCAAGCGACTGCTCAAACCCCACGGTCGCCACGGATCTTTTCTAACTAAGATTTGACTATGCTTGTTAAAGACAGTGTAACAAAATATATCTTCGACGAAACAATATACTGCAACCGTATTAGTCGGGGAATGGGTGTGTCATGACGTATGTTTACGACCACCAATGCTGATGGCGCCGCAGAATGCCTGTTGCGTATTATTTAAACTCCAAGGCCACTGTTAATTCTCGGACCAAAAACACGGTGGAACGCGTACGAATTTGAACCGTGTAACCGATATGTTTAGAAATCAAAATTAGTTTGAGTTTTGTTACAAAATTTTGCACATACGAATGAATATTATCAGCCAGATGACCTTCTAGTCCTACACGCAACGCAATTTAAACACGGAAAAGAAAAACATGTTTTTGTAAAGTTATCTTTTATCTGTCAATCGCCTGCCTGCATAACAAACAAGTTAATGTTACATAAGATATTGAGGGGGCTCGTGAGCAACGTCAACACGTGGCACAGTAGATGGAGTTACACATTTGAGTAACGCAGCACGAAGCAATTAGTACTGGAATTAAATAGGACCTTACAAGTTAGAGACTGGAGTAGGAGTGGCTGAGCTAACTGTTGACATTTAACCATACTTGGCAATAATTATAAACCTCAAAGATTTCATAAAATATGTATGATTCTAGATTTTTAGGCACACATATTTGGCTCGGAGTATATGTATAGACTAGTGGTACGTAAAATAAAAATCCCATAACTTTCTTTATTTTTTTCTTTGTTATACATACTATTCATGTTTGTGGAAGTTTAGCTGTTATGCTTATTGGATGATATGTGGAACATAAGACAATACTTATTTTTGCTGAGGACATGACGAAAAATTTAAGAAAACAATATCATTAACATCTACTTTTATTTTTAAATTGATATTAATTGCCAAAAATATGGGCCTAAAGTCTCGACTCTATATGTATATTTATTGGGCAGATTTATACTGTTGTGTCTCTATCGGGGGCAGCTCCACTTCCTTAATTACAATTTTATTTCAGGCTGTCTTTTTTTTGGAAATTTATGGTATGCCTTTCAAGGCTTGTAGTATTGATAACTCTAATATAAATAATTTGGCTCTGCCCCATAGTTGAAGGCTATAATGTTTCTTTTATAGATATAATGATAACTGGCTTGCTATTATGTTCCAGAATGCAGTGAAGGAATTTGGTCCCCTGGTCCTGGGGACATGAAATTTAAAAGGTGTGTTCTTGGTCAATTATAGGTTATACACTAAGGGTTATTTCATTATTGCAAAATAACACTTTTTATAATATTACCTGTAATATTCCATTTTGTTTCTTCTTTCAAAAATGATGAACTTCTCATATAGCTTTAGGTTTCTAATATTATAAATATTAAAAACTCTTAATTAATTTACAAATTTATTTGTTTTTAAATTGCTGATAAATTTATGCTTTTATTCTTATCCCAAAGCAGGTAAGTATATGAAATTGATGCTTGTCTCTTCTTACTTCCTAAATGTCCCAAAGGGTTGAAATTTAACAATAATATTTCTTTACATAAGAATCAATGCATCAACTGAAAATATTTTATATTTCAATCCAGGTGATAGTAACACATATCTAAATTATAGAGAGGTATGTTTTTTTGTTTGTTTGCATTGAATAGGCTCCGAAACTACTTGACTGATCTTGAAAATTCTTTCAGAAATGGATAGCTACATTGTCAGCGAGTAAGTTATATATATATATATCTTCTCAGTAAAAGCAACCTTCCGAACCTGGCAGTACCATGTATAATCCTGTGTAATCATGTTGTTCTGACGATTTGAAAGTACTTTGTTAAAAGTCTAATCAAATAAAGATATTTTTCTATTGAATTGAATTATATTTTATGCTATAGTAGTATTATATTACTATGCGGGTGAATCTGCATGACATCCGCTAGTTTATAATATTATTAGAATTATGTTGGAGGGGAAAATACAGTGTAAATATTAATTGTATAAGTAATTGTTTTATAGCTTATATCCTTGTCTTATGTTTGTATATTAAAATTAATGGTCTCAATAAACTGTGCATTTCATATTCACACATTTATTGATAAGATTTTATTTGGTATGTGATACTTAACATTCAGTTCAAAAGGATTTAGAATTTACATCCAGCTTAATAATGATTAAGATTAGATTATGAGAATTGAACTTACATTACACTCATTATTCATTTTTAGAATATTGATACATGTTTTATTTAGAACGTGTTCATTTCCAAATCAGAAACCAGCCATCTATACTTCATAAAAGAAATATAGTGTAGAAGAAGAAATCTTCAAATAGAAGTAATACCTACAAACGCGTGATTTTCAAATCAGCGTAGGTAGTACGAACAGAGGTGACTGTAGATAGGCTAAATTTAATTATCGTTAGCTCAAAATCATAACGAATAGTCTTGCAGTTTGTTGAACAAGAAAATTAAATAATCGATCAAAGCAACAGTAGTATTGCTACGAACGTTATAAGATAATCGAATAAAGCAAAGTTATAAATATGTATCTGTACTTACAGAACCTTTTTCACTTCACTCGGCGATGATATAATATCTCAAATGCTCAGTAAATATTTTCAACACGGAACTTTATAAACAAAGCAATTTTACTGAACAAAAGACTTTTATTTTCACTTTACGAGTAGAGTAACGTCGGTCGAGTCCACAGACAAACAAGCAACAAAATGTCACACATACAACTCGCTGTCATTGAAAAACACAGATATAGAAAACATTCACATTCTTAATTTTTTTGGGCATAACTTCTACAGATTCAGGGGGTCACAGACGGCGCTAGCTAAGTCACAAACTATCTTACTTCTACACTTCATGCTGGGTAGGCAAATAATTGTAATTTGCTTGCTGTGAATGAGAAATAAAATGTAAATGAGAGAAGTATTACAATATACATTTTATTCAATTAACGAACTTTACATAACATTATAATATGAACAAAAGAGTTTAAGAGAATTCTATATAGTTAATTGCTATATTCATAAGATAAAAATAGTGGTATGCTATGGTAACTGAGGCTGGGAGCGCTCAGAAGCACTTTCAGTAGAGTTGGCGGCTCCATTAGGCAAGGGTTCTGGTGTGCTTGATGATGCTCTCTCGGCTGCCATGGCATTGTTACTCTTATTCCTCAGTTCAAATACTTGAGTGATAGCATCTCGGAAGCAAAGGAAGTTGTAATCAATGACACCTGGAAATTATATATTGATGTAGTTACTCAGTATATGTACTATACAACAAACATAAATAACTTTATAAAATGTAGGCGCAAGAATATGGTTCAAGAAAACATTATAGGGAAACCAATGTATTACGTGCGAGTATAGATTCAATTTATAGTGCCTAGGATGAAAATAAACACATTGGTATCTTTGGTAAAAAGTGGCACTCATCAGCCTAACTCTTCGGGGACCCTTCTGACAGAATATAAATATTAAAACTTGTAAAATTACCTTGCTTTTGAAAATTCTCTTCACGTAAAATACAGACAAGAGCGAGGAATTTGTTAACCTCACGGAGATAAAGGACAGTCCCATTGTTCAACTTGATCAAGCTAGAGCTTTGATTGTTGAATGTGGTCACTTCAGTCTCATCCACCATACTAAAAATATTAACAAAATATCAAACAAAATTTTTCAATTCTATTACATACAACAAAAATACTTTTAAGTTATTTTTTTAGCAGTGGTGGGCGAGGGATTTGAGCGTTCGCCAGATACGCAAGCGACGTAAGTCCTAATCCCAGCGGCCTGCACGAATGAGGTTCTTTAACAACTTGAGTGCAGTAATTTCACCCCAAGTGCAGTATGGTGAAGGAAAACATTGTGGGAAACCTGCATGTTTCAGAGAAGTCATTCAAATACAATATGCATAGTGCCTGAGACGGCGATGGACTACCCTCTCTCACGTTGGCACTTCATCAAATTTGGTGAAATGTGAGTGTTGTTGTTACAACATCTCTGCTTATCCCTTTGGTGACCCTTCTGGGATGGCGTGAGCGTATTTTTTTTACTGCAGTCTGTGCCTCTTTTTTTATCATTTATATATAACTGGATGATATTATAATGGCAACTTCATAAGATCTGAAGCAATTTGTATTAATATAGAATGCAACTTACATACCCATAAATACATGAGATGTCAATAACAACATCAATCATGTCACAGCATAGTTCATAGCTCTGCATATCAACTGGAGAGCTATCTGTAGCTATATAAATCTTTGATACCACATCAAATAAAAATGCTTTTTCGATTCCTGAATTCTGTAAAATAATATTGTTTATAAATCACATCTATTAAATTCTGATTGAATAAAATTATTATACCCCTTAGTACAAAAAAAGTATGCCCATGACATGACTATAACAAATGAGGAAATTAATGTGACATCGCAAGCTATGGTGTGGTAATTGTATTGAAATTGTCAAGAACTGACAGAATTAATTGTGTCATAAATTTGGAATGCAATATCTGGTGCAGCAATTGTAGCATACAGTAATTTTTCTTCATATAGAATATACTTACTGATATAAGAATGTTCAAAAGATTTTCCAGTGTTGGAAGCTGTGGAATTAGTTTCTGTACAACTTTGCTGAATGCTTCAAATATAGAATGATCATATATGGAGGTTAAATGAAAAGACAGATGGACATGGTCCAAACCAGCCTCTGCTAGGTCCTCAGTGGCCCGCTGGTGAATGTCTCTTTGGGACTCCATCTTATAATCATCATTGAGGCCATCCACCTTAAAAATAAAGTATTTCATAGTTATTTGCCATGGTTGTGTATATAAGAATGTAGCTAGAAAGGGCTATATTAATGGGAAATTTTATCACAGTTTATTTTGTTTGATTTGTTTCAGTCCTCTGTGTCCTACTTTGGAGTCAATTTTTTTAAGATGTTAAGGTCTGAAAAGGTTAACAAGAGAGACAGTTTCACATTTGTAATATTAGTATAGATGAACTACAACAATACAATAAAAATAACGAAAACAGGATAAGAACTTATAGAAAAGGTTATAGTGATATATTACAATAATATGGACTTACTTTATGTATAAAGACTTCAAATTTAATGTTGTTATTGACTCTGTATGCCTTTGTCACTGTTAGTTGTAACTTATCCAGAGCATCCTGATAATCATCCTGCAACAGATTCATTCAATAGAGAATTAATAAAAGAAAATATATTTATTTATAATTACCCAACATCTTTATCAAGGTAATGTGAAAAACTTAAGGAATTTATATTTCTATACTATCTATACTTATTATTATAAAGATTTGTATTTTTGTATGTAACAAAATGAACTTATTAACACATTCGCTGCTGAAATTTCGTCTTCTTCGTTAATTCTCTAACAGTTGGACGCGCAGGTGCGTCGTTAGCAGCGAACGCCGTAACTAGTGACTGATATGAATAATTCCTTCAGCTATGGGTACCTACATTGTCGGCAAGTAACATAGGGTTTATTTATGCCCAGCCTTCCATGAAAACAGGAACTATGCAGGGGAAACTGCATGACATCCACTAATATGTATATAATTAACAACACACCTGAGCATCAATGACAAACACCAAAGCGCCACATCCACCAAATATTGTGTCAGAATCAAAAGTAGGATCAAAAAAATCAATCTGTCCTGGGAAGTCCCATATTTGAAACTGTACAAAGCTACTGTTGTTGATGTCGTCTTTTACAATTTTGTTGGTGGATTCTAAAAACAACGTCTCATTTGGTGACATCTTGTGGAAAACAACTTTTTGGATTGAAGATTTTCCAGATCTGTAAGAATTTAACAGTTAAGTACGAAGTAATCAATCAATGTATTTCAATAGTAAAATAATCATATATTCTAATAACAAATATTGTAAATATCAAACCTTCTAAGACCCATGAGCAATATTCGTGGTTTGTGATCATCTTGTAGTGATGTGTTGTCACCATCCCCATTTTGTTCAAAAGGTCCGTATCTGAAGTCCTTGGGAAAGGAACCCACATAACAACTGGGATCGTCTTGATAACTCTGAATCATTGCAACGATTACAAGTTATTTTATTTATACACAATCACAATGAACACAAGATCAAAACACGGCGATACACCTACTTACCATTGTAACGGCTTGTTATCTTGGTTTTAGTAGAACATAAATTAGTATGCACACTTTTTAAACATTTTCAGAATATTTAAATCATTGGACCTCGAGAATATACATATAATATATTTATATAGAGTAGTTTTAACAAGATTTTGTTTTATATATTTTTTTTACGTCTTCCTATTCCATCCATTCAAGAACTTGTTTCGTTTTGACATAAATGACATGACATGAGATGACGTACATTTCTTGTAATGTTGACAGTGCTGACTTAAAATTCGACAACAGATTACTATCAAATATGCACAGACCTAACACCTTTTACAATGATGATTTGTTTGCCCAAGCGTTTTTAACCCAGTCTGATAATAGCATAGACATAAAAAAATATGATAAGTCTGTCAGGTAGGAATACTGGTCTACATAAGCGTGGAGCATATTAGTAGGTAGTTAGGTCATCATCATCATCAACATAATTATGCAAGTCTAACAGCTTTACGTATATCGTCACGCTCCATCGTGGTAATTGCAATGACAAAAGGAAAAAATATTTTGCTTTGTCACATCGTTGGGCAGATCAAATTATCGTAAACACGCGAAAATTGTTTACTCTTTCACGCAAAAACCACTGAATCCATTCTGTAGTTTAATGAACTGAATTAATATAGCTTATAAGTACATCAAAATAACATAATATAGGCCGTTATAATACTATATAATTATGTTAATATATTAAACACACTACAGAAGAATGAAGTCAGTGCGCACCAGCTAGTATTTCATACAAATAAAGAAGAGAACTATCTCATTTTAAATAAAAAAACCACTACACCAAGTGGCGTTACGTTGAATCTCGCTAACACCGAAGTAGTTGTGGGATCTGAGTGAGGGCTGTTGAAAATAAAATAATATTGTATGTTGAAAAAAACAATAAGTTTATTATATAGGAACTAAATAAAAAGACAACACACAAGTAGATAATATTTAAATTAACTAAAAATTAATTTATTACAAAGTGCTAGAAGTAGTGGTTCAGTGGTTCTACCTACAAGCCGTAAGAAGGTCTGTCAATATATGTTTATCCTAATATTTTTGACACAGTTACCTAGAGAGGAAATGTCTAAATGGAAAATATTAATAAGAGATGGTGCTCTACTGCAATAAGGCACACCTCCACGCCAGCGGCGACGGTAATGGTGCTGAAGTGAATGAGCGGCTGTGGATCGGTCACTACGAGCAATCATTGCAGTCGCAGTGCCGATACTGTGCATCAGAGTCCGTAAGAATAACTGACTATTGACCGCACGCAATATTGAGATGACAAAATATTAATAATACATAAATGAAGAGTAATCTCAACGGATGATGCCCAACCTTCGATATTGTAGGTATTATGGGAAAAACTCAAGATCAAAAGTCAAACAAGACGAGTGTCATAGTATAAGTTATTAGAGGGTTTCCTACTGCATCTGCAGTAGCCACCATTACCGGCCCCGGCCGCCGAGATGCTACCGGAAGGCACGTTGCGCAACGGTGGGCGCATGGGACGTGATGCTGCGCTGGTCAGCACGTCGACGCTTGCACACGGTTGTGTGGGACGGATACGACAATCGCGCTCTGTTCGAGCCCTCTCAAATCTTTGCGCATATGCTACACTGCGTTGGAGGCCTGCGAGACTATCCGTACGCGCCGGCAAACGTTCCAAATTGTTTGAAACCTCTCCTACCTCCGCTGTATCTGTATCAACTATCTCTTGATGGTTCAGAATCATGCCAATATTTAGTTTTAGATTTGTTGAACCATCCCGGTATATCAGATAAACCGTAGCTTGATCTAAAACTTTCAAAGAAAAGTGTTCATTAATCTTAAGGGCTTTCATTCTGATTTGGAAAGGTTTAAATTTCTGCGACAATTTCTTCGACTTTTCCTTAATGAAATTATCGAATTCGATGGCTAACATCTCCTCGTTATCAGGGCGAGTTTTAATATCATTGGGTCCCCCTAATTGCACTATCTCAGGGTCTTTGTGGGCCATCTGCGTATCTATCATCACTTGCTGGAGCACCGGAGGGTCATTTAAGGTGTGCCATTTCCAGTGCGACACGGGACCTATACTGCGGTCCAGCACGACACCTTCCGTCTGATTGTATTTAAGCCTAATACACATTATGTTTAAGTCCTTTTAAATATATTTCACTATGCAAAAATTGAAGAGTTGTCATCAATTTAAAAAGAAATCGAAGACTTAAATTTTAAGGACAGCAAAGCAGAAGCATATAATTTTAAAGCATTGTAAAGTGAACTCCTGTGGGTAGTAAGTACGTACGCACCTTATTTTGCCAGAGTGGTCAAACACGATACCATTTCCCAAATAGTCAAACGTAGCAAGTAACGTTATAGGATGGGAGCGCCCACGCTCATCGGGTTCACCACTGCTGTAGACGACAAATCGTTGCTGAGCGTTAATTTCTGCGGACGTCAAATAAAATAAGTAAAATAAGTAAAGTACCTATATTTTAAACTCTTATCAAAATAGTAAATTACGGTGGTTAAATAACCTTCAGCGTTGTAATAGTCCAACGCAAGGCGTCCATTCCGGTAATACCACCGCCCTCGTCCGTTGTCATCGAATTCTGCTAATTTCTCACCGCTATCGTAGTGCATTAGCTGTTTATTCTTGTTATGTTGAAACCAATCAAACTCAGGTTGGGCAGGACGCATTCGATATACATTCATCTAAAAAAACATGAGGCATTCGAAGTACATAGGTAAGAGTTCAGTCAGAGTAGATTGCATTACAATAAGCTTTGGTGAACTTAAATAGATTGAATTTTCGTAGGTAATGTTTATTATGACGGTACTTACTTTCCGTACTACCTTTTCAGTTGGTAACATAGTCCAGCCTTTCTCTATAAATGCACGATCAGATAGCGCGTAATGTATAACACCTTTAGGAGCCTCTTCCGGCTGAAAAATAATGAGATTTAAGTAGGAATTAACCCATGAGCTACAGCATTAACCGATTTATATATAGCTACTTCGCCAGTCTTCTTACCCGTCCTACTTAGTTGGTACGTACTTCCTACCTATCTACATCTAGGCTACTAGAAACCTTGAGATGAACCTATATTTTATATTGTTCTACTACTTCACCACATTTCACTAGTTCACCGCTATGCTGTGTTGTGGTATAGGGTAGGTTATGTACGTGAAATAAATATAATTAATTCTGACCACAAATATCCGCCTAAATTATAATTTAGGACTTCCAAATAAATAGGGGGTGACCATGGGTAGAAGTAGAAACACTAGCACTGAACTTCGCAAATAGTAGTTAGTACTTACAACAGATTTTTGATTTTTGAACATTTTGAGTAGATTGTTTAAAATAAATAAGTAATAATATTATAAAATAAATATTTCGGAAATAAATATTCATAAAACTGATTGATTGATGAAAACAATAATTACATTAGCTGTAGCAGGACAGATGTGACGTTTATCCAAAATGAAAACAAAATTGCGTTTAGACAGATCCCAAATAGGTGAAGTAAAGACAATTTCAAAAACCTACCGACGAGGTTTTATTGGACATTGGTAATTTAAATAGCCTCCCGAAAAAACTGTCGCTTACTGGCCTTACTGGCAAACATTTGCTAATATTTGAAAATCGAATTTTGGAATATTTCATAATTCATGATTAGGATAATCAAAAGTTTTGATTGACATTCAAGCAGTTCCACTCGAGTTTGAGATCAACCGGAATAACAAGTCGAAAACTTTAGAACATTCGATCAAAAAGTCTGAGTTCGGGAGGTCATTCCACAACCAAGCGCTTAGAGAGTGAGCCTCTATTGGAGTCAAGGCGTCTCGCCGTGAGCCTACCGCCGTGGAGTTAACTTAGCTGTGTACGAAAATGTTACTGCTTTACAAACGGCCTATTCGTAAATGCATTATACAAGTATGTAGGTTTAATGGCCATGTGGCACACGCCACATAGGCTGTGCACGCGCATGGTCGTGGGTATTCGCGAATATTCGTGTATGCTGCCCACGCAACTAACGTGGCCGATGGTTATGCGTAGACTAATTTGATATGAATAAACGATGTCTTTTAAAAAACACACTCGTACAAGCGTAGGTATCCCACGCTAAAAGTGTATAAAAAATGCTTTAAAAATCGAAAAGGTGTGTCGACTTTGCCACAGTTTTTTTTACGGTTATGTTTCAAAAAGTATTATTATGAACATTGTTTTGTTATTAATTACTTACCAATTTAGCTCCTTTACTTTGCAATGGTGGAGCTTTTGATTTAGCCTCTTCAGTGTCCTTAATTATGATATTCAAGTTTTCAGCAGGCTTAGTTTCTTTGAATGCTGTTTTGAATAAAAGTGGAGCCATGTGTTCTTTTGGCTTTTTTTCTACTAATGGGGGTTTATATTTGAAAATTTTTTGACCTACTATAATGTCTGCCATTTCTTCAACTTTCTTTGACGTTATGATCTCTGATGGTACTTCAGAGTCTGTGGCGATATCACTCATTGAAGTTTTTCTCGACTTAAATTCTTTAATAAAAGATGGTGGAGACAGTGATAAAGGATCATGCCGTTTTTCTTTATTATCAGGAGGCTTTAATTTAATTAACTGTAAAATAGAATCATCTTCTTCTTTTTTCACCTTTATTTGATCCACGCGCAGTTCTTTAGTGGTTGGTGTTTCAATTTTCTTGTCAGCGCGCGGTATTGTGTCTATTTTAATTTCAGATTTAGTTTCTCGTAACTTCTTCATTTTATCTGCGGCCTCTTCTTTTGCTTTCTTGTCAGCCAGTTCTCTAGCTTTTTGTTGTGCTGCTTCTTGCTGTTTAGACAGAGTGGCTTCAGTCGTTTTTTGTTTAGTTTCTTCAGCTAGATTTTTTTTAAACATATCTTCTGCTTTGCTATCTTTCACTTTGTCTTCTTTTTCTTCCAACTTCGACTCTAACGTCTTGGGAGATTCATCAACAGGGGTTTCTTGTTTTGGTTTTGGGGTTTCTTGGCTTTCCTTAATAAATTCTTCTTTTATTTTTGATAAATCTAGTGGTGGCTTTGGAAAATCTGTAGGTTTTGGCGGTACAACTTTCTGAATGGTATCTTTTTCTTTTTTATCCGTACCGAAGTCTATTTTAGTGGGCAGTTTTTCCGGTTTCGGCTCTTTAGGTTGGGGTTCTTTTGTAATTTTAGCATCTTTAAGTTCTCTAGGCTCTTTAGGTACTTTTGTTTCTCTAGGTTCTCTAGGTCTAGTCTCTTTAGACTTTGGCTCTTTTGGTTCTCTTGAGTCTATAGCAGATTTAGGTTCTCTAGGTTCTCTAGGTCGTTTCTCTTTAGGTGATCTAGATTCTTTAAATTCCTTCGATTCTTTAAGTTTTTCATCCATCCTTGCCTCATTAGCATCTTTGAGTATAATCTGTTTTTCTTTATCTGACTTCTTTGAACGATCTTCTTCTGTCGTCCTTTTTCTCTCTGAACCCTCACTTTTCTTTGATTCTATCATTCTTTTGTGATCTTTATCCTGTTTTTCTTCTGCAGCGAACCTTTTTTTATCTTCGTCAGTCTGCTTTCTTCGTTCCTCTGCAGTTATCTTTTTTTGTTCAGTGACTCTTTTTTTTTCATCCTGAGCTATCCGTTTCTTCTCTTCCTCTTCTAATTTTTTTTTGAGTAAATCGTCTTTTTTGTGCTTTTCTTCAAGTTCTTTGGCTTTTATTTTATCTTTAGTATCTTTTATAAGCTCTGAGGAACTTACACGCTGCACAGTATCCTTATTCATATTTTTTTTCTCCTTTGGGAAAAAGTAGCTGAAGTCTTTTTTCAAACCAGTCTCTGCTACACCAGAAACAGCTGTTTGCAATGACGTCTCTGATGTCCTCGCGTCTATAGTTCTCTTGCCTGGTCTTGAAAAGTCTCTAGTAGTGGATTTCGCCGATTGTTTTGCGTCTGGTATTATCAACTCTACCTTGGCTCGTTTTAATGATTCTCCCGCATCGGGTTTCATTTGTTGATCAACCACTAGCTGTCCAATCTTCTGCTCTTCAACCATTTGTTGTCCGATCTTTTGTTGTTCAGTCATATGTTGTCCAATCCCTGCCTGCTCAATAATTTTTGGTCCAATATTGTGCCGTCCCATTATTTCATGTTCAATTATATAAGGTCTCATTTTTTGTTTTCCTTCAGTTTGATACTCTGATATTTCATCTCGCTCCTCGAGATCCCGTCGAATGTATTCTTCAAGATTTCTAAACGTCCTAAGTTCCTTTGTATCGTATTTCTTTTTACTATGAGAAACAACACCATCTGGAGGTTGTTCAAATCCTAGCAACGTTACGTCAGACACGGCGTTTTTGATTTCAGATTTATGAATAATACCTGTGCGAGTAAAATCATCATCATAATCATAAGCTTGGTCCTCATCGTGAAATTTTTGTGTAGAGTAATGTTTAAATAAAACGGATTTATCAGGTTTTTCTTTCTTCGACTCCTGAGGGACTGAACGAGATGTCAGAAGCCTATCAACGGCATCTGCATTAGGATGAAACAATTGTTTTACGACTGGTTCTCGCACATGTCCCAATTTATGTGAAATTTTACACAGTTTATCAATATCTAATTCAGAGTGAGCTCTAGTCCTTATTTTAAGAGATTGCTCATAATTTTCTTGGGGTCCTGCATCTTTGAGAAGGTGCTTAATTTTTGAGAGCCATATTTTGACCCGTTTCTTCGATTCTTCACTGTCATCGACTGTACTAGCTAAAAACTTCTTTACTATTTCTTCACATTCATAACAGGAAACACGATGACGATTCTTTTTCAACTTGCAGTGGTCGCAAATACCAATTATATCCTTTTTATCAATAGTTGGAACAGTTTTTATTAATCTTTCTGCATGCTCCAAAATGGCTCTACATCTTGGGCAACTTAGTTTAAAGTCTTCTGTAAAATACAGGAATATTCGTTATTACGCTACGTTGTGGTTTCTGAACCCAAAATACAATTGTGTCGTCTTAAATTATTCCAACTCACCTTTCTTCGTAATAACTCCAAGAAAAGTTATGTTTATAACATTAATATTCTTAGCTACGTAGGCAAGTAAGTGATCTAAACTCTTACCAAATTCAGGTTGAATGTCTGTAGACACAATTTCCACGTCTTTTGTGTTAAGCAAAATAAACATATCTTCACTTTTATCTGCTTTGGCCTCTACTCCAGTGGCTTGATCAGACTGTGGAATGTTTAAAAAACTGTTAAACCCAATAATATGTAGACATAGGGCATAACAAGATAAGAAAATAATTTAATAACAGATTAGTATCTACAGTTTTATACAAAAATACTTAATATTTTATTAGGCATCGTCAAATGCGCACGATATACCAATACGAAGAATTGTCGAGACGAAACTAGCAAAGGTCAGAGTTTTTTTTATAAAGCCACTACAACTAAGTACCGGTTTCTAACTGCCTATTACTTGAAGCATTACGTAGAAAGTAAATTTTACCTGATCAGTATAGGTGGTATGTCTATAAATAATAAGGCCAGCATTTCTGAGGTCTGCAATTTTCTGGAACTCTCCACAGTTTTTACATTGTATGCAACAAGGACATTGCAAGGGTTTCTCTCTATAACAAATTATATGCTATGAAGTCACCTACACAAGCGTATAGCCTGTGCGAACACAGTCTTAGTACCTACACGTGTGCCGGGGGTCACGCATATAAGTAAAGTATAACTGACGTCACAAACAACGTAGCCTATTCGTGGACTAAAATGGACTATCAACGAATGACATTAAGTTCACCCAGAGTGATCGCGCACCGCAATTGTACAGCGTCTTTAGTGCTGTATCACTAATTCAACAGATTTGAATATAACACTTATCAATTGTCATGAGATATACAGATTCGTTCTTTTTGCGTAGGAAAGACGGACAAATGGCAGCGCAGCGCAGCGGTTATGTTTGTGAACAGACTAATAGGGTCTGTCGTATGGGTTCTGTAAATGGGAGACTTCTGATCTCTTTTGTCGTGCGGCTCAACTTACCCACCATCCAATCCCATATTGAATTTGTTTATTGCAACTAGAATGATTCAAAGTATTAAGGAGACAAAATAAATTCTTACGTACAAAAGCTAACACAATAGTAGATAATAATATAAATAATACAAAATATCTCATTTGTCAATCTGACAAATAATATTGAAAAAAAAACTAAAAAAACACGCTTTCATAAAAAATCAAACTAAAAATCAGAAAATAAAATTTGATAAATTTGGATAAAGAATATTGTAAATTAGAAATGAATGTACATTTTTGTAAAACAGCGTGGGGTGCATAGTGTTAATAATTATAAACATTTTATTGACAGATAATGAGTAGAAGAATCATCACTTTGATAATATAATATCTTAAAAAGCGCATTGAATACACCCCACGCTTTTTTACAAAAATGTACATTCATTTCTAATTTACAATATTCTTTATCCAAATTTATTAAATTTTATTTTCTGATTTTTAGTTGGATTTTTTATGAAAGCGTGTTTTTTTAGTTTTTTTAAACTATTATTTATTTTTCATTTTTTAGTTAAATTTTTTAAACTATATTGGCTAACTATCAACCGCCCTCAATACCACAAACCGCCCGCACTAGCTCTATCTCTCTTACTCGCATGCAAAGGATGCGGAAAGAAATTAATTAATCCTGGCGAATCTAATTAGGATAATCGGATGCTTCGATCGGATTATTGCATTGTCATCGACTTTTGACAGGTGTGCAAAGTTTGAATTAAATCTGATCGTACAAAGTAGGACAAAATCGAGCTTAAAGGGGTCGGTTACATACATACATACATACATACATACAGGTGAAGCTAATAAAAGCGTGTTAAAAAAGCAAGTTTTGCTTACCAAAAATTATTTCAATAATAATCAGTTAGCGCTCAAAGGAGATTCGTTTATTCCAGGCACCGATTATTACTTGTACAAATATTCCCATATATCCGTATGATTTTTAAACGTGAGCAATTAACGTTTAAAAATCATACGGATATTTCGGTTATTAATATAATCTTTATAAAATTCGACTTGATATTCATACGAGATTGCAACTACCCATGGTCAACTAATCATGGTCCAACAGTCCATAGCAAAAGTATAGCAATTTATAACGTAGTGCATTATGCTGAATCCAGGTTGCGGCTAGGTTACAATTTATGCATTCTTAACTGATTAATCAACCAAACAGGGATGAGCTTCTCTTCACAGCCTCTAACGTTACTTACTTACTAACTGGTATAGCACGGCCAAACCAAATTGAGTCTTGGCCTCCAATAATGAGCCTCAAACATTGCTACTATGAAATAATTAGATATAGTAAGTATCACAAATTTATTCAGTCTAGAATACTTTTGGTTAACAATATAAATTTAAATAAAATTCAATCCTTCTTTTTCTTAAATAAATTCCTTATTTTCTGACTTAAAGAGACAGCAGTGCCTAATGACACAAGTGTCAAATCTTTAGTGCAAATATTGTGCAGGGGCCCGAAGGCTAATGCAACAACTGTACAAGAGAGACAAATGACGTTGTATGGCATACTGAAGTCCGGAGTGGGCAAGGAGACCATTGCACCATTCGTCCGGAACACAGCTGGGTACCCTGCAAAAACATAAACCAAATTGATTTAAACTTATTATGGAAATAATAAAAAAAAACTTAATGTAAGTCTGTTTATTTTTAATTTTATTATCATTATAGCATCATACATAGTTTCAGTGATTTTATTTTATCTTGATGACTATGAGATTATGTATATTTGATAAAAAAAAATTATTATTTTGTGGCCATTGAACTAAGTTTAAAACAATATGAAATTGCACGAAAGTAATGTGTGGACCTAGACAATGCTCTACATATTATATACAAAGGGTATTATATTATTTTTCTTATCCCAACTAATAATATTACTGAGAGAGTATTTCAAATAGTTTGATTCATTAAAAGTATACTTACATGGTTTTGAGGCATTTATGATTGAATCAAATGTGTTGGCATCAATAGGAAGGCTGGTATAGTTTCTAGCTGTTGGTAAATTTGCTGATATGATTGAGGAACCAATGTAAAATCCATGATTTGCATCAGGTGGGTATTCTTGCCATTTCAAAAAGACAAATTCAAAGTCAATTGTGATTGTGGTGGTTGACCTAGGAGGTAATTTCATGAGTAGCTCTAAGTGGTAGGGTTTCTGTCTGCTGCGTCCAGGAGAGTAATATCTTGATAGGACCAAGTCACTCTCTGGTTCACCATTAATTCTCAAGGAGCTTAGTTGTATTGGCAACCACCACGGTGCATTCTCCAACAACACAACATTAATAGGTGTCCAGTAGTTGTTGATCAGCTCTGTTACAATTCCACCAAACTCTTTACCATAGCCAATGACATAACGATTGAAATGCAAAGGAGGAGGAGTAGTCAACACCAGCTTGTTAATGTTGTTATATTTAGCGCCTATATTAATGACTTGCTTAGGTTTAATATCATAAGTTGCCAACTTGGTGTCACTGCCACCTCTCTGAGACAGGACAGTCTGGTCTGGGGGTGGATTCAATTTGAATGGCTGTGTGTCATTAGTGGTAACATCCACATATATTCTACTAAGTGATGCAAGAGGACATGCTCCAAGGAGTCCTTGACCAAATAACTTTCGGAATGACCAATCAACACTGTTGATTATTTTGTTATCATAAACAAGTGCTACAGTCTGCTTTATCTCTAGATTAGTTTCAGTACAGTCTTTTGAGGCACATGTCTTCCTTACATGTATGCCAATGGAATGATAGTTAGTGTTGTGGATCAATCTAGAGTTGAGCAAAGAGGCCAACCCACGGCTGGATTCACATGGAAGAAGTTTTTTCCAAGGAGTCAGGTTCTCTGTGCAGACAATTTCTCGAGGCAGGGAAGCATACCGCAATTGTGATGATACATTTTGTCCAGCCTTCACCGCTCCCATTGGCCATAGGGCCATTCGTGGAGTCACTGTATTGAAACCTTCTATGAAATTAAGAGAGGCACAAAACAAACCCGAGAGAGTTGCACTCAATTTCCTCCATTGTGTGTCTACATCACTAACATCTTCTGAGAACCAAGCATACAGTTCAGCTCCGGGAGCAGCATCCAACACTGGGTACCCCCATTGGCTGTGTCTCCACTGACCTTCTGTTAAAGTCAAGTGCAGCTCTTCTACTTGAAAGCGCGATATAACTTCTGTTAAAGATCTCGGTGCTAAATTTGAGTGTTCAACTGAAACAAAGCAAACAGATATTATAGGACGAAGCACAATTTACTTATTTAAATATGAAGCTTAAGTCTCTCAAAGCATACTTAAGAACTTACATGAAGACTCGGTATTCACTAGGGTTATAAACTGGAAATATGCGTATAGGTGTGCCGGTGGTAAGGGCTTGATAAATAATTCTTCGCTAAAAACATCTCCATGGACATAAAATATCAAAGAAAATAAAACACTATAACACAACAGTTTATTCGTGGGCTCCATAGCTTTACTGAAATAAAGGAATTTGCCAACATCCATCTACATTTCTTTCAAAATCAAATTTAATAGATTTAAAATATATTTTTTGTAATTTATTGATAATGGCTTTGATAATTTAATAATGACATTCGATATGTCAATGTCACTTAGTTCCGTCAGTTCGGTTAGAACAGATAGAAGCAAGTTCTATAATTTCACCAATTCGTTATCTACGGGATAGGGCGTAAACCATACAAAGAGAAAAGAAAATAGTTTGCTTTAGTGATAGTTTCCTGTGGATCTATGACTTGTATAATAGAGGTCAGTAGTTGAGCAGATAGGGTATCAGAATTAGAATGTCAATGTCATGAGTGTCATGTTTTTTTTTTACTTTAACTCTGTATAACATTGACATTTTGACTATAGAATTGAGTTTGGTTGGGTTGTAACTTGATGGAAAGAAATTGTTTTATTTGTAACGAAAAATAATTTACAGTGTGTGACCACTATTAATAAATTGGTTTTACCAGTTTTTACTTCAACATAATTCTAATAAAGATTGATTTTAAAGCTGTGAATAACCTATTTCTTCCATGTTTTGTTGGCCAACTTTTATTCTTTGTATACAAACTTTTTTGACATTATAACTCCTGAAATTCTAAAATAGATACTTACAAATATGGATAGCGAGTTCTTCGACATATCAACGAGTCTACGATTACAACTGGGCTACGGAATTGGACATATTTTGAATGATGTCTGTGCAAGTTTATGGTTCACATATTTCCTAGTGTTTTTCCATTTAGTGCTGGAATTCAGTGCTACTCAGTCTGGTAACTTAATGTTAGTGGGACAGGTGGTCGATGCTTTGTCTACACCATTTGTTGGTTATCATTCTGACCATACAGACAATTCTGTGAGTGCCAGATATGGCAGGCGGAAACTTTGGCACTTATTTGGTATGTACTATTATGTTATCAGTTAAACACTTTGGATTGTTAATATTAGTATTAAGTACTTAGTTGACCTTTACATTAATAAACAAATACCTAATTTAATATACTTACAAGATAAACATATTTAATAAGTGATTTATACCTTTTATAAATCATATTTGAAACTATAGTTTGTTGACCATAAAATATTGTTATATTCCAGGTACAATATGTGTCCTGTCTTCATTCCCATTCATCTTCAGCCAGTGTATTGGGTGCACCTTGACACACAAATGGGCTCAGATGTATTACTTTGCTGCATTCATCCTGCTATTCCAAATAGGATGGGCTGCAGTCCAGATCTCACATTTGAGTCTCATACCAGAACTGTCACAAGATGACCACACAAGGGCACATCTCACTGCTATTAGGTATGCAAACCTTAATTAATAAGTACAAAAACAGTACTCATAACTAATTACACATAAAACACTTCAACAAAATATGTGTCTCAGGATTCTTCCAAGAAGGCTGGCAGCATTGAAGCATTCAAAGTCACAGTCATTATTTGCCAGTATAAAAATTGAAGAACAATTTTCAAAATATTATTTATTGTGATAAAACACTTTTAAATAGTATTATAGACACCCTTGAACTTTTTATATGTTACACCCGTCAGACAAACAAGTAACTACCAAAATTTATTACTTATATTTAAAAAAAAACTAAACTAAGAAATAAACTGAGTAACTAATGTTTGCATTTCCCTTATAGCTGGCAAACCTTGCTCTTAATAGACCATTGTGTTTTGTTTCAGGTATGGATTCACAGTGTTCTCCAACCTGTTTGTGTATGTTGTCACATGGGTCATTCTGCATGTCACAGGAGAATGTGATAAGGAAGTGTGTAGTATTATATTACTATAATCACCTTTTCTCTCTATAGTCTGGTATCCAAACAAAATTGTTATGCATATCAAATAGCATATAATATGAATATTACCTAAACTGGTGAAATGTGGGCATACTATAAGTACACCCTGACTACCCCTTCAGGGAATACAGACATGAGCATATGTATGTATCTATAAATATTATGCCGTAAGCCTATCATCTGGTATATTCCTCAACATTCATAAGTGCCTTGCCAGGGCCTAAACTGAATAAATCATTTTCATCTATCTGTTTATCATTTGGAATTTCTACTTCCCTAGTAAGGCAGGTCTGCCTGTAATATGACTAATCATTATGTGTCCCTGTATGTGCATAGAGCATATTTATTCAATAGTTATTGATGTGATAATATGTATGTTATATTTCAGCAAGTGGGCCCTGAAGATGCATGGAAGTTTCGCTATGTGGTGTACATAGTCTTAGGAGTGGGCACAGTGGCATCTATTGTGTTTCATGCCACTGTCAATGAGAGACGCCTGCGCAGGAATCAGGACCAACTATTATTGAACAACACTACCAGTACAGTTCATTGTGACTTCTTGAGGAAACCTCTCATGTACCAGGTCAACATCTTCAATATAACATAGTATAGCTTTAGGTTCAATCAGCTTTATTTAATTTGAAACTAGCTTAATTTGTGTGAAAAATTGCTACAGCAATATCTTATTGTTCAGGTGGCTGGAGTATACATGAGTACGAGGCTGGTGGTGAACGTGTCGCAGGTGCTGGTCCCGCTGTACTTGCACCGCACGCTGGGTCTGGCGGCGCGCGCCCTGGCTGTAGTGCCCCTTGCCATGTACTCTGGGAGTCTTGCAGCAGCCGGCTTGCAGAGGTTGATACCAAGAACTTTCACCAGGAAATATAACTACTTACTGGGCGCTGTATGCGCATTGGCTGGCTTCATATGGATTTATATCGGCCAGGATGATTATTACAAATATTATATCATTTATCTCGTTGCTGTTTTAATAGGTCAGTATTAATGATTAGTGTTAACATTATTAACATTCCCTTGGCGTTACTGTTTTATCAAAGCAATTTATTAGCACATTTTTCCTTATCTGAGTGTTATATTTATTTCTGTGATGTATATAAAGTAGCAAACCTATGTATGGCTGTTGCCGAGCATATACAATTTTAAGCATATTTTTGTTCTTTCGACAGGGTTCGGCGGCGCTATCATGCTAGTCACCAGCTTAGCGCTCACGGCAGACTTGGTGGGTGCGAGGACCGAGGCGTCCGCTTTTGTCTATGGCCTGATGAGTTTTACTGATAAACTCTCCTGTGGAATAGCTATCGCTTTAATACAGGCATAGTTAGTATTCATAATATTCTAATTAAGACTGCATATTCTTTGTAAATGTATTAGAAGATGCCCAACTGAGTTCTAACCTATTCTTCTTAGAAGACTAATTACCAAAGGTGGTAATTTTACCAACTTTCGTAAGTGCCTTACCTACCAAGGTCTAAGCTGAATAAATAATTTCCATTCATACTACAATTTTGCCAAAAAAGATACATTTTCTTGTTATCTAAATATGTAATATATAACTGTTCCATCCAACATTGCACACAAAATAAATAAAAAATAAAGTACCTACAAAGTAGCATCGGGTCGCCCAATCTATACAGATAAATAAAATTGAAGTGTCTGTTTGTAACTGCAAAATAACAGTTTTTCACTCAATGCATATGAAAGTATACGCGATACTGACACAGAAAAACCAATTTATATTTTTTTTCTCTGTCTGTCTGTCTGTTTGTTCCGGGTAATCTCAGAAACGGCTGGACGGATTTTGACGGGACTTTCACTGACGGATAGCTAATGTTAAAAGGAGTAACTTAGGCTACTTAGATTTTAAAAAACATTAGGGATCCGCGGGCAATCATGAAATTAAAATCTACGCGGGTGAAACCGTGGGGCACAGCTAGTAATAGATTAATACAAAGCTAATGACTGTTTACAGCGCAGATGGCGGTGATTCAACGTATTATCGCGACGCACTATCATGGGTGTGCGGTGGCGCTCTGCTCGTCGGACTCGTACTTACGATATTCTTGCCCAAATTTCATCCAAACGCATACGTCACCAGTGGTAAGAACCGCTTCTAATATCCTTTAATGTTTGCGATAAATTTGCTAACCCATATTAAATTGTACTTAGGTAATGCATATTGTGTTATAGGCAGTTTGACCCCTTTACTGCCCTCAAATATTATTGCCCAATACTACCGAAGATAAATAGGTGCCAATGTAACAGACGGTGAATCTGTCGCCGCTCCGGCTGCATCTCTTTTAAGTTATTTTCGTTTAAAACTAAACAGATACATTGTATTTCACAAAAAAATTTGATTAAAATTTACATTTTGCCTGAACTTTGGAGTAATTGACATACAATTATTTTCACAGATCATACTTCAATCAATACCACAGAGGCAAGTGCTCCAGATGACAATATATGAACATTGCATGCCTAAGAAGATATGGTATTCCTATATTTCCTACTATTGTGATAATGCATAAATTATAAAATATCATAGATTAAGTACTTAACCATGTCAGTTTTGTAAGAGTGCACTGTCTGTGTTATTAGAGAGGTTTACATACCTTATCCTGAATGTATTTATCGAAGAATAATAAATATAGTTATAAGAGAAGTAAATACATCATAGATTAATTTTACAATGCTTTATATCAGTGAAAAGTACTTTAATGTTAGAAATATTTGTTTTTATTTGTACCATGCTCAAAGTATAAATCAATGTTAGCTCTAATATGACTAAGTACTTACCATTGGAAATACTGTGTGTGACGCATAATTTGTATCAAGCTTGTATACAATGCCTATGGTATTCACAGCTTTTAGGAAAATATATCTTTTGTTGAAAGATTTTTTTTATTTTCATACATTTTGTCTTTTAAATTATGTACCTACCTACCTCATTTTTATTCATACCATTCTTCTTTAGGGATAAGACTAAAATATTCAAACTTGCTTCATCTTTTCAATTCCGTATCATACATAATGTAGATGATTATTATATTTCTATATTTTTTATATAGACTAAAAAAAAACTTGCAAACTATTGGCTTGCTAAGCCAATATGTTAATTTGTCCTTTATAATAATACTAGTTGTGCGGAACCTTAATGTTTTTTAAATTAAAGTTGCTTATGTTATTCCTTGTAACATTACTTAACTGTGTAGTGATAATCCCAGAGAGATCAGCCAGAACAGAGATGCAGAAAAAAAAAAGTTTTTTCAAACTCAGTACCATACACTTTTACACATTTAGTGAAAAGCTGTTATTTTAGGAATTACAAACAGCACTCTAATTTTATTTATCTATACAAAGTATAGATGTACCTTTTGATAATGCACCAATTTGTATTGGTAAGTAATGTGGATGAAGGTAGGTTGACAAAATGCTAGTTTGTATCCCAAAGAAATCTTTAAATTATGAAATAAGTGATTTTGCACTATGAAGACACTTAAAAGAAACAAACAATTTAAAATAAATATTAGGTTTAATATCACAAAAGCTTGCTTAGCATAGTACTTTTTGTTTCAATACAAGAATACTTTATAAAGCTTGAAAAAGTGTAAAGCACACAAAAACCTTCAGCAGGGCAACATCAAGTATGTGGCTGTTATGTGCTCAATCTGAAAATATCATCTTCTAATCTGAAGCAGTCAGTGCAATCACAGTAAAAAGAACTTCATTAGGATCTCGGGCCATGAATTCCTTGCACACCTTAGCTGCATCCTCCAAGAGAGAGTCCGCAGTACTGGGCCCATGGTTTACTGGGAAAGCCTTACGACCATCCAATTCATAGAGAGCACCATCTTTGTGTACAAAAGTAATGAAGTGGTGATTGACAGGGTCCTCAGAACTGGGTGTATTGGTTTGGCCCTCTAAGGCCAACTCCTTATGGGCATTTATTATTCCCTCACACTTCTCCAACAAGGCCCCACGAGCTGTGGCATCCAATTCCTTGGCGTCACTAAGGAACTTTTTCATGAGACCGTCACTAAGCTCAATCTTATCAGTATTGTTGGCAACACTATGCACCAGGGCAATCGTACCGCAAGCATTGCTGATATTCTGCTTCATATAGAATATGTTGCTTGATATCTCTTGTCCCCTAGACAGTATTTCGCTTTCTTCTTTTTGTTTATGATTCTCATAAGCTTCAGACACGGGGAAGAGAAGCATCACGGAGAGGACAGGTCGAGGAACCCAAGAGAGCATCTCTGGTTCCAATCCCACAACATCGACAATGCTCCATGTATTGGGAACTCCCAATTTTTGCAAGAACTTATTCATAACTTCGGGATTGGATTCCAAGGGGACTAGTGTTTCCGTCGCCATTGTTAGAAATTAACGAGGTTACCGGTACCTTTAACAATTATATTAATAGAATTTAAGTAGACCTTTTAAGTGTAAAGAAGCATGTAATTAGGAAATACTAGAGATATTTAAATTTTAAATACCTTTATGATGAGTAAGCAGAAAAGCCGGTGTTCAGTTCAGCGAGCGACCAGAATGAATAGAAGTTTTGTTGATCGATTTTTTTAGTCCCGGCGAGTGAGTGAAGTGAAACCACCACAGAGAGTGTAGCCAATTAAGTAGACTTATTGTCATACCTAGTTACATAGACTGTATGTATAATTCAGTTTAATTCAATGAATGTATATTTAATTGAATGCATTAAAATTAAATATTTCATCAATGTAAAATTAGGTGTATGTAAGTTGTTAAAGTCTAATAAAGATATTTTATGTATCTAAGACCATTACAGTCTATGATCGATGAACATTTTCTATGAAGCAATTGTCTATGTTTACATTTTACAAACATTTATTGAATCAAAGGGCAATTACATCACTTAAAACTAATGAGTGTAGACGTCTTATGTTCTATTCTAATTATCACAATTATTTTAACTTCAAGCAATTTGTTATAAGATTCTATACTGCTTGCAGTATGCTTATATTTATACTGTGCCTTAAACTAATAATTTGTCTAATTTTTTCTTTATCTATGTTTGACCGTCACTGTCAGTTTAAGAGAAAGAAAAGAAAAATGCATAGTCGCTCGTCTGTGTCAGTTAGATTGACAATGACATACCTTAACTACCGTCAAATAAAAGTCAAATCTCGTTTACTTTACTTCATTGTAATGAAATAAGTTTGCTTTCTTTGTAACGATCTATGAGTAGGCTAGAAATGCAGTTTCTTTATCATTTGTTTTTCATGTTATGTTAGTAATTAAATGAATGAATCAGTTTTAATTAGAAGTATATACAAAGTTTTTTACAAACGATTATGATAAGCACTAAAAATCAGCCGAATAACCCGTTGAAATGGCTGTTTGTGGGTTGAGAACGTTGTTGTTGATCGTGTGTGTAATTGAACTGGTATGTTGTTTTTATGCTTTTCCATATTAATTATAATTTTGAATACAAAATTATTTTAGCCGTTTATTTCGAACCACATGTAAAAATACCGATGAGTCAACTTTATTCTTAATTATGAACAAATTATTGACCTCCGACCATTCGACGAAGGTACAAGCTTAGTCAGCCGTAGCAAGTTTACACAGAATGCATTAGAGCGGAAAGTATCAATAAATAATGTTTAAGCTAAACATTATATATTCAATGTTTTGATTGCAGATAGTCACAATTCAGCGACAAGTGTTTGATTTTATGGGTTATATGTGGCTACCAATTATAGCAAACTTTCTGAACATACTACTAATTATATTTGGTTCATTTGGAGCAGTTCAATACATCAGCAAATATCTAATAGCGGTAAGTGATTGTCACATATAGTATAGAATGTTAACACTATGACTGACCCACTTTCAACACTTTCACCATAAACTTGATGCATTACATAATAAATGGAAGCATGGGCTGTCATCTTAAGTCTTGTTACTTTGTATGCTATGTATTATAGTTATTTTTATTGATATTTGTGCACTGGTAAGTATTTCAATTCTTATCTATGAATAAAATTGAAGTGAGTGAAAAGCTGTTAACTGAATTAAAAATGGATTGTAATTCTAAGTTAACAGCTTTTCACTAAATGCATAAGAAAGTGTATACAGCTGGATCAATTTTAATGGATCTTTCAATGGCAGGTAGCTGATGTTAGAAGGAGTAACTTTAATTCACTAATATGTTTACTTTAATTTCAAATTATGGCTCTGCGGAATAAAGCGAATCATAAAATGAAATATGCAGGTGAAACCGCTTGGGCACAGCTGGTTGAAATATAGTTTTAAATTTAACAGACACAAGTTTTGAAGTATAAATATTCTATAGAAAAATATTATTTATATCTATACAGATAAATAAAATTGAAGTATCTGTTTGTAACTGCAAAATAACAACTTTTCACTAAATGCATATGAAAGTATACACGGTACCGACATAGAAAAACCAATTTTTAAAATTTTTCTCTGTCTGTCTGTCTGTTTGTTCCGGATAATCTCCGAAACGGCTGGACGGATTTTAACGGGACTTTCACTGATGGATAGCTAATGTTACAAGGAGTAACTTAGGCTACTTAGATAAAAAAAATACATTAGGTATCCGCGGGCCACCATGAATTAAAATCTAAGCGGGTGAAACCGCGGGGCACAGCTAGTCTATCATAGATATTTACTAAAAACCTAGATACTTAAAAGCTCAAACAACTTTTTTCACACTCCTGTTTTATTTCATTTCAGTATGCAATATGGAGTTTCATGTGGCTAACTTGGAATATCTTTCTTATATCCTATTATTTGAATTTGGGGACTCTAAACAGGGTAAGTTGCCACAAGATTTGTCTATGTGTAGATTGATGATTTAATTGCCATTTTAAATTTAATTTGCGGCATTTGAAAAAGCTTATCTTTTTTAAATTTGCTGGATGTATGCATTACATTTTTAACAACTTTAATTAATTTTTTTAACCATCGGTTTATTATTACAGGAAAGTGGGCTGCTGTCCCTGGGCACTGGCAGTGTGAGCTGGTGGGAGGGCAATGGTTGGGGCTGCCAGCCGGTGTGGGGCGAGGTCGACGGCCCGGGCACCTGGCGGCCTGTGCGCGTCGAGGGCTGCTTCTTCCAATGGGATCATGTTGAGCTGGCTCAGTCAGCAGTAGCTCTGCTTGTTACTGCCACAGCCTTGCCTCTTGTCATACTGTTGGCACTACGTTCTTTCAAAAAACCCAAGCCTAGCTCAGGTAAACATAATATGCACATGTATCATCAATGAAAACTTCTTTCCTTTATAATTTATGTCATAAAATTTGGCATTTTTTATTTCAGATAAGAGTACCTTGTCACGTAACCCTGTTTACACTATTGAATTGAGTCCTACAGAGACAAACATAAGCGAAACATCATTAAAACCGATGACCCCACGGAGGGTGAAGCGGCGGTCGGGCTCGCGTGGCAACAGCTCATCAGTTCGACGATCTCGGCGGTCATATCGCAACGCAGGCTACCTGGCCTCTAATGCGTCGCTAGGGCGCGACTCGCGACCCTCGCGTCCCACCTCGGCGCACTCCTCTTACTCCAACTTCCACGCTGCGCGGCCCGCGTCATACCATGCGGCGGCTCAGGAGCGCGCAGAGTACAAGTGCGTCGAAGACCCGCCCGAGCCGGCACCGCCCATTGAGTCCGTCTACATAGTGACCAATAGGTCGGACACGGTTCGCAGCAAGAAGTTGGGATACGACGTGGCCGGGCCTTATAAGGAGCCCAACCCTCCGCGGCGGTACGAGACGCACAGACCGGCGTACGACAACATCGGGCGGGCGGACAGCGGGCCTGAGTCGCCTGGCTACCAGCCCGCGGCGGGCTACGAGTGGCCGCCCCCACCGGCGCCGCCCTACAGCGCCCGCGCTACGCCCCAAGCGCCAGGCCCACCCGCTTACCAGCCGCACGCCGAGGCTTACCAGTCCCACGCAGAGGCTTACCAGTCCCACGCAGAGGCTTACCAGTCTCACGCCGAAGCCTACCAACCACATGCAGAAGTTTATCAGCCACACGCCGAGCCTTACAAACCACACACAGAGGCATACCCTGCGGCGCCCTGAATCAATTGTGCCCGATATTGTGCCTTATTTCAGTGATATTCCATTTTATTTTTATGTTAGTTTATATCAAACGAGGAATTTACTTAAATTCCAGGTTAGTGACTGTTAAGTTAGTTTAAATAATGACTCACTTGAGTTCCTTCAATACATTATTGACTGTATTGCTATACAACTGACCTGCCATTATAAGGTACATATTTCTAGTATCTTTAAATGCTGCCACTTCTAATGTTATAAACAATGTTTTCTGTTTGAATTCAAAGCTATTCAAAAAAAATTTTTTTCACTAAAATGTATATTGTCACTTCGGACTAAATTATTATTGTTATAAATTGTTTCTTCGCCGTTATTGGTACAGTTAAGTTTAGGTTGTAGCTTTAAATGGGCAGTAGTTGTATGATCAGTGTAAGGGTATAGTTAGGAATGGTTTGTTATTTCTAATGGCACAGACAATTTATTAAAAAAATTGGACTGTGCACGCAAACATGCATTCACAATGAAACTGCATTCCTGGTCTCTGAATCTACCACCGTTTAGAAGTAAATTGATACACTAGGGGAAACCTTTGTTCAACTTATTATATTTAACTATAGATATTTATATGCAATACTTTTAAGTATTCTTGAATTTAAAGATCTGATAGTTTTGCTCACATGTGTGTGTATGCTCAACTTATAAAGCAATTAGTTAAGATTATAATAAGCATCTACTATTGTCATACATTCCGTCCACGCAACGATCAAGAGATAGTCATAGTTATTGTTTGCCTCTTTATAATCTCGACTATTTCTCCAGCCTTTAGTTAGGTATTAATATTTAAGTTCTTCGTCTACAGGACTAATATTTTTATAGTTGTTTACGTTAAAAACGAGCTTTATTAGACTAAAATAATGTAATAGGTTATATTTGAACCAAACATTTCAGGTAATTTTTATACCAAATATACACCTACTCTAAAAAATTTTTCATTTAAATACTATTAAATATAAAATTAAAAAAAATTGGATAGGGAGCACTGAAATTATATTTTAACATTAAATAAACCTTAAAAATTACAATACACTACGGTAATACAACAAAATGACGAAATATATCACGAATATTGTTCAAATATTGAACTGACCCTTGCAATTAACACTGCAGGCAGCTAATACAGCCTGAAATTAGGTGACTGCAACATTATAGTTTGCCTTTACTTGTGGTAGGTCAATACAAATGCTTAAAGTTAATGGGACAATGTATCAAATGCACACTTCATTAATTATTATAGGGCATGGTACAACAACAGAGGTATGATGCCTTTCCGAAAACCGGTTGGTTTGTAAGTACAAAATACTTTTGATTATTATTGATACTGTAAAAGACCTGTTATGCAATAATCGTTTTTTGTTTCAAAAACTGTTCTTATAAGAAAAGTATAATCACTGAATGTCTAAGGTAAGTGCATACCTTGTAGGAATACCATGCGGTATCTTACTGCTATAATAATTTTATCTTATATTGGGTTTAATCTACTAATATTATAAATGCTAATTACCGTTCAGAAAAGTCCTAAGTTTTTTAAATCAATATAGTCAATAATTACTTTTTCGTAAAGTAATCTTGGCCAACGTTTACGAAGAACACATTAAACACGCGCTGCTAAAGATCAGGGGGACTACTCTCATTTTCCGAAAACGGATCTTCGCTAACGAACGAAAATTGAACGAAGATTCGTTTAGTTTTTAAGTAACGCATATTTTCGCTCGCTTATTTAATGAAAGTATGTGAATATAAGTAAGTAAACCACGTAATTTTAGAACGAATAAGAACCGTAGTGAGAACTTTGTGAACTTTCGACCGAAGTTTCGTATTTCGTTAAATAAGAGTAAGATAACTTTTTAAGTAAAAATTTTGACGAAGTTGCGGGTAGTTATCAATTAGATGATATCCGGTAGCGACGGACTGTCGCGTATTCAAAGTAATAACGTGCGGAGTAGCGTTCCTTTTCATATGGCGGGTAGTGTGGCTCGCTCGTGGGCGGTGAGGTCTGGATGCCACACGTCCACGATGAGCACGAGTCGCGACCCGGTGCCGTTGTGCCACACCTCGTGCTCGAAACTGTCGTCGAACAGCAACACCTTGCCCACCTCCCATTGCCTGGATAACACGTAATACATCGTTATATTATCTACATTCGGAGGGTTTTGATATTTTCAGGTTATTTTTAGGCTGATACAGTTTTGTTTGTATTTGCACGAGTACTTTGTTTCTGTGTGCGTCAATTCGGGAGAGTTCATTATTGGCGCTACGCTATTGATCGTGACATAGGATGACTACGATTGATAATTGATAGACCCGTAATTATACGTCTAATTACCCAAAATTTGTTGGTAGTTATAATATGGGTAACTGCGCACGCGTTTTATTCTCGTCACGCCATAGAAACAGATGGAAACAGATTCATAAAATGACTGCTGCGCATTCGAGGCTATCGTAACTCGTAGAGGTAGATGTTTACCTACGGGTCGGGCTGCAATTCCCGCACTTACCATACCTACCATTGCATCACAAACATGATCTTGCATAGGCTGCTTACGCATAATGTTTACGATCAGGCGGTCGGTATGCTCGTCATCTCAATAGTTATATAATAAATACATATAAATTAATTACCTGATTTCCTTGTCGACCCTGATATAAGTATCCTTGGTGTTGGCGAGTCCGAGGTGCATACGTAGCCGGCAGTTGGTGGGTCCGACGTGGGGTCTCACGTGGGTCCCAGGTTGCAGTGCACTGTACCTATTTGAACATTTTTGTTACATGCGTGACCACTAGAGCTAGGTATTCACTGACTTATTAAGTAATTTATTTTGTTTTCAAGTTTTTTATAGCGAGTATTTTGCGCATATTTACGTAGGTAACTAATCACAGAACACGCCGATACTCATTAATATTCTTAACTAGCGACTCGCCGCCCTTCATTCGCTTCAGGTTAAGATTTTTAACTATTACAAAACATAGATTTCTCTCTATTATCTTTAAATTTAATATTATGGACTATTTTAGCCATAAACCCAACAGAGAACGCCATGGAAGTGGGGACTTCAATTTACATTTCGTTCATTTGCGAAGTTTGGTTTTCGAAGAGAGTAGACCCCAGTACCCCGGCACCGCTAGAATGTGTTGTACAATTTCTCATAAAAATATTCGGCGGAGACGCTAGTGAGTATAGATTAGGATAACGGTGGAACACTCGTGATAGGGGTACTGCATAGATTTATGGTGATGGTAAATGGGTAGTGTACTTGGCTTGTCCTCGGCGACAGGCGGCGGCGGGATGTCGTCGTAGTATACGACAGGCGGTCGGAGCGAGATCACAACGGCCCGGCACCTCACGGCCGCGTACGAACAACTCCAGCTGCTCCCACGTCCCTCGCGACCGAAGACCTTCGCGCTCTGCTGAGAATAACGCGCCTGCTGCCTCGCCCTAAACAATAAAAGGAATTTATTTTATTAAATTATTAAAAAGGGGATTAACCAATTAACACTTTGAATCATTGAAGATACATATTAATATTCTGGTGATCTTTTAAAAATGCGCTCATAAGTAACAGAACATTTCAAGTTTAAGATTTGCGAGAATACTCATTTTCTTATAATGTTTTGACTTATTTTATACTCTTTGGCAATCGTTACAGGTCAGTCGGAGGCCTAAAAATAATCTGACAACTGGTTTAACCCAGATCACAGATTTTCCTCCTTAATGTGGTTGCGAAGGTCAGATGGCAGTCGCTTCGTATAAAAATCAGGTGATCAGCCACATTGGGTTGAATCAAGTGCCGACCCCAACAATGTATGGGATAAGGCCAGGGAGATGATGATGTTTTGACTTATTTTGGGAGGACCTACGATTAGGCAAAAACACTAAAGTCACGAATCAAATTCTGAGTGACATAAATAAAAAAAGGGTCGATGCAGCATAAGTTCCTACATGGAGTAAATACTCAGATTAACACTATTCGCTACTCGCGTCTGGTATATAATATCTATAAGAAGTATTCGTATTTTAATTTAAGAGCATTGCTCGTTATGGAGGAATCGCCACTCATCCTTTGGGCAAAATATTTGACTTTTTTTACAACACCCACTGTCTCTGAATAGTCTAGTCTGAATAAAAACACCACCATCAAGTTATTAAGACCTAATACCTCTTTAAGAATGTCTTTCCAGGCGGCCTGTAGGTCCTTGGCGAGGGCTGAGTAAGGTGTTTGTGCGACGTTCCACCACGGCCGTGAGCGCAGTCGGTCCACGTTGTATAGAGAACGCTGCGCCGCCGACTTGAAGTGGCCGAGCTTAGCGCCACGTTCATGCACCTACAAATGAAAAATAGACTTACAAAAATCAATTTTCAAATGTTTGCTACATACCTAAGGATCACTTGTTACCATAGGAATCGTAGCGAGAAGATAGTATGTGCGAAGTCGGACTATGATTTCTACCCGGAATGGGATGCAGGTAGGCATATGAATGTATGCTGTTCGCGGTTATATATTTCCTAAATTGTTCCTTTCTGAGAAAAAAGTACGCCACTTCATTCTTCTTTTACATTCCAGTGAATTGCTTAGATTGGTCCAGGTCGCAGACAGACCCAGAGAAATTACCTGGTTCTATGATGTGGGTCTAATCGGTAATTTTTTTTTAATAACAGGGTCTTAATGGGCGTTATTAGTCAACTCAATTTAAATAAATGTAAACTAACCTCATTGGCCTCTTCCAGCCGACCGAGCAGTAAGAGCGCGTCACCTAAGTGGTAGTAGAAACGTGGTTCGCAAGCGGGGCCGGTGTCACCCTCGAGTGCTTGTTTGAAGTCTCTCACGGCCTCCTCCAGACGGTTATGCTTCGTCTTCAATACGAACCCGCGGTGGACCAGAGCCACGCGATCGTTAGGCCAACGCTTTAAGGTTTCTTCTAGCACTTCCTCGGCTAAGTCAACTCTGTAACCATAAATTTTCAATCATATATTGAAAAAGCGGCTCTGTTTGTGATTAATTCTATTTTTCTTTTATTATTTCACCTCTTTATTACCTGTTCGCCATTAGAAAAGAGATGGTCAAATTGTTCCTATAAGAAGGATCATCGGGAAACCGTCTAATAAGCAGTCTGTACACGGGCTCCGCGTTCAAATAGTTGCCTGAAACATAACGCCTAAATAAACACTTGTTATTTCCGACCAATCGATTACACTGCAATATAAATTCAATCATGGTTACCTCGAAACTGTATCCTGTTCAATGTTCGGGAGGTGACTTCGAGCAGGCGTTTGTCGGAGAGGCGTTCGTTTAACTTGAGCAGATGCATGTAGGCGGTGATGGCTTTGGAGAGGAGGGTGTTGTCTTTGCGTGCTTCGGCTTGCGCGTCGAGCGCGCGCGCATTGAGCCAGCGCGCACGCGCACAGTTCGCGAGCTCGGCGGCTGAGATCCGCGTAGCCATTGCTCCCCACGCGCCCTCCGCACGTTAGTACTTTGGTTAGTACACTCACACACGCACGGCGGCCGCGGGTGCACGCGACCGCCGACACACACAAATGGCACAACGAGCAAAGTAAAGCTAAATTAACTAGGGGATAAATTGGGTGCAAACTTATAATTAAAAGAAAAAAAATTGTTAGTCGAGCCAGTCCTGGAAACGACGAAGCATTTACAATTGTGGCTAGAATTGGTTCGTAGATATTTTGTTGGTGTATTCGTTTCGTTACATTGAAGGATGCATGCGATAATTAAAAATTAATGCTTTTTAACTCAAAATGACATTCAAATCTTGCAACAATACCATAAATATTTAGGTTAAAAAAGGGTAAGTACATGCAATTATAACTATCAACCACAGCACAAAAAGATAAAGAATACACCAACGAATAACTCCTAACATTGAGCATAAAAGTAAATTATCCAAGTGTAAAAAAAAAGACTATGTAATATCTAGGGTATCCTTCACACTATCATAATGTGTAAATATCATTACGACCGTAATTTGACAAAATATCTATCTACAATTCTATGCCATCAGGACTTTTCTTGTCTTCTTCCAACTGTGACACATAAACCTTACGGATCCATCCATCCGATCCATTACATTAATAAAATTTACTCTACCATTAGATTAATCTCTTTATGGGGTGAGGTAACTACATACCACACCTTCATGTGTGCAGTATGCTTGTTTGTCACCTCAGTATACAGGAAGGGTTCGAGAGGCCATGATAAAAATATACAGTAAATCTATGTATTATTATGAAGTACCTGTCTCAATTCATCCTCGGCGCGGTCGAGTTGATCACGCCAGTACGGGTCGGAGGGCTCGCCCGGCCACTCGTCTTCTATGCTGTTACCTCCGTCCTCTGCAAAAGAAATTACTTATTTTAATTGAATAACATACCGAGGAATTGTGTATATGTCAGAAAAAAATCAAATACGAATGTATAGTGCCTGAGACGGCGATGGGCTGACCATATGTCACGTTGGCACTTAATAATCTTAGGAGTCATTTTGGCTGTTGTAATGCTCCTTCAGGGACCCTTTTGAGTTTTTATTTGAATATAAGGTACTAGTCTCTTTTTTAAAACTAACCAGCATTAGCAATAAAGTTCTGTAAAATATTAAGTTATTAAAAAAACAATAAAAGTTTATTCAGACAAATTACGTGATAATCAGTGATCGGAAGACAAAGGGCCCACAACTTTGTGGCACATAAATTACGCACGAGGCTGAATGCAACTAATGAACCGATGAAATTTGGGCGAAGTGCCAATTTGGTAATTATAAAATTGACTGACAAACTAGTAGCAGCTGTAGCAGTAGGTAATCTGAGAAAGGTGGGTCACTAAGCCGGCTTCCTCATTTGGAGATATAAATTCTACTTTAATTATACAGAAATAACATAGAACAGATTTATGCATCGGGTCAGTAATGTAAAAAGAACTCACGTATAGTGATTGTTAGTCATGCCACCCGGGAATGTTAATGTATTAAGTCGGGTTTGAAGCCAGCAGCAATACTACGCGTGCAAACCGACAAACGCACACACACTCGTGTTTACTATGCTTTGGTCCGGGTCGCTCGGGCTCGGGAAGTCTTCCGTATTTGGCTTCTAGTCGGTTGAGTAACTCAGCGTCGTCTACGTCAGATATTTCTTCTTCAACTTCTTCGTCCTCTTCCTCAACTATTTCTTCTTCGAGTTGTTCATCGTCTATGATTTCTACGTCGTCAGAAACTTCGTCGTTGTCTTCTGGTTCTGGTGTTATTTCTTTTGGTTGCGGCGCTTGTATTTGTTTAGGTATCTCTTTTTTCTCTTCAATTTCTTCTTCTTCAGGGTCTTCAGGTTCTTCTTCATCGTCACTATATAACTCTTTATCATCAGCTTCTATTCTGGATTCAACTGGTTTAAAATCCTGAAAAGAAGCCATACTTTGATAGTAAAAGACATATATAAATACTCTTGTTCTGACTGAATCATTCTTACCTTAGGAATAATCGGCCTCTCTTCTTCCTCCTCGTCTTCGCTCTCTTGTTTGGGGGACGGGGAAGTCTTTATAATAAGGGGCGTTTTTTTCGGAGGTTCTTGTTCAACTCGTTTTGGTATTTCTTGTGGTATTAGTTTCGCTGAAGAACGTAAACATTTTTCATAATTTCAGGTAATACGTGAACGAAATAATGAACAAAATAGGTTAAAAAAAGTAGCCCTACCAGGTGCAGACGTTTCTGGAGTTATCAGAGTCATTCGACGCTCAACTAACGTAGGAGTTTCCTCCCTAGTAGCGTGTTCTTCGGCCGAAGTCGAATCTGAGGTACAATGTCTTGTTTAGTGGGTTCAGGTAACATTTGAACAGAAATGTTGTATTAAAATAGGCTTACACTTGGACAAATATTACATTTGGATACAATGTAAATGACTGTACCTTTGTATATTAAACTAGGTAGTACCATTGTCTCATCATTTTGGTATTGCTTGCGAAACGAATGCGACATATATTTAATTAAAGGTCTACGTCTTCATTGAAACGGTTTCTGAGGATCAGTGTGTTGCGGAAAGTGTGGTTTTTGCATTTATCCTATTGCTGCACTATTTGGCATAGCAAGTGTTATTTCTTAAGGGGACTGGCTTAAATTAGAATTTTAAAAATTGATAAAATATTTTGATATATGGCTCATCCGTCCCCGTAGCTACGTCAATATACGCAATACTACGTCATCCGTCACCTCCGCATCGCACACTGCCTCAGACCCATTTCAGATAGCGGTAGACCCACTTATTACAAAACATAGTTTAGATGAAAGGGATGGTGTTACTGTTATACCAAGGACTATCGTAGTCTTCGTTTTGTAATAAGGGGGTTATAGACTTGGTACGCACCGGAGGGGGCAGTGGCGCGGCGGACGACGGCGTGTGTGGCCACCAGCAGAGCGCCGCCCACGGCCAGTTTCAGCCACACTGCAACACACGCGCCACACACTTAAGACAAAGGGCGCGGATATCGTTCACGGGTGCTATTGCCCCCTCCTGAATACCAACTCAAATTATTGGTTCAGAGCGAACTTCCATTCAAACAGGGTAAAATAAAGAACCCATAGGTTTTTTACGGAAATAATCAAGGTGATATGAACTTTAAAAAATGAGATGCGATTGCCCCGGTGGAAGAATACGTTTCGTGCTTTTTATTTACTATGGTACTGAACACCAGTTCAGTCATTTGCAAAACTACTCATATAATTATCATATGAATGCAAGTGTTTGTTACAATTTAAACAATAAAGCCTATTAGATCTTGCAACTTAGAGAGCGACACTATATGTATCGTATTCGGAGGAAATAGCGAACAAGCAGTTGACAATATTTTATAGATATAGGTGTTTTAACGTGTTTCATTGTGTAAATATGTAGTTTGAAATGTAATAAAACCAACGATTAGGGATCCACTGATGACACTAACATGGAATGTGCGTGTGGTTCAACTCAAACTGGAGTATTTATCTGACACCAATAATATTTCTGTTCGTGGCTAAGTTCTGGCCAAAAAGTTCGTCATCAACACGATAACACGATGAGTGAGATATGTTTGTCCATTTAGGTTAAAGTCAAACCAGTGTTTTAGATATACCAATGGCTTATGTTATTAATATTATAAATTAGTGAGGATCAAAACTAGACACGTTTGTACAAAACATTGAAATAGCAGCTTACGAAACCCCAGCACGTCTGGTACGTTGACTCGGCTATAGCATGCAAATAGATTTAACAGGTAGATAATAAATTGCATTGCGTTCGAATCGAAACGGAGAATGATCAGCCGCGTTATTCTGTAAGGTTTCTCAGCGTCGGATTCGACGTCGAGCGCTGAAATTAATGCATAAGATAGACGATAAAGCTCAATTTCGTATCTTTGAATCCGAGACTCGACGTCGAGTGCGACGGTCTTCTCGGCGAAGGGTTCTCCCTTACAGAATAACGCGGCTGTACTGCGAGAATTTCAGACCTACTTAGGCTTTAAAATATTACGGCTAGCTACTTGAGTTTTTGATATGAGTATTTATCTTTACGAATATTATAAATGCGAATCGGTATAGTTTGTTTGACATTGTTTTACGCAGCATTACGGCGCGGAGGATCAACATTCTTTGATCTGAGGGAACGACGTAATTTCTAAATAGATATTAAAAAGCGCCGCAGTGAAATATAATTTATACCTCAGTAAAAAGTTCCAAGTAAAAAGTCCATATATTGTAGCTAAGGCGGGCGAAACAACAAATAATATGACACGAAGCAATCTAAATGTATCAAGACACGTTACCGTAAGGTACATTTAGTCGGAGTGTGCACTATGCAGTTTGTTTAGGTGACGTTTGCCAACAATTTGACTTAGGTAATTCATACAATACCTACTCGTAGGATAGCACGTAAAACGAAGTAGCGCGCATATTAATACACTTACTACATAGAACAATAGCAGTACTTACGGCCAAAAGCGATTGGTACGAAATAAAAGAATGTAACTTCAATAATATTTATTTCACATTGCTTAAATACTCATAGATTAGGAAATAATTAAAAGTTAGTTCAAAACTAAAGCCCATTGTTAAATTATTAAAATATATTCAGTGTTAATACTTGTCGAAAGCGTTGGTGCACTACGAAGCAAATTATAAATGCTTGTTAAATCATGGTAAGGGATTTTGAAAGGCATGCTTTTGGGTAATAAAAATAATATACTCACCATGTGACGCCTGTTCTTTTTCCTTCCTGAGTTCTTCTTGTTGTTTTTCGTACTCTTCTTCTTCTGCAAGGGTGTTGGGAGGTTTCTCAGAGGATGTTTCTTCTACCTATAGATCGAAATTATAAAATTTATCAAAATCTATGTCGTAATATCGGATTGATTGCATGTACTAAATGTCTTAAGCCTTGTCTTCCTAACCACATCAGTGATAGTAAAAAGGAATATATAATTGTATGTACCACAGAAAATCTGCAATCTTACCTCAACAAGTGGTTTCCCAGCGGGAGCGATGATTCGTTCTACTACAGGCAGTTCTTCATCTTCTGGGTCCAGGAACTCATCATCATCATCGCCATTCACAGCGTCTTTTTCATCATCTAATTGAAAGAAAGGGATATCATTAAAATTCAGAAAATGTAGATAGTAATCAGAATGCAATCAACCTATAATTTTCAAAATTAGAGCGATTTCGTTCATACTTTTGAAATAGGCAAATATGGTAAAATTTTAAGGCAATTTAGAAATTGGAGACGGTACCATCACTATCAATACCAGCATCGTCAGCAGCGGCAGTAAAAGCTTCCGTGGACACGTCATCGTCGAACACTTCATTTTCCAACTTCTCTACCTCTATTGCCGTGTCTTCTTCAACTTCATCTTCGTGTTGTTCATCGTCCTGAAATATACACACTTGCTAAAATATGGTTCTTAGAAAATATAAATAAATCCAAATCAATGTACAAACTGGAGAAGTGAGAATCATAAACCCAAAGGTTTTATAAGTGGCCGAAAATTGTCTTGGAAGAACGGCAGAATAGTATGCGAATCTAAAAACTTTACTACGACAAACAACAGTATTGTTAGTTTAGTGAAAATGCTGTTGCAAAAATATTCACCCTGGTCATACACATCAAAAGCTTACAAGATAAGACGTTATTAGGTATTTGTTATGAAGAAGATATCACTATAAACACCTGTATAAACAAAAGTACTTAAAGAACAATCACTTTCCGAGCATTCTTTTTAGTGTTTATATAGCATTTTCAGCTACGAAAGCTTTTTTTAGAATGATTCAGTTGCATTTTAGAAAAACAAGCATATTCTTTTGTTAGTGCCAATCAAAATCAGAATTTATATTATAAAATTTCGAATTTTTCATAATCACACAAACATCAATCTCAGCGTTATTTATTTGCACCTCGTTTTCCCCCTCCTCGCTATAATTCTGTTCAAGTTCTTCGCTATTTTGTTGATCATGTTCATCATCAAAATCGAATTTTTCATTAGAATTATCGTCATTATTATTTTCTTCGCTAATTTCATCATTGAATTTAGTTATCTCAACAACGTCTTCAGCACTATCAAAATTTTCTTCCGTAGAAACATCTTGTTGTTCGTTTTCGTCTTCTTTTTCCTGGCTATCCTCATTGGCAGATACATCTTCATCCCTTACCTCACGTTTATAAAAGCTCCTAAAATTTTGCTCTTCTTCCTGTTAACAGTTTCATGTAATTTTAATATGGACTGTACTTTAAAAGGAATTTTGAATGTATTATTCAGCTCTTATTGTTTACAATTATACAATTTTAGTTACGAAATTATTCTCTTATCCAATATTCTCTCAGAACACACAACAGTTTCGGCCAAATTAGCTAAAATTTACTGGTATTTCTAGAAAATTTTACCCTTACATTCCGAAAAAAATATTTAGGATTAGTAGGTTAAATAAAATAAGATATGCCCGATTCATTTTAGCTACTTCTAAAACAATTTTACTGTTTAGTATGCTCAGCTGCATATAAGATGTTAGATGTCTTTTCATCCAAGTCCAACCTTTTCATCACTACTGTAAAATCAATTGTATTGTAATAAGTTCAGACCTTGTCTTCATCATCCTGTAAGCTGCGATCTTCTTCACTGTTCTCTTGTTCATTTTCATGACTTATATTATCATCATTGTCTTGTTCGTTACTATTTTCGTATTCATTGCTTTGATCATCATCCTGGTCAATGTTTTGATCCTCGTCATCTTCATCTTCGTCTGCAGGATCTGCTTCACCACTTTCGTCATCATCTTCGTGACTGTTTTCATCAAAACCTTCGTCATGTTCATCACCATCATCATGGTCATCTCCTCCATCATCATGATCAACATCAGCAGCCTGATTATTGGATTGTATTACATAATAACTTGTTAATATTGTTCACAACAGAATATCAAATAACCTCGTAATGTTTACTGTAGGTGGTACCTACCAATATTGGTAATTATATCTTTCAAAGACTTTTTTGAGCATGTGTTGAGAAAAAATTACACAATTTTTTTTTCTCCAATTGTTTGAATTTTTGGTACATATAACCACCATCATCATGATGATTTAATAAGGTTTTTTGGTATCTAACTACCTAAGGCAGGCTACTAAGGTAACTAACTAATAAAATACAGTTTTACTCACAATATTGCCACTAAACATAAAATAATCTATATTGAAGAGAATTAAACCAAGCTACTTATAATATATCCCCCATGAGAGACAGGTGTACATATGTTTATGTATTCTTGTTATGATAACCTATTGCTTAAGAAATAGTAACAATACATTTGTATGCTGTCTCAGAGCTGATTTCCCTGATAAGAATAACAATGAGTTGTTAGTTTTGGAATGACAATCCTTTAAAATTATTCAATGAATACTTTGGAATGAAAGGTCTGATATACTATAGCAAAATACCAACAGAATGTAGTTATTGTTCTATCACAGGTCATCATCCCCCTGTCCTTATCCCATGAAGTTTGGAGTCAGCACAATGTGCTTTTCTCTTCCATTTTACTACTATCAAAGAAGAAATCAATATTATTGAAAGAAATCTGTAAGATACTCACATGGTGCTTCAACTCTAAGGTATGCTCATCATGGTGGTCATCATCATGTGCATCTTCCAGCCAGCCTTCTAGGACACCGGAGTATCGAGACTCTACTGCATTTGCTTCCACTGAACATAATATAAAGTATGATAAAGTAACTTGTTAACCATATAAAGTAGTATGTGTTGATATGAGTTAGGCCAGTGATACTGAAACATGTATAATATATAACACTTCATAATAATCAATGTTTCAAAACTGATCATAAAAGAGATCATATTATGAAAATGTCTTAATTGGGGAATTTTCGTCAATAAGTATTGAATAAATATAAGAAGTGTAGCATTGCTTATAATAGAATGCATTGCATTATATGTTAATGCTTAAAATAGAAATAGTTCACTATAAATTTGTTTTAATGTAGGTAATAAGGTTAATAAAGGTACCAGACATGTAACTTGTACTCACAGTCAGTAAGGCCTCTGTTCTCCAATATAATGAGTCCAATAAGAGTGACGAGTACCGCGAGCAGCGAGAAGAATATGACCTTAGCGCACCAGTGGCCGCCGGTGCCGTGCTCATGGTACGAGTGCATGAACACATCGCCCTCACCCAGCTGCGCCGCGGTGCCACGAGGCTCCTCCACTCCTAGCTCATCTGCCAAAATACACTCTCATCTATCTATTCAACTAAACTTATACAACCAACCGTTTTGCATTAAACATTCTGCCTCACCTTTCTTCCTCTTCTTATCTTTACGTTTCCTTGGCTGTACGTCGCCTGACATGGTTCAATTCGATCTGGCGCTCTGTAGGCGACAGAGATCCACTTTATTGTTTCATAACCCTGAGTAAACAACGAAGATTAAATGAACATGCAAATAAAAGGGCACGAGACACACAAGAAAGGGTCCAAATGCGCAATTTTCATTAATAATGAAATGATTGGCGCACGTTTGAAAATTTAAAATAACCTACGTATGAAGCACCTCCACAGCTTCTTCAATTTATTTTAGATTTTAACCTAAAAATAACCGGCGTAGACAGCTGACGAAGAAGCAGGGATACACACAGACGCAATTTGACAACTATGAAAAGCTAGCTCTTGTCATCGTAGTCTACCAGATAATTATTGTCATATTGCTTGTCAGAGCCATGCAGCAAGTCAAACTAAGATGTCAAATAAATAAACAAATCAGCTGAACAATGAACAATCTTCAAGTCGGTTAATAAATAAATTGTGATTGTGTTTTGTATAAAAATATCTAGATTTCCTGCTTTATTAGCAGGTAATAAAGTTGATTGGTATTCGCGCCTGGGTGACAAATAATTTAATTACTTTGCCTGTAATTTTCATCATAATATTAAGATGTTAATCTTTCATGTAATTAAGTATTTATTATGTTGTTAAAATTGTTAAACAGGTACCAGCAGTAAGATGAGTGTAGTTGAGGTTCTTTATGATGGCTTCTCAAGAATGTGTGGGGATCAAATGATTGCTAATTGCACTTGCACTTTAATAAAAGGGGATGACAACATAATTGTGGACACAATGACAGCATGGGATGGAAAGAACATTTTAACAGGTCCTTTTCCATTCCACTTTCATAATCTATAATTGATATTATAAGCTTGATGAGTTTGTTTTTTTGGTTGCACACCCTAATCTCAGAAACTACTGTTCCAAATAAAAAAAAAAATTGTTTGATAATTTATTAATTGAGGAAGGCTTAAGGCCACATTTACAAACTCACATTGTCATCAATAGGAGTCAATGGAAAATATTATACAATAGCTGCTTACTATCAATATGGCTGTTTTCTTTTTCATCATCTTCAGCCTATCTTGGTCCACTGCTGGACATAGGCCTCCCCTAATGAGTGTCATAGCACCCTGTTTTCAGCTTGCCGCATCCAGAATCTGTCTGCAGTCTTTTGCAAATTGTCATTCCATGTTTTCTTTTTGCCACCAATCTATATCATGTGCCTAGTATGAAAAATAACTAGTATTTTATACTAGTAAGTACCTTACCTTGTTAAAGTGACCACTTACATTTAATTTTTATTTTAGGACTTAAGAAGTTTGACTTAAAACCAGAAGATATTAATTATGTAATCTCAACACATGGGCACTCTGATCATATTGGCAATAATAATTTATTTTTGGATGCCATGCATATTGTTGGATTCAGTGTTTCTTTCAAAAATTGCTATTATCTGCATCCCTTTGATCAGGGTAAGAGTGGAAAACTTACTTATAAGAGTTCAATATTGATTAATAGTTTTAATACATCATCATCTCCCTGGCCTTATCCCATGTATTTGGGGTCAGCACTTGATTCAACCCGATGTGGTTGATCACCTGATTTTTATACTTTTACACAGATAAATACTGACCATATTTATCTGTGTAAAAGTTTGCACCCTTTTTAAAAACCAGGGCCTAAGAAAAATCCTTGTTTTAGAAGTAGCTGTATCTTTTTATCCGACTTCAAAAAAGGTGACTGTGATATTGATCAGATTTCATCTAGTCTTGATTAAAGAATTTTTTGTAATATGGGAGTTAAATATTAGGGTTATTTCGTTCACATGTTTGTTGAATGTTTCAGGTGAAGAATATATAATAAATGACAACATCAAAGTAATTCCTACACCTGGACATACACTATCCGACATCACAGTTGTTGTCACAAAGGATAACGAAACTATTGCAATTGCAGGTATAATAGCACACAGACTATCATGAAACAACCAACCAAAATTATTCAGGTTCATCAACTCTTAACAAAGTTGCCAATTATAAAAATAAATTAAAATTAATAATGATTCCTAATCATGCTAAATTGTTAAAATAGGTTACTTGAAAACCATTGTCATATTACAGGTGATTTATTTGAGAACAGTTCAGATATAGAGAAACCCAATGTGTGGTTAGATGCTGGCAGCGAAGACCCAGTGCAGCAGGCAAGGAATAGGTCGAAAGTGGCAGATTTGGCAGACTGGATTATACCAGGGCACGGCGCGAAATTTCGTGTCAGTGAGGATATCAGAGAATCGCTAAGACGGCAAGCTCAACAACGTGAAGCACAACCAAGAGTATAAATTAAAAAAAAAAAATCTATAGTTGATATTTTTTCCAATACTACTTAGGGTTAAATTATATGTTGTGTTGACCAATATAATCTGTTTACTGTTATATTTATTACAAAATAAATTGTATTGAAAAAATGTTTGGGCTAATTTAATAAATTTTCTTGGAAGTGTCTAAAAACCTACCAATTTCAAGTCTGTTCCAGCACCCTTACTCGTGAAGATATCCACTTCAGTTTGATTATCTTGCCTCAATTTTATGCTCCTACACAAGAACATTGCATTGTACTTATGAGTTATATCCTAGTGCGTCTCAAAATAACTCAAGCAATGTGACTGAAAATATATATAAAAAAAGTTCTATGATGTCTCAATTTGTTTTATAAATATTAATATATTGCCTTTTTATTGGATTGGTTCTAAAATACAAATTAAACAAATATTTCATAGGGATAAAATTTTATTAGACATAAAGGAATTAAATTTGCTAAAGGTAACAAAAACATAAAAAAAACAAAGAGGAACAAAGCAGATCTTTTGAATAAATTCAATGATTACAGTGTATATTAATTACGTATAAATATTATATAATTTTGATCCATATACAATGGACTAGGAAAATATTTACATTTGGGTACATAACCTTCTATGAAATCGTTGGTACCTGTTATATTTATACACTCATTAAACTCACGAAGAAATATATGATATTTAGTAAGATTTATTTTCTTAAACCATAGATACAAGAAGGTTTTGGTCCACATAAGCAGAGCCAACAAAAAATACTGGGCTTTATTTAAATCAATGAATTGATCGAATACCAAAATTACAAACCTATGTATTTTATTAAATATATGAATAATTAATCAGTGGTTTTAAAAACCTTTAAATTTATATTAACCAAAAACAACAGCCGAATATATAGCTTAGCAGTAGCGAATATATTTTTAACAAAACAACCACTTTTAATCACATTTGATATTTTTAAACCTTTACCAGTAAATTAGCCCATTTGATGGTTAACAATGAGATTAAATATGAATTGATTATAATTAAATGAAGCACAACTCTGAAATTAACTAATACATATACTATATAAATAAATCAGACTAGAACGTTTGTAATTGAAGCAAGCTATTTTACAAGACATAAGCAAAATATTTATTGGTGCTTGGTGGGACTTTGAAAATATCTATGAATCAAGATTTAAGTTTTGTAGAACCTAAGTTGACATTTTCGAACAAATTGTTCAGATGTTTGTCAACCTTTCCCAATTAACAAAAACAACGGACCTCAAATATATATTACATATACATAATATATAAGTAGCTATAGTAGCTTATAAAGGAGTACTTTGTATACGACTCCCTGAAATACGTATAAGTTTTTGCATTGTGGCTACAATTTTAAAATGAGATGTCAAATTTGTCACATATCACATCAGTAAAACAAATATTACTACTTACTAATAAAAATTATAATCTAGTCAATCTAATATGAATCAAACCTAGACTTAAATTAAATATTCCTCTAGTAATAATTTCACAAGGTTCTTATAATGTCTGCCAAGATTTGATCCAGTGATAAACAACCTAAAAATTATCTAATAAATTCATTTTCGTACGAAATTACCTCGTTGTGGTTCACGCTGGCCATTAATGACAATTAAAAAATATGCAGGTTGTATTATTTTTATCTGTGGCACTGGTATTTAAATCTAGAACATATTAAATGTTACTCCCGGTGATACCCTCCACGGAAATCCTCGTGTCGACGAGTCCTGGCCACAATTGCTGCGTGCAACGATCAAACAAATTACCTATAAACACACTTTTGCTACTAGCTAGAGCAATTCATATCACAGCCGGGGATCACTAACGCTACAAAGCTCAGACATGCCCATATCCGTTCCGAACATTAATTGATAGCTGCAACCAAAAAAAAGGTAATATGAAATATTTAATCAATAATATGATAAAAATACTTATACATAATGTTGATATACTGAAATTAATGGATATAAGCACATTATATAAATGGAAAACTTAGAGCATAATTCTAATATATAAGAGAAATATTTTAAAACGTATATGCTTATAGCTGATGGTAAAATATGCGTTTAAAAATAATTTTATTCTCGCGTTTTATTGAAATGTTTTTAACGTTATAACGAAATGGTTATTTTTGGTAAAGTAATGAGTATTATTTAAAATACAAAACCAAAAAGTGCATGCATTAAGACCAATTAATAAGTACTTTTCACTCAACAGTATAAATAAGGACAAGTCAAAAGGCATTTGATTAAAATAAAAACTAACTACTTTTGAAAAAATTAAAAATATTTTTTAACTTATACACAATTATTTAAAAACGATTTAACACTTCGAAAACAATAGAAGCATTATAAAAGTGTGCCCTTGGTAATTACAATTTGCACATAAAGTAAATTTGGATGATGTTTAGTCTAATATTCCTTTCTATTAACAAAGTTGATGGTTAAACTTGTGGGTTGCACGTTTACCTGTGGGTCGATGCTCGCGGGTACCGGCTGGGGCTCGTCGATGCACAGGTCTGAGTCGGAGTCGGTTCTACGAAGACTGGTTTCCTGAAATACCACGAAAATTATTATCATCCTTAACGTGGAGAAAATTTCCCACTCTAGCGCGTTCACTGCTAACGACGCATCTGTGCGTCCAACTGTGAGCGAATTTACGAAGATGCAACATCAGCAGTGAATGTGCTAGACAGATCTTTTCCCCATTTTTTGATTCCCAGATTTTTAACTCATTTACTGTAGGATTTAAACTCATATTATATACACTAATATTGTTCAACATAGCGTATCACTGACTTCTTACACCCGAAGAGGTAAGCAGCTGATGACACAGATGAGGCACTATTTGATCCCATACAAATCGGCGTTTATGTCAACGTGATGACTCGTGACAGCGGCAGTGAAAAACACGCACTAGGCCCATATGTGCTAATGTAACAGAAGGCGAGTTCATCGCCTTCTTTTCGAATCCGTCTTTTGAATGACTTCTCTGACATCTGCAGATTTTCTCACGATATTTTCATTTATCGTACTTGGTGTGAGATTAATGCACTTAAGTTTTAGAAAAACTCATTAGTACGAGCCGCTGGGAAGCCACCGAACTTGGGTCATTTGCGTAGCAGGCGACTGCTTAAACCCCACTAAGGCCTTGGGGGTATAAAAAAGTTTCTTGACTAACGCCTTGAGTGTATTGATGAGTAGTGGTGAGCACTCTAGTGATGGGCGCCATGAACCCGGGCAGCGTCTCAGTGAGCGGTGGGCGCGCGTGCGTGAGCAGCGGCTTCAGTAGCCGCGAGTCTAACGCTCCCCACACACGAGCCAGCCGCGCCTTCTGACTGCCGCCATCGCCGCCGCCTCGGGGCGCATCCTAAACAAATATTATACTGTGTTCTAAGTCGCATCATGGTATTATCGACTGTGAAGCTCAGAAATAGTTATTAAACACCAGAGAGGCACGGCATAGTATACATATAGGCTTATTATAAGCAGTTTGGTGACTATGAACAAATCTTTACCATTTTTAAGTTGTGACCAAATCGTTCGAAATGACACACTCACACAGGCGCACTGCGACATTCTAAGCGCCCCTAGCAGTACTGTCATTAAGGGGTATCACCGATCGCTTATAGGTAATTTTCGTGCTTTTTCTGTTACTTTGACAGTAATTGACGAGGCAATTATATTAACTTTAAAGCTTGGTTGCACGATAGTAGTTGTTAAAGCTAAGGCAAATTTGACGATGACATTTACCTATCCTGTCAATTGCCAAATTTGCTTTCTGTGTAATTTATTGTATGTAAAAGTTGTAACCTCAATAATAGCTATAACCAAAAAAAATGGGTGGCTAAAGCTAACAGTTAAAGCTATGACGTCATCTGCCAGTTTATATATAAAGGTATTTTTGGCTAACTTATTGTAGCTAAAGCCAATTGATGCAACCTAGACTAGAGAGATATGCTAGCGCCAATGGAATAAACGTTCTCATTTTAAAATTTAGGCTTAGTTACCATACTGTTTGTTTAGCTTATAATATGATATTGTGGCATAGCGGAATGCATTGTTCAAAATTCGAAGAAAGAACGTTAATTATCCATGGTAAGTCAACAATAAACGCGTGAAACATTTTTTATCAACATGAGATTGGATAGTGAATGGGTTTTTTTTTTTTTACACTAAACTGAGGTTGTAGATCTCGACAAAGTAACGTTCTCTCGCGCTTGCAGTAATAGAAGCGATACACAATGTATGGAAATAACATAAATCAGTTACGTGACATTTATGTCATTCCCATATACATATTTTGTAACGTTTCTATAAGCGAAGCGTGAGGATAATGTTACTTTGTCTACAGGCCCAGCCCTTACGGTAAGCACCATAGGCTATGGACGCTACAAACAGTTTGGGGTTTCACTCAATATTTTGGACTTTAGGCAAATATAATTCAGGTAACCTTTTTTTTAAAGCATAAATATTCATGCATTACTGAATACGCCATGCAATATTTGTATATATTCTAAATAATAGATTAAAAGAGTACATACTGCGCTTAGTTCCCAAGGCATAATCACTTCCTTGGCGCCATTAGCCCACTTAACTACCATGCGGCCTCTCTATATATTAAAGGAAACCAAAAGCTATAAGATAAAATTAAAACATGCACACGGTGACACCCGATAGAAATAGAAAGATATTAAAGACGTCAAATGTATTCATGTATATATCAATTGTAATATAAAACTATCTATAATGTTTCACACTTATATACAAAATAACCCAACCAAATATTGTCTATAATTTTGAGACATTCTTTTCAAACTCTACGAAAGATTTTTCGGTCAAGTGAAATGTTTTACTCGGTGCCCAATAAATTATTATACAAAGTGCACGAATACCAATATGCCTGAAATGGCGAAACAATTTTTAGCTCTTGCCAAAGTTGGAATGGACTGAATAGCCCAGTATTATGAATATTTTAGGTGAAAAAAACTTGAATATTTTTCAGGCTACATATTATTTATTTATTGATAATAATTAGAACGGCAACAAATAGCCAATTATATAATTTTGAGTCAATTAATATAACGTAATAAGTTGTGTTAAGTAAAGCGTTTCATTATTTTGGGCATAGGTATCTTACCCACCAAAGCATAAAAGATATGTTAAAATAAAATAAATGACATGAATCGCTTGTATGATATTTGTTAATGTTAAACTCTTCATTATACTTTGGTGGTCAACATGCTTGTGTATTTATATAGTGATAGTAAGTGTGTTAGTCAGTCGCGTGCATTTATAAACGGTATTGTAACGCGTGCATTATCACATTAGTCTTACTGTCGCTCTGTCGCAACCGGCCGGTTGCGTAGAGTCCAAGTTTCGGAGCCCGAACCCTAAGTCAGGGGGCTGACAACAAACATCCATTTAGTAAGTTAACCTATCGCGAAGGCCACAACAATGACCTTTATCTCACGGCAATAAGGTATAGTTTATAATGTAATAGAGGTCACCAATTTGCTATATTTGAAATGTTGATTTGATATTATTGAGTTTGCACTAAAAATATATGTATGTACTTAATAATTAATCAACGGATCAACAAAATTAAAATATTTATATCGTTGATCATATCAGAGTAATTCAGCAAATTGGTTAGCTCAAAAATGATATACACTAACGGAAACATTAAACAAATATAAATACCAAACCTTGTCCTACGAATAAGTTGCCTATGATTTTATTCTTTTTACAAAAACATATCAATATAATCATTATATAATATAGAAACATAATCGATTTGGCATACGTCATAGTTTCACCACCACTATGGATCTAGGGCAACTTATTAAGCGGGACAAGGCATAAAATACAATGAGATAAACTTTCATTAAAGCAGTGATGCTATGATGAAAGTTAATACGATTATAGTTAAAAACACCATGAATGTATGAAGCTCCATTAAATATATTGCAGTGTTGTATTGAGGCGTGTGTACGTACCGGTCCACCTGTGTCCGTGGCCTGGTAGAGCTGCCACAATAATGTCTCATTAATTACATGCGCGCCACTGCAAAAGCACGGCTTGTATTTCGTGCTTATAACGATATGTGCTGACTATTTACAGACGGAACTTTGTATATTCCAACACTATCGCCTTTATTACAAAACATCGCCTAAGATAATCCTTGGTTTACAAGTAATTCCATCTCTTTTTGTGATATTGATTTCAAAAGGGATTTTAGTCCGAGTTTGGTGTAGGTTTAAACCGTCAGTAGCAACAAGCACAGCACGGAATATATATAGCTCCGTCTCCGGTCTACAGTGCCGTTTTGAACGAAAAATGTTTATTTTGTTCAGTGATAATGAACTATGGAAAAGTGGTGTGACTTCAAAAAAATTCATGTCTTCTCGGCAACTGTCTCCTGTCTGTCTTTGCGAATGAAAGAGACAGGGAATCGAAATACCTTTATATTGTAGTTATACAAGAAGCATTCGATACCACCCATCTTCACATTCTGGAAACTATACAATGTAAGAAAGCAAAATACTACACCCTTATTACAAAACATAGACTCCATAGACTAAGGACGTCCTTTTTTTTAAAGTAGCACCATCACCTTCTGTGTTACGGATTTAAAAGGATGGACATAGTTTTAGTGTTCGTTTAAACCCAGTTTTGTAATAAGGGGGTACGTAATATGTATTAAACTGAGGCAACAAAGGGTGTTAGGTCTCTTTGGATAGAAGCAACAAAAAATTAGGACAACTGATTAGTTATGCGTGATCTGACTTGTAATAATTATCTATGGCATTAATATACAAGATGTTCGCTTTTTACAACACTTGTATCTTACAAATATTTTCCAATTCCTAGCTAACTACTGAAGAAAATAATAAGGAGTGAGTAAAAGACCCGTGTATGTACAAATACTTACACTTCTGACATCCCTGTATGGTAGGGCGTCGTTCTCGTCGTTTTGTCCTTGGCTGGAAAGTCAACGACAAAAGAAGTTTTACTATAAATAATTATATAATCTATACAGATGAATAAAATTGAAGTGTCTGTTTGTAATTCCAAAATAACAACTTTTCACTAAATGCATTTGAAAATGTATACGGTAGTGACATGGAAAATAATTTTTTTTTCTCGGTCTGTCTTTGGGTCTTTCTGTCTGTTTGTTCCGGCTAATCTCCGAAACGGCTGGACCGAATTTAAGGGGACTTTCACTGGCAGAAAACTATTTGCATTAAAAAAAACCATTAGGGTTCCGCGGGTCACATGAAATTAACTCGACGCGGGTAAAACCGCAGGGCACACTAGTCTATACTAAAATAGTAGTGATTGGTATAAAACACGTACCCGGTAGGTATGCGTAAGTATGCAAGTGCGTGTGAAGCGGCGCCGCCTTGGAGCACTACTGTCGCGATCACGATGAGCGACGTGGTCGTCAACATCGCTTGGCGCGCCTCCGACACCGTGTTGCGGATCGCTAGGGCAAACGACATCGCCCCGCGGAGACCTTACAAAATGGAAATAATTTTTTGTATGACTTAAGTATCAGATTTTACTTCCTCGTCGTACCTGACGTTGACGTTGTAGTCAACATTATATTTGTTCTAAAATTCTGTCAAGTCGATTCAGCGATTCAGATTACCCGGCAACCTGGCGAATAAATCTGTTTACATTTAAAAAGTAACTGAAAGGTGTTTCTAAAGCTGGCCGAAGTACTGGAGCTCATTCCATTCATTGGACTATCTTTTAGAGACGTCGCGAGCCTTTACACTTGCATTAAAGTGTTAGTAACAAAAAACTGCGACGAAGCGCATTAATTATCAATTCTGAAACTTGGAAATTGCTCACATAAGTATAATTCAATTCATCCAATCAACTAATGTAAAATATTAAGTATAACTTACCTGAAAAGAACAGCATGTGCTGGAAGTTGATCGGGATGGGTGGCTTTCGTCCCAGGTTGAGTAAGAACGATAGCGGATAGATGTTGACTGCGCGCCCGAGGGTTGACGTGATCTGACACTGGCTTAGGAACACTATTGCAATCGAAATAAAATGTATAACAAGTATTTCGTTAAGTATTATCATCATCAAACTCACTGGTAACCTACTATGACGGCTAATATTATTCCTCTCCTTTAGATTAGTTAGTGAGAGACAAGAACAAGGAAAAATTAAGAGTTAAATTTTTTGCTGCTTCAACCCGTCCTAAATCTTTTGTACTAATAATATATTATGCTTAGACAAAGTGAACTTAAAAATTAACGGTCACCTCTAGTATAAAGTCTAACTAATGCTGTAGGTGAGATTATATAGACACGTATATAATTTCATTAATCACACAGGCTAGGATGAGGAAAAACGTAGCGAGAAATTCTGCATGAGTTTGAGATGTCACTAAAATCTCATAAGTTACGTTATAGAATATCGTAGCCAAATCACGTTGCTTTAGAGTAGTGTTCCTTATTTGCTTCTTATCTTCTCTTTATTCTTCTATCTACCCTTTGAAGATGCAACTGAGACATAATATAATAATGATCTATCGAATTTTGGTTACGGCGGCTAATCTCAACGGGGATTAGCCATGTGCGCAGGAGATATTTTAGTGCACAAGTGTGTGCGCAAACACAGGTGCACTCTTTATTCCCTCACTCTCATAGTCCGATGGGACGGCAATCCGACACGACCGGAGAGAGATCAGGCGTAGCGCCAACGGCTTAACGTGCTTTCCGAGGCGAGGGAGTGTAAACACCGGCAACTTCCAAACTCCGGGCATTTTATTGTGAACTAGCTGTGCCCCGCGGTAACACCCGCGCAGTTTTAGTCTCATCCTTATTGTCGCGGAACCCTAATATTTTTAATATATAAAAGTAGCCTAAGTTACTCCTTGAATCATCAGCTACCTGCCAGTGAAAGTCCTAATAAAATCGGTCCAGCCGTTTTAGAAATTACCCAGAACAAACAGACAGACAGACACACAGACGGACAAACAGACAGACAGAGAGAGAAAAAAAATAAAATTTGTTATTTCAGTGTCAGTAGCGTACTTTCATATACATTTAGTTAAGAACTGTTATTTTGGAATTACAAACAGACACTTCAATTTTATTTATCTGTATAGATATAGATTTCTTGACAGCAAAAACCTATTTTTGGCCCGACCCGGGAATCGAACCCGGGACCTCGAGATTGGCAGGCGAACCTACTAACCACTAGACCAACGAGGCAACAACCAACAACACATGGGACAATGAAGATATCAATGCATAAAATTTTTAAATATTCCGCCGATAATGATGTCGGTTAAAAAGGATACAAATCCAGCGATGATGAACCAGGGATCGAAGTGATGTTTGGGGAATGTGAACATGGACACGCCGATGTATGTGAAGATGAAGTTCTCCGCGAGGAAGTTGAGCAACTCGAACAGTTGCTTCGTGCGGTTGCGCGAGTCCGACGACAGGTTATTGTACGTGTAGTGAGCTTGACATATGCCGCAGAACAATACTGCTACCACTCCTGCAAACAAAAGTGTATATTGAAGATTTATTCCAGCGTCATATAAGTATTCCTAATGGCTTTGAGGGCAAAGTTTTACTCGAAACTTTGACCTATTTGCTAGATTAAAATGATGTACGACATTGCTATTAAAGAATAATGTGCCTGAGACAGCGGAATCACCTCTGTCACGTTAGAACTTAAACAATGAAAAGTGGGTGTTATTATTGCAACACCTCAGCTTACCCCTTCAGGGACCTTTCTGTGATGGCGACGGGATATACCATACTGTGTTTACTATGCAATAATAGATTTTTTAGGTTATTTTAATTTTGACAACTGATATCAATTAAAAGAATGTGTTGAAAACTACTTATTTTGATTTGTTTATGGTAATTCTGTATGGTTTTTTATTAACTTACAAAATTTACAGTTGTCGAATAAACATACTTAATGTCAGCTGCTTTTTCCTTGTTCTCTCACGAATTTAGTTCGCATGTAAGCTATCGTCTATATCTATATAATGTGATAAGATATCAATTATTATATGCTTAGTTTTTGTAGTTTTACCTCGTTGTAATACTCACCGGTAAGTTCGCAAACTTCAGCGATGAGGAAAGCGGCGTAAGACATGAGCACGAAGAGCGCAGATTCCAAGAGCGGCCATTCACGCACGTGCGTGAACTTTGTCATGTGTTCAATGGCCGTATTAAGGACATTAATAGTAGTAAATTAGATAGAACAGGGGACAAGCGGAAAACTCAATAATGTATGGGGACGCGTGGGCACAGGGTGTTACTTTCAGGGTACTAGTGGGTCTCGACCCCAAAATCTATTGATTTACGGCCGTTTTCAAAAACCTTCAAATTTAAAGATGGATTGCTATCCCCAGTTATCTGTCAGATTTCAATTTCATTTTAATGTTAATTAGCGATAAGTTATTGGAATGAAAGTAAGGATAAAATGATTTGTTTATCTTTAGTAACCTACATGACAGATGGATAGAGCATTCGAAACGGCCTTTAGATGTATACAGACCTACTTTATCAATAGATTTGTTTATATTGAAAAGGATATCAATGCAGTGAGACAGCCCATGAGAGCGCCGACAAGCAGCGAGAGGCTGAAGATCCCTATGAAGTCACCAATGGCACTCAGGAACGCTTTGATCTCAAACCCGCCGTCTTTGGAATATCTCGCCTCATAGTTTTGTATAGCTCTGCAAATTATAACATATAAATATCAATATTTTACACAACCAAGTATAAAGTGAGCAAGTGTAAAGTTGGTTTGTTTATTGGGGAATGTTCCTATAAAAAACGTTTACAACGTTATTATCTAAAACTAGCTTTCCCAGCGGCTTTAGTCGCGTGCAGCTCACTAATTTAGCTCAACTCGCAGAAATAATTTGTAACCTATTATTGAAAGATATTTTAAAATCAGTCAGTAATTTTTACATTATTAATTACAAACAAAAATACAAATATCTTCACTTCAAAATATAGATATTAGTAAGTATATATAATAGTGCTGGTAAGGGAAGACAGAAATCGGTTTGTACATTATAGGATAACGCAAGCTTTTTATTGAAAGGGCCGATCAAGTACCTATTTACAATGAATCATCAATAATGTATACGTCTCGTGGCTCAATGACGTCAGCTTGTAATCTATATAAATGGGTTTGACTGATTATATCTAAACCGTATGCAGGCATTACGTATAGGTACTATTACACATCGAATTACGCTGTTATCTACACATGACAAGGGCAATTTTACCAAATACCAACGGATATTGGAGGAGTATTATTAATATTGTTACAGCTGACGTTACGAGTTAAGAGCGCTTAGTGAAATTAGTGGGGGTCATTGCGCACTTATTATTCGAGTCATACACACAGAGACATACTCATAAAACGAATACGGTGCAAGGCCAGCTGTCATAACTCGTGACGGCACCACTACTTAGTTTTGTCGGTCCAGTAGATTTTGAGTTCAATTTTAAAAGACATACAAATTCCCAAATACAAAGTCTTGACTGACTGTCTTATATATCACGCACATCCTAAACCTTAGAGACACGAGAATTTAATGGTGTGTTCTTGGTGAGGTGTAGGTATACACTATCTAAGGGTTTTCCAATGTGTAAAGTGAATAAATTGAATCGAAACTTCGTATGCGATACCTGCTAAGCAGGCGGAGTTGTAGTCACAAGCTAGTTCATTATAAACAAAAATACAAATCTTATTTCTTAATAATATAAGTGTAATGTTTTCCGTACACACCATCTCCATTTCTGTTCGCACAATATTGCTCAGTAAATACAAATGCTACAGATACCATATAACAATAAGACGTAGGATATACTTTGTGACGTAGTGTGCTTACCCGCTTAGTACCAAAGCCACCGCATCGTTGAGCACGCTTTCACCAAATATCATTGCGTATAAATTCACATCGACCTAAAAAAGAAATAAGTTTTTCATTTACAACCCACAAGAATTTGCGGTATTATCGGTCCCTGAAATACATTGAAATGTCTCAAATTTGATTTAAATTAGATGTCAGATTTTTATAATAATATTTACTGCTTACAACCTACACTATCAATATTGCAATTTTTTCCCCTGAAATTTCCATGTTTTTTTTCCCGAGAATCGTTTTATCCTTACACTAATAGGAAATCAACAAATTTAATTCTCCCTAAAATGGAGGATTTGGATCTTTAAAACACATTTTCTCTATGTCAATATTACTCATCTAAATGTTATACTACAATGTATAAAAATAAATTTACCTTTAACTGAGAGAATATAGCCAGCACTGTGAGGGGGTCTGTAGGCGAAATCAAAGCACCAAAGTATAGTGTATCTAGAAATGTGAAGCTTCCAGCCAATGACGCAGGCATCAACTGCACACAGCCATACATCAGCGACCCGATGACCAACGCCGACAATGCAGTGCCGACCATTGCAAATGTTAATATTGCACCCAAATTGCGGAAGAAGTATTTCTGTAAATAAAATATAGTATTAATGACAATATCATCTACAAATGCAGTACACGTTGCGATAAATCATACATATATATGCTCACACCCGCATTCTGCAAAAGGGCAGACTGCAGAAGTGTACTTATAGGAGACTCCTGTTATAAACCCACATTTTGCCAGTTATGTTGAAGTCTCATGTAATAGGGGGCGAACTTCTTGCCACTGACATGCTCAGTTGAAGTAATGTGCACAGTAGTGCATCTCAGAAATGTGTACAGTTCCAGAATCCTGGCTGCTACTATAAAATTATAGTTGGTAAAACCCTAACAAAACACTTTGACCCAGGGATCAAACCCAGGACCTTATGTTCTACAGTAGTACTTGCAACCACTGTCAATTCGTAAAGAAAGTTTGATAGTTAAGTCATAAACAGTTAAATCAACCAAAAGATGAGAGATTGAGTTATAGTAAAATAGTTACAGTTGCACAGATGGTAACTCATGTATTTAAGTAAGTCCAATCATTTGAAACAATGTTATATTATTATTATTAATAGTTTGAAACAATGCTCATTAATATATAGTTTTAAACAATGCTATGCTAATGGGAATACTTACTGGGTTCACTACATGTTGTCTAGATTGAAGTGACTGTTGTTTCGAAAATTTGCCCAAAACATATTAACTCTCTGATCTCACAAAATGTTTCTTGACACCAATCAAATGCATCTTAAGATTATCAAGTTAAATTGGACAGAAATAGATGAGTAAATAAATAATATATTTCTAATAGCAAATTTGTCCTGTGGAATGAGTGGTGTACTTGAAACCTATATGTTTTATCATAATCAAACAATATCATTAATATGCAAAACCATGTTAATATGACTGATATTATAATAAAACTATTCTATGTAATATTAGATTGGTTAAATAAATCATCCTGGAGCAAACATTTTATGAATATTCACTTCATCACACTGTAGGTACTTAGCCATTAGAATATCTTATATATAAAAATGAATCCCCATTTCCCTTGGTCACGGCATCACGCCTAAACGGCTGGATTGATTTTAACGGGACTTTTACTAGTAAAGCTGAAGTTTTAAGGAGTGTTTTTGGTTACAAAATTTTAAAAATAACTGCATGGTACTAAATCCACGCGGGTGAAACCGCGGGGCACAGCTAGTAATGTTATATGAATATATCCGCAGTTATAAAAAATCTATTCCTAATTAAAATAGAAAATTATACTTTATATAATTATATGACTCAAGGTTGTTTTATTTATATCTGAATAATTTTTTTCGTATAAATTTGATCATGTGGTAGAATAATTTTTTTAATCAAAAACCCATGACTAGATTATAATTATGTATTTATTTTTCTACTATTGACTAGAATGGAAAAAAGATGTCTGTATTTAATTGATGGACCATGCAAACACCATGTAACTTCATTAATGTCACAGTATACATAAAGAGCAGCATACTAATTAATTGTTGCTAATAATAGTTATTTTGATGTGAAAATGGAGGAAATACGAAAATATACTTTCATTATAATATTGATGACAATATAATAACTTACTCTTTTGAGGCAATAACCAGCATGAAAGATGATAGGTGGCAATATAATGTTGAAAAATATCTCGGGGTCAAATGTGGCTTTCAGGTCAATTTCATTTTGCTCCACATTCACTATCTCACCTCTGAAGCTGTATGCATAAGTTTTGTTTGGGACTGGGGCATCTGAAAAATTGTTTTTAAATTGGTATTATTAAAGAAAGGAACTCATGGCATGGTTGCTAATGCGCATATAATTAATTTGGTCCTAGTTGCTGATTGAAAATTTTTGGCAATTGTTACAGGTCAGTTTGACCTGGTATGAATATCAATAACATTTAAAACCAATAAAGAAATTGATAAGTAGATTAAGAATGGCATTCAGACAAGGAACATTTAGAATTTTACTACTATGCTGTATACATAATCCACATACTGCTATACTAGCTGTAGGTATTTTTGTAACCAGTTATCTTAAAATTACAATTAGGATAATATTTATTACTAGTTTTTAACTGCAACTTCATTGGATCATCAATATACATCAAGTACATTATAGCTAAATTAGTTTAGCTATGATAAAAGAAACAGACAGACAGAGACACTTGGATTTATAATATAAGTATGGATATACAATACCTCCAGGAGAAATTGGTATCTTGTCTGGGAAGTGGAATCTGAGCATGTCTGGTGGCACAGACAGGTTGTACTTCGTGTCCGGCACAGAGTTGACATCAATGTATGTGATTTGATTGGTGTTGCCTGCATATCTTATTATCGCCCCAACTATTAGACCTGTTCAGAAATGGAAGAAAATCATATTTTTGGTCTTAAAATTAATTAGCATAAAGCTCAAATTCTTCTGGTCTAAGTAATACCAGAAAGTTGACTAGAAATAAATGAATTGCCAATAAGGCTTTAGTATGTAAATTAATGTAGCATTAAGTACATATACTACGAAAAAGGATTTAAATTAAGTACTTTGATACTAATGATATTTCCAACTTAGCTATGACATTAGTTTTAAAATAGCTTCCAAGCCAGTAGATATAATAGACTATAAAGAGATAGATGGATGTAAATAAAGCAGAAATTAATTTGGACTGAAAAACTTGTTTCTATTTTTCTTCTTTCGTCATAAGAGATTAAGTCTGATATTATGCATCAAGTATTGTACATTAGTAGTTACTGAGTATGCATGATGAAACCTTGTTTTATGTGTACTCAAATAATAAAGCATGAATATATTTCGGCGAGGACACCCGAACAGGCTCATAATGGTTTAAGAATTTATTCAAGGCCTTAAGCATTGTAAGCAATGATCACATGACTGACGGGTAATTAGCTAAAATATACGTTGATTTTTGATAAGTGGGTGTATAAAAAAACTTACCATATATAACCGCAAGACCAGTTTCATGGAGCCAGCTTACGCGCCGATGTTTAAACACCCATATAGTTAGCACAGTAAGGGTTAAAAGACAAGTGTATATCAGCAAATTTAAACTGTCTATTCGATGCAAAAGGGTCGCTTTTGCATCCAAAGCGATGTCTGTGCCTGATGCGTGGCATATTGATTGCCAATACAGGAAAGAAACGAATCCAACTAGAAGTTTCATGGTTTTACTAGAAAGGTATCGAATAACACGAAAATCACATCACACAGAACTACACATCGCACTTATAAACAAAATCGTCACTAAGTAACTTACTGTTACTGAAAGAGTAAATGAAATGCTGATGAAATCAACAGTAATGCTGATCAATCTAATTATAAATGTCTTTTACAATACAGTCAATACACCGAAAAAAAATCACGATGAACCTTCCGTCCAACGTAGATGATGAGCACAGTGAGTAACTAAGTAAGTGCCTAGGTATTCAATGTCGCTTTGACATGACGTACTTATTTCGTTTTGCCAATCTGTCAAGTGTCAAAACTCTGAATTGTCACTTCCTTCAAGCTCTCAGTCACTCGTCAAAGTAATAAAATGACGTTCTAACCACAGATATTTAAGTATATCATAATATTAGAGACACAGATTGCTGGACTATGGTTCAACTAGGCTTTCCTTCTAACGTATAAAGATCAAGAAAAAAATCGCTTGCGTTCATAGTAATGTTACTATGAACGCAAGCATTTTTCAGACGCACATCATAACGAAAAGTTGCCCGACTGTGGGGATATTATGGTCCATAAGTAGGTAAGAACTATGCGGGTGGCAAACAAGTGCAGTTCAGCTGATCATCAGAGTGTCCCTCGCTTATTACCTACCTTATAAAACATTGAATCACTGTACCAACATTATTATACATATAAGCGATAAAAGGACCAATAGCTGCACTGTGCTAGTTTCTGTTGTATTCTTTTTGGTGAGTGCCTAAACATTTGTTCCATTGGGATGACAATACTAGCGATTCAAGGATTGCTGATTCTATTTAATTTCCACTATTCCTATATTTATTGTAGGAACAGACAGATTTGCCTTCCTAGATGGCACCGACGCCTGAAGAAATATGATATTGCATCCATGCTAACGTTAGCATTGTAATCAAAAATAATAACTATACACCTGCATTGAATAAGAAATATTTTAAAATCCTTATATTTTATTGAAAAACATTCTCGCAGAGAACTTCCTAAACTGGTCTCTAAAAGGTCGTCGAGTGGCAAGGTATCTACCTGCCTGCATATTAATTCATAAATACCTATTTAATAACAGATTATAAAATTATGGTAAGAGTGTTTTTCCATGAACTGGTGTAAATTGGATTTGCATTAATATACTTAAGTAGGTAGGGTAAGTAACTTAGGTAGACATGAATTCGATTAGGCTGCAAACAGGAAATTTATGTATAAGTGTTGCCTAAATGTGGTCTCATCCAGAATATCTTCACTTCAGTTTGCATGCGTCTTCATCATTTTCTTTTTCTGAATAGCACATATTATTTTTTTATATTTATTTATTATCTAGTTTATTCCATAATGGTTTTCAGCCATTTACCGTACATTTTTTCTAAGCATCTTTCTGCAAGCAAAAATCTGTTAGTTAAACCCACTATTAGTTAAACTTACCTACGGAATACGGATTTATCTGTTTGTGAACTTTTCACAGCTAAACCGCTGAACCAATTTCGCTGAAATTTGATACAAGAAAGACATAGAGTAAGTACTGAAGTATGTACTTACTTACTCAAAAAATAATTACGTAGACGAATGCGCGGGCAAAAGCTAATAGAATAATATCTATTGAATGACGCGCATACGTACTATCACGTCATAGTAAGTAGATGTGATTCACGTAGTATAGCTGATATGCGGCTTTTGATTTAAACTTGGCCCTTAGAATATTAAAAAATATTTCCTGATTGAGACCAATTTTTGTACAACTTTATATATCAATAATATTATCTTAATGCTATCGCGTTAGTAAGGTCACGACGGTTTTAATTATGAAACGTAAATACATATGTTTTAAAATAATGATCAAGAGTAAATCTTCCTGCTATATTAGTGCTCCGTACAAAGGGCCTGCTTACAAAGGGTTTGCCAAGCTTTGACAATAAGTAACATTGTCTCGCGCTTGCGCTAATAGAAGCGATACAAAATGTATGGAAAGCACATAAATTAGGCACGTGACATATGTCATTTTCATACATTATGTATCGTTTCTACAAGCGAAGCGTGAGGATAACGTTACTTTGTCTACAGTATAGAGGGAATGTTATATTTCGAAAGAATTATTTATGATCTAGTTTAGCAATAGTGTTTGTGAATGAGAGAATAATCATTATTATTTATAAAATTATTATTGACCAATTTCATGATTAAAGTTATGTCACCAATAACTTGAAAATATAGAGTTTTAAAGTGCTCCGGCTCCCCAATTAATTATCAACGGAACGCTAAAAGATTATGCCAATCGTGAATTAGTACGACATTGCGGTTATTTTGGGATTTGTTTAGGGTAAGATAGCAAAGTAGGACACACTCATTATATTCCCTATCTAGTTAGGTCAATGAGCACAGTTGATACATAATCATCAGTTTCACCTTCAGTATAATATGTAGATGATGACTGAGGCTGACTGAGGTTGGCAGACACAAGAACACTGAGCAACTTCAATAGAAGTAGGGTACAGAGAGGTTGGCTGATCAATGAGAGTTGGGTACAGGTGCCGTCATAAGACCTACTCATTTAGGATGTACCTAGTCATTTATAGTATGGACCTAGTGCGAACAACTACAGGCTCAGTTATCGACGCTATTTTCGTAAACTATACTCTAACCTGTACTTTATATGGGTCCACCGTCCATATAACGGACTATCGCAATAAATGTTCTTTGTGTATCAATTATTGATAGGTAGCATATAATATAACACATACACAAATATCCAGGCTTAAAATCTAACACAAATGTTTTAAAATAAATGTCTTCATCCATACATCTGTTTGTTACAGTTTCACGCTTTAAGTGAAACAAAACATGATCAGGGACACTTACTTGACCAACATAGGGTATTTTTCATTTATCACGTCGAGGGCGAAAGCTAGTCACATAATTACGTTAACCATTGTACTTTTGTATAAATTGTGCATAAATATTAAATAAATAATAATGTAGACCTATGTTTTATATTCCTATTCTTGCCTTTGCGAGATTTCTAAAATGATGTTGCACGCTAATGTATCACGTACGAAAAGTAATCGGGTGTGGAGCTACGGGGAAGGAAGATTCGCTTCTGCCAACCTCTATTTCTACAAAATTCATTAGTCAGTACTAGTACTTACTAAAATTCACGTTATTTAAAGGCAGTATCTAGGTATTCATTAGGAACCTGTTATTAGAAGTAAATGAGGACAGTTTTGCATAGGCACACGGAATAAGTAGGTACATAGGTTTGTTTGTCATATGAATGCTAAATGTCTCAGAGGATTCCCAGCTACCTATGATAATTACGGGAAGTACCCTGAATCACCTCGAATAAGGTGAGTATGACAAGAAAATGTTATTGGTTTAAGTTTCGTATCTCTTAGCAATTACCTAACAAATAAAAAAAAATGGGATCACACGGAAATCACCAACTTTCAATTAAAAAAAAACTCTTCCAAATTGGTTCACTCAGTCGAAAGTGTGAACTAACAAATAAAATAACATAATACTTAGTATGAAGTTCTTCAAGAAGGGTGTGAAGAAATTTTTACAGGGTTGAGAATGTGTGACCAGCTGCGTTATTCTGTAAGGTTCCTCAGCGTGGAACTCGTCGTGGAGCGTCGGTTTCAATCATAGGAAATTGACACACTCTACTGAGACGATAAAGTTAAATTTCGTATCTATGAAATCGAGACTGACAAAGAGTGTGACACTGAGAAACTTTACAGAATAACACGGCTGAAGCTTGCTATCCCGTAGTGTCACATTCATACTTAGGCTTTGGAAATCATTTACATTATTGTTTGCCCCTGTAGTGATATACAAATATGTGGTTTTATACATCGTTGTAGTTCAAGGTCCGTTCAAGGTCCGTTCAAGGTATTAAAATTAATATTACAAGAAGATCAGTAAAAAACAGGTTACAAATGTTGTTCAAAAGATAGGCACCAATCAAGAGAAGCAAACATATAAAATGGGAATAGTGTTCATCTCATAAAACGTAATTATTGGCGATCTAACTAACTAGTTTGTAAACAATTTACACACACATATTCATGCCAGTATTCTCCGAAGTGGTAGGCAGAGGTGTACTTAATATAGCCTAATTTTGACATGTTATGTTTAAGTCCCTATAGGTTGTTGACTGGGGAATTGTAGATTTAAAACCCAATGACAATTTGCTCGACCCGGGGATCGAACCCAGAACCTCGTGTTTCACAGTCGCGTTTAAGACCACTACACCAACGAGGCAGGTAACAATTTATCCGTCTGTTCATGAAGCAAAAAGTGGGTTTTCTACATGACGATGGAGGCAAAAATATATTGAAAGCGGTTACAGTAGTGTTAAATTGTGCTTTGAATAATTGCAACACCATGACTGTAATTTACGTTGCCTAAATAATGACAACTATTACAGCTGCTAACGAAGTCACTTTACTTCTTTCGGAGCAAACAGAGCAGAGACAGAAAATAAGACTAGTTACTTGTTTGTGTGTGCGATCTTTTATACCTAAATAAGGAAGGGTCTATTATAAATAGTAGAAGTTTGTATATATTAGGCAATCCCCGACTGGTACTATATGGAAAAATATCATGGACTAAATCGCGGCGCGAAGATTGTAACATATTTATAGGCAGGCTGAAGATGTTTGATTTTTTAGGTCATCATAAAATACTTCTAGTTACACAATTAATTCAATTGTGGTATAAACTAACGCTGATAACGCAATTTTAGCAATTAATGAAATAACTTTTTGACATGAATACGGGTGATGCAATTTATTATAACCATAAATAACATTAAGCAGGGTAATTAACTTATTTTTATCAACACGACTGCAACATCATTAGATCAGAAAAAGGCTATGACCAATTCACTGCCTCCTGACCTTTAGAGGTCGGATAATTAAGGCGGTTTTAAGTTCTTATCTCTTCACAGAATAGATAGGTATAGTATTCTATTTATTTCCTTATTTTTCAACAACCATACACACACATTCTTACGCCTGTATTTCTCGAGGGGGTACGCAGAGGTGTGCATATTGTACATACACCCATATTTCGTCAGTTATTCTAATAAGGAGCGGCGACTTCACTGCCATACTGCGATGCCTACGGCGGAAATATAGATGGAAAAAACTAAATAACTCAAAAAGTCACCGGGGTTGAACCCAGGAAGCTCGTGTTCCGCAGTAGCTTTTGTGACTACTTGATCAATGAGGGGGCTGCCTCATTTTCAACTTTAACTTTTTTTTCAAATAATTAAATCAATATGTTCTGCTATCCAAGAGGAGCCGCCGAGGAGGTAAGCAGGGATGTTACTATACTTACCTACCCAATTTTCGCCAATGATGGTACTTAATAGTTCCAGTGAGGCAGATGAATGAATTGCTTCTCAAACATTATGCAAAGTTCCGCAAGATTTTTTGAGTTTCGCTTTTAAGTTTAAAGTAAGGTAAGTATTACATAATATCATTCAATTAGCGCTATTAAGTACCCCCAAAAAAGTGACCGCCCAAGTATCTCCCATGATTCCAACAGTATCTTTACATCTACCAAATTAGAATTTTCTATAAGAAGGTTGGAGGTCTTCCCAGGTTCCAGGTCAGGTTTCCCAGGCTATATTCTTTGTAAATTCGCAAAGCTCAAATGGCAGTTCCTTCGTGCAATACAGTAAATATGTATTGTATCAGATCAGGCGCCGAACCCAACAATATACGGTATAAGGTCGATGGTAGAGCTACGTCAAACAACCCTCATGCTACGCTATCCTCAATCACCCAACGCCGTACTGCCCCTGCACTTATTAAATTGGTACGCGGAGGTTTTCAGGCACTGTATTACTTGCACCACATCGTGTGACGTATGTTGTGCGGTCCTTATGGTTCTGATGTGAGATGACGTCAACGCGTGGCGGCGTAATGAATTGGCTTTGGTTGTTAAATTCTCTGCTCGAGTGTTCGCGGTACAGTGCGCGGACGCAGCCAGCAGTGTGCTATCGCTTGTCGCTAACATAGCACGCTTAGCTAATACCGCGTCCGCACACGACCCTTAACTTATTTTTTATGGAATATAATAATGTAATGTATAGAAATAGTTAACAAACATAATAATAATTTCTAATAACCTCGTGATATAACAGTGATATTAATTTATAAAATAGTGCTAAGTATTAAACATTGAAAATGTTCAGAAGTTTGTTTTTAATTGCTGTTCTATTTTATAAGGGGTGAGTATTTTAGATTCTGATTATTACATTATTTTTGTTTTAAAATATATGGATGCAATGTCCACTGTCATATTGGTTCATTCAATTCGATTTATTAATAGTCGAATCTACCGCTTAATAATACAGTTAAGTTGTCCGGTAATCCACAATGAAGAATAAATATATAAAATTGATTTTTTTTGGAGTTTCTGTAGACAATGGATAAGAAAAAAAAATATGGAAAAAAGATCTGTTACTGACAATTTATTTTACCAGGACAGAACGTCGCATATATTTATTTTCTAGAAATCTATCACAAAATGGAACTTAACACAATGTAATTGTGAATATACAAAAATGTATAGGTATTGAACAGTTAACACAAAAGAAGCAGTTAAAACAAATATCTCAAGTGATTTCTTATATTCCCGTCCGTCCAACTTTCTTAGCAAAAGTTTTAAGTTAGTGTCTTATTGGCCATGAAATGTACCTAACTTAACGATTTAGATTAATGAAAAAGCGGTGTTATACCGACATCAAGAAAAGGAGGAGGCTCCAAGTTTAAATTAATTTAAACACGCATTCATTTCGATACTATTTCATACCAAATGTCAAATAAATAATGTCACGGTGACAACTTTTTGACGATTGTACGAGACTTGTTATTCAAACTTTCTTCAAAAGTATTTTGGGGATAACTTAAATTAACTGAATTTTAATGAAAACCATGTTTTCATTAAATACTTTAGGTTGCGATTGTTATATGAATATAAATGACGATGTTTCTCCTCTTTCCTCTCCTGCAATGGGATGGCAATGTTTGAAGACACCCGCCTCGGGTCCAGGGGCCTTACCATGAGCTCTTATTGCCATGATAGTTTCACTCATTTATGAGACAGATGTATGTGACGTGAATACATCTGTCACTTTCGCACAATTGAATTATCATTGCAATAAGAGCTCATGGTTGGGCCCCAGATCTCATACTGTTGTACCTCATAAGTTGCAGTGGGCAAAGTTGATTTTATTGGAGTCAGTGCCAGTTTTACTTAGATATTACGGGGTAGGCACACTGATAAGGTTAGTGCCTAGGGCGGCACCAAAACTTATTTATGCCTTACAGAAAATAAAAATTCCCATACATATTTTCCTGAATGTCTTAAAGGTGCACGCACACAAACATTTCGACGTGTAATAAATATGTTTCTGTGGTTTCACCACTTCGATTAATTGTTTTTCTTCTACAATGTATCTACGGAGTTCGCTAATTGTCTGGTCAAATTCATTTGACTAATATTATTATCTATACCTACCTATAATTTGTTGGATTACTTCAATGAAATTGTAAAAACAAGTTTACTATTCTATTATTCAACACCCATAATTAGTGATCTTATATTATTTTTTTGTGCAAAGAGTTAAGCAACATGTATCGATTACACAACTTTGTTCTTATTTCATACTTATTGAAAATTTATTAATATGATTGAGGTAGATATAGAGTCAGGAGAATTAGAAACTTTATTCTTTAAAATACATACCTACTACTTAGCAGTTAGCACCTACTCAATCTGAGTAAAATCAAGGGGCGCCGCCAGTTAAGTTTAATTGACTTGGCAATTGATGCATACTCACCACTTATGATCGATTATCGACTCGATACAAACAACATAGTTTACTAACCATTAGATGGATTAAGATTATAGGTTAGTGGGAAATTAGTTTGCAGAATCAATTTGTTTTAAATGTAGAGCTCTACATATTTAAACATATACAAATATACAGATATAAATCAGCATGTAGTTAGCTGCATAACTTGCATTTTTCTTTGCAATTATAAATACTTTTAATTTTTTTTTTAAACTTAGTTTACTAATAAAAAAATTATATAAAAGAATAAAGTTTTTGTTAATTTCTGCCAATAACAAGCGACAAAAGAAAGTATAATCTTATAATATTGGGAAGTTAGGTAAAGTTGAGGTATGGATAAAATACGTAATGGAGTTTCAGATCTTCTTCTTCTTTTAAGTCGTAACCTCATGACTGAGGGACGTGATCATGGCGCAACGTCTGCACCAACATTGCCTTCCATGCCTCTCTATTTTGTGCCATCTGGATGGTAGCTTGAAGTGTGGTCCTCGTTGCAGCCTGGGTCGCATCGTGTTGGCGAACGACCCCTGCTCCTCTTGCCTTCGACTCGTCCCGTGTTCAGTTTCAGATAAATAGTTTATTATTGCTGGGAAAATACGAGACTGTGTCCGGTGTTTCATGAGACTTGTGAAACCACTAGGTAGTTACTACTAGGTACACATTCATAATATTGATTGAAGCAAATAATTTTTTTCAGTGTCCCCAACACACATAATTATTTTTGTCCATTTGCCTGTCCTTTTCACGGTTAAACTGTTGAACCGATTATGTAGAAATTTTAAACACAACGTGACCTTTTATCACGAAATCTTATTCCATGTGGACTAAGTAGTGAGCAGAAAGCTTATTTATTTACGTGCATACTATCCTTTTCAAATGATACTTACCCCGAAGATTGTGCGAAAAGTCAATTTGCTGCACGACACGCTAATTTAATCGAACAATGATTAAGTGTTCTGATGTCTTTAAATGTTCTCCTTGTCTCACAATTAAAATGAGACTTTTCCTATTTATAATATTAATTAATTTGGCCTTAACACTTCACTACCCAAACCAGCCAGTCATATGCTCGTGCTAAGCAACAGGTACGTAAAAAGTAAAACAAAACATTGCTTTGGGTGACATTCAAATTACTTACTATTTTTGTTGCGTTCACACATAATACTGTGTAGAATTTGGCAGCGAATAATAACGTTATTAATTTTTTGGAGAAAATTTATGGAATTACCATTGAGCAGTGACTGAACATATCATTCGCGATGAACAGAATCATACGACTCTACAGGGAGCAGATTAGTGCCTATTGTGATCCTTAAGTGGAAATTACTCGGTGGTTCCACTAGTACACTTTGCTAATACGTAAGTATATACAGTCACATACTACCGTATAGTAGACAAGTCAGTGTGGATAACATTGTATATTCTACTAATATTATAAACGTGAAAGTTTGTTTATATGGATGTCGAATTTTCGTTACACCTCCACGCATAAACTACTGAATGGATTTAAATGAACTTTACAATAATATAGCTTATTTTAATTAGCTGTGCCCCGTGGTTTCACCCGCGTAAATTTAGTTTCATACAAACTTTCATCCCCTCTTTTATCCCCTTGGCGGTAGAATTAATCAAAACCCTTTCTTAGCGGATGCTTACGTCATATCATCTACCTGCATGCCAAATTTCAGCCCGATCCGTCCAGTGGTTTGGGCTGTGAGTTGATAGATCACTATGTTAGTCAGTCAGTCACTTTTGAATAACTCAAAAGTATCTCGTATATATTTTGATAAATCACATAGGTTATAATGTATTATTGTGGGTATTATCCAAAATATAAGAATAACGGTTGCCAATTTAACATCTTTGGCAATCGTTACAGGTCAGTCGGAGGCCTAAAAATAATCTGACAACTGGTTTAACCCAGATCACAGATTTTCCTCCTAAAATGGGGTTGCGAAGGTCAGATGGCAGTCGCTTCGTATAAAAATCATGTGATCAGCCACATCGGGTTGAATCAAGTGCCGACCCCAACAATGTATGGGATAAGGCCAGGGAGATGATGATCCAAAATATAAGAATAATTCCATTCGTGAGCAGTCGAAGTAGCAGGCACCAACTATCTATACCTATAGATAAATAAAATTGAAGTGTCTGTTTGTAATTCCAAAATTACAGCTTTTCACTAAATTCATATGAAAGTATACACGCTACTGAAACTAAAAAACCAAGTTTTAAAATTTTTCTGTCTGTCTGTCTGTCTGTTTGTTCCGGGTAATCTCTGAAACGGCTGGATGGATTTTAACGGGACTTTCACTGGTAGGTAGCTGACGTTTCAAGGAGTAACTTAGGTTACTTTTATTTATCAAAAATATTAGGGTTCCGCGACAATAAGGATGAAACTAAATCTACGCGGGTGAAACCGCGGGGCACAGCTAGTTAATAAATAAACGACAATTAGTTTGCCATTCTAATAAATTCATTCGTATCACGATGTCGATGTTAATGATAATAATTAACTTATATGAATTCCATGATCATATTAAATTAATAAAACTTGCGTTACTAAGTGCTATTGAAATAAATATCTAGTTGGTACAGTGGTAGTGGCTAACTAGGTTATAGCTACAGTCTTAATATAAGCTTGACAAGGATTTAGGAACCTAAGAACATAAGTGGAATAGGCGTAATGACAGCAGGAATGTCTTTTACAGAAATGTTTCAATACTTTAATACGACAAATCCAAATAATTTCGACAGTAAATAAAAGAAATATTAAATTCTTAAAGATTGAAAACCGTTAGAATTTGAAAATATTGGCCTATATTCCTTACTACTAGAAAAGCTTATATTTATTGTGCTATAGCGATATTAGTAATCCGTGTGTGCGAGGTGCTTACTGCCATGATAGTTCGATTAAACGTTTGAGACAGATGTAGTGATGCGTATAAATCTGTCACTGTCTCACGACAGAACTCTCATGAAAACATGAGCTGGGATCAGGAAAAGGGAATATATTTGTTAGTAATGTAATAGATTTTATGACAGCCGTGCATTGCGAATAGTTTTTAATTAAGCACCTTTGTGTAGATTTTATTATGTTTCCTAGTTGTTGTTAATGTGTATAAGATCACCGCCGCTTGGGTATGGTTCTTTCACAACAATGTGATGAACAAGCGATCAGCCCGCTTGATGATAAGAGACTACGACCCTACGAAATATTGTAATACACGCAAAGACGTTTCTCGCATATTACTTGTCATTTAAAGAATATAATTGTAAAATGCTAACGAGAATTCAGGGTCCCTATAGATAAGATAGTATTGTATATTTGCCCGAGATCTTCTGTAATCCGAACGTTACGGTCCCAAATTCGTCAGCTGCATATTTTGAATGAGAGATCCCACTATGCTCTACGACGTCTTACATCTGATATGCGTTGTACATAGAAAAATCACAATTTTCTTTAGATACATGTATAGGCGGGGACCATCAGGAAGCTTTTCTATTTAAGCGTAATACTCTTAGATCTTTTTTGTACACTGGAACAGTGGGCATTTGAAGTTTAGATCTTTGGATACCTAACCTTTGCCTTTAACTTACTATATCCACTATAGTAAAAGGACACGTATTTTAAAATGTAGGTTCTTACACATTATGAAATCCATGCAGAAGTCTCGGGCTGAATCCGTTTGTTTACTAATTCATAAGTAAATAGTAAAAAAAATTGCGTAAAATTATATTTTATATAAAATTGTGATATTTATCACTTCTACGCGTATCATAATATTTTAGACATAATTCGATAAAGTCAATGTCAACATCAATCAAGAAACAATTTTAATATATCAAGGTTCAACAGCTATTTGCTGAGAACTGGGTATTTTAAAAGGGTCTTAATTTACCTCTGATTAGTGGTTATTACTTGATGATTAATTTATTTAAATTGCACTCCGGTGTTGCTATTATATCAACCTTTCAAAACCTTGCAGTTTTTTTCTTGTCGCGCTGATTTCATACTAAACGACTTTGAGATAATTGTGATACCTAGTATTGTTTGGAATTCATACGCTTTTTTCGTTTCCCTCACAAGTAAGTACGGGGGCAAGTTGAAGGATTTCCTCGCGGAAGTTGTCTTACGCACTTATACATTGGCAATGACATACTTTACGTTAGAATTCAAGAAAAATTATCAATGTCTCGTATTTATTAAAGTTACATATTTTTGTTGAATAAAATGAATGCGTTGGTCATTTTATTTATTCTTTAGTGACTGACTGACTGATTCGTCAACGAAGAGCATAAACCGCTGGTGTTCTACAGGCTGTATTTGTAGTGATAGGGCCCACTAAGAAAGGATTTCTTTTGATGTCATTAAATTCAATCTCTAAAGGGGTTAAATGGGGGTTAAAAGTTGGTATTATAACCTTAATTTATGAACAAGTGTTGCTCAAAATCCGTTGGGTGTCTGTTTCGGGAAATTTCGAGGGGGTAACATTGCGCGAAAGTTTGTTTGGAAATCCACCCATTTAAAGAGAGAGGTCCATGGAACTTAGTATTTGAGTGTTTCTACCCTTATGAATTATAGCTGAAAAAGTTTTTAGTCTTGCTAGTCAGTAAATATGTAATAAGCAACTCTTTCTAGTAAATATACATTCGTAAACCTATTTTAAATATTTTTCTTTAACATTCATAATACCTACGCACTTGCTATGAGAGGCGATATTTTAAGTTATGGAATATCTGAGAACAGAATTGTTTCAGGAGGGGCGAGTTTGGAATGTTATTTAGGCGATTAATAACTATGAAAAGCAACGGGTGGAATAGAATGAAATAATTATGAAATTATTAGCATATCATGAAGTCTTAATCTAAGTTATTAGTTAGTTGCCACAGTTGGCGTAAAGTAAACATTAATATATTATTTACCTTTAAGCACTGTTTTTTCAAATATAGTGCTAACTTTGTTTTCATAATGACTTGTGCCAAAAAGTAATGCAACTGTTTTAAATTTCGCAACTTAATTTAATGATTGATATCAAAATGGAACGTAGGATAAATTACTAACTTGCAAATAATTACACATACATAAGTATCTACCAATATACATTTATTGTCATTGCACCAGCCTCTTACTTACGAAATCAAAACAGATTGGTATTTCTAAAACGTTTTTAGAGTGGCTTAACATTGAGCTTTCTGGCGCAAACTGGATAGTAACTATACTTATTAGATATATACAAATACATATAACAAGCTGTGCCTTGCAATTTCATCTGCATAGATTTTATATTTATTTCATGGGTGACTTTATTAATGCCCCTGAATTAATCAAAGACCTGACTACAATACTTGTGAATGCCAACTACACACGCGCGAGGATACCTAGCTGTTTTAGATATCGGCTGGTCGTAAGCCGCGATCATAATATACTCTCCCACTGCACTGATTTGTTTGCGGATGAATGGTAAACGATCATGTCCACATATCTGCAGAATTACGAGGGGAATGTTTGAAAGAGTTAGTATTTTCATAACATACTGTGTATATAAATTATATAAATCACTATATGGTGTAATATTTCTGCATTTTGTGTAATTGGTTACTGACCTTTCAAAAAGTATATTTAAAATAAATAAATGTTTTTATTTTACACGGAACCCTTACAAATAAAACTAGTAGTTAAATAATTTTAACACAAAGAAGTGTACCAGTATGTATACTAATCTTTCGTAATCTACTTTAGAAAAGAAGCCAGGTTGATTAAGAAATAAAATTAAAATTAATTTGGAATTGCAAATTTGGCTTTTGCCAGTGATTTCGTCCACAAATAGTGAAATCCATCCAGCTCCGGCGTGATGCACAGTCCAGTCCCAACAGACAGACAACATTTATATTTCGATCTCTAAATAAAAAAAAAGGTAATCCCCTTTTAGAATACACAAACATGTACTGAATTTGAGACGTAGTAGTTTCAACATTCTAATTGAATTTGCTTAACATTTTTTAGTGCTTTAACAAATTATATAAATGGTTCTAGTTCAAGTTTTCTTTTACATACTTTTCGTTATAAAAATATAGTATTGTGTACAACAAGTAAATCAAATAAAATGTACCTTTGTTTATCCAAACAATAATTCCGAAATACGTATCCTTTGATATTTCTCTACGGTTTCGCAAACACTATGAAATACAGCGATCAGCCAGGTCGCTGTCCTCACATGTTTATTGAAAGTTTCAAACAATATAAACCGTGGATATGGATTCAATTGAATATCGAGTAGAGATGACGTAGTAATCGCTTTTCATACTTATTTCAAAGTCATGCGACGTGCTGTAAAAACTATTTCGCTGTAAACTGGAGCATTAAAATGTTCAATGAAACAGAGCAGGTGTTTGCATGTTTGTTTAATTTAACAATGGTTTAAAATTATTATTACCGCATCCTAGGTTTGTTTTATAACTAGCTCACATTTAAACTCCTTTTCTTTCCTCGGAACTATTATTTAAAGGTTGAAAGAACGCTTTATTCTAGTTTCGTAATTAAACTTTTTGACCAAATTGTTACCACCAAGGTTAAAGGCATTGTGGATGTTTACATAATTTATTATAATATGACGCGTGTGGCTTAACTACTCGTATAAGCTGTTATAGTATAGCTATATGACGAAGACATTATTATGCAAAATATATTTACTCATATAGGTATGTCTGCCTCATACAATGAGTCGAATTGTCGTGGTAATTATAGCTCATAGACTTTGTAAGGATTCATAGAAATGTATTCTTATTGACTTTGAGCTCATTAGAACTGTAGGGGAATTCAATGTTCAGTAATTTTTACGCCGTTTTAAGTTATCAACAGTTTAGTTTAGTTTCATTACATTTACATATTCTGTGCTAATTACATAGTATGCACAGCCACGCAAGAGGTAAAGTATTTAGAACACCGCATCACACTTAGAAAAACGCACCTATAAACCTACTATTCCTTTCGTGCCTCTTTCAAAGTCGAGAATTCTTCTTCATGCCAAGAAATAAATAAACAGTAACTGTTATTAACATCAACATACTATATTATGTACTTTACCGGTTAGGGTCATCCATGGTCAACTTTACGACACATTATTTTGATATATAAAAATCAAAGGTGTCTGACTGACATAGTGATCTTTCAACGCACAGCCCAAACCACTGGACGGATCGGGCTGAAATTTGGCATGCAGGTAGATGTTATGACGTAGGCATCCGCTAAGAAAGGATTTTGATTAATTCTACCCCCAAGGGAATAAAATAGGGGATAAAAGTTTGTATGTAACTAAATTTACGCGAGTGAAAACGCGGGGCACAGCTAGTTATTGATAAAGATTAACCTTAGGTACTCAACTATCGAGAATTACATATTTACATATATTTAATTTGTGAATCTCCCAAATCATAGGATGCAGATAAGTTTGATGTCAATTTACCTACTATAAGAAGAAACGCTATCTAACTGTAGCTATGAATAGACACTACTGTCACGTTATCTATGGGTAGTTGCTTACAAGCTTAGGCCGTTTGACATGAAGTCTACGGTATACTTTCTATCATCGTGCCTCTCCCATCAGCGAGGAGTTTATGTTACCTTAGAACCAAATTTCCAAAGGGCTTCTCTTCTCCGTACGGTCACGCTATTGAATGAGCGCTTATGTTACTGTAAGAAGTATGTGAAGAGATTTTCGCATGGTCGGCAACGATCGCGTCATTCCTCTGGTATTCCAAATGCATATAGGTTGCGGTGGTCTCTTACCACCAGGTGGGCTGCAACGCGGTATCCAGTACCGCAGGAACAAGCGAAAGACTAATTCGTCGCATGAGGTAGGATCACGAAGAGCTCAGTTGGAAGACCAACTGCACGGTTTGCAAGTCGTGGGTTCGAGTCCCGCTTCGCGTTCGTATTCTTCTTTATCATTTTTAAGGCTGTATGCTTGTTTAAGACCTTAATGGTATGAAGGAAGGAATAACGCAATGTTGGGTCAGTTGTAGCAACAAAATAACTATATTATGTAATTACAATTGCATACTGTAACGAGATTCTATTTTACTTTTCCTTAAGTAATAGTTATGTCAAATCAACTTCATTTGGACCCCATTTCTTTTTTGCTCCAAATCATCAACGTTGCAAAACTTCCGGTTGATTGAGTTCTTGCCTATGTTTTTGCAACTATAGGTACTTAGTAGGGAATATTGTTTGCTTTTGCAGGTACAGAAATATGATGTTTAGTATATTTTTAGTCAATACTATTCATATTTATTATGGCAGACCCAAATACAATTGTTATTTTCTTATTACCAACTATTTTCTAACTATGTTCAAATACTATTTTAAAAAGATTTTGATTTACCAATGACTTAGTATTTTCTATGCATACTCCTAAATCATAGCTTTAATCTAAGAATTTCTTCAGCGGTTCTATGAATGTTTACCCTGGTAGTAGAATCAATACTTGCTTATTTCATATTCTTGCATATTCTACACTATAGGTCGAGCAAATAAGAGAAGCAAGAGAAGGAATTCTCTACACCCATCAATCGAGATTTCGGCGAAACAAAATAGTAATTATTATATTTTTCACGTTATCTCAATCCGGTGAATGGATTTGATCTGAAAAAACGTCTTATTTCTGTGGGAATACAAATAAAATCAAATATATAATCGAGGTGTCGAACAACGATAAAATTTTCAAGTATGTGTGCTACGGAATTCCGGATGCTGAAGTTACAAGCATTTTAAGTCGACAGTCACCTCGTCGCTGTTGCGACCTTAGTGATAAAATACCGACCTTAATTGAAACAATATCGCATTAAAGGATACATTAATAAGATAGTTCCATATTGATATTGGCCACTGTATGTTCACTACGTAACTTATAAGGATTACAGACACATGACAGCCCAGACAGACTGTTGCGAAATGGGTCTAGTTCAATGTTCCCCAGCACTCTGTAGAGTAGCCGACCTTGCCGACAGCTGACTGGGTCTTTAAATAAATACATTTTATTTCGCTTCTAATTACACTTTTGCAGTAGTATTGAGACATGAGGGCCGTATACCAGTTAGGTTGTGATGCCTTATACGACTGTCAGTAAAACGATGGCTAAGCATTTAGGGATTATTATGTAAGGTTTTAATGATCGTTTTATCTAACCATAGTGAATAAGACAAAGTTATGGCCTTGCTATTAAATCAACAAGAAGGTATATTATAAAAACATTAGACAAAAGAAAAAAAAGGAAAGTTGTCCGTGATAACGTATATAGAGGTCTAAAAGATTGCACTGAATAGAGAAAAATGCGGGGAATTCAACATACCTATACACCGACAAGACCTGTGTTGAAATAATACTTTTTGTCTAAAACCACCTGTTTGTCACCTAAATGATATAAATGTTCCGATCAAATAAACATAAGTGATCAACTAATTGCTCAAGAAATTATAAATTACTTAAACGGTCGTAAATTTTTGTGTCTCTCGACTCGTTCTTTTAAATCAGAATACGACCTTTAGAAATATCCATGTTCAGTTTAGTTGTGGTTATTAATGTATGTACTTATGCAAAAATACGTAAAGAAATGAAACTCACAAATTTTATAATGAATTATAAATCCTATCAGATAACAAAAACTTAAGGAAAAAGTGTCAATGATGTGTATATTATAATAAAATTATAGAAACCGACTCTACCTACGTAGTAGAAAGGCGGTGCCACGATGCATTTTATTTCGAAAAAAAAAACGTGAATTTCTTTTTTGTATTATTATGCAAAGTATCGGGAACCATCATCGGTTTATATTATAATAAATTTTAAACTTTGTATTGAAGAGAGAAGAATTTCTTCAAGAAATTACTCGGGTTCATCTGCAGTATCTACAGAAATTTACAAACTTTGTAATATAACATGCGAATGTCAGGCGCGTACGATACGACTTAGGCAAGAAGACAATTATGATATAGGTTTGTTTAACGGCTTATGCAGATGAAATTATCAGATAGAGACTGTACTAATTACATTAAATCATAATCATAAAAATTTACGTATATTTACTTTCGGTAAGCACGTACGTTACCTCAATATGACCGGTTTTATTTGTAGTAGAGCTAGTTTTTAAATAAGTATAGAACTAAACATTATACTTACCTATTTATGTTGTTGGTTTTTGCCACCAATTAATTAAGTATGTTGGGGTCAAAAAACTTAAAAAAAAGTTACTTAGGTAAGACATAAATGTTAGGATCCGGTTTGAGTTTATGAACATAGAATCACATTTGTTGTTTAAAATGCAAATCAGTGATATTATACCTACATTAAAAATAAGCTTTGAATTAAACATATCAAGAAATATAATAATAAAAAAAAAACAAGGGCATAAAGGGATTCCTTCGAAATACGGAGCCGCCCTATCTGACTGGAGACTGTAGATCTTCCTTTTTTTACCGTGTTAACGTTTGCATTCTTGCGTTGCCCCTCCTAACCATTTGTCCGTTGGGCTTACTCTATGGGAGGGCGGATCGGAACACGAACGCGCTCTTGCTGGCCATCTACCTTAGTCAAGCCACAGCCAAATAATGCTATTTTATGGAGATTGTTTCTGCAGTGTTAGATCATCTTTGCTCCATTATAAGAGGCTTTGCGTCTTTCGCGATGTTGGTACAATGATTCCATTATTTAGAAGATACCGTGGTAATGTGCCTGTGACACCCTTGGTGATGGTCGCGTTCATATGCTGCAGCAGCCCCTATCCATTAGGTTCGCCACCTCTGTATAAAAGCAAATAATATTTGTTTGTCAGATTAAGTTCTTACGTATGTAATAGGGGGCGAGTCTATTGTCATTAACCGGGCACTAATCTTTACTCCGGGCTGCTTCTGGGAAATAACAGATGGAAAATAATAATTTGGCTGATCTTGGGATCGAAGCCAAGACCTCATGTGCCGCGGTACCTTGTACGACCACGAGCCCAACGAAGCAATCAATGTAATAGTTTATCTCTCTAAACTCCTCTTTGCGTTCGTATTTCTCTTATATATTTTACGAAAGTTAAAAGGTAAGCGGGATAAATTCAACATTTACAAATTTATTAGAAGACACGTGAAAAACAATCAAACAATTATGCCTTTCAAATACGTAAGTAAATAAAATGTAGTAAAAGTTGAGATATAAAATGATAAACTATGATAGCGCCTATTGTCTTAGATATGGCATTGTCAACATCACTAATTACCGTATGAGATACATTCACCGTAATTATCACGTAATATGTAACAAATGAAAGTAGTATTTAACGCTTCATAATACTTGCAAAGGTACGAGAAGGGGAAAGCATCCGTTTGGTTAGGACTAGGTCTGTAGAGTAAAATCAGGGGTATAGGTGCCGTCACAACTTAATGAGCTCAAAGTCATAACATTTGACGGCCCCTGTATTAGTAAAGTATATGCTTACATCACTAATTGGTTAGGCCTAGTGTGTGCCATTTTACTGCAGACGTATGTGAAGAGAAAGTCATTTATATCCATTGGCACTCATGTCTGAAATATTGTCTGAATACATTATTATTATTAAAGTCTATTCTAATTAAAGTCGCCTTTAAATTTGGTCTTCTGTGGTTTCTATTTAATCTAGCAACTCAATTAAAATCAATCAAAATTTTCGACATTCGTAAGTGCCTTACAAGGGCCCAAACTGAATAAATATTTTTCAATTCATCATTTTTTTAAGTGCTGTAAGTCCCAAATGTTTTCAACTCCGCACTGGACTTCAAAGGCGGAAAAATATTCCGGGATTTGGTACCATGCGGGAATCAATTGAGAAAAAAGCTATTTCGAAATAGACGTATTTTTTTTATTTGTAGTCGAGCAATTGTTTTATAACCTTATTAATCTTTAATATCGTCTTTTTGTTCGTTACAGGAATGCTGAAATACTAAATTTCTCGGGCGGCCAAAAAACTAATTACACATTTCCAAAAGGTTTCTTGTTTGGTGTTTCCACCGCTGCTGTACAAATTGAAGGTGCTTGGAATACAGACGGTATGTAAATACATTATTGTTCGCAGTATTGTTGTGTTAGTCATTCTGTTAGTTATGTTCCTATTTTACAGCTTCGTCTCGGAACAACCTACTGTTAGTCCTTAGAAAGTTCCAAAGTAGTTGTGTTACGGTCGGTATTATAATTTCTAAAAAAAACTTTAGTTTCATCCGATATTGGTTATTTGCTATATACGATTTCCACTTCTCTAATCACTTAGTCACTTCTTTTAGATTTATGAAAATAAATGTGTGTATTACAGGCAAAACAGAGAGCATATGGGACCACTTAGTGCACACAAACGCCAGCTTCGTCAAGGATGGGTCGAATGCGGACGTCGCAGCGGATTCCTACCACCTACACAAACGAGACGCTGAGATGGTGCACGAACTAGGGGTGGATATCTACAGGTTCTCCATCTCCTGGCCGAGGATACTGCCCTCCGGAATGACCAACATCATCAATCCCTTAGGGATACAGTACTATCACAATCTCATCGACGAGCTCCTGAAGTACAATATAACGCCGATGGTGACCATCTACCACTGGGATTTGCCTCAGAAACTGCAGAACATTGGTGGCTGGACGAACGCTCATATAATTGACTACTACACAGATTACGCGAAGGTTCTGTTCACTGAGTACGCTAACAAGGTGAAGTACTGGGTCACGTTCAACGAGCCGATGCAGACGTGCTTGGAGGGCTACGGAGGCACGTACCGCGCGCCCGCCTTGAACCGGCACGGCATCGCCGAGTACCTCTGCACTCACAACCTCCTCAAGGCTCACGCTAGTGTTTATCACATGTTCAACGACGAATTCCGTCCCAAATATGGAGGTAAATTTATCCTATAAATTCTGTCCAAGACTGTTTGCACATGGGACTTCCCCAAGAGCTCGTTAATTAGTAGCAATTAGTCTAACTGATCTAACTCAAACAAATAACAGCCTTTCATTCTATGAAAAATGTAGTCAAACACTGTAGATATAGCTTTTAAATAAAATGTAAATACCTACATCTTTTGAGTGGCAAAGCAGAGGCCAATGCCATCGCCGTCTTAGGCACTATCCATAAATTCGACTTAATTAAGTTTGAATTACTTCTTAGCAGGGACTTATGCAGGGCTTTAAATAGTTTGCTTCGATACAATTATTTAATCGTGTGATAAACTGTTTGCATACTTGTTTCCAACTGTAGACCGGTTTGAAACATAAATTATCAAATATTGCAGGACAGATTGGTATGTCGTTGGACTCCAACTGGGCTGAACCTAAAACGGACACACCAAGGGACAGAGGAGCAGTTGAATTATATATGAGAACTCACGTAAGTTCTAATATACGGATAATCTTTAATATAAAAATGAACCGCTGAATGTGTTGCTAAGAGCAAATCTAGAGAGCAGCTGTACCGATTTTGCTAATTATTTTTTTAGAATACTCCTTGAAGTACGAGGATTTATAAAATACAATCGATTTGTACTAAAACGGCGGTACGAAGTTCGCCGGGACAGCTAGAATAAAATAAGAATTGTGGATTTAGCTCAAAATCACGTAATTAAAATGCCTGGATTTGCGTAAAAGTGACTTATTTGTAGTTGTTATGTTATGATAAAATCTACACCAGCACAATGGTTAAAAACATTGATTGCCTTGACATCGATTTACATGCCGATTTCATTATTAGGTCATATAATTTTGTGCGAGGTACAGTATTTATTTTAATAAGTCTAATAAAACGACGGATAGAGCAACTTCACAAATTTTTACTTCACTAATTTATCAACAATTTATAGAATACATGCATAGATAGGACCACATTGAGATTGCTTTGAAGGTCTTTTTTGTGGGTCAATGTCAATTGATTAAAACCCCCACACTAAAAAAAAACAATGATGATATGAATAACTAGCCGTGCCCCATCGTTGAAGCATCGTACTTAGGCTTAATTTCATTGCGTTATTTCGCAGAACCTTTTTTAAATAAAAGTTACTTCTTGTAACATCTGCTATCTGTCAGTAAAGTCCTGTTAAAATTGATTCAGCAATTTCAGCCATAAGCCGGAACTAACAGACAGACAGACAGTTTTTTTATTTTTTTTTAATGTAGGTTTATACTAACTTACAAAAAGACGCATTCCATTTTATTTATCTGTGTATATATAGTTAATTGACTCATTTTAAAACTGCCAGCTAAAAATTAATGTTTCCATTTTCAATTCCAGCTTGGTTGGTATGCGCATCCTGTATATTCAGCTGAAGGCAACTACCCTCCCGAACTGATAAAGTTAGTTGACGAGAAGAGTCGCAAACAAAACTATACGAGATCTCGTCTGCCGAAGTTCACTCCTCAAGAAGTAGACTATATACGTGGAACAGCGGACTTCTTCGGTCTAAACCATTACACCACGTATCTACTAAGTATGGCTGAAGGTGAAGTAGGCGCAATTCCCTCCCATGCAAACGACGTCGGTATAGTCCGCGTACAAGATCCCAAATGGCCTTCAAAATCTTCTTCATCTTGGCTAAAGGTAGCGTTAAATTATATATTTCCTCATTATTTGGATTATTTTTCTATTTTTTTATTTTATTATTAGTCTTCTGAAAACGATTTGCATTGAACAATATTTTTATTTGCTAATCAATCACATGAAAGCGATCCCGTAGCCCAACGTATTTTGCAAGTTAATTAACACAAGGGTAGGAAAAATACGACGCATGAAGTGTGATCACGAGTATCTCAGTTAGAAGCACCGCATGCAAATGTATTGGGTTGAAATCCCACCTCGTGTTCGTATTTTTCCTGATCATTTTTAAGAAGTATTTGATATACGGGATATAAGACTATTGTGCCACCGTTCAGTCATCATATTGGGTTTAAGTTCGACAGTTTCTCACTCAGAAGAGACAACAATGTTATCAAATATTCATAAAAGGAACCCATTTCCAGGTGGTGCCCTTCGGCTTCAGAAGGCTACTTCGCTGGATCTCGATAAACTACAAGAGCGTACCGATCATAGTGACTGAGAACGGGTACGCAGACTTCAGTGGCAGCGACGACGTGGCCCGAGTGTCATACTACAGTCACTACCTCAACGCGCTCCTTCACGCCATCCACGAAGACCACAGCAACGTCACGGGATACTTCGCTTGGAGCCTCATGGACAACTTTGAATGGGACGACGGCTATGCGTAAGTTTTCGTTTTTCTATAGGAATCTGACCGGCCGTTATAAGTTCTAGTAAAATATTTCCAATTTCAATAGAGAGTTCAATGATAAGGGCAAGGTTGCTAAAGTTACTTGAAACAGTGGACCTACCAAGCAGGGACCCGTACCATACTAATTATTATACCCTAGTTTCACCGCAAAATATGCTAAATCGTTTTTCTGACGCTTAAAAAAAGTTCGTGAAACATATTAAAATACCCAATTAATCAGTTATTTATATTGTGTAGCATAAACCGAAGTGAATAGGTGCAGCATAGTGAATAGGTGCCAAGATTACTATGTTGCAGTTTTTTATTGCTTGTTTTTATGTTAGTATCTCGGTAACGAGTTACGAATTATCATTGTCTGATTGTGAGTAGAACAGACTCAACGTTATACAAACTTGCTCCGATAAAGCCCTCTCGTCTATAACCATGTTACCTAGATACATACCTACAAAAGTACCTTATCTAACCTTGTTGAATTATTTAGAATTAGAAAAATAGAGAACCCGTATATCGTCCTTCACATTTCACATTTTGTGGGCTGCTACTAGGAAATGCCAGATGAAATAATTATAACACACGCGGAGATTGAACTCAGAACCTCGGGTTCCGCAGTAGCGTATGCGACCTCCAGACCAACGAGTATTCTTCGGTGAAAAAAGACTTCTGTCTATCCGTTTAGGAACCCTTGTGAGAAGCTAATTACTAAACTAAAGTACCTAGCAAATAAGAAGTCCCACCATATTTTGTTACCGAGGTGGTTATTCAATTGAGTAGTAGTGACAAGTGTAAACGTCATTAAACTCTTCGTTTAAACCATGTTTTGTAATAAGGGGGATAGGGTATCTCGTAATACATCTTAGTCCATGCAGTATTGTCGGCACACAGGATGACATCAAAGATATGCACTTAAATCTCATATCGCGCGGTTACTTCAACAACAATGGAATTGTCTTAAGAGGTTGAGATAACAACGGTATCCGTTATTCTCACAATAAGCTGCGAATTAACCGCTCTCTTTTCTGTTATCTTCAGAATTTGAAACACCTATTTAAATGGTTTCAAAAGAGATAACTGTAATAATGGACAGTTAGATAGGAAGATAATAATACTTTTAGATATGAATGGAACTTGTAATATTGTATTTTTTTTGCCAAACAATTATGATGACTATTTTTGAAAAGTATTATTTGATTGACCCACGCAGGAGTCCACGTTTGGCATTGTTTCAGCCGACAATAGTGACGACACAGCGTCCCGAATTCAGTGAGCAGCCACCAGCAAACTGCCACCGTCCATAGATCCACAACTGCTATTCCTGAGCATGTTGCTTCAATAACGATTATAGGTTTAGAACAGCCCTACAACGAAGTACTGTCTTACTGTGTAGAAACGGACTTCCCTTTAAATAACATCCTCAAGTCATCCCAGAAAACCCCCAGCGTCTAAAGTCGGTTAGGTGCAAAATAAAAATCATTTTCAGTCGAAACTTCAATGTTATATTTTCACTCGTCATGTCTGTAAATGCATTTGCAGGTCCCGCTTCGGTCTGTACCTGGTGGACTTCAAGAGCCCGAACAAGACGAGGACGCCCAAGCAGTCAGCCAAGCTGTACTCCGGTGTGATTGCTTCGCGCAGCCTGCCTGCCGACTACGATCCCGAGGACTTCGCCGCCTTCTCCTCTGGCACTCTCCTCGCTCCCACCCTCCTCCCTATCCTTAGCCTACATAGACTGTTCGTCTAACAGCCCTTCGTGTACAATACTTTTGTATATAAAACTGTACTAAACTATGATTATATTAAAATTTAAGTATTAATATCCTTAAGTTTCAATTCAACTTGATCCCTTATAGTTAGGCTTAACGCTAACGCTAGTGAGAAGGTTGGGTCAGCACTCGACGGTGGCTAGTTTTTTGGCGTTGTCTCTAGCGACCTCGCGCTTTAGCTGTGCTTGGATGCAGGCGAAGGACTTGCCCTTGGTCTCGGGCAGCACCGCCAGCATGAACACCAGGCCCATCATAGAGAACGTCGCAAAGCCCCAAAATACTGTGTAGATTGCATATGCGTCTTGAACCACCTGCAATTACAGAAAAAAAAACATATTATAACAATTAAGAGACAAGAAAAGGAGCCCTATAAAAATGAACTAATACGTCTTAGGGCTAATAATCCATACATATAAATAAAATTTAAGAATAAAAGAATGTGGAGAGAAGAAGATGGCGCTGGTTGGTATTTCAATTAGTAGTTAGTAGTTTTATGCTACGCAAGCGCGACAAGTTTCAATCCTACCGCTTTGTAAGTACATTTGAGATTTTCTAAAACCTTAAGTGTTGTAACTCCATGAGATCCGTTCAGTGATGGCAAACATAGGGAGGAAACCGACATGTGTCTGAGAAGAATGTCAAACTAAGACCGTGCTTCACCCCCCATCCTCTTACGTTGGCACCTAATCATCATTGGTGCTGGATCCCTTCTGTGGTCCCTTTTGGGGAAGCGTGAGCTTAAATCTAGCATACAATATTAGTTAGAAGTATAGAAAATGTTATTACCTGGAACAGTTTCTGAACAGCGAACATAAGAATTCCTGTGTAGATGTGAGCGACACAGGAGGCGTACAATTTAACATTGGTGGGGAACATTTCTCCAATGATGACGTATGGAACTGTGGACAGCCCAATGGCGTAGCACACGATGAAAATAAGCAAGGAAGCGAGTGGCAGCCAGTGTAGGCCTTCCACCACTGACGGACTGTTCTTATCGAAGTAGAAATACGTGCCGATCGTGGCGTTCATGAGGCCGACGCCCAATGCAGACAGCACGAGAAGGGGCTTCCTCCCCACGCGGTCAACGAGGATCACAGACAAGACGCAAGTGGCCACTTGCACACACCCAAGTATAATAGACTGTTGATACGCTGGCATTGGAGCGTTAATAATTGCTTCGCTGGCAGTCATATTGCTAGGAGTTGCAGCTTTTGTGCAGTTAAATATACTTTGTGCGTAAGCGACCACCGCTGCGCTCCCACAAAGTTGTTGTATGGCGAACACGCCTAGTGTTATCCACATAGCTTTTCTATTCGTAGCCTCAGTCAGTAAATCAGCCCACGTTCCTTTGTTCTTCATGTCCTCTTGGACGTTAAGTTCAATATTCTTCAGTTCAGTTCTTATATCTCCACTGCGTAGGTTTCTGAGGGACCTCTCGGCCCTCTCGCTCCGTTCGAACTTATAATAATAGTAAGGAGATTCCGGAAGGAAAATGAAGGTTATGACGAAGGTGATAGGCAGGATCAAGTTGATTCCGGCTAATGCTTTCATTGACACGAAGGGACCGATGCAGTACTGGGCAAGTATACCAATCTGAAAAGAAAGAACGGAAAAATATTTATTAGTGTGTCCTACCTTTTTTATAATTTTTTGTGTGATAAATATTAAAAGTCGTCCTTTGGTAAGGCCAATTTGCTCATGTTTCTATCGGATCTGGGGCCGTATCTTGATTTCCTAGCTCTGTGCGATCGGTCACCTAAACGAAGCGACTAATATTATATACTTCTCATTTACTGAGACAACCTGTTAAGCGGGTTTTGCATTCGTATGCTTGTCTGATTTAAATGTATATCCAAATGAGCTTAATTGGATAATTACCCTCGTATTTAATATCACCTCGATCCATTTCTGTGCAACATAATCTTACTTTTAAACGCGTTGCAACCTTGAGATTGCCCTATTTATTTGAAATAAGTACCTATATTATGTTTGAAGCAAACTATTTATTACTTAAAAAAAATTACTACGAGGGCAAAATGCTTCTTATTTCATAACACCGATTAAGATGGTCCTTGATTTAAAAGTATTTCCATTTCTTCTGTGATACAGATTTAAAAAGGGGATGGACATATTTTTAGTCTGAGTTTAGTCTAGTCTGCGTTCAAACCATGTTTTATAGTAAGGGGGTAGATGTTTGTTATTTTATGCAAGTGCTAGGGGAAGCCATCGAGATGTAATTAAGGCAATGAGTCACGTATCATGTTGCCGGCTCGTGCGTTCGCGCTCGTAATTACTCTGTGTATAACAGACAGACAATAGGAAATTAATTGTTGTTATAAGCTGGCTCTGTGTATATGCTGGCGCTTGTAATGACTTATTACGAATAAACGCTTCAGCTGCTGACATTGTAATAAATAATATTATTAGCACCTGTAATACCTGTGGAATAGCCACATAAATTGAGAAATATTATGTATATTTACTCCGTAACACAATCAGTTTAGTATTTATTTTGCGTATACTTATATTTAGTGGGTAGGCATAATGCTTGTCTTAGTAAAATATATTTGCATAAGGTTTATAAATAAAATCTATTATAATTCTAGGGAAACCAAATAAATGTCAAATATAACTTCTATTTTTCCTGTTATACCTATATACACGTCTGAATATTAAATTGGATTGTTTCCTCATTTGAGGTACTAAAATTAATTTATTCCTTAGAAAATCACATAACGTCGCAATAGAGATTGTAAACATATTTTTTGTTTATAAAAGTAGTTGTTTGGTGTGTTTTCGGTGTTGATCAGGAAATAAAAATTGCCAATTGGTTGCGTAACGTTCTACCGAGCAAGCGATTCTCGGAACTAGATTTAGAAATCGCATATCAAGTACGGAAAGCAGAAAACAAATGAGTGTATGTAATGCTAATTATATCTTTCACACTCTACTAACTATAATAATTTCAAATTATGTAGATATCATACCTAAAGACTATTTTTTAATAGATTTGTTTAGGATTGAAGTATCTCCCCTTTATTACAAAACAATAATCTTTTTGAGATATGAATTTCGAAACCGATGGATATAGCTTTAGTCCCAGTTTCGTCTTGTCTTCGCTTAAACCATGTTTTGTATTAAGGGGTTTCTATCAAGTGACTAGACTCTAGTTTATTAAGTAACTAGCTGTGCCCCGCGGTTTCACCCGCGTAGATTTTAATTTCATGGTTGCCCGCGGATCCCTAATTTTAAAAATCTAAGTAGGCTAAGTTATTCCTTGTAACATTAGCTATACGTCAGTGAAAGTCCCGTCAAAATCCGTCCAGCCGTTTCGGAGATTACCCGGAACAAACAGACAGACAGAGAAATTTTTTAAAAATTGGTTTTTCTTTGTCAGTACGGTGTATTCTTTCATATGCATTGAGTGAAAAACTGTTATGTTGCAGTTACAAACAGACACTTCAATTTTATTTATCTGTATATATATATAGATGTATAGATATAGATTGTTTCCATAGAAAAAAATATTCAAACTAAATTCAAAACTTACTTAATGCTGAATGTGGTCATTAAATTAAAGGAAAACTTTACGTTAAGACAGATTTCTCAGAACAACAGTTATTAGCCTATACTTTAAAAAACTTGTATAAGTACTAATATTTTAGATCTACCTAGGTACAGACAAACATACCAAGCTAATTTCTGATTTATTACAATGAAACCGAGTACGTATTGAGACTTATGAAGTGACAGACGGTAATGTATGAGAGCCATGAACTTCCTTACTTAGCCAAAGAGTCATGTAATTTGAGTCAGTTAAGCAGATTGCGTGGGTATATGCTCAATAATTTAATGGGTAATGACTCAGGAAGTGCAACAGTATCGGGATATTGTATAATCATCCGAGGGTTGGGTTTGTAATTGGACCCATCCCATCTTCCTAAGACAAATGAAGTAATGAGACTAATCGTCGAACTATTATTAGATAATTAAGCCGTAGCGAAGAACGTCATACTCGTTTTGCCCATTTTGTTTAACAAAGTCTTTTAGAGGGCACTAAAGAGACGAGATCTAATGAATTATGTATAAAAAAACTAGCTATGGTTCATGTTTCATTAATATTCAGTTACTAGGAGGAGTGTCAATGGAATAACATTATAAAAGACTAGCGGACATCACCCGGTTTCACCCGCGTAGTTCCCGTTCCCGTGGGAGGACGGGGATAAAATATAGCCTATATTAGTCGCTGATGATGTAGCTATCTATTGCTGAAAGAATTTTCAAAAACGGGCAAAAGTTAAAAAAAAAGTATTGGAGCCCATTCAATGCAAACAAACAAACAAAAAACAATCAAATCTTTCCTCTTTATTATATTAGTGTAGATATATCTTGATTATCGGGTTCGTCCATTTCGGTCCTAGTTTAAAAAGTTAAAGAATAAGCCCTCGATTTACTCAAGGAAAATTAGATCCATAATATTACAATCTGGTTTAAAGCGATAAGTAGTTTGGATGTTAGACGATGGGCGATCCAGAATACAAATTCGTCTTTGGAAATGTTTGTCTGTTTGATCGATCGTATCATTTCACACAACTACTAAACAAATTTGTTTTGGCTTTGCGTAGGATAGTTGACATTGATTGAAAGCATGTCGTTCAACCTAAAAATTATATAACATCCTATCGTAGGAAATCTAGGATTTTCCAAGGTTTTTAAGTGCTTTTATTACTTAAGTCCAAGTAGGAATTTAGAGGTATACACTAGCTTCCACCCGGGGCTTCACCCTAGGTTCACGTGGTAGTATGATTTGACAAATTCAAACTTTTATATCGTTTTGGGGTGGAATTATGGAAAATACTTTCTTAGTGTATACGTACACCCTCAAAGAACACATCCTCCACATGTTGTCTTTAAGGCCAGCGGCTTCGGCTAAGTGTTGTTATATAAGTCAGTCAGTTATTCAGTACTTTAAATTGTTTATGCACAAATGGGAACTTACTTTATTCATTAATGTGATGAGGGTAGAGAGGGCGCCCCTGACTTCGTTAGTGGCAATTTCTCCCGTGTACATGGGTGCGACGGTGTAGACTATGCCGTAGCCGAGGCCGGAGAACATGCGGGCGACGTACAGCACCGGCACGGAGGTGGCGACGATGACCAGCACCCAGCCGAGGATAAAAGGCAATGCCCCCAGCAGCAGCGTGGTCTTTCTCCCAAACCGGTCCGCCATGTACGCGGCCGGGATCGGCGTCAGGGCAGAACACAGGATCATTATTGATACTATCCATGACCCCTGGTCCCGTGACGTCGGTATCTCACTCTTGGCAGATTGCAAGATATCTAATGTCGGAGATGGCCAACCGTAGCAGGTACCCGCTGTCGCGGTGATGAGGGTCGCTGAAACAGATAAAACGTCTCCTTAATACAGTTACCGAGAAACGTGCTTCAGGACACAAACACCTTTTGTAGACATGGTGTGGTATGGCATGCCAAATAACAGTATGTACGTTGCCAATTGTGCTAATTGGGGGAGTTTGCTTTGCCAATTATAGGCCAAGCGCTAAATTATTGAAATGCTCTATCGAATGGCTAATACTTATCGAGGATGATTGATTATCGTCATCTATATTATACTAATGAGAGTATGTCCGTAAGTGACACGTTGTTTACTTAATCATTTCGGGGTAGTGTTATGAAACATAATTATTAGAGCTTATATTAACATAAACGAATAAAAATGTACGTTAATTGCAAGCATATTCGGATGACAGTGTTAAAGAAACTAAAAGTTATTTAACTCATCCGGGGCAGATAAGTTGTCATGTAAACATTTATTGAAGGAGATATGGATATGAATTCAATGATATGAGTCACCTGTTGTTTACTATGATTACAACACATGTCCAATTTCACCTTCTTATTTCATCAGCTTGATATATTTTATATGACTTGTGTACGTAAATAATGTTATTGCCTTGTGTAAGCCTCCGGGTAAATTTATGAACGTAATATGTCACCAAATGATAATTATGCAATGATATTAAAATGACAAGACTGATAAGAACCATCTATTATAGTTCCTTAACGTGTACGTAACACGTGATGAGGTCATAAAATATTTAAGCTTTGGTTACAAGATAGGAGATTTTTATTGCAGTACTGTGCGTGTTTTGGCAAAAAAATTAAATATAGTTACAGCAGATTTTAGGGAAAAAATTGTTGGTTAATTCATAAAATTGTTTCAGGTAATACCAGCACAAGATAAGATTCTAATTTATTTATTTTGAATACTAGCTCATTTAATGGCCGAACAACTGCACATCTTGTAGTAGGAAATTAAACCTTGGTATATTTCCTAAATATTTTATAAAACATCCCTTGGTCTACTATTGTAGAGACTTAGTAATTAATTTTATATTTTGATCATGAATCTTGTTATCGTATTTAATTTGTACTAATGTAATCATTACGCAATGAAGATTAATTTCATGAGAGGGATTATTTATCTTTGAAAGTATTTCCAAACCGACTTCCTGCCGATGTGAAGTTGAAACTTTGGGTGCGGCGATATACCTTATCGCACACTCGTGGAAACTTCTGACCACTATTACGCTACAGTCAACATGATTCTCGACCAACCCACCGATAATTAACTATGTAGGTACCTACTTACAATGTAGTTCATTGACGTCATTTTCTAAAAAAAACCGTTTCCATGTGACTTAATCTGCGTTAGCAAGTTCACAAATAATATAAAATCTTACATCTTTGAATACCAAATCATGCTCTGTCGATATGTCATTGGATTCATTCTTGAGACATCCGATGGCAAATCTTACTAGTATCTAATTATAGACTAGCCTTTAAGCAAAACATCAGAATGTCGAGGTTACACAGAATTTGTATTGTGGTTGAGAACTGGAACTTCTAAGTATTACAATTAGTTTGAGAACAAACAAGAGAGAGTTGAACGCAGCGTTTTGTGCGTTGGTTTAATCTTTATTGAAGTTGGTCGGGACTTGGTTGAACTGACGAATCATAATTACTTTGCTGCTGAAGTTAAGTTTTACCAAATATACGCATGCCACTTGACTCCCTTCACTTACTGTTTTCAATAAGTGCAGAAAATACGGAATAAAACCGACACAACCAAAAATTCACATTTTTATTTATTTTATGAAGAAACATATATAAAAAGTGTTCCAAATGTTGTATGTGGCATCATTGGTAAACAGGAGTAGGATATAGTTCTAATGTTACCTATAGTTTTTGATATTTGGGATAGCTGCCAGTGCCAGCTGGCACGATATATGTATTGTGGATGTAGTAGTGTCCACGCGTCGGCCGACTCTCACGTGCGAATACATACAGTTACACGATTCGCAGCATTCGTAAGGTCAGCCACATTGTAAATTATAAGCATCTATCGGAACTTCACTTAGTTTTATGATCATTGTAATTTAGTAGGTACTTGGTTACTAACCTATTCTCTACTATGTCTCGACACGAAGATGATTCATTCATTCCGTTTTCGAACCACGACTTTTTGCCACTCCAAAAATCCACTTTTAGGCAACATTGAGATAATTAATTGATATTGTGACGTCTGTAGCACAATTAAAATACATGTAACGCAATACATCATATTTCTAAATTAATATCACACCTTAATGCAAAAGGGATTTTGTTTGTTCCATTGAACCGAATCTCATGCATTTTGGCACTCACTCATCATAGGGGTACAGAAAAGGACATTTAGGGTATCTTTTGGTTTATAAGTTTGGTTTTTTGATAAAATGTTATATTTCTAGTAACACAACACGTAAATAACGCGGAGGTACTTACCTCAGCTTAGAATATTAATCTTGTGATCAATCGGCCAAATACCGTTATGAAGTATGCGTAGCGCTGACAATGAAAAATTGATCGGAAAGTATGAAAAATCGGTTCACGCCGAGCGCGGGTCGGAGTGTGCCTGAATTCCCTAAGGCTGTGTAAAAATTTTAAATTCGAAGCAGGGATGAGTCGGTGATGGGATCAATTTTTAATTTCGGTCGTCCTTGCTAACGTTTACTTTGGAAAAATGTGTCAAGCTTGGCTTTATACGTTTGTTTGAAATGTAGTGTATGTAGTGCAGATAAAGTATACGTTTGTTTATGTGTGACCTGGCTGCGAGGTCGGTGTGCGACGGGCGGTGACGCAATCCTTGGTGCCTCTTGTATGCGCACCACCGCGCGCCGCCGCGGATAAAGTTAACTTTGTTTTGTATCCCATGGTAAATTAATTTGTTTCCATTCATTAAACACACGATTTTTATATTTATGATTTATCATAAAATTCCGAATGACAGTCATGTTTAAACAACCAACTTATTTTGTAAGTTGGGGGCTGTCGTTACGAATGATGACATATTATTATAATAGTTTAAACACTTAAATACTTCTGAGTAATTCTGAGTCACAGATTTATAGGCAAACTCATTTATGGCAGCGCCTTGTGCTAATGAAAAGTATGTTTACTTACATCCTCATTTATGAATAAGTCATTATGTTATTCCAATGAGAAAATCCTAAACAGGGTTTTCAAAACAGGAATAACATTTACTAAGACGTTCTACTGAACGTTACATTATTTTTCCATCGATTATGAATGTGATATTTTAACAAGTAACTTATTTCGATACTATTATATTAACACGACGGCAATAAGTAATTACTGATTAATTATCACCCTTAATAACTTTATAATAATATACAAAATATAATTACAATGAGGTTTGATTTGGTACTTTTATAATATTTAGTGTTGATTGAAATAGACAGAGCGTGGTAACGCAATAATATACAAAAATATTATTAATATAATTTCAAATATTTTGTTAGCTAGTTTCGCTTGCCATAATATTGAAACTAAAAACAAATGCAATGCGTTGGTTACCGTTCTGTTGCACTAACTGCAAATAAGTTGAAGTCTGTTGAGTTGAGACGTCGCATAAGTAAACTGCGGCGTTCTATTTATATGCTACAAACAACTGGTGTATTCTTATGGCATATGATACCGTTTCTTCAAGTAAATGTTACTTTATAAATGTACTAGCTTTTGTCCGTGTGGAATAGTTACTTTGGACTTACGCTAACTTTAACCCAGGATTGGTCTTAGCGTGATGAACTATAGCCTTTCTCGATAAATGGGCTATCTAACACTGAAATAATTTTTAATATTTATTATCGGGTTCAAGCAAACAAACAAACTGTTTAGCTTTACATATTCATATATCTACGAAAAGATAACGAGAGGATACATTTACAACGAGGGGTTATGCCGTGGTATACAGCCCTTAAAAATCTATCGTCTGAAATTAGAAAACCTGGCTTGTAGTTGAATTATACCCAGTTCCCTCTGAGCTTCGTCAATCAATCGATCCGAATTAAATATTGAACATCTTAGCCAATCTTTATCTGTCACTGTCAGAAGTCTATGAAAGTCTGTCAACTGGCTTTCAATGTACGGGCAAACCGATTTCACTTAAAGAGATTTAGACCATGGTGACCAAGTTAAGCCACGGCTATGTAGTTGGATAATTAATAAGATAATGTTTTAATTCTTACCTGTAATCTAAATAGATACAAAAATTTACACCAATGTTACCTGATCATTACTCAGAGAATCCACAAATTAGAATCGTATGTTAATATATCTGTTCAATTTAATGTTAATATATCGGACTATAATGGTGGTGTAATGATTATAAATATGGTGAAATTTAAAAGCCATAATATATTTAAGAGATAAAATTAAGTGAAATAAGCCTGATATTTTCGTCTACATTGAATTGTGAAAACTCATTAGGAAACTGGAAATACTTGGGATCAATGATATTTATGTTTCCATCGTCTATGAATATTATCGACTAGGTGGAGTTCTAGTCACGTGCGACTTTCACGTGTTTTCACTACTTTATTGGTCCAGGATCAAGTGTTGTGACCTTGCTCAGATGTCAGTCGATAATGGTTATCATTGACTCAGAGCGCAGGGGACACTGACGTCTATTCTTTATTTGTATGTTTACCTAGATTCTGTTCAATTATTTCTTTAAGACTTATCACAAATAAAACATTCATAATGATTACTCGTTGGCAGTGTGTATTGTTTGGGAATCAGATCCATATCGATGAAAGATGAGCCCATCCCTTAATTAGTAGAGTATACGACCGTCGATGATTGAGGTTCCCTTCGTAGAACAATTTGGAGTTACAAATTACGATTAAATGGTCTTTATAGGTGAATTCATACCATGTCTAGCCCTTTAGGAAGAAATTAAAAGGCATGGTCTCCATGATCGATCAGTTCATCCATCTAATGTGATGATTCTTAGCTGACATTAGCTCATCTATCGAACTCTTAACTATGATAGCACGAAGTACAAAATGACACTTTGTCGATTCCCCTCAATCTCAGCGCAAGCACTAAAAAGCGACGAACACATAGCGTGGGTAGACATTTATTTATGCTAGAAAACGTTTGTTGTTTGCGTAACCAAATCCACGTATGCGGCAATCCAGCAATTCCAGCATTTTACATAGCATTCTCGCATTAATTACGCGAGTCTTGCCTTTGCCGCTTTTAAGGAATTTATAATGTCACGACGCGGTACTGCTCTATTATTAATGAAATTATATCGATACTTTTTTTTCAGTCCTAAGACTAGTCGCCACGCAATAATATTGACAATTAAGTGCATATTGACAGTAATTGTGTATTGCGGTATTTTTCAATAATAGTGTGAATATTGACAATCCTGTATTGGCGATAATATTGTATGTGTACGGCTAGCCTAACAATATTGTATTGTTAGGCTAGCCGTACACATACAATAAGACTTGGTTGCTTGAAAACACGAAAAAATATATTATTATTAACTTAATAACTTATTACATTATAATAATGTGTCTCATTGGCGTGGAATGAATACGATATGATAGATTTATAACATACAGATGCGCCAAAATATTATTTAAATATTATTATCATAAAGAAGTTGTATTGTGTTATTGAAATTGTAACCATATACTTATCTTATTATGTCATTCATTGAAATACTGTCAATATGAATTAATGACCATGTCTTATTATTTATGTAGGATGTACTTCTCGCTATCATCATATCGCACATTATATTTTAACACAATACGAGTACAGCTACGATTATGCATATTGCATACTGGACCCGGCTATGCACGGGTAGATGAAGTGAAACTCCTTTACAAATGTGCCAATATTTAACTTTTGCATTTTCCGCTGTTATTACAGATTTTTAATTTGATTCCTTATTTATTACACCCTTTTATTTTTTATTCATACGGGCTTTAAATACATTGGAGTAAACAAAGCTAAAAATATTAAAAAAGGTGAAACCTTTAATAAGTTCTAGCGAAATTTCATAAGATTCACAATTAATTTTGATATATATGATTCAATTAATAAGCGATAATGAGTTGACATTTACACGGTATAGATGTGATAACAATCATTATTATTGTACAATTACGTTTTGTTTTGGCATTAAAATGATAAAGTCGTCGTTTTATCGCTATATCCTGAGAAGGCTCATCTCTTCCACGAAGCGGCTTTGAAGTAGAACAAGCGATTGCATCCTTTGTTTACAAACAACAGAACTAAGGCGTACGTCGCTTCGCAGTACACAAGTCTATGTCTACTTTACACTCAATGTATATTTGCGAATTGCAGTTTACTGAAGTCATTGACGTTTGAGATGCTTTGTGTAACTGCTCTATAGAGATGTCTTGCTAACGTCAGACTAACCGCATCGTTACTAAATGCATAGATGCGCTTTACAGCTCCAGCTCATGGTATTTAGAGTCGTGGCGTTAGGAATTTCCTATGCTAATACTAAGTAAGTACCTATTAATCATTAGGTTAAATAATTTATTGACTGTCTCGTTGGTCCAGTGGTCGCAAGCGCTATGCGGAACACGAGGTCCTGGGTTCGTTCTTCTAGTCAAGTGGTGTTACCCCCTCATTACAAAAGAATAAGGTGGTATAGAACATACTTAGTTTATGAGAACCTCCTTGTTTGGTTTGACTGAAATGCATTCTAAATTAGCGGTATATCTTATGGATCACATACTTACTGTTTATTAAGCTAATTCTCGCTTTCAGTAACTTGGCATAACCGCAAATAACGGAAGTATTTCAAGATACCACAAAGGGTTTGAGGCTGACGTTGGCTTGTGAATTAAATGCGGGGCTACATCGGCAGGAGGAACAGATTGCAACAAACATTATGTCCACATTGTCAACTACGTGCCGACATTGTATATTGGTACTGGGTTTGATACACAAACGTCGCTTTGAGCCAATTTGTAGTGCCTCTGGATCTTGGTTTGCAGGTATTCCGTACTGGGATCTATTATCAAATCTGTTGGTAGGGGATTTACTATTCCGATCGTTATTCCCACCAACATCCAATTTCAATTGCTGTCCAACAACGTCTTAATATGGTTCTCTCTCGTGTTTGGTACCAATTAATTACATTTACGCTCGTAATAAAAAAATCGTATGTATGTAAGTATATGTTTATATTAAATCCTATTTTGTTGTTCACTATTCCATTGTTTATGATAGGAAACTTTTGGTTAAATATTGTCATAAAAACATTCCTACGCTCGCTACTGTTTATTAGATGAAAGCAGTTGCAAATAAAAATATTTCCACCCAATTTAATCGCGCAATGAACAATATTGTCACTAAGATTATACTGAACATGAAATATAACTAGTGTTTATCTGTATACGCAAAGTTTATACTGTCACGATGTTGGTAATATATTTTATAACTGCATACTTTTATTTAGGAGATAAGTAATATTTACTGCAGATAATTATCGTTTAGTTATGCATCAACAACTTTCTATATAAAACTGGATCGTGAATCTGATTTAGGGCTTTTGATAATCTAGTGATTAGATACTTGGAAATGAATAATAATTTATTTATGATCTGAAATACTAACAATGAACATAATCACATTTTGATAATCTTATTTAATTGATGCCTACTATAAACCAGGTTTATTGTCCATATATAATATTTTACCAACTGGAATATTTTCATACATTTTTCCTACCACGACCGCTCTGTCGAGAGTCTAATGATCAAGAAAACATATTGGGTTATGGTTTCAAAAATCAATGACACAAAATTCACTACCTTGTCTAACGAATAAGTGAGTTGCTCTACTGTTTTTTCATTTTTGTCATCAAATAGTACTTGAAAAATAAACAATACGCGAATCGAACTCGGGTTCCTATTTCGTCGAGTTTTTACTAGAGTCACTGTGTAATAATGTTGGTACGGCAAGGGGAATCGTATTTTTAATCTGTCATAATAGGTTAATTTATTCACTGGGCAATGCAATTATGTATATATTGTGTTAAAGAAGAGAACATAAACAAAATCATGTAAAGAAATTCGCACGTCACCTACTAAAATACTCTATTTATTTTGACTAATACTCTTATAGAAATAGAACTTATGAATGTAGACTAATGTTAGGCTGCTTTGAGAAAGCATAATATTCAATATGAATCCACTGAACCAAATTATGAATTGGGGCTAAGTATGATAATACTTTAGCTCTAATTTCAGCCTGTAGTCTTTAGATCTAAATTATGACGCGATAATAATGAATGCCGATGATATTTTTATACTATTCTTGACACTAAGACGGCTGTAAACGCTGAATCTTCAATAAAATAATAAAGTTGACGTATGTTAAGATAACCACGTTTTGTCAACGTGATCAAAGCTGACGCGCGCTAATAAATCATAATAAAAATATAATACCCTTATAAAAATATAAAACTAATGTACTTATGTATGCGTCGACATCACATGCTCCTTGAAATGTACGTGCAATTAAATAATTTCTACGGTAATAAAAATAATCATATAAAACAACGATTTGAAAATTTCCTTTCAATATATTGTAACTTATTATAAAAGCAGTGTCAGTATGCGTGGGTAACTGACAACTTGGCAGCTACTTAACGGGATTTACGAAGTCATTAGAAGTCTAATTTCATAGTTTAACTTAAGTAACTTTAAATAAATATTGCTTGCTCTAGCAAAATGACCGTTAAATGATTTAAATGAAACTAAATGTATAGGTCTGTTTTACAAGTCGGAACACGGATCCCAACGTTTTTTGGGAATAAGCCAGGATAATAATAAATATGTATTAATAATTTAGCCTGATCGGACAACTATATAAACCTCGTGACTTTATACAGTACATAATGTTAAGTGTTTACACAGATGCATGGCTCGAATGACTAGGTCACCTGTGGGCTGGTAAAGAAGTATAGTTAAACGCAATTATAGCCCTTATTTGGTCTCGATAGTTCTTACAATCGCTTATATTGATCAGTTTATTATACTAGCATATGGGGGACTTGTGGGCGTGTGTGTATGCAAAATGTTATAGGTAAAATCTATAGAATGGATGGCAGTATACGTGTGGGGCTAAAAGGAGTCCTGTTACAAGCTACGATATAATTATCTAATTCTTTCAACAAAAGTGACGTTAGTTCAACGGCGCTAAGTTATTTGTTACCTGAGCTGACCTTCTTAGAAGCCACGCGGTTTTACCAAATTACAAATTCCCTAATGGAAGCGGCGGCGAAACATTTGATTCTTGGAAACATTAAAATACCGCAATATTTTGTCCTGCGCCTATATTTAGAAGTTTTTTTCCGCGTTTTTTAGAAGATTGATTAGATATATCTAGAGTAGGTTGACGCTCTATACATATTGTACTGATAATGTACTTAGATGTATTAGTTAAGTATTGTACCTTTAAAATAGGAAATAGGAAGGTACCTTGTTACTTATGGTATTACATTACCTTGCTAGATGTAACCTAGATGTACTTTAATAGAAGTATAGTAAAACCGCAAGACAAAAGCCTTCAGCTTTATGTAAGCAAGACTATTCGCAGATAAACTTGTGGTTGAAATAGTGACACTGTTTATGATACTCAGACCAAGGATTTTATCGATTCCATACCATGGCCTCTTATTGCCATGATAGTTTAACTCTTATTATGAGACAGATGTATTTTACGTGTATAAGTTTGTCACTGTTACACAGTGGAACTATGATGACAATAATTACTACCTGTAAGTAAGAACGGGAATTATATTATTGGTTAAAACGTGTACATGTCTAAATTATATGAACATTAATTCAGTTGACAGAAACGCACCACGCGCCACTTTCACGATTTCACGGAATGGCTCAAGCCCGAAGTAGTTTGTAGTATGCGCTGATTGATCTCTTAAATAGGAACATTAAATATTGGACATCATCACTACGTCAAAATAAGTAATGTGCGCATATGATAACCTACATTATTAACCTTTAATTGTAATTCTCGGAAGTGTTGTCTCAACACCTAGAATATTCCAGTGTTCAAGATAACAGCAATAGGGGTTTTCACACGATACAGCCTTAAGAAATAACGTTTATTGCTATCTTTAGAAAGAAATATCATTCAAAAACTGACTGGTTTTATTCTAATGCATTGACCTGAAAATAAAAACAAAAGCAAGCTACAATGCTGACGGCGTCCGTGCAAAAATATGAGACAACGGTCTTTCAAATCATTCTGATTGCATTTCTTCGAAACTGATTAACGTTTTTACCAATTCAATTCGATTGATTAATCGATGACATATATTAAAACAGACAATCTTTGTATTTAGCTTTTAAACAGGAGAGTTACCAAAAAAGTTTTTTGTGGATTTCGTGGTCTGTCGAATGAATACATTTTCTTCTAGATGCCAATCATTGTGTTGTTTAGAAGTTAGGCAAATAGAAAGTACTGTCTATCAGACTGGTGAAGTTAAAAACCTAGTTATTTTCCTTCATAAAGCGACAGTACTTCACATGATAATTATAGTTTAAATAATACAATAATATGATACGGATGTTGCGCTATCAATTTGATCTAGTTCATATAATGTTGTTGTTCTTTTGTTATGTTGTGTGTCAAGTTATGAGTCATATTTAATTCAGGTTGGAAAGGTGTAAAATTTCAATCCCAACTTAATATTATGACTAAAACCTTGTTTTGCTTTAACCTGTGACAGAACAATGTATCATTCAAACATATTGGAAAATTTTTTGTAGCGCAGTTTGTTTTGTTATGGTAACTCATCAGTTTATTGAAGTAATTTCGTCACAGTAGCGTATCTTTTTACATAGGTACGTGTTGCGGTGACGTGCGCAAATTATCGTAATTTGAAACAAATTCACATATGCAAATTTCCCAAAGCATAATTCCTTGGAGACAATGAATTAAGATACTATATTATTCGGCTTAGATCAGCGGTTCTGTTTTAAGACGCGTGTTGGTACTTTTAAGACCACCGAATGAGTACTATTCGATGTATTGTTCTTATGCTTGTGTACATAGAGGCCAAGGTGACGTACCACCTAGTATAGCTACGGGACTGTTCCAATAAGGACTAGAACGATCCTGGAATCGCATTGGATAAAACTGCGGGATAATAATTATTACCTAGGATTTCCAACACTTATTTACTTTCTAGTAGGGCACAGCGGCTTAAAATGAGCCTCTGACAATAAGAAACTCCTGTGACCATTATAATCTATGTTTAAGATTTCACATTAGAGCACTAAAAAACAGAAAAAGGGTTCTCTTGATCTCTACTCCGTTACAATTATCTGTGTCGATTCAAATGCAGTCTGAAAATCATATGTTTGAGTTATCATTAATTTTGCTCCGGAAAATTACTTAAATGTGATTTATTGCCAAGGCCCACCCAGCAGATGGAAGTGGTCGTTAGGAGCACATTAGTAATTTTACTAAATAGTAATGATCCCAGAAATTGCATACAAGGAAAGGCTTAGAAACGTTTGTAATCTGTAACTGTCACTCAGTGAAACAATTAAGGCAAAGGTTTTAAAACGACCCCTAGTACGGATTGGGAAACTATACGTCATGCGTTTGCACAATTGTCAACAACAATATGAGGAGAATTAATAAAGTAATTGTCAAGTTGACAGCTGTCAGATGTAAGCGAAGCAAGGCTTCAATAAGTTTCCATTAGAAGACGCAAACATCTGTAGAAATAATAAACCAAGCTTGTATAAACAGATAAATATAATTGAAGTGTCGGTTTGTAATTACAAATTAACACCCTTTCACTAAATACATATGAAAGTATATAAGTACGGTACTTATATAAAAATGATTCGTCTGTCTGTCCGTTCGCTCCGGCTACCCTCGGGATCATCTGGATCGATTTTAGCGGGGCTTGACTGGCTTATATTACAAGGAGTAACTTTGGCTGTTGCTCCTCTTTGATTAAAAAAGAATTAGGGTTCTGGGAAATAAAGCAATCTCTAAAATTAAGCCTACATGGATAAAACCGCGGGGTATAGCTAGTATATAATATCATGATAACTACAAGTAATGTATGGTCCGTTTACGCTTGTAGAGGATACAGTTGATATCACGCTGTGAAGATAATTCAGATCTGACAGATCTTCTCATTCCATCATTTCCATATTCTCACTTATAATGTAAATAAGATTCACAAGTACCGGGAATCAGAACATTAAACATCAGCAAATAACCACCTTAATGTAGTCAATAAAGTATCCTGTCCATTTGGCTAGAAATTGGATTCAGTGCATTTCCTCCAGTTAATTATATCCGTGAGGTCATAATTATAAATAGAAATAACTAATGTTTCTTTTGACAAATGATTAATTACGTTACTTCCTACTGTCAGAGCTAAACGTGGGCCAGCCTTTCATCGAATATTCTTTTAAACAGTTTTTTGGCTGGATATCCTATTTGGCAAACATACGTCTATGTTTTATCAAACGGGACTTTAATTTGCCGTACCAATTGGTATAAACTGATGCCACCCCCTCACATTTTCTATGAATCACAAGCCTCTCTATAGATGGATTTGTTGTCAGTAAATTAGTACCAGTTTCAGATCCCATTAGATAAAATGGTCAATTTTTGAAATCTATTCTAGTGTCGCTTAGTTTGGTGTTGTCTGTATAGATATTCTTTTGAAACATATCATTATATATATCATATCATACATATCATCATAGCAGCCGTGGTGGCCTCGGGGTTCGAGCAGTCGCCTGCTACGCAAGCGACGCAAGTTCGAATCCCAGCGGGGCTTGCACCAATGAGTTTTTCTAAAAACAACTTAAGTGAAATGATTTCACACCACGTGCTTTACAGTGAAGGAAAACATCGTTAGGAAACCTGCATATGTCTGAGATGTAGTTCGAAGATATGTATAGTGGCTGAGACGGCGATGGACTCACCCTCTGTCACGTTGGCACTTAATCATATTCGGTGAAATGTGAGTGTTGTTGGTACAACACCTCTGCATACCCTTTCGGGGATCCTTCTGGGCGTGAGCATATATACATATCATTACTGGATAGCCTTTTTTTTTTTTTTTTTTTTTTTTTTTTTTTTATTTTTTTTTTTATTGACGAGGGGGAAACCTTCAAAAGGTCCCCGACCGCCCTGGGAGAGGCAGATCGGGGTATGTGGGATTTTTACCGCACTAAAACCCCCCCGGTGGCCATCCTCAGTGCTCAGGGGGGACTCCGGGTACTCTGATAGATCGCACCGGTGTCCCCCCACACTTTGCCGGGGCACATCCCCGGGGCAGCTGTGTCGCCGCCCCTGGAGACCTCGCTGTGCAAGGCAGCGCGAGCCACGTCGCGCTGCCACCTTCCCGGGCCCGCGGCTCAGTGGTCAAAGCTCCCACCCCGACCACCGCCAGCAGGCCCTCCGGCCCCCTTTTAGTCGCCTCTTACGACAGGCAGGGGATACCATAGCCAAATTCTTAGACCCTGGCTATTGGGTGGACGGTCCGGGGCGTGCGTTGCCTCCGCCCCGCCGTCGCCGTCGTCTCCGAGAGGGATCGGCTCTCTCCCGATCCCGCTCGGAGGCCTCCTTCTGGGACATTACTGTCTCGCAGAAGGAGACTACGGCCCTCCATGCCTCTCTGTCTGCCAGCATAGCCGTCACTACGCGTGGCAGAGAGAGGTCCTGCCCGATCCTGGTGACCAGGATTCGCCGTTCCGAGCTCCACGCTGGGCACTGCTCCAGCGTGTGCTGTGCGGAATCCCGGTCACTGCCGCAATGGTGGCATTGCGTCGTCGGTTCGCGACCGATCCGATTCAGGTACTCTCCGAAACACCCGTGTCCGGTGAGTACCTGCGTCAGCCGGAAGGTGACGTGGTCCTTCCTCTTTAGCCAGGGCCCGAGGCTCGGCAAAATTGCACCGACAGCGCGTTGGCGGGCGTTCTGCGGCTCACAGAGCCGCTCCCGCCACGTTACGAGCGCATGTCGGTGCTCCTGCCTTCTCACTTCAGCCGCATTTGGAGGCGCAGTTCCGTCCGCCCGGCGGAGACGGTCGTAGATACGAGCATCCATCTCCGCCAGGATGTCCAGGGGCGGAAACCGCGCCAGGACAGTGGCCGCCTCAAAGGACAGGGTACGATACCCCCGTGCGACCCGGATGGCCATAGGACGCTGCATACTATTGTACATAGTTCTGCAGCGCCTAACACCCAATCTGGAAGACCAGACGGGTGCTCCGTAGAGAGCCACGGATCGCACGACCCCCGCATAGAGGCGGCGGACTCCTTCACTCGGCCCCCCGAGATTGGGCAGCAGTCTGTGCAATGCACCCGCTACCCTCTTGATCCGGGGGACCATGCGGCTGAAGTGCTCCTCAAAGCCCCAGCGACCGTCCAGGGTGAGACCGAGGTACTTCAGGTACCGTCCCACCCGGACATCCACGTCACCTACGCGAACCGACGAGCTGGGTGGTTCCCTTCCCCTCGGGATCTTGTGGAACCACAGCGCCTCGGTCTTTTCCGGCGCTACCCGAAGGCCCAGCTCGTGGATTTTCTCCACGACGCATGCCACGCCAAGCTCGGCGAGCCGGTTGGTCTCCTCGAAAGTGGCCCCGACGGCTAGCACCAGCGTGTCGTCCGCATAGCAGACGATGCTAACGCCGTCGGGGCGGTCGACCCGCAGGACCGCATCGTACGCGAGGTTCCACAGGAGTGGCCCTAGGACCGATCCCTGTGGGACCCCGCAGTACACCTCCCTCCGGTGAACTCGTCCATCTCCGCCCACATATTGCACGCACCTGTCGCGCAAGTAGGCACAGACCACGCGCTGCAGGTAGGGGGGCACGCGGTGGTACACCAGGGCCCCCCTTATTGCGTCCCAGGGCAGGCTATTGAAGGCGTTGACTATGTCAAGGCTGACAGCCAACGCCACTCCGCCCCGGGATACAGCCTGCGTCGACAGTGTTCGGACGCGTATGATCGCGTCCACTGTCGACCGCGCGCGTCGGAAGCCAAACTGGTCTTCCGACAGGTCCGGCCCGACGCTCGTCAGGTGCGTACTGAGGCGGTCCGCCAACACTCTTTCGAGCAGCTTACCCGCCTCATCTAGTAGGCAGAGAGGACGATACGCGGAGGAAGAATCTGCGGGTCTACCATCCTTATGGAGGAGAACCAACCCAGCCACTTTCCAGCCTGAGGGGAATTACTGGATAGCCTGTTTTAAGTATGTGGTTTAGTTTGTTGTATATTCTGAGCTCCAGTTTATCAAACAGTGACATTTACGATAAACAGATAAACTACATGAGTTGATATTGTAACTATGTACGTAAGTACGCTTAACGGTTTGTAACTGTCTCCATCGACTTTATTCTCTTGATCTACAAGTACTTTAAATCCTTTAAACTCTACATAAGTTTCTTTATCGAGATTAGATTTAACATCTGAAAACGAGACTACCTATTCGGAACATTTACGAATGTTATTTCAACATAACATACATTATCGAAACTCGAAATTAAAGGTCATTATGCAAATATTTTTTTCGTACTATTTTTTCCATTCCTATGTATAGGAAAAGATAGCAATACTACTCTTTATGTAGCGTATTAACAAGTGCTTATTACGATTCACGCCGAAATACTTTATGTGGGTGTTATTTATGACAATTGGTGCGTGAATTGGATTGATTGGTATCTACAAAATGTATGTGTGGCGGTAAGTATATTTGACACATATATATTACCCGCGTAGTTTTAATTTCATGGGTGGTTTTTTTTAGCGGAACGAATTTTTGAAATAAAAGTAGCCTATGTACCTAGTTACTCGTAAAATGAGCTATCTGTCACTGAAAGTTCCGTTAAAATCAGTTAAGCCATTTCAGAGTTTAGCCGGAACAAACAGAAAGACAGAAACTTTTAAAAAATTGTTCCATTGCCTCATCGGCGTGCAAAATTAAGTATGAATGTATGCAAACTACTAATAACTAAGTAAATGATGTAAATGCGGAGCCATGCATGATTTTAAGACAAGTAAGCAACTAATCAGAAGTGTTTTAGCATTCTGATCGTGAAAGGGGCGCCTCGCCGTGTGTCCATGCTTCACACTTGTGGGAGGCCCGACCTACTATTTCCAATGACAATACTATCATAAGTCAGATCAAATTAATTAATTAACGTCAGTGTTGTTTGCGTGGATTCATGGATTGCCCCGAGCACGGCCGACATATGGCCCCTCGCGACGCATGTGATCACAAGCATTCATAGGTTAGAAATGTGTGCAAGTACTCACCACATAATGCTGTTCCATATTCCTTCCAATGCGATCGAGTCTTGGCTGTCATCTTTGTTGATATTGTTAACTTGAATTTAGAATTACTGTGCGATTTATGGAATGAGATTATCTTGAGCACTGAATTTAATTATAAAAAAAAGAGAAAAAAAAACTGCTAAACGATAAAATTTGAATCCATCGTAATGGCTATAAATAATAACAATTTAGGAAAAACTAAATAAATATCACAATATAATATATTCGAACTAAAATTAATTGGGTTTTGTTTTACGAAACGTTATATCCGATTAGGCTTCATTTTGGATGGTTTATGTGTTGTTGGCTTGCTGCATATTGCGAAGATAACGCGAGCGGAGTCGTGGTAGCGCGACGGCGATAAGTGAGCAACTGACCGAACGAGAGCGAGCAAGCGACACGCGGCGAGGCGAACGAACTAATCGGATGGCACCAAGTGGGATGGAATGAGGCAAAACGGCGCGGGCGCACGCTTTTGCTTCTTGTTTATCAGCCTGTTGAGTAGCTCTTGTTAAGATAAGAAGAAGGTCGATAACGGCGGTGAAACACGCGGGTGACGCCGCGGTCGTGGACTGGGACCACGCTCGGCGACACTCCGACACTGCCGCACACCGGCGCTCCGCCCGCCCTGCCGCCACCGCCGCCGCCACCACCGATACATTTGTAGAGACAAGTGTATTTTTAGACATTATTGTATAAAAATAACATTAAAAATGTACTGAGCACGAGACTCTAATATATTGGTACACACCCGTTCCAAATGAAATCAGTGAGAATGACCTCGTAAACGGAACGGTAAGTGTGAATAACTTGCATCTAGGTTCCGGACTCTGGTACTGTATCTAAAAATATTTCTTCCTAAACGTTTCATTATGCACGTAGTCACATAGGTAACTTGAATTATATCGTAGACTTATCTACGATATATTCTATAACTCTGAATTATTTACTGAATGCTGATGACACCGATGCTTGTGTGCGTTATTTACAGTTGTCAAGATCAAATAGAAGTGATGCCGATGGACTTGTTCAAGTGCATGATGTGCAATTTGGCCACAATCCATTAACTAAAGATAATTTCCTTTACAAACTAAATCATACATGTTACATACATAATTATGGGCAAGAGCAAAGCTCATAAGTATTTCCTTAATCCTTGTACAAAAAGAATAAACCTATCTCTAAATCGATCTCTGCGACGACTGTTCCATTTTTGTAAATGTGTTATTTGTTTAAATCTATACAGATAAATAAAATTGAAGTGTCTGTTTGTAATTCCAAAATAACAGCTTTTCACTAAATTCATATGAAAGTACACACGCCACTGACACTAAAAACCAAGTTTTAATTTTTTTCTCTGTCTGTCTGTCCGTCCGTCTGTCTGTCTGTCCGTCCGTCTGTCTGTCTGTCTGTTTGTTCCGGGTAATCTCTGAAACGGCTGGACCGATTTTAACGGGACTTTCACTGGCAGGTAGCTGATATTTCAAGGAGAGACTTAGGCTGCTTTTGTTTATTAAAAATATTAGAGTTCCGTGACAATAAAGATGAAATTAAATCTACGCGGGTGAAACCGCCGGGCACAGCTAGTAAATAAATAATACAATTCTTATAAAAGTAATCTATACAGATAAATAAAATTGAAGTGTCTGTCTGTAATTAAAAAATTACAGCTTTTAACTAAATGCATATGAAAGTATACACGCTACTAACACTAAAAAAACAAGTTTTAAAATTTTTCTCTGTCTGTCTGTCTGTCTGTTTGTTCCAGATAATCTCTGAAACGGCTAGACGGATTTTAACGGGACTTTCACTGGTAGGTAGCTGATGTTCCAAGGAGTAACTTAGGCTACTTTTATTTATCAAAAATATTAGGGTTCCGCGACAATAAGGATGAAACTAAATCTACGCGGGTGAAACCGCGGGGCACAGCTAGTACTAAATAAAAGTACCAATGATGTAAAAACAGCTTTCTTTAAAATCAAATTTTTGGTATATCGTCTCTCAAGTCTGTTAAACCATCTCTCTAGTCACACTTTAATTATAGGGTTCCTCGATGATTGATCTTACACGTACCTACCCGTACATAATAGAGACATATTAACTGTCTTATCTCAGTGAGTATAGTTTAGTGACAGGTTTTTAATGATACAATCTTCCGCTAATACGCAGTAAGTAAAGTAATAAAAAATAAATATTTGTATTACGGATATTGTGCGCGGGACAATAAGCGACGCTGACCTTGCGCGATCACAAACGAGACTGAATAAGCTTCATTCTGAAATCTATTAGGTTTGTCTCATTCACTCGCGGCATTCCTGTAACTTTGTCATATGATAAAAGCAAAATAAATGAGATGTTAAAGAAATCTCTACGTCAAAAGTAATTGAAGTCTCACTCACTACTGAAAAACACGCTCTTAAAAGTATGAGAGTACAAGATAATATTCTCACCTGTAGGCCTAGACAAAGTAATATTCTCTTGCGCTTGCGCTAATGGAAACGATATTTTTTATGGAAATTTCATAAATCAATCACCTGACATAATATATCATTTCCGTACATTCTGTATCGTTTCTGCTAGCGGAGCGTGAGGATAATGTTACTTTGTCTACGTGCTCTGGGGCCTTACCATGAGCTCTTATTGCCATGATAGTTTCACTCATGAGACAGATGTATGTGAAGTGCATACATCTGTCACTGTCGCACAACTGAATTAACATTGCAATAAGAGCTCATGGTTGGGCCCCTGAACTGTATGCAAAGTAATGTTTAGAGGATAGCCGCGGCTCTCCTATTTGCTTCGCCGTAGTCGAGTAAAACACCTACGAATAAGAATAAATTGTAAACTAATTGTAACTACTCTCACTGGATGTAGGAAAGTACTTAGTAGAAATTGATGAAAAAGGCTGAAGCACGTCGCGTTATCTATATTTTTTGTTACGATCTCGGAGCAGTCCGTAATAAAGACGTTGGTGTTATGAGGGCACTATTACTGTCCTAATCATTCATGCATCATATCATTATAAGTAGTTCTTTCGTGAATTATGAGAGCAGGCATATAATTTATAATTGTGTATATAGTTCTAAGTTTTTTTTATGACTAAGATCCATCAAGAATTTTAAAGCACCTATGTAATAGTAAAGACAACCGGTAAACGTTATGCATATACGTATGATGATTGATGAATGCGGATGAAGTAAAAGACGTCTAAAATATAAGCTCCACGATCCACTTTATAATAGAGTGGCTATATTTTTTCGCTCACTTATATTTTTGCATATTATAATTTGTTTCACTCTATATTTCTAATTAAAAAAAAATCTTTCATACGTCCTTTACGGTGAGGAAATCTGCATAAGTCTGAGAAGTTATTATATTCAATATTCGGTGGAATGTGGGTGTTGTTGTTACAACCAGTGATAACTCCTTCGGGGACCTTTCTGGGATACCGTGAGCAAATCTGTATGCATATGCATGCATAAAGTAAAGTAATTTTGTATTGCAACGATTCAAATTAAGTAATTGTCACAAATAATTGGGTTAAAAGAAGTGTACACAATGACCGCAGATAAGATATAAAAACCAAGGCTTAATGTAACAATTGGTTAATCGCGGAAATGAATGAAAAAATTCCATGTTTATATTTCAGATACAAGTCATGTTAGATTGGAGCATTTAATTACGTGGACCATTTTGAAGAAATCGAGGTATTTTTTATTACCCTCCATGGAGCATTTGCGTTTTATAGCACAACACTACCTAAGGCTGGAATATTGTGTGGGAGGTAAGTACTCGTATAATCCAAACGAGAGGCTACTCTTTCAAATATTAACAACAAACATGGCAAATAAGCGTACAGCCTGATGGGAAGTGGCTATTGCCGCCTATGAACTTGACTAACGCCAGAATCACTCACCCATTGCCCACCGTATGAAGAATGAAATCGCTGTGTCAATATATCCTACTAATATGATAAACGTGAAAGTTTGTATGGATGGATCGATGGATGTTTGTTACTCTTTCACGCAAAAATTATGAATGAATTTTAAGCAAACTTTTGCATCATTGCAGCTTATACATCAGAATAACACAAAGGTTATAATTTATAAAGATATTGTGTTTTTAAAGAGTTGTCCAAAATATGATGATAAGTCAACCTGCGCATACGAGGTCGCGGGTACCAGCTAGTTAAAAGATAAAAGGCTATACCACTATACGCTAGCACAGCGACTCCTCTCCCCCCATGGAGCATTGGCGACCTTACTCACTGCAGGAATACAATACTACTCTAACGTAGTATTATTTGGCTACGATCTTCTGTAAACTGGAGGCACAATCCCCAGTTGGGCAACAAAGAAATCCAATGGGAGAGTCCGTTAAACTAACTCTCTCAGATAGGCGATAAATAAGTACGAGTACAACTTGTATTGTACAATTTCATAATTAAATAACTTTTTTGTTGTTATCTATTAATACGCCCCAGACACAATATTTACATTGAGAACTGATTGACTCTTAGGTTATCGGAAATAATTATTATATATCGCTTATTGCATTTACTTATGTAGTAAGAAACATTCATCGTCATAGAATAACTTCGTCCTCTATGAATTGATTGTATTAAGTTTTATGATCTAACTACAATTCTACAATCATGAATACATTCCGTAAACTTAGAGAAATAATAATTGAATTAAGATCAATGTTGTGAAATAATTACGCAAATACCTATCTATTTCAACATATTTGAGATGCCTTAACATTGCCATTTGTGTTTCTCAATCTCAGATATTCCTTATAATATAAGCATACCGGCTTATATAGTCATAAGTTGAGAATGCCAGCATGGTACAAAGTACCCTCTCATAGAAAAGTAGAAAAGTCGGGCATAGTGTTTATTTGTTTTTCCATCGTAATTTCCTTATTAATCACTAGCTCGATTTTGTCAGACTGTACCGACTCTACCTCTAAGGTAACTTAAGTGACAAGTTCTTTAAGTGAGTAATCATTTTATACCCTGAATGTGGTTTATTTGCTGCTTTATGGAACTACATTTTATCTGAATGGTTGAGATTCTGTTGAGGTTAAGTGTGCGAGAGATATATAAGATTTCAGTTTTATAATTTCGATGTTAATTATTGTAATTGGTATGTCCGTAATAATTAACCACAAATAAAAAGCATTAATAACCAAACCGTAACGAATATAATAAAAACATGTACTATTATAATAACCTCTTAAGTGAACACGTATATTTTGAGTGAAAATAAACACAAATGTCAAAAATTATTATTTCGTAGCTAATGATGTAAGAAAACGTAGGTGTGTGCTGTTGATAATATATACGTCGTGTGCGCACACCCACCTCATGGGTCCAGTGTGATAATCGCGTGATTTTGGACAAATATTTTATCACCACTAAATTGAAAAGTCTGATAAGGTAATTTTATACAAAACATATCAAGCAGACATTTTAAAATCTCTGAAAATCTTATAAAGAAATTATTTATATTATAATTTCCGCGTCATTAAACGAATGTCTTATCTTAACTACATAATTTCACGTAGTACTGCATTTCTAACATAGCAGAAATATATGTATGTATATGCATTTATTTCTGAAGCAGTAATAGCCATTTAAAGCCTATTCTGAAATAGCATAATGTTGGAATACCAACTATTGCTAACACAGCAATTACTACTCAAACGAAGCTCAAACGATAAAAAGTAAGTGATTACTAGGGGCCTGGCTCATTGCCTTTGCAGTATGGAATAAAGTCAGGAACTGCCATAAGTACCTATCGAATGTATGTACATTATCAGCCCTATATTATGTTAATGCAACAAGTATCGGAATATCTCCAGATAGTGAAGAGAGGATACTGCCAATCAGACGCGAATGTCGCCTAAATTTACATTTTGATTGTTTGCAAACGAGCTAAGATTGCTTCTGGGCTGTAATAGGAAGATTCGCATCAAATACATCTAGAGAGCCGAGTGCCTCCTAACTGAAATTGGAACGAATTTGATTTACGAACCAGATCATATTGAGCCTATGGTAATCATGAATACAACATTACTTCATGTGTAAATTAAGTTAACACGCATATTCCGCGCAGTTTCTATTAGATTCGTCATTGAATGTAGTTTAAGAATGCTGAATGAGCATGTAAGTAGTACCAAATTTTTATTGACAATGTTGCCACAAAACTTATTACGTTCTTTATTTCATTGGGTTCTTTAGAGCGGTTCCAAGTATGTACGACGGAATGTGAACATTGATCAGTTGATCACTCGGTCGCCGCGTGTACTCGACAGCGCACACGTACAACATCATACGCACATACATAAATGCATGTCATGTATGTGCAAAGTACGAATGTTGTGCGTACCGCATGCTTGTGTGCGAGCAACTTTACAGAAGCAACACACGTCACACATCACACTTGTCTGTTCTGAAAAACACTTGAAAAGTTTGTTGTTCTAAATTTAAACAGCTGCAGTAGAGTGTTGAAAAAAAATGATGACTAGAAAACTACTGAAAAACACTTCTATGTTGTACATAAATTATCTTTTTAGTCTGTTTGCGAAACAAAGTCTGTAATAAGTTGTGTAATGTGAATCATTATTTAGATGATAACTAGTATTATTATCGACAGAAGAGGTGAGATCACGAGATTCACGAGTACCTAGCTCGGTTGAAAGAGGGACCACACGGTTTGTAGGGTCATGGGTTCGAGTCCCGCCTCGTGTTTTATTTTTCCTAAACATTTCAAGAAAGTAGTGTTATTACAAATATTGAGTAATGTTGCGTCGATAGTAGGTATTCAAAGGAAAAATTTGCTATTAGTTCACAGAAAGCACACGACCGATTCACATACATTCTGAGAACACGTCACTCAAGAACTGAATTGTGAATACAAGTTCTAACTACATGCAAATACAAATGTAGTAGAGATGCATATGAGTGTTTGTGTGTATTACCAACAACACTTATATTACCATACTACTCACAATTTACGCGAGTAATTAAACGCAGTGACGTCAGTAGAACACACCCACGAATATAGTACTTAGTTAATATTTATATAGGTACACTTTGATATCACTCTACCCTATTACGTTGAATGTTTAATATCGCGTAACATGTAGACATTTTTGTCTATATTGGTATTCCTTTTTTACCTTCTTATTATGAGAACCGCAATCTTTCGGGATCCTTCCAAATATGAAACTCATTAATTCAAAAATGTTTTTCATGTTATACCTACGTTTTGAGCGGTATCATCAAATTGGGGTTTTAAAGAAAAAATATCGCGAGATATAAATATCTCCGCCCTAACCTAAAAGGTCAGGGCTTAAGTTTTTTTTATTAATAAGGGAATACGATCCTACTGGCAATTTACTTTATTTAATAATTATACACTTCCTGCAAAACTGTTTGCACAGGCCGACTTACTTCCATGGATTGCATTTTCTACCAATTAACCTTTGCGTGATGTAGAAATAAACCGTCTGTACCCCATACTGCGCATGTTCCTCATTTTGTATGGGAACGTAAAAGCGCCCCTAGCGGCGAGTGTAGGAAGTTTTACGTCCTATTACGTTCATAAAGAATTAGGAAAACATGTTTAAACCTATACTTGTCGTACTGAAGGGCGTAATTAAAATTAGTATTTCTTGCGGTTTGGGTCTATTCTATACATTCTTCACACGCTAATTATATTACATTATACTACCTACATATCTACACGGAGGCGGCAGAGCGAAAATCCTGAATGACATCAGTCGTTAGCGGCCGGACATGGTATAATAAACCATAATAAACATTGGCTAACTGATATGAATTCGCCAAACCACACACATTGCACGAGGTATGAAATATTCTCTGTTAATAAGAGTGGATTTCAGTCGGGCATACTTATCATCGTAACTCCCGCCCCTATCCCATATCATTGGGGATCAGGGTAAAATGTTTCTTCCGTTTCCATATATTGTGGATGTCCTCAAGGAAAAATAAATATCATAAACTATATTGAGTAAGTGATACTCTTCAATGGAGCTGTTTGGGGATTTAGCCGTCATGACTTGAAATTCCAGGATTTCTGCGATTACTTTGAAATATCGTATATACTTGTACTCACTACATTTTGCATGGTTATTGAAAGCATCCGAGAAGAGTTTGATATTCTTCAACTGCATATTAAAACCATATCAGTAACAACAATTTTGTAAATAATCCCATTGGCACTGTACTTTTGCTACAATTAATTAATCTTAATTTTGCTTTGACTGGCTGGAATTTGCCATGCTCACATATATTTGTAATATTTTTTAGTTTTTATTTTTGTCAATTGAGCATTGGAACTGTGTCCATGGACTTATAGTTGCTTGAGTGATTTATTTTGTATTTTTAAAACTGTATAATATTCTTTAAAAGAGTAATGGCGGTAGCATGTATAATCCTGTGTAATTGTGTCATTCTGACGATTTGAAAGTACTTTGTATAAAGTCTAATCGAATAAAGATATATTTGAGTTTGAGTTTTAGTTTGAGTTTGAACATAATCTAAAAATGCTCTGTAAAAATATGAATTAATCAGATTTATAGAAAAACACTAATGACAACATTTCTATTTCATTTAGAGATATACAGATTTTCTTACAAATAGGAGGATCTGGTTGGAAATAATAATTATACAAAGGTCCATATAAAAGGTTTTTAATATGAAACTAGTATTTTTTCATACCCTTTTAAAATTCATACATTCCGGATTGTTAAATAATTAAATAGTTTTGGATGTAATTGGCACTTAACACCTTGTTCACTTTCTCGGAATGTTGTTGATCACATACTTAAGTATAAAATACAATAAGGTAAGTACTGTAAATGCACTATTTGGTCGAGTGAATTACAAAAATACATTTATTATATTATATTTAAACTGGCTATGAAAAGTATATTGATCCTTAGTTATAAATATATTTGTCCATCACTTCAAATTTCAAAATATATTTTTATACAAAGCTTATTTACCATGTATCTACAGCTTACATTAAAACATCGATAATTAAATAAATACAAACAAATGTGTGCATTACCATCTTCGGAACGTATTCAAACAGATTTTAAGAGTTCAACTATGATCGTTCAAACAGCGCGCATTAAGAACTTTTTTGCCTTGACGTTTTAATGTTACGATACCAAATTGAAACGTCATAGCTCAGAAGTTCTTAATACGTTCTGCTTAAATGATCATAGTTTGCCCCCTGTTGTTTACTTCTGTGAATATTACTGTATTATAATAAAAAAAATTGTATCCAATTTTTAATTATAGGTACATATATTGAAAGTTCCATTTATTTGAATTAACAAATATATTTTTTGTAGATATGATGTAGATATGAAACAAGCTTATTGCATTTTAAAAACTCATTGGAGACTCAAATGTACGAGACGTGCCTAAGTAGATATATGCAATATAAAATGCAGTAAGCTTATGAATTATCACAGTTGCTATCCAAAATATTAGTGAGTACCCTTGTAAAATTCAGCTAAAAAATAATAGTGCATTTTTTTTTAATAGAGCCTTTAAATTTATCAATAGGAGTATATTTTGTAATGTATGTAAGTTTTTTTAAAGAAAATAGCTTGAAGTTACGACAAAAATAGTTCCATTAGGGTGAAATCTGGGCCAGAACGTTCCATGTAGCAAGGACAATATAATAAATACTTTGCGAGGAGAAATCAATAACTTACACGCTAATCTTTGTACTTAAGACTTTAACTTTATTCTAATTAATTAACAGCGTATAGAGATCTTACTCAGCAAATGGAATAGTAAGTATCGAATTACAAAAAAATACTGTGCAGTTTAAATCATTTTCGCGTCACCAGGCGCATGCTTACAGTAACTATTAACTACTGCTGTACCTGACAGCAGCTGTCAAATTATCTTTGACATAATGAGATGACAGTTCTTACGATGTCAACGCATGGTAAATCAGAGAGGAATACATGCACGGGTTCAAATGAACCACGAAAATATAATGATGGCACTTGTTTGATTTATTTTAACTTAATCATGGTTTCTTAGTCGCACTTATATTGTGGATCAAGCATAATATCTCTTACTTATTACAAAACGTAGCCTAAGATAGTCCTTGCTTTAAACGTAGCTCCATTTTTTTGAGATACGTTTTTTTAGTTAGAATTGTTAGGACACGTTTTAGTCTGGGTTTAATCTAGTTTTCGTTTAAACCGTGTTATGTAATAAGGGATATTGTTGTTTATGCGTGAGTAATTATACACTGCCAATAAAACTATAAGCATATACAAAGGCACTTGGGTAAAATACAGCTTCCTTGTGCATACATCACCTCTCTAGTGGAAGTATCGATACATAGAGTATCGCTTCGTTAAAAACACTTCACATAATTTATTATTAACATATAACATTTATTTTATAATTAATATATTAAGTACTTTATAGGCTTCTTACACGTGAAGATAAATTATTAGATATATTGTGCCGAAATGCGAATAACAGCCAATCATTACTTACTTACTAACATGCAAAATGGTTACAAAATCGATTATGGAAGAGCTTATCGATGTCACCGTGACATATTTGGAGAATCGATCCACACAAAGCCAATCAATATTCATAGATTTGACTTTACTGTTACTAAAAGTTGCGATGTTTAATTGATATTCCTGGTACAGGTACCGTCTCAAGCTCTTTTTGAGCTCAGCGAATATAGTGGGGATAGCTGAAGTTGTTCCATACAAGACCCAAAAATTACTTCTGTACATTAAAAGCCAGCGACGATATCTCGTGACCTCATATCTTAAATTCTGTTAAACATTATCGTGTGGTTATTTGCACACTGTGTTGGTTCTTAGCATGCTATCATTCCAGACGATATAGACAGTGGACTGGTCTTGCAATGTTTTCAAAAAGTAAGGATTAAACAGTCCTCTCCTGCAGGTTGTTTGGGAATAAGCTTCATAACCTTAGACTTTAGGTATTTGGAGTCGATACTAAGTGACTCACACTACGTACAACAGTGATCGGATAGCTCTGGAGTATTGGTGGATATGAACAATAGTATGTTACCTTTCTTCCCGTAAAATACACAATACTTTAAAAATCTCCCTAAGACCGAAATGCTTCGCAGATCATTTTCGGGCGGAATTGTTAAGTACTGATTAAGTAGATGTCTTTTCCATTTTAAGTAAATGGGCTATACTAATGGGCTAGCGTGATATCTACATAACAATTATTTTAAAGGTGGTTAGTAAACTGCCGTAATGCTGATCACAAAGTAATTTTTACTCTGGCCATGGCATCGTCATTCTTTTCAAAAACTACTCTTTCCGTGCTGTATAGTTTCTCCTGTATAGCTGCGAACGACTGGCCCTTGGTCTCTGGAAGCAGTAGCAGTATAAACACTACTCCCGCCACTGAGAATGCCCCAAAGCTCCAAAACACCACATAGTTGCCCAAACTATCCGCTACCACCTGGTACAGCTTGGTGACCGCGAAGGTCATTAACGCAACAAATATTTGTGTCACACACGTGGCTTTTGATTTAATATTGGTTGGAAATATCTCCGAAGTTATAGCGAAGGGTACCGTTGCTAAGCCTATCGTGTAAGAAAATATAAATAAAGGTATCACAACAATAGGAATGAATTTGAAGCTAACGACATAGTTGCTATTTTCAAATTGCATAAAGAAATATGCTCCCATGATAATGTTGGCTAGACCAACACCACACGAGGAAACTAATAATAATGGTTTTCTTCCTAACCTATCGACTAGCTGGGAGGATATAGCAGACGTCAGGAGCTGCACCGTTCCAAAGAGTATGCAGGACTCCTCCGAGCCCAGGCCCCCGTCTGCAGCGGCGAATATTAGTTGGGCGTACGCTATGATGGCTGTGCTGCCGCAGAACTGTTGCGTGAAGTATATCCCCATTAGAATTATAAGGCCTTTTCTGTTTCCTCCCACAAATATTAGATCTCTCCAACGACCTTTTTCCTTCATGTTTTCTGTTACTAAATTATTCATACTCTCTAACTCCTCACGCACGTAACACTTTCCTCTTAGTTTTTTTAGTGAAACTTCAGCCTCTTGCTTCTGCCCTGTTTTAATGAAGTAGTACGGTGACTCTGGCATTGTGCTGAACGTCACCACGAAGAGGATCGGGATGGCGATGTTGAAGCTGGCCAGTCCTAGCATCGACACGTAGGGGCCGATGCAGTACTGAGACAGGATCCCAAACTGAAACATTAAAAAATATAATAAGTATCTTGAGTATGCTATATCTTATCCCAAATTATCTTCGGCGGATGAATTGCTTTCAAAATCGAATCAACAGATTATCTGCTTTTTAATTTCAGATGTTTGTATGAATACTTCTGCAATTGGGTGGAACTATATTGTTGGGTTGGTATTCGATGATCATACATATGGTTTTGATCATAAGAAAAAAAATAAAATACAAATTCTGAATTTTAATCGAAGTTGATTCGGCACAGTTACATTAGAACAACCTAATAAAAAGTGATGTTATATGCGTGGTCCATATATCCGTATTATACTGTGAACCTATAGCGAGTTGTGTTTCTGAGTCGTCAACATAAAAGTTATCTAAACGAGTCATTTGACCTAATTGTGTATTAGCAGAAGTTTTCTCTTGATTGATACATAGTTCATAAGGTAGAATCCTGAAATTAGTACTGACCTTAGACATGACTGTGATAAGTGTAGCCATGGCACCACGAACTTCGTCCGAGGCAATTTCTCCCAAGTACATAGGCGCAGCAGTGTAGGCGATTCCGTAGCCTAGTCCTGAGATAAGGCGGGAGGCGTAGATGGTAGGCACGTTGCCTGCGAGCATCACTAGTATCCACCCCACGATGTAAGGCACAGAAGCCAGTAACAAGGTCTTCTTCGTCCCTATCCTATCGGCAAGGTAGGCAGCGGGGATTGGACTTGCAGCTGAAATTAACAAAAACATAATGTAAGTTTAAAATTGTATCTTTCTTGGTTCTAAGATGACTGGGAAAAATATTATCATAAGGTGACTCCTGCAAACCGCGCCAGGCGACACCCCAAGATGCAAACATTTTAAAGAAAAATAGAAGAGGACATTTGAAGAAGTGTAAGTGCTTGATTCTAATGTTATTACTATGTTTCCACTAACGACATAATTGAAGATTACAGCTGCTGACTAAAGTAAGCTACTGACTAAAAGCAAGATATTGATAATCTTGATAATGTTCTTAGTTTTTGCCCTTGCCAATAGATGGCGCTGATAATATTAAAAGATAAAACATGCTGCGCCTAACCTTGGACGCTGACAAATATAACACGGAATTTCGGTAGTGAAGTGAATCAGGCTAGTTAAACACTCTTCACTCACCTGTTTTACAAATATTATTCATTTCTACTTGTATTAGAATTAGTAAGAAGAACACTTAAGTAAAATTAATTTTTAAACGGTACCTACTGCACAATTCAACTTAATAAGGCACTAGTATTGTTTTTGTAGCTTCATAAATGTATGTATGCAAAGGTCGCCGAGGGGGATTTTTCTCGCCGGCTATCCCCCTTGAGACAATTGGAAACCAATTGAAGGTTTTCTTCTACAAGCTAATATTGAAGAGCAAACGAGTAACAGTACCTGAGCAAAGTATCATAATAGAGACGATCCATGAGCTTTGATCGTGGGATGTCTGTATTGGGGAGTCCTCTGCAAGAAGTTTATGTAGCGTTGGAGATGTCCATCCCACCGTGGTCCCAGCCGCCGCCGTGATCAAGGTAGCTGAAAAAGTTACAAAATTAAAATTAGAAGATCATATTTACATGATATCAAATACTTTCGCTGTCTGTTCGCCAGGCCTGTTAAGCTACCCAATGAATTTTTGTGCAGTTCTCAGTAATAGGAAAAGTGATTCATAAATAAGGTGCAAGGTAATAATAAACTTGTGATGGAAAACATCGTAAGGAAACCAGCAGATGTCTGAGAAGATTTTAAAAGTATAATGGCTGCCGCCTCAGGCAATGCATTGATGGACTCACCATCTGCCACATCTATTAATTTTCGACAAAAAATGAGTGTTGCAACACTTCTGTCTGTTCCTTTAGGCACTCGCAAAGTGTCAGTTACTTTATTTGATTGGACTTTTAACAAGTACTTTTTAAATTGTCAGAATGACATAAAGATTTAATACAGAGTTATTAATGCTAATTGGGGAGGAATAGTTCCTTTTAAACTGTTTACATTTTTTATCGATACCAGCCATTGCCCTCCTCAACCATTATCGAGGAAAGTGCCCGTCACCCGGAACTGGCCGCAAGTAAAGGCATTTTTATTAGAATCGATAGTTAGCTTGCTTACTTGAGAGTTAATTAAATTTCTTGTTACTTGTGTTATTTTACATACCAATACTGAATGAAAATATACTGAACACTCGTGTATCCCGTTGGTGAAACTAAAAATTAATATAACTTATTATTCGTGATCTGCTATTAAAATTAAAATGCTGCAACAAAAGTTGTATGTATTGGCTGACAGGCTAAAACTAACTACGTCATTTGACACCTTAGTTTGGTATCAAATTAAATGTAATAATGAGGCTATAGGGGACCAAATATGATAACTTTAAAGGCGCGTACTCCTTAGCTTTGAGTTTCTTACCCACTGCTTTCTTACGCACTGCGTAAAATGATTATTAGTTGGCCCCCATACATCTAAAAGTGAATAACAAGTGTTCCACTTAATCTATGCATCTATACTTCTATACAGATAAATGAAATTTAAGTGTCTGTTTGTAATTCCAAAATTACAGCTTTTCACTAAATTCATATGAAAGTATGCACGATACTGACACTAAAAAACCAAGTTTTAAAATTTTTCTTTGTCTGTCTGTCTGTCTGTTTGTTCCGGGTAATCTCTGAAACGGCTGGACCGATTGTAACGGCAGACTTTCACTGGCAGGTAGCAGATGTTTCAAGGAGTAACTTAGGCTACTTTCATTTATTAAAAATACTAGGGTTCCGCGACAATAATAAATAAAATTATTATAAAAAAAAAAAACTTAGCCGCGGGGCACAGCTAGTATTTACATATGATCACGACGCCTGCATTCCCCGAAGGCGTAGGCGTGTACATATAGTACACCCACATTTCGCCAGTTATGTTTAAAGATCTTGTAATAAGGGCGAGTCTATTGCCATTAACGGGCACTTATCCTGACTCCGGGCTACTACTGGAAAACAACATATGCATGATTTATTTCTAAAATTGATTATTAAACCCACTTACACCGCATGACTTAGGACCGTAGCGTTAGTGACCGCTAAATTAACGAGGCAGAATTCTACGCCTAGGATTACATGTTAAACTATAGTTTTGATCGGTTTACAAGTGAATGGACCTCGATACACATGAGGACACTTGTATAAAGGTGACTGTATACAAACTTCCATCCCCTATTTTATCCCCTTTGGGGTAGAATTAGCAAAATCCTTTCTTAGCGGATGCCTACGTTATAACATCTACCTGCATGACAAATTTCAGCCCGATCCGTCCAGTGGTTTGGCTGTGCGTTGATAGATCACTATGTCAGTCAGTCACCTTTGAGTTATATATATTTAGATTAGATAAGGAGGGAGCATGATTAATTTATACATATACATGATATTACCAACAATTCATGAGACCAAATGAAATTCCACACAAGTAACTCGGATTTACTGAGTCCATCCATCTTTGTCACGAAGTCCTTTATTTCCCGCCGGCTGTAACGTATCGTCTTAAAAAGTTGGATTTCTTATGGTAAGCCAGCAACATCACTCCTTTGAATAAAAAAATTAAGATTTCCTCGTGCGTGAATGTCGCAGAAGCCTTCGGATTACATCAGAATCTATTGAATAAATATCTCGTTCTCATATTTGCATTGATGATGCCGAGAAACAACTGAAATGAGTTATCGTAAGACAATATTTTTTTTATGATTGTTAAGCGATATGTAAAAACCTATATTTGGTATACGGAGAAAATTGCCACAAATATTTAAAAAATAAAGATTTTATTTTAGTTTCTAATGAATTATCTCAATAACTACTGAAAACGGGACTTCAAAGTCAAAGTCAAAGTCAAAAATATCTTTATTCGATTAGACTTTATACAAACGTCTTCATTTAAACGACTTTAATCGTTCAACGATATTTCGATTGCTTGTTTTACGTTATCGTGCTACAGCCATGTTCTATTTTTTAAGTGTTAACTTAAATTATTAATCATAAAAACATTGCGGTAACTTCAGAAACATTCTTGGAAACTCGAAACTCCAAATGGACAACGATGAAAGCAATTTCTTCTAAAATTGATAAAAGGAAGTAATAGGTCAATGAGCTAGAACCAGCCGGAAATCTATATCTATGTATACTTATTATATAAAGCTGAAGAGATTATTTGTTTGTTTGCATGAACGCGGTAATCTCACGAACTACTGGGGGCCAACTATGATCGTTTAAGCAGCGCGTAATCTTGAGGTAGGTACAAAAACAAAACGTCAAAGCTCAGAAGTTCTTAATACGCTGTGCTTAAGCCGAAAACTTATGTCAGTGTTAGATAGCCCATGTATCGAAGAAGGCTATAAGCTATATATCATCGCGATGATACCAATTGTCGGTTAAAGTTAGCGTTAGACTAAAGTATTCCACGCGTATAATATATAGTATAAACATTAAAACACGAAGACAAACAAGTGTTACCTGTTGATATTAATATTGCAGAGATAACAAAACTATTGTTATGGAATCTACTCAAAACATAATCATTTGCGAGATGTATCCGTAAGGATTTTCCTCTTTATTCTTATTGGTTATTTTGTTTTCATTTTGATACCATATCTACGAATAATAAGTAGTATTGTACGTTATTGTTTACTTACAACATCATTCTCTTATTCAAAGGAAAATCGTACATGATAATATAAATAATTTTCCTTTGAAAAGACAGAATAACGATTTCTATTTTGTTTGATGTGTGGACAATAAAAATAATATAAAGACAATTTGAAGTTGTCTATTATTCAAATGGCAAGTCATTAATTTTATCACCGTTAGTAATTTTATTGAATCTGTTTTGCATAATGTTGTTTTCGTTGATATTGCACAATGTTACTTCTAGGGGGCACAATCGGCTTGCCGTGATAGCAGCAGGAACGGATCCAGCTTTGGCGCCAGGAGGGGGTCACATAGTCGATATATTTTGATAATAATAGATACAAGTAAATATTTTTGTAGGTATTTTATTAATGTACGTAAGTCAGTAAAACATTATGTTCAATTAGTGGTCAACTTAAGTCCTGGAACCAGCTCAGATTCAGAGCTGGATCCGCCGTTGGATAGCAGGGTATATAATACGTCTGAACGGGCCAAATTAAATGGCCCGCGGGCCGTTTGAATCTGAACAACATCTGAGAGATTTAAAATATTTTGTATTAGTAACATGAGTATCCTTAGGTAGAGAATTGGTATTATAATTTTCAATCTTGTACGAGTAGCAAGTAAGATAGTAAAAGCTCAAAATAAAAATAATCTATGTTTGCGAGTGCGAGCGCGGTTAAGGATAGTATTTTTATGTGTGAAAATCACGCTTCTGGTTTTGAGGTTTGCGTGAGGAAGTATGACAACAGCCCTATATTATTTAAACTGACTTTTGATAAAATGTATTATTAGAGAAGAGGTTATAAGTAAATGAATATGTATATGAACTAGCTGTGCCCCGCCGTTTCACCCGCGTAGATTTTAATTTAGTGGTTGCCGCAGATCCCTAATGTTTTTTCAAGCCTAAGTTACTCCTTGTAACATTAGCTATCCGTCAGTGAAAGTGCGTCCAGCCGTTTCGGAGATTACCCGGAACAAACAGACAGACGGAGAAAAATTTTTTTTTCTGTGTCAGTACCAGTGTATATTTTCATATGCATTGAGTGAAAACTGTTATTTTGCAGTTACAAACAGATACTTCAATTTTATTTATCTGTATATTATCTCTATATCTGTATAGATATGAATGATTACCTTCCGTCCGCCTAATTAAACACTTTTACCAATATAGCCACGTTTCTCAGTGATCATATTGTATTCTAGTAGGTATTAAAATAATTTGTATAATAAGTCCAGTAGTTTTAAAGGAGAAAACGGAACAGTGAGCGTGAAAGTGGACTCCAGTATTCCGAACAAACGTTAAGACAATGAAAAGGAAGAAGGTTTTGTGGTTTCTTATTTTTTACATTCCCTAATGGGGTAGGCAGCAGAGTATGTAGCGCTATTCTTCTCTTATGGTACAGACCTTACTTAGTAACACTATCTATAATATTAACTTATTGTTTGAAATGTCAGTCACGTTTAAATGAGCGCTGAAAACATAAATTGTTAGCGGTTGCAATAACTGTCTGTAGTTACACGCAGTCAGATTAATGACTAGATATCTCCGCTCTCGCCATCCCAGAAGGGTCTCCGAAAGGGAAGCAGAGAAGCCCATCACCATACATACGTCTATGAATTTCTTCTCAAGACATACGCCGGTTTTCTCCCGATGTTTTTTTCCTTTAACGTGGTGTGTAATCACTGCACTTAAGCTTTTAGAAAGACTCATTGGTACAAACCGCTGCGATTAGCACTTTCGTCGCTTGCGTAGCAGAAGTTTATTTTACTTGAAGTTGAAGTATATAAATGACCCAAATAACATTCGTTCTGTTATACCCCGTCAATGTATAGAGTTTGGCTGACGAGACTGCTCTCGTCAGCATATTATCATTCATGGTCTGGATGGAAGACGGCCATCCAGTCAGTCGGGTCTCAGAGTCGGTACGGGTCGGAAGACAGACTCATTTTCTATTTTCTAATTCCATAATTATACTAATTCTATTTCCATTTTCTATATTATAAAGTTTAAGTTTAAAAAGTCTTTTTTTAAAAAGCCTTTCACTGAATCCCGTATAACATTTTGGTGGCAGCGGTGGGATACGAAAATCCCCTACCCAAATACGTCTTCGAAGTTCCATATCCAAGTGCAGTGTATTAAAGTGAATCACATATTACAATTTATGAAAGCAAGTGTATATTGCTTCGTGTTTCGTGAATTTGGCGTTACATGCAAAGGCCTAGCAGTCCCTAAAGTCCTTTGCTATCCCTGCAAACTCCTGCTAAGACACGGTGGTCCGTGTCGCGATCCTGACGTGCCTACCAGGACACCCCTCGGACAGTGACCAAGGTCATGACGCTGACTCCTATACTTCTGACGGCGTTCCTGTGAGTTACGTTTTCATAATAACGAATCGTGAAGAAAATACCAAAATTTAAAGAACTCAATAATAAATAGAACTCAGGTTTCGTGAACAAACTATAAACTATTTCTTTACAAGTTTCTACATTCTACATCATCTTGATAAGTTTTACTATATTTTACTGAATTTTTGTCATTAATGTAATTTGATATCGTGTAAAATTGTGTTTTAAATACAATGCCAGTTTCGAGTACTGTTATACATATGTCTGTCTGTCTGTACCTATAATATACTGGCTAGCTTAGTATGGATAAGACCTACATTTATTAACATTAAAGTGTGTTATTGTTTAGTTATACTAGTTCAACATGACATCGAAAACAGAATCGGGATCTGACACCCCCAGTGTTTCAAGGACAATAACTCGCAATGATACTGACGAGAAAGTTGAACTGAATGTATTACTTAAATTTATCAAACCATTTGACGGGTCCCGAGATAAACTCAACCCCTTTACATCGAATTGCCAAAACGCATATAACCTTGCTAACAAGGCACAAAAACCTATTTTATTCAGATACATTCTGAGCCAGCTCGAAGGGAGAGCTGAAACAACATGCAGTATTAAAGAATTCGAGTCATTTGAACCTTTTGTAGAATTTCTAAAACAACAATTCGGTGAAAAGAAACATTATACTCACCTCTTATCTGAATTGCAAGAATGTAAACAACATTCTCAAGAATCAGTCAACCAATTTGCTCTTAAAATTGAAACTTGCCTAGCTAGACTGCTCACAGAAATTAATATCTCAATTCCAACTAGAAGAAAGGCAGAGTTAGCTGGTCGCGTAGCTGCTATGGAGGATCTTGCCCTCCACACTTTCATGACTGGTCTTCAACCACGACTATCTCAAGTCGTTAGATGCCGCGATCCAGACTCGTTAAATTCGGCAGTAAATCTTGCAGTTGCTGAGGAAAAAATTCTATCTAGCATTTATAAAAGGTCGCAACCATCTCCTATCAATAACGCTGATAGACCAAGATTCTCACCCCGTCGCGATTTTCAACCGCGTTCTGACTTTCCACCCCGTCGTGAATTTCAAAGCCGTCGTGACTTTCAAACACGCCGTGATTTCCAACCTCGTCGCGATTTTCAAGGCCGGCCTAACCATTTTCCAACCTCACAAAATTATCGATCCGAAAATTTCAAGAATGTGAATGCAAGTGAAGTGGTCTGCCGCTATTGCAAATTTGCGGGCCACACTATTGAAAATTGTCGCAAACGACAATACAATAATAGCCAAAACAATTTTGGCGCTTCTACATCTCAAAACCAACAAAATAGTTTGAGACAAAATCCCATTCCAAACTCATCGCGTAGAGTCTACACTCTTGATCAACCTGACGATACACGTGATCAAGACGATGAGAATGAAAATATCGATTTAAACGAATAAAATTTCCCGATCGGTATCGCCCGGGAAATTACTCCAATAAATATAAAGTCGGTACCGCGAAACTCTCTGAATCCTCTGTATCCTCTGTATCCTTGAAACGTCGTGCTAACAACCAGGGTAACCAGCCCCAATATCATAGCACCAATAACGTCGCTGTATCCTCTGTATCCTTGAAACGTCGTGCTAACAACCAGGGTAACCAGCCCCAATCTCATAGCACCAATAAAATCTCTGTATCCGCTGTATCATTGAAACGTCGTGATAATAACGTCTCTGTATCCTCTGTATCGTTGAAGCGTGCTAACAACCAGGGTAACCAGCCCCAATCTCATGGCACGAATAATCTCTCTGCATCTTCTATATCGTTGAAACGTGCTAACAACCAGGGTAACCAGCCCCAACTTTATAGCACCGTAGCCGCTAAACCTATTAAAGAAAAGATACCAATTACTACATCTAAATTAATCCCAAAAGTTCAAACTTCAGTCACTATCCCTCATCCTGCTCATGAGTTAAAATCAAATAAATATACCCCTGAATCAAATGAACATACTAAATCTTATATATCTATAATTCAAAATCCTAAATCTACTAAGTCGACTCCCGTTCCAAATCCAAGTGCTCCAACCACAGTCTCCCATTCCGCCGAAAACCTGAAAACAAAAAAACAAAGCATAAGAATATATGAAATAAATAATAACTCAGAGAAAAGATACTTACCTCATGTGTTGATTCAAACCTCCGTCGCCGATCGACCACTCTCATTTCTAGTGGACACTGGTTCAGCCATAAGTCTGTTAAAACTAAAATCCCTATCCAAAATGCCAACTCTAAATAATGAGATAATTACTATAAAGGGCATTGATCCCGGTAACAAAACAACGTCAACTCTGGGTAGTTTCAATATGCAAATATTCCGAAAAGCGAATAAAACGCTTACTCACGAATTTCACGTTGTCGAAAATATTAACCTTATCCATGACGGTATCATAGGCAACGACCTACTTAAAGACTTAAATTGCCAAATTGACTATTCCCTAGAAACATTGCGCATAGACAACGCCTCAATCAAATTAAAATTCTCAGAACCCGTTTATAAGATTCCACCCCGAACAGAAACAGTTATTGAATGTTCAGTTAAGAACCCAGAACTAAAAGAAGGCATTATTTTTGATCAACATGTTTCCGATACACTCCTAGTAGCAAACTGTGTAGTAAAAGTTAAAGACAACAACAGAGTAAATATCTCAGTAATCAACTTATCCGAAAATCCAGTCTCAATCAATTCCAACCTCCTACTTGAACTATACCCCTTAAACGACGAATTCTATCCCATTCTAACCTCGTGTTCCAATTCCATTCAACGAACTAGAAAAGTCCTTGAACTACTCCGCACTGATCATCTAAACCATGAAGAAGAAGAGTCCCTAATAGAATTATGTTCCCAATACTCTGACATATTCCACTTACCTGACGAAATACTGACCTCTACTGACATTTTAAGACATGACATTAAATTGACATCCGACAAACCCATTAACGTAAAATCATACCGATTTCCTCATTGTCATAAAGATGAAGTCCAAAAACAAATCGACACAATGTTAAAGAACGAAATCATTAAAACTTCATCATCCCCCTGGTCAGCTCCAATTTGGATCGTCCCCAAAAAACTAGACGCCTCTGGAAATAAAAAATGGCGTATAGTAATAGATTATAGAAAGCTAAATGATATAACCATAGGTGATACTTATCCCATACCTAACATAACTGAAATCTTAGATCAGCTAGGAAAATCAAAATATTTTTCCACATTAGACCTTTCTTCTGGCTTTCACCAAATAAAAATGGCACCAGAAGACTCAAATAAGACCGCATTTACTGTTCCCCAAGGACACTTTGAATTCCATCGTATGCCATTTGGCCTAAAAAATGCGCCAGCTACATTTCAAAGGCTTATGAATACTGTGTTATCCGGACTCCAAGGAGAGCGTTGCTTTGTCTACCTTGATGACATAGTGGTCTACAGTGTAGATTTAAAATCCCATATCGATAACTTATCCGCAGTTTTCAAAAAGTTAAGACAGAGCAATCTAAAACTTCAACCTGACAAGTGTGAGTTCCTACGAAAAGAAGTAGGCTATCTAGGTCATATCATCACTGAAAATGGTGTTAAGCCGAATCCCGAAAAAATTAAGGCCGTAAGCCAATTTCCAACACCTCAATCTCCCAAAGACATAAAATCATTTCTAGGCTTAGCCTCTTACTACAGACGATTTATTCCCGACTTTTCTAAAATTGTAAAACCTTTAACATCCCTCTTGAAAAAAGACACAGACTTTAATTGGAAAAACGAACAACAACTTGCATTTGACGGACTTAAAGAAAAACTTACTTCATCCCCAATCCTAGCATACCCTGACTTTACCAAACCATTCATCCTCACATGTGACTCATCCAACTACGCTGTTTCCGCAATCCTATCACAAGGCCCAATCGGTAAAGACCGCCCAATTGCATATGCCTCACGTACCATGAACAAAGCAGAGTGTAATTATAGCGTTACTGAGAAAGAATGCTTAGCAATCATTTTTGGAACTAAAGCCTTCCGTCCTTACCTGTACGGAAATCGATTCACTATCGTTTCTGATCACAAACCTCTTCAGTGGCTATTTAATTGTAAAGACCCCGGTTCCCGACTAGTACGCTGGCGACTGAAACTCGAAGAATTTGATTATGACATTGTCTATAAAAAGGGTAAAATAAATACCAACGCTGATGCACTGTCTCGATACCCAGTTAATCCTATAGAGAAACAACCTCAAACGTCACCTCAATTCCTACCTCATGACTTTGACATTGAAATTGACAACCCACTAGAAGACCCTCTACTTGAATTGCCATCTCCGATTCCATTTTCCTTCGACAATGAAGAAGTTCTAAATCCTAATCCTACAAATGTTGTTCCAAATCCCCTACTAAACCCCGATACTAATATTGTTCCAAATCCATTACTAAATCCTGATACTAATACTGTTCCAGTTCCAACACAAAGTCAAATACCAAATCCTCTGCCGATTCAAGATCATCAAATGTCCCCTCTGTCAGACTTTGCCGATATAGATATTCAACCTCTTTCAAATGACCCAAACCTTGATATTGACCCTACCGAGTTACTTCAATTTCCATCCTCAAGCTCAGATCCTAACATTCATCCTAATCCGCAATTAAGTAATGATGACTATTCCAAATTCCTAAAAGCCGTATCTAACAAAGAATTTATTCCTAACACTAAATTAAAAGAACACAACGAAACACTCTTGAAATCCCCATGCAAAACAATATTAATTCCTACATCAATAGATCTGGACGAATCAAACCCATACGTTCTTGAGATTTTACAAGATCCTGAAATAAAGAATAAAATATTTAACACTGAGATGGAATTACACTCTTTCTTAAAACTAAATTATGGTGACAAAGATATTTATCTCATCTTCACTAAAGTTCATCATTTTGATGAATCACCGTATCCCTCTATATACAACACTCTGAAACGAGTAAGAGACGAAATTATACAATCCGAAGGAATAACCGATATTGCCATCTCCGATTTTAAGAATCCTTTTGACAAACACTCATATACCAAAATTTATAATATCATTACACATCTTTTTAACAATACAAATATTACCATACATGTCTACCTTAACAAAATCATATATCCCACTCTGAGCGAAAGAAGTAAAATTCTCCGTGACAATCACGACATACCAATTGCAGGCCACTTAGGTTCAACTCGTATGTATAATAGAATCCAAGAGCAATTTTACTGGAAAGGTATGAGAAGCGATATTGAAGACTATGTAAAGAAATGCAAAGCTTGTCAAGAAAATAAAGCGTTAAGACAAGTACACAGAGCCCCTATGGAAATTACTTCTACATCTACAGCCCCGTTCCAGCGAATAGCGCTAGATATCGTAGGTCCCTTGCCCGAGTCTGGTCCTGCAAAACTCAAATACATACTCACCTTACAAGATGATCTAACTAAGTATTCTGTAGCTTATCCTATACGCAGCACATGCGCTGAAGAAACTAGTGACTGTCTCATTCATTTTATTTCCCTTTTTGGAATCCCTAAATCAATACTTACCGACCAAGGAACAAATTTCACATCCGAACTTTTCAAAAGTACATGCCAATTTTTAAAGATAAAGCAGTTATGGTCCTCACCTTATCATCCGCAAACTCAAGGCGCCCTAGAACGCAGCCATTCAACTCTAAAGGAATATTTAAAATCATTCATCAATGAAAATCAGGACAATTGGCCCACATACGTTTACACTGCTATATTAACTTACAATACTACAACACATTCAACTACTAAATTCACTCCCTACGAACTTGTGTTCGGACATAAGCCTTTCATCCCAAATTCTATATATGAAAGTAGTCTCAGTACCACGTATACCGACTATATTAAAATGCTTCAACACAAGTTGAAATACACCCGTGGTAAAGCAGTAGAAAACATTTTAAAATCGAAAGAATCTTCTAAATCCTACTATGATTCCCGTGCAAAAGCACCTCCACAATACAAAATAGGTGACTATGTCTACCTCAAAAACCATCTAAGACTTCGTAAAGCAATGTCACCCCTTTGGAAAGGGCCATACAAAATCATTAAAGTCCACAGTAATCATACAGCCACACTCCTTATTAATCGACGTCATGTCACACACCATTTTGACCAAATTAAACCTGCTCAAATTAATTCATAAATGAGACATATAATTTCAACATTATAAGTTATGTTTACACATACTATATGTTGTATACAAAAAATATATATATTCATTATCATATGACTAGTTATTAATATGAAAACATATTATAGTTATTTTTACTTCTATTAAGTTAACATTTACTCAATTTTATTTCAGCATCACGATCAATGCGCAACAAGACTTTGTCCAGCCGCTTCCCTCTGGTTCCGGCATTTACTTCGATAGACTAGGAAAACTTAAAGTTATTAATGGTGAATTGAATATAATTAATCACCTAGATATATCTTTTATAAGTACTCACATTCAGAATATCGATCAAACCTTAGATACAGTTAGACATCTGTGTCAACAAACAGACATACTACAATGTAAGAATATACTGTCTCCTCTGACAGTCCGCTTTAATGACATTAAGCGTGAATATAATTCTATTTCCCATTTAATAACTAAGCGTAATAAGCGTTCAGCTTGGTTTAGTGGTATAGGTACTATGTTCAAACATATTTTCGGTACTCTTGACGAGGACGACGCCTTAAAATACGATTCCGCAATTGAATCTGTACAAAACGATGAAAAGAAAATTGCACAATTAATGAAAGAAAATATTTTAATTACAAACTCTACATTAAACTCGTATAAACAAACCATTAATCAATTAAAAACAAATCAACATATTCTTTATAATTCTATTAATCATTTAATGAATCAAACAAATAATGTTACTAATATAATTTATAATATATCAAAGGTCCATTCCATAGTAACTAGCCTCGAAAGCTCTCTACTTACCTTATCATTCCAGTTGGAAGATTTAATTACTGCTATTCTACTCAGTAGCCAAAACATCCTGCATCCAAACATTCTTACGCCCACTCAATTGTACCGCGAGCTCGTTGATAACGAGAGGTACCTGTCTAGAGACACTGGGGTTGCGATTCCAATAAGTTTAGAGAATATTCATTTAATTTTAAGTGTATGTCATGTAGCATGCTATTATTATAAGAATAAGCTCGTATTTGTTTTACAAATACCCCTTGTCACTATTGACGAATTTCATTTGTATCATAATTTAGCTTTGCCAATTCCTCATGATATTCATAATCCTAATACTTTTAGTTTAATTTTACCTTCTAGTTCATACACTGCTATCTCTAAAGATAAGATTAGCTTTTGTAATTTAGAAACTTTAGATAAGTGTAGGACGGTTACACCTGAGTTCTATCTGTGTGAAGTGTCGTTAATATTGCTAACGAGTGGCAACCCTACATGTGAAAGTGAACTGCTAACAAAACCTATCAGTGCTATTCCTGTACAGTGTAAGACCAAAACAATCTACGGTGAATTAGACATTTGGAAACCACTTATGAACAATCAGTGGATTTTCGTGCAATCCCGTTCTAATAAAATATCTGTTGATTGTGGCTCGGAATTACGAGAAATTATTGTGTTCAGCACAGGTGTACTGCATACACCGGAACAATGCACAGTGTATACAAAGAGTACCAGACTCATATCGTCTAACAATATTATTAATATTACTATTCCTATTCCTATGTTAGATTTTAATATTATAAATGATAAGTGTTGTAAACAAGACAACATATCTCATATTTCAAATAATATAACTCCTATTTTACTTCAAAATATTAATTTAGATGATTTGTCTTTGAATAATAAAAATGATAAATTGTTTTCAAATTTAAATAAAATCATTGAACAAAAACCTATTCTCGTAAAGTATGAGACACATTATGTTATATTAACTTCTTTTATATCTTTAATTGTAATATCTTTTGTAATTTTTAAGTTTTGTAAAATCTTGTTTAAATTTAAGAATAAGTTTGTAACATCTACTAATCTGACTCCTACCGACAATGACAGTAGTAACGAACAACTTGAAAGCTCGTCCATACCGCTACCTCGCTTAAGAGAAATTGTTTAACTCCCTGAACTTCGGTTTCATCCCCGAACTTCAGTCTTCCGCGGGGGGTTGTTATACCCCGTCAATGTATAGAGTTTGGCTGACGAGACTGCTCTCGTCAGCATATTATCATTCATGGTCTGGATGGAAGACGGCCATCCAGTCAGTCGGGTCTCAGAGTCGGTACGGGTCGGAAGACAGACTCATTTTCTATTTTCTAATTCCATAATTATACTAATTCTATTTCCATTTTCTATATTATAAAGTTTAAGTTTAAAAAGTCTTTTTTTAAAAAGCCTTTCACTGAATCCCGTATAACAGTTCCCTATTTGGAACTATGTACCATATTTAAGTGTCAAATTCCTTTCAAAAACACATTCCCTTTTTTTAATAATTAGCTTAAGATATAGGACACGTACATAGTACGAATCTCGATATCAATTCAAATCTGAAAAATCAATGAAATGTGAAACATTCATCAATTCTACTAAATCATTAACCAATGACATTTATAATTAGGTCAGTATAGGTAAGAACCGGTTGCTAATTCCAGTTAATGTAATGAAACTCGTTAAACGCAGAATTACAGAAAATACTGTGACTTCACAATTTTACCTAAAAGGGTAAGGTCACAAACTCTTTAAGCTCGCATTAATAAAATAATTAAATTCTGCACTAACTATGCTTAATTTCATGGGTCTAAAAAAGTTTGTTACTCCTTACATCTACTATCGGCCTGTGAAAGTCTCGTTAAAATAGGTCCAACCGTTTCCGAGATTAGCCGGGACAAACAGAGAAACAAACAGTGAAAAATTTATAAAAATAAGTCATTTGTGAAGGTACTGTTTATACGTACTATCGTTATACATTAAATAAAAAATTGTTAATTTGGAATTACAAACATACACATTTAAAAAAAATATTTATCTGTTTGTATCGTAAATTAAACGCTTAATTAATTGTGCTACCTTAACGTGAAGACTTCTAAACATCAGAATTAAGAAATTATTGATTAAACATCAATAATTTTTACCAGTTAAGGGTTTTTTAAGGAAAAGTGTTCGTGCAATCCATTGAATGTATTGTCACTAAGTTTTTGAACATTACAATATGATTTATCACTTAAACATAACATTAAAAGTACTTTGTGAACAATATTATACTTGTTTTTCAACATGATTTCAAATAATAATGACTGGCTTAACGACAAATTGTTATGTGTATATGTGTGTGTATGTGTAAATATTAAACAAATTAATGGCATGTGTAGAGTTGTTTGCATTTAAATACCTGTTCTATCTATTCTAAAAATATTAGAATACCCTTAAAGGTAAATTTTCAAGTTCATATGCAAGTGTAAGCTTAATCATATTCGTACCAAATTTTCTACTACAAATAGAGTAAACTTTGTGAAATTAACTATGTTACTTCATTCAGATAACATCAGGTACGATGGTCAATTACTTATTGTAGTTAAAATTATTGCGCATATTTCTGTAGGGCACACTTCCTCCTTTGCTTAATAATCATCCATTTTTGAAAAGGAGAAATTTTGTCGTTTTGAAAACGCTGATCTACCTTTGTAACACAAACGTTTCTAGATGAAATGTAACGATTTATAATCTATACTAACAAAATGAATCCCTATTTTATTATATATTTAGTAAATGAAAAAATATAAGGTTTCTGAGAAATAAAGTATGAAACTAAATCTACGAGGGTGAAACCGCTTGGTACAGCCAGTAGCTATGTAATATATAGAATGGAAGACTGACCTCGTTCTAGAAGGTTATATGAAGGTTTTTTCTAAGATACGGGTCACTGCGGTGCTCCCTAATGAGCCGGTGTGACAGGACGTCAGCTTACAGAGAGAAAAACCATTATCTGTCGCTTGTCGGTAACGGCGTGACGCTAATAGTATCTTCACAAAATAAAAAAAACTAACTGAAGGCTAGCTCTCCTATCACACCAGTTAATATTCCACCTGAGACTAAGCATTGAGTTACAACTACTAAAAGTTCACTCATACATTCGCGCTGCAGCGTACTCTCGCGATGTAGTTTGTACTCTATCGGAGCGTGGGTGAACCGGTCGGCCTATGTGTGAGTGCACTTGCTGTGCGCCGCTTGTCTGAATGTTTGTCTCTGGTGGAATATTGACGTATGTGCTGAAACATCGGCGTAAACAGGTGCGGTACATATTATATACATAAAGCGTCACGGTACTACTGTAATTAGCCCGACTTGATCTAAGATCGTATGCGTACGTTTATGTGTACTCGCAAAGATACTCCACCAATGAAGGAAGACATCCTTTTGTTACCTTTCTCTTTTGTACCGTACTAGCAAAATCGCGCAATGACACATCTGATATCGCTTTTTCAGAGCAAAATTGGCAGGCACAAATTAATGTACAAATTGTTCTTTAAAATACCAAGACCGCTGTAAGAAGACCGGTCACTATGCAGCATAAGTATTCAAGTAGGTACCATTGCAGATAATATCATTGTAGAACCAATATCACTCCACTTCTTCTAGAAAATTATTGGACATTTTCACTGAAACACTCAGGTTCGGACAAACGTTACGGAAATTCAAATAATACTATTCCTATGGTTGTACGTTGTCTTTCTATATCAGTCAATCATCGTTTTTGATAGTCATTGGATTTACGTATTTGACTGACTGTTTTATAGGATTCAAAAGAATTAAAACAATGATTAATCAAGTCCGTAGTGGTAGCGGAAATACGAACAAGACAACGCAATTGTAAACATCTTCATTCCGCGCGGTCGATGGCGTTAATATTTGTAAATAACAATGCTTTACGTCGATTTATGATACCTAAATATACGCTGAATTTTTCACTGATATTTCAGTATCCAGCTTCTATATTTCCCGTTCCTTATATCAATTAAAATAAAATTAAATCCAACTTCGAAGAAGAGTTTTACTGTGAAATTGCTTAATACCCTTTAAATCATATTCTGCCTTTTCTTAGAATACGTGCGAGAATTTAATCTCAACGAAGACCCTTAAATTCAAGCCATGTTTATGATATATTATGTTTATTATGCCCGCATTGATTATTTCTCATCATCTATGAGATAGGACAGATGAATCCGGACAGATATATCCATGTCTGAGCTGAAAAGCACGGCAACTTCTTGCAACCAAATAGATTTTTTAATATACTAATGATTATCCATTATTTATTTTTATTTAGTCGGTCAGAGTTGACCAATGGTACATTCAAACTAAACTCTAAAGCCTGGATATCGTTACAAAAGAGGATGGATAAATAACGCACTATGATTATTCACGACATTGGTTGAAAACGTAAAGATAAGTTTTCGAAAATGTATAAGCATATCATAACATACAACCAATTAACGAATCAGTTATAATAATGATATATTATATAATATATTGAAACTAAGTATATAATTTGTATATTATTTATGAGCATGCAACTTAGTAGCGTATGCCGATAATGCTGAGGTCTAGATTTATTGGCACGTACATATCAAGCCTGACACATCCATTTGTTAAACACTACTGTATATATACTGTGTTTATTTCGTATAGTATAAAGAATAGTGTTAATAAATTAGTCCCATAGGTAAAAAATAAATTAAATTACAGGTTAAGTATGTTATAATATGTTAATGAATAATTTATAACATTATTCATGAAAATAAAATATAGATACAATTTGCGCAAATAATTGGATTAACAGCTAATGTATATGGCTAGGCTCTGCCCCGCGGTTTTACCCGCGTAGAGCTAATTTAATTGGTGCCCCGCGCAAAGGTAATGATTTTTTAAAAATAAATGTTAATCCATGTAACATTAGCTTCCTGCCAGGGTAAAATCAGTCCAGCCGGAACAAACAGACAGACAGAGATAAATTTAAAAAAAATGGGTTTTTCATGTCCGTACAGTATATATTTTCATATGCATTGAGTGAAAAGCTCCCCCCGTCCAATACGAGCAGGCGTACCGCAAGGATCGGTGCTTGCCCCTCTCCTCTTTACGCTGTTCACCAGCGACATTCCCAAGTTCAAGAACGTGGAAAGAGCGCTCTTCGCCGACGACACGGCTGTCTACACCTCAGGATATCATATATATATGATCCTCGCAAAACTCCAAACCGCCGTTACCACCTTGGGTAACTGGCTCACGAAATGGAGAATCGAGGTCAACCCTGATAAAAGCGCTGCCGTTCTCTTCTCCAGAGACGGCTCCAGTTCAGACCCAAAAACTCGACCCATCACGCTATTTGGCAAACCCATACCCTGGGTAACCCAAGCCAAATATCTGGGAGTGATCCTAGACCATCGCCTCTCATTCGGCAAACACACAAGAGCGGTACGCGCGCGAGCCGCTTTCGCGATTTCTCGCCTCCATTGCATGGTCAATGCACGCAGTAAATTGTCACTCAAGTGCAAGTTGAGAATTTACACAGCATGCATTCGACCTATTCTCACATACGGCAGTGTTGTCTTCGCACACATTGAGCCTAGCAAAATCCGTCCCTTCCAAACCCTTCAGAATCGATTCTTGCGCAGAGCAGTGGGTGCCCCAATGTATATGCGCAACAGTCAACTTCATGTCGATCTGAAAATTCCCACGATTAAACAGTTTATGAAAAAACTGTCCAAGCGTTATTTCGACTCTGCTCTCAAACATCCGAATCCCCTTGTGCAATCGGCCGTCCGATACAAACCTCTGCTTGGCGTCAAGAGAAGGCGACCCAAACATGTTCTGGCAGACCCTGATGATGACATCACGGTCCTTCAGGAGGCTAGATTAAAATCAAAGCACACTACACAAACACGCCCGCTGTTCCGTCCTCGCCGGCGAGGCTCGACGCGAATAAGTCGTAATGTTTCCCCCCGACCCTTGAATATGCCGGCCCGCGCCGAGCATGTAAATTCTAACCCCCAAACCATAAATAATCTACCCAGTCCAGCCCAGCTCCCTAGCTCGCGATCCAGCAACGCCCTAAGCCGAGGTCCGAGCCCCACTATGGGGCGCCCTTAGCTGTGTTGCTTAAATGCTTTGCGCCTGGCTGGAGGCTTTAATTAGTCTCGCCATTGTCCGGTTAAGCAGAAATGACTCCCGGAGTTTAATCTGCAAGAGACACCTCACAAAAAAAAAAAAAAAAGAGTGAAAAGCTGTTATTTGAAAATATTTATTCAATAAATACTTAATTATATATACAAGGAACAGTACTTTAAACTAATTAAAGGTAGAAAACTTGTCCCAAGTCGGTGTCTCTCGGGATCGTGCCAAGAAGGCTGGCAGCATTGCCACGTTGAATAGCAATGCTGATTCTCTGAGCGAGAAAAGCCCCAGCTCTCTTGTCACGAAAGGCTTCTACCAGTTATTTTGGAGTTACAAACAGACACTTAAATTTTATTTATCCGTATAGATTAATAGATTACGTCTTTCCAATTTGCATTAGGTACTCTTTAAACCATTCAAATAGGTCCAGCCGTTTTCGAATAACATACATTTGTTAAACAGAACATACGACGAACGAAAGCAAAAAGACGAGCTTGTTCTTGGTGCACGACTACACTCATATACGTATACGAGTACGTATACATAAACTTACTCTTATGCTGTATATCAACATCGTTTATAAAATCAATTAACTACAATCAACCACGTGACGCCAATTTATGATTTGCTGATATTCAGGCCATGAATCATTGGGTGCATTGCCCCAATAATAGAGATCTGAAGTGCCTCGTCTCGGAGAGATATTGGAAATGATATTAACATAGTTATAAGTTAACACTTAATTTTGTATGTATATGTTAGTTAGTGAAGTTCAAATTGCTGTAAAATAAATAGTAAATAGCAGTTATTTATTACTAGCGGACGTCACGCGGTTCCACCCGCGTAGTTCCCGTTTTTGTGGAAGTACGAGGATATTATATAGCCTATGTTTCTCGCTGATGATGTAGTTATCCATTGCTGAAAGAATTTTGAAGATCGGTCAAGTAGTTTCGGAGCATATTCAATGCAAACAAACAAACAAAAATCAATTAAATCTTTACTCTTTAAAATATTAGTGTTATAAGTATTTAACTTGGAGGTAGATTGTCTTGTATGTAAAGTACCTAAGTACAAGCTTATTGGATGGCAAAATGTACATAATTTGTTGCCAAAAGCGACTGAAACCCATTAGGCAGCGCAACCTTGATTTCTTTTATTAATTGTGTTGATTGACATTGAGCCGTGTTAATTGATATTAGAGTCTCGTCGATTTTTATTAATTTCACATGTACACCTACGGCGCCGAGTGGATGTCACAGTTTTAAAACTCAAATCCATATTCATTATTATATGGGAAGTGTCCTGTTAGTTGTCTGGGGCCTTACCATGAGCTCTTATTGCCATGATAGTTTCACTCATTTATGAGACAGATGTATGTGACGGGCATACATCTGTCACTGTCGCACAACTGAATTAACATTGCAATAAGAGCTCATGGTAGGGCCCCAGTACCTTAACATGTTTTCATGATTAACTTTGATGGCGAAATGCGTTACCAAGTGACGCTGTCAATTGTTAAAGCTGTCAGTGTAATATTTTTTGTCATAGTTGCAAGCTCAGCAATAGTTTAGCTAAAAGAACATAGGCGGTTACTGCTAGTTGAAATGATGACGTCATCTGACAATTTTTAAATGATGCATCATATGTTTTACCTAAATTTACTTGAACTATTTGTTATGGTCAACCCACCGAGTATAATGAATTTTTTTTGCGAACTAATTCGCGGATAAAAGCAAGTTAAAATATTAAAACAGGTATTATTTTCCATCATTTACACGAATCGTTAAATCAGATATGATATGTATTTAGATAGCCCAAGGTTCTTTAGAATCCTGGCTCGGGTAATTTGTGATAAACCTTTACAATTTAAATCTAGTGGGGTCTAGTAAGGTCCAAGTGTTGATAACTTCTGACCTACAATAATATGTATTGTCACTGTCTCAGATTTAATTAGTGAGTGACACATTTCTGTATCTACACGTGAAATATGTAAGCAATTAAAATCATCTCGTCAGTTATGTTTTGTCTGTCGATATTAATATTCAAGCATCGGTCACGACAACAATAGAATATATTGTACTTATTACTAGTTGTGCCCCGCTATTTTACTCGCGTAGACTTCATTTCATTTAGTAGAAAAGTAAAGTTTTTTTTAAATATAATAATCAAAAGTTACTCCGAATAACATTAACTAACTGTCAGTGAAAGTACCGTTTAATCGGTCCAGGGGCCCAACCATGAGCTCTTATTGCAATGATAATACAGTTGTGCGACAGTGACAGATGTATACACGTCGCATACATCTGTCTCAGAAATAAGTGAAACTACCATGGCAATAAGAGCCTATGGTAAGGCCCCAGGCTTTTCGGAGATTAGCAGGAGCAAACATACAGGCAGAGTTTAAAACTGTTTTTTTAATGTGAGTATCGTACATTCTTTGAAATGAATTTAGTGAAAAGCTGCTAATTTGAAATTACAGATAGACACATCAATTTTATTTATCTGTGTAGATGAACATATGGCTAAATGCCGCGAACGTGCGAAGAATCCGTGATCAAAACAACAAGGTCTATGATAAACTGCATGTCCGTATTTATGTATAATTCCTCCGTGGATGCAGAATGTATATTAACATTAATTACGAATCAATATCGATGCTTCTCCGTTTACCTCCTTCGATACCACACTGACTGTTGCGATGTATTTTCCAATAAAATTTATATCTTGTATATGAAAAGTTTGTTTGTTCGTTTGCTTGAATCTCAAGAACTACTGGTCCGATTTGAAAGATTATTTATTCTTAGACATATACGAAGGTTATATATATCATCGCGGTTAGACCAATAGCCGGCCATGAAATTTAGCTTACGTGAGAGAAACCGAAGGGCGCAACTAGTGAGAGGTTAGTCTTAAATACTTATGTCCCATGATTATGTAATTATCGAATTTTGTAACAAATTTCTGTTTTTGTAACAAGTTTCTCGAGACAGTGTTAAAGTTGCGTATTTAAAAAAACTGGGTCCTTACCATGAGCTCTTATTGCCATGATAGTTTCACTCATTTATGAGACAGATGTATATGACGTGCATACATCTGTCACTTTCGCACAGCTGAAGTATCATTGCAATAAGAGCTCATGGTTTGGGCCCTGAGGGCCTAGTGCGAGTTTTTCACTGTCGTCGTCACAAGTCACCGCGTCAAAGTTAACGTAGATTCATATGGGATCGAAACAACGCCTCTGTCGGCCTAAAGATGACACTATTGTGAGCCCATACAAATCTGCGTTTACGTCAACGCGGTGACTTGTGACGGCGATTTTAAGAAAACTTGCACTAGGCACTCTGGTCATGATTTCAGCACTATTCCTAAACATTTTATTAGAACCTTAGTGAAATACTGTCTACTTAGAAGTAGTGTTGGTGTGTGTTATAAACATTCTATATCAAACTAGTTTAGATGCAAAGCGTAGCATACCTATTTATTATTCTGATGGCAATGTTTCATTGGAACTAATGCTGTTATTTACGCAGTTTGTCGCAGATTGAAAATATAATATTTATGTATTATTAACATAGTATCTCTTAAGATTTACTTATATTTCGTCTGAAATCCTTAGACACCTTGTTTAGGAATTCGATTTATTTTGTCACTGGTCTAGTGGTCTCAAAACGCTCCTTCTGATTTCGATCCTCGGGTCGGCCAAAATGTTACTGGGGTTTTCCGTCTGTAATTCCCCAGTAGCAGCCCGGAGTCTGGATTAGTGCCCGGTTAAATGGTGATAAGCTCAACCTCTATATCATGGGTCTTAAACATAACTGGTGAAATGTGGAGCTACATACACCTCTGCCTACGCCTCTATTCTCAGGCGTAAGCATATGTTTATGTATGTAATAAAACTTTAATTAAATTCCTGCCATACCTTGATATAACCAAGCCATTCCTTCAATGTAGGTATTGCCTTGTCATAGTTACCAACTGATAAGAAACACACTCGGCCTACACACACATATTTTTTACCTATTAACTTTTTGTATAGTACAGTAACTAAGTACTTTTATACATACATTATTCTTATTAAGATTTTTCAAGCTATTCCTCATCAATTCAGCTATTTGCCTGTGAAAATCCTGCTAAATTCAGTACAGTCGTTTCAGAAAATCGCAAACAGACGACGGAAACAGTACCGTATATACTTTCATTATGCATTTAGTAAATGGCACTTTACATTACAGACACTTTATTTTATTTATCTATATAGATAACACTGTTTTTAAAGGGCTATCATAAGATTTTTCTCTTCTCCAATTCTATGCAATACAACTGTGGGTTAAGCACTTCCAAAATATGTCTGAAACCTTCTTCCTCTCCAAAGTTAAAGGCTAGTTTCCGAACCAGTGATAAATTCCTCGACATTAATAAGTGCCTTACCAGGGCCTAAACTGAATAAATCATTTTCATTTTCATTTTCAGTTTACACAGTAAAAATCTTAATATAATTTATGCTGATTTTAAATTAATCAATCAACAAGTAATCTATATGTATTTCGTTATGACGGTTCATTTGACTGAGTTGTAATGTTAACTCATTTGTTAGGTACGGAACCCTTAGTGCGCGATTCCTTGCACTTATCCGGTCCGATATAATGTATTCAAAATGAGATGTAACAAAAACTGGCTGTAACTTGATTTTGGAATGTTATTGCTCCCTGTTATTTATTGATATGATCTCATTGTCTTTGTTTACTAGTTGTAATTTATTAACCTGTATTTTTGTATTAAGAGTATTTATAATAGTGCCTAATAGCATGAGTGTAATTTGGATCAATACGTGGATATTAAATATATTTTTGTCATTTACAATGACATTAAGTCATGTGTCTTTGTCACTGAGAAACGCCTCAGTTTGGGCACGATTGTGTCATTTTTAGCACTTTAAATAAAATACCAAATATCATTCCATTGGTTGTATAGTGTAAGTTGCGTCGCTCAGACTTGAGAGATAAGTTATATTCAGCAAGTCCCGGTATTTCCTCACAATAAAGTTTAACCGAGCGTTGAGCGCTATTGCATAGGATCATTCATTATTATGTCTATTATGTATCCATTCGTATTATTGGAAACAATAGCAACAAATCACTTTATATTCTGTAGTGGTACAGTCATGATCATAAGTAGATAACCATTGTACAATGCTGAAAGCATTATGATTTGTTTCAAATTATTTTTGGCCAAATATCGACGTCTTATTCTTATTAATCACGTATAAGTTATGAGCAATGTTATGCAATTATGATTTATGTTCACTTTTGAATTGTAGTTTGGTCTTTATTATGTATAGAAAAATGTATATTTATAAAAATAATATAAAGTATTCTTTAAGTGGGTTTAGTATTTTTATAATATTAACGTTAAGATAAACACATTCGGGAATATTTTTTCATTTGGCACTGTTTGTATAAGTGTAAAAATATGAAATAGTGTGAGTACCGTATTTGCACAGTGCGGCACCATTACAATTATATTTATTACGTTTAGCCATCTGTTTAAATTATTCATACATTGTTGTTGATATTCTCCAAAACAAATTTAAGCCAAAACATGTGCTATACACAGGACTTACTATTTAAAATTGGTGCGTGAATTGGGCATTTAAACAGTTTAGTTTTTTTACCGACGCGTATCAGCCTTACAATTATCTGCTGGAGAAATATCCTTTACCTACCGACAGTTTATATGGAAATCTGCTACAGAAATGGAAAAATGGTTAAGTAGTTTACCTGGAAAAACAAGCAGAATGTAACTCAGATATACTTATTATCAAGCTGCCCTTCCCATTCAATTCGTTCACTGAAAATGTGCAATTGATTGCAGTTAACATAAAACATTTGTTATATTTTTTTCAAAAAAAATACCAAATAAATAATATGCAAACGCCATCCCAGAAGGGTCCCCGAAGGTGTAAGCAGAGGCGTTGTAACAACAACGCCCACATTTCACGGAATACGATTAAGTACCAACATGACAGTCCATCGTCATCTCTGGCAATTGCCTGCACTAAGAAGTAATTATACTTCGCGCCTCGTCCTCGAGATTAGTATACAACTTGTAGTAACGCGTAAGTGTTACCACTCCAGCACTTATTTGAGAGATATTTTATACCTCCTTTTGAAAAATATTATTTATTTTTTACTGTCGGGTAGTTTGTTCACCTCTGCGTCGTCCTCAGTTTGTTACTCATTCGCATTTTAGTGCTCAACCACTCTAGACGTGTCTTCGTGATCTCACACTTTTAAAATTATAATAAGTAATCAATGTTAATAAGTGATTAAGTTTTACATGCCAATTTACACAAGGCATACAAAATCAAGTGATATAATTCTTCATAGGTTATCGAAAACAAGCTGGTTAAAGTTATTATGTGTCTCAAAAAAGACATCGTAAGCAGGTATGTACAACCATTTTATCCACTAATAAACGTTTTCTACGTGTTATTGTTATTTGATAAGTTTCAAGGCTTATCTTATTATACATAATAGTTTACCGGTCGTTCCCGAATCGGTCGACTATTTAAGCCACTGATGCTTAAATCACCTTTCATAGATGTAAAGGCCAATATATAATACTTATTTGCATTACGTAATGTGTTTTTTCCATGTGCATTTCATACGTTTTTTAAATTACGTGAATAATAAAACCAGATGTAGGTACCTTACCTACATTTATTTTTCTCACGAAAAAAGTTTACCTACGTTTCGTGCAAACGAACTGCAATATGTAACGTGTGCTAATGGTGGATCTTTTACCACCGCATTGTATATAACCACGTGTTTACGTGTAATCATGGAACGATGTACAAACAAGGTGAACAGCTTACAATCATGGAACCGGGACTGCCGTGGGAGCCATTCACCGGCTTTGCATAAAACCACCATGCCAGAGTCAAAACTGGATGAATCCTTTTCTTTTTCATGTACATCAACATCTCACACATGGCCATGCATACGGATCTGCTTTTGAGTTTTTTCATCGCATCGTGTCTCCACACGTGAGGACATTCACCTACCGGCCTAGATCTACACGTATGGCCATGCTCACGGGTCTGCCTTTGGGATTCCCTTGCATAGTGCCTTAATACGTGAGTACTTGCATACGGGTCTACCTCTGGGATTCCCTCGCATTGTACCTACCGGCCTAGATCTCCACGTATGGCCATGCTCACGGGTCTGCCTTTGGGATTCCCTTGCATAGTGCCTTAATACGTGAGTACTTGCATACGGGTCTACCTTTGGGATTCCCTCGCATTGTACCTACCGGCCTAGATCTATCTACACGTATGGCCATGCTCACGGGTCTGCCTTTGGGATTCCCTTGCATAGTGCCTTAATACGTGAGTACTTGCATACGGGTCTACCTTTGGGTCTCCCTCGCATTGTACCATACTGGCCTACCTACACTCATATGGCCATGGATACGAGTTTGCCTTGGGGCCTTCCGCATCGTACGAGGACATACCTGCCAACCAGCCTACAACACAAGCAAGACTGCCGATGGAACGTTACAACAAATATGCAGCAACACAAAGATACAACCGGGAATGCTTTCCGGCTGATGTGGATTGTAACCTGGAAATATCTAGGTAATCGAAAATATTCATGTGAGTGAACATAATTTATTTAGCTATTAGCTATATAAATATGCCTTTCCTAGTATATGTACAAGCAAAGGTCATAATTGGACAGCCATTAAAACTGTTTCAATACAATTACTTACTATACTAGATGTAAACCTGCAGGTAGCCCTTCGATAAGAAGGTACTTTTCTCAAAAAGAGCATTTATTTTAGACAGTTTTCTAAATGATCTGATATATTCATCTCAAAGCATTCATTTACCTGTTTTGAACTTCTTAACTGTAAATAATTTGGAATCTACCTGGTACTTAGGTACCTGTTTTTTCAATAGGTATGCCTTATTGGTTGAAAAGATCATGCAAAACATAGATTGCTAACAATAAAGAAGCAACATATTATAAACCTAATTGGTATTTGCCTACCGTCATGATAACGAGCATTACAAATTACCTATTATAGATAAAAAAGTTTATCAATAGGAAATAAGAATACCGTAGGTGTTCAATCCACCTACTAAGTGCAAAAATCTAAAAATAAAGTTCTTACAAACCTATCGAACATTTCACTAATGTACAATGATCAGGTAGCAACAGGTTTTTTCCTGTTTTATTTAATACCTGAATCGAACATGCACCTTATGCCTATAATATAATGGTTTACCAAATTTTTTTATTGTACCTATTACATTAAAGACTTTCATTCAGGTTAACCTACAAAAATTTTATTTTACAAAACTTCGCTGCGCGTTTAAATAAAACACCATTATAAATGTTCATGGTATAAGATCTGAGTAAATTTTTCAATCTCTATTTCAGACATCGTTACAAATTCTTAACGACTAAAAAAGCCTTAGGTACTTAATAAAAAAGGAAATCACCCCGGCTATGGCAGGTGAAAAGTACCTTAATTTACCAAATTACTTGTTTGCTTGTTGGCGTTGTGGTTAGCAAGTTCGCCTGCCAATCACGAGGTCCCGGGTTCGATTCCCGGGTCGAGTCAAAAATATAAATTGTGTTTTTTCTCTCAAGAAATTCACAATAAATGCCCAAAGTTGGCAGTGTTTACACACCCGTGCCTTGGAAAGCACGCTAAGCCGCTGGTCCTACGCCTGATCTCTCTTAGATCGTATCGTTTTGCCGTCCAATAGGACTATGAAAATAAAGGAATAAAGATAGCACCAGTGTTTACGCACACACTTGTGCGCTATGATTTCTCCTACACAGCTGGCTAATCCCCGTTGAGATTAGCCGCTGTAACCGAACATTGTTAAGAGACCATTATTATTATTATTATTACTGATCCAGCGATTATGTGCACATATTAATTCATTTTGAAGGTAATTTGAGTTAGATTGGTTAATCTAGACAGTCCCTACTTGCTAAAATAGCAAAATAAATTTCCTGGGCCCGTATGTTTGTTGCCCCTTATTAGGGAATATAATGAATTAAAATCGAACCTTGTAAAAAAAAAAAAAAAAAAAATTGTATGAAATTATAGGCAATATTGCACATCAAAAATCAATCAACCGATGGTAAAGAGACACAAGTCGGATTGCTTCATAGGTACCTATTTTGACCTAAGACCAAAATTTAATTTTCCGATAAAATTGAAACCTTGTTTTTAAAGTAACAACTTAAAACAACAATAGCTTACCATTCAATCGCGTCAGCATTCTCTCAACTATGGGGGGCATTAGCGATGATACTACCTAAGAACTGATAATATTATAAATAAATACTCAATTATTTTGGTGTAACATACTGAAGCGCTTACTAGCTGGTTTATGGCTTATGATTTATTTTCGTTCCGTGTAACAGAAACGGATGCAAAATAGAAGCAAAAGCAAATTATATTGAAGCACTACGTTATCAATCGTACTAAAATATACATGTATACATAATCATATACTTAATGCATTCCAAACATACAATGAAATCATCTCATGAAGTTACAAAGAACGAGTATGATTTTTAAATGTTGCATAGGATAGGTTAAAATTGACAAGTCCTTAGCTTTTTGGTCAGCTGATTAAATATTGTGGATAATGAATATTCCAATATTCAATAATAGTATTTATTTCCTACTAATACTTTCATGTTTGACACAATACACCAATCTTAATAAGGCTCATATAATCTCCGTCATTCAATTCCTTTCAAACACTTTCCTGAAATTTGTGTTCCCGAAATAGGTATGCTACCTATTTCGTATATATATTTAATGTAATCTACAGAATCATTAAATAATAACAACCCTCCGAAAAGAGTAGGTACGAGTACATACTAAACAAACTCACTCGAGGTGATAGACGCACGTCTACCTAAAAAACCGAATTTTCAGTTCTCACCTAAGTACAATAGGTACTTACGACTGCTTTTAATTAATGTAAAGAATAGGTCAAATTACTTTGGTGCAAATATTAAATATACACTTTATGTAAGTATTGTACTAAAGGAAGTAAGTACATACCTTAGTACCATAAGTTATACTTACAAATATCGTTGGTTAAAAACACTAGCAGTAGGAATTGGTAATACACGAAGAGCTAGTGAATACTATATTAGAGCTTATTGCTCTTTTAAATATATCAAGTCAATAACATCTGGTTCTCCTATCAAGTTAAATTTGCTAACTGTAGTATATCATTGGAAATATACATCTCGTGGGTAAAGTCTAAATATTTTCCTATTTTCTTACCAGGTAAGAATAACTTAGACACCATAGTTTTTTTTTTCAAATATTACTGTCAAAATATCTATATACTACATTTTAAAACAGGTTCATAAAAAGCTATTAATCCAGATTGATGGTTAAATTGTACTTAATTATTTTTATAATTAGGTCTTATTTTTTGTTCTTTGAATTTATTCAGATTTGAATCATTATTGTACGTTTTCAGGACACTAATAATTATATTTAAGATTGTTCTTATAAATAACACTTTGCTTTAAGTGATTCATTTGAAATTTGCAAATAATCTTATTATGTACCTAATTCATTAACGTTATTCCAATTTAAGCTCTCAAAATCTACAAGTTGTATACTAATCTCGAGGACGAGGCGCGAAGTATAATTAATGATTAAACGAACTTACCTGTAAGTGAAGTTCTATCATAATTATACGAGCGCCTCGTCCGAAGAGATTAGTATAAACCCACCCTCCCGGTGGTGTACACTCCTCCCATCCTTTTTTTTTCCAAATATAAAAAATGGTAAAATGAAAAAAAAAAAAAAAAAATTGAATAACTTACTTAAAGCAAAGGTCTGTAATGTAAATCATTTGGTATTGTTTTTACGTTTTTAATTATTATTTTTTACACATGCATGCTGATACAATTTTCACTATTGTGAATAATTTATGATGTTTTTTTTTTTGTAATTATTATTATTTTACTGTGTAATGAAATGTACATGATGCCAGCTGAGTTTCTTGCCGGTTCTTCTCAGAAGGCTAGTTTCCGAACCGGTGGTAGATTCCTCGACGTTCATAAGTGCCTTACCAGGGCCTAAACTGAATAAATCATTTTCATTTTCATTTTCATTTTTTTCTGTGTATAATGTGCGCTTACAGTTTCAGTTTCCAGGCTCTAAACTAAATGAGTAACAAACTGAGGACGACGCAGAGGTGAACAAACTACCCGACAGTAAAAAATAAATAATATTTTTCAAAAGGAGGTATAAAATATCTCTCAAATAAGTGCTGGAGTGGTAACACTTACGCGTTACTACAAGTTGTATACTAATCTCTTCGGACGAGGCGCTCGTATAATTATGATAGAACTTCACTTACAGGTAAGTTCGTTTAATCATTAATTATACGTCATCGAATTACTTCTCAGACATATGCAGGTTTCCTCATGATGTTTTCCTTCACCGTAAAGGACGAGGAGTGAAATTACTGCATTAAGTTTTTTAGAAAAACTCATTCGTGCAGGTCGCTGGTATTCGAACTCCACCGGCCACCACGGCTTATTTTGTCAAAATTAACTGCATATGCGGCACTAAAATAATCCATCATAGTACAAAGCCGGGAAACAAGGCTAGTGTATTATAATATTTTTTAAAGATCAAGTATTAACCTATTGCGCTCAAAGTCATACACATAAATTTTAACGAAAACAAGAAAGACATTTTTAAATCCAGGACCTTCAAGCGCAACATGAGAACTTACACTATATTATTTAAAACTTTGTTTCCAAGTAATACTTAGTATTATTTTCCTGCATAGCAAGGTTACTTATGTTATTTTGTATGTGACAACATTATTATTTTATTGCACTATTAATTTAAGTGTATTTTCATTATTGGTTAAAACCACAAAATTTCTGATGGCACTTATCGTGGTAGACGTCAGTGGCGTACAAATTATTAAAGAACAAGGTTTTTTTTTCGAACGAGAAATGATGAGTTATTTATTCAAAACAATGGAAATTTATTACGCTATTGTTAAATTATAAGCATTTTTCAAGGTGATCATTCATTTTGCTTACTAATTAACAATTTATATAGTAAATTAGCAATATTTAAATTCATTTAAAGTCGACAGAAACTCGATATTGAATTCCTGAAGGAGAGTAAAACATTATTAATGGCGCCAGACGGGTGAGGTCTCCGACGGGTCGACATGGCCTTGAATATAATCCAGTGTTTAGATCTTCATGTCTAGTTTATTCCTCGGTGCGTTCAATCAATCTGCGGTTTGGCCATGTGATTATTAGTGAGCTATTAAAACAAACAGATGGAGTCTTCAATACGCGAGTTTTTAAAACGCTTTGTTTAAACCGATGATGGTAGGCCCCCTTATATCAATAAATTAGCCTACGCTAGATACCAGGGCTGGACATAACTCTCAACGTCAATTAAACAATGACGAGGTCTATTGTCCAACATATTTTTAAGTGATCAAAGGAAACAAATTACGGACGTGTTCCAATAAAAAAAAAAGTTAAACGTACTTAGCACTGATCCGTGGAAAAGCAGACTAGACCCGCCTCTTCGGAGAAGGGTTGATTAAGAGTACGAAAAGTGTTATTTTTTTATCAGCTTACTACTATGATTACACGATTTGAATCCTAATGCGATCCTATTTCATTTCAAATTCTGACGTGTTTATTAAAATTGTTTTGAAATCTTGTGTGTAGGTTACAAGGTTCTATTTGCAAACGCCCATTCCGTGTCGAGCAAAGAAAAAAGGTACTGAACCAGTTTTTTTATGAATATACATTTATTTTAATTAGGAGTCTTAGAAAAACCTCGTCGCGACTTTGTTAGTCATTTACACTTGGCAACAGTGGCCTCAAATTGCTGATGGTCACTCAATCCAGTAGAATTGTCTAGATTACTTTTTTATCTATCAGTCTCATTTTTATTTCGAGTTTTGTATTTAATTGTCATGTTGTTAGTTGTATTGACTTCGTGCTGTAATACTTTTCCATATAAGAAGTAGATGTGCTTACAAAGTATGGAGATAGTATTTTTATAATTATAATAATAATAAAATTTTAGCAGGGATAACAATGGGTTTATAAATAAGTGTTGCAAGCGTTCATAAGCTACAAAAAACATATAAAATTCTAAGCATCAAGTGGGTCTTTCTATTATGAAAAATCGACATGCATTTAATTCCACAATGTTCTAAATGTGACCGACTGAACAAAGTTACAGTGCAATTGCAAAAATACAATAATAACACTTGTACCAAGGTAGCAAATAAACCTTATAGTTAGTAAACAAGTAGATCAAATAGGTCAAGTGTATGATAACTGATAATTGATGACGCTGCACTTGCAGTATCATTCAACTTACAATACAATACAGATTATAATTATGACAGAATTGTATTTAATTATAATTGCGGTTTAAGTTTGTTCTACGAATCTAGTTGATTTAATACAGTACCGTGTCTGAAATTACTTATATTATATAATAGTTTTAACCACGTAGGATTAATAATAAACACTTTCTTAAATAAGCCTTAGTTACTCCTTAAAACATCAGCTATCTGCCAGTAAAAGTCTCGTTAAAACCACTCCACCCATTTCAGAGAATAGCCGGAACAACAGAGAGACGGAGAAATTTATTGAAAGTAGGTTTTTTTTGTTTTATATTAGTACCGTATTCGTATGTTTTTAGTGAAAAGATGTTTATTTGGAATAGCAGACAGACACTTAAATTCTATTTATCTGTATACTAAAGCTAAAGGCAAATTTGACGTCGACTATGACCAGCCTTGACGGCAAATGCATTGCACCAAATTACGCTGACAATTGACTAATTTCGATGTCTGAGATGTTGATGATAATGCTAGCAGTGATGACGTCACCCGATAATTTTTAAATGGTGCAATATTTTTGTACCTAAACAGTTCTCAATTCAATTTGTTATAGCTAAAGACAGTTGAAGCAGCCCAGGCTAGCATTCCGTCAACGGCTTCATCCTTAGGTATATTAGAAGAATAGATCCCTGATCGTTGGACACTATAGCCTATTTTTATGTAACTCTATGGTAATTGAATTTATAAAACTGGTCCAATAGTTTTTGAGTATATTAGTCGACGTCGCGCGGTTTCACCCGCGTAGTTTCCGTTACGGTGGGAATAAGGGGATAAAATATGGCGTATATTACTCGCTAATAATGTAGTTATCTATTGCTGACAGAATGTTTAAGATCGTTGCAATAAAATGTGATTCAAGTCGAGATTGGAATAAAGTTTTCTGCTTACTCTGTTAAGAGGACTCGATGGAAATGGTGATATAAAATGAATAAAATATGTCTACATTACTTCAGAATAGTTGCTATTACACAATAAATGAATAGTTGCTATTACACTATAATTTATGTAAATGGGAGCGTGGTTGGAAATAATTATCTACTACGTGATGACTCTAAAGATAATTGTCTATTTCGAAATTTATTGGTAGGTACCGTCGCTTTCATAAATCATTTTAATGACTGCTTTTTTGTACTATATGCTTTGCTCATCAAATGTAGTATTAGTTTAGTGCCATGGTATGAATCATATTATATTATTTAAATAATTTGTCTAATTAGTGTAATTGATGTTGTATGCTTTTGATTTATAAATAAATAAATAAAAGAAATAGCTGACCGAGAAAATATTTTTCTTAATGAAGTAGACGTCAGTGGTATACAAACATACACAAATTTATCGTTTTTAAAGGGAAAAACTTAATATTTACCAATGGAAGTCGTAAAATTACCATCGGTTCGGTAACTAACCGTCCAAGAGCCGTTCAGAAAGTCATCAGCCAGACATAAATTTAACATTTTATAAAATTGTAAAGTTTTTTTTGTATTCTCAAATGGTAGTGACAAACATATGAAAATCATATAATTATCTTAATAAAAATTATGTTTATAAGCCTTTTTCGCATTAACTGTACATTTATTTAATAAAGTGTAGAAGTAAGTATCTGGATTAGAGGGGATAAGATAATACGGATAATATGACGTATTAAAGTTACTTTGACAAGCCGGTCGGATTGTTGGTGACTAGCAGTGAAGCAAGAGTTCGATTCGGCATTAAATAAGTATGAGAATATTTTTTTGAGTTTGCGGACCTTGACCCAAGTAGGTTTACCATATTTGTACCCTCAAATGATAATTGGACTTGTCATCCTTGCAGTGCGTACATAAGTTCTGAGTCTACATAATACGATTGTTAAGGTATTAGTTTACCTGTCAGTACGTTTACTTGATTCAATTTATATTTTCTATGCAGTTTACTAATAATACGCCAGTATATAAAGCTGACTAAAATACTAGCTACTAGTTTAATTTCACATGTTCTGAAAATAGGTCAGCAGCACATCGTCATTTCAATATTACAGCAGGATAACATATATAACGTAAGTATGGGACGTATATTGGCGATATGATATCAACATGTAGTAGATTAAATTATGGTAAAATTTGTTTAGAGCATTTTCAAGAACGTATAAAAAAGGGACATTGTTAATATGGGTAATGAGATCAATCCCATAATGGTACACTCGACACGCGCGCTAAGTGCAGTACACAAGTGCAAACACGCTGGTTGTGTGTCACCAACACGCGGTACGGTAGGTCACAGTCAACACAAAATATCACCAGAAGACAATGAACTTAGCGAGATATATAAATAAATAAACACACACTAACCACTGAGTGCTGCCATGTATTCCCTCCATTTGCGGCTGTTGCTCATTGTTGGTGTTCACACGCACTTTCCGTACTAACATTTATGTTCTGTGAGGGCGAGTTTATTACATACGGGTAAGCACTGTGTCGCGGCGCGATCGTTGTTGGAAGCGGACAAGAGCACGCTGTGGCATGCCGCGATGCCGCTCTAATATTAGTACGCCACGTGCTGTCCGCGTTTCGCCGTAAGCGTGAATGGTCTGAACGTGTTCTACAGACAATAATGTTCGGGTTTTGTTGACGGTTTCAACTGTCAACGTGCGCCAGTAGACGGACCGCAGCGGGGAGCCGCCGACATGCCTGCTGTCTCCAGCTCCGCTGATAAAGCTGCTATTTGCTTTATCATTCATTGGCGAGCGGCGGCCAGACTGATAACGTCACAATTCCAACAATCAAACCGCTCCATAGCTTCGATGCGAGAGCTCAGAGAATTGATTTACAAATGTAACCTGGGTGGAAGTTTCCTAGTGGCACTCTTGCTGTTGCTAAAAAAAAAATAGTGCTATATCTGAATCCTTACTTGTTGTATTAATTGGAAATGTCTTTGTTACCATTTAATGTCGGGAATGTTCTTTCTCGGTAGTCAAGCTGCAAAATTATATTAAGCAAAGTTGTTTCAGAATTACAATTAGCTTATAGTATACTCCTAAGTTTTATTTTAAACAAATTTATGTCAAACAAATAAGTTAAAAAACTAAAACCTGACTGCGGTGACATCACGCTCTAAAAAGTACGAAACATGACTTCCCTTATTCAAAGTGAAGTTTGGAGGATACATGTACACCGGTCGAAATCATAACCTTCCTTTTTGCTTTGCTGTAGTCACGTAATTAAAAACCAACTTTGTGTGGTATTGAAATGTTTTTCGCCTTCAATTATTTGCATTTGACGGCCTGATAGCCCATTGGTCAATGGCCCTGCCTGCGTAGGTTTAATCTTCGCTGGGCGCATTAAGTTTTAGATTCTTTTGTATGTATGAATATTTTATATTTTTTAGATTGTTTGAGTATTCGTCGGCTGCGCACACGACGTATGTGTCAAAGTCAGCGTTTTCGATAGGCTTGAGTGCCTTACAGTGAATGATCACAGAAATCCTTTGTCTGAAGATAGTTCAAAGACGGACCTATGCCTAGTCCACACATGTTCAGTAGTAAAGAACATGTCCATTCTCATCTAAAGGACTAGCTATTTATAGCTAATACCCTGGTTTAAAACGTGCAGGTATCACTACAGGGGCCTTACCATGAGCTCTCATTGCCATGATAGTTTCACTCATTTATGAGACAGATGTATGTGACGTGCATACATCTGTCACTGTCGCACAACTGAATTATCATTGCAATAAGAGCTCATGGTTGGGCCCCTGGGCGCAGTTAGTTATCTATAGGTTGACTTAAAAATATATTCTTTCAGAATCTGCGCATATGAGCCTCTGCACTCAATGCCGAATCACGAATTTGTTGTTCTGAAATTAAATTCAAGGATTTTGTTGATATGACATTTGATTGTATGATTGAAGACGATTATGTGCCAATTTGGCAGAGGGTGAGTCCATCGCCGTCTAAGGCACTAAACATACGTCTTTGAATTACTTCTCAGATATATGCAGGTTTCTCACGATGTTTTCCTTCACCTTAAAGCTTTTGGAAGGAAGGACCACTTTGTTAGAAAAACGCATTGGTACAAGGGTTACTACTCGTTTTCTCTGCCAAACGAAGCTTCGGCTGAAAGTTCATAAAGTTTCTACCACGGTTCTTATTCGTTTTAAAATCACGTTCAAACGTGGTCTGCTAGAAAACTCAGGTTTCTATGCTCTAAGCCTACTTTCATTAAATTATTAATAGAACGAAAACTTGTGGTTGTGGTGGTGGTTGATAAAAATAAAGTAAATACTGAAACTACGTTTCCGTCGTCGGTGGGATTAGAAAGTGCGCCGCTTGCGTAGCAGCTGACTTCTGACTACTCAAACCCCACGCCGCACTGGTACTCATATTGAATGTCATATCTAATGTAATTATAGAAATAAAACTGGCTAAAATAGTTCCTAAAATCTGCTTCAAATCCCCACTAGAGACTGTCACAGCATTATATTTGGCTACGATCCCCCAGGGGACTGTTGCGCCGACTATCGCACAATAATCCCCTATGAGTCCTATGACAGCGAAACCCGCTTCGATACACATTCAATGCAAGAAAATCAAACGGCTAACAAAACGAAATTATTATTTAGTGCACGGATTTTGTGATTGTTTTTGAATGTGTAAAGTTGTCTATCGCCAGCAATTTGATTCACCTTTTGAAAACTTCCGACTTCCATTCTATTGTTTGTAGTAGTATCGTAAGCTATCAATTACCAGTTCTAGCTAACCTGGCATTGTACACAGGTATAGGCTTTCTGTTAAATTACAAGACTTCATGTTTCATTGAAAATGAATAACTTAATTTGAAACGGGGCCAATAAAATGATTGTTCAGTTTATGATTTCACTAAAATTAAATTAATTAAGACGTAATTTTTTTTACAAAACCCCTTATAACAAAACATGGTTTAAACTAAGATTAGACCAAACTTGGACTTAAGCTATGTAAATAATGCATCCCATTTAAATCCGTATCATAAAAAGAGATAGAAGTACTACCTTTAAACTAAGGATTATCTTAGGCGATGTTTTGCAACAAGGGGCTTATGTTTAAATACCAAAGCAATTTTAACTCGATTATTTGTCACTCGCTGAAAAAAACTGAACTAGGATTATCATAGAAAATAATAGACAAGCCTTCAATATAATATTATGAATATTTTAAGACTTTTTGTGTACCATTTTTGTTACCTTGATTTTTTTTTGTTAATTGTTCGTGTACATCCTTTGGCTTATATCACATATTTTTTACTACTATTTATCTATGTAATCCATTTTTGTATATTTGATACATAGTCCACAAGATGTCAAGAATAGCTGTCAAGGTTGAGTAATCACGTCACAGACGCGTGCGCAATATATTATGATTAGTTGTAGGTACTTCATACTTTGGTCATGTCATGTTACACTTACTACTTACTTATGACTATGCGGATTATGTGCGAAGTACGATTCTTGTGTGTTAAACTCATTTGTATGAATATAGACGATAGCTTAAATGCTTAATTGTTATGTAATAAACTCATTTGTATGAATATAGACGATAGCTTAATTGTTATGTGATAAACTCATTTGTATGAATATAGACGATAGCTTAAATGCTTAACTGTTATGTGATAAACTCATTTGTATGAATATAGATGATAGCTTAAATGCTTAACTGTTATGTGATAAACTCATTTGTATGAATATAGACGATAGATTAAATGCGAACTAATTTCGTGAGAGAGCAAGGACACAGCTGACACAACATACGTGTGTAACAGTAACTTTTGAAAGCTATAAAAATAACAACAATATAAAACATAAACTATAAATATGAATATACAAAGTAGTTTTCAACAATGAGCATAGATTTTGCAGTGGATTTTTATCATCATTTTTCTTTGTGTAAATCATTTGGTTATTCACACGAGGTCATATGTCACTTCTTTTGTCAAGTTATGTGACGCATCTAAAGTACCTACTTTAATACATTGCAGCAATATATTATTTACCTACTAAATTGCTATTTCATATAAAATGGAGTCCTTCAACATAGTATGAATAAGATAATGAATATGCCAACCAAATTCATCAATTCATTTTTCCGATGCATTAATTTATGTTCCTAACAATTTTTACTCTTCCCGTGGAAGTGCATAACGTCGCCTCGCCCTAAAACGTATTCGTGTGCTGCGTGCTCAGACTGACATAAAGATTTTTTACCAAAAATGTGTGTGTCGGTTAGTATCTATATCAAAAACATTCTTGTATTATACGTAGATAATCCTACTGGGCTGGCTAGTGTAGACTAGCCGAGCCGATGTGTAAACATCTACATCTACACAGATGAAGATGTGTAGACTTGAAGTGTCTGTTTGCAATTCCAAAATGACAGCTTTTCACTAAAAAATTTTTGCATGCTACAATTTTTTTCTCTCCCTGTCTCCCTGTTTGTTCAGACTAATCTCCGAAACGGTTAAACCGATTTCAATAGGACTAGGTAAAGTCCAGTTAACATCGGTAAATATGATAACTAATGTTACAAGGAGTAAAATAGACAACTTTTATTAAAATAAACCTTTAGGGCTCCGCGGGACACCCATAAATTAATTCTATGCGGGTGAAACCGCGGGGCACAGCTAGTCTTAACTAAAATTATATCCATCATACATTTTCTCGTGGTATCTAATTTTACAAGAGTTACATACTAGGTAAGACTTTGAAGTCTAAAAGCAATTACCCACACCTTTGAAGACGGTTAACGCTTATTGGTCGTGTAGGCGATGCATATTGGATGTGGTCCGACCAAGGGCCGACACTAGTTAGTGGGACGAATTTCATTAAGGCCGCCCTAAAATGTTCAGAAAGGGATCAAAGACGAGCTACGGCACTCTCGCAATATCGAAATATTATGTACCTATATTTAAACACGTACAGGGGGCCAACTAAGATCGTTTAAGCAGCGCGTATCAATAACTCCTTAGTTTTGACGTAACTTTACAGTACAAAAATGAAACGTCAAAGCTCAAAAGTTCCCAAGGTTATGAGCCCGCAGGGAAAATGGTAGGGAAAATTATGCATTATTGTTTGTTTGTAGGTTTGCTGGGCATGATCTCTAGAGTTGCAGAACTGATTTAAAGAAGCTATATTATTCGTGTACCTATTTTTAATCGTACTCAAAAAAGTCCCTAGAATATCAGAACCAGGGGCTTACCATCATTGGCTTACCATTATTAGCAGAGTGTAATAAGAAATTCTGATATTTGTCGTTTTATTTTGGTATCGTAAAATTAACCATCATAGCTAAGATGTCCCTAATACGAGCTGATTAAAAGACCATAGTTGGTCCCCAATTCAAAATAGAAAATTTTTTTAGAAACTCTTGAATTCGGATTTGAAATAAATCAAATTCATTAAAGTAATCATCACCAGTCTCACGGGTAAATGGATATAGCGTTAACTTGTGTTATGCACAAACAAACATGCTTCAGTAAAGCAATTTATAGTCTTTGTGGCTCCATTCTCCAACTGGGCGGTTTTAATTAAAGTGCTGAGTGGTTACTGAATCATCTAGTTCGGGTTCGACCCCGTGTTGTGCTGTTTTATTTTGCCTCGCTCCCAGACTTGGCTTAATTAAGCTACCTTTTCATAGCAGTTCTATATGGCATTATGGCGTGCTCTTGTACTCTTGCTCGGAATATTTAGCGAATTTTTTACTATCTCCAACTTTTAGCCAAAGTATATTTCTCGTTGATGTTGTTAAAATAGCGGTAATGATTAAAAGTCAGAACTCATAAGAACCTTATGAAACTAAATACGGACAAGTACAACTTTGAATTTTCTTAGTTTTTTAATAAGCGCATTTTTTTGCTTCGAAGCTTTGTACTGGGGAAGAAAATTGGATCGGTATTTTAATAATTAAGTACTTGAACTATTTCTCAAGAATAAAACGAAAGTCAAAACTGAGTATTTAGAATACTTTTGGACGTTTAAGATATAATAGTGAAGATTTACCTTATCTAAGTATTTACATTTATTTTAACAAGACCATGACTGAATTCGGGCGTAATAAATATGGGCTTCAATATAACGATTCTGAATCACCTTAACAGGGTTTAAATTAATTATGATTTGATACTAGCATTCCATCCTACAAATCTATAGGTACAGATAATAGAATATTATAAATGTGAGTGTTTATTACGTTTTAACACGAAAACTACTTGTTTTTATTGATAAATAATTAAAAAAAAATACGAACAAAGCCGCGGGTGAAAGCTAGTTTTCAAATAAACAGTCGGGTCTTTGCGAAAAAAATATCTTATCAATTTTTTTTGAGTAAGATTTAAAAAAGAGTTCGATATGAATTCCAAGCGAAGCTTCAAGTTTAGAAGTAGCACGTTCGCTCGTTTATTAGAATCAGGTCGAAGAATATGGTATCTAATAGTCTATCGTCGAAGAATATGGAAGTCTATTTTCATAGTATCTTTTGTGGGCCTTTTACTTTAGCCACCAATACCAATCATTAGCAAACATTTTCTGTTTGCAGTTTGCAATTGAACTACTTAGATTATATATCTTTAACACATGTAGGTACTAAATCACAGACTTATAAGATAAATAAATGACACATATTTGTATTCTAAACATACCTAGCCTAGCACTTATATCGAATTGAAGCTTGACAAGTTTATGATACAGTATGATTGATAGAATTGTCAATTGCCTTCCGACACGTCTACTTATAGACAATCTATATCTAGATCAAAAAGTATACTATAATATCATTTGCGAGTGTGTTTATTAGTATACTAGCTATTCCCCGCGGTTTCAGCCGTTTCACAGATAAGTCAAATCAAATACAGACAGAAAGACAGAGATATTTTTTTTATGTTTTTTTTATATATATATTTGTTATACTTTCATACGCATGTATTGAAAGGCTGTTAATTTGTAATTACAAACAGAGACTTCAATTTTATTTATCTGAACAGTTGAAGATATGTCTTCATAGATAATCTAAAGAATGTACATGTACCTACGTGAACATTGAGATATGGTAGCTATTCTCATACACATTGGTAATAATCAAGCGTTATGAACCCAGTCGGCTGTATAATTGAATAGACAGCTTCACTGCATATCGATATCAATATCATTATCTGACATTAGCATTGATTCACAGTCAATGAATTTGAATGATATAGCTTCACACGATATGTAATTATTACGATTTCTGAATCTTATAATAATAATGTATTATCTCTTGTGCATTACTTACTTATTATGATATTTTAATCCTTATTCTCCTACAAGATATGGTTTTTATCAAAACTAGACAACCTATGTCCATCTATTTTAAAATCAGTATTACAAAAAGATACTTTTAAGCCAAGTTTTTTCGAAGGCGACGTTTATAATAAGGGGGTGTGGGTGTGTAATCGCTAATACAGGCTCAGGTTTTTTTCTACAGACTGGTATGCGACTACTACTACGTCTACGAAGTCCTGCATCACTCAAACATTAACTACTTTATACAGAACTGAATCACTGCAAATAATAACGACTTTTCTCACCTCAGGAACGTAATACTACTCAAAAGTAGCGTTACCTGGCTGGTGTTATGCCTTCAATAAGATGAGGTACTACGGTCCTAAATCAGGCAGATAGAATTATTTAATAGATAATATAGTTCTTATAGTAGACTAGCTGTGCCACGCGGTTTCACCCGCGTAGATTTAGTTTCATCCTTATTGTCGCGAAACCCTGATATTTTTATTAAATAAAGGTAGCCTAAGTTACTCCTTAAAACATCAGCTACCAGAGAAAGTCCTGTTAAAATTGGTCCAGACATTTCAGAGATTACCCGGAACATACAGACAGATAGACACAGACGGACAGACAGAGAAAAAATTTAAAACTACGAGTAATTTTCCAGTAGATTACACCAAGAATATGGGTGGTTTATTATAACGCAATAAAGAGTAGGAAATGTTGTGTAAATATAATGTTTTATTATGATATTTACGATACATTAAACTTGCGTTCATTAATATTAATGAACAACAAACTGTAACAATGTTCCGAGAGTAAAATAATAATCAACTTTTTCCGGAGTATTTTATTGTTTGAACGTTGGAGAGTATATATTGTTTTTGGTTATTGCTTACCATTGCTGACTATGTCTTATACACAACATTTGTCGTGATAATATATGGATTAATTCTTTCAATAGCTGATGAGCCGAAATAAAATTTGCAAACAAAATAAATTAAACACTTTCTAGGAAAGAGTAATTAAGTTATTTCATTTATAAACCACACGGGAACTGCGGGATTCGTTCTCAAATATAGCGGCTACCCTACTGTGAAAATACCTTATTCTAGTACTATACCGCAACCAATTAATACTATCCTACTAGTGTTGGGTTCTTGCAATAAATAAGGCTAACAGAGCTTCGTGACGAAGTGCTGTCCTGTTGACAGGGACTATTTCTCTTTGTGGACCAAGCAAGCAATATTATTAAGCAGTACCGTTAGGTATAGTCGAAGGAACTAATAAGAAATTTACTAAACTGTCGTTAGGTGTCATGTTCGCATTTTAAAAACATAATATATATTGAACCGTAGTGGCCGAGGAGTTTAAGCAGTCGCCTGCTACGTAAGCGACGCAAGTTCGAAACCCAGCGGCCGGCACAAATGAGTCTAAAAACTTAAGTGCACTAATATCACCCCACGAACTTTACGGTGAAGGAAAACATCTTGAGGAAACCTGCATATGTATGAGAATTAATTCAAAAGACGTATGTATAGTGCCTAAGACGGCGGTAGACTCAGCATCTGTCACATTGAACATTCGGTGAACTAAACCTCTTCCTACCACTTCGTGGAATACAGGCTATGACAAATGGAATAGGTTCAGGAACGAATCGAAAATTGTGTACTTGTCGACTTTCTACGTAGATTTGGTTGAATACTAAATTAATAGATATATATATATTTAAGTATATTCTTCATAGCATTTCAAATAGGAACAGGAACCGAAAATTATATGAGAAATAGAAACAGAGTCTAGAGCCTGCTATTAATAAAACTTCAAAAATCAAAAATAAAAGGTCAAAATTTATTTCACTTAATTTTCTTGTGGAAAGATTGGAGTGGTTGGAGGCGTCGTCCCTATAAAAGGACCCGATAAGGACCCCAAAGGTAAGGCCTGAAGGCATATTATGAATTCTAGAACTGCCCAAGTTAAGGTACAAAAAAAATAAACCAGCCTTTGTAAATTGAAACGCCGTATATTCAGATGTTTTATTTTCATTACCTGAAAATCTCGCTGAACAAAATTAAACGAGATAGTCTAGCGCTCCGTTGTTGTAGCGACCTTTTTAGGCAATAATGGAGTTGGAAAGGAGAGTGAAAAACGAAAAAAATGTGTTGTAATTGCTATCCGTATATCTACCTTAACAGGGAACGCGGGCGCTACATGCAATCAAAACAAACGTTTCAGCATAGGAATTTATAAGGGTGCCAAGTTGAATTCTTTGTCGGTTCCTCTCAGAAGGCTAGTTTTCGAACCAGTGGTAGGCATTTTTTTCATCTCGCGTGCTTGCCTTTCCAGGCCTTAAATTGGACATTTTTGTTGTTAATAAAATGTACTTGAATATTCCTATTAGAGTATTGTGTTTCCCATTAGCTATGATCTATTTAAATTAATTTATTCAAATATGTTATTGTTCGCGAGAGCTCCGAAATCGATTTTTTTGGAAAAGATACACTGATCTATACAAAAACCCTTAGAGAATGTACAAAGTATAAGTGTTTAATAACTCTCATTAGTATCGCATCAGACATTTTGATTTCTAACAAATGCAAAAGTTACAAACGTGGTTATTTCTATCTGATCATTATACATACTTTGTACAATATACATACATACATAGGTACTCTATAGTACATATGTATAGACTTTACTCCATAGTTTAATTATTTGACATGACATACAAGCTATTTAAGCGAGTATAACAGAGATTTAAGTGCTCTATTATTCTGTTCTACTCTGGGAATGATAATAATGGGAAATTATGAACATGGTATTATGCACTTTGGCCTTGGTAATTGCAGCAGGTGGCCACTTAGAAATAATTGTAGATACTACAGTTTATATTACAAAATGAAATCTGTATGTGATGATGGTAAAGATCGATACAACATTCACAACTACACTAATACGCAAACGAAATCGTCAATCGTTGGGTCAAAACGTTGGTGTATTCGCCACAAGTATAAATACACGATTTACCGCTCTAAATGTGTTGATATTTTCGGAGGTGGGTTGAATACTAAAGAATGCGGATCAAAACATTTCGAGACACTCTAAGACCCACACGAAATTCGACGATGTTTGAACATGTCAAATCTTTTACCGAAATAATATACTCGTACTGAACAATCTGAGAATTGAATGCAATGTCAATGCTAAGATTATATTTAGAGATTGACATAAAAAATACTTCTAATCTTACTTGTATAATAATGACTATCGAATATGCGACGAGTATAGAATTCTTGAAAATGTAATCGATAAGATTGGGTCGTTCACTTTACTCGCTTTGAGCAAGTTTTCAATGCAATATGATGAAAATATGTTAGTATTATCAGTCTAGTTGACCTAAATGTTAAGTTCATAGACATAGAAATTTATTAAAATGTATATCTTATGTTATCAGGTGATCAGCCACATCAGGTTGAATCACCCGACCCCAACCATTGTTGGGGTCGGGTGATTCCCATACATTTATGGGATAAGGAGTGGGAGATGATGATCTTATGTTATCATCACTTCAAAGTAAAGTACAGACAGGCTGATGATCGTACGCCATGTAAATGTTGACTAATTTTGTTGTGTTTGAGGATGACTCGAAGGTAACTGGAAAGTTGACACTTTTTCAGTTGAGTATTAACATTTCCAGTCAAACTAATTTGCAACCAAAACCAATATAATTTGGGGTAGTATTATAGGCCTCAACTATTTAAGATGTCGGCGAAGTTACACCTTACGCATATAAAAGAGGTCGCTGGAATTTTACGTTCACGGTATTATAAACGTGACAGACACACACTATAATTTTATCATATTATGATGATGATATTTTATCATAATATACTGGTATGGAGAAAGTATTGATTTAGTTATTTTCAGCCGAAATCGAATCTCCCTAAAACTATTTTGTTCCGCTAATTGTGTGTATATGAAATAATTTAAAATCTTTTTATAACATTCGTTAAATTGGCGTAGTTTTAAAAACAATAGTGGAATCCTGAGTGCTGACGTCTGTCGTGTGGGTTTGCATAATAAAATTGTTTCTTTTATATTCTTATGCAGATAAGGTAGCAATGTCAATAGGTTCAAAGTTCAATGAAGCCTTACCTTGTAGGAATTGCTTGGTTATTATTTATCAGAGGTGTTATGTTACTTCCTGGAAATATTTAGTAATTGGCATTTGTTTGATGATATCTAATAAAGGATACTGTGCAAAAATTATCGAAATGTTTACATATATTTTTTAACAAATCTGAAGCTCAAAAATTATAGTGGAAAAGATAACATGCGCCGGCAAATAGGCGCCGAATACTTTATTTTCCGACTATGCATAAAAAAATTCTGTTGTTTATTAAAATTTGTATGCCAGTATTATATTTAAAAAATAAAGTGTATTTTTCGAGAATTTTTGTACTGTCATGCTATTCCTGTTTCGCTGTAACTCCAAAAGAATAAATCCATTTAACTAGTATTTTTATACAAAACCCATTTTTTATTTTGAAATGACGTAGTAGCCAATGCAAAAGTTATTATAACTACTAGCGGAAAATGGACTTTGCATGAATGTTGGCTGTCGAAATACATCCATAAATAATGTGTCGAGCGTGGAACCAACAAATCATGGTATACAAACGGCCACAGGCTCATATTGAGCTTATCAACGGATGATGCTTGCTGCCTGACCACTGAACTATAGGTACTGACGATGGTTTAACACAGTATAAATATAAACAGTATGGAATCTAGTTTTTTTTTAAATAAGAATGTTTTCTAATCGTGGCCACATCAAACGTGAGGGTTGACACTCTCAAAGTTTTTAGCATGGAATGTTGTATTAACTGTCAAAGTAATTTAAATTAGTCGATTAGAAGTTAGTTGAAGAAGAGAAATGTCCGTAAAATACGGTAATCAGCCACGATCCACGTTACGCACATTTACTGACTTATTGCCGATGGCGCTTATTATGTCATTAATGCGCGCGTCTAAACGCGGTTTTTTACAAAATTCGCTTCCAATTTGTAATATACAAAGCAATGGTTCAGTGAAGTTATTAAATCACGCTTAATAGTGGGTGAAAGCTTCTAACCCATTTCGATGCAAGGCAATTTCTGTGCCTAAGCTGTTAGTTAATAATATAATTTAGGTAATTATTATAGGAGGTCGATAAAGTGTGAAATCTGGATATAGATTTTCGGTAAGTAGGTAGGTATAGGGTTGGTACATCGAGTTGGTATGTGATGGATCTTATCGGGTTAGATGGGATGCGAATCCCTCAAGAGGATGCAAGAGTTTTTAGTGAGTATAACCGAGTACCTTCTGAAGGTTTTTTCACCTTGAAAACAAAAGTTATATATTAAATTGAATTATGAAGATAAAGATTATTTTTTCAAAAAAACTTCGAGCTATTTGTTTAAAGAAGATATCTCGAGTCAGCTAAATGCAAAAGGAATTCGACGGCGTTGTGAAATTATACCTGTCGGTGAGACTCACTATATTATTTTTATATCACGATCGTATAATCTTCTACGAAGAGAAGTATTGAGAAAATTATTATATTTTACGCCTCAAATATACACTACAATAAGTGATGGGGTCGTCGCCGAACACCCAAAAGAATTGGACGCAACCCAAAAATGGGACAAACTCACTCCCGGAGTAATATAATATTGTAATAGCCGTTTTATGATAACACATTGACATTCAAATAAATCTAGTTATTATTGGAGCTCGAACAATATCTTCCGAACCGGTGGTGAATTAATTCATTTACTGAAATGTTGACTTAAGTAAATGAAAACACATTTACAAATCTAATACAATCCAAGTCTATTTTCGGTCCTAAAACTACGTAGGGTCTTCCTCTATTAGTTTAACATACGATAACATTCAGTTATGGTTGTTAGAACGTGATATTCAATGTTTAGGCCTCTACGCATGCGACGGAGCCTCTGAAGGCCTGGTACGAGATTTTTTGCACCGCGTTAGCGTAAACGCAGATTTGTATAGGATCGAAACAGCGCTATCTGTCGACCCTTAGAAGGGCACTATTTTGATCTCATAGAAAGAAACATTTGTATGTTTTTATAATTAAGATTAATTCACAATAGTACTGTTTCTAAAGTCATGTTAAATTTACCGTTTATCTGATTTTTATGAGATTAATATTTTACGAAGAGCAGAAATATATAGTTCGAACTTAATATTCTCAGTCAATTCTTATAGTATTATTTACTTTTTCCGTGAATTGAGACGTTGGTTGTAACCCGCGGTGAAACCGCTTCAACCGCTTGTACTCCTTATAATAATAAACTTACACCAAATGTAAATATATACGCTATTTCTGGCGAAACGTATCAACGTTAGCAAAATTATTTGCACTCGCCCACTATATCTCGATCACTACTGTATTACTAGAAAACCTCATTAGAAGGTCACAGCTCCCTAATTTCCATACTGAAACGTCACTGAAGTTTTACGACTATTTGAGATTTTTACAAACTAAAATTTTGCATAGTGTAATATTGGTCTGATATTCAAACACTTAAATTAGAGATAAACTGTTTAGATTTCGTAAGTCGTAAAATACATAGCTCAACAATGTGTTTAAAAAAGAATTGGTCTCTATCTATACTTAATTATTCATCATTAATTAAGTTACGCATTAACATGTTCAAGCAGGTTGTTTTTTTATTTTTATTTATTTAATTGTAGTTTTTGAATTAATATTCATTATTCTAGTATTCGGATAAGAGTCGTAAAATGCCACCGCTGCCAATGGCCACAGCTGATTCATATTCACAGTGTATTTCCGTCACATGAAACTTATTTATTTTTAGGTTTATATTTACTACACATTGTGAAATAGATCTGATAAACATATTTCACAAGTTTAAACATCTTTTCCTAGCTGCAAGTATTTGTACTGAGTACTTTTTTGAGCCTTATACGAGGAGATTAGGAGGTGTTAACACAGACAGACGGACGAAAGTGTTTTGAAAAACGGAGTGATTCTATAAGAAATCGTTCTTTGGCGGTACGGTAACCCTAAAAAGCAATTATGTTACACAACTGGCTATATTTATTGCATAGGTAATGTCGCTTTGTACCAAAAATAAATTGGTTTAGGACGATAGGAGGTTTGCTGAACGGTATAAAACGGTATGATTCGGAACAAATCCAATAGTCAGAATAAATGCAAGACGCGCTTCGACTCGTACATCGCTTTCGGCAACTAACTTCGTTTGAGCAAACACTCCGCTCGAGCACTCTTTGCCCACTTGGCTCCGCTTCCTCCCGTTTGCAGAACTTACTATATTATAGTTCTGCTGCATACGGACATTCGCCTTTTTGTAGCACTGGCTTAATTAAAAACTTCGATATTTTCCATTTCCGCTAATGATTTTAATCTTTATAATTTATGTGTGTGTGCCCTCCGTAACTTCCAAGATTTACTTCTTGTTTGAAAAGGATTCTTTATGACTTTTAGACCTTTAAACCCTTATGTAGGTATATACTTAATGTAATAATCATATTGTTATCTGTTTGTGCTTTAATTGGAACAAACGTAGACAACTTACCTTTATGTATCCTGTTTAAAGAAGCCACTATCGGAATGAACATTTTTATCTGCAGCAGTAAAATTCTTAACTGGGACATTGCACGTTTGTTTATATTTGCACGTAAGCAATTCACACGTTTTATTTAGAAACTTTATCTCTCGTGGTGCGAAACAACTTAGCCATAAAGTTTACGTTACATTTATTACAACAAACGCATTCGCTGAGAAAGAACATCTGCGGAGGATAGCATGAGTGGACAAATAAGTTGGATGTTGTTCAATTTATATGCAATCCAGGTCCGGCAAGTTTGAACACTTTGAACTCCGCAGCACGAAGTACCTACGAGGTCTCTAAGTTTGTTAATTTCACATAGTGGCTCGCACGGGAACTTTATCAATCTATACGTTGCTTACCCTGTATTGCATGTGATCTAACTAATAGACAAACAGTCTTTGCTTATATTGAGGAGCTTTACTTTGGAACCTATATTGCTACTGTAAATTATATTGGTTGGGAAGCGATTTTATGTCCATATCAAGGGCATATTATTATAATGTAAGTATGCTGGCGAATCGAACTAACAAATTTGCCGGCTCAGAGGGCCTAGTGCGAGTTTCTCATTGCCGCCGTCACAAATCATTGCATTGGCGTCAACGCAGATTTGTATGGAATCACAATAGTGCCATTTGTGGGCCGTCAGATGGCGCTGTTTCGATCCCTCATAAATCTGCGATTGGTTATTTAAAAAAAAAACGCACTTTGCACTCTGCTTACTCTACTGCCTAATGGATGAGGGAATAAGCTCACGAGCTTATTTTCGCCTAATGAATATTTTGGCTAAGTTCTTATGCAAAGTAAAAATGAAAAAAGGAAAATCCAACCTACTACTACTACCTTCCAACAACAATTGACAGTTGGAAAGATAACTTTAATGACGATATTAGCGTATGGGTACTATCTCGACTAAGTAGCTAATAAAAGTTCAAGCAACAGAACAATATACCTATAAAATTTACGATAGGAACTTTTATAAGGTCGTGGATCTTTCGAAAATTGAGTAGGCACTTTGGTATTTGCATAACACTTCGCACGATGCTAAAATTTTTCCTTTCGTGTTTGGAATATTTGGAATGATAGGAATATTGGCCAAAATATACCATTTAGTAATAGTTCTAGGTATTACCCGCTACTTCATCCGCTTAATAATTTGTAATATTCTGTATTAAGCTCTATTCCAAAATCCAGCATAATTGGTTCAGCCTTAAAAAGTTAAAGGATAGAAAGAAAACTTATATACCTTCAAGAAAGCGTCACACTTCAATCAGATCGCACAATTATAATATTTTCTTAAATCTATAAATGCTCTCATCTAGCAACTTTTAGGATCTATAAGTCTTAATATGAGGGGGCCTACCGTCATCGATTTAAACAGAACGTATTAAGAACTTCTGAGCTTTGACGTTTCATTTCAGTACCGAAAAATTGATCGTCAAAGCTAAGATTTTGCTTAAACAATCAAAGTTGGTCCCCAGGTCACTTCACGAGTTAAGGCGGATCTTTATATGCGCAGTAGTCATTTGATGAGTATCTGTCTATATTTATTGCGCGAGGTGAATAAAAACATGCGCAGTATTCTCACTTTTCGCTACGCATTCTTTACTCGTGTCAGACCTGACACATATGTCACTGATAAGAGTTCATGGTTGGGTCCCTGATCTGCAGAACAATACCAAATGCCATCAATAACGTCTACGAAATGAACGCATCCACAAATGGTTTTTTCATACTCACAACGTCGACAGTAATTTATTGATTGCGTACCGACCCTAACGGTCATGTCGCTCATAAACAAGAGGTGACCAAACAGTTCAGGGCAAAGTGTTTGTCCACTTAAGTTTATTTTATCATGTTTGCTTTCCTTTGAGTAAGGTCTAGTGTACCGACCTCTATCCTCCATCCACCGTTGGAGTGCCCTAGGGTGCTATTGTCACAATGTGTCTCCGCCTGACGCCAGTCCCAATTCTATCTTATGTACACAATTCAACAAAATGTACAAGATTTACAACTTATCCTTTCCTTTACCTCTCCAAGCTGTTTAAAACTTTTCGTCTACAAAAATTTATTGATATTGTTTCAGCTCCATTGATCGTGCGAATTTATTCTGTGCTAGTTTTTAACTCTGTAATAAAACATATTTTACATCGAGATTTTTTTTCTAAAATAAAAGTAGTTAGTATATACCATATTTATATAGTATATTACCATAGGTACCATAGTTACCCCTTATAACTTCAGCTCTGCCTTTGAAAGTCCAGTTAAAATTTGACCAACCGTTTCAAATAGATTTTTTTTAAATTCAAATACCGTTTATTCTTTCATAAATATTTTGTGATCTTATTAATTAGAAATTGCTTCACTTTTACAACAAATGCTTAAATTTTATGTATCTGTACAGATATAGAAATAAGACAATATGATAGTTAATACCAACTATGCGAGTGCTGCCAACGTAACGTTAACTTGTTGGATAATTACTGATGAGACTTGTTAATAATTAATATTTAGTAGTTACGCGAGTTAACATCAACATTGATTATTATAAAGTGTTTGTCAGAAACTGCTACAAAGCCGCAAGGATGAATGAAATAGTCTCTTTGATATGTTAAATCTAAAGCGTAGATAGAAATAGTCTTACCTTATGTTTGGTCATAATCGGAATTCATACAATTTAACCATCTTCAAAAAAAGGAAGTTTCTGAATTCGTTCGTATATATATACATACATATATATTTGTTTTTATGTATGTTCGCGGATAACTTCGTCGGTCATGAACCAGTATTGATAATTATTTTTTTATTAGAAAGTACCATGATTAGGATACCAGGATCTAATGATGGCATCCTAGAGAAATCGAGGGTGTTAATGTGTTTGTTAATATTTAAACACTGGGCACTACACGGCTTATAATGAAATAGGATATTTAGAAAGAAAATAAATATCCTAGAACTAGCGAACATCACGCGGTTTCACCCGCTTTGATCCCGTTCCCGTGGGAGTGCGGAGATAAAGTATAGCCTATATTAATCAACTAGCTGTGCCCCGCGGTTTCACCTTCTTCATTGATTCAGTTTCTTCCTTATTGTCGCGGAACCCTAATATTTTTAAAAAATAAAAGTAGCCTAAGTTACTCCTTGAAACATCAGCTACCTACCAGTGAATGTCCCGTTAAAATCGGTCCAGCTGTTTCAGAGATTACCCGGAACAAACAGACAGACAGACAGACAGAGAAAAATTTAAAACTTGGTTTTGTAGTGTCAGTAGCTTGAATACTTTCATATGCAATTAGTGAAAAGCTGTTAATTTGGATTTACAAACAGACACTTAAATTTTATTTATCTGTATATAGATTGGGACCACTTCAGTGAAGCTAGCAATAAAGGAACCTAGGACAAAATTGCACAAAAATTAGAAACAAGTAATTGGCAAAAACGTAAATGTCTAAGGTTTTTCTCCATGAGTAATGTGTGTGAACGACCCGCATTCGTTTCTGGCAGAGATATAGCCTTAGGCGGCTAGGGCTATCTGCTTGATTACCTTTGTGAGGCACGGGAGGTAAGTTACTCGTATCTATGGAAGTTACTTCAGAGTAAGTTGGCGTGCGTCGAATATAGTTTTGTTAATATCAGGTGAGGCACGAAATAGAGCCGACAACTACCCACAAGTTTATCTTATGCCAAATACGGAACAATGTCGAAGTTCTGGCTTTGAGTACCAAGTTGCCATATTAAATTTTGCATAAACGTGCGAAAAAGGAATCAAATACACATACTTTGACTACTAATATGTTTCTGAATATAAATAATAATTTCGAAAATTTCGAAGAATTTTCGGCTTTCAAGAACCATTGGGCTAAAAAGAAATCATTAATTTCTCTGGATTAAAATATTATGGCACAGTTTAACCCGCGTAGGATTTACATTAAAAAGCTTGTTACATATATAAATAGAATCATATCATAAATAAAAGCCTGAATCATTTATTTCACATCAGCTATTTGTCAGTGAAAATTCCGTTACAATCGATCCAACCGTTTTAGGGATTAGCTGGAACAAACAGATAGACGGACGGACAAAACATGTTAAATGTTGTTTTTTTATGTAAGTATAATTTGTACTTTCATACGCATGGAGTGAAAAACTGTTAATTAGAAATTACAAAGACACTTCAGTTTTATTCATGTGTAGGTATAGCACTTACATTATTTTATTGCATGCGTATATCAAGTATTTATTTTATTGGCAAACGGAGTCCCTAATCTAGTATATTCATAAGCAAGGGACCATAGTCAGGAAAGCGCGACCATATTTCTTGCTCAGCCGACATTACATTTTCGGGATGATCAGATAATTCGGAAGTAGATATTTGCCGGTCCGGGCCGGTCAGTCGTAAATTTAACCTTTTATGAGCCATTATATTGGCGATAATTCCGACGGACGTTCGTTACACAGAATTTAAAGGGTAAACTGACTATTTCAAGAAGATACCAAATAAGTATGAAAAAGAAAATACATTGTTTGTTTTTTAGTCTTTTGTTTTATCTGTAATTTTTTACATTAAGTAATTTTTTTCTTTTAATAAATTTTATTTGTGAAAGAGCCTGGTTTAATTAGTAGGCTAATATTTTCATATTATAGATGAGGACGGCCTCAGACTAGAACGTTAACAAAAGTGAAAAATACTGTCCTACTTACAGGACGCGCGGCCCATAAGGGGAGGTCAATGAATAACTGCCTTTAGGGTGGCCATAAACAACACTGCACTTAATGTTTGCCTCATTCGGGGACAATAATAACGACTTGAATGTCCTACTATTTAACGATTAACTGGCCTTCAGGGATTATCCTCAGGATATGGGTACATTTTTTTTATGGTAAACGAGATGTTTAAATACCTAATCACTTGTTCAAAATTTGAGTTTGCGATAGATTGCTCTCGAGATCTAAAGATCTTTACAGATTATATTACGAAATTTATAAACGTGAAGATATAAACGAAAGAGCTCAGTAAAGAAGAATACCACTAGGTACTAACTAACTAACACATTAAGACTCTAGTTAAATTATCAGGGCCCAAATTGAATACATAATTTTCATACTTTTTCCGAGACGGGTTTTGTGGTTTGCAGGCCAAAGATCGCTGACACATTTTGAGCCACGCTAGAATACAAGGTCAAAGGACGGTGTTTGAACAATTAGAGACCTATTCTTGGGGTAGAGATTTTTTCTCTTTTCTGATACAGGCTGTACCCATTTGTTTATCAACACAGCTACTATTGGCAGTATATATGTTCACGTTCTGCTAATTTGTGGACTTTGTAAGCAATGTATTCCGGGATCAAGATAGCGCAGTTAGACAATCGGATTAATTCTGTGGCAGGTTAATGGGGCAAGCTGGGTGAGCCTGTCATTAAGTCCACTACACACCTAATCTAGCTTAATGCCACCTGCAAAGCAATTCGCCTCAGGAGGACGAGCTTAGGATAACAGTTCTGAAAGCATTAATGTATTAATGTATGGCACTACCACAAATTAATAGCTTAGTAACTTTGAGCTCTTATCCGAGATTTCAAGCATAGCTCTAAAATCTACCTAATAGCTGTAAAAAGTGTGTTCTTTCCTGTTTGCGTGAATGCCAGAAGTACAAGAATTACATACAAGGAAAGTAAAATTAATCCAACTGTAAAATGAAATGGTAATGAGAATACAGTCGGAAAGCAAGCGATTACTTCTCAGAGATCCGATAATGCCCCCGTTTTTCTTCCATAATCCTGAAAAACTGATGCAGCCCGCGCATTACTCGAATGGCTACAAAAACGCTTCCCTTCACTAATATAAATAAAACCATTCGGATTCCTGTTTTAAATCCAATTCTCAAAGCTTGGAGAATTTATTAGTTGGGATAAATTTCGTATTATGTAGAGGCACGGGAACCTGACCGTTTTGTTACCTAATATTGGGAGAATCGCCTCCTAAAAGCGATTTACAAGCTTTTGTTGGAAACAAGCTGTGAGAATGAAAGTAATGAATTCTTATGAAATGTTTATTAATTTATAGGTATATTACTTGCTACAACTTAGTTTTGTTACTTATAAAATTATGATAAAGTATAAAATGTACAATGTACTCTTTAACTTTAATAAAGTAACTAGATATCTGTGTTAGAGACGGTGGTAGATACGTCATCTTAAATTTTTGTTGTTTTTAATAATATTGTACGTACATGCTTGCCAAGGCAGTAGTCTTATTCCGAAATGTGACGAACACATAATATTATGAAAAAAGTTACCTATTCTAGTTACTACATAGTCTACATACTTCAATACATAATTTAGTCCGTATGTAGTAATTACGTTACTAGTAGCCTACCCCATGGGATACACGCGTGAGTATTATGAATGTACCTACAATTAAATACCCTTATAAAGGTATTAATAAATAGTATAGGCAGGCATCTATTCAAATATATCGCATAGCACATACCGCAATCATGAGATATCAGTATATGAGAGGAATCGGCGCAAGTTAAATAACAAACTAGCCGGGAGGCCTATTTGAGAGCATCGATAATGAAATTTGAATATCCATTTGATTTGTACGGCTTTGGACCGGATCAATTAGATATCGAATGAATCTAGTCAGTATCGAGGGATAAACTGAATCAATTAACTAACAGTACAATAGCTTTACCTATTCTACTGTTAAATCAAAGAGGAAGCATACATATATACATATGCTCACGCCTGTATCCCATGGGGGTAGGCAGAGACCACACGCCACAAGCAACGATCCTTACTTACTTCTTTCGCTTTATCCACATTTATGCATCTCAATATTCCCTTATTAGAGAGGATGCTGTTAGCTATATAAGTTAAATGTAGACCTATTACTTAGCAGCAGTCACGAGCTAAGAGCGCTGACTCGTAAAATGACTGCATTTTACAAGTACTGTCTGTCTGTATGGCGCGACGCGAATAAAGTACATGCGCAGTTACCCCCACTCTATTTTCACTGATCGCTTGTAACTTGTACCTAACTATCACGTACAGACACGTACAGTACAGACTTAGTTTACAGCTTAAAAAGACACATCACCTTTTTCTCTTTAAAATGAGAAATTTGTTATTTGATTTTCTTAGAGGATTTTGTAAGGTATTTTCTAATTTCCGTGGAAATTGTATAAGGTAAACTCCGGACGATTGGGACTTCTCGTTAACGTTAATTAGTACTCCATTATTGTGGAGTGCATGGGGACTTGTGAGCCCTTAGCATTATGTGCTCATGAATTTCAGTCAGAAATAGGCATACCACTGACTAGCAACGATGAGCGATGTCACTTGCAAAATATCTGTTTATTTTATACTCATGGAAAGGTCCCTGTTGACTTCCTGTTATAGACGATAGCCATGTTTGAATCGATTATTATTATATACCCTATGAATAGAGTCGATATTTCGATGATTCGATGAAATAATATTCCATACTAGCTGTGCCCCGCGGTTTCACCCGCGTATAGTTAATTTCATGGTTTTCCCACAGAACCCTTATGTTTTTTTAAAATCAAAGTAGCCTAAGTTACTCCTTGTATCATCAGCTATCTGTAAGTGAAGGAACAAACAGACAGACAGAGAAAATCTTTACAAATTGTATTTTTTAGTTTGTCAGTACCGTATATACTTTCATTTAGTGAACAGCTGATATTTTGGAATTACAAACAGACACTTCAATTTTATTTATCTGTATATGTATATGTATGTATGTATGTAGATGTATAGATTACGCGCGTTTTTGGTATGGGCCAAAGCGAACACGAACCTCAACAGATAGTTAGTGAGCAGTAGTTGCTAGTAACGGTTTCCGTTACCCTATTGCTATGGGCGCATTGAAAAGCTTCCTCTATAAAATAGGAATCCATGATACATAAAATGCGAGTTCAAAGGTATAAGCAGAGAGGTTTAACTGTGGGAAGTCTCGTCATAAATTTCAGCGTTCGGACAGTTTCCTTCCTATCCCGCATGCGCAGTGCTCTCGCGTAGCCACTGCCAGATTTCGTATCTGGGAACTGTCACACTATATTAAAAAATTGCATGTATTTTTAACCGATTTAAAAAAAAGGAGGTTATCAATTCAACTAAATGTTAATCAAACGCGTTAACATAACAGGCGTGTGTGTGCTTCTATGTTTTGTTTTGTCTTTATTAGACTTATAGTTCATCATCATCCTGGCCTTAATCCCATGTACCTATTTGGGGTCGGCACTTGATTCAACCCGATGTGGCAGATCATCTGATTTTTATACGAAGCGACTGCCATCTGACCTTCGCAACCCCTTTTTCGAGGAAAATCGGCAATCTGGGTTAAACCAGTTGTCAGACTCTTAGGCCTCTGATTGACCTGTAACGACTGCCAAAGATGTTAAATTAGCAACCGGGACCGACAGCTTAACGTGCTCTCCGAGGAGGGAACTCGGGCGGTCACCCATCCAACTACTGGCTAGGCGTATGGTTGCTTAACTTCGCTGATCGAATGATATGCGCAATAGCAACTGTGCCACGAGCTCCTCTTAGACTTATTATTAGACTTATATTTCATGGGACAAATATATTCAAATACTAGCTGTGCCCCGCGGTTTCACCCGCGTAGATTTAGTTTCTTCCTTATGGTCGCGGAACCTTAATATTTTTAATAAATAAAAGTAGCCTAAGTTACTCCTTGAAACATCAGCTACCTACCAGCCGTTTCAGAGATTACCCGGAACAAACAGACAGACAGACAGAAGGAGAAAAAAATTTAAACTTGGTTTTTTAGCGTCAGTATCGTGTATACTTTCATATGCATTTAGTGAACAGCTGTTATTTTGGAATTACAAACAGACAATTCAATTTTATTTATCTGTATAGATGTATAGATGTGTCGAAATGTTAAAGAGTAAAAAACAAAGTTTGTCTACTTTAAGTACCAGATGATACTTGTCATTATATATTTGGAGAATTCACACAATATATTTATAAATTATGGTCTTTGTGTTATTCTGGTTACTAAACTACATTATTGTAAAGTTTCACCATAATCCATTTAGTAGTTGCGTGAAAGAGTAATAACCACAGGTACATTCTGACAAACTTTCGCGTTTTTAATATAAGTAGGACAGATGGTGTTACTGCTTTAATTAATACATAAATTATATTGCCAATGTGAGCAAATACCTATTATATTTATTTACAATATAATTATTTATATAAAATTATTATTTCTTAGCATTAAATCGTTCATTATTGATGAATTACCTACTGTTCTTAAAGGGTAAGCTATTAACCGGGCATGCCCTTTTCTTTGTTGTGCAAAATCGTTTATATTGAAAACAACAAGTAGGTATAATGACATTGTATTTGCGCCAGAAATATTCAACATTGCTCATGATTCACTTTCAGGCTACAAGTCAATTGTCTTGATTCAAAGTATTACTCATTTGGATGATGTAACTTATGTTATAGGAATGTGTCATACAGATGTGAAGTAAATATTGGTAATTAATGCATATGAGCCAGAACCAAATACTGTAAAATTCGTAGACTCTGACTGTTTCATACTATTATTCACCCTAACATTTTGTAGACACACGTGTTAATTTAAATACTACATGCATACATACATACGTATATGTCTTCGCCTGTATTCCACGAAGAGGTAGGCTGAGCAGTACCTACTTACAGTAGACCCACATTTCACCTGTTATGTGTAAGTCCTATGTAATAGGGGGCGAGCCTATTTCCAATAAACAGATTGCACCCGTGAAATTACAGAGAAAAAACCCAATTATACTTTGCTGAAGCCGGGATCGATCCCAAGGACCTCGTGTTCCGCAGTAGCGTTAGTGAACACTAGATCAACAAGGAGTAGATACTACGTAGTCAAACAAAGATAATATATACCTAGCGGCACGCGGTAATTGTATAGCCTAAGAACGTTACCGATACCAGTGACGTCAACCATTGTTTGTATAGCTTCCTACAGGACAAGACGTAAAGCAATCTTCTATTCATTTAAAAAACAGTCACATTTGTTTGAAACCGATGCACAGTCAAACCCCTGGTTCTTTTTGAGACATGTGATTTGCAAGATGTTCTTTTTGAGGTGTCGGTATACACTAAGAAAGGGTTTTTCAAATTCCACCCTAAGGGGGTTGAACGATTGTATGGGAAGACGAACTGGACAGGCGGTTTCCAAAATGGCACCAATTAGGGGTTAAATGGGGGTTGAACATTTTTATGTGCAGTTTTCGCTTGCTTTCTTAGGGAAGCTTCCCTATATGGCATCATAATTCCACATAGAAGAAGTAAGCAAGCGAAAACTGCGAATAAAATAAGGGAATTCCCATTTCCTATTCAAAAGTGACTCCACTTAAAATTAAAATACGTACGAAAGAGATCTCGGAGTAAACGCTAACCATTATGGAATCTTTTTAGGATAACATCTAGTAGTTCCCAAGAGCAGCGTCAACCTCAACGAAAGCGCAACTAAAGTATGTTATAATGAAATGTATCGTTCCCCATCCACTTTGCATGCGCATAGGAAATACCCATTAAAAGTTGCAATTGCCTGGAATGTCTCTCGTAAACTTTCGATTAGTTTTGTGAGCTATATCATTAATCTTTCAAAAGTCGTACTTACCTTTCTTGGAAGAATTTATTCAAGAAACTATTCCTGGAATAGTTGATAAGAACTTGGAACTGGGAAGGGTGGCTGCCCTCTCAATAGTCAGAACTAAGGCATTCAAAAGTTCAAGATCGAAACTTTTAATTAATAATCTTATTCAGCAATGAACTAGTGTGAATAACAGATTTCTGTCATGGGACACAAAAGTAAGTATAGGTACATTTTGCACTATGTGAACTGATACGTATTTTGTTGCATCAATATGAACATCTTTCTTGCAAATACAGCGGTATTTCATAAAGCTGATTTAAAAGGGTAGCCTCCGTCTATGCATGTCGGAGAGTACTTAAGACACTTAGCCTAGAAAAATATGGAAGCAACTAGCTTAAGAGCACTTTGTGAGGTACGGGCTCAATTTGACTGAGGCAAGAAGGAATTGGAGCGTATGGCTCGGAAGCACAGCAGGCAACGAGCACACGAACATAATATTAATTCTATGATAGAAGTTTAAGAATTTGCCGTAGCGTTCCGGAATCTTTTAAGATAGGGATCTCCCGACTGCAGGAACTGACAGAGCAGTCAGCCACCAAATAATTATTAATTGGAGTAGTGTTGTAATTCTACGGTGACAAAGATAGTCAGTGCTGCACTGCTATAGTGGGATTCATTCATCTCTTCCTTACTCTCACTCCAATGTTCGAGTAACACTTAGTTACGTTACTAAACTTACTTAGTCACGTTCATACGCTGGAATATCTGCTTACCAACAAGCGCACTCTTTTACTCGCTTTGCTCACATAAGTTTCGTCAGAAGAAAAGAAGGAATATCTTGTGCGTGTGTGAAAAATATTGAATGTGCAGTAGTAATTTTATTAGTCTCTGTATAATGTCTATATGTATGGCGCGAGGTGAATAAAAACATGCGCAGTATGCCCATTATTTTCCGCTTCGCGTTCTTTACTCGTGACACGTCAGGTCCCGTCTATAATCTACGTGTATATAAAGTTTAAAAAAACAACATTACATTTTATTGGAAGTAATAAATTGCATTCTAAGCAAGGCTAGCACCAGTCATATGTAGGTAGGTATTATATAATTTCAGACCAGGAGGGTGCCTTGTTGTTCGGCCATCCCTCGTTACGCTATTTATTATTTTACCAAGCTGCCCGAGGGTTCGTACAAGCCGGGTCACCTTTCTGTCCAGCAGTAAATGAAAGCCGTCGTCAACGGTATAATTACTCCGAAAGCTCAGGTAGATGTATCCGAAAACGTGAGCGTAGGTCACGTTTACGGATATTTTAAAGTATGTGAAGCTTTATTTTTATTTCTTAATTAATATTTAAAATAATGCCACAAACTGAAAAAGCTATGTGATGATAAATCCAAAGATCTCTCGATAAGATTTGGCAGTTTCCAGAGCCAAGAAAATTATACGACTGTATTATCAACATGTTCCGAGAAATGCTATCAGATTATACATAAAAAACCACTAGTCTACCGTATTTATTAGCTTCAGACTGATACATTACAGAATTATGATTAGAACATTAATATGAATAGATACTGAGGATTACTGAATAGATAGAACGGTACTTATTCGCGGAATTAGAATTTCTGCGAGAAATCGAATTCAACGAGGTGAAATCTACCTTGGTTTCACCTAAAATTATGGGTAGCTATTATTGCAATGTGTGTCTATCGAATCTTATTGACTAGAATTTGTAGACATTAAAGAGCAACCAGCCATCTTAGAGCCTTGTAGGTATTTCAAAAGAAGTAGAAATAATATTATGGCGATGAAGGTTGCGCCGTCCTCAAAGTACGCCAATACTCAGGAGCTTGGTGTAGTATTATTAAATTTGGTGCTAGTTTCATACTATTTAAACTATTATTGGAGGTATCAGAAAGGAAAATGTAATAATATATTGGACCATTCAAACTGTCACAATTTGCCAGCCCTGATACCAATATTTTCAACTCGACACAATATCGTGCGCTTCTTTAATTCAGCTCTTCTATCCGTCATCTCTGAATTCCCCTACCTACTCATATTCAAATAATCCACATTTTCGTCAGATTTCCGTTCCCGTAGTCCATCTAAATGCCTTAGTAGGTACCTATCATGAAAATTCATCCTCGTGTATGGTAACCAGTGAATTAATGAATTGCACATCGATATCACGAAAGAGACAATCGGCTAATTTCTAGGTGATCTGTCTATTACATTTTCATGGCTGAACCGCTGAACGGATTGTGCTGAAATTTGAAAAAAATATTAGAGGGAGCCCTAACACTTATTTTTTTTCAAAAGGAACCTTGTCAAACGAAATACTCTCAAAACATTTTTCGGTCTATTAAGTCCAATGTAACTAAAGTAATGTTTTCGGTTACAAAAGGTAAGGGTTTTTCGAAATTTCACTCCTTAGAAGGTGAAACGGGGGTTGACAGTTTATAACTTAAAATGTATCAATACTCGTATAACTGCCATGCAGAATAAATGCGGGCAAAAGCTAGTTTTGATAAAACAAACTATTTAGTATTATGTGACTATAGACTCCTGTCAAAACTACGACTCATTTAAATTAATGCAATATTTAATATCGCCATTGTATGCAATGTGAATTCAAAATGGGGCTTTCAGTTCTACAGAGGATTTTACTTAAAGCCACGACTAATGAACCATTCAAAACAAATTATTCTGGCGAACAAAGATAACCGTTTTCTGAGAATATTTGTGGCGAACTCGCTCGCAGAATAATTTAGTTATGTTAGTACACTTTAAGATAATTTCAAGCAATTTTTATTTACTGATAAAGTTAAATAAAAATAATAATATTGGGTGTGTCGTACATATTAGATAAGACTGTATTTTCGGATGGGGGAGTTCTAACCCTATGACAACAAGAACTCAAACACCAGAGCCGACGTAAGTGTAACTTTTAGTATTTATCGAAAATTTACAAAGAATTCTAGTATTGGTTATTGCATTCAACATTGAATTTTTGCTACATCATAGGGTTTGGGCCTCCTACCCAAAGATCAGGCTTAACCATTATTAATATCACACCCTGCTTAACATGACTCGTCCCTTCCCGGAAGAGTTTCGAGTTTAAATTGCCACTAATAGGTGGACACAATATTATTTTTTATTATTGTAGTCCAAAATAAAATATCTGTAGCCCCAAAATCGTTCGTCTCTTACGATGCTGACATTAGGGGTTGTTCTTAACATACATTACTTACTTTAGGCCTAAGCCACATTTATCAGCTGCTGTTCGAAGCTCTTTCTGATTTATGTTGTCGAGCCAGACTTCGTCATGCTTTGTCATCCCAGATTACACTTCATGGCACCATTGGATTCTTACACTGCCGTGACTTCCAGGTCTTCGTATCCACACCGAGGCTCTTCATATCACAGACGCAAGCATATTATGTGTGTAAACAATTAAGAAGATACCAGGGGGCTTACCATCATTGGCTTAAGCAGTATTAAGAACTTCTGAGCTTTGACGTTTCATTTGTGTACCTCGAAGCCAAGAAGCTCTTAATACGCACTGCTTAAACGACCATAGTTGGCCCCTGATATGAAAACAGTAAAATGTACAGTGTTTACTTACCCGTGAGAATCCAGTATGAAACGGGTAGCACCGTAAATCACAAGTTTGTGAGGTGGCGATTCTTCAATACGTCCCTGGAGGACGTGCGGTGCATATGTAATGTCTCGCCCAATATTTCCTGGCTCGGAGGAAGAATACAGCATTGCCCAATATTATTGCGTCCCGGGCCTATATTTATCTTATTTATATGGGCAGGCTTATTTGATATTTTCTCCTCGCATTGTTCGTTTATCTTTAACGCGTTGTTTGACCTAATGGTGGGGAAATGTCCTGCATGCAAAAGCCCTCTTCGTTTACGAAGAAGTATTTAGACTTTTCGTTGGATTATACTCTAACTCCCTTATACATACCATTATATAAAGCAGAGACTAAGATATTCGTTGGCTTAAAATTTGGTCCATCTTTGTTAAATCAACATGGCTTAAATCTTAATCTCAAGTTTACAAAATATGGCTTAAACGAAGACTACAGTCAATATTAATGTTACAAGTAACATGTCGAAGTTAATTATTGTAATAGTTATGTCCGTTATAATTAACTATAAATAAATAAAAATAATAACGGGGTGAGTGTTACAATCCCTTACTTACTAACTTGGTCGCTTGCGTAACAGGGAACTCAAAATTTAGCAATCTTGGTTGTTTAATAACTAAGTTCTAAATTTGCCAAAAAGAAACCCATTCTTAAAATTAAGGCATTAAGCAACGATGAAACATGCAAAGTATTCCAAAAAATCCCAAGGCTTTCCAATATTTAAAAGGTATAAAATTTGCAAAGCAAATTAGGATACTCAGCATGAGGTACCTACTAAATCAAGAAGGCCACTTTTTTATCGACAACTTTTTGAATGATCGATGGGCTGTCGTACGGAACTTTATCGAATATTTTGCATCATTTAACTTCAAAACTAACATAAAAAATATTTGTGTCGACTCGAGGGCTGATGATAAGCCCATAAGCGATGACTTCAATTGTATTTTTTGATCTTCACCTTTGAAATACAGCGTAGTACTTCTTGACACTTACAGCATACATACATACATACGTATACTCGTATAAGGTATACTTAATATGAATCCAAACTTAGAGCCCTCTCAGATTTTAACCAACTTAAAAAAAAAGGAGGAGGTTATTAATTCGACTGTATGTTTTTTATACCCTTAAGTTGGTAAAAATGCCTTGTCGCTAAACTCTGTTTATTTCCTACTCCACTCCTCTCCATGCGCTAAATGTACCACTACGCTAAGGTAATTCTTTGCTTTCGCTTAAATTGCCATTATGACTTTAATCTCATATTTTATTTAATAGGTTTATAACACATGTAAAATGACTCTATGATTGAATCGGCACTTATCGAAAACCAATGAATTGATTTCTCACTGCCTTGGTCCGTACGAGAGCACTAGAATTAACGAGTTTTGCACCAAGTGCCGCTGAGAGCAATTATTATTATCTGTTCCGACTTTTGTTAAGTTAATTTATACTTGTAACTTTTAATTGTTCTTGTTCTAAACGAAAGTGTTTTTAGGTAGTTGTTTAACGCATCTGGGATTGAAACCTTTCTGAGTTTAAATCTTCCATTTATATATGCTATTTTTATAAGAAGGGTTTTTGGTCCGCTAATCTCAAGAACTTACTGGTGTGAATTGAAATTTTGGGTTGGATGTTGTTTGATGTCTTTCAAACCAGAGGTAACGCTTGCTTATCAATACTGTAACAAATAATGCGAATGTTTTGCAATAACTGTTTTATTCGACCAAAAAGAAAACTTAACAAATGGAGACAAAGAGGCTTTTGTAATGAAAGTCACGTAATAAATTTTTAAAGGGCTTGTTGCCTCTGTCTTGAGTCCGAGGGGATTAATTTTCAGCATTTAGTCGAAAGGAAAGGTTTTTTTGTTGTCATTCTCTTCAGTTTCTGAAAATGTCTTTTATATCGTGCGTACTGCCAAGAACAGAAGTGGCGTAAGTGTATGCATTACAAGTTGTGAATGTAAAGTGACTTAATTCTTTTTAAGAATTCAATACCTAAGTATACAAGTCATTTAAGTCTAATAAACAATAACAAAGTGTGAGGAGCTCGTGGCACAGTTGCTATTGCGCATATCATTCGATCAGCGAAGTTAAGCAACCATACTACCATACCTAGCCAGTAGTTGGATGGGTGACCGCCCGAGTTCCCTCCGTGCCTCGGAGAGCAAATTAAGCCGTCGGTCCCGGTTGCCAATTTAACATCTTTGGCAATCGTTACAGGTCAGTCGGAGGCCTAAAAATAATCTGACAACTGGTTTAACCCAGATCACAGATTTTCCTCCTAAATGGGGTTGCGAAGGTCAGATGGCAGTCGCTTCGTATAAAAATCAGGTGATCAGCCACATCGGGTTGAATCAAGTGCTGACCCCATCAATGTATGGGATAAGGCCAGGGAGACGAAACAATAACAAAGTGTATATTCTTATATACCATTTACTTTGCAACTTTGAAATTACAATATCCAGCGATGCTCAGCCTCAAAATGTTATTACCGAGTAAGAAATCGGTCGTAAAAAGTCCCCAGTAATTATACACCGAAAGTACTGTTCCTAAAAGTACAATGGGTAGGCCAATTACAATTTCACCCAGTGCACGAATTCAAAAACATTTCTCATAGCCCTGCTACGAATGAACGTAAAAGCGAATTACACAGTAAAACGATGGTTACTTATTTACGGGCCAAAGATCGAGAAAGTGAGTTCTTTTTATTGCTCTTAGTTTTATAACCGTGGTTATTCGGAGCCTTTTGGAGCGTAGATACAAAATAAAAATCTTACATAAGATCTATTTCCATATATTAACAATCGCACGCACATATAGATACATATCAACTCTTTTTTCTTTTTGAGATATAAAGTAGACTAAGGTCGCACTAATGTTACAACTGCCGCGTTATTCTCTAAGGTTTCTCAGCGCCGAACTCGACGTCGAGTGTCAGTTTCAGTCATAGGAAATTGATATATAATGCCGAGATATTAAAGTTCTATTTCGTAACTTTGAAAACGGTATTTGATGTCGAGTTAGAAGCTGAGAAACCATAGAGAATAGCGTGGCTGGAATTGGCCTGAAATTACGTGTATTCTCGACCATTATAGAAGACGTCCTTCTGTTACATCTAAAATTATGTATGGAGTTTGTAAATATGAATACCTATCTATACCATGTACATATTGCATTCGTATGTAAGCTGCTAGTCCTGCCTGGAAAGCCCAGGCAGCACAAAGTAAAAACGCTCCATAAATTGCAGGCTGCATTATACTTCCTTCGTCCCAGTATTCCATGAGAAATGAATTTTTATTAGAAATTGCAACAGCAATGTTCTTTGAAAGCCTCTAGTAAGAACGTTTATGAGGGAAGCAGTTGTATGGTTTTATTTCGTTCCTACAGTGTTGTTGTTGCGGCAATAAAATAATATTTTATATATAGCACAGGGTTGAAGGCGCTGTGTTTTGCAATGTAAGAAATCGCTTTATTTGGAGAAGTTTAAAAGTAGCACCAGTGACTGAGAAGTTGAAGAGTAAGCATTTGTCATAGAATGTATGGGATGAAGTAATGTTGTAACAATGTGGTTGGTTACTAGGAGCGAGGAAGATCTAAGAAACGATGGATTGATTGTGCATTGTGCAGAGAAATGGAAGAGAAAAACACATTGCGCCGACCCCAAATATGAGGATAGGGATAAGGGTAGGAGGATGTTGAATGAAGGTGCTATTTTCCAATTTCCATCCTGTTATCACATACTACGTAAGGTGATTCGATTCTTTAACGGGTAAGCAAGCGAGTGCCATCAGTCTGGGTAGTACGTTTGTTTACTATCTTAGAAGTGAATTATCGGAGCCAAGATAATGACTTAGTGCTGATAAACAGCAATAATACACTTAATTAGTATTGTAGCTGCCTCGTTGGTCTAGTGATCTTAAAGCTACTGCGTAACACTAGATCCTTCTCCTTGATCCCCGGGAAAAGTGTTATTGGGTTTCTTCATCTCCCAGTAGCAGCCCGAAGTCTGGATTAGTGCCCGATTAATGACAATAGACTTGCCCCCTATTACGTTATGATACTTAAATATAACTGGCTAAATGTGGTTGTAGTTCTTCATTTTATCGTATCGATGATATTTTAAATTGTTGTAGCCCAGAACTTGCTTCCCGCGTGCAGCCGGTAGGGCATGCAGGGCACGATAAAAGGTGGGCCATAGTTTGAGGCGCAACGCACACACATCCTTTATTGGCGGTTGCTACTATACGCAAACCCCTGCCTACGTGCACAGACGTGTGCAATTATAGTATTTTTTGTTATAAGTGATTGTATGCTACAGTTGCCAGTGCAGCTATGAACTATATTAGAGGCAACGGGTTATAACCGCTAGGTATTAGCCAATACAAAATTACCTCCACTCCTTATTTAAAATGGATAGCACATCCCACGAACTAAATTAATTGATTATCCAGCGGTTCGTTACAAAATGGCGTACCTAGCTAAACTATTATTCCTTCTAATGTAAACATGGCAATACAACAATGTTATTTCAAATTATCGGAGCAACTTCTCTGGCTGCCGTGAGCGTTACAGTGAAATTAAATTCCGATACACATTGCCTCCGAGAGCCGTCATAATCAATACTAGAGGAAATAACTTTGACTCAGTCCCAAGGTTTCTGCTTGTGATCAGGGTTGTCATGTCTATAAGTGTATTTAAGAAAACAAAATTAAGTTTCTAATAGTAGACGTCGTAGAAAATTTATTACTGTCTAAAATATTGGTAGATATACTTAGAAATCCTTAAATAAAGTTATTTAATATGAATTTTTCTATTCGAAGAGTCTGAAAACATAACATTTTGTACTTTTATGCTTCTGTGGTTTATAAGGTACGTACGTATCTCGATATTTCGTTTTAATATGTCTGAGAACACACTTCTGGACCGGTAATAACTCTAGCTTCAAGTGTCTCGTTGGATTTTTTTCATTACCCATTATAGTTTTTACCTAATTATAACTTATTATTAAGTGATTATAAGTAATAAAAAAAATATTAAAAAAATAAATTAAGACTTATGTCACTAATCGCATGAGTGTTGAGATTTACGAGAATTAGGGTTTCATTAATAATAAAAAAATACTATTTTTTAAGACTATTTTCCATAATATAATTTTCTCATAACCCTTTCTGATCACTTCAAAACAAATTGATCCCCACAGGTTATGATATTCCGACGCAATATTTTATTTTAGATTGCACTGTATAGGATAACATAACACCACACATTATAATAAATAATGTCAAACATTCTAATGCTTCATTTGGCAGTAGCAGTAGCATAGCAACACATATATCAAAGAAAACTCGATCACGTGCAAAGGGGGTGATAACATAGTAACATGCTTACCAATCAGTATGAAAACTAGGCCTAATTTAAAAAAAATTGTTCGTTCGTTTGGGTATTTGGGTTATCACTCTTATTGTTTTTAAGTATATCGTCTAAGAAAAAAAAAAAAAATTTTTTTTGTGTCAGTAGCGTGTATACTTTCAAATGCAGTTAGTGAAAAGCTGTTATTTTGGAGTTACAAACAGACACTCAAATTGTATTTATCTGTATATATGTGTATAGATATAGATGTAAGTAAGTAAGTAGTGATGATAAGTCGGTCACTGTCTCACAGTAGAACTATGATATGGCAATAAAAGCTTATAGTAAGGCCCCTGGTCTAGAGAAAGAATATTCATTTGTTAGGTATATAATGTCGTGCTAAATCTAAAATGTTCTTCATTAGTAATTAACCAAGTGAGCTGATTTGTAACAATCTAAGGCGTGAGATAAGAATGGGAATATATTTATTTAGTAGGTAGTACAGTACTTACTGCTTAATTACTTATTAGTTAAGAGACGGACAAGATCTTTTCAATCTGCTTATTTCTGACCTTTTCTATAATAACTTCTACTATATCAAAGTCACGGACAGACAGCAAATCAGATATCATTATAATACGTGTCTATGTAATCAGATAGCGTTGTTGATATCGACAAATCGGTAAATTCCTCGACATTCATAAGTGCCTTACCAGGGCCTAAACTGAATAAATCATTTTCATTTCATTTTCATTTTCATTGTCACATGTTTTTCTAGGAATTTTGTCTGATCTGCTTTGTGTCACGTAAAACCTTCTAACCGCAAAGCGATTTGTGTATATATTATACCCAAAAATACCAAGGTATAAGTAGGTACGTATAAGGTTAAATAACGTATTAAGTAAAATATTTAAAAAAATATATTTTAATACGTAAGTCAATATAGCGGAAATGAAGAATTATATAATGGGCAATGTTTCAGCATTTTTCTTTATTTTTTCCTTTATTAAACAAATCATAAACACGGTAAGTATTCTACACAAACGGAGTCACGGGCAAGTAATTTATAAAGCTTATTCTCCTCAAGGTAATCTTCTTTAATCTTTAGAACAAAATTCAGTTGAAACAACTCGCTTTAAGTAGCAACTTCGTTACGAGACAGGATTCAATACCAAAAGGGGTTTCTTTGTCATTTCTCGCTCTTTGACTAGCGAATAAATTGACATTATATTTAATGAACGCATTACACAGCGTGGAATTATGTCTCTTTATTACAACGATTTTAATAACGTAGCTTATGCCAGATTTAGATAAATACGATTAATATTTACATAGACCAAAAACACAACTTTGGTATACCAACCATATAGAGAATAAAATCTCGTGTCGCGGTGTTTGTTATCAACCTTCTTTGAAACGGCTGGACGAATTATGTGCATGAAATTTTGTGTGCAAATCGGGTAGGTCTGAGAATAGGCCAATCTAAGGCTAAGATAAGGGTGATCCACCCCAAAAAAAGGCAATACAATGTATTCTGGGCACAGCTAGTATCTATATATAAACGGTTATTTATAACATTTAGTAGATAACTCATTTTCAAAGGTTGAATGAAACTAACAAATGGAAAGTTGAGTAAGTTATTTCAAGTTAATTTTAAAGAAGTGGCGCTCCACGGCAACTTTGATTTCCCAGGAGGGACGAGTTAGAGGAAACCTGACGGTTCGTTATGACTTCTGCCCATATGGAGGTCGGTAAGTTTAATACACTAGTTCAGATCACTTTAGTTCAGGATTTACTTCATACTTGCTATCGTTTTTTTGTATAAGAACCCGCGAGTAGCTGAGTGGCGCAGTGCCTTGAACACAATGTTATTATTGTTATTGGTATATCCGTTATAATTAACTATACATAAATAAATGTACGTGGACAAAGTACTTCGTAATTGTTTTAATATGTTATTTTTATTACACTAGTTTGGGCAAATTAAACTGTTTGAGGCTCCTGAATGCTAATAAAATCGTAGCTTCCCTAACGCTTCTGATTGCTCTTAAATAAAATTCAGGCGCTTTGTGAATATTTGAAAAAGTATGATGACCGGACCGCGTCATACCACACTGCCTGTGTAATAAAAGGCAAGAAAAAATAAGAGTTTATTTTTGGTTTAGGAACTGTGCACACCTGTCGGGAATGTGTGAAGATATTTTTTTTCTTATGTAGCACCTACCTACTAAAATAGTAGTAGTGTGTACGAGAACCAAAAGAGGCCAAAATGAAAGTCGAACTACTTTAATGAAAAAGTACAATTAAGTATAATAAACATATGGCAATCTTGGGATCATGCGGCAGACTGCCAGATTGCTAATCTTTATGATTAGCAGATATTTTGTTCAATATGTAGTTAGGTAGGTATTGTTGTATACGAGTTTTTACCTTCTAAGTTCTAAGCTTAAAGCCAGAGCTCTTACACAGTACCGAATGTAAATCCATGAATAGTAGATACAAGTACATTCAAGGATCTGTTGCAAAAGTCATATTCACAAAAAACAACCTTGTACCTATACTTTTTTGTAGTCCAATATAAGACCTATAGACTAACTAATGCTTTACGTTGCGAACAAAACTCAATATAGTAAAAGAAGAAATATAAACCATAGATGATCGCATTGAACGAGTCAACATCGCTTTTCCACTTTAAAAGATGGTTTTGCGTTAGAGGCCGACGATACAAGTGTTTTCCTATGCCGTTTGAGGACGTTTTATCCTTCCCTTTCTGTTATCATAAACTGGAATAACGTGGGCTTTTATGTGACCTCAAATTATAGATAAGTTATTAACATATAGTTTTCGTATCAAAAGAAAGGAGAAAACCATTTTAGAATATTGTTTATTCTGTTTTAGTTGACTTTGAATGGCGCTCTAATCTAATGTATATCTCGTGAAGGATATGGGATTAGGGAATAATGGGATCTCTCATTCAAATTTGCAAGTGTCCGCTTGAATAACGCTGTCTTTGTCTAGTGTCGTGTTCCTATTGTTAGTAAGGATGCCTGTGCACCACAGGGGCCCAACCATGAGCTCTTATTGCCATGATAGTTTCACTCATTTATGAGATAGATATATGTGACGTGTATACATCTGTCACTGTCGCACAACTGAATTATCATTGCAATAAGAGCTCATGGTTGGGCCCCAGGTACAGAGCGATATAAGCTACAAACCGTTCGGAATTTAGGAACAAATCGTTCGAAACTACACACTCACACAAACGCACATCTACGAGATTATTAGCGACCTTGGCCTACTCAGTAAGGGGTGTCATGTCATGGACGAACGCGTATACGTCATATACGTGCTTTTCAGATATTTTTCTAAATTAACATTTATTTGACAGGAAATAAAGGAGTAAATTTTAAGTGCTTTTAGAGTAATAACCCTCACGTTCGATGGAGAAAACGTTCTTGTTACAAAAAATTGGTTATATGGTTAATTCCATACTGCTATGGAGGAGCGATCTTCTAGCGCTAGCTGTGCATGTTTCCATGAGTCAATTTTATCTTAGTAGGTCCAAATTGAGAATTATTAGAACATTGATGTACGACCTGCTTTTTGTATCAAAAGCTGCAAATGACAAAATATGCTTGTAAGCATTACAAGGTCCATTGTTAAAACACACAACAAGACACAGTTGGACTGGGTCAATTTTGCATGTATAATGTGCAACATAAACACTGGTCGAAAATAATCTGATGCTAAAACCGCTCCCGGGTCAGCTTCACCTAATTTATTTGGTGGTAACTGACCACAAATCGAAATTCACTGCGGTGAAATGAGGCATGAATGGACAAAATAAATTATATCGGATCAATTGAACTATTTGATATGTCAAGTTGGACTAATTATGTAGTTAGAGAGTCCCAGTGCTTTAACATCACGAAGTAGCGTAGCCTTAGTAGCGTTAAAAGTAGTAGGTACTTACATACATGCAAAAACTTGAAATCGTGAGCTTTTAATTCGGCTGGAGGACTATGATAGGTCCTATAAAGCTCAATCGAATCGGTTTTGAAAAAAAGGAGGATTTTATATGTAACTAGCGGACAGTTCCCGTGGGAGTACGGGGATAAATACAGCCTTTGTTACTCGCTGATGATGTAGCTATCTATTGCTGAAAGAATTTTCGAGATCGGTCAAGTAGTTTCGGAGCCTATTCAATGCAAACAAACAAAAAAACAATAAATTCTTTGCTCTTTATAATATTAGTGTAGATTTCACGAATTACTTGAAAACGGCTGGACTGATTAGATTGGTTTAAAGTGTATTGTGATAAAAGAGGCCTTAAAGAGGTCCCTTTTTTTCAGTATGAAACTGACCGTTTTTCTTTAAATTCAAAAAACGTGTCAAGTTTATCAAGTTATCCAAACAAAGTAATTTCGTTAAGATTACAAATGACACGCGTTAGACATTGGACGCCCAATAATCTCCACTCCATTCCATCTGCAATTCCGATAATTCTACCATCCCTTCGAACTCTTGAATCACCGGTCTTTAATTATGAATTCAGCTTTTAAAGTCTGTCGGATCTCTTTGACTGAAACTGTTAAAGCTTGTTCGACGACAGAATTCACATTCACGGCTTTTGTAGATCTGAAAGCGACAATTATCTGCAGCCACCACAATCACTGTAACTGCATTGTGTGACGTCGAGTCAGCTTCAATAGAAACTTCTATCGAGTCACAGTATAAATATACGGTTTACAAGCAGTAAGGAATATAAATTAATTTTTTGACTAGCTGTGCCCCGCGGTTTCACCCGCGAAAATTTAGTTTCATCCTTATTGTCGCGGAAACCTAATATTTTTGATAAATAAAGATAGCCTAAGTTACACTTTGATATATTAGCTACCTACCAGTGAAAGTACCGTTAAAATCGGTCCAGCCGTTTCAGAGATTTCACGGAACAAACAGACAGACAGAGAAAAAATTTAAAACTTCGTTTTTTAATGTCAGTAACGTGTATATTTTCATATGCAGTCAGTGAAAAGCTTTTATTTTGGAATTACAAACAGACACTTCAATTTTATTTATCTGTATAGATATAATAGATGTATAGATAAAGAACGTTTGCTCCATTGAGCGTGAGTTGTCAATCTTTTTAAATTTACTCTTTTATTCGCTGTCAAAATATTTGTTTGAAAATGTCGGTAAAACAAGTGAACGACGTATACATGATAGGCCACAACGTGACACCTGGGGCCTTACCATGAGCTCTTATTGCCATGATAGTTTCACTCATTTATGAGACAGATGTATGTAACGTGCATACATCTGTCACTGTCGCACAACTGAATTAACATTGCAATAAGAGCTCATGGTTGGTTTATATACTGTCATTGGTAGACCGCAAGTCTGTATGTGTCAATTCTAACGATTTTTCCTAGATTCCTAACTACTTGAAAAGCTTATATTTCTCGTATTTAAATCGAGTGTTAGACAAGGTGTAGAATGTTGTTTCTATCCCTTACAAATTCATGCTTTAATTAAGATACACAAGGTAGGTTTTAATTTGGATATCACAGAAGTTTTTATGTTTATGATTATTTTAAGTAAATTTGGGAACTTTTGATTATTTTTTAGCTCTTTGTAGAAGATTTTTTCTTTCTTTTATATCTAATTATCGCACAGCAATTATTTATATATAAGTTATTACATTATCCTAATAATATTCTACATAGACGGCCAAGTCTTTTGCAATACATTTTGTAGGTCCCCACTTTTAGCAATTCATCCCTTCGCTCATCCCATACGTCCTATTTAAAGAGCTTTCATATGCTAATGTGGCTCTGTTGAAACGTAACAACATTATTCGCTGTCCGAGATCAATACATCTTTATTTTCCTATTTTCAGACGCTGAATAGTCAAATGTACATTTATGTACCGTTTACTTTAGTTGGATTACATATTGGATCCAAGCTGTGGTGGCCGTGGGATTTGAGCATTCGCCTTCAACGTAAGCGACGCTAGCTCGAATCCCATTGGCCAGTACCAATAAGTTAAATAATAACGTGCATTGCGGTGAAGGAAAAGATAGTGAGGAAAACTGCATGGGGAAGTAATTCAAAAAGACATTGTCTGTGTCAAAGTCCGAGACTGGATTCCGTTTATAATTCGGCACGTATAAGATAAATCTTAGCCGTATAAATGGAATTAAATGCACTGACCATTGGGAATACTCTAAGTAATCTATTTTAAGCCGAGCAATAAACAGATAGACGGATAGACTAGGATTAGCAATTGGACGCTGGCACGGAATCCGCTTATTTCTATGTCAGTTCAGGGGACAATTATGATCGTTTTAAGTAGCGTAACATTTTTATTTCAGTACCATGACATGTCAAACAAATCTAAGAAGTCTGAAGCTACTAATGGTTATCATATTTGGCCCCCTGTAGGTTAATAAAATTATCGTAATGAAAACCGTCAGGATATTGTACTGATTTTGTTGTTGACAGAGTTTTCGTATTGTCATCCGACACTATTCCGATTCTAAAGTCGTTCGATCGAAGTGTCGTTGAAGCGTATTCACGTAAGTGAAATTATTTTTCAATATTATTCAAAGTTTTAAAACGTTCGCTGTCGGTACCTATTCTCGTAACAATATGACATATCATTCAATAGAACTCTGAGGACTAAACGATCAAATACCCTGATTCAAATTTCGTGGAAGGAAAAAGTCATCATTTAATTTTTGATTTAGAAAATGAAGTATTTTGTGATAAAACGAATCTCGAGTATGACTATTTAATTTTAAAGGAAGCTGAAAGAGAAGATAGACGTAAGAAAAAAATCGTAGGTAACTTGTACATTTGAGCAACAGTGTGTACTGTTAGTAGGTGTAAGTGTAAGTCATAAAGTAACAAGTCAGCGTATAAACCCTCGGGTAATAAATAATCGTGCGTCAGTTTATGGGTCACATCGTAACTGCATTTTAATGCGGCCACATGTCTGCGGTTCAGCTATATTCGTGTGTCTACATCCATTTGCGACGAACGAAACATTTCAAAAGGATATTTATTAAATACTGGGCTTTTAATACTGTTGATATAATTGAATTCTGTTATTATTCCCAATGCCGTACACGTAAATTATTTAAATCCGAGGATTACCATAAATATCACCAAGGAATTAATCCGATTGTATATTTGCATTTTGGTTTTATACACAGCCGTATCTCGCAGTCGGAACTTTGTTAATAGAAATGTCATTTCTGCAATAAAACTAAAATTTCAATTCAATCGAACAAAAGAAAATGCAAATAAAACGCGTTCTAGGTGTTTGAATAGCATACCCAGTATAAATATAAGCTTACAAACAGTAAGGAGTCTAGTCGTATTTTTATCCACTTTTTAAATAAACTATTTTTTCTTATTTACACTATTATTCATTTATATTTATTATTTTTTTACACTGTTCCGAATTCAAATTTATGAAAACTAATTTTCTATATTTTAGTTTTGTTTTCTATATAAAGAATGTCTCTTAGTTTTTTAAACTATTATTTTTGAAATGAGAACGTTTGCTCCATTAACAAGTGCGAGGGTTGACAATTTTAAAATTTACTATTTTATTTTCTGTTAATAATGAACTCTAGTAATTTTGAAATTTTGTAAAATGTTAGTGAAACACATGAATGACGTATACGCGATTGGTCACGAAGTGTCACCTCTAACTGTCATTATTAATTCTTACGCTTATTTCCACGTAGATGCGCTCGTCTGCGTGAGTGTCATTTTGAACGATTCCTTGTTGCCTATCTGTTTGCAGCTTATATTTAAACTGTGGTAAAGCTTTAGAATTCGTGTTCCTAATAGAGTGTGGAATTATTTAATGCGCTAACGAACTAGTTCATTTGCATTTTTGTTTCAATCAGTTTTGCCAACCATATATGAATCCGATCTGCATCAAAATGTAAAAATACAAGACTAAAAATGTTTTGCTTAGATATTTTAGTATTCAGTAATGGATTTTGTATTACATTTTTTTTTGATCTACACTCATACCTAATTACATTTTCATGAACAAACAAACAAATAGATAGACAGACAGGAAGATCGAAAAACAGAAAAAAACCTTCACTTATGTACATATTATTATATAAGTACCGTATATACTTTCATATGCATTAGGTGAGAAGCTGTTAATTTGGAATTACAAACATAGACTTCAAATTTATTTATGTGTATAGGATTATATCGTCTAGTTTGTGCATAAATTCTGTGATGCCAAATATTCTCTTCATTAAGTAACAATCTAGCATTATAATATAGCCTATAATATATAAGGTGTGAAAATAACGTGCCCTTCACAAAAAAAATCTATTGATTTTTAACGAATAATGTGTTCTTGTTATAGCAAAATCGATACTCAAGTTATCGGTATCTTATGTAATAGTGTGAACTATTGCCTCGATATTATTCGAGAATTTTACAAGGAAATGAGAGACACTTGAATAACTTTCTGAGCACATTTTAGGTTTAGCTTTTCCATTAAACCCATTTTTAAAAACAATAAAATTTTGGGATTTTCCGTAAAAGTTGTAACTTTCTAATTAGTTGAATGTGTTGATTGATCCCATGAAGACTGCTGCCATAGAATACTGTATCTTAATAAACAGCTATAGAGTTTGAAATAGGTTGGCATCAAGGTTTTATTTTCACTGATTTAATCAGTCGAAAGAACATCCTTGAAACGGGGAAGTTAGTGGTTCTTGTCATTAATTCCGTATCGTGATTCTTGGGTGCGAAGGATTCGGTTACATTAATAAGCGTAGTTTTATAGGCACCGTCACGAATTATGAGCGCTCAGCGAAAATAATGGGGGTAATTTCATGTATTTTGTTCGCCTCGATCCAAACAGACCAAGACAGACTCTTAAAATTACTATTGCGCAAGGTGTACACACAGAATAAAAAAATAAAAGCTGAGTTTGAATATTCGAACACTATTCATTGACCAGTGGAGTTATAGCCCGTCTAGTTTGAGGAGGTATGTCGTTGATGCCACCTCAGTTTACGATCGGTTATTTCTCAGTTGGTCGGTTGTATCTTATCTCCCGTTGCGTGGCTGTGGCTGTGCGTAACAAGCCACGCCCCCATCTTGCCACGCTGACTGTTAAGATGCGCGCGCATACCTACTCTAGCGTAAGGGTGAGATCACAGTGATTGATCTTTACTATTCGCTTCGTTTCAGATGGACTTGAAATTTAAATTCATGTACTATTTTTATGAATTTTGCCACATAGTTAATCAAAAAATGAATTATAAGATTTATTGCGGATTATCTTTTGAGTACTATTAAATAATCAATGGCTTAGTCAGATAAATAAATACCTAAGTAATAAAATCTAAGTCGGTGAGATACTTATAGATTTTACAATATGTAAATTAAGGGATTATGCGGATAATCTTATAATTCTTCAATTGTCCATTTTGAATATTTTATTGGAGCCAGTATGAATGTTTGCATTTAACTATGTTAACGCTACCTACTTAAGTAATAAAAATATTTAAGTTCTTATCATTTAACATTAATAACCATATTTTTTTTAAGAATATTTAATTATTTAGGTACAAAGGTTTAAAAAAGTAACACGCATTCAAGTGATTTATTCACGCCTCAAAACCGCCACCGTAACACAAGACGATTCATCACAGGACGTGACAAGTAATCGTTAGACACGTAATGGCGTGTAAGCGTACCTTAAGTTCTGTTGTTCGCGTGATGCGTTGGAAAAATCTGTAGCTAGAATCAGCAGAGCAGCGTCGCGGTTCAGTCGCCGAAACTAAACGCAGCTACGTCACGCGGCGTGCGTCCGTAGCGCCATCTAGCGAAGCTCGCGAGTTGCCGCATCACCTGCCTCCCGCGGTCCCGCGACATTTCTCCGTTGCGCTCGCAACAGTGGCACGTAGAAATAACCTCAAAACCCTGATCACAATACCAAAATATTGTCCTTCGCAACATTAATAACAGTGACAGTGACTATTAACGACATTTGCTGTGCTAACAACGTGACGTAATCATCATACGATTCCGGATTCGACATTACTGTGTTGCTTACTAGTGATTTTGGCAAAATCGAAAGTTTCCAGAGAACCAATGTTCTATTTGGAGGGCTGTCGTCGGGCAGCCCCCAAAATGTGTGCCATTATGTGGTGGTTTATTATTGTATGTGTTTTAAACGTTGAAACATTTGGAGTTTTTGCGTCTAACAGCAGTGATACCATTACTGGTTGTAAGTATTATTTTATTTAATATTAAGAATTGCAATTAATAATAATGCATGCATTTATTAGTGCCTGTCTAGTATTTCAATGAATTAACAGCATCGTAAATGAAAAGGATAAGATAAACAGGGAACCAAAAAAAGATCGAACCATATTTTTAACAGCTGGGCACACCTTGTCCAATGACTAGACTACGTCGGATGTTATTTACACTAGAAACAGGTTTGTTACGTTGACTGGCACGTGGTAGACACTTCTTATTGTACGATCTAGTTGTTTATAATTTATGTATGTTTACTTCGTTGAAATAGTTGTTAAAAGGTACGTATGGCTCTTGTTTGATAAGATAACACCGTGAGAATGTCACGCTACCTTGATAACAAAATATAAAAACCGATGCTATTGAAATACCTACGTATAGATAACTCACACATACATAGACAGGTCATGGTTGAGCCCCTTCATTTTAATTTTTTTATTTTCTCAATTATTAGCACTTCTTAGGTTCGAGATTGGATCAACGGGACGATATATAGCTCGCATACGTGCTATAGAAATAACTAGCTGTGCCCCGCGGTTTCACCCACGTAGATTTAGTTTCATCCTTATTATCCTTATTGTGCGGAACCCTAATATTTTTAATAAATAAAAGTAGTCTAAGTTACTCCTCGAAACATCACCTATTTGCCAGTGAAAGTCCCGTTAAAATCCGTCCAGCCGTTTCAGAGATTACCCGGAACAAACAGATAGACAGACAGACAGACAGACAGAGACAGAGAAAAAATTTAAAACTTAGTTTATGAGTGTCAGTAGCGTGTATACTTTCATATGCATTTTGTGAAAAGTTGTTTTTTTGGAATTACAAACAGACACTTCAATTTTATTTATCTGTATAGAAGATGTATAGATATAAAGTGCGGCAATGCATACATTAAACTTATGTACCAACACTACTGACCAATACAATCCTTCTCTTTTGCAATAAAAATCTCAAATCCTTGGAAGATAAAACGTCAAAGATATCGCTGTTTGAAATTGGTTCAAATCCGAATCATATTAGGTACGTTTTATACGACCTTATTTCATTTTGTGTGGTTCTAATTTGCTTACAGGCCACGTAGCTAAAATTTGATATGAAACCTGACTAGATAATGTTATTAAAGGAGCAAGATAATACACCTGACTAAGTAGGTGCATTCTCAGAAGCCATTAACAGGATTGATAGCAAATTGTATTGTAGCTGTCCTCAATTAAAATGTAAGTTGATCGAGTTTATAAAAAGCTATTTTTTGAGATGATAAAGGAAAAAGATGATACTTATAGAAACAGAACAGAAAGGAGGCTTATGCTCAGAAGTGAATCGATAAAAGCTGATGAAGGTGATATAAATGCAAAAGTGGAACACTGAAGATGAAAAGTAAATATTCGAGAATTTTTAAATGAAATTACATCATCCAGATAAGAGAGTAAAGAAAGATAGTACCAATCAGTGCACCATTGTTCATATTAAGAACTTACTGGAACATAGTTCATTAATGCAGTTTGATGACCTTTAAAAGGGCGGATATTCAGAGCCAATTAGGTGTCTCTTGCATACATTAACTGCTACCTGGACACCTATTATGCATGGGTTTTAATCTGGTTTTTGACCTGTTTCCAATGGATGGGCTCGACAGAAAAGGATTAAAGTGTTTTTAGGATAACAATGAATTAAGTGAATAAGAAATGCATAAGTAGCTATAAGTTATTTGGGGTTTAGAAGACAATATTAAAGAAACAATGCAAATTACCACCCATACACTTCTTGGTTTAATCTTTTTATCTTCACGGCTTCTGTTGAGTGGATTAGCCTGAGATTAAGATCAAGTTACTTTAAAGAGGTTAAAGGTTCCTTAACGGCGTCAACTGCTTCTTAGTGGATTAATACAATACTAAGGCCTTACCTTTACCTTATCTTCTTCATGTATTACTGTAGACTACAGACGTCTCTTAGCCATCGAGAAGAGTAAAATTACAGAGACTTTAAACATTCTCTGTAACTGTACATTTGAATAGCCACTTGCCTCTGATTTCAACATTCAGATATACCTCAATTGAGCTAATCAGTCCTCTTGTGTATGAAGTGCCTTTGTTACCAAGGCCCGTGCTTCTGTTTGCGGCCTTGGTAAATGGGCGCCATCTACCGTTCAATAAACTGACTGAATTAAGGCGAAGAATCTTTCACTCTATCACTAAAATAAAAGGTGAGAAATTCACTTTCTCACCTCACCACACATCATCATTATCCCCTTGGCTTTATCCCATAAATAGTTCGCTGGCAGCCTTATTTAAATTTATTATTTAAATCTTTCCCAATGTTGATCACTTGACTTATACATATACCCATCCATATTAGAGGGAAAATCAGTAAATTGGGTTAGGTTAGAATTTGTAGGTATCTGAATGATATGTAACGATTTCCATAGATATTCATTTGTAAGAATACGTTTTTGATCAATGTGGATAATAAAAGATAATTTAATAGCTGTCACGTAACTGCTTTTAAATCATTTTTATGGCGTAATAGATCAAAATTTGATTTGTGAACTAAGACTGTTCATGACTTCATTGTATGCAAAGCCGAAATACAATCTATACATCTATACAGATAAATAAAATTGAAGTGTCTGTTTGTAATTCCAAAATAACAGCTTTTTACTAAATGCATATGAAAGTATACATGCTACTGACACAAAAAAACCAAGATTTAAATTTTTTCTCTGTCTGTCCGTCTGTCTGTCTGTCTGTCTATTTGTTCCGGGTAGTCTCTGAAACGGCTGGATGGATTTTAACGGGAACTTTCACTGGCAGGTAGCTAATGATTCAAGGAGTAATTTAGGCTACTTTTATTTATTAAAAATATTAGGGTTCCGCGACAATAAGGATGAAACTAAATCTACGCGGGTTAAACCGCGGGGCACAGCTAGTAATTAATAATGGAGATAGCTTATCATGCTTATTAATGTGTGAGAAGTAGAATATTAAGCCAATCAAATTTCTTTTAGATGATATAATTAATTATCATTTTGATATGAATTGAAGGCGATTTTGATTTAAGGTTTATCATTGTTTATCCTTGATATTTATATAATATGATATTGATGAACTCATTATTTGCAATATTGTGTATTCCAGTTAGGTTAAGTCGATCGTATCCTTCAGAAATTAAAAATATATTCTTATTTCATAATATCCTTGACGGCTTACTACGAATTTATTCGTTAGCGCCAGGAATCGATGCATGGATTACTTAATAAGATATAATATTATGACGTATATTATAGTCATAGCACTTAAAATTAAGTATTTATTAAGTGCTAACAAGTAGACCAGATTCACACTTTGTAATTTCACAGATTCTAAAGTACAATCAGAAGGACTTATTATTGGTGCTGATAGGTCAGCATTAAAAATATTATGATGTTGTGTTTGGTAGCTCCATTCAAACAAAAGTATTCAATGATCAATCGAAGAATGCAGTATGGAGTGTAGTTAATTTCTTTCTGTTATAAACAATACAAATGTCAATTGAAATAACCTCTCTTACCAGCCAGACAAAAGAATTCAAGGTTTCTTGTGGTTGACGTTTGAGATCTAATGTCACAAGTGTGTAAACAACTTATACCTCGTTAGTTACAGCCAGGTAACATTATACTTACAATAGGTACTGAGACCAGATATTTGCCGGGATGACGTCAATGATCAAAAATTCTCAAATAAACATAAAGCTGTTAATTCATTGCTAAATAGTGCTATTATTTTTAAATGTTCATAATTTGCCGTATTGGGTATGGATGTTTTCGAATATATTTTTTATTAACACTCGCTTGCAGTTTTTGCAGTGAACGAATTATGGTACTTTAAGTTCTTTGATAATAAAATATATATTGCACATTGATGTTAACGATATTTTTTCTGTTGGCTGGGTTTCTGGTTGTGATGAAGCACATTGAAATTGCAATATCGTAAGCATGCACTTCATGGCACGAGTGCCAAGTATCCAAAATAGACTTATAAACAACTGAAAGTAACCGAATACAAGACTTATTCCGGAATCAGTACAAAGTTCAATTGCAGTGGCGTAAAGCCAGTATCCGAATGGGTATTTTTGAAACAGTGTTTGTTTTACTCGGGACGAATAACCAACATAATAAATAACGCTTACTTAGCAAACTTCGGGCACTTCATTTGATGAATAGATGTCGCAGGCAGGCGGGGGTCCTGTAAAAATACTCGTCTATACCACCCTTTGCAACAAAATAATACAGAATGGCGTCTTCCTACATTGATTGAGAATCGCCGCACACTTTTGAAGACTTATAGACGCATTCGTAGAAAAATATTTGATCAACTTGAGCTGATTTTAGTTTTGGTGCTTGTAAGTATGCGTATATGCCTGTGCCGTTGATATTTGGGGGCTGGTTTTCTGTATGTTTTTATTTCGTGCCTCCACTGTCTCAATTTTGGCGCCCGCAGGCCAGCTGACGCGTCACCCATAAAAGTCCCGATGATGAAAGAGCACAATCCCATTGTGATGGCTATAAAACGGGCTTTGTGCTCGAAGGAGGCGTCATTATATGAAAAATGAAAAACGAATCGCACTTGTCATACTAAGGCCAATTTTATTGGAGACACAGCCGTCTTTATGAATTGATTCAGGGATTCTTATTTGTCTTCGTTCGCTTTGTCATCAATGTGCATTGTAAGAGTCTTCAAATCATGCGGAACAAATAGAAGGAATTGTCTATCTACAGGACTTTAATTTTAAATTTTTTAATTGACCAAAAGTATAAAAGTCTAAATAGTCATAAAATACATACATACGTATCACATCTTAATGATCCTCGCGAGATAAGGAAAGAGGAGGGCTTACTTTAAATGCTAATTAATTGAAGTTCCTAAGAATTTGTTCATCAGCCTTCTCCAAAGAGGCAGAACATGGCATAATCACCCATTCGAAACTAGTAACACTAAAAAAGTACCTTATTAAAAGTGTATATTTACATTAAAATTTTCCTGTTCAGTTCTTTTCATTCCCTACCTAAAGGTAAATAAGCAAATGGAAATAATAATTGGCCACTGGCATCACGCTATGCTGCTATGGCTTGGCAATTGGCCCAATAATATAGTTTCCCGTCCTTTTCGCACCTAGCAACTTATTGAATTATATTAGCAACTAGCTGTGCCCCGCGGTTTCACCCGCGTAGTTTTAATTTCATGGGTGGCCCGCGGAAACCCTATGTTTTTTCTTAAATAAAAGTAGCCTAAGTTACTCCTTGTATCATCAGATACACCTGCTAGTGAAAGTCCCGTTAAAATTGGTCCAGCCGTTTCAGAGATAGAGAGATTCCGTTTCAAAGAGCCGGAACAAACAGACAGACAGACAGACGGACAGACAGACAGACAGACAGAGATTTTTTTTTTAAATTGGTGTTTCCGTGTCAGTAGCGTGTACGCTTTCATATGCATTTAGTGAAAAGCTGTTATTTTGGAATTACAAACAGACATTTCAGTTTTATTTATCTGTATAGATATAGATGTATAGATTGAAATTCAGTAAATAAAATGATGCTGTAGTAATCATAGCATTCAGTAGCTGATATAGTATGAAGTAGAGGATGTATCTATCTATTCCGCTTGTTAAAAATGATGTTAAGGAATGAATTCCGTAAAAAAATTGTCACTTCTGCATTACAACGGTACTCTCCTCAATAACATTTGAGATGCATGACGATGTTGCTTACAAATTTGTATTCCTCTTCGACAAACTACCAATGATTTCGTTTTATCTAAAATTCCCAGAAGGTTCTTCAACTTACAGCACGCGAAAGGATTCTATAGCATCTTGATAGATGGTGAGTGAGAGGCTCTGGTCTTCTGGGCGCATATTTTTCAGCAAGACTTAAATATGGAAATATTTCAGTAAATAATGTTGTTTACTTCCGCCTTGTCAGTCTACAAGGTGGCCGTTATGTAAATGAATAAACAGAGCGCCATTTCGAACGATGTGCGTCAATTGAGATTATTTTAGCTGTCGTCTTAATTCGAGTTCACCGCAATATGATTTTTCTGCTAAGATAAAATCTCAAAATCGATTACCTACATAGACCCATCGTTGAATATATAATACTACATCTATAGCACCTCTGCTTAGCTTTAAACTTCTGTGGGAAAAAAGTCGTAACGATGGCTTTCCCGGGTTCAAACTATTAAAATATCTACAAAGAAACCTTTCGAATAACTCCCTGCACCTACCTATTGGGTCAAACTATGTGGGGATAAAAAAATTAAGAGTTTGAGGACGGATGTTCTTGTGTTAATGTCGACGGTATAGTACACGGGCTATTTTATAAATTAAAATCATTCGTATTTGCAAATTGTATCATCGATTTTGAAACGGGTGTCTCGAAAAACAGCATAAATAAAGTTTGTCTTTGGCAGGAATTGGATAGACCGCCTGTAGCTTACCGAGTTGAGTTAAGCCATTGGTTCCGGTTGAAAACTTTGGCAACCACCACTGGCTTACAAGATAGTTAAAACACTGGTGTAACCTAGTTACCGGTTTTACCAGTACAATTAATATTTGATTGCAGAGAGTTGGATAGTCCAAAAAAGGAAAGAAGAAATACAATTTTCATCCGGCGATTGTATCGTCACATTAATTATTCATTAAAGTTATTTTCGTTTGTGGTCATATCATTACATCATCATGTACCATGGTCATATCAGTACCCACCTAATAAGCTAAGTCCTTTTTGTTTTAAGGAAATCGTATTCACAACGTGCCATTTATTATAATACAACATTCGTTAAGTTTACTGCATTAGGATATACCAATGCTTATTCGGTTTTATATACATTTTCTGCTAAATATAACAGGAAAATAAATGCTACCTGCATACTTTGTGACGAAACACTGAAAAAAATAGTGGTTGTATTTAAGGCTGGCATTCGCGTTATACTTCTGAACAAGTGCAGCTTGTAGTTGTTGGTCATCTTAAGCTTAAAAATATGTGACTGCATTGGAACTGCGTCGATGGGACATTTGAAAAGAGTAATTGGTGCAATAAAAATAACCTTCCGGACCCGACAGTAAAAGGTTTTCGACATTCGCTAAATAAAGATCAAATAAAGATACTTATTTAAAACTAGCTGTGCCCCGCGGTTTCACCCGCGTAGATTTAGTTTCATCCTTATTGTCGCGGAACCCTAATATTTTTGATAAATAAAAGTAGCCTAAGTTACTCTTTGAAACATCAGCTACCTACCAGTGAAAGTCCCGTTATAATCCGTCCAGCCGTTTCGGAGATTACCCGGAACAAACAGACAGTCAGACAGACAGACAGACAGACAGAGAAAATTTTTAAAACTTGGTTTTTTAGTGTCAGTAGCGTGTACACTTTCATATGCATTTAGTGAAAAGCTGTTATTTTGAAATTACAAACAGACACTTAAATTTTATTTATCTGTATGTATGTATAGATTCGAAGTATGAATTTCGTTAGCGTTTCTGTTGATGACGTCTCTTTTTCTAAAGGGTCTAGAGTGTGGTAGGTATGATGCAAATGACTATGAAAAAAACCACAGTTCCATCTCATAATCACAAGAAAGCAACAATCAAGGCCTACAATCATTGGTTTACGAAGAGCGCATTAAGAACTTCTGAGCATTGACGTTTCATTTTTGTACCGCAAAATTTTACGTCAGATCTAAAAAGTTCTTAATACGCACTGACTTGGCGATCATAGTCGGCCCCTAGTATCAGTTTCAGAGTAAATACACGTAAGTATAACACATACTCGTAACCTTGAGCCTTGAGGGAATATAACTTGAACCTTGGCGAAGTAAACCATTCGTCGGTTAGACTCGGAAAATTTTCTATTCTCTTGGCTCCGCCACTCAATTAACGAGGTCATGACTACGCCAATATTATCTTCTTAAAAATAACTAAGTATACGTTGCTCAGGAAAACCGATCAGAAGTCCCAATCATTTACACTTTAGCTTTATTGAATGACGAGGCTATTTCGGTTGCATATCAATGTGACTTGCAACGATAGTTTTTTAAAAAGACCCGTGCCCGGAGGTTATTTCCGCACATATACTCTATTCCAGAAAGGCTTTTTTTAAGTAGCCTGATCTTTTAATTTTTTAAGTTGCTCCCTGTAACATCAGCTAACTGCTAGTAAAAACCTGTTAATTTGGAATCACAAACAGACACTACAATTTTATTTATCTGTACAGATATAAATATATAGACGCAAGCGTTTCAAATCACCACTATGAAGTCATTGAAACATTAGGACAATTATAAATACACATTTAATATCAAGTTGACGTTCCATTGGGTCGATATGATAACCGCTCAATTAAGGTTCGCTGCCAAGTCCAATGCGACACTTAAACGCTGACCTCGATCCTGTATTGGACCATTGTCATTAAGCCGAAGCGGCTCTACTATACCGATCACACAGATAGAGAAGGCACCCGTTCGATAAACGAGGGTTACACTTGGACCTCAGCAAACCATTTTACCGTCGAACGATTTTAATCTTACCACATGTAAAATGAAGTCCCAATTTTCTTTGACCGCATCCTACAATACGCTTCTCTCAATATTGGTCGGTCGTTGGTTTCGTGCGTGTATTAATTTGTGAGCGACCCGGATGCTCAAGTAGTATTGCCAATCGTGTAGTCCTATTGTTTTTCAGTTATTCCCCCGCATACGTAGCTATAAATAAAGTTAATGAAACGTTTCGGCTGCCTATAGTAACCCGTGTTGATAAAGGTCGTTGGCGCGATATCTCGCCAAGTTCACTAACTAGCTATTGTAAATACAGTTCCTCCAAAGTTATTCATACACACTAATGAGCTAACCCATACTACATTGCTCTCGGCTTGTTCTCAATTACCCATTTCAATTGTAGCTACACTAGACGCTTCCTATTCTGTTATTGTCATAGTTCAACAATCCTCGAGCCGTATAATGAGTTACAATACATTTAATGAGTTCATAATATGGAAATCCAGTAAGAATCTATGAACTAGGGTATTGAAGTTCGATAAATTGTAGATATTAATATACTAGCGGACGTCATGTGGTTTCGCCCGCGTAGTTTCCGTTCCTGTGGGAGCGCGTGGGGGATAAAATATATATAGCATGTGCTACTCGCTGATGATATACTTAGCTATCCATTGCTGAAAGAATTTTCAAGATCGGTCCAGTTTTTGAGTCAATTCGTTACAAACATACTAAGCATACAAAGCTTTTCTCTTTATAATATTAGCATAGAAGTATTAGATAACGAGCCATAGCCATATTACGGGAATATAATAGAATACTGCACAGCTTATAGAAGAACGAGGTATATGTTATGTTGACCATGCATAGTAATTTTGCTTTACATGCACATTTGTTATGCTTAGGTACTTGATACTGAAGTTACATAGGTGTACACATATACCTTTAAACCAGCGTTGTTTATACATATTACATATTTTACTAGTATGTACCTACTAATTAGGGAACTTGCATATTTTATAGTGAATTCTGCATTAATGCTCCATGACTAAATTTGGTTAGCTCACAATTAATACAATTCGTAAATGGTATTAGTATACGTGGAATGTAATACTAAATAATACTTTACGAGACTCACTTCCTATTGAATTTAGTGCACTAAGTATAGCTTTAACATGTTTCTACGTTGAATAAATGTCAACTGCGTATTATCCAAATTTTCAAGAAACCATTTTCTAAAAAGCGTCAAGCAACGACGTTCAAACGTGTCAAAACCTATAGTTGGGCATAGATCAGGGGCTAATCATGAGCTATTATTGCAGTGATAGTTCTGTTGTGTGACAGTGACAGATGTATACACGTCATATGAATCTGTGTCATATTATGAGTTAAACTATCATGGCAATAAACGCTGAAGCGAGGCCCCAGATAATTAATTGAATCAATACATAATAATCAGAGTGAAAGGCACACGTTTATAATGGCTTTTAAAAAAGCCTTCTAAGCTGTTTTATATAACTTTACGCTTATCCGTTGAACTTAAAACCGTTGATCTTGCGGGGATACTTTCCTATGAAGCTCCATGAAATTTTGAACACACCCCGCCGGCCGGCCTGCCGCGCCGTCGGAAACTTTGCGCATTAGCGGCGCAGGAAAGGGGGATGAAAAGTTCACTATAACTTCGTGCAAGACGATGAAATCGCACAAAAACTTCGACTTAATAACACATTCGCTTGTTTTGATTAAAATACCTACCACGGTGCATGTGAAGTAAGATACCTACTGTGATTTAACAAAGTGGAAGATTTATTCAAATTCGAGCCTGAATAAAGCACGTCTCGATGCTTATTGAAGCACATTAAACAATAAATATTTGCCTTGTCTATTTGATTGATATATTTTATGCTCCTACAAAGATTTGTAGACTTTAAATGAAAGAGATTCATCGTGAAAACTCTGTTAATAACTAAATAAGCTCAATGGATATGTTATTGTTAGGCATGCATATCATATTTGGCTGTCTTAAAACCCTTTTCAATATTAGTAACAGATGCATTTTTATTTCCACTTTTTCTTACCTTATATTTAGACATTCGAGGTTCGAAACAGTTCGAGACATTCAAGTTTTATCAAGGTTGTCGATCAATATCTATTTATAGTATTTCAATACTTAATAAGAAACAAGAATGATATTAATTAGTAAAATTATTTACTTAAAATATTCCTTTCTTCTTAAGTCGGGGTTGTATTGAATTGAAGCTCTTTTGTCAAAGTTAGCTTCATTTAGGTAAGTATTTATGAAATCTTATGATACAATATTATTTGTCATTATATAACTTAACTAGTCCAGCCGTTTCAGAAATTACCCGGAACCAACAGACAGACAGACAGACAGACGGACAGACAGACAGACAGAGAAAAAAATTAAAAATTGTCTTTTCTTTGTCTGTACCGTATATATTTTCATATGCATTTAGTGAAAAGGTGTAATTTTGAAATTACAAACAGACACTTCAATTTTATTTATCTGTATAGATGTATAGATTTATGTAATAAATAACCACACAACACCTACTGATAAATAGCTGGAAGCCTCATGAAATTGCTTATTAATGTTAGCTGTTAGTTAATGTTTGGTTAGGACGAAACTTATGTAATGGAAGTGGGTACAAAACGTTAGATTTATCTCTGAAATTTGATCATTTATATACGAAAGAGCACGTAAAGTTCGAGCATACATGATCAAAGTGAAATCGAAAGGATTCTAACAAACTCAAAATGCAGACGTTCCGAAAATGAGCAACTAACGAGAATAGTTAAATGGACCTGTAATTTGCATACAGATTGGCTTTCAGGGATAAACGCTCCATTTGTATTCAAACACAGGATCGCAGCTCGGTGGCCGAGGAGTATTTATCCAGTTTAGGATTTAAATCGACCGCAGTATCATCTGCTTATCGATATTACCTCTGTAAGTACTCCAACCGGCTCCTGATCACTGTTTTGATTAATTATGGCACCTCCATTATTTATCCAGCGATGTCTTGACATGAATAACAATCGGAAATTACTTTCACGTTCCTAAGCTTTTACTAAATGAAGCTGCATCCTTGTCCAATTACAGACTTAAATTCATAAGGACTGCATTTAGATACTGAATGATGGCTTTAGGATAATGCAAACAAAAGCAAGAGATCTTGATTATAGAATTAAATGACATATAAGAAGATACAGGACAATATTGTAGACACAAAAACCGAAAGAAATGAATTTAATACACCGACTGACGATTTCTTACTTTCATGACAATGATCTAACTACTTGGTTACTTGCGCAAATTGGAACACAAAAAAAAACTAAACTTCAAAATAGACATTAAATGTAAATTTAAATTTCAGAATAGTTTCTTTTCAGCCAGTGCGATTCCATCCATTTTCCAACATAGGTGTGAGTGTTAAAAGCATCTCACCTTAAGGTCTTAAATTGTGTTTGTTAGTAAAGATCATCATTCAACACACGCTATTGTGAAAAACAATGGAAAGCTTATAGCAGGAGAGAGGTGAATGACACGCACGATACGAGTCAGACAGTCAGTATATTATTATGGACAATTGAGCGAGGGACAGACGGACGCCACGAAAATAGAACAAATTAAATGCTGTACCATGTGACTTTAATTACTTTACTGTCGGGAAGTTACCTACTCCACGAATTCGGTACGAAATTTCTTTCTATATTCCTTACTTAAGTATCTACACTAATATAAACTACACAGTCCTAAATGTATGTCTAACAAAGTTGGTATTCCACGAATCGAATCAAAAGTCATAAATTGGATTTGTGTGTGGATTGCCAAACGAAGCTCGTTAAAAACTTTTTCGCATTTTTTTTGGTAAAATTGAATTCGACCAAACGTACCTCATATTAAGAATTATTTAAATACATTTGAGTTGAGTTGATCAGATTTTAGGGAGCGAATAATGTATGAAATTGAGTTTTACCCTTTTGCCCTAGGCGTTCGACCCTTTGCTATCAGTAAAAGGTTTTATACTTACTGCTAAAACAATGCAATTTTAAAAATACCAACATTTACGTGGTCTACTGGTCGCTAGCCTAACTGCGGAACGCGAGGTGCTGGATTCGATCTCCGGGTCGGGCAAAATGTTTATGGGGTTTTCCATCTGTAATTTCCCTGTACCAGCCCGAAGTTAGGATTAGTTCCCGGTTGATGGCAAAATCCTCGCCACCTATTATATGGGATCTGATAGCTAATGGAATGTGGGTATACATGCACCGACTTTAATGTAAGGTGCCGTAATGATAGATGTTTAATCCGTTTCCGTTTACAGGCAATTTATGATTTTTTTTTTAAATTTTTTTTGTTACATTTACGAATGTTTAATCTCTTTGTTTTCGTCACGTTGCGGTAATATAAAAATAATTAAGTTTTTTTAGAAAGAATCACTAGTATTCACAGCACACGCTTACTCAGACCAATGCGGCCACTACGTCTCTTGTTTTTCCCATCTTATTTTTTTCAACCTGTAGTCATCCACTGAGTAGGTCTCCTCGTATGCACGCCACAAATTTCGATCTTCATATTCCAGTGTTTTGCCACCACTTTGTCCTATGCTCGTTCGACCCTGCTTCGGTCTCCAGTCTATAGCTTTGCGACTCCATCGGACATCTCTTATGTGACATGATACGTGATATGTCAGATATTTTTTTTTATAATTGTAGCCCATATTTGTAGCCAACTCAATTTGAAATTTTGATTTATCAAGATAATATAAGACTACGCAAGAGATGTAAGTTGGGGAGATGGGCGGACGTTTACAGTGCACCGTAAACTTTGCCAACTTCACAAAGTAGGTAACGGCCAAGATAAATCTCCATTTGAAGTTTGGACAAGGGAAGCAAGTCGCTCACTTACCAAGCTAATACCTACTTGGATGTTTGAAATATTTAATAAAAGAAATACTATATTCAATCAGTATTTAGTACTCTATAACAATAAACATTTCACAGACTTGGTTTTATAATTAAAACATTGGAAGCTTTAGGATTCTTTTTCGGCGAAGAAATTGTTCATGAAATATAGTCGATACAAAAGTTGGTATTGAAATTGTATTGTGCTTATCGAAAGAGAAATTTGGGGAAGATTAACTTGTTAGACGATCACAACAAAGGTTTTTTGTTGTTTGTTCTGCAAAGGTAGGATTTTAGTCACACCGAGGGCGTTAGCATTGAATATTTTTATAAGCTATACATGTAAGTACAGTCTTTAGTTATACTAAGCTTCTACCATCACATAATTAAATGAATACCTTACTGTCTCCATGACCAGCTATTCAACTGAGTGTGTCAGTGCCAGATATAGTTAAGCGATGTCATAATAAATCTGTCCTTTGAGTGCAGTCAGTTAAACTAAATTTATGCATCAATAAGAGATGATGGAACAGCCCTATATGCATTCATTATAAATATTGGACTTAAGCCCCTTATTACAATATGTTACCTATGATAATCCTTGGTTTAATATTAATTCCATTTCTTTTTGTAATACGGATTTCGGGAGAGATGGATATAGTTCTACTCTAAGTTTAGTCTAGTCTTAATTAAAATCATGTTTTGTAATAAGTAACTGGGTTTTAGAGGACGTGATGGTGATGTATGGGTATTTAAAAATGAGATTAGTTAAAGGTAATTCACTATACCGAAATAAAGAGCATTTTTTTTATCATAATTTACGCAAAATATCTTATATATAAATAAAATCACAATATAATTTATATTATGCTATGTTCGGAGAATGATAATAGCTAGAACAAAGAAGACCTCCGAATAGTAAAGTAAGGTTGAAGTTAAAAGGTCTATCTCTATATCACTGTTGAGAACACGATTGAGCACTTGAAAAAACAAGGCACAACTAGTTTCAGACCGTAAGTATAGGATTAAAACGAGCACCAACCCTTGTCTGGGCGGACACTCGAATAAGAAATATAATAGCGGTCTGTTTCAGCAAATAGAGCCCTTTGAATCCCAATTTACAAAACACAACAAATAATTATTATTCGTATGAGTTTATTTGAAGCAAATGTTGGTCAGTTGAAAGTTAATATTGCACAAAACAACGTCAAAAACTTACTTTCCATTGAGCCGTCATTAAAATTAATTAATCACTGTTATGGTATCCTTTGAATAGGAGGCCTGTTTTGTTCGAGTATTTTGAGTTTGGAAAGCAATGATTAAAATAAATTTCAGAACTAGCTGTTGTCCGTGATTTTTTTTTTTTTTTTATGGATATGGTCTCTCGCAGTTGGTAGGGGGGAGTTACCTCCACTGCTTAACCGGACTATAGGGCGAGACCCAAGGGCCTCCAGCCGAGCTTAAACTTAAATACTAAGCAACACAGCTAAGGGCGCCCCGGTGCGGGGCTCGGACCTCGGCTTAGGGCGTTGCTGTGGGATGAGCTAGGGAGCTGGATCTGAGTTGTATTATTTAGGGACATGTTTAAGGCTAGTGGCTCGGCGCGCGCCGGCCCTAGCAGGGGACGGGGGGGACGATGACGTAGAGTTCGCGACGAGCCTCGCCGGCGAGGACGGAACAATGGTCGGTTTGGTGTGTGCTTTTGAGACATTGCTTGCTGAAGCAATGTGATATCGTCGTCAGGGTCAAGGAGAACGTGCCTCGGACGGCGTCGGGAGGAGATACGAGATGGGGTATATCGGGCGGCCGATACGATTAGTGGGTTCGGGTGTTTTTCGGCAGATTCGAAAAAGCGCTTAGAGGCTCTTTTCATGAACTGCTTGATAGTGGGAATTTTGAAGTCTACATGGAGTTGACTATTGCGAACATACCACGGGACTCCCGCGGCCTTTCGCAAGAATTTGTTTTGGAGGACCTGCATTCTATGGATGTTAGAGCTGGCCGTGTGTGCGAAAACAACACTGGCGTATGTCATTATGGGACGGATGCACGAGAGGTAAATTCTCAACTTGGACTTAAGTGACAATTTGCTCCGTGCATTTAGTAGGTAATGGAGTCGACCAAGGGCAAAGGAAGCACGTGACCGTACTTTCTTTGTGTGGGATGCAAAGGACAACCTTTGGTCGAGGATGACGCCTAGGTATTTGGCCGTGGATTCCCAGGGAATCGGCTGGCCGAACATGGTTACAGAAGGCGGAGGATCGTGATATCGGTCGCCAGAGCGGCAGAAGAGGACAGCTGCGCTCTTATCTGGGTTGACTTCAAATCTCCATTTCCGAAACCATTTGCCGAGGGCATTGGCTGCGGTTTGGAGATGTTTGGCGATCGTATGACGGTCTCTGCCTCTATAGTAGATAGCCGTGTCATCGGCGAAGAGAGCTAGATCGGCATTGGGACTTTTGGGGATGTCGCTGGTGTACAGCGTGAAAAGTAGTGGGGAGAGCACGGAGCCTTGGGGAACTCCAGCACGAATACGGCGAGGGGAGGATAATGAGCCCTCGATGCGATATTGGAAGGTGCGATTCGATAAGAAGTCTCGTATGATGAGCACGAGTCTGTCAGGCACACCGATTTGGTAAAGCTTATATAATAAGCCATTGTGCCAAACTTTATCGAATGCTTTCGCTATATCGAAGAATAGGACGCCCGTTTGTTGTTTGGCTTGGAACCCCGCACTTATGTGTTCAACGATGCGGTGCACCTGTTGAACACACGAGTGCTTGGTTCGGAAGCCAAACTGCTCATTCGGGATAAGTTTGTGGGATTCAGCGAAGTCCTTAAGTCTTTTGAAGATCAACCTTTCGTAGATCTTCGCGAGAGTTTTAAGGAGACTAATGGGGCGATAACTAGAGGATTCGGATTTGGGTTTACCAGGTTTTGGTATCCCTATGACAACTGCTTCTTTCCACGATTGTGGGAAGATGTTGTTTGAAAGGGCAGCGTTAAAAATGACTGTCAGGAAGACAATGATGTGGAGGGGAAAGAGTTTGACAACTTTATTTGTTATCCCGTCGGAGCCAGGAGACTTCCTAGGGTTGAGATCTTTGATGAGGGATTGAACCTCATCGACTGTAACTACTGGGAGTGGGTTGTCTGGGTCCTCTATTGGGGGCTGGGCTACCCTTCGTTCGACCTCGGCGTCCACCTTTGTGAGATGGGCCATGTCTACTTGTTGGGAGCTGGGAGAACATTGGGATTCTAGATTGTCGGCTAGACATTCGGTCTTTTCGTCGTCGTCGAAGGCGGGACTACGGCCAGGACGATTAAGAGGAGGGATGCCGCAGGCTTCTTTGACTCTGAGCTTGCGTTGCAAGTGCCAGAAAGCCTGGTGATTAGGGGTAAGGTTAGCCAAGAAGTTGTCCCAGCGAGCTTCCCTCATTTCATTCATGCGCCTTCTTACTTTGGCTTGTAAGTGGTTCATGAATGATCGGTTGGCTGCTGTGGGGTAAGTCCTGTAGGCTCGGATAGCCGCGTTTTTCTCCGTCACCAGTTCGCGTACATCGTCCGGCAGCCTCCAGCGATGGTCGTCCATCGCTGGGACCTGCCGGGAGCAGCTGTTGACTGCTGATTGTACGTGACTGGTGAGGGAGTCAATTGCGTTCACCGTGTCTACAATGGAAGTTGGGGTCGGTTCGGGGAAGGGCAAGGGAGTAGACTTGAGGTTTTCCTCTAGTTTCCTCCAGTTAGTTGCCGTTTTCATGGGGGTGGGAGTACTCGAGTCAGGGGGACCTGTGCGGGGGGTAAGACTGAGTACAACGGGACGGTGATCGGAGTCAAGCTCGTCTATCGATTCCATAGAATTTAAACGAAGGTTTATATTCTTTAGAATCGCCAGGTCGAGGACGTCCGGACGGTGGTCTATAATAGCTGGGTAATGCGTCGGATGCATGGGAGCTATAACGTCGAAGTTATGGATGCTACTGAGGTAATTGAGTTGATTACCTCTGGAATTTCGAGTGCGGCTATTCCACGACTCGTGTTTGGCGTTTAGGTCTCCTGCCACGATGACAGAGTTGCCTAAGCTAAGAAGTTTTACGATATCAGGAGCGATATCGCCTTGTTTGTTGGGTGCGATGTATGCCGAAACTATTATGATTGGTTCGTGTCCAGTCATGCCTAGCCGACATATTGATGTCTCGATTTGAGAGAGGTTGGGGGGATCCATAGGAATGCAGTAAAGAGATCTTTTATAATAGATGAGGGTGCCTCCTTTGGCGGAGTGGGTTCTATCGTTGCGTACTATTTGATAGTTCGCAATTTTGGGATCGCGGTTGGAGGGTTTGAGGAAGGTCTCTTGGAGGAGAAAGATGTCTAATTGGTGTTGGCGGAGGAAAGTAGCGATCTCGTCGCGTTGGGTGTTAATGCCATTGGCATTAAAGAACCCTACTTTGAGGGACCTGGGTTTGATTTTTCCTCCTAGGTTGTGGCTCTCCATTATTGGACCGTACTAAAGAAAGAGGTGAGGGCTGTGGTTACGTGAGCGAACTTGCTCATCGTAGCCATGACGGAGGCAATATTACCGCGTGAGGCGCGGAGTTGCTCGGCCATCTGGTTCAAGCTATGGATGTCAACCGCGTGGAATAATTGGCTCAGATAAGCCATATTATCGCCAGTCGCGGTGGCTTCCGGGGCTTGGGGAAAGGGACCCTTAGGGGTGGGTGCCAGAGGGGCTGCTGGCGAGCGGGGAGCTGCCGCGGGAGAAGAGTCTTTTGGCTTAGGGGGTTGCACGGTGGGAATGGACATTAATGGGGGGATGACCGTGGACTGGGGAGCTCTCGGAGGAGCGAGTTTGGGGAATGCGCGCTGATGGTTCAGTGCGTTCCAGGGGGAAGGTCTTTGGGGGCTTAGGCGCTCGGGGAGGGCCGAGGAAGGGAGATTTTCCCTGGTATTGCGAGCTTGAACTCGCTTTGCCATTTTGGGGTGAGGACGAGGGGCTTTTGGGCAGCCGCGATAATTCGCAGGGTGGCCCGATTGTCCGCACAGAACGCAACTAGGCGGCTCTGTGCAGAGTGAGGTGTCTTTGGGACGGGGGCAATCGTTTGTGCCGTGGTCACCTAGGCACTTAACGCACCTGGGTACCGCAAAGCAATTGCGGGAAGAGTGGCCATATAGCTGGCACTTGTGACATTGGCCGATTTGGCCGCGTTTGTTGGGGGCTTCGACCTTTAAGCCAGATAAATGGCATACGGTCTTAATATTGTATATGCTCTTTCCGGCGGGGGAGTGCTTACATACGACAAAGACCATGTCGTATATGGTACTATTGCGGGCGCCGTGCATGCGGTGCACCTCTAGGGCGGGGATCTCTTGCGATTGAAGATCGCTAAGGATAGACTTTTCGTCTATCTCTTTGGGGATGCCGCGGATTACTACGCGGAGAAGACGATCCTCAGGGAGATCGTAGGAGTGGAAGGCTACTTTCCTAGCCTGTAACATTTTGGTCAGAGACCTGAAATCGGTGGAAGTAGGCACCGAGACTTTAATGCCATTGGCGGTGGTTCGGGCGTTTGTGTAGGCAATGCGATTGGCATTGCACCACGCCGAGACGTCGGTCCACTTCGCCTTATCCTGGATGAAGATAGGCGGTGGAGTGGGCTCTTTCCTCGAAGATGAGGCTATGGACTGAGGGGGTGGGGTGACGTCAGACCGGTTTCCCTCTGAGGGAGTGACCGTCTGCGAGGACAGGGAGGCGGTGGGCTTTTCAGCAGTCTTGAGTGACTTCGCCGGGGTCTGGTCAGAAGAAGCTTTGGTCTTGAGAGACCGCTTCTTCTTTCGCCCTAAGACGACATTAAAGTCGTCGTCGGCGGAGGAGTTGGAGTCCGAGTTGGACTCGGAGGCCATGTCCGCGTCGATAATGACGGGACGGCTGGGAGGGCAATCGGGACTTGCCGGGGACTCTTCGAACCTCATTGGGTTCGGTTTGAGAGGGACGGAGGGCGCCGCAGGGGTGTATGTGGGGGGCTCGATGGCCGGAGAGGGACTTGGTTCGCCGCAGAGGCTTGAGAAATCCTCCGGAGAGAGGACCGTACTGGCTACAGCCTGGTTGGCCGGGACTTTAAGAAGGGCCCGAAGGAGGGCGCGGAGAGTGGAGTCGGCCATTTTATGAATGGCAAAGCAACAATTGGGGGAGCAAAAATACCACGTGGTATTTAATTTATTTATTTACGCGCCTAATCCCCAGGTTGGACTGGCCTGGGGTTGTGTGCGTGTGTGTTGGTCCCGTCACTACCGGGGGTAGGCAGTTAGGGTTGAGTTGGGTGTGCCCTAAGCTTGTAATCCCGCTGCCAATCTTAATGTGCAGACGGGTTCCTAACAGCCTTAGTGCAGAGGAGTACTTTTAGCCGAAGCTTAAAGCAACCAAACAACACTAAGGAATGGGATGGTAGGGAAAGGGTAGGGTGGGAGGGAGGAGATGGCTAGCGTCGGCGAGGGAAGCCCCCAAGGCCGGTGGTTCTAGCCCCGTCCGATTTGTGTTTTTGCCCTGAGGGGGCAAAAACGGGTGTATCGGGTCCACACCCCACTCGGCTTCGTTGGCACCGCTAGGTATCCACCGAGGACCACCAAACAGTGGTTTTTACCTTAAGGGTCACAACTAGCGAGACTTGTCTCACACAGAAACAGAGATGGCCGAAACCCGCCTTGAAAAAGGCAAGTTCGGCGAAGGGTTCGGTGCGCAGGTAGCAGCACGCAGGTAGCAGCGGGCGGCGACCGGACAATGGGCAGCGGCGGAGCGCGGCAGGAGAGCGCTTCGAGACGTCCGTACGGGGCGGAGGTCGGAGCGCGAGGGGGTTGTCCGTGACTTCAGTCACGTGAATATATTTTGTCCCGTTTTTGCAACGTCAGCCATTGACGCTTCGCTCCTATTGGGCGCCGCGTGATGCTGTGAAGCCTAAAAGCCTCTCTCTAAAAATGGAGAGCCCGTCAAAATAATATTTTTTTAAATTCAAACCCGTATTACTTAAGATTACTTACCGCGTTGAAACAAACGAAATATTTCGCTTTATAATATAAGTATAGATAAAGACCATGCTTACGGCATTAGCATGTTGATAGCGGATGCACTACAAAATGAACAAATATGTCATTGCGGATTAACATTCTTTTTTGAAAGAGCTCTCTTTCAAAAAAGTTGATTTCTTTCTATGAAGATCAAACTTAACTACTATTAGCCAGGGGGGTATGAACGCGGTTCCAAATGAGTTAAATCTTTCTGACTTTTGTAAGCGGGTTGTGGGTGATATACAAATTTTATGAATTAGGAATTTGTCTGGAACATTGGTTATTATTATTTTATGAAGGTACCGTTCATATGTATTCAGTAAAAGGCTGTTAATTTGGAACTACAGATAGACACTCCAATTTTATTTTTTATATTATTCTCTTTAAATTTTGGACCTTTGTACAAAAATCACTTGACCATTGGCTAGCGAAATTGTATGAACTCCCAGTCGACTGGCTCTCAATGTGACTCAGGAGTGCACTCCACGCAGATTGGATGCCTTGTCATCCCGGCCCGCACTGACCGTGTCCGCCACTTATGACTCTTCATAAAATGGAATATTACCACCATCCCTGCTTGTGCTGCCTGATTTCATTACATTATCAAGTAAATATTATGACAGGATTCACCCGCGTTTCTTGGGTGGCTATACTTTGCGGAACCCTATGTTTTCTAATAAAAGTAGCGTTATTTAGTCCTCATTCCATCAGCTATAGCATCTGTCAGTGAAAATGCCGTTAACATCGATCCCACGGTTTCAGAGATTAGCAAGCAGATAGAAAGATACACTTTAGTTTTTTTTTAAATATTTTAGTACTTTTTTGTTAAATTTCATATTCTTTTAGTGGAAAGCGTTTAATTTGGAATCATAAACAAATACTTCAATTGTATTTATCTGTAGGTAAAGATTCTATAATGACGGCATTATGACCTCTTTGACATTTGGACTAGGTACCTAGGTACCGTATCCTTACTTTTTAAAATAGGCAGTTGCCTAATCCGCCATATGGAAAATCCGGTCCTGGTTCTATGGCCACTATGTATATATTAATAGTTCAACTCTCGCCATTATTTATTCAGAATTATCTTTATGTAGCAACGACGAAGTCACGTTTAATTGGCTAAAATGTAATACCTGACTATCAGTGAAACAATATTGAACATAATGTTCAGAGAATGATAAAACTTGCTGAATGTATTTATGGCTACAACATTCAAAGGACTCGAGATTGAAATGAAAACATAAAAACGCCGCTGGTATCCTGTTATGACTATGATGGTTGAGGATCGATTCATTTTATTTGAATGCAGACAATATCCCCTCTGTATTCAAAGTAAATCTTTCATTCCTGCTCCACATAGTGCTCTGGAAAATATTGGCACATAAATCAAGTGAAGGCTAGATATTCCTAGATATTGTATTGACCATTCCGATTCCTCGAGTCCATTATATAATGGGCTTATAAGAGCTGTTTTGGATTGTGGAATCGTATTCTTTTCTTGTGACGCACTTGACTTATATTATACACCAAGCTGTGATAGGCCGTTTACTTTTATTGGGGGCTTATCTTTGAAATGTATTTTGTTCATGATGTTCTTTAGACCCTTTTGAAATAATTTAAACATCGATATGGAAGATTTTACTGTAATTGTATTGATAAATTTTGTTACATTGAGGAGGTGGGGGCCTAGTTGCTGTTACGCATATCATTCGACCAGCGAAGCTAAGCAACCCTAACCCAAGCCAGTAGTTTAAGCCTTTTTTCGAGAAAAATCGGCAATCTTCGCTAAACCAGTTGTAAGGCTTTCTTAGACCTCTGACTGACCTGTGACGATTGTCAAAGATGATAAATTGGCAACCAGGGCCGATGGCTTAACGCGCTCTCCGAGGTAAGGAGGGAACTCGCGCGGTCACCTATCCACCTATTGGCTAGATGAAGGTTGCTTAACTTCACTGATCGAATGATTTGCGCAATAGCAACTGTGCCACTAGCTTTAAATTTCATAATGATTCATTATCTAAAGCCAAAGTAATTCTAAGTGGCCATTGTCATAGAGCATTTATCATAATCATCCTGCTTTAAAATTGTACTTTACTTATTACATATGAATGGCTACAAGGACATGGATTCCGTGTAGCCAAATCAGATTGACGAAATAGTTTGACCACGAGGAATCACCTAAAATAATTTATTTTATTTGTGCCTTGCCCGTAACCTCGGATCTTCTAGCCAACGAATAAAATATGCACAAGCTAAGAGAGAAATAGTTATTCAAGGCAATAAGCTACATGAATTAAATATGGTATAATGCTTTCGTGAGTCACTTTATTTCTGTTCTACTCGCGAAGTCGAGACAGACAGGCTTTACCATGTTATTGATTTACTTGGCAGATTAAGATAATAGCCTTGGAATTTAAATAGTCGCCTCGCTTGAGTATTTACTATTCACCTACCATATAAGACCATTCGAGTGCGGAAATAAAATTAAAATAACATGAATAAAACAAAACGTAGTAGGTAATAATTAAAATAAATTGCATAGTAAAAAGTCTAAAATCTAATCATATAAGTATCAGTTAAGATGAAAAACTAATGAAGATCTCTTACAAATACTGAATTGAATACGATTTCGATATCTTTGCTTAAAACAAGTGACTCCGTTAGTATCCAAAGAAACATAAAACTAAAAGGAAAAAAAAAACAATGACAAAACCCAGAATTTAGCATAATCATTATCAACCTGACCTTATCATATACATTGTCGGGGTCAGTGCCCGTTTAAACCGAAGTTTTTTGTCACCTGATGTTTTACCATCGAATTAAGTAGAATTAATCTTTAAATAGTATAAATTGAAGTAATTTCGATACAAAATTAATTTGTCTCTTTAAACGCGTCGTTCTTCTAAACAACGAATATGTTACGGATATACTATTAATATATTTATTATAAAATATATTTATATTCATATATAATATAGAGGAAAATCAAAGTTTTTTTAAAGTCTTAAAAAATCCCTGAATGAGAGGGTGGGTTCTTAAGTAGTATACTAATAAAGGTCTAGCTTCTGCCCGCGACTTCGTCCGCGTGGAATAGTTACTTTGGGCTAGCTATATCTTCAACTCGCGATTGATCTTAGCGTGATGATATAATAGCCTTCCTCGAGAAAAGCGAATGGGCTATTTAACACTGAAATAATTTTTCGAAACGGACCAGTAGTTTCTAAGGTTTCTTAGCAAACGAACAAAGTCTTCAGCTTTATATACATACATACATAGATGTGCTCACGCCTATATTCCCTGAAGGGGTAGGCAGAGGTTTTGTAGCAACTACACCCACTTTTCACCGAATATGATTAAATGCCAACGTGACAGATGGTGAGTCTATCGCCGTCTTAGGCACTATAGATGAGTCTTTGAATTACTTCTCAGACATATGCAGGTTTCCTCACGATGTTTTCCTTCACCGTAAAGCACGTGGTGTGAAATCACTGTACATAAGTTTTTTAGAAAAACAGGCCCCGCTGGGATTCGAACTTGCGTCGCTTGTGTAGCCGTTGACTGCTCAAACCACAAGTCCACCACGGTTTCTATATACTATACAGCTTTATATACTAGTATAGATACTTGCTTACTACCGTAGTGAGGTAGTATACGGTACTAGAGTGTTTTGAAATTCGGGTCGTGTTGTGTACTTTTTATCGAGTAAGGTTTTTAGGTCGAGACTTCCATTTAGCCGTCTAGACGTCAGTCAAATTAACTACGCGTAAATCATAAATAAACTGTAACATGTATTATTATTTACCTATTTACATTTGATAAATTAACGGATAATTCCTACACTAATGTTATAGAGAGGAAAGATTTGATATTTTTTGTTTGTTTGTTTGCATTGAATAGGCTCCGAAACTAGTTGACCGATCTTGAAAATTCTTTCAGAAATGGATAACTACGTCATCAGCGAGTAACATAGGCTATATTTATCTCCGTACTCCCACGAGAACGGGAACTACGCGGGTGAAATCGCGTGACGTACACTAGTCTAAGATAAGTAGGAAACATAATCGTCTCTTTTTTGTTACAGCCGTATGTTCGCTGAAGCAGTTTCAGTGCGCGAACGGGAAGTGTATACCCATTTCCTGGGTGTGCGAAGGAGACAACGACTGCGGTGACAACTCCGATGAGAACATAGACGAATGCAAAAAAGGTATGTAAATCATTATCATACATATACTAGTATGAACTACATATTAAAAAAAAATAAAAGAAAAATATATATGCTCGTGCCATCCCAGAAGGGGTGAGTAGAGGTGTTGTAATAACAACACCCACATTTCACCGCATCATTAGGTGCCAACGTGACAGAGGGCGAGTCCATCGCCGTCTCAGGTACTATACATACGTCTTTGAATTACTTCTCACAAATATGCAGGATTCCTCGCTCTGTTTTCCTTCACCATAAAGTACGTGGGGTGAAGTTACTTCACTTAAGTTTTTTATTTTAGGTAAACTCATTGGTATAGCCCGCTGGGATTCGAACTTGCCTAAAATAAAACTTGTTTACGTCTATGTACGCGCCATTATAAGCCATAATAAGATATTTATCAAACGAATGTTTCCTCTTGAATTTAAAATCAGCAACACCGTGAAATATACTAGGTATTTATAGAATAATAGTTTTCAAAGAAATTTAATTAACGGCTTGTATTCGGAACATTGTTCTTATGAATAATTGTTTAATTATACTCGGGTTTAAGTATTGTATCTTTTGTAAGCAGAGCGATGTTGCTAAGATTTTCTTAAGAATGCTTAATTAACAAAACGTGACTTCAGTAAGTATTTCATTTCAGGCTTACTTTCCGCAACAATAGCTTTGTATCTTCAAAGATGGGAATCGAAACAAATTAACGATTGTTCTTGTTGAAATCTATACTTAGGATATCATCTCCCTTCACCACTGACAAAGGCATTTCGTATTGTCGGCTTGTTAATATTTATTGGGTGAAATGGCTTTGGTAATTCGATGTTCGTCCCTAATTTAAGATCAATTGGCCTTACATAATTTATTTCGGGAACCAATTTGTTAAGATGGTAATATCAATGTATCTTAGATAAGTTCGCTGTTGAATAATTGAGTGTTCTTTTGACGTAAATGGAAAAGGCTTTTCTATTAAAAATTTACGTGTTTAAGTAAGCATTTAAGTAATTAACTCAAATGGATTTGTTCAGATTAAGTATTTACTTTAATTTAAGGAGGGAATGATGTGTATAATTTTACATGTAGTTAAAGATATATGACCGGAGGTTACAGTGGTCTTACAATTCTTACAGTAGCTTGCATCATCATTGCAGTAGTTGTTTGGATGAGTGTCAGTGACAGATTTACGCTGCTTCTACTCAGGATTCCTAAAATTATATATACATAATTTGAGTTGCAAAAACGTCCGTAGTCTAAACATATTACCTCAAACCATATTGAAGTCTCAAAGTTTCAAAGTCAAAAATATCTTTATTCGATTAGACTTTTTACAAAGTACTTTCAAATCGTCAGAACGACATGGATTATACATGCTACTGCCAGGTTCGGAAGGTTGCTTTTACTGAGAAGAACCTGGCAAGAAACTCAGTAATTACTCTTTTAAAAATATTATAAAATGAAGTTTAAAAATAAAGTAAATCACTTGAGAAATGTAAGCCCATGGACACAGTTCCAATGCACAAATGTCAATAAAAATTAACATAGAGAAAAGTCTAGTAGTTGTACTTATATCTAAATGCGTAGCTTGAGATGACCAGCCCCCACAAGCAGCACCTGTTCACAAGTATGACGAGAATGCCAGCCATAGCCATCTGCGTCGGAGATATTATAACACAGGTGCACTCTTTATTCCTTCACTCTGGAGAGATTCATCCAACAGGAGAGAGATCAGGCGTAGTACCAAGGGCTTAACACGGGGGTGGAAACACCCCCAATCTGCGGTGTTACAAACTGCGGGCATTTAGTGTGTATTTCTTGATAGAAAAGCCCAATATCTAATTTTGACCTGACCCGAGATTCATACCCGGGACGGGAACTTTCTAACCATTAAACCAACGAGGCTGTTAGCCAACCAATATTATTATCCCATTATGGCTTTAAAACCTCATGAGAGACTGTTAAAGTCACGAGAGTAATCTCAACTAACAATTTCTTGAAATTGTCACCAATGTATTATAAGATGGTACTGATTATATGCGCCTTGATTGCTATTTGGCTTCTTTATTGATGAGAAATGACTAGGCGACTCGACGGCGCCACAAGGAGATCCTATTGCGCATGCGTCGACCCTTTGACGACTACGTCATGCCCAGTCAAGTATTAATATCATGTCGTTAGCTTGATAGACGTCTTATATAAACGTGTACTCATTGAAAGAATACCTTATCTATTTTCGTGATCTACATAGAATATTTAAAGTGATTTGATCTCTCTATTCATGGAATAATTATTTTTGAATATAGATTAGGATACTGAGAATGGAAATTTATTCAGGGCCTCACACCCAGTTATATAATCAGATTATTATTTTAATTTCATTACACTTCTAATATTATTTAATACTCCATGGCAGCTTTTTCAAGAGGTAAAGGTTTTTTTTATAAAAAAATGTCCTAAGATGCTTCAAAGCTATAATAAAAGTATTCAATTGTACCATTTATTCCTCGACTAATTGGTCTTCAGAAAAGGCACAGCGAAGGCAACTGTCGCTATTAGTGCGTTTTGAAAGGGGTACGATTGCTTTTGAGTACCGCGAGAAAGCGGAAGGGCATTCGCCTTCATTTCGCCAATTTCCGTTCGCGTCCATTACCTTTACTGTTCGGTAATTTGCGGGAGAAGAAACCAACCTTCTCATAGACAGAAGGACTGACTTCTTCCATCGATAATCCTTGAATACATGTACAGCTACGTGTGTACGAAGATCTCGGAACACGTCCAGCTAGTACTAGTTATGACTGCAGCCCATTTATACCCAAATAGGTTTATACGTGGAGAGTTACGGCGACTTGCATTGAGTTTATGTTAGCAGACAAAATAGGGATAGGTAAACATTCGTGGATCTCATTTCAGCAGGTCGTTACTTTGATACCCTCAATCAAACATTTTGAAATGTAAATCTTCCAAAGTTAGCAGCGTACTACCAGCTTCGTAATAACATACCAGGTGATGAAAAATACATAAAAAAAATATTTATTCGCATGCTTACAATATATTTGTACGCCCCTTGCGTATAAGACAGAAAAGAGCATAAAAACCACCTTACAAAAGTTTGGGGACCTCTGCTTTACATGCATAGTCGTAAGTATACATCTATGTTTGCATGCGCCTGTATCCGCCAATATATTAGAGCCTTCTTTCTGTATGCTTCTATTTGGTGCCTTCACTGCTCAGCATTTTGCGGGCGAAGCACCCTTCCCATAGCATCACTCTATCTATAATTACGCTCCTAACTGCAAATAGGGGGCGATATTCCTTCGCACCTCAGGAACCCTGATAAGTTTATGCGTTCAACATCAGCAACTTTCTTAAGCCTCACTCAAGACTCGAAAATAAGCACTCACATTTTCTTGTCATTTCCTCTCTCCTATTATTTAATCTTGTAACAATTTCATAAATTCAAAAAAAGGTTTCTCAATACTTATTATATTACTTACTTTTAAACCTTCTTAGAAATAATGGTTAAATTCGAATATTTGTTTGGTCTATCTTTCATCACTCAATAAGGTATATAATAAGGTAATATTCAACATATATATCCTCAGGCCGGGGTACACAGAGCTGTACTAATAGCACACCCACACTTAGCTAGATATATTTAAGTTCCGTGTCCCAATAGGGAGCGAACCTATTGCCATTTATCGGGCACTTATCAAGACTCCGTTCTGAATTAAAGATGAAAAACCCAATAACACTTTTACCGGATCCGAGTTCGAATCTGGGTCCTTGTGTTCCGCAGTAACCAGGTGTAATTGGGTATTATTTAATTCCAAAATAATAATATAATTTGTTTCCATTGAAAGAGAAATAAAACTTTCTCAACAGTTTTACCTGTCTGGTAAATGCTAAACAAGATTAATTATAGAATCACAATAACTTTCTTTGTATAATCACGTTGATTTTCCTGGAACATCTTGTAATTTTGACGAAATGTCAGAAGTCAACATCTATTTTGAAGGATATGATTTGATCAAACGTATGTAAATATAAACTTTTGATTGTGGATAAGAAAGTATTTTCTTTAGTTGAAGTAAAAAGTTTGGCAAGTGCTTTATAATATAACAAGCATTTTATTATGAACATGAGTTTTTATTATGATGGCTTCTCAAAGTTTAACATTCTTACTTAAAAAGAAATTTTATGAGTGAAGCAATATCCTAATTACCTAATTATAATAATTACATTGAAGCTAAGAATACAATAAACCAGACATCAATAATATTTTTCTCTAAAGTTTAAGGAATTTTTTGGTAATTGCCCAACTTCTGAAGTTGAATTGGTGAGTTCGACTCATTACTTTGCCAACGGGAACATAAATTAAATCTGAAACCCGCCCTTTAGCAAAGAAGTGTGATATAACTTTTGTGTTGTCAGGGCGGAGTTCCGGACATCTTACGGGATTAATAAAGGCCGGTTTATCAAGTAATTTATCGATTTCCAGTTATGATATCAGTTTTCCTTTACAAATATTGCTGTTGTTTCACTACATAAGGAGGCTAACAATGAATGTATTTAGAACTTCTTTGCTTTGATGTTTAATTATACGGTACCAAAATGAAACGTCAAAGCTGAGAAGTTCTTAAAACGCTGTATGATGAACCAACTATAACGCAATTTTTTGGAAATATATACATGAGTTGCTGTCTTGCGACCGTGGGGTTTGAGCAGTCGTCTGTTACGCACGCGACGCAAGTTCAAATCCCAAAGGGACCTGTACCAATGAGTTTTTCTAAAAACTTATGTGTGATTTCATACTACGTGCTTTACGGTGAAGGAAAACATTCTGTCTAAACCTGACTAATAAATGTCTGAGAAGTAATTTAAAGATATATAGGTATAGTGCCTAAGACAACCATGGACCATCAGTCGCTTTGGTTTTTGTTAAATTGTGATGTTAAATTATATATAAAATATGAGAAACAATCGAGACGTTTGTATTTTAGGAAAACGTTTTGACAAATCTATACTAATATTATAAAGCTGAAGAGTTTGTTTGTTTGTTTGTTTGAACGCTCTAATCTCAGGAACTACTGGTCCGATTTCAATTCTTTTGTTTGTCAATTCTTTCAGTGTTGGATAGTCCATTTATCGAGGAAGGCTATAGGCTATATTTTATTCTCATAAAAATTAGGGGTCCGTAAGTAAATTGCAATTTTGTAACCTAAGGTGTAAAATCGAAAACCTATTTATGCGTACACTGCAAAAACTATTGACAATAGAACAAAATGATGTACTACGGGTTTGTAGGTCTTATTAAGATCTACAAAAAAGTCCGCGAGAGCATATATCTAACTCTCATAGTTTAGTCACAATAACCGCTTTAATGTTCATAAAAAAAATTTAATCGCCTGAAGAAAGAAACTACGTTAAATGTGTATCATAATATTAATTCTTATCCAAATCAAGCATTATGCTATCAAGGGTGATTCATGTAGAAGTAAAATACTGTTTGTTTTATTCCAATAGGACATTGCGTTTAGAAATTATCACGAGCATAAAAACGCAAAGAATTGGTACCCAATAATGAATTATTTGCCAAAGAGTAATCTCTGAAACGGCTAGACTGATTTTAACGGGACTTTCACTGGCAGATATCAAATGTTACAGGGAGTACCATGGGCTTTTTATTTATAAAGAAAATGTAGGGTTCCGCGGTAATCAAATTAAATCTACGCGGGTGAAACCGCAGGGCACAGCTAGTCTTAAATAACAAGTCGCCTAGCGACCATACTAAAAATATGTTCTCTATGGAACAAGTAAGCAGCATGTAAACTCTATACTAAGATACAGACATGCATACTTCACAGTTTTTCATCATCTTCTATGAAATGTGATGTTGTTGATACAACACCTATGCTTATCCCTTCGGGAACCCTTCTGGGATGGTGTGAGAATATTTATTTATCTACACAAATTTTAATGGGGTGTTTCTGATTACAGTCTTTGTATTTCATACTTTCATTAGAAGTATGTACTAATTCCTCACACTTTAATTTTATGAACGTAAAGAAAGTAGTATCGACGATAAAAGCAAAACTCGTTAAAATGTATACACAATTGTCTGTATCAAATTATAACGATCTACCTTGAATCCAAAGGTTGCCTAATGTCGCGTTCCTTCAAAGGATCGTAAGAGTCAACATTTGCATAACAGCGTCTACAGCTGTTGCGAGCTGCAATTGCTCAGTGGCTGTGATGTTCGGTTTAATTAATTTGTATATTCCGGAAATTTGTTGTGTCTCTAAGTTTACAAACAGCTCTATTGCTGTTTATTTCCAGGGCTGGCTAATTATTAACTAACTTAATTGTCTGGAATCTGCACTTATTAAATTTTTCTACCGAATTGAAAAATGGAATACGTTCTCAATTCACCTTATTATATTCTAGCTGTGCCCTTGCGGTTTCACCCGCGTAGATTTAATTTAATGGGCGGCCTAAGTTACACGTTGTGATATTAGCTACCTGCCAGTGAAAGTCCCATTAAAATTGGTCCAGCAGTATATTAGTTCGCATATTATCGATTTTTTCCTACTTACTTGACACTTATCGTCATATCTAGGACAATTCACACAGTATCTTTATAAATTGTAGCCTATGTATTATTTTGATATATAAGCTATATTATTGTAAAGTTTCATGAATTCAGTAGTTTTTACGTGAAAGAGTAACAAACTTCCATCCATACGTACAAACTAATCAAAGTGGGATATACCTACAGATACAAAATTTTCTTGCTTTTGTACTACTACGGTATAAAAGATTCGTGATTTTAATAAAATGTTACGTACTTCATTTAAATAGCAGCCCAGTAAATAATATGATGGCACTGCGTCAGGCTTTTGCGAATTTTATGCGCCATTAACTGTCGTTTGCGGCCACGTCAGCTTTATATAAAGTGACAACCCTTTCCGGGGTATTATGTAAGTAGCATAGGATATTAGCTCCTATACTCATTGACATACAATCGCATTTCCCTTGAAACTTTCCGTTTAATAAATATATGACTTGAGTCCATACAAAACAGACTTTGCAAATAGAGTGAGGTTCAAGTAATGAGCCTGAAGGGAGGCACTTCTATTGATGGTAGTTTGAATACTGTCATAAAAGTTAAAGAGTTATATCTAAAGATCAGATTATATGCACCATAATAATAAGTCTTAGAATAGAAAAAAGTGCTACGCTTATTTTTTATTTCTAAATCAGCATAAGATACGTAATTTACCGAAAAATACGTATACATTAAAAAATAACAACCATATGGTCAGATATTCTCGTAGAAACACTTTTTTGATATGCAATAGTATCTGCATAGGCAAATGCATATTGTCCGGTCTTTTTTTTAGTTATAACCCTTACCTAACAATTTGTTTTGACCCATATAATGATAAAAAGCAAAAAAGGTAGTTGTTGTTTTTGGTAACTAACTTGGCGAATGTTTTCGGGTTCCTTAACGATATATCCGGAATAGTTCAAAGCGTGATAAATGAGTCTGCAAGAAATTACTTTGAAGAAGAGAACTTTGACCCGGTAAAAGTAATTTATATTGCTTCAATAACAAATAAAAAAAAAACTCCTTTGCATTTCATTAAGCTGAAGGGAAATATTTTCACGATTTCTTTTTTATTTATTTTACTCTTTTAGTTTCCTCGAGACTTCTGACTTTATGAAAGGATTTCCTTTGAAAGATAGCTTGCGTCTTAAAAGCATTGCAAGAATCAAAACACTGCACCCCGTTTATGTAATAAAGCAGCAACTGTGAAAAGGCAGGCGTGAATCTCTTAAAGCCATAATAGTGACGTCATATTTTTATGACAAGTTGTATATTATTATTAATGGTACAGTATGTAGTGGTCCTTAAAACCCTGTTTGCATGAAACATTAAAAAAAAGTAAAACCGCCTTCCTGGAGAGAAAAAGAAGAAAAACAAAAAAAAATATTTTTAAAAAATTACTTACATTTGAAGTTGGTGTTTGGCACCAAGTTTGATGCTAAATTTGCACCAAGTTTTGGCAGAAATTTATATCACATATTTTATTTTTCGCATTTTGAAGGCGGTTGTACTTTTATTGTAACAATTTTTTTTTACTTTCTTTAATAATTTTTTGCAAAGTGCACCTAAATCTGTCATAACCCATCTAGGTGTAAAGTTCTCATCAATACGAATTAATCAAGCCCAAACACTAGGTACCTGCTGTAAATCGTTGAGGAGTTCCATTGACTGTTGGACACTTAACCTCCTCCTTTTTTTGAAGTCGTTTAAAAAATGCATAAGAAATCCGGTACATCCAATAAAGTACGCTATATGCGTATCTAACTGGAGTCGCTTTCACGTGCCGTAAGTGATCCTATGTCCGTCTTAAGGATTGAAACTAAAATATCACCAAATGTCACCAAAACTGTTTAGCTGTGAGGTAGCAGATAGACAGAGACACTTTTCATTTATAACATTAGGAATGAAGCTATTACATAAGATACCTATTTTGTGTCTTAACCAAATCTCAAGTAATAAAGCTTGAACATTGTATTTACAATTCATGGGTCTTTTATTGAAATTAATGTTTCTCTTATTTCATTTTCGTAAAAAGCCACTTTGTTATAAAGTCATGACAGCCCTCGTCTCATAAATACTTGTAGCAGAGCTATAAAGTCGGTGACATTAATTAATGACGTAAATTATTCTTTGTTTCTCAGAATTATACCATTTTATCCACAATATTAAATATACTCTTATTGAAAGAAAAAAACACTTTGAGGAACCTTGAGAACATATTATGTGACAGTGAAGTGCCTTAGAGCTTGCTACAGACTGTCACGTTGGCACCTAAATTATCTTCGTCGAAAAGTAGGAAAGGTAGGTGGTCTTTTGAAAAATTCTCGACGAACTGTCGAGGAAGGCATCTATATGAAATTTTGGCTGCAATTTCTTAGAATTTTAAGCCATTCGGAAAGCCAATGAATAAATGAAACTTGGATGGCTTTCAAATGAAATTGAACTTTAAAACTTTCCTATTAAAACATATAAAGGCACAATAGTCACAACCCCAACGTCGGATTCCTGATAAAAGGCGACACCAATCTTCGACATTCCACAAACTGAAGGGAAGTAATTGGGTACCATAAAGTGTAGTGTCACTGAACAGAGTCGGTATAAAATTTTACTGCTTTACCAAATTTTAACCTACTATTGATTTCTTTGTCCCTCTCATTTATATTGAAAATCTAATCGGTCTGAGTGCTCGGAGCTATTAAAGAGATTAACGATACTGGTACAATAATTAGTATCTTTTCCACCGTTAACAATCTTAGAATTTTTTTTTATACTTTGGTATCACGCGAAGTGTCAAAAATAACGAAAGAAAAGTACTCACAATCACAAAGTAATGAATTGAAAAACACAAAATTGATATCTTTATCCACGTTTAAAGCAACTTTAGGTACCTAATTATATATAGTGAGCTATTTAATATTTTTTAAATCAACCCTACGATATAGAATTAATCCATCTTACAGATAATTTAACTACACTACATTAAATAAATTAAAAAAGTATGTTAAGCTAAATAGGTTTATTAAGAAAACTAGAAATTTAATAAAAAGGCAAAGAAAGTTCCTTAATAGTATTAAGTTAACAAAAGAATGTTTATCTTTAAGAAACACTTTAGATTCATATAAATGTAAATTAAATACTTTAAAGGTCACACATGATATAGACATTCAACGATTGCAGTCCGACTTGCAGAGTAAAGAGCAATATTTAATAGACTTAACTAATAAATATACAAGTGCTCAGAAACAGATTAGTGAACACATCCTGGCTACCACCGAGTTGGTAGACCTCTGTAACTATAATGTGGAGCGGTTTGACTCATTAACAAACAAACACTCTTGTGGCTGTGGGCTCCCATCATCACCATCCGATAGTGAGCCCCTGCCACTGCCCTGTAAGTTGGGGGTTGCTGAGTTAAATGACACCATTCAACAAATAAGTGTATGTCCACCTATACACAACACCTTAGTGTTTTCAGATAGCCTAGGTAAAAACATAGGTATATTACTCGATAGACACATTAGCGGTACAGTAGTTAATTATTGTATGCCAGGGGCCACATACACACAAATAATTAATAAAATCAAGTGTATGACAATAGATCCTCAATCTGTTGTGATTGTTTTGATAGGTGAGGGACTTAGGGTGCACAAAAGTGAATTAATAAGCGGCTTAGAATATCTGTCACAATTAAATGTACACAACATTATGTTAACTGCTTTCCCCTATAGTAAGAGCTACACTGACAGGCAAAATGATTATATAAGTAGGTTAAATAATGTAATTTATAGGACAGGTTGTCATAGCGACAATATTATTTTTTTTGACACTAATAAATTTATTAGTGGATTTATTATAACTGGGGACTTGTTTTACATCCCCAAAAAATGCATGAATATGATCGCTACATTGGTAGCATATAATATTAACGGTGTTATAGCAACTATAACAAAACATAGGTTAAGTAATCAAACGGTGTTACATTGTTCTAGTAACACAGAAATTAGTTCTAGTTCTAGTTCTTTAAACTAGTAACTGAGACAACGGCCGAGTCCCTCGTCAAACGGCTCTGTCGCCTTAACGTAGTGCACCAAAATATACAAGGCTTGGCTGGCAAACAATTAGAAATTGATTTATTTTTGGAAAGCCATAACGTTCATGTGCTTTGTTTAACCGAACACTGGCTTAAAAATCATGAGCTATTGCTCAATAATAGTAATTATAGACTTTGTAGTGCATTCGTCAGAAAATCAGCAATTCATGGAGGCTCGTTAATCTTAGTATCTAATAATGTTAAATGTAAAGAGCGTAGTGATATAGTAAACCTGTCAATCGAGCGCACTGCCGAACTATCGTGTATAGAACTAGAAGGAAATGTAATAATATGCGTATATCGTCCCCCATCTGGCAATTTCTGTTCATTTGAATCAATCCTTGAAGATGCCCTTAGACGTGTTGCGGGCCTTAATAAAGGCATTGTAGTGTGTGGCGATTTTAATGTTAACTTGTTAGAAAATAATTCTCTTTCGGTGCGTTTAATTAGTTTGTTTAACTCTTTTAATTTAAAGCATTTATTTCTGGAGCCCACTAGAATAACTGCCACTTCTGCGACATGTCTAGATAATGTGTTCTGCGATTGTGAGGCCCTGGAAAAATCTATTATCAGTGATCTAACGTCAGACCATTGTGGTCAAAAAATCACAATATTAAATAAAACTAATAATGTAGTAAGTAAAACCACTTACAGACCTATTACTAAGAAACTTGTAGCAAATTTCAGGTCTAACTTAGCAAGCAAGATACCTTATCTGCAAGGGCCACAAGAAGATCCTGATGCTCTTTACAATAGCTTGTTTAACGTTATACAAACGGAATTCAATAGTACATTTAAACTAAAAACAGTTCAGAAACATAGTAAAGCTAAATTCAATGAGTGGGCAACTGTAGGTATCCATAAAAGTAGAAGGAAGTTGTATGAACTTTATGGTATGAAACGAAATGATCATAGTCCTGAATTCTTAGCATTCGTAACTAGATACTCTAAATGTTTTAAGAAAGTTTGTATAAAAGCTAAAGCCTTGCATCTTGCCCAGAAAATCAAGAATTCTGATAATAAGATAAAAACTACCTGGAACGTTATTAATGCCGAGACGGGAAAGGCAAAAAGTCGCGATTGTCGTTTAACTTTAAATATAGATAACAAAGTAATCCAAGACGATGGTGAAATAGCTGAAACTTTCAACAAGTTCTTTGCAAATGTTCCTATAGTAACTACTAGTTCCCTAAATTCATCTCCCACAGACGCCGAATTATTACTGAAATTAAATGTTTCTAAGTGCGGCACTAGCTTTAGTTTTTGTTCTATCACGCCTTTTGAAATAATTAAGACATTTAAAAGTTTGAATTCCAAAAAGACTGGTGATTTATGGGATATATCAGTGAAAGTACTTCACGATATTATTGACATAATTGCCCCTTACTTAGCTGACATTTTTAACAGTTGTATTAAGAGCGGTGTATTCCCGGATCTCATGAAATATAGTAAAGTTATTCCATTATTTAAAGGTGGTGATATTAGTGACCCTACTAACTTCAGACCGATCTCTATCTTGCCAGCCCTCAGCAAAATTTTCGAAAAAATTATGCTGAATCAAATAGTCGCTTACTTTAATCTTAATAATATTCTACATGGTGAGCAATATGGCTTCACCAAAGGTCGTTCAACCACTGATGCTGGTGTTGCACTTCTTAGACATATTTATAGAGCGTGGGAAAACGCTCACGACATGATAGGTGTATTCTGCGACCTATCCAAGGCATTCGATTGTGTACAACACGAAACCTTATTAGTTAAATTAAACTATTACGGTGTCAAAGGTAGGGCACTCGACCTAATCAAATCATATCTTTGTCAACGGATTCAAAAAGTCGAAGTAAATGGGGTCAGATCTTCCGGTTCTCCAGTACTAATGGGCGTCCCACAGGGTTCAATCTTAGGACCATTTCTATTCTTAGTATATATTAATGATTTACCAAATTTAGTAAAGAATACGTGTGATATTGTACTGTTCGCTGATGACACATCTCTTTTGTTTGAAGTCGACAGAGCCAAAACGAATTATGAAGATGTAAACAGTGCACTTGATCAGGTATTGAAATGGTTTAATGTAAATAACTTAGTTTTAAATGCCAAAAAAACTAAATGTATTAAATTCACTTTACCAAACGTCAAACCTGTTGATACAAAGGTCATGGTAAATGGTGAAACTTTGGAAATAGTAGATTCTGTAGTATTTCTAGGTGTAACCCTTGATAATAAACTTCAGTGGGGCCCACATATATCCAAGTTATCAGGAAAACTCAGCTCCGCAGCTTATGCAATTAGAAAAATTAGACAGTTCACCGACATAGAAACAGCTCGACTTGTATATTTTTCTTATTTTCATAGCGTTATGTCCTATGCTATTTTAATTTGGGGCAAAGCTGCTGATATAGACTCTATATTTACACTACAGAAAAGGGCTATACGATCTATATATAATTTGGGACCGCGAGAATCGTTAAGGGAAAAATTTAAATCAATTGGAATTTTGACAGTGGCCTCACAGTATATTTTAGCTAACTTATTATTTGTGCATCAAAACATTGGATCGTTTCAAAGGAAATGTGATGTGCATAACGTAAACACAAGACACAAACATAAAATTGTAGTGCCTGCGCATCGCCTACAAAAAGTGCATGGCTCATTTTTAGGACAGAGCACACGCTTCTATAATAAATTACCAACAAAAATTGTAAACTTGCCCTTCAACAAATTTAAAGAAACAATTAAATCAGTTTTGCTTGAAAAAGGATATTATACTGTAAGTGATTATATTTGTGATAAGGGAGCCTGGGATGTACCTGATAATGTTTGTAAATAATCCCATTGGCACTGTACTTTTGCTACAATTAATTAATCTTAATTTTGCTTTGACTGGCTGGAATTTGCCATGCTCACATATATTTGTACTATATTTTTAGTTTTTATTTTTGACAATTGAGCATTAGAACTGTGTCCATGGGCTTATAGTTGCTTGAACAATTTATTTTGTATTTTTAAAACTGTATAATATTCTTTAAAAGAGTAATTACTGAGTTTCTTGCCAGGTTCTTCTCAGTAAAATCAACCTTCCGAACCTGGCGGTAGCATGTATAATCCTGTGTAATTGTGTCATTCTGACGATTTGAAAGTACTTTGTATGAAGTCTAATCGAATAAAGATATATTTGATTTTGATTTTGATTTTTTACAATAAAATATGTTTAGAATCTCAAATCCCGACGAAGTACTGAAAAATCACGCTCTCAAAAGCATGAAACAAAAGTGATGTTCAGAGGATATCCGTGGCCTCGTTTTTGCGTCGCCGTAGTCGGGTGAATATTTAGAATGAATTATTTAGGTACCTATAAAGTTTAGGCCGTTCCAAACCTTATAAACGTAGGAAAATGACCACCTATAGCTGGCTAGTTCGCAAACTTGTAAATACGTGCGTAGGTTAATTCAGAAGTTGAGAAAATGTGAGTAGCCCAAAAGCTATTGCTCTCAAGTTTACTAAAATAAAATTGTAATTTTACAAAATATTATTATAAGGCCGAGAAAGCTTTTATGATTTCACCTTTTTAATCGGAACGTTGCAGTGCTTTATATTTTCAACACTGCCGTTGAACGAAAAGAAACATTTGAAGTACGAAACATAAAATATGGTGGCGATTGCGATATGCTTGTTTATGGAGGCTATTTCTTTATGACTGCTTTTGAGGTAATGAAAGGTTCTGTACAATAACACTTATCGTAGTATCTCATGAAATTATATCGCCGGTCTAACTGACATTAACAAAACACAATACACCCAAATTTAACTCGTACACAATCATTTCTTTTGTGTTGGAATCATTTTCATTGCACGATCCTGGGGCCAAACCATAAGCTCTCATTGCCATCAATTATTTTATATAAATGCTATTGTAATTAATAATTATTTACTACTGCTGTCATTTCGGAGATTACACGAAAAAACACAAACAGTCAGACAGACAAACAGCCGTACCGACAGAGAAAAATTAAGAATTGTTTTTTTCATATCAGTACCGTGTAAACTTTCATATGCATTTAGTGAAAAGCTTTTATTTTTGAATAACAAACATACACTGAAATATAGTAGTGTATGTGTATTGTGTATGTATAGATGTAATTAAATGTACACGATGCCAGCCAAGTTTCTTGGCGGTTCGTATCAGAAGGCTAGTTTGGGTGGTCGTGTTCATAAGTGCCTAACCAAGGCGTAAAGTAAATAAATCATTTTCATTTTCATCATTAACTATGTGACAGTAAAATATCTATACACGTCATGAAGCTACGTCTTTCACATCATCATTGTCAATCGATGATGGCAATCAGAGGTCAGGGTGCGCCAGGAACACCGTGGAGTTCAGGCGGTGCGAGCGCGATACATCTCTTCCGCTGCCTACTCGACGGTTAAAGTATTCATAAAAAATCACCTGGCTTGTATCATGTCAAATGATTTAAGGTACAATCTTACATACAAGCAGTCATACTTAAGACTAGCTTCTGCCCGCGACTTCGTCCGTGTGGAATAAAGTCACTTTGCCGCGACTTCATTTTCATAGGCTGTTGAAACCTTTAGCTTTCTTAGATAAATCGGCTATATAATACTGAAATGATTTTTTAAATCGGACGATTCGATCCTGAGATTAGGGCGTTCAAGCAATCTAACACACAAACGAACTCTTCAACTTTATATATTAAAGTTTAGAAATATTGATATCATATTATTATGTTGCGTAGGTTTAGTTAGTAGTGTTTTATTTCACCTAATAATAACCTTATTTCGTCAAAGTCAAAGCGCCGCCCACAGTCCTAATGCAAATTACGGTACTGTCAGTCATGTCTCTTAAAATAACTTCAAGCCTTCCACAGCGTAGGTGTAACAACACACATGTTTGATGGAAGATATGTTATTGTTTCAATTAGACAAATGAGGGAAAGTTTTACGGGTTCCCGTATCTCACAACTTTCTGGATTTTCCATTAATTAAGTGTTCTTAATAAGTATAAGGTATTCTATAATTATTTATTTAACTTACAAAACACAAACACTGCCCACATTAAATAATATTGTCTATACAGCACATACAGTACAGATAAATGAAATTGAAGTGTCTGTTTGTAATTCCACGATAACAGCTTTTCAGTAAATGCATATTATGAAAGTATATACGGTACTGACATAAAACTATTTTTTATTTTTTCGCTCTGTATGTCTGTCTCTCTACTTTTTAAAAAAAAAGCATTAGTGTTCCGCGGGAAACCTATGAAGTTATTTCAACCACTTATTAAAACTACTAGCTATGCCCTGCTAGTAGTTTTAATAAATATATTCACGCCATCCTAGAAGGGTGACAGCAGTTAATGTGACAGATGGTGTGTCCATCACCGTCTCAGGCACTATATGTTTGAATTACTTATAAACGATAAGCAGGTTTCCACGCGATGTTTTACACGTCGTGTGAAATCATTACACGTTTTTAGATTTTTTTAGAAGCACTGTCGTTTTTACAACATCGCATTGGTACATGCTACTGGGATTCGAACTGAACCTACAGTCAATAAGACTCATTATGGTTTTATTAAAAGAAATATGCACTGAAATAACATATCTACTAAACTATGTCAAAACCCAGCACACAGCCAAACCAAGTTGAACTCTACAGGCAGGTTTACAAAGAAGGTTTTTGAACGCAATGTCATCAGGAAGCTTCATACGTCCAGGAGGAACATGGAACACTTAAGAATACATGTGTAGTGTACGTAGTTGTTACATGAACACTTGTAGCGAGTGTAGTCTTGTCGTGTCGTTGTCAGCCTGGTCACGTCTCGCGAGGGCTCCCGCGCTGTAAAATTGCACGCAGCTGGCTCAAACGTGATATCAACCCAATTTCCAGCTAAAACAACCCTACATTGCTGCTTTATTGCTATTTTTATTAAAAATATAGCAAACAAGACAAACAACTATAATATAAAACGGACTAGTTTACATGCTGTTTCACAGACTCCCACTAGACTTGCTTCTTAATGTATTTCTTTCTATCATAGTTATCAAAAGATTTGATAATTATTTATTTACAATCAACGGTATAAAAATCTTAGTAGTATTACTTTATCTCAATTAAATTTAGAAATGTTTATATATTTTAAACTTTCTTAAAAACACGCACCCCAACTTAGGACCAACGGTTTATGAGTTATTAGTCAGAACTTTGAATCTATACTTAAAATTGAAGTGTCTGTTTGTAATTAAAAAATAACAGGTTTTTACTAAATGCATATGAAAGTATACACGATACTGATATGACAAAAACAACTAACACTACACGGGTGAAACCGCGGGGCACAGCTAGTTTTATATAAAATTATATTTGTATTGGGATATTACCGAAATAATATGACGTAATTTTTTATTTCGAAGAAATCGCTAAATTTACACCAACATGTAGATAAAGAAATATTCAATGCCGATTCAGGTAATAATAAATGTTATCCTTTGATAATGCGAAAAACTTTATTGAATTCGTCGAATTGCGTAGGAACACGATTCGGCAAATTGATATGAGGAAGATATTTCGACAACAAGCTATCATAACAAAAACAATAATGTCTAAAATAGTTATCGCCGTTGGTCTAATTTACTTTATTATTCAGTATTTCTTCATTCTAAAACAATAACTATGATATGTAGCCATCACATCATCATCAACCTACCTTAGTCCACTGTTGGACAAAGGCCTACCCTACGTAGCCATCTGTATAGCATTAATCTAATGCGTTAGTAATGTACCTATAACACAATTTTTAGTAGTATTTTCTTATCTACATTTTCCCGTTCCAATGTTTTACTTAACAATAAAAATTATGAGAATGTTGAAACTTTGTTGTGTTTCTTAAGAAGTATCTCCAAACACATAATAAACGAAATTCCAACAAATTAACTTTGCACGGGCACAGATCGTAACATCTGCCATGACTATACAATTGTACGCACAGCGAAATTGTAAGAAATTTGGTAAGAAAGCAAGACTTGTTGGTACCACAAAATTATATTATACAGAAGGCCAGTTCTCAGGATCATCAAGTAGGATCACCTGGAGGGCTGTATCTCCACCTACCAGAAGATCGCAGCCAAATGATCCTACCTTTCTTGAGTAGTGTTATGTTTTTGCGATTCGTTCACCCATGGGGGGACTCTATGCAGCACAGGAATAGCCTTGGAGTCGCCGTGCTAGCAAATAGTTGTCATTATTTTAGACGTCATTTTCAGAATCATGTAACGCGAGTGACTCTTGATGCTACTTACCATTAGGCAAACTTTACACGCATTGCGCCTTAGTAGTATTGAAGAAGACAGTAATAGGCTATTACGTATATGTATTAGAATTAGGGATTTGATCCGAGATCGTTGTACTCGCGCGTACGTCGCACGTATGTTTAAATTTGATTTTAATTTGTGTCGGTATCACTAGATGGAGTTGTACTCTTGTTTTACATGGTATCATTGCTCTCTTTTCGTTGTATGTATTGTTTTAATTAGTGTCAATAAATCTATGCCTTTGGGAGTTTGAAGTATATCCTCATTTCAAAGGTCCTCCCGATTATGAACAGTGAATGTTTGGGGGGATCAAACTGACCTTCCAAAGATTGTAGGAACTAAATAAAACTTCATATCCAAAGGTTCGTTGTAATGTTACGTCAAAGAAAAAGGGAAACAAATGAATGGTAGATCTATTTCACAACTCACACCATCATTGCAATTAGTGAAACTAAAACATACTCATAACAGGTACGATTCGTACAGTGTATTTTATGGATTCTTTATCAAATGTACGAAGCTGCCCTTCTGTGACTATTCCTTTTTGTGTTTTACTTCACCCAATTTACATGAAATTTCCGTCATGGAGGATATTTCTTTCTTTTCCTCGACGCCTTCAAATGGTAATGAGGGTCGGTTGGAAAATTTCTGGGCCAGATTAGATATGCCAGTTGTTATATTGTCTGTCAAAATGAACGACGTTCGAACTCATTTACTTAGAGAACTCTTGTTCCGTTGATGCAATAATCTTGCCTTGGTAAGGGCGCGATTTCTCAAATTACTTTTACCCTGTACTAGAAATAAATAATACCTACTTCATGCCGTCAACCCACATTTCACGGGTAATTTAAGGAAAATTTATCGTTCTCTATTCACAGTTAAATCGCCCCCGTAACTGCGCGATTATACACTTGAATTTAAAAAAATCAACACACCTTTATTCAACCAATTATTTTATTCATAATTTGAGTGATTTGATTAGTATCCTGCGAATTCTAATGCTACTGGTGCATACCTACCATACCAACTAGCTTTACGATTGAGGCAACATGTATGTTTGGGAATAAATTAAGAGATGTATCATGTGATGGAGAAAGACTCGTCATACATACATACATATCTAGCCTGTATACCCCGATGGGGTAGGCAGAGCTGTTGTTATATCGGTATTCACTTTTCACAGAAAATTATTAAGTGCCAACTGTACAGATGGCGAGTCTATCGCCGTCTCAGGCACTATACATAAGTCTTTGAATTACGTCTCAGACATATGCAGGATTCCTCACGATGTCTTCCTACACCGTAAAACACGTGTTGTGAAATCACTGCATGTAAGTTTTTTAGAAAAACTCGTTGGTACAGGCCCCGCCGGGATTCGAACTTATTCGACTACTCTACCTCTACAGCTATCACGACGCTAACTCACCACCTAAGAATTAAATATCGTCATTAGAAAGTGGATTTTGTAACGCTTTTGCCTACTCCATCCGTTGGGAAGGCATGAGCTTACAAATTTAAATGTATAGCGTAATAGCGACGATGTTGAGCAGATCCTTGCTTACGGCGCGGCGTGACGATAAGTACGTACTCGTATGTATGACGAACGAAACACATTTGGGCGGGCATATTTCAAGGCGTCAAGAAGGCTTGCCCGGGTGGTAATATTGTTCCGCTGCATAATCCCGTATTCGGTAACTGCGCAACGCTGAGCCGTGAAATTTTCCGCGTCATTTACTTCAAAGCCCGGCTTGAGAAATATCAAAACAAACCACGCCCCGCATTCTGACTTGATTTTAACTTATATACTTCATTTCCATCATCTATTTCTCAAAATCTTACAACTAGCATTACCACTTTAGTATTGCATAATTATAAAATTGATCGAATCTATGATCGATCGATATATTACATTTTATGATTATGATCGAATAGATCGTTTTCGATCCTAGCGATGTTTTATAAATGATGAAAGACATCAATATTCATATTTATATACTAGCTGTGCCCTGCGGTTTCACCCGCGTAGAATTAGTTTTATTCCCGCAGAACCCTAAATGTTTTTTTTAAATAAAAGTAGCCTAAGCTACTCCTTGTAACATCAGCAACCTACCAGTGAAAGTCCCGTTAAAATCTGTCCAGCCGCTTCGGAGATTACCCGGAACAAACAAACGGAACAAAACTCCTTCTGCGAGACAGTAATGTCCCAGAAGGAGGCCTCCGAGCGGGATCGGGAGAGAGCCGATCCTTACGGAACAGAAAAGCCATTACCGGTGGGATGATCTTGGAGGTGTCCGGTCTGGACTGTGCCACCAAGGCCGACGCGCTTGCAAGCCGCATGCGCGAGTCCCTCTCTGACCTGGGCGTGCGTATTGTGCGCCCTGTCAAGATGGGGGACATGAGGGTGATGGATCTCAATGAGGCCATCACCCCCGAGGACGTAGCGGCGGCAATCGCGGAGGCCGGAGGCTGCGCGGCGGCCGATGTTAAAGTGGGGGAGATCAAGCGCGCCTCGCCCTTGACTATGGGGACAGCGTGGGTCCGATGCCCACTCACCGCGGTGCGCAAGCTGTTCGCAGCGGGGCGCATGCAGGTCGGGTGGGTGTCGGTGAGGGTTGAGGCACTGGAGGCAAGGCCTTTGCAGTGCTTCCGGTGCCTCGAAATCGGGCACGTGCGTAGCACATGTCCGAGCGCGACGGACCGAAGCTCCATGTGCTACGCATGTGGCGAGGCGGACCACCGGGCGAGTCAATGCACTCGCCCGCTGAAGTGCCCGCTCTGCGCGGACCTGGGCCGGCCCTCTGGCCACAGGATGGGGGGCAAGAAGTGCTCCGCTCCTCGTGGCAAGAGGGGCCGTAAGCCGGGTCCCGTACTGCCGAGCGGCATGGGTCCGGTACAGCCGGGCTCGAGCCCAGCTGCGGCGGCAACTGAGGCTCCAACACGACCTTAAGGCCCCAACGAGCCTTACAGTGCAACCTCAACCACTGTCGCGCGGCGCAGGACTTGTTCCAGCAGTCCGTCGCACAGTGGTCGGTTGCACTGGCGGTGGTGGCGGAGCCATATCGCGTCGTCCCAAACCATCCTCGCTGGTTTGGTGACGACATGGACTCCGTCGCCATATATTGGGGTGGCGGTAGCGGCGACCCTCCCTGCTCCCTCATTGAGAGGGGGCTGGGATACGTCGCCGTGAACTGGGGCCGAATAGTCGTTGTGGGCTGCTACGTCTCCCCCAACTGTACCCTCGCCGTCTACGAGGCGTACCTGGACGGGGTGGCCAACTGCATGCGCAGATGTCTGCCTCGTCCCGTGCTTGTCCTGGGCGACTTCAACGCTCACTCTCGTGAGTGGGGGAGCGCCCGGGATGACCAAAAGGGGGAGACAGTGCTGGAATGGGCGGCGGCGCTGGACCTCCGGTTGCTGAACCGGGGGTCTGTTAGCACCTGCGTGCGCTGGCAGGGGGAGTCGATCGTGGATCTTTCGTGGGCGACTCCCCAGGCAGCGCGCATGGTGACGGGGTGGAGAGTGGCAGAGGAGATGGTCACATTATCCGACCATCGCTATATAGCGATGGATGTGGCCATCCGCCTTCCCCGCCCCGACAGCCGCCGCAGTAGCAGCCCGCCGCGACGATGGTCTCTCAAGCGGCTGGACAGAGATCGTCTCTGCGCCGCAGCCATCGTCGCGGCCTGGCCTGAGGGCCAAGAAGTTGGGATCCTGCCCGATCCTGAAAGGGAAGCCGCCTGGTTCCGGGACACGATGACGTCCATATGCGACGCGTCGATGCCCCGGACCAGATCTGCCAAGCCCCGGGCCGTGTACTGGTGGTCGGAGAGCATTGCGGAGCTGCGCGAGATATGCCTCCGCGCCCGACGCCAGTACACGCGTGCCCGGAGAAGAAGGCGAGCCACAGCTGAAGAGTTGGGTGGAGCCTACGTGGCCTATCGAGGCGCCACGAAGGCGCTGCAGGCAGCCATTGCCAGCGCCAAGGCTCGGTCGTGGGATGAGCTCATCGGGGGACTGGAGAGGGATCCATGGGGCCGCCCGTACAGGATGGTACTGGGCAAATTGCGCCCGTGGGTCCCTCCGTTGACGGAAACTCTGGACCCGGCATTCGTGGAGAGGGTTGTAGACACCCTCTTCCCCAGGGTCCAGAGCAGTCCCGTGCCCCCTCCTTCGGAACCGATCATCTGGACCGAAGAGATGGGGGTGACGACCGATGAGCTGGACCGAGCCGTGAGGCGCCTCGGAGCCCGAAACACGGCACCAGGCCCCGACGGAATTCCTGGTCGGGCCTGGGTGTTGGCTCTACCCAACGGGCTGGGGAACAGGCTGCGGCGGCTGTTTAACGACTGCCTACGCTGCGGCGTGTTCCCCTCAGGCTGGAAAGTGGCTGGGTTGGTTCTCCTCCATAAGGATGGAAGACCCGCAGATTCTTCCTCCGCGTATCGTCCTCTCTGCCTACTAGATGAGGCGGGTAAGCTGCTCGAAAGAGTGTTGGCGGACCGCCTCAGTACGCACCTGACGAGCGTCGGGCCGGACCTGTCGGAAGACCAGTTTGGCTTCCGACGCGCGCGGTCGACAGTGGACGCGATCATACGCGTCCGAACACTGTCGACGCAGGCTGTATCCCGGGGCGGAGTGGCGTTGGCTGTCAGTCTTGACATAGTCAACGCCTTCAATAGCCTGCCCTGGGACGCAATAAGGGGGGCCCTGGTGTACCACCGCGTGCCCCCCTACCTGCAGCGCGTGGTCTGTGCCTACTTGCGTGACAGGTGCGTGCAATATGTGGGCGGAGATGGACGACTTCACCGGAGGGAGGTGTACTGCGGGGTCCCACAGGGATCGGTCCTAGGGCCACTCCTGTGGAACCTCGCGTACGATGCGGTCCTGCGGGTCGACCGCCCCGACGGCGTTAGCATCGTCTGCTATGCGGACGACACGCTGGTGCTAGCCGTCGGGGCCACTTTCGAGGAGACCAACCGGCTCGCCGAGCTTGGCGTGGCATGCGTCGTGGAGAAAATCCACGAGCTGGGCCTTCGGGTAGCGCCGGAAAAGACCGAGGCGCTGTGGTTCCACAAGATCCCGAGGGGAAGGGAACCACCCAGCTCGTCGGTTCGCGTAGGTGACGTGGATGTCCGGGTGGGACGGTACCTCAAGTACCTCGGTCTCACCCTGGACGGTCGCTGGGGCTTTGAGGAGCACTTCAGCCGCATGGTCCCCCGGATCAAGAGGGTAGCGGGTGCATTGCACAGACTGCTGCCCAATCTCGGGGGGCCGAGTGAAGGAGTCCGCCGCCTCTATGCGGGGGTCGTGCGATCCGTGGCTCTCTACGGAGCACCCGTCTGGTCTTCCAGATTGGGTGTTAGGCGCTGCAGAACTATGTACAATAGTATGCAACGTCCTATGGCCATCCGGGTCGCACGGGGGTATCGTACCCTTTCCTTTGAGGCGGCCACTGTCCTGGCGCGGTTTCCGCCCCTGGACATCCTGGCGGAGATGGATGCTCGTATCTACGACCGTCTCCGCCGGGCGGACGGAACTGCGCCTCCAAATGCGGCTGAAGTGAGAAGGCAGGAGCACCGACATGCGCTCGTAACGTGGCGGGAGCGGCTCTGTGAGCCGCAGAACACCCGTCAACGCGCTGTCGGTGCAATTTTGCCGAGCCTCGGGCCCTGGCTAAAGAGGAAGGACCACGTCACCTTCCGGCTGACGCAGGTACTCACCGGACACGGGTGTTTCGGAGAGTACCTGAATCGGATCGGTCGCGAACCGACGACGCAATGCCACCATTGCGGCAGTGACCGGGATTCCGCACAGCACACGCTGGAGCAGTGCCCAGCGTGGAGCTCGGAACGGCGAATCCTGGTCACCAGGATCGGGCAGGACCTCTCTCTGCCACGCGTAGTGACGGCTATGCTGGCAGACAGAGAGGCATGGAGGGCCGTAGTCTCCTTCTGCGAGACAGTAATGTCCCAGAAGGAGGCCTCCGAGCGGGATCGGGAGAGAGCCGATCCCTCTCGGAGACGACGGCGACGGCGGGGCGGAGGCAACGCACGCCCCGGACCGTCCACCCAATAGCCAGGGTCTAAGAATTTGGCTATGGTATCCCCTGCCTGTCGTAAGAGGCGACTAAAAGGGGGCCGGAGGGCCTGCTGGCGGTGGTCGGGGTGGGAGCTTTGACCACTGAGCCGCGGGCCCGGGAAGGTGGCAGCGCGACGTGGCTCGCGCTGCCTTGCACAGCGAGGTCTCCAGGGGCGGCGACACAGCTGCCCCGGGGATGTGCCCCGGCAAAGTGTGGGGGGACACCGGTGCGATCTATCAGAGTACCCGGAGTCCCCCCAAAGCACTGAGGATGGCCACCGGGGGGGTTTTAGTGCGGTAAAAATCCCACATACCCCGATCTGCCTCTCCCAGGGCGGTCGGGGACCTTTTGAAGGTTTCCCCCTCGTCAATAAAAAAAAAAAAAAAAAAAAAAAAAAAAAAGGTTTCGAAACTAAATGTTAATCTGCTTAGAGTTGAATCCAAAACGAGCAAACATGTTCGCAGTTCGTTAGTGCGCGGTCGAGCCAAGTATCGCCAGTGATTTTCAACTCACGTACCGCGTAAAGTCCCGGTAGTTTAAAAAATCGCTTGTCTACGAACAATTTTCCGCAAATACCTCCGCGATTGGCTCCGAACGTCAGCCACTTAAATTAAGTTACACCCTACCTGAGACCGTGTTTCACGTTTAATTTTACTTTAGCTAAGAAAACTGAGCGCTCATCGACGTTTTAGACCTTCTTCGCAACAAAATATTTCATTATTCAATAACATTTACCTAAGGTTGGTTAAAAATGTTTGCCGGTGCCGTGAAATTCGTGATTCTGTTTTGTATTTGTTACATAATTTATGAGCGGATGAACTCTGCACTCGTGCTTCAATAGCGGCCAGCGAGCGGTCTTTTCATGATCCGTAATTTTCTGCTTTCAGGACCGCGATCGTATGCTAATAAGCCTCTCAGCAAATAATATGAAAGTATATTTTTTTCGCTTTTGGCTAAATTTATTTAGCGTTTCTTTTGTGTTCGTCGAGAATGGTCGTAATAAAATTCACTTGTATAACCCGAACACACGAGTATCTCGTTTCCTCATCGTTCCGGGATTATGTATGTCCATGTACGCGTAATATGCGCCTGATAAGGGACTAACTAAGTAAGGAGAGCTGATGTTCAACAAGCCATATATAACCTCGCAATTTATGTTCCCTTATCACAGCTTTGTATCAAAATCACGATCCGGCCAGCAATTTGGTCAAAACTTCAGAGCATCGCTGTACGCGCAACTCCCCTACAAACATTATTCATTGATGTAAAATTATGCAAGTAAATATTGTGATGCGGTGTGTAATCAAAGCAGATCTCCAAACAGTGCCGGTTGTATAACAGCGCTTATTTTGTCACATTCGTGTCGCATAAACGTGACTGAGCGAGCTCAGTAACGCGTAGGCCCACGCTATAACAGCCGACGCCTCTGATTTATACGTAGTCCTTTTGCCTACGGTACTTTTCTTTGAAGGTAAGTTCGCTTTTCCCATAGACACAAAAGTTAGTGTCGCGGATGCTCCATTAAGTGAATTGCGAAGGTCAAGGTACACTGCTTCTAGATTTAATAAAATTGTACTTACATTACCGTTTTTAAATTGCACAGTATAATGACTTCAAAAGCAAGTTGGTATATAATAAATTCTTTAGCGTTCAACACTTAAGAAATGATGCTTGTGAAGATAATAGGGAGTCCTTGTGCACATTTAGGCTTAGTGACATGGTGGCACGATAAATCAAGTGTGAATAGCACCTCACACGACGAAAGATAAGAGAGACTATGAACAAAAGGGTTCCATAAATCGTTATTAACTACCGTTTCCCTCGTCCCTTATTCAACCCGACGAGTGAAATATGTCGATAGCATGCCATTCGTTCAATTTCATTCTCGTTGATTAAATAAGTTATGAGCTTGTACGCTTCGCTATTAACAATACGGCAGAAGATATATTTTATCGGTAGCGGAGTTATACATTACGATACGGCAGCGATCCTACAATGATATGATTACACGTGCATATTGTATTAAATTCGTAAATAATAACAAGAGAAATAGCGCGCAGCAGGAGCACTCTAACAAAGTTATTGGGTATAGATAGTGATGTGCGATAACGTCCAAAAATCTATTTATTTTTTGATATTTTTAACGGTTCTATATTTATCTTTTTGGTACGTTACACTTATAGGGAACGTACCCATATCTTTAAACAATATTGACTTTCGTCCGAATAAGATTACAAAAGATATAATCTAAACTAAAAATAGCAGGTTGATGAATGTAGGTACATTTAACTTTCATAAGCTATTTTTTACAAATTCTACGTATTTCTAAACCTTTTTTCAAAATATATGTTGGCAACACCGCCACCGAGGCAATTTATATAAACGTTAGAACTATTGACGATATTACCTCATAGCTTACGCAATCTCACTACCAGCAGAAACTCTTCAGCTTCCAACTATAATGAATAGGCATCTTAGATGTTGACCCAGAATGTAAAGTGTTCTGCGTACTATCATCAACTCTGATATCATAACAACTTTGTGTTGACCTTGCCCTTGACTTTGTGGTTATATGAAAATCGTTAAGTTATTAATAATGAATATACGGTAACTTCTTCCTGTTGAAATATGTAAAGCGCACATGAGCGGATGTGGTTTACCGACAGAGGGTGTATGGAAAAACATTCACGGAACACGCCATATTAATGCTCTGTTTAATTTGAGAAAAAAATACACACGTGAATTGACCGTGATAAGGATTGTGTTAGCCTTAGAAGACTAATTAGCTGCTGCATAGTAATTGCATAGGTAATGACACACCATATATATATATATAGTCATGTTGATAGTAAGAGATTACTGTAGCCGATCTCCATCTCCTGTCTTATAAAGAGTGGACTCCCAGTGCCCTCATAATGAAGACGAAAGGACTACCGAGAAGCACTGGCAATCTTGTCCTCCGCAGAAACTTAGGTACCTGAAAGAGTTTAAGGAGTGTTATTTGTAATTCAAGGATTACCTGAAGACGATGCGCGTAGTGTTGCAAATGTTCTTTGTTGTGTACTAGTTCAACATCTTTAATACTGTTGACTATTAACTAATCATTAATATTGTCCCGCAGTTTCACTCTTATAGACTTTATTTCACGGGTGGATACCCATTTTCAAATTTCGCGCTACGAGTGAAAGTTAAAATCAGTCAAATTGCAAATATTTTTCAAATTGTTTTTTTATTACATATATAGTATGCATTCAGTGAAAAACAGTTAATTCGGATTTACAAAAAGACCAGTAAATCTTACTGATCTGTATAGATGATAAAAGTGTTTAGTTAGTTCTCAGATGTGGAGAGCATTTTAATATTTAAGAAAACGTAATCATCGTGCTATAGCTGACACCACATGGCGCCTACACACCACATACCTTTTAACGGCAGAATTACTGAACAAATTTTGCTAAAATTTGGCGATATCTTTCGCACGAATTCGAAAGCGGACTTAATCGCCGCGCCGTCCAAGCTACTCAAACAATAAAGTAGAAAAAATAATAAGTATCTAGTCCCTACTTAATATTATAAATGCGAAAGTAACTCTGTCTGTCTGTCTGTTACGCTTTCCCGCTTAAACCTCTCAACCGATTTTGATGAAATTTGGCACAGACAATCTTTAGACCCTGAGAAAGGACATAGGCTACCTTTTATTTATTAAAAATATTAGGTTTCCGCGACCATAAGGATGAAACTAAATCTAAGCGGATGAAACCGCGGGGCATTTAATAATAAAATTAAAGTAGCACGAGTGAAAGTTCCAAGCTACTCAAACAATAAAGTAGAAAGCAGAAATAATAAGTATCTATATCTATACAAAAAATAAAATTGAATTCTCTGTTTGTAATAAAAAAATAACAGCTTTTCACTAAATGCATATGTAAGTATACAAGCTACTGACAATAAAAAACCAAGTTTAAAATTTTTTATCTGTCTGTCTGTCTGTTCCGGGTTATCTCTGAAACGGCTGGACTGATTTTAACGGGACTTTCACTGGCAGGTAGCTGACGTTCCAAGGAGTAACTTAGGCTACCTCTATTTATTAAAAATATTAGGGTTCCGCGACAATAAAGACTAAACTAAATCTACGCGGGTGAAACCGCGGGGCACAGCTAGTCTAGTAATAAGACAAGAAAAAGTTCATGTCAGGACAAATCACTGTACATAAGTTGGGGCAAAAACATTAGTAAGGATTGAGGATAAAAACGAGATTGCTTTTTTTCTTCTATAAATATACCTTAGCCCCAGTAGTATCGTATTAAAATGTAAATGGCAACCAGTCATTTCCATCTTTCATTTCATATATCTTATCCCTGTGTGGGTGCTGTTTACATTAGATTACCGAAGTTCCCTGCTCCGTAGAAAGACGCAAAATTATTATACCTTCACGTCCATGTTTTCACTTCATTTGTTCCGGAGCACCGTGTTTTCGTTATATAAGGTTTAATATTGTCGCTATTGGAAAGGTTATATTGGATATTAATAGCAGTATGCAAATGAAGGTTCTAAAAATAGATAGACAAACACAATGACGTATTTTCAATTAGATGAGGCTCCTGTGCAAAGATAATTTAAATACAATCCATTTTATTTTTATCACTAGCTATGCTCCGCGGTTTCACTAGCGTAGGATAGGTAATTTGTGGGTAATTTTATTTCGTGTAATCCATTTTTTCTTAATAAAAATAGCCTGAGTTAATCCTTGTAACTCGAAAATCAGCTATCTGCCAGTTCAAATCAGTCCAGCAAAAAATAAATAGTTTTTTTATTTAAGTGCTGTATGTATATACTTCCATATGAATTTTGTGAAATGCTGTTAATTTTGAATTACAAAGTCACCTACTTCGCCAGCAGTAAGTTCAAATCCCAGCGGTCATACCACTCGGCCGCCAGGGCTGACTACAAGTTTATTATAACATCATAGTGTTAATGTCTTTCTTAAAATTGAGTAACAACATAAACAAGATATTAAGTACGTTCGTAATTCTTTAATCTTCCACCTAAGGCCTCCCACATAACGCTGTGATGTCGGAAGAATGGGCTTAGCGTTTCATCACGAAGCCTCCCGAGTGGTATCACGTGTGTTGTTGACATGACATACTTCATTATCAACTCTCTTGCTTGATTAAATTATTTATATACGCACATGCCCTCTTAATAAAATAAAAGCTGTTAAGGAAATTACTTGGAATGAAGACTATGTCTATTTAATAAAGAGCACCAGAAACCAGCTCGCATGTATATACATCAAAAGTAGTTACGTATTAAAAGTATTCAGAATTGTGACTTTAGACTTAGCAAAAATTTTTTTTATAGATACAGATGAAATTCAAGTGTCTGTTTGTAATTCAAAATTACAAAAAAAAAGCTTTTCACAATATATTATGCACATTAAGTGTATATACAGAAATATTACTTCTTTTGAATTTTTCTGTATGTCTGTCGGACTGTTTGTTCCGGCTAATCTCTGCAACGGCTTGCCCAATTTTAACGCAACTTCACTTTACTTACCTGACAGATAGCCGATGTTACGAGGAGTAATCTTTTCAAAAAGATGTGATCCGCTAAATAAAACTACTCACGACATTAAGTCTAACCAGGTGAAACCGCGTGGCACACGTATGTGTACGTTCTTCAACAAAATGCGCTGAAATGAATAGGTAATATAGGTAAATTTAACAGCAAGCTTAGAAGCAAATTGCCAATGTAAATATTAGTGCTACTATGATCGATGCTTCTAGCACCCGGTGTGTTTCAGCTGTTAGCTAGGTGAAAAATACATGTAGTTTCACAACTCGTTTTCAGTTCAGGAACACTGTTCGAGTTGTTTGCTAAAGAGAGTTCTGTAACTTCGAATCCTCTGACTAAAAGTTCTATAAAGTAATGAAGAACTAATTTGATTAACTCTTAGAAAATAACTTTGAAACTTACATTGGAATATCATAAAAAAATATTTCGCATAATCTTGCATCATTTGAAGAATATTAATTTATGTTTAAACAATTACTTCGTCCCAAATCCATTTGATAGAACTATTAATAACAAAAATCCTGCATTATTATAAAATACTCAATTTGAATGCACAGTTTATATTACTTGTTTTGAATTTCGACTGTACTTTCCTGACATGGAGGAAAATCCTTCAAAAAAGTAGTTATCGAGATTCTGTTTCTCAGTGTAAATAATACGGCATTGCTTGAGATACGCCCAGAATGCAAATCAGGGTAGATTTGTTCATGTAAAAAAACAATCAAAATATCGTTGAACGATTAAAGTCATTCGATCTCAATCCTTTCCCAATGGTATTCACATGGACTGCATAGGAATTTTTTCGAGACAGCTGGATCGATTTCAACCGAACTTTCACGGCAGATAGTTAAAACAAGTTGTAACTTTGCCTACTTACTTTTAAAAATAAGTGTTCTGCGAAGCAATGCCACTTATAAAATTTAGTCTATGCGAAATAAACCACTGGGCACTGTTTATAGAACTGGATAGAACACATCGATTGAAAGCAGTTCCAAGCGTAACAAAGATTTAAATGAATCTATAGATACTACCATAAAGATAGAACTTAAAATAAACCACACTTAGGTATGATTGTGCAAACTGATATTAAATGTAGAGTTTTGTTATCTTTGAATTAATGTTAAATCATTCTCAGTGAATAACTCGTGTTAACACGGTACCGCTCTCAGAGGCTTTGTTAATTATATTTCCACTCACCTATCGTCAGCCTTTATTCAAATTGATAGCAACACATAACTGACACGAACCCCTGCATAATATTTGTGTCAAAATCAAGTTCCATGAGTGTAACAACTTATGTACAAACAGTGATTTCACACCACGTGCTTTATTACGAAGAAAAACAGTGTGAGGAAACTTGCATATTCCTGAGTAGTAACTCAAACTCTGAGATGGCGATGGACTCACCCTCTGTCAAGTTGGCACTTAATCATCTTCGGTGAAAAGTGGGTGTTGTTATTCCTTCGAGTTATAAAGGCGTGACCGTATGTAATCATTTTCCAATTCTGCTTCAGTGGGTATACAAGAAGGAAAATACATTATTTTATTAAAACAAAAAAAAAAGTACTTATTGACTTTAAGTAATGGAAAGAAACATTGTTTTCCGTCACGTCTTTCCACTGGGCACGTATTGAAACACACACACACCTTTCAGTACTTAGTTCTCTTGTATCACAATGAAAAGTTATAACACTTATAAGACTTCTTTGCCGGCTTTCTTCAGTAGGCTTTCTAGCTAGTAGTTCCGAATTGGCAGCAAATTTTGCGAAGCAAATTTTTCTGCGTCAGTACCGTGTATACTTTCATATGCATTGAGTGAAAAACTGTTATTTTGCAGTTACAAACAGACACTTAAATTTTATTTATCTGTATAGACTAGCTGCGCCCCGCGGTTTCGCCCGTGTTGGCTTAAATGGGTAACTTTATTTCGCGGAAGTCTATTTTTTTTTAAATAAGTGTATATGGTCTAGTCGTTTTAGAGATTAGCCGGAAGAACCAGACAGAGATCAAGAAATATTTAGTTTTTTTATGTAGTTATCGTATACACATTTTGTGAAAGGTTGTGAAGTTGGAATTAAAAAGAGACACTTCAATTTTATCAGAATTGATTATGCAATGTAGCATAACATGAAATATTTTGAGATCAAAAGCTTTACTGAATTTCATGCTGAGTGGAAATCAGATTTTGAATATTTTTAGGTATATATAACTCGTATAATATAATATAAATTCATATTTATTAAAGAAAACTCTTTGAAGTTCCACAGGGAACGCTTCGGTAAATATTAAAATTATAATTCGTGCAAATTTCCGATCTCCACGGTAGATTGAATGGTTTTCTCATCATGTTCCTATTACGATTGGAAAATAAATATTTAGCCAGCAGACTGTAGGGAAACGAGTTCCTTACAAAAACCGATTATTCCAGCATTTTAAGCGACTGATTGAAATCCGGATCGAGTACTCGACGCGAGGTTAAAATGGAGATTTCGTCTTATAATCTCCCAACTCTGAGTATTGGAAGTGAGGGAAAACATCACTTTGCTGAAGAAAAAAAGAGCTTTCGTATCCGTTCATAAATACTGTATTGTTTGCTTCTTAAATAAATAAATTTATTTAACTGACCAATTATTTGTTCGTTGCTTTGAAAATGTTTTTGTTCACATTTTGTTAGAGCCTCTTTGTTCTAGATTTCGACGTTTGTTTGTGAAAAAATGGATTAAATATTAAAGCCCAAATAAAATCGGTGAAAACAACCGTCGGCGTGTAAAAGCGTATTCAACAGCCTTTATCCGCGGAACTTAATGGTTCGTAAAATTTGTAACCTTTTCGAGTATTATACTACAACCGCATTGCTACGAGCGACTACGCTCGTAGTACTCACTCGTAGTCTCGTAGATAGTTCGTAGCGCGCTACGCAGTAGTAGGGTAACTTGTAGTATAACAGTGCTGTAGGCTATTTCTCGTAAAACGTACAATTCAAATATCGTTGAAGTTCCAACCTCGTTTGATTGCAGTCCTATAGAGACTTGGTATCCACGCGATATCCTATCACGCTTCGATACGACTATACATAACGAAACGCTAAAATCGGAACGCAATTAAGCTATTTCTCAATGATTTGTTGCCAGTACCATCACCCTATTTCCTACCAAGTAATAAATATAAACATAATTTAAAACGATGGAAGTACAAATTAAATTTACGTGAATACGCTTCAACGACACTTCGACCGAACGACTCTAGAATCGACGCCGATTGACGGGTGGGAATGCGAAAACGCCGTTTGTGACCAAGTCGCCACCCTATCTTAACGGTTTTAATTACGAGAATTAGCCTACTGGAAGCCAACTATGAACTTCTTAGCTTTGCCATTTCATTTTTGTACCCTAAGTCTATATCATAGGTATACTAGTTTGTAACATCCATCAGATAAGTTAAGTAAGCTGAAATTGGTCGCCCATACTTCAACACAAATAAATAATGACGTATTTATAACTACTTGCAGACATATTAAGGTAAAAAGTATAAATGTATGATTAATTGGGTATTTTTATTTTACCCAATGGACATTGCTGAATCACTAAAATATGGTATGTCTATGTATATGCCATGCAATATCGTTCGTTGCGGCGAAAATAAATCCCCTAGCGAGGCCATGTAAAAACATTTACTAAGACCGATCTCTTAATTTTTCCCTCGACTGGACCCATATAGTTAAATAAAGTTCATGAAATTATAAGTTAGAGCTCGTACGGAACATAAAATCTCGCATCTTTTCCCCCTCATTCGCATCCCGAAACTTATAATTCTATATAAATGTATGTTTTCGATACAAGTCACGAATACTTCCACACGTAGGTACATTAGGCGTCCTAGCTGACCCTTCGGGGGTCATAAAATAATTTTCCAAAGAACGTGAGGTGCCCCAAACCGAACACCCTTGCGGTTGTTACGTTTTACTGAAGTTATAAAGAAAAGGTCAATTTACTCGTACACGCACGTTGTTTCGGGACTCATTTCCTTGCTACTACAATGTCTATGAAAAAGTTTACCTGTCGGGACCTTCATGGTACTGTTCAAGTTCTCGAAGTCTTTGAGAAACCTGCATGGTAATAAAATCCTCTACATTTTTTCTTGACCCACCTTCGTCTTAAAAACTACAATGACTAGTCATTTATTGTACGTACGGTATAAATGTTTTTCAAGGGGCCCACCAGCATCGGTTTAAGGAGCGCGTATTAAGAACTTCTGAGCTTTGACGTTTCATTTTAGTACCGTAAAAGTAAACATCAAATTCTTTTTTTTTTGATTTTTCTAATTATACGATCATAGTCGGCCCCCAGGTATTGTTTGGTGCCGTCTGTGTTCAGACTATTTTTTGATATATATTCGTCTACGATTCGATATCGTCAGAAGTGTTCGTAATATTTGGGGAGTTAAGTGAAGTCCCACCTTGGAATCAAATTGTCCTCATACAGTTTAAAAGGATGGTTCATCTGGATGCTTAGGTTGTGAAGTAAACTCGGCGATAAGACATTTTTACAGGGTCTGCAATTCGTTCTAGTACAGCAAGAGTGCATAGGTATGTGGAAACCACTTACCATGAAATGGGTCATATACTCTTAACTTTTGTGTATTAAAAAAAAGTAACCTTTTGTATTTTTTTCATACAATAAACAAGGAACAACGCTAGAAGCAGAATAATATAATAATTCTGATTTAAACGTGAATTATGCGGCGCCATACAACGAGTTTGCAAGTTCGCGTTTTCATATTTTTCCGACAATTTCCCTGGAACAAAGAACATTGTCGTTTTAACAATACACTTAACATTTCATTGTGTAGTTGTGGTGAATTTACAGAGCATTGCATGCTTCAATGAGTTAGAACAACGTCTTTATTAAAACACTTTGACTTTGCTACACTCAAATACACAGGAACTAGAATTTTATCGTCGCATTCTCTTCAAGATAAATTGAATTATCCTCTTATTTCAAGCAAACTGCCCACTTTAAAACCTTGCATTAAAAACATTTGCCTCTTAAAAATTACATTAATTTCTTGAACTTTAGATTAATAAACTTTGCAAAAAAAAACAATAATTCAAAGCGTAAACTTCTCCAAGTTTTTTACTTAATGTTCTGAATTTGATTGACCTCCTTTCCAGACTTTTATGAAAAGATTTTATTCATAGAGAGATTTTGAATTTGCAAATCTTTATGGTAAGTGGGTATGAGTGGCGCTGAACTATATTAAAGTTCCAAGGTTATCCATATTATTAGTGGAGTATGTTTAGTTACATACATATACTTATGCCTTTGTGTACTTATAGTACACCCGCATTTTGCCAGTTAGGTTTTACCGGCGCAGTAACAGTTAGTTTGTTTGCTATGGGTGACCCGAGTTCCCTCAGTGCACGTTAAGCCGTCAGTCTCGGTTGCCAATTTAAGATCTTTGGCAGTCTGTAAAGGTCAGTCGAAGGCCTAAGTGAGTCTGACAACTAGTTTGACCCAGATAACCGATTTTCCTCGTAAAAGGGGTTGCGAAGGTCGTATAGCAGTCGCTTCTTATAAAAACTAGTGATCAGCCTCGTCGCGTTGAGTCAAGTGCCGACCCCATTTATGCGATAAGTCAAGGTGATTAGCCACTAGTCGTGAAATTTGAACAAATTGAACAGCCTTGCTATCATCGGTTTAAACAGAGCATATTAAGAACTTCCAAGATCTGACGTTCAATTTTGTGATACGAAAATTAAAAGTCAAAGTTAAGAAATTAGTAAGACGTCACTGCTTTAATGATGATAGTAGACCCCTACGATACCCACCACCATCGGTTTAAGCAGAGCGTATTAAGAACTTCTCAGCTTTGAAGTTTCATTTTGTGATACTAAAAACATCAAAGCTAAGAAGTTACTAAGACGTCACTGCTATAACGATGAAAGTAGACCCCCAGGGCATAGATTGTATAATCGATTGCGGATCTAATCGCAATAATTACCGGGTCAATACTGTTTGTATTCGATCACAAAATGAACGATCTTCGGCTACCGTCCGAACCCTCCTAGGATTAGTCGTCTATCGTCTGCATAATAAATGAGATCAATACCCTATTCTTGTCCGAATCGTTCTCTTGTTTATTATAGAGCTTAAGCCCAGTATCTTTTCCGAGATAAACGCACTGTAAGCTTCACCTTAATCAATATCGTCTTTTTGCCTTACTCGGGTCATTGTTTCCCATCACTATATTGTTACGAACAAAAGGCACGGTCGGAATTAATAGGCCTATATCGAATTCGTAATCCGAACCAAAACTTGCGTTGTTAATTACATACTTAAACCTAGCTGTCCCCGTGGTTTCACCAACGTAAACTTTATTTCACGGATGGATATATTTTGCGGATCCCTAACTTTGATTTTTAAATAAAAGTAGATTGAGTTACTCCCAGTAACATCAGCTATCTGCCAGAGAGTAGCCGGAACAGAGAAAAAAAATAAAAAAAGTGTTTTTATAACATTACCGTTTATACTTTCATACTAGCTGTGCCCTGCGGTTTCACTCGCGTAGATTTAGTTTTATCCTTATTGTCGTGGAATCCTAATATTTTTAATAAATAAAAGTAAGTTATTCCTTGATATATCAGCTACCTGCCAGTGAAGGTCCCGTTAAAATCGGTCCAGCCGTTTCAGAGATTACCCGGAACAAACAGACAGAGAAAAAAATTAAAACTGGGTTTTTTTGTGTCAGTAGCGTGTATACTTTCATATCCATTTAGAGAAAAGCTTTTATTTTGAAATTACAAACAGAAACTTCAATTTTATTTATCTGTATAGATGTATAGATATAGATATGGACGAAGTTAGTGAAAAGCTGTTAATTTCGAAAGACAAACAGTCACTTTTTAGAATTTTATTTATGTAAAGATGGTAACTTAAAACGTACTATTCATAGCACAAATAAAGGGGAAATAGGTGTTAAAGATACTAGATTCAGCGGGAAAAGTTTATTTTTACCTATTTACGTCTTCCCTACGTTTCCCGCGGGACAAAGGGAAAGTCTCCCCAAAGGTTTCCTTAGATTTTCTTTTGAATGCTCTTCTACCTACCCCACTATTGGGCGCTTCACTCCCAATCTATTTGAATATTTGTTCCCTGTCTCCTTAAGTCACAGTTAAGTATCTCAGGCTTCAGACTTTTATATTGAAACCTGCGTTTTATTGAGAAATTGGAAATGGTGGCTTTTATTCAATAGCAATTTCTAAACATAATTTTTCTACCTCCTCCTGGCTTTGTTAGACCGTATAAAAAGATAATTTTTGTAGAGATTATACTGCTTATTTTTGAAAAACCCTTTCACAGTGGATATCTACACCGTATAGAGAAAATACCTTCCAAATTTCATTTGTCTAGGCCTAGTGGTAACTAGTGCATTTGAATAATACCCGTTTCCATAATCTATCAAAGCTTACAGATGGATTGCTATCCCCAGTTATCAGTCAGATATAATTATCTATGCCTTTAATTTCAAAGACATATGTATAGTGTTTGAGACGGTGATAGACTCACCATTTGTGACGTTGGCACTTAATCATTTTCGGTGAAGAGTGGGTGTTGTTATTACAACACCACTGCCTACTCCATCACCCTGATGGGGTATACTACACATCGGGGATAGTGCCTTTACTCTTTGAATTACTTTTCAGACATATGCAGGTTTCCTCACAATTTATTCCTTCACCGTAAAGCACGTGGTGTGAAATCACTGTACATACGTTTTTTGAAAAATCTCATTGGTCACAGACTGCTCTGAGATTCGAACTTGCTTGAGTAGCAGGCGACTGCTCAAACCCTACGGCCTCCACGTACAAAATATAAACGTAATATTATCCTGTATAATAAACAAAATAACTTTGTAACCATTGTTTTTTATAATGTTTTGGTTGGACACAAACATCCATACAGATAAATAAAATTGAAGTGTCTGTTTGTATTTCCAAAATAACAGCTTTTCACTAAATGCATATGAAAGTGTACACGCTACTGACACCGAAAAACCAAGTTTTAAAATTTTTCTCTGTCTGTCTGTCTGTCCGTCTGTCTGTCTGTCTGTCTGTTTGTTCCGGGTAATCTCTGAAACGGCTGGACGGATTTTAACGGGACTTTCACTGACAGGTAGCTGATGTTTCAAGGAGTAACCTAGGCTACTGTTATTTGTTAAAAATATTAGGGTTCCGCGACATAAAGCATGAAACTTAATCTACGCGGGTGAAACCGCAGGGCACAGCTAGTTTTATTATAATTGTTGAAATACTATGTACACACACTTTTGAAATACTATGCTCACTTTGCGAATGTAGGTAAATAGAGCCAATTTGTAAAATGTGATAATAACATTTCTCTTTTCTAGAAATTACGTGATGTGGTAACGTAAGCTCATAAAGCACCGGAGGTAAACGTGGTGAAAGTCAAGGCCTTTATAAAAACGACGGTTGTTTCTGGCAGAACAAATTAGTTTTTGTAGAGGCCTAAATGTTATTGGCGGATATATTGCTTGATGAGTATCTATGAGTATCGTCTAATCGCTTCTCTAGTTCTTTCTACGAGTTATTTGATTAGTAATAAGAGTAATATGTATTGCGATATAAAAACTATACATATAAGTAAAAGTGAAGTGTCCGTTTGTAATTTCAAATATAACAACAGCTACTATATTAAAACATAAATTAAAAAAAAAACTTTTTTCGGTCTGTCTGTCTATAAGTATTTATACGGTAGTTATGGTACTGATATAATAAAATCAATAATTAAAAAAAATCTCTGTCCGTCTGTCTGTGCTTCTGTCTGGTCAGTTTATAAAATCTACGCGGGTGAAGCTGCGGGACACAGCTATTAATAGATGAATGACGTGTTATTCCGATGTATAAAATTGAATCATTAATTTTTGCGTGAAATAGTAACAACATCTATCCATACATACAAATCTTCGCGTTTATATACTAGTAGGATTACTCTATACTGGATCTGCTAGAATTCAATTGTCTTCAGAAGTATTCGTGGCGTATTTTAATATACAACATGATGTAATAAACGTCTACAGAGCAGACTTAAAACAAAATGTACCGTCTTAATTTATATTAATTTCTTGATTAAGATCCCATACGTAATGTAATCGCGTCATAATTAAATTGGCACATGTTACATAATTTGAAATACGAGTATATGATGTACGATACACGAAGCAGAATTACTTCATAATTCATACATTAATACATCTATATCTATATGTATCAATATTAAGGAACTACATAAATAAATTAAAATAATTTCGTAATCAAATAAACTCCTAGTATGTAGTATGTAATATGTAGTATGGAATCTAGGAAAAATCATTCGAAATGACACACTCACACAGACGCACATCTACGAGATTAAAAGCGTCCATGGTTTAATGTCAATAAAGCGTCACGTCGTGACCGGTGGCGTATACGTAATTTACGTGTTTTGCGGACATTGTACTTAATATAACTTCAAATCGACTTTACTTTGACAGTAAATAAAAGAGTAAATGTGTTACCTCTTTTTGTTAAGGTTTTTTAGTTCTGTTTAATTTCACTAATTACTTAATTTCACTTGGCACTAGTTGCAGTATTCAGGGCACTGCCTTAAAGATAAAGATACCTACGTTTCAAGTTTTACTTAATTCAACCCCTTGTTAAATATTTTCAAAATTAAAATATATATTTTTAATTAATTCTAGGTCCTTGTCTACCTACCTATTATTTAACAAAAATTAATTACTTACCTCATAAAGAAATATGAAAATTCCCAAACAGTTTAAATAACGACAAAGCTTATAAATTACCTCAAAACAGATTAAAAAATTGACCCAAAACGTATTTGAATGCCTAGGGACCGAGAGCATAACGAACGGATCCCTATTTCCAGTTGAACTTCGGTACAAACCAGCCCTTATTGTGTCAGGCCGGTGTGAGACTGGGCCCGATTTAGCTCGACAGTGATAAATGTTTCATTTATTCTCGCAGCCGGTCGATTTCAAATCTGCCGACTGAGTTTTAAATTATTTGTTGCTATCCGCTTTGAGGTTCTTCCTTTCCATTATGCATAAATCTTAGAACATTTCTGACCCATTTATCTGAAACAAAATTAGTGAACAAACTCTGTTTTGGGTTTTGAAGCGTACGATGCTTTTAATCGTTCATTTTCCGGTGGAAAATTGCGAATTAATTGACGAAGCATGTGAAGTATTGTGCATAATTATTAAATTTAATGCCTTTTTACTCGAAACTCATAAAGAAATTATAATATATAATAAGACCTACGAAATTTTAATTATATTGTTTTGCACAGCACACACTCATAATATTTCACAAGAGTCTGAGGGATGTAGTGACGTCATTAGTTCTGAGTGCTCTACTACTTTATTGATAACATATTTTTTCTCATTTACAGGTAAGCCTGCTAAAAGGAAAAGTTATAATAACGGTAAGTGGTGTGTGGGATGTGAGCGACTTTTAGGCATTACAATAATAATGGTAAGTATATTGACATTAAAATAACGTATTTGGAGACTAATTTTAAAGGTTACACCTAACATTTAATAAAAAGAAGATTTATTTATTTATAGTAATAGAAATACACCTATTAAATTTAAATATTGATGAATACATATTTGTGTAGCGTACCACACGTAAGCTACACTACATTGAATGAGAAACTAAATTTTCAAGTAAATTTATCACACAGTCGAATTGAGAACCTCCTCTTTATTCGAAGTCGGTTGAAAATAACATTTTATGTCAAGTGTAGTATGCGTTAAATCAAGTAATGAAATGTGAGATATGAAGAATATATCAAAAAATAATATAAAAACGCAATATACTACGAGTGTTGTTGATCTTAAATTATGCCTATGTTCGCGGTATGAGTGGCCGCGAGGGACAAATTGAAAAAGGGACGGGAAGCCTTCCAGCATCTCTTATTTATTGTTTATTTTTATCGTTAAACTGGTTTATTTATAACAAAATTGCCGATGAGAGGGTTGCTTCGCTGATTATACATTATGCTCCTGGGTAAGGAACATGAGGGCCTGAAAAACAAATTGCTAATGGGTTCTACTAAATAACTTCAACGAATTCATAATTGAAATGTTCTTGAAATATATTCCAAATGTGTTTACGAGACTGCCTTTATATCGCTGTTCATCTATACATCTATATATAGATAAATAAAATTGAAGTGTCTGTTTGTAATTCCAAAATAACTTTTCACTAAATGCATATGAAAGTATACACGATACTGACACTAAAAAACCAAGATTTAAATTTTTTCTCTGTCTGTCTGTTTGTTCCGGGTAATCTCTGAAACTGCTAGACGGATTTTAACGGGACTTTCACTGATAGGTAGCTGATGTTTCAAGGAGTAACTTAGGCTACTTTTATTTATTAAAAATATTAGGACTCCGCGACAATAAGGAAGAAACTAAATCTACGCGGGTGAAACCGCGGGGCACAGCTAGTTATAGTATATATTTCATTTTCGAGAGGATTGTAGTACATACGCATTCATACTCACGCCTGTATTCCCGAAGTGGTAGGCAGAAGAGTTCTAGTAGTACACCCACACTTCACCAGTTATGTTTAAGTCTCATGTCGGGGTCGAGCCTATTGCTACTAACCGAGCACTAATCCAAACTCCGGGCTGCTACTGGGAAATTACAGATGGAAAATCCAATATCACTTTGCCCGACCCGACGATTGAACCCTCATGTTCAGCAAAGCGCTTGCGACCACTCAACCAGTGAGGTTTGTAGTATTTCACGAATGCTTATGGACATAGATACATAATTAAGTGATAATCATATTCTTAATCAAGGAAATGCACTTAAAGTATACAATAAAGATGAAATGAACCTTAAGTCTTAATATAAGTACATTTTATTTATCCTGACGAGTCTTGTAGTCCAATCTTAATTTGGGTCCATCCATCATTCTCGTCACGCAACTTGTCCAACAGTGAAAATACAGCCGGAACTATCCATAAGGATTAGCCGACGCCATAAATAGGGATTAATGATCTTTAATTATATAGCTTTTTGCCCTAGTTTGCCCTCTTAAGGGTTCAGATCACGTACAGAGAATGTGCCTTTGCTACATTTCCCACACGAATAAGGAAAGCAATTTGATCAAACGTATTACTTATCAAGTCTATCTATATTAAAATGAAGGAAACATTTGCTTTATTCATATTTCATGCCTCAAAACTGTCTCCGAAGGGGAATGAAGGGTTACATGACCCAATTTTCATCGAGAATGATTAGTGGCTAACGACAGATGGTGAGTCCATCGCCGTTACACGCACAATTTCATATATATAAATTAATTACATAAAGATGGTACTATCACATGCCAAAAAAAAACTAATAATTAAAATAAATTACACAGGCTTACAATGATTTTGGTGCCGCTAAAAGTAAAACTGATTTCAAGTACGTTCGGTACCCTAATAAAAAATTATACTTACTTTTTAAACGCTACGCGTAGTTTTCGAGATTTCGCAAGAGTAAATAATTTAAAAATAATTAATATACTATAGCTATACGCACCATGATTTTCAGGAAACTTGTGTAAATGATTATATAGATAGTATACTTTTATGCTCATATTACATCCAAGATTATTAAAGCTAATTAAGAGCTTTTGAACGAATTCTTTGTAATTTTTGGCCTTCTGATTTCCTCGTTTTTTTTTACAACAGCAATGAAAGATTTCCAAGCCTCTGCTTCTAAATTATTCATTGAATGAATGAAATCATTGTATTTCATTAAAAGTCTAATCTGTGGGCCATCAAAAATACCAGCTTATCATTCCAGCCTTTCATTACTACTTTCTTGAAAGATACGTAAAACACGAACCAGTTTTATCTAACGCCTTTGGATCGGTACAAACCTGAACGTAGCTTCGCGAATTTGACAGCTTCTCACAACGTCTTGCGGACTAATTAACCAAATTATAACATACAATTAGCGGCACCAAACAAACATTTTTTTTTGTTGGCCTGTGTTATTAAAAGGAGTCCTGTCGGCAAGGTTCTGAAGATACTGGCAGCATTTCCCCTTTGGATGGCTAGAATAATTCTTTGCCCGAGGTGGCTGCCAGCCCCTTGGTCACCTGTGATGTCGACTAACCTTTTAGACATTTCTTTAAAAAGCCTAATAGCGCTAGGACCCCACGGAGCTAATTTAATTAATTCTCAGATATATAATGTACATAAAGATTGCTTCGTTGGTCTCGTGGTCGTATATCGTTCCCCGGGTTGGGCAAAGTATTATTGGGGTTTTTCATCTGTAATTTTCCAGTAGCTGTTCGTATCTGGACTAGTGCCTGGAGGCCTACCATCATCGGTTTATACGAGAGCGTATTAAGAACTTCTCAGCTTTGACGTGTCATTTTGATACCGTAAAATCAATCGTATAAGCTAAGGACTTATTAATACGCGCTGTTTAAACAATCATATCTCTTCGGGAATATAAGTGTGAGCATATGTATGCAAGTTTCCCGTCGTTTTCCTTTACCACCTAACTCCTCATCGGTTTACTGCGAAAGCTTGTTATTTTCTAAAATAACTTCGGTAATTAATACTGCGTTTACTGTTTGAATAATCAATTTAATTGTTTATAATACGTTTGGTTTAAATTCTAAACAGAAATCGGAAACTAATATTTACAGTGGCGAGTGATGTTACTTTTGTTTAGTAGAGGAGTTTGTGTACCAGAGCAGAATAACAATAAAATTTCAATTTTTTTTGTTATTCTGCTCTGGTATATAAATGACTCAGTGATTCCCCAGGGGAATACCTTTCCAGCAATTCTGTGAAGGCTTGCAGGTATTTTCGTTTGAGATTTTACTTTCGCATCATCTACACATCCTAGTAGAGTTAAGACTTCGTTACGAAAAAATATACTTAAGCTTTCCTTTATTATTAATTTCATAAAAACCTTGCGTTCGTTCATTACTCATTTAAAAATCGAATATTTAATATAATATAGCACAATTGTGAGATAATTGAACAACATCGAGAAGTTGATGCGTGTCGCTGTTTGTTTTGCCAATTCAGGGCATTTTTTTATACAAGACAACAATACAATTTGTTCACCAATTAATTTTGAATGTTATAACATGAGTTGCGGAATTGTTAAGTTATCAGTTAACTTATAAACTCGTATTGAGAGTTTTGCTTTGCCATGCATTTTCATAAGCTCTTTTAACAGAGTTTTGGGATAAAGTTCTCGTGATAAAGTCATTCAAACATCACTAATAAACAGTCTTTAACCATCTATCACATACTTGTTTCTGGGTGTTCTAATCATTTTGTATGATCAATGAAATTGTAGTAATGAGACTCCTCGCTAAAACCTTCTTCAAAGGAAGTCAGGCACGACGGAAAACTAGTTATGGTAGCATACAATTATTATTAGTTTATGAAGATCCGAATCTTACATGTTTCGGTTCCGTGTTGACTCACATATTCCGTATAATTAGCATAAGCGAGATCAAGCGACTAGACAGAGTTGAGTATATTCCGGGGTTGGATAGCAGCCAAATGTAGCCCATTCATAGCGCAGTCCTTAATTTACTTAGATGCTAGTTAATCTGCTACAATTCAACAACTGGGTTTCTGAAACAATACCCTTAACTTTAGTTAGGAGAGGACAAAGAATAGTAAAAGAAACAGTAGGACGGTTCTATAATCTTTACGCCTGTTATTGAGGCACCTCGTTTTTGTGATCCAAGTTAAGTACGTGAGGTTGATACGACGTGATCTTCATTACCTGATTATACGGATTTTATATAATTAAGAGCTTTCGTTTTGGGCAAGTGAACATTTCTTTTTAAATATTTGATGAGAATTTATTACGTAACGCCGCCGGGTCATTTGTCTTTACTTATCACCTTTTTAAAAAAAGTGTCTCGTTCTTTAAAACCACGGTTCGTAACGACAAAGAACTAATAAGCATTGTTTGTGTCATACCACGGTGCGGAGCAGTCCATTCCAAAAGAGACATTATAGATCCTTTCGCACCGAATAAAGCGTGCGGGAGGTATGGACCTACTATACAAGCAATTTGCATCATGCTTCGAGGATCGTAACGGATAAGCGTACTCTATCTTCAATCTCATCTACTTAGTCACGTGAGATTAAAGTTAAGTTTTCCCTAAAAAAAAAATTATTCATACAGTGGGTCGAGCAGCACATGCTAAGAAATTGCAAAAAAAGCCGCGTACTTCACGGAGCTGGCAAAAATAATACAGTTTATAAAAACTCTTCTTTATACTACTGATAAATTGAGAACTGCCTGATACGGTTCAAAGCCCAAAAACTATGTATTACCGGAGACTATTCAATATTAATCTGAAATAGTCTGGGGACTTACCAAAAGCGCTTATTACCAACATAGTTGATACCACTGTGTGGCTACAACTATCATGGCAATATGAGATCATGGTAGGGTAATTCATCATATGATGGACAGGGGGTATATCAAATAATTAAAATTTCTTTTAATTTACCACGCGTTTGAAGTATTTTCGCAGACATGGTGTAGGCAGAGGTGTAGGTTGGTACCTTGTGCGATGGCGCGTCACATGACTAAGTTATTCAATTGTGAATATGTGATACATCGACAGGGAAGGATCATTCGCTGTGTAATAAATAAGTGTATTTGGTATTTATTCGTTTAAGAAAAACTTTTCTACTCTAGTTTTCAGAGCCTATTGAACAATGTTGGAAAGTTAGATAGATATGAAAAGAGCGTTCGTGTATGTTCACGATGTTTTAATAGAGTGGTAAATATTTGGTAGCCAATATAGAAAGAGCTTATCTAAAAGTATCGGCGTAACAAAAACTCATGTCGAAGAAGGTACCTACTAATATTCCTTTTATTTATGTGAAAGATAAAAAGCCGTAGACACTGCTATGGTAGTAGGTAAATATTCTTGCAAAAAGGTGGCTCCCAAATCACTTCTGGAGCCGTACCATAATATACTCTTATTGTGACATTAGTTTACTGTAAGTGCTATCTCTTACGGTAAATTAAACTAATATCACTTAGCTCATATATCTTTATATATGAGACGTGTATACATTTGTCACTGTCACTCTATGGAATTACTATGCGAGAGGTTGCAACGTGACTATTTTTGAGGCCATAGAATATAAAAACATGAACACAATTCCACCATTGTAAAACTTAAGCTACAGTGACCGTTTACTACGGGATTCACGGCCAGTACTGCTACGCCGTAGCGCAATGTATCTTTACGCTCTCGCTACGTTTGCGTATCGATGTATACCTACATAGTATATCTACCTACAGTAGTCTCACCCTACATAGGTATATTATGGCATTGTCTGAATTACAATACATTTTCAATAACATAACACCACGTCAAAATATTTAAACAACGTAACTAAGATACAAATACACTCCTTTGATATTGAATTGGCTAACTAAAAATAATCTTGACTATTAAGGAAAACATTTTAAGAACCCTACCTACATCTGAGAAAAAATTCATAGACGTATAGAGTGACTTGGTCTCGTTATCTGTACACAAACAATAAATCGAATATCTATTACACCAACATTTCAATTTATATTAATTACCATTTTTGGTGACAAATGTAGCTTTTTTGCTCGTCAGCAGGCGTGACAGTCGAGTTCAGCTCATCAAATCCCACACGAAAAATCCACTCAAATAAAATTCGTAGAAAAAACGAAACGTAGCGTTCCATCCGGGTTTTATGGCTTATCTGTATTCGTTACCGTGCAGGAAAATGTGATCGAGTTACAGATAGAAGGGATATAAATAGTTTTCTACGCGCCCAACGTTCCGAATGTCACATAGTCCGTGTAAATTAAACGACAGCTGCCGCCTTATCGGGTACAATCACAGAATAGGGATTAGTTCCCCAAAAGCGTCGGTTTGTTTGAACAAAACTTTATTTCCCGTTGCTAAGCCGCTGCTCCTTATACAAATACATATTTCTGAATAGCCTTTTTAGGCCAACCTCCTTATAACTTGGAAACAGCCAAGTATGGTAATATTTAACAAAAAACCCAAGCGTTCAACTTCTGTTTCATGTTTTTTAAGGTATAATTTTGGCGAGAAGAATGTAGCGTACCTATTAAAAAATTTGGTCTATGTAATATTTAATTAAAATTCAAAGTTTTTCGTCGTTATAATTTATAATTCGTGGGAAAAAAAATTGTTTTAAAAAAACTTTAACTAATAAAACAAATAACAATTTCAGAATTTGGTCGGTCGGTAATAGTATCAGTGTTCGGTACATAATGGTATTGTTCGTTAACTCTTTTAAGGCCAACAAATTAAGCGAAAGAAAATTTTGTGGATCGGTTTACTCAGGGATTTGAGAATGGTAAGAGCGACAAAATTATCCGTACATTGACACAGGCACACTGCTCAGCGAAGAGGTAAAGAGTTATCCTTTTTTGTTACGCCAATGCGTACTCTGATATTATTTCGGGTCTTTTTCTTGTAATAAACACGCGCCCTACACGCGTAATTGCCGCCTCTTATTACCCGCTATGCTTAATTTAATCATCTAAAGCTAATGTTATAATTGCTTCCACTGCGCGATGAGTGTAGGCTGTCTAAGATCATCCCAAGAGCAAGCAAACAATAGTTCGAAACGTGGCCGAGTACAGATTATAGAATAATAAAAAAAGAAAACTTGTTACATGCTGGTATATTTTTCATAAACTTCGGTTACCTTCTCGTCGAATATTGTATCGGAACAAAATTGAAATTATACATAATAATAACCTAATTCACGATTTCATTTGAAGATTCATATTATAAACCTTACGTACGGTTTCTCAGAAAAACATTATGAGATTGTAGGTAGTTATATTTACATTTTGCAAAGAAGGTTATTTCGTGAAATAATTTTCTCTGACGAAATTTAACATTTCTCAGAACTAACGTTTTAATGCTTATTTTAATACAACTCTATGCGGCAGAAGCTTGATTCCGAGTACAGGTAGTTCGACCACCCGACCACTCTAACAACATACTTCCACGACCGACCACCTCAAACAATAAGTGGACTAACGAATTCCTAAACTTTGAATTGAACCCTCGCATTTTAGTCAGTTGCTAATATTTACAAAAGCTAACAGAATTCCAGCTTATCAAATTAAACTATGCGTAGTTTTTCGAAAAGGTCACCTATAAAGCTTTACAGCTTATATTAAAACTACGCTTAAGCTTAGAGTAGTGTTTTGTAACTACTGTGAGTTGGATGACCTAGGGGGCAAATATGATAATTTGAAGCAACGTGTATTAATAACTTCGTAGGTACGTTTTAATTTGGTATCATTAAATAAAACTTCAAAGCTAATAATGTTCATTATACCTGCTGTTAAGCAAAGTTGACCCGCATTGTACTATGTTATAACGCGCTCTAGTGTTGCTCCTGGTGTTACAGGAGGCTGCAGTAGCCGCTTTCCAACAGTCAGATTATACGTATGTATGCTACCTTTGTAAAGAAAGCGCCTCTACAAGGCTAGCGACATGAGACAGTCCAAAAAGGCGGCGATGTGTTTGATAATGCTCCGTTGAGTGCAAGCCCTATATTGGCTGCATTGGGACACTTTAGACTTTCTGCCACATTGAGAAACTATTAACATTGTTGGCAATGAGCGATTGAATCTTAAAAGCAGTATATATAGTAAGCAGCACTTATTGCTAGGCGACCACATGTTAAGTATGTTCAAAATGTATCTCTGAAGATAAATAGATTGATTGCTGATTTGATTTAACAAAACACAAAGTGAACGTCGCTAATGAACATGCTCAACAATATACTAAGTAGTCGGTTGACCTCTGTAATGTCCACTAATTTAGTTTTAGTTGGAGTGTTTGGTTAGTTAGTGATTGGTATCCAGCGGTCGGAATCTTGCGGGTCGCCATCGGCATTGCTGGAATGTCTCCCAAGCTATGCTTTTGGGGCTCTTAAGTCATTTTGAGATGCATCTGTAAAGCGGTAAATTACGTCATAGTTTGTATCGTACCAAAAACAGAAAGGCGTAACTAAACCTACGAAACTGCAAAACGATTACGTAAGTAAGGATTTTCTTTTTTTTTATTCATAATTTTTATGTCACTTTTCATTTCAAACGCTCCACGGTCAAGCTTTTTGCTTAAGTAACCCCAATTAAAGTTCCTTTTGATAAGCCAACGATGTTTGTGTCTTTTTCCTTATTACCTAAAAAGTTCGTGACCTGTTGTTTTTCTAATACCTTATACTTGTCAAGAGCTTTATACGCATTTAATTAAATATTTCGCAGCAGTTGCGTCTGTTTCACTGCTGAGTGCTCGATGAATAATTAAAAAGTAATTTTCTTGACAGCATCCCTTCCGCAACTGACTTTTAGACTTCTTTCTGAAACCAAAAAGGCAGTTAAAATTAGAGTGGGATTAAATAAATGTATATTCCCTTGTTCAAACGCCGAGTGCCTCTTAAGAAACGCTCTTGAGAAAGTTAAGCTTGTATATTTTCGTTTGACATTTTAATAACGATTTGTACCTATCACGATCTTCGTTTTGGCAAATGTAGGCAAATTCTGGACCTTACGATCTCCGTTTGCATGTATTATGCGTAAACTCTACGAATATCTTCTTCAGCGAATATAAAGTTACGACAAAAATCGACTTACATCGCCTCGCAGCCTGATTGAAAGTCGTCTAATACGAATACACTTCACATTTTATTTACATTATCCGACAGTTACTGCGCATAAACTTACAGAAATCGCATTATTGATCACATAAGCAGTTTATTATTCATTTCCCAGTATTTATTCGTGTAAAATAAGACGATGCCTTTATTGAAATCTTTTCGCGGAAATTGAAATATTTTCCTCTTATTTCTTATATAATTTGAGATATCACTTTCATAGAATATAATCGAGGTTTCTTTTAACTTTGTTTTTATCTCCAGAAATCTTGTTGGCAAAGGAAGTTCCGCAGTTATAATATTATCTGGTAATTCTGACCATCTGGTGGACGCGGGGTATGTGAGTAACGCCGACTATATTCTCCCAATAAATCAAAAACTTCAGGAGGATACTAGCAAGAACTGCTGTTCTGAACAACGACAGCGGCAGATGTTTAGAAAAATAACGACTAATACTTTATCCTTTCCCACTTGAAATGCACTGTTTATTTTTCTTACGTCTACAATTCCCTTGTTTATCGGGACATTCTTAACACGATAAGGTAAATGTCATGAAACGGAAACATGGAACGTATTTTTACGGTCGCACATAAAAACGAATAGCAAACCCGATATCACTGTGCCTTGTGACACTAAAATATTGTATGTAAATGTTTCATACATAATACATCCAGTAGGTTCAACGGTACGTCCTGTTTGAGTTAGTGCTTTGTATCTGGATGTTTGAGTCTATTCCCTCGTGAGGCTTATCGGTAAACCCAACGGTCACTATTTGCTCACTGCTTGGACGACGGGACATGTAGGAAAATCGTTTAAAATTATATGCGCGTAACTACAATTCACGCTGTGTAGGTGAATGCGGTCAATAAATACCAGCTACGTGCGAATTGGACTGGAGCACGAAGGATTCTGTGTTATTTATCTATAAAAACGGAAAATATAGGTAGGAGACCCTTATATTTATTTTATTCTATTAATAGAATTTACTTAAATTTAATTAATTAATTTAAATAGATCATTTAAATACATCATCGGTGTGAATTTAAACTGATACAACCTGGTGACAGACGGATTAACAGATGGACGGACTGAAAGCGGAGTTTTAGTAATAGGGTCCCATTTTACCCTTTGACTCACGGAATACGGAACTCAAAAACCAAATCAATACCTTAGCTCAAATTATCAACAAACATATTATGATGTTGAGTTTACTGTCGGTTAATGAGTGAAGGCTCATTCGTCTTGTTTGATGTTAACATGCGAGTGAGATCTTTGATATTCCAGATGTTCATTAACTGGCTTCCATCAAACGAACTGCAGTAATTGCTATCTCCGAAGAATCTTTCGAAATATACTTATAACGAAATAGCTACTATTTTTCCACTTTTGCTACTCAACACCTAAAATAATTGTCCAACTTATATATATTATATATATTGAAACCGTAAATCAAACTGGCTGGTATATTGCCGTATTTGCATAAATCCTGCTTTGCACGAGGTTGCAGGTTGCAGCATGGGAAGCCGGAGTGGCAACTCGTATTAATCTTGCTTTGTCCACGACCATAATATAACGTCTACCGTTCCTTCCTCCTATACTAACTTGCTTAAGTATTATTTTGGTATTGGTTTAATTCCCGGGTCGGGTCAAAAATAGGTATTAGGTTTTTTGTCAAGAAATATACAATAAATGCCCGGAGATTAGAAGTGTGTTTACACCCGCGAAAAGCATGTTAAGCCATTGGTCCTACGCCTCATATCTCTCCGGTCGGGTCGGATTGCCGTACCAGCGGGCTATATATTACGATATATAACGGAATAAAAAGTGCATCCGTGTTTAGGCACACACTCGTGCACTATAATATCTCCTGCGCAGATGGCTAATCCCCGTTGAGATTAGCTGCCGTGACTGAAATTCAGTTAGAAGATCATCAGTATAATGGTTTCAAAATGCATTCAAGTTATATTATATTTGACGATGAATTTAAACTTACTGTTTCGTCTTGGCGTGTTTAGACTAGCCGCACTCGAAAACAAATATTGTCAATAAAACGCATATTGGCAATAATATTGTATGTGTGCGGTTAGTCTTAGGTTAGTAGTCGCTTACAAAGTGTGATATATGTTTGTCCAACCCATTTCAATCACCTTACAAAGTATGGCGCTGTACGAGGTGTTTTAGTACCTCTGTGGTTGTCTAACCGTTAAGTGGCATATACTGTACAAGCATAAGGAAAATGAAATCTGTATGCATTAATAAGAAATACAATAACGTTTGCTAAATAGCACGGGTCCACGTGAGTAATAAAAGCTGTTTTATATAACCGATTTTCATAGTGAATATTCAAAAATTCGAAATAATTCTAACACTGTATTTTTACTGCACCAGAATGTCATAAAGTATACGGTCACAAAAGCAACATAAATGAATGTGAAAATAACATTTCATAACCGCATGTTATTAAAAACCAACTTGTTGCAGTGCAATTTTATGAACTTCTCTTGGAAATATTCCTGTTGCTGTTAAAGGAATAAGCCGCAGTACCTCTGAGGTGTGATTTCATTTGCAGTTATGCGCTCACTTAGCTACCTGGCCCGACAACGGTCACCGAGGGAAATGCAGAAATTATTTCTGCCATTTTTTTATTATTCAACGGGGCTGTGGATTTCTTAGTATTTGCTCTTACCATTTGAATTAAAATAAAATTTGAATCTACAAGTCTCCAGACATATTATTTTCATGTGTATATTTCTTATTACATTTCAAATATTACAATGAGAAAATACCCATCTCTGGTGAAATTACGTAGACATTTAATTTACTTGTGAAAAAGTCGCAGGAGATTGAAAAAAGTAATTTCATTCTTCCACTTATTTCAATGTTGTTAGCGAACTCTTCAAGCCGACGCGACAAGTTTATGACAATGAACTCGGCTTGTTGTACAAATTTATTTACACAGAGTTCGAAATATTTGGGCAGCTCATTCAATATTCCGACGAGGGGACGAAGTCAGCGCCCGATCACTCTACTCTTGAACGTATTTACCAAAACCAAAGCGATTTATTATGTCTAGTAGCTTTTTTATTGGATGTACTCTTATTCGAAAAAAAATTTTTTGACAAAATTGCGCACATTTTGTAATTCAGTTGGTAACGTAAAACTGGTAAGACTACTTATCCTTACAACCAACGTCAATGACAACTGAAAGACGTAAAGCTATATAGTACTCATTCCAAAGTGCAATAACAAAATACTTAAGGAGTTTGCCACAGTTCTTGGAAAAGCACGTAAACGTTGCAATAGTTACGGGAGGGCACGTTTAGTTCCTCGATGGACTCGACGTTTATTGGCAACGGCAATAGTCGTCGCTAGCACAAAATAAAAAGGTAACAGAAGGGTTGCTTCCTGCTTGATTCGAGAATCGTCGCGCGCACTCATATACATCCGCGTACGTACAAAGATCTTGGATCATGAGCACTTATTGCCATGAAAGTTCGAGTCATCATACAAAACAGGTACATTTATAATAATAAAATTTATAATCTGTCATTGTCACACTGTCGAACTTAAATTGTAATAAGAGCTCATGAGAAGGCCCCCTGTAGAAGCTCTAAAAAACTTCGGCCAATGTACGGGCTGACTTTCTGTATCCTTTTATTTTGTGTCGCCGGAGACAGTGACTGACGATGTCAACGAATTCGATACTAGACTTATTGGCGACCATTTTTCAATGTCCTTTGATGCACAATACTCATCGCCTCTTCATTTAACTAGTTTGGGGTCTTCCCAAGATTTCTTCATTAAAGTTGCCATCTCAATTAGTTGACGTCAGCAGTTATGTCTTGTTACTTAAACTTGGAAATTGGAAGGCTCGTGTGGACATTGGTGCACACAATTTTTATCATGTGGGATATATTAAATTGGGTATTTGCATACACACACAACGCTAAATAACTTTTCAGTGATAAGTTATCACCGTCATTGTGTGCAAACAAGTGACAGTTTTGCTTGTAATGTAACAAGAATATATTTTTAAGCTCTTTTAATTGTAAAAGTAACCTCTATTTAAATAAGAAGTACTAAGAATGAATGCAAATGCGAGATAATTTTCTCATTATCTTTTTCTTAATTCCTGGAATTTAAGTTTTTCAAATAAAACGAATGCCAGCTGAATTAAAAAGATCTCGCACGAAGCCATACCATTACCACAGCGCTGACTTGCACATCTTTTACTATCGAGACTTTCGATAGAAATCGTTTTTCTCTTATTCGTTTCCTTTATGGGCGCTATTACAATTGATATTATCGAAGTTCTAGCCATTTTCATGATCTTATATGCTTGAACTGGTTTATATTTTAATCGATATTTCTTGTATCTGTGTGTTCTACATACCTGCATACAAAGATGCGTGATCTTCTTTTACCATAAAGGTTTAAAGATAAGTAGGTACTGTTGTTTGCCATGATCCTTGCATGCCTTTAGAATTTTATATGAAAACTAGCCGTGCCCTGCAGTTTCACCCACGTAGGCTAATTTCATGGGTGGCCTGCGGAATTCCAATCCTTTTTTTAAAGTAGCCTATGTTTTACTCCTTGTAACATTAGCTATCTGCTAATAAGTAGCCGGAACAAACACACAGACAAACGGACAGACACACAGATAATATTAAAATTGTTTTTTGTATGTGCATACTTTAAATGTATTTAGTGAAATGCTATGTTATTTGTGGGAATATATTGTATTGAAATTTTCTTCATATATGCAAATCATCGATATTGGTATTTTAGTACCGTTTTTATAGTAATACAGAACTGTAGAAGACATGATATTAAAGACGCATAAATTGACGGCAGCCCTCTCCCGCCACCTCGCGTTGTAATTAAACTGTAAATTACCGCTAAGTGCAGACCCCGACTCAAGGTCGTATCGGTAGCCTCGCAAGAATACCAATGAACTAGGGACCGACCGTAATCAAAAATTTATTCCACTCCCCAAGTACTAACCGATCGATACCTATACTTACACCAATTGCTTCTCACAAGTTTATCTCCAGACCAATTTGTTCCATTTAGCGAGACAAGTACAGACTTAATAAAATTAATTCATGACTTCTGACTATTTTGTTCTACACATTTCAAATTGCACCCCCGTCTCTGATATGTTAAATTGGTTAATTATAGAGCAGTGAAACTCATAACAGAGATACAATTAAAAAAACATAGTTAAAAAAAACAATTGAAAATATAAGCTTGCTAAGCAGTATGGAATCTAGACCAATTTTTTGAAATAAGAACGTATATTTCAAAGAGCGTGAGGGCTGTCACTCTTAAGGTTTTAAAAATTTTAAAACTTGTTTTGAAACTCTGAGTGACATCCGTTTCTGACATTACGTCTGGGCCGCACATCTTCGAGATTATTATCTCGCCGATGCGCGTCTGTGTGAGTGTGTCACTTCGATAGATTTATTGCTTAATTCCGTACTGCTTATAGTAAGCTTATAACATTAATTCTGTGACAGAGGACTGGCAAGTAAACGATAAGACATATAGATGACATTCATGACATTCTGTGCAAAAACTTGTTTGTAAGTAAGTCTAGATATCAGAAACTTACAATATTCTTTCCCTAACTTTACAATGTGACTGTTACTTGCGATTATAACTTGGCTCTTAATCTTATTTGAGCTTAAAGTTTATAACTTTGCAAACACAAAAAGGGAATTCATATTTTTAACGTGAAAAATAATGTTCTATTACTCATATAGAACGTACCCTTTACAAAAATACAATGTTAGCCTCCCATTTTAATTTTTGACACAGTATTTGACGTCGTACGTAAATGTATAAATGTACGTTTATTTCGCATGTTATGACAATGATGAATGAGGGACATCCGACATACTATACCACGCGAAATGTACGCCCCAATTTGTCATCTATCGTGTTTCTCGCTCTGTCTATTTTATTTCAATTAATCCCTTTATTATAAATGCTAGAGTCCTTTTATATGTTCATCTTGCACGCAGTAGGGTCGATTGGACTTTGATAGTGAAATCACAGGTGAAAATATTTTCCTTCAAATAAGTTTTTTCCATGGTCATACAGAATGGAGGCTTCTTATGCGCGCGTTTTTGTCGCAAGGCATCGGGTTAAGGGGTGTTTTATTTTATTTTTGAACTGATATGTACGATCAGCCGATGCTTTGTGCCAAGAATATGCGCCTAAAAAGTCTAGACCCTATACCTATATGGTACTTATGGATGACGACAAATCAGGTATCTTTATCAGCATGTAACTTTTATTTAACTGTTACCAATATACTACTCTATAATAATAACTGAAAAGTTAATATCTTTTAAGATAGAAGTCTATATAACCGACTAGAAGTGTGAAGTGTGAAACGCTTTGAGGTAAATCAATATGAAACCCTAGCGCCGGGATTATCATGCCATTACGCAAACATCAGATCAAACAGCAAACCACATGCATATTCATGAATACGGATTTTTAACGAATATGTAAATTGAAACCTCCGAGTAGAACGCAGAAACGGGCAGATTAAAGTTTTTAAACTGAACTGAAAATTGCTGGCAACTATCCACCACGTAGAAAAGAACAAAATATATTTCGGTTTCTGAATTTTTAACGCTCCTTTAGTGTTGTGCTATTGATTTAAACTTCGAGAAAAAAAACGGACAATCAAGGTGCCACAGATGTGGTACAATAAACAATTTCCACTTTACCTTTACCAACGAATAAGTATCCCTGGGGATTTGTTTTGAAAATTCAATACAGGTGAATCACCTAAAAATCTAAACAATATGCGAAATAAAACCGAAAGTCAATTTGGTCTAGAGTTAAATCGATACTCACTGCATAATCGAATCGGTTAGGCATAAGGCATCACTTTATGTTGTATCTTAGGGCTATTATTAATTTGTTGATAATGAAAATGAACGATTTATTCAGTTAAGGCCATGGGGGTCTACTGTGATCGTTTAAGCAGCGCGTAAGAACTTCTTAGCGTTGACGTAAAATTTTACGGTACCAAACTGAAACGTCAAAGCACAAAATTACTTAATACACTGTGCTTAAACCGATAATGGTAGGTCTATAAATTACCACCGGTTCGGTTGGACAAGTTATAAGCGGTACGAGTACCAAAGTGATACTGAACATAATACTGCTAGGTACAATTTCTAATTTTACGCCTAAGTGGCAATACAGCCTAGTGATAGTATACGTGGCTTTTGAACTCAAGCACAAGCTACGGATTATATACTTCTGTCTTCACTGAACAATTAAGTTGGTTCAAATGTACCTAAAGATATTAGCAAAGTTACGACAAGAAGCGTGAAACGAACAAGCGACTAAAGTTCTCCAGTGCCATTTAGCTCGTAAAAGAACGTAACTGCTGCTGTGAATAGATAATAAGGATTTTATTAAAATTCCTTGCCCTTGTTTTGCGATTCGTAAGGCTCCCTTCAACCAAATGCCCTTTGTCTTAGTGGCGTGCGAGCCTAAAAGATCACATAGAAATGTGACAGAATGCCGGCTTCCTTTCGATTTTGGTCAAGAATCGAACACGTCCAATGACTCGAGTGCAGACATCTCGTATCATGTATGCTGAAGTCATTGTAGACTAAAACTAAAAAAAAGGCTAAAAACCCGACTGCTTTAATATAAAGAAACACGTCTTTTAGTCTTGAATTCTATAAAGTGCCTTCAACAGTCGAGACCCAAAATTTAAATGATTTGTTCCGATCTAGATATTCATTATGCGCCTATATCTGCCAGCACCTGTTTACGCTTCTGGGAGCCAACCTTTAGTATATTTATATTTTGAACCTAAAGCCTTCCCAAATACGCCCAGTGTCTCCAATGAAATTTCACTGGCTCATTTATAGACCCCCTTTTGTGTTTGTTTTTATGTCAATTTTATTCACGATGCTACGAGATAAAAGAAAAAAGAATTGCTTTTTTAAGCATGTCATTATCGGCTCTCAATTAGCAACTGTATTTGGTAGGATAATTAGAACAGTGTAGCAAATTACAATGTTTTCAATTTGTTCTATTTGTCGTTAAAAAATCCAGGTAGCTTAGAATGTTTGTTACAAAAGAAGATGTGGCATAGGTTACTTTTGACGTAATGTTTTTGAGGTGAAGATTTAGACGGCTGGACATTTTTTCAATGTAATAATTAAATTTCATTCGTGATCATAGTATGCCCGAGACTTCATCTGCATGGTATAGTTATTTTGGGCTAACGCTAACTTTAACCCGCGAATGGTCTGAGATTAGCGCGATCAAGGAAACAAACTGTTCAGCTTTATATATTAAGTAGCATATAAGTATAGATAGGTATAGATTTATAAAGGTACGAAATTATCATTCAAAAATATACGATCAAAAATCGAAAAATATACAATTATTTCGTTGCTCGAAAATTAAATTTTCTGGTCAAATGAATAGCTACAATCAAACAGCCGACGTGGTTGCAACATTCAATTTTTACCCTTCATACATACCGCTGCATTCCATTTGTATGCGCGGCCTCCCATCTAAATGGAAATGGGAGCGTGTGTCCCAACCGCCAATTATAACACCTTTATGGTTGTACATAACCAAGTTAGTTGTAGTTTCACTGCCCCCGGGGGCTCGTCCCAAGAACGTAACCCTCCCATGGTCGCTGTTAGATGTTTTATTACTCGTTTCCAATGAGTAATACCCTTTATGCTCACAATTATTCACAAAAACAATGTTAACAACTGTTCTGAAACTTTAAATTGGCTGGCGTTTGTTGCCTTCATAAATCTCAATGGTTGTTCTCAATAAATTATTCTGCATCACAATTATGCTTTGTGAGTTTTTAGGGCTCCGGTCCCAATAGTAAAACGGGACTATTTTACTAAGACTCGTTCGTTCGTGCGTCTGTCTGTCTTTATGTCCGTCTGTCACCTGTCTCATGAACTGTGATATTAAGACAGTTGACATTTTCACAGATGATGCATTTCTATTGCCGCTATAATAACAAATACTAAACAAAATAAACTGAAAAAAGTAAATATTTAAAGGCATTCAACAAACGTGATAGATAATGGTAAGGAACCCTCCGTACGCGAGCTTGAATCGCATTTTGCAGGTTTTCGTAATCTATACTCGTCAGCGTCATCGACAATATTTGTATGAGATATTGTAGTTCTTCACGTCACCGCTAGGAGGCGCTGTACAATTCTCATACAAATATTCGGCGGAGACTCTAGCGAGTATAGATTAGGAAAACGATGTCAAACTCGTGCTAGGGGTACTGTACGTGTGTACTCGTAACTATGAATGTGGAAACTCCAATTTAATTACTCAACATTACTTACATAGAGTACGAAGTGAACCAAAGTTAGGGTCGTAGCTGCGTATTATATCCAAAATAGCAACTTGAGTCAATAAAGTTGGCTTAAGCCTCGGCAAATATCTCTTTGATTGATTCCAGGCTAATTCCGCTCGATAGCATCCAACATTCAACATCTGCCGCCATTTCAAAACTATGCTACTAATGCCCTTGAATGCCCTATGTTGAAAATTCGCTAAGTTTCGGATTAATCGATTACTTTGCGGGTAAGATTGGGCAACTTCAACCGGCTCTCCGAGGGGTTAAGTTCGCCCATTTGTCTGTAACATGTCCAAGTTCAATCTGAATAGATACATTGGACGTTTATATTTCTTTGAGTTAAAGATATTAATAGGTCATCTCAGTTAGGTAAGCTCTGCATTCGTGCATACATTTTTGAAACTTTGTGTAACTGGAAAACTATGAAATAACTGTAGTAAGCAAGCTTTGCTGAAACGTGTTGAAGTTTCATTTAATTCAAAGGAGTAGTTGTACTCGTACACGGCTATTATGTAGCATAGACACATCCATACTAATGCTCATGTCTGTATTTCCAAAGGAGTAGGCAGAGGTGATTTAATAACATCACCCACTTTTTACCGAAGATGATTAAGTGTCAACGTGACTGAGGGTGACTCTATCGCAGTCTCAGGCACTATGTACCTATACGTCTTTGAATTACTTCTCAAACTTATGCGGTTTCTTCAAGATGATTTCATTCACCGTTAAGCATGTGGTGTGAAATTACTGCGCATAAGTTTATTAAAAAATCTTTCGATTCGAACGTGCAACGCTTTCGTAGTACGCGACATCTCAAACCCCACGGCCACCACGGCTCAATTAAAAATGTATAGAAAAATATATGACTGACTATGTTTCAGAATGTAAATAATTTCAGTTCCGTAAATTTAATTCGTCCAATATTCACAACAAAATGCCATAATGATGTAGAGCAGAGTACTCGTAAGTCTAATAATGTATCATTCCGCAATATTCAATGTAATTGAAATCGATGTGTTCAGTACATTGACGTCATTAATCTTCATAAATGAAAATGATATGTGCTGCAGGAAATCAATTTTCCGCTCAGCTACATTGCATTGAGCATTCGGTGGGCTGTGTTTTGCCATTTGACACTTTGATATTACTCTTTGAAAATGAGATTTTTTGCGCAATCACCGCTTTTAAAGCTGTTCGTTTATTCCGCTGAACATTTTATCAAAGTATTTTTTTACAAAGTGCTTATCCCTAATTAGATAGATTCAAAAAAAAAAATTATGTTAGTGATTGTTAGTTTGTTGGACATTGTTAGTTACAATCCAGTCAAAATCGGGAAATTACGACATGATACAACATTTATGGATGTGTTTTAACATGTTTTTACGACGATATCTCCATCCAGGGCGCCCACAAAAACGCAAACAAAAAACATGCAAATCGATCCAGGCGTTTAGAAAGAGTTCAGTGACATACACATGATACACACGAACAGTAGAATTATATAATATACTTTTTGCCCCGGCGAACTTCGTATCACCTTTTCCGTTACTTATTATTTATGTTCTTCATCGTTTTAACCTTCCCAGAACTTTTGGAAATAATTCAAAATTAGCCAAATCTGTCCAACCATTCTCGAGTTTTAGCGAGACTAACGACCAGCAATTGATTTTTATATATTATATAGATAAAGATCTACAATCCAATGGTATATAATATTTAGATAAAATCAAGATATAAAACAGCCAACAAAAGGTTCACAGTCATATCCAAGTCTTTGATGTCGCTAAAGGTTAAATATTTATGACTAAACGTTTAAGCGGTGTTCCCATCATGTTCAATATCACGCTTCTTCACATAAAAGGCGTTTTTTACATTTATAAGCTCTACACGTCTCCTAACGATCTTGAGAAGGGTTAGAAATGACAAGAGGCGAAGGAGGTCACCCTTTATTCACGCTACCAAAGGATTCTGTCCCCATGTCACTTTAAGGGACAAAATAAAAATATGCATTAAGTATAACTATGGACGTCACCTATACTGAAAGTGGTGAATTCTAGTGCTATGTGCTGTTTCGGAGAGTGAACAATAGTACATTAGCTGTAATCTATACATCTATACATACAGATAAATAAAATTGAAGTGTCTGTTTGTAATTCCAAAATTACAGCTTTTCACTAAATGCATATGAAAGTATACACGCTACTGACACTAGAAAACCAAGTTTTAAAATTTTTCTCTGTCTGTCTGTCTGTCTGTTTATTCCGGATAATCTCTGAAACGGCTGGATGAATTGTAACGGGACTTTCACTGGTAGGTAGCTGATGTTTCAAGGAGTAACTTAGGCTACTTTCATTTATCAAAAATATTAGGATTCCGCGACAATAAGGATGAAACTAAATCTACGCGGGTAAAACCGCGGGGCACAGCTAGTAATAATAATGTTCGGACATTAACACACAGCGCTGTCTAGTCACAAACTAAGCAAAGCTTGGGTTATGAGGACTGGCCAACGGATATAATACTTGTAACTTTTTTTAATATTTTTTTTTAATCCATACCAAACACTTAAACACAGGGCAAACATAAATGCTCATCTCATATTTTTGGCGGGAATCAGGTATATAACGGTGTCGTCAAATTATTATTATGTATATAGATATAATGGATTGATAGTGACAATGGAAACACCCCAATTTTCTACATTTAGATATAATAATTACGAGAGGAATTCAAACGTATCAAAAACCACAATTAGTATAATGTAGGAGGACAGTGGTTCCTTCTGTAATCTTGTACTAGAAAAAACGAAGCCAAGATCAATTTTAGCTATCACTTTGCAAACACTACGAAAAGTGGTGCTACATTATCATAAGATTGAATCCCTATAAATCCACAATATTATCAAAGTTGTAGAACAAATTCTGATTCACGTATGTTTTCTTTCCAGGTAAAGGAGATGTGAAGATCGGATACCCATTTTGTTAGTAGAACAAACTTTCCTGTTTACCGATAATGAAAGCATTTATTTCATCTCATAAGGCTTTCTCACTTTATGAACTCTCGTTCGTGTATAACGTAGGTGGCGTAACTACCGGGAAACAAGTTTCTGAATTGAAGACAGTTTACAAGTAGGTAAGTAACCAACTTTACAGGAACATCTCCAAGTCATTTTGAACTCCAACTCTCTTTCGAACGTAGGACCTTTTTTTTTTTTTTTTTTTTTTTTTTTATTGACGAGGGGGAAACCTTCAAAAGGTCCCCGACCGCCCTGGGAGAGGCAGATCGGGGTATGTGGGATTTTTACCGCACTAAAACCCCCCCGGTGGCCATCCTCAGTGCTCAGGGGGGACTCCGGGTACTCTGATAGATCGCACCGGTGTCCCCCCACACTTTGCCGGGGCACATCCCCGGGGCAGCTGTGTCGCCGCCCCTGGAGACCTCGCTGTGCAAGGCAGCGCGAGCCACGTCGCGCTGCCACCTTCCCGGGCCCGCGGCTCAGTGGTCAAAGCTCCCACCCCGACCACCGCCAGCAGGCCCTCCGGCCCCCTTTTAGTCGCCTCTTACGACAGGCAGGGGATACCATAGCCAAATTCTTAGACCCTGGCTATTGGGTGGACGGTCCGGGGCGTGCGTTGCCTCCGCCCCGCCGTCGCCGTCGTCTCCGAGAGGGATCGGCTCTCTCCCGATCCCGCTCGGAGGCCTCCTTCTGGGACATTACTGTCTCGCAGAAGGAGACTACGGCCCTCCATGCCTCTCTGTCTGCCAGCATAGCCGTCACTACGCGTGGCAGAGAGAGGTCCTGCCCGATCCTGGTGACCAGGATTCGCCGTTCCGAGCTCCACGCTGGGCACTGCTCCAGCGTGTGCTGTGCGGAATCCCGGTCACTGCCGCAATGGTGGCATTGCGTCGTCGGTTCGCGACCGATCCGATTCAGGTACTCTCCGAAACACCCGTGTCCGGTGAGTACCTGCGTCAGCCGGAAGGTGACGTGGTCCTTCCTCTTTAGCCAGGGCCCGAGGCTCGGCAAAATTGCACCGACAGCGCGTTGGCGGGCGTTCTGCGGCTCACAGAGCCGCTCCCGCCACGTTACGAGCGCATGTCGGTGCTCCTGCCTTCTCACTTCAGCCGCATTTGGAGGCGCAGTTCCGTCCGCCCGGCGGAGACGGTCGTAGATACGAGCATCCATCTCCGCCAGGATGTCCAGGGGCGGAAACCGCGCCAGGACAGTGGCCGCCTCAAAGGACAGGGTACGATACCCCCGTGCGACCCGGATGGCCATAGGACGCTGCATACTATTGTACATAGTTCTGCAGCGCCTAACACCCAATCTGGAAGACCAGACGGGTGCTCCGTAGAGAGCCACGGATCGCACGACCCCCGCATAGAGGCGGCGGACTCCTTCACTCGGCCCCCCGAGATTGGGCAGCAGTCTGTGCAATGCACCCGCTACCCTCTTGATCCGGGGGACCATGCGGCTGAAGTGCTCCTCAAAGCCCCAGCGACCGTCCAGGGTGAGACCGAGGTACTTCAGGTACCGTCCCACCCGGACATCCACGTCACCTACGCGAACCGACGAGCTGGGTGGTTCCCTTCCCCTCGGGATCTTGTGGAACCACAGCGCCTCGGTCTTTTCCGGCGCTACCCGAAGGCCCAGCTCGTGGATTTTCTCCACGACGCATGCCACGCCAAGCTCGGCGAGCCGGTTGGTCTCCTCGAAAGTGGCCCCGACGGCTAGCACCAGCGTGTCGTCCGCATAGCAGACGATGCTAACGCCGTCGGGGCGGTCGACCCGCAGGACCGCATCGTACGCGAGGTTCCACAGGAGTGGCCCTAGGACCGATCCCTGTGGGACCCCGCAGTACACCTCCCTCCGGTGAACTCGTCCATCTCCGCCCACATATTGCACGCACCTGTCGCGCAAGTAGGCACAGACCACGCGCTGCAGGTAGGGGGGCACGCGGTGGTACACCAGGGCCCCCCTTATTGCGTCCCAGGGCAGGCTATTGAAGGCGTTGACTATGTCAAGGCTGACAGCCAACGCCACTCCGCCCCGGGATACAGCCTGCGTCGACAGTGTTCGGACGCGTATGATCGCGTCCACTGTCGACCGCGCGCGTCGGAAGCCAAACTGGTCTTCCGACAGGTCCGGCCCGACGCTCGTCAGGTGCGTACTGAGGCGGTCCGCCAACACTCTTTCGAGCAGCTTACCCGCCTCATCTAGTAGGCAGAGAGGACGATACGCGGAGGAAGAATCTGCGGGTCTACCATCCTTATGGAGGAGAACCAACCCAGCCACTTTCCAGCCTGAGGGGAACACGCCGCAGCGTAGGCAGTCGTTAAACAGCCGCCGCAGCCTGTTCCCCAGCCCGTTGGGTAGAGCCAACACCCAGGCCCGACCAGGAATTCCGTCTGGGCCTGGTGCCGTGTTTCGGGCTCCGAGGCGCCTCACGGCTCGGTCCAGCTCATCGGTCGTCACCCCCATCTCTTCGGTCCAGATGATCGGTTCCGAAGGAGGGGGGGCGGGACTGCTCTGGACCCTGGGGAAGAGGGTGTCGACGACTCTCTCCATGAATGCCGGGTCCAGAGTTTCCGTCAACGGAGGGACCCACGGGCGCAATTTGCCCAGTACCATCCTGTACGGGCGGCCCCATGGATCCCTCTCCAGTCCCCCGATGAGCTCATCCCACGACCGAGCCTTGGCGCTGGCAATGGCTGCCTGCAGCGCCTTCGTGGCGCCTCGATAGGCCACGTAGGCTCCACCCAACTCTTCGGCTGTGGCTCGCCTTCTTCTCCGGGCACGCGTGTACCGGCGTCGGGCGCGGAGGCAAATCTCGCGCAGCTCCGCGATGCTTTCCGACCACCAGTACACGGCCCGGGGCTTGGCAGCTCTGGTCCGGGGCATCGACGCGTCACATATGGACGTCATCGTGTCCCGGAACCAGGCGGCTTCCCTTTCAGGATCGGGCAGGATCCCATCTTCTTGGCCCTCAGGCCAGGCCGCGACGATGGCTGCGGCGCAGAGACGATCTCTGTCCAACCGCTTGAGAGACCATCGTCGCGGCGGGCTGCTACTGCGGCGGCTGTCGGGGCGGGGAAGGCGGATGGCCACATCCATCGCTATGTAGCGATGGTCGGATAATGTGACCATCTCCTCTGCCACTCTCCACCCCGTCACCATGCGCGCTGCCTGGGGAGTCGCCCACGAAAGATCCACGATCGACTCCCCCTGCCAGCGCACGCAGGTGCTGACAGACCCCCGGTTCAGCAACCGGAGGTCCAGCGCCGCCGCCCATTCCAGCACTGTCTCCCCCTTTTGGTCATCCCGGGCGCTCCCCCACTCACGAGAGTGAGCGTTGAAGTCGCCCAGGACGAGCACGGGACGAGGCAGACATCTGCGAATGCAGTTGGCCACCCCGTCCAGGTACGCCTCGTAGACGGCGAGGGTACAGTTGGGGGAGACGTAGCAGCCCACAACGACTACACGACCCCAGCTCACGGCGACGTATCCCAGCCCCCTCTCAATGAGGGAGCAGGGAGGGTCGCCGCTACCGCCACCCCAATATATGGCGACGGAGTCCATGTCGTCACCAAACCAGCGAGGATGGTTTGGGACGACGCGATATGGCTCCGCCACCACCGCCAGTGCAACCGACCACTGCGCGACGGACTGCTGGAACAAGTCCTGCGCCGCGCGACAGTGGTTGAGGTTGCACTGTAAGGCTCGTAGGGGCCTTAAGTCCGTGTTGGGGCCCTGGTTGTCGCCTCAGTCGGGGTCAGCCCCGACTGAGCCGGACCCGTGCCGCTCGGCTTCGCGGGACCCGGCTTACGGCCCCTTTTGCCACGAGGAGCGGAGCACTTCTTGCCCCCCATCCTGTGGCCAGAGGGCCGGCCCAGGTCCGCGCAGAGCGGGCACTTCAGCGGGCGAGTACATTGACTCGCCCGGTGGTCCGCCTCACCACATGCGTAGCACAGGGAGCTTCGGTCCGTTGTGCTCGGACATGTGCTACGCACGTGGCCAATTTCGAGGCACCGGAAGCACTGCAATGGCCTTGCCTCCAGTGCCTCGACCCTCACTGACACCCACCCCACCTGGATGCGCCCCGCTGCGAACAGCTTGCGCACCGCGGTGAGAGGGCATCGAACCCACACAGTCCCCAGGGCCAAGTGTGAGGGGCGCTTTATTTCGCCCACTTTCACTTCGGCCGCCGCGCAGCCTCCAGTCTCCGCGATCGCGGTCGCCACGTCTTCGGGGGTGGTGGCCTCATTGAGGTCCAGCACCCTCATGTCCCCCATCTTCACTGGGCGCACTATTCGCACGCCCAAGTCTTTGAGGGACTCGCGCATGCGACTCGCGAGCGCGTCGGCCTTGGAGGCAGAGTCCGGTTCCGGGACCTCGAGTATAAGCCCGCCGGTTATGGCTTTCCGATTCCGAAGGCTCGGAATGCCAAGGTCGGCGAGCTTTATCCTCTCCCTCGCGGCGGCCATTACCGCAGCGTACGTGACGTCTGATCCCTCCGGGATCGTCACTGTGATCGCTGCGACAGTTGGCGGCCGCGCGGGTGCCCTCTCCGGTTTGCGCGACGGCGGGGGCCGGGACGCAGGCTTCGCGGGAGGAGGCCCACTCGGCCCAGCCCTGGGTTGGGCCTTACGCCCCACCACTGTGCTCCATGCCACCTGGGGGGGTGGCGCCTGCACTGCCCGCGGAGCTGCAGGAGGAGCAGCGGTCGGAAGCAATGTGGCAGTGGCCGGGCTCCGCTTGTTCCTCCTGTTCCTCCTCCCTCCCCTCTTACGTCCCGGCGTCTCCGGGGCAGGTGCCCCAGAGGCCGGGGCTGCCGGGCATGAGGGTGGCCCGACAGGTGGTCCGGCAGGTGGCACAACAGGCGCCTGAGCTGCCCTCCTGGCGTCCGCAGCGAGTGGGGGACGCATGCGCCTCTCGGGAAGCAGCCTCTCCTCCAAGGCCTCAAACCGCGCGCCAATCATGGTCCCCACCTGGACCATGATAGCGCGCGTGAGGTCCTCTGCACCTGAAGGCAGTGTCGAGGCGGCATCACTGGCCCCTACCCTGCCCGCCCCGCGGAGGACAGAGAGCTCTTCCGTGAGCTTCTCCATCCTGGCGGAGAGAGCCGCCATCTGCGAGCGCAATTCCGCGTTCTCCCGCTCCAGCCTTTCGGTGTTTGCGCCCGCAGACGTCCGCATCGCCAGGACAAGCGACGCCGCCTCGGTCCTTCGCGCACTCACACGAAGCTGGTGCACGAAGTTGCCCTTCAGGTGCTTCGACCTGTCCGCAACCCGCTCAACCGCCGTCTGCTGCTCCTTTATGAGAGTGCCCAGCTCGTCGGTGGGCATCTCTTCCATCCTCTTTTTGAGCTCCTCTATTGAGGGCAGCTTTTTTTTGGCCCTGGTATTTGTCAGGGCCAGTTCGGAACCGAACAAGTCGTCCGCGTCCTCCTTAAGGAAGGCCGCTCGGCATGTGCCTGAGGGACCCGCCTTTGACGCCACTTCAACCTCCCCTGAGGTCAGCGACACGAGCGACATGTCCGACATCGCATCGCTGTCCTCTTCCCGCTCGCTCCCTGCGCACGGCGTGGGTGGCCGGATGAAGCGGCCTGACCCATCGCGCGTTATTCGCGCTGCGGCGCTTGAGCGCGTGCGGCCACGCGTCGCTGTGCCGACCTTGGCAGCCGTCTGCTCACCACAGGAGGAGCCGGAATTAGTTCTGCTCCTCTTTTGCGACCTTGGTCGGGCCGTCACAGCTGCAGCTACACTACTGCAGCTCTCCAGCACTACTACAGGGGTTAGCGACTGCTTCCCCCCCGTAATCTCCTTCCCGTCTAAGGATTTCACTCCCTCGTCCTTTTTTTTTCCATCTCCCTTCGTCAATGTTTTTGTATTATTCTCCATATCTGATCCCACGAGTATGGGTCGATATAAAGACCATTGCCGGGTGACGCCCATCCCGACAATGGGGGACTTATATACTGAGAGGTGGCCCAGAGTCTCTCAGGTTTTCACGACTTCGCTGTCGGATTTTTATAGAGGTTTTCTCCTCGCAGGCCGGCCAATTAAGGCAAGCCCTCTCCGGTCACCGACTCCCCGACGTATCCAGCCTCGCTAACTGGAATTGTTGAAGGAAGAGTCGGTGATTACGGCATTCACGGGGTGACGAGCGAGATAGCGTCAACCCCGGGCACCCCTTTCGGAGTGCCTCCCCTCCCCCTGACGTTTGACTGGGTACTACCCCCCAGTCCTAGACAGAAGGTCTAGTTCCCATAGGCACGCCGAACCTTGGGAATGGGTGACGCAGGCTCGCATCCATTGTCATCTCTGCTGAACAGAGACGTACAAGGAGCGAATTCCACCTCCGCCACCTGCGTCGAGTGCCAGGTGTTGGTCATCGACGACAGTGTCCCCAGGGATCGCCATCGAGGAGCTAAGTCACTCGATGAAGGCCCCCGAAGAGGCTGTCGTCGACGTCCAGGGTGCACCGTCCCGAAGCCATTGTCGTTCCCTCGGACGTATCCTTAGGACAAACAATGGATCGGGCACACGAGGAGGTCTCCTGGCCTTGCACCCCTCGAACGTAGGACCTTATGAGAAGCAATTACGGTTCGTGTTAGATTTTAGGAAGGTAGATGTGAATTTCCTTTAAGTAGTTTCTAATGTCGCTTGTGAGGCTGGCTTAATATTCACGGTAGCATTTACTTGATAACAATTAGGGCATGTTTTAAGTCCAAAATGTACGTCGGTCCTGCAATGAAAATTAAGAACGGTTTCGTAAGCGACTTGAGGAGGCAATAGAATATTATGGCTCATCCAAGGCGAGCGCGGCTGTTATTCGTACGAAACCAATTACGGTTAAGTGATTTGAAACGGTTAGTTTGAACATAAAATGCTCTAATACGAGTTTATTAGTATGAAATTAAACACTTATTGAGATTTTAAATGGATAGCCATTGAATTTAATTCGCATACAACAGTTACAAGCTATTCACATTCACACTTAGGTGCCTCACATCAAGGGGGCCAACTATGATTGTTTAAGTAGCGCGTATTACTTATATAACTTTTTAGAAATTTTACGTTCCAAAATGAAACGTCAAAGCCAATATATAAATACGCTGGCAGTCCCCCTGGTCTACTGAATTGCTGGTTCACAAATCGCCAAGCGCTATAAAAAAATACATTTATTTTATAAACTCACACTCTTATCTTTCTGTCCGCCTCGTACAAGATTGGTGATCTGAAATAACTGCAAGTCTTATGTTAAACCATTCATAGTAAAAATACAACTTCTCATGTAGCTAATAAAAATACAGTGGCCTATTAACTCAAAATATGTTTACAACGCTTGCGTCGCGACAGAATATTTGGCAATGCGGTTCTTAGCAGCCATATAAGAGAGGGTTTGAATGTATCAAGCAGTTATAAGGTAGTTGTTACTGCAAGTACACTGCGGTGAGGACGTATAATTAATGAACCGTGTAACCGATTCAGACGTTTCCGGCACACACGCAGTCTCAGTGGGGGACCTCTCATTAATATTTGCTTCCTCTTGCTTTCGAGGTAAAGCTACTTTAATTTTATGTAAACATTTTCCTGTGTTTTAGCTTTGCAATAACATGAGCTTTTGAAGTCTTGAATCACCTTTATGGGATGGCATGATATGTGGATGAGCCCATTGATAGGGCGGTTTCTAATACGCTTAGTGACTGTTCGTTGGGCCTGGAAATTGGGGAACTAATTTGCCTAAATCTGTTTATGAAGACTGAACAGGGGGCCTACCATCGTCGTTATAAGCAATGATGCGTTACTAACTTCCTCGCTTTGACGTTTAATTTTGGTATCACAAAATGAAACGTGAAAGTTTTGAAGTTCTTAATACGCTCTGCTTAAACCGATGACATAGGCTCCCATTATTGCTACACCGCTTCTAATGAATTTCAACTCTGAATCTGCAATAAAAGTTTAGATACATGCATTTGATTTCTTACAATGGTTTGGAAATATACAAAAACAAGGCGGGATTCGAACGCGACCTCCTGCAAACCAAGCAGTTGCTCTGCCAAATTGAGATACTCGTGTCCTCATTTACGAATATTTCCGTCCCTTATTTAGAGTGTTAAGGAGCCGTACCCTGAACATTTAATTTAATCCAATAATTTGAAAGCATTTTTTAAACTTGCAATAAATTTGAAGCAAGGAAAAATAAACAAAACTCTTCAGCTTTGGTAACCTTTTAACACTTCGCCTAAGAAAAATATTGTTAAAAGCAGCTCGTAAACTTGAAGAAAATTGAAAATACAAAGTGATGTCCAGTTGTTTAATCTTATTCGTTGTTTTCGATTTCCGATTTGTTCCCGTTGTTTTCACTTTACAACTTGCCATCAAAGTTGAGTAAGCACCAACGACGTTTTACGTAGACACTCTAACAAATAAGTTTGTTGTGGAGGATAAACGGACGACGCGAACTTAGGCCCGGGAGGCCACTTAAAACTTATGTGGCTTCGTTAACCATAGTCCTATGTCCCGGCTGCTGTTAGTCTCGGAGTTATATAACAAGTCATGTTTGAATTTAGAGCTCATTCCCATTACTAACAGCTCAAAGCGGAATGTTCCAGTGTATTGCTTTATGAATAATTAATTGTTAATGTTAGCCGCACTAACATTACAGCCACATTTAGTTTGAAGTATTCATTGCTAATTACTTAGCTTAACACAGGTCATACTATCCTTTTTTTTTCCGCAGTGAATGATAATACATATTTTTTTATCACGACTATTTTATCTTTCGAATTCGATCAAGGCCAGCATCCAATTTGAACGTAAATGAGCTCGTCATATTTTACTGGAATAAAATAAGTTACTTAGGTGACAGAAGCATCTTTCGTTCACATAATTCTGGAAAAAAATCCATAATGTTTTACTTTATACAAACAACTACGATCCCCATCAAAAATAACGCGAAGCACTTTGAAGTAAGCTGAAGATAGGTACAAAATAACTTAGTAGAGTCAAATCTCTAAAGTGTTGAACATAGATCTCGAGTAAGTTTTATAGTGGTATAACTTTCAAATTTCAAATGACAGGAACATTATCGAAGTGTCCGGGCAAATGGGAAAGTTTTCGGATAACTAACTTCCGCTATAGAGCGCCTGTGCCCATAAAACTTGCGTGGAATTATAATATAATATTCATAGGATATTTTATATACCTATGTATAATGTAGTGAACTGTCGCGATTTATATTTTATGTGGCAAAGAAGATTGGGTTGTGAATATTTTAGTTTCGTTGACATTATTCGGTTTTGGTACTTAATGTTGATGTATTAATTGTGTAGGTAGAAGTACTTAATGCTCTAAGAAAAAGATTAGCTTTTTTATCTTTATCACAAAATGTATATAATATGAACAAAAATGGACACTCGGCGAACTCAAACGAAATTTAAATGAAGAATCGACCAATTTATGAAAAAATTATCCTTAATTAACGTTTTTAAAACTCGATAAAAGCGCCCTGTAGTCGTTTGTCCGAAACCACACCGAAAACCGAAATCACCTTGAACTTGGTAACCTTTACGTTAATTTTAGCTATAAGGCAAATAAGAAGCTTTCATCAAACGAGAAACCTAACAAAAAGTAATTCAATATCTAATAACAGAAGTATTATTTAGAGAATACGCCTGTAGCAGTTTAATATCGTAATCTTAACCATCGCGTCAAGAGGCAAGAATAAAATTGTAACCATTATTTGACTTGCTCAACGATCTCTCTTCAACTCGCAACTTGTAATTTGTTAGCCTTTCCTGTTAAACCCCTTTACTTTGTTATCAAAGCCTTATTTCGCTATTAAATAGGAGATACATAATTATGTTATTTGAGTTTCTTTGGCCTTTGTACTGCAAGTTATTATGGTTATTAGCATCATCAAGAGTACTATGAATACAATTGGTACCAACGAGCTGTATTGATTTGTTTGCGACTTCATCATATCATTGTTTATTGGTACTTGTCAATACAACGACTGTGGCAAACAAGCTTACCTACTGCTCGTACCTAAGTATAATTATTGACATGTTGAATATCGATTCAAATTGTTGCGGTAGTATTCAACCACAACTCGCCTCCGAAAAAGAATCAAAGCGATGATTATACGCAACGATATTCTCGACAATTTCGTTCGAAGATAAGAAAAGGAAAAATCGAATCACGAGGCTTACCTTCTTTCCTTATTTATGTTCTTAGGCTCGAAGAGCTCAATCGGCAACTATAATGTTTTCAGGAGGAGGTCGTTGGGTCAAATTCCCACCTTGTACTCTTTCAGTCAAAAAATTAAGGAACTATCTTGTGGCTATGTTCTTTAGACTAGTAGAAGCCATCAGGTAGCATTAAAAAATAATGGAATTTTGAAACGCAATCTATATCTTTATGGCCTTCATTTGTCTGCCCCAAATGTTTACATTTATTATACAATTCTAAACCAGAATAAACCTTAACTACGGGCAACAATGCAAGCCCAGTTTTGGTCCACATAAATCCGGACTATCGTATTAGCATGTCTTTGTAAACATGCCTGCAAGCTGCCTGGAACTGAGGGCGGAATGAATCGTGCATATTTCACAAATCGGCATGCGGCGACAAATTCCCTCTAGCTTCCACCCTGGAGAAACGTTACGGTGTAGAGATAAATAACTTAAATATCACACTCTGCGCTGTCAACAGAATTGCATGGATTCTACAATTTATAGGGTAGGTACGTGCCTGAGAGGGCAAATAAAATTACTTCTTTTTACAAACTTACATATTCTCACACCTGTATTCCTAGACGGACTTATAGTACAGCCACATTTCGCGCGAAATTTACAAATTTAATCCTTAGAACTGTTTATGTGTACCGGATAATTAAACACACATGACAGATCATGCATTCATAATTAAGTTTACGTCTGTATTCTCCGAAGAGGTAGCCTTCCCTGGTGCGGGTGGACAATAAAGGCGAAATTGAAAGATAGTGAAATATTATTAAGTATATTATTTTACTGTAGGTAAAAACAAGGTTCGGAGTGCAGTGGGATCACTTCACGTATGCTAGGTTCAAATTAACTTAGTTTGACAATTTCTAGTAGAACTAATTCAATAAAGAACCCATAGTGAAGTTGTAACTGCAACTTAGTTCCCTGAAGTTATAATGTGTGCATTGCACGTGACGCTGGCTGCCGCTGGTTCAACTAAATCAGAAGCCTGATTCATGTAATGAAAACCGTAGCGACTGAGTTGCTTAGCCTTTTCGTTAACAACATATCAAAGAAAAAACGTAATGAATTAATTTTCTTCGAGAATCGTTTGATTTAAATCGAATTGAGTTGAAGCCCTATCGAACTTACAATATTGGAACATGTGATCACGATATCACGATCTCCGTATGATAGCATTTCGATTGAACTACTTTAACAGAGTCGTGTTATATATGTATATAGGTGGATTTTAATTCCAGTGAATTTTTTACAGATCGATATTTTTTTTTATTTTTGATACTTCAGAACTTCCGATTGGAAGAACTGATTTGGACGATTAGTTTTTCAAACTCATCACCCCCTTGTATCAAACCCCTTCTAGACCTCCAGTGCCCACAATGGGGCGTTATCAAAAATGATGTCTTTGTTTTAATTTATGTAATGGACGGGCATTAACTGCATAGAATGGGTTGCAAAGTTAGAGACCTAAGACATTGCTCGTCATAACTCTCTTCAGAGGTGCTTAGTATAATTATGATAGAACTTCACTTACAGGTAAGTTCGTTTAATCATTGAATCGTGCTTATTTCAGCAATGTTATGAACATTGTGTCCCATTGAAATTAAAATGAATCCAACCTTGATCATTTACAAGTTATTATGCACGATAAAGAAACGAAAACTATTTTGATTATGAAACAAACCGCTGTGATTTATACGTTAGGACAAGTACGGTGGATACGATTCTTAGATTTCAAGAAATGAAACTAACGAATCAAATCATTAAAATTCTCGCTTACGTCAGCAGGTTCGCCCGCGTCTTATACAACCCAGAGAATTGAATTTCTTAGAAAATGTAACACCCCAAAATGTTCTTTCGGGGTGACCCTTGTGGTAGAATATCTCAAAACCCTTTCTGAGTGGATTACTTACATCTTACAAAGAATACACCCTATAAATTTCATGTCTCTAAGAGCATCCGCTTAGGCTGTACGGTGCTAGTCAGGACTTTATATACGTATAAATTTGTATAGTGCTGGATTATTTTTTCGTCAGTTGTATAATATTTTGTTCCCAATTAAGGATATTGCAGGGTGATGTGCAATTTTGCAATCACAAAAATAGCGGTAGCGCAAAACCTGCGGGAGTTTGTTTGCTGTTAATATTTTGCAATGATGTTTGCGTGGGATGTAGGTAAATACGGATTGTTTATTTACCTGCTTTGTTTTTATTATTTATGCGTTCAAGTTGAATAACCCACTAGGATGGTTAATTACTTACTTGGTGATTGGCGGTAGCATGTATAATCCTGTAAATTGTGTCATTCTGACGATTTGAAAGTGCTTTGTATAAAGTCTAATCGAATAAAGATATTTTTGACTTTGACTTTGACTATTGTATTTAAATTATTATAACCACCAAAATGATACCTTTACTTGAGAGCTGCGTACAATATGCAGATATGTTATTGAATTATATTTGCCACAAAGGACAACCGAAATTGATTATTTTTTATTTTTTGGGACCTCAAAAGCATTACAAATAACAAAAATACACATACACTAATTACAAATTTTTAAATAAGAAGATATAAACGGTGGTTACGCACATAATAACAAATTGAAGGTTACAATATGAACCGAAAAAAAATATAAATCACTTAGGACTATACAATAACTGTCAAAATACTAGTACAACTTTTTTAAAACCACATAAACGAAACACATTTTTACGCTGAATTTTGTTTTAATTAGTTTTTTTATTATTATTATAAGCCCTTTTGCAGATATTTTACGATTGGTTCGGTTCTTTAGTTGTTTTGTTCGTTTGTAATATCTGTGTGCTTTGTTATAGCAAAGGCCTCCTCCAACTGACTCCATGTTTTTCTTTCTTTGGCTAGTGTTGTCCAGGTACCGCCCGCCATTGCCTTAATTTCGTCGACCCATCGCCTGAATGGTCTGCCCTGTTTTCTTTTCCTGTTCCCTGTGTACCAGTTCATCACTATTTTCGACCATTTGTCTTTTCCTCTGATTGTGTGACCTGCCCATTTCCACTTGAGTTTTTTGATGGTTGTTGTGACATCTTTTGTTCGTGTGTGTTTCCTAATTGTTGTAGTTTTTAGTTTGTCTTTCAGTCTTTTCCCCATCATACTTCTCAGCATTGCGTTTTGACAGGTCTCAAGTTTCGTATAGTGCGATTTATTAAGAGCCCACGTTTGGCATCCATATGTGAGTATGGGCAGTATGCATGTGTTGAAGAGTTTACGCTTTATGCTCATGCTCATTTCTTTATTTTTAAACACTTTTTTCAGGCTCCAGAACTGTTTCCAGGCGTTTGCTATGCGTTTCTCTATTTCTTTTGAGGTTGTATCTGTGGTAGAGATTATTTGGCCCAAATAGACATATTCGTTTACATATTCGATTTCATTGTTGTTTACATATATGGGTTCTTGCGTCCCATTTGTAATGGCCTTGGTCTTTTCCGTGTTCATGCTTAGTCCTACCTTGCGACTCTCTCTATTTAGGTCATTTATCATTGTCTGGAGTTCTTCCTTTGTTGTTGAGATTAACACAAGATCATCTGCGAACCTTAGGTGAGACAGATTCTCTCCATTGATTGTTAGCCCATATTTGTCCCAGTCTAAGTGGCGGAATATTTCTTCCAGCACTGCTGTGAATAGCTTAGGTGATACTGGGTCTCCTTGGCGGACTCCTCTTTCGATTCTTATTTGTTCTCCTTCTTTTTCTAGTTTGATTTTAGCTGTACTGTTGGCATATATTTTCTTGAGAATTCTAATGTACTTCTGTTCTACACCTTGATTCAGAAGTGCCTCCCAAGTTTTAATTAGTAGGTAGCAATAATATGTGAACAATTTGTAATCTATCTGTATTATTGCTAAAACGAATGCTATTTAATCATCGCAGTCAATAATAAATCAACATTCGGGCGTTCACCTGAAACTTTGCGTGTATAGTCAGACGTTTCCACTAGTCAATAATAACGTGTGCTTATCTATGTAGCAAGTACTACATTTTCCTTTATGGTACGTACTAACCAACGTTCACAATAACGGTTCATGACCTTTGAATTACCTTCCGTAGATACCAAAGTCAACGTGTGTTATTAGATTTCGCAGATTTCCCAAGCGACGTTCCTATATTGTACCTGGTATAACTAAAATACCTATAATTATGTGGATGTGAGCCAATTTCTCAACGGTTCTTGTTTCAGCATTTACAATTACTAAGGTACCTATTCCACCTTCAATTATTTAATTTGAAAACGGGTAGATATTCCGTAATTAGTAATTATTATGGGGTTTTGGCGCGTAAAGCTTCTCATGCTGGCAATACATTTTGAGCTTTATTATACAGCGTTATTACATTCATTTCCTTTTGCGTAACCCTTATTAATTACTTGAGAACATAAAATGGGTGCTTCTATTACGAGGGAACAACCAAGCCAGGTGTGAATGTTTCCTGTAATATATTTATGTTATGATATGAATTGAGGATTAGATTAGTAGGTAATTTAGGGTCAGTGAACGTAATTAGAAAGATATTTATTCGGTTATTTATATCTTCACACCTTCCCAGAAGGGTCACACGCCGAGGGTTATTTGGTGACAACGTGGTGGTTGATGAGTTCGTGGACAAGCAAGACTAGTGCCATTAGATGGCCATGAACTATCCATATCTTTTAATTTCTACTCAGAAACGACATAACATGTGATGACATGTAATTTCACCGTAAAGTTCATGGCGTAATCTTCGGACGAGGCGCTCGTATAATTATGATAGAACTTCACTTACAGGTAAGTTCGTTTAATCATTAATAAAAACTCAGTGATTATTGCTGTGATTAAAACTTCTTTAGCTTGCGATAGTCATAAATATAATATAAAATGCATAATAGCTATCTAAACATATACAATTCAAAGTCCTAAATAGCTGATTTATATATCAACGAACAGCCTAAGCCGCTGATCCGATAGACATGTAATTTGGAGAATATGTCTTTGGTGAGGTATAGGTATTTGCTAAACAAGTATTTTTAGAAATTCCGTCCCCATGGGGGTTAAATGGGGTTTCAAAGTTTGTGAGTATGTGAAATCCTGTATGTGAAATGTGCCACGCAGGTGAAGCTGCAGGCTCAAGCTGTAATATAGAAGCGGTTCATGGTAGTAACACTGAATTTGCTATTGATTACTTACCGCATGCGTGAGTGACTGCCTCTTGAGAAGTTCTTGGTCGAGCCCTTGTTATTATTCGAACATAGCAATAGTTTACAAGCCTGTCAGACTGCTCTGCGTATTCTGACAACTAGATCAAGTTGCCAAAATATATTCAAGGATCCTAACTTGGAATACCTAATTACCTAAGTTTCCAGTGTTGCTTTAACCCACTAATTACCAAAGTCAAATGCTAAATTGGAAAGTCGAACCTATATCTTTGTACCAACTATTCTATCGTTTCGTAGTAGGTCGTTATATAGGTACGTAGTAGTTATTATGCTTATTATACATTTGTAAGTATTGATTGTAAAATACTCTCTTTCATTGCATTGTCTTGGTAAAAAGTCAACAGAAATTTCTTTACATAACAAATTTTATTTATCATCATTACTTAATTTAAACAGTAAGTACAAGTGCATTTTGCTTTAATTACTAAAAAAAAAAATCCTCTAAAATACATTGATTGACTTACTTAACTGTAATCAGCCGAATTATTTAAGGTACCTTTACATTTGTAGTTCATTGGTAGGAGTCCGAGCCCAAAAGTTGTTAAGCGATGATAAACACAGTAGGTAGGTATATCCCTTGAATCGGGTACATTAATGAACTGTAATTTATGTTATCCAACTTTAAACTATCCACCTACAAACCTACCCAGCTCAGGGATAACGCGTTTATAGCACACAAGTTACTTAACAAATATAAGTGACAAAATTTAATACCTACTCTTGATTTGAATCCCAGCGGTCTGTACCAATGAGTTTTTCGAAAACTTATGTGCAGTGATTTCACACTTCGAGCTTAACAGTGAAGGAAAACATCGTGAGGAAGCCTGTATATATCTGAGAAGCAATTCAAAGACATTTGTATAGTGCCTGTGACACCGATGGACTCTCCATCTGTCACGTCGGCACTTAATCATCTTCGGTGAAAAGTGGGTGTTGGTATTACAACACCTCTGACTAAGTTCCCCTTTGAGGACCCTTCTGGGTTAGCGTGAGCATAATAAATTTCTAGCATTCTTCCCTATCAAGAGACAAATATCGCGCTAAGCATTTCCCTAGAACAATTTTAATGTTTTATTTATGCCTTGAAGTTAATTCTGTTATAAGAATAAAAATGAATTCTCCTAGTTTCCATCAATAAGGGCATAAGTCACCCTAATATAATATACGCCCTCTACTCCAGTTCAAGCTATCTCTATAAGGAATTGGTCCAGTGACTGCCTAAGGAAAATATAGATTGTCTTTAACAGTTCGTTATAACTATTAAATTCAATAATGTGCGCTAAAACAATTCATTGGAAAACTTTAAATCTTCAATTCCACATAGGTATCATAAAGGAATCGTACAAATACACTCGTACAATGCCAACATGTGATCCTAAGTGCTTACATGTCTGTATGGAATGTAGGGTACAATACTAACAACTGTATAAGACACATAATAACTAACTAAAAGTATTACTCACCCGTAAACCACACCCATAGCACGTGCACACCCTAATTAGTGACCAGGAGGAACACCGTTTAGAAGAATACATTCCGCTGTTGCTGAAAATAATTAAATAAAGTATAATAAATAAGTAAAAATATTGGTGTATCCATAACGTATTCGCCGTGAAAAACTAAAAACGACTACTTACTATCGGGGTCTTGTATGCTGTTTGGTACGTCTCATCTTCTGTAACAATAAATATCACGTATTCACTCATCTCATAAATATAATAGCAGCTTCTTAAGTTAGGATGATGTCAAACTTAAAAATTAACTAAAACTATAGCTTTTAATCTCAGCTTCCGAAATGAAAGGTTCTCGTCAACTTCATTTCATATGAAACTGTCTAGGCACTTTTATTTCTCTCGCTCGCTGAATCCTAAAGCCTTTTCATACGTTTTGTTTAATTTATAATTACAAGCGGTAAAATAAACAGATTTATGGTGTGTATTTATAAATGGTAGCGAAACCTGTGAAATCGAATAAATTCCAGCCTTTATTCACGCCTGTATTATAATCACAATTTTCGTAGCTTGTGTTTTCATTAAAATAAAATAAAAATTGTATGATTATTTATTAGTGTACATACTATACATAATATAATCATCATTGTTATGCTTCTGAGAGGGGTAGGCAAGAGAAATATATAACTATTAACGCCATAGCCCCGGATAAAAATACAAAGACGCTAAGTATTTTTCAAACAGAAAATGAATACAATACGTAATAATATAAGGAAGTTTATTGACGTTATGTACTTGACGGACTGAATACAGAACTACAAATAATGCAAGATAAACATATATTATTCATACAATCAAAGTGTATAGTCGAGTTAATATTAACGGTAACTTTCATAGGAGTTTGTCTCGGGCACAGCGCTACTGGCGAATTTATAACATAACGCTATTGATTAGGCTGCACTCTAGTTTTATGATGAAGATAGGATATATATGAGGTAGTAAATAACTTTATATTTCAGTTCGTTAGGTCCAACTTTTAAATTCCGATTTTCCAACAGGCAACTATGCAAATACTTTTTTGAACAAAATATTTTATGGGGGATTGCATTAGCATTTTATTTTGAAGTGAGGGCTAACAGACCTATAGTGCGGCCCCTAGTCTTTTACTACGCTGAAGTTTTTCCTATATTTAATTATAAAGTGGAGACGTAGTGGGCGAGTGACACACTTAGTGCTGAGGGCTTAGTGCAAGATTTTGACGTAAACGCAGATTTGTATGGGATCAAAATAGCGCCGTCTATGGGTTGACAGATGACAATGCTGCGATCCCATACAAATCTGCATTTACATCACCGCTGTGATCTTGTTTGTCACCTTGCAGAGTTAGAATGTATAATATCTTCTTCTTTCTTCTCTAATTTGTATTCTTTGGAAAGGTAATAAAAATTATTTGTATAAGTATCTCTTCAATTCAAATGCAAATAAAGTATAAGAATAAGAGAGTTCAGAACACCTTTTTATACGATAATGATGCCGATGAGACAATTACTGGACGAAACAGACCGAGGAACCTAAGGGCCGGCCTCAGGCATTGAATAACTTTACTATTGCGAACCTTTTGGAACAATGTTAAAATAAGTTTAGGCAAGAGTCCTAATTTAATCAAAATATTTCTTTCCCTGAGACTTGCTCTCATTTGTTTTATTTCTTTAGAGCTCTCTGACATAAACTCAGTAATACAGCTATTCTATTTTTCATTTTTGTAATCAGCGAATGTGTTGTTTTGTCGTTAATAGCACTCCATTTGCATTCGCCTGTGTTCATAATCTTCATTTTCAGCTACCCTTTATCAACGTGAATATAACGTGCTAAGTCATAAAAACATTTCCTTTTAATTTTCTAATCTCTCTGTCCCGGGCGTGTATGTTATTCTTACACGTACTTCTTTATTTCCGTGCTTTCATACGGGCTTGTAATTTAAAAATTGCTTTGAAACTAAGTACCTAAGTGAAAAAGTGATGTTATGAGCTAACGCACACGTACGTACGAGCTTACGTACACGTACGTACGAGCTTACGTACAAAATATACTTATCTTTTCGATTACATACACTTTTTGTGATCTAACGATAACTAAATTCTATAAACGGTATTGAGCAATCATCGTGAGCTCGTGTCTGGATACCTAGGATAAGTTTCTACACTTTGTTCATGTGTGAACACAACACGCAATAAGGAGTTAGGCCTATGGTTATTGCGCGTGTGTCAACGACTTTGTTATGAAGTGGTTTAACCAAAACGATATTGGCAGGCTGTATACGTTGCCCATAATCATTTGTTTCATACGATAACACTTTGTTGTTTTGATAACCTATATTGCGACAACATAGTACCTACATTTTCATTGCGTGATTTGGCTACAAAGTGAAAGGAAGTATGGGCGTAACCTTGTTTTTGGATTTGGAAAAGAGATACTGCAACGACGCCTACGAAGATTTTGTTCTCATTCCCCCAAGTATAGGTTTTTTAAATTTTTGCGTTGAAGCGTGGCTCAAAATGTGTTTATCAATCATCTTTGATATTCTATATATACAACAACTCGCCTCCGAAATTGTATCGACCCATATGCCACTCTAAACCGCAAACGTTTGTACATGTCGAAACCTATACTTGGGGTAAAAATGACAATGATTATTTTGGCAAAACCCATGCTATAACTCTAAGGAGCGGAGACTGATAAGTCAACTCATTTACTTTCGTACTTTTTCTATATTCAGCACTGTTCATCTCTGGGAACATATTAAGACGTCCATTCATGTAAACACATCCAAATCTTGTAATACGATATCATTGGCCCCAATGGTTCCGATGTGTTTGAAGGTAAATAAAGCACGAGTGTCGCCCTTGGTGAGGTAGCCGCTTACCACCAGGCGGACTAAGTGCCTTGTTTAGACGACCGACCTTTTCGGCACCCAAAACTCGTACTGATACCCCTTCGGAACCTATGTTATTTCAAAGTGTCAGTTCATCCACTGTAGGTACCTACCTAAAAACTACCTCTTGAATTTTCACCTGTTTTTGTGCTACAGTATTCGCTACGGTATTCATTGAGATGTAGGGCAACTAGCAAACGAAGTAAGTAAAAAGGTCACAACTTTAGGAGTCCATCGCGGTATGTCTTTTTGCGGAATCTGGACCGTCGCCAAAGTTCAGACAATGCTGTTATGAGATTGTACCGGCCCGGAATTACCGTTACAACGCCAACTTATTTATGGCGGCACACCCACAAAACAATTCGCTAAACTCACTTAATCTTCCACCAACTATATTACACATCTCCATTCCCAGAAGCGGTTTACTTGGAATGGTCTTACATTTTGGTAAGGATCAACCAATCCAGAATGTTTTATTAGACACTGTATATATACGTTAACTTTCATTTGAGTTTTTACAATTTTATTGCTTATAATAAATCAACCCCGAACCTTTTTATGGACAATATCTCATACCTAAGTATACGAATAATATCAAATTGGTCGATTCCATTGTGAAATAGGCTCCAGTAAAAATGCCATTAAAATTTAGAGCCCAGATACTTTTTTACAGGGCTCGTCGTATATTTTACGCCTAAAATTTAAAGTTCCCGGATTCAAAGCTAATGTAGCTGTTTTATGCACGCTAATGGTCTGCACATAAATTGGGATTCTTTTTGCACGTCACATCTCTATTCATAAAAGCATTGAGTGTTTTTTTTTATCTTTTTGGTAATACATTGGCTTCGCCGACCAATTCGAATCCAATTTACATTTCAATCGCGAGCTTCATGTAAAAACATGAGCCTCGGAGAATGCCGCTGCGCTGGCTCTGGGCTTATGAAATAATGTTACAGGCCGCATATACTACTCTGTCAACAATATACAATTTTACGCGCACTCACCAAAATTTTTCCTCATAATTTACACGGAGACGTAAAATACAGCGCAATAAATATTTCACCCGGGAGCTACCGGGACGCCTTTAGTACTCTTGTCTGCTGCTGATATGCTTGTTGCTTGTTCTCATTTTATGAATTAGCATGATTCCAACCACTTACTTATTTTTGCGACGAATAAAAGAAACTGTTTATCATATTTCTTTCTTATCTCATATCCAGCGCGTAGTATTGTGCAATTCAAATTTTATAAAAGCTATAAAATACGTACCCTTATAAATCTGATAATAAAATGATAAAGGCTTAGAAGGAAAAGCTCACTCCATGAATACAAGTACATACATATTATACTACGTACTTACTAAATGCATCGTAAACGTCGTAAGTCGTCAGAGAATAAAATGCGTAAGGATGGAGGTAAAGACTGAATGATCCGTCCTCTGAAGCGAGTATCATTTTAGTTTCTTCATCTTCGCTCCTACCGACATGATCTCACTTCTCCCTGGAGATAATTTTATGTTGGTTGACGTTATTTCGAGGGCCATAATTATTTTTCAAATAAATATTGCATCAGTTACTCCTTGCAACAAACAGACAAAGAGACAGAAAGACTGCGAGACGGAGGATACTTCTAAAATATTTTTTTTAAGGTTTATATTATGTATACTTGCATATTATATGCCTTTAGTGAAAATAGCTATTAATTTGGAATTACGAACTGATACTTCAATTCATTTATTTGTATAGATAGAGATAGATGGGTGTATATGTACAGATGATACCCCTTAAGTCAGTGAAGTCTCTTAAGAATAGCTTTAAATCCGTCATTGAATTTCTTCATTAGTGCTATATTCTTAGTTCCACGTAGTTCTATGTTCTTCTTTCAACTTCTGAAATGTAACTCAAAACAAAAGTTTTCTCAAATTCAAAAACGCTTTCAGTTGAAACGAGCCCAGTGATGTGAGCTCTTCCTTTACTTAAAAATGTATGAGGAATATACTTAGCGGGTTTCTTTGTGCTTTCATGTTGAGCGTATGCGAGGCGTGGCATCGGCGCATCGGGTTCACAGATAAAGTTGGTAAGCGTGGGTCCCAGTGCTCGCTGTAAACTAGTTTTATTTGGCCATAACAATGGTCCCGTGGGATGGAAGAGCGTGTCTCGTATAGTCTCGGCTTTATTTCTTGTTTCGTTCCGAGCTGCTGCGCTCGGCGGCTTTTACCTTGTTGTCGTTAATATGTCGGCGCTGCACGCAGGAAAATACACAGGCTAACTTCTTTATTGACTGCACTTTTTCACCTGAAATACCCATGTAGAGTAATTAAACCAATATATTTTCCTTTTTGGATTGCCATTGTATTTGAATTGTTATTCTAAGCATAAAGTTAACCTCTAACTTTGCACGTCACGTTTTCATTTCATTTCTACCCTTTCTGCGGTAATGTACATAAATATATAAGTCAAAACATAACTTAAGCTTACTCAGCGCTCATATATCAAGCGTACGTTCTCACCCGAAATAAATAAAGTCTCGGGATGGCCACTGTGTAGGTATGCATAAAAAAGGTCGTGTCCTGAACGGTGGCATCCAAAATTTATAACGCACGCAAGGGTGGAGTTTTGTTTTTCACGTGACACGTTGGGCTTTTGAGAACTTATTGTTTTCGTATGTCACGCGCGAGACAAGCACGAGAACTAAAATGTAATATCTATATATATATATATAAATGAATCCCGATTTCCTTTGGTCACGCCATCACGCGTGAATTCCCGGACCGATTTTACCGGGACTTTCACTGGCAGATAGCTGATGTTTCAAGGAGTGACTTAGGCAAATTTTATTTAGAAAACTTATTAGGGTGCCGCGAAATAAAACATGAAACTAAATCTACGCGGGTGAAACTGAGGGGTACGGTTAGTTAATTGATAAAATACATTTCTATTATATAGGAACCAGATAGATATATACTTATTTAGTAAACATTCGGTCACATACTTATTATTCACGTGAGCAACGCAAATCGAGAACAGAATATAAATATGTCAATTTAAATTGATGAGCTGAAAATAATATTACATTCTATGCAAATAAATGAGTTTTATATTTCAGAAATACTTTTGCTTGATTTATTTGTGACAAATCTATGATTTATAATTGGAATACCTACATTTTCGTGGATTGAACTCAGTAAATTCAACAGTCATTTATCATAAATGATAGGTTTCAAATCAATACTTCATTTGATTAAATTCTACAGTTATAGGTTACATTAAATTGAATATTGATTTTGAATCTCCTGTGATTCTTGATATTGCTTTAGGAACAATCTCAGTACTTAAAAATTCAAATGTTTTGTAATGTCTGAATGTTCAAATAAGTTCATTTCAATATTGACAAAATCATTTAAGATCATTATTGTTTAATACTGGCAGTAGTATTGTACACATCAGGAATCCAGTTAGTAGAAAAAAGATGCAGAGAAAATTAGTTGAAACACATTTAGAGTGACGCAAATGGGCGCTTTCCCACTGCCATGATATCGTCCCGATAATACTTGACTACAACGACACAGTGTGAAAGAGTTCAGTAGTATTTGTATCAAACTACTAGTTCAACGATATCGTGTCGTTACCGTTATCGTCCAATGTGAAAGTGCACAATCGCAAGGTCTAGCCACGACTTCTGAACGTGTCAAAACCTATACTTAGGAGTCGTTCGTTGCCTACCACTGTGAGCGTAATATATCTATGTGTGTGTCCTCTACTCCTGTTTAAAACGTTACAAAAAGCCTTCACAATGTAATTAAAAAGAAAATAAACCCTTAACGATGTCATGGACGTTTTGCCATCTAAATAATATAATGCCCGCATCTATTTATCTCGGAATTAATGTGGCCTTGTCATGCTCTTCTAAGGATCATGATACTTAATCAGATTTTGGGTGAGAAATATAGCTTGGCCGTTTTATTAAGTGATTAATAACAGTCTTGTTTAAGCTATTTTTCGCTAATTGATATTGGGTAAAGGGAAACTGGGTGAAAGCCTGCAAAAGTCTAGTCTAGGCTATTAAAATAGGGTTAGGCTGTTGAAAATCTAATTCCTTTAAACGAGCAATCTGAATCTCGGAAACGGCTACAACGATATTCATAAAACTTGATATGCAGGGGGTTTTGGGGGCGATAAATCGATCTAGCTAGGCTGTATTTTTTGAAAGCGTCATAAAAATCAACTAAGTACCCAGTTTTGATTGTGTGATAGATTTTATAAACAACAAAATACTTTTGCTCCTACTACCCAACTATAATATGCCTACGTAAAGTAAACCATAAAGGGAACTTGCTCGTTAGTACAGAAACAGGGTAGGATGTTACTTTTTTATGTTAACATGCTCCAAATGTTAAGGAAAACTTGTCCCCCTGTCCTAATTGCAGGTAACATTTGAATACAAACATTGTGCTTGAACTCCTTATGTAAATAGAGCAAACATGGCTTCGTCAAACATGGCGTATTTATTATATTTTATGTATTTCTTGTTTAGGGGAAATATCGAAAACAAACCAGATGAAATATGATGGATTGCTGTTTTTTAATCTTAGAGAGTAGCTAGTTTCGGGTTATTCTGTGATATTAATATGTTTCTCATAAGATGGATGGTAAAGCGCAAATATAATAAAGAAATTACATGATAAGTAATTTACTTGAAACTGGCTGTTATTAAGTCAGTTGTGTGCCACGGGCTTCATACCTATAAATTTACGTGCGCGAACACGTTGGAACATATTTCCGTAACTTTATCAAATTATACTGATCTGGATAACAATGGAAACAGATAAATAAAATTGAAGTGTCAGTTTTCTTTTCACAAAATGGTACATAATTACTTAAAAAAATCTCTGTTTGTCTCGACTGTCTGTCGATTATAAGAAGTTACTAAGGCCACTTTTTATTTCAGATACCTACTAAATATCTCCAAGTAATAAATACCTATATATTTTTAATCCTACGCGGATAGTACCGCGGGGCATAGTTTGTAATACTATGCTTTGCACGTATTATTCCACGGCTTAGACACTAAATCATACATACATACATACACGCCTGTATTCCCCGAAGAGGTAGGTAGATATGTTGTGACAAAAACACCCACTTTTTACCGAAGATGGTTAAGGGCCATCGTAACAGATGGCGAGTTTATCGCCGTCTCAGGCATTAAATCAATTTTGCTGAACTCAGTATAAAGTTAAAGTAAAGTCAACTCAGTATAAAGGGAAATGAATACGCATTCGTAGTCGCGAACAGATTTCAATCTGAAACCTCATGAAGACAAAATTCTGATCTCCCGAGATAGATTTTCTTATTATCAAGCAACATAAAGCTTTTTAAACAACGAGTAGTAAGCTAGACAGAATTTGCAGGTACCTCGCATACTTTAAGAGAGTTTGAAGACATGCCTAAGCGCCAGCTGAATGAATACCCTGTCACAGCGAGTCGTTTTAGTCTCGTACACAATGTAGGTGACTCTTGTCTTACATCCCGTGCTACAACTAATGGCATAAAGCTAGCTTTGAGCTTATATCATTTGCCTGCTCTAAGTGCCGGGATGGATAACTTGGCTCTTTGAGTAGCTTCGTAATTTATAGACCTGATTTAGGCTATGTGACTTTCAACGTATCAGTCATTAAAGTAATCTATTTTCTAGAATATCTGAGTTACCCTATCTGCTAATACTTAGGTATCTTAAAACATTACAGTTTCAATCTGGTCATCATACAGAGGATGACAGAAAATAACTATTTCTCTATATATAATTCTTATAAATTACTTTGTCAACATTTTACAAGTAATTTTCCAACATGTCTTCTGTCTATTGAAACTTGATTGAAAGGAGTTACATAATTTAGGATACGGATTAATGATACCTAACTTGGTGGCGGACAACGACTTTTTTGAAAGGAGTCCAGTTGAAAATATTCAATATTTATTATAATATACATTCAAGTTTAAAAACGCTGCTCAAGTTTGCCGTTACAAATGTAACATATGATGTATAACATAATGCCTATTAAATTAATTTAATTTACACTCACAAAGCGAGTACGTCTAAATATAGCGTTAAGTCTTTTATCCGAACCACGAATGATTCTCGGCGATGAATCTAATCTTAGCATTCGCCGTCTGACCAGCTTTGCTTGACAACGTGGATCGATTGGTTTGCACTAGTAAGTAATAGCTTACTTACTATAAATAGTGACTTACTTAAGGAAAAAAAAAGTGTACCCTAATTATTGCAGGAACATGACGTTGCTATAAGGTAAGAACTTAACGCTATTTGGCTAATGACATTTGTTCAATTCAATTCAAGAAATAACAATTTTCATGATTCGGGATCATGTGAATGATCAAATGGGAGGGGTAGACTCGAACCCCCTCTCTCTGTTGATCATTTTCACTGTGGCACAATCGTCCTCAATAAAAATGAAAAAATATTAATTTAGACCAGAGTGTAAATGGAGCTAATTTTTCAGGACGCAACGTAAGGCACACCTCTTAATATACAAAGCGATATGTCGATTAAAACAATTGAACTGTGTTCAAGGCATAGAATCTTTCCAACCAGCCAGGACCAAAATCAATGGAAATTGATTTTTAAATTTTATTTCGAAATTCAGAAAGTCAATGAACCAACGTGTTAGTTAAATAGAGTCTGCGAACACATTGAATCGATAGCGCATGCTTATAATGATGCAGTTTTTGCTAGTTTACGCGTACGTCCAAACGTGGGATGTTTTGGCTGGTTGCCAGCAATCGTGAGCAACCATTCGAAACACAACACTTTGAAATTATATGTAAGTTATTCCGTAAAATCTTTGAATAGTATATCAATTTACATTACTTATCTTTGAAATTTGGTTTTGTATTTCGAGATGCTGTAGATGATATAAGACTGAATTATTTAACTAAAGTAGTACTTATGTTTAGTGTGTGAATCTTATTTGCTTTAAAACTTATTTAATGCATCAATAATCCCTTAACAGTAACGTATAAAAACTGTTCAAATAGTGTTAGTATATCTATCAGCAGTTTTAGTTCCTTCACTTAATTAGAACCGTGTACAAAAAGGGCTATCTTCTAATATTCAAATTATGCAAATACATCGCCGTGAAGCGCTTTTCATCGGAACGACGACGCGTCGTAATAAGTAAGCAATATTACCACCGAAGTTCGTAAAATTTACGGTGCGGTTATTCGCCAAGACATAAACAGGGGAACTGTATAGCTATAATCGTACATAACTACGTATTTAATATTCCTTCTACCGCTTTAGTGAAATTGGGTACTGAAAATTTTTACTCGTTTTACGATTTCATTTCATTTAGATTAAAAGTAGACCTGAGGTCACTGAGGTATAGGTATGATTCTATCATATTAAATCTCGGTAAACTAAAGTTATATTAAATGTAAATCGTATTTTTTTAACTACGATGCGGATCTTGGTACGGGTTGTTTGGTTGGTTTGTTATGTGATATTGTGATTGATACGGATTAGATATCTCAAGACTTAATTCTTCTCACTTTGTCTCTGAGGCATACGCATCCAATATGTTTCTGTCTACATCAAGATTATTTAACACCATTGTATTCAATGACTTTCGACTTTGAAAAATTATACACTTTCCGACAGTTCATTTCAATGTCGGTATTACCATTAAATATGAGAGCAGTTTACATTGAGTTGCGCCTCCATTAGACGTGGCAGAGCAATCGTGACGTAGGTCGACGTACAATTTCCTGTCCATGGGCAGCTTTGACCGCTGCTCTTTCCCGGGAGAGTTAGCCTCCTAACACTAAAAAGAAAGGTGCCAGAAGGGCGGATTCCTACATTGGTTCGGAATCGTCGCCCGCGCGAGGATCTCGCATCTATGTTGTTGACCCAGTAAAAATGCGTCTTTGTGTGCGTGCACCTGGTTTTGCTAACGTATGGGGCTGGTCTTCTGTAAGTGTTCATTTTCCTCTGACAACCTGAAATGTCCCCCGGATATAGAACGTCAGGAGCGGTCAGCCTTCGCTCTAGTCTGGTGAAATTGCTTCCGACAAACGCCTGCAGCGTCACAATACCGATTGCGATTGTGTTACAAATTGCCTCCAAGATTTGATGCGGCTTCAAAGGTAAATCTTATTTTAGTGTTCTCAGAGCATTTTCAAGTGTTTACCAAAATTGTCTTGGTACCTCCGTAAGTGCTAGGCAGTTTACGTCAACGATCTTGTGAAAACGTCATGTAACGTCAATCTAAACTAGTAACCTAAAGCGTGTTTATAATTTGAAAACATGTGAAACAATAAGGTTTCGTTACTTACGTAATATTTGAAGGTAGTCATACTTATTGGGTAATTTGACATTCGTTGAGGGTAGGCCCAAGCCATACTATAGCTGAATAATATGATGATGGTGAGTATCTTCAGTCAATAATGGTAAACATAGATAGGTACTTGTGTTAAAGCAAAAATCATCGCTTAGCATTATTAGATGAAAAATTAAAGAAGTTTTGCTATGGATATTACAAGATACTAGCCTTGTAGTCATTTCTTTTACAATTTACATACTATGCTCATTTGAAAAATTGTTTTCTAGTGCTACATAAAAATGACACATTATCATAGAAACTGAACTGAACTCAATAGGTTATTACTTTGATACATACTTCTTAGTATCTTTTAGCTTACCAGAGATTCCTCCCCAGAAGGTTAATTAGGTAGGAGAGTTATTTTCCGATCTTATTAACGTCCGTGCGTACATATAATTTTCTGGACATAAATATTTACCACCGTATTATGTATCCAATCATCGGCGATATGTTATTGATATCGATAAGATAATGATGTTTTGTAAATATGACGACTTAGTTTATTGTAAGAAAAATATTATGTTGCTATATATGCTGTATTATATTGCTGAAATATTAGCTAATTATATTGACGACATGTTTTAAGATATAAATAAATTAACGTATCGACGTTTTCGCAAATTACATGAAAAGTAGGTATTGAAAACATAATTATGTCTTAAGTTGCCTGCTACGCAAGTTCGAATCCCAGCGGGGCCTGTACTAGTGAGTTTTTCAAAAAAATTATGTGCAGTGATTTCACACCACGTGCTTTACAGTGAAGGAAAACATCGTGAGGAAACCTGAGTATGTCTGAGAAGTAATTCAAAGACAGGTATGTAGACAGGCCTCAGACGGCGATGGACTCACCCTCTGTTAAGTTGTCACATAAACATATTCGGGAAATGTGGGTGTTGTCACAATACCTCTGCTTAGCCCTTCGGGGACCCTTCAAGGATGACGTGAGCATATATAATATAATTTTGTCTTAATCTAAGATTTCAATTAGTAAGTAGACATGGCATGATATAAAAACAATGACTTTATTTCAATGTAATTTTTTTAATCTCTGGTACTTTACTCTAGTGGAAAATACCAACCTGCTAATTTCAAAAAAAATCATAAAACCTTAAGATTAAATAATTTATTCCGAACACTAGACAATCATTTCCTCAATGAAAATCTCTATGATAATTATTCAGACCAACAATATAATACACTTGCATTTCGCTGAAACAAAATACTTTAAAGTTCAACTAAATTATTATGCGTGAAAATGAATATAGGATATTTTTTTACGCTCTTTTTATAAACCGAAGTGGACTTAGCACTTTTTACTTTTATAAATTAAAAACAGGCCATAAAGAATAATAAAAAACAATTATAAAAAAGAAAAAAAAACAGGCCATTGATTATAGTTATATATATTATAGACTATAATGATAAGTCAAAGCTAAGAAAAAATATAATACCCAAAGGATGTCTCACACTAGACTGGGCCGGGTCTGAGCCGAGCGCTGGCCTTATAGCAAGGTCATCTAATCTATACATCTTCTGTTTGTGCATGTGCAATATTTACGGTTATGACATAAACCAAATTCACAAATTTTCCTCTGTCTGTCTGTTTGTTCCGGGTAATCTCTGAAACGACTGTACTCGGCTCGGGCTCGAGTCGGGCCTGGAACTACTTTAAACAAGTTAACCCTCTGTTCTTATTTAAACGCACGCAAGCACTGTTCCGCAACTTCCACAATACATTTGATTCAAAGTGCTTTTTTATGTTGCTCCAAGCGTTCTCGCGCATTTGCTTTTCTGATAGGTGAACGCATCAGTGAAAACACCACATAAATAATTCAGTGGGAATGCGATCAGATACCGAGATGCGAGAAGAAGTAGGCAGGTATACTAAAATTGCTTCCCTTACGAGGTTATGTCGGCATTTACAGCCGGAGTTTTAGCTATCGGAATTCTCACGAGACGGCGTTGTTATTACACCGAAGCCTTAATGGGATTGAAGTAAATACTGGAGTATATTTTTGGTAAAGAAAAATACCTTCCGTAACATGGACTGCTGGTTCTATCCGGCGAGAACGAGAATTTTAGCTCTGCAAATAAATCGTTCATTTAGACCGACTGTTCAAATATCTTGACAGTTTTATTACAACGGTTCGGAATTAGGTATCTACTTATTGCTTAAAAATCTGTTTTAAATTGTTCTGTTGAATTCAGTAATATGAAAGTCACTTATGTACATACATACATACGCTCACGCCTGTATCCCATGGGGGTAGGCACCACCACTGTTCGCCACATGTTACGATCCTTACATAGGTACTTCTTTCGCTTCATCCATATTAATGCATCCGGATTATGTATTCGGAATAATATAATCAATACAACTGTAAAGCAAACAGCAAGTTTATTTTTTTTCATTTAGAGACTTCATTTATTTGAAATTTGTATCGACAGCTTCTGCGCAAGCGATCAGGGGCTCAACCATGAGCTCTTATTGCTATGATAATTCAGTTGTGCGACAGTGACAGATGTATACACGTCACATAAATCTGTCTCATAAATGAGTGAAACCATCATGGCAATAAGAGATCATGTTTAGGCTCTGTGATATGTTTAGCGGGAAGGAATACAATACCTTTATCACAATTTTAGGAATACATATATGATAAGGACATATATAATTAAAACTATAGACACAATTAGCTCTTGGCAATTACATTGCATTCAAACATAATTAAGTAAATCTATTTGGTATTTTTTTACTTCACACATGAATGCATGATACAATTTTCACTATCAAATTACTAAATAATGATATGAATTTTGAAATAATTAATAATGATTTATTCTGTGACCAAATTTGCCAGATGAGTTTCGGGCCGATCCTTCTCGCATAGCTAGTCTCCGAATCGGTGGTCAATTCATCGACGTTCATAAGTGCTTTACCAGGTCCTAAACGGAGTTCATTTTCACACGGTGACAATTGGAAGTAATAGCAATACGTAGACAGCCTGGGAGACAGCCAATTCGGATTTCGATCAGGAGTGGGCACTAGAGAGGCCCTATTTGCGGTGCAGGTACTGGTGCAGAAATGCAAGGATATGCAACAAGACGTCTTTCTTTGTTTCATTGACTACGAAAAAGCGTCTGATCGAGTACTACACAACCGCCTAGTACAACTCCTAAATGACGTCGGGTTGGATGACAAAGACAAACGAATCATTCGAAACCTCTATTGGAGTCAAAAAGCTACTATTCGTGTCGATGGCGAAGAAACCAGAGAGATAGAGACAAAGAGAGGTGTCCGGCAAGGATGCATATTATCACCATCACTCTTCAACCTCTACTCGGAGGCGATTATTGCAAAGGCGTTAGAAGGACAACATGATGGTATACAAGTAAAGGGACGATACATAAAAAATCTACGTTATGCTGACGATACCGTCCTTATAGCGTCCACAGCAGCTGAGCTTCAGCAAATTGTGACCCGGGTAAACGAGTGTAGCCTCAAGGCTGGCCTTAAAATGAATGTCAGCAAAACTAAAGTCATGGTGGTCTCAAAGCTCCCTAGAGCCGATCCTGGTATCACTGTCGAGGGTAAACAACTGGAACAAGTGCACAAATATAAGTGCGTTGGCACATGGCTGACCGATGAATGGGAGAGCGATCTTGAGATAAAAACTCGTATAGAACAGCCCGTAGTGCATTTAAATCCATGTCGAAAGTATTGTGTAGTCGTCAATTAAAGATTTCCCTACGTGTTGGCCTTCTACAGTGTTATATATGGCCTATACTTGTATACGGGTGTGAGGCTTAGACAATCAAAGAGAACCTCAAGAAACGAATAGAAGCCTTTGAAATGTGGACCTACAGGTGTATGTTGGCTATTAGCTGGGCACATAAAGTGACTAATGAAGAGGTTCTCCGTCGAGTTGATCAGAAACGCCAAATTATACAAACCCTCAAACAAAGAAAGGTTGGTTTTCTGGGCCATATTATGAGACATGCCAGATACGAACTGCTGCAACTTATCATTATGGGCAAAGTGGCTGGGAAGAGACCGGTAGGCCGAAGGAGAAAGTCGTGACTGCGCAATATCCGCGAGTGGACTGGCATCAGCAGTGCTGCTGCACTCTTCCGCCTCGCGAAGGATAGACAGAAGTTTTCCGAACTGACAGCCAACCTTCAATAGCTGGAGAGGCACTACAAGAAGAAGAAGAAGAAGCAATACGTAGCAACGTATTAGGTACATAATATCTGGAGTTATTTGATTTCTTAGGATCTCTTACGTCTAATGGCAGTTTAACCAGAGATTTGTGTAAGAGTGAAAAGTCGTTATAGCTCTTCCGTAACTACTCGAGAATAAGAATTGTGGCAACAGACGGTCGGAAGCTTCGCAAATGCACTTTAGATGCGAGATTGCGAACGCAGCCAGCGAAGCATCTTAAACTTATATGCATAGAGTTTTTATAATGGGAAACAAACATTTGACAACTGCTTTTAAGTTACCCTTCTTTAGCTAAAAAAATGTGACTCTTATAATCTTATTCTACAGCTTCCAATCTATATTAATCCTAGTTAAGAGTACTTAATAAAATAATAGATGGTTTACTGTGCATTGGATTGTTTAAACATCAACATGGGATGTAATTCAGAATGAAATAAATTAATTAATTCAAAGAATTTTACTTTACCTCTCCGCTTCAATATTGAATTTATTGCAATTTGGAATGCAATAGCGGATTCTTTCATAAAATAAATACATGGAAATCGTAATATTGGAGAATTTTCCGTTAATTGTAGTAATGGGAATATAGAATATAGAGTTTTTGAAATGTTGAAACATTATTCCTGTTTGTTTATTTTTTTTATTCGCAAACAATTAAATTAATCAAATACTTTTGCAAAATTGTTATCATGACATTCCTCCATTATGATTTCTGAATGGGCATGCAGCACCATTCTTATCCCAGATACTTGTGCATGCATTTATGGTTAAGTAAGTACTTAGATATTCATTTGATTAAATTACATAAACAGGAATATGAATCGCCATTTCCTATCATACAGAAATTGAGGTGCAGGATTACGAAAACCAATCTTACGAGTACGTTACAGAAAATTGCGCACTAGAAAAAGGCACGAATGAATAAATTCAGGAATAGCGTTTTGCAAGGGCTCGCATAGAATATTATCATCTTTTCCTACGTCGCTCAAATCTGGCGACACATTAGGGTTACAAGAAACCAGGTGCCGTATGAAAATATGTTAGATATTTCAAGGAATTTTAGCTCTTCGGAAAATGTCCATGCATCCACACTTTGAACTCGACTATCGCAGACTTTCAATAAGGAAAGAAATTTATCCACTTTTTGGTAAAATATGTCTATGATCTTGACCTACCGAGGTTTGGCTACAGTTTCATGAAAGATTTGAAGTATATTTTAAGCTTATTTTACTAATATATAAAGTAGATGAGTTTGTTTGTTTGCTTGTACATAGAAACTAAGGGTCCGATTAAAAAAAATATTTCAGTGTTCGATAGCCTATTTATTTAGGAGGTCTAGCGTTAGACCAAAGTAACTATTCCACGTGGACGAAGTTGCGGGCAGAAGCTATTATACATACATACATTCATCGCCTTTATTTTCCGAAGGGGTAAGCAGAGGTGTCCTAATAGTACGCCCACTTTTCGCCAGTTACGTTTCATTCCCATGTAATAGGGGGCGAGCCTATTGCCATTAACCGGGCACTAATTCCGACTCCGGACTGTTACTAGGAAATTGCCAATAGAAGAACCCAAAACCACTTTACCCAGACCTCATGACATGCCTAGACATCCATAGCTCATACATATATTTTGAAAAATACATAAACTTTCGTATATAGAGTGGCTTTTGAAACCATTTCTAGTACGTAACGAAGCAATAGTAGTATCAACTATTTATTATGCAAAATGATTAGTCTCTAGAATTATTATCCCTGAGGGATTATACATACGATTATTAGATTATACTAAATCATCATGATATTGTATATCAAGCTCATGCGGTATTGAGTTCCATTAATACCAATTAGATGGCCTCTTGGGATTAATAAGCAACAATCAACGATTACTTAACATGAAGATAATTATTGTATTCGAATTCTCAAGTGAGAATATCAATTATCATATATAACTAGCCGTGGCCCGAGGTTTATTTCGCGATGAGTAATTCCATGGGCTTTATTTCGCGGAAATGAAATAAGTAACTTGTTGAAACATTATATATCTGCCAGTGAAAATACCGTTAAGATTGGTCCAGCTGTTTCTGAGATTATCCGCATCAAACAGACAGACAGACAAATAGAGGCTTTTTAAAACTTGTTTTTTTTGTAATACCGGTACCGTATATTATATTTTCATACGCATTCAGTGAAAACTGTTAATTTGGAATTTAGCATTTGAAATATACAGACACTTCAATTTTATTTATCTGCATATTATTTGCGGTTCCAAGCTCATACGGCGAATAATGTGTATAATTATCGCAATCAAAGTTAGACGCAATATAATCTTTGATCCCACCAAAGAAAGCCGCCGCGTCGTGATTAGATAAAACATTATATTTACGCAGAAGTACCAAACCTACATAATAATAATTATGTTTAAAATCAGGATACATTAAAGACTAGCGGACGTCACACGGTCTCACCCGCTTAGTTTCCGTTCCCGTGGCAGTACGGAGATAAAATATAGCCTATATTAAAAAGTGATAATGTAATGGCATTCAAATGATGACAGAATTTAAAAAATCGGTCCAGTTTTTTTTGAGCCAATTCCTTACAAACATACATACAGATCTTTCCTCTTTATAATATAAGTATAGATAGAATATAGATAAATGTGAAGACACCGTGAAGCAAGCAGATATACAGAAACACTTTTCACTTCGAGCGATCCTCACAATAGAGGGAGTCCGTATTTGCCGGCGTATACAAAGCCACCGTTGAAATCCTATTCGATCCCTTCACAAACACATTTGAAAACGTGGTTGTGACTGGCGTTCAGTTACGCTTGAGTTAATCTAGTGAGTTTTGAGCCAGCCACTACCAAATCACATCAGATGTCCCAAATATGTTTCAGCGGACGCGAAATCAATCGGTGTTTACTACTAACACAAAAGTAACATAACTAAAGAACGGCTTCCAGCTCGAAAATATCGCACGCAAAAGTTCTCCTTGCAATTCTGCACGCGCGTCTGTGAGTAATTTTGTAAGCCATCTAACCACAGATGGCACTATTTCAAAAAAGTTGCGTTTATGTCAACGCAAGTCATCGCGTGAAGGCGATTTTAAGAAAACTCGCACTCAGAGAGACCTTAGAAACGAACTCGACGTCGAGTATCGAGATACTTATAGAATAACGTAGCAGACCTTCTGTAACTTTATGTTTTGTGCTACAACGTATGGTCAAGCCTAATCGGGTGAAAACTACGATGACGCGTTCGCGTCGTTATAAATGACGGATGACATTAGTGGTATTGGTAATAGGGGTTGCTGGCCAGTTGGACCGATTGATTTGTTGCTAAATGATACGTGTTTGGATAAATTACGGCGTTAAAGTGGCGCTTGCTGCTACATCAAGATCGTAGTTATTTATTGGAGTAAAGTTGAAATCAAACACTTAAAATAAGTACTTCTTTAATTTGATGCGAATGCGGATTTAAATATTGTAATTTAGGCACCGCTATGATGTTATTTATCCCTTAATCTGATGATTGAATATTGTTTTTTTACTGTCGTCGAATCTTATACACATAGCTTTATGATAATAATTTCATATTCCAGCCGACTGGTTCAAAAGTCTCGTCTCGAAAACGATAACCTATTCAGTCTCAATTTTCGCAAAAATAAATCAATTCGAGGGAAGCCTCTGTGATCCGAATTATTTCGCATATTCAGGATTGCACTCCAATGCTGAATACGCATCGGTATAATTGAATGCCTGTACATGTTCAGCGCAAAAATGTCAGAAAGCATTTTTGCACTTGCTTGCAAACAAAGAATGCTGTTTCACAATTTCTGATAATAAGTACGCATTCTTATATGTTCTTATTTATTTCTAGATTCAACGCCTTGTCATTTAACATCCAACAGCCTTTTCATCCATCATTTTCCAAAACTGTATTTATTCTTGGTTTCACTTATAGTCGTAGTTAATTAAAAAAAAATACGTAGACTTTGTTGTGTGGGAGCCCCCTTTAATCTTTATTTTACCAAATTTTTAGTATTTTTATTGATTATTTAGTATAGTGACATCAGAAATACATCATCTGTGAAAATGTTACTGTCCATCGCAGTTTATGATTACAACCTGCTGACATACGGACAGACAGACAGATAGACAGACGCATGAACAGCAGAGTCTTAGTAGGTCTCGTTTTGTCCTTTGGGTACAGAGCCCCACAGAGTATCTAGACCACATTAGAAAATAAAATGGTAAAGAATAGTAAATATTGCCTCACTATATTCCATGTCTGTTGATAAAGTGACTGAATATGACATGACAGTCAAATCCAAATCGAGTTTACCTTCATATACGTTTACATACTCATTGGTGCGCGCATAGGCACACAGGCTTGAGTAGGTAAATAAGTTACTGAATTCCAAACGAGTGGCGAGTGATGTGACTTTAGTTTGTTTCCCCGTAGGTATCGATGTTTTCAGATTTTTTTTACTACCTGTATGTACGTCGCCTTCGAGCTATTTTCATGCTTTGAATATTATTATAATAATTTTTATCGACATTTGTGAATGTATGGATGTATGTTACTCTTTCACGCAAAAACTACTGAATTTATTTTTATGAAATATAGAAATGATATTTATCAGAATAACACATACGCACATAACATTTAATACTTAAAACCAGTAAAATATAAAGAAGAAGAAATATATAAATAAAGCTAAGAATTTATATTTGTGTGTGCGAATTATCCCAAATATAATTATTAGTCAAATCCTACGCAGATGGAGTCACAAGAGTCAAAGTAAATAATGGATGGAAGCTGCAGAAAATACTATCCACGGAAATGTTTTATTGCTTTACTTCCACAGAGAAAATAAAACATCAAATGTGCTTGTTTGAAATTACGGCTTACTATTCGTAGTCTAAATTGACCTAAAAGTTAACATCCCCAAAATTCAGGCGACCAATTTTCAAACGCGTACTCTGGCTCTGATATTTTTTCCGATATTGCCCAAAGCTATTTCGATACGAAAAGTAAATTTTGCTTCGTTTTGACTACAAAGGTAAGGTAGTTTGCGAAACTAGTTATCCCCTATCGGACTAATGGGCGCATTTGGTGGCAGTCGAGAGAGCAGAGATTTTCCAATTTTTCATTTTGTTTCTTGCTCTACCTACCTTAGTAAACAGAGAAAAAGACGAGACAAAATACCGAAAATAGCACCTCATATGGTATCAACGTGGTCCCTTTTTGAAACACACGCTTTAGATAATCCTTGGTTTAAATGTAGTTCCATCTCTTAAACATCGTTCAAAAGTCATGCATGTAGTTTTAGTCCGATATTGGTCTAGTCTTGGTTTAAAAAAAGTAGCAGCATTTCTATAATGATTTGCGATTCAGTCTAGGGATCGGATTGGTTAGGTACACGATGTTGGGGGCATTTAAAAAGTCATAAATTAATGGTGGTCGACCGCAGGCGACCGAGATGGGGCGGCTTTGCGTGAATAATAGCCTTAAAGTACTCCGAACGACGGCATTAACGTGCTTCTTAAACATTTTCACGTAATTCCTTGATTTTAAGCCCTCAAAGTAAAAACGGAGCAAAATGGTTGCTTTCCCCATTTTTTCACGCTTAATGTAAACATGAACAATTTTTGTTCTGTATTGATTCTTAATATTAAAATTCAATCAATTTTCATGAAAGGCTACAAATAATTAAAACCAAGGATTATCTTATCTAAGGCGATGTTTTGTAATAAGAGGCAGGTAAGGGTATTAAAATGAGAATCTTTAAATCGAGATAAGTTTGTTTTAATATAGGTCGCATTGTTGCCTAGCTTCTGACCAAATTGCCGTGGTGCCCTGTGTCGGGGGGCACTTAAAGGCCCATAAATTAGTGGAACCTGCCCGCAAACGGCGAGGTGGGTGGCTGCCCGCGTGAATAATGGCCACTGGGAGACTCGGCGTTGCTCGTAATGTTAAAAATTCTCCATAAACAAAATGTTATTTGCGAATAAATTTCAGTTGATATTTAAGCTTATTTTTTCGTATGTCATCGCTGCTTATACCTTATATACGATATCTATTCCAGCCGCGGTTATACGCATGCCTCCGCTTACATGAAGGTGATTATGTTTCGTAGGACTCTCACTGATTTACATGTAATCGATATTGTGCTCGTATTTTAGTCACGAGGTAAAACTTAATTGGATAGCAACATACGTAGGGTTCTTAGACTCAAGCCCCAGGAATTGAGGCCTTGAAAATCGTCTCAGATGATTTTATCTCTAACTAGCTGTGCCCTGCGGTTTCACCCGCTTAGATTTAGTTTCATCCTTATTGTCGCGGAACCCTAATATTATTATTAAATAAAAGTAGCTTAAGTTACTCCTTGAAACATCAGCTACCTACCAGTGAAAGTCCCGTTAAAATCCGTCCAGCCGTTTCGGAGATTACCCGGAACAAACAGACAGATAGACAGACAGACAGACAGAGAGAATTTTAAAACTTGGTTTTTCAGTGTCGGTAGCGTGTATACTTTCATATGCATTTAGTGAAAAGCTGTTATTTTGGAATTACAAACAGACACTTCAATTATTAACGAGAAGATTATATTACGGTTCAGTGCAAAATGCTACAGACGGTATCGATTAAAAGCCGTGGTGGTCTTGAGGTTTGAGCAGCAGGGCCTGTACTAATGAGTTTTTCTAAAAAACTGATGTACAGATTATACACCACATGCTTTACGGTGAAAGAAAACATCGTTAGGAAACCTGCATATGTCTGAGTGGTAATTAAAAGTTGCATGTATAGTGCCTGAGACGGAGATAAATTGGCACTTAATCATGTTGGGTGAAAACCGGGTTTTGTTATTACAACACCTCTGCCTACCCCCTCGGGGAATACAGGCGTGAGCAGAAGTTATATTAAGTTAACAAGCACAGCGCATTCCACTAGGTTTTATAGTCAACTATGTGGGTTGCTTACCTACGAAAAGTAATGAAATTTTGGTATAAAACTAACTTAAAATTATTTTGTTACAGGTATGTTCCACACGTGTTTACTCCAAATAACATTCAAGTAGGATACTGTTACGCAGTAGGACAAGGTCACAACATTTTTATATAAACAAATAACGTACCAAAACAAAGAGACGTGAACGAATTATGTATATGAGATAACTAATTAGGTCGGACGTGGGTCAAGTCTGGTCACATCGATCCGTACTGATAGCCCGGCGCACGCGTTGATGACGTCACATCTTGATATCAATGGCGAATGGAGTACATTGAGTTATCAACGCTAGATATGACACGACATGTGACATTCTTAAACAATAGTTGCATATTGACAAACTGCTTTACATTCTCACCATAATGTTATTGTGTGTTTTTCCTTATGTCACACAGCAAACAGTATAGATCATCATCTTGATGCTAACCTAGTGTTAGAATAGCTAAGTTAAGTTAGCGAGTTGTATCACTACCATCGCCGTACGCGCTGTTTTTTTTTTTACGATATGGTCTCTCGCAGTTGGTAGGGGGGAGTTACCTCCACTGCTTAACCGGACTAAAGGGCGAGGCCCAAGGGCCTCCAGCAGCGCAGATATTATTTAGGGACATGATTAAGGCTAGCAGAGGACGGGGGGGAGTCGCACGCGCTGTAGCGATTACGACAGTTTTTATATGGGATCTAAACAGCGCCATCTGTGTGTCTGCATATGGCGCTTTTTCGAACTCGTAGGCGTAAGTCCTTAAGCGTTAGGCTTTAAGCTAAGCGTAGACGTACGATGTGAAGTGAGAAACTCGCACTTCGCCCTTACAGTTCAACTTAATGATAACTAACTAGCTATTCCGTGCGAAGATACACACAAGAAAACACTTATGAACATATAATGATGAGAATATTAGGTACCTATGATATCTACTGCTACTGTTAGATCGTACAAAAATTCTTTCCTATTCAATTTCATCAGTAAGGCAAATGCAGCTAATTACGTGGAAGTTAAATAAAGATCTTATTAAATGCTAGACGGCAGGCAAGGCACACCCGCAGTTTAATTACTTTATCGCGCTACATAAAGCTAAAATATAATTTCGGAGAGAAAATTATTATTCAGTGATGTGGTGCCTTTGATAAATTATTACAGCGTTTAATATGTCTCGTTACTCTTCAATAATTTAGCAATTACATGAACATACAGTTGTATATTTACTTTAATTTATAGAAGAGCGCTGGTTAGGTTAGTGTGTAGATTAGGGTTAGCTGAAAAAAATATCATTAAACAAATTGCGTGTTTATTTGAGCTTCCTCACCCATCCAGATCTATGAACATGCATGTAATGGTTCTGTTTGGGAATCAAGTTTGGAACTCAAAACCTATGGCGCCCTGGGGCCTTGTCATAGCCTCTTATTGCCATGATAGTTTAACTCTTATTACACACGCAGATGTAAATGACGTGTATAAGTCTGTCACTGTCACACAACTGAACTATCATTGCAATAACAGTTCATGGTTAGGCCCCTGTGCCCCAAGTATAGGTTGTGACACAGTCGAACGTCGTCGCTTGACCTTTCGTTTTGTGACTTTTTTATAAAGACGTAAAGCTTCCTACACTTGCCGCTGGGGCGCTTTTTAAAGTTCCCATACAAAATGAGGAAAATACGCAGGCAATATTATCAACATAAAAAAAAATATATACCTATTAATACTTGGGGCACTGATTATTTGACCAGGATAAAAAACATGGTCAAAATAACTAATGACTGCCAAGACTCTAAGTTAAGAAATAAAAAAAACTTTCTGTAATTAATCTAGCCTACAAACGTTATCTGGCCTTATAAATCAGTGAGGTATACAGGCCTTAACTCAGGCTTTCAGTGTGAAATATGAACTGGTATTAGAAGTGACATTGCCAGACACTATTGTTACAACTTGTTGATTAACTTTGCTTCCGAAAGGCAATACTTATTGTTATCTCAAAGTTTGCTTATTTGTTTAATTAACAAAATATTTTGCCGCTGAGAAGTTGAGAGAGTTCAGCTTGGTTCACAGTTTTAGATAGTTCCCTGTTAGGGGGCCATCTGTTGTTTGTGTTTTAATTAAATAAAGATGATGCAAAATTTGACATTTTCAGAGTGAATTAGTCTGGAATATTGTATTACATTTTAATACACGGGTAATCTTTAGATTACGGATTCCTGGATACAATACATTAGATATTATGTTTACACAAAACTTTTTGTAACAATTAGTTTTTATCGATATTTATGTAGTACCTATTTAAAAAGCCTACGTACAGATTCCTCCAATGATAATCTACACCCCATCATGAGTTTGCCACCGTTTTCCTAATCTACACTCGCTAGCGTCATCGACAATATTTGTTTGACATATCTTAGTTCTTCACGTCACCGCTAGGAGTCGCTGTACAATGTCTCATACAAATATTCGGCGCAGACTCTAGCCAGTATAGATTATGAAAACGGTAGCAAACCCGTGATACTGAGCCTCTAGAGTTCACTTTTAGACATGAGTTCTAACAAAAAACCTCAAACTTAACTAGTCATCATCCATACTACTTAATATATAAAGCTGAGGAGTTTGTTTATTTCTTCTCTTGAACGCGCTAATCTCAGGAACTACTGATCCGATATAATAAAATATTTCAGTGTTAGATAGTCCATTTATCGAGGAAAGCTATATATCATCACGCTTAGACCAATCGCGGGTAAAAGTAAGCGTTAGCCCAAAGTAATTATTCCACACGGACGAAGTTGCGGGCAGAAGCTAGCCCATATAGCTACCTAAAGGCACAAAGATGTATTCTTTAGGCTATCAGCTTATTCGTTAGTACTAATTTGCATAAGTTGCGCAAGTAACTCCTTTATTCACCATTTAGCTTAAGCTATTGCGATTAACAGCGTCGAGTGTCGAGTCTGTGTATCGTATATAAACCGTACGTAGAGCATCCAAGATTTATCTCCGGAACCTTAACCATTCCTTGACTTTCTATTTCCTGTAGAATGCGCCTTATCCTGCAGGATCTGAGCGATAAATGAGGAAACTTGCTTCCCGTCGGCTTTATCTCAGCTAAGTGGGATGCTAGCCGATTGAGAGTTCATTTAGCGCTCTCATTTCATGAAATCGTATGTAGGACGCACGATAACTAGCATTCATTATTATATGTTCGATTATTTATGTTTAGTTAAGGAAAAAACGGAACCCTTATAGGATTACTTTGTTGTCCGTCTCTCTTTTAAGACCGCTTTCTCAGGAACGCGTGGAGGTACAAAGCTAAAATTCATTCATTCATTCATCTGGCACTACTGGCCTTTAGAGCTGTGAAAAAATCTAACGTCTAAGTCAACGGAATCAAAAAATACAGCCACTGCAAATTTCGACACTCGCAAGAGAATCAAAATCTACAAGATACCTACTTCCCGTGAACTCAGAATCTTGAAATATGATACGAAGCTACGTTTTATAGCACAGATAAAGAAAAAAGGTTTAGATACATCATACAATGAAAATATTTTAAATAATTTTAAAGTATGGTCGGGTTTTTTTTTCTATTCAATTTAAGGGTAGTGTACCCTTCCGACAATGTTAAACTTTGGACTGACTCAAACTAGGTTAGGGACCATTTGAGACAAATAATCATTGATATGAGACGTGAATTTTGCAGCTAGTCTATTTACATGTTCTTGACTCCATCACAATCATTTAACATAATATCATGTATCATTGTTAAGTAATTATAAGTTAAATAAAAAATTAATGATTTATTTCGCTATCTCATAAAGACGTTTTCATTATAAATTATTACTCTTAGTATGAATGTGGTGCCGAGAATGCAATATCGTATTGTGTTCAAAGAAAAATATTGCAATACCGAGTTCGCGCAATTTTGCACAACTGCGGATATGATGCACATTCCGTTCATTTGTTTTTTTTCTTACAAAGGTATACTGCAGTTGTTAGGCCCAGCCATACGTTGTGCAACGTGTTCATCGTGCCAACAATAATCGTGGAAATGTTGACTTGCTGATAACCTTCATCTGACTACTGATCAACTCACGTACCTACTTTGATTACGATACTTAGCTGAATTATCATACTTAGAATGATCTATTAAGTTTTTAGGGTTGCGTACCGAGAGGGTAAAAAACGGGACCCTATTACTAAGACTTTGCTGTCCGTGTGCCCGTCTGTCACCAGGCTGTATCTCATGTACCGTGATGAAAAGTTTAATGAAATGAAAATTATTTATTATATTTAGGCCCTGGTACGGCACTTATGAACTGACCACTGATAGTTAGACAATTGACATTTTCACAGATGATCTATTTATGTTGCCGCTATAACAAAAAATAAGTACTCATTAAAACCAGAACAAACTGAATATTGAAGGGGGCTCATTCAACAAACGTGTTTTTTTTTTGCTTGGTTTTTTTATAGTAGTACGGACGGAGCCCTTCGTGCGCGAGTCCGACTCGCACATGGTCGGCTTTTTTAATTAAGTTATTTATAGAAATATAACACATTCACACATGAATTTACATTCATCATTCGATGATGTATGTGGATCGCTCTATATCAAGAAAAAATGTCGACAGACGAAATCTCGTAGTAGTCACAATAATATAGTATGTAAACAGAATAAAATATATATGTATAATCAGCCACAGGCGACTGAGCCAAAGACGTCACAGTAATTTCTACATTTCCTGCAAATTACACGCAACGCTTTCCGACTGCGTAAATGTTACGAGGTAGTCCCGCTCCTGCGATATTATTGTTTGCATAATGAATTGGGATTCCGTTCGCGATGAGAATACCTCTAACTTGTATTACATCAGTCTTTCCTAATGAGGTAGAACTAACGAGAGAAGAAAGGAACACTGCTCTGTAAACTTTAAAGAATGGTAATTTCAGTATAAATTGAGAGTTTCAAAATTGGCTTGAACAACGGCAACTCTATCCAAGCACCTGCGTCCGCGATCCGCCAATTTAGATTAGTGCATCACAAGTTCGCAAAGTATTCGGAGAGCAACCGTCTCCAAGTTTTCTCTCGCGGAAATCGTATAAATGTTAATGAAAGTCAGACGTTTCTAATGAGATTACCGCTCCCGTGAAATTGGATTCCCGTGGGACTTCTTTAATTTTCAGTCAACGCGAAAATTAGGTGGATCGGAGCGTGACATCTGACTCTCGATTGAATGGATCATACGCTCATACAATTCGAGCACCATTCAGCTTTTGTAATTGGACGATTCGTTAATGTCGGGCCAAATGTGATGAAGAAACCGTAAAATAGGTCATACACGAGATACATTTACAGTCACACATTCCCTACAGTATCTTATTAAAATTATAATCTCAAGTTTAATACTCAGATTCGTAATAATATATTTATGTCATTACTTCCATCCACCGGCGTCACACATACATAATATAACTAGATCAGTCACCATATATACGAGTCCAATCAGTCAGAAGCCTCGGCACACGTCATGAATATCACAGTAGGTAGGCAGTGCAATATTCACCCTTATCTGTCGCTACCTCCTGCCTTATTGAAACTAGTCTGGAATCCACTTACAGGTATGTTTATCTGGTGTATTTATCTCCCAAAGGTATTCAATTCAGCTACATATTGTTTTAATAATATGACCTTTGTACTTACTTCATACATTGCGTTTCTGACATTATTAATTTTTCATGTGCCGCAGTCTACAAAGCGTACCTATGAATAAAACAATAACTTCCAAAGTAATTTATTACGTTTATAAGTTTGAAGGTCTGCACACTCGAAAGAATATTATTTTTATTATTCCTGACACACATAAATCAAAAGAGATTTTCAAACAAATAGAAACCCTAAATATACATGTCGCGAATTGAAATTTTTACTAAAGTATTGCTTGAAATATAATTGAGAGGATATAAACGGTTTGGTTTGGATACTTCAATTTCGGGATAAAGAAAACGTTGTATAGGGTTGCTTGGTCGGTTGGCTTGCAGGTTGCAGGCTAGCGGCCGGGCTCGGACCGAGGCCGAGGGCAATCGGGCCGGCGCCACAAATTGAGAGCGAGCGGCTCAGTGTAAATTGAAAGCGCTCCCAAATTGCTGCAGACCTTTGTATTTGTAACCAGGGCCGGAGCGCCGAAAATCAATCAGGGTAATGGGGGTTTGTCCGAATCTGCTTGGATTAGTCGCGGTGAACTGCGTCCACGGTTATTACGGACACAGACTTTTCAATTGCTGATGGCAACCCTTTGTTGGACTGATTGAATGACCCGTATCTACTGGGACACTCAATTTCGGTTTATGTTTGTGGCAGTCTATTGTGGGGTATTCGTAGTTGTGACCTTATTTGCCTATATCGTCATTTCGAATATTGGACTAACGAAAATAATGCAACAGCTATTGATGTTGTCAGTTTTCCATATATCATCTGCAACTGTTCGGCTTTTATAGAAAAGTCACAAAGCCAAATAAAGCGCGACTCCAAAATCACTATAAAGTATTAACACCAAATCTCGGTACCAAATCTAATAAGTAGAATATAAACCCACCCGCAACATGCGATACTTTGGCAAAATTGTCTTCTATATTAGGTCAGATTATGGTTGCATAGTGCAGCTTAGTTGAGCTCACATGTACACAATAGTTGTAGCGACCACATAAGCCTATAACCTGACCTACACAAAGCATTTACAGATTGCGAGCGAGGCTGCGGTGCGCCACAGCGGGGCACAAAGCTTTAGGAAATGTTCGAACTCACCGCGCCTAACAATTAGTGTAATAGACGTTTGACCGACCACCTCAGTCCTTTGCTACTGTAAATCATTGTTAGTGCCAGATGTGCCTCTCAATTACCGGAATACGGTTCTGTGTGTGTATAACTACAAAGGCAAAACGTGTAATTTTTGGGATTATGTTTAAAGTAAACGCTGCTATTCCCTGTACTTTTGTTTACGAATTTCATTGTTGATTACTTGATGTACTACTAGGGGCGCAATTAGATCGTTTTAACCAGCGCGTAGATGAGCTTCTAGGTTTGGACTTTATATATTTCATTGTACCAAAATCTAAAATCGAATATTCGACAGTAATTACCAACCCTAAGAAAGTTGATTAAAAGTATTGAGGAAAACAGAGTACTTAAGAGGCTTAAGGGTATTAAAAACGTAATATAACTAAAAGGTAGACAGCAAGATCTCGGCATTATAATGTAGTAGCCATATAATAGCTCGCCTCGGGACCAAAGGTAATCTTCGAAACTGTTAGTTTTTGCGAGGTAGCTGATTTAGATAGACTACATTAAAACAGGTGGCAAGTGAGTCTGCTCCCTAGAATATGAATGACATACGAAGGTAAATCGCGTGGATTACCCGCATCGGCCCCGAACAATTTTCTCCTTAATTACTATAGCATTTTACGGATTTTTCCCGAGTTAACTATCTAGTTTCAAGCCTTCTCTAACCTATAGTATACGTAGTTAAACGTCATGATATAACACAACTTGCGTATTGGCTAACTACCAATATATGCATGATTCACCTTACGGAATTTCATTCCAAGCCTCTTTGAATTTTGGAGGATAATCGACCTCGCTTGCTTTGAATTCATCCCCCACCGTACGCCGGGAATCATCCATCAAACTGAGATGTTCCCATGCCAGTCATCCAAACGCATGAAGGAATTTAGGCTAAAATTAAAGGTACACCTGTAATACTTCATGCATGGAGCACGCTGTAGTTTAAATGTTAATTTGTTTGGTACTTAAGCGAGGGGGTAGAAGTTTACATTTTAATTACGCTTTCATCGTTGACACTGGACATTCCTTCTTTGAAATATATAGCGTTGAAAGTGACCCTCACGCCTGCAATGAAGCTAATTACGTGTGAAGTGTGATAGTTATTACCACACAAAGGTAACAAACATCTCTATATTCCTTTATTAAAGAAAATTACACAAAGTCTGATTTAATTCATGAGTCAATTCTATTTGAGAATATTATCAAATAGCAGTATTTGATAGAAATAAGTTCTTCGAATTGTAGTATGCGCGCTGAGTGCTTGTCATCCCCATGGGATGCAGACCTGGATCTAGTTTGTGATTGGTTTGTCACACTAGTTTCAAACTGCGTAGGTACCTAAAGTAGAGAGTATAGTAGGAATTGTGTCCGGAAACAGCCAGAGAAAGTTTATAATCAATTCAGACCAGTGACGTTACGTTTGTGTCGAGAGCGGGTTTGTTTGGCAACAAGAAAAGTTTTTCCACTGTTTTTCCCTTTTCACACGTGAATGTTGCAAGGGTTTTTTAATAAACAAAGGAAATGTTGGTTTAATTGAGGTCATTTGTTATCATTTATGTTCGAAGCGGGAGCCTATTTCGAATGTATAATTCATAAGGAAATATAAAACGAAATTGCCCCGTGACTGATTTCATATTCTCTATACGCCCGTGTCGATCAGCTCGGCGTTGTCAATTTCGTGGGGAATTTATTGATTGATTTGGTTAAGCCGAAACAAAACTCAATTTGTCTTATCCGTCGCTTATCCTATGTGATATTATTACTTGCTTATGCTACGTGCTTCGTTTTTTAAAAAACGTATAATTTCTCTTCGGTAAAAATCGCTATATTTTTGCATACTTTATTAGTACTGAAAGCGTTCTGAGACGTAAAGGGGACTTGACAAAATTGTAGAGCTTTCTCTATATTGTGCATGTAATAAAGATGTATAACATTTTTTTTGTCAAAAACGATTCAGCTGAAGAATTTTTCACACTTTTTAAGCATTATCTTCCATCCTTTGACACACCCTTTAAGGGTATAACAGAGCGTGGCTCTTTATTTCTGTAGAACCCGTCAGAAGAGAATAATAGTCCATGCCAACACAGCCGGACCTTAGTTTTTACACTCCACATCATTGCAAATTGTATAGAAAATGTTCTCTAAAATGTCAACATGCTATAACAGGGGCGTGATTAATGGAAGATGCATTATACTCCCTTCCTTCCGCGAGTGGTCGTATTATATTCACGCTGAGTACCTTTACGAAATGATTAAGAGAAGAATATAATGAGAGAAAAATACTCTCGATAATGTATTATCGATATCCTTATCATCAGTACGGATGGCCAATAACTTATCTAAGTTAAAATTAACAATACAAGAATATTTCTGTTGTTGGATGTTAAAACATTTTATTATAAATGCTTAGGTAAGTGCACTTTTATATTGTAGAACCAAATAATCTTTTGTTTAGTTTCGGCGAACTGAAAATTAACCTGGTTGAGATTAAAGAAAAATAAGTGAGAAAGATTTAAAGCATGAAACGACTAAAAATTAAACCTTCGTTCATTAAGATAATTTCGAAGAATTTTATTGAGTTAGAATTTTTAAATCGTGTTTATAATCCTACATAATTTACAGTCGCATAAAAGTTTTATTCAGTGAGATTGACACTGAAATATCTCCTACCCACACAGAAAAGCAATCATACTTTCTAAAGCGAGTAAGTGAGCCGCTAGCATTAAAGAGACCATGACACTCTGTAACAAAATGTTGTTTCATGTTTATACTATTAAAATACAATACTTTTTTTAATTCAAAGAATGTAGGTACTATTTGTTTATTTAAAAAAAAGGTCCGATTTGGAAATATTCGTAGATATTTATATAGGTACATCTATTATAGCATGACGTCTTGACCAGACTTTGCGTGCCTATTATTGTGCTCTTGTTCAAGCGAACATTCAAATTGCCATCAGAATTTTGCCTCATTTGAATTTTTTTCTAACTATGGATGCTATTTTGACTCTACATATAAAATTTAATTGTTTTGTGTGTGTGTAAGAATCAGTCGACTGACTATATATATCAACACAGCCTAAGCCGCTGGTCTTAAGGGGGTTAAATCGGAGTTGAATGTTTGTTTGTGAAATCTTCCTGCCACGTAGGCGAAACTGCGGGCGCAAGTTATTAAGTTATATTCTCGTACAAATTATATAGATATAGAAATTGTATTGTTATCTGCGAGGAAATAATCCCCATGACGTTGCACCTAAAGCAAGGGCTCTAACAGGCTAGTGGCGAAGGCCAATTTATTTGTGGTTAAGTGCGCACAATAAATTTCTCAAATGGCCCGTGCTTACTCCGACGAAGGCTGTGTGCTATTTATTTCCCAAGTCCGAGGTTTATCGTCGAACCTGCCGACGTACTACGCTAGACAATGGAGCTCAGATTTGTCACGTGATGTGATAATAAAAACCACGCGTTACGCGCTATTTGTCGCTTCAATATATGTTTTTATAGCGCTTTTATTACTTCGCGTAAAACGGAGTCACTAAGAGCGATACTTCCAAAAACCTTTTTGCGACAACGGTAAGACATAATTGGATCTCTCGTACGAGAAATTGTCTGAAATTAAAATAATATACCAACCTTCGAAACTTTTTTCATTCGTATCTTTACGGCTTCCCACAAGGGTTTCCGGAGGGACAGGCAGAAGTGTTTCAACGACAACATTATTACATAGGTAATTGCAACGATCACTTTTAGCATTAAATGTGCCAGTTTGATTGATCCTTTATACTTACTCCTTGGTGTAGATGATGAGACAGTTGCCGTGTTTAAGGGCACATGGAATGCTTGAAGCTGCTTTTGATAAGGTGACGCCCGAAGCGTTCGCGACTGCTGGAGCGGTGTGTTTCATGTAGTTGTCTATGCAGTCGCTGCTTGAAACAGTCTACCTTTATATGTAGGCCTTAAAGATTGTGTATAATGAATTATGAATTACCTCTCAAATTAGTGAAGGTTTCCTCATACTTAAACTTTTTATTTATTTCATTATAAAATCGTAATTGTTGACGTCAAAACTGCGGGTTGATTTGGTAAACAATTACTTGGGGTATTGAAGGGAAGACAGACGGGGCGACGGTGAACAACGGGACTCGTTAGTGGGTATTGATGTTCCTTGGAAACAAAGCCGGTCCAATCAAGCAATCGACTGGCAAATACTAGGTTTGTGCCACTTCAATTCTATAGACAGGGCGGTCACGTACCAATTCTACATACTAATATCTTCACGATGAAAGAATTTTACCATAGGCCTTGCCCGCGACTTCGGCCGCGTTTTTTTCACTAAGTAATTACATATCTGTCCTACAACTCACAGCTATCCACTGAAATATCAGCTAAGGGGTTTAGCGGTTTTTCCGTGCCAAGGTAAACAGACAGACACCTACTAATTTATAATGTAATAGAAGATTAATGTTCCACGCTAAAGAATTGTAACGTATTCCTTCCAAGAGTTCTTTCATACTACTTAAATTGCAAAGAAACCAATTGCCTCTAAGACCAGTAAAATATCATTCAGTCCAAATTGCTATTGACATCGTTAGCAATGCAGTAAACCTATGTACATACTAACTATTTGTCTATGTGTAAATTGATTGGTCAACAATGCATTTCGGTGGATCCATAGAATCTAGCATAAATTTAATCAAACGAGTTTATCCATTGTAACCCGCTGCCTATTTCAATTTGTGAATTCCGTTGACACAGCGGCTTATTGCGTCATATGTATAAATGGGGCAGTCTCGTCAATAAAATTCACTGCGTTGTTCATATTTAGCTCTGCTAAATGGAATTCCTAAAGTCTAGAACGGAATACGCAGGGGTTTGTATCGAAATCCATTAGTCATATAGAATGTATTTTTCTTAATTAAGCGTTGTGCCCGATTAAAAAATGATTCTCTATTTCCAAATGTTTAGAATCAGACACCCTTTTATAATATACTTATTAGGAACATACATAGGAAGCGTACGGCGGTAGTTTCATATTTTTGCAAGTTTGTGCAGAGTAGATGCGACGTCATTTTCAATCAATTTCTTTGATGAGAAATTACAATGAGAATGCGAAGGAAATTCTATGAATATATTTTTCTTATACTGCATTAATTCAAAGTAAACATACCCAACTTAGAATATCTTGTAACGTTATGAAACAGCGCTGATCATAATTTTAGGACTACCCAAATTGTTATTAACATACGTAAAGGCTTATCTCTGCGCGAAAACGAATAAAATTAGCCATTTGAAATAGCTTTATTAGCATAAGAGATGCAATATCTTCTAAAACGAGCACGTAATAAAAATAAGGTGTTTGCTAACGACCGGTGTTAACGCGAGTATTTATGCACCGGCACGATAACAAGACAACATTACACTGCAGTGCAAACTTCGCCCCTAACTTTGTAATTAATGTCCTGTTTTATAATTTGGCTGCCGTGTGCAGTATTAAAGTTTGGTTATGGCACGTGTATGTGTAACAGCGGCCAATGTAAGTAGATTATTGTAGCTGAGTTTTCCATGCTACACAGGTGTGTAACTAAATCGATTGATGCCGTAGCATTAGGAAGAATTAAGAAATAATAAGTTGTCTATTTTATACTATGCAACCAATGTGATAAATGACCTCTATTAACCTATGCCTAAATTAACTTAAATCAACTAGTTTAAATTTAATAATTACTAGCTGTGCTCTACGGTTTCACCCGCGTAGACTTAATTTCTTATAAGAGTCTATGTCGCGGAAATCTAATATTTTTTTGGACTAAAGTAGCCTAACCTTGTAACATCAGCCGTTTCAGAAATTAGCGCAAACGGAGAAAAAAAATTTTTTTGTATGTATTATGTTTTTTGTAGTAATATCCCTTGACACGCATTTAATGAAAAGCTGTAAATTTGGAATTACAAACTTACACTTCAATTGATTATTTTTCTTCAGAGCTTTCCTATAAAACCGCATTTGTTAATATAACAGTAACTACACACACCCTTTACTAGAAATCAATGAACACTTTTTTCCAGAGCTTAATATATTGCATTTATAAATCGTTTATCCCACACGAGCGTCTAGACGGTAGCATAAAACTTCTTTTGCTCTTGTCACTATCCCGCATAACACCGATGTCTCATTCATCGGTAACGAGTTTGCACACTTAAACGAGAAAACGCTTACACAGAACGGACTACACCACTAATCGACATTTTCGATTCAGCTTACATTTAGAACTTGTGCTACTTACATTTAATATTAACGTAGCAGTAAATTATGTGGAAACTTGACTCTTATAGTTTAGTTTACAGATCTAATGTAGATCGATCCATCAACTTTGTAGTCCATATCTTCGACAGACTTCGTACTATACTATGCCAACAATATTTTTTTTGCGTCTGCTTATATCATTACACTTATTTTATTTGATGTCATGGCATTAGCCGGAGTGGCCGCGTGGTTTTACTGCCTGCTACGCAAGCGGCCAGTACCAATGAGTTTTTCCAAAAACTTATGTGCGGTGATTTCACACCACGTGCTTTACGGTGAAGGAAAACCTACATATGTTTGAGTTCAAAGACGTATGAATAGTGCCTGAAATGGACTCGCCATCTGTAACGTTAGCACTTAATCATCTTCGGTGATAAGTGGGTGTTGCTATTACAACACGTCTGTCTACCCCTTCGGGTATAGAGGCGTGAGAATATGTACATATATGTCATATCATTAGTTCCATCTTCCCTCTTTTTGCATGTTTCGTCATTAAAATCAGATGAGTTCAAGTATCACGTAGTTTATCAATAAAAACGATAAAGTCCATAAGTTTGAAAGAAGAAATATGAATTGGGTTATCTGTGGTTAAGTACTGTCTTTTATAATAGTATGCTCCTTTCGGTACTATCTTTAAAGATAAATAAATACATAGCGAGAAACATTGGTGTTACCCGAAAGGCAATGATGAAATATTCAAGTCGAGTTGCACTGACATAAATTCCGTACGTGTCGCGCGTAAGTAAAATTTGTGACAAGCTAAAGTCTTGCCAATTTCGTACATAAAGGTTCATTGTACGCACTTTTGCGTTTCGTGCGGTTATTATAGAGATGTTTGGAAGAAATCTCATTAGAAAATAACCAGTGGCTATATCGATGGATTTTGTCCCGAAAACATGGACGTACCTATGTCTAATAGTATTAGGTATATTATAAAAAAAATATGGTTTGACATTATCTCACACCGCCATCTAGTCCTAAACTAAGCAACGGATTCAATGCTTATATACTTTTTTGTAAATGAATACTTTACATAGTAGTCATTTAGTCTGGATGATCCAGACAAAGGCAGCTCGTGGCACAGTTGCTATTGCGCATATCATTCGATCAGTGAAGTTAAGCAACCATACGCCTAGCCAGTAGTTGGATGGGTGACCGCCCGAGTTCCCTCCGTGCCTCGGAGAGCACGTTAAGCTGTCGGTCCCGGTTGTCAATTTAACATCTTTGGCAATCGTTACAGGTCAGTCGGAGGCCTAAAAATAATCTGACAACTGGTTTAACCCAAATCACAGACTTTCCTCCTAAACGGGGTTGGAAGGTCAGATGGCAGTCGCTGCGTATAAAAATCAGGTGATCAGCCACATCGGGTTGAATCAAGTGCCGACCCCAACAATGTATGGGATAAGGCCAGGGAGATGATGATCCAGACAAAGGCAGTTTTCCCTGTCGCAGGAAACGAATACGCGACACTAGACCAATGATGTCATAAAATTATGCTGACGGATTGTGGTTGATTAAACATTTAATAAAAATATAAAGTGGAGTAGTTTTAGACAGAGTGTATATGAAATAGAAACATAACGTCTTGTTTTTTCCGTAAAAAGTCATTAAAATTTTGATCTTACTATAAAGTATTTGAATCCGTCGATAATTACTACTTACTTCTTAGTAGTTTTATTTTAGTTCCAATAATGCCCAACGTCCCAACAACACCTTTCGATTTTGTGAACAGCCATTATTATTGTAGGGTTGACACTATTTAATATTATGTGGGTCCCATTACCCGTTCGCTGAACACTTTTATCACAAAAAGTGGCCACTCATAACATGAAAAGAAATATAATAAAATATTACGAGCGTCGCGTAGTTTTATCAAAACGCCCGTTACCGTCGAACGTAACAGTCCATTATTAATGATATATTTGCAATAAAAGATATAATAGCCCTAACCGTCACGTATGTACTCATAATAAATGATACAACGAATAAACAGCTGAGTACAATAAGTAACAAAGTGACACCATCGAAATTACTGCTCGTGTTGGTTCAGCACTGAGATTCGCTATTGTCACTAAACATTTGATAGAGTTTATACACCTTTAAAAAAATTAAAACATTAAGATAAAATCTAATATTCTACGTCGGAAATTCAACATGACAATATTTTTTGTTACACAAAAACATTTTCTAAAGAGAGTTTCATCGCGTATAGATTTGGGTATGCCAGGGTCTAATATGAGAATATGAATGGAGGGCACTCCAACCTAATAGTTATTAGGAAAAGGTCAACTTGCTTGGTACACATAATATGAATTTGAGAGTGTGTATGTACAAACAATTTTATCACAGAATATTGAAACCTAGTAGCAGTACAGTAAGGGTCAGGTTACCATGTTTAATTATGGTAACAAAGATTAATATCAGTATCTTCACACTTTTCTACAATGTTCCTCGAAGGGGTAGGAATAGTGCAACACACACTTTCCAAAGATGATGCAAAGGTAACAATGCGACCGATGTCTGTTACCGCCTTTCAAGAAAACAGGACTTTACCTTAATACTTTTCTACCCAGAATCATTTCGTTCACCGTGAACCCACGTTACTATTTTTATCGTTACAGTAACGTCCGTCTTAACAGAACAGACGAACATTTTCGCATCTCGTTAAAAAGTTCCGGTAGAGACATAACAGAACTGAATCTCGAGTTTTCTGAATTGTGTTCTATTACGAAACTAATAATGAGATATTATATCTAAATATACATTTGAATTTTATATAGCGACGTCATGTCTCGTAAAATGTATATTGGTACCAGATCGATATAAATACAGTAGAAATTGAGTAATTTATCCCTATTCTTTTGTAACGCAAAGGGCCATTTTCTGATTGGTACAGGCTCAAATCAGGAAATTTCTATTTCTCCGCTACATGTACACATTGTTTCGATTAAGCATTATGTAGTGTATAACAGTAGGAATATAATATTGTACCGCTCAATCAAGCGGCTCATACTCGTATGTACATATATTATTTAGTAATCAATTCATAACGAGCCATGGGGGTACAATTTGAAATCGCAATAAGGGTGACGTCATGCGGATTTGCGCTTTACTTTTCCTTGCTTCAGATTGGAAGGTCTGGCTTATAAGGCCCGCGGGAGTCTTTTGGGCGTCAAATGGCTGTAGAATGACTATTCAATGCGGCCTGCCCACGGCTTCAAACTGGCTGTCAGCCAGCCTCCAACTTTATCTGTGTAAGTTTGACGAGCAAGCGCAAGTTTAGAGCGTAGTTTACACTGTGCTTACTTACCAAGTTGCTTCTACAAATAAAATTATCTTCAAGTTCTACCTATTGGAACTAAACGGAAGAATTATTCTCACTGTTTTTTTAACAATGTTGATATATCGAAGGCCATTAGTGATGAAGATTTCTGAAATAGCATTATCTTCACAAAGTAGGTGTCTTCATCGGTAGCGTTTCGCTGACATTACGATGATAGATGCCTTTGTGTAGATCCTACTTAACCCTAAATAATCATCGCTGATTTTGAATGAGGGATATAATCATAACAATAGCTTTAAATAGCGTTTGCTATTACGGACTCACCTGGAGTCCTTTGTTAAAAGAAAATTAATGTCATTTCTGTAGCAAGGAATTTCGATTAATTATTTCCTCAATCACCGTTTATACTTCCTTAGTAAACAGCCTTTTATTTGATTGCTATTGTTATAAATTCATTAATTGGTCCGAGTTTGTAGCCGTTACCGACCGCGACGTTCTCTAAATTACACTCGGCAACATGAAATATGCGATAAGTTTTTTGAACCTTAATTGGAAATCAACTATGTACGCAGAACAACAACACTTTACACCGCGCCACACTTTTCAACTACATGTTATGCAATTTGAAAACTTATTTTATTCAGTTGTAACTAGGTCGTTTTTACAAGTGCGTGGACGAATTATCTAGTTACAAGTTCAAATATTTATCTTTTTATCTTAAAAAGTGCTTATGAAGAAAGCAATGTCTAATTTGAGCTCTCCCAAGTAACCTTCAGATAACCCTCGTATACTGTGAGGATAAAGCTTTATATATAAACTTTGACTTGGTTTTTATTTGTCTTAGGAAACGAAACTTCAATGTGCGTAAGGGATCGTTGACAGTATTTAAATTATTTTGTTCATCCGACCCTTTTCGGGAAAAATATCGTCCCGAAAATTTGCATGTTTTTAAGACGAGTTTCAAGTTGGCTAGTTAGATAAATAGGATTGAAGACAAATGGAGCAAGGACAGTCCTCGACTGAAGCGGGTGCTAACCCTGGGGCGCCACGGGATCCGCTGATGAAATTACACAAATGCTAATGAAAGTCGAGCTGCTCTGTCGAGATTAGCGTCGTCACTGTGAAATTGGACCTGCTGAGAGACAAATTTTACTCCGATCTGGGAATTTGTGTACATTCATTCTTGTTTATAATATAGGGTTGCAGGTTTTCGTATTAATTAGGTTTCGTGGGAATTACTGACATACCTGGCAACACGACCTTTTAGTTTATTTCTCGCGCGGAATTAGGTTAGGTTCTTAAAATTAAAGTATAAAGACACACAATGTCATCTGCATGAAACATAGTCCAATAACAGATGTCTGTCATTAATCGGGGTTTAAGTAGACCTCCAGTATTTATTAGAAACTCACACTAAAATGTGATTTTCGGAAACGTTCTACTTATTTTTTTTTGCCATATGAAAATATTAAGGACTATGCATAGTTTTACACCGGGCTTACGAGAAGCTTTTATTTAACATATTCATTGATATTATATTATATATATAAAGAGGTAACAGAAGCTATAAAGTCACCGTTGATACCTTAAAACTTACGCAAGCGACCCCAATAACCACCTTGTCTATCAGCGCTTGTTAATTAGGTACGAAACACAATACAACCGAAATAATTGCTGAGTAAGAGCGAACATAAAGCACATCTTTGTTACTTTGTAACCAACTAAGTTACGTGTAAGTTGCTAGTAAACCAACTTGGTGTGATGCATGAAGTCTTTGATCATCCAACTCAATTCAAGGAGCTTGAACTAATTTAGAAGCTATGTATGTATGACCTAGGTACACAAGCACTCGTCTGAGACAGAGTACATCGCCCAGGCGGGTAAAGCGGCCCTAATTTGACTTTATTTAAATACGTCCCCAGAATATAATTTCGGGCTTACTGGGTTTGTTATAAGCTCATTGAAATTCGAATTTGAAACGATATCTACGTTCTATGTGAATAAAGTCGCTATTCATACTTACTTTAGATAAAATTTGTTCTTTGCTCTAAAATACAAAATTTGAATCTTCATATAAAATTTTTCATCTTACTATAATGTATTAATATTTTGCAGATAAGAATTTAATAGAGCACCAATCGACTCTAGAAATTATGCTCCTTATTACAAAAGATAGACTAAGTTACTACTTGGTTTAAAAGTAGCTCCATCTTAATCTGTGCTACGAATTTTAAAAGGGATGGATATAGTTGTCCTAGTTTGGCCTAGTCTCCATTTAAACCATGGTTTTGTAATAATGGGGTATACGTTTCGCGGAATCTTCGATAGTATCTAATTATTACTTCAAAGTCCTAACTACCTGACTTATAATCAACGCAGAGCCTAAAACACTGATTCTAAGACATACAATTTGAAGAGTGCATTCTTTGTGATGTGTATCCATAAGAAAGAGCTTCCAAAATTGCACGCTTAAAAAAGGGTATGACTATTTGTGAAATCTTAGTGTTACGCTACCAATGCTAGGTCCTTACATAATATCCTCCTTATAGGAAGAATGATTTGTTTGTTCGTAACAAATATGCTCCGAAACAACTGTGCCGATATAAAAAATATTTTACTAATATAAAGCTACATTATCACCGCCTAACATATGCTATTTTGTGTCGAGGTTAATTAGAGACCCATAATAACAAGCGGGCAAAGCCGCGTTCGGAAGCTAGAATAATAAAACCTTTATTTATAAAAATCATCTATAATAGCAATCCAGTAGTTTCCGTCGTCAATCTCCATTTCCGGGGTCAGGAGGCCTAATCCAAGTGCTGTAAGTGTTTATATCATATTTATCCTGATCTCCGTCCCGGCCACTAATGAAACTCCAGTCCCCTTTGTTTCCTCTCCACGTACGTGACCGTTATTAAACTACGGTGTACGTTTCACACGCATGCGCTAAGGGTGGTACCAATATAAGCTACTAGTTGTGCCCCGCAGTTTCACCCGCGCGGACTTTAGTGTGTTATATGACGATTTTTTTCAGGTTTCAAGAGAACGGTATAAAGTATCCTTTGTCCTTCTCCTGGTTCTAAGCTACCTACCCACTAATTTTCAGCCAAATCGGTTCAGCCGTTCTTGAGTTATAAGTAGTGTAACTAACACGACTTTCTTTTATATATATAAATGTAGCTTTCTGTACTTCGAGCCTACCATGCGCCTAGATTTCTTGTGATTAATTTCGTATTTTTAAAATAGTATGATATTTTTGAAAACAGTAATTACCGAGTTTTTTTCCAGGTTCTTCTCAGTAAAAGCAACCTTCCGTAGCGGTAGCATGTATAATTCTGTGTAATTGTGATTGTTGAAAAAATGATGAAAAGGATGATTTTTTTGTTTGAAATAGCAAATTTGAGCTCTTAGCAAATCAGTTAGGAGTAAGAATTTTGTATATCACTTTTATCAATGTCCGTAATCAAAGTCAAAGTCAAAAATATCTTTATTCGATTAGACTTTTACAAAGTACTTTCAAATCGTCAGAATGACACAATTTACAGGATTATACATGCAACCGCCAGGTTCGGAAGGTTGCTTTTACTGAGAAGAACGAAAAAAAGAAAAATCAAGTACATAATAAGCATGTTTATTGGAAAAACGAAGAAAATTATAAATTGCTGCTTCACTAACGAATTAAATCTATACAGATAAATAAAATTTAAGTGTCTGTTTGTAATTCCAAAATAACAGCTTTTCACTGAATGCATATGAAAGTATACACGCTACTGACACTAAAAAACTAAGTTTTAAAATTTTTCTCTGTCTGTCTGTCTGTTTTTTCCGGGTAATCTCTGAAACGGCTGGACGGATATTAACGGGACTTTCACTGGTAGGTAGCTGATGTTTCAAGGAGTAACTTAGGCCACTTTTATTTATCAAAAATATTAGGGTTCCGCGACAATAAGGATGAAACTAAATCTACGCGGGTGAAACCGCGTGGCACAGCTAGTACCAAATATATTTACAAAAAAGTTGAAATTATGCGAAAAATTATATTATAATGTTTTGATTCCTTATCAGCCGAATTTTCTTATTGATGTATTTAAAACAAAGACCAATCTACTTAAGAAATCATTTTCTTCAGCTGAACCATTTATATCATCAAATATGTAAGCAAAAACGTCATCCCTGGAACGAAACCTTATTCTCCTATTCAAAAGGACAGAAACTTACGGGCCAATGAACTCTGTCTACAAATCTCGGAGCAAACAGCTGACAATGTAACGAATGTACGAAAACAGAAAACACATATTGCAACTTTGTTTAGGATCCGAAATAACACGATTTACTCGACTGGAATTAATATTGGTGGTTAAATAAGCCTAATTCTGTGTCATTATAGTCATTTTGTAACGTACATTAAACGTTAATTTGCATAATGGCTATTTAATAATAGATTAATTCAAAGTAATTGTAATGCCCCTTGTAATGGACGTGCCTACTGTACTCGATACAAAAGTTCATTCGCTTTCTGTAATATATGCATACGTAACTTCAGTGGATCAATTAATATTGGTATCATTATTTCATACATAATCATATGCTCGGATTTTTATTCCACGAAGGATTAAGAGGTGTTGTAATAACAACACCCACTTTTCGCCGAAGATGATTAAGTGCCAACGTGACAGATGGTGAGTCTATCAACGGCTCAGACTATACATATGTCTTTGAATTACTTGTTAGTCTTATGCAGGTCTCTTCACGATGTTTTGTTGTGAAATCACTGCACATAAGTTTTGTCCCTTGAAGGCGATTGCTCAAGTCCCACGGCCACCACGGCTCATAATTTTTTTGTGATATCAGAAAACATGTTCTCTATACATCTATACAGATAAATAAAATTTAATTGTCTGTTTGCAATTCCTAAATAACAACTTTTCACTAAATGCACATGAAAATATATACGGTACTAACACAAAAAATGCAATTTGTAAAAAAAAACTCCGTCTGTATGTCTGTGTTTGTTCAGGGTAATCTCTGAAACGGCTGGAGCGATTTTAACGGGAGTTTCACTGACAGATAGCTGATGATACAGGAGTAGCTTAGGCCAAACTGAAAAAAAAAACATTTGGGTTTAAAATTAAATATACGCGGGTGAAACCGCGGGGCACAGCTAGTTGGAAATAAAAATGATATTGTAGCAGCGTTTCTCCACTCGCTCATAGATGGCGCTACTCGCTAACAAAATGCGAAGTTTAGATACAAATACACTAGAACCTAAATCGCACCAGAAGAGTTTTCAAGCGCATTGCAGTATATATACAAGTTTCCAACTAGAACAGTCGGAGCCGCGGTTCCCCAGGCATGACACCCGCCTGGCTGGAAGATCTTCCCTTTGCTGGGGATGAGCATGATCACTCGCTCTCCCCACAGTGGATCACGTCGCCTTGCCAAGTAGTCCCTGCCTCGAAGGATACACTACACATATTTGTGTGTATATTCTCACATCTAACCTTTTACTTGCACCTTTTGATACAGGTAAGGTTATTCCATACAGCATGTACGTAGTTGTTGAACAAGGGCACTTGAGTCGTGGCTGGGAACAAACTCCCAGCATTTGCTCCTGACGGTGCCAAATAAAAGCTCACAACTGAGAAGACAAACGCGTTCTCTGTTACAGCTTTTATTGCGAGACAAGACGTAAAAACTACAGTCCGGTAAAAAGCTCTTGTATTTTTCACAACTTCTCTTGCTTATAGTTAGTTATTCTTTGTTCAAAACCTTATTGGAAAAGTATACATCAATACAAGAAAAAAATAAGCTAGCTGAAAATAATCTTACATGCATACATAATATGCTCACGCCTGTATTCCCCAAAGATGTAGGGAATTGTAACAGCAACACCCATTTTTTACTGAAGATTTTTAAGTGCCAACAAAAAATATGGTGAGTCTATCGCCGTTTCAGGCACGACACATACGTCTTTGAATTACTTAATAATTTTACAAATAAAAGTAAGCAGAATAACGAATTACCTAGCTATAATTAATATTAATATTATATTTGTGAAATATCTCTGTTTGTCTGTTACCTTTTCACGGGTAAAGCCTTTCAACAAATTGCTTAAATTCGGTACAGAGACTTGAACTCTGACATAGGCTACCTTTTGTCAAGAAAACTCATTTCGCGCGGACAGAAAGCTGGTAAATTATTAACTTTTCTTGCAAACAAACCCAAATCTCCCAGAATTATGAGGTATTCTACCGGAGTACGAAACAATTGGAGATATTATTGACCCCTAAATTACCTCAAACTTGTTTATTTAAAGATTTATGTGACTAGAAGTGACAATGAAAATGGACGGGGCTTGGCACAAATTGTCATATCACTTGCTAATACAAACTGACAAGGCATCCAACACCGTCGAGAAATACCGGGAAATTACTTAAATAAATAACAATAAATAACTTTCTTCAAATATAAATTGACAAGGTTTTATTATTAAAACATATATTGGAAACTCTTGGGAGCTTTTAAATATTTTATTCGCGCTGACTGACTTACATAAGTCAGCGCACAGTCTAAAACGGTTATCTTAGAGACATGTAATTTGGAGGGTGTGTTCTTGGTGCAATGTAGGTATATACTAAGAGGGTTATGAGGGTTGAAAGTTTGTAAATGGAATCTTACCCCACGTAGCTGAAGCTGCGGACAAACGGTAGCATATAACATTGCTATACAGGTATGTCAATATTTTAATTTGAAAACACGTGGTGGCTAAGTGATTCAAGTAGTGAGACAAGTTCCAGTCCAGACAAGTTTAAAAAAACACTTTAGTGTAGTGGAATAAAGGAATAAATCTGCATCTGTGTCTGAGCAACAATCAAAGATTACATATCTTTGTGTGCATACTAAGTGTTAGTTACATATTAAGTGCTTAGAAGAATGGAATCACCTGTACATCACAGATAGCATCTAGGTATATCGTTGACGATCGCACTTTACCGTATTGTGAAAAGTACGAACACTTTTCACAATATGGTTACGTAAGATATACAACTATATCAAACCTATGTTTTTGAAGAAGCATTTAGTTAAGGTCTTACTTCTATCATAGTACAGGTTAACACATACTATAATTAATATTAATAACTCTTAAATGATTATTTTAATGGGTTACTTTATCTTACCAATTAATTTAAATTGCAAACAAAATAATTCCACATAGGTATTTGTTTTTACCTAACGATCCGTACTAAGTAATTTATTACCGGTAGTAACATTTTATATTCTAAAGATAAGTGTCATAACTGTTATATTTTATACGCTAATGAACGGTCAATGATTGAGTGTGGATGACCGTTTCGATACTTCGACTGGTTCAATCACACTACAATACTTTACGTACATACAGACGAGGTTCATTTGTGTTATCCAGAAGTCAGAATCAGCTCTAAGTAGTACATACATATGCTCACGCTTGTATCCCATGGGGGTAGGCAGAGACCACCGTTCGCCACATGCTACGATACTTACGTACCTACTATGCAGTGTCAAGGAATTTATTGTAATAAAGTAGTAACTTAACCAATTTAAATTAGAACGTTTGCTCACTCAAGAAGTAAAATTTACTCTCAAAGTAATGCCGATTTCTCGAATTGAAGTATAGAAATATGTCTGAAAAATACGTAAATTACGTATACGCGAACAGCCACGACGTGACACCCCTCGATGATATTACTACGAGCGTCTGTGTGTGTCGTTTAGAATCATTTGTTTATAGATAATGCTTGCTAGTTAGTAGTAAGTAAGCTCGTATTATGTATACCTACTGTGATATTGTCACGGGACCACTTGTTAGGCACTTTCGAAGCACTCGGTTATTTTGATATCCACGCCCATAGTAAGGTTTCCATAGTTTATATAGGGAGTAGTGTACATAGCCTTACTTTACATTAATGCGTCGTTGGTCTAGTGGTTAGTCTGCCGATCACGAGGTCCCGGGTTCGATTCCCGGGTCGGGTCATTAACAGATATTGGGTTTCTCTGTCAAGAAATTCACAATAAAATGCCCGGAGTTTGTAAGCCCGTGCCTCGGAAAGCACGTTAAGCCGTTGGTCCATCTCTCTCCAGAGTCTCCGGTCCTGTCGGATTGCCGTCCCATCGGACTATGAGAGTGAGGGAATAAAGAGTGCATATGTGTTTGCGCACACACTTGTGCACTATAATATCTCCTGCGTACATGGCTAATCCCGTTGAGATTAACCGCCGTAACCGAAATTTGGTAGGAGATAATAATTATTATTATTAGTGTATATAGATAGGGAGACAAATAGAGACAAAATAGGCTTCGATTAGATATCGTATTTTTCGAGTTAGTTTAACATACACTACCTATCACAAGTTTTGTAAGTTTCCTAATCTATATTCGCTTTCGTCTCCGCCAAAGATTGGTATAAGAATTTGAACGCCTCCTAGCAGTGATAAAGTAACTGAAATATCTCATACAAATATTGTGGGTGATGCTAGTGTGTCAAAATCATGAAAGCGGTACAATACTTGAGGATATGTTGTTGTGTTTGTTTGTACCAAAACATTTATCAGTAACACTTTTATAGGTATTCTGGTAAAAATAAAATGAATGTAAAATCAACCAGACGATGTAAAATACACAGTACTTAATATAAATAAATAACAATTGTATTGTTATAACGAGCGCCGTATAAATAAGATTATTCAATAAAATTATCGCCGCGGCCTTAAATTAAACATTACCGTTTATTCACATCACCGATATAACCATTACACAACAAGTTCAAAAGACGAATAAAAAGAAGCTTACTGTTGAATTGAGGACCTCATCCTTTTTTGAAATCGGTAAAAAACAAAAAACAATTGCCATGCAAATCTCTGTTACGAATGCGTATTAATGTAGGTAGATACTATACATAAATTCGCATATTATATATTTCTGTAAGTGAAACGTATTTTGTTGTATCAAGTCAATAAAAATGTAAGTGATGTTTGGAACGACAATGAACATTATTTTAGTTTCATACTGCCTCTTTGGTCCAGTGGTCGCTAATGCTAAACGCTACTGTGGAACACGGGGTCCAGGTTTCGATCCCCGAGTCGGGCGAAGTGTTATTGGGTTTTTCCATCTGTAATTTCTCTGTAGAAGTCAAAAGTCTGGAAAAATTCCCAATGAATGTGGGTGTATTATAAATACACGTCTGCCTACCCCTTCGGGTAATATCGGCGTGAAAATTATTATTATGGTTTTATGCATTATTAGTAAAAGAAAATTTAACTTTATATAGAAATAACATATTTAAAAAAGTTAGGTGATATGACATCCAACCCAGGTCAATAAAGAAATGTAATATGTAGTTATAATTAAAGAAGAAACGACAAAAAAAGGTGCGTAAAATTTGTAAATTCTAGGTAGAAACTCCCGCGTGTGGATTCTGAAAAATTTACTCAAACTTTCTGAGCATATTCATGAAGTTATTAAAATTACTTTTCTCATCATGCAAATGAGATATTATAGTTGGAAGTTGAAAGATAGCATGTAAAAGGAACGTACCTACTTATGCAGGGCACTATATTAAGGAAAAATCTTGAAGACTTGCTGTGGTCCGGCAAGTGAATGCCTACTGAGTGCCTAGTGCGAGTTTTTCACTGCCGCCGTCATAAGTTACCGCGTCAAAGTTAGCGCAGATTTGTATGGGATCGGAGCAGCGCCTCTGTCCGCCTAAACATGACACTATTGTGAGCCCATACAAATCTGCGTTTACGTCGACGCGGTGACTTGTGACGGCGATTTTAAGAAAACTCGCACCCTCAGATTGGTACCGCAATTCGAAAGAAGTAGGTAGGTAACTTAAGGCAGCTATTCTTTCGAAATCACGCACGGAAACTTAGAGTGTACGATTTTGATAAGTGGCAATTGAGATAGGGCAATTTAGTTCTCAGTTTCTTCGGCATGATAATTGAGGTACTTATACAAGTAAGCGGGCGTTATGTGTTATCATTAAAATGAATAAACACCCACCTAACGGTGGTACATACATAAATTCATTAATTAACAAAAGGCGTCCAAGCCGTGCTAATGAAGAAGGGCGTCTTGTATAATTACCTTTTGTAATTTTTCTACTAAGCGGGCTCACGTATAAATTAATTTTCCTTCAGTGGCCGACCGTAAGGGCCGTTATGAAGCAGTAAGTGAACCCTCTTTGTGTCTGATATAACCAGCCGAGCTTGTTGAAAACTCTTTAAAAATCTCGCTAACAAGGCCAATTTACGACGAGTACACTATTTTCAGGCTTTTATGCCTCAGTTTTAGTTTACGTTGGGAAATGACATGTGAGACTTTCAAAAGGATTCACTCTGAGTAAACGAACGACGTACTCGCACATCGTTTGATGTAAAACAAGTATGCATGAAATAAATTGGAATCATATAGGTACAAATTATGAAACGATGGAGATATACAAAGGAAGGGAACATTTATTATCTAAAGTCTCGTTAAAAGGCTATGAAATCTACAAAATTTATAAATCCTCTAACACACTCTATTATCAACATACGTATTAAAGTGTTTACACAAATAGTTAATATACAACATATAATGTTCAAACAATTGTTTATATACGAACAATTATATCAAGTCGACGACGTTGAAAGTATTTGAACACATAATATGAAACAATATCGCTTGTTATTATTTAGCGGTAGAGGGTTCCAAGGCCGTTTCTGTAGCTTTAGCCGAAAGCCTCGACGACACGGGCTTCGTTTAAAGAGCTCGAAGAGGAAAACTTTTCCAATATTTTTTTCATCACGTTTGTCAACTTCTACGGGGCCGTATCACGTCAACAAACAAACAATATTTCCCTCGGTGACACGAGTTGTTCGAACTCATTTACATTCGGGAGCGCGACGTAAAGAATTTATTGGCCTCCGGAACTTGTTGGATTCGCGTGAAGTTAATCTTTCAAGGAACTAGTTCAATTTTGCTCGCGTTCCATCTTTGTTAGCGGCGCATCAGTTTTCATTAGCAACCGTCGTGACAGACCAACTTTTGTGTTCGTGACCGTGGTACTGCCGTAAGACTTATTTTTGCTTACTTATCCATTAACTCTGTATGCAGACCGAGTTAATACTTAATTTATAATGCCAGGGGAATATCAGTTAATTATTTCCTTTCTTACATGTATTTCCATTGGGATAATGTAATGGTTCTCGTGATGAAGATAACTGATGTAATCTACCTCCCAAATTATTACAACGTTATATATATTAAGGCTACTCGTCAAGAGCAGGGTATTCTGTAACTCACTTGTTTGTCCGTCTCAGGCATATGTTATGTGTAATATTATCCAGGACATTTTATCCAAGCTCCAAAGTTATTACTCATACTATCTTTCAACGTTATTACCTATACAATTTAATGTTGCATAGATCGTTTTATTTTACTTTTTCTAAAAATGAAACCTAGCTAGATACTGAAAATCATGAAAATCGTTTCAGACATTCAGATACTCTCATGTATTCGTTTAAAGGTATTCGATTCATTTGTTTCACGAAGATGTTTGTAATTCCGAAACTAAAACAATTACTTACCTTAGCAGAAATTTATAATATTCCTAGAGTCCCTAGGGACTAAAATTCCAACCTTATCTCGTATAACAACCACCACATTTAAACTAATAACATTAGAAGTCTTGAAATTTGCTACTTTCTCCGCATACTTCAAGAATCTAGGCAGCTCTAGATACAAAGTATGTAATAGCATCTATCAATAAATTAAAAGTATCGACACGATACTCATTTACGGCATCAAAGAAATTCTCACGCGATAGAATCCCAAGTTCAGAATTAAGTCGGTCATCTGTCCTGCCGGTGCGGAACAAGTCTCGACTACTCTATCAGTAGCATTAGATAGATATATAGAAATGTATATGTAAGTAGGGCGTGCGTATCCGGAGGGTTCACTATCGGCCGATATTGTCACCAGTTAGTGCATTAAACTGTTAACTGTTATTGTATCTACTTTAACCCCATTAGAAAATCGTTATTAGCGCTGAACGTAAGCACGAGCAATTCCATTATCAATTTTCAAACAAAATGCCCTTAGGATTATGTATCTCTTCAATAAGTTTAGTAAAATTCTGAAACTGTTTTTATCATCGTTGTGATCTGAGATAGTTTTGAAACTGGAATATATTTTTCATATAACGTTGAAAGTTTCCTACGAAGCTACCTTTAAGCTTTAAGCTAATGCGCTGATTTATAACTCAAAAGACGACTCCGACTTTGTTGCATGGCTTAGATTTTCGCGACGTCGCTTTATGCTTCTCAACTTTGAAACTTCACAACATTTTTCATTGAGAACAAAAGAAGAGTTAATCTGTGAAAGCATCGCGAGAGCTCCGTTAGTAGCCCTCAATCTTATATATCTGGAACCCTGAACTAATCTTTAGGGACCAAGTTGAGCTCGCGATGGAACTAAATATAATTTCTTTACTAGATGGGACGCATCCAGTCTCGGGCATCTTCTGTATGCAGGTATATTTTTCTAGAAATGTAGATAATTTTTGTTTTATTGCTGTTGTAAATAAAATAAAAAGCTCTTTCAAGTCTTAGGTTATGGATGAAATACAATGAATTCAATACGTCTTATCGTGGTAGCTACGTGCCGTCTCGTCGAATATTCTATCTCTGTACCTACATATATCTTTAGAAATTGGAAAGAAAGTAAAATTCACAATATTAAAGTAATACCGCTCCACGTCGCGTCTAGTTAGTGCAAATCCGTGTAACCGTCATACTAGACATTTTTATCTCAAATGTAAACTCAAGGCAATAACCAAACAGCGACGGTGCGCGCCAATTTCGACTCTGTGGTGGGACTTAAATTGTGATTTATAGTCTACATTTACATGTAGCGACGGAATTCTGTTACAAATTAACGAGGGAGTCAGTCAAGTGTCATGTCGTCGGGGCTCATGCCCTTGCGTGACGTCACACGTCTTGTCTCCTACAGGCACCACCCTCGTAATAAACGTAAACGCAGCATTTATGTCACATGATTATACGCTTTAAGTCCATATTAGAGGTATATTATAAAGGTTAAGAAATCTATTAGTTAGAAGCATAACTTTAGGTGATTGTTTATCAAAAAGGCGTACCTATTATTACGTGATATTTTTGACACTACTGCTCTTTAGTAAAGTATTCTTTTCTTGACACCATATGTAGGAAACCACAGAGGATTAACATGTAGCTCTCATGACATACTAAAGGTGTGGAATGTAGGATATTGTTTCAAAGGATAAAGTTTTGAAAGATATTATGTAATTAATAAATAGAAGATAAGATTCATTTCTTGAGTGATGGTAATTATTGGTACATTAGTAAATTTTTTTTTTCAGCAATTTCTTTAATTAATTAATTGATCACATAATGGTGTATTAATATTATCAGTTAAAAATATTTATATTGTAAGCTTACAGTTAATTAAATCTGAAGACTTTTTAGTCAGATATCTAATCTACGAGTGCGTCACGTGAAGTAAAAGGTCAAAACGCAGCGGACTTTACGCCTGTGATTTGTTGAACCTTGGTTTAGTTTGATCTTCCTAAACGGTTATCAATAGTCTGTTATTGACTAGTACATGATAATATTCCTTGCAGACTGCAGCTTAGGTATTTGTCTACATGTTTCACACGCGACATTCTCTTACAACGCGTACTTGTTGAGGTTACACATTATTATGGGAAATGTTTGAGGCTTTGAAGGATTGTGGAGTAGAGTATAGCTTTTGAAAGCTTCAAACACAATTTTAAGCGTGACTCAAAATGTGTTGATCCTTTTTCGCAGGCGGGTTGTGTTTAAATGCCAAAGATGGATCAATACATTGGAGCCACCCTTAAACGCAAGTATAAGCGACGACGTTTGAAAATTGACAAACTTATACTGACCAAAACATTAAACTAAAGTTCGCATATTTGATATGATAATTTATCAATTGCGCATAACAAAAATTTTTGATCTTTGGCCTAGCTCTCAATAGTTGAGCGGAACAAAGTGGGTACTGACGCGCACGTGGTCTGTCTGATGCGTAGTATCATCTCGACAAAACGTTATATCCGATGTGTTGTTCTATATATTACGGCATATCTGGCGGAAGCATTCTGTCGTACCGTCACCACGCATTACAATAGTATTTAATTAATTCTGGGCTTTGGTTTCGGAGCGGTTTACCAAAGCAATTTGACGATGCCCGTCACGGCTTATATATACGGGCGTACACATTGTTAGGTTGGTATTTATGTTATAATAAGACCAACGTTGTATTTTTCTTTTAATTTTGTAGGTGCGTCCAAGTTTGTTAAGCTATATTTCTGATGCAATATCATCAACAGATTGATGGTAGGCCTGCTAATTTACTATTATCGTATTAGCAAAAAATCGTGCAAAAGGTATCCATTACTTTTATTTGTGTTAGTTTGTAAGAAATAAAAATTAAACTATCCAAAAAATTACACCCTTAATAACAAAAATAGGTTGTATATTTATTGAGTAATACTTTTTAAACAGTATAATAGTAATTTTTAGAATAACGTTCCAGTCTCTACTGATTTGTAGTCATGTCTGAATACAACCAAAAGAAATCCCATACTTATAACCTACATTGTATACAATCTTGTTTAGTCATGTAAGATGTTGAACGTGAAATATACTAGGTAAATATTCATTTTAAAGCACATACGGAGCGCAGTCTTTGATGTAATACTAAAAACTAATATTTTCTTCAAAGCTGCATTGAAACGTAGACTTGAAGGAGAGAAAATGATTTGCATCTAAATGAAAACTGTTGTTTTGGATGAAGATAAAACGATTATTAATTCGAGTTACAATTCTTTATTACTAATACCTAAGGAGTCGTTGGGAAGAACCAATATTTTTATTTTATTAGCTTAATAAATTGCTGAGTTTATATTTAACACCATTTATAATAATAATATCTTTATATTATCATTAAAAAAAATGAGATTGAGAATAGCCTCTTATTTGAAGTCGGTTAAAATTAAGGATTTGTTTCTGCTTTCAACTTTTTTAATACAATTGTAATGCTGGGGTTAATTTGCCTTCGACGTGGTAAGTTGGTATTAATAATCGAATAGGCATAAAAACCTATCGAGCAGGATGAAGAGAAAATATGTTCAAAGAACAGGTAGATAATTAGCTGATGCAATTTCACCGCATCTGGTATAAGAAATGTTTGAGTCAAGCTGTCATTAAGTTGCGTGCACGCAGGATCGATGCAATTACCACGGATGACGTAACATGAAACAAATAAGCATCACGTTGTATCTGCAAAGGAATATTGACATTCGAGACACATGATTTTGACATCAGAGTGACTATTATAGGTGTGTACAGGTGCCGTCAAAAGCTATAAGCGCTGACCTTGAGTACCTAGACATTTTATTACTGTCTGTCTTGGTATATAAGGCGTAACGCGAATGAAATACATACCCTCACTATTTTAGAGTACCTACTTAATGCGATTTGCCACGTGACTTCCCGTAGAAATTAGTTTTGAAGATTCAAAAACAATGAAATACTTTATTTATAAAAAACAGTCTTCCTAAGTCTAAAAGTAATTGAAAAAATTTTATTCCTTTGTATTATTATAATAATAATAGCAATTATTTTGACAGCGAACAATTATATTTCAAATGCAGACAAGTTTTATTATTCTGCAGAATCTAGATACGTCACTAACCGACGAAAACGTGAGAGTCCACATTAAAATTTTGGACATTGCTTTAACATTACATGCATTTCGAACACAAAGGTAGATTTTGGTGCACGTGTGAGCAAATTGAAGCGGTAAATTATCTGAACGCTAACATCACACCATATCTGGGTTTGTAGGTGAATCTAAGCAAAACTGTTCTATTGGTTCATTAATGCTTATTAGCAAAAGGTAAAGCAATCAAATACAGATTACAAGGTTTGTGGAGCAGGCGAAATTACATTTAAGGCTTCAACGTGGAGGCTACCCTTTGATGTAGCGTAGAATGTTCATATACGGAGGTTAACGCCTATAATAAGAACTTTTTTTTTTCGTAACAAGTTAAGTTCAATTTCAGTAATGGTCTCACATTATTTCGGTTCTTCTTATAACTTTACGGGGTTGTTATCGAATTGTTTAATGGGAGAAGGAAAAATATTTTTTCCTCCTTCCCAACTAAGGTCCCGTCAGGAGTTAGGAGCGTTTGAATGCGCATTTTATGAGTCTGTCTCTGTCTTTATGTAGGGCGCGAGGCGAATAAAACATGCACAGTATCCCAACTATATTCGATACGCGTTCATAACTCAAAGTTCAAAATACTATACTATCATCGGTTTAAGGAGCGCGAATTAACAACTTCTGGGCTTTGTCGTACTATAAAATTAAACGACAAAGCTAAGTTCTAAAATACGAGCTGCTTAAAAACGATCATAGCTGGCCCCTGTACTGCTTTTACAATATAAAAGTGTCTTATGGCGGGTATACTTCAACAATGCTCTCAGTGCAGTCCGCAACAAGAGTTGATTTCACAACCCCTAATAGACGATAAAGCATCGATTTCCTCACAAAGGGAGGTTAGTAGCGCAACAGCCGCCCCTTTTCAATAAAAATCACATTTTCTTTCACATGTTGGGTGTTGGTGCCTTGGTAACATTCATGGCGGAGTTTAGTGACTTCCGAAGTAGCAGGTTATCAGACGGGGTGGTGGGGTGTGCGGGGAGGGTGGGAGGGGGAGGGTAAAGCTGGATGCTGGTGCCCGGTGGTGGGTACTCGCCCCCGCATTCGCGACCCGACGCTCGCTCGGCGCGCTCGACCGCGCTACTATTCGCGGACTCTCCTCATTACCGATTTATTACGCGTCGGTTTTTCTTTATTTATTTATTTGCGCGACATATTCGAAAGACTCTTTGTGCTGCGAAAGGTTTGTTGTGACAATTGAAAGTGACGGTGTGATATTTACAGTTCCTTGTGTTAAATCTTTATTATTAAAAAAATATTATGTTTTAAAGAAAATTTACCAGTATTCACATTTATAACTTATGTTTAATAATGTACCTAGATATCTGACGACTTGACAATATGTTAAACCCGGCAATGTAAGACTCTCTTATCGATTAATAGATGTCCACTTATAGATCTAGTTCATCATAAGTACTTAACCAGTATAGTGACGTTAAACCCTAGATAAACATCAAACTGTATATTTCCATGCATTAACAAAAGAAACAGACGTCATGTGATTCTTATAATCGCATTTCAATAGTAACTTTATTAATTTTAAAAGGATTTTTTTTGTATCATTCAGAAAACTTTAAATTATTGACAGTTTTACCTCCGTTAAATCTTTTTCGAAAGAAATAAAACGATAATTCCAGTGAAATATAAAGCGTCGAAAATAAAGGAGATACTTAGATACACCTTTTATGATACAGGTGTGGGTCATCCCTAGGGGTCGCGCACAAATCAGGGATTATACACCCGAGCATTAACCTTAGAAAATAAAAAATACGTAAGTACAGGGGATAAAATTCCAGCAGAACCTCAATGCTTAGATGCCTACTCTCTTTATTACAAAACAAAGATTAAGAAAATCCTAGAAAATACTAAGAAAAGAGCCGTAGTGTCCATGGGGTTTGAGCAGTCGCCTACTAAGCAAACGAAGGTTCAAAAGTTTTGTAAGACTACTGCTAGAATTTTGATCGCTTGTACCCTAAAGATTGAATAATGCCACTAAAAATATATACGGTCAAATTGAGAAACCTTCTCTTTTTTTGAAGTTGGATAAAAGTAAAATAGAAGTTGTTTTTATTCCAGAGTTAAATACAATTTTCTAAAAATACAATGTAGAACCAGCCACTGATTAAACAAACTTTATAGCATTCCATTAGGTAATTTCGTCCCAAAGGATTTTAGCACCATTTTTCTGTGTATTTATTAGTTCTACAATTTAGTCTGCCTCATTGGTCTAGTGGTCGTAAACGCTACTGTGACACACAAGGTTCTGGGTTTGATCCCCGGGTCAGGCAAAGCGTTATTGGGTTTTCCATCTGAAATTTCTCAGTAGCAGCTCGGAGTCTGGATTAGCGCCTGTTTAGTGACAATACACTTGCCCTCTATAACTGACTTAAACATAACTGGCGAAATGTGGGTGTTATATAAGTACACCTCTGCCTGCCGGAATACAGGCGTGAGCATGTGTTTGCATATGTACCTACCTATATAATTTTACAATAATAGTGCCGGCTATTCTGTTCTGTTGAACTCATATAGGTCTGTTAGACTTAAATGGTATATCGCATGGGACAAAGTCAAAACCTTCTTTGTCTTACATCTTTGCTCCACGAGAGGGTTCAACTAGAGTTTATATCAGCACTAGCTATTACCTGAGACTTATTCCGCTAAATGATTTTCGAAATACTCTATGTCTGTCTTTATGATTAAATATATCTAAGTATTTGTATTTCGGCTTACAGCAAAAAACTGAACAGACGATAGATATTTTATATAAGTACAAGATAGTACAAAGTTAAGTTTATTTTTAATGTGTCAATGCTCTCTATATGCAACGATAACTGACAAGACACTTTTACTAATAGGGATAGTATGAAGAAACAGTCATGTTTTATTGATTAATGATGACTAGCGGACGTCACACGGTGTCATCCGCGTAGTTCCCGTTTCCGTGGGAGTAGGGAGATAAAATATAGCCTTTATTAATCAGTGATAATGTACCATTCAAATGGTGAAATAATTATTAAAATCGGTTCAGTTAGCATACGTATTCCTCATTATTATTAATGTGATTAGGTATACTTGATACCAACATTCATTAGCAGAGCTCTCGGTACAAATACGAGTAAGCTAGCTTCGTAGAGCACATAATTTTGTAGAGTTATAGAAACGGATTGTGTATCTATACATATTCATTAATTAGTTAAATAATTACTTTCAATAATATTCTTAATGTAGTTAAACAAACACAGGTATTGGGCCCAAAAGCAACAGGTCAAATTTCGTTACCATCAGTAGAAAATGTCTTCTGCCGTAAAGGCATACTTTATGGATCCGTACACTACAAGTCACTTTAGGTATGGAATGAATAAGTACTACGTTTTTAATTATATGCCAGTTGGACGTAACGTAACGCAATGATAGCACGTAAGTTCAAAATGTCAAGAAACCTAAATGTCATTTGCATGATGACAGTTGTTTTTGTCCTGTTCTAACTTAAGTGTGCAGAATATATTTGTTTCACCTGTCTGAAGTTAGTATGCTCTAAGTAGTGTTTTTCGACTTCTAGCTATTCCATAATATATATAAGGATATAAATAAATGACAAGTAATTGAAAATTGGAAGCCAAATAACCAACCAATATCAGTCAGTTAAATCTGTCCGTCGTATTTTCTGCCGTTTTTATCTGATCATTGAAAAATCGGCCCTTAATCAATTTGTATAACATACTATGACACTACTCATCCCGTTTGCAATGGTCAACAATGTTGGCGTTCTAGTACAGTACATGGCAAAAAACATTGAAGCACGCTTTCGATCCGTCTCAACGGAGCCTGGCAAGCAAGTTTCTCTCTAGAGTCTAGGATGATAGCGTTGGTACAGATGCGTGCAAAATTTTCCTTATCTTTCTCTTATTAAGGACGTTTATTTTAATAGCATACATGTTATGAATAAGATTGCATGGCCCAGTTTATTTGACCAAAGGTCTTAGATAAACTTCAATGTCATTATTAACTAACTTTGAACACAAATATAGAATATACTAACAGTGTTATCTTATGAGTTGTATTTACGTCTATATTATTATGTGACTTTTTTCGGCACCTACATTTGTTTGTGTTAATGAATTCGTTTTCAATACTGGTCATCATTCAAAGTCTCCTCATTAAACATGCACCAGCCAAAATATTGTCACTGTATAACGTTAACTGTTTAACTATAATACAATTGTAAATACAGTATTATCGCTAGGAGGACAGATTCCAAATTAAGCTTTAAAAGAAGAAACGATTATTTAATGTTTTGGAAAAGCAACGATACCTACCGTCAATTTATAAAATGTCAAAGCCAAAGCAATTCTGAAAGCGACTGTATAAATCGGTCATTTGAAGTGCATGTGTATTATAAACAAGAAAAGTGCTTCCATGAAACACGCGAGTGCAAACCTAATCTGGATTAACAACTTTCTTGACTACTGTACGCTCGCCTCAAGTTCCACATCAAACGTGACGCTTGACATCAATTAAAAAAGGAGATAAACAAAAGTAGGTAAACTAAAATCGACATTAAAGAAATAGTAATTAAGACTTATAATCTATGTGTAACAGAGATTGCAATTTTACGTAAGTGTTACGTAATAGGATTTTAGCAATTTAATAAGGATTGATGCGGATAGGGTTTTTTATTGCAGCTGTAGAACTGCGTTTATTTCTAATTGGGCACATGGGATAGGCAGGTTGGGGGACATATGGGGTGGGTATTCCTATATTTTGATTATTAAACCAATTAAAATTGTACAAATATATAATTGAAAAGTGCAATTGCTGAGTGTAAGGCACTCATCTTAGAGTTCTACTCAGAAAAAGCAGCCGTTCGAGCCAGTAGTAATATTTATGATCTAATCATGTTGTTCTGTCGATTCTAAACTTATCAAATACATCTAATTTGAGATCTAGAAAATTTGCTTCATTGCATCATACATTGTTTGTAGACGGTTTCAAGTAAGGAAATATTCCAATTCGGACAGAATTCATTCCATCTCGAATCTGGGCGATAGGAAAAGTTTTAATTTTGTTACTTTAGGTTGTCGTCGACAATGCCCGGGGCAGTTCAACTGGAACATTCTGTCGTTATCTAAATTGTTAGAACAAGCTAGAATTTGTACGGTAATTATTTTAATAGGTTAGCTAAGTCACTCGATATTTTGGACGTACACGATACACAAAGGAAACTTCGTAGAAGTTATTATGTCTGTTGTAGCTTGATGGATCATTATTTTGGAGATACATAGTAAGCGGGGAGGAGCTCGTGGCACAGTTGCTATTGCGCATATCATTCGATCAGCGAAGTTAAGCAACCATACGCCTAGCCAGTAGTCCCGGTTGCCAATTTAACATCTTTGGCAATCGTTACAGGTCAGTCGGAGGCCTAAAAATAATCTGACAACTGGTTTAACCCAGATCACAGATTTTCCTCCTAAATGGGGTTGCGAAGGTCAGATGGCAGTCGCTTCGTATAAAAATCAGGTGATCAGCCACATCGGGTTGAATCAAGTGCCGACCCCAACAATGTATGGGATAAGGCCAGGGAGATGATGGCATAGTAAGCGGGGCCTTAAGTAAATCTTATGTACAGTGATTTCACACCACGTGCAAGGTGGTCGGAGAAAACCTGCATGTGTCTGAAAAGTATTTCAAAGACATATTGTATAGTGCTTGAGACGGTGGTAGACTCATCTGTCACGTTGGCATTTAATCATCTTTGGTGAAAAGTGGGTATTGTTCTTACAATACCCCTTCGGGGATATGTGTGTACATAGTAAGCATCCCAGAGGAATAGCTGACATGGTCAAAAGGAAAATCATACATAGATATATTTGCATATTGTAGGAAAATTTGTGTGCCCTTTAGGTAGTCGGCCTTTGTGACCTCTGCTAGGCATTAAGGGTTACAAAGGGCGAAGGACAGAGACAGTAAACAGATAATTTTGCGAAACGGAATCTTCTGCTAACACCACGATATCATACCTTCATACCTATCTACTTACCTACTAACTTCTTTAATAGCAAGGAGTAATTTGTCCTTTCGGAGGTACTGAATTAAGAGTATTTTTCAGGAATTTTATTCAAAAATCCTGCTAGTATTTTCATTTCTTAAAAAGACAAGATAAAAATATTTATAATAAGTAGAATATAACAATTATATTTGGGTTCAAACTATTGTTATTAAATGCCATGTGATTTACGTATATATATATATATATCACAAATATTAGCTGGTGCTTGCGATTTCGGACAATTTACACAATGTTTTTATGAACTAAAAGCTTATGTGTTATTCTGATGTATATATATACTCACAAACTTTCACGTTTATAATATTAGTAGAATTAAGCGTTATTCAATATATATACATAATAACAATAAAATAAGCGTAGCGACCGTGGTGGGGAATACATCTTAAAGTTGGCTCAAGTTGGTCTGAAAGTCAACCTATTTAGTGAACTCTTGACATTGTCAACGACCCGTTAATAATGGTGTCTTAAGTATTAATTCACTGTTTATTTGCTTGGCTTCACCTTAAATTCTTATTATCTTTACACTACGGCCACAAAATAAAAAGCCGTACGCGCTGAATCTTGTCTGGTTCTATATGTATAAGTACAACGTAACATTCTCCTCGCGCTTGTGCTAATAGAAGCGATACAAAGTGTGTGGAAATGACATAAATGAGGCACATGACATGTTATTCCCATACATTTTAATAATTCCCGCTAATATGAAGCGCGAGGATAATGCTACTTTGTCTAGGCCTCCTGATGTAGAACTTTGTTTCGTGCTAAATCTGCCAAATAATATGTCAAATAATATGCCAAAGCATAGGATTATATTAAGTAACTAGCTGTGCCCCGCCTAGACTAAATTTCGAGTGTGGCCCGCGGAACCCCGACTCTTTTTTTAATAAAAGTAACCTAAGTTACTCCTTGAAATATAAGCTATATTAGACACACAGACAGGCAAACCGACAAACAAACAGACAGACGTACTGCTAGACAAAGATAAAATTTAAAAAATTAATTTTAATTTCATTACCTTATACACTTTCAGTGCAAAATGAAAAGCTTGTTATTTTGAAATTACATACAGACACTTAAATTTTATTTATCTGTACAGATATAGCTTTTCAATTGATATAGAGTGGAAACGTTTAAAAGCAGTCGCCATACAAACCAAAGTAAAAAAAATAAAGGTTAAAAAAATTATGTAAATGACAATACGAGCTAAGAGCGCAATGCGAAAATAATGGGGATAAAATAATGAATAAATAACTCGTGCTTTCATTCAGAGACAGACTCGTAAAATAACTATAGGCTTTCAAGGTATTAATACCAAAATAATCGAATCACAATTTATATCTTCGAAACGATACCGTCGCGTAGGGTTGGCAAACCTTTAGTTTGATTCCAGCCAAGTGAGAATTTACAGCAAAAGTGCGTATCCGAAGACTGATGGGTGTGAATTTGACAAAGGTTGTTAATTATATGGTTGTCAGCTCAAGTCTCAATCTCCTTGCGGCACCAAGGAAAATTACGTACCCATGCCTCGTTTAACACACGTACTCTTTAATGATGTCGTAAAGAAGGAAAATTTAAAGGTTAGGATGGCCCTTTCTTTATGTCGATTTTCTTCGCTTATACTTGAATAATTATGAACACAAAATGGTACGGTTACATAAATGTAACGGTTTATAAAGATTTAAATTGTATTGATTGTAAATCTAGCGACCCTAAATTTTATAAGACTATTAAAAACATATATTTTTCTTTGAATATAATATATAATTAGATTTCCTATAAACTCCCACATGTCAATAGAAACTGTATCAAGATCTTCAACAAAGGGCAAGATAATTTGTATCGAAAGGACGACTTGAATTTTATACTTTTTAAAGATTAGTTAGTTAAGTAATCTTAACTAACTACTTAGAAATTATGAAATATGAGCCTAAAATGTTACTATACATGGTGTTACATGGTGCTTGCACCATACATAATATTTAGTCGCCGTTAAAAATACTGAAATCATAGAAACTAGGAAAAAACATCTTAAAGAAGTTACATAATACGTTGGATACGAACTACCAAATGTGATTTGATATAAGTAGTAATATATAGGTAACTTATACTTATAGGTATATTACTTGACTTAAGCGCCAAATGCGTAAGTAAAAGTTGGAAACATATCATAAGTGCTTACATATTTTTTACTTCTATCATTACAAATGGAAAAGTTGGAAGTCTTTATGTCCTTCGACAGCTTTTAGTTTTATACGTAAGGTACTTAATTACTTACCATATATTAGAGAGGCACTCATAAAACTATCTAAGTAAATACTTACTACATTTGAAGATGACAAACTTTCATATGGACCTATATACAGTTTTAATTAAGCCTTTTTATTTTCTTGAAACAAAAATAAAAACTAGTATGGGTTGATGGAATCTGTAATAAATAGCGGGTACTTGAAAAATGGCTATTACAATGAAATATTATAAACCGACCTACTTCAAAGCGGGCTTTATTAATTGTATTCTGAGTACGATCAATCTGATTTCGACAGTCTTCTAACATAGAAGTTGAAATAGAATAATATAACTGTGTAGTTGAAGGCCCGTTAAAGTTTTTGGTAATTAATATTCTGCCACAAAATAAAAGATACAGAAGGTCAGTTTTCATTTCTTGAATGTAATATGCGGTAGAATGTATAATCCTGTATAATCATGTCGTTCTGAAGATTTGGAAGTACTTTGTTAAAATTCTAAGCAAATAAAGATATTTTGAATATTGATTCACACGAACACAAATATTTTATTACGACTCAAAATAGCTAAATTTGGTAGAAACTGGGCGAAGGCGAGGTGTTTAAAAAATCGTAAATAATTGCAGCCGGTTAAATAATCAATCAAGTTCATCGAATCTAGTGTTCAACGAGTGTCAACTACGTAGAACACGCTGCAATCGATACTGAATGAAAATAATCACGATTTGTTTAGATTTTTGGACAATAGTTACGTCTCGCTATCGCCTATCGCTAATTCGAGTTTCTCGTACGCACGCGTCTTTTTGCGTGGGCGACGATTTTCAACCATTTTAGGATAGTCGCCCTTCTATCACCTTTTTATTTAGTGCCCTATTTGTCCGTTTACATGAAATCAATAGGGATTGAAATCGCGTGCTCTTTTTGTTCGTAAATTCATTCAGGAATAAAGCTTGATTTTATGTTCTCCAAATCATCTTTGAATATGCAAATCAGGGGTTTGTTTCGGTTTAAGTGACAATGAGATGTATTTCAGTTATCCATTTCTTCAACTTTATAGCATTAAATGAATCAACGTACAAGCATAAACTTTATATCTGTAGTAGTAATATATAAATCTATGTTCTGCATTTATAATAAAACTATGGCGTATCTACATACAATATTCTTTGAGTATTGGGGAATACTACTTATATTATCTTTAAAAACATATAACGTGTGATTAAATACTTAAATATTGATTTGTATTGTTTTCAAAGAGGGTCCATGAATAGTATGGTGGCGCTTGGGTTCCGCACTAGAAAAATGATAGGGAAACACTGATCTATCTAGAAGGGCCTTCGAGTTAAGTTTGATATCGAGTTCAATTCGGCAGAGTTTGATTTACCTTTCGTATTCAGCACCTATTGCCTACACGCACGTAAAAGTTCTCCTATTTGACGGTAATATGCGACTGTATGAAACAAGTTTTTCATATAAAACTTGATAATAAGTTTATAGATACTTTTTATTTCTTAACAGAGAGCAGATTTGCTTCCAAATTTAGGCATTTCTTAATATGCTTCAGAAGTTCGTGAATATGAGAGGACCGTAATAAGATATAACTATATTACTTTAAGATAAGATTATAATAAGATTGCCAAGACATTATACTGGAGATTGTGAAGTATTTCTCTTCTGAAGCTTATCAGAAAAGTTACACTATAATCTCAGTCGATCCATCATATTCCCTTTGTAATAATAAAATATTTCCAATCAAAGTAAAGGTCTACCCACATACCAAACTCAGCTTACACAAACTGTAATCCTGCTAAAACAGATACCTACGGTCCTAAAACATTCTCGGCTAATTATTAATTAATAGGTTTACAAGGTAGGTCAGAGGAAACCACCAAAACCTAGCTCATACGCGAGCAATGAATAATGTATTCACTAATGTGTTTCTCGGTATCACTCCCATTTAGCATCTATGAACGAACAACATGAAGGCACCTCTAAGTTACACAGAACAAAGAGAACGGACTAGATAAATAAAATTGAAGTGTCTGTTTGTAATTCTCACATAACAGTTTTTTTACTAAATGCATATAAAATACGGTACTCACTACTGACATAAAAAGCCATTTGTAATTTTTTTTTTCAGTCAGTCTGTCTGTTCCGGCTTATCTCCAAAACAGCTGGACTGAATTTACTAGGACTTTCACTGGCAGACAGCTAATGCTACAAGGAAGTAACATATGCTACTTATATTTAAGAAAACATTAGAGTATCGCGGGTCATCCATGATTAACTCTACGCGGGTAAAACCGCAAGAAACACATACATCTTGTTTGTATCATACAGCTTGTTTGTACCTAAAGTTGTATCTAAAGGTACTATCTTAATTAAATTACACATGAGCCTAAACTTATCACGTGATTCAGAGAGAAACTCTAATTATTATTAACAAATATTGCTCTGCTATACAACTGAGGGAAATTTTAAAGCTATTAATTTATGTAACAGTTCGCTTTACGATCACGGCACTTTAATCAGGTAGGACTGTCCGTTAGTCGACGATTTGTAATGTAGGATTTAGTTACCTAATCCTATGCTTCAGAGTTTAGATTAATTACTTCCATTATACAGATATATTTTTAGAATAGGAGGTACTTAACTACATTACAATTTTGGGATATTACAGAAATAAACAGATAATAACTACTAATGGTTATTATGTGTTTAAAACACCAGCTGATTCTCCTTGAAGGTACTAAGATTGCCTTCATTTGTTCATTCTTAGTAGGTAGTGTAAGGTAGAGTAGTAGAGATTGCTCTAGCGATAGGAACGCATTTTTTTAACATTATTTATTATTTTATTATAAACTAGCAGTCCCTAAGCGCGGGTTAAACCGCGTAGACTTTATTGTGTTTTGTGTTATCGACGGGAACGGAATGAAACGTATGTTCTTCTCCTGGTTCTAAGCTACCTCCCCACCAATTTTCTGTCAAATTGGTTCATTCGTTCTTGAGTTATAAGTATTGTAGCTAACACGACTTTTAACAAGAATTTTTTTTTTTTTATATTTTTATATATATATATATATATATATATATATTTGTTTGTTCCCAATTTCGTGTGTAATAAATCATATTGTACTGTTTATACACTTAAAAAATACTGAGATTATATTTTGTATATTATATTGTTTCAAATCGAATAGTCTGAATGTTTACTAGTCTAACGAAGCTTTCCAGATTTCATACGACCCGATAGTCTGATATGATCGCCCAGTATTATCGCATAATAAACGTAGGAAAAGGATATATCGATTTCAATGTATGTATGTAAACAATATCGTGTTCTCATTTTCCGCAGCAAGGATAAACGAGTGCATCAGTAGCGCAGGATACGAGGGCCCTAATTGCTAGTTGCCATCGTTACTCCCCCGTGAGCTCGTAACAACATCCGCGTAAACTCTCCATACAGTGGTACCATACATGAAAGGAAAAGTTTTACTTAACATTAATGGCAATCTGTAATTGAATAACCGGCTTTGTTACGGGGTTAATTATACCTTGAATCTATTATTAGATTCAATAGATTACAGTAGTATTACAATAGAATACAAGAATAATAGATTCAAGGTATAATTAACCCCGTCTGTAGCAATGCCTTGCCATTATTGAATTATATTTTAGGGCCAATGTGATCGAAATAGCAATATTACCTACCTATCAATTCAATCTAGACGTAGAAAAAGTAGCTAGTTCATCCCGAAAATTGTATCACTACACTTTCCCAGAAGTATCCTCGATGGAGTAGAAAGAGGTGCTAGAAAACTTTATTTTATTCACCGAAGATAAATAGGTGCCAACGTGAGGGTTACCGAGTCTATCGCCGTCTCAGACAACAAAAGTCTTTGAATTTCTTCCCAGATAAGTGTCCTTACAATTTTTTTTAATTAATGTCAAAGAGACAATCTCGTAAATGATAGTAAAAATCGAATGATATCCGCATATAAATATTATCAAAGTTACCGTGTGTAGTATAGTACCGTAGCATATAGCTTGTAATAACAGTCACCAAGCGCTGATAACCATTTAAAGACTCTTCACACCCTTGTTAAAAATCATTTTGATAGTTGTGTCACAAAATTAATTTCTCAAACTGAACGATGGACACACAATGCGAATCAATTAATCACGTCACCATTAGTAACATAATCACTGACCCGTTTTAGTCCCGAATCGTAAATTACATAGTATCACGTGGTTTGGAATCACGACATGAGTGACGAAATTTATTGCGGCTGGTGAAAAGGAAAATTAGTTCGAACGAACGAGTCGCGCCGACCGTGGGTAGGATTCATGATAGTCATTCCCCCTTTCCGGAATCTATCTACATACCACACCAGATTATTGTAAAACTATACGGTCATAGGTAAACATTTGCTCGAATCTCTTCTGGATTTTCTTAGGAATGGAGTTACTAAGGAAACATTATCTTGTACGTTCATAATAAAACTACTTATCCTGACTGAATGATTCATACACGTAGGGATTTAGTAGAACCGCAGTTCTTAGAAAGAGCCTTTGAAGATTATATTGGGTAGAGCCGAACTAAGAAATATTTACTGAAATCATACTTCTAACAGATTTGAACAGAGATAAAAGTTTTTATCTCAAATAAAATTTTTTGTCGAACATAATTAGTATTTGATTTAATATATTATTTAATAAACAAAAATGTCTCGTTTTTTAAATTAATTAGAGGTTTTTAATAAGACGTAAAAAGTTCCCGAATTTCTTTAGACTTAGTTTCAAATAAGAAGCGATATCTACAGAAATTCAAAAAGCAAAAATGGAAGACGTTTTTCTAACACACAACTAATACAGGGAATATACATTTTAATACTGTTATCTTCTTAGATTCACCAATGTATTAGGCTACATCTGATGTAGGGACCCTGAAGTTATTACAAAACGTTTTAGTAACAAGGCAAATGGGGATTCCAAAGCTATTTATCCCTTCAAAATAGCAATTTACAGTAAAATAGTTTTAAACAACTGCACTAACTAACACACCGCGAGATTTACTGACTATCTACTAACAAAATAAGGACCAGAGTAATATTTTATACCAACCCATGAAAGTTTCGGATAGCGACCTTCGTGAGAGAAGGGGTCAAGAGGATTATCCCTCAAAGCCCAAAATAAAAAAAACACCAAAGGTAAGATACAACAGCATAGGTACTGTGGCGAGCGACCCCCGACTTGGGTCCCTAGCTCTCCGGGACGCTTAGCGTAATTATTCTTTAAATGCTATCTATCCTTTGGGTTAATTAAAGTACCATCTATTGTTTGGACACAATATAAGATTGCAGAACAGCATATTTGAGGATATTCTAGTTTAGTTGGCGTGTGGACGACCTATATATAGTGCGGACAATAAATGCACATTAAGTTTATGTGACAATGATTTAATCTACAAGTTATGCATCCTCTTGATGAGACGTGGGAACATTATTTAGTTACCTACATCTATTCAATATTTCAGTAAAAATCGGTTCTATAGTTTAGCCGTGAAAGGTTACAGACACACAGACAAACTAAATATTTACACACAACATAGTGCCATATACATACAGAACGTAGAAATAAGTCTGGCCGTATTCTGTGGCGTCACATCTCAGTTAAAGCGTCCTGCCCTAAACCCCCTTCGGCTGCTAGCTACTGTAATACTATATGGTTGAGTAAATGCGACATACCTCGACATAAGTAGCAAGCTGCCCATCTGTTACCTTTATATTTTGTCCGCAAAGTGCCTGCTTAATACGGGTCGCTGTCACAGTAGGTTTTGTAACTCAGCTTTGGTAGCGCTCGTTAGAGTTGCTTACTTAACCTTTGTTACACGTTTGCATGATATGTAGACTGATTGTGACTTGTGACACATTTTCATCATTTTCACTTTTAATAAATAATTACGCTATAACATTATCATCCCAAGGGCAGTTAATGTCAGAAATATGTAACGTTAGTTATGTCTAATGAGTCTCCGCTTTTACATTTGTTTTAATTTTTATATGACGAAAAATTTAAACTTTTAACTTTGCTAGGAACTGTAAATATCCACAAAATGTCAAATATTGTCCGAATGGCAAGTTTGACAATACTTTTAATGATTGTAGAAAGTTTAAACACCTATTTTGTAGTGGTAGGCGATCACGAATGGTAAAGACATTCTAGAATACAGTGTGTATATAAAAACTTAGTGAAAACGTGACCAAAATGGCGTATCGTTGGATTATTTGGCTGTCGACTGTCGCTGTTCTGGCGAGTGCGGAGGCATCGATCTACGACGACGATTATGATACTTACACGAAGGTTTACGACTACAAGACTGCAGGTAACACTTACAAATTAAATTATTGTTTATGAGTAATCCATAACCATGCTTGAGATTTAACACTATTTTTCAAAAGAAAATGCCATAGCCCAATGCCTCAACCCCTTACATTTTCCTTGATTAAATTTAGGTAAGGTCTTCGCTATGTCACATTGAAGACTTGAATATTAATTAATTACAGTACGAATTGGTAATGTAAGTGACGAATGAGTATAATAAACATTTCGCAATCTAACTTCTAACAGAAACAATCACAACCAAATCATTTTTTCGCATTCAGACACCTTCCAATCTTTCTCGAGAATATAATTAATGTGCAGACACGGGCCTCTACAGTTTTATTGCAGAGACAAATTATAATTCGCCCAATTCGATTGTAGCAGTTATGCTACTCGATTGAAGTGAACGACGTCCTCTCGAATTGAGTTTTGTAGCACTTTGAAGTAATGCCATTTGATACCTACTAACTAGATTGGCGCCAATATCGCAGCTCAATGGAGAGGGACACTTCAAATTTGTAGTTGGATATTGAATAAGATCTAGTCTAGAAATAATATCTCTTTGCGAATACTTATTTCATTAATACAACGAGTAAGGCTTGAACTAAAATAGAGAATGTGAAGAATAATGCCTTGTATGAAATGTGGTTTATTAAGATGGTCTTTGTTAAATATTACTGCCTCGTTGTTCTACTGGTCGCAAGCGCTACTGGGGAACACGAGGTCTTTGGTTCGATTCCCGGGACCAAATAGTAATTGGGGCCTGAATTAATTTGGTTGAAAACATTTTAATACTATTGGAAATTAAGTAGTTATTTATGCATTACAGGTAAGGTAATAATGTGCAATTGACATACGTTTATGTTTATGTACTGAGTCATTACATTATCTCGATTAATTAAATTGAAATAATTAAAATAATATTATGTTAAGATTTTGATTAGGTGCCCATGCTATTCAAAATCTTAAGAATATGCTTCTAGCGTAGCTTTCGTAGAGTGCTACGAATACAAACGCACGATTTGTGCAAAAGCAATCACGCTCTCGCTCGAACTAGAACTATTAGTAGCAACTCAATTTGGCTTAGATGGGTCAACTTAGCATCGATAACCGGCTAGGTACGTGTTGTTGTCCACGTTAGCTCCTGGGATTATGGACAAAGCTAGCAATATGTAGGACGAGAGCGCACACTAGTAACATGTGCAAGAGCCCCTTTAGTACGGCCGAAAACTCGCTCGAAAGCTCCCAGTTACGCCGATAACGAATGCACTCATCGCCCTCGCTTGCAAGTAAGGCCCGGTAATACAATTTCCCGGTGCTCTGGCGCCATTGCCATCTTGGGGACAATTTGGCCTAATGCTTGTGCATCTTACATTTGCAACGAACTTTGTTTAAAATTATTCCGCTGGAATTGCTTTGTCTGGTTTCGAGGAAATTGAAACTAGCGTCACTTATTGCACTCAAGAAAATTGAAGCTGGTTTGTTTACACGATTTTATGTAGCATTCTTACTAACTGTGTGGAATTAGCACTGCGCGGTCTTCTTATAATTAGAAAGACATTTAGAAAAGGCTTTAAAAGGGCAGGATTTGCTCTTTTTATTAAAAGGCATGTAAGCCACATTAAGATAAATAAGAATACATTAATAACCTATGCAAAAACACGTCGTAATTTTGCTCAAATGTGTTAAAAAGGATAAACCAACAAAAACACATTCGCATTTATAATATTAAGTAGTGTATTTCAAAGTAGATTATTTTAGCGCGTAATTTACCTACCGCGTGAGGGCGCGAAGCCCCAAAACTCTTTGTGGTGCCAGACAAAAAATACTAATGGATTAAATTGGCTTCGTTTAGTATGAACACCTTGTATATAACACGTGGATAACGCTCAAAGAAATAGCGTGACGAAAAAATGGGCTCTACGAACTCGTATATAGAATAATAGTCGTGCACAGTTCGTTACGGGGTTCTTTTGAAACATTAAACCCTTGTTCAGACACCTTTATTCTTTGAAGCTACACCATAAAATGGCAAAATATATCGTACTAAATAATAAAGTGTAACCATGTCGGGGGGTCGGAGGCGTGACAGCACATTAATAAAGTTACATCGACCATGCTTACAGCGGACAACTCACTTTTGTATTATAATACTTAGATGCCTAGACGCACTAATAAGACATTGATAAAATGTTTAACTAAAAAAATATCAAGCAAATTTTTTTAAATAATATAGCAAAATTGATCACGAAAAAATTTTTTAAGTAGAAAGTCTTTCTTAAAAATTATTTCGGTCGTCGACGTCGTCAGTAAGTATCAAAGAAATTACGTACTTACTCGAGGAGACTGTGAGTCCAATAGCCTTTAAGCTGATTATCTTATGAATTGAGTAACAAAACGTCCTTACTTAATAAGCTTATTATACCTACGAGCCAAAGACTGAGGTAAGCCAATAAAGAATTGGCACCTGGCTGATAGAACAAAATTGTTTCACAACATCACGTGAAACGCTATTTATTTTTATTGCATTAACGCTTTTTATTTAACTAGCTGTGCCCTGCGGTTTCGCCCGCGTAAATTTAGTTTCATCCTTATTGTCGCGGTACCCACCAATTTTAATAAATAAAAGTAGCCTAAATTACTCCTTCAAACATCAGCTACCTACCAGTGAAAATCCGTCCAGCCATTTCAGAGATTACCCGGAGCAAACAGACAGACAGACAGATAAAAAAAAAAAAATTACTTTTTTATGTCAGTATCGTATATACTTGCATATGCATTTAGTAAGAAGCTGTTATTTTGGAATTAAAAACAGACACCTCTATTTTATTTATCTGTATAGATATAGATGTATAGACTAGCCAAGATTATTATAGCTACCTACAGTACCTTTACGTGCTCACCCCTATTGCACTAGTGTTCGATAATCACGCTTGATTGCGTCCTAACATAACATCTATACATCTATACAGATAAATCAAATTTAAGTGTCTGTTTGTATTTCCAAATTAACACCATTTTACTATACGCACATATGTTAGTACCGTATATACTTTACATACGGTACTAACATAAACAAAAAACAAGTTTTAAATGGTTTTCTCTGTCTTTCTGTCTGTTTGTTCCGGGTAACCTCTGAAACGACTGGACCAATGGCAGATAGCTGGTGTTACAAGGATTAATTTAGACTAAATATAGGTATATTTTTTAAATAGGGGTTCGCGAATATAGCCACCGATGATAACATGAAATAAAGTACCTATACGCGGTTGAAACAGCGGGGCATAGTTAGTACTTATTATAATATGTAAAGAAAAAACACGTCTAATCAGCAATTTGTAAGCCATAGGTGCGATATGATATATAATAGAGAAAAAACTTATTTTCTCTTTTTCTCTATTCTTTTGAGAGACTTTAATTAAGTATGATGAATATGAGCCAATAATTTACGTCTAAGTATCATCCAAATTAATGTGTGTATTAAGGGATCAAAGGAATTCATAGTGTGACTAACTACCAAAGCAATGTCGCTTTGGTTCTTCGTAAAAGGGCAAGGTGAAAGAGCAATTCAATGTTAATTGATTAACAATAGACGACTGGCCAATACGTATTATACTATTATGCATATTGCTACAGATACCTACCTAAACGAAACAAATTACTTTTCAGTTTCGTTCAAACTTTTTAAGGTTACGAGGAGACGATATAGGCATTTAGAAAATATGTCGTAAGTTTCTGTAGAAAGTTATTATTTATTAATACAATAATCTCGAAACACACTTTTTAGACTTGGTTAATTTTCGCTTTAAGAGGACGATATTGGAATTAAGCTGATACATCAATTTATTATGTATAAAAATGAAATGAGTTTTTCTTAAATAAGCTACCCATAGGTTGGTAGTATACCTGTGTATATTCAAACAGTATAAATTAAAATCACCCTTAAAAACCGAGAATGAATAAAAAGCAACATATCTTCATATCACCGATGATCGAAAAATGGAGGGCTTCAGAAGCAATTTCGCGGACGACAATTTTTGTCACCATTTCACGTCAGAGTTATTTCATTCGTGGGGAAGATATCTAAGAATAGCTTATCGAACTGTCACAGATGCACAGGCCTCAATACTCGAGACATTTATAGCTTTTCCATTGTTCATTCCAACAGCTAATGGAGTTTGGTACAAAAGTATCGTGCCTATTTAAATTAAGAAGAAATTCTTACCGTACGAACCAATATTCATTATCATCACGCTGGCCTTATCCCTTAAATTGTTGGCACTCGATCTAACACGATGAGACTATCACAAAGGACTCGGTCACATACGTGATGGGAGAGCAGCGTTCATCAGTCGGACAAAAATTTTTTTTAGACCTACACCTAGCTTGTAAGCTAGGTTTAAATATTTATATATGAATAAAAACATTAGTGTTTCTTAAGTTTTTCTATAAGGTATACGCGGGCCATCATCTAAATTGAAGGATATTCTCCAAAATTCCATACAAGGAAAGACAGCCACACTAACCGAGTCAACTATCGATATTAATATAGACTATCGTCTACTCTATGAAGCAGTATCAATGAGGTAAATGAGACTGCGATATTATGCGGATTATCCGTGGCTAATAATAGCGCGTGCTTTTAAATATCTGAGATATTAGGTGAGGTGGATAATTTCGTATCGAAGATCCATAAGTAAGTAACTCTCGAAGGTATCGATTCCAAAGATAATAATTTATCGATATTAATTACATTAGATAGCTAATGTTTGCAGATTTGGAACCTACTTGAAGAAATGCTTATGAATACCTTAGGCACTTGAATAACTCCATATAGAGTATATCTCAACAGGGTGTACTCATAACCTCGAACGGAATATTACGAATTCTAAGGAGTTATTAATCAAACGGTTGGCGAAGGTATTTCCTTGCCAACATTTTGATCACAAATTTCAGCAGATTGTTAACCTAACATCGCATCTTTTCTTACATTACGAAAAGGGAAAAATCTCCGGTTGAAATGATTTAAACAAGATGTAAAATATACTAACACTTGTTTATTCAGTCTCTAGAGAATTGCTTAAGTAAGCCTTCAGGCCAATGTTGGGAAAATCATTCCGAAAAAGAAGCATTATTTTGCTAAGAATTCAGGAGTATCCTTACTTACCAATAGATAACATCACGCCGAGTCACCAATAGGGATTTTCTCTTATCGTTCCTTCACATTAATCAATCTCTTCAAGCATGGCCGTCGGTATCAATAGGTATCTACTCTTCCCGTTCCCATTTTTTTATGCTCTTGTTTTTGCTAATGTCGCTCAAAACCTCACTTTAACATAAAGTGACTTAGAATGTCCATATTTTCTATTCCAGGTGAGTATAACAGTGTTTTATTATTGCCAAGTAAATCTCGTGTAAAGCGCTAAAGTGCTGTGGTGGCCTCGGGGTTAGAGCAGTCGCCTGCTACGCAAGCGACGCAAGTTCGAATCCCCGCGGGGCCTGTACCTATGAGTTTTTCTCGAAACTTATGTACAGTGATTTCACACCACGTGCTTTACGGTGAAGGAAAACATCGTGAGGAAACCTGCATAAGTCTGTATAGTGTAATTCAAAGACGTATGTATAGTGTCTGAGGCGGCGATCGACTCATCCTTTGTCACTTAATCATATTCTGTGAAGTGTGGATGTTGAAAATTACAACACCTCTGCCTACCCCTTCGGGGAATACAGGCGTGAGCATATGTATGTATGTATGCGTTAAAGATAAATTTTGTGTTAAGTGCGTACCTAAGTAGCAAACTAGGATTGAACCAGTGAGTAAGTAGAAGCTTGTATTAACATTCCTTGGGCAATAATGTGTTACACTTTGAGCGTTTCACTCGAGCAAATGGCCTCGCTCCGCCGGGAATATAGGTATTCTGTTACCAAGACTAGCTCCATAACAACATTTTCTCGATACGATACCTCTGCACAATGATATTGCTCTTCAAAAGTAAAATTACATTTGGAAACTTGAAAGAATTCTAGAATACTTGGAAAGTATTTAAGATCTCTTGAAGTGAAATTACTTTTGCAGATTTGATCTTTCTTTACACAAGCAAGTATTATTGCCCGTACCCAATAACACGGTCGATGTCCTCGGAAAAAGGAGAGAACGCTGACCTTTGATAGAAATCGTAGTGATGTTTGTTTGATAAAAAAAAGTTAAGGTAATAGTAAGTAAGGACACTTACTTTCATGTTGGATCAATGACTTATTTTTCATACCATTTCCTACGTTCAGTGTAATCGATGACAAAATAAAAACGTCAAAATAACATAAGCACCTTGTTTATACGGTGCACAAATAAAAGACCCTAGCGGTTCTAGCGTACCTATTTCAATGTCATCGGTCCTATGAAAATAAGGCTATGCGTGTCGTAAATTTGAAATAGTAACCCCTAGCCCCAAAATAACAAATTCGTTGCTCCTTTCGTAACTTAATATCCAAATTTTAGCGCATAGTTTATGTCCGGAAACCTTTCACTGAGCCAACAATTTTCGCGCAAAAGCGCTGTTTTATACGATCTAGCAATCTCTGATGGTACACTTGAATTTATAGCTTGGGCTCTGGTAAAAGGACTACGCACTCGTAGCTAGGGCTGTGGGGCGATATTATTCGGTAGGGGTGCGTTTTGTTTACAAATTGCTCGGCGGCGCGTGCTCGCCTCGAATCACCCCGAGATAAAGCGCCCTGGTACCCACCGATAATTTTCTTCAACCTTGTTTATACGCACGTTGAACGGTGATTCCGGCGGTAAATAGATTGATCCAGTTTAAAGCCACCCTTTAGAAGGCTTATAAAAATATAAATCAATGTCTGAACATGAAGGAATAAATTTAAAATTCTAACTATGTTTCAGGTCATTTCAGGTTAAGATAAGAACATAAAGAATGTTCAAACACTTGACAATTGCGAATTTCTTCTTTTCCCCGAAGGTACAGGTTTCTATTACTAATTTTAATCCAACGTACATCCATGAATGTGGCAAACTTAAATTAGAGAATCGCTGGGTAGGTAAAGGGGGCCAGCTATGATCACACATGACATTTTGGTACCATGAAAAGAAACGTTCGAGCTAAGAAATGCTTATCAAATGATCATTCTATGGACCCCAGGACTCAATAACTTGGCTGGTTAAACTACAACTGTAGGTAAACTCGTATCGGATTATAAGGATGATCTGGAAACATGATCAAATAATCATGAGATCAAAAAATTCATCTTTGCAATTTAATCATCCTGGATTCACGATATAAGTAAATACACAATTTTCTCCAATATAAGCGAGGGTGAAAGACCCTCTGAGATGTCAACATATTCGCATCACGTAACATCTTTGAAATAAATTAAAGGAAGTTAAATAAGAACCACAGCCGAAAACAGAACTGTGATCATAGAAAATTCACATTCTACCCACACATATCTTTTTACATTATGATTATATATAGAAAGAAATGGAATAAAAAATAACGTCAAACGGAGCAACCGAGGATTACTACCTACCTACTTGATTCTTTCAGTTAATCATATTTTTTTTGATGTCTTTCACAAAGCATGCCTAAAATTACTTAAGTTCTCGGACGAGTCTCGAAAATTTGTGACAAAATTGTTCAATCTGCCGCGAAACCAAAATTATCCAATGTATCTTTAAACCCTTTTTTTCGAACAACTCTATTGTCTCGTTTGGTAAGTATTTGCCGAACTGTACCTAAGTAATTCATATCTAAAGGACGTGTTTTCTTTGTTTACAGAGAGCAGGACATGTACCACTTCGGAGTTTCGGTGCAAGACCGGTCGTTGTATACCGATGTCATGGCGCTGCGACAATGAAAAGGACTGCTCCGATGGATCTGATGAAGAATCTGGCACTTGCAGTATGTATTCATTAATATATCTTTACGGAATGAACGGTTACCAGCTCAAATATATATTCGCTGTGCGAAGCGGTTTGTAATCTATGTATCAAGCCTTTGAAGTTCTCTATTCGGATTTGAAATGTCTATTTGTATTGGGTATAAAACAAATTATAATTTTCCTTGAACCGTGTTCGGGTGGTTTCAATCCCACCGGTCTGTGTCTATGAAATGCCGTCTGTGAATCTATACAAATAAATTAAATTGAAGTGTCTGTGTGCAATTCAAATTCTTTTCAAGCTTTTCATTAAATGCATGATGAACATTTTTTAAATGTTTGTCTTAAATCTTTGGTTGGATTGATTTTAACGGCATTTAATACAATAAAGACTTTTAGTTTACAAAAAAAACCACAAATTTTTATTATTAATTCTAAGCGGGTAAAACCGCGACGCACGGCTAGTGTAATTATATAATTGTTGGGAACCGTTTGGATAGGGTTAACATAATAGGATTTGATGGGATCCCTGTTAAAGTTTTCATCGTAACAATAAAACTAGAAAAGCTGGCTTGGTAATTTACCCACTTAGTATAATTTGTGTGACGGAATAAGCAAACAGTCAAACTTTGGACAATTTACTTTAAGGTCGAGTTGGCAAACTGTCCGCTACTGAAGTAGGTTGTTTTAGATTGAGCACAAAGAAAACATGGTCACTAATGGTAATGTAAAACCATCAATCTAGGTCGTAGGCGGGTGTGTTATGACATGACAGAAGGCATTATACCCACTGTCCTATTTGTAAAGTGTCCTTATGGCGCGTTAACCTAGCTCTGGAGACGTAAAACTTACACTCGCCGCTTGGGGCGCTTTTTACGTCTCCACAAAAAAAAGTGTAAAACGCAAAGTCAAGCGACGACGTTCGAACATGTCAAAACCTATAAATAAATGAGGCACAGAAGTCTTATATCATAGGCACGTTTGCAGCGTTTCTACTCATCTCCCCCAAAGTAAATATAGGTTTTGATATTTTTCTACGTCGAGGGAATTTTGATACTTTTTCGTTGGTTGTGATTGAATTCCAAAGATGGTAGATAAATACAGTTCTATCTAAAGTCCCAAATTCTTCGACGTTTCAACATGTCGAAACCTATAGTTAGGGTACAGAAACACGTACAAGTGACAGCAAACAAGCGTGCATGCTACGCCGTAGCCGTATTCGCTACTAGAAGTACGCAGAGTAAAAATTTAAATGTTTTATAAACACAGCACACATAATACAATTTTCATCATAAGACTTCTAATAGGTCAAGGAAAATCGAATTAATTAATAACTTAATTAATTAAGAATCTCTTTAATGTTTATTTTACAAACAGGCACCAAATATTTTCATAATCATCACTGAAAAGATCAATCTGTAAAAAATAAAAAAATACTGAAAAAATAAATTCATCTAAAGATTTATGAGTTAAGTTTCGAGTGAGGAGCCCACAACGCATATTTCGCTCCAAGCGGACCTTCCGCTGGAGATTAAAATCTTAATTACGACGAAGTTTACGGGATTAATTTTATAATCTTGCCCTCTGTTGTACCTGTCTCTGCCATAAATCGCGAATTGAACTCCAGTTTAAAGCAATCGATTGTAACTTTTATTGCCGGTAATTAAACATTCAATGGCAGGTGCCGACACCGTGTTTTACTTCATCGGTTTCCTAATTGTCGTACTGTTAAATTCAAAATATTATCCTCCTATTAGGGCAGTTGAGATATACTATAATAAAATACCAAAATATAGTTAATCTTGATCTTTCTGTGGTAGTTGATGAGTATAATTACTCATATAAAATGAAAAAATATATATCAAAAATATTTGTATCAGATTAGACTTTTTACAAAGTACTTTCAAATCAAATCGTCAGAAGGACGCAAAATATTACCCGGCAAGAAACTCAAGAATTAATCTTTTCAAAATTATTGTAAGCGCATAATAAAATTAGCAGTAACGAGTTTCAGACAAGCGTCCCATGAATTACCTAGCACCTTTAAATAAAGACGATACTTAAGTTCTTCCTCCAATTATCCAAGCAATACGATTATTGTAATCAGAGATGATGGATATAAATCCTTGTTCGAGACGAGTGAACCGTCAAATTATGCACGCTTCGAAATGGGAGCCCGCGATTCCTTTCAATCTCGGATATCTTCCGCAATTCAACCTTTCTATCCCCTTCTGTGTATTAGGTAAGTCATACATACATAAAGTATGATTTTGTCGTCTTTTGTCACATCTATACAGATAAATAAAATTGAAGTGTCTGTTTGTAATACCAAAATAACAGCTTTTCACTAAATGCATATGAAAGTATACACGCTACTGACATTAAAAAAACCAAGTTTTAAAATGTTTCTCTGTCTGTCTGTCTGTTTGTTCTGGGTAATCTCCGAAACGGCTGGACAGATTTTAACGGGACTTTTACTGGCAGGTAGCTGATATATCAAGGAGTAACTTAGGCTACTTTTATTTATTAAAATATTAGGGTTCCGCGACAATAAGGATGAAACCAAATCTACGCGGGTGAAACGGCAGGGCACAGCTAGTTCGACATAAAATTTATAATCATAGTCATATTTTTTTACTAAAAAAAGATAATCGTACACCGCGACCATAGTAATACGTCATGTAGGTAGGTATAATAGTTTTATAGAATGAATATTTAATTCATTAGGTAAAATTTCATGTAATTAAAACACTGTGTTGAGAGCGAAAATAAAACAGATGAACGCACGTACCTATAACAGAAAGCATTACTATAAACTTGGAATTTAAAGCGGGGGTGTTCTTTTTAGTTTGTAAAGGCGTGCTATTAGAAAGAAAGTTCGAAAACCCCACAAAAAGGTAGAAAAAAGAATGAAAATTTTAATTCGACGCCAGTATTCACACAAAAGTACTAATTGGAACTCCATTCCAATAGCTAGTCTAGAAAGGTAGATAATTGCGTTAGATGGATGGGTCTAGACAAGCTGGCTAAATCTGCACTGCGAGAAGGTAAAATTATATTATTCAAATGGATCGCTGTAGAAAATTGCGTGTTCTATTTTCGTATTTTAACAATATAGATTCAATGCTGGGCCCAGCAATAAATTGCGATAGTTATCACATACCTACATTTTTCACTATAAGTGACCCGTAAAATTAACTTACCCTTTTACGGTTTTCGCTATGGAATATTTTTATTTACGTATGTTTATTCGAAAATTAATAGAGGAAAAAATAAAATTACATTCGAAGTTTATAAATATTGAAAACCTTTTCTGTGAATCTGGCAATATTGTTTTGCATTACCTACTGTCTCGTTGGTATTGTAACCATGTTTGAAAACGCAAACGCTACACGAGGTCCTGGATTTGATCGCCAGGTTCAGCATAGTGTTATTGGGTTTTTCCATTTGGAATTTCTCAGTAGCAGCCCGGAGTCTGGATCAGTACCCGGTAGTGTATCCGGTTCGCTCACTATCACATAAGCTTTGAACGTAACCGTCGAAATGTGGGTGCAACTCTGCCTACCCCTTCGGGGAATACACGCGTATATCATAATAATATGTATGTATATAATCTGTAACGTTTACAGTATTAAACATTCAATGTTGTTATAAAGAATATATTGACTGAGATTATACCTGAGTATGTAGATTTTTTATTAAAGACCATTAATTCCAAGAGGAAATTTTCGCCAAGTAAAAAAAAAGTATTCCTCTGAATGCTACAATGCTTGTAAAATAGTCTGCACCTCACTCACGAGGAGTACGTAAGTACTTAGCATTACAATGAATTTCAACAAGCACCAGGTTAGTGAAAACTTTATTTAGAACACTGTAAAGTTGCTAATTTTCAGAGCGTATCAAGCTGGGTTCTCGTGCGTTGTTACCAACTCAAACAATGAAAACAAAACATTGCGAGACTTCTTTAGGTTTTATTTCAAAAGGGGTGGAGTAGAATTAAAATTATAGGAGTGTTGCGGTATTTTAATATATGGGGTGGAGGATAAGGCAACCGCGGCGCGCAACTTTGTACACTTACTGTCATTGAAAGTGGGACACAAATTAAACTCTTTTTGACTGTTCCAACACATGTAGTTCGCGCAAATCATAAAAAAAGCAAATCTTCTTTTAACCACTATAAAAATCAAATGATATTAAGTAAATGTTTCATTCGTTTTGTTCGGTCAAATACGTGAGTTTTGGGCGGCACTAGAACACAACAAAGTTAAAAGCGCATCGTACATTATTTAAGTACTCAAGACCCTAGTCATAATGAAGTGCGTCAGTTGATTGTACCCTGGAAGGTAATCCAAAACGCAATCCCGTTGAAATATTGAACTTAGTCTCATTTAACTAATCTATTAAGGACGCGATGTCAATCATAGCACATATAGTACTAGGTGAGAAATGTAAGATTTTCAATATAACATTTTATTAAGACCATGCAATTTATTAAAGGCATTAATTAAAAACACCACTTAAAAGCAAAATATAATAAATTTAACTCGGCTTTTTCTTAATCTAATTTTTATTCCAGAAAGATAAAAATAATTAATGTCAAACGAAATGATAGCTATAAAACGTAATAGGTTAGTTTTCTACGACACTTTATAACAAGACTTATTTTACTTTGTAGATACGAGTAGAACAAAAGAAATAAAGTTAAGATAGACAATTTAAACGTAACTCATTAAGATTTCAGCTTACTAGGTTTGTCTTTCAAATTAGCTTTATTCCAGTTAAATTGTTCTGTGATTTAGTTATAAGGTTATATTAACACTGTTTTTTTATTTAATTTCAAGTCAGCTTCTTAACGACTGTCTATTTGTGACATTTATATTCTTAACTACATAGTTACCTAATTTAAATACTGCCGTGCCCCCACTTATTTGAGCATATTTTTAGATTTTATCGATGTAATTTTCAGCCATTATCAGGTTATGTTTCAGAAAGGACAGTTATCCATTTTTGTGAATACATTGGTATGCTCACATATAAGACATCGTTACGTGATAAAATTCAAATGAAATGCAAATGAACATAATTTACGTAACGATATATTCGGGATAGGATGGGGTGTAAAATTAATGCCACGCCCTGTAATCTATGATAACATTGATTATGCAAATAGGCAGGATTACCGAGGAAATCCGTACAAATTTTTGAAATAATAATATCTATGTATCTATACACGTAGGTATGTAGGCACGTATAGTGTTGAATAATATATACTAAGAACGCAATGCATAACGATATTTGATATACAGCCGCCCAACGCAGTTGTCCAGAGCACCAATTCGTGTGCGTCACTGGGCAATGTATACCTGCCTCGTGGCAATGTGACGATACCGCCGATTGTACCGACGGCTCTGACGAACACCAGTGCGGTAAGGGAATGCTGGACACCGGGAAGGCATGAACCAATTGGCATGGGAACTCTAAATTTAATGAATCATTATCGAACGAATTCAGCATGTGAATTATACATGATGTATTATTCAACGCATCAATTTTTCAAATCCAAATAAGGTATCCACAGCGATTCAAATCCGATAAATAACACGTTCTCGGATAAAAGTTAAAAGGCAGACGTCAAGGCGTTCTTCAAAGTGCAAATATATTGGACTATATAAATAATTTTCCAATAAGTAGGGTCTACGAGTACATACATTTGCATCGTTCTTAGCATGTGCATGAATTGGGTTGGCAGAAGTGGAGCCTTGCGGCGCAGAAGAATTCACCTGCAGAGGAAAACACGGCGAGTGCGTCCCACTCACTTGGATGTGCGACGACAATCCTGACTGTTCCGATGGATCAGACGAGAAAGCATGCAGTAAGGGTATTCACTTATTTGCAATACTGGAGTGATTATAATACATAACCTAGGTACATACCACGATTAGACCTAAGGTAGAATGGCAGAGTAGACAAAGAGCGTATCAGGTATCAGTCAGTATGAAGCCCATTAGGGTAAGTAGTAGACTAAGGTAAGTACTAGAGTTGCAGGTATCGTTAGGAGTTAGAAGCGCGCTGTGAAAATAGTGGAGATACTGTGCATATTTTTATTTGCTAAATGTACTAAAGTCCATTAAAGGTAGGTTCGCTCATAGCTCATGACGGGACCAGGAGGCCTACTCTTATTCAACGAAATACGAAGTTTCGCTCGAAAGTTCACTAAGTTCCCACCACGATTGTTATTCGCTTTAAAACTTCTTCCGATCGTGGTACCCAAAAATAATCTTTGGCGTTTCTATAGTCTAAACAGGTGTAGTTCTCATCATTTAAGTTAGATATAAAATTTTAGTTTGATAAAAACAAAACGATATTGAAACTTCGTTTTCGAAAGAAACAGAGTATACGCCCTATATTAAGTAGTCCTTTAGATACTGAATACCTACTAACCTTACATTACGTTGCTACATAACTCCAGTATTGTAACGATTTCATTGTACATTTTAATAAGGGTCAGCATTCATGTTCATGTTCTAAATTGAATTATGTATTGTTACGCACATCACTTCATTGCCCCGTTTCGCATTTATATGAGTGCTATCATTATCTAAAATGGCGCAATTGGCTACTTGAACTGCGATATTTGTGGAAATTGCATGATGCCGACCTAAATACATTATCTTGTGATTATAGGTTAGTCAATGTAGTACAAAGAGCACATCGATATTATCTTAAACTAGTTCTATTCAGATATTAGTCTGCTTAATTAAAATAATCTTTATCGCTCACACCAAGGCTGACTGGGAAAATAAACAATATTTACAATTGCCCTAAAATCTTCCGATCTTCCTCGGATTGGTTGTATCAATCAATCATTGGGGGTCAGACCCGACCAAACTCTGTATTCTATCAACGCCCAACTCATCCGTCTATAAATTCTTATCTACCCGCACGGACTCAGCCTAAAGCGTGAGCGATGACGATGCGTGTTTACCTCAACACCTACCACTTTTCGTATAACTACCTACTTACAGAAATCCCTACCATGATTATGATATCATTTATCTTGTATCACTGTACAAGTCACGTACCTTGTTAATATCCTCTCCAAATTCACTTTAATTCTACGCGACATGACAATTTAACATTTGTCACCTAAGGAATTTAATTAAATGTAGAGATCGCCTGTCTCAAGGCGGGTGATGATAATTTTTCTACAAAAAGAGTGTCCAGGAATTACGCAATTCTGTGTGAGAATGGAACTAGTTTGCCGGAGTTGAAATACCGATGAAAGAAAATAATTAGTACGAATGTTCAGCTTCTTGTAAAATTTAAAAGATTCTTCGTAACTTATAGCGTAGGTTTTTAAAGTCTAACGAATACAAAATGAAAAGATTTTTACCCGCTCTTGTATTTTACACGAAACTAATTTAAATTACTTGGATATTAAAGTTCGCTGTTGGTCTAATTACTTCAGAATATTAATCTTAGATCCTGATGTTAGATTATCTTAAATAATTATGTATTTCAAAGATATTCCAAATCAACATTTGTAAAGGTCTGACGGCAGCACTATTGAATAAAACAGCCCTGCCTAATCTTAAAATTATTGGTATGGAAATCTATAATCAAAGCAAATTACTTACATTATACACAAAATATTTTATTTTTCATTTACCGGGTTTTTTTTATAAAACTATATATTCGCTTGCTCAATATGAAATTCCTTCAACGCACATCAAACACGTGAATCTTATACAGACGAAACCTGTCGCTCGGACGAGTTTACCTGCGGTAACGGCAAGTGCATCCAGCTTAAATGGGTGTGTGACGGCGACGACGACTGTGGCGATGACACCGATGAAGTCAAATGTCCAGCTCCTACGTGCCAGCCGCAGACACACTTCTCGTGCTCCGATGGTCACTGCATCTCAGCGTGGTGGAGATGTGACGGTGATTTAGACTGCCCCGATGGAAGTGATGAGACGGTATGTTTTCATTTAACACATTTGATATCAAGTAAAATAATCAGCATAAAGGACACTTAAAACACTCATTGAATGTCATTTTTGAAGCCAATAAATAGATCAAGTTGATTTTGTTTGTACAAGTTTGGTCAGAGACTTAAACGAATTAATTGGTACGGGAGCTTATAATTACACGCAGGATCAGTCCCACGAGAATCTGTCAATTACACACGGACAAGTTGTGATCGATAAAATAATAATTAAGGTAGCTTGCAGCTACCATCGACACGGGAAGTATTTTGTCCCTAGAGCCAATTTTAGTTATTTGCTGTAGGTACCCAATTTTTATTACGTATTTCGAGGCTAGGTTTTACGTAACATTACGAATAAGTTCACACTTAGGTATTGTTAAGTTCTTGGCGTACATATTATTGCATATTGCTATCAAGAATAAAATTGTACATGACCGTAATAGTATACAGTTATAGGTACATGCTTAGTAAGATATGCTAGACTCTCATGCTCACCAGCTGAATTCGTCAACATCTTAAGTCATCATGACTATTTTATTGACACAATGTAATTCACGATGACATCATTGTCATAATTGATTAAATTACATCAAAGATGAAGCATTTACATCTAGGCCATGGCCGTTTTGATCCACCTTTGCATCATAAGAAACAATGCTTCAAACTTAAATTATTATTTTTTTTATTCCAGGGTTGTGCTACTACCCCGAAAATACGATCGCCATGTATTGCGACGGAATTCGAATGCAAAGACCGCATGACTTGCGTGCACAAGGCTTGGGTATGCGATGGTGACCGAGACTGCCCTGATGGCGGCGACGAAGCTGCGGAACTTTGCAGAGGGAACTTCACGTGCAGACTTGACCAGTTCCAGTGCAAAGACCATAGTTGTATCCCTGGAGCATTGTATTGCAACGGCGTTAAGGACTGCCCAGATGGCACTGATGAATTGAACTGCAGTAAGTAGTCATGCTATTAGCCTGATAAATCGATCAACGACAAAATCTTCAAAACAACGAATCAAAAAGTAAAATAAGAACCTATCTTTATTACAAAAGTTGCTGAACATCTTTCTTGTTTGCTTTCAGCCCGGCCTAAAACTTTATGCGACAAGAAAACGGAGTTCGACTGCGGTGAAGGCATGTGCATACCACTTTCCAAAGTATGTGACAAACATCCTGACTGTCCCAACTTTGAGGATGAGCCCAGAGATAAATGCGGTGAAAACGAGTGCGAGAAGAATAATGGAGGATGCACGCAGAAATGTGTTGACACGCCCGTCGGATACTACTGTGACTGCGAGAAAGGCTATAAGCTCGTTGATAATAGGACTTGTGAAGGTAAGCACTTCATAGAAAAGTTATTAAAATCATTAGACACAAGCCGATAAAGGATTTTAGTGGCACTGGGCACAGTATGTATATATAAGCTTACTAAGTGGTATGAAACGTTTGCTCCATCGAGCGTGAGGGTTGTTACTCTTAAAGTTTTTATAATCTTCTCCTGTTTTTACTTTAAATCCTATAAATATACATTACTTCGATGTCGATTTGAAGTTAAGAAAAATGTCTGTAGAACACGAAATGAAATACCTCGACGATACGCCACGACGTGACAACCCTTACTGACGTCGTAATAGTAACGTCAACTCGTAGATCCTATACTGGTTTTAGTAAGCTTATATTTATTATTAGTGTTTGATAATAAAGTTCAAATTGTACGGAGATATTTGGATATGCTAAAAACGCATCTTTTATTTCAGATGTGGACGAATGCGCAGACCCTGGTGCATGTTCTCAAATGTGTATCAATGAGAAAGGAACCTTCAAGTGTGAATGCCACGCCGGCTACTCCAGGGATCCTCGCGACCGTACTAGGTGTAAAGCTACTGAAGGTCACCCCTCACTGCTCTTCGCCAGACGTTTCGATATCCGTAAGATCAGTCTGGACCACCATGAAATGGTCGCTATTGTAAACGATACCAAATCGGCTACTGCTCTCGACTACGTATTCAGAACTGGCATGATCTTCTGGAGTGACGTGACTGACGAGAAGATTTACAAGTAAGTTTTTATTTTGAGAAACGCTACACATAGGTACATATGCTCACGCCTGTATTCCGCGAAGGGGTAGGCAAAGGTGTTGTAATAACAACACCCACTTTTCACTGAAGATGATTAAGTGCTAACGTGATAGATGGTGAGTCTACCGTCCCAGGCACTGGAACTACATTGTCTGAAAAGCCTTTAAATTATTTTTCAGACATAAATGCAGGATTTCTCACACTGTTTTCCTTCACAGTAAAGCATGTGGTGTGAAATCACTGCACATAAGTTTTTAGAAAAAACTCATTGGTACAGGCCCCGCTGGGATTCGAACTTTCGTCACTTGCGTAGCAGGCAAGTTCAAACCCTACGGCCACGTCGGCTCATAGACAAAAATCTCTACTAGTTAATATTATTGTTCAGCACTGAATGAAAGGGCGAACTTAAATACTTGTATACTAATACAAGTGTGTACTAACACAAAATTGGTCTCGAGCGTAGAATTAGAGAACCTATTAATTAAATTGCTGTATTCAAGGCGGTCTAAGTCGGTGAAATTGCAAGCTTACAATTAATTATTACGGTTCAGCTCTTTTTGTGTGTATATACATATATTTATTTAAACCCGTGCCATAGAAAACAGGGTAAGTCACCCCCTCTGTAGTAGGACCAATTAAAGGGTAAATACAATTACTATCTCATCTATAGAATCTTATATTTATATTTTTAATTAAAATTGAATTGTTTGTTTGTAATTCCAAATTAACAGCACTACGTGTATGAAAGTGTATAAAAATATTTTTTTCATTATTTCTCTGTAAGTCTGTGTGCATGTTTGTACCGGCTAATCTTGAATTGGCTGGACTGATTTTAAGGAAGCTATGGGTAGGGTTATTTTATTTTTAATTTGGGTACCGCGAAATTAAGCCACCCATAAAACTAAGTCTATGCGGGCAAAATAGCAGGGCACAGCTAGGATGATATAAAAATGCCTAATAAATGATTTCAGGGCACCGATAGATGAAGGCACACAGCGTACAGTCGTGATAGGCGATCAACTGATTACATCCGATGGACTGGCTGTGGACTGGATCTACAATCACCTTTACTGGACAGACACCGGCAAGAACCACATCGAGCTGTCAGACCTGCAAGGCAACATGAGAAAGATTCTCATCAGGGACCGCTTGGAAGAACCAAGAGCGATAGCTCTCAATCCGCTTGACGGGTAAGTGAAGTTTACCAAGACAATATTGGTAGTAAATATAGAAAATAAATTAGCCTTAAAACCTTTAGTAATACTTAATTCATAGGGATTTATTTTGCTGTACAACTTTTCATTCTTTAATAGGTATTACTACTAATGCCATCTAGTGACAGAATTTGAAACTATCATTTAAACTGATCGGTTAAATTACCAGAAGGAAATCTTTAAGCTTTTTCATGGTACATACAATACATAATTATGCTCAAACCTATATTCCCCAAAGGCAGAGATGGATTTATAGTATCTTACATAGAAAGATAGGATTGGCATCAATTTAATTTACTTTTTACTACTTTTACAAAATTAAGACTCTATCTCTTCATTCTCTCTCTCTATCATTGCCCTTATTTTATATCTACATCAATCACTGCCCTTATCATTTTATTAGGGGTCGGCGCAATGCGACTGGTAACTTTTCTAAATAAACAAAAGATTAGATTTTGTGATATAGACGTAAAAAGATATAGAAATAGTTTACACCGAGCTTAAAGTATACTGGATTTTTATTAATATGGAGTAAAATGTTGACCGTAGCAAATTAATATTGTGAGTACTTAACATTTTTAGTATGTTAATACAAAATGTTGATTGATACGATAACATAAATTTCGAAGGTCATGACCGCGGCGATACATTTGATGAAAGAATGTGTTACACGTATATTATAAAGGAACTTGTTGCTACGGAACAAAATAATGATGTTTAATGTGCTTAATGGGCTCTATTACTCGAGCAAGTGAACCGAGTTCCGAGAACACCCATTTGTCTGAGTTATGTTCAGTTTTGTTTCATATTGTGGTCGGTTGAATGAGGAGGCAACTAACAAATTAAGGTAGTTTCTAGAACATTCAAAGAATAATTTTGTTATTCAACTTTGTATATTACTTATTTAAAAGTTCTTTGTTTTATCACTGCCTCGTTGGTAGCAAAGCGCTGCTGTAGAAAATGAGGTCCTGAGTTCAATCCTCGGGAAACCCACCACTGTGGAAAATCCACACTGCCCCACAGTGTGGGTTTTCTCACATCTAATTTCGCAGTAGCAGCTCGGAGTCCGGATTAGTGTTCGGTTAATGCCAATAGCCTCACCCCATATTGCATGGGACTATAAGCGTCACTGGGGAAACGTGATACCTACTAATAACTCGGGCCTTTGGGGGATAAAGGCGTGCGCATACTTACTTATGTTTAAATTTTTATCTGTTGATAATTAGGTAGTCTGCGGAAGAAAAAAAAACGAACAACAATACTCCGTGACACCGTCTGCTAGTCGATTAATATAATCTTATAATCTTAATACCTTCACTTATTGCATGATTATTTAAAAATCTTTACGTATGTTTAGACTGGATTTGTGACGCAGCTGATAGGCTTTTTGAGTGTAAGCTAATCCTTTTACTTCCGACAGGTGGATGTACTGGACCGACTGGGGCCAGGTTCCGAAGATCGAGAGGGCAGGGATGGACGGCTCCCACCGGCAGACTATCGTCTCTTATGATGTCAAATGGCCCAACGGATTGACTCTTGATCTTGTGCGCAAACGTGTTTATTGGGTAAGTAAATTCAAAGTGAATTTCGTACCAAAATCCCAAAAAAACATTTATATACCAAAAAGTACAAAACTAGGATGTATCGTACCAAAATTAACACATGGATCAAAGTAAATCGTAGAAAATATTTTATAACTAGACTTGGTTTCATGAGTGGCCCGCGGAACCCTAATGTTTTTTTAATTAAAATTAACATTAGGCGTCTGCCAATGAAAGCCCCGTCAAAAGAAATTAAATTAAACAAACAAACAAGAAAGAAATTAAAAATTGTGAGCCCCATATATATTTATACGTATGTACCGATGAATAGATTTGAAAGTACTTAGTTAAAAGTCGAATCAAATAAAGATATTCTGAATTTTGATTGGCATAACTAGGACCCGAGGCGAGAATTTTCAAACATTGCCTTTCCATTACGAGAGAGGAGCAACTATCATTCGTATAACAATCGCCACATTTTAATGAAAAACTACTAAAACACATAGACAGTAAATTTTATTTATCGACAAAATGTGTTTGAAAAAGTTTGAATAGCAAATCTCAAACAATCGTGTAAAATTATGTCACCATGAAACTATTTGTAGGTAATAGCACTACTTCAGAGCCTTGCTCATATGACAGTGACAAATTTTAAGAGTGAGAAGATAAGTAAATATATATACCTACACAGAAACAGTATTTTTCATAATCTTTAGTTTCAAAGATATTTTCCTCACGTGTAAGACAAATTTATTCGTACGCTTAAGACTTCTCGGCAAATGAACTGACTGATGAGAAATTATCAATTTACACGTAATTTTAAGCGTGATTTTAATGCCGTCAGTTTTTGCTATATCAGTGATCGATAAGTTATTTAAGGGCCGTAATATATATATATGAAATACCTACATGTCTGATACACTAGGCATGTACGTATATTACGCCCATCTAAACCCAACTTGATAACTTCTGCAGTAGGTAGGTTCTACATATTTTACATATTTTTATAATCGAAATACCTATCCGAAATGCTAAAATTAACACGTGTTATAACGGAGATAAGCAATTAGGTTTCTGGCTAGCGGGAGTTACCAGACAGAGTGGCTGATACATGTACAGGTGCCGGCACGAGTAATGAAAGCTCAGTGAAACAGTGGGGAGTAACTGCGCATGTACCTATGTTATTTGCGTCGTGCTATACAGACGTACCGAAACAAAATCATGATGTGCATTTTTTATATATTTTTTAATCAGGTGGACGCCAAAATGAACACGATATCATCGTGCAACTTCGATGGGTCGGCGCGCCGTGTGATCCTCTACTCGAAGGATGTGCTCCACCATCCATTCTCTATCACCACCTTCGAGGACTGGGTGTATTGGACCGACTGGGACAAGACTGCAGTCTACCGCGCCAACAAGTTCAACGGAAAAGACGTCGAAGCGATCACATCCACACACACGGTCAGTTTGAAGTAACCTTAAACTATAACCCTGAGAGTTATTTATTGCGGTAGCGTAGGTTTAGAACTGCTAATCCTGATAAGTTCGTTTTGTTATTAAAATACAATTAAGTGGACTAGTATTTGGCACTGCAGTGGGTGTAATTTGATTAGGATTAAAATTTCTGTACAACGATCATGTTGACAACCTTCATAAGAATTATATTAGCTATGATCGCGTAAACAAGGAAAGATGAACTAAATTGTGTCTATATTCAAATTCAGCTCCAAAATCCGATGGTGATCCATGTGTACCATCCTTATCGTCAACCTGACGGGGTGAACCACTGCGCCGCTGTCAATGGACACTGCTCTCACCTCTGTCTACCGGCTCCGAGGATGGGGCCGAACTCCCCTCGCGTGTCCTGCGCCTGTCCCAATGGCCTCAGACTGCTGCCCGATAACCAGATGTGCGTCGAAGACAGTAAGTACACTTTGCTTTGATAATCTACGAATCTAGTATTAAACGGACAGAGCACGTAACAAGATTATTATTAAGATTATGAAGTGCTCGAGAGACGGGGCAGTTGCACTCTTTCTTACTACCTTCTTTATAAGGAGTACGACGATACAAGGATTATCGAGTTAGACCAGAACGCAGTGACATACTTAAATCAGTTAATTCAACTGATTTTTTGTATGCTATTTGTGATTCAGTGACCTTTAAGTAATTCTTGTACCTACTTATGTCAAACGACAACTTGCGTTTTCTTCTGCGGTCAATTATTCACATTAATGTATTTATTTTCTGCAAGTAATTATGTACTTACAACAGTTGGAACAATTGATTTCGGAATGAATTAATTACTATTCTTATATTTAAATGTACAAAATTACGGCTACAACTTCTATAGCAGGAGATTGGTTATCCTTATTATTCGGAGGTTGAGCCAAATTGAACAGGCAAAAAGCCGGAAACTATGAATCCTGTGCAAGGTCATGCATAATTTGACAAATGCGTCATATAATGATACAGTTCTAGATGACATTGCTATATATACTAATATTATAAAGAGGTAACGTTTGTGAGTTTGTGACGTTGCAAGGGGTAATCTCTGGATCTACTGAACCTATTTTCAAAATTATTTCACCAATAGAAATATTCTATATAATATAAAATATAAAAATATTCCTAATGCGGAACGGAGTCCGCGTGCACTGCTAGTTAATATGTAAACTATGAGGACACTCAAATTCTTAGCAGTTAAGGTACTGGGATCAAATTGATTTCAGAACATGAAACAGGTACTTACGTCTTGAAATTGATATGGCAATTAGAGATCGGAAGTGATTATGTTTTCATAGTAAATACGATTGGCTACGCTAAGTTAATGTATAACTCATTAGTACATTTGATTAAAAAGGATTGGAAATATCTTAGGTATTGATGTAATTCGCACGTTGGAAAGGATGTTTTGATGGAAAAATTATACAGGTATGACGTTGAAGACAATATTTTACATCGATAAAGTAATTAGGAACGTTTATCTAAAAGCAGGTGCGAAAACCATAATATCGGTGGTTGAATCAAATGACGCATGAGCTAAATTAAAGTATTTCATATATTTACAAACTAGCTTGATAATGATTTTTACCTTATAGTCGGTGAAAAACGATAATTTCCATAGTTATTAAGTAAAGGTAGATTTTGGTATATTATATATAGGCTATAGGCAGGATAAGTATGATTAAATATAACATATACAAGTGTGATTTTCAGAGGGTAGCCGTGGTTTCATCAAAATTCTTTCAGCCGCTTTTGCGTCGAGAGTACCAAACAAACTTTCACATTTTATAATTTTTCAGTGTAGAAAGACTTTTCACATAAGTACTGAAAGAAATGAATGAGTATATTTGTTTATCACGTAAGTAATGATTATTGAGTTATTAAAGGCTTAAAGAGAATATATTATAATGATACAATCAAAGATGCAAATCGTGTGGAAATATTTGATAGCTTATGCCTTCATCATGAACTTCAGGCGTGAAAGTATAGTACATACTCACAAAAAAGATAGGTTGAGTATTGCATAAGAATGTTAATCAATAAGAATGCAGACATTAAATCAGATACGTGTAGATTAATTAACTAATAAAGACAAATATACAAACAAAATATATGAATGGGACACGAGGCGATATTCAACCCATATTAAAAAGAATGGTTAAGTATTACAATTATTTATCTACGTGCTTTTAATTAGTAGCTGATTCAAATCTATACATCTATACATATACATACAGATAAATAAAATTGAAGTGTCTGTTTGTAATTCCAAAATAACAGCTTTTCACTAAATGCATATGAAAATATATACGATACTGACACAAAAAAATCAATTTTTAAATTTTTTCTTTCTGTCTGTCTGTCTGCCTGTTTGTACCGGGTAATCTCCGAAACGGCTGGACCGATTTTAACGGGTAGCTGATGTTTCAAGGAGTAACTTAGGCTACTTTTATTTATAAAATATATATATGGGTACCGCGAAATGAAGCATGAAACTAAATCTACGCGGGAGAAACCGCGGGGCACAGCTAGTCCAAAATATATTTACATACCTATTTGATTCGACTTCTTACAATGTACTTAAAAAATACATTATAACTATAGGACTATAAATGTTCGTCCGGGTTCGTAAGGTTGCTTATGCATTTTATTTATTTTATTCTCCCTTATCAGAAAAGTTCTGTCACGGTATACATAGTTCAGGCTGTCTTTAAACATAATATTTCCGCCTGTATTCCCTGTTTACCCCAGACAGACGTACATTTCACTAGTTTAATAATACGTGAAATTTAGTAATTATATCGTTTTATCTATCATGAAGCTATACCATGTGAGGAAATATGGCAAATTATCCTCATAAAATGAACAGGATATTTGCCTGTATTATTAATATAATTGTCAAAGGATCATACGATATCGTACGATGTGGATGTAAATCATACGTTTTTACGAGGGAAAACAGGACGAGAATAAATTAGAACATAATACATTTTTAGTGCTTCCTTATTTCAATTTTAAATTAAATATATTAATTAACTGGAAAGCATTAAAAACTAGCTGTTGCCCGCGACTCCGTCTTTAGTATTGGGCTTATCTTTATATTTTTACAATTCACAAAATATCTTTATAAATTATAGCTTTTGTGTTATTCCGATCAATAAGCTATTTTATACTAAAGTGTCATTAAAATCCATTTAGTAGTTATTGTGTGAAAGATTTTCTTACATAGAATGAAATAAAATTTATTTTTCATAACACAAAGTGCGACGCGTCACGACAAAATTTTGCGTTTATAATATCAGTAGAACTAGTAATATTGCAGTTAATTTACGGAGATTAGGAAACGATATTTAGGCTACCTTTCTATCTGAAAAATAGACAGTTCCAAATATAAACCGCAGTGCGTACCTACTAAGTACCCGGTTTAGATCTCGTATAACTAGCGGAAATATAGTATCACGCGACCAGATTTCAAGGCTGTTTACGCATGTAAAACGGCCCAGACAACGTCAATTCGAGCGATAAACCCACATCACAATGTTCAAAGCAGCTAATGAATAATGACTTATTATGAAAAGTTACAACTATTCCAGCTTCACGTGTTTACTATCACGTCAGCTTAATAATAACAATGTTTTTTTTTTGTATACTCTACTTACCTAAGTAAACTAAAGGTAGGTTGGTACATATCGAACCTGCTAAATACTGTATAAAAATACTTTTTTAACTAAACTACTGCGCTACTGAAATATCTGTCTATATGTTAGTAGCGCACGTGAAGGCACAAATACGTCGCAATTGAGACGTTTTCGGATGAGGCAATCAGTCAACAATCAATTTGTACTGGGGGCCTACCATCTTCAGTTTAAGCAGAATATATTAAGAGCTTCTGAGCTTTAACGTATCATTTCAATTCTGTTAAATTAAACGTCAAAGCTAAAAGTAGAAGTTGTCAATACGCGCTGCTTTAACGATCATAGTTGGCCCCATGTTCATTACAGGGACCATATTTTAAACGTTGATGAACATAACATATTTAGTATTACAATGTCATTGACCTACACAGTGAAAGAGAACTTCTTTGTATATGAAGTCCCGATACAAAGAACAGCATAAGGTACTAATAGTCTTTGATTCGTAAAGTTGAATGGGTTACACATAAGCTGATAGACAGTCATTCAATCACGATTTCATGTTTAATATAATTCTAGCTATGCCTCCCGGGTTTACTCGTGTGTGATTAATAATTAAAGCTATGCTAGTACTAAGTAGCCTAAAATATTACCTTGTAACAGCAGCTATTTACCAGCGAAGTCCAGATAAAATCCGGCTGTTTCAGAGATTAACCGGAGTAAGACTGCTACACAGAGAGAAAATACTTCGTAATAATAAAAAAACATGTTTCTTTTTTCATGTATACTTCATTTGCATTCAGTGTAAAGCTGTTCATTTGAAATAACAAATAGACACTTCAATTTTATTTATGAGTATCTACTTATTATGGAAATTGGAAGCGGCAAGAGCACGTGCATAATGAATAAATAGTTTTGTTTCATATTTGTTAAGCTGATAGCCTTATTTAACCCCATATCATACGATTTCCAAACAAACGAAGGTCTTGATTGAATCATTGACGACCTTCGTGTGATTTGGCCGTTTTTATCATATCTCAATGAATCTGCTAATTCAAGCGCGTGGGAGGTCTATTACAGGAACTCCAAATACTTATGATGTCAGCGATTCATTATTCATTCTTAATATTCAACTGCCTCGTTGGTCTAGTGGTTGGTTCATCTGATGAACACGAGATTCCGGGATCCGATTTCTGTTTTTCTGTCAGGAAATTCGCAATGAATGCCCGGAGTTTGGAGGTTGGTGGTGTTTACATACCCTTGCCTCGGAAAGCACGTCAAACCGTTGCTCGTACGCCTCTCTCCGGTCGTGTCAGATTGTCGTCCCATCGGAATATGAGAGTGAGGGAATTAAGAGTGCACCAGTGTTTGCGCAGACACTTTTGCACTTTAATATCTCCTGCGCTAATCTAATCTGTCTAATCCCCGTTGAGAGTAGCCGCCGTGATCGAAACTCAATGGAGCATTTATTTATTCTTCCGACAGTTTGGTTTTGTAGAACGATTTATAGATTCTAAGGACAATACGGTGATTATTCTGGGTGCTTCCTCGTGGCTAAACTATTCCGCCAAACTGATTCGGTTATGAGGAATAACATGTGTTTGGGGCTCATGTTTTCATAGGTAAAGTAAAATTACAAACAAAATAATTAAATACGGAGGCTAACTTCTTGGTTATCGAAATTATTTTTTAAATAATCATCCACATAAGTACATAATTTCGTTAGCTGTTTCAAACATGGAAGCAGAGCCGATACATTCAATTCATCCGTTGATTGGAGTACAATTGATCAGGTCAATAAAAAGGAAATTTATTGTCATTGGTCGATATGTGATTGAACTGATCATTCAATTCAATACTATCAAACGCACATGCGTGCTATTTACTAGAACCGTCTCTTAATAAACCGTTGAATACGAAATAATTTACAAAAATATCTATGGTAATATCGTAAAAACCAGTCAGGAATTACCTAACGTTATTTGCTCAACGGTAAACCTTACATAATTAGTATATAAACAAACGTGCATAGTAAGTAGTATTTTAGCAAGTTGATTACTATCAACTCCGAAATAATACGACTTTGCAGCGCTATGCGCATTCTTTCAACAACACGCGAATTCTTCGAAGTACACTCCGACACTACAAAACGTGTGTCGTCAGGTCAATGTTTCTGTACTGGTGTCTACTTTTAATAGTTTGCTTATATGTCGTGGCGGGGCCACACACATTGACATCACTAATGCATATCAATGAAGTACGCAAAACTTGAGAAACCACACGCTTTGCTCAATAGGGAAAACCTTATTGCAGAGAAAATACTACAAACTCGGTTTTATGAGGCGCTAGCTCTAAAACCCATCTATAAAATAACATTGTCTAGGACTACAGTAGGCTTGCGCTAAGCGATACAAAATGTATGGAAATGATATAAATCAGAAACGTATTATGTCATTCCGGTACATTTTGTATCGTTTCTATAAGCGAAGTATGAGGATAATGTTACTTCTTCCACAGGCCCTGATGGAGCAAATAGTGTTACTAGCACAAAAGTTACAATATTTCCCACGATTTGTTCTTTAGCAAGATAAGATCGTATTCTGATGAATTCGGATTAGGTATTATCAGGTTCACAGGAAAATGTAGAAGCACACAATGCAATCTGTAGTCAGTAGCTATTAAGAAGGTGTTTGGCAGAAAGAGTAATGATTAATTGTGAACTAATGACGTCATGTTCCCTTTACTAGATTTTAGAGAAGTCTCTCTTAAACTGGTTGATGGATACTGGATTGAATGAGTAAAAAGAAAGATAATCTACAGGTTCTACAATCCGGTAGTTCATCGAACATCACCTGATCTTCAAGAACCTGATCAACTTTCAATACTTATTCACTTTGCTTGCAATCTTTATTTATAGCCTTTGACTAATAGTACCTTAAGTTAAGGATCTCCTAATATTTGGGAGCCTTTGAATTTGCATGGGGACTGAACATAGGCAGAATACTACTTTAAATCAAGGCTGTATACATCTAATTAAAACATTGTACGTAGGTAATTACCATTGGCATTTGGAGAGATTCATAATTTCTTCTAGATAGTTGGATATTCAAATATGTTTTTGAACCCGTAATTTTGACTTAATAACATATAACAACATAAAAATATAAAATGTTGAACAAGAATATAATACTTATAATCGAAAAAAACTAAACCGATGCGTCATGCAATATTGAGAAGTATGATAAACATTACAAAAATAGTCTATACGTAGGTAAATCTCCTCAATCTCATTTAATGATTTTACCGATTATTAATACTCGGTAAAGATTGCAAAACATACTTTACCTTTTAATCTTGTTGAAATTAATGTATTATGCGTCATTAGCGCTAAATATCAAATTAATTTATCAATTGATTCCTGTTTAATTACAGTTAGAAAAAAGGAACAAATATAGATAACCATATCTTAAATTACCTAAGTGTGTCAAAAACATTCAATGTCGTTCCTACGCACGCATAGTAGATAATATACTGTCAGTGCCAGTGCCTATAAAGTCGGTCTTCCAGTAAAAGCGGTCACGATCGACTTTAAAAGACGGTTGTTCGCCTTTCGGCGGCATGCGGACCGTACAATTCGTATTATGTACAAAACAATGTACTTTTGAACTGCTTTTGTCATTTAAATCTCTGACTGTAATAATGCTTATTATTATTAATTTTCACAATACATTAAGTTAATAATTTACGTTCAGCAAGCCATACTAAAGGACCGACATTCAGATTTATCCTCTTGGTATTTTTTAAATAAAGAGTTCGTGGCACAGTTGCTATTGCACATATCATTCGATCATCGAAATTTAGCTACCCTAAGCCAAGCCAGTAGTTGGATGGGTGACCGCGCGAGTTTCCTTCGTGCCTCGGAGAGAACGTTAAGCCGTCGGTCCAGGTTGCCAATTTAACATCTTTGGCAGTTGTTACAGGTCAGTCGGAGGCTTTAGCTTCCGGCAACTGGTTTAACCCAGATTACCGATTTTTCTCGTAAAAGGTCAAATGGCAGTCGCTTCCTATAAAAATCTGGTGATCAGCCACATCGGGTTGAATCAATAATGTATGGGAGATGATAATTCAGGTTTATCCTCATGCTGTAACAAAAGTTTTTAGGTAGCCTAACCTACTTTTTAGCCGGAAAAATATACAACTCCTATAGAAGTGCAGTAAAGTGCCTGCAATAAATTAAAATGCTACACACGTGCAGTGTCATAATGAATTCACTATTTCAACTAGAATCCTTCGCCTCGATATAGTAGTGGAAGGCTGGCGCGGCATTGATGCGATCTGTAAAAATATCCACGTTGTATCACTTGTCGACGCGTACCTAATGGCCACGTCATTCAGTGACGCTATACCTACATCATACGAGTTTTTTATCAACAACATTCAATCGGGTGCTGTGCATACCGAGAATTTCCATGTTATGTTTGGAATAAGCCACGCCTCTAATTACTTATCAACGTATACTTACCTACTTATATCTCTTACTCAATTACTACTCACTACGCATTGTTTATGTTTATTCTCTTATCAATGTATTAGTCATTAATAGGTATGTAATGCATTATACATATCAGTCTAAAGATTTGATAATTTAAATTGCGGAAATCTTTTTTTTGCAAAGATTACCGAAACCTTAGACTAATGTAATAAAATATTGATATTTGATTGCAAATTGATTAAGTTCGCATTCATATAGATTTTTAACTTATGAGGAAGTACTTATGTACCTAGTGCAGTTGCATAAGTTCGTTGATATAAATTAGAGTAAGTAAGTATATTTATACTATGCTAACTAATAGAAAAAGCATTACTAAGTATAGATAGCCAGTAGGTAAACATCAATGAATCGGCAAAGTTATTCAACTTTCATTTACGAACACGGCGCGGCGCCGCGCCGACCTCACGGTTAGCGGTGCCTAAGCACTTATTGGCCCTCGTTTGGTAGTGGTATGATGAAAACATCGCGCATCCAATAGCCGAACGCTCGGTGGGTAAGGTGACGTGACGTCAGACATCACGCCACCTTTTGTTTAGTCAACTCATGCGAGCGCGATACTATGGGCTCAACGCTGCTCAAGCCGGCGCGTCACACTCCAGTTAGTGCGATGATTCTAGATTTTGACAATATTTAAGCTTCATACCACATCATTTGATACAGTTATTGATATATTGAAATGTGAATCGAGATAGATTAGCGTTGAAATACTCATCAAATGCAAGATTAAGCTAGATAAATGGATGTAAAAGCAAATAATTTGGGGAATGGGACGGTTAGTTAGCGACTCGTGAGTCAGCTCACCGTTCAGTTAATTTGACAGTTGGAAAGAGAGAGGAGTAGTGTCCGCGGCGCGGCCGCCGGCGGGTTACTTTCGGCCGTGCCATAGTCCCGTCTCATTCGTGTCGTGTCTCCGTGCGAGTCACGCGTGCTGTGAAAAATCTATTACCCACATACTTGCCAACGTGTTTTACATAATAACATAAAATCATATTTATAGTTCCTAAACAAAGAAATACTGAGAGGATTTTTTACAAGTTTGTTTTATTCATAAAATCTACAGATACGAAACAGAAAACTGTTGAAGAGGTGCAAAAATCGCGTCTGATAACAAATGAAACTGTAGTAGTTCAGGAAAAACCTGTGACCCGTAAGTATTTTTGATCCTAACTTCCTATTTTTGTGAAGCCCTTCTTCCTGTCCTTAACAACTTACCTGAATTGATAATAATTTAATCAAGAATGTAACTTTTGAGGTTAGTTTAAGAGTTAACTAATGAAAGTGAATGTGTACGACAGCCTTGCATAAAAAATATTGCAAACAGTTTTCTAACTACTTCCATACGCCAGCAATCGTTGCATTCTTGATCCCAAATGGTTTTCTATGAATGGGTTGAATCATTTTACACCGATAAGATAACAAAAATATCATATCATATACTTATAAATTGGGATATTTGGTATTCATCATTAATAGCATTTAAGATGTCGTTACTAACACAGTTCATTGTGAATGTACAAACGAATATCTGTGTGTCTTCAACTTGGGATTCATTGACTGATTTACAGGGCATGTAAAACTACTAGTTTACAAAAGAGATGCTTGCTTTTACCAACACGAATGATTGACCAGAACGCTCAAACCATATGGTTACCATAAATCGAGGAGGGCTTGGCCTTCTCGCGAAATTAATTCGCGCTGTCGTCACCAGTGAAAACTCTACGGAAGTACCGGAAGAAATTGAGGAAGAATATACTCAGAGCACAGTTGACCCCGACGTCGAGCCAATGAAAGCCTATTGGGAAACCGACAAAAAAGAACTCAAAAACCACAACCAGCCATTTGTAGACCTTTTTTTGAAAGAAAGAACATCTCTTGACCGGATACCAGACACAACAGACGAGCCCGTCTCAGAATCTCATCATTATAACTTTGAAAAACTCGATGCATTTAAAAATTTACCAGAACAGACGTTGAGCAATAATTACGTTGCGGGTAAAGTATTTACTTTGATTTTTGTTAATAAATATAAATTAACTTTCTTGGGAAGACACACAGATTCAATATGAACTGGGTGCATGTTAAATGCTAAGAACTAACACTTTTCGTTTAAATTAGCACCGTGACTAATAATGTCTTTAAAAAATTGCATGTTATAATTACAAATTACATTAATCGTCGGAAAACATTTGAATCATATATGACAATTTTGTTGAATGGGAGTACCATTACAGGGTACGCTTTTGTGATACAAATTATTATCAGATAACCTTTTCCTTCCTGTCCCTTTTGTTTGTTTTGAATAGCCCTAGTATTTTCCACAGCCTTTATTCCTAACAAGGTACATAGAGAATATACACTCATGAAATAATTTAAAATCCGAGTAAAAATATTCTTAATAGTTAAAATTATTACCATGAGTTTTGGTGACATGCGTCATTAAAACCGTGAATAGAATAACGAAACTAGTGTAATTCGGATTGATCTGCGCGGATACTGAAATAGGTACTAGAATTTTACACTGAGTGTCTAGATGAAGTGGTTTTTTTGGTTGCTATGATTGAAATGTTAGATGTATTTATGTATTTCGAAAACTAAACGTGGTTCAGCAACATTTTTGACGTCAACAATCTATAGCAAATGCCGTCACACCAACGCAATGTAAATATTGAACGAACTATTGACACTGAACTTGTGAACAATATTCTTTCGAATATACAATTCTATGGTCACGGAAAAGTTTTGTTGTATGTAATTCTATACTAAGTATTCAACTCATCATTTTTGTTAGTGAATATTAATTATGTAACCATTATAGCGTATTATGACACAGATGTTTATATCCGAGAAATCTCGTGACGAGGCGACTCTAACTTCAACTCACGTTGCTTTAACACTTCACTTCTTACACTTCGTGTTGCTTGATCAAGGTGGCGGAACAATTCCGTGTGTTTAACTGTCCTCGTGATCATTGTAAATAATTACCTACTTTTGTTTGTTACTAAAACTTCTAATAAACTACCTACTTTGACCTGTGCACTGCAATCAACAGGGGGCCTACCATCAGCGGTTTAATCAGAGCGTATTAAGACCTTCTGAGCTTTGTCCTTTCATTTTGGTACCGTACAATGAAACGTTAAAGTGAATAAGCTCTTAATATGCGTGGCTAAAACGATCATAGTTGCCCCCCAGATCTCGTTTCATTTTTGCTATACAATTTTATATTGGGACGTAGTGACCTTAATGTAATCACGTGTTGGCAATACATTCCTTCTGTAAAAATCTGTGCACGGGTCAATGCATAAATATGCCTCAAATGTGTCAAATATTTAACAAAAACATTTTTTAATTACAGACGTATCACTAGGCGAAACACCTAAAGGCAGCGGTACTGGAATCTCAAGTAACACCCGCGATGGCGGTGTGGTTGCCGGCATTGTCATCGGATCCGTCTCACTTATTGTCATATTGTTCGCGGTGGTAAGCAATCAGTTGTTTTTATTCGGAACTAGTTAGACTTTCATAACATTTCTCACTTTTACCTTGGAAGACAGCGCTGAAGAGATAACGCTAAGATTGGCTTGCAGTAGATATCTAACAGGGGGCCAACTATTATCGTTTAAGCAGCGCAATTATAACGCTCTACTGAAGCCGATGATGGTAGGCCCCCAGTTTAATGCATTTGCCTGATGCAAAATGCAGGCTAATAAGGAAGTCACTATCTTAAACACGACAGTTCCTATAATCTTTACATAATTTTAATAGCGTTTCAGTGTTATCTCAGCAGATTCTTAGTTCGATATCTGATTATGATAAAACCTTTATATGAAATTATTAAGTCCTTAATTTCGTTTGATTAGATTTCGATTTGTCTAGACGCGTTCCAAAAAAATTCTGGTAATGTAGGAATTTTCTCAGTTACATCGTTAATGAACAGAACGATTCGTCGGTCAATTGCGTAACAACAGAGAAACCGCAGTAATAGGCGTCAATTGATTTAATTGACGTTCACAACAAGAAAACCGCAAATATTCGGCGCCTCTACCTTGAAGAATCACTTGTTAACGATGAATGTTATTGATTTCAGATCGCGATGTTCGTGTACAGACATTACGTCCAGCGCAATGTTACATCAATGAACTTCGACAACCCCGTGTACCGCAAGAATACGGAGGACAAATTCGCTTTGGAGAAGAATGGCTACGCACCAGGAAGCAAACTGTACCCGAGCACTGTGGGAGAAGAGGTAAGAGCGCTCACCGCCATGGAGTGTACGCTCAACATCCAGAATAGTCTTAGATAAGCCAAACGACTTCCCACTGCCAATTAACAAAACGGTGTTTCGGGCCACCAATTTTAATTACCATATATTTTTACTATAAAGTTCTAAAGACACTTATTTTCAAAGTTCTCAACTTCCCGTCTACAATGATAAGTTATAAGACCCCAATTTTCACGGCCAAATGTTGTAAATATCAAAGTTAAACGTAAGATTAAGTACTAATTATAGATTAAAAAAATATAAAGTCTGCCTAAGACATTTTAAACTTGATGTATTTAGAGTTATATTTACTAGAATATCGTTTTAAGGATTTATAGGACATATTTTTCGTTTAGTAATAAGTGGCAATTTATTATGTGCCAACATTTTTACCGCATCAGTATTAAAAAATAGTTGCCAAATTATTTGTTCTATATGGTAGATGTATAATGCTGTAAATAGTCCCTTTCGATTCGAATATTACATCATTATTTTATCTGCTAACGCTTAAAATAATAGTATAAAATTTTACTGGCAAATCTTTATTTTTCATGCATTAACATGCGAGGGCTTTTGAGTATGGTAAGTTTCTAGGATAAATAAAAAAAAATCGTAGTACGTCTTATATTTATTATGATTAAAACGTTACTTGACTTGACCTTATATTTTTCTTTTCTTTTGTTTCCAGGCCCAGGAACCACTCAACACACCCGGTACAAATGAGTTTGTGTAGTACACAAGCCGGGAGTAAATACATTGTAATGTCATTAATTGTGAAAAGGAAAAGAAGGATATGTGATACTTAAAAATAGTGCGAACCAGTGAATGGGATGTTAGCTAACAATTTCTTAGTGAACTATAATTGAAAATAGTTAGCATTAGTGCAGTGAAAGTGTGAAGCTATATGGAACCAAGTTCTGTACGCTGCATCCTCGCTCCAAAGGATCTCAAAAATTATGATCGTGAAGTTCTATCGTTACCCCTACCATAGTATCTTATTGTCGTCATAGTTCGTCATTCGATTTATACACGTCATTTACATAATGTCCCATAATATGAGACAAACTATTATGGCAATAGGAACTCATGGTAAGGCCTCTGTAAATCATATCACATCGGTCGATTTATACCAATTGGGTTCTTGGTATCACATTTATGAGTGTGGAAGGGACATGTATGCTATAATTTTATCTTAGACTGTGAATAGCATAGAGATTCTATAAATTGCTTTATCGATCAAAATGCCTGGTGCATTGTAACTATTTATACTTACTTAAACTAGTGTTTATAAATTTTATATTCCATACTTATTTAAGTACCTATGTTAATATTTTTAAATAAATTGTGTTTCTACGATTCCTAATCAACGGCTTATATATTTTATAGTGAGATGTACTTATTTAGTAAATTTTATTTCACGAGACATTGTAAACAACGTTACTGATTACTGTTATAACGCAATTTACGTCGTGCTTATAATCATGGCATTCTGTGCTAAGATCATTATTTATTTATGGGATTTAATTCACTAGGAAAATGTATGTAGTTAGTTTAATATCAAAAAGCAGATAAAGTGCCAAACCTAGTGGAATTCACAGCATAGACTTGATATGGCTTAAATATGTATTTAAGTAGGAAATCAATACTCGAATCATTTGTTGTCTGTGTTTATTTGTACTTGTTATGAATTGATACAGTTTAAAGTTTGTATAATATTTTATGTAAAGGTTGAGTTTTCATTCTGACATTTTGTACATTTTAAATTGATAAATATTTCTTGAGCGTGACTTTGTCAAGCAAAATCCTGCCAAATCCATTAAACATAAAATTATTAAATTAATATATTTGTAATGTAATTGGATTACATTAACCACTTGATGCACATTTCATACAGTACGCCTAGCTCAATAAGTGTGGTCACTAAAATTATTGTGTAAATATTGTCAGTAAAATATATGTAAAGGTGTTAATAACAATTGTATTGATTTATTTTTATACCATCCCTGAAACAATAAAAAAATCTATGTTCTCATAGGCCGAGGTGTTGCAGCACTACCTTTTGACAAGTGACAGTGTCAATATGACAAGTCGCCGTCTCAAGTACTACACATAAATTACACACGAATGTCTTCGTATTTCTTCTCAGACATTTGCAGGCCGTAGTGTGAGATCACTGTGAATTGGTGATAAACAAAATTACTTCATCATCAATAAAGGTACCGACACAAGTTACGAGCGCTGACCTTGAAAGCGTACTGGTCATTTTATAAGTCTGTCTCTGTATGTCTGTATGACGCGTTGAGAATAAAGTACATACGCAGTTACCTCATGAGGACACCTGTAGCGTTGTGATCACTTTCTATGGCCTTCCCTTGGAGGGGTCTATGACCACAGACAAGATATGACTGAGACATAGACGTCTCACATTGTTACGGCAACGTGGCTGGTGGCATGAACCACCGAAAGGGCTTAATTTGCATCGTTAATAACCTTCCTGCCGCTGGACGACATCCTCATGAAGACTTTGTACCGGAATCGTTCTAATTTTCGAACCTTTTCCCGTATCCCTGCGCACGAACACAGCTGCGGCTTCGATAGCGACTGTGGCTCCAGCGGTCTACTCGTATTACGCTCCATAGACAATGCTGTGTATTCATCGTCACCGTCATGAATCTCTGAGCTTGGACGTTATGGCGATAAACAAGAATTAGGTCTAGTATAAATTTATTCTGGAAGAATCAAATTATCTCGGAATCGGTGCGTCCTTGCTCAAAATTGATGAATTTTTTAGCTCTCTTTAGGAAACCCCCGCCAGGATATACCCACGCACCACATAGGCTACTTAATTTGACCCTAGTATGCCCTAAGCTTGACCCTCAAATTCCGGTCTGAACTTCTTCAAGGCGCCTTCGCGCACGTATAGGTTAAACCGGTTTATTGAGCTCTTAATACTGGTTAATATTCAGTTTTTCGTTAACAAGGTTTTTGTTTAAAATTATATTTCTCTGGAAAAGGGGAGTACCCGTAGTACCTACAAAAAGTACCAGTAGCATCTTCCTAGGACACACAAAGAAAGGAAGAGTCAAAAAAACTCTGAATGTAGTATTTCAACGAACCATTTATTCATCCCTAAGTACATTCAATGTAAATTCATATCATACTTCGTCGTTACTTACAATTTATACGTAGGTTGGATATGGCAACCTGTTATACATGTATGGTAAAGTAATGAATAAAATTAAAGTTATCAAACAATGGAATATGTTCTAAAGAAGAAAGAGGTATTTACTAGTACCTAACTACTTACAGTTAAGTAATTACTATTTTATTTCCAGACAAATGCAAAGTCAACGAAAATGCATGGCGCTTGTTTACCGAAGGTCACACGTATAAGACGCAAAAACTATCGGGGCTCATTAATAACATTGGCACAGCATTGTGAAATGAATTGTGAAGTCTATATTAATTTGAGCGAATTATTCTTCACATTACTATCAAATAAGGAAAGAATCGCTAAGGGAATGAATATAATCGTTTAACTACATTGTATAGACTTATTATAAATCTATAAGCTACGTACAGTAGGTACCCAGCGATAAATATTCACTTATGCACATCGACTTGATAAGAGTTAATTTCGGCTTCGTAGAGTGTTGCCTCTTACGCACACTACTTATGCGATATAGTGAATCGTTTACAAGTTCAGTCGATGTGCAGTATTTATCGCCGGGTACTGTAACTGATTTTAAAAAGATACATGTACTAAATATACATAATTATTCTACGACATATACATACGGTGAGATAATTATTTATACATCGGTATTGTACTGCAAACAAATCTGGTCTAGAAATCTACAATCAACTCTAAGAAAGCGAGCTGAAATGTGAGGCTTAATTCATTCCGAATACAAACAGACATTCAAGCACCACACATATCTTGAAATCAACATTTATTAATTTAGAGGTTCCACGATGACTTTTCTGCGCTCAAGGAAAATTGTGAGGATAATGGCGCTTGTATTTGTTCAATTGTAAAATGACTTGCACGTTTAAGATCCGCTCTCGAAACTGATGACAGAGCTACACGTAGAGTCTGTTAAATGACTCAACATGATCCATCATCTCCCTGGCCTTATCCCATACATTGTTGGGGTCGGCACTTGATTCAACCCGATGTGGCTGATCACCTGATTTTTATACGAAGCGACTGCCATCTGACCTTCGCAACCCCATTTAGGAGGAAAATCTGTGATCTGGGTTAAACCAGTTGTCAGATTATTTTTAGGTCTCGGACTGACCTGTAACGATTGCCAAAGATGTTATATTGGCAACCGGGACCGACGGCTTAACGTGCTCTCCGAGGCACGGAGGGAACTAGGGCGGTCACCCATCCAACTACTGGCTAGGCGTATGGTTGCTTAGCTTCGCTGATCGAATGATATGCGCAATAGCAACGGTGCCACTAGCTCCTCCTTCATTAAAAATAATTAAAAATGTATATCCTTTTAAAACTGACGTCGGTTCAGTAAGAAGGTGTAATCTCATTAAATTGGTAAATAAACGTGGATTTATTCCTACGGCGTAGTATCTGTCCAGCTGTTTTGTTGTGATACTCACCAAACAAACCAATATGCGTACAGGAATATGCTACCTATATATATGCAGATTAAATTGAAGTGTCTGTTTGTAATTCCAAAATAACTATTTTTCACTAAATTAAAGTGTATCTAATGACATAAAAATAAAACATCTGTCTATTAACATGAAAATCAAAAATCTATCTGTCTGATTGTACCGGCTAATTTCTGAAATGGCAGGACCGATATTAACCGGACTATCACTGATAGATACCTCATGTTACAGGGAGTAACTTAGTCTACATTCGTTTACCGAAAAATAGGGTTGCGCGAAATAAAGCCACTTCAGAAATTAGGTCTAGACGGGCGAAATCGCAGAGCACAGTTTGTTCACATAGTCAGACACACCTGTATACACAAAAACTTGTACGTACATTGTAAGATACATTTTTTGTAGAATTACTACACATTAATAAATATACTTAACATTCCTAAAACAAAAATTCTTGGTAACAATTTCATCCAGTTATGATAAAACTATTCATGTCTTGTTCCCACTTATAAAAAAATGTACTGTGAGAGAGTAAGACAAAAACTAAATGATAGAACGATTCAGATTTTATAGTGAGTTTTATAATTCTAAATATTATGCGAGGTTCTTTTTGAATAATAGAGCTAAATCAAGTTACAAACCAACACCGTAGTTGCTATGCCTTTCAATGACTCCCTTAGTAAATTTTACTTACCTACCCTACTTAACTCACTAAAGTTATAACCAAATAAATAAGAAAATGAAATAATATTACATGCTAAAAATCCGAATATACATAGAAGTAGATATAAGTTAATACATAAATAAAATAGGCTTCCTTTAAAAAAAAATGTAAACTTATCAACGACAAATAACAATATCATTTAGATGATAATTTGGATAAATTACTTGGTATATAATAAATTATTATGAAGAGTAAATTTTACATGTTAAGTACTCAAAATTGAGGATGACTTTTAGTTCACTACGCTTATTATAAATATCCATACCTGCTGGGTTAAGATAGAAAATATCTACATATACAAATCATGAGTTTTGCAACGACTTTGTAATCTATATTGGCTAGCGTCACCGACAATATTTGTGTGAGATATTTTAGTTCTTCACGTCACCGCTAGGAGGCGCTGTACATTTCACATACAAATATTTGGCGGATACGGTAGCTAGTATAAATTACGAAAACAGGGGCCCTTACCATGATCTCTTATTGCCATGATAGTTTCACTCATTAATGAGACAGATGTATGTGACGCGTATACATGTGTCACTGTCGCACACCTGAATTATCATTGCAATAAGAGGTCATGGTTGGGCCCCTGTGCAAAATTCGTGGTAGGAATTCAGAATATTATATTATACATATTCTTACGGTCACGCCTTTATCCCTTGGGTCCACCATACAAATACTAAACCTACACCTTATTTTCCACACTTAATTAACATTTTTGTTTATTAGGCTTATCTGTGGAGGATGCTTAGGGTACGCCTGAAAAGGGATCAAAATGCCTAACTAAAACCTAAATCTTTGCAGTTAGTTTTGGTAGTCTGTTAACTTTTATCACATTTAGTAACACCTAAGATTTAATTCTAAAGTGATGTCTTAACATAATTTTACAATAATATCACGCGGATAGCCAGAACTCTCATCACTATAGATATATTAAGTCCGAATTACCTTAAACTAAATGTGAACAACTTATATTTAAATGCCAATAAACTTAGAAGTGTAGTTGTATTCTTATTCAAGTAAAATATATTTTCTAAGCAATAAAAATAGTAGGTATTGTACTTAAAATACTGGTTATTTAAGTAGGTACTTGTCGCTTACTTAATAGGCTTTTTCACAAACTAATATACCGTTTTGGTTGTGAAACTGATAAGATTTTATTTTTAAAATTATTTCAAATTGGAATCATTCAATTTATTTTATATATAAATTGTAAAACTGGCCAGTGATAAATGCTGATCCACTTTCTGGATAGCTCATAAATGTATTTAATAAAAGTACTGCTCGTATTCCTGTGGTTATGAATAGTACATTTACAATACACATAAAAACGTAATAAATAGTTACCGTTTATGTCATAAAGATATACTCATCGCACGATATATCAAAAAGGCGTGGCACGACAACTAGCAGTTACGTACAGAAAATTTATATACAAAATCTAATGTGCCGTGATATGTCGAATATAGATAACGAATGTGGTGGCTACCTCGTAATACAGGCACAAATTATTTAGTCTTTAATTTATGTTTGGTATTTTAAAGAGTTGCCACATTCAGAATGATTTTTTTTGTTACAAAAGTAACAACCATGTTCAAAGAAAATCGCATAAAATTATTGGTAAAGAAACCCGATGGTACTTTACCCATAAAATTTTACAGGTATTAAAACATGATATATTTTATTACCTATATTTAAGTAGGTCGTTTAAAGAAGTGATTTAAAATTGTCAGTATCGTAGAAACCTTTTTTAAATTCATTATTATGGATACACCAACCGCCACGGGAAGGGTTATGTCAAACTCGCACCAACTAAACTCCACGGAGTTCCACCAGAGGGCCTAGTGCGAGTTTTTCACTGCCGCCGCCACTAGTCACCGCGTCGATATAAACGCAGAATTTGTATAGTATCGGAACAGCGCCAATGTCGTCCCATCCCACCCAATTGTGATCCCATCCAAATCTGCGTCGACGCGATGACTTGTGAGGACGATTTTAAGAAAACTCGCACTAGGCACTCTGGTCGCTAAGAGGTGGGTGCACGTGTTATATCTTCGAGATATCTGTCTGTGGTGAAAACACAGCAACCTTAGAAAACGAGCTCCTACTTTTAATAAATATACTACCTATAACTACAAATACTTCTAGAACCACTACTAACAATGATTACCATTTACTACCGGATTTGATACAGCTACATCGTCACTTACTCTATATTTTTTCTTAAGCGGTGAAGCTTCTACGACGTCCATAAGTTCATCCTTGTCAGTAACTAACAGAGAATTTTTATATGACTCATATTGTTTTACAATATGCTTCTTGTATACTTGGAATGTGTTTGAGACGATGTGCTGCCGAGCGTGTAGGAACATTTGGTCGAAGTGGTGCAAATTGTGACTGGAATGAGATATATTACAATTAAAAAAAAACAAAACACTTCACCAGTCTTTGATCCACCAAAGTTATTCCCAGTAACATCAGCTATCTTCGAGTGAAAGACTCGTCAAAATCAGTCCCGCCGTTTCGGAGATTATCCGTAACAAACAAACAAGCAGACATATTAATGTGCTTATTTATATTTTTTATCTAATTCTTTATATTATTATTACTGCAAGTATATAATGTATTATTGGTATTGTAGCAGCGTTTCTCCACTCTCTACATGAATGGTGCTACTCGTTAACAAATGCGAAGTTTGAGTACAAATACACGTGTTTTCAAGTGCATTGCAGTATATATACATGTTTCCAACTAGATCAGTTAGAGCCGCGGTTCTTGAAGCATGACACCCGCCTGGCTGGAAGATCTTCCCTTTGCTGGGGATGAGCAATTATCACTCGCTCTCCTCACAGTGTCATTATATTGCTAGGTGAGCGATATATGCAGTTAGTTTAGTTTAGTACTGTTTTATTGACACGACACACTAGTATATGTAACTTACATGCTTAGCAACACCGAAGCTAACATTTCCCTTGTGTTAAGTAAATGCCGTATATACGCACGAGTATGTCCTTTGCAAGTCAAGCATTCACAACCATCTACCAATGGCCTGAATTGATCTTTGTACCTGGAATATTATAAAAAAACATTGTAAATACTTTTTATAAAACCTTTAGACAAATTGCATCATGATGAAAAACACCAGTAAATTTTATTTGTGCATTGGTTTTTTTATCAACATTGTACATCAAAATGTGCCGCAATTTTCGATTAGATAATACGTATTTTAACATGAGTGATATTAAAATATTCGTTGCAGTTATCAGTCAGTACCTATTTATTAAATCCTTAAAATAATATGAGAAGCATCATCGTTAAACCATGTGTTAGATCATGTGGAGATATAGAAAATAAGCAAGTGATGCTGTTCACAACCATATTCCATAGCTTTCAGTGGTCAAAGCATACTTATTAGCAAATCCACTATTAAGTATGTTAGTAATTCTATATTATACTTCCGAAGATCTTAAAAAAATTACAATACCATTAAATAAAACCCCGAGGGTTTTTTTTTCTCATTTACTGAAATTGCTGAATCTCATTTACTGAATTACACTTTACAATCAAAAAGTGTAAGAGTGTGGTACATCGTGTATAAGTACAAATACATTTATACATACTCAAACCTATATGCCTCGAAAGGGTAGGCAGATCAGTACTTATAGTACACCGACATTTCGATCGTATTATTTAAATCCCATTTATAGGGGGTAAGCCTACTTGCCATTAACCGGGCACTAATCCAGACACCAAGCTGTTACTGGGAAAATAAACATATGAAAACCCAATAACACTGCCTGACCCAGGGATCGAATCTAGGGCCCTTGCAGTAGCATCTATCATTTACCTTCTTGTATTTTTAAGATATCATGGTGTGATTACCTTTCGTCAATAAGATCTAATATACACAATTCATTGGTATTTGTATCCACATCAAAGTTGAGGGTTAACGCTTGGCCTGCATTTGTCAACTTCAGTGGATATGATCCGTCGAATACATCCCAACCATGTTCTATGGCCGCCATTACTATCGCCGGGTTCCAGCAGCCTTCTACTATACGCAAGAAGTCTTTAGGTACTGCTTCCTAGAAAATATAATCGCTTTTTAAATGTCTGTCTAGTCTTACAAGGCTGAATTGCTCAACTAATGTCACTGAAATTAGCTATACTTAAAAACATTACGCGGCCGACGTCGCGGGTAAAAGCTGGTTTTAGATAAATATTGACATAGACATTTTGTCACGGAAAAATGTTTGAATATTAACACAAAGAATATGTACTTATTATACTGGATAAAGTTGAATATTAGCTTCCTTATTCCATGTGAAGTAAGTATAGGTACAATTTTTATTGCTAATTCCAAGTTATTGATATTCCATTGTGAAGATTCAAGCTTTTATTGAATAAGCTACATCTAAATAGTTATGCCAAGAAAACAGACAAAGCAATTCAAGTACCCACCAAATAGGATTTGCATTAAGTTTATAATAGTCTATTAGGGTGCCCTGTTACTTACCCCAACAGTTTTAAAAATGCCTTCCAACTTATCACTAGGAGCTCGCACAGGATCCTCACCACCATCTGTGATACCAGCTAGCGCTACTCCATCTAATGTATCCTTATATTGTAACACCTGGCTTATGCTATCTTTACATTGTTTTGGCATACTTGCTGCTACTATTACACCTGAAAAATTGTAATGGGGCACTTATCCAATGCTGGGCTGTTACCGGGAAATTACAAATAGATAAACCTAATAATACTTTTCCGGATCGAACGCAGGACCTTGTGTCCCGCAGTAATATTTGCAACTATCTACAAGCAGTTCACATCAATGGTAAAAGATCAAACTGTCCCTAACCTTAAAAGATATGCCTTGTTTTAGATAATATTTATTACCACCACATACCAATAAGAAAACTTTCTTGAAGCTTCTGTGAGGCCTTATATTGTTCTATACACTTCTTCATCAATGAACTTGTACGCTCCAGAGACTTGCTCACTCTCTTGTGGCTTTCGTCCAGTGAAGTGCGACCATCTGCAGCTATCACAATGATATCTGGTTTGAACAATTCCATCAAATCCATGTACCTGGAATGATCAGTCAAATCATAAATTATTGAGACTGGGTTTTAACTCAAAAGACTGCATAAGTTAACAAAACTAAACTGGTTTTCATTCAATATCACCTTCAAAGTGCTGGGTTCTTTTTACTTTTTACATTCCTGTTCTTTGTATGGTAAGACAATTCTTATTAAACTGGTAAGTTTTGTTTTATTAGTCTTTTAGGAACTCTATAATAAACAACATAATAAAAATTGATAATACTTTTAAGAATAACCTTAATGAAATGAAAACATAATAGCCATGTACTTCCATCTAGCATACAATATATATATAACACATGCAGTTAGACTCGCTGTCATGTTGGCACTTAATCATCTTCGGGGGAAAAGTGGTTTGCTGTTATAACACCTCTGCATACCCTCCTCAGAGACGTATATGGGTGGGTGTGATCATATATAAAAAATTTGCCTTACCTGTCAGCAGAAACCATTTTCTTTCCATTTTTAGTCCACAGCGGAAACATATGTGATTTGAAGTGTCCTTGAGGAGTAGTCTCATTCAAACTATGTAAGGACATACATGTTAAGTGCTCAGGAATACCAGCAAACTTGGCCACACCTTCCCCTTGAGCTTTTATACCAGCTTCAAGGTGAATTGAACTGGACAATGGTACCCATAGTAGTTGTGGCTTGAAGAATATTTTTGATAATACCTCCGAGGTAATATGGACAACACTGCCACCCTGGAATAAATATGTTTATATGTTAAGTATTTTGAATATTTGGTGCTTTTTTCTTTTCTACTCAGTAATACTATAACTTACAAGTACTTAAAGGCAAAAAAATAAAAAACACTATCATGAAGACGGGTTATGAAAACAAAATGTTTAGAAATATTATTTCTAACAGTAACTATGTTAATAAATCAACAACAACATCTTCTGTAATACTTTTATCTTAATATTTACTCTGATAATTTTGCTCACTCATATCATCAGAATGTAGTTTGTTTGTTAGCCAGAGATCTGGATCTTAAATTAGTTTTCTTAGACTTGAGAAGCAATAAGTATTATACCTAAGTACTATAGAATATTTTTATAAATGCTACATGAACTAATAGCGAGCAGATGTAGTAAATAAGTCGTTAACAAAAGCATACTAACCTGAGTGTGCAATGCAGCTGTCGGTGTTTCCAAGACAACATTCGGCGATTTTACGAATCCACTCAGAGAACCCACACGTTCACTACCACAACTAGCGTGCCTTATTGCGAATCTCATTCTCATTTAGGGAGTTTAAAAGCCTAATGTTATCACAAATATTATTAACACACTTCAACTCAACCGCGCAATAACCGCACTATTTTCCTGTCAAATCGAATCAAACAAATTCCATACAAATCCAATATTTTATTCTGTCAGTTTGACTCAAACTGTCACTCAAGAAAATACAAAACAAGGTTTCTGACTGAACTAGCAAAGGATATTCACTCATACAGCCAAGTTATCACCAAAAATAATCAATGCTAGCACTTATCAGTATTATTGTGATAAACTAGAGCAGAATTTTGTGAGTTCATTAAAAGTTTAAGATAAGAGTTGAAGTACCAACGTAATAAAAAATCATGATCGTACTTGACCTTAGTTTGAAACTTAAAACACTTTGTGAAATAGGCACCAACTGACACAAAGAATATTTTGTAAATGTAAGCATAATGGTAAAAATTACATTAAAATTAAATATCTATTTGGTATAGGTACCAAAACAACTAAATTAGTAAGCCAAATCACTGCTGATCACAAATTGAAAGGTCCTGAATGTGCACTAAAATTCTTCGGCCATAGATACCTACGATACATACATACCTAGAAAAAAATATAACAGCCTGTGCCCGCGGTTTTAGCCAGGTATAATTAATCGTCATATTTGGCTGAATAAATTTTGATACAATCTAGGGCTTCTTTAAGTCACAGGTACAGGCATCTATTAGTACCTAACTAGATAGGTAGGTTACTACTACTTATTTTTCTGTTGCTCAGAAAAATAAAGGCACTCAAGCTTACCTACCAACTAATAGCTAGGTACTATATACCTATTGATACTTAGATATTCCCATTCAAAGTTCCAACCCCTAAAGGAAGGGTCCTACCCTTTATTGTGTTTAACGCGTTCGCTGCTAACGACGCACCTGCGCGTCCAACTGTTAGAGAATTTACGAACAAGACGAAATTTCAGCAGCGAATGTGTTAATGCTTCCAACGAATATTTCTCAACTTTATGGAGATATTAATTAAGTTTGCTCATTTAAGAGTAGGCTGAACAGTACTTTGTAACATTTAATTACAAGGCTAGGTCTCCGTTGAATACAGAATGGGGTTATTTTTCTGAATGCTATACGGTGCTGCAGCTCAAGTCATTTTGCATTCAGCGCCTTGAGGCATTTCAATTATTTATTAATTTTCATAACTCTACAAAGTTGCATTTAGAGAAGGAAGCAAGGGGTGACTCTTATTGCCTGAAGGTTTAATATTAGCGATTCGGTAGCGGAACATTTACATAAAATATTGAACGGAAATATTATTTAAATTTCTGTTATTGGCCCTTTGAAATTTAAATTGGCATCAAATGTATTGAAGTGTTGTTAGCAAGTAGGTAGGCACCAACTGAATAAAAAATAACAAAGCAGGCTATTCCTTGAAACACAACGAACACTGATTACCTAATGCCCCACTGATTCTATTTACGAGTTCTCAATGTATTTAAAACTTCAGAGTCAATAATCCAATGGTACATCTATACAGATAAATAAAATTGAAGTGTCTGTTTGTAATTCCAAAATAACAGCATTTCACTAAATGCATATGAAAGTATACACGATACTGACACTAAAAAACCAAGTTTTGAAATGTTTCTCTGTCTGTCTGTCTGTCTGTCTGGTACAGGCGACTGCTCTCAACTCAAGGGCTCTCAATCCAAAAAAGATCTCACAATCAAAAGGATGCAATGGTACCATGGTGTATAACGATAGGTTCTTAGCATAATATCCATACTTTGTACCCCAGTAAGTAGTAAACCACACGTGCCACTGCAGCTGCTCCACTCAACGATGCGGTTATAGCAGACCTGTAAAATTGACGTCATAATAATTTTGAGTAAGTATCCTAACAGGTACCTTAAATTGAGTCCTAAAACGTTATGGTTCATAATACCGAAGGAAACATAATTAACCCTAAGACTGTTGGTACTTGGGGGCTTGCTGCCCCGGCAGTATCATTAGCTGGCCATGTTATTTATTCACGACCTTTTATTTCTCGTTGGGCGTTTACTCGGCTTCCTGCTGGTTATTAATTCTGAGCCCTAGGTTTACAGGCAAGAGTCATTTATTTTGAACAGTAATTGTTCTGAGCCCTAAGCTTTTGTCGGTTAGTTTTAAATGTTTATTAAGTAGGTAAGTTGTTTAAAGTGTTCCGTGAAGTTTTAGGACTCACGATAGTCTTCCGTGGTACGAATATATGCACCTAGACTGTACCAATGAGTTATTGGAGCTCTACATACCTACTCAAGTCAAAATCTGAGAAGTAATTCAACAACACACTTCTACACCTTTAATAATACGTATGTTGATTAAATAAAGTATATAAAAACATACACTTGATCAGTTGTGTAAATTTACTCACGTTGTTTCAATAAGGTATGTCCCAATTACATTAATCAATTGCCCTAAACCTTTCGCCGTAAATTTAAAGCATCAGAGCACGAACTTTGAAGCTAAAATGTTAATTAAGTATAGTATTTTTTTAACGAAGTGATTTTTTTATAAAAACTTAATAGCAAGCTAGCTAATTTATATGAGTCAGGCTCACAAATTATGTCGGGTAAAGCTCAAGTTATGGAAGAGAAAAACTTGGCATAAATAAGTTTCTCGTATGTGTAGGCGGGGTCATGCGCGTTGGCGCGTTGGTGCATTAATGCCCAACAACTTGATGCAAGCTTGCTCGCGGACCACTCGTGCCCATAACGAGTTCGTCAAAGACTTTTTATGTAAAGTAGATTTTCGCCTACGTTTTTAATTACTCTCTGATGTCGATGAAGATACAATATTATATTTTATTCTTCTATCTGTTGCCTGGAGCCAATAATGACTTTAGGCCTGAAGCGAAACGAGATTCAGAGAAATTCAGGTAATCATTGCTTGAGCTTCAGATTTTCTTAATCAAGATTGGTTACGATTTGTAAAGATATAATCGTGATCAGTGAACATGTAAGTTGGGTATATATACAGGTTTGTCGTCGAAATTTTACCAGGTATCGGTTAGCAAATTAGCCATCTGGTTAAAACCGGTTAGGGAATCAGTCGTCTTGTATATTTTCGTATCTGATTCTTAATCATTACAGAAGTCAAAATAAATAAATAATGCAAAATGCATAAACTTACCTATGGGTAGGTAATATAAAATAAGCCTTTGTTATAAAATGTCTCTTCTGACCACTTACCTACTCTAGGAAAGCATTTTCTCCAGCAGCCGGTGGCTAAAAGTCTGAAAGCCTTTGTAGCGACGCTGAAATCTAGCCACTTCCCGAGCTTAGGTAACATTATATTTGTGTGCTTACATTGCTTTCATTATGACGGGATATGCTTCGTTCATATAATATTTTCACAAAGGTAATCTGGCGTCATACGTGTGCCTACCGTTATATGGACGCTATTGCATTAGAAATTAATTTACCCTTCTGTAATGGTAATCATTTACCGCACAAGGTGTACGCAATAAATGGCAAACTGCGTACCTGCACAGATGAAAAAATATTTCACCTAAGTACATAAAATTGTGGTCCGGTGGTTGCAAACTCTTCGGGTTCGATCCCGGGTCGGGTGAAGTGATATTGGGTTTCTCCATCTAAAATTTCCTGGAGTCTGAATAGACGGCTAGTGGCAATAAACTATTTTATGAGACTTAAACATAACCGGTGAGACTATAAGCGCACCTCTCCTTCAGGGAATACAGGCGCGAGCATATGTACAATTGCATGCGACGGAATAGTTAAATTGTATCGTTTTCGTATCATTTTTCAAGAAAGTTTAGAATCATATGGTGTGATACTCAACTTCCTTCTCAAGTGGTTTTCTCCTCGAGAGTACAGCATGCAGTTCAACAAAAAGTTGTAAAGATATTTTTACAGGTTCCTCGCCCACGCGCTTTAAGCTCATTAGTATTAAGATTAATTTGATAGGCATATGCTTCTTGCCATTTTACTCAATAAATAGAGAAAAGAAACATTCTGCGATGCGATCTTCTGCAGGTTGGCAGGTAGAGGTAAGTACCAACATATATATAAAAAATCACACTTATTTGGTTCCAAATTTTTAGCGCTACCGCACTGCCATACTGGCTCGGTAGTTGTAAATTTGTCACATTTTTTAAATTCTTAATAATATTTATATTCTTCAATTTTGTTTTTCATTAAGTTCTTTGATCACATAGACAAAACAACTTAGACTTGAAATAAGATACTAGAACTAGATATGTGTTTGCCTTTATCATGTTAACTTGTCTTATTTGTAAACGTAATGTGAACTTATTCACGAGCTTTGAGAGCGTTTCCATTAGCTGATTCCATCCATTAGTGCTTTCTAAAATGATAATAAGATTTATTTTATTTTTATTGGGACCTCGGACCTTTTTCTTGGAGCATACCTTTTAGAGAGTGTTTTTTCTGACGGCTTTTCATTATCACCTTTTTATTAAGCACTAGCTGTACCACGCGGTTTCTCCCGCGTATATTTAGTTTCATGTTTTATTTAGCGGTACCCTAATTTATTTTCTAAATAAAATTTGCCTAAATCACTCCTTGAAACATTAGCTATCTGCCAGTGAAAGTCCCGGTAAAATCGCCGTTCACGCGTGATGGAAATAGGGATTCATTTCTAGATGTAGCATTGTTTCTTAAACTTTTTATAGTCACGGAACACTTCCAGAATTTCTAAAATTCAACGGACACCTGTTTGAATTTGTGGGATTGAGTTTGATCAGGCAAGGCATGTCATCTGCGTTAATCGATGAGCTGTTGCGCACGAGAACCTCTAAGGGGACTATGGACTCCACATTGAGAAACCCTGGTTACAGGTACATAATTGACTTACCAAATAACGAAAGTTGTTACCAATTTGGGTATACAAAAAAAACTTTATTTCTAAGAAGTTAGAACATTTCAATTTTAGTATTCGTTGCAGACGAATCATCTCTTCTCATCTTCTTATGTCCGTAGTTTCTATTCACCTTCTAAAACTATCTACCACTGTCTACCCCAAAGGAGACTATTGTGTAAATAAAAAAGAAAATGTCAATGACGATGTTGTGTCGCTAGACTGAGACTCAACCTGTGGAAACATACCCACGTTCAGTAATATTTAAATAACTTCTTTCGAAACGAGATTGCATTTAGCTGAGGTTAACAAGCAAATTTATCTAAAGCGACATTACATTTGTAATTTCTTTAACTCACGTTTCGTTTGCATAGCCTTTTGACACAACGTTTACATTCGGGGGAGGTAAATGTTTAATGTATTATACAGGTACTGTCACGAGTTATGAGCGCTCAGCGAAAATAGTGGGGGTATCTAGGCCTGTAGACAAAGTAACATTATTCTTGCGCTTCGCTTTTAGAAACAATACAAAATGGCACCTGGGACGTACATTTATTACACAAGAAAATAAAAATATATTTTTGTTATTTGTTATTTAAGAGGTAGGTACTCAATTACGCATCAAAATAGATTAAACTTTATTAAAACAGCTGTGACACATGATTTTTTAAATTTTTTCTACTTTCTAATATCTAATAAGGAGGGACCTCATGTTTTCGTGCCAGTTTTATATATCTCGATAAGTATCTAATAAGTGAGAATACTCATGATATTTAATTTTATATATTTTTACTAAGTACCTATTTACTTTGAGATGTTTTGGAAGTACGCATAGTAATTAGGTGTTGGATAGACAAATTAAATAAGCGAGACAAATTGGATCAATCAAAAAGTAACTTTAATGCAAGCAGTGAAATATCAAATTCATTAAATCACTGAACCCATCTGTTCAAATATCATGGTAAAGTAATAAGCAAGCAACCATGAACCATGCAATCGTCAATCCAATTACACGAAACAAAGGCTTACAATTGCCGGCAATTCACTGGTTACAAGGTACTCTCATATTATAATTATAGAAACTGCCGAAAATGGTTACATTGGAGGAACAATACATCTACCTACCTGAAAGGTAGCGGCACTACATTTCAAGGTTCTGAATGGATTTGTTTTCATTTATTTTACATTCTGCGTCTCACGTTTAGATTTTGGAGTCATGTATCCAGGTTGTCGACATTCGATTGTGTATTTGTGGCTTGAAATGTGTTGATCCGCCAACTTGGGAATTCACAGCCCACCTCCGAAAAAGTATCAACAAATTTTGAGTCACACCGATTCGCAAACGAAATCTTAAAACGTATATACTTGGGACTTTGGAACTTTATACCTAATATAAACATTATCACATCATCATCATGAATTTAAGAGTAATGAGACTCTTGTCGGTGTAACCGATGCAACTCTTTCCATTTGTCTCTGTCCAGAGCCATTTCTTTGACCTCCTTATACGACATGACTGACTCCTTTTCTTAAACTTGTCCCATGTATGTTAGCCTTGGTCTTCCTCTTCCTCTCCTCCCTTCTACCTTTCCTTCTACTATGTTTTAAAAAAGCTGTCATGTCATTTTCACATAGTTCAGTATAATTGCCTTATTTTTTCATTTAAGTGTGACTATTTTCAGAATTTGATTTTATAAATAAATGTTTAGTTAGACCTAAATATGGGAGCTAAGCATCTATAATATTTCGGTATTGCCTACTTATAGAAATAGCAAGGTACCTACTTACTGTTCGTGCGAATCCGGCTGCCAGGTTGACACTGCTTTAAATCAGAGTCATTTCAGGTCTGGTTGACGAGAATGCTTCAAAACTACACCCATTCACCCAATTTATAGCAATATCAAAGCTCAATATCAGAAAACTGAAGTTTAACCTCTGATTTTTTGCCCATTTGTCGGGAAATGTGTATAATAAACGTCAGAGAGGGTCCAATGTGTAATACATTGCAGACACGTGACGTGCGGGTCGGGTCGGACTTACAAAACCCTGTTTGAGATAAATCATGTAATGCCTCCTTAAGCTGAACCTATATCCACACGTTATGAATATAATACTTCCTTAATACATAATAAAAATGTTGTGTAAATGAAAATATTACCAAAATTAAGTTATTCCATTAGAGACCTACCGTCACAACATCACGTTTTCCCATTTTGAAAATATGTTCCATTAGGCATTTTTCTTGCCAAATATATTCTAGGTAAAGTTCATAATTGTCCCATCACTTAGAACTTACTTTATTGTAATTGCCTAATAACTCAACCAAATACAATTATTTATTAACACGTCACTAGCTTAATTAATGAACTTCAAATTGAAATACATTAAGCTTATGTGTACAGACAAGTGAATAAATTGTCCAATTTTTTTAATTTAACTTTTCCCACTTGTATTATGTGCGCCGCGATTTTACCCACGTAGGGTTAACAATAAAAACTATGATAACTAGTGATTTTTCGGTCCGACCACCTCAGAGATTAGCCGAAACATAACGACAGACAGACGGAGAAACAATTTAATTGTATTAATGTAAATATCGTATTATTTTCAAATGCATGAAGTGAAAAGCTCTAAATTTAGAATTACAAACAGCCATTTCAATAATTATTTATCTGTACCTATATTTGGATTGATCCTAGCAAACAGTAAAAATAGTAAATTTTTTGACCATTTCATTAGGAAGGCTTCATTTTTGGTTAAAATAATCTTTTTTTGAGGAAATTTTTGAATAGATTCAGCTTCAAATCTCAGCTTTTATGGATTTCATGAACAACCGATTCTATGATGAAGTTTAATAAATAAAAGAAAGTGATAAGTAATTAATGTAAACAAAATAATGTTTCTTATAATATGTTTAAGTAAATATTGTGCACCTAACTGTACATTTAAGTACTTATGTAGATAACTAGGCAAATAATGTGAGTACCTACTGCTTAAGTGCTACCTACTTAGTCTAAAACTTGCATAAACCAGTAAGAGGCTTTCTAACTAGAACCGTATCTTATAACTAAACAGATTTGTACCGAACTAATTAAAATATATTAATAACAATGCTATTTCAAAAGTGTTACCTATACCGGGCGGTGGCTATACTATAATGGCTGGTTAGTTTGAGTAGTCGTTTCCTACGCAACTCCAAATCCCAGCTGAACCTACAAATTAGATTTTCTATTAACTTACGCAGTAGTTCACACTACGAGCTGAAAGAATTCTTCTCAGAAGGCTAGCTTCCGAACCGGTGAGTTTTTCGACGTTCATAAGTGTCATGTAAGGGCTTCAATTGAAGAAATTATTTTCGTTTTTTTTTTTCATTTTCAATTTCACGTGATTTACAGTGACGGAACACATGTCTGAGAAGAAAAACAAAGACGTGCGATTTTATATTTTCATTTAGTGAAGCTGTTAATTTGTAATAAAAAAATAGACACTTCGACTTTATTTATCTGCATAGATATACTACACACATAATCGCATCTTTTATTGCGTATGTATCCAAATCACTGTTCACTGAAAATGTTCTAAAGGCTAATTTCCCTGAGAGTTTCACATACAATACGAATACAAAGCTTAATATTCTTTATGGTTCCATTATGTATGAGTATGCCTAGGAACATTGCCAAATGTCCTTACATTTACTCCAGTTTTCTTTGGAATACACAAAGTAAATGAGAATTGTAATGTCAACATTCATCTTATAGAAGTCACTTTTATATCTTTATATAGTATTAAATTAAAGTCGCAGAAAATTATTTAGTCTGTTTAAAGGTACGATCTTGAAACGGATTGTACTAATATTTGTTGAATTGCGATCGGTCTATAGCTAAAATAATTCCTTATTATTCGTGGTTCTCTCTTAATGGGTAGGTAATAGGCTCGTCCCCGGAGTTTAAACATGAATGCCTACCCGTTCGGGGAATACAGACGTAAGAATAATATGTTTGATTTAAATTGTAATCAGTCCAGCAGGGTCTTACCTGATGACTGTGATCTCTGCCTACCCCATAGTACCTATATATATATATATATATATATTATATGCTCACGCCATCCCAGAAGGGTTCCCGAAGGGGTAAGCTTTTGCAACAACAGCACCCACATTCCACCGAATATGATTAAGTTCCAACGTGATAGAAGTCTATCGCCTTCTCATAGTATCTATATTAAAAGCAAATGTATGTATTCATATATTTCGTAGGCATTCGGTCACGTCTGCTAAAAGGTCTTGTTTATTATCCACTTCTTGTCGAGATTGAAAATGATAATGTCGGTAATGGCCGAAAACCAACATAAAAAGGTAAATGCCGGTATTGGAAATGGGTCAGGAGAAATCTAGATTGGGTATAATGTGTGTCCTCGTCCTCCCTTGGGAAGGCGGTTAGACTCACCGAGCTCTCCGCAGAAAACATTAAGGACACATTGGAAATAAATCTGATAACTTATTACTACGGGCTCGGTGAAAATTTTATTTCATGCCAATGTTGTTAAAAAAACTTAAGTGCAGTAGTTTCTCATCACGAGGTTTACGAGGCATTTAAGTATGTCTGAGACGAAAGAGACGGCTTTGGACTCACCATCTTTCACAGTGGCACTTAATCATTTTCGGTGAAAAGTGGGTGTTCTTATTAGAACACGTCTGCCTACCCCTTCGGGAAATACAGGCAAGATGATTGGCATGTAAGATTTTTGTATCTATTTTTTTTTATTTGTAATGTATAAATTATAATGTACCTATTTTTAAAACGATTTTACTCCTTAAATGCTGATAATTGCCGGGTAGCATAAGTTAAATTTTTAACTTCTTTAAATTAGGGATCACTATTTCGAACTAGTATTTATATAATAATTTACAAGCTCAATTCTGGTCGTAGCAAATCTAAAATATTATCTTGCTTGTGCTGAACCCTCACGAACGCGATTCACTCAATCATGACAGAACATAATGCAAATTAATGATGGTTTTATATTGAGTTCATCTGAACTGTCTGCCGTCTAATAATTCATACCGTACATTACTTCGCCAATAAATTAGCACAAGGTTTTGACGGTGCGACAAGCTACAGAGGTTACATCCGGCCCATCCGTCAATAGCAAAGTACTCGATTACGTGGCACGTATAATTTATGGCGTATCACATCTATCATGAACCCGCTTTGACCCAGTTAATGATTACCATCAATCTATTTGCAATATATCTACGGTGTGAGTTATGTCTTTCGAATCTGCTTTTTTGAATACAGTATAATAGGTTTCGTTTAGGAAAAAATCTGTTTTTTTTTTGTATTTTTTTACGTGGGTGTTACTTCAGCAAAGATTAGATTTCAAATGGACTATTTAATTAAAAATATAAATTAACGTAGTTTTAATAATGAACGTTGTTCCGAAATCCATTTTCTTCGCAGAGTTTAAAAAAAATATTCCTCACTTTGCTTCATGGTACGATTTTTTTGAATTACGCAAAACGCTGACTTCTCTCTTCATACTATAAATATAACATAGAATTATTTTACTTATAAACCCTTCGGTATTCAACTCCTATCTGTTAGTACAAATCTTATCAAAGTCCTTAACGTAGTTTAGAAAAATGATTTATTCAATAAACAAAATCTTTTAGCAATTAAGTATTTATGGAAATATATTCTGGAAAAGGTGACTTCAATGTATACTATTTAAAATATATGTTTCTACGTACAAGTAAGTACGTATGTATAAGCACACGTACAGAATGCATTAAACGGTGGTTGAACTAAGTGTACAACGCATTAGGGATGCGACGCCGGCGGATGTCCGTTGTGAGGTGGCTCGCGACATCACTTCACGCTTTCACTGACTAGGTAAACATTACTGTGCCGTGTCTGGCTCACGACAAAACATATTCTATCGTGCAATATTTATTCTTAACTAGCTGTGCCACGCGGTTTCACCCGCGTTGTGCTCATATCGCGGAACCCAATTAAAAAAAAAGTACTCTAAGTTACTCCTTGTACCATTAGGTATCTGCCAGTATCTGTCCGTTAATAACCCGGAACAAATAGACTGAAAGACATACAGACGGCCAGGCAGGCAGAGAAATGAAATATTTTTTTATTTTATTTTAGTAAAGTATGCACTTTCATATCTTTAAGAGTTATATTTATCTGTATAGAGTAAAAAAAGCGAATTTTACATATTACGTAGGTACATACGCATCCCATTACGATATGTTGATAACTAAACAGTGAGTGCCAAAAAAGTTTCATAAAGCCATCTGAAGAAAATACAAAATGCCTAGATTAATATTGTCTTATCCTGTGAAAACTCAAGCTTCTTGCCTGTTAGCGCGAACTGGTGGCGGATCGTAGAAAAACAAACAAAGATCAATCTTCGTCAATTAACATTTTCTTGCGAACAAAACGACTTGTAATATCGAAAAGATTGCGAAGAATATGAATGAAAAAGTTAATATGGAGGACCGCACGCGCGCTGGTCGAGAAAAAAGATGGATGCCAGTGAATAATGTTCGGTCGCGAACTGTAGTAATGGACAGCACTAAATATTGCACCAAGGGAAAATAAATTACACCACTTTTTCAGAGGCACAAAAAGAGCTCTTCGTTTTCTCTTTGAGTGGATATGTGAGTAGAAAAAGTTTAATATGTTAGGTTCGTCCGCGCCCACGGACACTGATTATGTAGGTTGGGGAGAGCCTTCGGCTGCGGTTAGTCCAGCCGTGTTCGTATTGGGCGAGCACGATTACATTTTGCCTGAAGCTACATTTTACTGAAGGTAAGTTTTTTCTCATAAAAAAGGAATAAATAAGTAATAAAAAAAAAGTAAGTCTAAAAAGCCGACTGCTGAAAACTCACCCTCTCAAAAGTATGGAACAATGAACAAGAGTAATTTTCACAGTATAGCCGTGGTAAGCCACTGTACTGTTAGAATATGTATCGTTTTGATATAGTACTTAAAATGTGCACGTACTTGTAAAGTTTAATACTTATCGACCAAAATCGTATCCCACCTTTGATTAGTCGTAGTCCGGTAAAAAGAGTTAATTCCAATGTAACCTATTGAAGGGGTGAAAAGATTTTTACTGGATTATTAACAATCTGGTGTTTTTTTTTTTGCTTTTTGTCATTTTAAGGGCGTTTGAGACCTTCCCATTTGTTAGTCAAAGTCAAAGTCAAAAATATCTTTATTCGATTAGACTTTTTACAAAGTACTTTCAAATCGTCAGAACGACATGAATTATACATGCTACTGCCAGGTTCGGAAGGTTGCTTTTACTGAGAAGAACCTGGCAAGAAACTCAGTAATTACTCTTTTAAAAATATTAAACAATTTTTAAAAACAAAGTAAATCACTTGAGAAATGTAAGCCCATGGACACAGTTCCAATGCACAAATGTCAATAAAAATTAACATAAAGAAAAGTCTAGTAGTTGTACTTATATCTAAATGCGTAGCTTGAGATGACCAGCCCCCACAAGCAGCACCTGTTCACAAGTATGATGAGAATGCCAGCCATGTTCTCTCAAATATAACCATAAATATCGATATGATCTAAGTAAGTCATGAACAAGATGTGATATTTTCAATATTAAACAACTTTATACCAACTATTTAGCTACAATATGTTATTTGTCGTATCCCAGGTGGCGCAAATATTCGCTAGACGGTTTCTTTCAAAGTATAATATTAAAACTGAAAAATATTGGAAATGTAAAATTATAAGTATTTTGACTTAATAAGTACCAAGCTCGGAGATTATTTTAATTAAAGCATCCATGAAGAAAAACAAGTATACAATTTGTACTGAAACTAGTTTGAAGCTAATGTCATTACAAGCATACGGGTGAAGTTTAAATTGGTATAGGTACATCGCCGCTTCGGTTTTTGCACGAGAAATCAGCGGCCCCTTCAACGCTAAATGGATTTATTACCTTGCACCGTCCAGGTGGATAGTCGTAATTACTCTTATTGTACCGAAGCGGATTGTATATTGTTTGCTGTTGGAAAATTGCGTAAATCATTTTTAATTCAATACCTATATTATTTGAGAATTTTCGTTTCTCTTTTGTTTTACGTTAACGATACCTTTTGTTTCTAGCAACACATTCGATAGTCATTTATTTCTAACTTTCTAAGAACTGGGCCCCAACCATGAGCTCTTATTGCAGTGTTAATTCAGTTGTGCGACAGTAACAGATGTATACACGTCACATACATCTATCTCATAAATGAGTGAAACTATCATGGCAATAAGAGCTCATGGTAAGGCCCCTGGGGGCCTACTATCATCGTATAGCACTGACGTCTTATGACTTTTTACCTTACGAAATGAATCGTCAAAGCTAAGAAGTTCTTATTACGCTCTGCTTAAATCGATGATGGTAGCACCGTATAGGCTAGACAAAGTAACAAAATGTATGGAAATTACATAAATCAGGCATGTGACATAGTGTCATTCCCATACATTTTGTAATCGCTCTTATAAACGATTTATCTAACGTATATAATATTACTTTGTATAGGCCTACTAGGCAGGGATAGCTAGTTAAATAAGGAATGCTGCTAATATGAAGGTACCGAAATTTCGGCTACTGCATTACAGCTGTGGTAACAACCCTAATATAAAATGATTCCTCTGCGTAAGCTTTTAATTTACCACAAAGACGTATTTGCACACGTACTATTCAATACACATCAAGTTTAAATAGGAAAATCCCCATGTATCCGGTTGTCCTCATTTAAATATCCTAATCCACACTGTAGTGGCGTTGCGGTAGTAATCAGTCGAGAGTAAAGCACCGACCCTCGTGGATTTAGTTTCAATCAAGCTGGCTGGCCCCGCGTTTGTCATTAATGCATACTAAACAGGCCACACACTGTCCTTTTTCAGATAATGTTCTTTCTACGGCCATTGATTGATTTCGTTTTTTAAAGATTTTCAATTTACCCCCTTTATTGAAACTGCTTTGAAGCTCTAGATTACTTTCAACTTCATACCTATATATAGATTTTACTTTAGCTCTGTTTTAAAGAAGTATGTTGAGATGTGGTTGGGTTTGGACATATCGAATGGTTGAGTGACAGGCGATTAACGAAACAAATTTATAGAGCAAATGTGAGCGGAAGTGTCGGTAGAGAGCGTTCAAGGAAGAACTACTATGACCAAATTAATAATATTTTTCAGAAAGATCTAATTCGGTGTGCTCGTAACCGAAGGAAGTGTATGAAGACATGCAGAATGTGGAAGAAGGGAAAGAAGTATGTAAGGATCGTAGCATGTGGCAAACGGTGGTCTCTGTCTACCCCCATGGAATACAGACGAGAGCACATATATGTTTTAACATTTTTAATAAATGTTATATTTTTTAAAGTTGAAGAAAAATAGTCAACTTAGACGAATTCTGAGAACATTATTCTGTAAACAGGTTACTTTTTTGTCCAAAAAATGTATATATAGTTGTTGCTGTTAGTGGTTATTTTAGTTCCTTTTCACGGAGGCGTTTAGGGATTTGTTTTATAAATACAAGTGGGCAAATAAAGCGTTGTTGATGACAAGTGACTGACTGGCGGGCAATTAGCGAGCGAGGCCCGTGCGAGCGAACAAAAGGGCCTCTTAGTTTCACTTAATTAAAAAGAGGAAGCCGAGAAGCGCTGGAGAAAAATTGCTGCAAAATAACTGGCCGCAAGTTGTTTTGCGTTTGAAAAAGCTAGCCCATATTTCCTTGTTTGAATAGTTCGATTACAACTTAAAAGGTTTCGTTGACATAATATGCTTCGACCTTTATGCTTCACGTACTGTCGTAGGCTCTCCGCCCACGACATCATCATCATCATCTCCATGGCCTTATCCCATGTATTTGGGGTCAGCACTTGATTCAACCCGATGTGGCTGATCACCTGATTTTTATACGAAGCGACTGCCATCTGACCTTCATAACCCCTTTTTCGAGGAAAATCGGCAATCTGGGTTAAACCAGTTGCCAGCTGTCCGCCCACGACATAATAAAAAAATGCATTTATAGTAATACATAATAATATTCTAAATATGCAATGGCTAGGTAGGCAAAAATACTGATCTACAGTTAGTAATTATCACCTTCAATATCCAGATTTATGAATATAACTAGCTATGCCCCGCGGTAACACCCGCGTAAATTTAGTTTCATACAAACTTTAATCCCCTATTTTATCCCCTGGGGGTAGAATTAATCAAAATCCTTGGCGGATGTCTACGTCATAACATCTACCTGTATGCCAAATTTCAGCCCGATCCGTCCAGTGGTTTGGGCTGTGCGTTGATAGATCACCTTTGAGTTTAATGTATTTAGATAACAATACAGACAAATCCAAAAATAATCTTGTAGAATTCATCCCAGTTGAGAGATATTCAACGTTGACTTTAAATATTAATCCCGATAAGGGTGCAAACGCGCATATACTCCTAACTTTATTCGCAGCCAGCGCGCGACTTCAGGTATAATTTTCCGGGTTGCATGGCGAGAATATGCAACAATACGCGAGGCCTAAGGCCATCATTAAGGCAGGCATACAACTGATACGTCTTTTATCACCAGTGCCAAGCAAACTTTACTTCGCGATAAGTTTACGGTCTACGTTATTAGGTATTCTATTATTGCAACTTGTACGGCCATTGTGATCCTTGGAGTCAATTATATTAGTTAAAGTTGCATTAGTTCTTTAGTAATATGATGAAAAAAGGTAGTCGTTCCAAAAAGTCTTAGACGCCTCATAGAGTACTGAAATAATCAGGAATATTCTACTTTTTGAATCATTGGAATTGTGTGAATAATATTTCCTACGGATAATGTATGCGAGTATTGAAATACTCCCGTTTCAGAGTTCCTAAGGGAAGTATGTTTGGACCATCGATATTTCTATTTAAGTAAGAAGATATTTAGTGTTTTTTTTTTGTAATATAACGGCAATCTGCTACGGGAAGGGGAATCTTGGAGGGGAATTCATTTGCAACCAAATGACTCCTTATAACCCTTAGGCTAATGTAAACCACATTCGAGTGATTTGGCTTATATCTTAAGATTGTATGAATTTGTAACTATTTGTAGTGTAACTTGAGAACATTTGCCTAGAGCATAAAGGGTAATTTAGCTTCATATGATCTTCCCTACATCCAAATAACCCTGTATGTTTAATAAGTAAAAAGCGAAAAGGATAACAATATATTAGACCATTTCCCAAGGTTAATATCGTCATCTGTTACAGTTTATATAAGGGCAAAATATCCAGCGCAATTAGGGAAAGAAACTTAAATTTATCTTCCTTGAAATAATGTGCTTTACCATAAACCGAGCTGTTGCCTTTTATTGTTATGAGTCGAGACTAAATTGTTACTCTGAGAAAAGAGCCCAAATAACCTTATTCGAATGTTTCTACAAGACTAGGCTCTAAAGACGCGGGATAATTAACCAACTTCAAAAAAGGAGGATTCTCAATTCGACTGTGTGATGTATTTTTTTTTTGTTACGACAATATGAAATTATGGTTCGGGTTGAATCAAGTGCCGACCCCAACAATGTATGGGATAAGGCCAGGGAGATGAAAGTTTGTATGTAAAATCTTACTAGCACGCAGGCGAAGCTGCATGCATGAGCTAGTACTTACCTACAAGAGCATTCCGGTGATGTAAATTATTTCAATGGTGATTATTATACTCGTATATTAATAATAATGATGATGATGCTCGTGTTGCTCGTGGCACAGTTGCTATTGCGCATATCATTCGATCAGCGAAGTTAAGCAACCCTAATCCAAGCCAGTCTGACAAAGTGGTTTAACCCAGATTCCCGATTTTCCTCAAAAAGAGGTTACGAAGGTCAGATGGCAGTCGCTTCGTATAAAAATCAGGTGATCAGCCACATCGGGTTAAATCAAGTGCCGACCCTAACAATGTATCGGATAAGGACAGGGATATGATGATGATGATGAATAATAATGATGATGTGTACATTTATAGATAGATGGTTGGTTACAGACTCACCGTCTGACAAGCTTACCTACATTTGATTCTTGAGTGAAATATGAATATCCCTGGCCTGCTGGCCATCACCGTGAATACCCTCACAGTGGTAGATAGTGATACTCATGTAAGGGAAAATATTGTTAATTTTGCATATAAATACTCCTTCGAGGAGTATGAAATACCTGAGCTATTAAGATACATATACGCGTTTGGTTATTAAATATTTGACTCACATAAAATTACTGAACTTAATTGAGAATTTAATTATGTCACATCAATCTACTTTATTCGTTAATTCTAATTCCAAAGAGGACAGCATACTCATTAAACAACCCATTAATTTAACACTGGACTTGTATTAATTGGATGACGACTGTATGTAATGTTGTTAGTGTATTAAATTTTACGGGAAGGTTAATTGCTTTTTGTATGTAAATTACATTTAGCATGGATACGCCTCAATTCATTTATTATACTTTATGTAAAAGAAATGAGAACCTTGACAAATGTCAAAGACAATAAGATCCGAGGCCCAACTGAGAGCTTTTTTTGCAAGTATAGTTAGAGCAGCTTTGTAACAGTGACTGATTTATTTACGTCATAATATCTGTATATACGATAAACCGAAATATAAGCGTAGATGGTACCAATAAGGATAGCATTTGAATTAAAAATATATTTCAAAAGTAGCATAAATTATAGCCTAAGTATCCCCGACATTCCATTATTATTTAAAAAAAAAATATATTTGCCCTGCATTAAGCTTACCTGTACCTGTGGCCTGTGCCAGTACTATATTTAACCAGTCAACAGCATATGTAGTCATCACCGAAATATAAACAGTCATCATCAATATAGAAAAAAATGTGATAGAAAACTGTGGAAGAAACAAAAAAAAAGTGGTTCGTTTTACCTTTTTTGGTACGGATCCCTAAAATTTTTGATTAGGATTCATAAATTGACAACTTAGCTCCTTTATCTTAACGATCATGAGATTATTCTCTTAAAGTAAATGTAAAAAATAAGTCAAACAAAGCTCGCGGGAATCTAAATGCTTAAGATTAGTCTTCTCCACAACCCTTGCAATTAAAACGCACCCAAAGGGTTGCACCGCTTTCCAAATTGCAAACACGTCCATTGTTTTAATCTACTCCTCGCACAGAATCATGGATATAATACTGAAATGAGACTCCCTAGTTTAATAAGATCCCCATTCTATTCATTTTCTCAGGACACCGTAATTGTACAGGAGATCTTGTTAACTTGGAACATTGTTGGCGAAGAATTTGCCAGCGTATACTTGATCGAAATATTAATTTCGGTTCCTTTCTCTAACGGTGAACGACACTTTATATAGAGTTTGCTTTAAACTAGAACAAATAAAAAAACTTTTGACAACCTAAAGTTTCATTTAAAACGTATTTCTTACTCTAATTGAATAATTAGGTTGTAATTGAGATCTTACCAATTACTTCATTCCATAAAATAGATTAAAGGTGTAGATAATAACCAGGTTGAAATATAAGGAGTTTTTTTTTCTGTTAAATAATAATTTTATCAGGTTTCATCACAGAACAGTGGACGCCATGTCTCCTTCAAAGACAGACGATAGTTTCAAAATTAATTTCTTTTTCTGGAAAGTTTTTGGTATTTGGCCAGGAAAGCGGCCATCAAATAACTATAAATACTATTCCGTTATTTATTTGTTCTTAACCTTATTTACCTATAACATTCTTTTAACTCTCAACTTGATTTACACGCCTTTGAAAATTGAATTGCTTGTACGCGAAGTCATATTTTACTTCACCGAAATCGCTGTGACGGTCAAAGTTTTCATGATACTTTTCAAGAGAGATGAAATCCTAGCAGCTCTTGATTTATTGAACTGCGAAGAATTCAAAGGTGGTGATAAAGTGTGCGAGCAAATAATAAAAAAATCTAATTCACATTACAAAACCTACTACAAATTGTATGCAATAGCATCGAATTTCGCTTACGCGTCGCAAGTATTCCTTTCAATATTTGTTCATTTGATCTGGCATACTGAACTCAAGCTGCCGATCTGCAAGTATTATTTCCTATCTGATGATCAACGTGATACCTACTTTGTTTACTGGTATATATACCAATCATTCGGTATGTACGGTCACATGATGTACAATGTTAACATTGATTCATTCATTGCCGGCGTAATATCGAAGGCCATAACACAATTAAGAGTACTGAATACGAAATTGGTCAATCTGAAGTTAGAAACGAGGGATCGCAGCCAATTGATTGAAATCCAAGATAGAATTCAACTGTTGAAGCTTAACAGCTGCTTGAAGCGTTATGATATAATTTTAAAGTTAGTTAATTGTTTTGGAGACATTGTAAATTTTAATCAAATTTCAAACTTGCGAATGAAATAATTATTTATTTTGTTCCAGATATTGTTCAACTATTCAGAGTCTTTTGAGTTTAACAATGTTTGTTCAGTTTGGGATGGCCGCAGCAATTGTATGTGTTGTATTATGTGGACTTCTGATGGTCAGTACTTATAACTGGATTACTAATTTCTTCCATAGTAAAAGTATTACTAGCACGTGGTATAAAAAAAATTTAAATATCAAGTCATTCTTAAATAAAATCGTACTAAGAAGGTTTGATTAATAAGTTTTTTTTTTATTAATTTAAAGGACAGCTGTAGATTGTGGATGTACTTTAACTATTTTGATTGCCAAATAACCCACAAATGTATTTACTTTACAGACAGCTACTATAGAAACAATGGTATTTATGATAGCATATCTCATAGCGATGACATCGCAAATATTTGTGCCTGGATTACTGGGATCACAACTTGCCTATGAGGTAATAAAATTGAACATCTATATTGATATTTATAATGCTGAAGAGTTTGTTTGCCTGATTGCTTAAACGCGCTAATCACAGGAACTACTGGTCCGATTAGAAAATTATTTTAGTATTAGACAAACTATTCTTTGGCTATTTATCATCACACTAAGATCAAACTAAGTTAAGGTTAGCGTTAGCTCAAAGTAACTATTCAACGCCGACAAAGTCGCAGGCAGAAGCTAGTAGGTCCAAGTAGATCAACTTGACCCATGATACTCGCCCCATTCACCTCATAAATGGATTTTCCGTATTTATTATGTGCCTCAAGTGAGTTCCAGACCATTGACTTTTCCACTTATCACTTTTCAGAGCCAAGAATTAGTATTTGCTGCTTATAGTTCAGAATGGATACCAAGATCAGCGATATTCAACGGAAATTTAAAGCTGTTTACTTTACGTGCAAGTACACCGATTCAAATCGTTGGAATGAAAATATTCCCATTGTCACTGGGCACTTTTACTTCGGTAAGTACCTTGAAGGAGCATGTCTGCAGCATAATATCAAAGTTGATTTTGTATGATGATTTCATATGATTTATATTGTTTCGATGATATGTACATGATGCCTGGCTGAGTTTCTTGCCGGTTCTTCTCAGAAGGCTAGTTTCCAAACCGGTGGTAAATTCTCGACTTTTATAAGTGCCTTACCAGGGCCTAAACTGAATAAATATTTTTAATTTTCATTTTTTCATTTTCATTATTAATAGATGCGCAATGGCCATAGCTCTTATAATCCGTATGCTGTCATTTGTAGAATCTTACAATTACCAAGTGGAGGGACTTGGTAAAATAGCAACATAGTTTACCGGTTCATAGATATTCTCAACACCATTACAGGAAAATTTTATGATGCAATAATAATATACGTTTTATTTTACAGATTATGAAAACTGCCTACTCCTTCTTTGCATTGATTAAAAATGTTAATGATCGTCAGAATTGAAAGACAATTTGTGGCTGATAAGAGAGATACTTTGATTCTAAAATTATAGTTAAATTTCGAGAATCATATGCATTTTATTGTTTAAATTTAGGTCTATGTAATAACATTGTTTTATTATTCATCCGTTGTTGCACTTAATGAATTAATTATATTTATTACATAAATATAAGTTATATATATTCCTGACAACTTTTTAAAATGATGCCACTTAAACACTTGGACAAATTACATAGTTAGAAATGTTCTTTATCCTACAAAGAAATTGCAAACGATGTTCCGGTCTCTAATTACAAGGCCTTAAATTGTTTCCTTTTTATGTTAGCACTTTATTTTCTAGATAGAATATTCAATTAACTACTTTTGCGTTTTTTACTCATGGCTTAATTGAGGAGAAGCAAACATGCCGCCAGCACGTCAGTCGGACATTTTTAAACTGAATTTTTTTTTCTGGAGTTTGTTTGGTATATGGCCCTTTAAACGACTACATAAATTCTACAAATATTATTCTTTAATCTATCTTTTTATCACGCTTTTACTGTACAACATACTTTTAACGTTGAATTTATTTTATACGCCTTTGAAAATCGAGTTAGTGATACGTGAAGTCATATTTTACTTCACTGAAGTGGCGGTCACGTCTAAAGTTCTCACGATACTTCTGAAACGTGACCAATTGATTGATATCTTTGATTTACTGGATTGCGAAGAATTTATCGCCGATGATGAAGTTAGTAAAAAAATAATTAAAGCATCCAACGCATCATTCAAAACGTATTGGAGATTATACGCAATTGTGTCTAACGTCGCTTATTCTTCTCAAGTATTTCTGTCTCTTGTCTTTCATTTGATTTGGAAAGTGGATTTGGAATTGCCGATATGCAAGTATTACTTTTTGTCCGATAACGTTCGGGAATCTTTCTTCGTCTATTTGTTCATCTATCAGTCCGTGGGGATATACGGACACATGATGTATAACGTTAACGTCGACACATTCATCGCCGGCGTGATGTGGATGGCGATCACTCAGATCAGAGTGCTGAATTCAAAGTTTTGCAGACTCAAATTAGATTCAAAGCTATCAAAACTAAGGCCGGAATTTCAAGATAGAATCCAAATAGCAAAGCTGAATCGTATATTGAGGCACTACGATCTCGTGTTGAAGTAAGTATGATTTGGCATATTGCTATAATTTATACTGTACCCCTATCACGGGTTTGTCACCGATTTCGTAATCTATACTGGTTAGCGTCTTTGACATTATTTGAATGATATATTTTAGTTCTTCACTTGGAGTCAGCGCTTGAAGGCGCTGTACAATGCCTCATACAAATATTCGACGGAGAAGCTAGCGAGTGTAGATTTGGAAAACGGTGACAAACTAGTGATAGGGATACTGTTCGAAATAATGTTACGTACATTTTGATTGGTCTCATTTTATTTCAGGTATTGTGGTCAAATTCAGAGCATTATAAGCGTTACAATGTTCGTGCAGTTCACAATGGCGTCAGCTATTGTATGCGTAGTGTTATGTGGATTTGTCCTGGTACGTGCTTAGATGACTATATATTATTTAGAATAATATTGCATACAGCTATACGTACATTTTCAACATATACAAACTCCGCGCATCCTTTTATGAACAATTTTATAATATGAATTCACACACATGATGCATGATGTCGTTTTTATGATCTATTTTGGAAAATTGCAACTAATATGCTCTTGCTTATGTAATGATTATAATATATTATGTAATAATGTGTGTAATACTAGGGTATAGAAGTTAGTTCCACAGCAGTGTTTTAATTTTCTTTACCTACTGTTGTTGTGTGTTTTTAGCTGTCATCAAGTACAGACTTTATGATATTTATGTTCACTTATCTGATTGCAATGACGTCACAAATTTTCGTACCTACGTGGTTGGGGACTCAATTGGAATATGAGGTAACTTGAATAAATTAATTGTAATTATTATCATTGTCTACGTGATGAAACATACATCTGTTATAAAAATACCTGAACATGAAAATGTTTTCATTCCTTTGTGAAGTGATGATCTACCTATCATCATCAGTTTAAGCAAAGCGTATAATTAAACGTCAAGAAGAACGTACTAACTAAGAAGTACGTACGAGCTGCTTTAACGATCATAGTTGGCTTCCTGAAGCGGCATTTAATGAGACGGTTGTTCGGTTTAAGAGCTGTTTATTGACTATAGTTAGTCACCAATATATGACTACTTACTTAGTTTAATTGGATGGAGATGCGTCATAGATAACCTTTCTCTTCTAGAGTCAAGCTCTAATGTTTGCAGCGTACAAGTGTGAGTGGATACCGAGGTCAGAGGCTTTCAAGCGAGGCATCAGGATATTTGTGGAACGCGCGAAGAGGCCGATCCAACTGACTGGCCTCAAGTTGTTCACCTTATCGCTTGCCACATTCACTTCGGTGAGATTTGAAAATTCTTGGAACATTGCCTATTCGGCACTTTGCTTAATAGAATTTAGGTTCAAAAGAAATTCAAAATCTTTCGCCTCTCCCCACACGTATCGAGACACTTATAAGGCTTTGAAGTATATGAAAAATAACAAGATAGATACTTCTTTGATTTTATATATTATTTTTTGACAATCAACGTGAGATCAGATTTCTAACATAAAAACTGATTATTGGATTTGAATGAAACTATTTGTTCTCTCCGATTATGTTGGGATTATAAAGTTATGATGGCTGAAATCTTGTGCCAACAGAAGCAATTTTCTACCTAAAATTAATTTATGTATTTTATTGTTTTCCAGATAATGAAGACGGCTTATTCACTTTTCACGCTGATTAGAAACGTTGAAGATCAAATTAGCACCGTGCAGTAACATGGTTTTTTTTTTCACAAACACATGAGTACCTGCTCGTTCACATTCAATTGTAAAACAAAGAAATTTGTAAAAAATAACATTTATTTTTGTTTTATACTCAACTAGCTGTGCCCCGCGGTTTCACCCGCGTAGAGTTAATTTCATTTTTTATTTTTAATAAAGTTATCCTAAAACACTCCTTAAAACATCAGCTGTTAGCCATTTAGGCGTGATGCCGTGACCAAGGGAACTGGGGATTCATTTTTATATATAAAGAAGATATACGAGTATGAATAGCTCAGTCGAGATGTGCTAATGTAATACATTATATGACAATGATACGAAAGTAACTAGTTAAAAGACCGAGGCTGGTAGAGAAAGTAACAAAAAAAAGTATTAAATATACGAATTACTTGAAATAATACCAAAAAGGTGGTTAAAAGCTTTCAAGGGCCTAACCATAAGCTCTTATTGCCATCATAGTTCCACTGTGTGACAGTGACAGACTTATACACGTCATATATATCTGTCTTATAATATGAGATAAACTTCAAAAAATTAGACTTAAAGTCTTATAAAATGAGTTATCATGGCCATAAGAGCTCATGGTAGAGCCCCAGTTTGCGCGATGGTAAGCCATTAATGTAACAAATGAACGTCGACAACACCAATTCCTAGTCAGACACCTTAGGTATTGACGTAGAATACGACATACAATAAGATGGCAAGGATTGTTAAAGCGTTTGCTTTTCTGGAATTCTCTTCACCAGCTTAAAACCAATTAGAATATTAGCACCGTATGGTACATATTTAGGGACATTAGAAGTGCACGTTAGAAACGATTAAAGAACCGCGCACGTACTTCGTAAGGCACCACCTGCAAGGAACTCATTAGCAGGAATTCCAAATTGTCGGCAATTATAACTAATGGGGTTGTATTGGAAATCACGTGGCGCCATGCTAGTTAATTGCTGGGTTAATATGGGAAAATAATTTGCACACTTGCGGTCTACAAAACTTTTATTTTTACTCATTAGTTTTATTCATATACGTTCTCGTAGCTGTGCCTAGACTTAATTGTACGTGGAATTTATTTCACAGAACTCTAAGTATTTCGTTATTTAATGAAAGTAGTCGTATATGTTACTCATGCATTTAGTGAAAAGCTGTTCATTTGGAAATACAAACATAGACAAACTTAAAGATTGGTGCCTGTAAAATACAACCTTACATTTAACCCAGACAGGACGAAATAGTGATTAGTGGTTGACAAACTGTAGAAATTGTCAATATTCACAAAATTATAGAATTAAAATCAGTAAATAACCGTAGATAATCTATACAAACATCTCTAACAAAATTGTGTTTTCAAGATACTTAATAATATGTTCCATATTTTAGTAGAAGTAACCTACGCAGAGTTTAAATAAATCAGTTTTATGTAAAGTCCCGTAAGTCTTATTGTGTTTATGTGTAAAATGTCCTAAGTGTTGGGAAGTGGGTTCCGAGACACGCACGAGTAATGACCAAGCTCATTAGCACTATCCTTGAGTGAGAACCCTTTGTCTTGTAGATAGGGGCGCTCTCCACACAATTCAACGAGTTGTACGTTTTCATAGAACCGTATTAATTATTTAACGTACTGTCCCAATTGGCACTTCAAGAAAAGTTATATATAGGTTGAAATTAACAGCAAGCGACGCAAATTCAAATCCCAGTAGTCTGTACCAATCTATTCTTAATATATAAAGTTGAAGAGTTTGTTTGTTTGCTTGAACGTGCTATTCTCAAGAAATGGTCCGATTTGAAAAAATATTTCAGTGTTAGATAGCCCATTTATAGAGGAAGGCTATATATCATCACGCTACGTAAACGAAATCGCGGATTAAAGTGAGCGTTAGCCCAAAGTAACTATTCCACGCGGACGAAGTCGCAGAGATAAGTTAGTTAATTTTAATAAAATTCAAGTGCCATAAGGTGACATCTGCATTGCCCGAAGGGGTAGGCTATGTTTTAAGTCCCATGTATTAAGGGGGGAGTCTATTGCCATTAACCGGGCACAAATCCAGACTCCGGGCTGCTACTGGGGAGTTACAAATGGAAAAATCCAGTATCTTTTTGCCCAGGGATCGACCTCGTGGTTCGTATTAGCGTTTCCGACCACTAAAACAACAAGGCAATCAATTAGAAGTACTGAGGATATATGCATAGGTAAGTCTTATAAATACTTTTGAGAAGTACCTATATACATATATACGTCATGTCTAGGTAGGTGTCTGAGACGGCAATGGTGAAAGTAAGTGTTAGAACAACTCCGCTTACTCCTTGAGAAGGCGTGAGCTTACAATCTTATCCAAGTACAAATGAGCGTTACTCTACGTTTGAAATAATGCGTGTCATCATTGAATTAGTTACCACTTTAACATTACAACACTCGTCAGAACAATATCTAAGCTATGTCGCACTTAACGAAGAGAATGAGCGTACAAGAGGCGTGAACAATGCCGGTACAAACTTTGTTCACATAGTTGCTATAAAGAGTTGGCACATCGTCACCCCGGGAGCGATGCAGTGTTAATGGCTGGACTCATTACACGGATCCCGACACAATGGGAAAACATTTAGATGCTCTAGTTGTTTTAAACTTGTCCATACTATTCATATTGTAGTGCTAAATAAATATAATAAATGCGAATGTCGCTAACTGGTTATTGTTTATTGTACTGTGTTGTTTCTTTACCTGTTTGATAGTTACTCACAGATGAAAGCCTGAAGGTCTATCTTACACATTATTACAAAGGATGACACCCAAATTATCTATAATAATATTATAAAGAGGCAAGAATTGTATGTAAGTATGTTTGTAACCAATTGGCTAAAAAAAGTAATGGACCGGTCTTGAAAATTATTTCAGTAATGGATAGTTATATCATCAGCGAGTAACATAGGCTATATTTTATTCCCGTACGGGAACGAGAACTACGCGGGTGAAACCACGTGACGTCCGCTAGTATTAGATATAGTGAACTAACAGACGTACTAATTCCCGTTTCCGTGAGAATACGAGCATAAATATAGCCTATATTAATCAATGATAATGTAGCATTCGAATAGTGAAATATTTTTTTAAATCGGTTTGGTACTTTTTGAGCCAATTCATTACAAACATACTTACATACAAATATTTCCTCAGGAAGCATTTTTAAGAATCAATACTATACTGAAAATAGAATCTTATGCATTTAATTCCCTGTATACACTTCTAATATAATACCAAAAATTTGCTAATCAAGGCAACGTTTCGCATTGTAAGGTGTTCCACGAATATCGAAGTTGGAAAGATAAAGTAAAGAAAGCAAGAATATTTATTTTGCTACGTTAATGATATTTAAACAATAAAATAATACGAAATAAGACGCTGCTTAACTCGACGGTTTGAATTTCTGTGTTAGAATTTCAAGCTATTGCATGGTAAATTTGTCCACAAATAAATCATTTCGCTGTCTGCTGAATATAAATGCAGAAAATTACTGAGACGTGGGAAATTTGTGAGTAAGATATACAAATAATGATAATTTGATATAACAATGTTTTTTTTAGATTTGGCGATTTTAACTCATTTCATTTTTAGTTCCTCGGGACATATCACGATTTTATGCGATTCGATTGGGTTACATCAATCGTGCCTGTGATACGTCGAGGTGTGTTATTGAACACTCAAAATATTATCGCAATAAGTCCCGAGATCTAAGAATCAGAATTCAGTCTATAAAATAATAATTAGATGAGTAGTGAGTACTCCCTTAAATAATAAATCGATAAGTAGTAGTAAGTCCTATTGAATCCTATACCTTTAAACGAGCAATTCTTTTATATATATATAGAATCTGAATCTCGGAAATGGCTTCTACGATTTTTATGAAATGCTTTGGGATTTTGACTCCTTAGACTTCACTTTACTTTTTCATTTTAATAGGTCCCAAATCCCCCCAGTGTGCTATCAAATTTCAAATAAAGAAAATAATAATTTGATTTGTGAAATAAACAGAGGTTTTATGCTAAGGGTTTGCCTTAATTAAAACTTCAAAAATAAAAGTATGCTGTAGCGTTTATTTAAATTTCTCGCCAATTCCAAATTAATCACGAGTTTCATACCGTTTAAAAATTCAAATGATCTGTTCTACGCGGCTACTTTCCTGATTCTAACGGGTATTAATCATTCAAAATGTTGATGGTTTAAGTAAGCTCGGGATTTCGCCTTTAGGGTTGTAATTCTTAAGCATTCTTGAAAAGGGGCTTTACCTATCTTGAATTGGTGTTCTACAAAATGTAGACAAGTTTTTATTGCTTGTCCTAGAGAATAAGATCCAAAGTGATACCCTACGCCATATCGATATTATTACACAATGAGTTTTGATTCAACTCTAGTCAATTTTAATAGAATAAATTCAATGTACTTTTGGTTCCTATATCTATATTTGATACATAAAGCTGAAGTTTGTTTTACGCTTGAACAAGCATATGACAGATACTTCGGGCTGATCTGAAAAATTATTTAAATGATAGAAAGCCTATTTATCAAGAAAGGCCTGTATAGGTTATATATCGTCATAAATAAGATTAATTGCGGGTTAAAGTTAACTATTCCACGCGGACAAAGTCACGAGCAGAAGCTAGCTATATTAGGAAAATTATTACCCAAAGGAATAAATCGGACAATATTAGTCAAAAAGCTGTGTCTAATGAACCGTGATATTTTCACAGATGATGTATTTTTGTTGCCGCTATGAACAAATAGACAGCTGCACTGATTTTTTTATACACACAATTGTATGTTAACAAACTATATAAAGCTGCCGTTTGCCAAATAACTACAACTGTTCAGGAATACGAACAGTGAATACAAGTGTGATGCGCGATATCCGTTATGTTAAAACAAAAGCTGGCACACGGAGTCTCTATCGTAGGTAACGAACCCCTGGAGGCATGCTTATCCGCTGAATAAAAATAACATCCTGCTTACAATGACTTGGCAAGTAAACATACGCTTGTTCTCTCTCTTTGGAAATAGATATATGAACCAGAATGCCACGCCAAAAAAAATAAAAATCTCCTTTTATCACGTGGTTTGTAAACTAGGGGCCTACCATCATCGGTTTATGCAGCGTATTAAGAACTTTTGAGCTTAGACGTTTCGTTTTTAAAACAATCACAAGTAGCCCCCAGAACTCCTTTATAAAATAATAAAAAAGCAACCATTCAAACCTAATTATTTTTATGATTTAAAAAAGGGTCATTAAAATGTTAAATTAGGGAAGGAATAATTCGAAAAATTGAGTGGCAACACGAATAGCTCGATTAGAAACTTTTGAGTAGGTACATGAACATTCTTGTATAATCATATTTCGAAAGTACTTTGTCAAATAAAGTTAAGTAAGTAGTTACCTTAACGGAGACGTGATTGTCAACACTTCTTACCGTCAAGTACAGGGTCGACGTCCATCAAGCAAACGCTCACACGAATAGAATAGATGACATTATCATCTGTCAAATGCCTAGAAAATGTAAGGGAAAACAACGGATCGAATATAAACACAATAGTTTCATTAAACGAATGACATATCAAGGTGCATTGTCTACCAATTTTCTTTTCGCCGAGCTTGTGTCACATGACAGGCAGAGCTTGTGGCGCGTGGTTTATGTCGTTCCCATACATTTTGTATCGTTTCTATAAGCGAATCGCGAGGATAATGTTACTTTGTCTAGGCCTACTGTGGCTTGGTCGTCAACGTAGCGTGTAGTAATAACTTAGCCATCGCAACGAGCGTAGACGCGTAGCGAGAACACTTTTCTATCAGGCGTCCATCACTAACCAGCAGGGCGTGTCCCGATCCCTTCTATGTTTCAACTTCTATATCACTTTTCAGTACGTTAATTTAGTGTCAACGAAGCATAATGGTGAGTGTATATACCATGCTTTCTTAACCGACTTCAAAAAAGGGAGGAGCTTATCAATTCGACTGTATGTTTTTTTACACCTTAAAACTCGTTGTGTCGATACACTTTATTTCCGCACAGAAACAAAATTATTATTAAGCGAAACCAAAAATTTCATTCACGAATTGCTTTATTATGTAAACCAAAACACCATAGCTTCCATTAATTAAAACATTGTGTAAAAACTCATTAAACTAAATGTTATCAATGTGCTGTAAACAGTTCGCGCATGCAACCAAAAGTTATCCGTTGAGGTAAAACTTTAACGTCATTTAACACATTTCCCTTAAACTTTGTAGTACGACCAATGATACTATTACATTGTAGGTAATATTGTAACGAATTAATGAAATTTAATATAATTGGTTGCTATACAACAAGACATAGGTGACTAAGTCCGCATTTTTAATAACCCTTTGTGCATACTTATCTATACAGATAAATAAAATTTAAGTGTCTGTTTGTAATTCCAAAATAACAGCTTTTCACTAAATGTATAGATAGTATACACGCTACTGACACTGAAAAACTAAGATAAAAAAATTTTCTCTGTCTGTCTGTCTGTCCGTCTGTCTGTCTGTCTGTCTGTTTGTTCCTTTTGATTTTAACTGGACTTTCACTGGCATGTAGCTGATGTTTCAAGGAATAACTTAGGCCACTTTTTTTTAAATATTAGGTTTCCGCGACAATAAGGATAAAACTAAATCTACGCGGGTGAAACCGCGGGGCTCAGCTAGTCTACACTAATATTATAAAGAGGAAAGATTTGATCGTTTTTTTTGTTTGTTTGCATTGAATAGGCTCCGAAACTACTTGACCGATCTGGAAAATTATTTCAGCAATGGATAGCTACAAGATGAATTAAATAAACCATTTCCTATAATTTTGCCCAGGACCTAACTAACCAAACCTCCACATGCTGAAACATACTCTAAATATAATCGAAATATCATCTCAATTACAGTTAATAAGTGCAGTCAAAATATATATTACCACAAGGTAGCACCTGATTCTATTCAATCTAAATATTTGCATGAGTCGAGGGTGGAAATTGATTGATTGCGATCGAGTAGTACCAACCTATGCACCTAACGATACCTAAAAAAAAACATTTTCTGACTTACTTATACATCTACTCTAGCCTAAACCTTAGAAAGAATCGTAGATACATGACACGTGGAAGGTTTGGTGAAGTGCGAGTAACGATACACTATGTTCATAAAATATCTTTATTTGATAAGACATACATACATACATAGATACAGATAAATAAAATTGAAGTGTCACTTTGTATTTCCAAAATAATAGCTTTTCAGTCAATGCATATGAAAGTATATACGATACAGACATGAAAAAAACAATTTTATTTTTTTTTCAGTCCGTCTGTTTGTTTGTTCCGGGTAATCTTCAAAACGGCTGGACCGATTTTAACGGGACTCTGGCAAATAGCTAATATTACAAGAAGTAACTTAGGCTATTTTTATTTTAAAAAAACATAATTATTCCGTAGGACACACCTGAAATCGACTCTACGCGGGTGAAACCACGGGGCACAGCTAGTATGATTATAAATGTTACGAATATAACGTATTAAGATTAAGAAAGGAATTTCCGAAATTCCGACCCTAAGGGGTTTAAAGTGGGGTTTTATGTGAAATCTTAACGCCAATTAGAAAAACCTGCGGGCGCAAGCGAGTACATTATAAAACTGGGTATATTAATTTGTTAGCACACAAAGTGAACAGTGCAAAAATAATAATAAAAGGCTACAAATATCATTAACCTTTAGTAAAATCAAGAACAATCACAGAGACAACGATTTGTGCCGAAGGGAATTAACAAATTACCATTATTCTCTTTGCCTTTGTTTTTATTAAAGCTTCGACTTCTATTTATATTGTCTATACCTTTGGTTTTATCATCTACTTACTCGCAATATTTTATTCTGTGGCTTTATCTAATGAAATGTTCTTGAATATACTTTTATTATTACAATTGTACATACATGTGCTCACGTGTGTATTCCTCGAAAGGGTTTGTAGATGTGTACTTATAGTGCAACCATATTTTGCTAGTAATATTAAAGTCCCGTGCAATAGGTGAACGTATTGCAATTAATCAGGCACTACAGACTCCAGGCTGCTGGTAAAGATGGAAAAACCCAATAACACTTTGCCCGACCGTTGGATATAAACGTCATGTCCTTTTCATGAATTATTTCAACATACGCGCAAATATATACAATTTACCTGTTAATAATATAAATACATTATAGAAATAAAGATATATAAGTGGGTGCTGAATGACCTCTACCCACTCCTAAACGGGTAATAAGGGTTTTATTAGATTAAACAAGATTCGTGATTTAAATTTAAAATAGCTTTAAAATGCAAAGATAAAAAAAACAATTCACTTCATCCGACAAAGGATTTAAGCAAATAAACAAAGGATTTCAGGTTCCGTTCTAAAGGAAAACGGTAGAAAGTGTGCAGGGTTGTTAATTAGAGCAGATTTCTAGACTGTTTGCGGCTGGATGAAGTCACGTTCCCTAATTGCATCTCATTTAAAAAAGCGCGGTTCCTGCAATTAACCCACATTCAACCTCATATTTTATACTCGTAACGATACTACGAAATTCGTATGAACTAATGAGTTTTGTGCGCGACAGTTTTTCGTATACCGAAAATATGCGCATAGAAAACTGCTGTAGCAGCAAACCTAGTTTAGCACAGTTCTTATCTTCAAAAGTCTTATTGGAGTAATATGATCTTCATTAATTAATGAAGATTCTAACAAATTTGTGACCTATTTTAACCATTTTTAGGCGGGATAATTGCGCATGTAGTTAAGACAGAAACATGCTCATAAAAGGATTACGTACTGCGCATTTAAGGTCTGTCTAACTGCTTAACACACCTTAGAGCCGTGTTATGACAGTTTGTGTGACTTCTTGGAAGGTGCAGACTTCACTTAGCTTCATTTATAAGCTTTGTATAAATCTAAACTCTTTAAGAAGTCTAGTGAAGCATAAATAGGTAATCGAATTAAAAGTAAGCCTATGATTGGTTCTACTTAGTCCGAAGTAATTATTGCTCTCTAAAATTCAAGCTCTTTGAAGTTTCATTATAATTACAGTCACTTAAAACCGTTGCCCTCCCAAGTTATTATTCAATATTACTTTTATAGTAATTTTCCGCTAAACATCTTCACTAATGGCCCTTGAACAAAATGTAACTTTGAAAACATTTATCTTTGGGACAATACGAATGCTGCTATTTCAAAATATTTGTCTTTACCTCTATCTCTACAATTTATCGTTTCCAATAAACTTTATATCTACTCACAAAATTGGATATTTTTATTGATGTGTTCATATTTCATATATATGATCTTGCTTGCTCGTGAGTTTTGCCCTTAATATCTTAATGCAAGTATATGAATGAGTCTTTACTTAGATTTTTTACTGAGAGCTGAGAGTTAATGACAGGCTTCCATCTGTCATGCTAGTACCAGAATATATCTTCTAAGTATTTTTTTTATACATATAAAATTCAGCCACTGGTCCTAAGGACCTAGGTGTGATTTTTGATGTGTAGTAGGTAGCCATTAAGGAAGTGTTTTTCAAAATTTCACCTCTATGAAGGTGGAAAGGGCAGTGAAAGTTTACTGCTACATAATTGAACCTCCTCGAGGATCTCAGTTGGAAAATCTGAAGATGAGTTTGACAATTATGTAATAGAGGAACCATAGTCAATATTGAATAATTGAAATATATTTTATGTACTAAATAGATGCTAAAAATTTATATTTCAACCCACTTAAAGCATTTACCGGTGAATTTACTTAATATATTGTATATTTTACTAATTTATTTGAAACTTTATTTTACTACTTACAAATACTTTCTAGATTATTGCATTATGAGGATATTTAATATAACCGTTTGATTGTAATGATTGCCAATTCAATATCTTAGGCAATCGTTACAGGTCAGTTTGAGGCCTAAGAAAGTCTAGCAAGTGGTTTAACCCAGACTACCGATTGACTTCGTAAACGTAAAGGGGTTACGAAGGTTGGATGGCAGCCAGATATCAGCAAACATATAAAAAGCAATCTACATCGGGTTAAATCAAGTGCCGAACTCAACAATGCATGGGATAAGGCCAGGGAGATGATGATATATAATTATATAATTAATATAAATGTATAATCGAAATACTTTGAATCTCTTTCATGTTCATGATTTATTAAGGTCTATATTGGTAGGATAATGAATTCTATTTCATGACTTTCTGACGCTCAAAATGCAGCTGCTGCTTAATTAGATGGTAACTGAAAATGAATACAAGAATCATAAATTATTCATGATTGATGAAATTTTTGATGAAAATTAAGAATCTTCGTCGAAATTAAGCCAAACACACTTCGTTTACCATCACTACGAACATCGAAAATTTGAAGTCAAAGTTAATTATTAACATGAATTTTGATTTCATTAGGCCGTGTTGAAATTGAGAAATTAAGAGAAGCTCTCGGCGTTGCTTTGACTGTAATTAATGATGTAGTCCTTTTGTATAATATGTTAAGTATAAAAACGTGATTAAGTGTACCGAAAGTGGAGGAGATAGCAAATGAATCAAGAGGAAACGCATTTTTTCCATCGTGTCTGCGACAAACAAACGTCACACACAAGAATTGGGGACAATGGGTGAGTTCAGCAGTTCATCTGTTAGTCGGTAGCGGTAATAAGGCGTGGTTTGGCCGTACACACAACGAAAAAGGAAACAATGATTTTTCCCGTGACTAGATAAATAAGATGTCCGGGCGTGACGAGGGTACCATTACAGTTTTTATGGATTCTTTCAGTGAGTATAGCATGGCCTATCCACCTGCTTCTCTTTGTTTAGGCCTCTGAATACATTGTTAATGCACGGATCGGCAAAATAACGCCGTAGCCGAAGGTCGCATTGATTTGTATAGGTTGTTTAGAAAGCTAAATTGCGAGGGCAACATTGTCGCTGAATGTGGGATATAGACATACAATCGATACGATTGCACTATCCATTTGTTTCCAAAGGGAAAAAAGGGTAAAATTTGCGTTAGCGCACGTCCTTCCGCTGCGTGCAAACGATGATTTAGTGGCGATCCCTGGATTTATAGAGCGGGTGGGCCGCCCGGCGACTTCAATGAATAATAAATTGAAGATCTTTTTCGATATTATTGATACTTCGGGTTTCTTTGGCGTGATGTATGTTCGGGCGTGAATTGAAACCCTTTTATTAAAACATATATTACAAGACACGGCCCGTCGGTGACACTGAATAATACGCTCCTTGTTGCGACTATTCTCTGCTCTCTCTTATTTCGGCTTTTATTACTTTACTATTATTTATAGCATTGTCTGTTGTACTTTTGTAGGCACTAGTTGCGTCATAAATCGCTAAAATCCTTTATATACTTTATAGAATACCTACAGTTTTCCACCGAAGCGGCAACGTTTTTTATGTATTACTAGCCGTGCCCCGCGGTTTCAACCGCGTAGATTTAGTTTTATGCTTTATTTTGCGAGATCTTAATATGTTTTCTAAATAAAAGAAGCCATGGAAAGTCTCATAAAAATCGGTCCAGGTGTTTCAGAGATTGGTCATTAAGTATAAACAGACATATAGAGAAGATTTTCACGAAATTTTTGTGTTTGGATTTTATATACTTTGATATGCATTTAGTGAAAAGCTCTTAATTTGAAATTACAAACAAGAACTTAAATTTATTTATCTGTATTTGGATTAAATTACTCATATATGTAACGCTCACAATGGTTTTCATATATAAATACCTAAGTATACGAATCAAATTCTCGGGTTTAATCTGAAAAAATCATGAAAAATAGGCTCAAAGAAACCTATAAAGTTGTTCTTAATTTAATTAAAACCACAGAAGTCTGCGTAGTGTACTGTAAATCGTTAAAATTCTGACAATAAGCGTACTTGATCTAGTTGTCAGTCGTACAAGTCGAGGACAAGTTGGTTGTTTGAATTTGCAGAGTTAATTCCGAAGGATGGGAGCTAGGATCACCATCTTCAATGCTTTGTTTAACACTAATTTGATTATCTATACCGATAAATAAAATTGATGTGTCTGTTTTTTATTCCTAATTAACAGCTTTTCACTAAATGTCTATGAAAGTATATACGCTAGTTAAGTTTTTTTTTTCTGCCTAACTGTCTGTCTGTTTGTTTTGGGCAATCTCTGAAACGGTTGGACCGATTTAACTGGTAGGTTTTACAAGGAGTAACTAAGGCTACCGTTTTTTATAAAAAAGGGTTCCGCGAAATTTAACAAACACGGGTGAAACCGCGGCACAGGTATTAATTATACAAATATTATAACTAAACATTATTTAAACCAACACTAGACCAAAATTGGACTAAAACTATATCCATCCCTTCTGAAACCCCTGCCACAAGAAGATATGAAGCTACTTTTAAGCTTAGGATTAATTACTATTATACAGATATACTATCCCTCCGAACGCGAGGCGCAGACGTGGCAGGCCGAGAAAAAGATGGCAGGATGAACTGAACGCTTTCCTGAAAAACTGGCCTGAGAAAGCTCTGGATTGGAAGGGATGGAAAGAGGGAAGGGAGGCCTTTGCCCAGCAGTGGGACAATTCAGGCTCATTATAATAAAAAAAATACAGAAACTGGCTGTTTTTCAAAGCCAATTTGCTTAACTAGTTTTTCTCAGACAAGTGGTCTCACGAAACAATTATATTATTTCTTATATAAGCAAACACTTTACTAAAATAGTTTTCCCGTCAAAGTATTTCTTAACTAAATAATGTAGTTCGCCTACATTACGCTGTATGCAAAATATTGATGAGCGGGAGCTGTGGCGTACCCTGGGGAGGCCTATATCCAGCAATAGACTCAGATTTGGCTAAATTCCTGATTAATTGATAGTTTAGTTAATTTTCATTGAGCTGTAGTGATTGGAGTGACCACCTGATATGCAGACGTCGAAGTTAAGAAAAACATTGTGATTTGTCACCTGCACATGTAAGAGGGATAATCAAAGGTGTATTTATCCGTATCATGGTCACTATCTAATAAAATATACAAAGGCATTTAATCATCTTCAGTTAAAAGTGGGTTTTGTTCTTACGACACCTCTTTTTCCCACTTCGGGAGCGATTCGGGAGCCCATTTGAAATGACGTTTTGATTGTTAATCATATTATTACCCGACTTCAAAAATAGGAGCAGGTTACTCAATTTGACTGCATGTGAGTTTTTTTTAGATATAAGTCCAAAAATAGTATAAAACAACGTAACCCTTGTAGTTCAGTTTGTCTTTTAGAGACGGCTCTGAAATACGAGCCGCAAAGATGTACCCACCCCGACAAGGCAAACATATGATAGTGGGGTTAAAACTTGCCCCGCATGTAAAATTAGCTGAATAACTCCCGGGAATCTTCACTATATGGAAACACGTCTTTGCTCTAAGCCCAGCCAAATTACACTAGCGAACTTGCACACATTAAGCCCGCTTTCTAAATTAATCTACGTACTGCGGCTAATTAAGAAAAAACATTGTTCATGAACTAAAATTTATGTCTGTTATGCCCCAAATTACAGTGCCTAGTTTATGCTGTTATTCACGGTTTGTTCGGAGTTATGACTACCGAAAAATATTAGGGTAAGCATCCGTAGTAATTAAAAAACTTGGTACAATACTTTTGTATGTATGAAGCGACAACTCTCGGACCTTCGCACATTTTTACCCATTTCTGAGAATCTTTTGTTATTAGAGATCTAGTTTCGAATACTTATGGAACTTTCAAACTAAGTCTATGGAAATTGGCCCAGGATTAATTGAACGATCTGAACGAAAACTGGCTTTAATGTCAATTGGTTCCTAAGGAAATTTTCCGAGGAACGTAACGTGATAACGCTTGACCTTTGCCAATACACTTTTATGTATTTATAATAGACTTTTCCACAGAAGTTGATGTTTAAGTATTATATAGATCAATTTTATATTGATATTGTATTTATTACTTATTGTTATATGCCGCGCTCTAGCTTAGATAAAATTTCACGAGTAAAATATTACTCACAGTAAGAATAGAAACATTGATAATGAAAAAATCTGACATTGCTAATGAAAGTCCCGTCAATATCGGTTGAGCCACTTTCGAGATTTATGGCAACAATTACGCATACATAAAAAATCTTAAATATTACAAGTGCTATTATTTGGTAAAACGCTATTATTTAGGCATTATAAATAGGCCATTTTGCATTATTTGAAAACAAATAACTTTAAGTAACTTCAACAGTTAGAAGAGTATAATTGCAGTGTCTAGACCCCTACGCAAGTAAATGTCCTTTGGTAGACTTTTTGTTTCGCACTAATTGGACAGGCGAATGATAAATAGAGGGTAGTTAAACAACGACACAATAAGGGGCAGTCAATGATGTAACAATTAACATTTACATTGTTCTATTGTTTATCTTGTAGCTGAAATAAAACCTCTTACAAATGCTAATTAGAAATAATGCAATAAGACGTGTAATTTTAGCACACTTTAAAAGTTACAACATCGGGGTTCTAGCATAATATTTTATGCTCACGTATGTATCCCATGGGGGTAGGCAGAGACTACCGTTGCCATATACTACGATCCTTCCATATTTAAATATTGGAAGGAGCACGTTGCATAGTTGCTATTGCGCATATCATTCGATCAGTAGATGGATGGGTGACCGCACGAGTTTCCTCCGTGCCTCAGAGAGCACGTTAAACCATCGGCCCCGGTTGCCAATTTATCATCTTTGGCAATTGATACAAGTCAGTCGGAGACCCAAAAAGTGAAAACTGGTTTCAACAAGATTACCGATTGTCCACGTAAAAGAGGTCGAAGGTCAAATGGCACTCGCTACGTATAAAAATCAGGTGATCAACCACATCGGGTTGAATCAAGTGCCGATCTCATCAATGCAACAATGTATGGGATAAGGCCAGGAAGATGATGTAATTATATTTTGCAGCCTTAGTCATTTGTTTATGATGCTTAAATAACACAGGTTTCATTGTACGACACACGAAATTAGTTAATTTTCATTAAAAAGACATTGAGAAACATGTTGTTACTTAAGAGAATTGCCTTGTGAAGCAACATACTTTTACGTGCAATTGAAGCGCTTTGAGATAAAGCAGGGATCACACAATACAACAATATATTTTAATAAAATAATAATTTTACAACGTTCTAAATACTTATGATTCACTGAAGTAACATATCTACACTAATATTATTAAGAGAAAATATTTGATTGTTTTTTTGTTTCTTTGATTGCATTCCGGTTCCGAAACTACTTGATTGATCTTAAAAAATCTTTTAGCAATGGATAGCTACATCATCAGCGAGAAACATAGGCTATATTTTATTCTCGTACTCCCTCGGGAACGGGAACTACGGGGGTGAAACCGCGTGATTTCCGCTAGTTTGCTATTTATTTTTGACTCCAATATTTTGTTGTGTATAACAAATGTCTATTTGAGAGCTTTTTATTACAATCTAGGCTATCCAACTACATTCTCAAGGTTAACCACTAATGGTCAAAATGAATATGTTATTATGACATGTTAATAATTTAAACTAGGAATCCATTCAACATAAATGCCCTAACCGCTATAATGTGGATCCGTGGATCTTTTACTTCCTCTTCGATTTGAATCTTTTGAAAATATACTAAGGTGATAAGTAAATGTATCGTAAAAGCAATACACCCGCAATCGTCCACCATTATGCACAGCGCTTTAACGCAATACCAATCGATGTTGTCGTCATGTACAAACACTGATTAGTAGCGAACGACTGCGGTCCGTGGCATCGCAATGTGCGCTCTATCAACGCGGACACGAACTGGAAGGTGCCATGCCATTTACAGAATCACATACATATGAAAGTATAAACGATAAATTAACTGTTAAATTAAAAAACTAATAAAAAAATTATCTGTTTATTCCCCCGATATCCTCTGAATCGGCTTGACTTGGTTTTGGTTTTAACGAAGCTTTCAGAGGCAGATAGTTGATATTACACCTTAATGTAATCACACAAAAGCTTTATTAACTCACTTCAAACAAATTGAAATGGGACCACCAACACCGGCTATAAAATAAAAAAAAATAAAACAAATTTTTTTATATGTCATCATTTCATAATATCAACACTCGATATCAGTCTAGTAATACATTTATATACGTTATTTCTGAATACATACGACATGCTACTACCGTGCTAAAAATTATTGTTCAATCAATATTGCTAAAGACATAATTTTATACTGCCACGATTTTGCTAACTAAGGCGTTAAAACTAAACATTACAATTTCTTACCAAATTTACCAAAAATATGTTGAATTGTTGATGTCCCATCCAGTCGTTCTAATTCTTGTGCTCCAGCTAGTTTATCGGTCCCAGTGATCGCAAGCTAGAGCCGAAGGGAATGAGTTTTCAATTTATCTAAAGAGTCAAGCTCCGAAGGTTAGTTAGTTCAGGCAATATATGCTCTGCTAGCTCTCCATATTAACAATGTTGCAATACACTCTTTTCAATTAGATTTGTAGTGGGACTAGCACGATTTCACCCGCGTAGACTTATTTCAAGGCTGGCTTAATTTCGAGGAACCCTGTAAAATTTTCAGTAACTGGATGACCAACTTTTACTAGTTTTCTAAAAATTAAACCTAGCTAGATCGATTTATCACCCCCGAAATCCCCTTCATACTAAATTTCATGAAAATCATTGGAGCCGTTTCCGCGATTCAGATTATCTAAGAATTTTATTGCTCGTTTAGAGGTATTGATGATGATTAGATATGCATTTAATGAAAAGTTGTTTATTCGAAATTACAATCAGACACTTAAATTTTATTCATCTGTACGTATGTAAAGATGTAACTTAAAAACGTAACAATATAATGTATTTGAAACATCGATTACTTAATGTACCTATAGTTTTATAAACGGTATATCTGAACAATTAGTAAGTAATTTGTAAATCTCAAAACTAAATTAAAATTAATTAAGTATTCTGCAAAAATAAAATGAAAGCAAAAGTTCTAGAGAACACACACAACAAGAATTCTACAAATAATTTGAATCATATACGCCTAAGATAAATCCTTACAACGTATAAAAGTCCGTGTAAGTTCACTGGGATATTCTCAAAGCTACTGAACAAGTCCATTTATTCAATGCTCGAAGACACATGGTCTCTTGAAACTGTTCGTTGGAAGAAAGGCTTTGAGTTGATCCGCACCGACTAAAAGTTTTCAACAACAGTTCAAACATTTTGTGGTGCGGGTACAACGTTCCCCTTTCAGTTCTAGCCTTTGTGCTTGCATTAGACGATTGTATTGTGTTGTCAATCGACAGGATTAACTATTCAATTTGTGGGGAAGACATTATTGAATTTGATGTGGATGTAGATACGACTCATTTTGCTACAGGCCGCTTTGTTGTTTTATAAGTCAGCTTTATTTTAGACTCGCTGTGCCCCGCAGTTTCACTCGCGTAGGGTTAGTTTCATGGGTGGCCCGTGGAAACCTAATGATGTTTTTTAAATAAAAGTAGCTTATGTTTCTCCTCGTCTTTTATTTGACAGACGGGCGGACGGACAGCTAAGCCTTAGTATTAGTAATAGGGTCCGTTTTTACCCATTGGGTACGGAACCCTAAAAACGGAGACCCTAATCCTTGTGTTGAGTTCGACTTAAATTTTTGCTTAATCAATTAATCTTTTGAATGTACAGAGATGTATATTTCGAGCATTGTAACAAATTTAACCCTCGTAATACGTGTGTGATACTACGCTCGTCTACTTGATGACAACGTAAATATGATATTCTTTGATGAAGGCATAATGTTGTAACGAGTCCGGATGAATTACTGTATCGCACTAAGTTTAGTCCCAAATAATGGCCTTTATCTTAAACTAGTTTCTGCTCACGATGTCGCGTCGTCCGTGTGGAATAGTTACTTTGGGCTAACGCTAACTTTTACCCGCGATTGGTTTAAGCGTGATGATATATTATAACCTTCCACGATAAATAGGCTATCTACTTAACACAGAATTCGTTTTCCGGACCATCGGACCAATAGGCCTAGAAAATGTAGCATTCTTTTGCGCTTGCGCTAATAGAAACGATACAAAATGTTTGGAAATGATATAAATCAGACACGTGACATATGTAATACCAATACATTTTGTATAATTTCTATAAACAAAGCGTGAGGAAAATGTTATTTTATCTACGGGCCATGTAGTTCCTGAGCAAACAAACCATTCAGCATTATATATTAGATATTAGAGACATAGTTTCATCGATGAAAGAATAATGTTGAAAATGTCAGGAAGAATAATATAAGTAGATCATCTCCCTGGCCTTATCCCATACATTGTTGGGGTCGGCTCTTGATTCAACCCGATGTGGCTGATCCCCTGATTTTTATACGAAGCGACTGCTATCTGACTTTCGCAACCCCATTTAGGAGGAAAATCTGTGATTTGGGTTAAACCAGTTGTCAGATTATATTTAGGCCTCCGATAGACCTGTAACGATTGCCAAAGATGTTAAATTGGCAATCGGGACCGACGGCTTAACGTGCTCTCCGAGGCACGGAGGGAACTCGGGCGGTCACCCATCCAACTACTGGCTAGGCGTATGATTGCTTAACTTCGCTGATCGAATGATATGCGCAATAGCAACTGTGCCACGAGCTCCTCATAATAATATAAGTAGATATAGTCCTAAAAGGGATTGTATCTAAAATATTAGGTTGAGGAAAGTGTATAACGGCAATGTTAATGGCTGTTAGAACAAAAGGGTTCAATCGAGCATCGCCCTTTTGCTCCCAAAACAAAATGCCTATAACAATAAACAAAGTGATTTCTTTGCATAATTTAGTCGCGAAAATTAACTTTAATTATTCCATAAATTTTACCGAGCTACCCTCACATTATTAGCATTCACAACGTAACTACAAATGAAATAAAAGGGTCAAAATATTTCAGGTCAACTTAATTTGTAATAAAATTGCAAGTTTAATTTCTTCCCTTTAGAGTCCATTTCGCTTGTTCCGGCCGAGTCTGTCTTCACAATTAATTTAGTATGAGAAAATCTCCATTTCGTGACAATGTTACAGTTACTTTTCTTAGGGTCGTGACTTTCATTTGTAATTTAGAGGAATGGCCGGCTATTCGATGCAAATTGTTTTACTGTTAGCTTAAGGTTTTGGTTGAGTGCCAAGATGATCGTCACTTGAACATTTTATATCTTTGCGCTTTTCTTATTGGCTTTCAAAATTGGTCTTTAATATCGAATATTCGGCAAGAGCTACTGTTGTATTAAGATGACCTCATTTGAGTCACGTAGATGCAATGAAAGACAGGTGTAATTGACCGAATTCAAGAAAAGATAAGGTTTTATTATTAAATGTTTAATTTAACATCTGTGTATGCAAATGAATAAAACTGAAGTATACACGTAGTTCATAGTGTATTCCCGAAAGGAACCAAGGGGAACAACGTATATGATAGTAGTATAAGTATTAAATAAATACAGTTTACTGACTTAACACCTTTATTTACTAATAACTTCATAGTTTTTGTAAGAAGGAATATTTCATGTACAAAAAGAAATTATATTATAAAAATAATAACAAACACTAAAAAAGAAAACAAAACATAAAACCCATCCTTCCTACTTTCATTAGCTCCCGAGCACTTAAAAACACACCAACTATATTTATGTGTAAAAAATACCCCTATGTAACTTTTGACCCGTGGCAGTAGCTTTTTCAGTGAGTAAATACGAGGCGGCATCACCCGAGGGGACGATTCATCACATGACCGGACTTGGCAGAACTTTTTCCTTAGCTCTTGATCTGAGTATAATGTATCCGTGAGAGGCAATGATTTTATATCAGTGTTCCATGAAATGTTATGAAAGATGGCCGTATAAGTTGCTTTATAGTTTGGATTGAAGTTCAAGTTGGAAAATGTGATGGATTTGTGTTATTTTAGTTTTTTAAATAAACAAGCCCGTGGCAGGTTTCAGAAACGCTGGCTTGACGTCTTTACAGCCGACGTGAAGGAGATTGACTTTTGGGTAAATTCTCTGGTATAACATACTAAAAGGTCCCGCCTACGGGTCACTGGTGACTTGTCTCATCACAGGAATACAATACCGAAAAGTACCACTATGTTCTTAGGGTGTAACAGAGTTTCTGTTGTACTACTTTTGGAGTTCAGGGGCCCAACCATGAGCTCTTATTGCAATGATAATTCAGTTATGTTATATCAGTTATTATCACATACATCTGTCTCATAAATGAGTGCAACTATCATGGCAATAAGAGCTCATAGTAAGGCCCCTGATTGATGATTTATTGAGCATCCTCTAAATAGTGTCGTAACAATATAGCTTATTAATCCTAAAACGATCTAATAAACGTCCTAATTTGCCAAAGCAATTGTGATCTTATGATTAGTTACATAAGGCGTAGTTGACAGCGATATAACAACAAAGGAATGGAAGACAAAAAGGAGAACTCAGCAGGAAGTGTTTGTCCTAATGAAACGCGATTGTTTCCGATGCACACCTGATGTCGCCCGCAGTGACTCCTATTCTTTGTACAAAAATACAAGAGAATACGCGTGAGAGATGAAAATGTATGTTCCAATTGGATCGCAGAAAAGGTTCGTTGTATTTCGAATGCAGGCATTCTTAAAATAGTTGGCATTTTATTCCTACAATTCTATTTTCGAATTTCATGAATGCGTGTAATTTTATTAAAATACTAGCTGTGCCCCGCAAACGTTGTATTGCCATATATCATTTTACGGTGGATCATCACATCATAGGGGTGTGAAAAATAGATATTGGCCGATTCAAAGTATTACGCAAAACGCACACAACATTTCATACAAACCTAATTTCATAGAATCAGACAATCAGCCGTTTTGGAGGGGTTAAGTAACAAACACCGCAACACGAGAATGTTATATAATAGATAAATATATACTCAAGAAGTCTAATGTCAATTTGCGTACTGTGGCTAAGCCGTGAAAATTAAGAGACAAAAAGACGAGCGTGATTATTGATTATCGCTCTCATAGAACACAAGAAGAAACGTCTATCTATAGTCTGCAATCACCAAAATATAAATATGATCTTTGTTCTAAATACAAACTTCAAATATAGCCGTCTATGATATCTCCGAAACAAATAGCATTATCTAAGAATTGTTCATTTAATTACATAAGATTTGGGCAGCATAGATACTTACTATAGGAACGTGATATGTATGTAAGGTGCATATAAACAAATGTCAAACTGAATTTGCACACAAAATCTCAGTTACCAAGCTTTTGGCATGAAACCACACGCTACGGACATTACTGGGCGCAAGAAGGAGCCAAGTCATTAGTGAATTCAGCCGTTTTGGTTACTTTGAGTTTGTCATTAAGCAGTTTAGAAGCTGATGAAGATTAACTTGTACTACATTCTTTTGAGTTTAAGTTGGTGTATAATATCTATTGGGCTTAATATTTTTAGGTATGGACCCATGATATGTTTTGTATAGTGGGCCTACTATCATCGTTATAGCAGTGACGTCTTACATACTTCTTAGCTTTGACGTTTAGTTTTTGTACAATACGTCACAGCTAAGAAGTCCTTAATACGCTCTACTTAAACGGATGATGCTCCCAGTAGTGAGTAACTGGGGTACATCCAATTTGAGTTCATGATCTGCATGTAGAATGTTATTGCTACGATTTCGTAGCACCCAGCTACGCAAGCTACGAAAATCGTAGCAACATCTACGGCAAATCGCCGACGTTGAAAATTCACATAGCTTTATGGAAAACAAACATAATATCTTGGCTCCCAGATTGTATATTGACAAATGTATATTGTATTGAATATAACAAAACTACAGCACGGTTTTCATTCGGCCGGTGCCCACTGAGGCGATGGTCCCCTTTTCCCTATAATAAATTGTACATAAAGGCCCCGAGCACGCGAGTCACGCATAACATCACGTGGATTTATATCCCACACTTCTGTCCAAATTTAGATTTAGTGTTATGTTTAGTAATAATTCACTGAAGCACTTAGGAATTGGAAAATTGTAAGATATTGGATTACGGTCTACAATTGTTAATATTTTATGTTTTATCTTAAGGGTGCCGTGCTATAAGTATCTTTAAGATTGGTTGCTGTTCAGTCGTTTGCAGAAGAAACTGACCAAAATAGGCCTTACCATAAGCTCTTCTCGTGATATTTCGACTTATCGCTTGAAACAGAAGTATAAGATAATATGTATAAAGCTGTCTCTTTTACGTAGCCGAACCACCATGGTAATAAGAGCTCATGGTTCGACCCCGGTCACGTTTAAGTGCCTGGAGGGAGCGATTTGTGGAGTGCATACATTTCTGTTTTGTGTGTATTACAGTATAACAGACAGACAGAGGTATTGCAGGCTTACATACATTGCCTTGACTACTAACCATCAAATGGTCGTTTATTTGCCAGACTTGAGCTTCAAAAAAATCTGATAAAAGGTATACGGTAATAAGTACAAGGTTAAAAGATGACACGACGAATAAAGGTTAGAACACACATATTAACTCGGAAACAAATCGTCGGCTCCTCGCTTTATTTCCGAGCTTGTTCCGAAGCGAGACGATCCCGATTAGTGTGAGTTTTTGTTAACAGCGTTCGGAAATACCCAAAGGGCATTGTGTAAATTATTGTATTTTTTATTACATAATAATAATAAAAAAAACAAATATGACACTGAACTGTTCGATGACCTTTTAGGTGTGAAAGATAATAGCTATTGATAGAAGTTAGAAATAAATTTATTTTTACGATTATAATTTAATAAGCCTAGTAGTGCCTCTCATGTTTTGCTGTGCCCTAACAGGGCTTATGTTAGCTTGCTAAGGTTATCATTATAATTAAGATTATTTTGTATATTAATGTAACTAACATAAACGCAATAAATAAATAAATAAATAAATAAATAATTCCATACTAATTGCATTAACATTAAATATATAGCAGAAAAATATATTTTATTATTAATTTTATACAAATAAATTTAGTAAAAACAATGTGTCGCTTATTCAGACTTTTAAACTTATCATTTATTAAAACCCCACAATGATTTTGTTTAAAGCGCATTCAAGTGCGAATATTGTGGCCAGGAAACGCATTGTAGTATCATATTTCAGTGTAATAATATGCAATTACTCAACTTCGGACTGACGTTGGGTTAATATACCCGGGTTACGTTTGAGCCCTCACATATGAGTTTTACGTCATTTTGTGAAATATTTCAAAGCGGAACAATTTTCCACGAAACGAGTTGGCTCGGTTTAAATAACACTCGTTAACTTTCCCGTACAGTCACGGGCCCAGCGATTATTTTCGAGAATACTTTTTTAACGGGTTGATTAAAACGATCCTTTTTTTCCTAAAGCGCAAGTAATTTTTCACGTTAATGCACTGATCGATAAGATATTATTACATACGTTGAAATGTACGCGTGATGATATCAATAAATACATATAAATAATATTGAAGCGTTTCTTTCGAAAAGCGGTGTATTTTGGTAATTCCAAAATATCCGCATAACTACATAACACAAAAAAATATTAAAAAAAAAAAACTGACCCTCTGTTTGTTCCGGCTAATCTTCGAAACGTCTGACTGACTGATTATAGACAGATTTTACTGGCAGGTAGCTAATGTTACAAGGAGTAAATTAATCTATTTTTATTAAAAAAAACATTCAAATCGGACCAGTAGTTCCTGAAATTAGCTCTTTAGCTTATATATTAGTACTTGATTGAGTATAGATAGATTAATAAATAGTTTATGAATGAAACGATTGTTGTTGATATTAAATAATCATGCAAAGTACGATATGAAAAATATATGAGCACCAATACAATCAAATATGGTTAAGAATTGAATTCCAATGTCTAAGTCAGTCTACCTTCCGTCAGTCTCGTAGAGGCTTCGGTTTCACGACGTGGCTATGTGGAAAATTTAATTCATTGCTCGTAAATTTATATGCATACCGCGGCTGCAGTGTATTAAGAATGCAACGCCACCCTCCTAGGGGCTCTAAAATAAAGCGGTCAGCTTCATTTCATCCATTATACCCAAGGGGGGAAAAATGGCTTCTTGAGGTTGGTATTGGATTATAATTTGAATTATCGTAAAAAGCTGTCTAGTAAGTGAATTCAAAAATATTTAATACTAGCGGGCGTCACCCAAGTAAGGAACAAGTAGTTCTCGTTCCCATGGGAGTACGGAGATAAAATATAGCCTATGTTACTCGCTAATCATTTAGCTATTCATGGCTGAAAGAATTCGAGATCGGTCGTGTAGTTTTAGAACTACTTGACCAAACAAAAAACAATGAAATCTTTTTACTACTCACTTTTCTACAATCACAATTGCAAGATTAAATCTAAAAAAAAAAAAAAAATCTATTTATAAGTAAAAAAAAATATTAGAAATTGGATGGGTGCTAGAATTTTTTGAACCTTTTCAACACAATCGGATTACAACATACAGTAGGCAATTGAATAACTTCGAACGCTAGAATTATACTATAGAAGTTGTTCTATCTTTCCGATCTCTTGCAAAGTAAACGCTGGGACTCCATGAAATATGCATTAAATATTTACACAGCCCGAGGCGAACCATTCCCTTGAAGTCGAGTGAGCCGAACAGATTTGCAATTCACCGAACATCCTTTGGAGAAAAAAGAGCGAATGAACAAAGCGGGGGAAGTCGGGAATCGAAATGAGCCACTAAATACTGACCCACATTGAATTGAGCGCCTCCATTGATTGCATGACAGATAATTTACTGTAGCTTCGTATTACTTTGTGTGAAAGCTTTGTACTTTGCATTCTAGGTTTACGGCATTTGAATTCATTCTTTACAAAATTGTAATATTGTGGGACAATTCCACTCATAATTCTACTTAACTAAGGTAATACAAATACAAATAGTTCAATCAAAACGTAATTAACCCACCTATTTTCATCTGTCCCATGCTAATACTCCCCGTATTTCTTCCGATACTATTTCTCATTCCACAAAATATTAATTGTCTCCACTCATTATGAGAACCTAATTTGTGTTTTTGTTTAAAAGTGAATGGCTTCTTACGCCTAAGCCGGTGAACGAAACTAGTTGTTAAGATGACACGAATATTGTTTATTTTGATAGAAATGGAGGCTTTTATACGCATGGAAAAAGTCGAAGGCATTATACTGGGTGTATTACGGTCTTGTGCAAGACCTATTAGGTATGTAAATAGGAAAATTAATACACTAGGTTATAAGCACTTTGAACATGATTACACGAATAAACAAAGTAAAATTATAATCACTTTACATTCATGTAAAAATATAATATGGAAATAAAAACTTGCTCTAGTTCCGTGCTACTTTAATAAAACGTTTATCTTGATGTAGCGTTCTAATAATTATAGTGTTGTTTTTTAGATTCAGCTTATTTTTATAACTAGCTATAAATTTGTCATAATCTAAAGAAATTATCGTTTACAACATGGTTGTACAAGTTGTTGAGAAATTCAGTGAGTTTACTTAATGATTTAATGCCTCGTAAAGGTAAGTGTACATTAAACTGATGTAAAAGTGCCTTTCAAGCGAGCATTTTGTGTGTTACAAGTTAGTTTATGACACATGCGTTACCTTTGAGAATAAAAATGATAGCCTTATGAAATAAACTCGGTATGAATTGAGTTAACGTTTTATTTCATAGTTGTTATTGATATCTTATTTTTCGATGTGTAATTCTTTATTATTGTGTTCAGTAATAACCAACTTTAAACATTTATACACTAGAACTTAATTGGGTATTAATTCTAGAATCAGTACTTACTTTGAACTAATATCAATTAAATAACAAATCGGTTGGATGAAAAGAAGCTCACGTAATTGCCAACCAGAATAGCAATTCTATCTCAAGATATCTCCGAGCGACATGATGTTAAATAATATTTCTTAAACTGTCGCGATTTAAATTCATATTTAAAGTTACTCGGGACTTATCATATCGTTAGGTTACACTAATAGAAACGTCGAGGTACGTTACTCTTAAAATATTATAGTGATAGGTCCCGAGTAACTTAAATATGATGTTAAATCCTTCAAAATAATTTCATAGTATTAATTGAATACACACCAAACAAAATGTTAATTGAACTTTTAAGCATCGAATATTTTCATCACCCGGAGTAGGAGTAACGTTTTCACTTAAATTTTATGGAAATATGAAAGTGAGTCAGCACAGAATGCATCGTCATTGCGTTAATGGATCTCTACGACTCGATCATAGCTTGTGATTTTTCATATTACATCGGAAATCGTTCACCGAACGACGTCAATGGTCTCCGCGGTTGAGGACATTAAAGAATCGTTCTCTGACTGTTACGTCCCCACAGGCATTCTAATAGAGTTCTGCAGACCGAATTACGTAGATGTAAATAATACTGGATATTGCTAATATTAATTATACTTAGCTTTAATTATAAATAATTCATATCTACCTATTTACTTACTTACCTTAATAGTGTAAGTAGGTGATAGCCCATTATAGTTATAGTGATTATAAAATAAAAAAAGCACAATGTATATTCTAGCGCATAACACAGAAAGTGTCAGTGAAAAACATTAAATATTATATTTCACATTGAAATAAAGAATTTGGAATGTATGTTCTTTTAACATTGCTAAAGAATTTGGAAATTCTCAGGTAGCTCTTCGGCGTATACATTGAGGATAAAAATGAAAAAGCATTACATTAGCCAAATACTTATTTCACGACGACAGATTCACGAAGATATGTTTACTGTTACTTACATACGTATATCTTTCTGACCTTTCTAGTAAATTTGGAATGTTTATTCCCCTGTAGCAGCCCGCCGTCTAGATTGGTACCGAGATGTGGGTGTACTATAATTACACCTCTGACTACCACTTCGAGGAATACAGTTGTGAATTACAAGGCGTATTTCATTCCATTATTACATACCTTACTACGTAAAGCCTTAGTTTACTAGTTAGTTGCGTCCATTACTTCTGTCCAGTCGCGTTATTCTGTAAGGTTTCTCAGCGTCGAACCCGAAGCCGAGCGTCGGTTTTAATCATAGGAAATCGATATGTAATACAAAGACGATAAAGTTCAATTTCGTATCTTTAAAACCGACACTCGACGTCGACTACAACGCTTAAAAACTTTACAGAATAATGCGGCAGCACTTCTAGGTTCTATACATCAACGATGAAAGCGTTTCCGTTATTAAACGCATCAATTCGACGCCCGACGCGGAGATAAGGCGTGCACTCACGATCTTCAACCGACAGTTATTACCCTTTAATGTAATGCCAATTTGGCTCACGCGTTACCCAACTATTCGATACGAAACTATTCAAATTACTTAACGTTTCGATTAGTGGGAGTTATTTCATTAGAGTACCATGCTCACATATATTTGTACTATATTTTTAGTTTTTATTTTTGACAATTGAGCATTAGAACTGTGTCCATGGGCTTATGGTTGCTTGAACAATTTGTTTTGTATTTTTAAAACTGTATAATATTCTTTAAAAGAGTAATTACTGAGTTTCTTGCCAGGTTCTTCTCAGTAAAATCAACCTTCCGAACCTGGCGGTAGCATGTATAATCCTGTGTAATTGTGTCATTCTGACGATTTGAAAGTACTTTGTATGAAGTCTAATCGAATAAAGATATATTTGATTTTGATTTTGATTTTACAAATGCTGCTATAAATGTATCGAATGATCGTTAATTTTAACGTTTACAGCTGATACGCTGTTTATCTCATCACTCAGCACATTGCGCAAAAGTCCATTTGATTGTATTTAACTTGTCTGTACTGTTATAGGGTATAGCTATGGGGCAGGTGAATCATTTGATCAAACCAACAGGGCTTCTTTATTATGACGAAAATGCTAGATTAAATATGACTATAAACATACACACACGCTTGTCCCCGATGAGATAAGCAGAGGTGGACTTCAGTACACCCAAACTTTGACAGTTGCGTTTTATAGGTATCTCATGTAATAGATTAGCGAGATTATTGTAAGTAACCGGGTTGCTATACAGACTCCGGGTTGCTACTGGGAAATTACACATGCAAAATCCCAAAAATATACCTTGAAAAAAAAACGGAAATTATGGTAGCTACCTGCTGCCGTCATTTTCTTCATACCTTTTTCATCCTGTTATAATCATGCTATTGTAACGACTTGAAAGTGCTATGTTAAAAGTCTAATGAAAAAATATTTTTTAAGTTTTATTTGAGAAGAGAATTGAACACAAAAGTTTAGTCAAGATAATAATTAAATTTTATAAACAAAATTATCATAACATTTGCATGTTCTAACAATTTTCACTTGAATATTATTATTCAAGTTATCGACGAAAGTTTTCACGGAATTTTCGCTTAACGAAGTCCTGCCAAGGACAGTTTACGGTCACCGTTCCTCCGTAATGGGTTTCGGCATTTACTGAGTCTTTACGATTTAAGTTGCGTGATTAAAGTCCCCAGTCGCCAGTTGAGGGTTAAGTCACTTGATTGATTGAATCTTATCGATCTAGGTCATTAATTAATATAAATTTCGATGAGATTACGTTAAAATATATTAATAAACTTACTTTCGGATCTCCTTACCTATCGAAAAGTTTTAAGGAAGATAATGACTGATGTATAAATGTTTCAACATCTACCGAGAACGCCAACGTGACAGCTGGTGAATCCATCGTAAACTCAGGTATTTGTATACGTTCCTCTGCCTTCTAACATATGGCACCTTATCGTCTTATCTTTCGTATCGCAAAAAGTGGGTGTGGGTGGGTAATGGCACGTCGTTGTTTTCTTTCATGCGAATGCGTAAGTTTATGTTATGCTTGCATGGAAAAGTGCATTCTTGGAAGAAACTCGCGGAATCACTGCAGATGTGTAATTTGCAGATTTTTTAAGCAATTGAGATATTGTTAAAATATAGCAGCATGAAAATAATGTTTATCGCTCAGATTAATTGTGGCGCGCAATGTTTGAACCATTTTAAGCAATAACTAACAATTTGCGTGCAACGACCAAATAAATACGTAAATATAAGCCGGGACAATAAAAGGCAGACTAATTTCTTAGGGGGTCCGTAATTAACTTAGATAATAATGTTTCAAAATAACATGATAACAACCTCCAAGCAGATAAAGAGGGTCAAAAAGAGTGGGATTAAAAGCTATTGGCTGACTGCCCATCCAATTTTCTTTGTTGATGTCTCGCGGGAGCAACACTAAGATTATCTTAACAAAGCAAACGCGCCGAGGCTGAGTTCGGACGCCTGAAACAATGTTATCCAACATGTAACAAAGAAAACAATTACAACTTTTTTACTGTTAATATATCACGTCCTACTTTGATGTCTTTGTGAACATTAAAAGAGTACGGCTTAATAAAAATAGTTGTGTTACCAAACGCCACTGTAGAATTTAGTGAGATATGTTAGTATGTTATTGTAAAGAAGCGAGATTGATTTTTCAAGTAGTAACTTAGAATACTTTATAGCTTTTGAAAAACACTAACTTCTGCCAGCGACTTCGTCCGCGTGGTAGAGTGACTTTGGGCTAACACAAACGTTAACCCACAATTGTTCTTAGGGTGATATATATAGCCTTCCTCTGTAAATTCTTGATTTTCGTCGGACAAGTAGTTCCTGAGATAAGCGCGCTCAAGCAAAGAAACAAACAAACTCTACAGCTTTATAAATAAGTATAGAAAAGACCATGAATTTTAGTCGTTTTGGAGCCTAATATTTTGTATGTTTCATAGTCTATTCGAGCTTTTAGCTGTATAGTATTACCATATTTAAAAAACTAATATTAATTTACATAAAAAATAATGTTACCATCAGCATAGTAGAATGAAACGCTTTTCCTGGTATTGTCTATCTATACAGATTAATAAAATTGGAGTGTCTGTTTGTAATTCCAAAATAACAGCTTGTGGGGAGAGCGAGTGATCATGCTCATCCCCAGCAAAGGGAAGATCTTCCAGCCAGGCGGGTGTCATGCCTGGGGAACCGCGGCTCCAACTGTTCTAGTTGGAAACTTGTATATATACTGCAATGCGCTTGAAAACTCTTCTGGCGCGATTTAGGTTCTCGTGTATTTGTACTCAAACTTCGCATTTGTTAGCGAGTAGCGCCATCTATGAGCGAGTGGAGAAACGCTGCTACATCACTCCCCTCCAAGACCGCAGGTCGATCCATTTTTTCGTTGTGTGCGTGCAGTGCGTGCTTGAGATAGCTTGCAAGTGCCAGGGTGCTTCGAAGTCTGCGTTGAGTCGAGACTGAGCGGAGATGCCGACCGAGTCCAGCAGGCTCAGCGCAGGTGTGCCACGTGGAGCGATGAGCAGGCGTCCGGCGTGGGCTGCGTGAGGTGGACGTGCGGGGTCGGTGGAGAGATGAGTGCCAGGACCAGTAGCGCGGTGCGTCGGCTGTAATGGACCTGTAGATACTCGATGCTGGCTTGCTGTGTGACTGCTGCTGCTGCTGATGGTTGTGAGGAGAATGATGCGAAGGTTGTTGATGTTCAGGTTCAACGGGGTCACCACTGTGGGGAGAGCGAGTGATGAAACGCTGCTACATCACTCCCCTCCTCCGGAGAAACGCTGCTACAAGCTTTTCACTAAATGCAAATGAAAGTATACACGCTACTGACACAAAAAAAACAAGTTTTAAAATTTTTCTCAGTCTGTCTGTCTGTCTGTCTGTCTGTCTGTTTGTTCCGGGTAATCTCTGATACGGCTTGACGGATTTTAACGGGACTTTCACTGATAGGTAGTTGATATTTCAAGGAGTAACTTAGGCTACGTTTATTTTTTTAAAACGTTAGGGTTCCGCGACAATAAGGATGAAACTAAATCTACGCGGGTGAAACCGCGGGGCACAGCTAGTCATAAATAAATAACTGTGGTAGCTGCATGTCATTATAATGAACAGGAGAAATGAGCATTATTTACAGTCACATTAGTTACCTTATATAGAGTGCATGTAGTATAAACATTATTAAATGACTTCTGTCTGCACATCCGTGTAAATATTAGTACACTCAGCCTTGCTTATGTGCGGTACTTTTGACGTAGTCGTTGCTGTAATGACAGTCAGGGAACTACTGTAATGTTATGTGACGCCCTTAATGACGTACTGAAGCCGGATAGCTCTAATGCTCGGTCATATTGTCTGATGGTGATGGTCGACTGTGGCTGTTTGGGGCCTCGACACAACCCTAATAAAGTATGGTAAATAGGCCTTAAGGTAACGGAATATGATCGTTATAATATAAATCATCGATTTTTATAATATAAAGCTTCCGTCAGTGGCTTTGCCTGAATGCTATTAAGGATTTCTAATTAACCTTGATTAACAATGTAGCCTCTGTTACTTAGCGATAATGTAGCATTCTATAAGTGAAATAACTTTTAATATCGCTCCAGTTGAGTCGGAGATAAACAAAACAATCAAAAGAATGTTTTATTTTTATAATATTGGCATAGACTAGCTTGCACCCACAGCTTCGCCTTTTAGCCTTAGGGGTGAAATTTCGGAAAAGCCTTTATCGATGTGTGTATCTACAGCTCACCGAGGACACTCCCTCCAAATTTCATGTCTCTAGAATCGGTGATTTAGGCTGTGTGTTGATATATAAGTTAGTCTGTCAGCTATGACTTTTTATGTATATATATACATCATTATGTTACGGAAACATCATAAGACTTGAATCATAACAACGATAAATGGATAATGAACTAACTTCTAATCAATATATATCTTCTAATGAATAAACAATAAGCGGTATAACAATAACTTAAGAATTTGTAGGCAGTAAATTCAGTTCGAAATTGAATAGATGTCTTGTAACCGTTGGTAGTATCCTGAAATTGATGCTCCAGATATCGGCACATCCTGCAGAGTTCCGAGTGTTCCGACCAACCACCGCTGAGTAATGCGTTTGCCTTAACGACTCAACCTATATCCAGATAGTCGGTAGATGTACCAATGGATTTATTGAAGCTATTTGATGCGAATGTGATGTGACGGATTTTCATATTTGAAATTATTATGATTATTTGGCTGGGGAATGGTGAAGTGTATGTGGTACAGACTGCTATTTCTGTGTATCTTTGCTACATAATATGCATTACTAGCTGTGCCCCGCGGTTTTACCCGCGTAGATTTAGTTTCATGCCAAATTTCGCAGAACCCTAATATTTTTTATAAATAAAAGTAGCCTAAGTTACTCCTTGAATGTGAAAGCCCGTTAAAATTGGTCCAGCCGTTTCTGAGATTACCCGGAACAAACAGGCGAAAATATTATATAAAATGTATTTTTTATATAGGTACCGTGTAAACGTCCCTGCTGTGGATCAGTTCACGCATGGATGGTTCCGTTCCATTATCTACGAAAAAAATATCAAGTTCGTTGTAAGGGAGCCCTTCAATATAGATTTTATTTTAAATTCCTAGTATTTGTAGTAATAACAGCAACAAAAATACATCATCTGTAAACAATTCAACGGTTCATGAGATACGGCCTGATGACAGATGGACGGAGAGTGGAATCTTAGTAGGGTCCGTTTTACCCTTTGGGTAAGAACCCTAAAAATTACTACCAAAACCACACGACCTAGTTTATCTTATTTATTCCCGGATAAATTTATCCGCCAATTGAGCATCTCCAACGACATTTTATCAAAGCGTTATCAATTAAGTCACTTGATTAATGCCTGCTTCTTATTTGTAGGGCCTGCGTTGTATCCTGTCACCCGTGTGCCTCAGATGTCAAGGGCCGGTGACAATTAATTTGTCACGTGATCCAATATTAACGCCTCGCTGTCTTGTCGACCTACACATGTTGGAGACAGGCTGACCAGATCTTGACACTCTTTAACGTTTAAAGTCTGTACACTTAAATACAATTGAAGTGTCATGTGCATATGACAATATACACGATACTCACATAAAAAAAAACAACTGTGTGTCCGGCTGTGTGTTTTGTTCCGGCTAATCTCAGAAACGGCTGGACCGATTTGAATGGGAGTTTCACGGGCACAGCTGATATTACAAGGAGAAACTTAGGCTACTTTTATTTAAATTAAGGTCTGCGGAATAAAGTATTCGCGGGTGAAACCGCAGATACAGCTAACAGTAACAGTTAACGATAAAACTGAGCTTTCTTCGCGATTTCTGTTTTTAGGTAGATTGACAACATACCTATCCTAAAGCATTGATGAATACTATACAAAAAATTATCAGATTTGTTACAAAAATGGTCAAGGAGGCTCTCCTGTTACGTTTGGCGCTGATTACATGATAAAACCATTGCAATTGAATTCTCTTTGTAATCGTTGCCTCACTGCTGAGGATCGTGACTCCATTTTAATTTTTCCACGATTTGTCTCCATCTTCGACGATCCGCCGCTTGGTGGATTGCGGCGCTGATAGGTGCATTTAATTGTTCAGATACTTGGTCCGTCCAACGCCTCGGACTCCGGCCTCTTGGTCTCTTGCCTTCTATTTTCCCTGTTACCATTAGACGTTCCAAGTTATCAGAACCTTTGCGGGCAATATGGCCAAAGTATTGTACGATGCGCTGCAGGCATATTGAGGACAGACGTTGCGCCCTCTCAATTTTAAGTTCCTGCAGCACCGATATATTTGTGCGATGGGCTATCCAAGATATCCTCAGCATGCGCCTCCAGCACCACATTTCAAACGCATCGATTCTTTGTCTGTCGCCAGATTTTACCGTCCATGTTTCTGCTCCATACAGGAAAATGGAGAAGACGAGGGTGCGGATAAGGTGTATCTTAGTCCTGTTTGTGATGTTCCTGTCTCTCCATACTTTTCCCAACTGCATCATCGCTGATTTGGCCATACCGATTCGTCTTCGTATTTCCAATTCGCAGCTTCCCCTGTTAGTGATAACTGAACCAAGATATTGAAATTGGTCCACAGTCTCATACTCCTTTAGTAGGTTGGTGCGTTGTACTGTCGCAAACCGGTCAACCACCATAAGCTTAGTCTTGCTTTTATTTATTGCAAGCCCCATGCCCAGACTAATTGTTTCAAGTCGTTTTAATAGTTCCGCCATTTCCGCCTCAGATGTTGTTAGTAGGGTGGTGTCGTCTGCATAGCGAAGGTTCGATATTTGTTTCCCTCCTATTTTGACTCCTCCTTCCCAGTTTTCCAGGGTTTGTCGCATCACGTACTCGCCATATATATTAAAAAGGATGGGGGAAATAATACATCCCTGGCGAACTCCCTTTTCAAATTTGAAACAGTTCGATGTTTGATTATCGATAGTCACCGTCCCAATACCGGATTCATATAGATTGCGAATCAACAGTACCAGGTGGGTGGGTACTCCGGTTTCAGAGAGGACTTCCCACAATTTCTCCCATTTCACGCAGTCGAACGCTTTTTGGTAATCAATAAAACACATAAACGTTGGGGTGTTGTATTCATAGCATTTTTCTATTATTAGCCTCATATTTAATATTTGCTCTCTCGTCCCTCTTCCTTTGACGAAACCAGCCTGTTCCTGCGGTATCTGCCATTCAAGATAAGCTTTCAGTCTCGAATTAATGATGTGCAGTAAAATTTTGCTAGCATGTGAGGTTAGTGCAATTGTTCTATAATTACTGCAGTTACGAACTGATCCTTTCTTATGAAGAGGGAGAATAGAGGAGTGCACCCAGTCGGATGGCCACTTTCCGGTTTGCCATATCGTATTACAGATGCTGTGTAATCGCGTTATCCCATTAGTTCCCAATCCTTTGAGCGTTTCTGTTGTGATTAAGTCCGGTCCTGGTGCCTTATTGTTTCTCAGTTTCCGAATCGAGTCCTCTATTTCTGAGCGAAGTATGTAAGGTTCCCGGGTTGTGATTTCTGATGTTGCGGCAGACTGGGCTGGTAGATCCTGGTACAGTTCCTTACAGTATTCTCTCCACCTCTCTACGACTTCAGAGATTTCATGCAACGGGTTGCCATTTTTATCGTCTATCACCCAGGAAGATGGTTTTTGTTTCTGTGTTATTTGTCTGACTTTTTTGAACAGATCTCCAGTTTGTACCTTTTCTGCATGGCTTTGGATTTCAGTGCAGATACTTTCAAGATGGCGGTTTTTGTCTCTTCTACACTGCCTCTGAATTAGTTTAGAGAGTTTTGTGTATTCGTCTAGAAAGGTGTAAGATTTCGCTCCGCTCTTCATTTTTTTCCTGCGTTCTATATTAGTCCATGTCTCATCAGATATCCATTCTTTCCTGGTGTTGGGTTTATGATTCATGGCGTCTAGTGTTTGCAAGACGTTTGATTTCAACTGTTGCCATTGTTCATCTGGATTCATTTGATTCAAGTCATCTGGACTGGGGACAAGAATTGGCTCTGTAACTTTTTGGAAATGCTCATATTCGGATTGTGTAAGCCTGGTAGAGCGTCTAGGTTTTTGACGAACAGCTTTAAATCGCGTCCTCAGATCCGCTACTAGCAATTGATGGTCGGTGCCACAGTCCGCACCGGGGTAGGTTCTAACGTTCGTGATTGACGACTTCCATCGATTACCTATGGTTATGTAATCGATTTGATTACGAAATCGATCCCCAGGAGAAACCCATGTGTAAAGTCTGCGTTTATGATGCTTGAAATAGGTATTGGTGATTGCTAAATTATGACCTATGCAAAAGTCGATGAATTTTTCCCCTCTTTCATTTCGGATGCCAAGTCCGTACTTTCCTATTATGTGTCGTATGTGATCGTCGTGCTGGGTATTTCCAACTTTAGCATTCCAATCACCCTGTATCGTTAGTATTTCGCGATTAGAGATCTTTTGAATCGTCGTTTGTAAGACATTGTAGAAATCTTCTATGTCTTTTTGCGACGATTGCGCAGTTGGTGCGTAGACTTGGACGATGTTAAGTGGGAGCGGCGTGCAGTTTATGCGGATGGTGATTATTCTATCATTAACAGAGTTATAGCCAGTGACGGAATGGGCAAGCTTGCTGGAAACGATAATTGCAACACCATTTCTGCTCTCAGCTTCAGGTCCTGAATAGAACAGCATATTGCCGTGGGGTGTTTTGAAGTGGCCCCTACCTCTCATGTGAGTTTCTGCTAGGCCCAGAATCGCAATGTCATGTTCCTCCATCTCTTTTTCTACGACTGTCAGCTTTCCTGGTTTTAGTAGTCCTCTGATATTCCAGGTTCCTATCCTGTGTTTGGGTCGCAAGGATGGTCTTATTTTGCCATCAGTAGCATTTACTACCTCGGGGGCCTGATGGCACACTGCCGAGGCGTCTTCGGTTGCATATTTCTCACCCATCAACCCGGTTATCAATGAGCGCCGGGCGTCAGCCGGATCGTAAGACATATCATTGCGTGTATCGTTTTTAATCATCATGGAGTTCTCTTGGGATTTTGATCGTAGTGGGTTCCCATTACCTTCTACGTCGGGTCTTTTTGGGGGTATTTAGTCCCCTGGGCCTCCGTGGCTCAATGTATTGAGTAGGCTAGTTACCGCCGCCCACTGCTCGGCGTTTGCGTATTTTTTTATGGCCGTCATTCTCCTTGGTGGTGGTTGGGTATACGCAGTCACAGCCAACCCTCCTCCTTTCTCAACCGGGCTTGGGACCGGCTATGGCGGAGTTGCAAGTTGGCAATTGAATTAACTCTTTAGTTTTCTAAACGTCTGCCAGTCTTTAATACTGTCTAATCTACCAACATGTTATGAATTCTGAGATATTTGAATAATTTCATAACATTCTTATATAAAGATCGCTGATGACCCGAAAATCGATAATAGGTGTGTCATTTTCCTAGTTTGATCATAAGAGCTATGACTCGTTACTTACATCAATTTATATCCTACGTTTCTTCATTACATATTCTTGTAAATTCACAATAAATAACTTGAGGAAATTCTTATAATAATTCATGAATTTCATTAGTAAATTCCATAACATTTTCAAAACCAGAAGTGTTTTGGACAACCAAGCCGGTCAACTACCGGACAGGTTAAATTATGTTTAAATTTCGAAACAAATGACTTACGGGGCACAATTTTCCGGAGCCATCATTAGCATACCCTGCCGGAGGGCTTCCCATTACAGATGTTGCAGTCCCCTCCAGTTTTTCCAACTTTACAAATATGTGCGCAGAGATAAGGGTCGTGCCGACACCTGCATCACGCTGCCTAATGGCACATTAAGGTAGAGACAGTTTGGGGTTGGCGGGTCGCGGGTGATATCCCCGATGTTTGAGGGTTAACTTGTAAATATCCTTGCTCGGGATGGAACTAATGATTTATTATCATTACACTAGGTTCACGTTTTAGTTGTTTATTTAATTAATTTTGCAGGGTACCTAGCTTATATTGTTTTATTAAGTGTGCACCTGGTTGGCGCACTGACATATAAAGTATTTACGAAAGTTAAATATACATTTTTCATCCCACCATCTCGGAAAGAGTATTTTTAATATTCAATATCTGAGTGGAAAAGCCGTTTTTATTCTCTAGAGGATAAAGTAAATTGAATTTAGAACATCGTGTGCACTAAGTTTGTGAATTAAAAAAAACATTACACCTATTTACTGCTACCTCTATGGTGCCGAATATATCATACAACATTTTTTTAATTTGTTAAAAACTCCGACTCGGAACCTTCTTGGTGTTCTTTTTTCAATTTGCTTTGTACGCGGTTCTTTACGCGGCATTTTTTCACGTCATTGTTAAACCTTATATTAAAAACAAGAAACTTGAAAACAAGTGAAAAAACTAAAATTAGTGATTCTAGCGACGAGGAAGATTGTTTGACGCCAACAGAATTGACTGAAACTGTTAATAATGCGCAAATGAGCTTTCTCCCTCAACAATCACGCGAGAAGTATTTAAAACACTACACAAGTGACTATCACCAATATTACAGTACCAAACAAAAATATAACACTCAATTTAAATAACTGTAGCAACGTTACTTTAAAATTTTCTTAATTATATCTTAGTATTGTTATGATTTAAAGATTATTCTGTAATACTTACCTGTCATAATGTAGTAATTAATACCTAAACTGAAATAAAAGTGTACCTATCTTGTGATTGTAAACGTTTTTTTTTGCATTTAGTCATTTCCTCGCTGAGGTGGAATGAAAAGTTACGTGTTGCACTCGAGTTAACGCTCAGGATTCTAATTTTAGAATCCTTCGCTTGCTCGGTCATCAAAATTGAACACGCGGTTAAAAAGCAACTTTGCACTCTTGTATAACAAATAACTATTGTTTTTACATACTGAGGCCGTAAAAAATCATATGCGACTTTCTATACAACGAAGGTGATTACTAAGGAAAGGATTTAATAGAAATATAACTAGTTAAGTATAGTAATTAGGTATGTTATGTTAAGTAATTATTTGTAGTGTTAAGTAACCATTTTGACTCCAGGAAAATGTTTTGTAAAAATATACGCACACACCTCGAATCAAAGTTATAATAAGCCACAGTTAATAACAATACTTAAAACACATTCATACACACATACACACGAAAAATAGCAAACACACACAAATACACACACTCACACACACACTCACTCACACACACTCACTCACACACACTCACACACACACAGAGATCCACTCAAACATTTACTAGTCTTCTTTTAAGTTGTACACGATTAATATTATGCAAGCTGTGTTTACCTATAAGTAATTTGTACATTTAGTTTATAAGTTTCAGATGCAACAACTGTATGTATAAATGTAACAAATTGTTGGTGAACCTAAATAAAAAAAAAAATAAAAAAAAAAAAAAAAAAAAAATATAATGCCCAAACAATACATGCCTATTTTTTAGGCATCTAAGTAACTGCGATAAGTATCGTTCAGACTTAATTAGACCACCTTACAGACTTTAGCTGAATGAGATATAAATTACCAACCCTCATTGGATGAAGCAGAGCGTATTGAGAACTTCAATGAAACTTCAAAGCTACGTTTCATATTTTGACACTAAAATGAAAAGTCAAAACTAAGAAGTTAGTCGTCTGCTATAACACTGATAGTAGAGCCCCAGGAGGTAAATAATTACATGATACATTTATCTAGATATCAAAGGGCAATAAATAAAAAAATAAGAGCTCTTCGGTGATGGATATCGCCCCCGAGTAATCAACGCCGGGCCATACCTACAAACTGTATAGGATGGAGCTCGTCGCAATATAAGATAGTGGTGCACGTTCATAAAATGAGATTTGTTCCCTCGAAACGGAGATAAGTAACGGCCTATTTACCGCCCGCCTATTTACAAACACGGGTTTCTGGGACTAACAAATTGATGGCTGAAAGAAATCCTTTGAGGCGTAATGTTTTATTCGAGTGAGAATAAAATCTGCATGTGGATAATAATCTACACATTTATACAGGTAAATAAAATTGAAGTGTCTGTTTATCATTCCAAAATCACAGATTTTCACAAATTACATATGAAATTAATATGGTACTGATATTAAAAAACCAATTTTTTTCTCCGTCAGTCTGACTGTTTGTACCGGCTATTCTCCGAAACGTTTGGACCGATTTTATCAGGACTTTCACTGGCAGATAGCTAATGTAACAAGTAGAGACTGAAGTTAAATTTTTTTTTAAATATTCGGGTTCCGTGGGTCACCCATGAGACCCAAAGTTGAGCTCGACGATTTCTTGGATAGAAATGCCGCCAAACCAGAATCGAATTCACATTAATGTAAAGTGACTATAATGCATACCGTAATGCGATCATATTATGTTTACACTAGCTATGCCCCGTGGTTGCAACCGCATATTTTAATTTGGAGGAACACATTTTTTTAAATAAAAATACGCTAACTTACTCATTTAGCTATCTGTCAGTGAGATCCCGTTCAAATCGATCCAGAGATTACTTGGAATAAAGAGAAAAACATTTAAAATTATTTTTTATGTAAGTAGCGTATATACACTCACACTTATTGAAAAACTGTGCACTTGGAATTACAAACAGACACTTCAATTTGATTTATCTGTCTGTATAGATTACTTTAAATTATTATTTTTCTTTCTGTAATATTAATTTTACTTATAATATTTAATACATAATTTATGGATATATTTATTATATTATATATTTATGGTTCATTCAACACAATTCAGTATAATATTTTTTTGACAATTCTAAAGCTTTTTGCATCAAGAAATCGTATTACAATTTCGTACCTTAGAACTTGTGTGTAAAGTCAGTTTAGTACCACGAACCTTCAGTAGGATAATGCCAAGTTTGTGACGTCACCATGACAAGGGACCCGTGTTCTTAGGCTAAACCTAACAAATTAGAAGGGTCGCGTCTTGTCACTCACACCTGCTGCCGTATTATCTCCTATGTGTCTACAAATCTCTTGCAATATTATTTTGTAGAAGCTTGTTTTAGAATTACTTACATGTACAATAAGTTTCTCAATTATTTTCACATTTTTTATAGACTACGCTCGGACTAAAACTATGTCCTTTCTCTTTAAATCCATATCACAGAAAGAGATGGAGCTTCTTTTAAACCAATCTATATTAGTCTATGTTAATGTTCACGCGTATGTCTTATAGTAGTTGGTAAGTAAACAACATTTTCTTTTAAGTTACGGTTCATTATAATCTAGCCATTCAAAGTGTTGCTTTTTTATTCCTGTCATACTTCTCATTTTATTATCAAACTACCTGTGCCACGCGGTTTCACCCGCGTAGATTTAGTTTCATCATTGTCGCGAAACCCTAATATTTTTAATAAATAAAAGTAGCCTAAGTTACTCCTTGAAACATCAGCTACCTACCAATGAAAGTCCCGTTAAAATCGGTGCAGCCGTTTCAGAGATAACCCGGAACAAACAGACAGACAGACAGAGAAAACTTTAAAAACTTTGTTTTTTTAGTGTCTGTAGCGTGTATACATTCATATGTAGTGCATTCAGTGAAAATCGGTTATTTTGGAATTACAAACAGACACTTCTATTTTATTTATCTGTATAGATATAGATTATTATTAATGGAAATCCGTACTTATAACTGGCTTACAGCAATGTTAAAAATAGAACTACAATAATAATTTACTTGATTTTCCAGATCGTGTTTTTTTTAACCTTCAAACTTTTAATACTTCATACTATGTCGTACAAAATGATCAACTTCCTTGATTGAGGGTACCAGGACCACCGGATACCGGTTGTTAACAACTATTAATTAAGAGCTCGGGTCATTCTGCAGCAAGACAGCTTGTCTGCCCGCACCGCTACACACACCACCACACCACAACCCTTATTAGCGAATGATGGACTGATTTTGTTATTTAAGCTCAGCTAACGAATAATATTTCACAATGATACTGACAGCAAGCGCTATTAGACTTATAGACACCAACATCAATCTAATGGTCGCCAACTATGATCGTTTAAGCAGCGCATATTTAGAACTTCTTAGCTTTGACGTTTTATTTTACAGTACCAATTTGAAACGCATGATGATGGTAGGCCCCTTGACCAATAGATAAACACTAAAGTCGCTGACCACACCCTGAAATATGCGATAGCATGGCCTCTAATTGATGGACAGGCAACCAATTAAGGGTGGCTAGTTTTAAGCGCTGGGGCCACGAGCTCTTATTTCCATGAAGAAACTATCATGGAAATAAGAGCTCATAGTTTTTTTTTTGTTCTCATTATGAGACAGATGTATGTGACGTGTATACATCTGTCACTGTCGCACAACTGAATTATCATTGCAATAAGAGCTCATGGTTGGGCCCCAGCGCTTAAAACTAGCCACCCTTAATTGGTTGCCACTATGGGTCGTTACAGATTTTTTAGGGGAGATCTATCTTTATCCTGTTCAAATGGTGGAGATGAGGTTCTCATTACATTGCTATTTCTCTTACTTTGTTACTACCAATTTACATCTTTGAGTGTTTGTTTTAATTGATTTCAATAAATTAATTCTCAAATCTATGAGTACACATATTACCAGGCACTCATAAAAGTCGTCGCGTAGGGTCGTTGGCACCTGAAACACGGTGTCTACGGTTATGCCTTCCCCTAACACCTTGTCGTAGTGAAACTCACGAAAATACGTACACGATATCACGAAAACGTGTTATGACGAGTAAGGGGCTTATTCTCAAAAACAACGTGCAACGAATCAGCATGTTTTTCTTGAAAAACTAAGAACTTATGTTCTAATGAAAAAGAGTTTACTTATTGATGAGTCATGCTAGACTTATGGCTATATATCTAATACTAAGCTAGTCTAAGGTTAAGTTTAATTCCTTGCCTTGACTTCATCATTTTGAATCATTTTGTACTAAAATTAAGTAGGTAGCTTGTACATGACTTTCATTTAAAATGCCACCGTTTACTTCATGCGATTGATAAAAAAAATCACACACTGAGATTTAAATTACGATCCTTTTAAGACTCTTCATAATAAAAATTCCAGAATAGGGTCTTATTTCTAAAACCTAAAGCTAAGTTGCATGAAATTCGCCCTAGGATTTGTAACATAAAGCGACTTGCAGATAAAGCCCTTATTTCTAAAGAAACTCGCATCTAAGACGTAATAATTCCGAGTGGTTCAATAATAGCAGCCCGAAGTGCCTCGTCAGGTGCTCCGATTCGCGTGAATTGCTTGTTTAACATATTTTTTCGTTTCTGTCTCGTTCACGTTTAGCGTAACGACTTCGTTCTTACACTTGGTACTTGTGTGTTTGAATTTAGAAGTGGCGCACGAAAATTATCTGACATTTCTTTAAGACGTGTTTATTTATATACATGATTTCTGCCCGTGGTTTTGCTCGCCGTGTGGTATGGTCACATAGTATTAGGTAATATTGTGTGTTATTTTGATGTATTTGCTATAGTTGCTATATTACTGTAAAGTCTCAGAAATATGGTCTGTATATAGTAAGAAAGAATATTACTCTCAAATTTATCACATAGCTAAGCTAGCAAAGGCAGTGATATCCCATACAAACTTTCAACCCCCGATTCACTCCCTTAGGGGCGGAATTTCAAAAATCCCATTTTTACTCTATACCCTACTAAGAACACTTCTTGCGATTTCCAAGTCTCTAGAACTAGTGGTCTGGGCTTTTCGTTGATTTCAGTCAGTGAGAACTTTGAATTTTATATCTTCTGGTTTTACATTCTTAGAGGTTCAAACTATCCTTGTTCCTACCAAATACCTATCAGATAAAGTGGCTAAGCTTAAAAATGCTTTTTAGTATCTGTTGTTTAACTGGTGACAGACGGACAGTCGGACAGCGAGACCATTGCAAAAGGGATCCCGATTTACCCTTCCCCTTCGGGTACAGAACACACAGAACATTCTGTTAATAATCAAATAACAACAAAATTATGTGAATGCGATATAATTAGGCATAAATACATTTGAACTTGAACATTGAATTTGAAGTCAGAACTAACATTCTAACCTTAATTACATTTGGTTATACCGTAGTAGATCCGCTGGTTCCGTTCCATTGCCTAGCGAGCCATCCAAAAACTAATCAGTTAATTTGCGGTGGTATTAAAAGTGGCTCCACACGGCTAACTCCCTAATACAATTTCAAACAATACCATTTTGCGGTTCGCTTCCTCGACATACACGAACGTACTTTTGCTCTCTCTTATTTATTACTTGCACTGAACGTGCTCAACGCGAATTTGTTTTCATAATATTTCTCACGAGCTACACCATTATGTGCTCGTTCAGTTCGAACGAATTTCTACCATATTGTACGAATTCTCAAGTCTCAGATTCCAAGTACGTAATATTTAAGTACGTATATTTGTCTCCTTATTTACTTTATTGCGATGTTTTATAATATTCTACGTTTTGTACGATAAGGCACAACGCTCATCTGTTAGGAAGAAGTGCTTTTGTTTTGTACTTACGAGCATCTTATGCTAGCTATAAAATATTTCCTCTGGCATGCTCTTCACTCGATAACGAAACACGATGTGCATACTAATTTACCTTCACACTTTAATAAGCAGTTAAACCTATACCACTAAATGCTTTTAAAAGCATTTAGTGGTATAGGTTTTCACACGTCCACACGTCATCGCTTGACCTTGCGTTTTGCGCTTTTTTGTATGTAGAAGTAAAACTTCCTACACTCGCCGCTTGGGGCCGCTTTTTAAAGTTTTCATAAAAAATGATGAAAAAACGCAATCAATGTAAAAACATGAATAAAAACCTATACTTGGAGTACTGTATACTCTGTGGCTTACATAAATGACTTACTTAATACGGTCGAATTGAGTAACTTCCTCTTTTTTTATGGTTAAAAAGGTTTAAGACGTTGTAACGAGTTACACGCGCAGAAGTCGACGAAAAAATATTTAAAAAATATTTGACTATCATATAAAGCATAATAAATACCCATATACAAATCCAGGTATTTATTAAAAATGTCTTACTAGAGGTGGTAAGTTTGAAAAGATTCCTACGAGACAAAGACTTATTCGTCATAGTGGACTTGTGGATTATGGAACAAAATGCCGATAAAATTGTATTACTTAAATATATTAACTGAATATAAAATATTTATTCAATACACGTGAGCAATAATGTAAATTTAAACAAGTGCAGTTTATCTTCTAAATTCCGAAATACAGGATACATAGTGGGTATATCCACTTTACATAATATAATTACACTATGATGTAGGTGTACGTAGCTAATCTGTTAATTTGCGGTGGTATTAAAAGTGGCTCCACACGGCTAACTTCCTAATACATGTTTCATTGTAAATGTGACACCATCTTCTTTAGCTATTTACCATTATTAAGAAACTCATAAAAGTTTCTTAACAATAACATGAATGGTATACAATAGGTAGAAATACATGGGGACAATGATGCAGACACATTTGATGAATGTATGTCGATACAAATAACTAATAAATAAAGCTGAAGAGTTTATTAGCGTGTTTGCTTCAACGCGCTAATCTCAAGAACTACTTGAATAGAAAAAATAATTCATGGCTAAGACCAATCACGAGCTATCCAAGGTAATTCCACGCGGACAAAGTCGCACGCAGAAGCAAGATACAATATTAACCTACTGAATTATATGAGTACTTCAGTACAAATTAAGAAAATATTCAAATGCGTGTAGTTTTCATTCATCATGTTTATTAACAAATGCCTAACTAGACAGAAGGCTCCTTCATCATACATTTTGTACGTATGAATTTAATGCAATCAACTTCCAATGTGCCACACTACTGTCTAGCCTGAGTAGTGCATTGTTTTTGATGATATTCCATTGTGATTAAATGTTAACTGGCAATCAAGTAACAGCCGTGCGCCCCGCAGATAGCAGTCGAGGGCGAATCAAAATTGCAAATTGACGCAATCCCGCTTCGTTAGCTGTATGGACTCGAATTAACTGAATAGTTACATTACAGGTAAAAATGTGTTTGCTCTGGACAAATGTTGTGGAGCTGGGATCAATCAGATGATTAAATTGAGTCAGTCATGACTGAGGGTCTACCATTATCGGTTTTTAGAGCGCGTATTTAGAACTTCTGAGCATTTTCATTTGGGCACCGTAAAATTAATCAGCTAAGAAGTTCTTAATACTCGCTGCTTAAACGATCATAGTTGGACAGTTGTGTAACAGTGACAAACTTATACACGTCATATATATCTGTCCCAAAATAAGAGTTAAACTATCATGGTAATGAGACATCATGTAGGGCACCGATATTCGGTTGTTATCGTAAAAAATGTTTTAAATGCCTACCTTATATTCAAAAACCTACAATTTATTATTTATATTTCAATTCAAGTAATTGTATAGGTACTAAACATTTGGAACACTATTCGAATTACAATTTTACCATCAGGAAAGGTTAGTCATGTTGAACGTTCATGGTCGAGTTTTGAGCTCAGACGCTTTACAGAGTGTGGTCTTACAGTCGTGTCATATTTGATACATTAATTGAACAGAAAATAAATAAGTCATCAAATAATGAAAGACGTATTTTTTTAAGTGTGGTACGAAAGAAAATAGCGGGGCCGGCGCGAGTCTATAAACTTGTCGTCGACGGCGCCGCGGCGCCAACACTAAGCTTGATTACACGGGGCTATTTTTAAAAGCAACATTAACCACCAACTAATTTATTTAGATCTTAAAATAAGAACAGCCATCATATGATGATAGATTTATGTCCTATTCAATGAATGCCGTGAATCACCTCCGTGAAGATGGCACGAATGCAAAACCGCACCCTGTATGGAGTCATTCTGAAGTAAGTCATGTAAGTGTGAATAGATTATTTAAATAAAGCCAGCATTGGAAAACAGGTACCTGCATCAATGAATTGTTAATCTAACCTTATCTTTTTGGTAGTTGGTCTTCCTGATGTTATATAAGCATAATCTAGAAGTAATACGTGGTTCTATGTAATCACTATTACAGTGAGTACACTGTTGTCTGAAGATACCGTTTTCAAGAAAATGTTGAGCATAAAGAAAATACTTACAAGATTCTATGCCTTAATTTGTTTATGTGACGCTGCAAGGATTTTAGCTGTATTTCCCACGCCTTCCTTTAGCCATCAAGTGGTTTTTCGACCTTTGACACAAGAACTCCTGAAACGGGGACATGAAGTAGTAGTGATTACGACCGATCCAGCTTACCCGAAAGGAGGAGCACCACCCAATTTAACAGAAATTGATGCGCATGATGCCAACTACAAACATTTGCATGAACTACACTCCTTGGCCACTGGTGAAAAAGGTAATTTGCGAGGTCAAGCTAAAGCTATGTTCCGCATGTGGTTGAATGTGGTTGAAGAACAATTCAAATCGGATGAAGTACGGAGAATGATCTATAAATCACAAAGTTTCGATTTGCTTCTATTAGAAGCATGTGTACGACCAGCGCTAGCCTTTACCCATATTTACAGAGCACCAGCAATTTTGGTTAGTTCCTTTGGCCCTCTTGAAATGAATAACTATATGTTGGGTACACCGACCCATCCATTTTTATATCACTCTACATCACATCAAAGACTTTATAATTTATCTTTGTGGGAGAAAATTAGACAACTATATGAATATTATGTAATCGAACATATTATTATTCGTTCTCACGAAGAAGAAGAGAACAAATTACTGAAACAATATTTTCCAAGTATACCACCAGTAAGCGAGTTGGCTAACAATGTAGACATGTTATTCTTGAATACGAATCCTATTTGGGAAGGCAATAGACCAGTGCCATCAAGCGTCATATACATGGGAGGATTACATCAAAAAGCCGAAAAACAGTTGCCGAAGGTACACTTTTCAATTAATTTATTTTGTTCTTTCCATGCTCATAAATATGTCATGTTTAAGTATTCCTTTGCTTCCAGGCACTTCAGTCTTACTTGGATTCTTCTAAAACTGGAGTCATATACGTCAGTTTTGGAACAAACATGTATCCGTCATCACTATCCCCAGCGGTACTTACAGCTTTCATCAATGTATTCGCAAAGTTACCTTATAATGTGCTATGGAAGTTTGACAAGGATGAATTCCCTGGATTATCCAGTAATGTCAAATTATCGAAATGGTTTCCGCAGCCAGATCTTCTGAGTAAGTTTGCTGTGGTGGTAATGATTTTAATTAGTTAAAGATCAGTGGTAAATCAGTAGTTTCAGATTTTTTGTTCCTCTCGGAGTACACTCGGCTAATTATCTAGCTCGGTCAAAGTATTATTATATTTTTCCACCTTTCGTTTCCTAGTAGCAGTTGATATTCAATTAGTGCCCGTTAATGGCAATAGCCTCATCCTCTATTACATGGCTCTCAACCCTTAAGTTTACCTCTGCTTACACCTTCGGTTATGTATGTCCACGTATGATAGCTTTAATATCAGTTAAATATATGATTTGAAAATTTATTCGTCATTATACAATACTTACAGGGCATCCAAACATAAAACTATTTATTACGCAAGGTGGTGTACAGTCTACCGATGAAGCAATTACAGCTGGCGTTCCCTTAATTGGTATCCCAATGATGGGCGACCAGTGGTTTAATACTGAAAAGTATGAATATCATAAAATTGGACTGAGGCTGAACCTAGAATTGATAGATGAAGAACTATTGCATAATGCTATTAAAACTGTCATTGAAGAGAGAAGGTAAAGGAAAAAACTAGCATGACTTTTATATACTGGCTGGAAATACACTAAGAGGTGGCCCAAGTTGTAGTTTTGATTTTGTATGCTCTCTTTTTTTTACTTTTAAATTTGGCTGTTGATTGTTCGTTAAATCATTTGGTTAAATAATCAAAAGAGGCGGGATGGCAGGCGACTGCTCAAACTCCACAGTTTGAGCAGTCGCCTACTACGCAAGATCAAATCCAAACCAATGGGTTTTTTCAAAAACAAACATCATGAGGAATCCTGCATATGTCTAAGAAATAATTCAAAGTGCCTGAAACGGCGATGAACTGACGATTGGTCACAGATTATGTTTTGCACTCACACTAGGTAATGTGGGTTTTAAAATTTAGCTTTAAATTTATAATTTATTTGACCTTGACTGTTAACGTGACTGAATGAGTATAACAATTATTTCAGCTATCGGGACAACATAGCTCGTCTCCGGTCGTTGTTGCGTGACCAGCCCCAGAGTCCGCTGGAGCGCGCCGTGTGGTGGACGGAGCACGTGCTGCGTCACGGAGGCGGGCCGCATCTCCGCGCTCCAGCCGCCAACATCTCCTGGAGACACTTCCTAGAGCTGGATGTTGTCTTTACTATCTTGTGTGGCTTTTTGATATCAGTAGCTTTATTCTCATTCGTCATATATCAAGTGTACAAATTCATAAAAAAAATCCTCAGAATTAAGATAAAGAAAATATAGATTTTGTGCTTGAACAAATTATTTTCAATGAATACAAATGTACTTTGAGGAAAATTGCTTTAGAATAAAATTATTTTGCAAATAAATAGTTAGAAGTGGAAGTACCTACTTATTTTTATAGTGAGTAATATTATATGGTTATAGCAGTCGTGACCATTAAAGGCATGAAAAATTATATGTTATTAAAGATACCGTCACGAACTTCAAATACATGCGCAGGTATCCTCACGTCGGTACCTGGGGCCTTACCATACGCTCTTATTGCCATCATAGTTCCACTATGTGCCAGTCACTTCCTCTCGTCTCATAATAAGAGTAAAACTATCATGGCAGTAAGAGGTCACGGGCAAGGATCTTTTGAATATTCCAAGCGATCGAGTGTGTAACTCATACGCATTATTTTCCATCCGTCAGTTAAACGACAATAACTTTACAAATTCCATTCCAAATTTTCCGAGTAGAAAGTATAAAACGTGAGTAAAACAATACTGAAGGTATAAAGGCAAATGACATGTCCAAAGGTTACCAGTGTTGCCACCTGCCGCCCCGTCGTATATAGACAAACTTTCCATTTCAATGAATGTTCAAAAGTCGTTTGCGTCTGTTACTGCTTTCGATTAGCGAAAGTTCAATGGATCCTTTTATAGCATTTTTTTCTCGAACCCAGTAATGTTTGTAACGATAACAAACTTTGTAATATTAAGTTTTAAAGTTGTCATTAAAAAAGGGAGTTAGTTCGATGGTACAATTTGTAATGATACTTACAAATCTTTACATCATCAATAAATGATTTAAATTAATTGTAAGGGATAAGATACATAATACACGATGTGATATGTATTCGTCATTTTTAAAATTAATGTGTGTTTGTTTCATTCAATGATACCATATTGTAAAATGACGTCGTGGTTCGTGCCTATAATAACGTGATTAATTTAACGACACGATTTATTACGTGATTTGCACTCAGTTTTATATGCCACTACCTACCAAGTCAGTCATATGTACATCATTCTCCTGATCGGGAGATTACCGTTAATTGCGATCGAATACCAACAATTTAGGTACAAGTAGATAGGTTTCAGAAGTGTCTTCTGAGTAAATTTGATCATGTATCTGAGTATCGGTCTAAGCTTGGTTGGCTCAAGATCCGGGAGAGAAGGAATGTCAGAATACTCAATATGCTTTTTTCAATTCTTAATGATCCTAAAATTCCTATCTACCTTAGAGATTCTTTCTGTTTCCTCTCGGACTCCCACGAATTACACCTCAGATCCACTGATTCACTTCTTCTTCGCACTCCTACACACTCTACCTCTCGCGAGCACCAGTTCTTCGGAGTCACTGCGGTGCGTCTATGGAATCAGCTTCCATCAAAAATAAGGAAAAGTCCATCAAAATCTATTTTTAAGAACCTTGTGAGAGAGCACTACCAACGAATCACCAACTAAATTTTCCTCTTTATTTATATATTTATTTTTTGTCACTGTTAGCTATATATTTATTTATATTGTATTTATCTATATAATACTTATATATTGTATTGTTTTCATATCTATATTTATTTATTGCAGTTATGTATAATCTGTTTATATATGTATCTTTGTATCTGCTTATTATTATATTTATTCATATTCACTGGCAAATGTGTCTGTTAGACTAGTTTAGATTATAAGTAGGTAATTAGTTTTTGATTTTTTGTTTTTTTTTTCTTTTTCCTTATTGTATAGCACACCCGCTTCTATGTTTAGTCCTGTATAGTAAGGTTGACTGGCAGAAAATGCTTTAGCATTAAGTCCACCTATGTACTTTGTGCATAAAGTTTTTAAATAAATAAATTCATTCCCAGCTGAAAACAGAATCATAGGGATTCTGTATTCTGAGTAAGTACTTGCCATAATATTGGAGTAGTCCATCCATATTTTCATAGATTTTACCTACTCATGAAATGGAAGGATATTTAAGGTATACATTTTGGAAACAATGCAGATTTTATAGCTAATACACCTGAAATCATCCAATGCAGTTAGTCATGTTATATTTCATAATAAACTAAAGGAAGGCGTACGCATAATTACCTACTCAATTACTTAACAAGTGCTCAAACTTTCCAGCATGAGTATTTGGATCGTAATTCAGGAAATGTAGACGAATCAGAAAATAATTCCTAAATCATTGATCAAAATGTTGTACATAATAAAACTACTTACGATTATGAAAATACTAATTTGTTTGAGTGAGACTGCAAGAATATTAGCCGTGTTTCCAACACCTTCTTTAAGTCATCAATTGGTATTTCGACCTTTGACGCAAGAACTTGCTAGACGTGGACATGCAGTAGTAGTGATTACGACTGATCCAGCATACCCTAAAGGAGAAGCACCAGCCAATTTATCTGAAATTGACGTGCATGATATATCTTACAAACACATGGACAATATTTATCGCTATACGACCGGAGAAAAGGAAAATTTGCGTGAACTAGTCAAAGGTTCGTTCCACATGTGGTTAAGTTCCCTTGATTAGTGTCCCGATGCTAGGCGACCAGTGGTTCAACACTGAAAAATATGAATATCACAAAATTGGGTTGCAGTTAATGCTTGAGATGATCGATGAAGAACGATTATACAAAAGCATTAGAACTGTAATCGAGGATGCAAGGTATTTTCAAATAATGCCAATATATTAACTCATCTTTACTTAAAAAGCACAGCCTGATTTTATAACCACCTAAAATAAAACTTAAGATTCTCACACATTGGCGGAAACAAAATCATGCATGCATCATCTAAACTAATATTATAAAGAGGAAATATTTGATTGTTTTTTTGTTTGTTTGCATTGAATAGGCTCCGAAACCACTTGACCGATCTTGAAAATTCTTTCAGCAATGCATAGCTACATCATCAGCGAGTACCATAGGCTATATTTTATCTTCGTACTCCCACGGGAACGTCCGCCAGTCAATACATAAAATAAAGATCGTTGTTCGTGCGAAACGAAATTCGCACTTTAATTATTTTTCTGCAATCACCCCAATTGGATCCAAGATATAAACGCAAGTCTATAACTCATGTGATGACTTTCGATCCCATTTCGACTTTTATTTTTGATGACAGAGTCAAATCACTCTTACAAAATAAAATTTGTCAGAGTCATGCAAAAATTGGAACTATTATAGTAAAAAGAGCTCATGGTACGGCTATTGATAGTGTTTAACTACAATTTAGCATATTTTCTGGATTAAGACTTGATAAATAGGTACCGTTTGTAATTTTTTCAGCTATCGAGACAATGTAGTTCGTCTCCGGTCGTTGTTGCGTGACCAGCCCCAGAGCAAGCTGGAGCGCGCCGTGTGGTGGACGGAGCACGTGCTGCGTCACGGAGGCGGGCCGCATCTCCGCGCTCCAGCCGCCAACATCTCCTGGAGACACTTCCTGGAGTTGGATGTTGTCTTTACTATCTTGAGTGTCTTCTTTATGACAATCGCTTTGTTCTCATTCACCATGTATCGTGTTATTGATTTCATGCATGTATGCAAAATTAAAATAAAACAAATATAGATAATGTACTAATACACATTATTATAGAAGAAAATAAATGCCTATTGAGGAAAATTAATTGAATTTTTACGGGTTTTGGCTCTGAGTACCGTGATCCCAGAGGCCCCATCTTAGGAGTATCCTCTCTCGATCCCAGTAATATTTATTATGATACCAAACTTGTATGATGATAATCTCAATGTAACATGACTCGATCGTGAGATTATATATTATCTACAAGTAATAAAAGACATTACTATCCTAATTCACGATCAAATACCATCGAGGATAGGTTTTAAAAGTGTTCTGACTACCGCTATTAATTCGCAGTTGACCAATTTAAATGAATTCCGCATTGGAGTAAGTATTTGCCATAATATTGGAGTACTCTGCACTTATAAAACTTATGAAAAACTTATAATAAAACATATATACGCATGCTATGAAGTTGGTCAAGCTACAATTCATTTAGAACAAAAGGAAGGCGTGTACATTCGTACTCAATTACTTAACAACTGTTTAAATTTTCCATCATGAGTATTTAGACCGCAATTGAGTAAGTGTGTGCACGTATCGAAATACTAACAAAATTTCATAGATGAAAATGTACTTCGCAAAAATACTATTGCTTTTCAAAATATTGTTTGGTATAAGTGAGGCTGCAAAAATTTTAGCTGTGTTTCCCGCACCTTCTTTTAGTCATCAAGTAGTATTTCGAGCTTTGACACAAGAACTTGCGAAACGTGGACATGAAGTAGTTGTTATTACGGCCGATCCAGCTTACCCGAAGGGACGATCCCCACCAAATTTAACAGAAATTGACGTGCATGACATATCTTACAAACACATGGACATATTTTACCTCCTTCCGACGGGTCAGAAGGAAAATTTGCGGGGATTAGTCAGAGGTTCGTTCCAATTGTGGTTGAGGGTTACCGAAGAGCAATTTAAGCTGGTTGAAGTACAAAGGATAACTCAAAAACAAACAAAAGAATTTGATTTGCTTCTATTAGCGGCATGCGTAAGACCAGCGCTAGCTTTCACCCATATTTTCAAATTACCGACGATTTTAGTCAGCTCTTCTGGTCCTCATGAAATGAATAACCACGCGATGGGAATACCGACTCATCCTTTGAGACATCCCAGTTTTTTCCACCAGAAGCTTTACAATTTAACTTTGTGGGAAGAATTTAAACAAATCTATGAATATTATGACATTCAAAATATTATAGAGTCTCAGGAGGAAGAAGAGAACAAATTACTCAAACAATATTTTCCAAGTATACCGCCACTGAGTGAGTTGGCTAATAATGTAGACATGTTATTCTTGAATACGAATCCTATTTGGGAGGATAATAGACCAGTGCCATCAAGTGTCATATATATGGGAGGATTACACCAGAAACCCCAAAAGGAATTGACGGAAGTATGTTTTGAATTGCTATTTATTCTACATTTTGCTTCAATACGCCCTACTAAAGCATATAAAATTCCTTTTTCTTTATAGGAACTTAAATCTTATCTGGATTCTTCTAAAGCTGGGGTCATTTATGTCAGTTTTGGCACTAATGTGAAACCTTCATCAATATCTTCAACAGTACTTAAAAGTTTTGTCAATGTATTCGCTAAATTACCTTACAATGTGCTATGGAAGTTTGACAAGAACGAAATCCCTGGATTATCAAGTAATGTCAAATTATCTTCGTGGTTTCCACAGGCAGATCTCTTGAGTAAGTTCTCTATCTTTCTACTGCGAAATAGATGTAAAATTAAGATACTTGTTTTTTTAAATAAAATCACTATGTAAGTTTCAGAACAGGGAGCCAACTATAATAATTTTACGGTACCAAAATGAAACGTCAAAGCTCAGAATTACATATTACGCTCTGCTTAAACCGATGATGGTAGACTCCCAGTTCTAAATACACAATTATATAAAAACACTATGAACAATTAACAAGAAACCGAAAGTTGTTTTGTGTTCATTGAAATAAACGCTATAATTTTAAAACAGTATCGTTTAAAATGTGGTCCAATGGAAAGACCTAACCGCACCAAGCCAGGGTTTTTACTCTGACTTCATTGTATAACTACGCCACTATGCTATATTGTTACTGGAATAATATTGAGTTTGCATAAAATACCTTAAATTTAAATAATTACAGGACATCCAAATGTGAAACTGTTCATCACCCAAGGTGGATTACAATCCACAGATGAAGCAATTACAGCTGGTGTTCCCTTAATCGGTGTCCCGATGTTGGCTGACCAGTGGTTCAATACTGAAAAATATGAATATCATAAAATTGGATTGCAGCTAATGCTTGAAATGATCGACGAAGAACGATTATACAGTGCCATTAGAACCGTTATCGAGGATGAAAGGTAAATTTGTTATGCAATCCTAAAATAATACCTCATTTAAGAATCATACTAAAAAGAAACATACAAAAGGTTGATTTCCATACATTGGCGGAAATAAGAACACGCATACGTCTCCTAGACTCAAACTTATGATCGTTATACTTTTTCTTTTGCATTTAGCTCGATAGGAACCAAGATCGTTGCAAACGCGAGTCTATATACGTGGCTCTTATTATTGCCACGATAGTTTGACTCATCGTATGAAATGTTTACACAAGTGGTATGGTTCGTGTTTTTCCTAGCCATTTTTCAGATTTTAAATATAAATTCGTCTCGGTTGTGCAATGAAACTATTGTAATTAGAGGTGGTATGTAAATTGTCAGTGTATCAAAATAATTTTGATTTAATTTTGAGCTTCACAAGTTTTGGTTTCCACGGTTGTGTTTTGTCATAGGATTCGATTTCTTTGTATTTTTCATAGCTATCGACACAACATAGTTCGTCTCCGGTCGTTGATGCGTGACCAGCCCCAGAGTCCGCTGGAGCGCGCCGTGTGGTGGACGGAGCACGTGCTGCGTCACGGAGGCGGGCCGCATCTCCGCGCTCCAGCCGCCAACATCTCATGGAGACACTTCCTGGAGATGGATGTCGTCCTTACTATCTTGAGTGGCTTTTTGATGTCTACTGCACTATTAGTGTTGTCATTGCGTTACTTCTTTAAGGCAATAACGATATACTTCAGGTAAAAATAAAAAAAAATTTAAGTATTCGCAAGATATTTTCAAATTTAAAAAATCCGTTCAAATAAAGAATAATATCGAAAATGGAATTTAATGAATGGATCAAAATGAAAGACAAAACATTTTGTTATAGCTACCTAGCTCAGCCTTCACGACACGTCTCCACTGACACCTAGTAGCACTGGCAACCGTTCTCATCGCAGGAATACGACACATGGTAACATTATTTGCATGTATTTTTTTATTAGGTACAAGTAGGTACAATCTTTTCACTAACACAAAAATAATGAGATAAGTCTTAACCCAATAAGATCGAATGTCCAAACACACAATCGTTGAAATCGCTCGAGCAATGGCCTTGCCAAAGATTCTTGTCACCTGTATTAATTTTGTTAAACAAACGTGTATCTGTAAATGGGTGCAGGTCGTGGTAGATAAGGCGTCCGGAAATTGCCTTAGAGCAGGAACCAAGAACCATTGCCAGTGGCATAGGCCAAGTGGGTGATGGATCGCCTCCTTGCATGACCAAGTAATTGTTACTTCAGGTTCGCTACCCACCGGCCAAAGATCGCGTGCGGTCCTTTCTTTAAAAATATAATCTTTTCATGCCCTGAGTGAGATTTAGATTGTTCAGGGTCATTTGAATAAGTGAAGAGTGAGTTATCTTTGAGATTAATCGGTGCGTGAACTTGGTATTATTTCGAAGGTAAGTACCATTTTTTTTACGTGGTGAGTTACAGGGCCCGTCATGAGTTAGAACGCGTACCTTGACTGCGCAATAGTCATTTTATGGGTCTGTCTCTGTCTATATGTATGGCGAATAAAAATATGCACAGTATTTCTTCTAGTTTAGGTGCGCGCTCATAGCTCGTGAGACCTTTGCATATTTTCTACCAATACTACGGTAAATTAATAAGACACAAGATGCATACATATGTTCACGCCTTTATTCCCCGAAAGCTAGGCAGAAGTAATAACAACACCCACTTTTCAACGAGGATGATCAAGTGCCAACGTAACAGATGATGAGTCAATTGCCGTCTCAGGCACGATACATATACGTCTTTGTACTCAAACACATGCAGGTTTCTTCACGATATTTTCCTTCACCGCAAAGCACGTGGTTTGAAATCACTGCACATAAGTTTTTTATAAAAACTATGGGACAGGCCCAGCCAGCATTTGAACTTGCGTCGATTTCATAGCAGGCGACTGCTTAAACCCCACGGCCACCACGGATACTAAAATAAATTAAATTATTAAGATTACAATAGTGTATCAATTATAGGCCTATTTATGTCTGTTTCGGCATTATTATGCGTACATTTCAATGACATTATTTCAGTCATAACAAAATAACTTCATTACAAGTTACATTGCAATATTAGCAATACAATCCAATGTTATTGTACAAAATATTTGTCGTCGCATTAGTGACACAAATAGGCCCCCGATGTACTGATTGTCGCACAGTTTGTTTTTGATTCAACAAAGCGAGCCGTGTCGGCGTCCGTCGCAACATTTGTGATGCATCGCTGCTCGCGGCCGAGCTAATAAATATTGCACTATACTGGTATTATTAAAATAATTTTCATTTTACTACATGTATATCCTTTTGAAATATTAGTGCCATCTGGGTTTAGTACATTATGGATGCAATCTAATTAAACATTGGTGTTTGGCCGCGTTTGTACAACATAATATCCCAAAGGACACGTAGTGGGACCAAATATTTTTTAATAAAAATTATTAAACAATAAACGGTAAAATATTAGTTAGTTTATTTTTCTTAGAAGTTCCAGATAATTTTTTTACCGCAGTTGCAATTAGTTTATTCCTAAGTATAATTTAATCAGATGTCAGAAAATGTTATTCATAAGCACCACTAAGATCGCGAAGAGTTTTCCTCACGCGCACAATTAATCTGTGAAATAAGCTCCCCAGCCTGGTTTAGCCAAGCATGTACCTACCTATAAGTAGTTCAAAAAGGGTGTGAAGAGAATAATACGCAACACGCTAGTGACGTACCTACATGGTATGCAGTCACCGGGAATCGGACGGGCTCTACACTTTGTTTATACTAAAGTAGAATAAAAAAACGCTCATTGAAAATATGTTTTTTTTTTAATAACTTACCGTTCGTTCAACATTATTATACCGTATCCAAGTAGGCATTTTAGCAGCTCCTCGTCAGTGCAGCGTAGCGACTGCACGCGATTACCTCCACTCCCCAGCTACCCAGCAAGTGCAATAAAGATGACACGATTATTGCACACCGATGATCCCTGCTCTGTTATTTAATTTAACAGGGTATTTCTGTGAGTATTCGTGAGGTTTTCAATGGTAATTAATCTTCATGCTTTCCCGCAAGGGTTTTTGAAGTGGTACACGAAGGTGATAATTACTAGGTGTGACGGGTCTCAAGAACATCTCCACGTCTACACTGTGAGAGACATGAACAAACAATATTAATTTTAGGTAGTTGCGCAAAAATTTTCATCATCACCCTTATAGTCTATCACCAAATTTTCTTAGAGACCGCACCCGATATACTTGAAGCAAGTGACTGCACATAGATTCTTATATAAAGTATATTACACAACAACTTTGGTCAGCTTCAAGGGGTGCTCCCCAGACCAATCTACCTATATGCGTAGTCGCAATTTGCTACGAACCCTTTATTCATTTCATTACCTATGTAGGGCATCAACGTGACGTGGTAAGTAGGTCTTTAATGCCATGTCATTATAGCCAAGTTATACTATACTTACTTAACAGATAGACCAAATCATATATTCTGCGACTCGTCGGTAGATTATTACTAGCGTCACGTATGTATTATTCATAGTTGTCTGTCCATATTACTACAGCCATATTTCACGGAACGACTTCCCCTTCTCTCCACAATATGGGGTTTATATTTATACGAACCAACATAATATATGATTATGTGATATGATGATGACGGTCTTAAATACTCTCTGGGCTTTGATGTATTTATTTGAATCCGTATATATAGTACGGATATAAGCTACTTACACTAATAGGTAATTGTGTGGATCAATTAAGTGTTCCCAGTGTTTTTTTTTCCATAGACGAGTGGTTTAAGTATTCGCTTGTAACGTAGCAGACGAAACTTTCAACCTCATCGATCTGTATAAATTCATTTTTCTATTTACTGTACTTATGTGTAGTGATGTCACACGAGCTTTACGGTGAAGAAAATCATGTAGTCATGACGACTAAGATAGCGATGGACTCACGATCTGCCACGTTGAAAAGTTGGCGTTGTAAACCTACCCAGTGTAAGTCCCTTCTGGGACTTCTTTAAATATAGGGTTGATTTCTAGGAAGGAATGAAGATATATCAATATCTTTTTAATATAGATAGCCTTTTTTATTACTTACTTAAGAAATAAAAGTAATCACGTACAAATATACTAACCAATAATAAGTAAGATCGTAACGGATTGGTGATAAAAAAAAGCTTCGTCATCCCAGAAGTGGTAAGCAGAGGTGTTACATCAACACGCACATTTCACCGAATTTGATTTAGTGCAACGAGACAGAGGGTGAGGCCTTCGCCGTCTCAGGCACTATACACACGTCTTTGAATTACTTCTCAGACGTCTAAAGTAATAGTAATAATATTATATAGAGGTAAGATATGTTTGTTTTGAATAGACTCCGACACTACTAGGCCGATCTTGTTTTTTTTTTCAGGAACGGATAGCTACATCATCAGCGAGTAACATTGGCTATATTTCATCCCCTTACTCATACGGTAGCAGGAACTACGCGGGTGAAACCGCGTGGCGTCCGCTAGTATATGATAATCAAATCCCAGACTAATTCTAGCTGCTTTTTTTTAGTTTCTATAAATACCTTTTAAGCAGCAACTTCTGCTAGCAAATGTGTTCAAGAGACAAGAAAAAAGAGCATAGTTCGTAGTTAATGAGTAGTTAGCGTGAGTTGAACTTTATACTTTGTTCTTAGCAAGTCATGTGCGAAGATTGAGTGTTGAAACTGAAAAGTTACACTTACGCGCGCGCCTTATGAATAAAACTATGGACAATTTTCTTCGATTCATTTAAATTGGAACCCAAGGACACTTTTGAGCGATTAATTTTATATGGGAACTGAAGGACACTTTTGTATGATTCATTTTAAACGGGAACTGAAGGACACTTTTGTATGATTCATTTTAAACGGGAATTGAAGGACACTTTTGTGTGATTCATTTTATATGGGAACTGAAGGACACTTTTGTATGATTCATTTTAAATGGGAACGCACGCAGCGGTTTCCTGCGCATTGGTTTCCATCTGTGCCCTCTGTTTTAGCGTTTCATTATTAATTAATAATTTCAAGATATCTGGAAGTGCGCAACAACTTAAAAATTTATATTTATTTGAATATGTCTGAAGACGGGTATCGTTATTTTTGCTGAAATATAACAATATTATGACTTATGAAAAGCTTAAAATTCAGCTTTGGTTCTAAGCATCTAGCTCAGTTCGGTTATTTTCGAGAAATGACTTAACAAAATATGGAATAAATAACCTCTTTCTTTTTTATTTAATAAAAAAGTTATATGCTCACGCTATCCCAGAAGGGTCCCCGAAGGGGTAATCAGAGGTGTTATACTAACAACATTTTGTTCGTCAATATTCCTTATTAGACATATTGTTTAGTGAGATTCGATTATCTTGTGGTGGATGTTCGCTTTGCAGTTCAGTGCCTGTATTTATCCAGTTTCTATGACCCTTAGATACCTACTTTAGCTACCAAATAGATCCATGCTTAAAATTAATGAATTCTCAAGCTAAACAGTGTTTAAGCTTCAGCTTAAGGCATAAGGTAGATGGTTATCACCAGTATCACCGTCTTCATTAACTCCTGCTTACCATAATACCCGGTCGTAGATTGGCAAATAGCCAGCTCCTAACCTAGGTGACCTATTAAGCTCCTTCATTTGTTTTCGTCTAAGGAATATAATTTAGCCTAGACTTTAATCTTGATGGAAAGAACGTTATAAATATTCAATTCTAATGATATCCGACAAAATAACAATTCTATTCCATCACTATGACTTTATATTCACGCTGGTTTGTATTTGGGGCTTTATATTCAAGTTTTTTGGTATTACCAGGAGGCCAAATATGATCGTTTAAGCGGCGAGTATTAAGAACTCCTTAGCTTTGACGATTAATTGTATGGTGCCAAAATATTATATATTTTTATTATATATTATTATACATATTTCTATCTTTTTCTTTATGTTTATCGTTTACATAGAGCGTATCATAAATGTTGCTAATATCATAAAGTAGAAAGATTTGTATGTACACAAAAAGAACTGGACCCATTTTAGACATTCTTTCACTGTTTGAATGCTACATTATCACTGATTAATATAGGCTATATTTATCTCCGTACTCTCACGGAAACGGGAACTATGCGGGTGAAACCGTGTGACATCCGCTAGTATAATATAATTAAGCAATTTTAATAAGTGTTATGTGATGGCGTGAGCATTATAATATTAATTTAATAAACATTGAATTAAGCCTTAATTTAAATTATTGTTTTTACTGTTTCGCTCGGTTTGGTTGGTGAAGCATAAAACTATTTTTTTATTACTAACCTAGGTACGTGCCTGACCGCTATACTTTTACTGTGAACAGGTAAAGAATTAACAAAGGACATTTTGAACGTAGCGTGAAAAATGGTGGTTAGCGTTAATAATAACGTTTTCATTTGAAGCAGGTACTTTGGGTTTTATAGTTGCGATTTCCATATTAACGTGAGCTTAATACACGTACTGAGTGCATGCAGAATGTATGCGTCACATACGACAAGCTCTTGAAAAATGGTAGAGTGAATTACTAATTTCCTTATATACAAATACATATATTATGCTCATGCCTGTATTCCCCGAAGAGGTAGGTAGAGGCACTCTACATTTTACCAATTATATTGAAGTTCCATGTAATAATGAGCGAGTCTATTTCCAGACTCCGGCCTGCTAATGGGAAATCACAGTTTGATGACCCAACAATAACACTTTGCCCGACTCGGGGATTGAAGCTAGGACCTTGTGTTCCGCAGAAGCTTCTTTTTCAACCCTTAGACAAACCAGGCAGTATTTCAGTCCTAGATATAACTTTCTTGGTCTCTTTTAATATTATGGCATTCGGCGTTAAAAAGCGTGTTAACAATTTCTAAGTAGTACCTGCTCGGTTGTTAGTAACTGGGAAGAAAAGTCGTCATATTATATCTATAATTCTATACATATCTATATCTTCTATACAGATTGCAAAATAACAATTTTTTACTAAATGCATATGAAAGTATACTCGCTACTGACACTAAAAACGAAGTTTTTAAATTTTTCTCTGTCTGTCTGTCCGTCGGTGTGACTGTCTGTCTGTTTGTTCCGGGTAAACTCTGAAACGGCTGGACCGATTTTAACGGAACTTTCACTGGCAGGTAGCTGATGTTTCAAGGAGTAACGCTTACAAAGAGGCTACTTTTAATTATTAAAAATTAAAATTATTTTTCCGCGACAATAAGGATGAAACTAAATCGGCGGGTGAAACCGCGGGGCACAGCTAGTTTAAAATAATAATAAATGGCTATTAACATTTTCCTTTACTGAAGTTATAATAAGGAAAAAAATTTAATTCGTCCTACCGCTCATTATTAACTTATTTTACAATGCTCACAGAGCTTCACGATAAAAACGATCCCTTATTCCTAAAACCTTTGTAAATGTAGTATGTATGTACATGAAGGTACAAAACAACAGAATAATTACGTATGTCTAGCACGAATGGAGCAGACGGAATGTGCATTCTCAGTAGCAAAGGTGCACTCTTCAAGTAGGTAGTTATTTTGCAAATGAAATTACTCGGTCTGTCGAGCACAATAACGTTTCATGTTTGCTTAAGGCTTAAGATGCGACTTACTACCGAAATCATATCACATTTCTGTCTCATCGAGCGACTTTACCTAATCATGGAAAATGGGTACAATCATGTTATAGCGCTTGTCGTCTCTTGAATTTTATAAAAATGCAGCAGAAAAATTGCATAGAGACCCACAGTGCCACGTAAGCAGGAGTTTGTATTATATTATACTGATGTTTGTATTATGTATATTTTACCTCATGGTAAGAGAAATACGGTCTAAATATTAGCGAATATTAAATTATGAGTATTTTTGCAGACATAACCATTTGCATTCGAAACTTACGTTATAAAATATAATAATATATTTTTAGAAATTACGAATGGTGGGACTCTGACCCATTAATTTCTATAAGCCGTGCAGTTACTTTACCAACAGACCTCGTACATGAAAAATACTTATTTGATGGATAAATTATGACAGTAAAGAGTAATGGTTAGTGATAAAATTAATGTAAAAATAAGAATAGATATTAAACGTAGTTCGCGTAGACTAATGGACAAATTTATTGACAACACAAGACTGATAAATCCCTATACCTACGTATTGTATAACCAAGAACTAAAATATCCTAAACCAAAATAGTTATTAATAATATAATAGGTAATATGAAAATACATTTGAATTCTTTCGCTGACCGCTCTAGCATGCTTGTTGCTTACTTAAATTTTGGTAGGAAAAACTGCAGGTAGGTCTGCCATGGCTTGGAAGATATTAAACACTAACTTTAAGATGATGATAACAAACACATTAAGAACATTCTGCTCCTTTTTATTCTTACATTCTACATCAAAATATAATCAACCGCGGAAGTAACGATTCAACATGGATTCTCTCCACAGAAACAACATGAAATTGTACGAGAAATACAATCAGCAACGACGTGACGTCAGCCTGACCGAACCAATACGGAATCGCATCATCTGCTGCTATTGAAAATGTAATAAAGGCTGCCTGCACTCGCCGGCCAACTCTAGCTGCCCACTTAATGTTAGCTTACGTTTTATTTGGGTCGTTAGGGAATTGTATACGGGCTCCTTGGAAAGAGGTTTACAGACAAAATGTAGTACAGGTGAAGATACTGAATGATTGCACGAAATACTTTTTGATAGTCAAATCTTTAAGATATTTGAATTCACTTCTGCCATGGATTGTATTTACATTAAAGTGTTTTTCAATATAGGATTTTCGTAATACGCGACTTACCCACAATCTTTACAGGTAATTAAAATTGAAGTGTCTGTTTGTATTTCCAAAATATCAGTGGCCGAGTACGGTGCGGTACTCACATAAAAAACAATTAACTTTTTCTCTGTCTGTCTGTCCGTTTGCCTTTGAATTCATTTTTGGTATTCAACCAAATTACATAGATTAATTTGCTTGTAAAAAAATATATTCTTATGTAGGAATTTTGTTATATACGGTCCCCAAAAATGCCGATTTACCTTGCTTGAAAATTGTTGATGGATGTTAAATTCTACGTGCAAAGCTTGAGTTAGATCACACGGTGATACAAAAGCGTGTTTCATTTATCACTTGGTCCGGTCTCGTGATTAATACGAGTGGCAGCATCGCACGATAGCGAACCGTTGTGCACGTATCTTTATTCAGTCTACGAATTGTAGCGAGAAATTCACAAATTAGCAAATAGGTTTTATTCGATTACTTTTTACTTCTAAATTTAGAAACATTCTTACGACAATGAACTACGAACGCTTGCAAATAATGGAATAGCTGTGACCGCACATGAGGATCAAGAGATTTCTTACTTGATTCAAAACAGCACTTCACTCCTATTTTTAAAATGGAGAGATTTAATATTAGGTAAGTGCTTGTAATAATTTAAAAAACTTTCTAAAACATAACTTACTGAGTTAGATTATGACTACATGTAATTGGTTAGAGTTACTTTGTAATACATCCTCCTGGAAATACCAGGATCTAAGTAATCCTGAAACATATTAAATAAGAAACTGTCATCTCAACTTTATGTTTAATGACTCACATACACACAAACGCGTACATACGTAAGGTTATGTATGTGTGTATGTAATTCATCAAATATCCCACCTAAATAATGATAGGCAGTCTAAACAATAAGCACTTCGCGAGATTGTTTAGCGTGAGCGTAAATGACTGTAATTTAGTTAGATAAAACCGCACCTACGGTTAAATTGAAATCACCAAATGGAAGCAAATGCAATACTAATAACGGTTGTTGTTTTAATCACGCCTAATTGAAAAATAATCGTGCTAAATGCACCCTCGACCTTACGGTACCCTCGGACCAACACGCGAGCTGTCAACTTGCCACTCAACGTGGAAAATAAGTACCTTTTTTAAAGGACTTTTTCGGCCACTGCGGATTTTATTCAAATAGTCTGTAAACTAGTAACTAGCATGGAAATAATGAGAAATATTTGTTTTACTCATATACCTTTGTCTGCGTCTATTTACCTTTACTTGTTTTGTAGGCGTGAATTCGCTAAATAAAATATAACTGTCACGGTATAATGGTAAATATCGTTAGATTATAACCTATCCCTCGAGATTCTGAACTGTCGAAAGATTGTTAACCAATCAACAAACCGTTTCTCTTCGATAGATTACAATCTACCGAATAATAATACGTTCAATTGTAAACATTATGTTGCTGTTCACAATCTCGCGAGATAGATTATGTAACGGTATTTACAATTTTACGGCGTCATATCCATACTTATAAGAGACTTTAGGAGTCTCTTTACAAGAAGAGATCACTGTGTAATAACAAAATCCTTCTATATGCGGTCAGGCAACGCGTTTGTTGTTCGTATAGCAGTCGACATCAAGTTGACGGGCGTAATTTTTATAAAATCTCCTGAACAATTTGATAGGGACCGACGGTAGTTAGGGCTGGCTCTCCCCAAGTCAGACGGTCTTCACAATTATTTCATACTGATGCTTTTTCGTTGACCTATTTACTGTGTCAATTTTTTTTTTTAACCAACTCGTTAATTTCCACTTAACAATAGTAACTTTTGGGAAAGCGTGAAAAAATATAAATTGAGTCCACTTTATCTACACGGCAAACATGTTATTATTAACTTCATATGCAAATAACTTTATAGCTTTTAAACTATGCAGGGAAATAATAACTGGGAAGGAAAGTTATATCGCGTGCCGGTTACATTTTACACGGCATGTCATGTTGGCGTTTACTTTCCGCTATAGTACAAACAAAATATCGCAAAACGCAATAATTTGCATTACACTTGCCCTGGAAGGGCGGGCAAGGGCTCGTCATTAATAATAGAACGTGAAACATAAAATTAACGCACAGAAGGGCGGTTTACTACATGGTCGACAATCAGCTCGCACATCGATACGCGCGTTCATACGTCTCGGATCACACCAGTGCCGCAAGGTGACACTTTCGAGCGTCGTCGCTTGACCTTGCACTTTGCGCTTTTTTTATGGAGCCGTGCATCTTCCTACACTCACCGCTTGAGGCACTTTTTAACGTTCCCATACAAAATGAGGAAAATACGCAGGCGATATCTTTATTAACGATACCTATACTTGTGGCACACATTCATTTAATTTTTACTTCTATGATGGCGCTCAGAATATCCACGCTTTATACCGCTAATATTTTTAAGAGAGGTGGTCTTCTGTATGCTTTATTCGTGCGTGAAGTTAGGGCGTCCCCGCCCTAGGATGGGGTTAACAACCCCTGTTAAACATTATGAAGGCAGACTAGTTTCATTTTCTGCTACAATGACTAGTGCATATTTATGTTACGGTTTCTTTCAGGAAGGAGTTTTCCGCTGCGGAAGGTAAACGCGTCTGTTCCCGGGCTACGAGAATTTATAAGCTCTTTAATTTGCTCAAGTGAGCGTTGTTGTTTTATTTTACGATAAATGCTTATTGTTGGACTTCACACTCACATAAAATAAATAGCTTGATGGCCAAATTGACATGAAAATTGGGTCAGTAAAATGATGCACTGACCGATCATCATTTTACTCTCTCTCCCTGGCCTCACATGTATTATTTGGGTCGGCAGTTGATTCAACCCAACTTTGACTAATCACCTAATTTTTATACGAAGCGACTGCCATCTGATTTTCGTAACGCCTTTTTCGAAGAAAATCGGCATTAAACCAGTTGTCAGACTTTCTTAGGCATCTGATTGACTTGTAACGAGTGTCAAAGTTGATAAGCTGGGACCGGGACGGAGGGAACTCGGGCGGTTACCCATCCAACTACTAGTTAGGGTTAGGATTGCTTACCTTGGTTGATTGTATGATATGCGCAATAGCAACTGTGCCACAAGCTCCTCTTGCATAATGTAATTCTACTCATAAAAAGTTGTTGTTAAATTTGAGTCTTATTAATTACTAGCTGTGCCCCGCGGTTTTACCCGCGTAGATTTAGTTTAATGATTAATTTTGCGGAACCCTAATATTTTTGATAAATAGCCTAAGTTACTCCTTGAAACATCAGCTACCTACCAGTGAAAGACCCGTTAAAATCCGTCCAGCCGTTTCGGAGATTACCCGGAACAAACAGACAGACAGACAGACAGACAGAGAAAAATTTTAAAACTTGGTTTTTTAGTGTCAGTGTGTCGGCGCGTATACTTTCATATGCATTTAGTGAAAAGCTGTTATTTTGAAATTACAAACAGACACTTCAATTTTATTTATCTGTATAGATATAGTTTGATGTTTATTAAAGTGTTGAAAGCAAAAAAACCATCATCCTATACCTTAACCTGTACTATTTCCTTTAAAACGTCAGATAAACTTTCATTCAAATTAGTGCCAGTATTAATAAAGCAGGGAGCGTTAACATCAATAAACCAGGAAAAAAGGTGTTCCTAAAATGTTGCTTAAGGCTTTCTTTTCGCAGATTTTTTATTAATAGAACAAGGAAATCCCGGATTTGGGTTAAGTAATCCCAGGGATTATGATTACTTTCTCACCATTATTCTTTGTGAAAATTCATTTCTTGACAATTTGATGGCAAAAAATGAAAATTAACGATCGCTTTGGTAAAAATATACTAAATTCTTTGATGTTTAATAATTTGAATTGATGTTCAAAATATTACTCGACCTTACCAACGTAAGCTTGGAAATACAATTTTGAGTGCTGTGGCCGCTTACCTAACAGTTTGACCGTACGTATAAAAAAACTTGTATCAAAGAACTTAGTACCTACATTACATAGACATTATGTTACGTCCATATGTTAACAGTCAAATTGACCCTCTATTTATGCCTACCCAGTTAGCAACTCGGCGTGACGTGCCCCCAAATAGCAGTCAGTGAAATCTGAAATTTCAACTCAGAACAAAATAACTACCGATCAGAACCATAGCCCTCCTACACTTCGTAATTTTTCGAATTTCTTCTCAGACAAATGCAGGTTTCTCATAATGATTCCCTAATCCGAAAAATTTAAGGTGTGTCATCCATGCAGCGTAGGGTTTTAGAAGAACTAATTTGTAAGATTTGCACCGCGTGCGTATCAAACGACTATTCAAACACACAGGTCAAAATGATAAACTAAAAATAATAATTGATTCATAAATGCTGTTCCGTCCGGTGACTATCATTACTCACATTTTTTTCCTATAATTTGCAACTTGTTCATCTGGAAACTGTCAGCGTGGTTACAATAGCATTATGTAGCTAGTTAATGTAGGTAATAATTCATGTGCCTGTTCACGCTTTGGGGGCTAACTGGCGAGCAGGGACCGTGAAATTGTCTGCACATATTTTAAAAATTCGCTTCTAAAGGCCGAGATTGTGCGGACATTTTAACGGAAGTAAAAGCGATTATTTTTAAATATTGTTGCTTGCTTAAAGTTATAGAGCGAGATCCAAATATTATAAGTGCACTGAGTTTTATACCTTTTTTTATTTTCATACAAAAGCACTTTGTCCCTACGTAAGTACGCACCTACTAACAACAAGGCAAGCATAGTTTTCTCAATTTTCATCAAAAAAAGATCATATGTTGATGAAAGAGTAGATCGCAGCTCAGGTGAATTATAAGCTCTGCGTTTGAACTGCGTTTCTGTATGGTATCGCAGTGAGGAACTTGACGGATTATCGGATTATCATAAGAAATTGATACATAATGCATACATGATAAAGTTAAATTTCGTATGTTTGAAACTGCTTACCTTACAGAATAATCCATCTCGTAGCAAAATGTGTTTTTTTTTCTCTGTTTAAACTTCTATGCAATTACAATAAAATTATTCAGGTAACAACATTAAAAATTATTATTTCGTCCGTGTATTTTTCCTGCATCCGTTAATCAAATACACTGACAAAATTAATCCTCGAGCCCCACCGGCCGCTTACCCAATTTCATACAATAACACATCACGTATTTGTGATGCCGAAATGGAAACGTATAGTACTTTGTTTGCTCCTGTTATTAATTCATCGTATTCAGTATAGAAAGGGTACAAAGCAAATCGTCGGTGATTTTGATTGGATTTTATAGAAAGGATATTTTTTATTACTCCCCGTAAACAAGAAATATAAAGGCAGCGTAAGAACGGCTTCTTATATTTGGTGACAATTGTCGCACACGTACATAGGCGTACGCGTACGAGGATCTTGCATCATGTTGTTTATATCATATAGTAACTTTAAAGCAAGATGCTTGAAAATTTCGTACCTACGTGTACGAGGGCTAGTTGCCGCCAATTTACAGGGGCCGATTTTATATGCACATTGTTTTTTTTGTGCCGTAAAGGTCTGATTCAATAACAGTTCCGAGTTATCTTTTGATTTTCTGTTCCATTTTGTTTTGTATGAACGATTTTTTTGTTCCTCGTCCAGAAGGGATATTAAATTTGGTGGGATGTTAGAACTCCATTGGTATGTTTGATTGGATTTGCTAGATTGTTTGTCGAAGAAAACTACGAACTATGGAAACGGATTGTATTTTATTACTGAATTGTAAAAGCTATGATATTATGATCATTTTGTTACTGGCCGTGATGGATAAAAATTCTGACGGAAAATTAAATTATGATTTGTTACGGACCGTAACGGATAATTTTTCGGACGGCAATTTTAAAAATAAATTTTAAGTAAGGCCGCTTACCTAAGTGCTACTTGGCAAGAAAAGGGACCGATCATATTTAAAAATAGAAATACAGGCAACGACGCCGCTTTACACTGTTGTAGCATTTATAGGCTATTTACTAAAAGTGATTAACGATTTGGTTATACAGCTAGTATCGGTTCAAATGAATACTGAATTTCGTTTCAAGAACGAGGAATGAATACACTTATATGACGACTGATAGAGAGAGATGTAATAGAAGAATACATTGGGCCGTCCCCTAATACCTTGGGATAATAGCAAGAGGATGATGAGAGATATTATTTTTTCGATTTAAATGTTCTTCGCTTGTATTGAATTGTCAGCAATGAAAAAAACTGTAGTCACTTATGTGTTACACAAGGAAGTAATTACAAAAGGTACTAGGTATCAGGCAAAACCGTCGACAGCTGTACGAATCGTACATGAATATGTTTTAGTCTCAATCTTTGTAAGTAGATGGCGTGAGTATTAAAATAGATCGCGCCATTGAAAGTTGCATCGCGTTACATAAATACGTCAAAATTATAACAAACCTTTGGATGTGAACCCTAGATTTATTTAGTTCCTGCAATCTTCGGAAGGCTGGTCTACCCCCGAACAACAGCAAACCTTTCCTTAAATCGATTACTTATCCTTAGTCGTCGTAAACGTTGATAGACATTTCCTAATTTCGTGTAAGAGACACATTCCTCTTGTAACATACAGAAAAAGCGGGCAAGTCATTAAAAGTGTCAACGAAGCGGAAGAATAAAGCGGAGACGGGCAAAAGTGGTTGCATTCAGTACGAGTCGTTTCTTATCGAAACTTGAAACTAGTATGCTTCTATCCGACGAACATTTATTAAACTTTTCTTTACTTTAACGAGTCGAACTTAAAATTTCAGGAATTTACCGTCGGTATTATTAGTATAATAAAATAGTGGTGGTATTTGTAAAAGATAAAGCGAAAATACGTCCTTGAAGTCTGGAGGGTTGCTTGGTTTAAAATCTATATTTATACAGATAAATAAAATTTAAGTGTCTGTTTGTAATTCCAAAGTATCAGCTTTTCACTAAATGTACATGAAAGTATATTTACCATACTTACATAAGAAAAAAACAATCTATACAGATAAATAAAATTGAAGTGTCTGTTTGTAATTCCAAAATTACAGTTTTCACTAAATGCATACGAAAGTATACACGCTACTGACACTAAAAAACCAAGTTTAATTATTTTTTCTGTCTGTCTGTCTGTCTGCTTGTTCCGGGTAATCTCTGAAACGGCTGGATGGATTTCAACGGGACTTTCACTGGTAGGTAGCTGATGTTTCAAGGAGTAACTTAGGCTACTTTTATTTATCTAAAATATTAGGGTTCCGCGACAATAAGGATGAAACTAAATCTACGCGGGTGAAACCGCGGGGCACAGCTAGTTTCCAATATTTCTCTGTCTGCATGGCCGTCTGTCTGTCTGCCTGTCTGTCTGTTCGTTCCGGGTAATCTCTGAAACGGCTAGACCGATTTTAACGGAACTCTGACAGACAGACAGCTGATGATACAAGGAGTTATTTAGGCTACTACTTTCTTTAACAAACAAGATATTAGATTTCCTCCGACCACCCATGAAATTAAGACTACGCGTGTGAAACCGCGGGACACAGCCAGTTGACATATAAAAGTATAAGTGATTAGAAAAAAAAAAAATTTTCAACTACACTTTAATATTTGGAATAGCTTATTACTTTCCCAATTATAATAAAAGTAAAACATATTTTTACGAAAATTTGATATATTTATTATGAAATGTAAGGCTCGATCAGGATTCACTTAATATTAACTTTGAATTGCAAAATAGTCTGGGTCCTTTACTACCTTACCGTTACCTTTTATACTGTACCTACCTTGAAGAAGAATTATTATATTATATTCATGTACTTAAATGTTCTAGGGGGTACCGGTCTAGAATTGATTTTTTTTCTCTCCAATGTGAGCGTGTAATGAGTCGTTTCAGTGCCTCGATGGACCGCCCCTTCCACTCCAAGCCAATCCACTTCCCTTTATATTCTTTTAAGCTTTCTATCTCGGCCTTTTAAAGAAAGTCTGCTTCGAAAGTCTGCTTGAATACGGTGAAACGTTGCATTAACGGCGACTTCCACACTTGCTTTGTACTCAAGTTAATATTTTAGACACTTTGTAATAAAACTGGAAGACACGCTGCATGTAGACTTTACTTTGTGATACAATGTTGAAATGTGTGCGTTGTATTAAAGTAACGGTGAGTGCAATGTGGGCGTTAGTAGTGCTAGTAATGTAAGGCTATTTTTTTTTTCGGTGAATGTAATCATCGTGAGGAAACCTGTATATGTGCCTGAGACGGCGATGGACTCACCCTCTGTCACGTTGGCACATAATCATATTCGGTGAAATGTGGGTGTTGAAAATTACAACACCTCTGCCTATCCCTTCGGGTAATACAGGCGTGAGCATAATGTATGTAAGTATGTATTTTTTTTTTCCTAAGAGACAAGTATATTTATTTAGCTTAGCTTATATAATTTTGCTTCACTGCGAAGATAGGTTACATAAGCCATCTTCGACTATTTATCCGACTAGGGGTCAAAGTGGTCGCCATGGCCGAAATCGCTCGGAACAATCATCTTCATCAGCATCATCATTTACTTAGAAACAAATTACATGATAATAAGGCAATATTTATTACATGCTCTATTTGGTGAAACACATTTATGGATGTTTTCATCAATACAATATATAGAATTCAACGCCCTGGCTGAAATCAGCGCTTAGCTTAAGGCAGTCCTAGAGACGAATAATTTGAATGGTGTGTTGGTGTCCATTATTCCGCCCCTAAGGGGGTTAAATGGGAGCTGAAGCCATGTGAAGTCTTACTGCCATGCGAACGAAGCTGCAGGCACTAGTATACATTATACGTCATTTCTAACGGTCATGAGTGTTGTGTTGGTAAGATAAGATAAATGTATTATGTCATCGTCATTCCTTTATTTCAGAATACACATTTTGCAGAGTTTTGTGAAAGAAAGAGCTGGAAGTTTGAGAAAAGACATTTAAGTTAATTAAAGTCGACGATGCAAAGATGCAAATTTCAACGGAATTTGAAGAAAACTGTCACGAATTTTTTTTTTAGTTTTAATCGCCTCGAGTACAAATCATTTTAATATATTTTTTAGATCCAAACCTACAAAATGGCTACTATTAAAAACCTGCTTGGTTCAAAACTAAAAAACGTTGGTAGCAATTTTAAGAATTTTATTTTCATAAGCATCACTTACACCAATTACCGTCCATAGCTGCACAAAAAATATTCTGATTCATTATATTCTGATTGTTAAATAAATAAATAAATTGTATTATACCTAGTTCGTGTTTACAGCGTAAATCCAGAAACCTGATCTTTTTTATATTGTAATGTTATTTAACGTTCAATTTTAATTATATTACTCGTACAACTCGTTATACTAAATCCAATAGTTTTAACAAAACTACATTTAAAATAACCTGGATTTCGGTATAACTTTCAGAATTAAATTAATACTAACAAGCTTTGTTCAGACGCAGCAATTATTAACAGTAGAATTGCAACCCCTGTCTATGTTGTTAGTGAAGTTTTAATTCTGTTTTGTTTAATATAAACTGCAGTAAATTATTACGCATTAAAGGGTAGGCTAATAACACCAACTGCTTCGCTTATGGCTGTTGTCAAAATTAATAGCGCTATTAGTGAAGTCCAATATAAGATATCGATATCGATCAAAAAATGTTTTTGTTGTTGAAGTAAATTTAATTTAAATCATATATTTGCTATTAAATTAAATACTAGTATACTGGATTTTTTCTTTATATTGTTCTGTAGTAGGTATATCTACTTTACAATAGAAATTATGAGTAAATTTTCCAAATAAGAGGTATCTTTTCGTCAAATTAAAAAGATTGCTGAATGGTTATGCAGACATGACAAACATTTCACTGAAACTCCTCGACTTCTCAAAATTAGTATTTGTCACGCTTGTATGTCCCGAAAATTCGGCTCATTGCTGATTTACTAGTACATCATAAAATCTATCGATAATGATTATTTAAGTGAAAGTAAGCCCATCACTAATCCACGTTCTTTAGAGCTCGTACGAGGGGGATTTCCGGGTGTTCGGGCAGGTCCCTAATATAGCCGTCCTCACTCGAGGCGACGCTGGACGGCCTAGCACGAAACTCATTAAAATTACACAGACACAAAGCACACCGCCCATAGTGTTAAGTAAAACTGCGGGCAAACGCTTTTCGTTTTTAAATTATTTTGCGTAAATTTCAGGAATAGGTTATCAACGCGCTGTTGGAAAACTCAACTTTTATGAACACGTTACTTTACGTCATTTTCACACAACGGATTTTACACCTTACATGCTGTAAAAATCGTGAATATACGTACGTTTGCGTCACACCTGCGAACACGTGCTTGTGCTGATTCACTCAAGCTAGCTTATTGTTTCTGCAGAAATCAATACAGATAAATTATATTGATGTGTCTGTTTGTAATTTCAAATTAACAGTTTTCATTAAATGCATAATTCTAAAAGATTATGCAATTCTTAAAAAAAAAGAGTTAAATAAATATCAGTATGTCTGTAGGTAAATCTATTGGTTTGTTCTGATTCAAACAGGACTTTCACTAGCAGAAAAATACGTTCCGCAAATGTAAAGCGACTGATGAAATTAAGCCTACGCGGGGAAACCACGGGACACAGCTAGTATTATATGTGTGATGGAGTATTTATATAGGTATTATCATAGTATTAAAATTATTAACTTAGCTAGCAATTATTAACCTATGGATGTTATTATAAAGTGGAAGGATGGCCTTTGCCCAGCAGTGGGGCACAACAGGCTGGTTATAATAATAATAATATAATATATTATTCGCCTGTTGAATCTGTCACTGTACCGCGAAGAGGCTATAATACAAATGAGTCGTTACTGAAAAGAGTAGACATTTTAAGTATTTTTTGGCGCAAAAAACGGCGTTATAATTTTCAACAAATGACTATCGAAAGGACTTTGTCACGTCTAATTACCAAAGATTAATTGAGTTTGAGTTTCATTGTAGAATGTCGATATAATGACAACTTCACAAATTAGGCACTCTGGCCGAACTCATCGGTCATTTGATATAGGTACTTAATAAGGTAGTAACTCTGTGACAGTTATAATAGATCCTTGAATTTGGATTGTTATTCATCATCTCTTTGGCCTTGTTCCACACATTGTTGGTCTGTTGTCATGTGTCTGGTCACCTGATTTTTATACGAACCGGGACCGACGGATTAAGAAATAATTGTAAAATAGCTAATAGGTATCAATGAATAACAATGAATCGCACACGAAAAGTTATTTTATGATACTGACCTGGATTTAATACGCTATCTAAATGATGTACTTAGGTAAAATGCAATTATTCAAAGGTATTTAAACTAACTGTTCCATAAATTCGGGAAGACAATCTCGAGAGAATTTCGTACTGTCTGAGCTTGCAATGAATTCATTCAGAAGTAAATTTAAAATATTGCCCGTCTAGGAAAACATCTTACTTTATAATTAACGGTACTTAAGTACAAGTAACACAAATAAGAATCTTTTTTAAATGATAAGTTTATAAATCACTAACAAAACTACATTTACTGTAGTGCCTAATCTAATCTAGAGAAATTCTATTAAAGCGTATGCACTGTAACATAACCGATACCACTTTACTTTTTATTAAAGACCATTATCTTTATTTATGCGCTTTGTTTGTTAAAATATGTTAATATTTTTTCGGAGATTTTCTGGGGTTATGGTTGAAATCGGAAGATGCGCCAAATTTGGAATCATCTCATTTCGAATCACTAGAATTTCACCAAAATACTCAATTTAATGTGCACAACATTTAAACATGCACAAACCTATACATAGAGTACTGAGAGAGCTGAGAACTGGTTGCACATTAATCTATGTATATAATTAGGTTAATTACGTCACCAATCACCAGGTGAACCAGGTCATAAATTAGCTCATCGTAAATAGGTACATCAAAAGGCTGGAATAATTAACGAGGTGGTTGTCTGTGACACCACCAACATCATTCGGCCCATAATTAACGTGTTCTGTTAGGGACACAGTCCGTACAATGGGAAACATGTTTAGAGGCCGACCCAATATATCGCGCTACCAACCCACTGACAAATAGACGCGCTCAATAGGCGCTGATCAATTATTATCTTAGTTCTGATTGTACTGTTATAGGTTTCTGGGGTGGTTCATTTGATTTAGCTTCCTAATAACAGGTTTATTGAAGTTTGGATTTAGATGGAGATATCAAATTAGTAGGTTTCAGGACGGCGAGTATAAGATATTCTTCTTGTTTCTTATAAAAATCTGTTTTATATATTTAATAATATTATGACGTTCACTGGTAAGGTGATCGATATTGTATAAGGCAGCTAATGTTAATTATGTTTTGGTAAAGAGGATTAAGATTCCGCTTTTCTAGCCTTTGGTCTGCGTAGGTCAGACTGCCTAAGGAGCGAGTCGCTAGCGACAAAACTGATTAACCACTTTATTCCTTGATTAAAACGCAAGAATTTATACGAATCTTTGTGCATTTATCGATCAAGTAACAACATTATTACAGGCAAAACCATAATTCTAAGTAGGTTCAACATCGCTCATAACAAAGGTCTTGGTGACTTTTCAACGAATGATTAATTCTCAAAAGACTGAATTTACTTCAAGATTATTTTGAATGTAACTTGATGGTACATACAAATTATTTAGCAATCTATTCGGCAGCCAGTCCCCGGCAATCGGGTGGCGCCTCGCTTCGATATTGCGAATGTAATAAACTGCTCCACCACCGGATTATTTCCACTTGAACCAATACCTACAGATTGGAGAATTCTCCTCTGAAAACATGTGAATTTCGACACACGGAACGATTCAACTCGTAAAAAGTACATTTGACTTTGACTTCAATTTTATTTTATTTATGTTACGGCATCTGCGCTGATTATGACCGAATTTTCTCTGGTAGGTAGCTGATAATACAAGACAATATAAGTGTATTATTAATTAAGAAAAATAATTGGGGCACCGTGCAAAAAACAAAATAACAAGAAATTTTGGCTACGGCGCGGCGTCGCGGCGGACAGACCGCGGGGCATTCCTCTATTTAGTAATATTAAATTAAGTTTGCATTTGAAATCAATTGGAAAAGTATTGTTACGTTAATGGGTAATTTATTATATTTAAAAGATACTGAGAATGTGTGTGCGTGTGCTATGTATATGTGTGCGTGTGTATATTAGACTTTTTAAAAGAGAATAGATAAATATACTCGTATCAGTAGCGTGCGGAAATTGAGTCGTTAAAGTTGTCAGAACTCTATAAGTTCCGAAGCGAACGAAAAAAAAGTTTCGTTCGCCAACTACGTAATGTGTCTGTTAGTATGAAAACGAACCATTCTTGGCTTAGAGTTAGATTGCACCGCGGAGAGTTAATTAGGTAAGTCAAACAAGAGCGGGATGTAATTATTACAGGCAGGATTTTATTAACATCCCTAAACTTGGGGTGGTGTTTATAGACGGGATATATGAAACCCCAAATATCCCTTATACATTTGGGAATATAACGCCATGAGTTCCCGGTCTCGGTATGTGTCCTGCAAACAAACGCAAAGACATCTACGATGATAATAATATACGTATGTCTGATGTTTTAGAATAGGTAAACCATATTTATACGTCTATGCAATAATCTTCTCCATCTCACATATTAAATACTATTAAACTACGATTAAACATTAGTTTCGTTAGAAACTAAAACGGCTAATTTGATTTGATTTCCAGTTTTCCTTGTTGGCTCTAATTTTAATGAAAAAGAAAACTATGTATCGAACAATACAAATATATTTTTTATTCTTAGGTATATGCTAATAACCCTTAGGTATTCGGGCGGTACTTTAAGCATGTTATAAAACATTATGTTATATAAGACATATCAATATTAAATAAGTCTCTCAAAACATCCTCAAAATAGGTTATCAGTCATTTTCACGCAAGCGGCTACGGATTGATATAGAAAAGAGTCGACTGCACTGTTTCCAATTTTCAACACCAATATTGAATTCTATACGATTCTAAAACAGTGAAACCAGGCTGGTTATATCAGAAGACAGCTTCAAAGTGGCTCTGAAATTGTTACTTTCCAGTAAAGAGTAAACACAACGAGGGTCCAAAGTGTTTGCTTTGGGGTCAATTGGTCTTAAAACTACTAATGTTGGAGTTTAAGTTCACTACTGTTAACCTAGTTGCAGAATGTCGTTAAATAAAACCCCATTTTTAGTGATCTTCGTAGTTACCGTAAATGCATTGATGGCTACGAGATTGATTCCATTAAGTGCTATGTTGCATCGAGCTTTTAAGCATTTGAGTTTCTATTCGGAACATATTTAGATTTTAATTCGGCTAAAAGCTTTGCAAATTATCTGAATTATTAATTTTTGGAGCAGAGCTTTACTGCATGTTTGTATCAGTAAGTACTATGTTTAAATGATGAACAATCTCAGTCTGTCAAATATTAAGATGTTTAAAATGAAAAAAAATGAAAATGAAAAATATTTATTCAGTTTAGGCCCTGGTAAGGCACTTATGAAAGTTGAAAAAATAACCTCAACTATGGGAGTCAATGGCCGACACCACATATTTAAAAAAAATATCTCAAAATCCGCTTGACAATGGCGACATAGGTATACTCAAGCTTGAAGTTGTATGAGTGGACCTGAGAAGTGTGTTACCGTCTATAGTATAATAATATAATGAGTAAAATTATTTTTTTTTCCTATTGAAAGGAATTTTTCCTTCCTTGTTTTTGCGGTTAAGCCTTGCGCCATCTGTTGACACGTAAATGCAAACTCAACTGATATGTCTAATGTTACAGTTATCTATATAACGAATTATAAACATGTGTGTCATGCATAAAAAATCTAATAAGTATTATATCTGATGTATTGAATTCAAAATCATGTGTCTATCGTGATCGTAAAGCGGCATATATGCAGTCGCGATTCAAAGGTTTGCTCTCAGTGACTTTAATTTGAATATATGCAAGGCAACCGACGCGGGTTTCGTTATCATAATGTCACAGCCCGTTTCGAGTGCCACATCCACATTCAAAGCGCTCGTCGATTTTGAATACCAAAAGAGTTCGCATAGACACCTGTGAGTGCTTAACTTCTCATAATGCGACATTTTCACTAACATCTATGTACTGTGTTATCACAAATATAGTACTTCAATTTTCTCTACTTCTCAAAGGGTTCTAGAAGGGGTAAGAAATGAAAGGCTTTTGACTCAATGTGTGTGCAATTACTCTCTATGTTATAAAATCAATACATTGCTAGTGGAAATAAGGAAAATGTCAATAGAACGAAGAGAATTATTCAATATTGAGCAGTCAGTATTAATCTATCTATCGACGAAATGCATTCAGTGCTCACTGAAAACGATATGAATATTTTAGTTTGAGAATAGTGGCCCGCGGCGCGGCTCAGTCGCGTCCGTATTCAATGAAGCACTAGCGATTCAAACTGGAGTATTTCATATTGTGCAACCTCTTTCAACGGGCAGACAATGAGATACGCTCCGGAACGCATCACTCAACGTCACCGCTAGACGTGTATTTTTACATCCTCACAATACTTAGGGGGAATAATTTCTATTGTCAGTAAACACATGCTAAAGCTTTGAGCCGACGCGCACAATCAACGAGATTTTTCATCAGAATATTCCGCGGAATTTTTCATTATATCCATAGTTGAAGCATGAGATACCCAGTGTGTATATATTTATATAGTCGAAACTGGAACGCTTCGTTTATTTAATCTCAAATCATTAATCAACTATCAGGAAAACGAAGCAGAAATAAAATATGGGAATTCATAGTCCGCAGAACCACGCTGTCAGCTACGATGATGTATTTGAACGTTTTCATGGGAACCAGTGAGCGCTTTGTCAACGTCCACTATTAGGGGTCATCGCTCATGCCAAGTCGAGTGCCCGTACCACCACATTATAGAAAGATACCAGAAGATCGGCTTCCTAGGTTGAGAATCATTGCATACACTCAATACTTACACGGTTATGAAGATCTCAGGGCGTCTTGGTTAATTTCACTAGTAATCTCAGAACTAGGCGGTCGTTTGTATACTTTATGTAGTAATTGTGCTACTACAGTTAAGTTCATGCTTTCCCTTAAGATTTATGTATATCACTTCGAATTCGTTTAAATGTTGGAGATGAAAGCATTGTGACTGTAAAATATACCTGCTGATTTCGTTTAGCCACTCAGAAGTAGACGAATTGCTATCTCAGTCTTTGAAGCAAAGAGTAATGCACTTAGATAAGTGCAGACAAAGACAGAGTCAGGGATTTCTTGTTCTACTGTAACTCGGTTTACTGAGAGAGTTATTAGTCGTTGATGGGATGTTGCATTAACTAACTAAAGCTATAACCAACGTTTTATTGTACCGGTTGGCCTAAAAATTCAAAGAGAAATGTATAATAATTTTTGAAGCTTAACGGTACATGATTCGTAAGCTAAAGCGATATAGCATTAAAGTAACAAAGATTTTCACAAACGGCATATATGACAATGACGGCAAAATTTTAATTACTTTTAAAATTGATGATCGATGTCCAACACATTCCAAAGTTAATGCTAGTCAGTGCTAGTGATCATTTTGTCCACTAGTAAGTCGAGATATATTTATATGTAGTAACTGTGAAAATGAAAGCTGAATTTCTGAAGCACGCACAACAGATGGCGCGCTCAGCTCACACCTGGCATCCGCAACTTTCCTTTTCAATAAATTCAGCCGCTTTGACGGTACCGGAGCATGTTGAAATTATAATTTTAACATATTCTGGAGTTTTCTAGAACATTTAATTTTGCGTTTAATTTATAACCTGCCTGTATCTATACCTATATATATGTAGCATGTTCACAAAATGTACATTACGCGGTATTTCAATTTATAAATCTTTTAGCTGAACGTATGATTCGTTTTATTTTTGTTTTTGTTTCCTTTACATCAGCGTATGAAGTGTAACCAATGAGTGTGTCGTACACTCTGTGCAAAAACACGATCTTTGAGATTTGATTTAATGATCTGGAAAAAAAAGAAAAAAACAAATACTGCGAATTCCTCTACGTGCATTAAATAATGTTTAATATGACAATAACTGAGACATAGTTATATTTATTTCCATAGACAGCAGAGTCTAAATACAAATGCTCACTGTTCTAGCGTCCATTATTTCGAAGATATCGACTTTTGTTTGACACCCATACATGACAAGTGGTGAGTCTATCGCCGTCTCTTCTGAAAGGACTTTTCATACGTCTTTGCAACGTCGTCAAAAACGAATGTTTGACGTTTCATTTAACTTCAACACTGTGCTAAAATTCAACATAATACAATTATAATTATCACGAGTGTTGGTGTATAATCTGTTGTACAATCCCCGGTTACAATAGAAAACTTTATAACATACCCGGGTAAAGTCAGGTTTCTCGTTAAGAGGTAAATATTTGTAGGGTGCGAAGCAACGTGAGTACGAGCAAATAATGAAGCCTACGTCTCGTAACGAGATGAATGTTTGCGGACCACCAACAAATGTAATTAAGAGTTTAACAAGACTTGTGCAGAATAAGACAATTTTGACTTAATTCTGTCAACTTTCCCGCGCCGAAGGCGTGTATTATAATTATGTCACTTCTGGATTATATAAGTATTAATTGCATAACTTTATTTGATTCTAACTGTACTTCACACAGGTATGAGTCTACGCGACTCAATTTCATGCAAAACGGTAACATTTTCGGGGAGCTAGGACATAAATAACGGGATCGTACGTTCATATTTTTTTATTCTTATCATTGTGGAAAATAATGCACTAAATATCACTTCACTGTGCGATTGCCGATATTTCATGAGTTTCAACATTGATCTTGTAATGAAGGCAAAAATAATATCTGTACATAATATTTTAAAATTCAAAGACCTGAAATCAAATCAGAGTCTATGTCGGCGTTCTTAGACACACGGGATTTGGAGAGTTTGTTTTGATAAGGCGTAGTTCACTAAGAAAGAGCTTTCCGAAAGTTATTATTAAAATGGGGTTTGAATGTTAGTATGTAAAAAAAGTATATACGGCTATACAGATAAATAAAATTGAAGTGTCTGTTTGTAATTCCAAATTAACAGCTTTTCACTAAATGCATATGAAAGTATATACGGTAGGTACTCACTATCTGCCTGTCTGGCTAATCTGCGAAACAGCTGGACCGATTTTATCAGGACTTTCATTGGCAGATAGTAAATGTTAAATGTAATTAGGGTATAAAAACGATAAGGACACCCATGAAGCTGAATCTAGGCACAGCTAGTAGTTTCTAAGGTAGCCTATGTGTTTGTTAGTTATATTATGTTAATATGCTACAGCGGACACTAACTTATACCTTAGTTACTAACTACTACCTACTAACACTAACTGCTTCAGACTTGTCACTGGTTTAGTTTGAGTTAAGTGCCGCCGGTGAATTTGAGTTTATGTTTGCACTTCAAAGAAACTTGCATCTTGTATCGACTGGTGGTTGTATTGATTAAATAAATAGATAGAAATAGGATGGACACAATTTAAGTCCGAGATCTTGGTTTAAACCATGTTTTGTAATAAGAGTTTGCAGTCGTTAATATTTTTCGCATCATCAGGGAAATCATGTAATAAATAACTTACAAAGCTTAAACCTTACCCTAATACATTCGTTGTAGATAATACATTAATATTCAATCTTTCATTTGTTCTGCGTATATTTTTGCGTAACAAATTGCTTTGCCTTAGTCTCCATGTCAAAGCTATCAAGAACAGAATCCATTTTATACCCGAAACAATTGTAAGAAATAAATGTTATAACATTTATTCGCGACCTATTTTAGGTACGGGTAAAAATCCCTTTATTTGTCTTAATAAAGCTGCATAGTGGCTGGGTTAGGAGGTGATAGAGTAATCCAGGGTGACCCACACTTCGTCACTGTCGGCTCTTTCGATGGGACCTATCCCGGATTAACAGCCGTGTTCGAATTTAAGGATAGCCTGTGTGGTCAGCGCTCAAATCCTGAGCTTTAGTTCTCTAACAGTTACTTTAGAGTGGACGGCTCTCTCATGTGCGGACGGCGTGTTATGCTAAGCATATCTACTATATATTTACAGATAAATAAAATTCAAGTATCGAAATTTCAAATTAGCAGCTTTTCACTACATACATAACAATTTAAATAAATATATATATCTGTCAGACTGTTCGCTTTAGTTAATCTCCGAAACGTTTCCACCGATTTTAACTAGAGCAAAAACTACTTCAAAAATATACAAAAAACAATTAACACACAATTAAAAAACCGATTAACATGCTTGTTGGTTACAACACATTGAGGTTAGCCATTTATCACTACATGCAACCAAACCACAGAGGAAATCGAAAAGATAAACCGCAAACTGAACAATATCCTTTCGGATGCTCAGTCATCGTTCGGGCTGTAACGATTTATTTGCCGGACCGGCTACATTTACGTGTTAAAAATGTTTGTGTATTTGTCTTAATAAAGCTGAATCCGTTCGGGCATCGGGCATCGGGCTTCGGATGGACTAATCCCGGTCAGGTCCTCAGTCAATGTCGTGACCGCACGTTCCGCAGGCCATCGCCGCCGATCGCCCGGATTAAAGAACACATGTCTGGATTTACGGCACTTGTTCAATGTTCATACAGAACCGATACGCGAAGGGTTTTGAATATAAACTGACTTTTAAGAAAACCGTCAGTATATCACGATGATTGTATATCGTTATCACCAGGTATAGAAGATTATTTTTACTCAGAAGAATACGTAATTACAGTCAGTAATGACAGTCTATACGAAATATGAGGCCATGAGAACCATAGTGGCCTAACTCATTTTTTTTACAGTTCAAATTGATCATTTTGATAGAACCAGAGTGACCTAAAAGTGATAAAGTTAATAGGTCAAATAAAACATAAAAGTAATAGAAAGTATGTATACAGAAGAGTGCTAGTTGATTAAAAAAATACTGTTTTTATTTTCTATGGTATTCAACAAGATTGTCCATTGAATTAGGCCACTATGGTTCTCATATTATAATTGCATAAGCTTTGCCTAGTGATAAGACATATAAATAGACTACGAATTATAAGACTTATTTCTGTACTGGCCTACCATCATGAGTTTAAGCAGAGCGTATTAAGAATTCCTGAGCGTTTCGTTTTGTGATACAAAAATGAATGGTCAATATTATTGATATTATATTATATATAATTAACGACATCTAAGCTTTCCACACCACTGAGCCTGCAAAATATTTAGCACGTTGGTGCTTCAGACAAATATAAGAATTCTGAAGCGTGGAGGAGATAAGTTGTGTAAAGAGTACCAAAGTAAAGAGTGCCGTAGATATAAAGGAAATAAATGTGCCATGATTTTACTCGGAAAATTGTCGAGTAAATGATTATGTTTATGTAATGTGAAGTTAATTAGAAAATTATAAAAATTATGTTAAATAAAAAGAACAATTGACAAACTAAACTGCTTAAAAACTAATCATAACGTTTGGAGCGATTATTTATTTTTATTTAGGAAGATCTTTGTGATTTTTTTCATAAGCGTTTATTAAACAAAAAAAAAGCATTTTTCACCTAACTTTTCTCTTTAAATCTGTGTAATGTCGTCATCCGTTATGCGACCGTAAGTAATGGAGAGGTCGAATATTTGCCCACGGACCCGACCTCCACAAAATCCTTAAGGCATGAAATTTTCATCGACAAGTGCCATCCATTGTACTGGAACAAGAGAGGTGTTTCTCTTTATTGAGATTTTAAGGCCCTCATGTATTTATTCACACCGCGCGAATACATTTTGTATTCTGTATTTTGGTTCGGATATTTTTTTTTTTATTTATTCAATTAGGATACGATAAAATCGAGAATTGCTATTAAAATTCAGCCATAAAAATTTAAGGTATTTTTAAAACTATAAAAATATCACGGAGGTAAAATTAAACGTTGGATGAAAAATGTCGCACCATTCAACAGTCTCATATTCCTAAATCATACATTCCGCAGAAGGTAATCAAAGCACTCTTATCTTAACTACCGCTATATAAAGGCAGATAAAATTCCCCAAAAAATTTAAGTTTCTCCCCTCTAACAAATCAGAGTGAAATAGCCTAATAAAACGAAACCAACCGACCGAGCTGCGCCAGCCCTAATTCCGTTTAAAAAGTTAACTTCTACTTCATATCATGCACCTGGACACGAGAGTGGAACCTTAGGGATGAGAGATAAATAATTCGAATCATAAATTCGAGTTATAACTGCGGTTGGTCGTCGAGACTTCTCAGACGGCACATCGACATAATTTAACTTTTTCCTATTATCTTTTTGCTGACGTCAGTAAGTGCTCACATATTGCAGAGCCACCGTTTTATGTTATAATTTGGAACTTTATAACTTTCTACAGATCCTGGAAAGTTGGCGCTTTGATATTTTAATAAAGAGGTGAGTTTGAATTTTTCTAGTCGCATTGAGAATACTGTTAGTTGTAGTTTCGTCTTAAACCTTCGGAAAAAAATGAAGAATTATAAATTATTTATAATTCTTCAGATTTTTTATGTGTTTTATATATATGATCAAATATTGAAAAAAAAAATGCTGTTTTGTTTGCATAATATTTTACATTTATGAATTTAGCAATAAAAATATTTTTATACTTTTTTAGAATTCGATTATATTTGGAGATTTTTTTAAATTACATAGATAATACTGGATAAAATCGGATTCAATATCTGTGCAGAACATCCTTATCGTTAGGATAAAATATCATCTTTCTACCTTGGTAACTGCACTATTTCTCTATGGCAGAATTCTTTGAGGAAAGTGATTAAACTGAATCTTTTCTAGTGCACATTTCTTTAATTTAGTATCTTTCTCACCTTTACTATTCAGATTTTTTCTGCTCATGAAAATTGGAACGAAGACGTGACCGCTGTTTGACCTATTTTCAACATTTTTCGAGCTTTTGATTATAGAATTTGAGTTCCAACTGTTTATATTATTTTTTCTTTTGGATAGTCATTATACAGCCAATTAAACATAATTAAACCATTTTAAGAACTGCCTCGTTTGGTCTAGTGGTGCAAACGCTACTGCGGCACTCTCAGTCCTGGTTTCGATCCCTGGAGTCTGGATTAGTGTCCTGTGTACTTTAAGAACATCACTGCCTAGCCCTTCGGGGAATATAAGCGTGAGCATAATATTTTAAAGAGTGGATTCTGCAAATCTTTCCATACAACTACATAACGTAATTAAGGTGACCAAATTATTTTCATATTTGTTGCCAATATTACGAAATTTATGTTTATTTTTAATAAAAAAAATAAGCATCCTCTTTTCTTTTAAATAATATACATTAAATAATGTTCTCTGAACACTTTAATATAATACTATGTAATCGTTTGGAAAGACATTATGTTAAACTAAATATAAAGAACTTTCGTTTCAGAAATTAATAAGAACATCATAACCAGAAACATAAATTGTCAAAAGAAAAAATACAACATTAATTTAGTTCTACATAATATTTCAAGATCCATCTTAGTCAAAATGTGAATATACTAAGTTATAACAGCACTTTGATGTAGTCAAATTCAAAACACACCAAATATAAAATATTCAGTGCCTCACGGCTATAACATTAACATCTCCTTTTTAGCATTGAAACATCGTTTTGCTCTTAAACACATTGCTTCGTTCTCGGAGCCAGCCAACTCCAAGTCAAAGTTCCCTCAGGCCAAATCTATAAGAGTGTTTTGCCACATGATCGCTTCCACGATTTGCCAAGAAAATAAAGTAGACTCCAACAAGAAAACTAGTTCCAACCGCAAGTGAGTTGATAAAAGTATCTTTGCCATATTCTACGTACAAAGTTTCCGGGTGAATAAGGAATTGTTCGTATGTGTCGATCCGGTGCTGTGTATTTTGCATTTAACTGGACAGACATTGTTTTATACATAACTAACTCATCCATTATCATAATAAGTGTAGATAGACATTTTTTTCAAATGATAGAATTTGGTTCGTTTTACGTTTATCGAACTACAATGCTATTGAACGATTCTCAAATCGTTGCTGTAATTTTTTTTTGCAGCTATTTTCCTCTTATGTGATGACTCAATTATAGACTTTGAGCAATCTTCTTTGAAAGCTTAAATTTAAGCTTTCAATTTGACTCATTGTCCTTCGAGTATTAAGGTTATAAACAAGAAATACTTATGTTCCTACCCATTTTTGTTAAAGCCTACATTGCAAGACGACAACCATTGAATTATTAACCTAATGGCTCACGTAATTGAGTACACATAAGTGATTCAATATATGTTAAGCCGAGGGTCGCATGTTAAGGTGCTGCGAGCGCCTGAATGATGGATGAAGTTAGATGGTGTAGATTGGCGTAAATGTCTGCAAAGACGTGGTATGTTACCTGTTACGATATAATTATGGAAATTGTTGCTTCAGCTGAGCATTATTTAATTATCTACCATTAAGTGTATATAAGGGGATAAGTGTTTGGCATTTTTGCACTTTTGACAGTAAACGAAGGGAGGAATTCTGAGCATATCGTAGACATAGTTTTCATCCAGATTTGATACAAACATTAATAAGCGGTCGAATTCAGTTATAATAACCATTAAGAAATACAATGTAGCCATCATTATCCATCAATTATTTAAGAGCTAGGCTCTTGTCGGTGAAGCAATCGCTAACCCTCTCTCAAATATAAAAAATAAAATGTTTTAAATATGAAGATAGATAAAAAAAATCAGAGGTTCTGAATTTAGGTATATCCTTTACCAATTTGTAATATTGAAACAATTGAGAGAAGTTTGCGTTCATTGTTTATTAAATTACAGTTATGAATATATTTACATAGAGTAGTGTCGCTGTAAGACTGGTTCAAAATGTAGTTATCTTCTCCGCTCTGAAGTTAGGCAGAAGTAATAAATTATACTCCACCCAAGTTATATAACGAACGACAAGTTTTAGTTTCAAAACTATGAATAAAGCTGGCAATTAGTGCTAAATATACTCCTGTAACGACAATCTTCCTATTATTGCTACTGCGATCTTCTGCGTCTTCGCCCATATTTGTATACAAAACAAGGTTATGTTATATAAACATTTTAAATGGTCAAAATGTTGGTGAAATTTTTTTTTTTGGAATTGTATGAGTAGTTTCGGAGATAAACTGCTACAAACAAAATACAAAATTACTCTTTATAAAAGATATCCTTATTCATGATTTCGTTTATAAGAAAGAGAACAAAGTTAAATGGAAAGGAACAATCTAAAGGAAAGTATTTAAGAATTGTACCCGTCGTCATAATATGAGACTAGATGGCGTTCTACGATATTGAACATTACTTTTTTTACTTTTTGAAGAAGTTATGCATCTATTCTGAATAATGATGAAACATCCTTATTCAGAACAGAAGTGTCTGTTTCTAATTCCAGAATTACAGGTTTTTACTAAATGCATATGATGTATACACGCTACTGACACCGAAAAACCGATTAAAGTTTTAAATATTTTCTCTGCCTGTCTGTGTGTCTGTCTGTCTGTTTGTTCCGGGTAATCTCTGAAGCGGTCGGACTGATTTTAACGGGACTTTCACTGGCAGGAAGCTGATGTTTCAAGGAGTAACTTAGGCTACTTTTTTTTTTAATATTATGGTTCCAAGCATGAAATTAAACTAAATCTACGCGGGTGAAACCGCGGGGCACAGCTAGTAATATAATATAATAATTCGCCTATACCTTTGCGGATCCTTTCGAGATGCTATGAAGAGATTCCGCAATACGTACTCGTACATTCGAGATTACGCCGCTTTAAAGGTTTGTTTAGGTAAATATCTTTCTACTAAAATCTCACATGTTCCAATTATGCAGGTACCCATCCTCCGTTATTAAAATACCTATTTAATTCCCTTATCACATCTGTGTAATAACAAAAGATTCAAAAATAAATTACAAAAGTAAATTATTACGAAATTTACTGCGGGAGGGTCACCTCGTTCACCGCTCTAGGCCGGGACAAACAGATAAATAATTTTATTTATGCTATCAGGGCTTATTATACTGAATACTGAATGATACCACTAGATCCCGTACTCCCTTTTGGATTAAGCCATCCGTGCCATTTTTAGGTTGGGTAGTAAAAGTAAACGCAGGAAAATTATAGAGACAAGTTTACCACTGACCTTAAATTGTAAGCTCAAAGAAAATAAAAATACTTTTAGAGCTGGGGGTCTACTTATTATTGTTTTAAGCTCTGCTTAATAACTTCAGAACTTCGAAGTTTCATTTTCTAATACCAAAATTAAACCTCAAAGTTAAGAAGCTAGTTAGACGTCACTGCTATAACGAGGATAGTAGGCCCCCTTTTCTTAAAAGGACTAAATTAAAACCATGAGCGCCTTAAATAACTAACCGTAAAAAAATAAACAACAAATAAAAAATACCCTTCATTAAAATAACATTGGCAATCGATAAATAAAACACATTGATCAAAATAAAGCAAGGAATCGTTTAATATTCTCGCCACATTCAGGGATCCCGGTACGAAAACAAAATGTATGATTTACAACGAAATTTCGCTCTCGTTATCAGCACCGGGGGGGCGGTTGATTTACACGGCGCCTGATCACGATCCCCAGAAGCCGCTATCTCCAAACAACAGACGTATACTACCAGAATAATCACCCACACTTATCTACAAACGAGCCGAGGAACAAAACAAACAAACCCCAAAGAGACGCAGTTACAACAAAAACGATATTTTAAAAACACGCGTAAGAAAATTAGCAAGTTTCACAAACAATGGGAAGTTCCAATTTTACATAAAAACAGCTTTTAAAATACTGTCCTCGGAGTAATTATAAATGTAGATAAAACTCGGTCGGGAACCTGTCTCTCGCCATTAATCTTTCGCTACAGAAATTGAAAATCAAGGATGGCAGGTTGGGAAAAAAGTGAGGTTTTTCAGGATGAATTAATTAGCAAGACGGTAGCGCGAGGGTTGTGTTCGATTCAACTGTGGCCTTCTGAACCATTTGAATGTGAGATAGGTGACTTTTAACTTATTGGGCTTTGAAATACTTCGTGGATGACGCTGCACGTGGTATTTATTGCCTAGTCATTGCTAATGTCACCTAATCAATAATTTTGTAGGTACGTTCAAAAATAGTAGATTTTAGATTATATTGCTTCTAATAAAATTTTATAACATTAGTAATAATAAGCAAATATTAAAAATATGGGTAGGAATATGACCTATCTTTCAATTCAATATACATGAATATAAACTGTCACTAGTTCCCAAAATATTAAATTGATAAAATATCAACTTCGTATCACGAATTTTCTGTAATTTTCTAGTCCAAATAGTCTTATTTATATATTTTTTTTTTTGTACTTTTGTAATTTAATGAAAATCTGTTACTAAATAAATAACTGTTACTAGATAAATAAAATTGAAGTGTCTGTTTGTAAATCCAAAATAACAGATTTTCACTAAATGCAGTATACACGCTACCGATACTAAAAAACCAAGTTTTAAAAATTTTCTCTGTCTGTCCGTCTGCCTGTCTGTTTGTCCCGGGTAATCTCTTAAACGGCTGGAATGATTTTAGCGGGACTTTCACCCTGCTACCTGCCAGTAGCTGATGTTTCAAGGAGTAACTTAACCTACTTTTATTTGTTAAAAATATTAGGGTTCCACGACTATAAGGATGAAACTAAATCTACACGAGTGAAACCGCAAGACACAGCTAGTTTTTAATATAAATGTCATAAATTATCAGTAAACGTAATCATTATAGACAAATCCCTAAAATAGAATGCAATTCAACATGGCTTCTAGCAACAGTTTTTAATACAATAGCAAAATATTCTTAGCGAAGCAGACAAATGCCCCGTATATTTTATTGTCCGTCAGGTAGATGGGAGAATGGATGTGGTGCGTTATCAATACGTGTTTCGGGCGAACGTTCATCAATCAAGGAACCGCCGAACTCGTTACTGAGTTACGGAATGAGTCCGTTCAATATGTTTGCACCAACTCTTCCGATCATTCACTTTCGCTTCGGAGGGTTAGAGGAAGAATCTATGCAGTAGTGTATTCTAAAAGTTTCCTTTTTTTAATTTTTATTGGTGACTTACATTGATTGTTAGTATTATAACTTTTATATTAACTTTTTTTTATTGTGTGCAAGTTTTGCGTTCCTGCCTGGTGATTAAGGCTTCATGGAGGGAAAGAGTAGGATTGTAGTCACTGTGCTAGAAATAGTTGTCATTATTCAGCATTCATAGGCTGCAGTAGGCGCTGTAGAGTAGCACACTACAGATTTCCTTGCTTTAAATATTACTGCGACATGTCGCTATTCACCGCGACATACCAACCTTTTGTTGAGTAAGCGCAGTTAGTTTATAAATTAGCGTAACAATAGTAATATCCTTTAATACCCTTTTAGACGTAGCCTTAGTAGTTAAAAAAAAAGGAAGCGAACAGGAAGCATGCAATATAAAAACTAATTCAAATATCAAATATGAAAGTAATATTCTTCTGTGGTATCTGAAATATTTTTGTGTCAGTATAATTCATGAAATAATATTTATTTTCCAAAATCAAATCAAATCAAAAAGTTTTATTCAACATAAGGGACACTTGGAACACTTATAGAACGTCATTTCTCATACGCTAACATAGGTTAATTTACTACCGTTTCCAAATGTAAGCCTGTCAGGATAAGAAACGGCGAAACAAATTCCCCGGTTTTTTTACATGTAAGATATTACACTATCTTTTACACTAGCTTAAAATTGTATTCTTATTTATGTTCATTATTATTTACTTCTCACTATACACGAATACTGACAAAAGCAATTTAATCATAGTATTGAGTACATTCAAGCAATAGGCAGCAGGAAGTTAATCAAGGCTGTTGCCTGACAGACTGACTAGGCGACATCAAATTAAATGGGTCAGGTCGAGGCGGGACCAACAGGCAACTTCAATTGCTTTAAATTAAGCAAATACTCAAGTCCTTGTTCAGTTCGTTTTATTAGCTGGAGACTGCTTCAGTTTAGTTTGCTTCAACTGATTTTGTATGAAAAAGTTTTACCTTCAGAGCCTTCAGAATTATGATATAGTTTTATGAAGATACATTGAAAACGACGACACTATTCAATATGGACAAAGCGAAAGAAATAGAAGGTAGGGGATCATATACCCATTACAAAACATAGTTTAAACGAAGACTAACGCTATGTCTATCCCTTTTTAAATGCATATCACTGAAAGAGATGGAGTTACTATTAAACTAAGGATTATTTTAGCCTATGCTTTGTCATAAGGGGGATAGAGATCATATGCCGTTTTAATTGGTCCTTACTCCACCATTGGATTCGAAATAAAAAAAAACGCCTCGATTATTAATATATAGTATTGAGCTGGAAATGCTCCTCGATAAAAGTTAAGCATAAAACAAACGTCACATTGGGACGATGGTCAGCAAAAACAAGTTGCACGCATGGTTTTCATATATATACATTTTTAATTATTTATCTATCCTAATTTGAGAACACGGCAGTAGATCTTATCTTATCTTAGTTGTGGCAATATTGGGTCCAGCTACCCGGAAACACGTACGTCGACCCTTGGGATCTTTTGTGCCGCCCTTGCCCTTATGTTCTTCGTACCTGCCTCCTCAAATACTCCCTGAACAAGCCGGCAGATCTTTCCCATGGGGAAGAGCTTGTAGTCTTCTGGTTTTGGATATGCCTTACCCAGTTGGTTTATTCACCATCTGGGCAATGCGTCACGGCTGTAGATAAATATTATTAAATCAATCACAATGTCTTTGATACACTGTGACAGCAAATTTAATAGTTATTTGTTATACAAGAGTGCAAAGTTGCTTTTTAACCGCGTGTTCAATTTTGATGACCAAGCAAGCGAAGGATTCTAAAATTGAATCACGAGCGTTAGCGAGGGAATCAAAAGAGCACGAGGTGAAAAATCTTTGCACTCGAGTGCAACACGTAACTTTTCATTCCACCTCAGCGAGGAAATGACTAAATGCAAAAAAAAAAAGTTTACAATCACAAGATTAATACCTAAACTGAAATAAAAGTGTACCTACACTTTTATTTCAGTTTAGGTATTAATTACTACATAATGACAGGTAAGTATTACAGAATAATCTTTTTAATTCACAAACTTAGTGCACACGATGTTCTAAATTCAATTTACTTTATCCTCTAGAGAATAAAAACGGCTTTTCCACTCAGATATTGAAGATTAAAAATACTCTTTCCGAGATGGTGGGATGAAAAAACTATTTACTTAGTTTTTTGTTCTTGCCTGCTAAGGAGACCTACCTCTGTATAAGAAGGTGTGAAACTTATGGAAATTCCATAAGATGAGACATAGTATTATTCCCTAATAATAGAGTGAAGTTTTGACAATATTACCGAGTCTCCTTGTCATCGAACTCGAGGTGTTTTGGAATTCAAAGTATTCGTCTCATTAATTATTCCTTTGAAGGGAGCGATGCGTGCTGGCGTGCCCCACTTCTTATAAATTTATGATACCAATATAAATACTTGAGCTAACTTGTGCACCATCATAGCTCTAGGATCTCTTGGGATAATATAAAGCAATTTATGTACTTTCAAGGTGTAATGCTTATGCGGGTAAACTTTGTTGATTAATTTGCTACGTTAATTTACTTAATATTTTTCTCATAACAACAACTGTTGGAGCATTATTGGAGATCAATGTTTTCTTAAAATAATTTAATCAAAATGTACTTTATTACTCTTATGAATGTTAAGTCACTGTCATTTAGGTAATGATTTTCAAATGAATCTCTTACGTAGTACTGTAGTAGTAGTAGTACTGAATTTCCTATTCAAAACAAACAATGCAAACCGATCGATTGTGCGTTTAAATTCGGACACCGATAGCTAAGGAAGACTGGTTCTGGAGTAGCTACATAAGCTGCTTTGGTTAGCTCGAATGATCATTGCAACCGTATTGTCCTGGCTGCAATAGGCACAGCATTTCAATAGGACCGGCCTCGCAAAGCCGACAGATTTGCCAGTTAACTGTTTAGCGAACATGCAATATCGACACCGTTCGCACTTTGCATAGGGTTGTATGCGACATTACCAATTAATCCTTTTGTTTCGTTGATTTTGCTTTCTTAAGTATAATACGGTGCGTTTTGTATTGGACCACAACATTAAATAGTTGAAAGTACATTCCTAAACGTTTATTCCAGAAAGATAATTAAGGAAGACTTGAAAGTTGATAAGTACTACTTGATACCCTCTCAGTAAATACCCAAGTGTATTTTAGTTCCAACCAAACTCTCAACGTGGTGAGAAATAAAGCTCAATACATTTGCGGAAAGATAAAAATGGAATAGAAACATAATTCAAAGAATGGTAAATAGGCGGCAACCCAAAGGGTATTCCATATTAATTAACGTCGGTTCCGAAGGCGACGAAGACAAATGTTGGAACCTCTCGTAATGTATTTTTCCGGACCCTTCCCGGATAAAACAAATGATAATCGGGAAAGAATGAAGTCAACATTAATGAGTTCTAATTAATTATAGTGGTTACGTACGTATAATGTTTAGGGTGATGTGATTATGTTGTTCATTGGTTCAATCAATGTGAAATTGGGTGGACTTTTTGCTTTTTACTATATTGGTGTTTGGTTTGTATTCAGTATTCACGTCAGACACTCTAAAAAGGGACTTTAAATTTTGTAATTATTTTGCCTTAAGACTTTGTATCCCATATTTCTTAAAGAAATAAATATAAATATGTTATCACCTTTACTCGGAAGAAAATATTGCTGTCTAGATTTTGTCGGGCGTGGTTTTTCGATTATTTAAGTTATATAGTTTATTGAGCTGCGTGACGGGAGGTTGTCTGAACTTCAATTTTAGAGTCATTTTTGAATCGTCGAAAGGCTGAAATAAATGACTAATTAGATGAAAAGTTGGGTTGTTAAAAGCTAGAATAATGTAAAAAAATTATAATTTATAATATTGAGGGAAAAGCACAGATTAAATAAGCAAATACATTTAACAGAAACGACTTTATGATGAGTCGTGTTTGTCATTTTAAATTCGTATCTAATCAGTTTACAGCGGACTGTCTGTGGTGAAGTGATGGATAGCCGCGGAGGATGATACTGACGCTTCGGAGAATACCTTATTGTGAACCATTTCTTATCCGACTTACTCGAACTTAACCCAAACGGCTGAAGTATTAGCGATAAAAGGAATCTGCGGTGGATTAGACAGATTTGTGAATCAATCTTCGGATTGTTTTGTTTGCGGAAGTATTTTGTTTGTACGCAGCTACATACTTATCGGCAGTGATTGATATTGATGCAATCGATTTGAAAAAGTGAAAAAATAATTGTGAATACTTTTCTTCTTCAAATAAACGTTTTGGTACAATTTTAATTGATTGATATTGAACTTAAAGTACCAAATAAATTTTATTATAATAAAATATTTTTATGGATCGCTTAGTTGGTCCCATATAAATTAGAAAAAGTAAAAAATAACTTAAATAAATTATTTATGTCATTATTCACTGTATGTTACGGTAAGAGAATTGCGTCATTGGTCTAGTGGTCTCAAACGTTTCTACATACGAAGTCCTGGGTTCGATCCCGCGTCGGGCAAAGTGAAACTGAGTTTTTCTATTTACAATTTTCCAGTAGCAGTTCAGAATCTTTATTGGTGCTCGCTTAAGGGTTACAGGCTTGCCCCCTATTACATGGGACTCTAACATAACCGGCGAAATGTCACCCACATTAAATTAACTAAATTATAACTCTGCTTACCCCTTCAGGGAAAACACAAGTGAGCAATGTATGTAAGTACTTACTAAAGGTCTCGGGGCCTACCATCATCGGTTTAAGCAGAGTGTACTAAGAACTTCTTAGCTTTGACATTTCAGTTTGGTACCGTAAAATTAAACGATTGTCTACTTAAACGATTATAGTTGACCCCTTGAAGGCATGCAAAATTTATTTCATCTAATTGATATCGCCTTCATCTTAGTGGCGCCTTTTACATGAGACGGAGCAAAATTTCAAATCGTACTTGTTCCCAGTTAATTAAAGCAGGCGTGCTTCTTAAAATCTATACATTACTTAAGTTGAAGTTTCTGTTTGTAATTCCAAATTAACAGCTTTTCACTTAAATGCATATGAAATTATATGCGGTACTCACATAAAAAAGCTGATTTTTTCTCTCTCTGTCTGTCTGACTTTCTGCCTCTATGTTTGTTCCGGCTAATCTCAGATAGCTAATGCTACAAGCAGTAACTTGAGCTACTTATATTTACAAAAAAATACGTTGCCGCGGACCTCCTATGAAATTAAATCTACGCGGCTGAAACCGCGGGGCACATTTAGTTTGTACTACAATTCTAACGTCATTTGTTTATTTTTACTTGACAAAATGAACCTATCTTAAAAAAATATACACAGAATGAATTCATAAACCCAACAATTAGTTAGAATAAAAATTAACATACGAGAGCAATAAAAACAGAAATCCCGGCCCGCTCTACTTACATTTTGTATATTTTTATTCAAAATAACCACAGAAGTGGCGAAATTCCCACACGTACAGTGAAAAAACACAATTTGTGTCATCCTAAGTCCTAGTCGTTAATTTCTTAATTACAGTTTCAAAATAAAAGCGTGTTTTTGTTCGGCGCCGTCCTTTCCGCAGAAGCCCCGGCATAATTCCGTCCGGAAGGTTAATGGAAGAAAAAATACGCTGTACAAATTTGCATAACGTTTTTCTCTGTCTCCTACCCAAAATTAAGTCGTCTGCTCCTGCATTCACGGCTTTGTTTAAATTACTGAAGTGAATTTCGTGATTCACTTGTAATATTCAATTTTATGTTTGCTCCTCGCTGTTTTTACTTCATTTCGCGCTCTACATTCTTTGCATTAATATTTTTTACTGTACAGATGGCGGCAGAATTATCCCTCTGTTTTTATACTCATTATTTAACGTTATTTGTAGTATTTGTACCGCTCTGTCTATTTTAAGAGAGCTTTGTTTAAGATTCGGGACAGACGAGGCTGTTTTCATTCATTAATTATTTAGTAGGTTGGTACTTAGTATTCCTGTACTTTACCTACCTATATCTTACAAACAAATTAAATTACGAATATATTTACTTACTCAATTATCTTCTCTCTTTCCTTCGTAGAAGGTTAAGAACCTCGAAGCGATAGGTGAGGTGTCAAAACACCCACTTTACACCGAAAATGACAGGTGCAAACGTGACAGATTGTGTTTCCATCACCGTCACCATACATACGTCTTCAAATTGCGGATTAATATGCAGGTTTCTTCACGTTGTTTTCCTTCACGGATCTCACCACTAAAGTTCGTGTGTGAATTGCATTGAAGGTCTTAAGAAAACGAATGATTTAAACTTGCGTCGCTTGTGTAGCAGGTGACTACTCAAACAACTTGGCCATTCTACAATAGTACATTTTGATTAGGTTCCATATTCGAACGGCAGTCTGTTTTAATATTTTTTATTTGCGTATTTATTGGTTGCATGGACCCACAATGTGTTCCTAAATGTATTTGTTTTCAGGTGGGTTTCCTATTTGTATTGTGTTGGGCGGCCGTGTTTGTCAAATTATATATGCCACCGTATGGGTATAGGGTAAGGTGAAAAATGTGTAAGAGTGATAAACGCTCAAGAAAGTTATGATAAAATAATACGACGACATGTCTATTATACAGAGTCCAGACTTTTTAGGCGAAAATGTTGGCACATATTATTAAAAAATCAAATCAAAAAACTCTTTACATGTTTTTTTTTCATTTTGATGTATTAAAGTCTATAGAATTTCATTTTACAACAAAAATAAGCATAATCTTACGTTCCACATACAACGGGAAAAACCGCAGATCAGAAATCTCATATAATAAACTTCTTCGTTCAAAATAACTATACAGTAACTTGAAGATGTTGATAATATAGCTAAGCGGGTGTCAGAGGAAGTTATCGATATAGCCTGCGGAGTTGAAACTGGCATAGGTCCGATGGGAAATCTGCAATCTTGGCCTGAGTCTAACAAAGTTTTCAACTAAAATTCTATTGTGCTCTGTGTCGTGGGGAAACCACTTGATTAGTACTAGGAAGTTGATGCAAATTTACTGGATTTAGTTTATTCTTGGACCTTGATGAGTATTTGCAACTTATTCTTATAATTGTTTGGGTATTTGCTAATCGGGAATGTCCGAATGACGCATTAGTATGTACGTATTTTTTTATTGATAGTGTGTAATACACCACAGCTAGCTCTTATAAATAAATAACAAAAATATTATAGAATATTTCGCATTTCAGTATTATATTATAAGTTATTTTAGAGCTACATAGTTTTCAGGCATATTTAATGTAATAATAGTTTTATTGCGTTAGTTGTGCCCGGTGGTTTACCCGCGAACACTCAATGTCAATTAGTTTATTTTTACATTTTTGCACGGAACCATTATTTTATTGCTTACATAGTTGTTATTCTTTGTAAAGTCAGCCAGAACAAATAGACTGACATTAAAAAAATACGTTTGAATAATAACAAAATGGTTGATTATTAAATGCCAGTGATAGTCAAATATTTAATGAACACATAAAAGTTCTTCAACACATTAAAGTTTATTAATATTAATTACGCCTTTTATTCGATTTAATAACAAACCGATTGATTATTATTCACCAAAACTAATGAGCGTTAGTTAAAAATCCATTAGTAGGTGTCTATTTAGATGTTTCCAACAAGTTATTATTTTAATTCCATAATCAATATATCATCGCAATCATATAATTACAGAAAGTATTATGAATAAATTATTTATCTAGGTCACACTAAAATCTATATCTATACATACAGATAAATAAAATTGAAGTGTATGTTTGTAATTCCAAAATAACAGCTTTTCACTAAATGCATATGAAAGTATACACGCTACTGACACAACAAAACCAAGTTTAAAAAATTTTCTCTGTCTGTCTGTTTGTACCGGGTAATCTCTGAAATGGTTGGACGGATTTTAACGGGACTTTCACTGACGGATAGCTAATGTTACAAGGAGTAACTTAGGCTACTTAGATATTTAAAAAGCATTTAGGGAACCGCGGGCAACCATGAAATTAAAGTCTACGCGGGTGAAACCACGGGGCACAGCTAGTAGTTATAATATTTTTTATAACACATTCATGATTGTAAAATGAATGATCACGTGATCATAATATTATATTAATAATAATGATTATAAATCAATTAATGTGTGTCATTCATGCACACCCATTAGCGGATTGTTCTTAGTTTTTTGCTTTCAATCATAAAGAAACCGTTATTTTCTCGCAGGTAAATAAAGATGAGTTCGTTCGGTTGTGATTATTTATGATATAATTGCCCCTTTACAAGCTTAGTATTGGTGTGATTTTAAACAGTTCGAACAGTTTTAATGACGACACGAATTGCTTTGAAAATATTCAAGACTGACTTCCGTCAGTGATTTCACCCGCGTCTTAATACGGATCAACAGTTAAATTCACTTTACAACATAGATTATGTTACTTATTTATTTTATTTATTTATTTTTAAGGCTACCAACATAGAGAACACCAATACATTAGTTTGAGTACATGATAGATGTAACATATGTAAGTGCCACTACAATTATAGGTAGCAACAGCATGCAGTAAAATAACAGAGACAATGTATTTTGTATAGAAGACAATCAATACACCTATATCTATACAGAGAAATAAAAATGAAGTGTCTGTTTGTGATTCCCAAATAGTAGCTTTTCACTAAATGCATATGAAAGTATACACGGCATTAATACTGAAAAACCAATTTTTATTTTTGTCTATCCATACGTCTGTCAGTCTGTTTGTCCGGCTAATCTCCTGGTCCGTTTTTAACGGGAATGTTTCAAAGAGTAACTTGGGCTATTTTTTTTGAAAACATCACTGTTCCGCGGGTACCCCATAAAATTAACTCCACGCGGGTAAAACTGCGAGGCACAGCTATTTAAAAATAAAAATATAAGAATTTTTTACATCATTCCAGTACTTTTAGAATTTATTCATAACAAAAAAGGATTTTATAATAATAAAACAAATATTAGGAATCTTTGTGAGTCAGAAGAAAAATATTCAAACTAATTTAAATGTCAAAATACAACAAAAAAGTGCATTTTAACGACCAATGATTCATCTATCTCGTTATGTAGAGTACATGATGTCATATAACTTTATATAATAGAGAGGTCCGGTTCATGTCTTATCTATAAAACTAAAATAAGGTACCTATCTATTCGAATCTGCAGGCTATAAACGTGCCCAACAGCAAGAGTGTCACCCATTGACTACCTTATACATAATGGAATCACTGTATCGACGAAACGGTTCTAGTAATAACCATAACAATATCGTAGTGATTTGGTCAAAAGCGTCCTATTGAGTAAAAGTTCTATCAAACTACGATTTTGGATCGCATTGGGTAAAGATTTCGATCTGATTCTGAGTCTGATTTTAATCGTTCAACGATATTTCGATTGTTTTACGTGAATCGGTAAAGAAAGGGTCAACTACTTTGCACCAGTAACAATATTTTTTATATTGAATTAAAGATATTAATCATATTTTTTTGTAATTTTTTTGATCATTTATTTGTCCTGTTGTCGTGATTGAAGTCAGTAAATATTTATCTATATCTATACAGATAAATTAAATTGAAGTGTCTGTTTGTAATTCCAAAATAACAGCTTTTCACTAAATGCATATGAAAGTATACATGCTACTGACACTAAAAAACCAAGTTTTAAAAATTTTCTCTGTCTGTCTGTCTGTCTGTCTGTTTGTTCCGGGTAATCTCTGAAGCGGCTGGGCGGATTTTAACGGGACTTTCACTGGTAGGTAGCTGGAGTTTCAAGTAGTAACTAAGGCTACTTTTATTTATTAAAAATAATAGGGATCTGTGACAATAAGGATGAAACTAAATCTACGCGGGTGAAACCGCGGGGCCCAGCTAGTTATTTAATAATTTCATAGTCCATACCCTCCGTATTGGCGACTCTAATCTCCCCAGCAACATGGGAACACTCCGAAATTTCATTCTTATAATACATATAGATATATGTACTTAATATTTATAAAGTAATAAAAAGCTATTACAGAAAATGTCGCATCGAAGAGGTCCTCATATCTTCATAAGAGTTGGAGATACATAATTAAACAGAGAGGTTTTGCATAGCGTTTTGAAAAGTTACTCATAGAAACGGGTAAATTTACCAACTCGCTTTCCTGTTCTGAAAACTCAGCTTTACAGCTACCGTCCCGTTGGTACGATACTCGTAGCTGTCGAGATTCGATCGTTCAAATCAAATGTTCCCCAGACGGTGTACGAGTATAAGCTGCGAAGCAATTTGCTGTACTGTACAAAAATATACTATATAATCTGCAGTATGTTTTTAGCGATACAGAAATTCATTTCTGAATATTTTAGTTTTGTTATTCTGCTAAAAGAGTTTAAACTTATCAGAAGTTGTTTAAAATGGGTGTTTGTTATACACACATATTAAATTCCTCATCACTTTCTACGTTTCATTGCCTGCATTAAGTTAAGGTTTGGGTTCTTTGTAGGGATTTTATTTATCTACTAAACAATACCTTATTGATTGCTTTGTTTCAAAATTGCGTGCAACGCTCCGTCCACCGTTGTGTCCACGGCTCGGAACTATCATAATAATATTATAAGGAATACAATCTATAGTTAACAGTGTTTACACAGAGCTTCCACTCATCCTGAAGAGGAGACCTTATTCACCGCAGGAACATTACAATAATGTAAGGTAGCATCATTTGACTACGATCTTCTTTAAGGTGGTGGAAAAGTTAAGCAAATAAGGCTAATAATTGGAAATACCGTTTTATGCCTTGCATCTATTGAATGTTGGGATTTTAAAACCAACATCTAACAAAGCATACAAATATTAAAGTATTAATCAGTTGCCTCAGGGGTTTACTTAAATTATTCAAATTGAGTAAGATGTCGAAAACACAGATTTATATCAATATCTCAATAAATTATTCAAATTTAAATGATGGTTTGATATTGTTGAAAAACTAGATCACCAGACCTATAAGGAAGAACAGATTTAAATTAAAAATTTATTCAGGGAGTGTCAAATATTAAAATTGGCGATAAACATTATCATATTTGGTACTTAGGAAGTTGTTTAAAGCTAAACTAGATTTTTAACGCTATTAGATAATGACGCGAGCAATGTCTTAATAAATCAGATGCTAGATCTAAATTTACAAATTTTAAATGGTGTCCTCATTTTGCTTTTGGAACATGTTTTTTGCACCACGAGGAAAAAAAAACGTACCAGCGTAGTTACAATTAAAAAAGATTTTTTTCCTAGAAAACGTAAACCTATTATCACATAGTACGTACCACAAGGACTGGCAGAAATCAAAACCAAGAACAGCCGGGTCATTCACTAAGATTTCTCAGTGTCGAAATCGACGACGAGCGTTGGTTTCAATCATAGGAAATTGATACATAAAACATTATGGATAAGGTTCAATTTCGTGTCTTTAAAACCGACACGTGACGAAGAGTGCCACGCTGAGAAGCCGTAGTGAATAACGTGGCAGAAGATACTTTTGCCATCTAAAGCCATCTCACTCACACATACATATGGCCAGATTAAATAAAATACACAATAAGTACCTAATATTGATGTAACATAATTTAAGGGTTTAAGGGCTTAATTCATCCAAGTCTCAAGGGTGTTCCTAAGATGTGATATAGGATACAATATTCTTAATTCGTTGTGAAATTGGCGTGAAACTAGATAGGTTACCTACTTTGTACGAGAATTTATGACTTCAATTACGCGGAATACGAAGAAAAAAGTTTTCATTCTCGTAATAAGATTTACTGCGGACGACAGTTTTAAAGGTGGCTGTGTCTGAGCCTAGTTATAATAACCTCGCTTTATGTAAGAAATTAATCAAAACAAGGCTAATATGATTTTCTTATACTCACGGAATAAACTAAAGCTTTGTTTCATATTATTATAAGCTAGCTGTGCCCCGCGGTTTCACCCGCGTAGATTTAGTTTCATCCTTATTGTCTCGGAACCCTAATATGTTTAATAAATAAAAGTAGCCTAAGTTACTCCTTGAAACATCAGCTACCTGCCAGTGGAAGTCCCGTTAAAATTGGTCCAGCTGTTTCAGAGATTACCCGGAACAAACAGACAGACAGACAGAGAAAATTTTTAAAACTTGGGTTTTCAGTGTCAGTAGCGTGTATAACTTCATATGCATTTAGTAAAAACCTGGTATTTTGGAATTACAAACAGACACTTCAATTTTATTTATCTGTATGTATAGATAGAAAAGGTTTGGATTTCGTGTTTTTATTTTTAAGTATATGTATTAATCGAATAAGCTGGAACGATTCTTTTTTTGGTGAATAGGCGATTCTGGCAGAGTGTGATATGATTTGAAACTGTCCCAGTAACTATATATTATGAGACTAGCTGTGTCTGGCGGTTCCACCCGTGTAGAATTAATTACATGGGTGGCTTTATTTTGCGGACATTTAAAAACTTTTTTTTATACTTTCATAGCCATTTAGTAAAAAGCTGTTAATTTGCAATTTCAAACACACTTTAATTATATTTATCTGTATAGATTACTATCAGTATTTTTTCGGAATATTGCAATTTATTTATGTAATAAATATTAGCTAAAAATCTGGTTTCCAGATCCTATTTCGTGCTTTATCTTGAGAAAAACAGTCCATTAAAGTAATCAATTTTATTAATTTTTACCAAATATCAACCTTAAATTACATCATTATTTTGTTTATTTAAAGTCGTTAATTTAATCTATACAGATAAATAAAATTGAAGTGTCTGTTTGTAATTCCAAAATAACAGCTTTTCACTAAATGCATATGAAAGTATACACGCTACTGACACTGAAAAACCAAGATTAAATTTTCTCTGTCTGTCTGTCTATCCGTCTGTCTGTCTGTCTGTCTGTCTGTTTGTTCCGGGTAATCTCTGAAACGGCTAGACCGATTTTAACGGAACTTTCACTGGCAGGTAGCTGATGTTTCAAGGAGTAACTTAGGCTTCTTTTATTTAAAAAAACATTAGGGTTCCGCGGGACACACAAGAAATTAACTCTACGCGGGTGAAATCGCGGGGCACAGCTAGTTATAAATACGAATATTTATTTGTTACAGAATGACGTGCTTGCTTATAAGAATGAGTAACCGAAAAAATGGTGTTCATCTCTTAAAATCAACACCGTTTAATATGCCACTAAATTAATAGCTACGGGAAATAATTAAGTAGTCATGTGACAACTTTAATCGTTATGGCAATAATTAATCAAATGTTTACTTTATTTGTCTTTGACATTAATCTATATTCTTGCAATAAATCAAACCAAATTAATGCGAATCTCGTTTCAACATAACTCCCCCTACAGGCACAATTAGAGAACTTTATTAACATAACCCAAGACATTATTTGTTTGTCATTGAAATGCAACGATCATAATTTTATTTACATTCAACCATTATTACAAGGAGTGCTATACTAAATAATGTAATAAAATAAAAATTAAATCAATGTATTGAAAAAATTAAAAACAAAAAATTCCAAAATCAATCAGAGGATATATAAAAATTTTCTTCTTTTCACTCCTTTTGAATACAATTTGTGCTCATGTTTATAGTAGGTGTTTTCAACGCAACATAGTATTTGATTGAACGATCGAATTACGGCCGTTTTCAATAACCTTTCAAAGTTTACAGATGGATTGCTATCCCCAGTTATCTATCATATTTAATCTATCCATGCCTTCAATTTTATAATAATGTTAGCGATAGGTTATAGGGATAAAAGTATGTTCAAATTATACATTTGTTTATCTTTAGTTACCCAAATGACAGATGGATGGAATTGACTTACTTTTGAAGTTGGTGTTTGATACCGAGTTTGATGCTACATTTGACACCAACTTCAAAAGTAAGATATTTTATAAAAATTAAAAATCTTTCAATTTCAAAAGAATCACGTATTCGGTTAACAAACATAAAAAAAAGAAAAAACATACAGTCGAATTGATAACCTCCTCTTTTTGTGAAGTCGGTTAAAACGGCCGGTAATCTAAATAACTGAGAACCCCAGTTCTTCTTACTTAATTCAGCATCATGATACAAATATTACGATAAACATTAAACATAGACCACTTATTCACCAAAGTTCATCAGGTGCCAATGTGACTAATAGTGAGTCCATCGACGTCACCGACATTGATCCATACCTCCTTGAATTTCCACTCAGACATAATACCACTCAGATACAAGTTTGGTGATTTGTAATTTTAACTCCTTAACTATTTAAGTAGGCGTCGAACTACATCTTTACAAACAAAATAGAAGGCTGTTAAAATTTTAGATGGAATTAGTTTTGAGGACGTTTCAATATTAGACCGTAAGTAACTCATTCAATGTTCACCAATAGGATTATGGCACAAGAGGGTTGGTCAGTAAAACATTTACGTCTTCATTTTGCGGGCCGGGCCAGTATTATTCTTAGAACGGTAGGTCGAATTGAAAAATCCCTTTGTGTCTGCCCTCCCCAGCTGTTCCCACCGTTTTAAAATATGCTATTTATAACAGCTGTGTATTGATAACATAGGAAGGCTAAAGAACAACTTAAAAAACACAAGTACCATATTATTACGTATATTGTATGTGTAAATTGATTTCCTTCTACATACTTTGCTAGTTAGGTACATACTCGTACAAGTGAAGCTTATATACGTATAGAGCGGGAATATCATACATTGTATCAGGTATTTACTTACTGCATAACCAATTGAACTCTACTTATTTCAAATAAACATAGGTACAGGAGTCGACACGAGTTAAGAGCTCTCTGCAAAAATAGTGGGGGTAACAGCGCAAGTATTTTAATCACTTCGTGCTATACAGACAAACAGAGAAAGACGCATAAAATGATTACGGCGTATCCAAAGTCAGCGCATCATATTTTTTGGCCAAAATATCTTGATATCGAATAATTATTGTTACCCACGGTGCCATGTTATCTATTGAGATAGTCCATAAAATAAAAAAAGCGTTACCTATTTGACAAAAGCTGAGGAGGTGGTAATAAAATCATGGACGAAAGGCAAAAAGCCTACTGGTGGCAGGCTGACTTTTCCACCAAGCGAAGTGTAGCCTGAATAATATCTTGCCGCTTAGACATATAAAAATGTACTAAATCTATGGAGAAACAATGAAACATTGAGACGAGAATTCGACCTTGAACATTGAACCAAGAAATGTAATCTCTAAATGGAAGTACTCATTTAGTAAACTCCCAAATTAAGCCCGATCTTTACGCTTATGTAATTATTGCCTCGCGAGCATCCATTACTACGTTTGTGGACTAAGAGACCGCCTCGGGCAGTTGTCCCAACTGCCTTAAGCAGTTGTTCACAAATTAGTAGAGCTTGTACTGCCGCGTTATTCTGTAAGGTTTCTCAGCGTCACACGCGACGCCGAGTGCCATACATACATATATATGCTCACGCCTGCATTGGTGAGTATATGCAGGTTTCCTCACGATGTTTTCCTTCACCATACTGCACGTGGTGTGATATCACTGCACATAAGTTTTTAGAAAAACTTATGTGCAGAACAGGGAGCAGGGAAGCAGGGATTTGAACTTGCGTAGCAGGCGTCTGCTCAATCCCCACACCACGGTTCAACGTCGAGTGTCGGTTACAAATACGAAATTTATTTTTATTGTTTATGAATCAATTTCCTATTATTGAAACTTGAGTTTGACGCTGAACCTTACAGAATAACGTGGCTGGAGATAACAAGGATGTGGCAACAACACAACCTTGACATTCGACTCGCATTATATAAGTATTAAAGCATTTTAATCATCTACTTTCCTATTAAAAACTAGCTTTTACGATCGGTCGTCTCTTGAACCTGATCCTATGACTGTATAACGACATTAAATTTGGTAATTCACGAGACCTGATTGGCATTCTTCCAGCAATCTTATCAATTAAATGACACATTTTTATTGAAAAACACTACCTATTAGTTTTTGATCGACGTATTTGGAATGCGGTCAGATTTTTGTCAGGTGCTATTGATCAAGATTAAAAGGACATTTTATAAACCAAGAGTAATATAAAGAGACCTAGTTAATCAAATCATACTTCCATGAGCTCACGATTATATCCCCGCAGCGGAAGGTTTAATTCCCATGTAACGGGGGCGAGCCTGCACAATTCCTGACTCTGGGTTGAAGCTGGGAAAACACAGATGGAAAAGTTCTATAACACTTTTTTTCCCGATCCGGAGACGAACCCGACCTTGAACAAAATCATTCGATTTTCTTATTAGGCACTGAAATGGTTATTTATTGAGAAGTCGCCGTCATAAGTAAATATATTATATCATGAAAACATAGCGCCATCTAGACGCAAAGTAAGCTAAGTTTCCAAGGGTTGCAGATATCGGATTCCTATTTAAGGGTTTTTATTGTATATCGAGGTTGAGTGCTGTAAGTGCTACTATGGGTCTATATGCAAAGACTTATGTAAAAGCTGATCAAAGCCAGAAAATATTTTGACACCAGTCACACTACAGGAAGCCAACAATTATCCCGTACGGTTGTAGGATCTGTGGAACAGGATGTCGCGTTAATTGGATATGTCAGATGCCACTGCCTTCACGCCTCGAGATAGTTTCCTAGAGTTGTGCTTATAAGACATTAATTATTTGAACCTCGTCTGTCACAAAGCGCTAAAGGATTTAAATCGGTTGCTTCTACCAATGTAGCCTTATTTATGTATAATCTAGTTGGAATATCACACTTACTGGCACATCTGATATCAAAATTATTCCCCACAAAATATTGCGCTACGTTAGTACTCGACTCACGGTTTCTTATACCATCATCCATATATGTTAAAATAGCGGTTTCACCTGCGAATTAACAGTAAAAACTAGGTAACTTGGTGCTACCTTTTTTTAAATTAAAAAGAGCCTAAGTTACTCCTTGTTGCATTTATTATGTCAGTACCACAGGTAATATATAATTATAATTTCAAATGAATTTAGTGAAAAACAGTTAATTAGGAATTACAAACAGATCTTTAATCACTTTAATTTTAATAATGTGTGCAGATGTAGATAAAAAGCCAACAAAACGTCGAAAGTCATTAACAGACGCCCATCATTCTTGTTACGGCGTATAAAGTAAACCGAATGTTACTAAACGCTGAAGCAATATTTCAGGGTGCATATCTCTTAAAAGATCCTACTGATATACCTAAAAGTAATTCCGCTTAAGAGTTGTGACTGACAAGATTGATTGATGGAGGTGCCACCGACAAATTCACTCGGTCTCTGAATGCGCAACTTGGGGGAAAATCTCGTGGACACAATTTTACTTTTGTCATTCCGATATTTTTAACGAAAATGGCAATTCTATTTTTAGAATATATGCCCACGTCTGTATTCCCCGAAATGGTAGGTATTAATAGACATATGTGTACTTCATAGTACACCCACATTTTGCTAGCTTAACTTTAAGTTCCATGTAGCCTATTACCATTAACCGGGCACCAATCCAGACTCCAAATGAAATAGTCTCTCTCGCCTTTACTTATCTCTTTGCACGACTCGGGATCAAACCCCGTGATCTGAAGTAGGACTTGCGACCACTAGTCAAACGAGTATTTTTAGAATTTAAAGTAAATGCTCAATATGTTCGGAGAAGCAATCGAACATTGTTCTGAATGTCAACGGATGTCGTGATGAACGCTTGGCATTCGAATATTAAACTCTTTGGAAATACCTAGCGTCTTGGGGAATTTTATAGTACCGAATCTTGCTGCACGCTTTTTGAAATTCTGCCAGAAAATATTTACGAAATATGCAATATTCGTATTAAACTAGGTCTTATATGAAATTGTAAAAAATATTGACTACACAATAGCACAATCAGAAAAGTTCTGTGATGTTTATTATTACAAAGTATTTTTTTAAAAGCGCAAAGGTTCAGGAAGAAAGGCCCAATCAAAAAATAAATTTCACAAAATATTAAGCACTTTGAAGATCCAAAAATATTCGTCCCATTTCTGATATTTTGTAAGTAACAAATATTCATTCCACATGGATTGAGGTCACGATCCCGGATGTACTGTTAAGTTTATTGTGAAAAGGAATTACTTGCTGATTTAATAAACTGATAAAATACCTTAGGTACCTAAATATAGGTTTATGTTTCTCCTTGATTCTTGTATTTCATTCCCTTTACAGATTTACTCAAGGCGTATATCATTAACAAGCATTGTAGAGATAAAGGATGTAATATAATATTATTACTTTTCGAGATTGATTTTTATGTAGAAATTGAAATAACATTGCTTGGAATACACTTAATTATAAAACGTTAAACGTTTTAGATTTGGAAAATCATTTTATAGGTATCATATTTTATTGAAATACTTTCTGATGCCACCAAAGTTGCCACTTTTTGCCGTTTTTTGCAATTGGAATTTTTGCCACCTGAACTGTCATGTGTATGTGTACACAGCTCAATTTTATAAGATAAGGTTCAATCTAACAGTAAAAGTTATTACGTCATCTGACAGTTGAATGATGCAGCAAATTGTTTGCCTATATGTTAGATATATATATATGATGTATGATGCATATAGAATAAAAACTCACCAATATTAGATCCTCAATTCAAAATAATCAAATGTAACTAGATATGTTATTAGAAAACATGTTCAAGGGGAATGACCATACAAGTACAAGCAATAACACAGGCGTTATTTATTTATCTATTGCTAGAAACCTATTAGCAACTAGTCGCATACATAGTGAGATATCTCCTAAATACAATCGTTTGTATGCACCTAATGTATTAATTTACATGCGATGCATTTCCACATTCCAGTGAATCAAGAAATCTTATAAAGTTCTTAGTATTATTGCGTAACTAAAATTGTTATTTAGTTTTCACGTAAGCTGTGTTAAATACTTCGCAGCTACTACTAAAGCAGGTCCCAATAACCAATTTTCATCACATGTTCTTGAATTAATCGGTAAATAAATACACCGACACAATATAATCCTATGATAAATATCTTTATTATGTGATAATATTCCGCACTAGCTTTTACCAGCAATTTTACGCACCCTATGTCCCCTATTGACGTCAATACTATTTAATACCAAATTTCAACATAATCGATTTAACTTCGTTAAGAGGTAAAAAAGACAGACAGAGAATTTTACTCATTTATAATATAAATAATAATATGGATAATGCAAATTAAATTATTCTTTAATTCATTAAAGGGCTTTATACCACACTCAGGCGTAAGTGTAGTAAGGAGAGAAAAATAATGCAGCAAATATAATAAAAACTAACATTTCTGCAAACAAAGCTTACGCTCCGATTCAAAGAATAAGATAACAAAAATCGAGCGATCAATTTAGAGATCCATTTTTATAAGGGCAATTTGAAGCGACAACGAATTCACGACCGATTCAAACCCGGACACGAATACCACAATCAGAAAAGCATTCAAGTCGTATTACAACGTGAGTTTTGTGCGTTAAAAACATAAATCACGAATTTATTTCGGCAACGCAGCCCGCCCTGACCACAGGACGTGCTTATCTCTTATTTGCAGCAAACGCAACGCGCTGTTGTGGCGTTTTCGGCATCATTCTGATAAATATAGAGCCTATAATTCTGGTTTGCTGATTGCCAAACTAAATCTAAACAGCTGAAGTACTGACAGATGCTGCAACTCGGTAATGTATCGCATAATCGACTTAATTCGCGGTTTTCACATATGATGGGACGTGTACACGAAATTATGCGGTTATGGTCGTATCGATTTCGATGAATTTATGATATTATCGATTATAAACTTTTTTTATACGTTTTTTATTTCCAACGGCTTCTGGTTTTACTGCTTTTGATTGTGATGTTTTCACCAAAATAAGGTCACAGGGCAATGACATTTTAGTGTTGTTATTTTTGGAACTTTGAGGGTGGGTTGCACGATACAGTAACGGAATAGCTGTTAAAGCAAAAGCAAATTGGCTAGCATCGAACCAAATTACGCTATTAATAGACGAGTTTTTCTTCCAGTGTAATTTTTTGTGTGTTAATAGTTATAACTTATATATTTAGCAAATAGTTTTAACCAGAACAAACAGTTAAAGTCACGGCGTGATCTAACAATTTAAATTAGTGCATTAAAATTTTTGTCTAACCAGTACTTTGACAATTTGTTATAGCTATAGTGCGTTGGTGCAACCCGTCCTAAGTGCCCAAAAGTTACAGTTGCCTTTGAAATTGATACTGTACGAAAATAAGACGAAAGTAATAAAATATTAAAGGAAGAGTTCGGTGCCAGTGTCCTTGATTGCATTTTATGCTGTTACATTATGCATTTGCAGTGACTTCAATTTGATTTTGAACTGCACCCGATTGCCTTGAATACTTTATGAGAATTTAATTAACTGACTTTTTAGATTATGTTGAGTTAGTATTCAGCGTACCTCATAGCTTGATTTTAAATTACAGTAGCCGAGTTTGTATACTTCAGTTACCAATTAGTTCGTTTTATTTCTATAGTTTTTTTTTCAAAAAAACTAATATCATATTTAAAATAACGATAACTAATCGTAGAGGATACGGGCAGCGTGGATTTCTTATCTTCAGAGAAACACATAATTTAAATATAAAACAGCATTTATTTTCTTAAACAAAATACAGTCTAGCGCAGTAAATATGGCAAAGATTCTATTCAACAATTTAAAGTCTTCTACAATAGGTTTTTAAATCACGCAGTCTCTAAAATAATCAGCAATGTCTGATTCAGTAAATTGAAAACAAATGAAATCAATGTTGTGCTCCAGCGACAAACCACAACATTAATGCCTCTACGCTACAAATAGTAATTATAAGCCGTGGCTTAAGGTAGTTTCTGTAAACATGGAACGCATCCATCAACGGAGCTTAATGGCTTATCCAAATCAATTAGAAACTCGAAGCCTGTGTTCAATATCAGATCGCATTAAGTATATTATGTATGTACACACCGCCTACAAAAAGTCCGCCCTAGGGAAATCTCCCTAATATTTGAGAAGGAAACATTGTGCATCTTACTGAAATTATAAATATGTACGCACTTTTGGAGGTTAAACTTTGTTTTACCGATATTAATATCTGAGAGATGAGAGAGTACATAATGAGACGTTTATAATATTTACATAAGAAAAAAATCCTTCTTAATAAAAATTACATAATTAATATAAGGCTCTTACTTCTACATATCGACGGCAATGCTGGTCTATAGCTAGTAATTAGTATATTTTTTTATTCAAAAATAAAAACTAAAATATATGAACATACATCTACGGATTATATTAATTCAATGTACAATCAATGCTTAATTTGAGAATAGAATACGTTCAGGGAATACAACAATCATTAGAGCTAACGTATAGAGAGAGTACACATTATTAGATTTACTAAAATATGGAGCATACTGAAAGTGTTTCATTAGCAGCGCCATTTCCCATGTATTTAATTACAAGATAAATTTGAAATAACATTATTAGAATAAGACACATTGCGAGTACCTCTGCAAAGCATTCAAGAGCTGCTGCAGTGTAAAATAACTTCTTACCCAAATATACATACGATAGGGTCTTCTGTCAAACGATGTTTTATTTAAATAATACTATAACTACAGTTAGCGATACAGTTAGTTTATTAAGCACCAGATTCCAGACCATCGAACATAATATCACACGCTTAGGCGCCAGACAGACCCATAATAGCTATTGAATATGCAACAGAGTTAATTATATTTCCACCTGCTTGTATAATTTTTACAATATTAGCTGGAAAATACACGTCAATAGACTTCTTGAGATCCGTAGTGAGTGTTTACATATTAATATTGCTTTTAATCTAGTTTTTTAAGCGTGATTAATATTATTAAATTTGATAACTGGATTTGTATATATTTTGGGTAATGCCTCAACTTAAGTGCTTTCAAAAATCGCGCCTCCCAAAAACGTTATCTTAACCAGGAGCATACGCTAGTGTTTCTGTTTTAGTTCAGGTAATATACTCGTACATGGAATAATATATACAAATACTATTTATGAATATACTAGCTGTGTCCCGCGGTTGCACCCGCGTAAATTTGGTTTCATACAAACATTAATTCCCTATTTTATCCCCTTGGGGATATAATTACTCAAAATCCTTTCTTAGCGGATGCCTACATCATAACATCAACCTGCATGCCAATTTTCAGCTTGATCCGTCCAGTGGTTTGGGCTGTGCATTGATAGATCACTATGTCAGTCAGTCAGTCACCTTTGAGTTATATATATTTAGATTATTCGTTTGGTAAAAGCCGAGAGGAAATCAGAAGTGTAGTTTTTTAAAGGAATCTAAACATACGTATGTAATCCCGTCATACATCAGATTGTGTATACCTAAGTAGGTAATACAGTATTCTGTACATCCATCTAAGGGTAAGAAATCGGATAATTTCTCATTACGACGTCGAGGTGGGTGTAATGTGTGGCTAGTTTCACAGGTTTCTAGTAACGAAATAAATATACTTACAATATAAAGTTATGGTAATGTATGGAACCCATTTTAAAGATTCACACACGCCTGTCGGTTGTTTACTGAGTGTAGAAATGTAAACAACAGTGTTCGGTATAATATTCAAGGTTCTGGTTTTCTATATTTATATCAATACTAATATTATAAAGCTGAGGAGTTTGTTTGGTTGAACGTACCTATCTCAGGAACTACTAGTTAATATTTTTGTTGGATAGTTCATTCATAGACGAAGGCTTTAGGCTTTATAACATCAAATAGGTGCGAAACATCAATGAAAATGTTACAAAAACAGGAAAAATGATCAGTAAGTAATACAGTTTTTAGTGACAATCCTACGCGGTCAAAACCACGAGGCACGGCTAGCATTTTATAATTGCAATATTATGCGTAGTATTTATATCGTCTGCTTCAAATAGATTTTTAATGACGACTTATGATGATAAATATGTGTATATTTCATTAATATTAACTTATTATGCTTAGGCAGTAGCCAGTGTGTTTTGGTTAGTTTTAAATTAAGACTAATTCCGAATATGCTTTGTTTAATAATTTATTACATATTGCACCGTTGGACGCCGCCGCGCCGGGCGCAAAATTTGTTTTTTATAACGTTCAAATTGTAATCATTTACATATTACGTATTTATATAAGTTAGGAGCTGTCACTTATAAGGTTACTTCTTCCTTGACTGTTTGATATATTAGTTATGTTATGGCTTCAGATGAAAAACGCCGACTTTTGAAATTTGGTATTATAAAACTTAAATTATCAGATACGACATTCGATCTTTAGTGGCCATGATAAAAAAAAAACATTTGCACGGGTGCATCTTATCGTTGATAATTTTATATTTACATAGGTACTGGCTGAGTGACTCTATATCTAAGTTTTTTGAAAATAAAGGTATGGCAGTCAAAATTGGTTTATCTGTTTCGGAGATAAGTCGAAAAAAATACGCATGCAAAAAGTTGTTTCTATTTCGTAAAAATTTCGTATATAGGTATCTCATATTTCGTATAAACAAATATTATATTCTTTGGATTAAAATAATTAAATTTTTCCAGCTTTATCCACGAATATAATTATAGTTCAGCCAATTTGCAATAAATTACATACACACACATATACATACAAACCATCGTCTCGAATACCATAGCGAAAATTTCATGAAAACATGTTAGGCAAGTAGTTTTGTAAAATAAACACAATTCCATAGAGTATAGATATCGTAAACGAAAAAGTTTAAATAGTTACCTACATTTTGATTAAAGAGAAAAAAAACCCAATTTTCTAAAAAGGTCCATTCTAAATCACTCTAACACTCTCTAACTTATGCGTATTTTGCTGACTTCCTATAGAAAATGTTCCATTCAAAATAATTCTACTGCGTATTGGCATTTATGCCGAAAATAAATGTATAAATAAATATTGACTTTTGGAGCAAAACAAATATAATAAAACGAGTTTTTAAGTTTTCCATTTTCCCAAAAATGAAAGGTGTGTCAGACAACACCCACTTTTCATCCAGGAAGATTAAGTATGAACTTGGCAGACCATGAAACCATTGCATTCTTAGCACATATATATTTGTCTTGATTTCTTCTCAGACACATTATTATGATTTGCTCCTGATGGAATGTGACTGACACCAGTGTAATACCTACCTTATAGCTAGGAATAGAATCACTGTGCCAACATTGTAAGGCGGAGAGACAGAGAGTGGAGGCAGTACTGTAAGGCCTCAGCCTTAAAAGCTGTTTAAAACCTTTTTCGGTTAATACTTACTCTTTATGAAATATATTTAAAATAATCAATATATAAAATAAAAAAATAGTAGTGAGTGTCAGCCAGAAATAAGAACGATGATAGAAGCAAAAGAATAAAGAGTGAAAAACAGTTCATTAAATAACCCAAGTCGGGGGTCGCTCGCCACAGTATATATACAGCGTTATGTTAGGGACATAGTACTGCCTCCACTCCTTCCCATCTTCCTTGGAGCACCGGCGACCTTACTCACCGCAGGAACACAATGCTACTCAAAGGCTACTTATTTAGCTGCGGTCTTCTGTAAGGCGGAGGTACAGTTCCTAGTCGGACAGCTTCATATTTCGAATGGGATATCCCATAATGCCGTACTTCTCTTCAAATCCAGATGGTCTTAGACAGACCGTTGGGATTTGAACTTGTGTTGCTTGCGTAGCACAACAAAACAACCTGGGCCCACAAGAGTCTTCTAATAATAATGTCTCTATGACTATATTACTTTAAGTGTCTGACGAAATAATATCAGAACGTCGATAATCAATATTGCAACGCCTACATTTGAATATTTTTAGCTTGTTTTGAAATCCGCTCCAGTTTGGGTATTCTCTATTTTGAAGTTTTATTCTTTGTTTTATATTTTTATATCTCTGTTATATTGCTGTTTTATTAGTTCATAGCCAGGGTTAATATCTATTACCATTGTATTAAGTTTTTAAAAGGTTTTCAATCAACATTGGCCTGATTTATAACTTACTTTATAAACTTTGCAATTACATTTTTGCAAAAGCAATAAATAAATAAAAAAATTACATAAAAATACACTATGAAGTTTACCTATTCTTTAACAATAATATATTTTTGCGAAATTAAATCTCTGCATAAATAATAATGTTGCAAATAGCAATCGACATTCTGATAGGTGTGAAATGAAGCAATAAATTCCGTAGTAATTTACGGGCTTAACATTCTAGTATCGAAATAATACCTTCTTAATATTCAAAAATGATGGTAGTAATTTGGCAATGTTTAGCGGTCACTGGGATCAAGTTTACAATAACATAGTTGGAATTTCGCAAAGCCATGATCAGTATACTCCAAATTATAAACGTCACAGATTATTTATTTTTATTTTACATTTTAACCTGACTGTACTTAAATTACTTTCTCCATACATACATACGCTCACGCATATATTTCCTGAAGGGGTAGGCAGAGGTGTTGTAATAACAACACCTCACTTTTTACCGAAGGTGTTTAAATGCCAACGTGACAGATGGTGAGTCTATCGCCGTCTCAAGCACTACGTCTTTGAATTACTTTTCAGACCTGGGGCCTTACCATGAGCCCTTATTGCCATGATAGTTTCACCCATTTATGAGACAGATGTATGTGACGTGTATACATCGGTCACTTTCGCACAACTGAATTATCATTGCAATAACAGCTCATGGTTGGGCCCCTGTGCAGATTTCACAGGAATCACTGCACATAAGTATTTAAAAAAATCTGTGCTACAGGCCGGTAGGATTCGAACTTGTGGTGCTTACGTAGCAGGCGACTGCTCAAACCCCACGGCTACCACGGCTCTACGCAATATACTTTCTATGACAAAGAATATGCTTATGTCATTAAACCACCAGGCCATTGGCAGGGATTTCGATTTTAGTATACTTTCGAATGACCCAGCGTTGCCAACTCTCCTTATTTTTCAAGAGGTTATTTACAACCAAATTGGGGAAACCTAAACTAAAAATAACAGCTTGATGAAAGTTAGTAGATCTACCAACTTTTCATAAGTCATTTTTACCCTATTTTCAAACCCGGCTACGCATTTTTCAAAATCAGAGTTGGCAACACTGGAATGTACCCATGGGTCAATTGGGATATTGAGTACACTTGATGACGATAATAAGTCATCGAACAAATTTTGCGAAATTTGTATATCGAGAGGGATATTTTAGTACTGAAATTCGCGACTTCGTACGCGATTTGATTTTTCAACACCTTTTTGGCCGAGTTTGGAGTCAAAGCTACTTATCTCTCTCAAATAAAAGAAGAACGGTATAGCAGCTCCGCCCTGAAAAATTACAGACAGACGAATTGTTTACCCAAATGAAGATGACACGCGTCAATTGTCACGTAACATTAGTATCTTCACGTGTTCTTAAATATGTAAGTTGCTCTCCTCATTTCACGACTCAGTCGCGACAGACATCTCTCCCATTTACTGTATTAATATGTATAGTTTCTCCAAAAAGCCACTGATCTGTATATTTTGTCAATCAAACAGTTATGGCCATATAAAGAACGCATTTAAATGTCCACATTTGCGATATTCGTATAACGAGTGAGATATTTTTAGTAATTTATCGAGTATTCGTAGACAAACAAAACATTTTGCAGGTTTTATAGTTTTAATTATTCAGGTACATACCTGGTACCAAACAAATCCATTTGACAGATATTTGGGCTATAAGTTCTAGGCTTTATAACAAGTCTCTTTAAGTAGACGTAGTGTTTTCTTACCTTATTGTGTACGAGAAATTATACACAATGAGTTAGTTTACCATACACAAAAATGTAGTGAAATAAAGGAATTACAAATATTTTTGAAAATGAAAATGATAATATTTATTCAGTTTAGGCCTTGGTAAGGCACTTATGAAAGTCGAGAATTTACCTTACATTTTTTTAAGTGCCCAGTGAGTTTTTCTAAAAACTTGATCTTTGTACCTACTCATTCCTTGCAGTAATTATGCAGGAATATGATTAACAAAACTGAAAATACTTACATCCCTATTTTTTACGAGCACTGATCAACTGACAACTAATTCGATAGAACGTCAGAATGATCCAGTTAAATATAAAAATAATCTTCCAAATATGTAAATAAGCTTAATTTTATTCGTATGTACAACTGGACTGAGGTCATCGCTTTTTGGCGGCCTTGCGCGGTCGCCGACCAACTTGCCGATGCGACCCGTGACATTTTCAAACACCGTGTTCCTCATTAAAAATTTATCACATCATCATCAACCGACTCTACACTCTATTAACAAACTATTAAAATACGAATTTGAATACTTAACACACATGTTTACATGTACGAATGCGTGGGTGGAATTTTGCGTGTATTATGATTTTTAGAATATTGCAGGTAGGTATAAATTAGAGCAAATTTGTTTTCGAAATTTATTTTATTTATTATCTGTTGTCTGCTTTATTGTTTCTTAAGCAAACATTTTCAGCGTAGGTGGTAGTAAATTGCTTGATATTTATGTATAATATTTGGACATGCCAGCATTTTTTCGGGTTTTCAGAGAAAAGATAATGGATTAAATGTAGAGTTTCGTATAACTCTAGTAACTTTTTTAATGAAAAATATTTAAGCGCTATTTCCATACCGTTCTGATTCCACTTAACTTCGCTATTCACAACTCTAATATTTTCTCATTTGCCACGACTGTTTATTAATATTATAAACGTTAAAATCAGAGCTACAGGCTGATTACTACTCCCTCTACAGAGAATAGTAGAGGAACATGATACTATGCGACATATTGTGCAGTTTAGTTTAGTGAAAATGAAAATGAAAATGAAAATGATTTATTCAGTTTAGGCCCTGGTAAGGCACTTATGAACGTCGAGGAATCTACCACCGGTTCGGAAACTAGCCTTCTGAGAAGAACCGGCAAGAAACTCAGCTGGCATCATGTACATTTCATTACACAGTAAAATAATAATAATTACAAAAAAAAAAACATCATAAATTATTCACAATAGTGAAAATTGTATCAGCATGCATGTGTAAAAAATAATAATTAAAAACGTAAAAACAATACCAAATGATTTACATATCATGTTTGCATACCATGTCATTGCCAGGAGCTACTTGTGCAGAGTTTTAATTCCATATGTCTTTATCATTTATGTAATCCGAAATTGTATAATAAGCTTTCTTCATCAGTACAGTTTTAATGTGTGTCTTAAATTTATCATAATTTAACGCGTTTATTGACTGTGGGATTTTATTGTAGAAACGAACACAATTCCCCATGAATGATTTATTTACCTTTGCTAACCTGAATCTAGGAGCTACAATTTTGTGTTTATTTCGTGTTGAAATTGAATGAATGTCCGAGTTTAAATTGAATAGATGAATATTTTTTTTCATGTATAGCAAATTCTCATAAATGTACAGTGACGGTAGGGTGAGAATATTTATTTCTTTAAATTTATCTCTAAGAGAATCTCGGGGGTCCAGCGAGTATATTGCCTTGATGGCTCTCTTTTGAAGTATAAAAATTGAATCTAAGTCTGTTGCGGAACCCCATAACAATACGCCATATGACATGACACTATGAAAGTAAGCGTAGTAGACTAATCTAGCAGTATCAATATCCGTCATTTGTTTAATTTTTCTAACCGCAAACGCAGCTGAACTAAGCTTTTTTGACAATGCTTCAATATGGGCGCCCCATTGTAATTTAGAATCTAAGGTAAGACCTAAGAATACTGTGCTTTCGACCAACTCCAATTGACTCCCAACTAATGATATATTTGTATCTATTTGCGATGTATTAGGTGGTGAAAATCGGATACATTTTGTTTTTTTAGAATTTAAAACGAGATTATTGGCATCAAACCATTTTGAAACAGATGTTAGAGTTTCATTTAGTGCCTTAAGATCTTTGTCTTTTCTACTCACTTTGAAAACTAAAGATGTATCATCTGCAAATAGAACAATATCACAGATATTTTCTACAACAAGTGGTAGGTCATTGATATACGCTAGAAACAGGAATGGGCCTAGTATGGAGCCTTGCGGCACGCCTGTTTTGATTATTGACCCCTTGGATGTTACACCACCGACGCCAACTTTCTGATGACGATTTGATAGGTACGAGGATAAAAGGTCGAGAGCATTTCCGCGAATTCCATAATAGTTTAGCTTAAGAAGTAGCGTACGATGATCCACACAGTCAAAAGCTTTAGAAAGGTCACAGAAGACTCCTACTGCGTCATAGGCGCCCTCCCAAGCCTCAAAAATGTGTTTTATTAATTTTGCTGCCGCGTCCGTTGTTGATCTACCTTTAGTGAAGCCAAATTGGTGATCGTGCAAGATGTTATGTACGTTAAAGTGAGCTAACATCTGATTAAGCAGAATTTTTTCAAATATTTTGCTAAGCGCGGGAAGAATCGATATAGGTCTATAATCAGAAGGATCTTCTTTAGAGCCTGCTTTAAATATCGGTATTACTTTGCTATATTTCATAATATCAGGAAATATACCTTGATCTATACATAAATTGAAAATAGAAGCTAATGCGGGAGCAATCGTTATTATAATAGATTGGATACTTTTAATTGAGAGTCCCCATAAGTCCTCCGTATTTTTAATATTAAGCGATTTAAATGCCTTCATGATGTCAATAGGACGTACATGTTTAAAACTAAAATCTGGGAAGCTTTTTCGTAACGATTGTTTCAATAAGCTTTCAGCTGTATTCGGACTAGAGTTAAGATGTTTGGTAGTCTCTGTGGGAATGTTAGCGAAAAAATTCTCAAAAGCAGTTGCGACCTCTAACTTATCCGATATAATACTATCATTGATTTTAAGCTTACTTACTTGCTCTTTAGTTTTATTTCTACCAGTCTCCCTGTTTATAACTTTCCAAACAGTTTTTATTTTATCATCAGAGCGGCTAATTTCACTACTTATATGTTTTGATTTGGCAATCTGGCAAACTCTATTAGAATTCTTATATTATTCTATATATATTAGAATTCTTTGTAAAACGTTCTACAATACTTGAGAGGTAATGAGTCAACTCTCAAAGTAACGACTAAAACACACCTTTTTATGCGGCCTAAGATGGTATTGAAATATATTAAACAAAAGTGACGGATTTAAATTCCACACTACAAATTAGGGTTTAGGAATGTCAATAAAACAGAAACAATCCGAAAATTGGATTCGTACAAATTTTATGATGAGAACTAGTTATGTAATAAAACTAATCATTAACAATTTAGAATAAATCTTTAAACGAGTAGGTGTGACATATGGACAGTGGTCACGGATCTGTATTAGAGAATTATTAATCTTGATTTCCAGTTTTGGTTTACATATATGCTTAATGGCAAGAATCGTCTCAACATGCTTTATCTATTGGATTTATGTTGTTATAATCATTTGCAAGTCCTAATGTACTCTTGTTCCTTGTGTTTGTTTGGTTTTCTACTCTATATTGAAGTACTTACTGTGTCATCGCTGTAGACATAAAATAGAAAAGGTAGGTACTCCAAATTTTACTTTAGGTGCCGCGCAAGAAAGGGCCGTGTAGTCGTGGGGTTTGAGCAGTCACTTGCTACGCAAGCAACGCATGTTCGAATCCTAGCGGCGCCTGTTTGATGAATTTTTCTAAAAACTTCTGTGCACTGATTGACACCACTCTCTTTATGGCGAGGGAAAACATCGGGAGGAAACCTGCATATATCTGAGAATTAATTCATACGCAATCATCTTCGGTGAAATTTTTGTGTGGATGTTATTATAACAACACCTCGGCCTACCTCTTCGGGGAATACAGTCGTGAGCATGTGTTTCAAAAGGTTTATTTGATAAAGCAGTGGCTGGTCTGCTATACCATTCATAGCAAAATTTTATTTTACGCAAAGGCGTGAATGCGTGTCCTATATAAATCAATCACAATACCTATTAACTGAACTCAACGCGTTTAAGGACGAGAGGGCTCGACTACTCTATGGGTTAAGACAAGTCTCGGGACCAAACTTGCAGGTCAAATGGGCGAACTACGAATGTGAGACCTGCGGAGATAGCTGGCTCAAAATCTGTCCCATCCCATTCTATACAATTTGCAGATCTTTCTCTCTTTTATGCAAACATCAAAAACCTGAATGCAGCAAAAAATATGGGGTTTACTGCGCATGCATTTTATTCGCGTAGCGTCATACAGACATCGACTCATAATTGTATGACTGTGCAATCAAGGTCGGCACTCATAACTCATGACGGCACCTGTAACCTTGGATTGTGTTCCAGTGGGTTGTATTTACATAAGCCAAAGTAGGTAAGGCGCGATTTTATTAAATTTATGTATCTTATATTGATAAGTAGGCTGCACGAAAGCTTACAAGCGTATAATAAATTAATCCGATAGCAGTCATTAGTCAGGTTATTGTACATTACATTTTTGGAGATCCACCGAATACAAAGGCTGATAACATTAATATTTCTGTTCCTATTAACAAGAGACAGCAGTAATTTCTAGATGGATATAGCATTTATAAAACCACCATGACGACCGACGACATATGGTGACCAATCATTTCTATCTCAATCAGAATTTCCATAGAGCTAAATAACCAGGAAATAATCAGAAAATAAGAAGAGAGAATTCACCAAAATCTTAGAACATCGGGTTTGATAAACAAAGATTCAAAGTGTCAAACATTTTAAGATAATATTTCGAATTCGTACGGAACCTATTCCAAGTGAGTTTGTTTCACATATTGTACAGCCTTTTTCACTATAGTGCCAACTAATTGATTAACATCTTATATTATTTGGAGAAGACGGGCTACCTACTGGCATAGAAAACCCAACATTATCAAAGAAGATATATTACAAATGATTCAGTATTTATCATCATCCCATTCAACCCACATGTTTCAACTGCTGGTTAATTAGGCTTCCCAGTTTTACATCACCGGGTACTGAGCTGGTTTATACTACAGTTTTCCAGCTCGGTTGGTCTACCCCTTTGTCATCCTTTCCTTAGTATTCGGTTACCGTCTTAGTCCACCTTCCGTCTTCCCATCTCATCAAGTGGACTGTATATCTCCTCTTTAACTTAAATTACTTGAAGTACACACGTCGTCGTCATGATTTTATGCTAATAAACGCTCAATCTTTGTTGGAAGAAGACTTAAAAAATGATCGATGGATTGTGTAAAAGATGATATGGCTGGAAAAAGAGTAAATACAGATATGACATCTAATAGAGATAGATGAACCACTATAAACATGGCATAAGGGTACGAGGATGATGGTGAGCCTAATATTTGTAAGGGAAATATCCTCGCACTATGTGATTCTTATAAGTTTTCTTAGCTTGGTGGACCAAGGGGAACAGCATGAGTTTCAAAAGGCTGTGAAGGGATACTCAAACAGCTTAAAATGCGCGTTATCCTGGATTCCAGAAGCAATCATGAAATACGACGACCACTTCTGGTAGGCTGCATTGTTTGTCACCACAATTAGTGAAATTACAAAAAAAACACGTGACACACTTATTTCCTTGCAAAAATAAATATAAAAATACAAAGAATCTTGATTATGCTTACAATATAATACAATGACACTTTTCCTGACAAATTATTACGGAACACTTCAACAAGCAGTCAAGGCCTGCACTTGACCGCGTGGTATAACCTAGTAAGGGTATCTTGAATACTTTAAGAATTTTATATGAACACCTAACGGGACGGGCAATAGAATGCATCTGGGGAATCGGTGTCAGAACGTAGCCTTTATGCAAATTCACTTGTGTCACTTTAGTTGACGGGTGTAGGTGTATACTTATCTTATCAATGAACACAATTTCCATGTTCTTTTGATAAAGTTATCTTCAAGTCCATTAAGTATAAATATATCAAAGACTTTAATGTAAAACAAGTGATGACTAATGCTACACAGAAAGTAAAGACTTGTTCTTAGGGCTTGATATTATATAAAAAGCTTTTAAAGAAAATGTTGTGGACCTTGGTTACTGGAGTATCTGATTCGTTTTGCTCGTCAGGGTGAAGCTGGTTTCTATTTTTTCAATCTCAAGCCTTAGTCTCACCATAATGAGTTACATATACCTCGAGAATCGGGTGTTCGTTCTACTGCATAAGGGTTCACCAGATTTAGGATGGCGTTAGCATCTTAGTCCTACGTTAGCAGCCATGAGACGGGCCGAAAGACAACATTCTGGTGTTTGGGTTGTTCCAATATTATATTTTGATGTAATAATAGTTATATTTCTAAGATAATTATTAGGCTTCGTTATTGTTATACTGTATCTTGTCAATATATAATTTTTTACCTAATGTGGATTTGTATGAAATTATTTCAAAAATCCCCATTTAAAGCTGCTGTCGTAGAACATTCATAACAGATAACCAGTCCTACTGGGTCAAGTCTTGTGAATCCCTTATACCAACTGCTGTTCACTCAAGGAAGTGACTGCATAAATGCAGTTTCCAGATGTCAAAAGAAAAAGGGACGTGACACCTCCGGATGGAAAAAAGGTTAACTGGCAGATTCCCGCTGGGTCAAAGGCGTGGGTATAAGGAAATAATTTACCATCATGTTTCAATTTAAATGGTTTAATATTATACAAGTGGCATTCAGTCCACCTACAGAGTATAGTTTACAGTAGATAAACGATGAGTATGAATAAATGTCGAAAAAAAAAACATTATTCGCCGAGCAGAAGATTTTTCAAATTCCCTTACTGTTAGTACACACATACATAATTATGATATTATCCCATGGGGTAGGCAGAGGTGTTATTATAGCACTACAACATTTCGCCAGCTATATTTAAGAAGAGCCGTGGTGGCCTCGGGGTTAGAGCAGTTGCCTGCGACGCAAGAGACCCAAGTTCGAATCCCAACGGGGCCTGTACCTATGAGTTTTTCTAAAAACTTATAGACAGAGATTTTCACACCACGTGCTTTACGGTGAAGGAACACATCGTGAGGAAACCTGCATATGTCTGAAAAATAATTCAAAGACGTATGTATAGTGCTTGAGACGGCGATGGACTCACCCTCTGTCACGTTGGCACTTAATCATACTCGGTGAAATGTGGGTATTGAAAATTACAACACCTCTGCCTACCCCTTCGGGAATACAGGCGTGAGCATATGTACATTTAGGTCCTACGAAATAGAGGGCGAGTCTGTTGCCATTAACCGAGCACTAATCCAGACTAAGGGTTGCTATTGGGAAACCCCATCTACACTTTGGCTGACCCGAGGATCGAACAAAGAACGTGTTACGCGTAGAACTTGCGAGTCTGAATATCTGTTAGCACATCTTCAAAATACATAATTTCGTAGTACAAGAAGAGCAACCACATTTGGTTAGAATTTTCTCGAGGTTGTTACTAAATAAGCATTTCCAATTCAGCTCGCGAGATCCCGTTGTGTCAATGGAACTGTTTATAAGTCGAAGATATTTGCTATCATTAAATGTACCTCAGCTTAATTCAAACGCCTTAATATGTAATTAAGTGTTAAGGTATCATTCAAACACATCTTAACTTGTAATAAATTTACAATTGAGATCTTTCTTTGGCTCGTAGATACTGATCTACAATCATATTATAATTACGACGGAATAATAGCTAATTAATATTTACAGTTACCGAACATCAATAATTATTAGTCATTCGAACCGAATATTAAAGTGACGTGTGTGATTGATACTTTTATCGCGGGGTCGCGAAACCGTTAGGCACTTCAAACTCGTTGACCTCACCTCTAGTAAAAACGCTTTTCCATAACAAAGCACCGTTTATACAGCAATAGATAGTTTTTTTACCAATTACTAATGGACAGGTTTATGAATGATAAATTACATACATTAATATTGTTGACAAAAAATTTGAGGATTGTTCTTGACACTGTGTGCAATATATCACACCGTTATATTCAATTTTAAGTACACTAAACTCCTCCGGTACTTACTTTTTTTTGGCTATGTACCGTTAAGTATTTTTAACAACGATGACCACACATATTTTATTTCACTGCAATTAATTACGACAGTTTAAAACAAAGGGACAGTAAAATACTGATCGTAATCCAAAAGGACTAAATGTAACCTCATTAATATCCATAAAGTTAACCGTAGGCGTTTACAGGTATTTAATTCCGAAGACGAATGTGGAGTTTTAAAGTCTGCAGTATAAAACTCTGAGGCAATTCGTGTTAAAAAATCCAGCCGGCAATCGAATCTGGCGCCGTTCTCAATAAAGTGGAAACTCAAAGATCACCAAGAAACTGGAATCTGTAAGAATGTTAAGAATGTGCCAGCTATTAATTTTTGTAAGTCGGGCGGATCTCGCGAAGGCGGCGGCGGCCGGTGGCGTCATTCGCAGGCGCCGAAGTCGCGGCGCGCGCGCATAAATATCACAGCCTTATTGTTGCACCCCGACCAAAGAGTAAACAACGCAAATCAGATTTCGTAGACGAGCCATTTTCGCGTGACATATCGGACCGAAATATTCCACATTCCAAAAAACCAGTCCAATCGATTTCGATCTTATAAATTCTTAAGAATTACCATATTCCGGTGACATTGGTTTAATTATATCATTTCGAGCTCATCCGTGATTAACGAAATAACATCACATCGCATTTTATAAAAAAACATAGCCCTCATATTCGGTTCGCCGTATTCGGGTAAAAATATGTAAATCAGAAAGCATTAAGAATTTACATATTGAATTTTCATGTAGGTACCTACTTCAAATCCTGCTCAATATAATATACACTGGTAAATTTCTTTGCTTACCAAATTGTACTTACTATACATTTGCAAACATTGATTGTTTTGGAAGCGAAGGATTTGGTAAGAAAAGGATAGAATAGCTTAGCGAGTAAGGTATACAGGATCTATGAGTATCAGCGCAACCACAAAACACAATATGTAACAATAATTTTAGAAAAAATGTTATCTGCAGCACAATGAGAATTTGAAGGGTGCCCCTGGCAAATCGCTCTACGCTTATGAGTTTAATAATAAAGGCATTGGATATAAGGTCACTTTTTGCGTTGGAGTGATATATTTGCATCGTTACATACATGTTCGTTTATTTCTTTATCTGCGAATTTTATTTCTTTTTATAGTCTTTGAGGGTGACAACAAAGTATTTAGACCAGTTCTAGAAGGGGAAATCAAAGGACTTTATTTAGCGCCTTCAAAAATGTCTTGATATGAACCCATCATATCAAGACATTTTTATCAAGGAATAAGTGAAAAGTAATTAATAGGATTCGACTTGTCACCCTATAGGAAAAGCTTGATATTATTTGGCATTTGGAAGCAGAGATAAAATTGTCGTGCAAAAGCTGGCCCGCTTTTACATGCAGGCAACGACTATTTTTTGATCAAAGTTTAAAATGGAAATTACCTACTTTAACTACCAAATTTAAGTGTCAAAGCTCAGAAGTTCTTAATACCCTCTACTTAAGCCGATGATGATAGGCCCCCTGTAGCTCTCTAGCCATAGAGACTCAATCGAATTCTCCAGATTCGACTTCCATAGTTCATGGACGCTTACTGGGGTTATCACTCGCTCAATGCGACCGAATATTTTGATACTGCGCATTTGTGGCGTGTTTATGTTTTTTAACAGGGCCACTGAGCCCTGCTGAGTTAATGGCCAGATTAAATGCTTTTAACAAATTAATTCGGGCATATCTTATGTAATTAATTTCAATGTGTTTACCTTCTACTTGAATAGCAAATTAAATAAACCATATTTAATCATTTTGATAGGTAGTCTAAGGGACTATTTCAGTTAAAAATACTTTAATGACGCAGACATCTTGATGGATTCGATTGTGAGACTAATAAAGTTTGTATTAAGGCAATTCATTCACACATACGTATACGAGAGGTCGTCTATTGTTGTTCAAAATTACTCAACTGCTAACATTGAATTCATGATACAGGAAGACTTTAAACGAATCTATTGAAAAGCATTGCCCTTGATAGCATCGGAATCTGACGGGATAAATCCTTTTCGCTTCTTAGGAATCAATTATTGATGATACAAATCGTGTTAGGCCAACGCAACTAAATTCTTTGAACCGAGCACTCATTGTGACTGGCTTTGAAACCGTATATGGTCATGTATGAAATGTATTACAATACATAATTTAAGAGTTCGTAAAAAATATACTTACGAAAAAACACCCCTGATTTCCAAATTATTGCGGTCCGGTATACATTTTGTCATGTTTTTTAATTACGAACAAAAATGCGGTAACTGCAAACGGTATTTACTTACTTATGTATTCTTAGTATACATCTGATAAATAGTTCAACGTATGTTTGACTATGAAGAATCCTAAACCTATCCATTACGGTGATACAATATAGAACCTCCTTCTTATCGTGAAGTCAGTTAAAAATATGCCCGATATCACACACTCCATTATAATTATGCTAATGATATTTTTACCCAATGTAGACGTAATTGAATGCAGAGCAGATCCAACTTGAATACCTACTCTTTTATAAAGACGAGTTTAGTTCTTTTTGCAAATAATCTGCCTACTTGTTAGTATTTTTATTGTAGTTACTAAATGTATATTGAGGTGACATTGGAAATTATATAAATGAAAACATGAAAAGGATATCATAAAAAAATAATTTTGATAACAAAGCAACTTGATCTCGAGACAGAAAAATGGCTTCAATTCTGAATAGTAATGATTGGATTTTTTTAATCAAAATATCTCTTGACAAAATTGACAATAATAGCATTCTGTTCATAGGACACTATTGTTGTAAAAAGTTCTCTCGAGGAGCTCGTGGCACAGTTGCTATTGCGCATATCATTCGATCAGCGAAGTTAAGCAACCATACGCCTAGCCAGTAGTTGGATGACTGCCAATTTAACATCTTTGGCAATCGTTACAGGTCAGTCGGAGGCCTAAAAATAATCTGACAACTGGTTTAACCCAGATCACAGATTTTCCTCCTAAATGTGGTTGCGAAGGTCAGATGTCAGTCGCTTCGTATAAAAATCAGGTGATCAGCCACATCGGGTTGAATCAAGTGCCGACCCCAACAATGTATGGGATAAGGCCAGGGAGATGATATTGTTGTAAAAAAGTTGTCCTGTTTCACAATTATGTATTCAAGGAACAGCACCTACTTAAAACTAATTAAAAGTAGAAAACATGGCAAAAATTATTGGTTATTTTTGACAGTTTTTTAGTAACGAAATACAAACGTGTTATAAAATACGGATATTTTTTTGTTATTTTTGAGTTGTCACGGTGGGCTTGATCTAAGGGGCCAAAAACTCGAGTAAGGACGATTGCGAAGGTCGCATTCCTACGGTATTATATTTTTTTTCGTTTTATGCAGCAGTCAATGCACTATATTGCGATGTTCCAGAAATCTCATTTTACGATAGCTTTAAAAACAACTCACATCTCTTGCAGTATGTGTAAAATTTTACACATAACAAAATATGTGAATAAACAGGTTGGCTGGTACTTGAAGCTCCGTAATAAAAAAAAAACAATCTTAAAAGCCGAGTTCTGCTAGCTAATAAATAAAAAGAGGAGTTCGTTTCTTTCATGATTTTTTAAATGTATTTTCTTTTTTCAATGTGTTTCAGGAACTCAAAATTAAATGACAGAAATAGAAGAAATAAAGAGAAGTCCGCTTGTTAGAAACTATTTTGTTATATTCATGACTAGCTGTGCCCCGCGGTTTCACCCGCGTAGATTTAGTTTCATGCTTCATGCCGCGGAACCCTAATATTTTTAATTAATAAAAGTAGCCTAAGTTACTCCTTGAAACATCAGCTACCTGCCAGTGAAAGTCCCGTTAAAATCTGTCCAGCCGTTTCGGAGATTACCCGGATCAAACAGACAGACAGACAGACAGACAGACGGACAGACAGAGAAAAAAAATTAAATCTTGGGTTTTCAGTGTCAGTAGCGTGTATGCTTTCATATGCATTTAGTGAAAAGCTGTTATTTTGGAATTACAAACAGACACTTCAATTTTATTTATCTGTATAGATAGATTTATGTTTTTTTATTTTTAGTCTTTTTTTTCTTTCACTAGTTGGTTAGTAAGTTGTCAAATAAATACGGTAATGTCAGCTGTTTTTTTCACTGCTCTCTCTATCTCTAAATTCTAATATTCGCTATCGTCTATAATATGACAATTATGATTCTTAATCGCTGACTACGTGGTGATTACGTAGATTTTGTATCGAGAATAACGTTTATAACATACATATTCTTGGAATTTTTTTGAATGATAATCAAAATATTTTATTCAATGAAGTGATTCATTCTGTTGATTTTAAATCATTTTAAATATCTCAGAAATTGCAAGGTCTTTGATGACAGACCGCTTGTTCATAATTTTCATAAATTATAAAATTAATTTACCGTTAGCTTACATTATGCATCAAGAATAAAAATCATAGGAATAGCCTGTTTATTTCATATACCACTGTTCATAAGGAACATCTAGGTATGCTAGGTAATAACCAATTATAATAATCAATAATTTGTATCTATACTAATAATATATAAACTGAAGAGCTTGTTTGTTTGTTTGCCTGAATTCGCTAATCTCTAGTACTATGGGTCTGTTTGAAAAAATCTTTCGGGGTTGGATATTTTTTTTGGGAGACCCATTTATCGGGGAGGTCTACATATATCATATTTATTGGTGCATAAATTAGCTCTCATATATAATAGATATGAATAATGAGAAAATAAACAGTTTGAAGTTATATTAATATTACGAGTAAGAGTAGGTATTGCAAATTTGTTTCTAACAAATGATTTTACAATAATGACACGCCTCAAAAAAGTACCTTTTTGACAAAATATAAATAGAAAAATAATTAGACTGAGATATTGAACGTACTTTTGAATATAGTAAATTCCTTAAAAATAAATGAAAACCCTGGCCTTTTATAAGCGTGAAAAATAATCCTTAAAAGTGATTAGCACGATAGTTATGTTAATTACTTAACTGGATATTAATTAGTCTGCCTCGTAACATTTGCAAGTTTCTTATAAAATTTACCCAAATTGTGACATTAAGTCGCCGTGACCTTTTCATGAATTTACAAACAATATTATTTTGTTTACTAACAACGTAATATCATTGAGCTCTTTGAAAAGACATCATTCTTTGCTAATAACTAGTGGAATTTTATGGAGTTCTAGCATTTTATGGGTGGCTTTATTTTGCGTGTTGCTAATCTTTTTTTATATGAAAGTAGCCTAAGTTACTCTTTGCAAAGTCAGCTATCTGCCAATTTCCCTAAGTCTTTTTAAAATCAGTCCAGCTGTTTCAGCGATTAGCTGGAACAATACAGACCGACAGAGAACTTTTGTTTTGATTTTTATGTGAGTACCGTATATACTTTTATATGCATTTAGTTTATTTTATTAATTTGTTTTGATATATACAGATATATTTACATACCCCTTACGTCCCCTGCTTTTAACCATCCAGTGTTTTGTTTTATGTGGTGTCGCTGTACACCCTTTTAGCTGCAGTTTTCCAAAATCCTTACGGATATATCCATTAACGGTTGGTTCATCGACGAGTACTATTGTCTGTGAATTTATCACTAGTAAATATTATACTAAAATCAACAGGCGAAGTATGTTTGTGCGATATTGAATATAAGAGGTAATCACAGAAGTCATATTCTGAAAATTAATTCCCTATGATCATAATCACTGCTCTAGAGTCAAGCAAAGTGGCGTGAAGGAGTCTAGTTTTTATTTGAAGGCAAATTATTTTCTTATGAAGACATTATCATAAGTTTAACTTGTTTTAGTCAAATTATATGTGTTTTATAAACAAAATTATTAGTAATGTATGTCAAATGACGAATATAAATGTGAAAATTATGGAGAAATTCAATTAGCGACTTATTAAGCCAACATTATATCAATCCCATAATGTAATTATTTGACTAAGAATGCAATAAGTTACTGTTTTACCCACAAATTAGTTACTGATGAGGTCTTAATTTTTTAGTTATATATCCCCTCCTTTATTCGTTTTCAAACAAAATGTAGTGTTTTTGAAGCTTTGGGAATACAAGCTAAGAATCGTAACAATATTAATACCGATATATCAGTTTAATCTACCAGCTTTAAAGGTTACGACATTAATAGGTACTATTATAAATAATATTTTTGCTCTAGTTTCAGCTAAACTATTGTTGACGAAGATATATATCAAAAAGCTGTGAACCGTTAAAAGAATATTTTCAAATTTGAATTCAATTCGTAAATATTACTAGGTGCATATTTGAATGTCTCGTGAATTATTTATTGCAGACGAAGATTTATTTCAACATTAATAAAATTATCATCTGTAGATAAAATATACCACCAAAATAGAATCAATGGATCCACTTTTTGACGTATTAGGTAGGATTCCAGTTTGATATTTTATTTTAGCTTCCTCATTCACAAGTTCATTGGTGTCATTGTGGCGACTATCAATCATTTAAAACTGTAGAATATTATTTCAAAACTTTTTTGTTTCAATGGAAAAATATCTCCAAAAACTGGGATTTAAATCGTGCAAACATTTTTTCATATTCAATCCTCTTTTTCTTCTAATAAGGAAGGATACCATAAAAGAAAGGTAGTTTCGTCTGAAGATCTGCAACGAGAGTAAAAAAATAGTTTTGACATGATTAACTGATGGAGTTTACTTTATTAAGAGTAAATAAAACAAACTCAATCAATCTTCTATTTTGCCTTACACTTTGTAACCGACTTCAAAAAAAGGAGGAGGTTGTCAATTCAACTATACCTAGTTATTTTTTCAGATTATAATTTTAGTGTTTCTTTACAGTCTTCTGTCTTGGCCCTCTTTTCTTCTTAGTAGACGATTCAAAAAGTGTATTCTATGTATAGAGTTTTTAGTACGCCTTGAATGTGCAATGGTAATTTTTTGAACTATGTTTGGCGCGAGATACCTACAATACGCAGTTATCCCCACTATGTCCACTGAGCGCTCTAAACTCGTGTCGTCCTCGTACTGAATACCTTTTAGAGAAATTTAAAGAAAGGTGATATTAAATTTGATTAAGATGTCAGATTGGCTATAAAATCGGTTTTGCGAGTGAGAAATACATATTGATGTGATTTTATTAGTAGCAATATTAGTTGAAATTATTTATCGCTTGACTTAGATTCATATTAATAGTCAAATCTTTTGACAGACATGTTTAATTTTGATCTGGAGTATAAAGGTGTATTTTATGTATTTTATCTAATTAGCATTTTACTTTCATTCACAATAGTAGCATAACTTATGGGTTTTTTGTGGAAAGTTGTTAATTGACAAATTTTGTTACTTTGAAGTCATTTATTGGGATTATAAAGCTCAGTATAAGCTACATTTCTTTTTAGGGCCCAATTCACAGAATCCATTTCGAACAATGCAAGAATTCAAGAATGTTTTTAGCGGAAATATCCTTGTAAAGTTTTCTGAGGTTTGGCAATCAAAAATAAATAATTGTGTTTAGAGATTTTGGTATAAAAACTCCGTGTTCGTACGAAATCCAACATTGAAATTAAGATTGAAATAATGTTAAGTTTAATTTACTTTAAAACTCCGGGAATTTAAATACTTTTGAAGTATATTATGGCCCCTAATACTCATAAATGCAATTATTATACTTCTTTATTTCGATATTTAGTGAAATCTGTCGGTCGTAAAATAAAAGGGACGGACTACCTATACTAAACTTGTGTTAGATGGTATGGGATGAGACTTTATGGGATCTAATTGGGCTCAAGCGTAGGTGGTTTCAGAATTTTAGTAAGTAAATAAGTCATATAATATTTAGATGTAGGTAGGTACGTCCCTTTTAGTCTGACCCATAATATTTATGAAGCCTGCGAGTTCTTTGAATTACAGTATTATTTATGGGATTTATAATATTTTGATCAACGTAATGCTTGCGGCATGAATGTCGCTACAGTGTTGAAAGACTACTGTGATTGTTGGCCCTCAGCTAGCTCGAATTCCAGCGGGACCTGTGCCAATGAGTTTTCTGCAAACTAAAGTGCAGTAATTACACTCCACATGCTTTACGGTGAAGGTTATCATCGTGAGGAAACCTGCATATGTTTGAAAACTAATTCAAAGAAGTAGTATAGTGCCAGAGACGGCGATGGACTCACCCTCTGTCACGTCGGCACTGAATCAAATTTCGGTGAAATGTGGGTGTTGTTGTAACAACACCTGCTTACCCCTTAAAAAAAATATTTATAAGATTTAATAAAGTATTTAGATGTTTCGAATTCGTTTAGAAGAAGTTAACCAATAGAATACATAACAATTTGGCTGCAATTTTATTGAAAATTGAAATTTATTAAATAAATAAAAAACATATATTAGGGGGGTCATAGATCGTAGCTGATATCCGACTAGCAGACTGTGTTCGTTAAGCTTTCTTGTAGAAAGATACGGTATTAGGCAGCATTTTTTTCCACTAGCTTGATTCATTCGACTTATTGTAGCAAGCTCAAATAGTAGTTTTACGACTTTTCAAGTATGACGCGATTATAGATAAAAAAATCGATGCCGAAAGCGGTGGAATATTTGAAAAAAATATCGTTTCAAAGTTTATGTTTATTTTGGCCACACTACAATAATTAAATATCATACTAAGAAAATACCAACCCTAACACTTGAAAGAATGTTTATAGTAGCATAAAAAGTTCCTACCTTAATCTTAACAGGTCATTGACTGTACCTTTTTGGGTGCGAAAACTAATTATTAACATAAAACGGCACCAATAATATTTTCGCACTCAACGGGCCTAAATTGAAGCAGGCGATAAGTACCACTTATGAGGATCTCGCCTCCGCGATAGTCTTTTGTTTGTGAAATTGTTAACTCATTGTTGTTCAGCCCTGCTCAGTTGTTTATCACCGAGTTCAAGGGAGGAGGGTCCTGTATTAAAAATCTAGGTTTAAAAAATATGTTTGTATAATTTTGTTTAAGAATAATATTAATGAAAATGAAAATGATTTATTCAGTTTAGGCCCTGGTAAGGTACTAATGAATGTCGGGGAATTTACCACCGGTTCAATATAATCAATCAATCAATATAATCAAATATATCTTTATTCGATTAGACTTCATACAAAGTACTTTCAAATCGTCAGAATGACACAATTACACAGGATTATACATGCTACCGCCAGGTTCGGAAGGTTGATTTTACTGAGAAGAACCTGGCAAGAAACTCAGTAATTACTCTTTTAAAGAATATTATACAGTTTTAAAAATACAAAATAAATTGTTCAAGCAACTATAAGCCCATGGACACAGTTCTAATGCTCAATTGTCAAAAATAAAAACTAAAAATATAGTACAAATATATGTGAGCATGGCAAATTCCAGCCAGTCAAAGCAAAATTAAGATTAATTAATTGTAGCAAAAGTACAGTGCCAATGGGATTATTTACAAACATTATCAGGTACATCCCAGGCTCCCTTATCACAAATATAATCACTTACAGTATAATATCCTTTTTCAAGCAAAACTGATTTAATTGTTTCTTTAAATTTGTTGAAGGGCAAGTTTACAATTTTTGTTGGTAATTTATTATAGAAGCGTGTGCTCTGTCCTAAAAATGAGCCATGCACTTTTTGTAGGCGATGCGCAGGCACTACAATTTTATGTTTGTGTCTTGTGTTTACGTTATGCACATCACATTTCCTTTGAAACGATCCAATGTTTTGATGCACAAATAATAAGTTAGCTAAAATATACTGTGAGGCCACTGTCAAAATTCCAATTGATTTAAATTTTTCCCTTAACGATTCTCGCGGTCCCAAATTATGTATAGATCGTATAGCCCTTTTCTGTAGTGTAAATATAGAGTCTATATCAGCAGCTTTGCCCCAAATTAAAATAGCATAGGACATAACGCTATGAAAATAAGAAAAATATACAAGTCGAGCTGTTTCTATGTCGGTGAACTGTCTAATTTTTCTAATTGCATAAGCTGCGGAGCTGAGTTTTCCTGATAACTTGGATATATGTGGGCCCCACTGAAGTTTATTATCAAGGGTTACACCTAGAAATACTACAGAATCTACTATTTCCAAAGTTTCACCATTTACCATGACGTTTGTATCAACAGGTTTGACGTTTGGTAAAGTGAATTTAATACATTTAGTTTTTTTGGCATTTAAAACTAAGTTATTTACATTAAACCATTTCAATACCTGATCAAGTGCACTGTTTACATCTTCATAATTCGTTTTGGCTCTGTCGACTTCAAACAAAAGAGATGTGTCATCAGCGAACAGTACAATATCACACGTATTCTTTACTAAATTTGGTAAATCATTAATATATACTAAAAATAGAAATGGTCCTAGGATTGAACCCTGTGGGACGCCCATTAGTACTGGAGAACCGGAAGATCTGACCCCATTTACTTCGACTTTTTGAATCCGTTGACAAAGATATGATTTGATTAGGTCGAGTGCCCTACCTTTGACACCGTAATAGTTTAATTTAACTAATAAGGTTTCGTGTTGTACACAATCGAATGCCTTGGATAGGTCGCAGAATACACCTATCATGTCGTGAGCGTTTTCCCACGCTCTATAAATATGTCTAAGAAGTGCAACACCAGCATCAGTGGTTGAACGACCTTTGGTGAAGCCATATTGCTCACCATGTAGAATATTATTAAGATTAAAGTAAGCGACTATTTGATTCAGCATAATTTTTTCGAAAATTTTGCTGAGGGCTGGCAAGATAGAGATCGGTCTGAAGTTAGTAGGGTCACTAATATCACCACCTTTAAATAATGGAATAACTTTACTATATTTCATGAGATCCGGGAATACACCGCTCTTAATACAACTGTTAAAAATGTCAGCTAAGTAAGGGGCAATTATGTCAATAATATCGTGAAGTACTTTCACTGATATATCCCATAAATCACCAGTCTTTTTGGAATTCAAACTTTTAAATGTCTTAATTATTTCAAAAGGCGTGATAGAACAAAAACTAAAGCTAGTGCCGCACTTAGAAACATTTAATTTCAGTAATAATTTGGCGTCTGTGGGAGATGAATTTAGGGAACTAGTAGTTACTATAGGAACATTTGCAAAGAACTTGTTGAAAGTTTCAGCTATTTCACCATCGTCTTGGATTACTTTGTTATCTATATTTAAAGTTAAACGACAATCGCGACTTTTTGCCTTTCCCGTCTCGGCATTAATAACGTTCCAGGTAGTTTTTATCTTATTATCAGAATTCTTGATTTTCTGGGCAAGATGCAAGGCTTTAGCTTTTATACAAACTTTCTTAAAACATTTAGAGTATCTAGTTACGAATGCTAAGAATTCAGGACTATGATCATTTCGTTTTATACCATAAAGTTCATACAACTTCCTTCTACTTTTATGGATACCTACAGTTGCCCACTCATTGAATTTAGCTTTACTATGTTTCTGAACTGTTTTTAGTTTAAATGTACTATTGAATTCCGTTTGTATAACGTTAAACAAGCTATTGTAAAGAGCATCAGGATCTTCTTGTGGCCCTTGCAGATAAGGTATCTTGCTTGCTAAGTTAGACCTGAAATTTGCTACAAGTTTCTTAGTAATAGGTCTGTAAGTGGTTTTGCTTACTACATTACTAGTTTTATTTAATATTGTGATTTTTTGACCACAATGGTCTGACGTTAGATCACTGATAATAGATTTTTCCAGGGCCTCACAATCGCAGAACACATTATCTAGACATGTCGCAGAAGTGGCAGTTATTCTAGTGGGCTCCAGAAATAAATGCTTTAAATTAAAAGAGTTAAACAAACTAATTAAACGCACCGAAAGAGAATTATTTTCTAACAAGTTAACATTAAAATCGCCACACACTACAATGCCTTTATTAAGGCCCGCAACACGTCTAAGGGCATCTTCAAGGATTGATTCAAATGAACAGAAATTGCCAGATGGGGGACGATATACGCATATTATTACATTTCCTTCTAGTTCTATACACGATAGTTCGGCAGTGCGCTCGATTGACAGGTTTACTATATCACTACGCTCTTAACATTTAACATTATTAGATACTAAGATTAACGAGCCTCCATGAATTGCTGATTTTCTGACGAATGCACTACAAAGTCTATAATTACTATTATTGAGCAATAGCTCATGATTTTTAAGCCAGTGTTCGGTTAAACAAAGCACATGAACGTTATGGCTTTCCAAAAATAAATCAATTTCTAATTGTTTGCCAGCCAAGCCTTGTATATTTTGGTGCACTACGTTAAGGCGACAGAGCCGTTTGACGAGGGACTCGGCCGTTGTCTCAGTTACTAGTTTAAAGAACTAGAACTAGAACTAATTTCTGTGTTACTAGAACAATGTAACACCGTTTGATTACTTAACCTATGTTTTGTTATAGTTGCTATAACACCGTTAATATTATATGCTACCAATGTAGCGATCATATTCATGCATTTTTTGGGGATGTAAAACAAGTCCCCAGTTATAATAAATCCACTAATAAATTTATTAGTGTCAAAAAAAATAATATTGTCGCTATGACAACCTGTCCTATACATTACATTATTTAACCTACCTATATAATCATTTTGCCTGTCTGTGTAGCTCTTACTATAGGGGAAAGCAGTTAACATAATGTTGTGTACATTTAATTGTGACAGATATTCTAAGCCGCTTATTAATTCACTTTTGTGCACCCTAAGTCCCTCACCTATCAAAACAATCACAACAGATTGAGGATCTATTGTCATACACTTGATTTTATTAATTATTTGTGTGTATGTGGCCCCTGGCATACAATAATTAACTACTGTACCGCTAATGTGTCTATCGAGTAATACACCTATGTTTTTACCTAGGCTATCTGAAAACACTAAGGTGTTGTGTATAGGTGGACATACACTTATTTGTTGAATGGTGTCATTTAACTCAGCAACCCCCAACTTACAGGGCAGTGGCAGGAATCTATCGGATGGTGATGATGGGAGCCCACAGCCACAAGAGTGTTTGTTTGTTAATGAGTCAAACCGCTCCACATTATAGTTACAGAGGTCTACCAACTCGGTGGTAGCCAGGATGTGTTCACTAATCTGTTTCTGAGCACTTGTATATTTATTAGTTAAGTCTATTAAATATTGCTCTTTACTCTGCAAGTCGGACTGCAATCGTTGAATGTCCATATCATGTGTGACCTTTAAAGTATTTAATTTACATTTATATGAATCTAAAGTGTTTCTTAAAGTTCGGAAACTAGCCTTCTGAGAAGAACAGTTAAGAAACTCATCTGGCATCATGTACATTTCATTACACAGTAAACAATCTTACTCTGTAGGTAAATATACTGTGTATAACTACGGGACGAAACAATAATACCCTACCCAATTAAAACTATATAGGGTCTAGACTATTTTGACGCACATTTTTGTCACAGATGCGGTTGGTGGTATATATCAATTTAAAAATAAAAATATAAAAAATCACTTCTTTTAACTTCACTTTTTATAATGTTTTTTTTATTCGTTATACTAGGGTCTATTTATTTTTAAAGACGTGTGTGTAGTTATTAGACATTAAAAAAGGTTCGAAATTAAAATTTAATAAAACAAACAATATATAATATATAAATTAATTTTAAGAGCATTCGATATTCAGTAGAAAAACAAAAACAAAAAAAGATGCAAATTTATACCTCATTGACATCAAGAATTTTATTGATCTTAAATCACGGATGTATTGAAATTTCTATTTTATTGGATGTATTATTTTAGGCGCCACGGTAAAATCCGAATAGTTCAATCAAAATCGAAAGTAGGATACCACGAACATGGCACATAGCATAGTGGTAAATTATTACAAAAACCCAGTAAAATATAAAAAGAAATTCCTAAATCAAAACTTCTAATAAATAAGATCGTCCATTCATCAATGTATATTGGCATTGTGCTGAATAAATGTATGTATAAATAATTAAAAGTTATTGATCACTTTGATTGCTTTTTAATTTAATTATAATAAAAACATCGTTCGTAATCTTATTCTTATAATAAAAACATGGAATTTAAATTAAAAATTAATTTTAACTGAGAAATTGTCACCCGGCTTATAATGTTTGTAAAGTTAACAAATGTTTACCTACCTCACTAGCCTGTATCCTATGACTTCGTTTTACGTATTGTAAACTTATCTTAAAATTGATTCCACTGCTGAATTACCCGCTTGGTACATTGCCTTTAATTAATTCTAAAGATCAAATAGATCTAGGTTTTTTTTTGAAAACGGATTTTTCTACTACGCTGCCGTTACCTCTACTTGTAGCTTACTATCATCGGTTTAAGCAGAGCGTATTAAGAACTTCTGAGCTTTGACGTTTCATTTTGGTACCGTAAAATTAAACGTTAAGAACGACAAGGCTAAGAAGTTCTAAGTATATAATTCAGATTTCTTTCAATTTTATTAATGGGCAAAGTGTCCTTTCTTTTAAGTAGAGTATTATGAGATCTAGATTACGGTGTGGTTACATCTTAAGAGTATATAAGTTGATTAACTCTCTGCCTGTAACTTTTTCACAGCTGAGCTAATGCTTTGCATTGCTTTTCTGTGGAATAAAGAAAAGGTCAACTCTCAAGGACTTAAAAATGGCGTATGTACTTAAAAAATCGTTCAGCACGCATTCGTGGGTGAAAAGCTGGCATATCATAAAACTAAATGATACGACATAATAAAATATGGCAACAATAACAATGACCTCACGTCCTCTTTCTGGTATACAAGTATGATACCTACATGCTCTTTGACACGCCTTTCAGATTGCAATGAAATCGTGACTTCCTATGTACAAGAGTCAACTCGATTTGATGGTACTAAGGTCGTCAACCTTTCTCACTGATCACGAATTACGAAAGCATTTTAATACCTTATTTTATCTTTTTTGAACCTAAGCCCTTAGTCACTGGGACAATGCAATCCAAAGAACGGTACCTTATTCAACTTTACATGGAATCGATAAAATAACGTTTCACCTCAAATGACAACAATTATTTATCCTTAAAGGTATTCATTATGAGTAATAACAGAACTGAATTGTGTTTCTTCTTGTTTTTTTTTGTTCAGTCAGTTACATTTTACATATTGTATAGATACTGAATACAATTAGTAAAGTAAACAAAATTAATGTAATAAAAGTAATTATAGCATCAACTAAAAAACCAGTCACTTTCGTACCTTAAGTTCCGAACATAAAGCAAGGAAATTTGAAGCGACAGGTATAAAAACGATTATATAGGCGACTATTAGCTAAGGGCTATACTCGGTAACAAATTAGTACACAATCTGGCGGTAGAGAAAAACGCGTATTAAGAACTTCTTAGTTTTGACTCATAATTTTACGGTACCAAAATGAAACTTCAAAGCTCAAAAGTTCTAAACACGCTCTGCTTAAATCGAGGATGGTAGGCCTCCAGGACGTCACTATCATATATAAAGAATAAGACAAAAAATGGACACGACGACTGTTTACTTCAAACAACAATACGTATGGGGTAATATTCATTTAGATTTTTCCTGGCGCCAAAACATCCGTTTCAAATTCTCAGGAACGTCAATCGACAGCCAAGGCGACATAATTCTATGCATTGAATGTCATAAATAAAAATTATGAGATTATTTCATAGAATTTCGTGATTAAGGTTAGATCCTGAGTAATACAAAATTTCTTCGTCCTCTTCGAAATTGACTCATTTGTTTATCATTATGTTAAAATGATAAAAAAGCTCTCTTGCACTTTTTTTTATTTTTTATTTAAATGATTGGGGCGAGAATAAAAAATCCGAATCTAGAATTTTAATATAAAGTATATAAAGTTAATCCGATCAGTATTTTTTGCGTAAGTAAAAAGTTCCAAACATAATATACTTCGTTTTAATAAAATCAAGAAATCTTATTAATGCAAAAATAGATTTTTTAGTTAAATTATGTCACATATAGGTGCCACCACTAGTTATGAGCGTTGACCTTGCATGCACAGTTGATTGTATTTTCGTGTTATTAGAAGATAAACCTAATCTTTTTCATAGCTGTTAGCAACATCTATGAATTGTAAATTGTATGAATCCATTGTGTTAAAAATCGTCCGGCGTTGAAGGTTAAAATGCAGATTACCAAAGTGGTTCACCTAAAATATAACTCGCTCCTATGAAATTGGAACTAATTAGGCCGATTTATGTGACTCAAGCCAATTAAAATGATTATTTTATGATTTCAAAATTGCATAAAATATTCGACAGATTTGGAACTAAATCAAATCTCTTGCTACGACTTTGTCGGCCTGATATATGTATAAGAGCAAATGTTGCCATCTAATATTTATATTAAGGGATGAAAAAGAAGGTACTATTGTTGTTAGCTTACTATCTCTACCAGAGAGGTAGGGCATAACAGGGTGTCTCAATCTAACAAACGATTGCTGTATTGAGTTGTATTCCTGCGTGAGTCGCCAGCACTACGTAAAGAATAGATGTTGTTTTGCCAGTGCTCATTCGTTACCATCAGGCGGCTGTATTCCAGTCACCTTTGTAGTGTGGGAAAAAAAATATACTTTTCTATTAATTAGATCATTAATTCTGACGAAAGCTTCTTCATAACGAATACCATATATAGTTATTTTTTGTTAATTTATACATACAATATATGATGCACCCCTTGGGCCGTCGCTAGCTGCGTGAAAAAGGCACCAAATTATATTTTACTAATATAATATTAGTGAAGATCGGCAGGTGTGCTAATACTGTGTTGATGGCATGCTATGGTCATTTCTAATCTAATGTGAAAACATGTTTCTGTAAACAAAAATGTGTAACACAGTGGGCGATGCCGAGCAGATCCTTTCATATTTTATGCTAAAATATATCATTATTGAATGTTGTAAAGATGCTATTTGTTAGTTTTATCTGTTTCGTTTGAATTATAACATTGAGTTTATAGAGGGGGGTTCTTCATAATCTCAATAATTTTCTGGGAACAAAAAATACATCTTTAGCCAAGCATCATCTTCCTGCCCTTATCCCATGTTATTTGGGGTCGGCGCAACGTGCCAAGATACATATTAGATACCAAGTCTGAAATCTGAAAACCTATATGCGTATGTAAGTAATTTCACATAACGAGCTTTATGGTGACAAAAAGCATCGTAAGAAAATCTGCATATGTCTGACAAGCAACCCATAAACGCTGTATGGTCTCACCACGTTGCCACTGACCATCTTCGGTGAGTGTTGTAATATCCCTACTTACTCCTTCTAGAATATAATTTAGTATTTTTATACATATATAAAAGATGTAGTCAAGTCTGTGTTTAAAATCAGATAAAAACAAAACTAATAAAGTCTAACAACTTAAGAAAAACTTCGACTGCCATTAATGAATATGGATTAGTTCAGAAATACAAAAATAATATATTATTATTCTTCAATGCTGTATTAGCTAGACAGACGAGCTTTTCCACAAGCATATTTTAAATATTAATGTGCTTTCAAACAAACGTGTATATAATTATTATTTTACTTCGCTAGGAGTTTGAAAATTTGACTAAGTAAGTAACTATAAGTGTAATTAAAGTTCAAAAATTAACCTTTTTTTTTACATCTATAATTTTAGGGGTGTATCGTTAGTTTTATTCATAATTAGCAAAATTGAGACGTTCAGAACAATTTAAACTATAATTCTTGAATTTTTCATTCCCTTAATTCTTTCAGTGTATGTATTATATTCTGAGCTTTCCGAGGTCTCTGAGGATGTAGTAAGAGAGGCAACAAGACCGGTAAATCTAAATTTGGGGTACTGCATTAAGTTCATGAGGCTGTAGGTCCAAATCCCACATATGTACGTATTTGTGTTAAAGAATACGAATTTATAAAACATATTTATACGCATTTTAGGGTCAATGGCGCAGGGTACAATATTGCGTAATAAAAAAGTATAACCGTGTTATCAATACATAATACCAGAAGTTATTTCGCACCGCTTTTGATAATGTACCCAAATCTTCGTCGAGTGACACATCTGCGTCAACAGGCGCCAGATGATAAAATTTTTCCCCGGAATGTTGTTTAATTAATTTTATTAGAAAAACACACACTGACAAATAAACAGGGTGACTTCTACTAAAAAACGTCAATATTTGTATCACATTATTAACCGGACACAAATAGATGGCTAAATTAGAATAAATCAATTCGTTCTGAATAATAAAGCCGTTAGATACGTTGTGCCTTAAAGAATTTTGTGACAAATACTTTAATTTGCACGGTAGCAGTGACGATACTACATTTTTATTACGTATGTACATTAATAGATGATTATTTATCGGTTTCGGGTGTTTTTCACGAGACACGAAAACATTTCCAGAAAACCATCTAATATTCTAATATCAAAGCAAATTATATTACTCTTATTTGATTTTTTTGCATAAAGGTGTTTGTGCAAATTTGAGAAAGAAGTGGACACAAAAAGTACTAAACAACACTCATTTGGCGTATGGCGAGAAGAAGTTCATCAGATGAACGGTGGGGAATCTCTCAAGCACAACCTAAGATTTATGTCATTGTCTTTAAATGTAGATGCTTGGTTATTAATTTGCCTTAAGCCTTAGGTAAGAAAAAAATAAAGATTAAGAATAATAGGCGGGGTATGACATAAGAAAGGATTAATTTAAAGACTATTTGGCTAGAATGGAGCATGGAGTGAACATAGAAATTAAGATTGATGGAGAAATATGGGGCAGGAGAATTGAGATAAAATAATAATAAAGTAGTTTTGCTTTAAGATTTTATTCAAAATCGGTTTAGTAAATTACCCCCTACGACCTCACAAAGTAATAAAATTTACCCGTCTATATTTCTGTACCTATTGTGTATGTATACGATACTCAAATTACAACGCTTACAAAACTTTTCAAATTATAGATAATTCAAGCAATGATCATGAGTGAATTAATTGATTAGGAATCACTTATTTTAATAGCTTCGTGATACCAATGTGACGTGTCCGAGAATGTGACTCTAAAACCTTCGACACGATGACTAACTAAAACAGACGGATATTCAAATGTTCATGTAAATGATGAATCAAGAAATTTCTTCGAGTGTTTGGGTAAATCCGATCGTTAAAGAAATAATGTTTTACAATCACTCTTATTTATGCAAAATATTGATAATTAATAATGTGAAATTTTATAAGGTCAAGCTTATTTTGGAATGCAGTAAGGTCGGTATTACTTTTAACTTAAATTACTACAATGTATTCAGAAGGACTCGTGATTCAAATTTGTCAACGACAGTTCGAGTACATCAAGAAGTATTATCATGTTAATAATTTAAGTACCTTTATTTGTGACATGAAAATATTTTCTTCATCAGGGGCTTTACCATGAGCTCTTATTGCCATGATAGTTTCACTCATTTATGAGACACATGTATGTGACGTGTATACATCTGTCACTGTCGCACAACTGAATTATCATTGCAATAAGAGCTCATGGTTGGGCCCCAGGTTCCTTGCTAATTCATAAATACACAAAGTACCAACTAAAAACTGAAAAAGATGACTGTAGTTGCTTTAATTTTTATGTTAATTTCTTTTAAGATTTTCAATATCTTTTGGCAAAGTACACAATATTGACCAAACGATTGCATTATTTATTACAGCTGATTTGCAGTTTTGTTGTTGTTGTTGTTATGATTTTCTTCGATTAGGAGTGCAAGGGTGCCAACTATGATTGTTTAAACAGAGCGTATTAAGAACTCCTGACTTCAAAAAAAGGATTTTTAATAACAGTCGACTGTATTATTTTTTTTGTAATGCCAAAATGAAACTTCAAATCAAACGTTGTAAGACGTCACTGCTATACGATGATAATAAGCCCCCAGAGTTATGTCAGGGGCCTTACCATGAGCTCTTATTGCCAAGATAGTTTCACTCATTTATGAGGCAGATGTATATCACGTGCATATATCTGTCACTTTCGCACAGCTGAAGTATCATTGCAATAAGAGCTCATGGTTTGGGCCCAGCTCATGGTTTGGGCCCAGACCTTTAGATCTTCACAAAAATACTAACTACCAAAATATTTGACCTCCTGTAACACAATACCGTTTAAACGATTGCAAATATCAACAAAAAAATTTACCCGCTACAGTAAATAAACGAAATGGTTTTTTTTTATGTTTTACAGTGTGATCAATCCAATTGATAAATAAAGTTACTTGGCTTGATTTTGCTGGTATTTCGATTTTTATTGCCATAAAAAATACAGTGGAATAAAAAAGTTTTTTCAATTATTTATAGCGTTGCCGATTTACTTATAGGGGTAACAATACTAAAGCTGTCCGTTTAAACTTATTTATACACTATAAAATTCCCTCTCAATAACAACGAAAATGAAGTAAAAAAAGTCCTACATTTTTATTGTTGTTCTGTTATTGTACAACTCAACGGATAAGGCAGGGTTACGCGTTTACCGAAAATACACGACCCCCGAATCACATAAAAGGTGAATCACATAAATTGAGTCCCTTTTCCTTGTCATTGTACTTAGCACTATCAAAGTTGGGTTACTTACCTTTAACATATTAACGAAGGCTTAGCTATGGCGTATTTTAAAAAATAATAAAAAAATAGGCAATTAATTTTTCGTAGAACCCACAAGAATGTCTTCGTAACCCCATTGACTACCCACGTAAGTAGAATGTGTAACGTTTGTATATTAAAAAAAATATAGTTTATATAAACTAAAAAAACACGCTTTAATAGAACAATCCAACCAAAAACATAGATTTTTATTTACTAAATTTGTATTAAGAATAATGTCAATAAGAAATAAATTTGAAAAAAGCATGGAGTGCATAGTGTCAATTTAAAAACGTCAAATTATAAACATTTTAATGTATATAAAGCGTGTAAAAAACGGGTAATTGTTAATCTTTTACAAATTTTCTTAAGTCAATTTCCGACAGTAATACCGTAAAAAAATAAACCCGCCCAACAATGGTATGCGAGTATGACAAAAAAATGCGTAACGTATGCATGTGTGTGACGTGTATGTGACGCGCGCCGCGTTCGTGTTTGTATTCCTGCAGAAAGATGAGTTGATGTTGCAAATGTATAAAAGCGACTCGCCGATTTCGAAATCAACACAATCATTTGAAATTCTCTAAGGAGTGAACACACGGAGTGTGACCGTGAACGTTGATTTCCGCATAGTGATCTCGCGATAGGTTGCAGTGAACAGTAGATCATTGAGCAGCTGAAAACGTAGCTGAGGACTTGTTACCATTTTTCGAAGATTTTTCGTGAGAATTTTTGTGCAGTGTTTCAACATGTCTCCTTTGGAGGTACGTTTTTTAATACAATTATTTTATAATTTACATTAATTTATTTCATAAATTAAATTTAACAAATAATTGAAAAAAAAATTGTTCAATTTCATCTTTTTTATTATTTTATTTTTTAAGTTATTTTATCTTAATCTTAATTTTTATTTACAGTGTTTATTAGTTGCCCTCTGCGCTGTAGCGGTCGTCGGTTCCCCCATCGAAGATGGTCTCTGGCATCCCTACAAGTACGGCGGTGATGGCAAGTAAGTAAATTAAATGTCACCATACCAGTTGATATTTACGTGTAAATGTATTCAATATGAATATCGCTGGAATTCCTAGCTATTACTAGTTAGTGACTAATAGTAACTAATCATAATAAACTCCAATCTATGAATGATTTAAAAATAAATTATTAGAACCTTCAATTTGCGAAATAATTATTTTACGACTTCAAGTTACACCATAACTTATTGTCACTAGCCGTTCTGATGGTGGAAGGAAAGATATTTTCCTTTAGTTTCGAATAAGCTTTTAAATAAAAACTAATATTATTTTCCGAGGACTAGTTTTACAATTAAAATTGCCAAAAATAAAACGTGAGATAAAAACCAAAAAAAAATATCTGTCATGTCGAAACAGGCTAAATTATTTCCTAAACCCACAGATACATCCCAACAGACGAAGGCAGATACATTCACGTACCGAACCCTTACATTCACTTGGACAACCCTTACGACGGAGGATTTGGTCCATACGCCCACGACTACGAGCCCCAAGCCAGCGTGGATCAGTACAGACTAGTCCTTACTCCGCCGAAGGATATCCCCTTCTACAAGGATGGATACTACAAGAACAATGGTATCAAAATCATCAAACAGAAGCACAACTACGACGAAGACAAATACGACTTTGAGTGAGTATCATTACGAACCCTTAAAGAATCGCATAAAAAAATCCTTTAGAAATTTGAATAATTTAAATTGCGATTTTTTTTTATATTAGAAAAACGCAATTCTGCTCTTGACCGTCATCGGCTTATGCAGAGCGTATTAAAAACTTCTGAGCTTTGACGTTTCATTTTGGTACCATAAAATTAAACGTCAAAGCTAAGAAACTCTTAAGTGCGCGCTGCTTAAACGATCATAGTTGGCCCCATGTAATATATTTCGAACACCTTATGGCAATTGTTTCTTAAATATTACAAACGTGTTACCATAATGAGGGTTCAAACACCGAAAAGATTTATATAAATTTATGTTGAACAGAATAACTTTTTCGGCGGTCACAATAACACAACGTCTAGAATCTCTAGACCTTACTCACATCTGAAACTCAACACGACAAATTGAGCGGTGTAATTTGTCAGGGATCTTTATAATTCTTGCCAACTTCTCTCGCATGAGTTCATGACATTAAATAAACGAATAATTCTCTGATAAAAGCTTGTGGAGATATCGAAACTGACTCATTACATGTTGATGCATTTGACAATTTTACAGATAAAACAATAAATCACCGCATACAATTTGTCGAACAATGGTAATAATATAATTTACATACTGGGAGTGTAATCCATAAGATTTATTAGCTTCCCGTCTATTAAACACATTCTAACCTTGCTTCGCAGAATGTCAAGCTTAATTCAATTATTTGCATATCTAGACTTGGTTAGTTCCTATATCATTAGTCGTTGTACTATATCATCTTCAATTTATATCTCTTTTAGTTCATGATGATTACCAGAATTCCTATATCTAAGCTTCTACTTTAACTGGCATCGAATCATTTCGAAACCAAAATAGATCCTCAACTTGGGGTTCCAAACAATCGTCTTGCGATTATCATATTGTGGGATGAACAGAAAGTTGCAAATTGGGATTTTCAAAAAGAGACCCAGCGAGTTATCCTCCCTTATGGGTCAAAAAATATATCACTAATAAGCTTCTTACGACAAGCTACGTGTACGAATCAGGACAAAATCTACATCTAAGAAACCAAGCTTAAACACTTCTCCAACTGTCTGCCAGTATAAATAAATAAACAAATCAATCAGCCGATAATCTGATTTGTTTCAAGACGAAATACCCCATTCATAGCTTATAATCCTTGATAACGCAACAGCATTAAAGCAGATCAATTCGCCAATCCGAAAAAAATTAAGCCTTGACCGACTATACAATTGGATACTTGCACGCGTGGGTCATAGTTCAAAACTATTTATAATCATTTACGACAACCGAATAGACATTATGCGTGGTTTGTTACATCATAACAAGACGTGTCGATAGGATTGATGTTCAATGCAGCAGTTTGTTATGCGCTAATTATAATAGATATTGTTAATCTGACAACCACGTCGGAAGTGTGTGATTAATCCATCCGTAAAGACAGGAAATAGTTTTGAGTATTATTTATATCACTTATAGTAAGCCTTTTCATACAAGTCTTAACTATTTGAACATTAAGGCGTTACTTTAAATTTATCATTATCACCCCATACAATGGTAATAAACCGATATCGCTGGTTAGAAGATTTGGCCTTCGATGTGCCATTCGTAAATTAATGAAATGTAGTGTAATTGAATACCTGTTAATAAACTAATGTTTCCTTGTCAACAGTTTCGAGACAGAAAACAAGATTCGTGCTGAAGAGAAAGCTGTATTGAAAAATGCAAACACAATCGACGAGGGTATCGCCTCACAAGGCTTCTATGAATACATTGGCCCCGATGGCTTTATGTACAGAGTGGACTACACTGCCGACGAAAACGGATTCCGCCCTAAGGTTAAGCGTCTGGAGACACCTTACTCTGGCAAATGGATCCGCGAAAAGATTAACTAAGAAAATATACTTTCCCCTATATCATCATCATTCTCAGAATCAGTATTTTCAAATAAGATTTCGATGTAACCCCACCGGGGTGGTATTTCAAACTAATATTTCGTGACTTCGAGATTTGTTTATCTTATAATAGTTTTAAAGAACTTTACGTTCCAATATTGACTGACTGCAATCTATTTAATGAATATCATACTCATATAAATCACAAGTGATTTATTGCTCACGATCATGACATTTTGTATGTATTTCCATCCTGCCTGAATTTTGTATTTGAACTAATTCTGAACTTATTCTTAGTAAGTCAATTCATCATTTGTGAGGTGCAAAAATGCTAACCCGAGATATGAATGTGTCTCAATAAGGAATGTGTCTGGTTTAGATAGAGTGTAATTTATACCATAGTTTATAAGTGCTTAGTTTTGTACGATTTAGATACTTATTTATGAAAATGTGATAATAAATTTATATTGCTAATATTTTCTGTCATTTAAACGCTTACAGCCCACATATATTAAAATATACCTAAGCCCCTGGGGTTAGAATCTATTGTTTATACAAGCAAGCATAAAGCCTTATAATCATAAGTGTCCACAGCAGCGTATGAACGCTTGTAACAGAAAGGGTATCACTCATGCTTATCTATCTACATGTATAATATTCAAAGCCCAGACAGACTAGCTTATATGTCAACAAACAGCCCACTGAACTTCGAGACAATATTTTGTTCGTTTAGAATATGTTTAGTCTGAGGTGTGTACACTAAGAAAGTGATTATCGAAATTCTACCAAAGGGTTGAAATTTCCACGCAGGCGAAGTTCGGGTGGAAGCTAGTCTTCTATTATATATTTATGACATTTAACCTCCTTACTGACTGAAATCAACGAACAGCCTAAATCACTCGTTCTAAAGACATGCAATTTACAGATTGTGTTTTGGTGAGGTATGGGTAAAGGGTTTCCCGAAACTCCGCACCTAAGCAAGTTGATCCTCATAAAGAGTGATAACTTTGTGACAAAAATAATAACTAAAGATTACAACTACAGCAGCCATACAGGTGACATAACTTACCACCAAGACAGTATTCTAGGTGGCCATATCTCTTGGAATATTGAGATATAAGTCGCTAATGGTTGAGTTTTTAAACTGGAGATCCCGTTCTTTCCTACCTTTCTTAATGAGGAAGCTAAGATATTGCTTGCAAGTTTTCACCTCTTGTATGTTGTGAATTAGAGATCAGTGAGACCAACCAAGAGTTGGGCTTTAAGTATTTTTGGATTGGTGATAAGATGGGGATCTTATGATTCTTAAGGGTCCCCTATCACCGCCAATGTTTATACTATTTTCACCAATAGCCAAAGAAAGTAATAAAAATAGCCTTAGTCTGTTCAGAGGTTGTTTTAAAACTATCAGAAATCAACTTAAGCCAACGTGCACTAGCTATTGGAAACAGCTTGTCTATCTATCCACTTACCTAAGAAGAGGTCAAAGCACGTGTCTTCCGCATAATCCAAGCGCTCCAAGCATAAGTCGTATCTGATTAGTTCACGCAACTTTGTTAGTTCTTGTTACCTCCACGTTCTGAAACTTTGGTTCAAGATCTCGTGCATGTTTTTTAATGTACAGTCGATGATTAAATTTCATACAGATTGGATTTTTTTAAATTAGAATAAGAAGCTGAATTTTCCGAAAGTATAAAATACCTAAGCTAATTTAAGCACAGCCTGAACCACTGATCCTAGAGACATGAAATTTAGTGGGTGTGTTTTTTGTGCGGTAAGTAACCAGAAATAAAGGGTTTTCCAAATTTCACCCCTTAGTGGGTGTAATGGGAAATTGCATTTTCTGTGAAGGAATTCTTTGGATCGTATAACGGAATAAAAAGCACAAAATGTTGTATAAATATTTTATTAGATTTTTTCGTTAAAAATAAAGACAAATTAGAAACAATGAAATATTAGATAAATAAATACGTACTGGAATAATATTTCTAATGGCTGTTTAATATATGAAAATTGAGACTTATCAGGGGGTCAACGATGCTCGTTAAACAATGTGTGCTTAGAACTTCTAAGTTTATACGTTTATTTTTTTATCACGAATTCTCAAAGCTTCTGAGGTTCTTAATACACGCTAAAGACCCGCTTAACCGATCGTAGTGGACCCTCTGTGGTCGTCATCCCTGTATCTTTATCGGATATTGTAAGGTATTACAGTACGTATCTCTCCCATTAATCTGTATTAGCCGTCATATCTCAATTTGCTTTCTAGCCATGTCATCATTCACAAATATTCGTGAAGGCGTGCAGCAGAACGTGATTATGCGGTGTGCGCGAATGACTTTTCTTAAAGATAAAAAAATATTGCCTATTGGTTTTTTACTAGAGTTTATCATATCGCATGACAATTATTACAGCAATAGAATAGGTACTTAAAAAAACACCACATACCTTAGTGGCGTATGACAGGTCTTGTGTCTTTTTTTTACTTATAAATAAGTAGGGTGGGGTGATGAGGGATGAATATTTTAAATGTTATATTTAAGTATATACATACTTGAAAATATTCTCACAACTGTCTTAAGGCCATCCACATTCATATTCAAAATGCTTTTAACATTTTCTTATTCAGATTTGCAGTAAATATGCAATTTCATTTCAACACTCTTTTTAATTCATTCAACGAGGTACATAAATCATTCCAAAGTAATTACGTGCACTTGAAAAAAATACAGTTAGCTTCATTAGCAGTACACGGTATAAAACATATGCAGCCTTATAGCCTGTTATAAGAAAGAAAGGCTTTCTACAGCTTATTGTAATAAATTGCTATTGCCGAACCCGAGGCAATTTAACACTACAGAGATAAGTTCATTTCAATGATTAATAATGATCAATTTATACCTTACTCCTTATTTAAATTTCGTACTGCGGCAATAAACATCGGGGTGTGCGGGCAATATTTGATCTGATAACGCGATAAATAAATATCAAGGCGCCTCGGATTTCAATAAAAATATCAAGAGCCGAGTCGCCAAAAATAAACGAGTCTCATCGAGGAGAGAGGAGCGGAAGGATCGTAAAATCATGCGTGTTAGGGCGCTGGCAAGAAATTTGGCGAAATTGTTTTGGCTCCGACTTGTGGAGGCTTTATGGAGGCAGGGGACGTTGACCGAGAGAACCCGAGAGCACTGCCAAGTAGCCGGCGCCGCCCCGGCCGACGCAGTGCGATCCCGCTGCTGCACTGCGTACTGCCTTTTCTCATATCTTCTTAAACAATAATTTACAGCGATACCCAACTCTGCCAAATAGGACCAAGAGACGTATCCTACTAACACAAATGAACGGTAAAACATCCTGCTTTTAGAACACAGTTCGATGACCGGCCAAATATTTGTTTCGAAGGACGTTCCAAGGCAGGCGTAAATTTACGCAGTTGACATTGTATTCTGTAATTATACGCCGAATGTAAGGCACGACGTAGCTGATATCGGTATGCAAATGTAGGGGTTCGATTAGCGGGCCTTGTACGCGAGACATTTATTGCTACCTCGTTACGCAGACAACGATTTATTTATCTACAACTTTAATCAATTGTAGCACTTCTAAATTTAACATTATCTAAATGTATGCTGAGTAATAACTATAAAATGTTCACTAAGATAATTTTAATTAAATATTTAAACAAGAACGAGTATGGATGCTTTGATTTTTAGTTTGAAAATGTTGTAAGATGTTGTTTGTATACTGGTATTATTACACTGAGGTGCGGATATTTGGACGCCATTAAAACATTAATGATGTTGTTTAGGAATTAAGTAAATATAATAAGATAAAAGATTGCAAAATCTGCTTATTGAATTTTTAGATAAAAATTTCTTCGTTTGCAAATCTATATGCCTATAAATAAAAGGAGTCTGTTTATAATTCTAAATTAACAGATTTTTACTAAATAAAATAAATGCATATGAAGATACATTACAAATACTATATTTTTTAATTTTAATAAAATTACAAATATACAAATTTAAATTATTTGACAGTTAACGTACGAGTAATACTTGACTCAGAATAGAAGACTTTTAAATGTCTGAAAGAAGAAATAATGTAACAAAACAATGATATTTATCACAATGTAGTAAACGAGTAAAACAATTTTATAAAATATATTTTAAAAACTTTAAACCACCCAGAAACCGCAAAGTTAACTCAAGCGAAAATGTCTCTCGACGTAACATACGATGGTGAGAAACCTAAAGTCAAATAATAAATATTGGGAAGCAGTGATTTGGCGTACGCTGGCCGGAAGGGCGCCTGCTGGCTTAATTGGCCTCCGACCAACTTTCCAAAAAGACACCTATTCGGACGTGATGCGGTTAAATGAAAATACTCGTAGATAGAGAGCTAAACTACATAATATACCCCCAAAGGATCACGATTCACGTAGCGATGAAGTTACCTTAATAGTACATTGAATGATCTTATTAAATTGTGCCATTGGAGCAATTTCTGAAGACTTTATTGGAGAAATATTGACACTCAGAAAAGGACGAATAAAATGTTATGTGTCCACCGTAATATGATGGTGATGATGATGATGATACTCCGGTAAAGTAAAAACAGTCATTTTCATATCATCTTAGTATTTCAAATAAAATCAAAATACCGATTCTTCCTATTATATAACTACTATTTTTGATAGTGTACAAGTTTGAAATTTTTTTTTGACACCATTGGCAAAAATGTCGTGAAAATAGAACTCTTTAATAAAGCTTGCAGCCCTCTATTTATATAATCGAAGCTTGCCGCACTGAAGGCTCGAGTGTGCACGAAAAAGAAGACTGTGTTTTCCTTTAATTTCAGCACGTTTACTTATTTCTATGTCTGTATGCGAATGTCTAGTGGAGAATTCATTAATTTACCTCGGAATAAGAGAACTACAGTGTAAGCACGGTTACTTCCGCAGCAAATAGAAGACATGTTAATTTAATTAGAGGGTTTAATTCTATCTGATTCAAATAATACCAAAGCATAACTCAACATAAATCTAGTAAAAATATAAGAAAATATAATTAAACATAGGATTTAAATTTGTGTCTTCAGGAGTGGTGCCCAGCAAGCTGCGTTACCTCGCTGGATCGCTAGTACGAATCATCGTCACGGTCACCAGATTTAGAAGATTGGTTTTTATTACGATATACGAGATGTCCCGAATAACAAAAGTTATAGTTGTATCTTGAATCTTAGGTTTTTCCTAATTTTGCTCTTTTCCAGACACACTCGGAATACTTTTATGTTATTTCAATGTGGTTGAACTAAATAATTGCAAATAATAACATGTAATCAATACCTTAGATTTTCTAACATGTTATTATTTTGAAAATTACTTTCCACAAACTAATGAATTGTCTATTTACGTCATCTCAAAGATAGCTTTCAGTAGGTTATTGGGTCATCAAAGTTCTAAATAACCACGCGACCAGTAACAGAGGCAAAACTTTACTGGATGAAATCCAGCACTTAGTATTTTTTAATAACAAAGTAATGTCCTATCGGATTGCAAATGCAATTCTTTCAGTTCAACCACATTGAAATAACATAAAAGTTTGCCGGGTGTGCCTGGACCGATTCCAAATAAGGTGACTGTCGCCGACATCCGCTCGGGGCAACAGTAAACTCCTACAATTTTTATTGTGCCATCCAATCCCCCTTTATTACAAGGGAATAAAGTTGACAATTTATTACCGCGATACTGGCGTATTGGGTTTTCGGCCAACTGCTCGCTTCCGGAGTCGGTGGCTACTCGTGGAGTTTTATTGGGAATGGATTGAATTTGTAGGTGATTATTACAAGGTTTCGGAATCAATCTCTTTGTTTTATGGGTCAATTATCCTTTTTATTACTAGGTTAACCTAGTTTAAGTAAATGTTACTGTGATTTATGTGTTGTGCCCCTTCCCTACGACGCTACCAGTAGTGCAGCTTAGTCGTGCGTGGGGAAATAAGACTTTATGGTAATAGAAATAATGTTATAAATTCAAATTCAAACCCAAAATATATATATTTGATTAGACTTTAAACAACGTTCTTCCAAATGGACCAAACGTCATCATTATACAGGATATAGAAAGGTTATTTTTACTAAGAAGAACCCGGCGTGAAACGCAGTAATTAATCTATCAATAATATTTTTGCAAATTGACGAAACTCAAAATAAATCTGATATTAACAATAGACACAGTTCCAATTCTAATGCACGCACAAGTACTTTGTATAGTTTGTGTAGCTTAAGATGACCAGCCCTGACAAGCAGCACCTGTTTACAAGTATGGTGTGAATTCCAGCTATTGTCCGCCTCAACCATTCTACAGGGAAGTAGGCAACCTTCTTATATTTACTTCATACAAGACCCCCAGACATTTAAAAAAATCATTTAAGTTAAATAATTTAAGTATGGTCAATTTGTGACAAGTACCTGTCGTCCCCAAATCAAGCTCCGAAGCTACTGGCAAAAGTTTTGTATCTTAAATTTATCTTCCATAGATTATAGCGTATAGGATCATACATGCATATATGTTCTAAAATGTATACAGTCAGATACAGAGAAATAACAATACCTTGTCAACGTGACAGATGATGAGTCAGCTATCTCAGGTACGACTTCACCAACTTTGTTTAATTCATTTGTTCGTGTGTGAATGTGTTTTCTACTACTGTGTGTTTCTTTCAGTGTAAAGCTCGTAGTGCTGCCATCTTTCGGCTTTACTCCGAACGAACGAACGATCGATACTGTGAAGACTGTTTATCGAAGCTACGACACGGGTTTAAAGTTCCTTTCATTTAAAACTCTCTATATTAATACTAAAACTATATAAAGTAACATTGTAAATCTTTTGCTACTTTCTTCATTTGTTAATTATATTTTTGCATTAATTTCCCAGTACTTATGAGCAAAATAAAATCAAAACTCCTTTTACATGGTGCTTTAGTAAACTAGATAGTTCCATTACCACTCGACAGATGGCTCTAACGAAATTTGATTTAGAGTGTTCGCTTGTTTTAATTGCACATGCACGTATAAAATCCATCGAACACAACGTTTTAAAGGTTGTCAATATTAAATTGGATTAAAATGTATAAAGTCGCGGATTAAAGCGGAACATTCCATTAAATAGTTTGAATAATAAAGGTTCTCTTCAAAGAGAATAATTTTATTTTAAAAGCCATTAGCAAGGGACGATTTTCGCTGTTTTAAAAAATATGACAGCAGATATCGGAAATGTTTTTTTTATCTGTTGTGGCTTTAGCTCTGTCCATTGCCAGGCATTTTATGTTCTCTGTGGAAACATAACGAAGTTAAAAAATATTTTTATTTGCTACATTTTGAAAGTATAAAAAGCCTCCGGGTAAGGAAGTGTATTTTCCTTTTACAATCGTGGAAAATTAGCTTAGTACAGCCAGTTTGATGGTAAGCGGCATTTCAGTCTATGTATGAATTTTTGCAACAACAAGAGTGTTAGGTAGTGTACTTTAGTAATGGGATATGGAATAAAATATCTACTTTAGACTCTCTCAACAGCCGGCATTACCTCAATTTAATTTTAAATTATTTTTAAATTCAATATACTTATTTTTGCCACATACAATAGTTATTTTTTTGTTACCGCAAAACTGTTCTTTCATGATTCAAAGATATTTTCGAGAAATAGCTTCACGCCATAGAAATATTCTCCTCTCTTCATTAGCTGCTAGACGTTAAAATACTTTTCAATAAATTGCAATAATCACATAAAACATTAATAAAGAGCAGTCATAATTTCGCAATTGCAAAGACCATTAATCACATATTGCTCTGGCGCTTCGATAAAAACACTGAGTAATTACTTTGGACTTGACTTATTGCTTATTATTTAGACTAGACTAGTGATAGATATCGACAATGCAGCGATGAGAAAAATTACTGAGCCAATAGCGGTATCATAAAACCATCAGTCATTCTGTAATTCGATTCCTTTCGTCAAATTAGACAGAGGCGTCTTTGTTAACGTATATTAAGTACGTCTACGTAAGTAAGTGTGTCTGTGTGTTTACCATCATGCATATCATTCCTTGGGACTTAACACAGATATCAATACTTAATATTATTTATATTATTTTGATGAAATGCACATGACGCCTGTCAGAGATTCTTGCCGGTTCTTCTCAGAAGGCTAGTTTACGAACCGGTGGTAAATTTTCGACATATATATGTGCCTTGGCCCAAACTGAATAATTAATTTTTATTTTCATTTTTCCAAACAGCATAGTCGGTCCAATGGTTTAGCCACCACGGAGCGGGCTGTCTACTTACTCTTGTTCGTCCAAAGAAGACTCTTTTCGCATTTTAAAATATAACTTAAGCTATGTAGGTACTTGCCTATTACGTTAACTGATTTTTAGCAAGAGTTCACGGTTCAAGGCTATGTCCTATATTTTGCCAGTGTTATTTTAATGTTTTACAAAGTCAAAGGGAATTTAAATTGGGGAGAGACTTGAGTGTGACAGAACTACATATTTTTGAAATATGTCACAACCGCTCCCCTAAAACTACGATCGTAAAACTCACAGACTCCCATCTTGAGAGTAACGTATGCTAAAAAATGCAAACAGGAAAATTTAATGGTTCGTGAAGTAAACCAGCTACGCGGAGCACCCCAGAATTGCCCTCTGTATTCCGATTCGAGGACTAACTACGAGTCTTTCTCGGTTGTTTCTCGAATCGAACTCGAGAGAATATGGAAATAAAATGTGTGGAGATTAATTACACACCAAAGCCGTGTTGACCGAGTAGTTAGATCAGTCACCTGCTAAGCATTTTCACCGGTTTGTTCCAATTCGTTTTTCTAAAACTTATGTGTAGCGATGTCCCAAGATGAGCTTCACGGTGATAAAAACATTATGAAGAAATCTGGATATGTCTGAGAAAATAATATTTTTTTATTATGCTTGAACCGGTGACAATCTCACCACTTCAAATCATCGTTGTTGAAAAGTGGGTGTTTCTGGGATAGCGTGGGCTTGCTAGTCGGGGGGTGCAGTCTATGAGAAGTATCAAAAGATGTCTGTTTTGATACCATACAATTTTATACCTACTATACGTATTATTATGTTTACAACTATGCACAGGAGTCCTGATGTTATGTTGTTCTGTTCATATGGTATGTTCATCTCTTCAGGTACCTACTTCTCACATCACATAGATTACCTCATCGTTAATTCCTTTGCATATACCTTTATGTCCAATATTATAATATTATACAGCTCGCTAAGTTGAATATGTGAACCGATGGTATTCAACAAATAAAGGGGCCTCTCATGTGGATTTCCTTAATATTACTTACAATAGCTTATTATTCTAAGCTATTGACTTGAACATGAAAATTGCGTTTGTGCTGTTTATGCTAGGGAGAAGACGCATGTCATGCGAGATAAGGAATAAACACCAATAAGGTAATTTTTTCCATGTTCTTGGTAAATACATTAACATAAATCTCAGATATATTGAGGGTGAATTTTAATGTGTGTGTCATAGACGATATGGTTTATTGTATCGATAAAAATATTGACGTAATTTTCCACCCTATATAGCACTTCTCGTAGCTGTGAATTTAAAAAGGGTAAATATTTTTGTTAATCTGTAAATTGTTTCGTGTAGTGTTCATAAGTATGAAAAATACATAAGATACGATTTTTAAGGGGTATTCATTAGGCCTTAACAAAAACTACCTTCAAATCGTCTGACTATCGAAGTGATTATACAGGATTACAAAATGTTATCGCTGGATTCGGCAGGTCACTTTTACTGTGAACGCCAGGTTCTGGCGTGAAACTCAACAATTAGTCTTTCCAACATTCTTTGAGATTATTCATCTTTGGTTATAACACACGCAAGAAATAAATAAATAGGCACATGTTATGCGCTAACGCCTGCATTTTATATATTTTCTCTCATTATACATATCTCATTGTGGTTTTAATCTAATTGTGCTCGTATTCACATTCGATTCTCGGGGATTCCGGGCGTGGAAATTAGTAGGCAAGCTATTTATAGTTCATGCAAAACTTTAATTTATAATAACGCAAGTATAATACCTAAGTGGAAATTAGAAGCATGAATTTTTATTGGTCCTTAAAAGTTCTATTCTGCATTTCAAATTAAGTTTTGTAACTTTAGGTACATGGTAAGCAATGGCTCTCCATTATCACTTTAATGGCCGAAGTAAGTTTAGTACCCCCTTACCCTTCAAGATAATTCTGAATAAAATATTTTAGTTTTGCAGTTAATGTATTTATACTTAGGTACCTTCAGGGCTACTTACTCTATTTACTTAGTAGTTTAAATATCGTCTAAATAATTTTAATGTACCTATGTAGTTTCTTAAACAAAGGCATGGTTTAATTAATTATCGAACCACAATTTTAAACATATTAACGAAAGTACTACGTGGTTATTTTCATAAGCTATGCAGCTAAGCTGACTAAGAAAGTATTGTGCTGACTCCGAGTGATTGGAATTTAAAAAAAAGTAAACCACCCTGTCGTTTCTTATAATTACTTGAAATTTAGTTTTTTTTTAAATGGTGTAAAAGATTAATCAACTTTAACACCGCCAGAGAAGTAATGCGACTCGTTTTTATATGCTTCATTTTTGAATGTGATAATCGTGTCACTAGCATCTCTGCAATTTAGCAAAATTCTGTTTGCGATTCAGAGGAACCCAAGTTGAGTGCAGTACAAAAAACATCTGACGTAATTAACAGTACAAAATGTACGTTAAAACAGCACTTGACTCGGACATACCGGCCGGAGTGTCACTCCAGTATTTAATTAAACGAAAGCAAAGAGAAACTGAGAAGGTAGGGTAATTTGTCAAAATTAATTAAAAAGAAAAGCGAACGAACTGAAGAATTACTGTGACTTTAACAAGATGACATCCCGCTAAAGTATTCAACGAGTTACGGCCGCTTGTTTTCTTTGTAATTACGCTTTTAATGAGAAAAAGGACGATTGTTTGACGAGTCTTCAATTGCTTAGCGATAATAATTAAATATTTACGACTCGACTGCGGAAAATTGGAGGGGATGGGAACATTTTTGTTTGCAAAGGTAAAAGCAAAGTCAATTCGTAAGTCACAAAATTGAACGTGGCAGGCCGCGGAGTCAAATACTATGAGACTGAGTCTTATTTGGGTATATTTTTAGGTTTTTAGGCCGCTTTAACACTACGTCTATTGCGCTAAAATGATCTTAAAGAGAGTTTCTATTGACAGACAAGACGGATACTAGACCAAATTCAATTTCAGAATTCCTCAGTGACTAGTCTATTAAATACAAAATCATTCATAGCCCAGTGACCAGTCTTATTTGTAGAGTAATCATTCATTTGACTGTGATAAATACAATACCCTATCCTGCTCGTGTAGATACGCAATATTAGTGTAGGTACACCTAATAAAGATGGATGAGACAATGTATTCTACAGGTTTCTGTGGCCCAGACTCTGGATGAGTGCCCGGTTAAAAGAAATAGGCTCTTCCCCTATTACGGGGTACTTAAAATAACAGAAGAATGTGGGTGTACTATAAGCATTACCACTATCTACCTCAAGCCTACCACTTCGGGAAACACCTACATTAAATGAAAACTCACGTTTTGGTGAATAAGACTCCGATAGTAAAGTTCCCTTGTCGAGTTAAATCGCGATTCTAAAGAGGCGTTCCCACAATCTACGATATACAACTTCAAGTCCGTGTTAACCAGTAGCAATTAAATTCATACGTGGAACAACCACATACAAATTCACGTAACATTTTGATTACATTTCCTTTGAACACGCGCGAACAATGTAAATACAGTCCGCATAAAGAGTTAGCAATCCAAGGAGTTGTGGCTTGGGCGTGTACGTCTATCCGCCCTCGGTCTTTACATACAAAAGACCGAATTGCCTGTACTGATTGAATTATGTCCCGTTTCCCCGCCTTCGATGGGCCAAGGCTTTTGTGAGATATTTATGTAAAGCCTGCTTGATATAATGGTTTTTTATTCACTGCTGAAGTGTAATTCCTTAATGCTGATGCAGATGTATTTTAAGCTATTTTGCTGTCCTGTAAGTGGGTTGACCGAATCACCAAGTTTACAAGTCATAAGTAATTAATTAAGTTTGTCCGACTGTATATTCTGTATGGCACAATATATTTTGTGAACCTGGCAAAAGATCTGTTTCGACGGGAATTAAGCAGTCAAGCTTTATTCTTTTATAACACTTAGTTGGCTAACAAACATGCAGCCCACCTGATGGTAAGTAATTACCTGCTTTTAATGCCAGGGGCATCAAGCGCGCTTTGCTGACCCTGTGAAAATCTCCTCACATCCTTCTTGAGAACCTCATACGGTACTCTTTTTAGAAAACCATGTTCGGGAGCTAATTCCATAGCTTCCAGCGGTCAGGGAAGGAAGCTCCTTTGAAAAGGAGGATTGCGAGACGATTTGGGTTTCAAAGTGTGGCGATGAACTCCCCGAGACATTGTGGTCAAGTTGTTGGAGTAGTCGTCTGTTACGTAAGTGTCGCAAATTCAAATCCCAATGGCAGACCGTAGTTTTCTACTCATATGGCAGTAAACGGATGCCACAGTACGAGTTTTATGATAAATACAAACATTTTCTGTGCATAATATTGTGCCTGAGACGGCGATGGACTCACCAATATCACGTTGGCACCTAATTATCACCGATGGGGATCATCCATGAAAGTTGATGTTTTAACGTCCCTGTCCGCAGGGAAGCCAAAGGGTATTGTTCTGGGAAGGCGTGAGCTCTAAACTATAAGATACATTCAGTTTATCTTGTGCTTCTGTCCGAATCAAGCTCAATTCACGTGTAAAGCGCTCACGTAACCATTTAGGATACCCTTGCCATCTGCCGATTTGACTAGCAGATGACATTAGCCTCAACAAGGTATGCGAATAAATTACAGTACCCTCTCGAAGAGCATGTTAAGCAGTCGTCCGGTTACTAACATCTTTGACAAGATAAGCGTTAAGCCTGTAAAGATTCTTACAATTTTGACATAACACAAGATGAAAATGGCGATGGCCTGTGTTAACTAGTTCGTATCAGGATCCAAATTTTGATCAATTTTAATATAGAAGATTGAGTTAATAAAATTTATCAAATGATTTTATTCAACAAAGGGGACATTTGGAATATTCCTTGAACGGGTTTTTGAAGCTTAATGTATTCAAGGTGAAGGTTTATCAAAGGTGAGAATAAATCTATACTATAATATTATGATAAGGCTAAAAGCAAGCAAGAAGTTAAAAACCGTAGCTACACCCTGGTGTTTGTTATAGAAAAAGCATGTAGTAATCTTTATAAAGCTATGTTAGGTATAATATTTGTAATGCGAACGATTCTACATAAGTGGCAGGTACCGTTTAGATTTTGCAATTCAGACTGCAGTAAAATAAAATTAAACGTGAACAAACGCTCGAGCTAAGATTCATTATTATCATTCCTTTTTTCTCCTCGTTCAAACAAGTAGGTACTGTAATGTACTCAGCAGAGAAATATAGAGCTCTTAACTTTTACGGCATCAACTTAAACACATCCGCTGAAAACAAGTTAATATATTTTGACACTTCATATTCTTGTAAAGGGGAGATGACTTTGATATTTTATTTATGTATCCTTGAAAATACAAGTGATTCAGAAGATAGAAAAAAACCTTTAATAAAAAAGCAAAGGAAACGAACTCGTCAGCAATGTGTCGACCCCGAGCCAATTGAATTTCAAAGCCGACAAGCGTCTACCACAAAATTTATTCAAAGAATAAATCTGAAAATTTGTAGATCTAAAGGCATAAAGGCAAAGTGGCGCCGACGCGCCGACACAAAGGAATTTCTAAATTTCACGACTTCCGCCTCGGCTGTTGTTGTATTTATATGAGGGCGGGGTAAGAAATGACAAACGAGTAGGGAAATAACGGAAACTGTGTGCACAGGAGTCGAGTGGCCAATGTTACGCGTTGTCGCCGCGAGCCTCTCCACAACATGACTACCTACGTAGTGGCGAGAGAATATTAAAGTTACAGACATCATTAGCGTCTTTTTAAGAAAATGTTAACTTAGACTTAGCTATTCCTCTAAGCATTATTTTCTGTTATAGCAGAACAGTTAGTAGGTCCGGATTTAGGGGAGGGCAATCGAGGCTACAGCCATAGAGTCACCACGAAAGAGGGACCTTAATTACGTCATATTATTTTCATTCTTCATCATACATACTTCGGAAAAAAATCCTTTTATCACGAAAATAATTTAAAAAATAATTTGATAAAAAAAGCAATAATTTTACCCCGGATTTGTCGGTTACACAATATTTTTTTTATCTCGACCCCTCCTACGCACCTCTTTTACTACGAGACATGAAAATGTACTGTAAAATAGGAAGCATTTGCGCTAAGTAGCTGTCCAAGGAGTCTGTGGAGTATCAATTTTACCAGCGCATCCTGAAACATTGTCTTAAAGGCTTACTCAAAGTGCTCTGGAAAGGTAAAACAAAAAATATTTCTTTGTCTTACGTCGCATTTCAGCTATTTAAAAAGCGAACAGGTTCTTTCATAGAATAATGATGAATTCAAGTTATCTCATATAGTATCGCAAAAGGTATTTATTTTAGAGTTATTTAAGAGACGTGGTGGCCGTGGGGTTTGTGCAGTCGCCAGCGACATAAGCGGACTTTTTCTAAAAACTTTTGCGCAGTGATTTCTCACCATGTGCTTGAAGTCCATGGGTGAAGGAAAACATCGTGAGGATACCCGCATATGCCTGAGAATTAATTCAAAGACATATGTTTGGTGCCTGAGACGGCGATAGACTCACTCATAGTGTTGCTATTACAACACCTCTGCCTACCCCTTCGGAGATACCAGGCGTGACCTTATATAATGTGATGCAGTTAATCTTAACAGGTGATGAAATTGTAAATCCTTACGATGCCAGTTTTACTCACTCATTGCCAAACTTGATTATTAAAAGAAATATTGAAATCATGGGTTTAAAAATAAGCAACATATTCGAAACACAAATTATCAAAGCGCCACATCGACGCAAAACATTTTCCGCACCGTACAGTTTGCCCAGCATTACATCAGCCGCGTTATTCACTAAGGTTTCTGAACGTTTAACTCGCCGACGACCTTTGTTTTCAATCATAGAAAAATGATACATAATACGTATAAGGATAAGGTTCAATTTCGTATCTTTAAAACCGACACTCGATGACGAGTGCGATACTGAGAAACCTTAGTGAATAACGCGGCAGGCACTTAAAGTATACCGCTTTGCCACATTTGCTACCGTCCACAGCGTTGAAGGGATTTATTTTCAAAGTAAACGTTCTTGCTGCGAGCTAATCTAATAATGTTTGCGTACGTATATTGTGTGTTACTTTCTTTACCCTTACAGAGCTGCAAGGAACGTACCTAAATATTAAATAAGTACATTTACTTTGAACCATCTTGCAGTATTAAAAATATATTAAGTAGATATAGCTCCTAGTTTATAAAACTAACTTAAATTTTTGTGTTAATACCTTTGCGTGTGTGCTTAGTTGTCCATCGTCTATATTATTTTGTATTCCATCGCATTAGGTTCATAAATATCTGTAATGATGGTTTATAAATCTATACAGATAAATAAAGTTTAAGTGTCTGTTTGTATTTCCAAAATAACAGCTTTTCACTAAATGCATATGAAAGTATACACGCTATTAACACTAAAAAACCAAGTTTAAAAATTTTTCTATGTCTGTCTGTCTGTCTGTCTGTTCCGAGTAATCTCTGAAACTGCTGGACGGATTTTAACGGGACTTTCACTGGTAGGTAGGTGATGTTTCAAGGAGTAACTTAGGCTACTTTTATTTATTACTAGCGGTGCCCTGCGGTTTCACCCGCGTAGATTTAGTTTTATGCTTCATGTCGCGGAACCGTAAGATTTTTAATAAATAAAAGTAGCCTAAGTTACGCCTTGAAACATCAGCTACCTGCCAGTGAAAGTCCCGTTAAAATCGGTCCGGCCGTTTCGGAGATTACCCGAAACAAACAGACAGACAGACAGACGGAGAAAAATTTTAAAACTTGGGGTTTTAGTGTCAGTATCGTGTATACTTTCATATGCATTTAGTGAAAAGCTGTTATTTTGGAATTACAAACAGACACTTCAATTTTATTTATCTGTATAGATAAAATATTAGGGTTCCGCGACAATAAGGAAGAAACTAAATCCACGCGGGTGAAACCACGGGGCACAGCTAGTAAATAAATAAATAAAAATTATGCTATAGTGAGGATAATACTGATTTTAGCCGAAAATGAATACAAGCAGATACAATGGTGCTCAGTAATGGTTGTTTGACAAAAACATTTTAACCATCGCATACTAATTCTCGGTCCATTATTCCAATTAAGAAAACCTCTTTACCATTATAGTGTTTAACAGGGATATACGTTATTTCCTTCTGAGAAGACCTTTTCTAACGCCTTTCATTTTATTCCGAGCAACGTGTCTCGACGTGTAATAAACTTTGCGGTCTGTTTCGAGGAAGTGTTCAGCTCAGCAGTTGTTTAGAACCATAGAAGCTTAAACTTTAATTTAAACGAACCAGAAGTGGTCCATTGGATAATGGTTTTTTAAGTTTGTAAGTTGGGTAACGTATAGGTAATGTGCTTAAATACACTTCCATAACTAAAATACTGCCCTATCATAAGGACTGCTTCGTTACTGGACTTTCTAGTTAATCTAGTTGCAAGCGCCGAATGTCTACGTTCGATCTAGGGATCACTACTACATCAAATCAACTTCAGAATACCCCGTGGTCTTGAGCGTATCAATCGCAGCAAAGATCTTTTTTATATTTCGTTTAGTAGGACTCATCACTCAAATAATATGTTCATAAAACGCGCCTGCACACTTTACAACAAGAGTGACAGATTAGAAGATGTAGATATTTTCTGTACTTCTATTACTTCATTGAAACAAGTATTTAACATCTAATTAGAACTAGTTATATAATTTTTCTCTTTTGTTATATATTTTTTGTTACAACCTTTTCCAGATATTTACCATAATTGTAATGCACTATCGTAAGTTTTTTAATTATTTGTTTTGATTATTTTTTTTTTAAATGTTTAAATTTTAGTTTATAAGTATATCTTTGTTTTAACTTTTTCCTTTAGGAAACTATAGGTCTGTTCCTGGTATACTTACTGTTAATCACTTAATAATATGTATGACCGTTTGTTTCTAAATAAATAAATAAATAAATCACGGAAAAATGTATTTGGTTTTTCCATATTAGGGTCCTAGGGTAGGGATTGAATAACATTTGAACGCACAGTCTAAAGACAAAATAACTGGTCCTATAGGTTTTAGATGAAATTTGGAGGGTATGATCTTGGTGAGGTATGAGTATACAAACCAAAAGGGTTTTAGTAATACCTCTAATGTATGTGACATGGGGTTTGAATACGTTTGTGTGAAATCTCTCTACCACGCATGCGAAGCTTATTATGTATGTAAATGAAGGTTACTTCATTTAAAGACTCTTTTTTGTTTTCATATTTTAAGTTGTTGTTTTACTTTAAAAAGAATTTAATTTTTTTCATGACAGAAGCTGTCATATTATTAATGTAAAGAATATAATGTGTAATTAATGTTTTATTATAATAATTATCTAAATTTGTTGGTAACAGCATAATATTGTTGTTTCTCTTTTTATAGGTAAGTTGTTTATTTTTAGTTTTTAAGTTATTTAATGTAAGATATGTGTGTTGTTATGTGTTGTAATAAATTTCTCTTTTTATAGAGCAACATAAGTTGGTTTGTTACCATATTATAAACAACAATTCGCTGTTGAGCAATGGAAAAATTTAAATTTGAATTTGTCGTGGAATCGGGCGAAGATTCAAAAACGAATGTGATTTGTATAACTTCAATTACGGATGCCGACAACCACATATTTATCATCCCAAAACATCTTCAACCAGTGAAACTTCATGATATAGTTATTAAAACTGAGACATTTCGAATGGTAAAAGCTACTCTACAGAGGAGACATGAAAAGAGACAAGTATGGATTACGGTCACACCGGAGATAAGTAAAGTTTATGTGGATGAAAATGGAAATATGCAGTTTAATGGATATTTACTAAAGGAGGTTACACCGGAAACATTGCAACAGGCTCCAGCAGTCGAGATTTCAGGAGAAGCGTTAAAAAAATTATTGGATAATGTTGCTGAATTGAAGAGGGACACGTCTAAGCCTCATAATATAAGAAATGTAACTGAAAAATTTGTGCTTGAAAAATTCTCATCAAGAACTTCAAATGTATCTCAATGGATAATTATTTTTGAATCAGAATGTACTCGTTTAGGCATTGATGAAGATACTAGGAGAATTGAAGCTTTGAGGCTATTTTTAGAAGATTCGTGTCTCGACTGGTACAGTTCTATGCTCATTAAACATACAGTAAACTCAGACTGGTGTATATGGAAAAAAAACTTCTGTGAAACTTATGCGGAAAAAGGTTGGTCGTCAGTCAGGTATGCAATTATGTTCAAGTATATACAAGGCTCATTATTATACACTTTAATTTAAAAAAACCCATAAAATACTTCCCCAAGCTAGATCCAGCCCAAAACCATTGATCAACAGAGGCAACATAGAAATAACAATCAGTCTTAAGTTAAAAGCTCGTAGGTTTAGTTTATTATATCATCTCCTGCACCAGATGCAATGAAGATCAATTCCCCGGACTCGTATTGCGTTGCGGCGAGATTAACGATCGTTGATAAAAAGATTATCCTATTTGAACACATTTATACCCTTCTTGAAACCGATTGGCTGTTTTTACTTTATACGTTGGAGTGGTTTGAAAATAATGTTAAATGCTTTAGTGTCCAATGGAGTTTTATGTTAAGTAATAAGGCAACGATAACGTTCCAGTATATAGCTAGATTGCTACCGGAGGTTTGACTCCTATATGTACTTACTTACCTATGTAATATCTTTCATATAAGGAGTTGAATTGTTGCATTCATTATTTATTTATTCAAACAACCCCTTTGTGTTATTATAATAACACCAAATTTTAATTGAATGAATCACACATTGATATTTTACTTACAAACTTATATGGATTCACTCCGCTTATTGGTAAAATTTAAATTAAATAATTAAATAATAAGAAATTTGAGACACCTATCCCAATAAATACATTTACTAGATTTTCAAGACTATAATCTTCGATATTCTGAGCGTTGCCTGACAGAAACTGAGTGAATTACTCTGGATTTTGATTCTTATATACTTAACTAAGTTTCGTTGATTTATTTTTCGTTATTCGATGTTTTAACTAAAACAACGAACACAGTAGACTATCACATAAGGATCTCTGGACTCTTAATCTTGTTTAGAAACCCAAACTCAAAAATATTGTATTAGACTATATATATATTCGATTACATTTTTAACAAATTACTTTCAAATCGTCAGAATGACATAATTATACAGGATCATACATGTTACCACCAGGTACGGAAGATTGCTTTTACTGAGAAGAACCTGGCAAGAAAATCAGTAAATCCTCTTTTCAAAAATATACAATTTAAATTTATGTAATAATAATTTAGAAATGTGTCTATGTAGGCTAAAGTAAGTTAAACTAAGTACTCTAAACCAGTCTTTTATCACTATCTACATCTCTTTTATTAATTTAGAAAACTACTATAGTGACAAGAAATGGAACTAACCTCACTCACACCGATTAATATCAATGGTGCACACTGACCGGCAACCGCAAGTACAACATAGCATTTGCGATACGACATACCGCAATTAAATGATTGTCTCCAAGGGAATAGTGCAATATGATTTCCTAGAACTCGTAGGAGAATAGTGCAGTAAGATTTCTCAGAATACTGTTTACTGAGCTACCATGGTTAGGAATATCTGTCACCGGTAATCTATACCCAATTGGGGTAATCTATAAAATGCCGGGGGTAACCAGGAAATGAATGACATATATCCTGGTATTCGGTATACTAATACCTAGGAAACGTTTATGAAAATATATTGCCTAAGCGTTTTAGGTAATCTATACAACCCCCAGGTATTGTATATATATTACCGAACTAGCTGTGCCCCGCGGTTTCACCCGCGTAGATTTAGTTTCTTCCTTATTGTCGCGGAACCCTAATACGTTTAATAAGTTACTCCTTGAAACATCAGCTACCTACCAGTGAAAGTCCCGTTAAAATCCGTCCAGCCGTTTCAGAGATTACCCGGAACAAACAGACAGACAGACAGAGAAACATTTTAAAACTTGTTTTTTTAGTGTCAGTATCGTGTATACTTTCATATTATGCATTTGCAGTGAAAAGCTGTTATTTTGGAATTACAGACACTTCAATTTTATTTATCTGTATAGATGTATAGATTAAAATACACATTGCCGGTAACATAACCAAGTGCTGTTCAATAATTTTGACGCTGCCCGTGGACTATACCGAAATTTAGGTGTCTACATTCCCCAGTCAGGCAGCTCCGAATTTTGAATAGGAGATACTTCATGCCCTACCTTCACTAGTAGCTTTCAAGAAGGTATGAGAAAATGCATTTTAATTTCAAACTTACAGTGACAACTTTATGAAATCACGCTTCGAAGTGGTTCGTATTACGTATTCACCAAAAGCGGCGAAGCAGAGAAAGAAATTAAAAACTAACCGCCGAATGAACTACTGTAGATTACGCTCTCCTTGGATGGGTACCAAGTAGGTAACAAGGGTTTTTGCATTCAAGTTTCAAATTCTACTTATATTTTTTACTAGGAAGTTTTACTCCGGACTTAAACAAGTAAATCGTGAAGTCTTTATTACTTGCTTTTGCTTTGTGTGGAAATGAGCAGTTGATGGTTTACAGTTTTGTTCATCAGGAGTTGTGAAAGATATTTTTTGTTGTATTATGCTTGAATACGTAATGTTGCTAATCGAGTACCTACTACCTACGTACTATGAGAAACGCTAGAAAAGAAACAATTGAAATGAAAACTGTATTGATTGTAATTTGTTATTAAAACAAAAATAAATATTCGCTTAATTTTAAAATTACAATTGTCGAATTACATAATCGTAAAAATTATTTAATTCATATTATATTGGTGCGAAACAGCCTGTTCGATGTGAAACGTTAGGGGATTTGTACATGTAGGTTGAACTGGGGACCGACCATCATCGGTTTAAGCAGAGCGTATTAAGAACTTCTGAGCTTTGACGTTTGATTTTAGTACCGCAAAATGATTTTAGTACAAAAAAATGAAACGTCACAGCTCTGAGCTGTTCTTAATACGCTGGTTGAGGTAAGCGTAAATATCGAATGAACGAACAAATAATGTGGTGGGTAATTTTCAAAATCAAAGAGCGATAGCAGAATATAATGAAACCAATAGAAGCATTTGAACTAGGAGAAAAACCTGCTTTGTCAACAAGTTTCCTCTCACTTTGATGAGCAATATGGCTATCTCGGCTATATAGGATTATGCGACCTATTTCAAAGTAAATAAATTTGAATATTTGCAGCATTCAGGGGTAAGAGATTATAAATAACATTAGCATGTGGCCGACAAATTCTAAAATCGATTTCTCAGCTGAATTCCTACTGTGTTCGGATTTGGATGCTACATACTGTCGCCTTGATATCTTCAAAGCGATATAGTTGAGCTGGAGGAGGGAAACTTTAAATAACTTAGCATGTAAAAATGTCAGTCCGAATTGATTGATCGGCTTTAAAAGTTTTAAAGATTTTAGAGAAAGTCTGTTGCTACTAAGGATGCTGTGTCATGAATTACTCGAATCTTGGAAATTGTACATAGTTATACAAATATTTTTCTTAGTGTGTGTAAATCTATTTGCTACTTGCTGTGCCTCACCGTTTCGGAGATTATCCGGAACAGACAGACAGACGGAAAAAAATAATTTGAAAACTTGGTTTTTCTGATATTCATATGCATTTAGTGAAAAGTTATTGCTTTGGAATTACAAACAGACAGTTAAATTTTATTTATCGGTGCAGATTAAAAAAGTTAGAAAGGTAGTATAGGGAAAACCTTTAAGGGAAAGCTTACCTTAAGAAATTTGAAATCATGTAAGTTTTTCATAGTCATCAAAAATTCTCATCATTATGGAAGTAATCATTACTCACATAGTCTCCATTCAGTACCAAGACTAAAGATGAAGAAAGACTTCTCACGTGTGTTTATAGCCCATAAAACTTCAGCAAACCCTTATTCTACCGTTATGAGTAAACCATTTAGCGCAAAACTTGTCGCAGAGCAACTTTTAGCGCAACTATTTCCGTGTGTACGCACCAGTACGTATATTAGTCTTATTTGTAGTACATTGCTGCGTGAAATAACCGTGAAGGCGTCTGGTCGCCGACCACCCAGTGAGACGATGACTGCTTAACGCGGCCGGCGTCATTCCTTCTGATTTATTGAAACGCAAAGAGCCGTTGGCGAGCGTTCGTACACTAACGTGCACTGGGGTGGTTAAGTACATTTTATTTTTATACATACATATGCTCTCGCCTGTGTTTCCCGAAGGGGTAGGCATAGGTGTTTTAATAACAACATCGACTTTTCACCGAAGACGATTAAGTGCCAACGAAGCAGATGGCGATTTTATCGCCGTTTCAGTCACTACATACATAGTTTAACATAATCTATAAACACATCGGTATATGATAGAGTTTATAGCTATTTCACAGAAATGACATCATTCAATGTATATTAAGTTCTTTCTACGATAGTTATGTTCACCAAACAGCTCTTGGTGTTTCAAATCACTATGTAATATTAACTTGAAGTAAGATGAACACATTGTAAGGGACCCAGATTTCAACACCAAATAACTGCGGTGTTGCAAGGTCAACAAAGCTGCTTTTTATCATTTCATGTCATCTAAAAATCAACTAATGCAAGAAATACTGAATTCAATTAAATATAAATGTAAGCACAGAATGAAATTAAATATAGGGTGATGAGCGTCCCAGTCACGCTGTCCGCGAGTGTACAGTTGATATCAACACCATTTTAAATTAATTTCAAATTTGTGCTTTGAGCTGGGTTTCTCACGCGACTGGGTATGTCATGTCGGCATCTTGTCGGCACTTTTGTATTTGATTGTACCAATATTGTAATAGAAATACAATTAAAACTATATAAATTACATTTTAGTTAAATATTTAACAGTTGTAAGTTATACAGTGTCGTAAATTTGGTGTGGGTCACTATTATACGTGCTAAGGGTTATAATTTACAGAACCTAGTTTGTGAACTAAATGTTGAGTTTTAAAATATATTTCTAAGGCTCTATGTTTTTATTTTAATCAGCTTTTCAATTTATTGTTGTATTAACTATAGATATAACGACATGTCAAATAAATTACGTGCGGGTGAAGATGATATACATGGGCAGTGTAAATCAGGAACAAAAAATAAAGTCAATATTTAAGTAAGTAATCTAAATATATATATATATCTCAATGGTGACTGACTGACATAGTGATCTATCAACACACAGCCCAAACCACACTGAACGGATCGGGTTGAAATTTAGCATGCAGGTACATGTTATGACGTAGACATCCGCTAAGAAAGGATTTTGATTAATTCTACTTGATAAATAGGGGATGAAAGTTTGTATGAATCTAAATTTACGCGTGTGACACCGCGGAGCACAGCTAGTATTAAAATTAGATATGATAACACTGTCAAACTCAAAGTATACTATAGTTCATTTTAAAAATGTGTGGTATTTTTTGTGACATTATTGTGGTGTTCTAATTTTTCACACGGAATTTTTTGTATCAATTTAGCTTAAACAAATGTGTGGTGCACCAGTTTGGTTGAATATTGATAATTCCACATTAAAGCCAACCTTGGACGCAAAGTTGAATCCAATGTGTGGCCGCGGTATTACCATAACTCCAGCAGACAGCAAAAACAATATCGCATTCTCATATTCGCCCATTTTATCGTCAAAGTGTTGAAAAGAAAGGAACCTTAGTTCGTAACTTATCTTAAACAATGTTTATGTACAAAGTCAGAAACAACATTGGAAAGAAGTGAGACTGCATCATAACAGGGTAAGTGCTAGTAAAATGTAATGTAACAGTCTTTAACCACCTCGCTCGTAGCAGTTGACAGCTTGTGGTCTCCATAACACGTTGCTATTTCCACGGAACCAAGGTTTTTACTCCAACGTAAACCAGTTATAGAAGAGCTTTTAAACACGTACATTTCATTTAAACATTGTGCGATACGCGTACACTTTAAATTGGACATGCTATTCAATTATTTTCTGTTTTTAACAGAGTAAATTTCACCGCTCCGTGTACATTGCGGTGGGTTTTGTATTACGAAGTTTAATGCAAACAAATCAATGTTTATATTGTTTAAACTACATTATTTGATTTCTTGTTTTTAGGTCTGTTGCGATTCATTTGTATCGCAACCGTACGATTTTAAAAACATGTCATATATCATATTTGTATATATGTTTATTTTTTTATTTCTTAATGTAATGTAACCTGCCACGACTGTCTCTGTATCACCCGAAGGTGATAAATGGTTGAGAATGCCTGTGTATATTTTGTAATGATGGAAGTTTTAAATTAATTAATTAATTTATTTATATTACCTATTTAGGAATGAAGTACAACCAACTTACATTTTAAAATTTCTTGCAATTACCTAATTGTTAATGCTAAAAAAGGTAAATGTGACCAAGAAAATAAGATAATATAATAAAGTTTATGAAGATGCAAAAAAAAAACAAATGAATATATTAAGCGTGAAATACAAATTAAACTCTTACAGGTGAACAAAACAAGCACAAAACAAGTTAAACAATTTGTACCGACGACGGCCCTCGAAAGTGTTAAGTGAATTTGAAAATGTAGGTAAAACGGAACACCGGGGCAAACGGGTGCTCGAATTGAGTCAAACAAACTCTCATCGACAAGATTCTATCGTGCTGAGTTTAAGAGCAATTTTTCTCTTAAAGCCAAACAAATGAGGCACCATTAGATGGAGTGAGAGAGCTTAATCTATTTCTGACGAGTTCAGTGACGCCGACAAAGACAAATCGACATTAGCCTACCCACACGGCGCGCAAAGGCGTTCCACTTCTGTTTCAATTCCACTTTTATTTGCGGATTAACTTCTTATTAGTCATTGTGCTGGCTCGAGCCTCTATCACGAGCTTTATGAATGGCTCAATTATTTTGCCGACTCATTACCATTTCCATCTGAATTTGGATAGCATTCTTATTCTACATCACTCCCCCAAAACAATATAAATTGTCTTTTAAAAGGCATCATACTGAATCCCTTATAATAAATTACATAATTCATTATAAAAAGTGCCCGTTTTGTTAAACATGTGTAGGTCTTTAAAATAACAGATGTATTAATATCTTGACAACGTATTTATGTCCTCCTTGTGTCAGATATAATGGTGTTAATAAATCCAAAGTGATTAAATATTCACTGGTTAATGTTTAATGAAATATCGCATTATTTTAAAAGTATTTTCCGACTAAAGAGCGATTGATAGCGGTAGGATTATTTTAATACCAAATCTGACTCATACTAATTGGTCGGTTAACCCGTATCTGCCGCATTATCCCTTCGAGAATGAGATTAAGAATGACTTTTTGTCTGTTCATATTAAATTGGGACATGTTATGTTAAAATAAGAATGGAAATAGCTGAGCTCTGGAACATTAAACTCTAACATTGAAACAATAAGATGTAATATTTATTGAAAGGGATGATTCAACGGTGACGGGCAAAAATAAAATGGAAGAGGGAGTTGCGTGAGCGCGTATTTCAGAACTGACAAGTTGAAGAATGTCGAAATGTGTCATCTGTCAGTTGGCATTTAAAACGATATGTTATTCTGAAAGTGTCGGACGAAACGGCCGCGTTCGTCGTGTATCTAAATAGTCAAGACAGCTGTCCTGTAAAGATAGGCGTTTTCGGAGACACCAATGAAAATTCCGATGTCTCGATGCCTTTTTCCGCTTTAAGTGTAACATAAATTGTTTAAAAAGTAATGAAATATACATATATCAAGTTGAAATCAAACGGTTTGTTTTTAAATTCAGCTATAAATACTACAGCATAAATAGAACGACTAAAAAAACAAAGCCCTACGCAATAATTATACATTAAAAAGTTTAAATATTCAAAGACTTATGAACAGTGCATGAGATGACGATCGAATTACCATCTGAAACGTTGGCACTTTATGATCTTCTTCTTCTTGTGACAGATGGTGAGTCTATCGCCGCCTCAGGCACTTTACATAGGTCTTTGAATTCCCTTTCTTAAATAGGCAGGTCTCCTCACCATGTTTTCCTTCAACGTAAGTTTTTAGAATAACTCATTGGTACAGTCCCCACTGGGATTGGTACTTGCGTCAAACTCCATGGCCACCACGGCTCCCTTATATTATGTTTTATCTGTGAATATGTCCTTTGAACTCTGTGGATTAATGTCGATTTATCGATATAGCGTGTAGAGACTGTAAGGACTGAGCAAACACTCTTCTTTTCAAAAATATCTTAGATTTTCAAACGTCTCAAGGGTACCGAAACGACTTTCTGCAACACCAACTTACATGTTCAAAGTACTTACTTTAATATAAGATTGTACTACAATAAATATTTTCATATTATACTATATTTTTAATAGAGTGGAATATAGTCAGTCTTTATTTTTTAATTAATTTAAATACTAATATGCAACCAATTTGTTTAAATAAGTAATCACTCAATTTGTGTCTTCTTAATTTGATTCCGAGGTCAAAATCATTAAGGAAGCAAAGTTGTGCTAATAAATTGAATTTTTATAGGTGTTAATATACCTATTTAAAATTTCGAATAAATAAATCTATTTTAACGACATAAAATATTTCAAGAGGTTGCTTCCGGATCAAACAATATTATAAAAGAATTTAATAGAATTTGGTAATCTACGTAATGTTTTACTATTATAAAATTGAAGTGTCTGTTTGTAATTCCAAAATAACAGCTCTTCACTAAATGCATATATGAAAGTTAGTACATATTGTAGGCACTGAAATAAAAAAAAAATCTCTGTCTGTCTGTCTATCTGATGGTTCCGGCTAATCTCCAAAACGGCTGGACTGGTTTTTAGGGGATTTCACTGGCATAAAGCAAATTTTACAAGGAGTAACTTAGTAGCCTTAGCCTTTTATTAAAAAAAACACTAGGGTTCCGCGGTACACCCAATAAATTAACTCTACGCGGGAAAACCACGGGGCACAGCTAGTCTAGTAAAATTATCATTCAAAAGTTGGTGTACAATAATCGAGCCCTATTGTATACTCCCAGAAGGCAGATTGTTTTAAACTTCTATAGAAAACCCTGCGATAAAATAAAACTATCGCAGACAAAACCAATAACAGAACTTTGAATGCCTTTTCCGACTTTTCTTATTTTTATTCTTGCATTTTGGTGCGTGGTCACGATAAAATACATAATATTTTTGGCATTGGTCTAATCGCACTATAATATTGATGAACTAAAAGGAGATTATAATTCATGCTATACAACTAACCACTAACTATAACTAAAATTATAAATATTATACCTTAAAACCTTAATAAAAAAAATAAAAAAGGAGATACTTATTTTTTAAGGACATCAAAATGAGATTTACTTCTGGAAGCTCTCTTTTCTTGGAATAAATCTTATTTATTCTCAATTTGCTCCTCATAATCCGATTAAGTCAATCTTAAGGTTTATGATATTAATTATCTCATATAAATAATGGTATAGTATATATTACGACATTTGAAATGTGTGATTTAAATTCCTTTTTTTTTAAATATAATATATATTACATCATTCCCCCCTAACGCCTGTTAAGAAAAGACAGCTCATATTCATTTAGTTTATCAAAATTCAAGTACCTTTATTTTAAGAGCTCATTAGAATCTTACTGCGTACTACTAATGAAGGATTTGAATGTCTTCAGCCAAGGAACAAAGTTCCATCAAAGAAGTGAAATACTTAAGCCTTATAATGATGTCAAATTATAAATTACCTTGAAGAAGAATTTATGCGAACAAGTTAAAAAGGATGTTCAGTTATCTAGAAAGGGCTGAAAAGGGTTGGACAGCTCCAGCTGTTTCCAAGTTTACGGCTACTTACCATGAGATTGATTCGACAGAACGATGTTCTTTCCCTTTTGTTAATACAAAAAGAAGGCAAGCAACCAATGCGCTTAATACTAAGTGGCTAAGACCTTGTAAATGATCGTATCTCTAATCTAACATGATGAAATACTTCCTCTGATACCTTAAACACAGCGCCGTCACACCTCCTTGCTTCATGTGGAGGACTGGCGACCTCACTCCGCAAAAAAATCTACAATAAGATACTGGCAGGATTTGACTGCGACCTTCTGTAAAGTACTGTCTCTGGGAATAAAATAACCTTATTATTACTCGCTGATGATGTAGCTATTGCTGAAATAATTTTGAAGATCGGTCTAGTAGTGTCGAAGCCTATTCAATACAAACAAAGAAACAAGTCTTTCCTGTTTATAATATTAGTATAGATGTATACCAATATTGTACATGTAGTTATTATAAATATATATAGAACGTATATGGTTATATTTGTAAAAAAATTCTATTGGTAATAGATGTCACGATAAAACGACCTTAATTCTTCTGATTAAAAACACGATTACACGAACAAGCAAACTTTTACACCAAGTTTTAAGTAAGTATTTTCCCGAACAAAAAGTAGGAGCGTCCAAATCCTATCAGGCTTGTCCGTGTCAGTGGTCGAAGTTCAGGATTTCAGCTATTTATTGCGATCCCGTTGGATCCAACAATTTACGCGCCGAACGATAAAACTGCCCGCAGTTTTATTCCGATATCCCGTTAACGCTGCTGTCATTGTTCAAGGGCTAATGTGAACTTTTTAAGAAAATTCCGATATCGGCTCCAAACCCAATCCTTCTTGCGTCGAATTTAGTTTTTCGCTTGTTACTTCCGACTATAACAATTAAAATGCACGGTTCAGTTTGGACCTGTAAGGCACCTATGAACCTAAAAAAATGCAATTGGTTCGTAAACTAGACTACTGAGAAGAAATAGCATAATAGTTACAGGGTTTTGAAGTAAATGACTTGTGAATAAGGTAGTTAGTTTCACCAGATCGAGTGCTGACCCAAACAATGTTTGGGTAAAGGATCGTGGCGATAGATTAATCTTAAACCTAAATCAAACAGCATGTCGACGCTTGCAATTCAGTAACAACGCAGTGCAGTAAGATTCTGAGAATTAACCGTCAGTAGGTTCTGTTAGAGAAGCTTAGTAAGAGCTACATTTGTAATTATTCGATTAATATATATTTTGTTAATATAACTTTAACAAAGTTGTATTAAAAGAGGGTAATTTGAGCGAAATCAAAACGTCCATTGTTGGTATTGCACGCACGCGAGTCAAAGGTCAGTAAATTGCGTGTCATGCCACGCACGCGTCTGGCCACGCGTCCTACCGATGGATAAAACAAAGTTATTTGCCAACGTCATGGTCTGTACAGGCAAATATTATGCTTTAGTTACTTTAATGTTTACCAAGCAAATTTGGAAACCGTTGAATCATCAATATTATCAATTTATACGTTCAATAGGTACTAGAATTAAAACACTTATCCGGTGATCTCGTGATAATGTTAATGCTTTAATTACTCAGGGCCACTTATTACCGTGAACCGGTGTTAACGTGGATAGTGTAGTAACAAAACTGCTTTGCAGATACTAGCTTTCTGAGAAGAAACGGCCTGAAACCAGGCCAGGCACTAGTTGCCTTAAACTAGTTACAAAAAAACAAGCTCATGCTAAAAACGTGATCTTGCGTATTCCAATTTCATGATAATCGAATTGGAGAGCAATGTATTTTTAATGCAACTTATTGATGCTCAAATTTCAAGTGATTTCAAACAGATATATCTTAACGCTTCATATTTATCTAAATCCTTCATAATATACTTCCTGGATATTCGTATCTTAATAAATTAATCGCTAGCACATTCACCCGTTCACACCACACACCACGTTAGCGTGCGCGCACGCACGCAACTGTCACGCATAAGAGTAAAATATACTTCTACAAAATTTTAGTTTCGCACGCGTTCTAGTCAAAGTAACATTTATCGTATCGTTCATCTTTATCGCAAATCTCGCACTGTTTGTTGTATGATAATTAACTCAACTAGCAGGTTAACCATAAATACCTTCAGTGCAATAAGTACATATTATTTTGTTTTTCTTGCCATATTTGGTTCTTATAAATTAAAAAGGATTTCTGATTAAAAGTGTGGGTACCGGCACATGTTCTCGGTGTAGTCTAGACTCATCATTTATATGCTTCTTCATGCAGACATACGAGATAGGTACTAGCATCCAAACATGTATCATAGAGAGTATATTGAACATTGGGAACTGTACCCATTCAAGATTTTAAATATATTTTCAAAAAGAGTAAATGCAGAGTATCTTGTCGGCTTCTTCTAAGTAAAAGCACCTAACGATCCTAGTGGTAACATTAATAATTGCGAATATCTAATGTATTTCCCTTTGACCTTCTGACAATTGAAAAAAAAATGTACTCGTAGGCTAATCGAAAAATGTTTTTTTTTTTGATGAATTCCTTTTCATCGGTAAGTTGGTCTAGCCAAAACCTGAAGGCTTTTAATAAAGTCATGCTCATAATTTAATTTAGATATATCACACAAAAACTTTTATGTAAACGAGGCCTAAATAAACAAGCCACGTGTAAACAAAATAGTTGTAATATGATTAAGATCGTCTGGGAAAGTGATATTTGTAATGGTTAAAGTAGTTTACTGGACTTTCGACCACATTAGCTAATTGATAGATTATAAATCTATTTGTAATTGCCCAGGGGCTGATTGCTTAACTGATTCTAAGTTCTAACAATTTACCAAAGCTTCAAAAGGATGAACGATTATGAAAATATCTCGAAGAAACAGAACGTATTTTCAAACAAAAGTTTACCATGCCTTAATTTTGTGCCTCGCCATTAGAGATTTAATTACAGATAGGCAAGCAGGTATCACTGCTTTTGATCGAGTATAAATAAACCAATATAAATTAAACTCTAAATTAATCCGTGCATTTATTAACTTTATAGGATGGAAATAGCATATTTTACAAGCGAAATATATAACCCCGGAAGTATTTTAAAGAGATGTAATAAAATACACTTTCTCTTTGTAATCGTTGCCTCACTGCTGAGGATCGTGACTCCATTTTAATTTTTCCACGATTTGTCTCCATCTTCGACGATCCGCCGCTTGGTGGATTGCGGCGCTGATAGGTGCATTTAATTGTTCAGATACTTGGTCCGTCCAACGCCTCGGACTCCGGCCTCTTGGTCTCTTGCCTTCTATTTTCCCTGTTACCATTAGACGTTCCAAGTTATCAGAACCTTTGCGGGCAATATGGCCAAAGTATTGTACGATGCGCTGCAGGCATATTGAGGACAGACGTTGCGCCCTCTCAATTTTAAGTTCCTGCAGCACCGATATATTTGTGCGATGGGCTATCCAAGATATCCTCAGCATGCGCCTCCAGCACCACATTTCAAACGCATCGATTCTTTGTCTGTCGCCAGATTTTACCGTCCATGTTTCTGCTCCATACAGGAAAATGGAGAAGACGAGGGTGCGGATAAGGTGTATCTTAGTCCTGTTTGTGATGTTCCTGTCTCTCCATACTTTTCCCAACTGCATCATCGCTGATTTGGCCATACCGATTCGTCTTCGTATTTCCAATTCGCAGCTTCCCCTGTTAGTGATAACTGAACCAAGATATTGAAATTGGTCCACAGTCTCATACTCCTTTAGTAGGTTGGTGCGTTGTACTGTCGCAAACCGGTCAACCACCATAAGCTTAGTCTTGCTTTTATTTATTGCAAGCCCCATGCCCAGACTAATTGTTTCAAGTCGTTTTAATAGTTCCGCCATTTCCGCCTCAGATGTTGTTAGTAGGGTGGTGTCGTCTGCATAGCGAAGGTTCGATATTTGTTTCCCTCCTATTTTGACTCCTCCTTCCCAGTTTTCCAGGGTTTGTCGCATCACGTACTCGCCATATATATTAAAAAGGATGGGGGAAATAATACATCCCTGGCGAACTCCCTTTTCAAATTTGAAACAGTTCGATGTTTGATTATCGATAGTCACCGTCCCAATACCGGATTCATATAGATTGCGAATCAACAGTACCAGGTGGGTGGGTACTCCGGTTTCAGAGAGGACTTCCCACAATTTCTCCCATTTCACGCAGTCGAACGCTTTTTGGTAATCAATAAAACACATAAACGTTGGGGTGTTGTATTCATAGCATTTTTCTATTATTAGCCTCATATTTAATATTTGCTCTCTCGTCCCTCTTCCTTTGACGAAACCAGCCTGTTCCTGCGGTATCTGCCATTCAAGATAAGCTTTCAGTCTCGAATTAATGATGTGCAGTAAAATTTTGCTAGCATGTGAGGTTAGTGCAATTGTTCTATAATTACTGCAGTTACGAACTGATCCTTTCTTATGAAGAGGGAGAATAGAGGAGTGCACCCAGTCGGATGGCCACTTTCCGGTTTGCCATATCGTATTACAGATGCTGTGTAATCGCGTTATCCCATTAGTTCCCAATCCTTTGAGCGTTTCTGTTGTGATTAAGTCCGGTCCTGGTGCCTTATTGTTTCTCAGTTTCCGAATCGAGTCCTCTATTTCTGAGCGAAGTATGTAAGGTTCCCGGGTTGTGATTTCTGATGTTGCGGCAGACTGGGCTGGTAGATCCTGGTACAGTTCCTTACAGTATTCTCTCCACCTCTCTACGACTTCAGAGATTTCATGCAACGGGTTGCCATTTTTATCGTCTATCACCCAGGAAGATGGTTTTTGTTTCTGTGTTATTTGTCTGACTTTTTTGAACAGATCTCCAGTTTGTACCTTTTCTGCATGGCTTTGGATTTCAGTGCAGATACTTTCAAGATGGCGGTTTTTGTCTCTTCTACACTGCCTCTGAATTAGTTTAGAGAGTTTTGTGTATTCGTCTAGAAAGGTGTAAGATTTCGCTCCGCTCTTCATTTTTTTCCTGCGTTCTATATTAGTCCATGTCTCATCAGATATCCATTCTTTCCTGGTGTTGGGTTTATGATTCATGGCGTCTAGTGTTTGCAAGACGTTTGATTTCAACTGTTGCCATTGTTCATCTGGATTCATTTGATTCAAGTCATCTGGACTGGGGACAAGAATTGGCTCTGTAACTTTTTGGAAATGCTCATATTCGGATTGTGTAAGCCTGGTAGAGCGTCTAGGTTTTTGACGAACAGCTTTAAATCGCGTCCTCAGATCCGCTACTAGCAATTGATGGTCGGTGCCACAGTCCGCACCGGGGTAGGTTCTAACGTTCGTGATTGACGACTTCCATCGATTACCTATGGTTATGTAATCGATTTGATTACGAAATCGATCCCCAGGAGAAACCCATGTGTAAAGTCTGCGTTTATGATGCTTGAAATAGGTATTGGTGATTGCTAAATTATGACCTATGCAAAAGTCGATGAATTTTTCCCCTCTTTCATTTCGGATGCCAAGTCCGTACTTTCCTATTATGTGTCGTATGTGATCGTCGTGCTGGGTATTTCCAACTTTAGCATTCCAATCACCCTGTATCGTTAGTATTTCGCGATTAGAGATCTTTTGAATCGTCGTTTGTAAGACATTGTAGAAATCTTCTATGTCTTTTTGCGACGATTGCGCAGTTGGTGCGTAGACTTGGACGATGTTAAGTGGGAGCGGCGTGCAGTTTATGCGGATGGTGATTATTCTATCATTAACAGAGTTATAGCCAGTGACGGAATGGGCAAGCTTGCTGGAAACGATAATTGCAACACCATTTCTGCTCTCAGCTTCAGGTCCTGAATAGAACAGCATATTGCCGTGGGGTGTTTTGAAGTGGCCCCTACCTCTCATGTGAGTTTCTGCTAGGCCCAGAATCGCAATGTCATGTTCCTCCATCTCTTTTTCTACGACTGTCAGCTTTCCTGGTTTTAGTAGTCCTCTGATATTCCAGGTTCCTATCCTGTGTTTGGGTCGCAAGGATGGTCTTATTTTGCCATCAGTAGCATTTACTACCTCGGGGGCCTGATGGCACACTGCCGAGGCGTCTTCGGTTGCATATTTCTCACCCATCAACCCGGTTATCAATGAGCGCCGGGCGTCAGCCGGATCGTAAGACATATCATTGCGTGTATCGTTTTTAATCATCATGGAGTTCTCTTGGGATTTTGATCGTAGTGGGTTCCCATTACCTTCTACGTCGGGTCTTTTTGGGGGTATTTAGTCCCCTGGGCCTCCGTGGCTCAATGTATTGAGTAGGCTAGTTACCGCCGCCCACTGCTCGGCGTTTGCGTATTTTTTTTTTTTTTTTTTTTTTTTTTTTTTTATGGCCGTCATTCTCCTTGGTGGTGGTTGGGTATACGCAGTCACAGCCAACCCTCCTCCTTTCTCAACCGGGCTTGGGACCGGCTATGGCGGAGTTAGTGTAAAATACACTTTACACTGAAGATATTTAAGCCGTGTACAAATTTGAGCCGTGGTAGCAGTGGGGTTTGAGCAGTCGCCTGCTACGCAACGACGCATATTCGAATCCTAGTAGGTTCTGTACCAATAGGTAAAACTTAAGTAAGTACAGTGATTTTACACCACGTGCTTTACGGTGAAAGAAAATTGTTGGGAATCCTGTATATGTCTCAGAAGTATTTCAAAGACGTATTTATAGTGCCTGAGACGGTTCACATCTGTCACGTTGGCACTTAATCATCTTTGGTGAAACTGCCTACCCCATGTATAGCATATGTATGCATATGTATGTATTTTATTATGTTAAAAATTTGGTTAGTCAGAGAGTTGGTTAGACTCCCTTATTCTCTCAGTACATCATTATTTCTGTTTATTTTATTGCTATGAAGTATTTCTATTATTATAAAGATTTGCTAGTGTTAAGCCATAGCTTACATTATGCGAGGATCAAGCAATAACGTTGAAAATCGAATGCATAAACGCTAAGTTACGAACAGCAAAAGGCAACAACCAAATCCCGGGCTAATTCCGGTCCCGATACATCGAATTGTATTTTATTTTTAATTGCAAATTCTGACACGAAGAGCCCAGTTACCCTGCAACTGACGCGTGAATCTAAAAGGGCTACAATCGCATCTCGTGGCGGAGACAAATAAAGTATCGGAGAACAATGGCTGGTTGGCTACTCAGTGAATAATTTTAGCTCGGTGCGACGCGTCGGTTACCCGCGTCCATTGAACTATGGGTAGCTGGATGCGACTATTTTATTTTCATCATTATTTTTCTTTTCATTCGAGGGTATCAATCATTATGTGATGGATCAAAAGTCAAAACACAATTTAATTAACAAGAAAATCGAAATTAAATTTATATAAAAGAAATTATGTATTAAAAAAAAATAAGTTTGTTCTTGTACAATTCAAATTTTGGACGTTGATACATTATTCCCATTTGAACCCCAACTATAACCTATACTGTAAATGTCTATCTTTGTTATTCAACCACAACCCACCTCTAAAAAAGTATAAAGACACATTCAATTATACTTTAGGCATAGTAACCCAGTCAATGATTGAAAGTTTGTATGTGGATCAGGAATTTCTTTTGTATTGCAATATTAAGTACTAGTAAAATTACAAGTTTTTCATAAGCATATAGTAAAAATCATCACATTGAACAAAAAAATACAAGGCGTATCTAGTGCATATTTTTTAATTCCTGGCTCCGCTATCTTTACCGCCCTCAGGGGAAATAACGTACTGTCACGCAGAATATACTGGCCCGCACCACAATTAGAGATCGCCAGAAATTGCGTAATTAGAGACCATTAATCGATCTTGCATACGACTCTACTTCCCTCTTTGTTCGGTAACTTCATTTGGTATTTTATACTGGCCAGTAAATCAAACTGAAATATTGGACGAATTACGTCAGTATTGCACGGATTTGCAACTACATTTTTTGCCTAGAATTAAAAGTTACCAAAAAAATAATTTCGTTTCACAATATTGTGTAGATTTATTTATGATTTTGATGCGGATGTTTTATATCTCTATACCACACCAAACATATTTGATGCAATTCATATATTCATGCGCAATATTTTCAATCCTCATTAGTTTTTAAACATACTTCAAAATGTTGGAAGAGGTTCTCTATTCGACTGTACTTTTTTAATATTCTTTTTAATAAGTAATCGGTTTAAGCGGTGTGTATTACGAAGTTCTGAGCTACGACTTTTCATTTTGGTACCGTGAAATGTAAACGTCAAAGCAAAGAAGTTCTCAATACGCGCTGCTTAAACGATCATAGTTGGCCCAGAAGTAGCTAGATAATGTTGTTATCTAGCTATATCTATATTGATCCTTGCCATGCATGAAAATGTTATTATTACTTATCAAAGAAATCCCAATTTACTGGACAATACTTCAATCTCACTGCCTTTCAGCCACTTTCCCTAGTCTACCCTAAATGCCCCGGAAGTAGTTTCATCAGCCCCTTGCGGATATTTTTTAACAGGCCTTGGCGGTCAATTCGGTAACCACAATTTTGTGAACTTAAGAATAGTGCATACTGTCGACGTGGATAAATAACCACTACGCCAGCGAATGCATGCATTAACGCAATATCAAAACAATTGCATTAGCTAGCTATTGTCTTAAATGTTTTCAAAGTTATGACACTCCATTTCACGATTAATATTAAATTAGGTAAGGTATAAAATATAATTTAAGGAACCGTTTGTAATTCCAAATCATATACAGTTTTTCACTAAATGCATTTGAAAGCATATACCTATGGCACACACATTAAAAAAAACAACCGCAAAAAAATTCTTGTCTTTCTGTTTGTTCTAACTGGGAGATAATTAATGTTACAAAGAGTAACTTATCATCATCATGAATTTAAGAGTAATGAGACTTGTCGGTGTAACCGATGCAACTCTTTCCACTTGTCTCTGTCCAGTGCCATCTCTTTGACCCCCTTATACGTCATGACTGACACCTTTTCTTTAACTTGTCCCATACTCCATCCGTCCCATACATCCAACTTAGGCTAATTGTATTTTAATAAAATTGTTTCCGCAGTACATTTATTTAATTAAGTCAACGCGGCTAAAACCGCGGGGCACAGCTAGTTTCTAAATAAGTATAAAGTTGGCATCTAAAAAGCGTCCGTGAGCAATCGCAACGCGTTCTTACTTCACCCACCGAGCTATTTTTACAGCACCCTTTAAATACCAGTCGGGGACGTGTGAAACTTCCTTTATCTACTAGATGATCACGGGTAAGAGTAATGGTCGTAAATGGCAGAAAATTACCGAGGCACCTTATCGTACGATTCAATAAGCCCAATGGTCCATGGGGAGCGAATAATGAAACTGCAGCTCTAGCTTTCCGAATGTTCCTTTTGAACTAGTCAATAGAGTAATTGCCGCTTATTCGAGCCTTATTTCTCGAAATAGAAAGGTCATTGAAGGTCAGTTTCACACATTGGCCGTAAAATCATTTGTAATACATTTTTATGACAGGTCGATCTTGTCACGTACGAGTCGCGTCGTTTTATTGAAAATGTATTTACAAATTCGAACCTTTTCTGTTCAATAAAATATTGTAATTTTTCCGACATTATAAAAAGAAAGAAATTTTTCATATTCTTAAGTCACATCACATGTGAATTGAAATGTGTGAATCACATAAAAAAAATGGCCGGACATCTTAACAAAGAGCTTTTCATTCCCATACTAACGTGTACTGTTTTTTATTTTTAATATATACTTATAATTAATTTCTAATACCCATATTATGGAAAACAAATGTTCATAACATTAATGCTTACTGTGATACGGGATTCAAACCCGAAACAGTTAGGTTTACTAACCACTAGACTACCAGTGCCATCTTTATTTCTTTCCTTTTATGAATAGACTGTTCACGCGCGCTTTATAGAGGATAGGCAGAGTTCAAGTATAACAGTACGATTATTTGGAATCAAGTCGGGCTATACCAGTAGTTAGTTAATTGAGTCGAAGCCGTTATAAGCAATGTATGATAGTTGACCTTCTGTATGTATTTATTTTGTGCTTATATACGACATCTTGACACGTCATTTGTCTTCTTTACCGTAGACACCGCGTAATGATAATGTAATAAAGTTTATCGGCGCAATTTAGCTACTATCCATTGCGAAATGGTTTTATGTAGCCTATTGAAGGTGTGAGTAATTCATACTTATTAATATCATAAACACAAAACGTAATTATTGTTGGACACTTTTCTAGCTCGTATTTTTTAGATAGATAGCTTTTGAAGCCCAAAGGATGAAATGTGAGATAATAATTAAAATTTTCTTACTAAAACGATCCCAAATCAGAGGCACTATTTATAATGTCTTCGACTTAGTTCGTAAGACTTCACTGCACTTTCGTTTCTAGAAATACTAACTCGTAAAGATTGCTGAGATTTAAACCAGTGTCGATTGCTTTCAGGCGACTACTCAAACCCCTAGGCCGCTAAGGGTTATTATCTACACTATATTTGAATGGAGCTGATATGACACGACGAGCAGTAGCAGGCGGAAACGAAGAGGAAACCGAAGCACGAGCATAAGGATTGTAGCTACAACACTCGAAAAATCATCATCATCAAGTGAAGCAATCCTAATACTCGTATATACCGAAACAAGAACCATTATTAGCGGTTTACCTGTAATAATCATACAATAATCGGTATACGGGTACTGCAACCGAATGTAACCTTTAATAAAACGTGCAGAGAATAAGTTAAGCCAAGTCTTATGGGTACATTTGTTGAGTAAAACGCGCGACGAAATTGCGGCAAAGAACGGCATTACCGACGTTTTTCGATCACTCTCCCGCCCCAAACACTTAGCCTTCCCTTTTTACCAATTTCGAGAGCTTTTTTCACACATCAATCTCGTTCTATACGAGAGTAATATGATGTAAAAGCGTAATACTAAACGCGGTGTCAGAGTTGAGAAGATTTCGTGTACCTACTTACGCACGCGTTAAGAAATGTATTTTGATAGACGGGAGATTCAAATCAGGTTGATGCTTCGATCATAAGTTAGAATAGTAAAGGGAAACATCGTGAGTAAACATGCATTTGCCTCTGAATAAACTTAAGGACATCTGTTCCTGTGTTGCAATCTAATTATCTTCGGATATATTATTGTATTATAACACCTCTGTCTACCTTGAAGATGCTTCTGGGAAGGCGTGAGCACACAAAATGTTACCAAAAGAAGCGCGCTTGATTAGGTCGATTTGAGAATGGGGTAGAGTGCTATAAACATTTTTTTTTGGTAAACGTAATACCCTAACGATTGTCGTTAGGGTAATAGGACGAACCGCAGTTCCCTCTGATGCCATTATGGGGAAAACTCCTGTTTACCCCATATAGTGATAGAAAGAGAGAGTTACGGGCATTTTTGTTTTTATAGCCTGGTTATTGATTACTAGCTGTTCCCTGTGGCTTCACCTCCAAAATATTAGCTAAGAGGTCCTAGGCAGCTAAAGTCCTCATGACTTTGTATATGAGAACCGTATCATAGTTTTCATATTTACAGACGTTTTCTTGGTAATACGTATTGCAACTAATCCACTAATTTCATATTATTTATATAGCATTTTTCTGAAAGAAATAAAAAAAATATTTATATTTAATGAGATATCCGTGATGATGACGGCTCTATGTACCCACAATTACATATTAAAATCAAAAATAATACGATACATGGCCACAAATACGTAGCCCACACTTTATATCCTCTGAAGATAAATCATTGACTAAGGATGAAAGATAAATAAGAAGTAAATGTAAATTGTTGTCCACTACTTCGCCAAGTTTATCTGACTAGTGAATCTAAATGGAATCTTGCTTGGAACCTACTTGCTCAATCCATAACCACCCTCATAGCTCGTACGGACTTATCGGTCTACATCTGTGCTGTCTGTAGGCACACATACAACATTGTAACGACACAATTGCTAAACAAAAATGCGAAAGGAATTATTTTGACGTAAGTGTCTGATACCGAGTCTGACACTTCATTTAGCACCAACATGAAAAACGAGCAATTAATTCCACTTTTTTTTTCAAATTAATGTCTTTAAATATTTTTTAGGTTTTTTATGGCTATGTGCAGTGCTCTACAAACTGATACTTTGCTAATATTTAGAATAAATATAAGCATTAATTCAACATAATAACTTTTTTATCTTTTCCTTTAATTTTTTTAACATTTTTGCGTCTTTTAGTGGCTTAGTGCAAACTGCACTTGATGGCCAGAATTTGAAATGTTTATATCCATTAATATTTAGTCCCATTGACAGACCGATGATCGTTAAAAAATACATTAGATGGTCCAATTCGGGGCTAAAATCTTGTATTAGCCTAAATGGAAGTATGTATTATTAAAGTAAGAATAAAATTGAGTAAGGAATGCGTCATTGTCCCCTATCATTTGTTACAGTCACCGCGCAAGATGAAAGCTAGTGATACAAAACGACGCTTCACGTCTCACTAGCCATTGGACGTACTGACGTAGGTATCGAGTTGGTACCACACTGAGAACATTTAAATATTGGATACCTTAAAACAAAATTAAAATTTATGGACCGATTGCTACCATTATTCTCTGTGTACCTCGATCGAGCCCGCCGTACTGGAGAACTCCGAATACGATAACTATGAGTACTTCTTATTTCTTTCTTCTATTGTTTCCATCTGGAAAAGATCCAGTCAGGTGCTCGTTATCTACGCCTCGTGTATGTATGTAATTTGTTTTTGGACACTGTCTAATTTATTATGAGAGACAAGAAGGTTCAGCCCTACTCATTGCTGGCCATTTAAATACAGAAAAATAAATAATTCAAATTTTGAATTATTATCGATTGTCATTTGTTTTTTCCATTATTGCTATTGAATCTTCATAATATATTGGTATTGTAAATCTTCTTATAGTTATTGTTTTTGCGTAAATATAATACAGTTATTGAAAGTTATTTATTTTATTTGAATTGGTTGCAACTACCGAAGAAAACATATATAAATAAACTTAGGGTTAATTCAGATACAGTAATGTTTTGCAAACCCGCCAACTCAACTGTCAACTGCTAAGTTTGCAAAACTTACGAAAGCTGAAAGTTTCTTTTCCCCATAAATTTAGATTTACTGATAATTTTTTCTTAATTTTCCAAGACATCGAATGTTTTGGAGAATATAATAGAAGATTGACTCAAGATCTCTGTGGTTTAAATATAAATGCCCGCAAGTTACAACAGCATTTTTCTTAATACTAGGTAATTATTTTAATCGCGATCAAAAAGTCATATGTTTGTATCCCGGAAATTGGAAGCATTCTTCTTATTGTCCCCCCTGCTTTATCGGGATATCTCCCCGATATCCGTTCCATTATTGTTCGGATGAAAGTTTGATTTGATTTCTTATAACTTTTGCGGTGACAAAGGACTTTATTTGTAACTTTATACTGCCGACATTTAAAACTTCCCTTTAAATAATGTTAGTATTTATCAAAAACTGCGTGGTTTAGAAAACATTCCGCGATAGTTTAAGGTCACTATACTTACATTAATGATGAAAATTTTCTTACAATATCCAAACCAAAATTCTTAGGCCCTACCATGACCTCTTATTGCATTGATAGTTTAACTCTTAGTATGTGACAGATGTATATGACGTGATGACAGACGTTTATGAAGTCTGTCACTTTCACACAGAATGATAGTTCCATCATAGCAATAAGAGCTTATGGTATGGTCGGAAAAATCTATGTTGTAGCCGCTCTGATGGTAAACGTATTTATATTAAGTACTAGCTGTGTCCTGCGGTTTCACCCGTGTAGACTTAGTTTCATCCTTATTGTCGTGGGATACTAATATTTTTGATAAATAAAAGTAGCATAAGTTACTCCTTGAAACATCAGCTACCTACCAGTGAAAGTCCCGTTAAAATCCGTCCAGCCGTTTCCGAGATTTCCCGGAACAAACAGACAGACAGACAGAGAAAAATCTTAAAACTTGGTTTTTTAGTGTCAGTAGCGCGTGTATTTTCATATTCATTTAGTTAAAAGCTGTATTTTTTTAATTACAAACAGACACTTCAATTTTATTTATCTGTATAGATTTTAATACATTTAATTTAGCCGTACATTAATTGGCGTAAAAGTCGACTTTAACATTTCCAACTATTTACTTACGGACGGGAGCTCTAAGTATTTCGTAACTGTTCATGAAACCCGACCCAAGTAACGCTGATTGATGGCCTGGAAATGTTGAAAATTTCACCCAAAGAGGTTCACTTTGGTATACTTATAACACTTGATTAGTGTACTTTAGTGAGTGTGGACGTGCTTAGCAAGTTGTTATTCATTACATTGCTTTCTCATGTAAAATCTGTTGTAATCAGCTAGCTACTAGTCCTTGAATTTAAACCTCTATTAGAAGATATTGGTTACGTGATTTATGTGTGAACAGGGGGCCAACTATGATCGTTTAAGCAGCTCGTTTAATTTTTCGGTAACAAATTGAAACGTCAAAACTCAGGAGCTCTTAATACGCTCTGCTTAAGCCCAAGATGGTAGGCTCCCAGATCGACAGACATTTCACACTTCCACCTTTTTTATGTTTTTTTTTTTAACTAAATTATTACTCAGCAATTATCCGAGCTGATTCGTTGTCTTTGCAAACAAAACTCATCAGTCAAGAACATTAAAAACCTAGAAACAAATTTCAAAAGTTCACGATCAAACTTAAAGAAATACTCTAGTGTTTAAATAGTTTATGCCTGTGCGTACAAGCATGCTCGCATTCCTTTAAACTATCAATTTCATAGATCAAAGGTACCGTTCTAATATATTTTTTAATAAAATCTCCGTTCAGGATCTGTCCGATAAGATCAACAACATTGTTTCGTAGCCCTGTAAGATACTACACAACGGGTTTTATAGACATTGGTAAAGGGGGATAGAATGGAATCCAGTTTGCGGGATAAAGCTAAAATCGTTTTCTTTATTAAAGTTCAGGATTGTGATAGGTGCGTCCCGCGACATAGCGCTGGATTCCCTTAGGAAATAAGTTGGCAAAGCCAGGAAGTTTAGGTCTTAGTAAATACTGACTTATGTCCTCTTTATTTACACCTTATTTTCCTTGTAATAAAACACCCCTGAGCCATTGGGGTTTGATAAACATTGATCGTTAGTACACTTCTGTGCTTGTTAGTAGTTTTATGGAATTAATTAAGTAGACCGTTCCAAAGTTTTAGTACTTACGTTAAATAACAAATTCTTACGTTGTTTCGTCTTTTTCATGAAGCTCGTACCCTTTTGAACGTTTAAACAGTTTACGAACTATGCTTAAATCACCTTTAAGTACGACGAAAGTATCGGTTTTATTTCGGCGCTTCAGCTCTAAGTAATCCTAAGGTTCTGAAGCTGACCTAAATTTTATCATTCCTCACTTTAAATTTTAAAGTTCAAATTCTAGTTCATGAATGCTTAAATATTCGTACTATTGAATTCATTCATAACACTAAAGTAGCCAGAACTTTCAAAGAATTAGAGATTATTTTTCTCATTTCAAATTCTACGTGGATGGGTAGAATCGTAAAAAGCGGATTATAGTCATAGAGCTCGCGTGTTGGTTAGAATTCGTGAGACTGAGCCGAGGAAGCAATATGGACTGCTTTATTTACTCGTACCCACTAAGCTGCATATAATGAAAACGCACTGTCGCGGGGCGTCAAACGGCGGCAAAGTAAAAATGTGAAGTCACCGGGGAGAAAGAGTTAAGATACTTAAAAATGTACGTAAATTATACTTACACATATGGGTCTTGCTGTGCACTTTTGACTTAGATTGACACACTTTTTGAAAGCATGCGTGGGCTTAGACGAGTGAAGACGGGTAGAGAATAAAATATTGATATATTTGTCTTCCGTGAACGTAAGACCAGAAACACTTTAAAACACTATTAACAAGACCATGTACATGAATAAGTCATATCATTTTAGTACGACTGCATGTAGAAATAAAACTATAATCAATTACGAACAAGTTTTACAATTTAAACATATAAACGCTGGGCATGTAAAAACTTTCCTTGGAATGTGCATGTTATTATAATTTGTATTTTTCACTACGTAGAATGAATGTAATTAAATATAATAATGTGTAATAACCATGCTAGGTAACTAGGTTACTTGTAAGTAGGGTTCTTTTCAGCAAACGACTCTTGCGTGATTTTTTCATGAAGCCTATATACTATGCTATTTAGCTAATGCATGGCAAAATTTCACCAATCCAGATTTTGGATGACTAAAAGCACTAAACTATACATTATATATTTGTCTCCGTCCAGTGCCATCTCTTGCTAAACTATATTAAAAGAAGAAAATCAAGCAGACTTTTACTTGAATATAAATATTTAATAAATGAATAAAATTAAAGTATCAAAACCGCTCAGTAGCTGTATAGAGGAGGAACTCACGCGGCTGCTTATCCGTACACGTCGCGAGACTTGTCACTTGTCGCACGCTACGGTGGCTCCCCACTATCGAGATACTGAAACCCTATAGGGGATTTCCTGTTCTTTATTCAAAACGTCCTTCTCGCCAATTATGACTAATTGAATAGAGTAGCGATGGAAAATAAGTTTGTTTTATGTTTTGTCTAGCAGGTACCAAACAGCTAGAATTGAACTTTAATTTATAGATTGTCAATAGGAAAGTGAATTAGTTCCATTAGCTGTATAAAATTTGGAGTTTCACCAATAATTATTTTAAAATGTAAGCTCTCCAAATAATGACGAATCTCTTACAATTGTAACGGCTACTTGTTATCATAATAAGGCGTCACCCGCGTATGCCTCGTTTGATGGCTTCAATAGTATGGTATTTTATTTTGAAATCGTGATAAATAAGCACGAGAATGGGCTCTCAGGTTAAATTACATTTCTGCTCGTTCCATTAGAACGTCGTCTAGCAAAGCCACAGACGGCTCGAATAAAATAGCGTCGCCTTAATATCCTATTTTGCAATACAATTTTATATACCGCCATAAATCGCTTGTTCTTATTCCGCCAGAGATCGTAGCCAACTATTTCGAGGCCCTCATATCAGTTCCCATAAAAATGTTTTATGTTAGTGGCTAATAAATGACATCAGCAAATTTTGGGAAGACAATGCGAGTGTCGGCATTCGGTGCATTTCGTTTTCCCTCCCTTATAACGCGTCGTGGCCACGAAAATAGCAACACATGTAGCGTATTTTTTAGTTGCAATAGCCATTTTGGATGAAAATAACAAAACTCGAGATAATGGGTCAAGGTACTATTTGGTTCATTATCTACCAGATATGCTTGCAGATGCTTTTGTTCTTTACTTCTGTAACAGCGTTTCTCTACATAGCTTCATACCATTTCACTCACTACATAGCTGGCGCTACACGCTAACCATTGTAAAGTTTGCGTACAAATACACGAGAACCTAAATCGCATAATAAGAGATTTCAGGTATGACACATGGATGGTAGATCTTCCCTCTGCTGGGGATCAGTATGACCACTCGCTCTCCCTTCACTTCTGTAGCGCGTAAGGATGTCACTCCTTTTGTGAAAATATGGAAATGTTATCATAAGGGGTATATAGAAGTAACAGACCTACGTTTTAGAAAATAAGTCTGTTTTCACATCTCCTATATCGATAAATTTTCTAAGAATCACTTTTCGTGGCCCTCGGACTGCTAATCATTGTCTCGGCTAAGACTGAGGGCGCCACATCGACTCGACACACTGTCTCTAATATTGCATTGTTTTTACTAAATTCCGTCGTTTTGCTATCAGAATTGTATTCCTAATTGGGTTTCCTTGTATTGGTTAGGAGTCAATAAAATTTAACAGTGCACCCCTGTAGAGGCATAAATGACGAAATAGCAACCAAATTGAGACTTTAATATCATATAACTTATATAGTACATTGAAACGTATAACTGGATTACATTTTCAATTCATTATTCTGCAAGTTGAATGTTTAATGCAATAAAATGAGTGGTTTGATGGAAGTCATGCATTTTAATAATCATAATGACAACGTAGCTTTCCACGAGATTAAATTTAATTGTTCTCACATTATCACAATAAGCCTTGTAATTCTGTATTCGAAGTAAGAATGTGTTGCAAAAATATTATATGTATGCACCAAAAGGCAAATGAACACGTAATACTAGCAACATGTTTCTATTTGGATTGCATTTATATTTTCTTTTTCGTTGCATTTCAGTTTCATATTTTTCTGCTGCTTCATATTTCGTCTCAGTTTTACACTAAGCTTACTTGTACTTTGGACCCCACCAAAGTACAAGTAAGCTAAAGTGCATTTCTCCGGTCTGTTTCAGATACACGCTGTAAATCGATCACGCTGATGCCGTGAAGTCAACTATCCAATCGACTGTGCGATTGTGAGAGCATCAAGCTATCAAGATCTGAGCTCCCCTCAAGAGGTGGTATATTATGTCCTAAGTGAAGCTAGGTACAGTAAATTGTAACTAACTATAGTGATGGAACACAATGCCTGCTTATGAAGCGTTGTGGATCAGGTATTGATAAGCCTATCAAATATGACCAGGTGATTTATTTTGTATTTTTAAAATTGAATAATATTTTTGAAAATAATAATGTATACTAAATTCTGTATATTCATCTAATTCCGACGATTCGAAACTACTATATTAAAAGTCTAATCAAATAAAGATATTTTTGAGTTTGAGTTTGAATAAAATAATAGTTGAATAGAAAATCAAATCAAGGGAATGTGTTATGAAATCACGTGCTGAGTTTGTATGTCATCGCTCCCCCAAATTTGAACATTGTTTGGCATCCCCTCTCGCAGCTATTGCGAGATTGGTTTCACTCTTTTACTTCCGTAACTTATTGTTCTAAGGCCACACGTCATTACTCAACGTCATATATATTACAAATGTGAGCACTTTACTGTGAAAGGAAAGCGAATGTTTTCCATTAAGCGGCAGTTTTCATATCTATTATTGTAAAGTTAGAAGATTTCAATCATATATGTGGTAAGAACTAAGTTTACGAGACGTGATTCAACAACGTTACGACAAAAAGGAAATGTATTACTTTGTTTCTTCCGTTCATTTTTGTTTTAGGGATATGTTAGGTAAGTTGAAAAATGAAATCCTAAAAAACTCTTTATCAGTTTTCTTCATAGAAATTATCACACATATATCACATACATTCTCAACATTATCGTGGCAGTTATTGATTTCCAGCGACCTTTTTTCATAGGATATCTGCTTGCCTCCGTGGCAGATGTAGAAATTCCGCGGTCCATCAGCGGCTAGTCAGTAGGGCCTTATCTTCCGCTGCTATGCCTGTGTACTCTAAGGGTAGGTGTGTGAACAAGTGGCGGTCCATTTCAACTCAATATGAGTATTAGCACAGCAGGGGCCAATATGAGTGTTAGCACAGCACATAAATCTCCCTAGGTATCACGGCGCCGTGGATTCCTCATTGAATATCTTTACGAAACCTAAAATCTAATGATATGACCAGATAGGTAACTAACTGTTCATTGATTATTTTGTGTGAATCATATAGCTATGATGCATATTTCAGATGCATTTACCTTCGTAAGCACAAAAAAAACAAACTGTAGGTGCTCACCGGTGAGTGATAAAAATTCGCTGCACACCCCAAAAAAGGTCTAAGTACGAAAATATCCGAGATTCCGTCCCCAATGTTTACACTTGGTGGCTAAGCTGCATCTAATGAAATCCCATGTCAGGATATCCTTGCATCGAATCGTACGGCGACGGCATAGTCTTGGTTCTTTCGTGAAACACACTGTTTTATTCTATTGGCAAATATTCAACGAGTATTAAATTTACTTATAATAAAGCTGGCCACGATACATTCACTACTTCTTTCAACTGGACACGATATGTATAACTGATCCGAAAAAAAAATTTATAGTTTTTTTTGTGATCCTACGTACATAATTTAAATATAAAAATAATTTGAAATATGTTTAAATTGCATTTTTTCTGCTCGGTCATTTGATTGGTCTGGCATTAAGTGAGCTGTCGCTTATTTCACCGAGGTATTTCATTCATCGAAACATCTTTAATAGGTATAGCAATAATGGATATATCTTTACCACAATTTCACAATTTTTGCACCACTCTCCGTAGGCGGGGCCAACCTAAAGTATTAAAATGTTCCTGCATTAGTGTAAATCGCCAGTTCGCAGACGCGCACTGAGCACAAGTTACTTTTGGTCTCTTATGACGTATTTATCGAGATTCCGATCACGGACAGTGCCTGGATACCCAACAAAATTTATTAAGTAACAATAAAATTTCAGTCAATTTCTATATCCGACTCGATATTTCCACAAACAAACAAACTGCAGAAGGGGATAATTGAATAAGGCCAATTCAAACTTTTGTGTGGCTAAAGGGTACTTCCTAAGAAATCTCGAAGAGTAGTCAAGTGTAGATATCTTTTGAATAAAACCCCCTTCGATTGAACAATGGGATGGTTCAGCCTAGTAGACATATAACGCTTGACCAATTTCCTTTTGTGTGAATGCCGACGATTGGTGAATATCAAACGGGTCCTCAGTGGTAGTGCTGATTTAGACTCTTTTTCGTACAAAAACCATTGATTTTAACCAATTCACTGAACACCGTTGCCAGTAGTAAACTGTTCCGTAGATACATTCGGTTAAAGGGAAGATTGGACAGTCATTGGTTGATGGAAAAATTGGATTACTTGGAATGGGCATAAAGAAAAGTTCAATAGCACCTGCTGATACAATCGATTTCAAGTGTCATCGAGAGAATGGATAGACCTGGGGGCCTACCATCATCGGCTTAAGCAGAGTGTATTAAGAACTTCTGACTTCTTTCGTTTCAATTTGATGCCGTAAAATTAATCATCAAAGCAAAGCATACAAAGCATACACCATATGCTCACACCTGTAGGTGGAGAAGTGTTGTAATAAGAAAACCCACTTTACCCCGAAGATGAAGTGCCAACGTGTCAGACATATGCAGGTTTCCTCACGATGTTTTCCTTCACCGTTAACCACGTAGTGTGACATCGCTGCAAATAAGTTTTTTTAGAAAAACTCAATGGTTCAAACCCCGATTATCGAAGCTACGATTCGAAGCGTCGAACCTGATCCTAAGGGTAAATCTAGTGTTGTCACTTTTTGGAACATGAAATTGAAAAGAGGTTTAGTAGAAAACATATTTTTTAGTCTAGCAATAATCTAGTTTGGATAAAACAGTTTTGGATAGGAATTTAAGTCACGTGTAAATTTTAACCACAAATACCTCTACGCCACGACATAATTTTTATTTAAAACTAGCTGTGCCCCACGGTTTCACCCGTTCAGTCTTTCATGAATTTAAGAGTTGTGACTCTTGTCGGTGTAACTGATGCAACTTCTTCCATTTGTCTCTATCCAGTGCCATCTCCTTGACCTCCCTATACGTCATGGCAGACACATTTTCCTTGACTAGTCTCATGTATGTTAGCCTGGGTCTTCCTCTTCCTCTCTTTCCTTCTACTTTTCCTTCTAGTATGTTTTTAAAGAAACTGTCATGTCGTACAAGGTGGCCAATCATCTTTCCTCTTCGATACTGGATTGTATTCCTATGTAGTACTATGAGAAAATAAAAGTAGGTCTCGCAACATATTTTCAACTAGCTGTGCCCTGCGGTTTCACCCGCGTAGATTTAATTTGATTACAGTGGAACCCTAAATTTTCTTTATAAATAAAAATCCCATGTTACTCCTTGTAACATTAGCTATCTGCCAGTGAAAGTCCCGTTAAATCGGTCTAGCCGTTTCAGAGATTACTCTTTGGCAAATAACTCATTATTAGGTACCAATTCTTTGCGTTTTTATACTCGTGATAATTTCTCAACGCAATGTCCTATTGGAATGAAACAAACAGTATTTTACTTCTACATGAATATGACCCTTGATAGCATAATGCTTAATTTGGATAAGAATGAATATTAAAGCGGTTATTGTGACTAAACTATGAGAGTTAGATATATGCTCTCGCGGACTTTTTTGTAGATGTTAATAAGACCTACAAACCCGTAGTACATCATTTTGTTCTATTGTCAATAGTTTTTGCAGCGTACGCATAAATAGGTTTTCGATTTTACACCTTATGTTACAAAATTGCAATTTACTTACGGACCCCTAATTTGTATGAGAATAAAATATAACCTATAGCCTTCTTCGATAAATGGACTATCCAACACTGAAAGAATTTTTGAAATCGGACCAGTAGTTCCTGAGATTAGAGCGTTCAAACAAACAAACAAACAAACTCTGCAGCTTTATAATATTAGTATAGATGTACAGCATTCGGTATGCGAGCGATGAGTGAAGATGTTATAATACGTAATGATTTTACTTCTTAAAGGCATATTTTTCTCTTACAAAATTCTGTACGTGACGACAATGTGAAGTTACGTTATGTTATACTCAGAAATGTGATGCTGTGTAAAGTGAAATAAGGTAACGCTTTATTTTGTTATTTACGCACCAGAAACTTGTATCAGAATATGCCTAGGTATTTTATATTTCATAATATATTCACGCCTTCTTACAACGATCCCAAAGTTTTCAGCAGAATTCTAACACCGTTTCTCAGACACAAAACACCTAAATATTTGCATTGCATTTATTGCACTGGTGAGTAAAACTCGTACTGTAACAAGTCGAAAATCAAGTATACCTACTGATATAAATCTTAGCTTCATACTAGCTGTGCCTCGTGGTTCCACCCGCGTAGATTTAGTTTCATCCTTATTGTCGCGGATCCCTAATATATTTAATTAACTAGCTGTGCCCCGCGGTTTCACCCGCGTGGATTTTAATTTCATGGTTACCCGCGGGTCCCAAATGTTTAAAAAAAATCTAAGTAGCCTAAGTTACTCCTTGTAACATTAGCTACCTGCCAGTGAAAATCCCGTTAAAATCGGTCCAGCCGTTTCGGAGATTACCCGGAACAAACAGATAGACAGACAGACAGACAGACGGACAGACAGACAGAGAAAAATTTTAAAAATTGGTTTTTCTATGTCAGTACCGTGTATACTTTCATATGCATTTAGTGAAAAACTGTTATTTTTCAGTTACAAACAGACACTTCAATTTTATTTATCTGTATAGATATAGATATAGATGTATAGATAAAAGTAGCTTTAGTTACTCCTTGAAACATCAGCTACCTGCCAGTGAAAGTCCCGTTAAAATCCGTCCAGCCGTTTCAGAGATTACCCGGAACAAACAGACAGACAGACAGACAGACAGAGAAAATTTTTAAAACTTTGTTTTTTAGTGTCAATAGCGGGTATACTTTCATATGCATTTAGTGAAAAGCTGTTATTTGGAATTACAAACAGACACTTCAATTTTATAAGTATCATGCAGTACCTGAGTGACTATCAATGTATCTCCTAATGCTACTAAAGTAAAAAACCACGAATACATATAGTTATTGCGTTTTTCTTTAGCAACGGTCTTATGTAGGGTGGTAATAATATACTTGCCTTTTTAGTGGGGCAGCTGCGAGTTCTCTTATAACAAGGAGCACTTGTTAGAAAACCTAGCTAACAGCAGGAACTCATAAGTCTGATGGTTTTATTTTGGTGCACCCCTTATGCAATGTGAAGGTTCTCTCGCTAGAAGGTGTTAAACCATAGCAAGCTTGAAGTTAAATTAAGAGTTGTGAAATATTTTATTTTTATTTTTAAATCACTGAATCGTCTGTGGAAGCTTATAAGGCATAATATTGATCAATAGCTTCTTCGTTCCATTTCCTGTTTTTCTACACTAATAATATAAAGAGGAAAGATTTGATTGTTTTTGTTTCTTTGTTTGCATTGAATAGGCTCCGAAACTACTCGACTGATCTTGAAAATTCTTTCAGCAATGGATAGCTACATCATCAGCGAGTAATATAGGCTATATTTTTCCCCGTACCTTCACGGGAACGGGAATTACGCGGGTGAAACTGCGTGACGTCCGCTAGTAATAATATAAATCATATGATAACAATTCAACACAAAAAAGTATCAAACATTCATATTACTCGATCTCGTTTCCAGTCTGCAATAAAACAGATAGTATCCAAGAATTCGATAATTTATTGCTACAAATGGAAAATTACTGGTTCGTAGTCGGAAACGTCTAATTTTCCAACGTTGGGGTCCCGCCGTATATTTATTTCCGCGGGCTTTGTTCTTCTATCCACGAATTAAGCTGGATTCCCGATGCGGCGAATGATTTATACAGGCACCGCTCATCCTGTCTTATTTTCGGGACTCGTACAGAATAATTACAGGACCGCAAAACATTTACAATTGTAAAAAGGGATTACCCTTTAATGATTACTGCGGAAATTGTTCAAAGTGTTTTAGGTGAATGGTAACGGTTTAATGGAAAGTTACTCTATACTCTTTCACGTGTTTAACTTACGTGGGTGAATGAGGAAGGATTAATGTGCATATTTTTAGGTCACTGTCACGTGTCATCATAAATTATTTCAAACTGACGGGAACACCATCTTGCCAGGGTTTATACTCTCTACGTAAAAACCTTGATACAAAATGCGGTTTGTTAATGAATTTCTAAGCTTTAAGATCTCTACGCAATACCTACGTGGGTATGTTGTTGAGTTCAGAATGGGATGATTAATATCTTATTATTTTACAAAAACATTGTCTTAAAACCTGCTAGCATAGGATTATTAAAAGAGTGGGTGAAAAATTAAGTCTATATCTTAATAGATAAATAAAATGTAAGTCTGTAATTGAATCTACTTATGTGTAATTCAAAATTAACAGCTTTCCACTAAATGAATAATATGAAAGTACAATACGGCACTAACATAAAAAAAAACCGTCCTTTTTTTTATGTTAGTTCATGAACTCATGAAATTAAGACTATGCGGGTGTAACCACGGGGCGCAGCCAGCAAAAAATAAATTAGACTCTGTACCGCAGAACAAATAGAGGTATGTACTCACACGCGTTCGTAGTCACTTTTTGGTAGAGTCGCAGTCCAAAAGCTGACGTTCTGACCCCCGCCCTATGTTATTTGACCGTTCCTCTGTCTGGTTTTATGCCATTACACAAATTAAGGGAAACATTAACATTTTCTAAATAATCGACTAGAAAAAATTGCCGAACCCAAACATTTGTGTAACGTACGGTGAAAATAAATACCATCATTGTTACATCTGACTATATCAATTCATGCCTTTTAGTTTATTGAAAATGGTCTTAAATAATGAAATAAATCATAAAGAGTATACAAATATGCTCACGACTGTACTTATTCTGCGAATGGGTAGGCACAGGTGGCCTTGCAGTACAACCACTTTTCGCCAGTTATGTTTAAGTCCCATGTAATATGGGCGAGTCTATTGCCACTAACTGGGCACTAATCCCACTTTCCCATATTGCTTATTGGCCGTTAGTTCACTTATTGGCCTCCTGATTCTCTTTCTGAACATACTCTTGCAAATTCCTTCACTCACACTCCAAACACAAATGCCGTCAATACAGAGTTGTTTACTGGTGGTACCAAAAGGCCATTAGGTGTACGAACAAATTTATAATGCAAATACGATTACACACCCACCCCGAGTTGAGAGCTAATGCACTCGACGCTCGCTATGAATTGCAAACTGAATTCTTTCAATAGATAAAATATAAGCAATGCACTTTCCTTGTCAGCTCGAGATATGAAGTGCATTTTGGTGCGGAAAATTTCCAAGAAGATTTTTCGGGATTTTGAGATATACTCGTATTATTACGGGATGATTTGAAGTAAAGCGCTTTAGTGACTGTGAAATTTTATTATCTAAGGGGTATTAATATATATTATTGTCTTATCACTTTTTTTAGATAGATATTCTATATTATACCTATTTCAAAGATGGCCCTAAAGATGTTCCTGGAAACTACAGACCGATTTCAATACTGAGCGTCTTATCAAAACTACTAGAGAAAATAGTGAACAAACGTCTTGTCTCATTTCTCGAACAACACCAACTCCTCTCTGACAGACAATTCGGTTTTCGCAAACACAAATCCACTCAGGATGCAATTATAATTCTTTGCAACTCTATATCAAGATATCTTGACGAAGGCGCTGCTTGTATTGGAGTGTTTTTGGACTTAGCCAAGGCTTTCGATAGCGTCTCCATCCCTATACTTCTGCGTAAAATGGAACTTTTGGGTATACGGGGACTGACCTTGGACTGGTTCAAGAGCTATCTCACAGACCGTAAGCAATTTGTTAGAGTGGGTACAATTAAGAGTGGCGTCTTGCCAGTATGCTACGGAGTCCCGCAAGGCAGCATACTTGGTCCTACATTGTTTCTCATCTTCATAGATGACATTTTCAACCTAAGCCTAAAATGTTCCGAGATCATCTGTTACGCTGACGACACCGTCTTATTATTTCACGGAGCAAATTGGGACGTAGCACAAGCCCTTGCGGAGGAAGGAATGGGGACTATATCAAAGTGGCTACTACAAAATTTACTCACCCTGAACACAAATAAGACTCAATTTATGTGCTTTTATAAAACCTCCCGTTCAAATCCGCGCACTTTATTAGACTTAAAATTTGATTCCCACTCGCAAATCAACACCTTACTTTCCAGGCCTTGCCATATTAATAATATCTCTCGTACTATAGTCACTAAATATCTTGGAATCCATTTAGACGAACGGCTAACATTTAACTCGCACATTACAAATTTATCAAACAAAGTACGCAAACTATCCGGCATCATGACAAAACTCCGAAATTGTGCTGACATAGATACACTAAGACAAGTATATTTTGCCATATGTCAGTCCATAACCACGTATGGAATTAGCATCTGGGGTCATGCGTCTAAAACTATTCTTATTAACCTTGAAAGGGCTCAACGAGCAATACTTAAAAGGATGCTCAGCCTGCCATACAGATTTCCAACTAACCTGTTATACAGAGAGGCTGAGGTTCTAACTGTGAGACAATTATTCATCCTCGCCGCCTGCTTGCAAACACATAAACTTGAACTAGCAAATTCAGGAGCAACTCAAGTACCTTCTAGGAAACGAATATTCCGTTTGCCAGTTCCCAGGTGTAGAACGAACTTTGCCCCAAGATTCCCAAGGATTGCTCATCCTGCCGTATATAATGCGGTTACCATTCACTGCGACTTAAAGAAGTGCTCTCTTAGACAAGCTAAAACTAAAATAAGAAAAATGCTATCAAACATCGACTATGACGATACCGAGAAGCTGCTACACCCTCTCAGCAGCAAGCAATTATCTATATCCACACGTTAACCAAACTTCACTTTCACACTGAATAACACTTTTCAGATTAGAAATCACCTTTATTATTATGGTTATTATTATTATTATTATTTTAAACTCTGTCTTAAGTCTTAATTTGTATTTTTTAACTGGTTTCCCAAGATACAGGCTCAGCCTAGTTTGGGAACCCCTGGAAATTCCATGTAACAGTTAACTCTTTCCCCGTACCCAACTCACTGTATATTGAAATTAGTATGTATTTACCCACCATATACAAATTCTTATTATAATGTAAGTCGTTTCTCATGTATACTACTAATATCTTAATTGTAAATTGTATAACTCTGTACTTTAATAATAAATATTTACATTTACATTTTACATTTACATTTACTTATTACTATACACAGGGGCGTGCATTGGATTTTCAGAGGGGTAGGCATAAACAATAAGTAGGTAGGTAGGTTAAGTACATACCTATGTGACGCGGCGTAGGTACGTACGTCTTGGTAAAGATACACATACGAACATAAATATATATATATTTTGAAAGTTTGATTTAATAAACAGACGTTTTTTTCTTTAAAATCTGGGGTATGTATTTTCTCTCGCTACGATGTTGGAACCTTTTGTTTTACCATACTCTATCGAAGTCACAGGGTCGAAACTAGTTCTATATAAGAACAAAGCACATTATGATTATAATAATTAATCAAACAAACTTTGCATATTATAGAGATATCATTCCCCTGGCAGTAAAGCTATGCCATTCGCATAACTGAGAATGTTGGCACAGACCGGGCTGCGGTCTACCCCGAGCCGCAGTCATTTTACAAGTGGTCGTTACTGTGCTATCCTCAGAATGTTGGACACCGACTATGATTAATATCTTTCACCACCCGTACAGCACTGACATACGAAGTGAACAATTTTTAAATGATACACATGCCACATTCATATTTCACACTAATTTGGCGTTTAAAAAAGAATTTATTTATTTGAGTCACGAATTTAAATCACCGTTTTCTGGTGATTGTCTAAAATTAGTTTTAGTTAATAGCATCCAAAAATTTACTTCGCTACTCAATGTTGAAACTAGTATATCCTTCTTTATGATTTGCTTTATGGGATTAAAACCGCACTAGAGATAAAATGGCAAACCCTTTGTGCATCCCTTACATTACGTAGCTTAGTACCTCACGACATTGTAGGTACATAAGATTTTTTTCACCTATTTCAAAATCCAAAGTCAGTTAATATATTGCTATATATAGAGAGAAATGGATTAAAATCATCGCTACGGTCCCAAATAACATAGGGATCGGCTGATAAGTAAATATTTTGTAATACTAAAATAGTGTAATAATTATGTTACTACAAGAAAATACTGTTTTCTTATCTGTAAGAAAGTATGTTAATTAATTTCACAAAACCTACCTAGAATATAACAATAAAAACTGCTTTCATTACAAACACATTACTAGAAAAACTTGTAACGAGGCCTCAAAAAGCAAGAAAAACACTTTTAAGTGCGTACAAGTGCTTTATGCGGGCAAAGAATCCGAGGTCATTAATGCACCCCGGCCCCTCGTTCAGATAAGTAAGTAAAACAACTTTATTTGATGTTCGCGTCAGTGGACGTCGTGACGCGTCACGCTACCAGGGGAATGACGACTCCAGGGAAATGACGACGTGATAAAACACCAGGTGAATAACGGTGTTAGTCAACCCTCACATTTGCGTGTGGCGGTGAATTCACAAATAGCATGTGTTCTGAGGTGTTTTAAATGCAAAATTTGAGTGTCAACCCGAACCCGCATTGCAATCGCACGGGTTGTGGAATTTTGATGGGAATGTCGCAATGTTGCGTGTGAACATGGTTTTTGGTGTACGTACCTAAATTTTAATTTATGAGTCGTTTAATTTAGCTCGTAATGCACACTGAATAAGTATGCATAGTATCTTTTTATTTCAATAAAATTGGAAAAAATATCATTTAACGAATTCACATAACAAGCGGTAAATTGAAATCTCTGTGTAATAATTGAATTGGTGTTGATCATGCCAAAATTACCTATATCTGAATTATTAACCCGATCAGAATAAAAAAAACTGAAATATTTTTTAATATACAAACTTGAACCCAAAAGCCTTATTACATGCCCTTGCCTTGAACTCTGAATGCTCTCTCTGTAGCCTATTTCCATCCGAACTGAAACGTTTCTGCTCACAGACAATAGGTTCTTAAAACGGTAGTCACTTATAACGTCCCACTTATGCCTACAAAGGGACTTTTAGTATTGCACTACGCTGATGGCAGTCTATGACTTGTAATTTAGCACTTTTTGTGAAATGGAAAATAAAAGAAATAAGGCAAAGCTAAGTTTTTAAACATTATGTTAATAACATTTAAAAAATAATATATATAGGGTAATTATTCATCTTTTAAGATAGGAAAATTCGTCTAGATAAGAAAATTTAATTTTGAAAAAATAAGGAAATCTACGACTCTCTTGTTGAATCAAAATAACTTTTGAGATTTGGAAATATATTTAAACTGTTTCAATGCAGACTACGGCCTTTTCAGTCTTCTGCTGGACAGGCTTGCAAGCATATAAATTACAATAATTCACAGGCGTCAGTGTTGCCACGTTCAAATCACTTTTCGACGGGGACCGAATGCGGCTACCAGATGGCATTGCGAAATCCATGGTAATCCCGAATTTATTATCTGTTTGCGACCATTTTGCTGTACCGCCGGCAATCCGACGAATTCCACTGCTCACAATGAATGTGCAAATTTACGCCAATCCTCTATTGAAAAGCATGCAACGCGTCCACGGATTGCATAACATGGATAAATGGGTAAAAATAGCAAAAAGAAAAAAAAAACCAAACTAACAAGTAGTTAGCATTTGAAACTAGTTACAAAAAGAAATAGCGATAAAAACTACTACCTATTTTTCTTATAATAAAAATCTTGAATAAAAGTAAAATAATAAAGATATGCCAACATTTAACATACTTCAAAATAGCGAAGTGTCTGTTTTCAACCGCTTAATTACAAAATCTTGATCTAGATGTGCCAATGACATTAAGATCGAAATGCACTAACCCATGGATAAAACCTACATTAATATAATTTTATCATTAACCTGTCAATTGTAGGTAGGTTTAGAAGTAACGTTTTCGCTTTTTGCAAAACGTATTTAAAAACATGTTTATAATAAGAAGACTGGCTTGAACTCCCTAACATAGCTCAAAAATCATCCCCTGGAGCAGAGGCTGTAGTAAGTGAGATTCCACAGTATCTAATAAGTATGCCAAGTGAGATTTTAATGAGCCGCATCCGCGCAGCGACACAGATGTGCCGGTAAATCCGTGGTAAGCCCCGACTTAGTGCGTGTTGTTCGTACTGTAAACGAGATGGTTTTGCGCTTGAATTATCGCTGTTTTAAATACAATTGCGCTGGAATAATATTAGTATAATTTTAGTTAAATTTACACAATTACTGTTTCCAATCCTAGCTGAAGCGCGTGGCCTGCTTAATTTCACTTTTTAGGATTAATATAGGATCAGTACGTTGTCAAGATGATTATAAGGCTAGTGACTAGAAATTAATAGTACCTATTCAGATTTCTTCCTTCACTTGTTTTATAAGATTATAGCCCCTTGTTCTTCGTACATTACCACGTTACATAACTAAGAATGTACAAAGTAAAAATATTCTTCTTACAAGACCCCTTGTTCTTCATTGCATTGCTTTTTGCAAAATTTCATGATTTCTACTTCTATGGGACGTACCGCATGGGTTTTGATACCCTTGGGAATGTCAAATTATGTGACATAAATAAATCCTAAATGTTCTGTTTTCAAACAAAAAAAGTTCGTTCCGAAATACAATTTTGTACTTTAGCTTTGGTGTGCGATTCGATTATTTATATTTTTCTTCTAGATACAAACACGTTGTATATTATGTAAGTATTTCGTTACACGTTTCTGTTGGATGTTTTCATTGCTAGTTGTAAATAGGTATCCACGAGTATTTATTTTAAATAAAGAAGATAAAGATATATATCAAGCAAATTTGATTTTAACAATTGCTTATAATCAAGCAATATCTTTAGGTTTAATAAACCTACAGTTTAATCTCAATTCGTCCTAAAAGCTGTAGCATCTGTGCATTTAATCCTTCATCGTGTATTGCCAAGGGAGTCTCAAAGTCTCAGTAATCCAACATGTCAGTCTCGAAGATAGTTTACTCTACAAATAGGTATTATATATATAAATTTATGCAACTTTATTTTCATTATATTTTGTATTCAAAATTATTTTTAAAATAAATTTAGTTCGAATATGATTGGCTATTGAGTTTATGAGATACAATAAAATAAGCTATGTTATTTGATGTAAATTCGGACAGCGATTTGACAGGTTATCGATAAAACATTTCAACATGCTGCGTTTCGAGAAACACAAAAGAAATGACTTTGAACATGAAACGATTGGTATAAAATTTCACAAAAATTGCAGAGATGAAAAGAAAAAAAATCATTTACTATTCGGAGGCGAGGTCTCTGTGATGTTTGCTTGTGGAAATAGAAAAAGTGAATACATTAGATACTCTCCCCTCGAAAGGTGTCCCTCACGAGGTGAAGGAATTTCTGGACCCCACTTGCACTCCTCATGAATATTTTAGTGACAAGCTTATGTTACGAAAAGTGGTGAATATGGCTCTTAAGATAATATCGCGTTTTCCGCCAACGTGCTATACAGGTAGTTTCTTCATACTAAAGTATTACCCATTCATATCTTTTCAATTGGTGACCCTTTGTCGTCAGGACTTTAAATTTTTGACTCGTACATCAAACGGCACTTGAATAGTGAGGCGTTACTTAGAGGAAGTAATATATTTATGATCTTAAGTATCATACACATACATATGCTCACGCCTGTAATCCCCGAAGAGGTAGGCAGAGGTTTTGTTATTGCAACACCTCTGCCTGCTATTGCAACTCCCACTTTTCACAGAATGTGATTAAGTGTCAACGTGACATATGGTGAGTCCATCACTGTCTCAGTCGCTATACGTATGTCTTTGAATTACTTCTCAGATGTATGCAGGTTTCCTTAAGATGTTTTCGTACACCATGGTGTGAAATCACTTTTGGTAGTAGATTGTCAATGTCGATGTCTACATATTTTAATATAATTAAAACCATAATGTTCTGTAAGCAAGTGTGTCCATCACCATCTGCAACTGTCTCTAGCAAAAAACGCCAATAAAAAATGGATATTACTTATTTGAATAAACATTTACATTTTAATGCCCTGTGACTTCACAATCTATTTCATGCTTCTAAAAATAAGCATAAATCGAATAAAAATTAGGTATTAACATGCATCTTGGAAGGCAGTTGGCTTAAATATGTACTCGTAGCATTTTAATAACTCTCCATTAAAAATCTCGACCAACAATAAACATGGGATGAAAATAAAATATTGGATAATCCCACTTACCTCTTATAAAAACCTGAAATATGAACGGGATTCGAGGCATTAAGTACTTTAATTAAGAATTTAAATAACGAATATTTTTTTTAGAAAAACGCTCTTAAAAACTTCAACCAAACACAAAAATAATTTTCTCTCAAAAATTTTATTACATTATCGTTACATAATTATTATCTCCTTGTTCTTCGTACGTAACCATGTTACATAACTAGTAATGTACAAAGAAAAAATATTCTGCGTACATAACCGGGTTATGTAGGACGAAATTTTCATTCTTTGTACACAACTAGTTTCGTTGGCAGTTATGTACAAAGAATTAAATATTCTTCTTACATTACCTAGTTATGTACGAACAAATGGCTGGGGCCCAACCATGAGCTCTTACTGCAATGTTAATTCGGTTGTGCGACAGTGACAGATGTATGCACGTCACATACATCTGTCTCATAAATAAGTGAAACTATCATGGCAATAAGAGCTCATGTTAAGGCCCCTGTTCTTACTACATAACCTTGGAATAATTGTAAGTGTTTCCATAATACACTGTTGTCACAAAAATCTGTGAGACACTTATAATAATTACAAATTGGTTATTGTGAATTTTAAGTATTTGCTTTTCCAGTGACAAGAAAAAACATGCACGTCTCTTACGCTAATGTATATAAACTAAAATTAATCAAATGTTCGTATCATATGAAGTCGAAGGCATAACATTACTTCCTAACATACTTGCATAATTATTCAGCTTTCCTTTGTAGAGGCAGTCGAGGAGTGCACCGATAGCCTAGTTTCCTTCGACTAAAGTTCAGCGGTCGAAGTTTTGAGAATCTGTGTCGTGCGCCTAAGTTATGCTTCCAATTGGGAGTCAAAGATAATTTCCGAATACAAATTATTGCGGCTGCCAAGTGCATGATAGTGGAATTCTGGATTGGCCATTGTGCTGGTTAAATTATATCGTCTTGTTCATTGTTACTGCACTAAAACTTGTTTGTTGTGGAGTTGTTCATGATATTTTACCGCTTTGAGGTCATGATCAGAGAAAAACTGATACGAGTAGTATCAGTTTAGTCTTTTGGAGTTCAACACTTGGTTTGCGTGATTATTATGCCCGTAATACTTGTGGATCTTAACAAATCTATACAAATCGAAATAAACAAGCAAGCAAACGTTCTAATAACTACTTAGATAACAATGTAGAACCCTCACAATACAAAACAATTAAATCACAATAGAAAACACGGTGCATCCATAGCGAACAATCAATCGGCGTACTGTCAGCGTTCAGACGGGCATAACATATCAGACGTCGCCGGCAGACGGACGTTATAGGGGACGTCACGGCCAGCGATGCCCCCGTTAAAGTATTGATAGATAGATGATTGCTACCGATATCAATGCATTTAAAACCAATTTGTTTTTTTTTCATAAAAAAATTTACAATATAAGCTAAGAGGATTTCACTCGCATAGCAATTTCACTGGTCACACACGATTTTTTTAACCATTATTTTTTCCCCAAATAATTGCAAAATTTCATTCAAACCTTGTCCCCACAACTACAAAAAATAATCTAATAATCTAAACTATAATAAAAGTCAAATAACTCAGCATATTATCAAATTGATTAGTTTCGCGTATTGTAGCTATTACCATGTTTATTCAGTTCGTCTTCACACCACTGCCCACAACAGCATTGCTTGCACTTACAATGCAAGCCACATTGAGTTTCAGTGTCCGCAGAAATTACTCAAAATCAGTTGGGCTAAATGTATTTTTTTCCACCTTTATAGTGAAAAGTGGAATATAATCTGTTCAAAACTGATACAAGATTTATTCATCCAATAGACGTGTAAAAAGCTTTATTAAATAATGAAAATATTCAAACATTTTCACATTTCTGCTTATAGATAAATATAAATCACCTTTCAAAGTGAATCTCATTACAACCTCACAACACAAAATACAATCCGCCGAAAGCTTTCTCTTCAAATAAATTGTTTTCGATACATTATTATTCTGAACATTAATCTTTGCAGTAAAGGACTCAAGGCACTGCGTTTTAAGCCACGTGTGCAAAGCACCCTTTACATGGAAGAAATCTCGAAGCAATTTGCCATGAAAACGGGAAAGGCGACAGGCTCGTACAAAAGCAAACAAGTTCAATATCGTAGTGAAAGAACAACGGGGTACGACGTGACAAATGACGCACAGGTGTCAAGAGAAGTGTTATCGGCAGCCCACAGGAGTGTCGCTGTGATTATAAATACGTCAGGAATTTCATTAAATAACACGACGAGAAGGGTATTCTGAATGATTATTTTCTGAGAGAAGATACTTTGATTTGGACTTTAATATCAGGGTTACGTATGTGTGATATTAGAAAGTATGCATTTGGTAATTAGTATGTAAATATTGTTCGTGTCTTAGAGACGGTGGAATTTGGTTCCGCCGTGAAATTCTTCTATGAAGATCTGAGTACAATATAATCCTCTGCCTAGCTTAATTCTACGGTGACTTCCTTGAGTATAGGAGTGAGGATAGTGTTTTAACAGGATAGTCAATAACAACGTACCTATTTTGTCGTAAATCGTATTACATATCTACGTGCAAAACGATCTAATTCAGCAAATAACAGTTCGTTACGTCAGAAGTGTATCAGATACGTCAGTTCTCGCGAAGATATCGCACTTCGCGCCATAGCCCGGGGGCCGCGTGACAAATGACATGCGAGTCGCGGCAAACGTCAAGTTCCTTATCTGCGAAGAACGCGCCTCGGGCGTCACGCTGTTATAGTTCCGTGTTTATTAGCATTGGGGGGTTAAATTTAATATTGCTTTGTTATGATGTAATGCTATTGTTTTGGAGATGTAGTAAAGGAAATAGTGGATATTACTATGTCTTTAGTCTTACATGTTAAGTTAGCGCCGTGCCAGTGAATTCCTTAAAACTATTACCAAAAAAGAACTTACCTTGAAAACTAGTTAAGGAAAAGTAAAACAATAATAGGTTCAATGTTTCATTAATATGTTCATAAATTACAGATATATTAATTTAAAAAAATGTTGTGGGGTTTAGGCATGAGAAATTGTATGGAATAAAATTAATTGTAATATTAGCTGTACGTTAAGCGTGGTCTTGTTTTGTCTGTTGAACATGCGGTAACTGGAGTGAGCACCACAGACATACAACTTAGCAGCAGAGAGTAACAGTGTCTGTGGTCATGAGTTGTTGTATGTCTGTGACGTGTCATCTCCTGGTGGTATATTTGTTTATTGCCATGGAATTAATAAGTACTGCGACTTAGTAAGTAGTTTGGACTTTACATTTTTTTTAATGATTCGAAAGTCAAATTTGTGTGAAAAATAAATGTTCTTTCTTTCTAATGTTTTATATCCTTTAATCAGTTGGGTAAAATTTTCGTGTAAGTTGAGCTCTACCACAGAACACAGAAAGAGGTGTGGCTACTTACTAAAAACAATCGGTATCTAGGGCCGTACCATGAGCTATTATTGCCATGATAATATACTCTTATTATGAGACAGATGTATATGACGCGTACAAGTATATCACTGTCTCACAGTGGAACCTGTGATGGCAATAAGAGCTTATGATATGGCCCCTGCAGTTGCAGATTAGTTTGATTATTATAAGAACATACTATTATTGAATTGACTGAATCTTTAACTTTTTATAATTTATATATTTGGATCAAATAGACTGTAATAGACAAACCCTCTACGGGTTCCATTTTATCTGGTACTAATAGCTCAAGGTTTAGTATTTTATCTACTAACTGTTCTTAATAATATTATAAACAAGTGATTAAGTAATTATGTATTTATCTGTCTCTATCATTATTTGTACGAAACCCTTTAAGTAGTCATATACTTTTATGGAAACGTAATTGCACCCTACGAATCGCTCTTCTGAACCAACATCTTTCCTGTTATCAGCTCGAGTTTCCAAAGTTACGATAAAACTCCTTGTGGCGTGCCGCAGCGCTTCGTCACTGATAAATTAAATTTCTCCAACCCGAAAGAGCAGTCAAATCGAAAGTCGCAATACGATTTGGAATTGCCGAAACACTGGTGTAGAAGTTGATTTTATTTTAAAAAAAAGGGATTTTTATACCACTTAGATGGGAAACAGACATATTTCGCTGTATTCATTTAGTAAATTATATTAACAAGTAACTAAAATATATATAATTATATATATTTTAGTTACTTATATACAAACCTAAAGAGTTTATTTGTTTGCTTGAACGTTCTAATTTCAGGAACTACTGGTCCGAATGGAAAAAATATTTCGGTCTATCTATAAATCAATCTAGATTGTAGTAAACCTAGCATCAAAAGCTATCAACAGAAATGAAATTACTAATTCTCAAACAAAATAACTCCTTTCTTTAAAGTATTTTCCGTCGTATAGAATAGGATTACAAAAAATAAAAGTTTGGAAAATAAATACTATGCATTCTTTTTGAAAAATATTTAAAACGTGGGTACCGGCACTATAAATATTTAAATACATTATTCGAAGGATTTAACACTAAAACAGCGTTGTCACGTGAGTGTGATTTACTATTAATGGAAATGTTTTCTCTAGCGGCCGCAGCATAATGCTTATTATTTCGAAAGGTAGCTGAAATCACAGTTTAACTGATATCACCGGTGACCACTTATTTTGTTTCCTCTGGTTTCAGCAGACCTGTATCAACACCGCATGGAAATGTAAACTTTAATATGCCGAACTTTTAAGCAAACACGAAAATTTAAGCAATTTTGCGTACAGTTTAAAATTATATTTCTGTGGTAAGTAGTTACGTATTTTAATTAAAAATTAAATAGATTCCATTTTATTGGCATTTATTTGGTTAGTGGTTATTATTGATGTGCCAACTTATACATGTTATAATGAACGCTAAGGCTTTTTTAATTAAAAGTTGTCAATGATATTTTGTACTTAAATTATTATGTATTCTTCTCAAGGGATTTTTTTTAACATATTTTCTGCACAGACAGCAACACCAAGTAGGTACCACTAGTACCAACCTTCAGCAAAGAATACTTAGATAAAGAATACCTACAATACAGTTCTCAATAATCCGATTATATGACATAACCAGAATAAGTAGGTAACCCATTAAAAACATATTTTCTTTCTTTCTATCTACTTCCATCCAATAATTTATTCGAATTTAGAAGAAATCTAAAGATCTGCCCATTTTGCAGGCAATACTAGTTCGTACGCGCTACCGTTTTTAACATGCCTCCCCCAAATTGCCTGTTGATTCAAGATACGGCGTAACGTAATGAAACAGCAAACAACGATATATCCCGCTAAAAGAATACACAGCACAAAAGCTAATTCGGCGGCGCATGTGTTATATTCCACTCACGTAGTCCGTAAGTAACGGCGTCTTCGCAGCGAGCATGTGACACCTAGCGTTAGGTGCCGTGAAAAATGGTCCATTTCCCGACGCGCGGATAAATTTATCTTCGCGGGACTATTGCGCCCGCCGCGTTATTCGAGTGTTAATATTCATTGTGGAACAACAACGTGACTTTTTTTGGGTTCTGATCTTCCCGTGAGTTATTGCTGTTTCAATATGAAAGGGATAAAGTCAAATTTAACGCCAGATATTTTTATATTATGACGACGTGGTGGGAATTAACTAACATTTTTAATACAGTAGGTATAGCTGTGCCCGGCAAACTTTGAATTGCAATATTGATATGAAAAATAGATTTTGGCTGATTCTCAGGCATACCATACAGACCCACGACCCGATATGCACACAAAATTTCATACAAATCGGTCCAGCCTTTTCAGAGGCGTTGGTAACAAATACCGTGACGTAAGGATGTTATAAATTAGATTGATTAAAAGAAAATATTAATATAAATAAATAAATAACGACAAAAAAACATGGTCTAAAATAATGTCAAGTTACAATCGGTCTTATATGTTTTTAACATAAATTTCATCGACCCATCCGAAAAAATCTCGTTATATCTATAAAAGTAATTTCCGTCACGATAATCCATTTCGCGTCCATATTTCGCAACTAAAATACGTTTTCCCAACAATTTTGTTTGCCATCGTTATTTAATTCACGAAAAATTGGCTCGCGTTGAATATTAAACCGATGACAAAAGCAATGCACGAAAATGTCGCGCGACCACAACGCGAACCAATTAAGCGTATCTCGGGGTATAATTCCATTCAACAGTGGGGTGCAAATATGACAACGGACTGGACAAAAATTGTACGGAAACCAGACGACAGTAATCCAATTGTCTTCGTTCAGAACAGATCAGTGTTAGAGAGATAACGCGAAATCTGATATTTGACGGGATGCCCAATTTACTTTGGCGACTAATGGATTCCGAGGGCCAGCTTACACAATTATTCATATTACTGAGTCGGAGGGGCTGCATGAAACATATATCTACTTATTATGAGTAGTCGGACGACTGGAGTTTCAGTCACACAATAAAGTTTTTGAGTCAGTTATCAAACAGTTTAAAAGCGCTATATAGGTTTAATATCCAAATTAGTGTTCAATTTTTGTGGTAATAGTCAAATGTTATAAAATATTCTTCATCATATCATTGTATTATGAGATTTGTCCTGGGGCCGTAGGGTTTGAGCAGTCGCCTACTATGCAAGCGATGTAAGTTCTAATCCAGCGGCCTGTACCAATGAGTTTTCTGAAAAACTGAAAACTTAAGTGCAGTAATTTCACCCATGTGCTTTACGGTGAAGGAAAACATATGAATCGTAAGGATAAGGATCCAATTACGTGGAAGCGAAAGCATACTTTAACAAATATATTATGTTCGTTACTCTTGTGTACTGTAAATATAAGCAGAGCGAGTCACTGTGAAACTCATTCATTGATTCGCAGTGGTTCAAAGCATCACTGCGCATCGGTACGTGGCAGTGACATTTGGCGATACCATGTTCTGTCTGTCCCCTGATGCGTGGAAATTGAGTTTTATGCATGTACGCACCACCAGTCCGATTGACAAGCGTACCCTTCGGTGACAATCAGCTTAATGACACTTCCATTGTGAGTTGCCAGTTGGTAGGAAATATTAATAGTTTAACTATCTTTCTGTTCGCGACATTACCGAAACATTATGTGGCTAGATATGGCAAGAAGGTTAAGTGAAGAGAACACTGCAAAAACAAAGCGCAATGCAAAGAAATTCATGATGCGTGTGATGCATTCAACATAATGCAGGTGCCGTCACGAGCTATGAGCGTTGCCCTTGAATGCGTAGTAGTCAATTTATGAGTATGTCTGTCTGTATAGCGCAAAGCGAATAAAATACATGCGCAGCTACCCCCCGTATATAAATTTGCGGCTCCATCCCGCTGACCCAAAACACGCGTGCGCACAAATGCGTTAACTAAATATAGATGTATCGAAAAAAATAACAAAACAGCAATGTCGATCGCTTGGCCCTTAACTCCTGAAATAATAAATGTACTTTAGATGTGAGATATATTTGGGCCTTGTTTACGTAAGTTAAATTTTATCCACACAGGCTAAAGATTTAACGCGTATATATTTTTACAAAGTACCCAATTTTATCATACACTGATAGAACAAATGATTTGGGCTTTGAGCAGTCGCCTGCTACGCAAGCGGCGCATGTTCGAATCCCAGCGGGGCCTGTACCAATGAGTTTTTCTAAAAAACTTATGTGCAGTTATTTCACACTACGTGCTTTACGGTGAAGGAAAACATCGTGAGGAAACCTGGATATGTCTGTGAAATATTTCAAAGACGTATCTATAGTGCCTGAGGCGGCGATAGATTCACCATCTGTCACGTTGGTACTTAACCATATTCGGTGAAAAGTGGGTGTTGTTACTACAACACCTCTGCCTACCTCTTCGGAGAAACATATGTATGTATGTATGTAAATGATAGTATTTTATTTTCGTTCACTCAAAGAAAGATGGGAAAGATTCGTTTAATTTCATTAAATATCAAGGGATGGTTCTAAGCTAACGAAGTAAACTTTAAGGAATTAGTTTAAGCGATATCTTGAGCGATAAACATTTTACAGAGAGATAATTATCTCAGAGCAGTAACTAGGCATTCATTAGTTAAAGTCATTTAACTTTGGCTTGATTTGCAAAAGTGAGGAGTGGAAGTTTGTCTGCTCTCCAATTAGTTCAATAAATACTTTAATTTTTCATTCAATATACATCGAATTTTATTGATTGTTCAGATTAAATAAAACAACTTAAGTGCAGTGATGTCACACCATGACTTTAGGGTGAAGGAAAACATCGTGAGGAAACCTGCATATAATATATTATATGAGAAGTAACTCAAAGACGTATGTCTAGTGCTTGAGATGGCGATATACTGACCATCTGTCACGTTAGCACTTAAAAATAAAAAACTTCGGTGAAAAGTGGATGTTGTTATTACAAAACCTCTGCCTACCCCTTTGAGGAATATAGGAATTTCTACTTAATTTATAAGCCACAAACAAATGCATAACGCAAATCTAAATGTATGACACCATTTACAACAATATTATTATTGTATAAGAAATAAATTCAACAAGACCACTAGCTTCTACCCGCGACTTCGTCCGCGTGGAATAGTAACTTTGCGCTAACGCTGACTTTAACCCGCGACATTAAGTATAAATGTACAGTTATATTATTATACTAGCTGTGCCCCGCGGTTTCACCCGCGTAGTGTTAATTTCATGGATGTCCCGCGGAACCCTTATGTTTTTTAAATTAAAGGTTGCTTAAGTTACTCCTTGTAACATTAGCTACCTGGCAGTAAAGTCCCGTTAAAATCTGTCCAGCTGTTTCGTAGATTACCCGGAACAAACAGTCAGACAGACAGAGAAATAAAATTAAAATTAGATTTTTATTATCAGTACCGTGTCTACTTTCATATGCAACTATATATTTCATAGTGAAAAGCTGTTATTTTGGAATTACAAACAGAGACATCATTTTTATTTATCTGTATGTATGTATGAAAGCAAATAATTAATTAAGGAACTAGTCCAAGTTACATTAGACACAATAATAGTGCCTCTCACATTACTGTGCCCTAACAGGGTTGTTAGTTATAAGTTATAAATATTATAATTAAGTTTATATATGTGCGTAAATGTATCCAACTTGTGCAATAAATATATGAATATGAATATGATGTATGTTTAGACAGAAAGAATAGAAAACTTTTCACTCGTAAGAAATAAAACAATACATAGGGGCTATAGACGGTAAATTTCATAGCTGTCAATAGTTTAAACAAGTCTTGTAGCGAGAAGTAATCTTGTTAGCTAACAACCTGCGAGGGAAGGGCTCTCACGGCGAAGTTAAGGCAATTCCCTTTACTTAGAACGCAAGTTTCAGACTACCAACCACTGTATTGAGGTCGTGTATTACCCGTTATGTTATGTACCGACTTAGTGAAATGAACCGAATTTTAAATGTTACTTACTAACTTGCGTCCCCGGCGTCACCCGTGTTTAAGTAAGGATGCCTTATTTGAGTGCTAATGCTATATTTTATCCCCGTGCTCCATAGGGGGCGGGAACTACGCGTGTGAAACCGCGTGACGTTCGCTAGTTAATGAAATAATTTCATAAAATCAGTGTAGTAGTTTCGGAGCCTATTCGCTACATAAACAAATATATATTTTCCCATTATAATTTTAGCAATAATAATAATGATAGAAATTATAGACTAGCTTCCCCCCGAATATTGATCGCGAATTGATTTAAGTCTTCTATAGCTCATATCTTGAGCTTTAACTTTATATCTTTAGCTTTATTATTAGGTTTATTAAACTTTTTAAGACGACTGACAAGACACTATTCTATATTCCATTATAAATGGGAATAGTGTCTAAAACCAAATTAAAAATTTATTATGAATTTATTATGATTTATTTAGATAAGCAGCAGTTTTATCAATTTAAAAAAGAATGTATTCGCCGCAGCCTTTGGGGCCCTTAATACCGAGGGCAACACGTTGCCGGCCCTTAGGAATCTCTTCACTCCCTTCTTGAAAAACCCCACGGTATATTCACTTGAGAATGCCTCCTGCGGTTTTGGTTATTTTAGGATCTTTCGCATTTAACAAATTAACCAGCAGTTAACTTTTATTAAGAACTAGCTGTGCCCCGCGGTTTCACCCGCGTAGATTTAGTTTCATCCATATTGTCGCGGAACCTAAATATATTTAATAAATAAAAGTAGCCTAAGTTACTCCTTGAAACATCAGCAACCAACCAGTGAAAGTCCCGTTAAAATCCGTTAAGTCGTTTCAGAGATTACCCGGAACAAACAGACAGACAGACAGACAGAGAAAAATTTGATACTTGTTTTTTTAGTGTCAGTAGCGTGTATACTTCATATGCATTTAGTGAAAAGCTGTAATTTTGGAATTACAAACAGACACTTTTATTTATCTGTATAGATGTATAAATACCAAGTCATTTGCAGAAGCAAGTATTATGTTTTGTGATGTATTCATCTGAGAATGCCATCACAGGGCCTTTGCTTTACGATTTTTCTAATACCAATAAATTATTTTGTGGCAATTCACTTTCATGCAGACTGGTGCGTCCTATAAAACAGATATTGGTATTCCAACGTTTTCAATTTAAATGAATTGATATTTTTTTATTCACACAATTTTTATTCCCAAAAGTATCGTTAAAATTACAATACATAGTTTAAAATTATATGATCCCAAAAGCTAGACAACGGTACTCATTTCATAATCTCGGGTTACGAGTTATGTAATTCTAGAGTAAATAAATGAAAGAGAATCCTATTTGTAAATTACCTTCCCATGTGTAGAACGCACACTTGGTTACCAACTAATTTTGAAGTAGCAGTGCAGGGTTAAGACTACAATGATACTTCACAATTCGCCCGTAGGTTGCGTCGAGACTGTAGCCTTGGGGCACGTCTGCTTCCCTACTTCATTTGAATACTGTGCTCTGACAGTTTCATTATTTTGTTATACTTGTACATACTAAGTTACGTGGGGAGGGTGGATTCTGGGAACTGGGAACAATAAACATAGACACGAGTAAATAGAAATAAAATTGCCATTGAATATACAAAATTATGTTAATGGCAAAGTAAAGTAGTCGTAGTTATGATATTAAAATTAGATTTCGAATGATATTTTTCTTTTTTCGGCAAGCGTGTAACTTGAAATTTAATCAACCAAATGCGCGATGCAAATAGTAGCCATCTCATAAAAGGCAAATTTCAATTAAATTGTATCTAAAAAGTGCAGCGAACGAACGTCACTCAACCTTGTTGTAATAACGTATTTCAGTGCAGTGAAACTTTTCAATTGGCATAAAGTTCCGCGTGCCGGGCGTCTGATCAAATTATTACCATGTTGCGGCTCCCAACTATGTCAGAGTTATACCTGTGATGGAACCAAAACGTCGTATGTTGACATGAGTGATGTTCTAGAAACGTCTTTCTTGTTTGTGTCTCACGACTTAAAGGGCGTATGTGTGAACATTTGGCGCCCAACTTGAGCCTTTTAAGTATTCCCGCGTTGCTTGCGTGTCTTGGAGAGTTGACACGAATGATTATACAAGCTGAGAGAAGTTCTTAATAAGTCTTTACAACATTTGCATCGGCGACGTAGATGAAGAGGCTGCCTCTGAAATGTATACCGAGTTTCTTCTTAGATCGCCAAGTTTGTTGAGCTGAGGTTTTAAGTTTTCAAAGCAAGGTGAGTGTTGAAGCGATAGAGACAAATTTTGAAAGATATTGAGTTATACTCGTGTTTTGAACACTTCAGATTTTAATGGAAGACAAAAATGTTCAAGTGATATTTCTATTTCCTGCTGCAGCTAAAGGTTTATAATTAATAATTATTATGATTAAAATTCATTATATTGAATAAAATGGTTGAAGGAAGATATTTTTCAAAACTAAATTTGCCACCTGGGGGACTACCACAATTGGTTTAAGCAGGGCGTATTAAGAGCTTCTAAGCTTTGACGATTCATTTTTGTACGTAGAAAACGCTAAAAAGTTCTTAATACGCGCTGCGCTGCTTAAACGATCATATTAGGTCCCCAGTTCATAAATCTATCTAAAATCGAATTATGCATTAGTATTATCCATACAAACATTGTTTATAAAATAAAAAGTCTCATTATCAACTATAGTAAACCAATTAAAAAGAACAACAAGCCTATTCCGACAAATAGTATCGTATATCAATTGAAATGTTCCCAGTTTTCATAACTATTTGCAAGTATGGAATATTAACTTTTATTTGCAAATTTTCAGAACAATTTCACAGAGCAATAATCGTTTCCTTTTGCGTGTGGGCATTATTACGCTCTATTATAGTCTGCTTCTATATTATTTGAAGCAATAAACGCTAAATGTGACAAGTATGGCCTATCTCAACTTAAATTGTTCAGAATTAAACAACTGAATAGGGACAAGCCTTGTCTGTTTTCAGTTTGATAAGGTAATGCAAATATTTTCTTTCAAACAATATGACTAACTCAGAGGATCACGTCGAGTCCTTCTCTGGATAGGTATCTACACATCTATACAGATAAATAAAACTGAAGTGTCTGTTTGTAATTTCAAAATTACAGTTCTCACTAAATGCATATGAAAGTATACAGGCTACTGACATTAAAACACGAATTTTTTTTTTCTCTGACTGTCTGACTGTCTGTTTGTTTCCATAATCTCTGAAACGGCTGGACCAATTTTACGGAATTTTCACTGGCAGATAGCTGAAGTTTCAAGGAATGAAATAGGCTACTTTAATTTATAAAAAATGTTAGGGTTCAGTGAAATTAAGCACTAAATCTACGCGGGTGACACCGCGAGGCACAGCTAGTAGAGAAAATCAAATATTTTTCTCTCTAGAATGATGTACATTTTATATTGATGAATATTTGAGTTTCCCTTGAATCGTGGGTTTAAGTGTCTAGTTAGACGAGTCCCTGCAAGCATCCGCGCCACAGTGGCAGCCTGCGTGGGAGTAAGATTTCACGTACAAACATACAACGCTTTCTCATCCCCATAGGGGTGGAATTTCTTAATCTTACCTTCTTCAGAAGGACACTCGCTTCAAATAGCATGTGTCTAGGAGACGGCTTAGTCTGGACTTTGAATTTTATTTGTATAGGCATAAGAGTACTTGTCATCTACGCAAGCGTCGCAAGTTCTTGTCCCGGTCTATATTAATCACTTTTTTTTACAATCTAAGTGCAGTGATGTCGCACTGCGATTTATTTAACGTGGACGAAAACATCGTTTAGAAACCTGGATAATATTTCTGAGGAGAGATCATTGCTTTATCCATTATTTTCTCAAACGAATGCAACACGTGTTCTTTGAAGATTTGATGACATTTTCCTAGACTTAATAGCCGATCGATCGAATCCTAGACTCTATACGCCGCATTGCACTTACCATCAGATGTGCCGAACGCTTGTTTGCCACCTTAGCCTCAAAAGAGGATTCATCAATATATTCGATTACACTTTGAAAAGGAATTTACATCGTTGGCATAAAAGACATAAGTGCTATTTTTGTATAAACAATTTTTCTCGCAGCACCTTTAAAGCTGTATATCCAGTTCAAACTATCGAGTATTCATCAGTCAAGCCAAGTGGCTCTAGAGACAAGGGGATCCCGACCCTCAATGCACTTTTACTCGATGAATTTATTGTCCGCCACGTTTCAGTTTCCACCCTCGTTTGTCATTGCAATGCTGTCAAAACTACGTGTATGTACAGGTATTTTATGGCAATTTGTTGCTGATCGCAGATTTCACGGTTCTACCGAAGTGAATATACCTACTGTTGGGATTTAAAAGTTTTGTGATTCATAAGGTGGTTGGATCTTATGACTCGGTAAAGATTTTTGATAAATTTATGTAGAGTGTTTGTAGAGTTCCATGATTGCAGAGTATCAACAATATATACTATTTACAGATAAATTATTGCACTAGTATATACTGATAGTACTTTTATTTTGACTCATGTTATTAAGAGGAAAGGTTTGTTTGCTTATTTGTTTGCTCGGAACAGACTCCAAAACTATTTGACAAATAAAAAAAAAATCTCTTACCAACAGAATACTGATATATAGCTTATCTTATCTTATAATATATAACTTAGTTAAATTATGGATCCCTAATAAAACGCAGCTGACTCCGCGGACGGAATCTAGTTATATTATAAGTATATTAATAAGCACAAAAACTACTGCACATATTTTTGTAATTCTTTCACTACATTATTTTAGTGACACTGACACAGGACAATACTCGTATCACTGAATAACATAGATTTATTTTTAAATGCTATGCGGGTAAAACCGTGAGGAACAGCTAGTTGGTAATAAAACCTGAGTAAGCAGTGCATTGGAGGATTTTTTTCAACTTTGCGGCCTTCTTAGTTGTGAAGATACATAGATCTTGCCACGAGTAAAGAACCCGCAGCGAAAAATAGTGGGGATATCGTGTATGTTTTATTCGCCTATACATAAAGACAGAGACAGACTCAAAAAATTACTACTGCGCAATCAAAAGTACTCGTTCTTAACTTGTGACGGGAACTGAGTGCCTAGAGCGAGTTTACTTTAAATGCAGATTTGTATAGGATCAAAATAGTGTCCTCTAAGGGCCGACACATGGCGCTCTTTGAATCTTATCCAACTCTGCGTTTACGTCATCGTGCTGACTTGTAAGGGCGGCAGTGAAAAACTCGCACTAGGCCCTGTGTAACCATACTAAAATGTAAGATCAGTATCGAATCGACTAATAATATTGTAGTAAATTACAGTAATTTTCCGTTGTATTACACTGCGACCGGCTGTGAGTACGCGTAGGTTGTATTATGCATTTGTAGAATTGGCATCGACGGCAATGTGCATACTTAAAATTTATAGCAGTTGTAAATAGTCGCCGGTCATGTGCAGAATTTTATTTATTACTAGCTGTGCCCCACGGTTTCACCCGCTAGATAGAGGTCTTTAGTTCGCGGAACCCGGACCCGGAACCCGGCGGAAAAAAAATTATGCCTGCGTTATTCCACGTAATATCAAATATCTGCCAGTGAAATTCCCCTTAAAATCGGCCAAGTCGTTTCGGAGAGTAGCCAGAACAAACATACAGACGAAGATTCTGTTTTTAAATTCTACCTACTTCAAAAAAGGAGTAGGTGTCAATTAGACTGTATATTTTTTTCATGTGTGTAACCTCATAGCTTTTGACTGGGTAAACCGATTGGGAAGATTATTTGAACTGATGTTTCCACATTCACATTCCACGTCCCATTTTAATCTGGTCCAGTTCTTTAATCAAGAGGAACCTGTGAAAATCGTAGCGGTGACTAGTGCGTTTATTAATTTGTGCATAAAATATTTTAAATTAAACGATATGTAGACGAAAGGATACCTAGTCAGTCGGATCGGAGGAGTCAGTCGTATTGCGATGTAGTCATATTAGCTACCTAGACATATTGATACTTGGATCAAAAGATACCAACCCCTTTAAAGTCACAGTAAACAATCGTTTTCGGAATAAACAAAAGCTCTTATTCCTTGGTCTGAAAGTGAAGCATAGATCAATGATATCATCGTAAAATGGAACAATCACATGGCCAGTGAAAATAAAAATGGCTTCTAATGAAAATTCATAGACGTAATAAAGAAAATCGTATCTCACAACAGCAGCCGTCCGAGGAAATGCAGTTCTATAGAATGGGATCTTTTGTCTTTCTCTAGCTTAATACATTAGATAGAGAAAACTCCCTCTAACAGATGCCTTTGCACGCGTGTAGTAATCTCGGTCTTCTCAAGAAGTGCACTCACATTGTGGACTGATTTTAATTCAACATGGAAGCTATAACAAAGAGTGATATGTAGTAAGCATTTGTATAGAAGCTCTTATGCTAAAAGGTCACTTTCGTCTGAACCCAATTCAAATTTGAGCATCCTTATAGGTAATATATGATACGAGAGATATTTAAAAAACTAATATGTAGAATTTATATTTTATAATATCATCAATGCAAACTATTATTGTAATGAAACGTGTTTAAAAAAAATCGATCGTTTAAATTGACAAGTGCAATCAAAATACAACTGCATCTTTCTTATAATTATATTTTGATTTAGTAATTAAGTATCAAATAAAATTTTGCTAATAAAGCCTACAATGTGACAAAGCTACATTCAGTATGAAACACATCACATGAAAACCGCACATGCAAAATCACAATAATTTCCATCAGAAATCTCCAAACACGTAGTGCCGTAAACCGCGTTCTAACACATTATTATTACACCGATGTCATCCCATTCGCAAAGCAAATGTTCCAATTATCATAGCTAATGCCGAGAGACGCGCTAACACGTCGCCCGCAAAACGTTATGCCAAGAAAACACGCCTTAACATCAAGTCTCTTTGTTCTCTAATATTCGTATTTTTGTGTGAGTAATCGTGGGAATCAGAGGATACATTGTTTGCATGTTGTATTTTGACTTTGTTTCTCTGTTTCATTCCGTACATTTTTATTTTGCTATTTAAGAATTTTTATCGTCTTATTCACGCAGGACCGAGCGGAATCCTAGCCGAGTCCGAGTGGTGTCCAAGCGAGGTCCGAGCCGAGCTATATCTAGCGGCAACCGAGTGACGGCCGAACAACGACCAATCCTTAAGCTAAGGCTAACGCTCGGTTCGGACCCGGCTCGGGCCCGGCTCGGTCTAGCGTGAGACATCCGTAATGGTATATTGAATACTCCTGTTCTTTTGACTTCAGATATTGCTTGTATTAGTAATCTGCTTACTAGCCACACAATAACTTGAGAAAATATTTTTTTTAAAACATATATAAAAAATAATATAATTATGTTTTTGTGTAAGTATAAATTCAATAATTTAAAGGATAAGTTTCATGAGGATTCATAACCTGAGGAATGATTTTCACTTAGAATCACCTTGCAAAAGTCTATTCCTAAACTAAAGTACCCTTTTGGTATGTGTCTTTGTTAAAGATACCAATTTTTACATTTTATATTCAGTTACACATCACACACATCGTACGTTAGTATTTACATATGTCATAAGCTGGTGTTGTTATTTCTAGTAGAATTTTAAAAACAACAAAGGCACGCGATGTAGCAGTATTATGTGACATTTCTGTATCAAGCTAGCATCATTGCTCGACTTACCACAATTTCGGGAGATAGCGTGACCAAATTTCGTAAAACGTCGATTTTTTTATATCTTGCTCAGGCCTCAAGCGACAGAGACCGTTTATCTTACGACCGAGACGTTGAATTGAGTTTAACTGCTGCGAATAAAGATGTCCTTCCGCGATAAAAATATCCAATGGGGAGGAAAGAATTTTCTAGTTTCTCCGGAACGGTTTCAGCGGCGGAGGGTTCGACGCCCGTCGTCGAGTGACAATAAAATTAGATAAGTACAGGATAGCTCCGGTCCGGTGCGGCGTCCGTCTTGCGGATGGAATCAATCGCAGTAAAACATGGTATACACAGTCTAAGAAATTTACATCTGAAGCAGTACGCCGTTTAATTTTGGACCTTATCACTACGGTATACGATAGCAATGTTGTTTTTAGATTTGTAAAAGTTACGTTGGCCACTGTGTATATCTGTTCGCTTTTCTATAATGACACGAAACGAGTAGAGTTTGAACGAAAATAGGACATCAATGGATTAAAGAAATCTCCCTGAGGATTGGCGAGACAAAAATGTAGATAGACTTTTTAATTCTGTTTTCACTTAAATACTATACTAGCATAATGCATTCCTTTAAGATTGGGACGATTAGTGCAGATATTCTAATATACTAATAACTACAGTTTCAATTTAATTTGTTAGGATTTTTTTTCGAGCGTGTAAGAGCGTGTATACGTGAATACTTTAAAGCAGGCAAGAGACAGGCAGTTAGATACCTACTTTTAGTAAAAGATCATAACTTAATCAAACATCAAAACTCACAATATCACCTAAAGTTTGCTAACATTTCCCCCGACCCTGCTTAGTCAGGATAGTCGTGTTTACCGCGTTCTATTATCAGGATAAATGGCGTAACAGCAAGTGCGGTTTCAATCGCCGTAACATTAATGCACGTGTCGAAAAATGAAATTGATTTTGCTCCCGCTTCCTACTGCGTGCCGTATCATCGAGTTTCGAGTGCTTGGTGGCTTGGGGGAGGCAGCGCTAATAACTAGCGAGGCTTCTTAGATGTTTATTTAATGGCATTGCCCATAGACGCTCTAATAGGGGTGGCGTAGCCTATCTGTGACGACGCGAGGAAAAAAATATCGTAAGGGTTTCTAGTTGAAGTGTGACCCATTGATGAGGTTCTGTAAATGTAAAGAATAATAATTAACTCCTCTTTGTTTTTCTAATACTCAAGTTTGCAATAGAGATAGCTTTGACTCCAAAGAAAAATATACATATAGTACCTACTTACTAAACTTTATGTGAAAAAAGTCGCAGATATAAGCTAGTAAGATAATATTGCCTGTATTCCGCAAAGGGATGTACTTAAAGTATACCCGCATTTCGCCAGTTATATTTAAGTCCCATGTAATAGGGGGCGAGCCTGGGAAATTATAGATGGAAAAACCCAAAATAATTTTGTCTGACTCGAGGAAAGTACACAGGACCTCGTACACTACAATAGCGTTTACGATAACTAGACCAACGCCGTATTCCGGCATAAATAGTTCTACGTAATACTAGTTACTGATAGCTGTGTTGCCTACGGTCTGAACGCTGTGTTGACATCCCCTACGTTACTATTATTTTACCGTCTGGGTGTATGTACTTTGATATCCAGCACCATCATATCCCTTGCCTTAATCCCATGTATTTGGGGTCGGCACTTGATTCAACCCGATGTGGCTGATCACCTGATTTTTATACGAAGCGACTTTTTCGAGGAAAATCGGCAATCTGGGTTAAACCAGTTGTCAGACTCTCTTAGGCCTCTGACTGACCTGTAACGATTGCCAAATATGTTAAATTGGCAACCGGGACCGACAGCTTAACGTGCTATCCGAGGCACGGAGGGAACTCGGGCGGTCACCCATCCAACTACTGGGCTAGGCGTATGGTTGCTTAACTTCGTTGATCGAATGATATGCGCAATAGCAACTGTGCCACGAGCTCCTCGAGATATCCTTTGATATCCAGCACCACGGGTAGCAAATACTTTAAGGACTAGAACAGACCTTTTAAAAATATATTTCCGAAATAAAATTCAAATAATTTGAAGTGTGACTTGAGACGAAATATTTAGACATTTAATGTGTGCGTTTATGTCACATCGTATGTAATTATTAAATAAACCTTATATACCCTCCGCGTCAAACCCTCAAGGAAAATTAATTAGAGCTTGTTACTGTAATTGAGCGTCTAAGAGTCTGTTTATTACGTCCGAGCACGTGTGTAGCCGCCTTAACAGCGTCAGGTAGCTGGTTTAAATCAACCTAATGTGACGTTTCTGGCATCAGCCCACATTCGTATTACTACAGGAATTATTCGCAAAGCGTATGGCCAGATTATCATTTGAATGTGCCCACAGACGACTGTTAGATTTCGTGACAGTGCCACAATGGGAGGCCCGAAGCAAAATATTTTTGTCGAATAAAGACCCGTGTTTTCCTCTGCGTTTGGAAGGAAATTACATTTTTATCACGAGTTATATTTTGTGTTCATCCTGTGAGTGCTAACCCTTTTTTAGGTTAAAAGAATTTCTAGGATTTCCTTATACCTAAGTACATACCTACTGAACTTTATAATAAAACCAAGACTGTTCGTTGATTGCAAGTAAAGACTGAAATGAGACAATTATCCCCCAGGCGGCAAAAATAAAAAAATAAAAAAAATGTGTTCTTTTTTTTTCAAATCATACTTGACCTTACTTATGTTTGCATAATAAATAAGTTGGTACTAAATGACGCCAAATTACCAAAAATTTTTGTTTTACAAGTCATTGGCAATCACAATAATGGTGTTTATAATATTACTCGGTGATAAAGCACGGAAAACATTGCAGACATTTTAATGACTGTTTACTTTTTTAATAAGTTATTATATAAAACAAAATTGTATATTCGCGAAAGAGTCCCCGAGGTATAATAGCCTATATTAATCAATGATAATGTAGTATTCAAATGGTAAAATAATTTTTAAAATCGGTTCAGTACGTTTTGAGCCAGTTCGTTACAAACATACATACAAATCCTTCCTCTCTATCACGGCTCTTTAATATTTAGTTAGACATTTATTACAATATCATACATAGCCCAGTGGCGTGCATTGCATATAAGCAGGTAAGCGGAAGTTACAATTTGTGATCACTGAATACACTCGTGTCGTGTGTGTGTGTTTATGTTCCTGTGTGTGTCTTTACCAAAACGTATGTAACTACGCCGCGTCACATAGGTATGGACTTAACCTGCCTACCTATCTACTTATTGTTTATGCCTACCCCTCTGAAAATCCAATGCACGCCCCTGTCATAAACGTGGCATAAATGCGTTACATGCATGATAAGTTCAACTTATTTTGCAAAGTATTGGACCACCCAACAGAGCTAATAGCATCAAACACAAAACCGGATTAATGCTAATGTAGAGACGAGACAATTTGAGCCTCGTTTACACGGATTTACAGATTTACTGGATAGCGTAGATGATTTTCGTATTCTTGGCTCTCAATTTGATTAATTCTTACTTACTTGTCATCATCATGAATTTAAGAGTAATGAGACTCTTGTCGGTGTAACTGATGCAACTCTTTCCATTTGTCTCTGTCCAGTGCCATCTCTTTGACTTACTTTTACTCGTGAATAATGAAATACCCCTTTACATTTATAATATTCAGTATCTAGATCTCTAGATGAAGGATCTTCAAGACTTTAAAGTCTCATATAGAACAAGATATACTATAAGATTTATAAAACAACTATATACATATAAAGATATAAATATAAAGAAGACGGTAAACAGTTCCAAATAGAACTAACAAAAAAGGTTAACTCAAGGGGCATTCTACAAATCCATTGTCTAAAATAGCCATCTTAACGTATGCTGTTCGCGTATTGGCCCGGTTTATTCAGCTTGGTTTGAGTTAGGTTCGTATTGACTACAGAATCAAGGGAATCGTGCAATTTTCAACCTTATCGTGTTAGAATAAGGTAGTAAGGATAGAGACAAGTGAATGTTATGACCAGTTAAATAAAACCTTTCAATCAAGGCTTAAACTCACATTATCTGATTAAAAGATGTTCATTTAGAAAGTATAGTAACATCAAAATTAATCAACAGCAATAAGTTCATAGTTTAGGGTCCCGTACCCAAAGAGTAAAACGGGATCTATTACTAAGAATCCGCTATCCGTCTGACCACCTGTCCACCTATCCGATTTTCACCAGGCTGTATCTCATGATTCGTGTAAGTTTGTTGAAATGTTCACAGATAATGTATTTAGCTGCGCTTTGCCGCTTCAAGAACAAATACTAATAATTAGACTGAAATCAATATTTAAGGGTGCCACGCAACAAACGAGTTATTTTTTGCCGTTTTTATACACGATGAGTTAGCTCGCCTCGCACTTGTCCGGTACTTGGTTATGAACTTGAATACATAATTGTTTTTAAACTAAATAAATCAGTGTAGTAAGTACACATTTTTATATTTTAATCGTAATAAAAAGCTGAAACAGCTTTCGAAATAGTAGGTGGATGAAATACCGCTACCACACCGCAACAGTCTGCGGTCATCGAATTCATTTTACAAAATTTATTACGTTTCGATAATCTGTTATTTCCATCCGGTCTACCAGGTTTATGTGAGTTTCAATTATTGCAATTTGTTGGTTAGTAGATGATAAAATCAATCATTTGTCATTTGACCGCTCTTCTTATTTTGCTTCAAGTTTATTTATCAAATAGCACGCTTTAAAGTGCGCACAATGGGATCATAATTTAAGTTGTGTTCAATTTAGCAATCAATTTAAATTTGAAATTTTAGAAAACAAATGGACTATCGAACTTAAAAACATTATTTTTTCAAGTGTTTGTTAAGACATATACAAACATATCAGGATAAATAATTTATTCACCATGAAACAAATTCTACACTGTAAGTACTTGCGCATTGTATACTTTTATTATTTTTTATAAAGAGTAGTTGTTCTTCTCAAAAGTAACCTTATGGTAGCAGTCATGTGTCATGTCAGTATGTCAGTGGTAGCATTTATAATCTTGTACCTACAATGTATTCTTGGTCCTTCTGACGATTTGAAAGTAGGTACTTTAAGTTTAGTTTAGGATATTTTATTTTAATTTTGGCACCATGAGAAAAATAAACTAAACTACCTACTATTCATAAGATTTTGCAATATATATAAATAAATGTTTAAGCAATTTCTGTAAAGATTAAACTTGAGTAAGGTTTAGGGAATGTAATTTGATGATAAAACAAAACCCTCAAATATCACTCTTTTGTCTAAACGTCTCTAGTTTATACCTATTATGAAGTTATCAGCCTGTCAGTCTTTGATGGTTACAGAGTCTATCCCAGCACGATATCAGATTTTTTTGATTAAATATCAAATTTCCAAAATTGTTTTCAACCCTTTCTTTGCCTTCTTTATTCTCTAATTATTTTTCATGAAATAACTGTATCTGACAACTTATAATATGAACGAGTAAAATTCTCGTACCACAGTGTTTGTGAGAAAACTCCTCCGAAATAGCTTTACTGATTTTTAAGTATAGATTCCGTAGGTAGGTAGGCATAGGACGTAAACTATTTTTTGACCATTTTGTTTAGGGGTGGACCACCCTTAAATGATAAGGGTGTTCCACCCCTAAAATATAAAATAAAATTAAAATCTTCTATAAATGTTTCACGTCAGTCAATCTATCAAATTGGTCAATTGTTTCAACAGAGATACACTTTCGCATTTATTGTACTAGTATGGATTCTATATCGTTGAGTTAACAATGTTCTTCATTTTTTACTCTCACTTAATGCTTTTAAAATAGCAATAAATCATGATACGTTATTGTAAAGCAAGTCATCTCGCAAATAAAACAACAAAACTGAATGCAAGGAGCCGGTACACGGTTCCAGTTTGCTGCTCGGGTAACTTTACATAATATCACTGAAATATATTTTCGAATAACGCCCCTGTCTGCGTCTACATGTAAACTATTTCTCATAGCGATAAGATAATATTGTTTGCAGAAGTCATGAATTATTCTAACGCCCGCGTAAATCTAGTGAAATATTTTCTGTGTTGGTACCTAATCTATGAAAGTAAGCGGATCACGTCAGCTTATTTGTGTTTGTTATGAGAACGGAGCCCCCTGGCGCTTGCTGTGTCTTGGCAAGCCCTACTGTGCAAATTGAACTAGTTGGAACACAGGTAGTGCAAACCAATGGTTGGTGAACAATATCGTAATTTATGTTGGTCTCCAGAGTAATGATAAGGGTAACAAGCTGCTGGATCGTAATGCACTTTGCATACATCTAAAGCTTTGTATTGCGCGCTAATTTTACGTAATAATGCATCCTTTGAGAATACGGTAGATAGAAGACTTGATGTGATTCATGTACTGCAGTCTTATCGATATTCTCTTCATTACAATCTCGCTAAAATTGAGAAGATTATAAATGTGCACTATGCAATGCGCAATAGCTTCATAATTTTTAATAAGGGTTTTGACTTGCTGTTAAAATTCTAACTGACTGTAATCTTGAAGCCCAGATGCACTAATAGCACGTGTAAAGATAATCTGAAAAACATTCCAGCACGAGATAAAAAAAATCGCAGTGAGACATCGCAATGCACTCAAATTATGCTACGTAAAAGAGTAATTTTTACACAGTGGTAAAAGTATTTATTTTCTCAGTTGCGAGTCTTTGTAAACCTGAGTAATGAGTATATGATATTAATTTGAGCTGATACCTCTACACGTTACTGAAAATAGGTGCCATAACCTCTCACAGACACACTGACGGACGGACAACAAATTAATACAATATTTTTTATAACGAAACCCAAAAACAAGTAAAATTTGAAGTTGAATCAATTGCGTATTAGGCAACTTCTCAAACTACTCGACTTTAAAAGGTAAACATTCCACTTCGTCCCATCGGTGGGACAGGCCTAAGCTAAGCTGAATATATTTCTTCAGTTCCATGCCCACATTACAAACACGTTGAACATAATACCGCCCGTCCATAATATTCACAATATCTGCAATATTTTTGTCAAACAACTGGGCTTGACTCAACCTACACTTAAGTCCCACACACTCTGAGATATGAATTACTTTTAACAAATAAAATAAAAGTGTTAAACCTACGAGTAATACCACAGAAGCTGGTTCTTTTTTATTTTGCATACTTTGTATATTCTTTACGTTTAAAAAAATATCTCAATATAATATTTTTTCTGTTCACCGAGTCTGTTGAAATTGGGAATGGAGACCTTAATCTGTAACCTAAAAAAATATCATAGTCCTTCTATCCTCCTAATATTATAAACGTAAAAGTTTGCGAGTTAGTTACCGTCTCACGCAAATATTGTACTATAATGTAGCTTATACATCGGAATAACACATAGGCTATTATAACACATAGTTTATAAAGATATTGTGTGAATTGTCCAAATGTAAAGATAGTCAAATACTGCGAAGGTGTCGCGGGCACCAGTCAGTTTATTATATTTTTATATGAATCTTTTAAAAACGATGTTGTGCCATGTATTCGCATACTGTATCGTTATTTCTTAAAAGCAATATGCATAGCAATTTAGTATAGTTTAAAACTATAAAATTCAGGTCACATGTGCAACGTTAAAATTTATTCAATGTACTAAGTTTAACTGTAGCCCGTTTGCTTTGAGCCCGAGTTGGACTATTTGTATCTAGCCTCGAGATATAGCATAAAGTCACTTGCTATATGTGACTAGCATTTCGCTAGTGCACATGCTACGTAAGACGGTATAATAGCTTGGTGGTTGTTGGTTGGTAATTTTCGACATTAATGCCTTATCAGGGTTAAACTTTATAGGCAGTATAAATTATTGACGAAAAAAATGCTATAGTCTTAAGATATTTTCATCGAATGTAACTAATCTCTAATAATGGCCGATGGTCTAAATAGTTGGATAATTGGGTCCGGAACGGGTAAAAAACATATACTAATATATAAAGCTGAAGTTTGTTCGTTTACTTGAACGTGCTAATCTCAGGAACTAACTAGTCCGATTTGAAAAAATCCAGTGTTTGATAGCCCATCTATCGGGGAAAGCTATAGGCTCTACATTATCGCGCCTATTGCGGGTGATAGTTAGCGTTAGGCCAAAGTAACCGTTCCACGCGGACGAAGTCGCGATCAGAATCTAGTTCATTGCAGTTCATTAGCTCGACTCACTGAGAGGAACATAATAATACGTATTTTGATCTGTCACAGTCACTCAGTCGAATAAACTTTCGCTTTAGATATTTACGGTAAGGTCTTTTTGCACCTTACATAATTTCAACTCGTAATAATTTATTGCTAATAAAAATCTCAGTTAAAGAGCATAGCCCATTATAATCTTGTATATTTTGTCTACGAACTTATTTTCCAAATACGAAGTTATCATGATAAAATTCCAAAAATATATTTTTTTCAAACTAAGAACAGTTCCTATGAGATAATGATAATATAACATTATGATAATCATAGATCTTATGAGCTTAATCCGAATCAATAGATTTAGCAAGTCCATGTAAATCTGACATTTATTATTTTGATGTGCGCAAAATAGTCTGTAATTTTTTACGCAAATTACACACTTTAGGACTACGTCAATGCGTAATGCAGAAATATAAAAAATGTGAGTATAAGTTCCAATCTAGAGGAAACTCACAAAATAGTTGAGAATTTCTGCGTATTGATATTTCAATATTTTCAAGGACGTCATTTCAAGGAGTATAAAGATCAGGGTCGGAATAGAGGTTTTACTGAAACATTATCTTGCAATCGTATTAACAAGTTGCAACTGGCATAATACTACTTGCTTTAGTCCGGAAATCCAAACCAATTTTAAAGTTTATCTTGTACATACATATACCCATTGGATTTTTAGAGGAGTAGGCATAAATAATAAGTAGGTAGGCAGCTTAAGTACCTAAGTGATGCGGCGTAGGTACATACGTTCCGGTGTAGACACATAAACACACACAAACATAAACACACACACACACGACACAAGTGTATTCAGTCATCACAAATTGTAAGCACTGCTTTTCTGTTTTTATGCAATGCATATACCAGACAGATATGGTGGCCGTGGGGTTTGTGCAGTCGAGTCGCCTGCTACGCGAATTCGAACCAGCGGGTTGTACAGAAATTTCACCCCACGTGCTTTAAGGTGTAAGAAAACATCGTAAGAAAACCTGCATTTCGTCATTCATGTTTAAATCCCATGTAACAGAGTGCAAGCTTATTGCAATCAACCGAGCACTAATCCAGCCTTCGGTTTGCTACTGGGAAATTCAATTCAAATTCAATCACTATGTCTGACTCGGGGATCGAACCCCTCGTGCTACGCAGTAGTGTTTACAACCACTGGACTTACTAGGAGGACAGTGTATCAAGTACACGATCTTAAACACTCATGTTATATCAAAAAAAAAGGCAGATTGTCAACAAATGCTGCCAAAATAATAGTTTTATATCAAAATAGAGTCCTACTATAAGGGAGATTTCGACTACAACCTAACATCTTGCAAATAAACCAAAAAATATTAATGATTAATGTTTTACATGCAGACCTATACTGGCAACACTGGCCGGAACTGTCAAGTCTTTACGTCTCCGTAAATTTTATTGTAATTAAACTTAAAATTAGTAATAGATTAAGATAAAACTTATTAATAATTATTAATTAGTGTATAAATATTAACCAAAAGTGTTCGTGAAGTAAATCTCGCAATACTTTCGTCACAATAACAACTTTAAAATTACGACTTGTGTGAACTGTCAAACAACGGACGTTATTCAAAGTTTCAAACCTATAGTGATTCATCGGAACTAAAACCCGGGGAGTATAGTGTTTTATAATTGTTTACTCATAATAATACCACACATTACATCCCTCACTTCCACATAACACTGCTCATAACCTATGAGCAACGTCCAATACACACCTGGCCCAGTGACAATCTCACTTTACTTGACTTGTTAGTGGAAGTAAAGTTGAAGACAAATACTATCGCCACAGACAGATATACACTACCTTCTACCCGTTAAATGCTATTACTGTGCTAAAATATACATATACACTACCAATTTTATTGTGGTTACACATTACTTACTGTACCTAACAACTAAACAACTTAGTTTAAACTGCTTCAGATCTCTCACGTCTCTTAATTTGCATTCCAGTCCTCTACAACAATGAATACCATGATGACCCGTAAAGCAACAGCCCGGGATGTAGAGGACAAACTCAGGAAAACATTGCAAGAACTAAAATTGTCTAAAAATCTATGCGACAAACTCCTACAAGAGAGGGATGAGAGTGAAGAGGAAGTATCTAATATCAATAGGAAAAACAGTCAGTTGAAGAGGGAAATGGCCGAACTACATCTACAATATACTGTAGTTGAGGAGGAGCGGAACCAGTTGCAGAACATTGTTTCATCGTTCAATGAGTGCAGCGACACCCACGAGAGGGCCCTGACTCGCATCTCTGAACTGGAGAATAGCTTGAGTCTTGCTCACACACAGGTGACCAAACTGGAAACAGAGAGGGACATCAACCAGACCACCTCCGCGCTCAGCCTCTACGATGAATTGGTAAACACCGACTCCGGAGCCATGCCAACCGACCATCTGGTTACTATTGACCTTACTGATGATGTTTCTTCGAATGTACATATGTCTAGCCATAATAAATTAAAAAAGTATGTTAGGTATAATAGGTTAATTAAAAAAACTAAGAAATTAATTAAAAATCATAGAAAGTTTTTCAAAAATGTAAAATTAACAAAAGACTGTTTATCCTTAAGAAAAACAATTGATTCTTATGAGTGCAGTTTATCTAGCTTAAATTTAAGATATGACACTGACATCCAACGATTGCAATCTGACTTGCAGAGCAAAGAACAGTATTTAGTTGATTTAACTAACAGATACATTAGTGCTCAGAAACAGATAGATGAGCACATTTTGGCTACCACCGAACTAGTCGATCTTTGTAATAACAATGAGGAGCGCTTTCAGTCATTGACTAATAAACACACTTGTGACTGTGTGCCCCCATCATCACCATCACCACCATCCTGCAATAGTGAGCCGCTGCCACTGCCCTGCAAGTTGCAGGTTGCTGAGTTGAATGAAAGTGTGGAACAAATAAACTCAAGTCCACCAGAATACAAAACGGTCATGTATTCAGATAAAATCGGTAGGGATTTTAGTTGCTATTTAAGAAATAAATTATCTCATGCTGTAATAAATTACTGTATGCCAGGAGCTTCATATAGACAAATTGTAAATAAAATAATTAAAAACAATCATGACAGTCACACAACAATCATAATCTTAGTTGGACAAAACCCTAGTATTACCAAACGGGAATTAATTAATAGTTTTGAGGACTTGACAAACCTGCATGTAGGCAGGGTTGTATTGTGCACTATTCCATATAGTATTAGCTATACTGAGACACAGAACAAGCATTTATCATACATAAATAGCTTATTGCATAACATGACGTGTCATAATGAACGATACATACTGTTTGACACTAATAAATTTATTAGTGGTGTAAAGGTAACTCGGGAATCTCTTTACATTCCCAAGATATATAGACAAAAGCTTGCTACATTGTTAGCTTATAATATTAACACTGTTATAGCCAATATAACAAAGCATAGGTTAAGTGACGAGCCAGTGGTAGATAGATGTTCTACTAGCACTGTGACCAATCTTATTGATTCTTTAAACCATTAAGTCAGACAACAGAGAAGTCAGGTGCATGTATTATGCGTCTGCTACACCAGAATATTAACCGCTTCTCTGGCAAAATTCTTGATCTAGAGTTATTACTAGACAAAATACCTATTGATTTTCTCTGTTTTACTGAAACTTGGTTGAAACCAGATACCATGATGTTTAATATTACTAATTATACCATTGCCAGTTCTTATAACAGACTCTCAGCGGAGGGAGGTGGTACCATCATCTTACTGAATAGTAACTTTAAGTCCAAAGAGAGAAAGGATATTACTAGTCTTTCTGTAGAGCGAGTCTGTGAAGCGGCTTGTGCAGAGTTGGATAATTATATAATTGTATGCGTATACAGACCTCCATCCTCTGATATTCACTCATTTTGTTCAACAATGGAGGTCATTCTTAAGAAAATATTTCGAACGAATAAACAAATATTGATATGTGGTGATTTTAATGTAGACATTTTAAGAAGGTCTTCTGAGGCGCGTTTATTTATATCTCTTTTTAAATCATTTAACCTGGACTTTGTATTTAATGAGCCCACGAGAATAACGGCCACTTCCTCTACTTGTATCGATAATGTAATAACTAATGGTAGTATAATAAAACAGTCTCAGATAAGTGGAATTCGATCTGACCACATGGCTCAACTAGTTGAGTTGCAATGTAGTAGGCAACCTTCTAAATCTTTTAGGGAATCTAGACCTCTCTCTGTCCATAGACTGCTGAAGTTTAAAAATAATGTTGAGTTAAAAATTAAAAAAGCAGAGTCTCGCGAACCAAACAAATATTTCAATAAATTACATGATGTCATATGTACAGAATTCAACAAGGCATGTCCTAAACAACAATATAAATTAAATAACAGATTACAGTTCAACAACTGGGCAACCAAGGGCATAAGGAAAAGTAGAGACACTTTATATGAGTTATACCACAAGAAAGCCCAAACAACTAATGTCGCTTTTCATAGTCACGTTAGAATGTACTCAAAATTATTTAAAAGAGTTTGCCAGATTGCCAAATCAAAACATATAAGTAGTGAAATTAGCCGCTCTGATGATAAAATAAAAACTGTTTGGAAAGTTATAAACAGGGAGACTGGTAGAAATAAAACTAAAGAGCAAGTAAGTAAGCTTAAAATCAATGATAGTATTATATCGGATAAGTTAGAGGTCGCAACTGCTTTTGAGAATTTTTTCGCTAACATTCCCACAGAGACTACCAAACATCTTAACTCTAGTCCGAATACAGCTGAAAGCTTATTGAAACAATCGTTACGAAAAAGCTTCCCAGATTTTAGTTTTAAACATGTACGTCCTATTGACATCATGAAGGCATTTAAATCGCTTAATATTAAAAATACGGAGGACTTATGGGGACTCTCAATTAAAAGTATCCAATCTATTATAATAACGATTGCTCCCGCATTAGCTTCTATTTTCAATTTATGTATAGATCAAGGTATATTTCCTGATATTATGAAATATAGCAAAGTAATACCGATATTTAAAGCAGGCTCTAAAGAAGATCCTTCTGATTATAGACCTATATCGATTCATCCCGCGCTTAGCAAAATATTTGAAAAAATTCTGCTTAATCAGATGTTAGCTCACTTTAACGTACATAACATCTTGCACGATCACCAATTTGGCTTCACTAAAGGTAGATCAACAACGGACGCGGCAGCAAAATTAATAAAACACATTTTTGAGGCTTGGGAGGGCGCCTATGACGCAGTAGGAGTCTTCTGTGACCTTTCTAAAGCTTTTGACTGTGTGGATCATCGTACGCTACTTCTTAAGCTAAACTATTATGGAATTCGCGGAAATGCTCTCGACCTTTTATCCTCGTACCTATCAAATCGTCATCAGAAAGTTGGCGTCGGTGGTGTAACATCCAAGGGGTCAATAATCAAAACAGGCGTGCCGCAAGGCTCCATACTAGGCCCATTCCTGTTTCTAGCGTATATCAATGACCTACCACTTGTTGTAGAAAATATCTGTGATATTGTTCTATTTGCAGATGATACATCTTTAGTTTTCAAAGTGAGTAGAAAAGACAAAGATCTTAAGGCACTAAATGAAACTCTAACATCTGTTTCAAAATGGTTTGATGCCAATAATCTCGTTTTAAATTCTAAAAAAACAAAATGTATCCGATTTTCACCACCTAATACATCGCAAATAGATACAAATATATCATTAGTTGGGAGTCAATTGGAGTTGGTCGAAAGCACAGTATTCTTAGGTCTTACCTTAGATTCTAAATTACAATGGGGCGCCCATATTGAAGCATTGTCAAAAAAGCTTAGTTCAGCTGCGTTTGCGGTTAGAAAAATTAAACAAATGACGGATATTGATACTGCTAGATTAGTCTACTACGCTTACTTTCATAGTGTCATGTCATATGGCGTATTGTTATGGGGTTCCGCAACAGACTTAGATTCAATTTTTATACTTCAAAAGAGAGCCATCAAGGCAATATACTCGCTGGACCCCCGAGATTCTCTTAGAGATAAATTTAAAGAAATAAATATTCTCACCCTACCGTCACTGTACATTTATGAGAATTTGCTATACATGAAAAAAAATATTCATCTATTCAATTTAAACTCGGACATTCATTCAATTTCAACACGAAATAAACACAAAATTGTAGCTCCTAGATTCAGGTTAGCAAAGGTAAATAAATCATTCATGGGGAATTGTGTTCGTTTCTACAATAAAATCCCACAGTCAATAAACGCGTTAAATTATGATAAATTTAAGACACACATTAAAACTGTACTGATGAAGAAAGCTTATTATACAATTTCGGATTACATAAATGATAAAGACATATGGAATTAAAACTCTGCACAAGTAGCTCCTGGCAATGACATGGTATGCAAACATGATATGTAAATCATTTGGTATTGTTTTTACGTTTTTAATTATTATTTTTTACACATGCATGCTGATACAATTTTCACTATTGTGAATAATTTATGATGTTTTTTTTTTTGTAATTATTATTATTTTACTGTGTAATGAAATGTACATGATGCCAGCTGAGTTTCTTGCCGGTTCTTCTCAGAAGGCTAGTTTCCGAACCGGTGGTAGATTCCTCGACGTTCATAAGTGCCTTACCAGGGCCTAAACTGAATAAATCATTTTCATTTTCATTTTCATTTTCATTTTCAGACCGACTACACAAAAAGCAAGAAATTAAGTCTGCGATTGTTTCCTTTGTTCGTTTTTAAACTGAGTTAAAACAGTCATTTTTGAATTCGTCGAGTAAGTAGTTTAAATTCAACTGAAAGTACTTTGTAAAACTAAGAGACAGTGTTCGTTTTCCCCGAACGGACATAACAAAGAAATTATGAAGTCAGCTTCTAACGTAGGTTTTAATTTATCGTTAAGTATGTACTAGGTCCTAGTTTCTTCAGATTTGTTTTAAAACCAGGGGGGGCAACTATGATCGTTTAAGCAGCGCGTGTTAAGAACTTCTTTACTTCGACATTCAATTTTAAAGTATCAAAATGAAACGTGTCAAAGTTTTTAATACGCTCTGCTTAAACCGATAATGATATGCCCCCAGTTCAATAGTTGTTTCTCACGCATACCCTTCACTTAAAATTTGTATAAATGAATACCTATAGGTACAATGAATCGTAATAAGAAACCATTAAACCAATAAAAGCTTATAAAACTGGGAAGTATGAGATGTCCGCCGTCGTATAATGCCTGAGGCGGGGATGCACTCACCATATGTCACGTTCGCACTTACTCATCTTCGGTGAAAGTGGGTGTTGTTTTTAAAAACACCTTTGCTTACCCTTTCAGGAACCCTTCTGAGATTGCGTAGCGTGAGCATTTTTTTTTTAAATAAAATTTGGTTACCCCTACCAATCCCCTATCTCTGTTAGTCGCGAAGGTAGACTATGGTGGGACTCCTTGTAGTAGAATTCAGGAAATCTCGTTTACTAAACCGTTATAGTTCTATTCGTCGTTGTAATGCTGGTTTAATTATATCATTTTCAATATTCAGAAATAACCTGTAACAGCTTGGTTATTGCCAAGCTTAATGTTTTTTTGCTTTCGATTGAATCGAGAAGACGTAAATTATGCAACTGTGAAGTACAGTCAGCTTATTCTAGTATATTTCAGTTCAATTCAAAAATATGTTTATATTATTACGCTTTTAGCTCTACTTAACTCTACTTAATACTTTCAAATCGTCAGAACGACAAGATTATACAGGGTTATAAATATTACCGCCGGGTTTAGAAGGTTGCTTTTACTGAGAAGAACTAGTATAGTAGTTTAAATGTTCAAACACATTGCAATCTAACACGGCAATGCAAAATATCAAATGGGCTCACGTCTAGCCAATGGTAACTAACACGCCAAATGGATTGCTACACAAATATTATGCAGATTGTGAAATTTCCCTATTAATAAAACTCCCTGCAAAAGAATAATCATTATCCTTTGTGTTCTAGGGTTGCAGCTTTCTATTTAGCAAATACGATTTATTAATATTATTGTCTGGAGAAGGATGGAGGGTATAAGTTGGACAGAGATGGTCACAAACGAGGAAGTATTAGAGAGAGTAGAAGAAGAAAGAATGATAATCCGGACAATAGAAAACAGGAGGGCCACATGATTGGACACTTATTACGACATGACGCCTTCATTAAAAACATCATAGAAGGGAAGATAGAAGGAAAGCGAAGAAGAGGGAGACCAAGGATTAGTTATGTACAACAGCTGAAGGAAAAAGTCAGCGCCATGTCGTACAAGGAAGTCAAAGTGTAAGCGGACAATAGAGAGGGTTGGCGATTGCTTCACCGACAAGAGCCTAGCTCTTAAATAAATTATGATGATGATGATTGTCTTCTCACTATGCCCTGCGTTTTCACTCGCGAAAACTTAATTTCATAGCTGGCTTTATTTTGCGTAGACTTGATTTCAAAGCTAGTTTTTTTCTAAGTAACAATTGGTCCATCTCTCAGAGATTAACTGGAATAAACGGACATACTGACAGAATTTTCATTTTAATTGTTTATTTTATGTAAGTACCGTTTTGCCGTTCATATGCATTTAGTGAAAATCTGTTAACTTACAATTACAAAAACACTTAAAATAAGTTAATAAGGAAAATGTATAAATTCCTTTACCTAGTTCACCTTACGAAATATGGTTCTTTTTTGTTTTATCGTTATAAAAACGCTATCATGTCTAAGATTGTATTCATAAAAGTCACAGATATATTTTCATGTCCCGTGGGATTACAAGAAAAAATCACATGTTTTGTACATTTAAAAAAGATAGGGCATTAACATCAATTCTTAATGAATTAAACGAACCTTAAAATAAAATTGTATTAAAATTATTTTGTTTAGAATTGGCCACTGATTAAAATTTTTATAAAGTATTTTTTTTTACATTCGTTTAAATAAAAGAGTCAATCAATTACCTGTGGTTAGTCTGTGATTAGCGCTCTCGGTTTAACTGGTATCAAAATCAAATAAACTAAAAGTAAACCGCGGGGAGTTAGTGGTTGACAGCCCTAGTTGTTGTGGCGTAAACACAAGTTGCTAACGAACCAAAGCGCCCCTGCACAAATTTGCAATTTCGATTGGTACTGTTTACAAGTACGAACGTAGTACCTGCAACGTGAATGAAAGAGTTCCATAGTCCCTGTTTTTTTAATATAATTAAGTTGAATTTAAAACGATTATAGACATTTAAAAATTTTATGTAACAGGACAGGCTTTACTCGAAATTTACTGATAAAAAAAAATCATAGGTACATTTTATGATAAACTAGCTGTGCCTCATAGTTTCACCCGCGTAGACATAGATCAGTTTCATGCTTTATTAAACGTAACGTTATTTTTTTATCTAAAATATGATTATTCCTTGAAACGTCAGCTAGCTGGCAGTGAATATCCCGTTAAAAATGGTTCAGCCGATTCAGCGATTTCCCGGAACAGACAGGCGTCTGTCTGCTGCAATAGAAAGACGGACGGAGAATTTGTTTAAAAAATATTTTCTTGTACATACCGTATAAACGTTTAACAAAAAACTGTTAATTTGGAATTACAATCAGACACTTAAATTTAATTTATCTGTACTGATAATTTCTTTCAATTAGCATTATAAACAACTTATAATTTAAATAATTGACTTTATAGCGATAAAGCTGAACGTTTGGATACTCAATTATATGTAAACTATATTTAAAAAAATGCCCGACTTGAAACTGTTTCTTAAACATTATCAAGAAATCCAGTCCAGCCTTCACAGTCTTGTGCTTTTGATTATTACCTATTTACATAATCCTCTTCTTTATATTCAGGGTAAGCTGTAAACATTATGGTCCAGTTCTTTCGCTTCAAACTCTATAGCATTTGAAGGCAAATCTGACAGTTTCCTTTTTTGAAAGCGACCACATAAATCGACTCCAGTCCACATAGTAATACTTACAAACAGTTTTTATGTACATTTTATTCATAAGCAGGACCGTTCGATTTGCTTGTAGTGATAGAATCGTAAAATCATATTTATGTGATCTCTTCCGTCCCGCGGGATTATTGTCACAATGTCGCTTTATAGTTCGAATGTGGAATGAGGTGACAGTATAATATTCATATTTAGAAGGAGATTTAAAAAAAACCGGTTTTATTTGGAGCAGGCACTTCTCAGGTTCTAAAATAGTAATTTTAGTGCAAAGTTTTCATTAAATTCAGACAGATTTATCACAACAGTATAAAATATTATAAGCTTACCTACTACAATACAAGCTGTATGGAAATTATGCCTAATTTTAGAAACTTTGTTCAATTGAAGCGTGAGGTTTATCACTCTTGAAGATGCTTGTAAGGAGTATTATTATTCTGTGAATCTAGTCTCTATTAATTTTTAAACTGCCTAATTATAGTTTTACAAACCCAAAGTGGCACTGAGTCGACGATATCTCGCGGAAAACCGACAACCGCTGGGGTAAAAGTATTCTTGAGTGGAGACCGCGACTCGGCAAAAGTAGTGTAGGACGCTCTCCGGCCAGGTGGGTTGATGATCTGCGAAAGACTACAGGCAGATGCTGGATGCGGCAAGTTGAACACAGGGCGCTATGGCGCTAAGTAGGGGAGGCCTTTGTCCTGCAGTGGACTAAAGTAGGTTGACGATGCTGATGAAATCCATATTTTTGCAGCCGTGTCTGACATGTTTGTCCATCTCTAGTGAGTTGTAGCAAAAAGTTTAAAGACTTAAGCTCAGCGATACAAAATTTGACAGCGTCCAGAAAACCGAGTCCCATTTACACTGTGGTAAAAATGTATTATTTTTCATTTACACTGCGGCCCGTATGGTTATGCCACAAAGAGAATGATCAAAATAAACTGTTAACTTTTTTATAATAGTAAACAAATAACATAATAATAGTAAGTAAATAGTAAACATTTACGTCGTCGATTGGCTTATATTTCATTCGATGTACGGTAAAGAAAAACAACGTGAGGTAGTAGATACTCAAAAGTCATTTGTATTGTGCCTAATACGACTAATGGACTCGCTTTGATAAAGGGACGGTGAAAAATAAGTGCACACAGAGATATTACAATATAAATTATTACTTTTTTGCTTACTCTTGGGAAGGCGTGACCGTATCTCATTTCACATATTTATAAAATACTTCTAATACATACGTGTACTTGGGAAAAACATTCAATATGACTTCATCATAGTCCTATATCGATATTTCCACAGCAGGACCACTCAGTCGTTTTGCAAGTTTAACAATATTTCAACTGCATAGGTACGATGCTCGTTTTATTTTATTGCCGATGCACGATCGACTACTATCGTTTTATTTCCCATAACACGCTTGTGAGAATACCGAAATATTTCCAACTAAAACGTTTCGATAACTAACATACAAACAACATTTTGCATCCCAAATCAATTACGTCAAAGGATTCTGAACGGTGCGTTTCGTTACCTTCAATTAGCAAGCAAAATTTGTTTTAAGAGGATCACAGTAATATAAAATATATGCTTAGCACAATAATAATGTATATTGGGAACTTATTAGTTCCGCTTTTGAGTTAGATATGACGTTTGGAAAAATATCTTAAAACAATGATCCGAGCATGATGGACATAAAATCAAAGTATTAACATTTTTGTTTCCAATTAACGTTAACTCAAAATTACAGGCAGATTTTAAATATTCCTTCACAAATATAAAATGATGACATAGTTAATATCGCATATTATTATCGAGTAAAATTAGGGATACCTATAGCAGAAGTAGTATAAGCTGTAAATGAACACTAGTTACGTACTCATATTAATACAATTTATTGCCAGAAATAATCATTGAGAAAGATCTACAGCTCCTTAGGTGGAGCATTAATTGGACAACAAATAATAAGTTTCACACGGATAAAATATTTCTGCATTATTTATTGCCACATAAACGTCCTCATTAGAATCCTTTTCGATCTACAAATAGAAAATCAAGTTATAGTGTAATAAAGTGAGTTCAGAATTGTATTTACAGCAAAATATGAATATACATATGCCAGCTCTCCAAAATAAGCGTAACCGAGATTGTACTAAGTATTAATTGATTACGTACAATATACTTGGACAAACAAGCATAATACTCGCCATGACGTTAGTATTAACTGAGTATTAAACGTTAGTGAACAGTTAGTAAATACTGACTTACCCCTAACATTCAGGTAATACACACCAACACTTGGTGCGAATATTGTAAAGGACTAATCGTCAGTGCGATGCTGTAAATCTCAAGAAATCTCGGAGTTCTTTTCTATTCAATGCAAACAAAGAAACAATCAAATCTTTCCTCTTTATAATATTAGTGTTTATGTAGATATGGGAACCCGTGATCATCATCTCCCTGGCCTTATTCCATACATTGTTGGGGTCGGCACTTGATTCAACCCGATGTGGCTGATCCCCTGATTTTTATACGAAGCGACTGCCATCTGACCTTCGCAACCTCATTTAGGAGGAACATCTGTGATCTGGGTTAAACCAGTTGTCAGATTATTTTTAGGCCTCCGACTGACCTGTAACGATTGCCAAAGATGTTAAATTGGCAGCCGGTACCGACGGCTTAACGTGCTCTCCGAGGCACGGAGGGAACTCGGGCGGTCACCCATCCAACTACTGGCTAGGCGTAGGATTGCTTAACTTCGCTGATCGAATGATATGCGCAATAGCAACTGTGCCACGAGCTCCTCCGGGAATCCATGATACAGTGAATAATGTTCTACAAAATTGACGCAAACTATATCCTAAAACATGACCCAATTATTATGATCTAATAAATTAATGTTTCTAATGGCAAATACCACAACAACCAATGACACAATTAATCGATTATTCAACGCTGGTACGAGGTAGCGATACGGCTAATTTAAATTCAATATTGCTTAACCAAAATTGATTGTTGGAGACTACACAGGGTGGCACTACCTGTTTAATGTACGTTAACGACAAGGAGATGCATTTCACCCCATCAAGAACTTCGACTGAAAACCATTAGGCGCATTATTAGAAACATTATTGACTATAGAAACCGCTTATCATGACGAAGGCTACAAAAGCTTTTGATGAACAAAAAAGATTTTGATTACGGCATGTGGGGGCCTATCATCATCGGTTTAAACTTCGTATTAAGAACTTCTGCGCTTTGACGTTTGACTTTTGACATTTGAAATGTCAGCCTGGACTCGAGTGAAATATAAAAAAAAGCATAATATTATCGACTAATATGTAATCCGATATAACATGTACATAATCAGTTCAATTCGATTCCCAATTAAAAAAATTTAAATAGCATTTTTTTTTGCATTGGAAGCACAATGGTGATTGTTCTTCGCTGGCATTGGATCGGCTCGATATCACGGTAACAGTGGACAGCAAATTAATCCACAGACAATGCCAGTTGTGCTGCAGCGTCGAGCCATGTTTGCACAGACAATAACAAATTATTCATACTCTGTGATGGAATGTAAACAGAATATGATTGGCTATTAACATGCAGGGTGTCGGGCCCATACTGACACCCCGGGGACCGAGGGACACGGCTTCAGATCGAGGGATCATCTCCCTTGCTATTAACAAGTCGCCGGTAGCCACATCCAACTTTGTTCGTAACGTATTCTGAACTTAATTTAATTAATTACGAACCCCTCCCATAAAGTCCATTTCGCAAAATATTATTTCAAGTTAAGGGACTAAATAACTAACATCAAACGAACGTTATACATAATTCACGCAGTGATATGTTTATCAAAGAAAACAAAATGAAATTATATCATACCTTTTGGAAGCGCGCTATTAAAAGCTGTTTGGGATTATACGCGGTCGCGTTGCCTGCTTTTTATTGATCATTATTCATTATAAACGGCGACGTAACTGGTTCCTGCGTGTTGTATTAAGTTGTTAAAAGGGTTTATTGCTTCAAAAACATGTATAACTCTTTTTACTTTAAATAACCCACTGGGCCGTAAATTGAATGTGATTACTACCAAATATAAACATAACCCTTAAATCTATAAGTTGTGGCGCTTTGAAGTTTTATATCCAAGGGATTTAAAGAATAATTACATTCTGAATGATACATACACAAATATGTGCGCAGTGTTTGTGTCAAAACAAGTACAACATAATCATGGTATCAATCATCATCCCGATATAAAATCTTCCTGGGATCCTACCATCATCCTTCCTGCGATCCTACGATCCTAACACAGCTTTGGCGCTTCATTTTGGTATCGTATAATTAAATTTGAAAGCTAAGAAGCCCTTAATGTGTGATGCTTAAACGATCATAAGTATTTTGCCCCCGATCTTAAATGAAAAAGATGAACCTTTAGTCACGTGAAAGTAGTAGTATACCGGTTCTACCACAAAGTTTGAACCATATTTACGAATTGCGAATGAACACTGACCTCATAGGAAATGAAATAAGAAAAAATATACATGTTAGGGATTCGTCACACATTGTTTTTGTTCCAGATTGAATGATTATTTTAATTAGCTTTTTGTTTGCAAGTTGAAATGTATTCAAAGTCAATACTGCTACTACATTATATTCAAACGATAAATAATATTATGAAAACTGAAGCTAGTTAGTACTTGATACCTGGTTTTATTCCAAGTTCAATAATATATATAGAATCCTTCACTGCGAAACTATTAAGAGTTTATATGTCGAAAGGTTACCAAAAACATTACATTACATCTTCTTAATTTTCACTACGAATAGCGAACTTCTAATTAATCTAAATAGGTAATATAGAGCTATCAATAACACTGCAACAGCAATCATTAAGGCTGACATGAGAGTTAACACAACATCCAGCTCTAGGAACTGTCTCCATGAGATGTTGGCGGCTGGAGCGCGGAGATGCGGCCCGCCTCCGTGACGCAGCACGTGCTCCGTCCACCACACGGCGCGCTCCAGCGGACTCTGGGGCTGGTCACGCAACAACGACCGGAGACGAACTATATTCTTCCGGTAGCTAGAAAGAAAATGCACGATTCATAGTACTCTGTCTGTATGAACATAGAGTCTGGTTTAAGTTCAAGGTTACTGTATGGTTTGTGAAAATTTGCGTAATCACTAGATTCTATTCAGTTCCAAATATTTTGAGCCTGTTGAAGACTCAAAACTCTCAGCTTAAGTTGCAGACAGCTCTGGATACTGTGTAAAAACTGTGAATAAAATGTTGTATAATAAATAATGTTTCCACACCTTTCATCTTCTACCACAGTCTTAATTCCGTTGTATAATCGTTCTTCAGTGATTATTTCCAAGTTTAACTTCAATCCAATTTTGTGATACTCATACTTCTCAGTGTTGAACCACTGGTCCCCTAACATCGGGACACCAATCAAGGGAACGCCAGCTGTAATCGCTTCGTCTGTAGATTGTAGCCCACCTTGTGTTATGAATACTTTTATGTTTGGATGTCCTGTAATAGAACAAATGATTCTAAAAATACATTTTGCAAAAAAAAACTAGCTTCATGTTTTTTGAGTCGTCATGATATTTTTTGCTTTTGAGTATTAACAATGTACCTAGTAAATTGAAGCATAATTGGCTAAAATGTAAAAAGCAGTGTAAAAACACTTATTACCTCATTGGACAAGGTTGAATACTTATGTCTTACGCGAATAATAAAGAATCCAAAATGTTGAAAGAATACATAAAAAAATATAAACCTGACGGAACGGAGAAATTAGACTATAGAAAATTAAATAATCTCTTAAAATGTAATAAGAGCCGTGGTGGGTTGAGCGTCGCTTGCGTAGCAATGAGTTTTTCTAAAAACTTCAGTGATTTCACACCACGAGCTATACGGCGAAGGAAAACATCGTGTGGAAACCTAAAATATCTGAGAAGTATTTCAATGCCACCACCTATCACTGTGCTTCCAACTTCGGCGACCGTTTTTGGGATGGTGTGACCATATTTATTTATTTATCTGTTAAAATTAGATGTTGAACTTACTTAGTAGATCTGATTGAGGGAACCACTTGGATAATTTCACATTACTTGATAATCCAGGTATCTCATCCTTGTCAAACTTCCAAAGCACATTGTAAGGTAGCTTTGCGAATACATTGACGAACGCTTGGAGTATTGTTGGAGATATTAGTGAAGGTTGTACATTAGTTCCAAAACTCATGTATATTACTCCTTGTTTAGATGAGTCCAAATAAGATTGTAGTTCCTTAAAGAAAAATAATTATAAAAAAATCTATACATACAGATAAATAAAATTGAAGTGTCTGTTTGTAATTCAAAAATTACAGCTTTTCACTAAATGCATATGAAAGTATACACGCTACTGACACAAAAAAACCAAGTTTTAATCACAAAAAAATCAAGTCTGTCTGTCTGTTTGTTCCGGGTAATCTCCGCAACGGCTGGACGGATTTTAACGGGACTTTCACTGGTAGGTAGCTGATGTTTCAAGGAGTAACTTAGGCTACTTTCATTTATCAAAAATATTAGGGTTCCGCGACAATAAGGATGAAACTAAATCTACGCGGGTAAAACCGCGGGGCACAGCTAGTTATAAATATTATCAACCTCTCGAAAAAGGCGGGGTGGAATAATCAGATTTAAAAAATATTAACAACTAGCTGTGCCCCGCGGTTTCACCCGCGTAGATTTAGTTATAAAAGTAGCCTACGTTACTCCTTGAAACATCAGCTACCTGCCAGTGAAAGTCCCGTTAAATTCGGTCCAGCCGTTTCAGAGATTACCCGGAACAAACAGAGAAAATTTTGAATACTTGGTTTTTTTGTGTCAGTAGCTTGTACACTTTCATATGCAATTAGTGAAAAGCTGTTATTTTGGATTTACAAACAGACACTTCAATTAAATTTTTCTGTATAGATACTCGTATAGATGTATAGATTTCTTACCTCTGGCAATATTTTTTCAGGTTTTTGATGTAATCCACCCAAAAATATAACACTAGGTGGTACTGGTCTATTTCCTTCCCAAATAGGATGAGTATTCAAGAATAACATGTCAACATTATTAGCTAATTCACTCAGCGGTGGTATGCTTGGAATAATTTTTTTTAGGGATTTGTTTTCCACTGATTCGTGAGATTTAATAATGCTTTCATTGATTATGTAATTATAAATCACAATTATTTTCTCCCATAAAGTCAAATTGTACAATCTTTGTTGCAAAAAATTAGGACATAGTATTGGATGAGTCGGTGTACCCATTACATAGTTATTCATTTCAAAAGGGCCAAAAGAACTAACCAAAATCGTTGGCACTTTGTAAATATGAGTCAAAGCCAACGCTGGTCTTGCACATGCTTCTAATAGAAGCAAATCAATTTTTTGATGTTTGTCTTTAATTATCTTCTGTACTTCATCCGAACTGAATTGCACTTCAAATAATTGAACGTACATATTGAACAAGGTATGGATCTGCCCACGCAAATTGTCTTCTTCTCCCGTTGCCAATTCTTGGAGTACTTTTATATATTTGTAGGATATATCACGCACGTCAATTTCTGTGAGGTTATCTGGTGCGCTTTCTTTTGAGAAAGCTGGATCAGTCGTAATCACAATCACATCGTGTCCACGTTTGGCAAGTTCCTGTGTCAAAGGTCGAAATACCACTTGATGACTGATGGAAGGTGTGGGAAACATTGCCAAAATCCTAGCAGCCTCATTATGACGTAAAATTACACCCACAAATATAAGTAAACTTTTGATGTGAAACATTTTCTAGTTATGAATAACTAAATAAATAAACATACTGCACACACTCACGCACAGTTTACCGGCGAATGGTCATTCACTGCATTGATTCTGAATATATAACCTTGGGAGGAGTTTGAGGAAGGTGTTGAAGCTAGAGTATGTTGGTTGATTCCTAACATAGTTTTTGTCTACATCTATACAGATAAATAAAATTGAAGTGTCTGTTTGTAATACCAAAATAACAGCTTTTCACTAAATGCATATGAAAGTATACACGATACTGACACTAAAAAACCATGTTTTAATTTTTTTCTCTGTCTGTCTGTCTGTCTGTCTGTTTGTTCCGGGTAATCTCTGAAACGGCTGGACGGATTTTAACGGGACTTTCACTGGTAGGTAGCTGATATTTCAAGGAGTAACTTAGGCTACTTTTATTTATTAAAAATATTAGGGTTCCGCGACAATAAGGAAGAAACTAAATCTACGCGGGTGAAACCGCGGGGCACAGCTAGTTATGAATAAATAAATAAATAATCATGGAGCATACACTCACGCACAGTTAACAGACGAATGGCTATTCACTGTATTGTTTCTGATAAATAACCTTGGTAGAAGTTGTTGATCCGATATACGATCATGCAAACAAGCTAGACTATGTTGGATGACTCCCAAGGAACTTCTAGTCTGCATTATGAATAAAAAATAAAATTGTCTGCTAACCGTGCTTGAGTGTATTCGGCATGATTATACAATGAATAATCATTGCATAGATTCTGGATTATATAGCCTTGGAAGGAGTTGTTGATCCGATATACGATCTTGTAGGAAAGGTAGAGTAGGTTTAATGGTTCCAAGAAAGTCTACATGGATCATTTATAATTCCAACGCTTGGCATTAACTACGATCTTCCTTCGATGACTAATTTTGATAAAGCGAATATTTTTGTAGGTGAAAAATAAACTCTTTATAATAATGGGTATTATAATCTATGACTTTTAAAATTCAACAACGAATTTCACACAGATAACGTATTAAGCTAAAATAAATATGAATTATGTGAATGGATCAACTTTCAGGACTTTGAATAAGTTAATAGATCTGGTTAATTTTGAGGACTTGCTCACTTGGTTCGGGATCCTAATATAATGTATTTGTATCTATTAAGTCGTCACAATCACAAAAGAGCTCGGTGCCCTCCTCACGTTCATTAAGCCAAGCTTACAGAACATCAAAAGTGAGACGTAAGTTTTTAAATCATAATATAATAACGTTCAATCGTTATGAAAGGGAAACGGTAATTTTCGATCTCATAAAATGTACTCTTTCCTGAGGATTTTATTTGGAGCAGTATAAATAACAAAACATCCTTCACACCTAAATCTGCTTAATATTCACAGTCAATAACTCATTTCGAATTAATCTATACACGTAATGTAGAACTATCAGCTATAGGTACCAGAAACATTATATTACAACTTCTTAATTTTCACTACGAATAGCGAACTTCTAATTAATCTAAATAGGTAATATAGAGTTATCAATAACATTGCAACAGCAATCATTAAGGCTGACATGAGAATCAACACAACATCCAGCTCTAGGAAGTGTCTCCAGGAGATGTTGGCGGCTGGAGCGCGGAGATGCGGCCCGCCTCCGTGACGCAGCACGTGCTCCGTCCACCACACGGCGCGCTCCAGCGGGCTCTGGGGCTGGTCACGCAACAACGACCGGAGACGAACTATGTTGTGTCGATAGCTAGAAAACAAAATACACGATTACAAAAATACAAAAGTTATCTGAATGAGCATATAGTTTATTTTAAGTTCAAGGTTACTGCATGGTTTGTGAAAATAGGCGTAATCACTAGATTCGATTCAGGGGCCTTAACATGAGCTCTTATTGCCATGATAGTTTCACTCATTTATGAGACAGATGTACGCGACATGTATACATCTGTCACTGTCGCACAACTGAATTATCATTGCAATAAGAGCTCATGGTTGGGCCCCAGTTCCTAATATTTTGAACCTGTTGAAGACTCAAAACTCTCAGCTTATGTTGCAGACAGCTCTGGGTACTGGGTAAAAACTGTGAATAAAATTTTTTATAATAAATAATGTTTCCACACCTTTCATCCTCCACCACAGTCTTAATTCCGTTGTATAATCGTTCTTCAGTGATTATTTCCAAGTTTAACTTCAACCCAATTTTGTGATACTCATACTTTTCAGTGTTGAACCACTGGTCCCCTAACATCGGGACACCAATCAAGGGAACGCCAGCTGTAATCGCTTCGTCTGTAGATTGTAGCCCACCTTGTGTTATGAAAACTTTTATGTTTGGATGTCCTGTAATATAACAAATTATTCTATAATACATTTGCAAAAATTATTAAGTTTTATGTTTTTTGGGACATGATATTTTTTGCTTTTGAGTTTTAACAACGTACCTAGTTAATTGAGACATAATTGACCAAAATGTAAAAAAGCAGTGTAACACACTTTGAACCTCATTGGACAAGGTCGAATACTCACATCTTACGTGTATAATAAAAAATCCAACAATGTTGAAAGAATATTTTTAGATATAAAAAAATATAAAACCTGACGGAACGGAGGAATTACACGATAGAAAATTAAATAATGTCTTAAATTTTTTATTTTTTTATTTTTTCGTTTGTAACATGTTATCTGTTAAATGTAAAAAAGAGTTGTGGTGGATTGAGCAATCGAATGACGCAATGCATTTTTCTAAAAACTTAAGTGCAGTGATTTCACACCACGAGCTATACAGCGGAGGAAAACATCGTGTGGAAACCTGAAAATATCTGAGAAGTAATTCAATGACGTATTTATAGTGTCTTAGACGGCGATGGACTCAACAGCAGTAACTGTGGTTTCTTCTTCGGCAACCGTATTTGGGATGGTGTGACCATATTTATTTATTTATCTGTTATAATTAGATGTTGAACTTACTTAGTAGATCTGATTGCGGGAACCACTTGGATAATTTCACATTACTTGATAGTCCAGGTATCTCATCCTTGTCAAACTTCCAAAGCACATTGTAAGGTAGCTTTGCGAATACATTGACGAACGCTTGGAGTATTGTTGGAGATATTAGTGAAGGTTGTACATTCGTTCCAAAACTCATATATATTACTCCTTGTTTAGATGAATCCAAATAAGATTGCAGTTCCTTGAAGAAATTTTTTTTATAAATAACACCAACCACTCGAAAAATGCGGAGAGGAGTAATCAGTTTAAAAAAATATCAATTTTTTTTACCTCTGGCAATTTTTTTTCAGGGTTTTGATGTAATCCGCCTAAAAATACAACACTAGGTGGTACTGGTCTATTTCCTTCCCAAATAGGATGCGTGTTCAAGAATAACATGTCAACATTGTTGGCTAGTTCACTCAGCGGCGGTATGTCGGGAATCAATTTTTTTAGGGATTTGTTTTCCACTGATTCGTGAGATTTAATAATGTTTTCATTAATAATATATTTGTAGATCACAATTATTTTCTCCCACAAAGTCAAATTATACAACCTTTGATGCAACAAAGTAGGATACAGTATTGGATGCGTCGGTGTACCCATAACATAGTTATTCATTTCGAAAGGGCCAAAGGAACTAACCAAAATCGTTGGCACTTTGTAAATATGAGTCAAAGCCAACGTTGGTCTTACACATGCTTCTAATAGAAGTAAATAATTTTTTTTATGTTTGTCTTTAATTATCTTCTGTACTTCATCCGAACTGAATTGCACTTCAAATAATTTAACGTTAATATTGAAAAAGGTATAAATTTGTCCACGCAAATTGTCTTCTTCTCCCGTTGCCAAATCTTGAAGTGCCTTGACATATTTGTAAGATATAGCACGCACGTCAATTTCTGTGAGATTTTTGTGTGCGTTCTCCTTTGTGAAAACTGGATCAGTCGTAATCACAAGCACTTCGTGTCCACGTCTAGCAAGTTCCTGTGTTAAAGGTCGAAATACCACTTGATGACTGATGGAAGGTGTCGGAAACATCGCCAAAATTCTAGCAGCCTCATTATGGCATATAAATACACTCACAAATATAAGTAAAGCTTTGAAGTTAAACATTTTCTAGTTATGAATAAATAAAATAATCATGCTGCACGTACTCATGCGCTGTTAATAAGCAAGTGGTTATTAATTGCATTGATTGTCAATATATAACCTTGGAAAGTTGTTGATCGAATATATAATCATGCAATGACGCTAGCGTCTGTAAAATCTTAATTTGGAAGATCCCTAACAAAGTTTTTGTCAACATAGATGATTCCATCGCTGAACTTGAACTATAGCTGTCATAAAACTCGTTAGTTTGGTGTTCAGTAAGTTTGCCTGCCGATCACGAGGTCCTGGGTTCAATTCCCGGGTCGGTTTTAAAATAGATATTGGGTATTTCTCTCAAGAAATTTACAAAAGTTGCCCGGAGTTTGGAAATTGGCGGTGTTTACACCCTAAGCTGTTGGTCTTACGCCTGATTTCTCTCCAGTCGAGTCAGATTGCCGTCCCATCGGACTATGAGAGTGAGGGAACAAAAAGTGGACCTGTGATTGCGCGCACACTTATGCACTATAATATCTCCAGTGCAGATGGCTTATCCTCGTTGAGATAAGTCACCGTAACCGAAATCTGGTAGGAGATCATTGTTATGTCTTTGCTCTCCTTTTTTGACAATTATGATGAAGCACGTTATTTATTAAGGTAAATATTTGATGAAAATCTATAAATATTATTAATTGAGACCAACGGAGAACGGAAACTCCTCACCCAACCTCATAAACTGAACTATTGGTGTATATTTTGGCTGGCACAAGAAATAAAATTCCCTTTACTCCTAAGTTTTCTTAATTTTCACGGTAAATATCTTATTTCGAATGAATCTAAATACATAATACAGAACTAGCAATACCAATGCAACAAGAATGAAAACGTAGCATATGAGAATCAACACAACATCTAGCTCCAGAAAGTGTCTCCAGGAGATGTTGGCGGCTGGAGCGCGGAGATGCGGCCCGCCTCCGTGACGCAGCACGTGCTCCGTCCACCACACGGCGCGCCCCAGCGGGCTCTGAGGCTGATCAAGCACCAACGACCGCAGACGGACTATGTTTTTTCGATAGCTGGAAAATGAAATATTCGTGATGCTCTATCCATTAATAAGACAATGACTTATTTGGGTTATCGAATAATTAACATATTAGACTCATATTAGCATAAACAGACAGAATCAAACAAGCCGTAATCTGTCACGTTTGCACTTCATAATTGGTGAAAAATTGATGTTAATGTTACCATACCTCTGCTTAGCCCATCGTGGACCTTTCTGGGATGGCGTTAGTATACTTTATTTTTAAAATTTATAATTAAAATCAATAGTATATCTTGTCCTAGGGACACAAGAGAGAGGATGTTTTTGAAACTCGATGGTAAAATGTGGTATAATTTGCATGAACACTTCATATCGTATGTGTATTTTTGGGTGATACCGTAAAATCGTTTAAAGCCTGTGAAAACTTTTATCAAAATATAAAAAGTGCCCTAATCTGACAGGGCTGTCAAGAGTTACAAATAACCATGTGGTATAAAAAACCAGGTGAGCTTGTCGTGATTGGGGACCACGTGATTTACACCAGATAACGTCACCGGCTGTGGTGCTTAGAATTTAATTGAAAATGTCAATAGCTTAGAGCATCTTACATAGGAATGATTGCTGAGTATCTCATATGATTATCTATACAGATAAATAAAATTGAAGTGTCTGTTTGTAATTCCAAAATAACAGCTTTTAACTAAATGCATATGAAAGTACACGATACTGACACTAAAAAAACAAGTTTAATTTTTTTTCTCTGTCTGTCTGTCTGTCTGTTTGTTCCGGGTAATCTCTGAAACGGCTGGGCGGATTTTAACGGGACTTTCACTGGTTGGTAGCTGATGTTTCAAGGAGTAACTCAGGCTACTTTTATTTAAAATATTAGGGTTCCGCGAAAATAAGGAAGAATCTAAATCTACGCGGGTGAAACCGCGGGGCACAGCTAGTATAAAATAAAGTAAGTCAAGACAATAGTCAAATCTCTTACAGGATAGACGTCATTTCTGAATGTTTTCTAATGTAAAACGTTACTACACCTTTCTTCTTCGATCAGAGTCTTTATTACATTGTATAATCGTTCTTCAGTAATTACATCCAAATTTAACTGCGATCCAATTTTGTGATATTCATACTTTTCAGTGTTGAACCACTGGTCACCCTGTATCGGAACTCCCAGCAAAGGTACACCAGCGGTAATTGCTTCATCGGTAGATTGTAGCCCACCTTGCGTTATGAAGAGTTTTATATTTGGATGTCCTGTAATAAAACAAAAAAAATATATTGAAAAACAAATCCCTTCCATGAGGATAAGGTTAATTCTGTGAATAAGATCTTTCACTTACTAAGTAAATCTGATTGCGGGAACCACGTAGATAATTTCACATTACTTGATAGTCCAGGTATCTCATCCTTGTCAAACTTCCAAAGCACATTGTAAGATAGCTTAGCGAATACATTGACGAACGCTTGGAGTACTGTTGGAGATATTAGTGATGGTTGTACATTTGTTCCAAAACTCATGTATATTACTCCTTGTTTAGATGAATCCAAATAAGATTGTAGTTCCTGAAAGCAGAAATATATACACATAACATCACATACATCACTTCATAATGAGTCTAAAATTATCGAAAATAACAGTAAAAAATAAAGACCGATTAAAGGTTTATAACAAAACATTCCATTAAATAACCTCTGGTAATTTTTTCTCGGGTTTCTGATGTAATCCTCCCAAAAATATAACACTAGGTGGCACTGGTCTATTTCCTTCCCAAATAGGATGAGTATTCAAGAATAACATGTCAACATTATTAGCTAATTCACTCAGCGGTGGTATGTCTGGAATTAATTTTTTTAGGGACTTGTTTTCCACTGATTCGTGTGATTTTATAATGTTTTCATTGATGATATAATTATAGAGCACGTTAATTTTCTCCCATAATGACAAATTGTACAATCTTTGATGAAAGAATGTAGGATACAGTATTGGATGAGTCGGTGTACCCATAACATAGTTATTCATTTCGGAAGGTCCTAAGGAACTAACTAAAATCGTTGGCACTTTGTAAATATGAGTCATGGCCAGTGCTGGTCGTACACATGCTTCTAATAGAAGTAAATCAAACTTTTGAGATTTATCTTGAATTATCTTCTGGACTTCTTTCGATTTGAATTGCACTTCAAATATTTGAATGAAAATATTGTAGATAACATGTATTTGTCCACGTAAATTGTCTTTTTCTCCTGTTGCCAGATCATGGAGTGCCTTTATAAATTTATAGGATATATCGTGCACATCAATTTCTGTTAGATTAGCTGGTGCTTTTCCGTTTACGAAAGCTGGATCAGTAGTAATCACAACCACTTCGTGTCCACGTTTAGCAAGTTCCTGTGTCAAAGGTCGAAATACCACTTGATGACTAATAGAAGGAGAAGGAAACATTGCTAAAATCCTCGCAGCCTCATTAAAACCTATAATTACACCCACGAAAATTAATAAAACTTTAACGTTTAACATTTTGCCTGATAAGCTATAAGAAATCAAGAATCCTTCTGTACACACGCACGGTTAAAAGGCAAATAGTGTTTAAAATAGATTAGGAATAGACAACCCTGAAAAACTTGTTGAAGTGATAATTTTCGATAAGATTTCGATATGAGATTAGAATTTAGATTTTGGAAGTCAAGTAGTTTTGCCTACTTCACATTTGTATTCCAGCGCTGACCGTGAACTCGTAATGTATAAAATTTGTAACTCGTAATGTTACTATTGTATTTCTGAATTCCTAACGGAATCTATAAAATCTTAAGAAAAAATATCATATTATATAATTAATATAGACAATGTGCAATACCTACTTAAGTACAAATTATTAAAATTTAGTGTTATATAAACAAAATAATATGCTTGGTCAGAGCCATGTTGTTGGTAGACAAAATGTTTAATATGTTATTAATATTTACATACCCACAATGGGTGAAATATGCTATGTACCTATTATTTTAAACTCCATCTTTTGTAACCATATTTCATGTAAATAAATTATTCTTAGTCTTATTCTTATGATATCCAGAAAATATTCACAGTGATAGTCGAAGAAGACATTGAAATTCTTGGCCACATGATTGAATGTCATAAGAAGCTCAATTCTGAAACACACTAAATACTCGTAATATAGGTATAACTTTTGTGAAGTCTACTAAGTAACCTTTATCTACTAAATTGAAATGTCATTTAATTTAGTAAATGAAGGTTTTACTGCTAAAATTATTTACCTGGGGCCTACCATCATCGGTTTAAGCAGAGTGTATTGTGAATTACTGATCTTTAAAGTTTCAATGTTAGAGCTAAGAAGTTCTTAAAACGCAATACTTAAACGATCAAAATCAGTCCTCCGTTTTGTTTTATTCATCTTGGTCCGAACTTTTCGTTTTTTGCGTTTGCCAGAATACACAAATCCTGTTACTCATTTTCACTTTTTTAACTCAGCAAAAATCTTCTGGTCATCTTATGGAATGCTGCGATTTCCTGACCTCGTGACTTCACCCAAACAAGAGCACTCCTTGAAAATCTTTCTATTTTCTCTTCCTCTTTTTATTCCCAATCTTTCACAGTTCCATCTGTTTGTCTTTGGCTATCGTTGGTACTCTCAGTCTCTTTATGCGAGACTTGCTTCTATCGATGGTTTTTCCCGCGTGTTATCCCTAATGAATCTCATTTATTATTTAGACAGCATAATAATATATAGCATTAGAGAAAGCATTTTTTAAATCGGTTTAGATGTTTTGGAGCCTATTCATTACAAACAAACAAATCTTTGTAATAATCTCTTTATAATATTAGTAGCTCAAACAAATTATTCCTTTACAAAAAAACTGTTGAACACTCTTTATTTTACGTTAAGTGAGTACCATATATATTTTATATTCATTTAGTGAAAAGCTGTTAATTTGAAATCACAAACTGACACTTTAATTTTTCTCTATTTATCTGTATTTATGTATATAGATTGTTTCTTCGATAACATTTTCTAATACGTAAATACTTTTACGATTAATTATTATGTGCGTAATCTTAATAAGTATGCATGTATTATTTACTAATACATGCATAGCTTGTATTTTTCTAGCTGCCATACATTAATAATACCGCCTTTTGTTTACAGCTGTTTTCTTTGAGTTCTGTTTTTATTTGCTTTATGGTTTACGCAATAAGAGTATTCCTATTGTTTTGTAAACTCAGTGTCGTAGAATGCTTGATAATTTATATCATCGGATACGAAACGTTCAATAACAGGTGGAAGAGGAATGTGAATTTAAATAATACTTGAGGCTAAAAAAACTGTTACGATAAGAAAATACGTGGAGTATGAAACGGAATAAAGAAAATATATGATATAAGGGAAGAAGAAAATAATATGAAAATGTCCATATTATCATGTTATTAAAATACATGTTGTTGAATAAAATATATTTTGATACAGAGTGCTTAAAAGATCTGTAATACAAGACATTTTTTTCATAGATAAGAATGAATGCGTTCATGTTGAAGCATTCGTCTAGCTATAATAAAATGAAAACTGTTTATTTAAAAAAATGCTTCAAAACTATTTACAAAGCTAATTATTGTTAGCTTTGTAAATAGTTTTGTTACATAGTTATATATTTTTAATAGTTTTGTTATATAATGTTATTACACTGCAACAGCATTTAAAATATATTAAATTTATTTGATCAAATATAAAGAATAAGACTATTTTTTTAAACTTAAGGACATTTAAGACTTGTGAACCTGATATATTATGACGAATGAGAACAAAGCGAGTGACATAAAAAATACACTCAAGATAGTATAGACACATTTAAAAAAAGTGTAATATAAAAATTTAAGGTGCATAAGCATCTCAACATATTAATATTTTATTGCGTTTATAATCTTGCCTTCACACACACAAGGCTTGTGTGCGTAAAATTGAGTTGAAACGATGACAGAATCTATGGCATAAAGAGTAACCAAGAGTGGATCAAGAGGGGATCAGACCGGAATAACACATTATATAGGACCAATGCTGATTCTCTGAGCAAGAAATCCAACTTACAAATTCACTACATTTTTACATATTGTCACATTTTGTCATTGTTTCGTTCTATTTATTTTATGGCTCATAGACTCATGGAAACTTCTGCCATTCATGTGAATTACCAATACCGCTATTTCTATAGAGTTTTCTCTTTCCATGCATAGAGTATAAACCATAAAACGTCAGCAGAAATTGCAGTTTACAAAACATGATATTCAAAACCTAAAATGCTTTGAACATTTCTGAGAAACTTGTAAACAAAGTTGGTTTATTTAAATAGCATATTAAAATGCATCCTGTATTCCCTGTTATCCCCTTACAGGTCATACAAATGAAAAATTGTACTCAGAAGCTCGATTCAACGGTTTTTAGTTCAAAATTTAAACTATAAACTCAATATCAATGAATTAAAGTTTAAATGGTGAAGTGAAATGTCCTTCAATTGATATAGTTTGATTGACGTCATGGTAAATGATACGCGTGTTTGAAATCGTTTTGCCTACCTAGTGTTTAAAGTTATATAAGTCCTCCTAATAAGAATTTATGGCTTAACAGACAGATATCAGATATTTTGCCAGCTCCTAAAATGTATGAATAAGTATGTATATTCGTAATTAACGTACAAAAAGAAACCAGTGGAACAAAAAACCTACAAGTATAATCGCAAAAAGAGCAAATATAAAGAAACACACCCATATACATAATCCAAAAAATCGCTTATAATTTTATTATTTTTGTTTTAAAAGTATTTCTATCTCTATCTATGATACGGATTTCAAAAGGGATGGATATAGTTTTAGCCCGAGCTTGGTCTAATCTTGATTTTAAGCATGTTTAGTAATACTAATAAATATATATTATTTTCAAAATTTAAATATGATGCAACGACAGTTACGGCATCGTCCCGGAACTTTTACGATGTGAAATCAAAGATGGCACCACCGCGCAATTTTTAATAACCGCGCTCCTTCTCAATGTTCGAATTCTAATCGAGTTTTAAATTGCAGCTATTCTTGTCTGGTGCGCTCGTTCCTCAGAGGCTGAACTTTCATCTCTCATCTACGCTTCCTCGCTAGCTTCGCCTTAAACTTCTTCGGCGACTTCGACAAGTTTTTAACTCGAGGAACTCACTTCTCATGATTAATTAATTCGATTGTGCGTGAGCTATTTGCGACGTGATCGCTTACTGCGGTGTCCATTATTTTACGATTTGGGTCAAGGAGGCCCTTGGTAGGGGCTGTTTCTGCACGATCATTGCACTAAACACTCTTGTTATGACCCACCCTTACAACTTTTTCAAAGGATTTTTTTAAAAGCATGTTTTTTTCACAACTCAACTAATTCACTCGATCCCTTTTTATTGTTTGCCACTGAAAAATGATTAAGCATAAACTTTTTAGGTCAATTTTAGCCTTTGGTTTATCTACTTTTAAGCACAATTTGTATCGTACTATAAAAACAAATTTAATTATCCCTTCTTACGTATACCTGAACTATGTTTTAAATTAAGTTTTAGGTGCTCATAAAAACATAAATAGGGCACGTTTCATGTAAGCGAGCTTGCGGCTTTCAAGGCACGCGATGTGCGAGTAATTTAATTAAAAGCGGTATAAAACATCTGTGTGTACGGTGCTTAAGACGGGCTTAATTCACGAGGTCTCTGATGAACTTGCCTTTAGGAGCCCGCTAATGGCGACATTATTCAGCCAGAGCCGGGAAGATTGTTTATATGCGGCGTCGCGGTTATGTTATTGACTGGCTCTTGCAAACGCTTTAAGGGATAACGCAGTGTACACTTACATGCTTCATTAATATATAGAAGATAATATAATTACTACCTTGTTAGTCTAGTGGTCGCAGAAGGTATTACGGAACGTGAAATCCTGGGTTTGATTTCCGGGTCAGGCAGTTTTACGGGTTTTCCGTTTGCAATTTCCAACTAAAGCCTGGTGTCTGGATTAGTGGTCGGTTAGTATTGCTACTAACGATTTAAACTTAAGTGGCGAAGTGTGGGTGTACTATAAGTACCACCTCTGCATATCCCTTGGGGAAAAGCAGGTGATGATCATAGCTATATATATATATATATATATATATATATATACATTTACCAGTAAGTATATCACATTTTAAATATAAATAGGAGATTAAAACAAACCAACAGTGAATAAAACAATTCAGGTAATATTGGGTTTGCGTGGCAAGAACTCCTAAGAGGTCCTCCCCAAAACATTCTTGAATGGACCGGCAAGCAAAAGCACTGTTGTGCTGTTCTATTTTGCTAGAGACCTCAAGAAAGCAAAGCAAAAAACAGGGGTCCCACCATCATCAGTTTAAGCAGAGCGTATTAAGAACTTCTGGGCTTCGACGTTTAATTTTTTTATCGTAAAATTAAAAGGTAAAGTTAAGAAGTTCTTAATATGCGCTGCTTAACCGATCATAGTTGGCCCCCAGTTCAAAGAAGAGGCAGTGAATGTGTATGTTAATCATAGAATGCGGTTCAATTGGAATGAGTCAATAACCAAATAGGGTAAAATTTATTGTTATAGAAATAAAGTACATTCCAAGTTCCAAGGAAAACGTGAGACATGTTTTATAAATCATAATTGGTATCCATGTAAAATTGTTCACCAAATTCTAGTGAATAATTCAATGTAACTGCTATTAACCTTTGAGTACCAGTGGTGATATTTAATATGAATAGTGAAACATGACTAAGTTGATTGTAACCTTGCCCTCCAAGTGAACAAAGACAATGTGAACTTGACCTTAAAAGGCATCAAGAACGCCAGATGAAGATACCTCTATTCTATAGTATTTACGTCAATAAGAATCTGTCTTATCTCATGCAACATGAGTGAATCTAATTTTACTTACTGAAGCTTTAAATACAGTTTTTAGAAACAACTCCAATAATAAAATGAAGGTAAACCGATTACGTAATGGCGCATAAAAGAGGTCTTATGAATACTTGCTCCGAGATTTTTAGGGACGCCTCATGCCCGATTTTTTTGCCGTATTTTATTCAATAAAAACCTTTTCAATAACAGCCCACGAGCTTCTTTAAAAAATATTAAATGAAGGGGTTTTTTATTCAAGCGACGCCTTCATTTGGATAATAATATTTTCGTTCATTGAAGAATAATTACGAAATTACGACCTCAAATGTAGCTCCGGGAATTTCTCATACTTTTATTTTTTCTATATCTAAAAAGAGTTTCCACGAGGGCGGCGTGGTAGCTTACAATAAAAAAAATTTGATTTCGTAGAAATATTGCAAATATCAATCGTGACCAAGTTTCTCAGAACTTTAATAGGCTCAGTTTATCATAGATACAGCTAGTTTGTCGCCTTTGTGAGGTTCTATTCCATAGTTTTTTTTAGTTCAAATTTACCCCTTGTAGGAAGAAATTTTCATTCTTTGTACATTACTAGTTCCGTTGGCAGTTATGTAGAAAGAATTAAATAATCTTTGAACATTACCCGGTTTTGTACGAAGTAATTTTTCTTTGTACATTACAAGCAATATAACTTGGTAATGTACGAAGAACAAGGGAAATGTACGTAGTACGTACCCCTAGGTATTAATTCCCTTGCATGTGTCGAAACATATATCTTTATCATTTGATTGTGTTGTTTTAAAGTTTGATTTTCACATAGCTCTAAGGATTGCAGAGCTCGGTATTTGATATTCAGTAATTTCAGCTTGATACCTCCGCGTAGTATTGAAAAATATCACGACAGGTAGACAGACAGACGGACAACGAAGTGAATAGATAGTGGTCTTATAAGGGATTTTTTCTTTTTTTCGTACGCCCTGCGTACGAATGCGTACTAATTATGTATTAATTTCTTTGGTATTTGCTAGTTATACAGCAAGGTAATCATTAAAAGCGTATCTAGATGCATTCTGCGAAGCTTCAAACTGATAATTGGATGAACCTTTACAATGAAATACAACGCAGTACAAATAAAAAGCAAACAATACCCACTATTCGAACAAAAGATGAAATCGCGATTTGGAATGGTGATAGGTATAAGCAAATAGATAAAAGATATTAATCGACAGTCGTACTAAGGACAAAGCGATGCCAAAGAAACGAGGGGGACAATAATTAATTAAATTAAGACTGAATAAAGTTTGTTATCTTTTCTTTCAGCACAACGCGAAGGATAAAACACGAGACCCTACTCCTTCAAACCAATTAAAATTTTATTGCTTTCTCAAAGTTTTTTTCTAAGTAAAAGTATAGCGTTAATTAAAAAAAACATCGGTCAAGTGCGAGTTTGACCCGCGCATCCAAGAATCGGAAGTATCTGATTGTCCGATTAACTTGAAATCATCACCTCCCTGGTCTTATCCCTTAGTCTTGACATAGCTCTCTGAAATAGATTTCTATACACCAAAAAATACTACATTGAGAAGCACTCTCATCTTCCTGGCCTATACTATGGTGGGGTCGGCACTTTATACAACCCGATGTGACTGATCACCAGATTTTAATACGAAGCGACTGCCATGTGACCTTTGTAATCCCTTTTACGAGGAAAATCGGTAATCTGGGTTAAACCAGTTGTCAGACTCTCTTGGGCCTCCGACTAGCCTATAACGATTGCCAAAGATGTAAAACTTTCATAAATGGCAACCAAGTTATCTAGACTGCTTCCTGCTATCATCTATGGAATTCGAATTACTTTATTATTAGTTGAGAAGATAATCCAATACACTATATCTGGGCAAGACTACTTAAATTCAATTAAGTAACACATGTATGACTGGGTCCTATTGGATTTCCATCAGTAATTTTCTTTCAAGTTTGGACTATTGCCCGGATAATTAAATAGTGTGGGTGTACTATATGCACACCTCTGCCTACCCCTTCGGGGAGTTTAACATATGTACTAAAGGCGCGCAACAACCTCAAATATTTGAATAGAGTATCAATAACTCCCCTACTGTTCGAATTGAGCATTGTTCGACACTAAGTTGCAAAACCAATCAATCGTAACATAAGACTAAGATTTTAATCCTATCAAACGATATGCCCAAATTTTAACGATTCATAACCGGAATCGCCTGTATTATCGAACAAAGTTTGAAATAACGGCCATTATTTGTCAGAAAATGCCGGCCCGGTATAGTCATAATGCAAAAGTGATTAGGAAAGTGGTAGTCAAATAAATTTATATCGGGTCAGTTATATTAAAACGAATATCTACATCCCTAGGGGTCAAGTGGGACAATAACACAATATTATAGATAAGATTGGGAACTGTGGGTACCCTAACGCCTGGGGCGCGGTCACTTTTGCCTCCTGAATTTGTGTGATCTTTATAAATCATAATGTGTATTTGTCAACCCAAATCTAGATAGTCGATCTGAAAATGTAATAAAGAGGTGTAAATTGTATATATAATATAGGTATATTTTATATACTCGTCTCAGAAAAGTTCGGGAGATGCGTTGAAAGATAAGTTTGAAGTGAATTTCAACCCTGGACAGCTGAGAATAAGATACATTAATAAATAACTGATAAATCAATGAGAACACTTTAAGAAACAGTATCTAATGATATGACAATATTAGTATGGTATGGTATATTGTTGATGAACAAAATAAGACCCAAATTGGGTTGTCGAAAAACGTTAAAATAGTCTTGAATAGTCTAGAATCCAGACGATGATTTCTCAGTATGGCTAATTTTGTACTGTCTGTAGCCGCTAGCATACATGGTCATCATTATAATATTTTTTAAAGTATACTTTTTACCATTGTACTTACGTATAATAAAACATTTCATCCCTTAAACATTATGACACCGAATGTAATTCAATTAAACTACCTCTTAAAACTACAACTCACACCCGTAGTGTCGCCTGGCACTAAGCCAGTACTACTGCCAAATAGATATCTTTTATTCAGTGAAGCCCAAACTTTTCACAGCATAAATTCTAGTGAAAGGGGGCTTCATGAAAATATAATGAGAAACAACTACGTATTTATGGCAAATCCTTTCGAAATATACTACATGAGGTATCCAAACCCTGTACGCAATTGCAAGTCGGAGCAAAGAACAGTTAAGTAAAGAAGCGACACTTCAGATTACATACTCGGCGCAGCCCATGTGGGTAATGCAGTCTAATAATAATACCAAGAAAAAAAATGATTATAAGATTTTTATGCATGACACACATGTTTACATTCTAAATTCTTAAAAATTATTTACTTTCATGGTAAGACACTTCATAATGTCAAAATACTGACCACCGATTCGGAAACTAGTTTTTTAAGAAGAACCCGCAAGAAACTTAAAATGAAATGAATAGAGCAAACTGTAGAGATACGACCGACGGCTGGGTGAGTCTTTGATTTGAAAATAGGGTAAATGAGACCGATATAGGCAATAATATTACTTAATACATTTTCTAACTAACATCTCGCAAACTGTCCTGACAATAACTACATTCCTCAGGGAATTGAAAATAATTTATACAGTTTAGGCCCTGTTAAGACACCTATGAACGTCCAAGAACCGACCACCGGTTCGGAAACCAGTCATCTGAGAAGAACCGGCAAGAAACTCATATGATATAAAAAAATGGCGTAAAATTAAAAAAGAATATCTGGAATTTGGGCAAGTTAATGATAACTGCTACAAAGGAACACGTATCCAAAGCTTAGCAAATTTAATCCTCATTTCGTGTTTGTACTGGTATTTGCATTTGTTAACTAAAACCTTCTAATCTAAGGGCAGTTTAAAGTTTTGCTGGCAAACTAATGGAATGAATTATTCATAGTCTAGAATTAACTCCACGGGTGTCTTGTCTCTTAGTTTACCGCATTTCACGAAAAATGTATTTATTTATTTATTTTATTAAAAACATTACATTGAATAAAAAATCACAAATTATCATGAAACCTATAAATAAAACTAGAATTAAGTTGTTTTACCCAGTTTTATATGCAAATGATCTGTAAGTATCAAAATAGATTTATATCCAGCTTATGTGAATGTTATCCCCAATATACATACATACATACATGCTCTCGCCTGTATTCCCCGAAGGGGTAGACAGAGGTGTTGTAATTTTCAACACCCACATTTCACCGAATATGATTAAATGCCAACGTGACAGAGGGTGAGTCCATCGCCGCCTCAGGCACTATACACACGTCTTTGAATTACTTTCCAGACGTATACAGGTTTCCTCACGATGTTTTCCTTCACCGTAACGCATGTGGTGTGAAATCACTGCACATAAGCTTTTAGCAAAACTCATAGGTACTTGCCCCGCTGGGATTCGAACTTGCGTAGCAGGCGACTGCTCTAACCGCGAGGCAACCACGGCTCTTTCCCCCTTTTATGTATCTCCAATATCCAATGAGTTTTTCTAAAAATGTATGTGCAGTGGTCACACCACGTTTTTTTACTGTGAAGTCTATGTATAAGAAGTAATTCAAAGACGTATGTATAGTGCCTGAGACGGCGATGGACTCACCATCAGTCACGTTGGTACTTAATCATCTTCGGTGACAAAAGTGGGTTTTGTCATTACAAGACCTTTGCCAACCTCTTCGGGGAATACAGGCGTGAATATACGTAATCCCCAAGCTTTTAACATGCGCTATAGCACAGCAAAGTTCTAATGTGTAGAATATGTACGAATAGGCTACACGTAGCTGCGAGCTTAATTCGTCTGCCTGTGTTTAGATTGCCGCTGCAACAAATGCAGGTGCAAAAATGTTGACCCTCTCCCATGCTACGCGAAGCTATGTAGTTTTGTATCTCTTGTATAGCTTGCGTTTAAAGTAACTACGACTGTGTTAAGTCCGTATGCAAGACAAATATTTTGCCAACGCCTTGATTAGCTTATTGATAACCTCGGCTATATCAAATCCAATAAACCTATAATAAGTCTAATAACTAACAAATTGCGTATACCCAAAACTTTAAGCCAGGTTATGAATTTATTTTTGAAGAAATCATTTCTTTCGATACGCTCATCATAGTTATTGCTTATTGATAAACCTAAAGTACAGTTGAAGAAATGTGGTAAAGTTTCATTACAGAACAATGACTTGGCTGATATTATAAGCTAGTTATTATACAGAGTCGTGGTGGCCTTAGGGTTAAAGCGGTCGTCAGCTACGCAAGCGACGCAAGTTCGAATCCCAGCGGGGCCTGTACCAATGATTTTTTGTAGAAAAAGCTAGTGTGCAGTGTTTTCACACCACCAGTGAGGAAACCTACATATGTCTTTGAAGTAATTCAAAAACGTATGTATAGTGCCTGAGACGGCGATAGACTCACCATCTGTCACGATGGCACTTAATCATCTTCGGTGAAAAGTGAGTGTTGTTATTACAACACCTCTACCTACCCCTTCGGGGAATGCAGGCGTGAGCATATGTTATCATACAGATTAAAGTATTTACGGGTCTGCTTTCTGTTCAGCATAGCTATTATATAGCAATGGATTCGCGGCTTTATACTTGGTAATGTTTTAATGGCGCATGTCTGTGGTCCTCGTCGTTATGAATTTCATATCAGCTTTGGCATTGCCGTAAACTTTTTTATGAATATTTCATCTTTTACAGCCATAATAGCTTTTAGAGTACGTATTTGAGCTAAATATTATCACACTTCCACATGTCTTATCTAAAACTACGCCAAGAGTTTTGGTCTAGTTTTGTGTTTGAACTTCGTAGATATTGTGTCACCTTAATTAAAAGTTTTAGGAAATCTCCAACAGGGACAAACTGTATCATACAATACAATGCAACTTTAAAGTATGCAGAGAACGGATTGTTTGAGATTTATCCCAAAAGGATGGAAATGGGATTATATGAAAAAATACCTAAGTAATCTTTATATATAAAAATGAGTCCCCATTTCCCTTGGTCACGGCATCACGCGTGAACGGCTGGACCGATTCTACCGGGACTTTTACTGGCAGATAGCTAAAGTTTCAAGGAGTGATTTAGGCTAATTTTATTAAAAAAAACAGCATGTAACTAAATCTGCGTGGGTGAAACCGCGGGGCACAGCTAGTAGAAGATCGAAATGAGGCTAACATGAAGTGGGAATGCAAGCCACGCATTTGCATGTCAACCGACAATCTCATAATCTCACCTCATGACGTGTAAAATTTTCTTGTGTGCCATGCATAAAAACACTATATCTTGAAATATCATAGATATTGGTACCTATTTCACATTTTAAAATTATTTTGAGTACGTACTTAGTTACTTCAATGGATCCGTGTAGTACAATCTAGTGACTGACATTATTAAAACTGAACCCCAATCTCGCCTGCAATTTCAAGTATCCCTTCTAAAAGCATTCATACAGCTAAAAGCCCTGCACTGTACCTTACAAATTAAAATAATAATTACTTACGGTTACTACATTTACGCCAACATTAGGGTAGAACCCTAAATATTTTGACGCAAGTCAGTTATTCGTGCAAATTCACAGTGAAAACACACTCGACGTGTGAACAAATAGCTGGCATACTTCAAATGGGGTGCATGACGGACCTTCGATTACGTCCACTGTTTCACACGAATATTCAGAGCTAGCTGATGCTATAAGCAATCTGTCAGTGAAAGTCTCGTTGATACCGTTTTTAGTGAAAAGCTGTTAATTTGGAATTAAAAACAGACAATTTTATTGTTTAAAAGGGTTTTGGGTAGTGGGCGCAGTGTTTAATGTTTTGTGGCGAATCATTCCACATGCAGCAGGCAGTTCTTAAGGCTTATAAAATGTTGAACACTTAAAGTTTTACAAAGTTGACATCCGTTAGGCGTACTCGTATCGGTAAGTGTTTGCGTGCGTAACGAGTGCCGAATACGGACATTTCTGGTTCCCAACAAATGTTTTCATAATGTAGGTACTATACATTTCATTTTGAATCATAATTATATCAAGTTCTGTTTCGTGGAAATGTTTTTGTACAATACATTTTATTATTTATTTAGTATCCCCAACTTCAAACACAAAATCACATGCATTTGAAGCAACTCAAATATCTACACAAAATTAAGCCAAGGGGCAAAAACGATTGTTTCAAAGGGACAACACTCAAAGTCCTCCACCGGATTGCATGCAAATTGATACCACTTCACCATTGCCGAAGTGGAGGGTAGCAGTGGGTAGCAAGTGGTTTATTAAATAAACATACTTACTTATTATAAGTGTAGAATTAAATGTAAATAATAATAATTTTTGTTGTATATTGAATTTTGGAAGCAAAGAGTTTATTGTGGATGCATAATCTTAATTTCCAAACGATGCTACCAATGTTTTTTTGCAAAAATAATTCATAGTCTCCTGCCCTTATTCTATGGCATTAGTGGACGGCGCAATTTGTTCTTCTCTTCAATTTCTCACTATCTGCCGTCATATCTGTATTCACTCCCATTCTAGCTAAATCACCTTTAACACAATCCTTCCATCTTTCCTTCTCCCTGCCTTCTTCTCCCCTTGTAACCGGATTAATAAACTAAACTTTTTTGGCAATATTTTGCAAAGAAAGTTCTGTTTAAATTATTAAATTAAAAAGTCACATATCCCGGCAAGGTTGAATGAGTGAATGTAAGCGGCTGTAGGTGCAACAAGAAGGGAAATAATCATCAATCACCTGCCTTTTTTGGTAGTAAGTATATTTGGGGCAAATTAATAAAGCTAAAACTACTTACCTATTGTAATGCTACCTTAATGTACGCCTTTCGTTAAATATAAACTCCGTGACCTTTAAAAAGAACTTGATTGTTCTTAAACTTTGTACTTAGGCCCAAATTAGCTGAGTTAGATGTTAAAGAAAGTTCCTGCACAAAACTGCTTAATCAGCAAAGTGGCAAAGATTTAATTATACATGAACTTCGAAGCCGCCCGTCTTGGGAGTATCGATGGGTAGACAGAAAATGCAGCCAAATAACCTGTAATATTGTGTCAGTAGAGATCCCCTAGTGAAGAAGTTCGCCAGTGTTCTGGTGGGTGGAAGGGCAAAAATAGGAGAAGACTCGCTTAACTCTTCTGAGATACTTTCTTCCTACATCATGGTTGCACAAGATCCAATACATGTTTATTTTTTAAATCCGTACTTATACTTATTACATGTCTATCTATACCTACTAAACTTATAAAACTTAAGAATTTGTTTGATTGCTTGGTTGAACATGCTAATCTCAGGAACTACTTGGGCCAATTATGATCATTTAAGCAGCGCGAATTAAGAACTTCTTATCTTGGAATACGAAACGTCAAAGCTCAGAAGTTCTTACGCTCTGCTTAAACTGATGATGGTAGACCTCAAGTCCATATTATTATTATTACAGCCCATTTATCGAGAAGGTAGGTAGGTAAGACCAATCGCAGTTTAAATTAGTGTGAGCCCAAAGTACTAATCCACGCATACGAAGTCGGGGGCAGAAGCTAGTATACATAAAATAAATATACCACAGGTGAACAGAGAATAGAAATGAAATGTAATTTTTAACGTCAACTCTAATTAAATACTTGTATGCTTAGAAAAGGAAGGTTCGAAGGAATAATGCAGGAAAAGGAAACAGTCTATAAAATTCTAAGCTCATATACCGTGAAGCCTCATTTTATGCTTGAAATAGCTTAGCTAACAGTCTCTATTAGTATTAAACTGTCTCGCCTAATTGAGTGCCGCATACACGGCGGCCCAGGCTATTTTCACATAATGAAATAGCCACTTGAGGCCAATGTGGCAATTTTAGTCCCGGCTTATTAAAGCATAATGTGATGGAATTTCCCTGTCACTCTACCATTAGGCGCAAAACCTGTGAAATGTCAGTGTTGAAGTAAATTAACTGTGTATTAACCTACGTACATGTTTTTTATTGGTATATTTATTGTGTGTCACACACAAAGCATTGGAAAATGCGTATACGCAAAAATGGGCTGAATGACAGATATTTGAGTGAGTAAAACGAGAATATGTAAGTAGTTTAGTCTTACATTGTCGATACATTCCAGAGTGAAGACTTGATTAAAAAATAAGTCGCATGTATTGTCAATTATAAATTCTACGCTAAACTGTTATAGTTTTCTAGGGCACTGTTAGTATTAACACAAGTACGTCTAGGTCCCTTAAAAGTTTGCTTAAAGAAGTAAATATACCTACAAGCAGTTACATAAAGTGGGGCAATGTAATTTATGACTTAATTACGATCAAACAGTATTTGTATTTATGATAATTAAAAACGGCCTTGCATTTTACCTTTCTCATAAGTTTTTATATATATATTATTTGATATTTGAGCTTAATATTTTCCAAATATCCGAATATCCGTTGTATAAATATCTTTATACGTAAATGCGTTGACGTTATTCTCAAAAAAAAAATTATTGATTGGCAGGATGAATTAATACAACAATTTTGACTTTTTGTCTGTCTGAAATGAAATTTTATTTGTCTGATGGAATTATACGTATTCGATGAAACCGCATAGAACTGGTATAAAATAAATAGGTTATTTTGCTTTCAGTTCAAAGTGTGCGCATTCTTTTCATGAACGAAGTAATGAATTTCTCTGCCGTTTTTTCAAAAGAACCCCCACTAATATTTATTATGTTGAATCAACAGAACGTGTAATCATCTTATTACTTAATTCCTCTTTATATTTGGTAACGTGTACATGAGTAAGCATAAAGCATTAGGTAGGTACTTTGATGTTAAATAATATTGTATGGTTTTCATTCCTAAGAGTAGGTACTTTTTTATTGTACTTCATCTTCTTTTGTTACTTAAATTATGTTTAAGTATTACTTTTTATGTCTATATATCATTCTGTTTCTGAATGTGGATTGTCTGAAAGATATTATGGCTAGAATGGGAGTGAATACAGATATGGCGGCTGATGGTATAAAGACAGGATATTATGATCCTATGAAACTAAATATCGGTATTGTAGCGGCGCTATAATATACACGAGCACCAAAATCGTCCACTAAGAGCTTTCGATCACATTGCTTCATAATGTATACACAAGTTCCCAACTAGAACAGTTGGAGCCGCGGTTCTCCAAGCATGGTACCCGCCTAGCTGGAAGAACCCTTTTCCGAGGATGTTCATGATTACTCGCTCTCCCCATAGTATAAATCTTTATACCAAATTTGATCAACAAAAAAATACTCACTAGATTTCGCATTTATTATTTTACTTGCCCTTAATTCAGGATTATGTTCGTGTTAATTTACATAATCCTGATGAGCTCGTGGCACAGTTGCTATTGCGCATATCATTCGATCAGCGAAGTTAAGCAACCATACGCCTAGCCAGTAGTTGGATGGGTGACCGCCCGAGTTCCCTCCGTGCCTCGGAGAGCACGTTAAGCTGTCGGTCCCGGTTGCCAATTTAACATCTTTGGCAATCGTTACAGGTCAGTCGGAGGCCTAAAAATAATCTGACAACTGGTTTAACCCAGATCACAGATTTTCCTCCTAAATGTGGTTGCGAAGGTCAGATGGCAGTCGCTTCGTATAAAAATCAGGTGATCAGCCACATCGGGTTGAATCAAGTGCCGACCCCAACAATGTATGGGATAAGGCCAGGGAGATGATGATATGTTCGTGTTAATTTATGCAAGATAAAAGGTTCTATCGATTCAGCGGTTTTGCTTGAGACGAACACCAATATATAAGCATACAAACTTGTACGTCTATAACATAAATAGCGGTATAATTATGCTAGTGTATTTATAACAACTTATTACGTTATTATTATTGTGTGAAAAATAAAAACAAAGTTGCCCAGTTCAATTTAAATAAATAATCAAGTATGCAAGTGAGCAATAAAACATACAAAACCGCTTACAAAATGGCGAGTAGCATGTGAAAATTTTATTTGACCGAGCTGGTAAAGTGTTCAACAATGTGGTTTTATTTACAATATGCACTTGACACGGCTTATCTGACAAGCATGTATATTTTATTTGGCGAGTTAATCGACTGAAGTTGATCGGTTGTATTTCTTCAGTTGTTGTTATTGTCATGATATTTCAAGGCAGTGTGAAGGACAGATGTATTTTTGTGCGGTCTATGAATGCAACCAAGTGTCACTCACACGTTGCCTGCCTTATAAAGAATCAAATTGCGGTCATAATAATGACAACTATTTCTAATCCAATCCTACTCTTCCCCTACATGTATTACGAACTTCTTAGCTTTGACGGTGATAGTAGGCCCTCTGGTACAATCTAAGGTATAGGTGAATATTTGTTGCGATCTTCTGAGGGCCTAGTGCGAGTTTTTCACTGCCGCCGTCGCAAGTCCCCGCGTCGACGTAAACACAGATTTGTATGGGATCGGAACAGCGCCTCTGTCGGCCTAAAGATGACACTGTTTTGATCCCATACAAATCTGCGTTAACGTTAAAGCGGTGACTTGTGACGGCGGCAGTCCGAATTCCGTACGAGCGGTCCCGATATGCCCTTCCTGTCTAATATGCCGCGTATAATACATATTACTATCATTCACTTAATAGAGATTTTTATTGAATTGATATGTACATAATAAATAATGCTGCAAGTGTCCATAGCCCGTGGTACTATCAGATTATATTCAGTTTATAATATACGAGAAAATTATTTTTTGAAAATTTTCACCCTCCTTATATTTTTCTATCCAACATATTCATTTTCAAATAAATTTTAAGTTTGTTACAGGAGTAACGTACATAAAATAGCACGTACACGGATTTCCGAATCTTAATTTTATCCTACCAGTTTGGAGTAGATAAATTTCATAAATATAATTTTACATAGAATATACAGATGCCCTTAAAGGATTACAAAATTAATCCACCTCAACAATTAAGACTCCCTCCCGAGAGAGTAAGAGTCATCAAATTAATTAATACTGTAATCCTGATAGCGTGAAAAATCTTAACTGTATACCTACCTACCCCACAATTTACTAAGTAGGAAAATTAATCATAGAATTAAAATGTACAGATCCCTCTACGTGATAATCAATCATTGGTCGTAACATAGTGATCTCAAACCAAGTAAACATTTTGTAAAAAAAATACCAGTAGCAGCCTATAGTCTGGAAGAGAGTACGGTTAGTGGCAATAGGCTCTTCACCCATTGTTTAACGTAGTTTATTCGTAAGTAGTTAGCCATCTTTTCACAAGATGGCATTGTATTGTTTTACATCTCGATGTTAAGATTTTCCTTTATGTACGTATATATTTCAGTGTCAAATGTCAGTAGTGTAGTCAAATAAAGTGGTCCTCAAGTGAACTGACCTATATAGTGTTCCAACCAATAAACCAGGACTAACCAAGGTCTGCTCCGACTGATCCTGGCTCCCAGGCCTAATTTGTGTCATACACCCATAATTTGGGACTTTGAACATAACTGGCGAGGGTGTTACTATAAGTAAACCACTGCCTACCCCTTCTCATGTATGCCTCGTTTCCTCCACAAAAATCCCGCGTCAAGCCTGCCGAGTCATCAGAAAACTCATAAATTCCATTGTTTAAATGAAAAACACAAACTGTGTGCTGTACAAGCAATAAAGTCATTAAGTCTACAGTGCCTACGCGACGAAAAAAACATTTACTACCCAGTTGAAGTTTGTAAAAGCCGGCCAAAAACATTAGCGGAATATATTGTCGAGAACAGTGTTGGTAAGCAAATATTGCTTTGTTGTGTAGAGTTAAATTGTATCTCATTGTCGGCGGACGTTTAATAGAGATTGTAAATCTTTCTCAGTGACCCAGTGTTGTGACTAGATGAACGGCAAGTGGATTGTGCAACGCTCTGCCAAATTTGTGGACCATAGAAAAGCAATGTTTTGAAATTACATTATACTGGACTACAATTATACAAATCTAGAGCTTTTAAATTAGGGCAATGGAAATATAATCTGAAAAATTAAGGCAATATAAGCGGCTATACATCGCGTACAAAAAATCACATGTAGCCGCTGACCATGACAAATAAAAAAAACACAACTATTCAATGCGGTTTTCTCGCTCAAAGAATCAGCATTGCTATTCAACGTGGCAATGCTGCCAGCCTTCTTGGCACGATCCCGAACGACACCGATTTGGAACAAGTTTTCCACTTGTGATTAGTTTTAAGTACTGCTCCTTGTATATATATATCATTAAATTTACATTCAATAAATATGATTTTCATGATTCAATAAGTACAGATGGTTTCATTATCATGTTATTTATAATCTCAAAGTATATAAAATGAAAGGAAGATTATATTCTTTCAATGTGGCCTCAGAAGCGTTTGTAACCGTTCACAAATTAAGATCCCACCACATTATTACAACAAAGATTTTCATTAAATGCCTTATAACACGCGCCGCTGAATGAAACTTGATAAATTTCTCTTATAATGGAAAACGTAATAAGAAATCGTAATTTATTTCTTATTGAAATGAGAATAACAGACGCCGAGCCACGCCAAGACGTACCGAAATTGTTCTCTACCGGAGAAGCGCTCCGGAATCATGATATTAACATTATAATCAAATTTGGGGCTAGAGCCGCCGTGGAACTCATTAACAAACTTCCTGCATTATTGCATTTCACATTAGATCTGTGGAACATCTAATTTTAAGCCAAAATGCATTTTATATTGCACAAACGTCAGCCGAGCAGATTAAATTCTCTTGGGGTTGCTTAATAAGATTTTGTACATCATATTACTGTCACGGGAAATTGAATGAAGACCGCATTGAAAATTAATGTTACACTTTTCAATTAATATTTTTATTTAAATTGATGGATTATTTTTGGTTCACAAAATGTACTCTCCGAACTTATGATAAAAGTTTCTAGTTAGTTTTATTAATTTTTTTGCAAATGATATTTATTGTAAATCCACATACATCCACCAAGTCTAATATCATACCCCTGCGTAGTTTCATGAATATCCAATATATTTTCCTTCAGCCAACAGCAATAGACCACTTCGGTCGGGCGGGTTGTATATATTTTTATAAATTACATTATTCTTATAATGTTATCTACAAATAAGTTACTTTATTAATCCTTAGATTGTGACCAATTTATTTCTCCCATAAACCAATTCATTACTATGAAACATGTATAGATATTCAATCAGAGTCCAAGAATAATTCAATATTTTCTCTACGATTAATCAAATAAAATCCCTATATCTATAATAGTCAATTTAGCTTAGCAAAAAAACACCTCTAAAATATCCAATACATATTTTATTACGGGTCTTATGTACACAGACTAATAACATCAGTTGTGTTAGCGGTCTGTCATAATCTGTATCAATTACTGGGTTTAAGCGTGAGGTTTTAATTAAATCTAATTTTGGAACAGAATGTTTCAAATACGAGTAAATGGCACTAAAATAGACAATAATAATCCCACCGTGCAGTGTTTATTTTATTACATCTCGCTTTGCCTTATTTTTATGAAATCTGCTGAACGCTTAGTTACTTAAAACTTTTCATATTCATTTGAATCATGTTTTATGTAATGTATTCGTGTTAATGAATATAATTAAGAAAGTGGTTCAATGATTTTGCACTGTATATGTGGTGTTTATTATTGCGTTTATTTGTTTATAATGGATGTTGGATGTGAGTGATTTCTATATTTGGAACAAAATATAAGAGTTTTTTTGGGAACAAACTATTCAAATACCTGGGGGTCTCATCACTTTAGCCAGGGTGTATTAAGAATAGAAGCTCTATAGTTGCTTTTTAACCCGTGTTGTGTTTCTTTTTGTACTGTAAAATTAAACGTTAAAGCTATAAAACTCTTAATAGGCGCTGCTTACACGATTATATTAGAGCCCCTGTTGGTAACTTATGAATATCACCGTATAAATTAGGGCTTGGACATTACAACTTGCACATAATATATATAGTATTTGCATTTGTATTATTTGTTCATGTGTTTGTATAGATGGCTAAAATTAACTAAGTTTGTTTAACATTGTGTAGTTAGCTAATGACATTATGGTTGCATTGCAACTGATTGACTGATTAACATAACCCAACAAATATTAGACTGTGGTTGTGATTGAACTGCATAGTTCTATAATTGAGACTTTGTATGATATCCTGAACTAGGTAGATTCTTAGCAAAAGTTCCAAATCTTAACAAAAAAAAATTAAGAAAAAAATTGGTTAACTGTTCTTTTCAGCAAGCCCTTTCGTTTGATACCGTACTGTGGTAATGCAGAAAAAAATAACTAGTCCGCCATCTTGGATGATCCGCCATATTGGAATTAGAATGACGTCACATAGCTAGCAAATGTCAGCTCAATTGGCAAAAGATAACTTATTTAAAATTAAATTGCAATATTCCACATAGACAAATATTGAAAAGATACTGAGTGAGAGAAAATCGTTTGCAAGAAAAAACAAAAAACTATTTTATTTGCGTGTGCCAATCAATAAGACGATAAAATCGTCACTATGACGTCTAACAAGGAGGTAAAATAATACACCCTACATTGTCTAAGATTTAAAAGGATTAATAAGAAATCGCATGTTTAAATCAAATTACGATCGTTGTTAGTTAATACGAAAGTAGTTTGAAATGCCATAATTTCAAATAAATTATCATAAAAAAAGTATCTCCCCTGAAAATGTAATGTTAATTTTTACATACCACCCTATTGCCACGTCAGAGGGTGCTGGTATTAGTATTCTGATGGTGGTGAAAGATAAATGTATCTGTGTGTGTGGTATTTAATTTATGACATCAATTAATCTCCAATATTATGAAGATATATACCGTTATTGTAAATATGATCGACAAGGATCGATAAATTGGGGAAGTAACATTTTAAGTCATGCATGCACAGTTACCTGAGCATATTATATTTTTTATAATTTGGTAATATCTAAAATAATTGACTTTTCAATACAAACACGCCGTTAATAATGTAACTCTTTTCACCGAAGGCGGTAATCGAACCCGCGGGAAATAATCTGACGCTAGTGCCAGACCAACCTTTATATTATGTATTCTTAGAAATAATGTTGTCGCAAAATTAATTCACCATCAAATTAAGTCAACACGGATGAAACCGCGAGGTACAGCTGGTAACAAATATTACCTAAAACAGAACGACGGAACGACAAAATTACTTGAAAAAAAAATTCATTTATGTACCGTTTTTACTTATCACATGAATTTTGTGAATAGCATGGAATTACAAATTTAATTAACTTGTACGTATATATTATCTGCGGATAAGTAGATGGGATTATTGTGCCTATATAGAAAAGATCTTACTACAGCATATCGTCTCCCCTTGTCTCTCTCCCTCTCATGGAGCACTGGCGACTTTGCTCACCGCAACAATACTATTCTGAGGTAGCATTATTTGGCTACGATATTCTGCTATAGAGGTACAATCCCTAGTCGGACAGCTCCAATATCCTGGGAGATACCGTTAGCCTTCGCTCTATTGAATTTTGAATTTTAACTAACTACCCGTCACAAGCGACACTTGTTCACAAATATGATGTGAAAGGCAACTATCGCAATATTTGACGGGATTAAGCGAACTTATCATCATTTCATTCCTCGCTTTTATAAATTCATTTATGTATATAGATAAGTATAGTAAAATGTATGGTTAATATTATACTGAGGCAGCTGTGTTTCTATCAGTCCGTAATAAAGCACCCTTGCATAACAGTGACGTCATTAGGGGAGTACCACTCGTAAACCACTAGTAATGGATTTTATCTCTGAATATAAAATTTATTTACACGTCTAGTTTATCAGTTTGAAACTCGCTCCGTAATGAGCTTTAGTTATGATTGTTTGAAATACTAATTAACTATTTTATTTGCTGACTATGTGAATGGAGGCTTATCACAATATTACATGATTTAATTTAGTAGTTTTTGTGTAGTGTTGTTTATGTGGTTGTTGTCAGACGATTTTACCCCAAAACAAGATAATGATATCGGAATGCTACCCTAAAAAAATATAGTCCGTATTATTTTAATTAAGACGGGTAGTGGTTCGATTGCAGAATAGTATCAAAATTCTGAGCCCCAAGTCATAATCTATATGACACCTTCAAACGTTAGCGCTTGACTTTGCGTTTTAGCGTGGCTCGAAATTTGTTGATCCTTTTTGGAGGTGGGTTATGGTTGAATGCCAAAGATGACAGATCAACTCATTTGAGTGTGTTACAATTACATTCCGAAAATCGACATTTCCTTGTGCGTTTAATACCAGTCGCGTATTTAAACACTTACTTTAGTCAACGTTCAACCAAAATTTTTCCGTCCGTTTGTGCCGGTTGCCAATTTAACATCTGTGGCAACCGTTACAGGTCAGTCGTAGGCCTAAGAAAGTCTGACAACTGGTTTTACCCAGATTAACGTTTTTTGTCTTAAAAGGCGTTTCAAAGGTCAGATAGTAGGTAATCGATTCGTATAAAAATCAGGTGATCAGCCACATCATTGAATCAAGTGCCGACCCCATCAATGGCCCATACATTGTTGGAGCATAAGGCCAGAGAAATGATGATGATGGTGAACCAACCACGGTTTTTCTGACAATAGCATGTAGCTATATCCAACAGCGAGCGCTCGACAGTGTACATTGTTGCTTTACAACTTCGGATTTAATTAACAAGAACGTAACGAAACTTGGGCGTCCCAATTCCCACATACAATCCCGCAGAATACGCTCTCTGATCTTCCGATCTGCGGTCATATAATACGGGAGTGTATGGTCCTCTTTACAGGGACGGTTTTGGGATGGAGAAAAAACGTACCAGCCCTTTAGACTTTTTGTCAAGACATTATTCGTGGTTTCACCCGCTTAGACTTAATTTCATTGCGGAAACTTAATTAAAAAAAATAGTAGCCCAATGTAATTTTTTATAACATTAGATATATGCCAGTGTAAATCCCGTATAGACAGACAGACAGACAAAAAAGTAAATTGTAAGTACCGTTGGTATATATTCGGATTTACAAACAGACACTTTTTTATTTATTTATATGTACCTATGCATATTTTGTCATGGTGAAGTTGCAAAGTTGTTTTGCTTTCGTTATAAATAATGTAGTGGAAAGGTACCTACATAGTATTCTCAATTGATATTTCAAAACAAGCAATGTAATATAACTTTTCACTGATATACCTAGCTTTATTATTTCAGTATTTTAGTAAAACAAAAATATGTAGCCCGTACGAGAACGAGCTAAAAGCCAAACCGTTGAATAATTAATAACTTAAATTAAAATATGGACTTTGCTTAAAAATACTGAAAAAATAAAACGATAATTTCATAAGCAACCTTTCATTATGCATGTAACCCTTTCTGAAATGAATTAACGTACACATTAAGTGAGTGCTAATATTTTAATTTACTTAACTGATTATAATATTGTTTTGTTGTTGTAAGTACAAAGATAACTCGGTGATTAAGGAGAGGTTTAAACGGAGAGAGTTTTAACTTTCTTTTACCGGGCATTAACTACCACGAGAGTTGTAAAAACAAAAGAGCGCGTCGCATAAGTAATTTCGCTCCAGATGAACAGTCCGAAATCGTCCCTGTATCCCTGAACACTGGGGGTATTGCAGACTGCATTCTACCATCGTCCCTTTGGTGCCATAACGAGTACTGTCGTGAAATAAATCTTCCCACCCCTGTAACAGTCCCGTTTCAGCCGCCTTTCAGAACACGGATAAAAGGTCTTTATTTTTTCTCGTTGAAGACCTTTTATGTGCCTTGTTTTGATTGGTTAGATTTTATTGTGTGTTTATTATTGCTCTGACGTGTCAATGTTTTCATTTCATTTAACGTTCTTTTGATAATATTTTTTATGGAAATTAAAGCCGATCCACGTGTACAAAGGGGTTTGTAATTAAATTTGCTTTGACACGTTTCGACACAATTTGTAGAGTGTTGATTATGTTTGGATATAATAATAAGTTTATACGAGGCTGAAATAGTATGCCATTTTTTTATATTTTACCTACTTCAATTTTATTTCACACAAGCAAGTTTTCGGAAAATTTACAAAAAGATACGTTAATCGTTCAGGACGAATTGCCGCTGATAGATAAATAGGAGTCAGTAGTAAGTACGATACCCTTACAAGTTATGAGCGAGTACCTTGAATGCACAGCAGACATTTTGTGAACCTTTTCTCTATCTGTACATTACGTATTTTACATAGACAATTAAGAATCGAGGAGACATTAATTATGATTGTTGGAAGTGGTGTGATGGTGGCTGTGGCAGAGGAAGCCAGAATAAAAACTGAGCTCTCTCAGTCTTAAAATATATCCGTAAAATACCTGCCAATTTCAATTAGCTTGGGTCACCAATGCGCCAGTGCGGGGATAGCTTAAATGGACTGACACCATTGATTATTGAAAGGAGTATTTATATACACGCAGACGTGACAGCGAGTCTGAAACCATTTCGAATGATTCTGAGGCAGACAAATAAATTAAAGTCAACGGATGCACGTTGAATGAATGTTTGAAAAAATTGGACGCTCCCGGAAAAGGTGCCCGGAATTCATGCAACTGTTTCAGTCCCTTACAGTGACCATTAAAACTGTCCGTCCGTCCATTTGCAGATTTTAAATGGACGATCGGACGGTCACAATTAAAAAAAATATATGCATCACCCTCGATTTTCCTGCCCACACGGTTACGATCGTGTATGTTGTGCTGTGTTTTTCGTTGTTTAAAAAGGAATTTGGTTTGTTTTGTTAACCTTGTTCTGTATTAAGTATTTCCACATGTCTCCCCCCGGCCTTATCCCGTGTATTTGGGGTCGGCACTTGATTCAACCCGATGTGGCTGATCACCTGATTTTATACGAAGCGACTGCCACCTGACCTTTGTAACCCCTTTTTCGAGGAAAATCGGCATTCTGGGTTAAACCAGTTCTCAGACTTTCTTTAGGCCTCTGACTGACCTGTAACGATTGCCAAGGATGTTAAATTGGCAACCGGGACCGACGGCTTAACGTGCTCTCCGAGGCACGGAGGGAACTCGGGCGGTCACCCATCCAACTACTGGCTGCTTTACTTCGCTAATCGAATCATATGCGCAATATGAACTGTGCCACGAGCTCCTCGTATTTCCACATGTAAAGTGGTTTAATTGAATGAGATTTTATTTCATTGATCATTTAAGATATGTCTTGTCTCTTTTCCTGAACATAGTTCAATGTCTCGCATGTTTCCTCGAACAGGTAGGTAGAGGTGTTAGTCAGGAGTTACAATATCCACTTTTCACCAAATGTTACATCCCTACACGATATATAGATTGTGAGTCTGTTGCCGTCTCAGGTACGAAATGAGACAAATTTATGAACTTACATTTTCCCTCATGATGTGACATCACTGCAAATAAGCTTAACGGTAAGAAGACTTATCGGTAAACACTTTTGGTCAACCCCAAAAGTGTTTACCGATAAGTCTTGCGTTAAATTTTCTTACTAGTAAATTGTTCTTTACATATTTTTTGTTATTATTCGGGAACCCTCGGAATTGCAGTCCTTTGCATTTTTCCTATGCGATTAACATCCCCCATCCGTTGACTTACAGCCATCAGGGGAGCCGTGTTCCCTACAATAGACATTAGTGGTCTGATAAAAAACATTATTTAAGATATTTTATCTTGTCAAAGGCCCAGATCCGATGGGGAAGACAATCACTTTTGCGGTGAAATTTTAGGATACTTGTTTTATTAATCTGAATCATAATTTTAGTATAAACGGTAAGTACTTACCATGCATGTAGAAAAAGGAGAAAAGAAGTGACTTAGGCCCGTACGTACTCTACCCGACCTATTAAGTAGTAGTAAACAGTAGTTAAGCCCTACGTACGATTTTTGCGAGTACCTCAGCCTTAGTACGCGTCTCGTACCTGTAATATGAGTTTTCGTAAGCAATAAGAACTTATTCAAAGCGTCATTGCACAATATTTTGTGTGAGAAAATGTACTGCTTCTGTAGCGGTCACATAAATAATTTAAATTTGGCAAATAAAATGTTGTGTTTTATTAGTCTAGGAGCACAAAGTACTGGCAGACGTGTAATAAAGGTATGTGAATAGTCTTTATTTTGTTACTAAATACATCAATTTATTTCGGCGTCTACAACCGACCTGTAAATGTCCTTTTATTAAAAAGTATTGCACAATCTTAGTTCTTTCAAACATTTTTTTAACGTACTTAAATAATTAAAACTAGAATATTAACTTCGAAATATGTACTGTCCTTTAAATCTCGACAAGCGGTATTGTTACTAACAACTGAATGACGAACTCAACTTCATTAAAGGACAAAGTTCGACAAAAGCCGGTCATTTTAGTTGTTTCCTCTGAGACTGAAGTGTCAAATTTATCACACCTTAATTAGTGGTTTCTATTCTAGTGGTCTAAAGGTGTAATATTGTCTTCTTATATATAAAGAGGAAGATTTGATTGTTTTTTGTTTGCATTGAATAGGCTCCGTAACTACTTGACAGATCTTGAAACTTCTTTCTGTAATGGATAGCTACGTCATCAGCAAGTAACATAGGTTATATTTTATTCCCGTAGTCTCACGGGAACGGGAGGTACGCGGGTGAAACCGCGTGACGCCCACAAGTACATGATAATTGGGAATTAAATACTCCTATTATAACTATGTCACCACTATGACGCTTCTCCGATCGTTACATAGATAGCGCTTTTTAATTCCTGAATGTCGCAAGTTTGTGAACAAACTAGACGATAATCTAAATCACGCTATGGAAGTTTTCAGTGCATTTTGAGTACATATCCAAGTTTCCAACTTGAACAGTTGGAACTGCGGTTCCCCATAGCACCCGTCTGGCTGGTAGATCTTCCCTTCGCGTTTTCACTCGCTTACCCCACTACTAGTTGAATATTTCAGTTATTTTATGTATTTTCTGTCTCATTTGTCTAGTAAACACAAAGCCTGGTTTCGATCCCCGCATCGAGCAAAGTGTTGGAAAAACCCATTTTCCATGCAATTTTTCTGCAGCAGCCTGGAGTATGGATTAGTGCACGTTAGTGGCAATAGGCTCGCCCCTTTTTACATTGGACTTAAAAATAACTGGCGATATTTTTGTGTACCACTCGATAGCACATCTCTGCCTACTCCTACGAGGAGTAGCTGGAGGCTTCCTAGTCTCGATATTGTTAACAGGAAGACCAATAGCTCCCGGACCTCAAGCTGTGAGTCAAAAGAAAAAAAAAGCTAGGGGCTATGTTACATACACACTTATAAGCACCAGGCTTTTTTTTCGTTATAAAACTACTAGTGTCTGCAGCCAGACTATATCTCATGTCCTATTTCGAACTACATAAAATTAAACTGCCATCATAGCAAACTTCATTAAGGCCAGTTCAGCTGCAGCTGTAACAATGTTACAAACAAATAATATGCGAAATAAATGTTCCATCGAATAGACAGTCAGCACATTTCATAACAAGTACGGAGTGTTATGGAATTATGACAAATGTACATTAAAATTATCACACAAAGTCTAAAATACGTCCATTTAAAGTGGGCGTAATTGCAAAATAAATGTCGTACACGCTTACTCCATTACTCGGGTAACCCGTACAATTTTACTTTTGAGCTCGGCCGTGCAATTTGAGTGCTTTGACATACATTTATCTCCATTATAGATCTCGAGGTGGGGACTCATGCGTCCCCCGTGTCCTCTCTATAATGAGGGTGTGAGGACTACCCCTTATTTATGGTCTTTTTAAAGTCTGTCGGGTTTGGTTTATATTTGGATTTTATTCCAAATACATCCATTTTTATTTCAATGAACATTGGATACGTGACCGGCAAAAAGTCATCAGTACCTATGCCAAGAACATTAAAACGTTGACGGATTTCATCGGGTATTGGTGTGACTGAAATGAGTTGGTGCTTTTCGGTAGTGATTCCATTTGCAAGATGGTGGATAAACACATTCCCAGCCATACCACTACGCAACGAAATTCGTCAACGTTGAAACGTATCGAAATCCATACTTGGTACACAGTACTATGTTTATTTTATATTTTAAGTGAAGTAAGAGATGACGGGCTCTCCCGTCCGATATTTGGAGCTGCCCTAGAGACTGTATATCTTTACAGAAGACTGTAGGTAGCCAAATAGCTACCAGAGCAGTAGCGAGTAAGGTTGGCAGTGGCGTCTCTCCATGGGCAACATTTTTAACAAACTAGGCACCCTTTGATACTGAACACGTTCATATGCTATGTTATAATAAGAATGGGGAAATAAATTGTATTTGGGAATTATTTATATATTTAAAAATAACCATAAAATCTTTATATTCTTGTAACTCTTTCTTTGTTGAAACTAACCCATTACAATTTGAGACATTTGTAGAAAGTACACACATGTAAAGAGTATACTCTGTAAATAAATAAAAATGAATAACTATGGCTCAATCCCAAAGACTGGAATGGCGCTGTGTGGTAATGTTCGAACATTATTTATTTATTTATTTTATGATAAGAACTTTGCCTATCGCATGGCCTTTACAAAAGCATAGCTCGCGAAAAGTGCGTATAGGCGTGAGCATAATATGTGGGTAATTTATATAATAAAATAAAAAAATATTATCAGACCCTTTACCTACCTCTCTGGAGCTGACGATCACTGCATACATGTTGTTTCTAAGGAAATAAAGAAAAACTCATAAATAAAATCCAGTAAACCAATTAGTTACTCGATTCGTAATTAATTGCACATTTCATCGTATATTGAAATGACACCTGTCGATGTGGGGGACAAAATGACTTCATTATAATCAGCATGTTACGCGATTGACTGAAATTCATTAACGTCCAAACATTTATTACATTTTAGATAAAACGTTAAATTGTGAATAAATTAACTACCCATAGTCGTTGCTGTGATTGGATTCAAACAATAAGTACAGCTTTGAAAAATACTGACAGCACTAAAGTCAGTATTTTTTAATAATACCCTATGAAAATGAAAATGAAAATGATTTATTCAGTTTAGGCCCTGGTAAAGCACTTATGAATGTCGAGGAATTTTCAACCTGTTCGGAAACTAGCCTTCTGAGAAGAACCGGCAAGAAACTCTTGAGTCTCGAAAAATACTTGAGTCTTTTACAATCACACCTTACTTTTTCCACCCTATCATAATAATGATTTTTTTAAATCTGTTTTTAACGAACGTAATAATTATAAAAGAAGATACTTTACGAGGAAAATGAAATGTTGATTAATTAAATCAAAGTCTTTTCTTGTATTGTTTAATTGCTATTCCTGCATTATCTAACATTCATTGATCAAGAAAGTTTGTGGTCTTTGTTTTTTTCGTTGGTGAATTTTGTGGTTTTTATTTCGCCACATTTGGATTCATATATTTAAAAAAATCTTTAATATCACACTCTTTTGAATACATTTACCATTAGAATTTAAAGCCTTACTTACTGCTAAAGATGACGTAAATTTTTTTTTTTTTGTAGTTAGGAATGGTCAAATTTGGTGAGTTTTTTTTGAGCCGATTTCAATTGAGTTTTTAGCGACATTTCATACTAAGTTGATTTAGATTATTTAAAATTAGTGAACCCATATGATTATAATCATTTTTATGATTCATGATGGATTCAGTGATTTCACACCACGTGCTTTACGGTGAAAGAAAACATCGCGAGGAAACCTGCATATGTCTGAGAAATAATTCAAAGACGTATGTATAGTGCCTGAGACGGCGATGGACTCACCCTCTGTCACGTTGGCACTCAATAATATTCGGTGAAATGTGGGTGTTGAAAATTACAACACCTCTGCCTACCCCTTCGGGGAATACAGGCGTGAGCATTATGTATGTATGTATGTATGATTCATGATGGAAACATTAAAAAAAAATTATAATAAAGTCAGCAGTATTTTTTAATTGTTTATTTGTCGTTTGTTTTAATGCATTATATATTTAAATAAGTTTCATAACAAAAGTTTTAAAAGTAGTAAGTATGTATAAATAGCCTTATAAGTAATTATCAACTGTGGGTATTGTGGACTGAATAGGTATCGAGTATGGTTACGAAATAGGCATTTAATACAATCCAATAAGGTTTAAATTTCTATGGAAATAATTAGTGCAAGGTTATTTTTAGCTAGAAAATTTTATAATATTTTCTCTAAGTTTTAGACCTTATAATTTAAAAAATATACCAAAGTATAATCAAGTTTGTTTTCCTTGTTGCATTAAAATTATTTATTTTCATATAATGTGTACATTTAGAACATAATATATTTTAATGTGATTTAAATTATCATATTTCGTATAAAGATAAAAGCTCTTGAATATTAAGTCTGATATTTATTTGCTTTACATTATAAGGTCTAAAACATAAATATTTTCCTTTTAAATATTCGCTAAGTACAAAAATATTAATTTTAGAAATATCTATCAAACACAAAATTGTTGAATCAACTGTATTGCCAATTATTAACACACTGTACTATATTTTGTACCCCTTCGCATCAGAGCAGCTGGTTTATATGTATTTATCATTAGTTATATATGTATGGAGGTTATGATCTAAGCATGATAGACAAATGTATGAAAAATGTCTTCCCTACAACTTATACTTTATTGTAACTATAACAAGTTTCCAAACAAAATCAACGACATATTATAATAATAATTACATTGAAATTATTATTCTATATTGCTTATATTTGTACAAAGTTTTCATCAAGTATTGATTGGTGTTTTAATTACTCTGAAAATATATAATGTTTACTTTATATAATTTAATTACACGTGAATATAATTCATTTCGTTACATACTGAACATCTTAAGTTATTTTACAATGCACTTAACAATTATAAGTACCCATACTTCTGAGGAACTAGAAATTAAAACCATACAATTAATCTATATTACCATGGGATATAGTCAAAAGAAATCCCAGTTGCGGGTATAAACACGACTAAACAAGTTAAGTACAAAATCGAGAATAACTATATTACGTCTTTATCAGCACAGTTTATTTACAAATGTATATACAAAGCTATCACATATTACTTTTAACTATCACTATATACATTATTGCAAAATTCATTGTTCATCGTCATTATGACGATAGTACACTGGGGCGTTCTTCGTATAGCGCTGCAAAGAAAATATATTTGCGATATTGTCCTTTGCGTACAACTTATGTTAGACGTACACTATGTGCGGTTTCTCTGGAGTCCTGTGATGAGGGATTGTTTCGTAGGCAAACTGCTGGTAGATATGCTCCTCACTGTCCTCTTGGTAATAAGAGTTCTTGTCCGCACTGTTCCAAGGAGGATTTAACGAGTGAAAATTGTTGGTCACAGACGAACCAATCATTAAATATCGATCCACGTCCCTCTTGTTCTCCTGCTCTCTACCCCTCGTAGAGTATCCTAACCCGTTCCCCATTTTAGAGACGTCACCATTTAACATGACACTTGTCATAACTTGTTTCGATTTATCCCCTTTGCACTTTTTCAAAGGTCTCATGAAGTATAAAACACCTCCCACAACGCTTATAATGATACTCACAGTCAGCACCACAACGGCCACAATCACCCACCCACTTGAGCACCCGAATTCAGACTCTGGGATCTGAACAAATAGAACACCTTTCAAATGTACCGGCGCGACACATTTCACCACCTCGTAGTCTATTTTGAGAATGGCACTTGCGTTCTTGAACTTTCTCATGCTGACTTCACTCTCTCGTCCAAGCTTCCACAGCCATAGCAAGGAACAGTTGCAAACGAATGGATTTCCCGAAATTTCAAGTTCTTGCAGTCTATCTATTGGGAAATGTGAAGCTTCTAAAGTCTCCAGCGCATTATTCCTCATATAGATATTTGTGAGTTTGGGGTTCCCATGGAACAGTCTTGGAGGAATTTCTCCAACTTTAACATTCTCATTCATCCAAATCTTCTGTAAATTAATGTTATCCACAAAAGCTCTTGAATCAATTTTCTCTAGGTCGTAAAGCCTACTCAGATGCAAATGTTTTAAATGGAAGAGGCTTTGAAACGAAAGAGCTGTAATGTTTTGGATAAAATTTCCGCTGAGATATAAATGAGATAAGTTGGATAGCTTAGATAAAGCTGACGTAGGCACAGCTGTCATATTATTATCGCTGAGATCTAAGTGACGCAGTGAAGGCAAATTATGGAACCCTAATTGATCCACATTATCTATTAAATTACTATTCAAGTCTAAATGTTTCAATTCCTTCAAATACGGCATTCCGTGCTTGGGTACTTGTTGTATCAAATTGTCTGACAAGTCCAAAAATTCCAGACGAATGACGAAGGCCAGATTTACAGATGGTATGTCCAAGATTGAGTTGTTCTTGAGTGACAGGATCTTCAAAGATGTCAGAGGCTCAAATGTGTCCGCCTCGAAACTTACTAGTTTATTGTTAGACAAGTCGAGTCTTTCTAGTACAGACAAGTCTTTGAATGTCTGCGTGTGCATGCTGGATATTTCATTATCTGATAAATCTAAATCAAGAAGTCTCTTGAGCCCTATGAAGGTGTCCTTATCTAGACGTTTGAGAGTATTGTGACTCACATTGAGGTGAGTCATCTCGACATTGTTTTCGAAATTTTTACTACCTAAGTCTTGTATCTTGTTGTATGAGATGTCTAATATTGTAAGCTGCGTGTAGAAGGTGAAGGCATACAGGAGGCTGTTGATAGAGTTGTGTGTGAGGTTGATTTGAGTGGCCTCTGGGTTGAGCTGTATGGGGACGATCTCGAGACTGGCGTTGGCACAGGAGGCAGCGCGGAGGGCATCGTCGCAGGCGCAGCGCGCCGGGCAGAGCGTGCGGGCAGCTGCGCCCCACGCGCATGCTACCACCACCACCCACCACCGCCACTTCGCTACGCAGGAGCCCATAACATCTCATGTATACGCCACTGGATACCTGAAAATAACAAAAATAATGATGTAAATATAACATTGTAATAACTCCAACATGTGCTGCTTTTATTACGACTTTAATGTTTCTTACAAATATTTTCACGCAGACAAAACTGAATGGTTTTAGCCATAGATTAAATATCCATTTTTGTGTTATTATTTTTATCATAAAACCTGGAAGCTTCCTCAACCACCAGGGAGGAGAGTAAAAATATACAACATTATCGCTCGACAAAATCTTAATATAATTTCTGCCAAAAACTGCAGATAACAAATGTGCCTCTCCGCAATTTGTATAAGGGGGAACGGAATTGTTTGATCCAAATTAGGCCGATAAGAGACGTGCCGCGCCAACGAAATGGTGGCTGCGCCGCAAAAACTTTTTTATTATCCTTTGTTACACGCCCGCCGTATAGAGCAACAGAAGTTACATTTGAACATTTTATGAACTATTACGTCCTCGATTTGTTATTCAATATGCCATTATATTGGAATCGTGGGACATTTCGTTTCCGCGAGCGACGGCGTGGCACGTGCGAGGGTTGACGTTTCTGTTTAAGTCACGTGACTTCGATCGGCTACGTTATTGGTGCACCTTTATTAATCCTCCCTGGGCCCGAAGCAAGTGTCCTGTAAGCGGCAAAGTATCGGCCAGAGCGAGGCGTCCGCCGCGTCGGTAATCCTCGGGCGCTCCGCTAACTCTTCAACAATACCTTCCGAAATGCTCGACGATTTAACAAAGGAGCTTTCGGTAGGTACTTTAAATTAAATGTTCGGCTTAACAATTCGACGGAATGTATAATGAATAGCACCGTAACATTTGTTAACGAAGGCGAACGATCTAGAAAGTTTTCACGCGCGGGAATAACTAATTGCGAAGGTTGGAATTCAATTTATGGCTTCTAGTGCGCCTCCCGGGAGATCACGCCATGCTAAAGTATTAATAATGCAAAACAGTGTCACGGAAAGTTTTTGATTCGAAATGCAAATTAAATTAGGAAACTGAGTTGTGAGTGTTGAGCTGGTCCCGCCGCTTTGTCGCCGCTGCTTGTATTATGCTAAATGATTAACAACGATTCCACTAATCAACACAACTCCACGGTCCGGAAAACCTGATGAAATTACCCAACTTTACCAAAGGGCTAATTGGGTAGGTACAAGGTTAATATAACAGTCGAGACCAGAGAATAAGATCCTTACTAGAGTATGATACAAATTAGGGTTGAGTGTACTCAACTCTAATCTATCTACACAATATCATATCGCAATATCATTATGATACCGAATTGATATTAAAATTTTAAAATCGTACATACTAAGAAACAGGTGCGTAGCCGGGCGAGTCAACAAGTTAAATTATAATAGAGCTACTCAAAATACTTTTGAGCGTAACATTAAAATTCAATTCAATTAAACCCCTACTTATCAGCTAATGAGTCAACAAAAACCCTAGAGAAATTAAATACGCAACAAGCCCAGTATGAAAGGTGCCAAACAGTTTAGTGCTTTAGAAATCGAAGCTTAACCTATGCTTAACATGGAATGCTTCTGAATAAATAATCCCAATTCCTAAGCATTTTGTATGGCATCTGATGCGACAGATCACATAAGACATGTGGAATTAGTTCTCTTTAGATACCCTTCGTAACCCAATACGCAAGCGAATGGATTACACCAACCCGCCTGAATTACAGAAACCATATGTACGCACACGGGATACACATGGAGTTCGTATTAGGATGTATTAATTCACATACAAAGGTTAAAATGTGAAGCAAAATGGATTTTGGGGTTATAAGCTGAGAATCGAATATTACTATTTCGTATTCGTTTCATTGGATTATCATGTCAAGTATTATACATATATAATTTATCTTTTTTAAAGGGTGATGTTGGATAAAAATATGTAATTACATGATAGACGCACCATCTGTCACGTTGACATTTAATCATGTCCGGTGAAAAGTGGGTGTTGTTATTACAACATCTCTGTCTAATCCTTCGGGGAATACAGGCATGAGCCTTATGTATGTATGTATGGATAAAGAACGTATTTATTAGTAAACACCTGACTACTTCAATGCCTTCCCAAAGATTATTTTAATAAACAGATACATATTAATAACTGTAACCATTCTGTCACTTTGCCAAAACACAAAACTCTACCCTCCGTGGCCTAAATATAGATCTAATATAGACATAAGCGTGATAACGAAGTGTTAAAAAGGTCAACCTATTATTTTAAGCAACATTTATAACATTATTATTTAATGTCGGCCATTATTTACATTTTTACTAAACAGGGGAAAAGTTATGATATGTCAGATATTATGTTCATTTATTGTTCGCACGAAGGTCGTCGAAAAAAGGGCGCAGCGTACATTTCCGAACTGAACTGTGCCCCGATTCACGTAAAACAAGCGATCGAAATATCGTTGAATGATCAAATTCAGTCGATCGAAATCCTCTTCTAAAATCGTAGTTCGATAAGACTTCAATTCAAAGACGTTTTTGCGACGACGAAAATTAGTCTATTCCGTATTTTCTTTGATATCTATAAAGATAGATTGAATCGCTGTTTGTAATTGTAAATAAACAGCTTTTCACTCAATGCATATGAATGTATATACCTCCGGTAATAACAAAAAATACAACAATTTTTTATTTCTGTCTGTATGTCCGTCTGTCTGTCCGTTGGTCCCGGTTAATCTCTGAAACGGCTAGATCGATTTTAACGGGATTTCACTGGCAGATAGCTAATGTTACAAGGAGTAACATAGGCTATTGTTTTTAAAAAAACATATAAGGGTTTCGCGAGCCACTCATGAAATTTAGTCTATGCGAGTGAAACCGGCACAGCTGGTAGTGAATATGATAATACTGTCAACGACTGAGTCGCTACGATATCGTTACGGTTTTCTATACGTGAATAAGGATACTGGTCGGTAGTCTTTTGTCTTTTAATTTCCTGTCCGATAGAGCGTTCCCATCGTGAATTTTTGCTTTCGTGAGCTTCGTTAACTTGTGTCAGCCTTTGTTGTTGGCTATTGAACTTTTCCATTACCGAAGTCATCGATTGAGACCGCTAAATTTGTCGGAAAATTCTTGCAGTATTTCACCTACATTAAGAACTGCTACATCTTCTCCGCTTCCCTATTATAAATCGACTACGTTTTCAAGTTTTTGTTTTGTTTACGTTTCTCGGAAGCTCCCGAAATGGAAATTAAATATTTCCTTATTGAAAAGTTAGAGTATTACAGTATTTAGATGCGGGATTTTCATAATTGTAACAGACTGTTTTTTGTTTTGTTTATAAAACATTTTCTTTGAATATTAAAATGGTATCATTGGACAGGGCGGGAAGGACACGGTTTGTGTATTAACATAAAACACAATTGGAATCATTTCCTTTTTATAAAAGTTGTTGATTAATTTTACAGATATGCATATCTATGGATCATTGGTCCTTTATTTATTTATTTACTAGCTGTGCCCCGCGGTTTCACCCGCGTAGATTTAGTTTCATCCTTATTGTCGCGAAACCTTAATATTTTTAATAAATAAAAGTAGCCTAAGTTACTCCTTGAAACATCAGCTACCTTCCAGTGAAAGTCCCGTTAAAATCGGTCCAGCCGTTTCAGAGATTACCCGGAACAAACAGACAGACAGACAGACAGACAGAGAAAAAAATTTATACTTGGTTTTTCAGTGTCAGTAGCGTGTATACTTTCATATGCATTTAGTGAAAAGCTGTAATTTTGGCATTACAAACAGACACTTCAATTTTAGTTTTCTGTATAGATATATATTTATCTTATGTTGAATATAGTTAAATAGTAACTTAAATGTAGTGGACTATGAATAATTGAAATTGTGTGAAATGAATCAATAAAATTTTAATAATTCAATTCAGGTGAAAATTTATAATAATGAAAAAAATCATATTAATTGTATTGCAGAAAAAATTCCGCTGCCTTTAATAATGTTAACTTATTTGGTTTAAAGTACATTCTTTTGATACTTTTTGAATAAATTTGGTGGATTTTTAAACGTCAGTAAAAATATTTGGTGGATTTATTAATGGCGACAAAAATCTATTTTCATTATATTTTATTACATTTTTAATTGATAGGTACTTATTCACCTCTAATAAGTCCAAGGTTCTCCCAACTAACTAATCACAGAGTGGCTCAATTTATGCTAACTCCAGCACGCGAGGGAATATTCACCCTTTATAGTATTGTGTGGATCTGAACCCGGTTATTGGCGCCCTTTATGATTACACTATAACCACAAAATATTTACATACAGAAGTTCTACCCCAAACATTTGCGAAAACACGCACACATCGACAGTACATAGTTGAGCGTCTCGCGTATCCTAATATTATTACTGGTATTAAGCTCAAATGCCTTGATATACCTACTAGCAGGCGCGCGTCTATGCGTGTGTGCGAAGTTTCTTTACTTATCGTACTCTTATACTAATCACGCCATGACGATGGCACTGTTGGTGTAGTAGTTAGTATTCCAGACTGCTACACTAGACTAAACATTCAATGTGATGAACTCTTGTGTTTGGGTTCCGTGTGTAGTATATCATCAGTATATTTTGTATGAAAAAATATTATAAAGTAATATATCCGTTGTCTGCTGCCCATTCTAGTAGCTAACAGCATGCTACGCTTAGTTCGGGACTAGATGGCGCTGTGTGATAATATGCAATCATTATTTATTGACTAATGCCCGCGATTTCGTCCGCTTGGAATACTTACTTTGGGCTAAAGTTAACTTTAATCCGCAACTGGTCCTAGTGTGATAGCCTTCTCAGTAATAAGTAAGCTATCTAACACTGGAATATTTTGTCAAATCGTACCAATAGTTCTTGGGATTAGCCCGTCTAAGTAAACACACAAACTCTTCAGCTTGATATAAAATTATAGGTTGAATGTTGGAAGCCGACCGTCTGCCACCTTCCTATTTTGTGCTATAACTTCTAAACACCGCTTAGGTAAGGGATGCCCATAATTCATTATTACAGTTTCCGCACACTGAATTCAATATCCGAGAATTGTTACTGTAGCCTTAATAGCCACGTCATGGGAAATTTACAATAATGATTTTCGAATTATCAATTCTCCTTAGGGCTTTGCATAAATGTTTTCGAGAGTATCGGGCTGTTGTAAAGTCTATTTTCATTAATTTATTATTATTAGCTTTCACAGTATAATGCAATATTATTTGTAATATTTTAAAGTGGTAGATCTATAATAATACAATATAATTTAAAGATAATAATAGGAGCAGTATTTAGAGAGACAATCAAGACAATTTTCTGCTGCATAAACTGATTAGGTTTAACGTGGAATATAGGTAATTAGGTATTGTATTACGCAAACTCTATAAATACACTGAAAATTATTTATTGAAAAGTTGCGTTGATATAAATTATAGCAAATTTAAAAATACCACGACTAAGTACCTTTGTATATGTGTTGGTCTACGATCAGTGCAGGGATCACTGTAATTTTGTATGTAAAAAGCAGCATGTGTGAAATAAACAATTATATTTTTACTATTCATATTTCAAAGTGTTCAGATACTTAACCCTGTTTAGTTATTGTCAATAGCACTAGAAGGAAAAGGATGAATACATCGTCGACTAATCTTTCGACGCTGTTCTATTCTAGAGTGCACGATATATTCCAAAAATAAACCACAATATACTGCAACCCTAATCGCCAGCAATTGTTCGAGTCTCTATTCATCACAATGTTAATACAACTTAAGACGTTACTAACACAAAAGACGGTTTACGAGGGGCGTCAAGACAATAAAACCAGTGTAAAAGTCGGGTAACCACTCTCGCACCCTAGGAATATATGCCCTCTTTACTGTTATGAGACTTATGCTACCCTTTTTAAAGTAGTCTTAATTTTGGGGATTTTTATTGAAAACGTTACTAACTTGGCTTGAACCGAGCGCTTAGGGAACCCTAAGCACGGTACGGCACTATTATAGCCCATCTTATGTTTTCAACAGACTGCCAAGCATTTTATGGCAATGGAGTTCCGTTTTTCAATATCATAAACCTCGGAATGCTTTTTGAACTAAAACTTTTGGTATGGCAACTCAACTCTTTCAGCGGCTTATTCAGAACTTGAAGAAAAACTTTTTTGCTGCTACGATCTGCTTGCGCAAGGAGTATTTGACTCATTAGATACGTACAGATGTCGTCACGAATTATCACAGTCACAGTTACATAGTACAGACAGATATAAATTGCCCTCATAACACCTGTAATGTATCTAGCGCTAACGGCAAAATGTATTACAGAATAGCTTAGTAGTGCGAGATTATCGGTCCCGTCTTTGCAAGGGAAACTCAAAAAACAAATAGTATGATCACATTTTCTAAATTTTATTACTGACTTCAGATAAAACCTATAAAAAATGTATATCTGCCCTCATCGCGCACTCAATACTAGATCTATGTGCACTGTATTTTTAGATCACTGATTTAGCAAAATCATGCTAGCAGAGTAGTAAAAAATAGAGGGAAAGAAAACGGATACTCAACACTCCGCTTTGATTGAATTAGATTAGGCACATTACGTAGATATACATACTCTTAAGTCCAGTGAAATTGTTGGCGTACGTGGCCCGTTGTTTGACGATCGAGTAATAGGGGAGGCAGGCACTAACGGGCTTAATGAGAAAACTTGCCCGTTCGTAAGGAGAATGCAGCCTCACTCGGAGTAAGTAGCGGGCAAAAACTAAGCGGAGCGATTAGCGTTCCAGACTTGCGAGATCTTGGACAATTATCTGGTATTAAAACGGTCATTACGATGATTATTTATTTTTCATTTCAAAAGTTAATTTATGTATCTTTATCTACCATCGGTTAAGCAGAGCGTATTAAGAACTTCTGAGCTTTGACTTTTATATATATTTTATACCTAGCTGCGTAGATTTAGTTTCATCCTTATGGTTGCGGAAACCTAATATTTTTAATAAGTAAAAGGTAGCCTTTGTCCTTTCTCAGGGTCTAAAAATTGTCTGTGCCAATTTCAACAAAATCGGTTGAGAGGTTTAAGCGGGAAAGCGTAACAGACAGACAAACAGAGTTACTTTCGCATTTATAATATTAGTAGGGATATCAAAATGAAACGTAAAACCTCAGAAGTAAAAAGATCATCGTTGGCCTCTAGTTCTTTCACTTTTAATATCATCTTCACTTTTTGAAAAGAATTTTTTTACCGTTAAGTTTATCCTATACCGATATTAATTGCAAGTCCCAAAGATACATAGTTAGATTAAAATTAACTTTATGATGACCACATGAAGTTTTAGCTTACCTTGAACAGCTTGCCACAAATACATCCAACTACGAGTAAGTAAATCAAGAAAAATTGTGCAAGCTTCTTAATCACCTAATGATTTCTATCATATAAAATCTATCTATCTATCATATATCTATATCATCTTTCAGTATAGTGGGTCTAGTAGAAAAACTGATAAATAACACAGAATAAACTTTAAAGTAGGACAATATGGTATAAATTAGACCCCATCGTAATTAAACGCAAATTAAAATTCAAATCCCGCATCTGCAGATAAGTCAAGGTGTTGAAACTTTTAATTTAATCTCTTAAGTTTAAGCGTCGCTGGGAAAGTGTTAAAGTTTTGTTTAGTGCTTCTAGATGTAGTATAGAGTTATTGTTCAAATCTTATGCAATTTGAAAAGTTTCAAACTAATAATAGCTCACCAGGAAATGCAATTATCATTAAAACAATCTTAACACAATAAATGTAAATTATCAAAAAAAAAAATATTTTCATCGCTAGGTACTAAAATCATTTATAATGAAAGCAATTAAAAATGTAGGCAGTTATAAATAATTGTAGCTAAATACGTTTGTAGCGGTATATGCCAACTCAAATGAACATCAGCAGTTCAGTTGTACGCTAGAAGTTCATCGTATGATAGATGTGAACGTTTCCAGTCCGACGACTCGTCAGCAGAAATATGCATGCATCCAATGCCTGAGCGGTACATATATTTCAGCACTTTCATTAGAAATTTGACAGTATGAGATGAAGCAGTGTTTGTTTTTACTATTTTAGGCTACAAACAAGCCTACTGACCGCCTGATGATAAGCGGCTACTGTCTATGAAAGCTTGTAACACCATGTCACTAGCACGTTGCCTAGGTACCTTATAAAGAATGAAATACCTAAAACAAATACAACTATAATAGCTAGCATAGCAACTCCTACTCTTCTCTCCCATTAAGCACTGGCGATCTTACTTACCACAGGTACACAAACACTACTCAACGGTAGAATTATTTGACTGCGATCTTTTCATTTGAGCAGCTCTAAATATCGAACGAGGGATCACGTTATGTCCTACCTCTCAATAATATAAGTAAATAAAAAAGGGATGTATTTAAATTACTCTTGAAAGTGATAAAGCGCTCAAAATTAGCTATGCATTCCGTTTCATAGCACCTGAGCACCCTAATGTAGGGATAACTAATTTTACAACCGCCCAACACACCTGCCAATGCATGAACACCTATTGATTTTGCAATCAAAGCGCGGTTAAAGCGGCCACTTGCTGTGATTATGAACACAATTGATTTATTAAACGTATACCGTACACAACAGCCCATCTATGTATTCTGCCTGTACTCGTCCATATAAAAACTAATATTATACGAAGGGAAGATTTTGTTTTTTACGAATAGGCTCTCAAACTACTAGAGCGATTTTCAAAAATATTTCAACAATATCTATAGCTATATCACATAATATCACTCAATAAAATAGGCTAATTAAATTAAGACTAATAAATCGTGGGCGAGGCCGCGGACGGAAGCTAATTATGGATGTCGCCGCCGGAGGACCCAAAAAAAACCAAAATTAATTTATAATATTTAATTAAATTGAAATTACAATTAAAACTTAATGTTAAAGAAACCTAGTCTACTTCCTATCGATGCTAGAATAAGAATGACAGAGAGTTGATATAAAATTATACATTGCAAGTAAAATTGATTCACACGCTAAAATATAATAATGTGGAAAGTTCCAGTAAAGTGCGGCGTCGGATGGCGCCGGCCTCCTTTGGGTTCGATGATACTTCTTTCTGCTAACGCTGCAAATCCGGTGTTGCAATAGGTGTAAAGGCGTTTACATAAAATACGTATTCGCTGCAATTTCGTAAGGGGCTGTCCATATAACACCTCCCCCCTGAGAACAGCAACTATTTCTGCATCTTGAGATGATGGAATATTGCTGTCTTATGTGGTCCAGAGTTCTCAGGCTTCGCATAGATGTCTTCTCCGGGTGATGCTGGCATCTCTCTCGTAGCACATCTCAATAGCCCGTAGTGTTTTATAATTGACACACTAACGAGTATCAGTACACATATTAGGACTATGGTGTACAACGGGATCGTCGTGTTGTAGATATAATCCGACGAGACTTGTTCAATTTGAAGGGCAGGTTGCGTCATAAGTTGATTCTGTGTTTCATGTAGCTGCTTTAAATCAATCGATTTGAGAAGTATCTGGGGTGAATTGTTCACGTGAGCTTCTACGTCATAGGGGAGTTTCATTATCTTCAGAGGTAGTCCTTGAACTCGATCATTGGTATTGGTGATTGTGAACTCTGAAGTCTGAAGGAAGCAGTTGACTGGGATGGTGACCAGGTAGGTGCCGCTCACGATGTTGTAGTCATCTCGTGCGCACCGCATGTGTATCTTCGTCGCGTTGGGAAATGACACGACGTAGTGCTGCTCGTCGAGTTGCTCTAGTGATATTCTTGAGAGGGTGATTGTGGTCATCTCGCAGGCGTCGTCCAGGGACTGATTGGTGATGAGATCTTGCGTGCAATCCGGCTGCTCTCGGAGCTGGTGGTCCATCTTATCTCCACAGAGGTACCAGTGATTGTACTTCGGGCATTCTGCCTCCATGTACACGTAACCTTTCCTGTTCGTTGCTATTAGCGGATAAGGAGGGATGAGGGCCTGCCGGTATTTATTAGGTGCAACCGATAATTTATATAAATCATACGTATCTCGGGCAAATATAGGTAATTTAAAGACAACTACAATTCTAGTACCAGAGAAATAGTAACCGGGTTTTATTATATCGTAATATTGCCTGAGTTCTAAGTCTAAAACATGATCCTTACCATAAATTGAAACTAATCTACTAATCATATTACTTAAAACTGTCATACTAATCATAGAGTGGTGAGTACTTGAAGCGCGAATGAAAGCTAGCATATTTTCTATTCTAATTAACTCGTCTAAAATATCATTTATGTTTTCTGTAATTATGGCTAAGTTTTGAGCAAACTTCATATATTTTATAAGACTTGAGTCTCTATAAGCTTCGGCATCTAAAATGAGTTTCAAAGTATCGTTAATTTTGGATTGGTTATCGACTAACTCTGTCATTAAATGAGAATGCTGGGCCATCCATTCTTTATTTAAACTAATATGGGAATTAAACTGGTTAGCAATCTTATTATCATTATCCTGAAGAATTTTAATAGCATTATCGTATCTGGTTGCATCAGAATGATCAAGGTTACCAGTGATTGTTTTAATCATTGAACCTAAGCCGTCAATGAGACCTCTTTTTACTCGCGTTGGTTCTAGCGTTTCTAAGTGACTCATTACTTGTATTAATTTTGATGAAAGGTAATCTATTTGAAGTTCGTACAACATGTAGGTATGATTTTTCATTTGATGTTTGAAATCTGATAGCTGAAATTGTAATAACTCTATTTTATCGCTAATATCTTTAAGTTGTATATATTGTAAAAATGTATGAAAGTGAGTAATTAACTTAGTAGTCCAGGACCATCATCAAGACTCTCAAGTGTTATCTCTTGATTGATTTCCTGAGCCGTTATCAAACGAGCAGTCAGGACCAGTAGCACCCTGCAACAATTGGGCACTTTTAGGGACTCTTTTTAACCGACTTTTAGCGACGGGACCGCGCTTTTTCGACGTATAGATATGTATCGGTAAGTCTGCTAGTACGGTATCCTGACTATATCGCGGTGCCAGTTTCTGACGGCTGGCTAAGGGGTTATTTACGAAAACGCGTTGTTGGGGTTGATATTCGGTTTCTGGTTCCCGAGTTTTATTTAAATTCTCTATAATATTAGTGCGCGTGTTCAACGATGACTCATTAATAGCGTCGTATACTAGTTTCATGCTTTCGCGATGATTAAGCATGTATTGTTGCATTAAGTGCTGGGACATATCGATATCGAACGGATCTCGCGGGTCGAAGTGACCGGTTATTATATCGAATGGTCTGCATTTAGTAAAAGAATGAATCGAACTATTATACGCCAAAATTGCATAGGGGACAAGGTTAATTACGTCTTGATCTTTGTGACTTAATTTTAAAATGCGAAGGTGTTCTAGTAACGTAGAGTGAAACCTTTCAACGATACCGTTATCGTTAGGGCTATGGGGCAAAGTTCTATGATGGTGTATTTTATGTAAGTTGACGAATTCATTAAACAATTGGTTCGTAAATTCCGTACCGTTGTCCGAAACTATTGTAAGAGGGAGACCATGATGAGTACAGAATTTAAGTAGCGCTTGTAATGTACTAATGGCGGTACCATCGCGAATATGATACGCCTGTGCATACTTTGAGAATACGTCCACGATAGTTAAATACTTTTCATTCTGAATTGAAAGCAGATCTATATGGACTGTTTCGAAAGGTTTTGTAGCTGGCGGAACTATATTGAATTGTTGTTTGATGGGGTTGCGATCATATTTTGCTTGACCGCAAATAGTACAACTATTAATAAATTTAGTAATGTCGTCTTTCATTTTTGGCCAATAATAACGACGGGACAAGGCTAAGTGGCATTCGTTAATTCCGCGATGATTCGTTTTACCCTCGTGGTAATGTTTTAATATCTCCTGTTGTCTGAGATACTCTTTTACATTCTCGACCTCGAATTTGGATAAGACTAAATTCATGGAAGAGCTTCTAAATTTATCTTGGATGATAGGTATAATGTCATAAAGTGCCAAAGGTGGATTTATAAGTAACGCGGTCTTAACCTTCGGATTCACAAATTCTTTAATGACGTCAATAATATCGGATTCTAAGTTGGAACTTGATACTTGTACGGCGGTCCTAGTATGAGTATCAAATGGCTTTGAAGCCGTCGGTCGCTTTTTAATGTCGCCGACAACTGTGATAACTAACTGCCTGTGAAATTTATTCAATGGTTCTGCTACGATGGGGATCTCTAATATGGGATTTTCGAGACTAGTGTGAGCGGAAGCGGTAGATGAGTTTTCTACTGTAGGTGGGTGTTCGGATGCGTTTGCAATTACTGAACTGGCCTCCTCGTTATGGATTTGAACCCGAGACAAAGCGTCTGCATTGCAGTTGCTACTACCCTTTTTATAAACTACACTATAGTCATATTCCGAAAGTTTGAGCTTCCAACGAGTTAACCGAGAGTTGGGCTCTTTTAGATTCATAACCCACTGGAGTGGCTTATGGTCTGTTACGATTTTGAACTTTCTACCGAACAAATAGGGTCTAAAGTATTTGGTTGCCCATACAATAGCGAGGAGTTCCTTTTCAATAGTGCTATAATTTATTTCACTCTCGTTTAGAGTGCGCGAGGCATAGCAAACCGGTTTATCCGCGCCTATGGTACCTTGCGATAATACCGCACCGATAGCTATATTAGACGCGTCTGTAGTGAGAACGAAGTCTTTAGAAAAATCGGGGTATTGGAGAATCGGATCATTAGTTAGTAGCTGTTTGCATTGCTCAAAGCAGTTGATATAATCTGAATCTAACACTACTTTCCTACCTTTCTTAAGACATTGCGTCATAGGTTTCGTCACGCGTGCAAAGTCAGGTATAAATTTACGATAGTAACCTACTAAGCCAAGAAATTGTTTGATTTCCTTAGGTGTTTTAGGAATCGGATATTTTTGAATGGCTGTTATCTTATCGGGGTTTGGCTTGATACCGTCTTTACTAATTACGTGTCCTAAGTATGCCGTCTCGAGCTTAAGGAACTCTGACTTGTCCATTTGAATTTTAAAGTTCGATTCGCGTAGTTTTTGAAATACTTTCTCTAAATTAATCATGTGTTCCTGTAAAGAGGTACTGAAGACGACAATATCGTCCAAATAAACTAGACAAACTGTATTCTGAAGGTCTTTTAGAACATTGTCCATTACGCGTTGGAAAGTGGACGGGGAATTTTTTAAACCCATTGGCATACGTAAGAACTCATAGTGACCGTTTTCTACATTGAATGCGGTCTTCGGAACATCACCAGGTTCCATTTCTATCTGAAAAAATCCGCTAGCAAGGTCTAGGGTGGTGAAATACTGACAATTACCAAGTTTATCTAAAATGTCATTGATGTTAGGTATCGGGTATTTGTCATCGTAAGTCTTTTCGTTCAACTTACGAAAATCTACAACGAGGCGCCACTTAGTTTTACCGGAGGCGTCGGCCTTCTTCGGTACTACCCATATAGGCGAGCTCCAAGCGGACTCTGATGGTCGAATAATACCCTGATCTAACATTTTGCCTATCTGGTCCCTAACTTCGTCTCTATGAATATACGGATAGCGATAACTCTTCGTATATACGGGAATTTCGTCCGATGTTCTAATGCTGTGTTTGATTTTATTCGTGAAGGTCAATCTTTCTCCATCGATATAAAATACATCCGCGTATTTTCTACAAAGCATTTCTAAGTTCGCGCGTTCTTCGGCATTTAAATGGTCCGTACGTAAACGCGATAGAACTTTGTCCGCACGCTCTGATATCAAAGGGGTACGCGAGCATTGAACGTTATAAGTTTCGGCTTGGACGGGGCGATCTAACGAAAATATTAGGTCGTGTTGCGTCGGATTCGTAACTTCTATAAATCCGCGATTATTCTGAACGGTAGTTAAACACTGATTAATAACGCAATTTGAAATAGTCTGTTCATTAATTAATGCATCGCCATCTTGTAAGTTAATAGGAATTTTTATAATTTTTGATGAATTGGCCGGTATAATATCTTCGTACCAGTTAACGTTTCGCGAGTTGTACATACTTATAGGATTCGTCGAATTACGTGTTATGAGAACTTTATCTTTTAAATCTATTTTGGCTTCCCAATTTTCTAACAAATCTAGTCCTATAAGACCGTCAAAGTAATCGTGAAATTTATAAATGTACAATTTAATGTTATCAGTTTCATCAAATTCTGAAAAGCAAGGAATATTAATCGAATAATTATTCCTAGATGTTGCATGAACGTTAGTTACTTCAAATGGATCAAAATTAAGCGGCAAGTGTGAATAAAAATTCTCAATGGCATTTGGACTAATAAAAGACTGGTTTGCGCCCGTATCTATTAGTAATTTTAAGGGCGGATCTGCAATTTGTATGTATGGAAGCTGCCTTTGAGTTTGCAAATTTAATTCTATTTTAACTTGTCGGATTTCGAACGCTTCTGAAAATCCGGCTCTTCTGCAGAGCTGGTAGAGGGCTGAACCTCATCAGAGTAGCCTGAAGGGCATTCATGTGATTCATCACACATTGGGTAGGCTGTATAATAAGGTTCATGATAATAAAAATCGTTGGCTGTAAAGTACTCATAAGGATCACATGTATAAAATTCAGGATAGTAATAATCATAGCTGTCACACTCATTCATATTCATTTCCTTAGTTTTAAAATAATTTGAAGCAGGAATATTGCCATGCTTACGCCAATCATGACCAGTTAACTGGTTTCCCATAGGTCTTTCCCTAGCAACATAGTGGCTAACACCACTCATAGGCTTAGGGCCTTGATATTGAGACACATTCCTAGGAGCAAGCTGGAAATTATTTTGATTAGCGTTATAATTTTGTGGCGGCGCACGGAACATTTGTTGCGTGCGTGATGGCATATTCACAGGTCTAAAAGGCACATTTTGCTGGTAATTTGGCTTCCACATTTGTGGGACTGGCTGCGTATTAGAATTAAATGGAGGACGTGCAAAAGAATTGAATGGTTTAAACGCGGGCAAGGTATTGTATATTGGTATTGGCATTGGCTTTGGCGATTGAAACGGTTGTGACTTCTTTTCGGACACTGAATCATTACGGCCTTGAAGATACATAACGTTCAATTCCTCTTGCACAAACTCTAAAGCTTTTTCAGCACTATCAGGACGCATGCATCTAATGCGAGACCCTAAGGGCTCTTTTAAACCACGCACAAACGCTTGCATTGTTAATTTCTTGTAAAGAATGCGTTTGGCTTCAACAGTGGTACTGACATTTTCATGCAATGTGACATAGGTCATAATGGTGCTGAACAAGTTAACACATTTATCATAAAATTCCTGTGGCGAACTATTCCCTTGTGTGGCTAACATAAGATCATTGTACAAAGCGGTCTCATCACGTTGGTCTGAAAAATTATTTATGAGGGCATTTTTAATGCTATTCCAATCTTCAGATATGCCGTTCGAATTTATAATACGTGCGGCTGGCCCAGTAATCTTATTAAGTACGCCGTTAATGAGACTGAGCTTTGCTAACTCATTGCCTGGATTTGCAGTTACATATTCGGCTACAATTTGATCACACAAATTTATAAACCGGGGGAGCACATGGGGGTTGCCGTCAAAATCGGGTACTAGGCGTAAGGCCTTGAAAATTGTGTCTACGTCAGTCATCTCGGTCGGTTGATATTCTATCGAGCCTAACGAGGAATTTAAAGTACTATCTAAATTATCTAAATCTACACTAATATTTCTATTTCTATCTAATTCAAGCCTACGAGCTACTATAGCACGCGCAGGCCCTCTAGGGGTAGTTTGCTTAGGATGAAAAATTTTGCACGATAATTAACACACTAAATTAGGAAGAGGGAAAGCAACGCACAGAAAAAATTGTGAGTGTACTTACATGAATTTCATTCTGGTTCCTCTGGGATCGATGTCTAGATTTATCCTCCGATCCGGACTCCAGGTTCTTTGGATACCCGGGCGCTGATTAATTCGATATGAGAATCTAAGCTACCCTAAGTATCCTACCGACTGCGCCAATTATGGATGTCGCCGCCGGAGGACCCAAAAAAAACCAAAATTAATTTATAATATTTAATTAAATTGAAATTACAATTAAAACTTAATGTTAAAGAAACCTAGTCTACTTCCTATCGATGCTAGAATAAAAATGACAGAGAGTTGATATAAAATTATACATTGCAAGTAAAATTGATTCACACGCTAAAATATAATAATGTGGAAAGTTCCAGTAAAGTGCGGCGTCGGATGGCGCCGGCCTCCTTTGGGTTCGATGATACTTCTTTCTGCTAACGCTGCAAATCCGGTGTTGCAATAGGTGTAAAGGCGTTTACATAAAATACGTATTCGCTGCAATTTCGTAAGGGGCTGTCCATATAACAAGCTAGTATAAATTGTATTGTTGTTTACGACATACAAAAGAGTGGGTGTCGAGAATTTGCTTTTCTAAAACTAAACTTCAGTTATGATTACTTTTTGCTTCACAAACAATTGTATACGATAGAAATTGAGCCAATGAAAGATCACGAGTGATTAAAGTATTTGTTTCAGCTATTCTACCAAAGTCTCACATATAACAACGACACTCAAATGTTACTGTAAGCTAAGAAGTTGACGAACAAAATAAAATGTACTCGTTTATCTTACCACGTTAAATAAAGAACGGGAAATAAGTCACGTCGTTACGTTGACAATGCAGGATGTTGCCAAAATATCAACATTGCGTATTTCACGACGGCTTACAGCGAGTGAATAAAAAGGAACTTTAGCGAACAAAACGGCCGTACAATCCCATTTTCTCTTTCAGCAACAGAGCGAGTCTTAGTGAATCAGGTTTGTGTATGGGCGCCTTTATAAACGCAATAATGAGGAGTGCTAAGGCGGGTATTCAGGCGTGCGGCCTAACGAAAGGCGCCGATGAATCGCCCACGAGCTGAGCGAACCTCGCCACTTGGAGGTGTAATAGCGAGCCGCGGCCGCCCGCATTCGCCGCTAAAGGCCTTTTACCTTGCTCTCGCTTTGACTTCACAGAAGCGAGGATTAGCCTTGATTGGATGTCGCTTACGGATGAATATCCAATTAATTTTCGGGAATTAATAAGAATATTAACATTATATTTTGACAATAATTGTATAATCTGAAAATATTCGTAACACGTGCATAATGGCGTTATTAACATTTTATTTCTTGCACATTAAACGTAGCAAGCAAACGTCGTTGGTACTTTTATATGAACACGTAGCGCTGAACTTTGCTTTATAGCGCAATGCATTATTCCCATGAGTTTTGAGTAATAGAAGTTAGTTTGCACTCGCATATACGTTTACATTTTGCACCGCAAGTCGACGGTTTGCCACACACGTTTTGGGAACTCAAACTTCTGCTCTTATTCGGGCAGAAAAAACCAACACCCGCCATGAACTGTTTGACTGTTATTAAAACTTTTTCTTTGAGAAATTGAGTCTATAATAAAATTAAAAGTTACGGTTTACATTATCACAAGTTCGGTTAGATACTGTATAGCGGTAGTCCTGGTTGGGGGTTGCAAATGACGTGATTACGGGGATATCGAGCGAATCTCACGCTAAGCCCGCAAAATGTTCAGAGCCTAAATGAAGACGGGCGGCGGCTCATCTAAGGCATACTGCGAAATTAGTCAATCCTATCGCAGCTATTCCGAGCGAAGTCGGTGAGGTTGAATAATGAAATAGCTCGTTGAGGCCGTGGATGGGCGGTATCGACACTCCGCGCCATTGGAACGCGATCGTGGCCGGGCCAGGCGAAAATCCCACGGATTCCGTGTGAGATATCTCGCGGCTCTTTTAGGGTTATTAAGTGAAGTGGGTTTTAGGCAAATGAGCCGGGAAATAAATCGAGTCTTTCCTGAATAAAAATCTATGTTTTGTTTTGTAAATAAAGGATGCTGTGTAATAAATTTAAGGAGCCCATGTGTGGAAGGAGTGTCTTCATTGAGGCGAGTGAAGGCTAAGAGTTCGTCTCGGACAGATAAAAATGTTCACTAGTATGGGCGGATTGCCAATAAGGAGAATGGAAGGAAAACAGTTATTGCTGATAAAACCACTGTTCTTGCTTATGCGGGCGGGCGTGGAATGATAATGGATGGAATGCTTACTATAACTTTAGATAAGGACATCAGACTTTATGGTAAGTAAGAAGGTATTAATCTCATCATGCAAATTCAACCAAAGTCGGAACTAACGCGTTATCGAGCATTAACGTATATTAATTAATATGTATGGCATCAGAAATGCGTATCAAGAATGTCTGATAGTTTAAGGGTAATTATTATTATAATCTTAACTCAAGAAGGTACTGACTTCGAGTAAGATTAAGAGATTCGAAGAATAAAAAAACATATCTTTGTTTAAAGCAGTAGGCATATTAAACAAAGTAATGTGTACTAGAGGCATTCTGCTTTCATAAAATTTCATTATATTATAATATTTATAAATAGTCTGAAAAACCTTACCTTTGTTCAATTACAAAGAATTTCTCATTCTTGATAAACTTTGTTTGTTAAACAAGAGCCTACAAAAGATTCTCAACTCTCCGTATACTCGCAACCTACGAATAAGGCGCAAGAACCACAAAATATCATGGCTTCAAATATTCGCAATGGACTGACATTTTCATTTCTTTTCTCTTGGTTTTATTAAAGGTGAATACAAAACGCAGTGCGGCTGATACCCGGCGTGGCGCGGCACAAAGCTGGCTGCACACCCGTATGGGATAAGCCCTCCTGAGAGTCCGCAAGCGTAACTTGCAACAAATCCCACGTTTGCGTTTTCATGCCATATTGGAGCATACGAGGGATTCAGTGAAACGTATTCCGCGTTCGCAACCGAGACGCCAGGGTTAGGTTGCACGGCGGAAACGGTAATGCGTTTTATGAATGAATGAATGGAAGGATTTCACTTCCAACTAACCATTGGTTTGAGCAAAGCAAAGGCGACGCACACCGGTTCAACTTTCTGACTCGTATTTCCTACAATGTTGTGATATTGTGCGAAATTGCATGTAGTAAAGATATTGGTGCAATTTCATAAGATCGCATAGCAGTTTACGATGTACGATATAACGTTTTGATTCGAACAGAATAAATTTACGACACGACACGACGATAGAAGTGCGTGTAAAGGTGACGCGTGATTTATTAAGCAATCTCTAGGATATCTTGGCATATTTTATGCGGTTTATGATGAAGAATTTACGCAGTCTTGAGAATTTATAACGTGATCAACTTTATGATGATAACAATAATAATACTTTACGTCTTCCTACTAGAGTCCCTGAATTTTAATAGTTTATTTAAACATTTCACTCTAAGTAACTCACTAAATACTAGGTATAAGATACATATTTTGAGCTCAAATGTAAGTCACAATCTCGCTCAATTTTATATCTACAAACGCTCTGCGAAATTCAAAAGCCGAATTAGCTGAATAATTTGATTTATGTCTGGACTTAGGTGTCTATGCTTTGATTTTAATTGCAATAAGATACAAACTGTTTTCACTTAATCTGTTATTTGAATTCAAGTTTTAGCAGCTACCCTAAGTGTTCTCCTCAGCTGAGAACAGACAAGACACGTGTTTCTGAAGGAACTAGAGTGATTATTAAGACTTCAATCCATACACATATATACAGATAAATAAAATAGAAGTGTAACTTTGTAATTTTAAATTAACAGCTTTTCTCTAAATGCATGTGAAAGTATAAGTATACATGCTTCTGACAAGAAAAATACAATACTTATTTCTTTTTCTTTCTCTTGCTGTCTTTTTATTCCAGCTTATCTCCCAAGCGACTGGACCGATTTAAATCGTAAACTTAGAATACTTTTATTGTGGGTTACCCATAAAATTAAGTCTACGCGGGTGAAACCGCGGGGCACAGCTAGTATTACATAAAACGTGTCACAGGAAACGGCTTCTCTCTTGATAAAGGCTTAGCACACTACTAGAAACGGTACCTCGATGCCAGCCTGTGTTTTTATAGCCATGAGTTAGCGAGGCAGGATGTGTTCCGCTACGGAGATTTCTGCGAATGTTAGTCGTCTGAGATGTTGCAAACCGGATATGCATATAACAGTTAAGTAGAATATCCATTCATTTCTAAAGCATGGTTTCCATGACAATACTAACTAAGTACTAACATAGTTAATAAATCAAAATTGGGAATAGGTTGTGCTGTAAAAGCTTTATGCTCAAATGTAGGTCATGTTGCAGGGATTATTGCTATATAGTCGCGTTTTCTCGCTTTTCTAGATAGAAAAACGGGATAAAACGACTATAAAGTAAGTCTATAGGGTAGACACCCTCATTGCACAGTCATGACATGAAGTGTTACATTGACGGACAGAGAAACATTCTTATCTATACATCTATATCTATACAGATAAATAAAATTGAGGTGTCTGTTTGTAATTAAAAAATTACAGCTTTTAATGCATATGAAAATACACACGCTACTGACATTATAAAACCAAATTTAAATTTCTTCTCTGTCTGTCTGTCTGTCTGTTTGTTCCGGGTAATCTCTAAAACGGCTGGACGGATTTTAACGGGACTTTTACTGGTAGCTGATGTTTCAAGGATTAACTTAGGCTTTTATTTATCAAAAATATTAACGTTCCGCGACAATAAGGATGAAACTAAGTCTACGCGGGTGAAACCGCAGGGCACAGCTAGTTAATAATCTAAGTAAAGATAGTAGATATTAAGAAAGTGATATTGTACAATTTCGCGGTCTCTCCTTTAATTTACGCATTATTAAAGTACTCGAACCGTGTGATTGACCTTTTAGATCTGGTTAAATAAGCCAAAAAAGCTATGGCTAAATAATTTCTTAAAACTGAAATTTATTTAATATTGTAAGTACCAAAAATGTCGCAAATAACTATCATGATACAGGGGTTGAATCATGAGCTCAAGCTAGGATGATAGTTCAGCTGTGTGAGTGACTTATTTATACACGTCATGTATATCTTTCTCAGTGTATAAGTCAAACCATCATGTCAAAAAGCGCTCATGGTAAGGCTCTGCCTGGCTGTCGGGGAGCATGAACAATTTGCTTATTTTTCTAGTAGGCGTAATTGCTATAAAAACGAAATGCCACATTTTTTACTGTAAGAAACACTTTGGATCTTAAGTGAAAATGAAAATGAAAATGAAAATGAAAATGATTTATTCAGTTTAGGCCCTGGTAAGGCACTTATGAACGTCGAGGAATCTACCACCGGTTCGGAAACTAGCCTTCTGAGAAGAACCGGCAAGAAACTCAGCTGGCATCATGTACATTTCATTACACAGTAAAATAATAATAATTACAAAAAAAAAAACATCATAAATTATTCACAATAGTGAATAATAAGTATTTCAACTGTCATCGTATACTCACTAACAAGGTTACGTGACTGCCGCTACTAAAACGGCCTTAAACCAATCCGACTCGGATCACCACGTGTGAAATCGAAACTTTGTTCCCATGAAATGCTTGTAAACATCACAAATACATATCTATAGGCGATTGTAAATGGGCTCCCACAGTATATCTACCTCAGTGGCCAAAGTAATCCGTTAAAATCTAAATGTGATATTACCCAATGGTAGGGTATCGGGTGTCGCTCGACCGTCGTGGTAATTGTTCAAAAATACAAAGTGACGTGGGCTTATGGACCGTGAAACCACAGTTTTTGATACATGCGACGGATGAAAAGTAGAGTAGGTAAACCCGCTATATAGTGTGCCGCTGTGTGCGTTGATTTAGTTCTTTTTCCATGTAACTTTTTGTATTATGGAGCAACGATGTTTGTAACTGTCTCGTATACTATCCGTGTAATGGATTTCTTTATAATAACAGAGAAACAAATTACAATTTTCTATTAGCTCTCTTCAAATATAAACGAAAATACTTTATTCAAACGCATCAACTACTTTTTCTTATTATTTTTTCGCTACAGAATAATACACTCATTCTATTAGTCTATGTTTCTTCTTAAATATACAATGTAAATTCAATCATTTCATATTATTTCAGTAAACCAGTGAATATTAAGTTTTACACCGTAATATCACGTAGATGCTATAAAAATGTAAGCCGATCTAATGTTGTGGTATAAAAACCACCGTCAGTTCCGTCCAGTATCAAATATAGATTACCAAAATTCAAAAAGTTCTCACCGTCACGCCCCGGTGCCTTTCAATACAGTCTCAATCCTCCGTAATTATTAATCTCGAGAGCCAATACAACAATTACAATATTCGACACGATCCCTATATATCTGAAGTAAAAACGTTTACGAACTCTTTATAATTGTTAAGAACATTTGGAAATCGGCGAGAAAGAAAACAGAGCGCTTTACAACCGCGAGTTATCAATTTTAGCGTGTTATTCGGAATACAAATATCAGTGTAGAATACATCGTAAAATGTTATGAGGCTATTCCAATGCAGTGCCGTATTTATAGTAACTAATACGTTCCCGTTATGATTACTTCATTGAAATTATTTATAGTTCATAGAATAACGTTGTGCAGTTAGATATCAAAACGTGATATAACTTGATTAGTAGAAAGGTACTATGTGTCTAGAATAAAAAATTGATTATATTTATAGGTCTCTTTCTTCCATACTTGTTCACTGTAACAAGATTAGAATATAACGGAATGTAATGAAAAATAACTGTGCCCCGCGGTTTCACCCACGTGGACTTAAATTGATGGGTGGATTTTTTTCGCAGAACCTTAGGAAAAAATAATTTATTGATTAAATTAAAATGATCCTAAGTTAGTCCTCCTATCATCAGCTATCTCCTAGTTTTATTCCCGTTAAAATCGGTCGATTAGCCGAAACAAACATACAGACAGAAACGATTCTTGTTTTTTTTTATGTAAGTACCGAACCGATTATACTTTAATTTGCATTTAGTGACAGGCTGTTATTTTGGAATTACAAGCCACTTTAATTTTATTTATCTGTGCAGATTAAATATAGTGAATAGGCACCTACCTTCTCTACTCTCGTGAAATACAACAAGCACCCGTGTTCTGAAGATTTGGTACATCACTTAAAACCTTAATTTACATACGAACTGAGAGAATCCTATCAAATAGAAATTTCCTAGATGCAGACCTTAAGATCTGTTAGATAGTTTTCAGGTAGCCTTAAGTAAGTTAACTTACTAAGTCCTTCTAATCATACCCAAAACATTCGGCAACTTTGAGGGAAGGCTCCGAGTTATGTTGATGAATTGTACATAGTTGTTAGCAGTACTGTGTTTGGTTAATTAATTGACAAGGGTATACTTATTATACTACTTGGGATAATGTTTGGCAACTCTTTATTGTCTGTCTATCTAATGGGCACAGTTGCTATTGCGCATATCATTCGATCAGCTAAGTTAAGCAACCATACGCCTAGCCAGTAGTTGGATGGGTGACCGCCCGAGTTCCCTCCGTGCCTCGGAGAGCACGTTAAGTCGTCGGTCCCGGTTGCCAATTTAACATCTTTGGCAATCGTTACAGTTCAGTCGGAGGCCTAAGAATAATCTGACAACTGGTTTAACCCAGATCACAGGTTTTCCTCGAAAAAGGGGTTGTGAAGGTCAGATGGCAATCGCTTCGTATAAAAATCAGGTGATCAGCCACATCGGGTTGAATCAAGTGCCGACCCCAACAATGTATGGGATAAGGCCAGGGAGATGATGATCTAATGATAAGGTACTGTCAATGTCTCAACACCAGGGCACATGAGTGAATATCGACTCATTCTTACTGACTGTCTCGTTGGCCTTGTGGCACTACTGTAGAACACGAGGTATGATCTCCAAGTCGGGTAAAGGGGTATAAGGTTTTTCAATGTGTAATTTCAAAAAACGGGCTCGTTCCCGATTACATGAGACTTAAACAACTGGTGAAATGTACTCTGCCTACTGTTTCAGAGCATGAAGGTATGATGTTGTTGTACTCATGTATATGGGATATTAATTGCACTGGCAAACTTATGTGAAATATCATTTTAGCAGTGATTAAGTAAGAAGTACAATAAAAAAATACACTATGTACATATCTACGGCGACTTTTGTATTGAATTTGTTTATAGATTTTATTGAAAGAACATCGTTACCTAAATTGTTGGTACACTGCAATGTCAAGAAACTATATCTAGACGAGTAGTTTCTCAATTGCAATTCACGTCAAGTAGAGTATTTGAAATTCAACGCTGTCTCAGTATACGTACCTATTGTTTCGTCTACGTCTGGTTAAGGGCAAGTGATCGTATAATAGATGAAACAAAAATGGTTTCAATATATTTCATGATAATATTTTTCGGGTTTGAAAAGCCTTAAATTTTTTTAAAGTAATTTTATTAACAAGGCATTTATCACCTTATTTCAAAACATGGTATAAACCAAGATTAAAACTATGTTTGTCTGTCTGTTTAGTCCGGGTAATCTCTGAAACGGCTGGACCGATTTAAACGGGAAAGAGTAACTTAGGCTACTTATTTATTTTATTTATTAAAAATATTAGGGTTCCGCGACAATAAGGATGAAACTAAATCTACGGGGATGAAACCGCGGGGCACAGCTAGTTTTAAATTAATATGTGTGATAATTCGTAGTCGTGCAGCTTCCACATTTATGACATAATTTCGAATAAATAACTTAAGGCGGGTACTGCTACGCTGTGTTGACGGCAACCTAAAGTAGTTATTACAAAGAAAAATTTAAACAAATTTTATGAAAAAAGAAATCGGTTCATCTTAACTCACAAAGAGTTATCGACGGAACTTTAACGTAACCTACACATGACTCAAGTTTCTGTAATATAGCTATCCCAACAGCTATGCATCAACCACCCACGCGAATATGAAAACTGATACAACACAGTCATTTCATTTGTCAATTCTGATGCATATTTTGAAACTCACATTGTATACATTTCAAATCATCTTAACAACAAAGAAATAAATATAGCGTTCACGTCAGTCTTGAGAAATTTTACCTACTTATATTTTGTTAGAACTGTGTAAATAAATACATTTTATGAGTCTATTTGTAATTCCAAATTAACAGTCTTTCACTAATGATATGAATAATATGAACGCAGGTAGGTAGGTCTACGATAATGTCAAAAAAAATAATTAAAAAATGTCTGTTGTTTTTCCATATATCTGTTGGTTCCAACTAATCTTTGAATGAATTAATGAGTTTATGTTACAAGGAGAACTTAAGCTATTTTCATTTTAACAAATAGTTTTAGTCTAAATAAAGGCACACATGAAATGAAGTCGATGCGGGTGAAATGGCATGGCACAGTATTTAAATACCATACTAAATATGCTTTACATAAATACAATTGTATATGTGTGTATCGTGTGTAGGGCACCAAAGAGATAAAATTGAGTCCCGCTCGAAAACCGATAACTAAGGTTATAAAAACCCCTAGCCACAATAAATTCAGAGCGATTTGCCACCTTTCTAGTAAAAAAAATATTAGACGCCGATAGCGTCACTATATTCCACTAAAGAAGGATCGATTTATAGGTTCGTTCGTTACCAAAGTCAGTTCCAGTAATTAAAATAAATGTAATCGTTAAGATAATGGGCAGTTTGCCCAACCTTCTGTAGGTACCTAACTTTGATTGCTAGACACCGTCAATTTACAATAACTGCCATGGTAACCCAGAACTATTTTGATGGAAACTAATTTCTGAACAGAAATTTAGGGCCGATTTATCGATATCGTTAACCGTAATATACGATCGAGTGCGTTGTTAACGCGCTATTATTTTGGATCGAGTTTTATTTTCAATCAGGTTATAGGAGTAAAATATATCTATACATCTATACAGATAAATACAATTTAAGTGTCTGTTTGTAATATAATAATAACCGCTTTTCACTAAATGCATATGAAAGTATACACGCTACTGACACTTAAAAACCAAGTTTTTTTCTCTGTCTGTCTGTCTGTCTGATTATTTCGGGTAATCTCTGAAACGGCTGGACTGATTTTAACGGGATTTCATCCATAATCCATTAACCGGGTATATATCCAGACTCCGCGCTGCTAGTGTGAAATTACAAAATAAAATAACACTTAACACCGGAGATCGAACATAGGACCTCATGTTCGCAGAAGCACTTTACAACCACAAGGCCAACAAGGCAGTGTGGGTGGACTTTAAATTTTATCTATGTTTTAGCATTCACGTACACAACCACACAGACATAGATAGTTATATCCCTGGACACAACACAAAAGCTCCCATATCAAAGATAATCTTAAGTTGAAGTTCAAAATCTTAGGTGTTCAGCGTTTCTTATTGTGTGAAAAATCCTTTGCTGAAGGTCTTTATGATACTGCTAAATAAAGGACGAAATTTCGTATCCAAGTACAAGAAAACGTGTCTAATCTTCTAACGGTTATCTTGGAACACTTTCCAGCTACTTATACGGAAGGCATCGTTCTAACATGTATGCAAACCAATTTAGGAGCAAATCTAATTTGGTCGTGTCGCCGCAGGCAACGTAAACCGCTGTTGAGATGACGTACGCGGGGTTTCGACGTCCGAGATGCTGCTCTTCATTAAGAGAACGGGTGGGGTGAGGGGGCAATGGCTTTATGGGACAATTTGCATTTACACGGGCCCTAGCACAGATTACGGCCGCACTTATCCGCCTGCCGAAATGAAGAGCCGGCCCGCATTCGCTACCAAACAAGCCTTTGTTTATATTCCGTAGAATTTTTCACCCGCCATTTGTTTTGACGGGCCATTTCTAAAACATGAAGGTTTCAAACCCCGAAAATGCTTTACGACGGTTTATGCCGTGAGCACTTTTGACCGCTTTTTACGATTATCTACCTACCCATTAGAATGGGGAAGGAAAAACTGCTCATTATTCACAGATATTCGAAAGCCTTTGTGCATATAAAAAGCCTTTCATATAACGAGAAACAAAGCAAACATCACATGTGTATCACCTATGCGGTCGGCAAATGCGCCTGGAATAAAAAATACGGTATGAAAAATATAAAAATCCATTCTCATTGTTGAGCGCGATCCTTCAGTGCTTTCAATTTGCATGGCATTTTAGCTCTAATTGAGCTATCAATATAAACCGACAAGCTCTAAAGCGGGTCACGATGTTAAAAGGCCTGTGAACTAGCGGCATACGCAAATCCCTGACCCATTTACGGCTAACCACCTTTGAATTTGGCTGACAAAAGCACGTCGGTGCAAGAACATAATGTCTGTTCGTACGTCAAAGCCTCCATTCAGTACTCACAGGGCCTATCAAGAGACCACGTGGAACAACGTCCGAACGCCAGCTACTGAATATTGAACCTTGTACTGTATTAACTGAACCTCCTCGAGTGACATAACTGGTATTACCTATTACGATAAACGACTTGCCAGCAACGGACCGTAAAATTTTATGTTCTGATCCGAACTGAAACAGATTAGCCCTTGTAGGTCTAAAGATTCTTTAGAAGTTCGATATTCAAACTGTAATTGTTGCCAAAAAGAGTACTAACGAGCTTTTGAAAACACTTTTCGTCTCGAGGCAAATGTAGGATTTATAAGACTGACTCGATTTCACTATAATATTATTATCTAGAATATTGTAATAAGTAGAAGTAAATACTATTACCTACTTTACATTAGGGGTAGCATTCGAAGTCGGAATTTTATCTTTATGGTCGGCAGTCAATTCATAAATTTTAACTCATGTGATAATTTTATAAAAAAAATATTTAAAAAAAAAAAAAATTATATTAGGTATTGTCCCAGTGCCCTTAACACATAACCTATACTTACCTACATAGTAAGTAATAGTTCTCGACAAAGTTCTTCAAGTAATCTACATCCTGAACTAAATGTGTTTTATGCCCATAAATATTCATTAGAGATAACACGATCGCCTATTTGCCGGTCTGTCGCCACCGCATTGTATGATACCCTTAAGCTGGGAAATTACTAAGCCATGGGGTCTAGCAAAATTTGTATGATAATGAAATACAGTTCAGAGCACAGTAAGAAGCTATACAGTAAGTAAGTAGCTATAAGGGAGTTATATTTTGTCAAACTCACCTTATGTGTGACTGATTTCGTTCAAGTGCATTTATGTACATTAATAGCACAGTATAAATATAGGCTTAGTAAGGAAGAACGTTTGTTCCATTGGGCGTGAGGGTTGTCAATCTTGAAGATTAAAAATTTCACTCTTTTATTTACTGTTAAAATAATGTAGATTTGTCGTTTTGAAGTTTTATAAAGTGTCAGTAAAAGTAAATGATGTATACGCGATCGGACACGACGTGACAACCCTTATTGACGCTACTGCATTCTGCAGATAATGTGCGAGTGTTTTATTTTGAATGATTTGTTCCAAGATTCTATACAGCTTGTAAAATTTATATTTATACTGTGTTAATAATACTACATTTATTATTTTTTTCTATTCCAACCAAAAATTAAATTCTTGACATTTTAGAGTGTGTCAAACATACATCAACTTTATATCATTTGTATAGACATGTACGTCATAAAGACCTAGATCTATCAACTTTTATCGCATAGCAGTTTTATTCAAGCGAAAATTTAGCCTTCACCTAACATCATTTGACCCAAAACCCTCCCGAATATGTGCACTGTCACTCACTGCCCTGATCATTTGGAGGCAGTCATTCGTGTGATTGACACATTGGAAATATGCGTCACTCAAACGCACCGCTTTAAATCTGTCTGAAAGGGGGTGTCGTTGAAAAATGATTGGTCATATTCTGTTTGGCCTATACGAATTAATAGCTGTGGTCCAAAAATAAAACGGTCGAGATGAAAATCCCAATTGAAAATATATTACGTAATAAATATAGTTAGTTTCAGAACTTAATTTTATTTTGACTGGTGAAAGGTTAAATTAGGAGAAGGTACTTCTAAAAGTAGCGCTTTGTCTCGGCCGAACTGCCAAAGGAGATTTTCGTCCGACACTGTTACGTAAGCCGGACAGGAACTTGGCCTATATTTGTTTAAACTTACTACGAACTAAGTAACGTGTACATTTACCCGAGCTGCATCAATATAAACATCATCATTATCTTGGCCTTACCACCCCAAACAAACAAACATTGTTCAACGTACTTTATTCCAAGCGATGTGGCTAATCACCTGTTTTATATGAGGCGACTGCCTTCTGACAAACTTTTACGAGGAAAATTGGTAATCTGGTCTAATCGAGTTGTCAGACTTTCTTAGGCCTCCAACTGACTATAACGATTGCCAAAGATGTTCAATTCTTTCCCAGTTGGTTACCCGGGAAAGACGGCCTAACGTGCTCGCCGAGGCACGGAGGGAACTCGGGTGGTCACCCATTATTACCTTATAATTACTGACTTGGGTCAGAATGATCGAATGATATACGCAATAGCAACTATTCCACGAGCTTGACAATAGACAAAAGAGATTGAATTTGATTCGCTATATCTTATATTCACAGCTCTCATGTTCATATTATAACAAACAACACGTACGCAAACAATGATATCGCCAGATGGACCATGTGAATTGCAAACTAGAATCCATTAAAACGGTTCGAATACTCCAACAAATTTATGTACGTCTGGCCGATGGCATTTATCTAGCAATTAACCTATATACGAAGCACAATAATAGAAAATCATGTCCGTTGCAAAAACATAAGCACGTGAAGCGTAAAACAACACGACAAACTGTTGCGAGAAGGAACGAAACAGTTTTTCAATTTCACTACAAATGGAGTAACATTTACAAAGCTTAGAAAGGGAAACAGCACAAATGGCCCGAGCACAGGTGTTGCTTTATTGAAAAAAAGATACAAATTACCCTTTTCTACACGATTTGATGGCAGATTGATGTTTGTACGTACACAGCGCACTTTGCTTTAACAGAATGTCCCGTTGTTGGAAAGTTAGTACGCGTAGTTTACGCTCTTAGATATAACGTAACGTGCGAAGAAACGACCGATAAACTTTAGTTATCCGGGAGTTTTTGTTGCGAATTTAAATAGTAAGTGATGATAAGCTCTCATAAGTTTAGAAAGGGTCGATTTTTTTTCAAAAGTCAATGTATATAAGTGGAACTATGATAAAAGGGAGATGTTGATAGAGTTTATGGAAAGTGAAAAAACTTATCAGAAAAATATAAATTAGAAGCATCCAAAATCGAAACATTTCGATGAGCATAATTTTTTTATTGTTTCTATTTAAGATGCATCTGAAACACTCTTTAAACTGTTGCCACTTTTTTGCATTTTGTGAAATATTCGTTTGCAAGTAAATATTTTCTTTCTAACGATCATTGAACGTCAATTTTTGGACTTACTTTTCATTTACACGCATGCATAAGGATGGAACGAAAGAAATATTTATCATCGTGGTTTATGGTGATCTCTGGTTCCCTACTCCATCAAAATAGGCGTGAGTGTAAATAAAGATTCTTACCTAAGTGGGGGCAGGTATGTAGATGTTATAACGGTCCGTTGGGTGAAATCATGAGCTCTGCCAGTCAGTCTTCGAACATAAACTGAAACAATAGAACATGCTATTACTTAAAGAATTGCAAAACTACTAGGATAATTTATTAGTTCAACACAACTTGATATTTTCATTGATGGAAGTATATTTACTATTTGGAAGCATTAAAATACTAGTTGTGCCGGGCAAACGTTGTATTGCCATATATTTTTTTGGGGTGGATCATCCTTATTATTTCGGGGTATAAAAAATTGATGTTGGCCGATTCTCCTACGTATCTACCTGACTCTCGACCTAGGTACCTGATATGTACACGAAATGTCATACAAATTGGTTCAGCCGTTTGGATACAAACACCTCGACACGAGAATTTTATATATTAGGCATTTCTTGAAGGCTTGTCAGGAAGGTAGATGGCATTGCAATACATAGTCACTGTGTGAGAGAAACAGCGCGTATAAAATTATGAGAGGCTTCAACGCTATTGAATTGTAAGTTTGTAATATTTATTATAGCCTTAGTTATATGATTATTTTATAGGTTATAAAAATCTTACTCTCGTGTAAAGCTCTAAAAAGGGTTTAACATATCCTCTTATCTAATAAAGGGCATACATAACCTAAGCTGGTAGTTACAACTGCAACATATTTAATTTAACCCATAAACTTTATTATCTCTTTGGATAACCATTACAAGCATTATAAAGCATCGATAAAAGAGATCTTCCCTTAAAGGCCCTATAAAAGCGGACCTTCATAAACAAGCAATATCTTTTATAGGTCCTCATAATTCGTTTTCTTCCCATCACTTCGTGGATATGATAGAAAAATACAAATTATTTTATATCGATAAAATAAACGTGGGTAGAAGAGAACAAATTGTTTTCGTAAAGACTTTCAGACTGATTAGACTTTTAAACAAGTAACCTCAAATCGTCAGAGTAATTCAAAATGTCTGTCTAGGCTTATATCTAAATGTTACCACCGTTTCTACTGAGAGAATACGACAAGAAACTCAGCAATTACTTTAAAAGACAATGCATTGGAACTGTTTTACAAATTGATCTTGAAAGAGTAAAAGTAACAAATTGAGTTACTATTTGGCAAAGGACAAACGGAACCCGCATCGGATCTATACGATAAAACTTGGTCGTCGTCGAGAAACGTTTTGAATTCTAAAACAGAGCTGAAAAGTCGGCTAACAGATGGCGCAGGTGTCCTCTGTAGTCCACCGTCCTCTAATCAAACGGAAATGTGTGCTCGGCCGGGGACAGCTACCGGACCGAACTCGTCCCCAGCCGGCTACAGTACCCCCTGCACCTGGCAACAATCCGTGCCACTTCGGAATTTGAATCGAGTTCACATTCGGTCAATTCTAACAGGAAATTTAGATTCCGCTTCCACGTATATTTTTGTTTATTCACTTGATTCAACCCGCAAACGCTTATGTTCATCCTTGCTCGTAAGTACCAAGGTGAGATTAGAAATAGACAAATGGATGATAACGAAAATGAATAGATGCTCTTACATTGAATTAAACAATTCGGTTACAACACTAGCTCGGATTAATGTAGCCGGTCAAACAAAGCGTTGGTATTGCCGCTTATCAGAGAGAAAGCGAGGTCTATTACTTCTCGTATCGACGATGCATCCGTGTGTTTTATTCTCTCGGATATCCAGGGCTGTCAGCATTCTGATAATAATTAAACTCCTTTTAATGTCCGAAAAGGTATTAAATGAAAAGAGCTTCTATTACTTCGCACCTAATTAAACGCAAGACAATAAAACGCCAGATTCTCCGATAAGTGCCAGTTTATGTGCATCTCCCCTCATTTTAAAACCTTCAAAACATTAAAATTATATTTGTCTTCAAGATCATGAAATGAACGTCCAGAGCATTTATTTCACTGACCGTAAAGTGCCGATCTGCGAATCACAAAGCGAGAACCTCTTTTGTTTTCGTTACGGATAAGCACGCATTACAGCGAAGATTTTAAATCTTTTGACGTGTTGCTAAAAGGTTCATTTCGCTTGATTAATGTAATTCCTCCGGTTAGGTACAAAAAAAATGGGCGCATTTATACAGTGACGGCTCACGAGCTTCTGAAAAATGTAGAGAATTTATCACAGTCGTGCACCGGGCATCTATTTTAATACCAGAAAGTTATGGAAAATAAAAAGGTCCGGTCAAATCTGGCTCCGTGAGCCGATTTCATATATGCCCTAGCCGATTATGTTTCCAATATGAGTTTTAAAATGTACATAATTGACGAATTTACAACCATTGAACGCTTGCAAGTTAGATGCCTTCATAGGATAGAAAACACTATGCCAACATAATATTGGAGTCCTACGTATGATGTAGAATGTAAGCAGAGATGAATTTGTTTTCACTCAAGACATTTAAATTCCAATGACCAATTTTGTTCAATGTGTTCCAAGTAGCAATATAAAAACTCACATACTCAAAGTTCAATAACGCTAATTTTATCAAAGCGCCAGAAATGTTGTTAATGAAAAACACATAGGTAACCCTCCGATGTAATAGGTGGTCTGTGACATGGTAATCTTAACATCACACGATTAATTGAACTCGGCGGGGTAATGTGCGACGCTTGTAACAAAATGTCCAATCGATGCTGTTCGATAAGCGTAGCTCGTTCGAGACCACACGGCTTTATATCTTTATTGCCCCAACAATAGAACGCTACACCGCGGGAGGGGTAACATACGCACGCATAATGAAATTGAAATATCACCTCCATTACGCAAAAGTTTGAGCACCCCTCTTATTATTGTAGGACGAGTGTGTTATTTTAAATACTTTCATACATTGTTGGAATACTTATTGCATACAAATATTTGCACTGGAAATTGAAATGCAGAAAAATGTTTACCTTACTCGCTCCAAGTAAGTTCATAAAATTGTCATGTAGTTGCCAGAATTTGACATCCAAATCAATTGTGCATAGCACATATTGATTATATAAGTATTTATTTAGTCGGATTTTCCTCAAGTTACACATACTTCTTACTAAATCTCAATGTTATTTTGGAGATAAGTGCAATTTTCCAGTGAAAAATGAGAATTTTATCATTATCCATACATGTAAGCTTATCTAACTTTCAAATATTATAACTAAAATTTAAATTAAGAAATGATATCCATACAGATTTATAACTAAACGAGTTCAAAAAGTTGAACACCAATAAAAATGTAGCTCATTAGTGCACAGAATTTTCATTCGCATAGTAGATCCATAGTAATTAATTTTAGTGTTACTTTTGTAAATTCCCGAGCGCGTTAACGAGGTAACTTTACAAAGTTCCACCTGGCAACAGCTCGAATCCTTTTAAAATATACAAGGTAGGTTCCTCTTAATTTCTTTGGCGAGTCTTATAAATTTTACCCCGCTTTTAAGCTTCGCTACCGCTCGACACCGCCGTGAGAAAATGTCGCTGGACCGAACTCTGAAATGACATTTTTAAAAGGTAATAACTAGCTTTACAGTATAAAGTCAGTTATTGCTTTATACGTTTTTGTTGAACGGTTTATTTGTATTTTCATAGATTTATCCCCACGTTACATATTAAGTGTTTTGTAAGATGTAGGATGGTGTTAAGAATGCGTGGGCGGTTTATTTATTCACGTACATTGTGAACGGCCCTTTATGTTATGATTATACCAAAGCCCGAGTCTTTTCTATGCAGAGCAGGCTTTCGGTGATTGTCAGTAATCCGCACTATTTATGGAACGTTTTTATTTCTTCGGAAAATATCTTATTTATAAAATAACTTAACATAAAGAGCCGTGGTGGGCTTGGGGCTTGAGCAGTCGTTTGCTACGCAAGCGCATATTCGAATCCCAGCGAGGCCTGTATCAATCACTTTTTTTATGAACTTATGTTCAGAGATTTCACACCACGTACTTTACGATGAAGGAAAACATCGTGAGGAAACCTGCATATGTCTGAAAAGTAATTCAATGACGTATGTACAGTGCCTGAGAGTCACCTGAGAGTCACGTTGGCACTGAATCATGTTTGGTGAAAAGTGGATGTTATTAATCCAACAGGTCTGCCTACCCATTCGGAGAATACAGGCGTGAGCATATGTATATTACTTTATAGTTACTAGCTTTACAATATACCTGAACTTTCGTTAATGTTAGTACGCTGGATATAAATGTTATCTAAATGAGCAATATAGTTAAAGAAACACTTTTATTTCGACGTCTATTTTCGCTTTAACACGCAAGAGGTCGTAAGCCTTAATAATACCTAGACATTACAGTTGTAAAAAAGGTTTTATTCTAGTTACATACTTAAAAAACATTTCATTAGAATTCTGACCTTACACTTTAATGAACTTACGTCTTTATACAGATAAATAAAATTGAAGTGTCTGTTTGTAAATCCAAATTAACAGTTTTTTCCTGTATAGATTTAGTTTATGTTGATATTTGTAGACCTCTGAGACGGCTGGAACGATTTTAACGGGACTTTCACTAGCAAATATCATGTGTTACAAAGATAAACTAAGGGCTTATTTAAATAAAAAATCTTGGCCCATTAAATACAAACGAAAGTCTACACGAGTGAAGCCGCGTGGCACAGCAACGCATGAAAAAAAAATTACTTAAGTAGCTGTCGTTAACAATGACATCATGGTGTTCTAAGAAAACAAAATATGCATAAGCTTCTAAGAAGCTCCTTCACCTACACTTATGATGGTATAACAAGTAATTATTTACGTAACGAGTGTACTTAAAAACCGGTATTGAATACCGGTACTAAAGCATTAGCAGGTGCGACACAGATGCATTAGATTGCATATGTCTAATAAATGTTTGTTCTTCTAGCTTCACCTGTCTATTTATGTTTTTTTGTATATTAGTGGTTCTTCTTGTTTTAGCTTGATCAGTGCACCTGGCCTTTGGTAATAAAGTTGATAATTCCATAAATCTATTAAAATTTATACGATATACAATTTACAGCTAATTTTGTGTACCTATTTGTACCTACCTAGCGATTTTTAAAATATTGTATTGTATTTTTGTAATACACGTTTTTAATATTGTAATGTATTGATGAAAGGCACATCGGTTTTAGCAGCGCGTATTAAGAATTCCCGAGCTTTAAAGTCTATTTACGATTTTTGTACCGTAACTTTAAACGTCACAGCTAAAAAGTTTTTTTTCTTTTTTCATTTATTTTGGCACAGATTATAAAGCAAGTAATATTAAGATATAACTAATGCCTAACAGAGTTTTAAATGTAAAACATAAAAAGTACTTAATACGCGCTGGTTAAACGATCATAGTTGCCCCCCAGTTATCTGTTACTTTGATTACGGTTATCTCAATCTCATTTATTCAAATAGAAAATGCTACCTTGGAGCCTAAGTTTCCAATCGCTTCACTAGTTAGTAAGAAAGCCATTTTCCTAGCTGAAAGGAGTTTCCAATCCTTGTAAAACCAATTCGAATGAGACAACCGCACAAACCTATACACCTATATCTATATAGATAAATAAAATTGAAGTGTCTGTTTGTAATTCCAAAATAACAGCTATTCACTAAATGTACGTGAAAGTATATACTTGTAGATGTTTTTCTCTGTCTGTCTGTTTGTTCCGGGTAATTTCCGAGACGGCTGCTAGCTAATATTACAAGGAGTAGCATATGCTATATTTATTTGAAAAAAAAAACAACACTAGGATTCCGCGGGACAATGGAATTAACACAGCACAGCTAGTATTTACATAAATTTTATTTCATAAGCTTAAGTTCATTTATATTAGTTTATATATATCGGTACATTACTATAATAAACATCTGAAGCTCGGATAATCAATTGAAGCCTCATAAATCACATCGTTTGAACTCTACAAGGTGCTTAAGAAATGTGAATCCCATTGATCTCACTGAACTTTTACTCAACTATTCCTAGACTGATTTACGTAAGATATATAGCCCTCTATTTATAATGCAGACAACGTTGACAATTGAACCAACTATTTATCGACAAGATGGCTTACAGTACACCTGCGCATAATGCATTTAACAAACGAGATTTAGAATAATAAATGACTATGTATTCTGTTTCTTTCTCTCATTTAGAACGCTCAGAGAACTGGTTGTGTACTTGAATGGGAAAGGGCTATGTTTGATAAGCCTATCTCAGTTTCTATGGCAGCATATTTGTAGAGTCTTTGTCAAAGCTTTGAGGTACTTTAATGATACTTAAGCATGTAATATGGACTCGTCTACCAAAATTGCTTTTTTAGAATGACGGACCAAAAATAATACAGAAAATAGTTAGCTACAGTATAAAGTACAGTCATGTACGAATTTAATAAAAGTATACACGTTACGATCATTTTTATAAAATCTAATATAAAAAATTTTCGTGACGCGTGTTTTACATGAAATTTGTGTGCATTTGGGGGTGGGATTGAGAATCGGCCGACAGCATACCTCTAAATGACCACCCCACCAAAAAATAATAAATGGTAATATTAATAAACGTTTGCCGGATACAGCTAGTATTTTATAATAAAAAAGCGGCCATGATAGATTTTCAGTAGATTGCAGCTCATGATGAAATATTTACGAAAAAACATTACAGTATCAAATGCCACACCTTTTTTTAACCTGACACATTCAGACATACATACGAACTAACAACCTAATTTGTACATAATTATGAATTATGAAGCGTATGTTTTGCCAGTGTCAATTGCGCGTGCTAACCCAGTCAACCGCAGAATTTCCAACATCCTTCTTCAGGTCATTAGGGCACTAGGCTTGGTCTAATAACTATTTAGATATATTGCAACTCATTACACCTATTTAAAATACCAGTGATTATTAATTTCATACTTCAACATGTTTTTTAAGCGTCGTCGCTTCGTTGAGTCGCCGCGTAGTAACAACAGGCGAGTAATAATACAGTAATATGATGTAGACAAGTAATATAACGACTACTCAACCCTCCCACCTGGTGTGGCGTTATGTTTTTACTCTCACACGCGATTATGACGCACTGTATCGTACGTTGTACTGGCGAACACAAAAATTGTATAAAGATGTTAGTAAAATAGAAGGTAACGATTATTTGAGTTAACAAAAAAAATCCTTGCAGTTAATATTTTGCGGCTGAATTGAAATAATCATAATATCGAATAAAAAATAAATTATGCAACACAGGTATTCACCCAAAAATTAATTTAGTATCTCTTTGATTCTTGACTATGCAATGCAAGTAATTAATTAGAAAGTACTTGCCTCGAAAATTTAAAATAACATTTACACTTTTATGCGCGAAACTACTTCGACGACGAAGGCTCTAGATTATTATTAACTATTACGCGCCATGGGTGAAAAAATGCAAAATACACATTTTATTTCAACCCCTGTAGGGTGCACCTACCTATTAATTAATTAGAAGCCACCTGCTACCGCGACACCCGACTGCGGCAGTTTGAATAAAAATAATTGCTGCCGTTAATATTCCATGATATTAAAGCAATGGCCTCATTAATCTATGGCGGATAGTTATGGACAATATGAGTTATCTATTTATTTATTATTTAATTATGTTTATATTATGATAAGCCTACAACAAATCATGTCTTACAGTAGCCGTACATTCAGAGCTAAGTCACGGAGACCTCTAATATTTTGTACATATGTTCATTATCACGTGGTATGGTACTTTATAGGGGTGGTCCGAAAAATCTTATAGGTAACCATTGAAAATATAAGTTAGATAATAGGTAGTTTGTTAGGTTGTATGTTGGAGGTAAAGCTGGAAACTAATCATTCAATTTCAAATATTTTTAACTTATATTTTGAACGGAGTATGACACTGGTTGCAGGTAAGTAGATTATAGGTTCACTACTATACGCGGGCGAAGCCGCGGGCGTAAGGTAGGATTATGCATAATTTAAAAAAGTATCGAAACGATTGATTGAACAGTCAATCCGGTAAAAACAGGTATTTTTTCGGAAAAAATCATGCATCATAACATTATATCGTCGCTCATTCGAGCCCCGTTACGGTTTTCAACCATTATTTCCTTGAAAAATTGCCGCCGGCGTCGACTCGCTGGATGGGCGAATTTGTAAGTAATATTTATGAAAGCACGAGGTAGAATAATGATATGTATATTATTTTGGGCTCGTTTGGGAGCCAAGGGAAGCATTTGTCAGCTCTCAGGTGAGCGGCCTATGATCCTGTTATTATGTGTACTTTATTTTTTTGCTTCATTACAATACCAGCTTATCAACTCCAAGGAGCTCAACTGAGTATGTGGTCTCAAATATACGTTTAAGTTATTTAATACCGATTCTTCTTCTTCTTTTATTGGAATTCTACAACAAAAATGTGTTTGTCCTTTAAGGGATTGGCCTAGTTTTTGGTTCAAATTTTATTTTTGCGTCAAAGTGCCTGATGGCAAGATTTTGTTAATGGCAAGATTTTGTTAATTAGCGGCTACTGCCTATGAAGTATGATCGTGACCAACACCGAAAGAGTCACTCACTCATTAACTACCAGTGTACCAACATAATATTTCGTGATTTGTATAGCTTCGAATATGGTTCGATTGATTACCTACGTCACATTTTCTAATTACATTACGTCATGGACAAAATAAGAATATATAAAAGAGTATAAGTCTACAAAAGCCTCCAAACACCATATTAAAATTGAGATTTCTCCCCAAAAGAAAGTAAGCACAATAAAATGTGATATTTCCATTCCAACACTCAGTAGTCCTCCGACAATTTAATAAATGTCGGATAAGTGAGCATTAATCCCCACCAGTCATTGACCGGATCATAACCGAAAATCTTCAGTAAGTCAGTGAGCGGGCGCACAGAGCGCAACGTGAAAAACGATGTCCATTAAGGAAGTGAATACATTTAAAATAATCGGCTTAGTCCGTCCGACGTTGACGTATATTCGTACTTATCTCACGGAGATACCGGCACAGATATCCCCGACTAATCCCTTACACAAACATCTGAAAAAGACTCGGCACTCCTTGTAAGGTTGATTCCTAATTGAATGGACCGCGAGCACCGCTTTGACTTGAACAAAAGTGTCTAATAATTTATGCTTATAATCCGACGCGAGCCCGTTCACTAAACTTTTATTCGTTTTTGGAATTGACTTTATTCCCTATTGTGGCGTATAGATATTAATGCGGTGATTCTGGTCCAGTCACAATATTACCGACATACTTTATAAAATTCTTTAGTGGATGCTTCGCCCTCGAGTATTTACGTCGCGCTAGCTTAAGAAAACATCAACAGAATTCCATGTTCTTTGCTGAGAGGAAATGCGAAGTGGTGGGGAAGTTAAATCGTAAAATTAAAGGACAACAAAAATAGATATAGCCATACTATAAATACAGACGTATAGCTCGGCATCTTTAAAGTAATCAGGTCTCCATTAATTTTTAAGGACTTCCTTTGAAACGCGCCGTGTTTACTCAGGAAACAAGGAAACTTTTAATGGAGTTACAATTCGTTGACCCTCAAAGTACTGTTTCAGAAGTCAATTGCGTTTTACAACTCATCTCGCAAGTTTCCTTCAAAAATTCTACTTATGTTTATATAAATGCAAACTTTTTATAATACGCAATCACTAGGTAAGTACCCCGGGTATCAGGTTAGGTTTTGACATATTTGCACGCTGAATATTTCACAATTATTCGGAGGCAAGTTGTGGTTCAATTCCTAAGATGGTGGATCAAAATCTTTTTCGAAAATATATATGCGAAAAGGCAAACGAAATAGTTAATGCCGAAACTTGCTTTTAGAATATACTGTTCTGTTCTTAAATATGCATTCCTATCTGATGAGAAGTGTTAATTATAACTGAGATTTGGGTGTAGGTACGTAATCTGTCAGATGGCACAATATTGGCAAACGTGTCGTACTTAACTAACAACACACACACGCATAGCGTACGTACATTCGCGAAATCCGTAAGTTCCGTTAATTAACAGAATATAGTTCGTATAGGTTTCAAACGGCGGTATACAAAACAGAATCTCGTTGAATATTCCCCCGGCGTACTATGAAACACAACTTATCGATCCCAGTACTAAAACTGTGAGCGTTCTACCAATTATAGATGACACAAGAAGAATAAATAGGAACAGTGTAAATTAAAACTAAACACGTCCCTTGAATACTTATTTATAAAGTTACATGCAAAGTTACTCACGGGACTTTGTTTTCGAACAACGCACGCAACAGTTCCCTTGGAGTTATAAAATTTCAAAAGAATTTTAGAGGGCATAAAACTTTTGTACTTAAAGAAATATGTCTGGTATTAGTACACATTTAAGTTTGTAAACTGAATTTTATTGCGCCTCTTTCGCTAAAAAGATATTTAACCAAGTAATAGCAACAACCCTTTGTTTTACAAAGTAGAAGCGGTGTAAAGGAATTCTTGAAATTAATATGTGTATTTTCATGGAAACCAGGAACATAAATACATTTCATTCCTTAAGGACTTATTAAAACCGTTCATTAGGAGGACGAAGTAATCATAATATTATATCTCATCTTCCCGAGAGCATAAAAATATGTTAACCTTATTGAATAGAATAACGTTTCCTCAGAACAATTTCTCCATCAGTAATTTGAGAACCACAGATCCGATTTACATTTATTTTCCTTTGTCCACTCGCGCCATAACGGCTTATTGCTAATAAAACAGCGATCAGGCAAATAATAATAAAACGCCACCTATTTTCAGGACAAAGAGAATGGAATACGGTAATTCTAGACCGCTGTATATTAATTTACTGATGTTATTTTTATCGTAGGCCTAAAACGTTAAAAGAAACAGAATTTTTATTCAATTCTTTTGAAGTATTACTGTTTCATTGCTGTCAAAATGATCTTATCCCAAAATCACATTCTTGCCTTATAAAAATAAAGCCGAGGTGCGTTCCAGCGACACTTGACGTTTGAAGTGGCTTCCAACGCGATGGGATATGAATTTATTATGGGAAAACTATCTAGTGAAGTAGTGGTTTGACGCGAACATCTCTCATCGCACCATGAGGGCTTGTGTGTACAAATAATTACGTACACTCTCATTAGAATTGCTTCTGAAGCACCTGTCAAGTGTTTGTAAGTCCTTATTCTCATTAGGACTCACTACTGAACATGATGGATTCTTCCATTTTTAGGAACTACTCTAGCATTACCTTTTAAGAATACAAATCTTTTTACGATAAAAAATCTCGCACTGTCGTATTAATGCTGTCACGATATGACATAATAACATCATGGTCAGTTATGAAAGAAAATATTTAAGCTAGAATAAAATTACAAACATAAATAATAGACTAATATTTCCACACGTGCAATCAAGTTGTTTTTAAAAAGTATTCACTGAAACAATACCTAATTCCAAAGCGCAATATATCATTGGTTTACATTTGGAAGTACCTATTCAGTTCCACCGTAGGCCATCTTGATAATCATTTTGAAGAGTTGATTAATGGTTATTGCGGTTAGTAGTCAATTAACTTTAGAAAGTAAAGCATCTCGAGTCAAGTCACCATCAACAAATCGTTCAGCGGGTGCACTCAAAAGTACCGGCGTGTTTACTGTGACATCTTTATCCTGACGCTCCCGCGCATTAGCCGTTACGTTTCTTTAACGCCTGCACATGTAGATATATGTTTTAAAACCCTCTTCCCGTCCTCACAACTCTGACGAATTAAATTATTAACGCCTCAGAGCAGCTGTTCTACACAAATCAAAGTGCTTCTTCCCGAACACTTGGAGAGCACGATCGTCGCGTCATAGTCTTTACGATCGTTTTATGACCACTTTCATATTCAACTTTCAGTCAAAACGTTCTTAGCACAGGGGTGGGAATGTGATTGTTTCCACGACAAATATATGGATGTGGACTACTCGTAAACGTGTTTGTTTTACGTCTCGCGATATCCATGGTTATTGTTCTTTGAAGTCAACTCACTACTCGCTTTGACGTTTTGACACGTTTGATGTTTCTGATAGTGGCATAACGTGTCTTAATAACGCCACCGTCTCATAAATCATATCGACATTTGTCAACTCATGCATAAATTTGTTTTGCGGAATATTACTTACTTAATGCCAGAATAGCTTTGATGTGCCTCAGTGGCGAAATCACTAAGCTCGGGAAATGGTTACGCCCGAGCACATCAGCAATATTTCTACTTAACGGTGGTATATTTCGACAAGTAATATCTGCGCCCAACGTTGTCTTGTCATCACGTTGTTGGAAATATCTTAAAACGAGGTTATAAATTATTTACACTTTCCACGCGAATACCGGGTATTTGTCATCCCGGCCCCGAGGTGGGTATTAAGATATTGCTTCGTATTCCTAGGGGTCTCATTACAGGCCAGGGCGGGGGCTCGACACCTCTAATATTTCATTGTTAGCTATAGTCTCAGGGATAAAACAGTTTTGTCTGAAGAGGCGGGCGAAAATGTGCACTTTTCTTATTAACATAAAGCTGACGTGATGCGTAACTATGGATCTTTTGGTCATTGTGGGTACGAGGTTTTCTCTTAATTTCATTAGGTAAACTCTTAGTGGGAAAGAGCGGAAGAACGATTCGCTAAAAAGGATGTTTTGATGGTAGTTACATTAAGGTAATTGGTGTACGGCTGCGAAACATTTTTATGGGCCATCGCTTTGGTCGTTTGGGGTAGCGCTTGCCCACGATCTTCGCTGCCGGCAAAATTTAATACGGGCTCCAACGTTAATGGAACGAGTTAAAGTATCTCATGGATAATTTGGCCCTCAAGATTTATAGAACAATAAACTGCCAAATGTGTGTATGCAAAGTATTCCAAAGTTTCGATCGTATAGAAGTAACAAATCATGCCAGTAGTCGTTATAATAATTGAATTTTTAAATTGACTATTCTTATAACAACATCAGTGTCAACTATAAATAAGTCGTCATTCCTGCCCGTACGTGTAATTGCGATTGCGCCCGCGTCCGTTCCTAAGGTCTACGGATCAATTTACCCACACAATAACCTTAATATAAAGTCATCACGGTGAATGGAGAATAATAATTCGAGAGTGTATTAAAGAAATTCTATGTTGATGTTATCTCGAGCGTGAGTCGCGTGTGCGAGAGGAAACTGAGATGTGACGTTATTAAAAAGACACATGTGGCCCGAGATGCGTATCGCAGCGTCTGTTAATTACTTTTGACACGCAGCATATGATTCAATTATCATATGATTTACACGGAGCGGAGGGTCGTCAGATACGCGAGCGGAAAAAGCATGCGATCGGTTTATTTGAGCGTTAACTATCACGTTAATTCTGTTGAAGTATCGCATTCCGCGCGCAGATGGCAAGCAAATCTCCCAAAACGGTAGCATATTTTTTTATTATAAAACTTGTCCCGTTAACACGCTACCGATCTGTGTGGTCGGGACCTCACGTTGGAATTTGAATTAAGAGAATTATTTTCTTGCTAACTTCCCGTGTTGACACATGGACGTATTTGGACGAAAGTTTGAAGGGCGTTAAACTGAATAAAATGAAGCTCTAATCACCGTATTTCCGTGACATGTAGAACTCTATAAATTGTGTGGTTATCTCGTGCCGCATCTCAAATCGGTGTGTCTAACACAAAAAGAAGCTTTAATTGCTTATTTCAACCGTCGCGTAACCACATAATTCACATGGAACGGCTTTCACACCAAAGCTCGCTCCGTCTCAGAAACTACACGAACTAGTCGGTAATAAATACTAATTACTGGTAAAATAAAATGATAACATCGCGGCCGACATTCTTAGCATTGTAAAGACGGAATGGTAAAAAGCCGTCGTTACCATACATAGTAAATCTTGCGTGACGCGTAATGGTCTTATGGGGCTTATTTATCGTCGTTGGTCGTTTCGAGTGAACCGTTTAATAAATATTATCACACTTTAAGTCATCAACAAACGTGAGAAGATAGCCATTGACCCGGTTCGTGATATTTGTCTCATTTCAAGGATTAAAAGTGATCTGCCGAACGGCAATGTCTCCTGTTTGTTGAATCTGTCTTTACAATAAACATCGTGGATTGGTGTACGGATCGTGCCCGCCTTTCGTGGGAGCATCTTGTATAATTAGAGATGGTTCCAAATGGCTTTGCTCTTCGAGTGTTCTTCAATGACAAAGGAGGACTTATAACAGCCCCCGAATAGAAGGGATCCTACGCTTAATTCTAAAGACGTTTCATGGCATCTCAGCATTATTGCATTGTAAATAGCTAATGTTTTTTAAATGCGTATCCGGTTCAATTAAAAAGAGTGTTTTGAAGGAAGTAAGGAAAGAAGTGGATGACAGTACACGTGGCTTAAAAAGTTTTTTACGAACAAAAACATGATAAAGGCTGGTACGAAGAAAAAACGAAGTAGATTTATATAACAATATTTTAAAACAAAATGATGTTTATTGACTTCAAACAAACAATTTTTCATTCTGTTGATTGTTTATGATAAATAAAAATGACGTTAAATAGAGCAAATACAATTTATATCCATTTCAAAAATAAATATGGAGTAACAATGTCATTAGTGGAACAACATCTTGGCGGGGTTCCCACATTTGCCACCACATGGTTCACATTGAAACATTTTATCCTATACTGCAGCCTACTTTCAATAAATCTGGATTATCATTCAACTATATCCAGGCACGTACTAGTTCATAATTGAAAATTGAATTGTATATAACGGAGACAAGGTTTAGAATTGAATAAAGGGACATTGACAAAATGTGCAACCGGTACAGCATTGTGCTGTAGGAAGTGCGTGTTATTGCAGCTTATGTTTCGGAGTCGCCCGCTGAGATATTCGAGGCACCCGTCTGTTTTTTGTGACAGACCAACCGAGTGCCATAAATAATAGGTAGGGGTTCCCGAAGCATGCGAGCTTTGTAATAAATTGGATGCTCTTTTGGTAGCAAAGAAACGGGCCAACAACGATTGAATTATGGTGATGCGTTAAGCCCTCGAAAGGAATCCGGCCTTTTATTTTCTTTTCATTTCGCGCTAATCCTATACTGCGTACATTTTGTGTTATTACATTCACATGTTCCTCGAAGTCGCGTCGTTATTTGGTCGGTTTATCTCAATTTTGTTACACATGCCCATCTTGTGTGTGCTCCAATATCGAGTTACCTACTCCCGGCCATTTGAAAAAGACAACACGCAGATGGTTCCTGCAACCGTATTGGCTTTCTCTTAAAACAGAAGACATTTAAATCACACGGGACCGTCGATATTTCCTTCGTTTAGCGAAACAAAAGCATTGTCCGAGAGCAGTCCATTTTAAACTAAGATAGATTAGTGTTCGGAGTGAGTGGCCGACATGGCGCTAGGAACGAGTTTGCCGACTGATACCTAGCCTGTTACTCGCTTTTACTCCGATACTATGCAATTTTGACGTCGCGCAAGACTTTGATTAATGCCTCACTAAATATATCATTTATAACAAATGCGCAGATGTGAGCTTTTTGCTTCATTTATTTCTTACAAGTATAAGACATGACATGCCGCTCACATCGCGGCAGTTTAACAAGATTAATTGCATCGAAGTAGTTATTAAATGAGAAAATAAACGTTTTATGAAAGAATCGTTTAGATTGCTGTATAATAAATTCTTATGACGAAACCGTCGGAGTATGTGTATTAGTACTTAAACCTGCTTTCGTTTGAAGATACCTGTCACTGGATGAGTAGTGTTTGTCATATAAGAGCCGGTGTAAAGTTACGGCTAGTCGAGGGCCGGTGTGGCGGGCTGCAAGCGGCGGCGGCGGCGAGCGGCGCATCGCGAGAGCCTCTCGAGTTACCCCGGATAAGTCAATCATTGGAAACGTCCACATTTACCAAAATAAAACGGTTCGAATGTTGCGTGTGGCGCTCGCGGGATAATGCGCAGCGACAGCCAACATGTTTTGTGCGAGAAAATAAAATTGATGGCGCGGCAGTGCCAGACTTAAATAGCTCACTATACGCCACTGCAGCTAAACGCTTTTGTCTATTTTATAACTGGCGTCACGACTCTCCATCGTTTTTCTCTTAGTTTTCGTGTAACATATTAGCTTTTCCGACAGCTATTCGTGTCACACGGAAATTGCTCCGTTACAAATGTTGACGGCTAACTGAATATGGTAAATACTTTATTTAAATGAGCAATCCCTTTCAATTGTTGTAAAGGATGTGTAATTGGACAAGTGTTAGCGTGGTCGAATCGGGCTAGATCCAATTTCCTGCTTCGGCCGCAGTCTTCAACGAGCAAATAGCTCTTTGCAAATCAAACAAGGGATCGTCTGGCGAATCCACATATCAACTTCGCATTGTTTCTCTCCCATCATTCAGGGCTAACCAGAGGCGTTTTCGATTATCCGCTCTCCGGAGAACAAAGCCTGTGACCGCAGAACCAAGTCAATTACATAGTTCAACAACTCAGCCCTTATAACTTTCATGGGCTACCACCGGAATACAGAAAAGGGTATCTGTTTTCAATACGTGGGGCGAGCGATGCGATTGACCCTTTCGAGTGTCCGCATTGACTTTTAAATTGCTAATCCCGCGGGAGTAAACAGAAAAAGCGCCTCCGGGTGCGTTTGTTTACACGGTCGAGTGTACTCGCATATCTTCATTAACTGTTTCTGCCGGGTGCTTGCTCAACACTCATGCTCACTGCTCCGACCTCATCGGAGCTGCGGCCGCCCCGGAATTCACATTATCATTCTTCGTACCGTTCTAAAACTCGCCTAGAATTCCGATATCACAAAATTGTTGTAGGTACGTGATCTGGTTGCATTGATATTACTTAATCAACTGGAGATAAAACTATTTTCCTGAATTCTCTCCGCTTGAATGTTAATGATCGCGTTTAAGTTTTAAAGCTTAATTCTTAAATTATAGCATTTTAATTACTTCTTATCTCATTAGCGAGAAAAGAAAATTTACAATTCTTATTCGTTACGTATTTGGTTTAAGTTTGATGACTATCCTACTTAATTCGAAATACGCATAAATTCGAATTATTTTCTACGTTAATCTTACTCATGTTACCGATACGTCTAAGCAAAACAAGTGATAAATTACGCGATAAAAACCAACGGCCCTGTGCATAATACCGTATTCATGCCTTAAACAATACATGCGCTAATGAGTTTAACATTCTTTCACATCGCATATCGCGTCCCGGAAACTATTTAACATGTTCGCGTTTAGATATCAGTATAAAATGTTTATCTAAGCATCGGAATAAGAATGCGTTTGAACGGGGCTCGCGGAAGGGGGGCAGCCAAGCGCACCAATTCTCACTGATGACTCTATATCCAGGCCGTTTCTACGTCAGACACAAACAGTACCCTTTCAACCCGAATGAATTACTTAATTTTTGTATATTGAATATGGACCCTCGGTTATACTCAATGTCGAAATAAATTAGCGTTATCAAAAAGCTGAAGGAAGCAACACCGTGAATTGGATTTGAGTGGTTTTCGGTTCGTGAACACGACGGGGTTGAGTTTTTATATTTTCGGTTGGGTTCTCGGGCGCGATATTTTATAATTGGTTAGTTGGCTCAATCCTATTATGTATGTTTAAGAAACTTTACTTATGCCTTTCTGTCAAAAATATTTATAAAAATACCCTCGCAATAAATGAAAGTATGTTTACAATAATTGAAAAATATATATCTAAATCAAAATTTGCCTCTAAATTAGCTGTTTAGGAATCCAATTATACAAACTGGACTTTTATTTCTTACTGCATGCAAAGTACATCAAAAGACAAGAACTAAAAATAGTCAAGCGCCAGTCGAGTCATCATAGCCCTACTCTACAATTACCCAGCTCTCTCAACCACACAATAAAACTAAAACAACCAATCCCTATACAAATTAGTTACGTCTTTTTGAAGCCGCTAATACGACGTATGTATAGCTCGCGTGTAACGGCACATGCTCAAAACATTAATATAATAGTTACCGAAGCGATATCTGCTGCCAATTGTATAACATGTATGCATTCCTGCTCCACTGGTTATTAATGAGATGAGCTAGTTAATAGCTATAGAAAAATAACGATTAGTTATGTTAAACTACCGTAACCGATAGAAATTCGGTTCGCCAGTTCAGGCTCTCTTTTGTTGTCGGAATAATAGAAGTGTTTATGTTTGGCCGAAGGTTTTTTTAGGTTAAATAGAAAAAAATAATAAGCACCCGTCTACCTGGAACGAACCATCCATCACTAGCATATAACGAGAAATTATTGTCTGTTTTTATTGCCGCTACTAGGAAAGCACATTTCACTATAAAACGTGGGCTTACGACTTTATTTGCAAACATTGTATGACGGCTATAAATTAACTAAATTGACTCGTCTCCTCTATTGTGTTCGCTCACAATGGAATATTTTTATACAAACACAACTTATACGCATTCGAATAAAATATCGCGTTATGCGTATGAATCGAATTTGTTGTAACAAAGCAAGCGACAAAGTTTACTCGACTGCTAAGTTAGGAAGTTCCGACTGTATTTTTTATGAGTTAAGGCTTAAAATACATTGTATATCGAGTAAGGAATATAGGAGTTAAGTTTGTAAATGAAATATGCAGATCAGTCAACGGATACTTGTTAACGCCGCCCCGCGATCCATTTCAAAGAACACGCACGTGGGTTTCTGTGGAAATTATCATTGTTTGACTTGTACGTTACACGGCGAGATTACGGTTACAAGGATAAACTAAAACTGGATTTATTTGAATAAACATTTGCATAACGTTTGGAAATTTAGAACAACACGTAAAGTTTAGGGTGGCAATCCCAATTTACAAACATTTCGACAAGGCTTATAAAATATATTATCATATTATCTGACAAACAAAGTTGTATGGAGAAGTCATCCGGGTCATTACACCCATAAAGTTATATTCAGTATCACTTATCATTGAATGCATAAATTATATTATCGACTAGCTGTGCCCCGCGGTTTCACCCGCGTAGATTTTAATTTCATGGTGGACCGCGGAACCGTAATCCTTTAAAAAAAATCTAAGTCGCCTTAAGCCACTAAGTAACTTCTTGTAACATTAGCTATCTGTCAGTGCAAGTTCCATTAAAATCCGTCTAGCCGGTTTATTGAGATTACCCGGAACAAACAGACAGACAGAGAAAAAAAAATTAAATTGATTTTTCTATGTCAGTACCTTGTAAACTTTCATATGCATTTAGTGAAATACTGTTATTTTGAAGTTACAAACAGACACTTCAATTTTATTCATCTGTATAGATAGTATGTAGTTTTAATGAAATGCTGGGAACTAAGGAGTTTTAAACGAATTAGATGAACTTTGCTTTTGAATTTCACACGAAATAAATTATGGATATTGAAATTGCTTTTTAAAATCTAAGCCGTAAATTTACTCTCGCAAGATTGTATTTATTTTACGACAGTTGACAATTTATTCAGTAATTTATTTTTTCACGTTTTAAATTTGTTTTACGAAAACTACGTGATTATCTGTTGATAGTCGTAAGTAGAATATTCTTCTTACGGTGGCAAGAGACGCTCCAAAAGCAAATATTATTTAATTCTGAGCAAGTACTTACCTCACCTGTAATACCCCCATAGTAAATTCGATAATATAAACAAATGGAACAAAATGCTTCACACTCTAATGATCAAACATGTCGTCTCTACATATTCATGGTAATGATAGGAGAGATTTTCTTTAGTGGATTTTAAAGCAATAGTTAAAAAATTAGAGAGTAAGGTTTTTTTCACTATTTTCTTTTGAATTAAGAACTTTTAAAAACAAACGCAAAATTGACGATATATTACGAAAGGAATTCTTATTTAGGAATTCTACTTACAGTAGTTGGTTGTAATAGGAAATCGTAGGAAAATTTCATTGTGAAGAGCGTGACTTTTGAAAGAGACTGAATAAAGCGAATAACCAATTAAGCAAAACATAATATGAACCACTGAAATAACTCGCAATAAAGTAGGGGTGCGAAGGTACCCGTACAATAAATGCTGAGCCTAAACAAATACGTTACAAAATTCAAATTTGAATCTAGTAGAGTCAAATATACATGAAGGGTGCGTCAATTTTATTATGGACGTGATACACCCGCGTAGACTGCTAAGAGCTAATTCGCAGAACCCCATTTTTTAAACAAAGGTAGTCTAAGTTACTTCTTATAACCTCAGCTAACTGCCTGTGAAAGACCCGTTAAAATAGTTCCAGCCATTTCAGAGAATGCAAACATGCTGGCAGATAAACTTTTTTTTACATAATATTTTTTTATTTATGTTCCGTATTTTATTTATGTTTCATGTATTGTTCATAGTGAAAGATGTTAATTTGAAATTAAAAACAGACACTTTAATTTTTTATTCGTATGTAGGTATATACGGCAGCATGTATAATCAGAACATACTTTAGTCCTATCAAATAAATATATATTGAGTTTGAATTTGAATATAGACAACATTACAATCGAACTGAACGAGTAACAAATGTGCATATAATCATCACGAGACGCGAGCCTGTGTGGTCTGTCGATTACCATAATACATCCTTTTCTCCCCCGACATAGAAAAAACTTTTATTCGTATCAATTAATGGGGTACACGGCTATGTGTGTAACCCATTTGGGTCATTAGAACGTTCGAGTTTTGGTGCCTCTAATTAATTTACCTCTATTAACGAAATGATAGTTATTCCGATTGCCCCAGGGAAACCGTGCCTTACCTGTAGCTTGGAGTAATGTAGTCATTTGAATACGAGCTTTAACATTATTTTTAAGTATTATGATAACTTCATTTGGGGAGGTGGTGAGTATTTCGAAGGCGTGTTGGTTTATAGCATTATAATTCATAGCTGTAATTTGTATAATTTTGTATTCAATGTGAAAATGTTACTTGCAAATATTTGCCATTATCGCACATTAATAGGTCCGTGAAAGTGAAAGCAATTTAGCAAAGACAATTTTAGGAATATTGAAAGCAGGTGCTGTAATTTAAAAATAATACATCTAAATCCAACTTTCGGATGATTGTGAGTACACCAATCAATGAAGCAAAATAAATTCAAAATATTACCAGAACTCAACCATGCAACCACAAAAATGTTTACGCATCAAAGTGTCACATCAAATTTTAACAGTTATACACTTCTCGTAACAGAAAAACATAGTAACATATTCTTGGATAGCACTTCATATAACGACTTATTATTCTTGTTAACCCGTTCATTAGTTGTCTTCATTTGGTTTCAGAAAAAACGTATCTAATTATATTTAAGTATAGTTCGTTATGTTCCACCCACGTCCACGAAATCATTTAAATTCATTTGTTTTTCATTGTACCCCGTTAACAATATAAAGCTCAGTACAGAATGTCATGACTAGACAAAATCAAACGGATCTGTTGCATGATTAGAATGGTTATTGTTTATTCATACCTCGTGAACACCTGGCTTACAAACGTACGATGAGTCGAAAGTCAAATAAATGGGTGGGATCATATATTTAATACCCTGTTACATTTATTAACTCTGACAGATTTGTTAGGGGTAGATCAGTGGTTGAAATATAAGTAAATATACTCACGCCATCCCAGACAGGTCCCTGAAGAGGTAAGCAGAGGTTTTGTAATAACAACACCCACATTTCACCGAATATGATTAAGTGAGTATGGTGAGTCCATCGCCATCTCAGGCACTATTCATAAATCTTTGAATAATTTCTCAGACAATATGCATGTATCTCCACGATGTTTTTCTTACTCTTAAGCTCGTCGTGCCAAATCACTGCACTTAGCCATCCCAGACGGGTCCCCCAAGAAGTAAGCAGAAGTGTTGAAATAACAACACCCCCATTTCACCGAAGATGATTAAGGGAGTAAGTATGGTGGTATCCATCGTCGTCTCAGGCATTATTAATACGTCTTTGAATTATTTATCAGACATATTCAGGTCTCCTTAGGATGTTTTCCTTACTCTAAAGCTCGTGGTGTCAAATCACTGCACTTAAACTTATTGGTACGGATCGCTTGCGTAGCAGACGACTGCTCACCCCACGGACACCACGGCTATTTTCGTAAATATGTAAATTCTCTTCTTATCGGACAACTAACTATATACTATTCCCATTTCACTCATTAAAATGTATATGGATTTAGATGAGAACCATTTGAACATAATGTAAGTACGTATTAAAACAAATGAAAGACACTAAAAGCAGCATGTTCCGTAAGATCAATAAGTAATGGTCCAAGTTAAATAGGTGTTCGTAACTAGAAAGCAATCATACATTCACAGCGATGCAGATAAGCGTAACATTACCAACGAAATGCTAATGCGACTATAATGGACTTGAAAACAATACTCAGTTTGTACCCAATAGAATTCTTAAGTAATATCAGGCCTCCATCAATCATCTCAGAAATCGAGTATGATCTTATCTGAAATGGAACTCATCATTAAAAGATCAGTCCGTCGGCACTGGCCGAATATTATTAATAGATTTTTATCTGGCCATCAACTGATACAGTAACGGTAATCCCGGTCATTTTCACTGAAAGCTACTATTGGTAACTAAATTATATATCTCCAACTAGCTCGAAATAAATACACATGCCGACGCTCAAGTAACAATTGGTTTTCTGACGTTTTGTTAAATGTCTACATTTTACTGATAAGAATATGTATATTCGTCACCTTGTCGTTTGATTAAGCTTTTGTCCCGGGAAGAAATTAGAGGTTATCAAAAAATATACAGTCGAATCGATTACCTTCTCCTTCTTTTGAAGTCGGTTAAAAAAATGGGTATGCTTATGTTACGTACGAAGGCGAAGCTGAGGACCAAATCTAGTATTTAATAAAAATATAATTTACTAAAACTGAATTTAAATCAATTATTATATAATCTCCAATTTAAGTTATTCTTTTAAATTACCTTTTTATCAACTTATATAGTATCATAAAAACACATTAATTACCCAAGTCCGATTTGACAGTTAAATACAAAAAATAAAATTTGAGCTTTATAAAACAGTAAACATCATTCATACACGAATAAAAAGTATTTAATTGAATCGCACGGGGATATCAAAATACCGTATATCATATTATTTTCCGAATAAAGAACATGTTATATCAACAAAAATATCCAAACATCGACGTTGCCTATTAGGAGGATACTGTCAAAGTAATTTGAGCTTTCGTCCTAAGTGGCTCGGTTGTAAACCACTAAAACGTTACGACACAGCATTAACGGCTAATAATTCGTCTAGTGACTATTACACAACGACACCACGCAGACATTCCATGAGATGCAAGATTAGTGTTACTGACAGCGACGATAAGTTAAAAACTTTTTTCTTGTATTACGATAATCGAATCGGCGAGTTGCAGTGCCGCGTAGATGGAAATGAGTGATAAAAATACGTTGTCATTAGATATCATTATACTTGTACGAGCACGGTATTACCTAACAAGATTGTATGCAACAAGATTGTAGGCTTCGTTATTTAATTAATGTAGTCTATTTAGGATGTTTTACATTACTGTTTCTCGTATCAATAATTTACACTGATAGCGACAAGCAAGCGTATAGTCCTCTTGATGGTGATGGACTATAATTACAGCCATAAGCCTCCTATAAAACTGAATTGATTGTACCTTACCTATTGACTATAACCACATTTACAGCGACTTTAGACCTCAACCCCATCTTAGCTGATTATAGAAACACAAACACTCACGCCAGTGTCCCATGGGAGCGAGCAGAGACTACTGTGCCACTACGATCCTAGCATACTTCAAGAATACTATTAGTAAAGCCTGAGGTTGCATTTATTTGGCTGAGTTACGTCATCATTACATCCATACATACAGTTATAAGTCGGGCAGTTCCGAAATTAGAATGGGAGTCTCCATTATGTGGTTTCTCTTATTCTAATAACCTTGTACATATAGAACGGAGTATGTATCTAATGTTTTTTTCACCATTTCGGTGGGACGGAAGGCAAAAAGGAACCTTTGTGCATTTAATACGTCGAGTCATTACGTTCCATTGTACGCAAAACCCAAACTTTAGGGCATTGTTAGAATAACAATAATAAATAGACCCAACTATAAATTTATTTTGGCCGGCGTTTATTTGAAAATGTGCTAATGAGCCGACTTTATTATAAGATTATTTTAATTTGATACAGTTCATAAATACTCCCATAAATTAACTTTGATATAGAAATAAGGCTTGTTTTAAAGTTTGTTATAGTTTGTTGACTTTACTGTGTTGACTTTCAAAGACATTGTGCTAGGTGATAATGGAACGTTAAATATTCACATGATTTATTAGGTTAAAGGCAGTTAATAATAGGTAGAGTCGGTGGGGTTTTTGGTACCAGGACCGCGGTCCCCAACGCCACCTTGGATTTAATAATTACTTTTGAGGAGGAGAATGGGACCGCGAGCGTGGTGCCCAAAAGCCTCTTTGCAATTTAAGTATAGTAATTTCGAAAAGTACAATGTTACGCTCGCGGACCCGATTTTACCCTCAAACATAATTATTACATCCAAGGTGGCATTGGTCCCTGTCCTTAAAACCCACCGACAATGGGTAACTTGGTTTAAACTAGTTTGTAAGACTCTTTTTAATAATGTATTTTAGGTATCAAATTATATATTTCTTTTTAAGGGTTTTAGTTTATAATTAGGTGTTTAAATATAGTTAATAAATAATGTTTGTAAGAAATGTTCTTTATAAGCTCTGCTTAAACCGATGATGGTAGGCCCCTGAACATACAGTCAGATAAAGCGGTCAAAATCAAATATGTCTTAAACTTTCATCCTTCAGTATGTGACTCATTCATATAATGTACAATACATAAAACAGTTTATAAAATCTCATAAGAATAAGCTCCAAATACCAGTTAATTGTGAATCAAGGTAGGCGTCACATTGTATAGCTAGCCCAAATATGTACCACAATCTCCTAGCAATTTACATAATGCTTCGACGCATCATAGTGTATCCATATTAATAGGTTTACAAAACCAAGTGCACTCCATTGAACATTCACAAACACGCCTTGTGGACTTGCTTACACAAATATATTCAGCAGGTGTCCACATATTTACATACAATTTACAAAGACATATACACGATAACTCCCCTTTAGTTTGAAATCCGGTGTGGTCAGTTCTACTGAATTGTTTTATATGCGTGATGCATGCCGACTATGAGAAATATTTGTGACTAATGGGGTAAGCTCATACCAAGAAGGGTCCATCCACATTTCACAAAAGTTGACTGTATGGGTCCAATGAAGTTTCAGACAACCTTCGGCTGAACGTATGATCTTTTTTAAAACCGTCCAGCTTTATAACGTTGTACTCGGACTGAGTGTAAATTTTTCGCAGAGAGTAATAAAATCATGGCCTATATATTTTTTACGGCTTTTAAAAATATCATTTATTTTACTATTTGTTTACATGAAAATGGGGTCAAAAGAACATTATTAAATATTCAGCAGTCCTCGTGAGACCCTACCTAGAATCCTATGTTGACGTTACTACTTCATTAAAATGTTACGTAAGGGAAAATCTTAATTTGATAGTCTCATATGTAGCTCTATTTCCTAGCCACAATTTGTAATTTAATTCTATGGTATGAGTTTGCGATTGAGGAAGTGTTAGACAAACAAAGCGCATTGAACATTGTAGGCCACCCTCAGGACAGGGCTGCACCGCCCACGACCGAGTCGTGATGCGGCCTGCCTACTGCATCGGTGCGCGGTCTCAGTGTCAGCGACAGCTATAATACACGTTTATTACTAGAAATAGAGCAAAAAAATTGAACATGAGAAAATTTCTGGATTAAATTGTTAATTGTTGTAAATTGTATTTATTTATATTTGATATACAATTTATTCTGCAATTGAGATAATATGAGTCGAGTAAAATTTGACAAAAAATTAAAATTTATCGCTGTTCTTAATTACTGGCGTGGAAATAAAAGTATTAAAAAAAAGTGGATCCGAAATAAACAGGAGATTCAATTTTATTTCAATAAATAGCTTATGCTTGTTTATTGTAATGATAGCAATAAAATAAACATGTTACTTACTTAATTGAGTAAATCCAATAAGTCAAATTAATTAGCTGTCGACACTCAACAACGTTCACAACAATTATAATTACACAACGAAGATCAATAATCATGAATTATGTTCTCAAAATGAATAAGACAACATAATTACTTACGTCTGTCATTCGTTCAGTAAGATACAAAATTATTTAACACGGCACTGCGTGGGCAAACGCAATGCAAATGTAAACGCCTCCTCCACGTCAATTAAAACAAACAGGCAGAAACAAGAAAGGACGTATGGAGATACGTTTTCGAAGCCTAAGGCTGTAGTGTACATCTTATTGGGGTCCAATTGAAAAAGTTACCATATCGATACAGGATATAATGGATTTTTAAATATTTTACGTGGGCGTTATGAAATATTATTTTCTGTCTGCTTTCGTTATGAACTTTTATGGTCTCATTTTATCTGATTTAAAAATAATAATTTATCAACTTGTAATTATTTGCGTTCTATGCCCATTAACTAGAAGTTATTTGACAATTTAATCTAACTGGCACACTACCACGTCATAGGAAATGTACGGATTATAGCATGTGGATAACAGGCCTCAGCATTATGTATGCTTGTATAAACTAAACTTAATATAAATAACTGTTACACCCACTTCCTACGTTTCCTACGTTTAAATACAGGCTAACAGAACAATAAGAAGTAAATGGAAGTTTAACTTTAAGGTTATTGGACACATATTGTATATTCTAGTTAATTACACCGCTGTCAGTGGCACCCCAGTCTTAGCTCACGTAAAGTTTTATATCCACCCGTTGATATCTCGCGCGATGCTTCCAGAATATCAATAAGAGGCGCAAACTACAAATGAAATACTTCGCTGTATAAGCGAAGATCTTGGTTGTTTAACCAACGTGTTGTTTTAATAAATAGCTTAGGCGATGTTACTGTTTAGTTTATAAATTGATTTTGTTTAATTTCAAAGTTTGTCAGTGTACTTTAGAAACAGTATTGTAGTTTGTTGTTCATCATTTTGAAAGCTTTTATTTGAGTTCTGTTTTACTGTCAATAACGCATTCGTTATTTAGTTTCCTTTTTTGTCGCGACTGACATCAATAGTTTTCACTATTGTGAATAATTTCATATCAACTTTATTGTCATTATGAATTATTTACAATGTACATGATGCCAGCTGAGTTTCTTGCCGGTTCTGCTCAGAAGGCTAGTTTCTGAACTGGGCCTAAACTGAATAAATGAGTTTCATTCCACGTTCATATTTTTGTGATTTTTAACTTGATTTCCAGTTTTCTTTATCATTAAATTTCTGAACCAAAAAATCAAATCATGTTGTAAAAATTAAATTCTATCACCACGCCAAGCTGCTTCTGAAACAGTTACGCAACTAAGTATTTTTCCGGACTCGAATCCGTTACCTGGACATGGTAGAGTCGCTTGACCACAAGCCCAACGATTGGAGATGAAATATTTGACATATCACTACAATTCTTATAAGGTATCACCATACAAGCAATTCATTGGATCTTAATGCATTCGTCTACTATCTATGGACGTTCTCAACTGTGATATCTCCTAATGAAGTGGAAAAATGTAAAGCCATATTAAGATACCCGTCTTAAGAGGCTTCGAAAGGCATGTCTTCACATACAATAGTTATAGCAAAATCATTGGTATTGTTCTATTATTCGGCGCAGACAGTATTAATCTAGGTCGCTGGATGTTATTTGAATTTTATACAAATACAAAGAAGAGATATCGAATGAATTGTAAATGTATGGAAAGCTGTACTAATTAGCATTTAGGTTTTAGGTAAATATTCAAATAAAAAATATAGGTGCTATCCGCGTGCGAATGTTAGAAATAAATTGCTCGAATTACAAATCAATTTTGTATACGTTTGTATGAGCAAGCAAGCCTCGGCTAGCCTTTAAGAAATCGTCATTCTGATAAAAAATATATAAACTCCCATTGAAATATCTAAGTCTCACTATCACTGTTATTAGCTTTGTTATTTTGGACTCGAATGCATTTTATTGTGCTGTAAATATTTTATACTACGATAGGAGCTATGCTGATAAGGTAAATTGATCGGGAATGAAGTCTTAACTCTTAGAAGGCTTACGATATATGCAAGTGGGCGAGTTAATTGATACCCCAAGATTGTGCGAGTGACACCACGTCTATCTATCTTTATATATAGATAAATAAAATTTAAGTGTCTATTTGTAATTCCAAATTAATATCTTTTCACTAAATACCTACATATTATATTTTTTTTCTATCTTCTGCCTGATTGTACCGGCTATTCTCTGAAACAGATGCACCGATTTTAACGGAACTTTCATTGGCAGATAGCTACAAATTACGAGGAGTAACTTAAGTAAACTATTGTTTTCAACAAAAAATAGGGTTCGCGAAATAAAGTGACCCGTTAATGAAAAATAAAGTCCGCGCGGCACAGCTAGTCTTTAAATAAATTAAGGTCCCTTTCATTTTCATGCATAATTATTCAAATAAGCTTCGACGCTGGCGAAACAATGAAAATATAAGTAACGCACTAATTATCCACGATATGTAATATACAGCCAATATAGCTCATTAGAATACCGCAGATGGGAGTGTGAGCACACAATATCATATAACCAATATTGTCTTGAACATATTACATGAGCGCAAAGCCACAAAATCAATATAATCGTGTTTAACTAACTGAGATTGTAAGTTCCCTCTGATTTATCCATAATTTGGTCCCATGAGAAGCGTTATAGCCTGAAGGTACACAGTTCCAGTGTTGCCTTCGTCTTTACCCATAAGTAGGGATGACCCATAAGATCGATTAATTGAAGAATCGATTTTTGGAGTAGAAAATATCGACTTTTTTAGTCAAAAGGGAAAAATTTCAACCAACTTTATTGATATATTTCCCTTGAAAAAAATATTTTAAATTTTTTTAGATTGTTAATAATTTTCTCATAATTATCGGGTTCATAACTGATACTATGGCAAAGTTGCAAAGACAATTGTAATTGAAATAACTGAAGTAAATAATCCCTATTTTAAATGATAAAATGTCAGCCACTATGATGTCTTTCTGAGCCTCAATAAAAAACATTTATTTTTCATACTAAATGCAAATTAAAAAAATAGTTCTATTATCTAGACCTTGATTATTAAATCGATCTTTTTCACAAAGTGTCCCCATCCCTACCCATAAAGCGAGACGTGAGCACTTTCCCTTATCTAAATATTACGTATTCCCCTCCGTTATAATTATACAACCGATATGAAAAGCATACTTTTATTAAGATTTAATTAAGTGCACGCCGGCAACGGAGAACATTAACGGCGCGTGCGACAAGATTAGTTAAAATCCCGTAATTCCAAGGCAAACTTGCTTCATATTGTTCAGTAATAGAAAGCTGTATTAAACGCGACTTAACCCTAATAGTGCGTTATCGAGCATCTTATGTTTTATTCAAAGGAGATTAGCATTGGGTGCGGAGCGCGTGCCAGCTAAGATTTTTCTTAATGTTAATAAAGGATTTCAATATGAAAATGTTTTCGAGTCAATCCCAGCGGGGTTGCTCGGTTCTATACGTAGGTCGGTGTTGAAACAAAATTATTAAACGTCTGATTTTGATTAATTAATAGCAGAAATTGATTTCAGTAGCGCTTGCCTCTTAGAAGTCCAATTTATTATTCGGAAAGTTCATTTTCACGGCGAACTTACTGGTTATGAGATAAAAATATAACCGAGGTTTTAAACATTCATTAAATTATACGATATTAGCTTACTCTCGCGACTTTGCCTGCGTGGCAGTAAGATTCCATATACAAACTATTAGGAGTGGAATTTTGGAAAAAAACTTTCATAGTGGATACCTACACCTCACCAAGAGAACTCCCTGTAAATTTAATGACTCACCAGCGGTTAATACTGTGCGTTGATATAATACTTATTATAAATCATTGATATTGATGATAATATGTCATATTTTAATAATTTAATTTGAAGGCAGAGAATATCCGAACTGACAACGTTGTATTATTTTAGTACGTAATTAGTATAAGTATTACCTTCCAATGGCGTCGCATAAACTGGTATTTTGGGTTAGTCTAATCTATTTCAATATGATATAGAAACATTACTAAATTCCATCTAATTAACTTGCGTTTGTACGTGAACCGTTACCGTTGGTTTGAATTAAACAATGATTGTAGTAATATCACTTTGGAATTCCACGTTACAAAAGGACGCGGTCCGGTCGGCTCGAATCGATGCCTTGACGGGCAGCTGCGAACTGAAATTATGAGCATTTTTATTCCCGTCTCACCGTACACCTGCCCAACGCGTTTGACACCTACCCCATTATATACGACGCTTCTCGGATACAAGAAAAAATCCGAACAATAGCAGCCATCCCGGCCGCATGAGAACTTATTATTAGCCTTTTATAAGTCAGACCATTCAATTTTACATCTTCATACAATCCGACCATTAACCGAGGCGTGTGGGCAGTGGGCTCATAGCTAAATAAAACTATTGTCCCTAAACAAAACCAAGTGAACATCTTCATAAGACTGTCACGCCGGCATTGTTACCAAAGGTTGCATCCCAAGCGCTTCTGGGGTGACATTTTAGAGGGGAATTTATTGGCAATTTCAGAGAATGTTTACCGAAAAGTGAGTGAATGGTGGGCGAGTGAATTACTTATTGTATAATGAAATAAAGGAGCCAGATTGAAAGCGTCCGATGAAAGCCGGGGTCGCTGGCCTGGAGTACTGTTTGATGATAATGATTTATGGCGACAGGGACACGACGCGATTTTAGCGCATTAATGTGGAGAAAGATAAATGTGTCAACATCTTCTTTGTGGGAGTCGTGAAAAATAAATGATTTCATTACCCAATCGTGATGGGTAATACAATTGGTCGTGGGCGAGACGTAGACGTGCTTGGACATACTACGTGAACAAATATATACGTATGTATAATAAACAGAACGCAAAAGCGAAGGTTATGAGAGCTCATAATAACTGGAGTTGACCGCAGGTGCGAACGAAAACGTGTAACCACAGAAAAGCCGCAGTCGCGCTCAGCCCATAATCTGTCGGCACATATTTTTCTATATTTAGACAAGTCCCAAGATTATTAACGAGAGTGCAAGGTGTCCGATACTGCCACACGCCAGACTCAATAAGCACTAACTGGAAACAAGTTAGGTACACTGCAAAGAAAATTACTTCTTGGAATAATCGTTAGGTTCGTACACGCAAACTAATTAGGACATCATCTGAAATGTACGATGATAGTCATTACAGCGGGGAATTAAATATAGCAACGAAATGGTGTTCTGTTCACGACAGTACTGAGTTAATGATTGTGAGACGCCGCACTGTATTCGGGGGCGAAACTGAACCTTCCGGTTATGAGACGGTGGCGTTCGCACGGAACCAGGCGACTTCGTTAGCCCCGTCCTGTAATGACTCGCTTAATTCGAGATAATTAAACTCCCAACAAACGCAAACGTGGGCAAAGGGAAATTTATCGAGACTAGTTGCAAAGACAGAACGTGTTTTGCGATATTCGTCCTAGTTCTATTTATTCAAAACAACTTAGTGTAGGCAGCATTTACATTGCTATAAATCAGTAGCAAGCTATAAAATCTCGGCTAAATAGTCACTTTATTCGATTTTAAGCGTGCACGTTCATTTGTATGCAATAAATGAAAGGGTATTTCCTGTCTCGTAGTAGAAATTTCCGCTTACAATTTAATAAACAATATTATTCCGTGAATCACGTGCATATCAGTCAGTCATCCTGTCCCAAACGCTACTTATTTAATCAAAAATGAGTCAAGCGGTTAAATATTCGCGATCCGCCCGAGAGGCGGCACGACTCGAAAGACATCCTGCCATTTTAATATTCCTTACCAAACAAAGAGTTCTCGTTACTCGAAACTTCTCCCTTTATAGTAGGTGTTCAACTTATTGTTTTTTTGTGCGCGTCGTCGGTTAGACATTCTGTCATTCGGTAGAGAATAATTCAGATTAAGTAGGTGTACCTACCGCGCGCGCCCGCCTTGTGAATGCTAAGGAGCAATGGCGCCCTACTCGCCCTCTCGAATTGGAAATGAGTGCGGTTGATGTTTTGTTTTAATAGACTCCACATATTTGCCTTCAAAGTTAAGAGCTTTTTATTTGATTTGATCTCTCGATCCATCGAGCTCTGCGTCTACAGAACTCTTTACAGACATAAACAAATTTCGATATGAATTTAGATTTTTTTTGTGCTTCTCTTTTGATGCCTCGTTTATTAATTCACTCTTTGTTTTAAGTAGGACTTGTGCATTGGTTCCTAATAATAGAGACAAAGCTGACTTTAAATTGGAATCAAGCCAGCTAATGCTAACTAATAATAAATAAGGTTTGAATATATCACTATATACTGGTGATATTTATGTTAAAAATAATAAAACACTGCCACGGATCAGTCATATCCGAGTAACGGGCTCTCGACTCGAGTGCAATTTATAAGGCATTTCAAATTATGCGATACATTATTGTCCTGGAAATATTACGTCTAGACTTGCAAGAACGCTGCAAGAGTAAAACGAACGCGGCGAGATGCAAGAGTACAGCGGGCTAGCGAAGACCAGCCTATTGTTAGCGTGACAAGCCGCGGTAAATTCTACAAGTCGACTAACGCATTTATCTCAACCTATAATTATATCATAAATATAACACGCTGTCGTTTGCTAATAAAGAACCATTCGAATCAGGACAAACGCGCAATAACGAGGTACTGTTTCACCCGTGACTTCGACCTCAGTTTTCTTGATAAAAGGTAGACTGTTTCCTTCCTTAAAGTTTTTTTTTTTTTTTTTTTTTTATTCACAGTTATTAAAAAAGAGTTTTTGCACATAGTGCACGCCACTCTTATTGGTAACACAAAAAGAAAAAACAAAACAATAACTAGTTTCATTACTCTTAACAAAAATAAAATTAGAATAGTAGTAAAATATGGTCAAAGTCTGCGTTTGATCACCCGTTGCACCATGGCATACAACATTCTGGCATCCACAGAGCTGGGGCTTGCTAAAAGCTATGCCTGTAACAACTACTGGCGCATTCGGCTCCGCAGATTAACCGTAAAATGAAACATACGTTCATATTATTTATGTTCTTAGCGAGAATAAGGGGAATATCTTTAAACCTCTTCAGAATAACGGGCGGTTTTCTACTCAACCCCTATATTTTTTTATAAAGCACGATTTCAGTCAGAGTCGATCTGCGTGATTATTTTTTCATTTGGCAGGGGAAACTCGCGAAATGGTCCCATTGTAATTTTGTGAAGATGAAGATATTTGTAGAGACCGGATCTCCAAATCAGGCTTGCTAATGCAGAATTGTGTAGCCGATATGGTGTTTGCAAAAAAATTATTGGTGAAGAACATTTCAAAATTCCATTTTTGCGCATAACATTTTACGGAGAGTAATATTTATAGTAACAGCTTCTTATGTCGAAAACCATTAGTTATTTATTAATAATTAATAACCTTTTCTGAATACCGTGGACCAATATCAACGTTACCGAGTGTGGAGTTACTGTATTGATCCTAACGCGTAACTCATAATTAAATAATTACGCAGAGCGTGAGGTAACTTTGACGGTGCTTTTTAATTAAGACGTATTGTTCAACGAGCCGAATCGTGACTTTGGTTTTAAGAACTCCAGCGGACTTTAAAACTCAGAGCCCGACTGGCTTATAATACTTCTTTAAATTTGACATTATACAGCGTTTTCGTTTTACGCTGGTATTATTTCACACTTTTGAAATGGGGCCCAATTCTCGCTTCTAATGTTCGTTCTGAATGCGGTTCTGATCGCACTTATTTACTTCATCTTACTAGATTTCACTCGCGATTCTGAATAAAGCCCTATACCAAATTTAGACAAGGTTGTATACAGACCCACATTTAGTCCGACAGACATTATGTATCATATATTGAAAATGTTTGTATAGTTCAAAGTTCACTGCCATTTAGAACAAGGCTCTTAGAAGATCCAAAATAATAAATAGAGCAACCATAGCACTGTATCTTGTATTGTGTATTCTTGATGTTATCTTCAATTTATTGTGAACTAGTCATGACTTCAGTAAGAAAACAAATTATAATATAGATTTAGAATCAAACTTGCAGACCGTTATTCTTTGAATGAGATACTCAGACACGCTCGTCTATTGATTCGTGTTGTGGTATTGCAATCCGAGTTGAGATGCCTATTAATTCAACACAACAATAGCTACACTCGAAGCTAAGGCATATTTTCCATTTCACACTCCATATTGTTGTGGTATAATAGATTTTTTATTCGCCAAACAGATCGTACGATTAGCTCGCAGCACTACACGAAACGTGTTAAAAGGAGACGGCGAAATTCAATCTAAACTCAAAGTAAACACCGCGAAAGATGCCCGAGACGAACCGTAGACTTAAGAAAAACAAAAACTGTGAACGATCAATGCTATAGAGGGTCGAGCGCCGGTGAAAAATCAAAACTATGCAGAAAAAGCCATGAGAATATCCCATAAATTACACCTGCCCCGATGAAATATAAGAGCCGGGAGATTGTTTTAAAAGTAAGTCCCGGATGGGTGATTACAGGCGGGCAACTAACCCAGACCCAGACGTAAAATTCCTATAGTTTTTGCGCCGCCGGTAAAAACTGATATTCCGTTCGGCCGCGTTCCGTCCAGCGTATATTGAGTTAATGTCAGTCGTGATTGTGTGAACGTCCGATTGAGGCGAGTGCGAGAGAGATGCAGCTTTGTTTCAACGGGGTTGTTTCGAATCGCATTTTATGGTAAGTTGGCCGGCACCGGCAGGTGTATTCGATGCACCTGCGGTGCGGTCGAGCGAGATGCGATCGCAAGGACGTCGAACCCACTCCTACCCAGTACCACCGACGGACTACACTATCTCTACCTAGATAACATGCTCCATATAATTCTCTACTGAACGCTACATAAATTAACTAATGATATGTGGTGAAGGGACAAGAGTTAGATAACGATTGTAGACGCTTTACTTTGCGCGATCGGTCTCAGATAATGAAATTGCGGTGTTATTTTAGAATTGCAAAACTCTCTAGTTTAGTATTTGGCGAAATAGAGGTAGTTTACGGCTGCGAAGATTGAGGGAGCGATTGTGGGGTTAACGTACCACTTTACGGCCCAACTAGCATCGAGCGAAATTAATATCCGATTTATAAACATAATGTTTATAGTTATCGAGATATGGTTAGAATACATTTAATACGAATTTTATGTTTAATTAAGATCAATATCAGCGCTTATTTCGATGTATATTGTAACTTGAGTTATTTGTAACCTTAGTGTGATGGAAAATTAATTAGCTCCCATTGTAATATTCCTTTCATTTTACCAGTCATTATATTCAAAGAAATTTTCAAAGACACCAAGGAACTTACAGACAAACATAAAAATATCAAAATAATAATAATTTATACATAATTTTCGAAATGAAATAAAATAACGTAAAAAACATGTTTTTGCGATATTAAATAAACTCTCAAATATAATATATTCATTTTATAATTAAACTAAATTTAAAAAAATATAAAATATGATGAATAATCGAGTCAGATAAATTCGATTCGTAAGAATTGGGCTGCGACGAAAACATTCGATGCTTTATTGGTTATTAAAGGATTTAAATGCAATTCCAGATTATTTATACGATAATTCGATTTAACTTAACGTTTGTACAATTAAATTATAATGAATACACGCCTTTAGTCCGTTAAGCAAATAATAGAGTGAATAAAAAGCTGCCGTAGACGCATTGAATAATACAGGGTGTCATTACCATTCGTTTTGCAAATGATAGGGGACATGATACAAATCCTTTCCTTGCGTTATATTTCCTGCTACTAATTGGTATTGAAGGCATAGTTAATAGGTTAATGTTTGAATTAACCAATAAACTAACATAACTGCTAGTTCAATAACCGGGTCAAAGGTAACCTGAAGAAAATGTTTAAGCACGTATTTTTTACATCAAAGTTTGTACTGGTTATGAAGATGCGTTATCTTCGTACCTTCAGAAGGGTGTCTGAGGAAGTAAGCAGAAGTGTTTTAACACTAATTTTTTACGGAAGGTGATAAGGGGCCTATCATCATCGGTTTAAGCAGAGCGTATTAAGAGCTTCTTAGCTTTAACATTTATGGTACAAAAAATTATGCTTAAACGATCACAGTTGGCCAAATGACATATTATAGTAAGCTAGTTGTGTGACATAACTTCTCTTTCGCTTAAGATCGTAGATAGTTGGAATTGGCAATCGCGTTGCTTTCGTAAAATTAATATCTACACTTAGGTATGTTCAAGAAGAGACATTTGAAACCAAATTTTAACTCCACGATAATAGAGTTTATATTAAATTAACAGTAGCATTAGGTTGCATTTAAAATTAACGGTTTGTAATAATATTCGAATCGACGTTCGAACATGACGAGCAATACATAATTAATCCTCCTGTTACATTCATTATCTACAACCAATGAAATTATTGTTTATAATTAATGCAACGCGAACTAGATTTGACTTAAAAGGGTTTCATACATTATGCTCACGCGTGTCCCCGAAGGGGTAGGCAGAGGTGATGTAACAACACCCAGGGGCGTGGTAAGCAGGTTAAGTACATACCTATGCGGCGTAGGTGCGTACGTTTTGGTAAAGATACACATACGAACATAAACACACACACACGACACGAGTGTATTCAGTGATCACAAATTGTAACTTCTGCTTACCTGCTTATATGTAATGCACGCCACTGACAACACCCACTTTTCACCAAAGATGATTAAGTACCAACATGGCAGATATTTATTCAATCGCTGTCTCAGGCACTATACCTACATAACTATGTTTTTGAATTACTTCTCAGACATATGCGGGTTTCCCATGTTTTTCGTAATCATAATAAAGCTGTCGTGATGCTTACCTGAAAATATAAATAAAAAATCTTAGTAGACAAACACATTAATTAAACTTCCTGAATATCTTACAATGCGAAGAAATACTCCTTTATTAAAATTTAAGTATTCAGTGTTAGACAAGAACTATTAAGCAAGGCGTCTTCACGTAATAAGTTAATAAGGGCTATTACTCAAAGTACTTAATTGCGTACAGTACCTACCTACAAGGAGGTGTGAATGTGGATAGTAGGGGATAGTAGTCGATCATTTGAATAATTTATGAGAATACCAATACTGTTCATATTTTCTATTAACTATTATTCGTGCTTCTCAGTTTTGGTTGGTTTAACCCAGATTACCGACAAAGATGGCAGACAGTTCGTTTAAAAATCAGGTGATCATCATTATGAATCAAGTGCCAACCCTAACATTGTTAAAAATCAAAGAATGCTATGTCTAGATCAAATGTCAGCAGAAGGTTTGGTCATGAAAAGTTAACGCAGATATATCTTATACATATGAGATTTTGTGTCTGTCTGCAAATCTCAGAATCAGTCAGCAACTATTTTTCATACCCCTAAATTATAGGGTCGATCCACCACAAAATTAATTATGGCAAACTAGTAGTAAACATAAATTAAATTAAAAACTTATACCAACGGTTCGTCATCCAGACTAATTCATTAATTAGAGTTATTTGAACAACATTGCAACCTACTAGCAACTTTAACGTAAAAAGTTGCAAAGTGACGGGAGAGAGCAAACATTCTATGGATGGATATAGTTTTTATCGTCCCGTACCTACCCATGTTAGTGCAGGATATTAAAAAACTCATTCTAGCTTCCAAAGGATAGCATTCGACGAAAGAAAAGATTCTATCTTACTTTCTTGCCAGCTCTACGTACAGAACTGGTTATGGGTTCGACTTGGCTATACAAGGCTTACTTTTAAAACGGGTGCTCAAATTTTATCATGTAACTTTGATGTACTGTAATATTACTTAGGAATATATTACATACAAAGTTATGCCGATTAATTAATATTGATTAATAGAAGGTCAAATGTTTGAGCTACACTGAAGTACCTATCTTAAAATGATTACGCAACGATTTTTACTTAATAAAATTGGGCTTCATAATCCTTTTATTATTAAATAAAAAATAATTTTTGTTTAACATTATACTAGTCTTCATTTGTATGCACCTAGTTCACGAAGAATTAATTATATTGCGATATTATTTTTGACGCTTTCTTCAAGATTTCATTGATCAATACTAACCACTCTTGCGAAAGTCAATTTTTGGAACACTCTTTCATAAAATATTATGTAAAATAATGAATTTTGTCTGTTACTGATAAATACGAAATTACTTTAACTTTGAAATTTGCAATGGCAAAAGTTCGTTGCTAATTTAGAAAATAAAATATTAACATGCTCTAATGAAATTCTGTTCGTCTCCTGTTTAAGTTACTGCTAAGGAAACCTTGCAATGAACACAGCATCTGTTACCATTAATTTTCTCACTAAATTGCGTAGCTATTATTGCGAGAATAAATTGAGAAATTCCAGAAATCTTATTAAACTGTGAGTAATACAACTTTTTAATATCTATAAACTTACTTGTAACTGCGCATAATAATATACAAGTAATACTACTGAGTTCACATTACAAAATGCCCTTTAAAATTGGACCTTCATAATCTTCTTTATATTTCTTGACTATAAACCTTGGACTAATTATAAATGGGCAGAATTTATAAAATTATAAATATGAATCGTTTAAAGGCAATTATTTCAATAATTAACAACTTTATTAAATTAAACATTATTAAAATACTAGCTGTGCCCCGCGGTTTCACCCGCGTAGAATTAGTTTCATCCTTGTTATCGCGGAACCCTAATATTTTTAATAAATAAAAGTAACCTAAGTTACTACTTGAAACCAGTGAAAGTCCCTTTTAAATCGGTTCAGCCGTTTCAGAGATTACCCGGAACAAACAGACAGACAGAAAAAAGTTTAATAACTTGGTTTTTTAGTCTCAGTAGCGTGTATACTTTCATATGCATTTAGTGAAACGCTGTAATTTTGGAATTACAAACAGACAATGAAATTTTATTTATCTGTATAGATTCGCCAATATAAGATGCTCTAAATGAAATCTATACTAATATTATAAAGCTGAAGAGTTTGTTTGTTTGTTTGTTTGAACGCTCTAATCTCAGGAACTACTGGTCCGATTTCAAAAATTCTTTCAGTTTAGGATAGTCCATTTATCAAGGAAGGCTATAGGCTATATTTTATTCTCATAAAAATTAGAGGTCCGTAAGTAAATTACAATTTTCTAACCTAAGGTGTAAAATCGAAAACCTATTTATGCGTACGCTGCAAAAACTATTGACAATAGAACAAAATGATGTACTACGGGTTTGTAGGTCTTATTAAGATCTACAAAAAAGTCCGAGAGAGCATATATCTAACTCTCATATTTTAGTCACAATAACCGCTTTAATGTTCATAAAAAAAATTTAATCGCCTTAAGAAAGAAACTACGTTAAATGTGTATCACAATATTAATTCTTATCCATATCAAGCATTATCCTATCAAGGGTATTCATGTAGAAGTAATATACTGTTTGTTTTATTCCAATAGGACATTGCTTTTAGAAATTATCACGAGTATAAAAACGCAAAGAATTGGTACCTAATAATGAGTTATTTGCCAATGAGTAATCTCTTAAACGGCTAGACCGATTTTAACGGGACTTTTCACTGGCAGATAGCTAATGTTACAGGGAGTACCATGGGCTTTTTATTTATAAAGAAAATTTAGGTTTCCGCGGTAATCAAATTAAATCTACGCGGGTGAAAACGCAGGGCACAGCTAGTCATTACATATAGTCTTAACACCAAGGTACATATGCTCACGCCTGCATTAGAAGGCACTACACTTCGTTCTTATAATACACCCACATTTCGCCTTGTAATGCGAGCCTATTGCCATTAACCAAGCACTAATCCAGACTCCAGGCTGCTTTGAGGTATTACGGATCAATAATTAGTATTAGTCCTGCATCTTTAACTCGTGGTGCAAAATGACTGCACTTAAGTTTCTAGTTAAACTCATTAATGTGGACCAGCCGAGCCATTTGAGCTTGCGTCACTTTCATAGTAGGCTACACAAAATTATTTGTGTACAAAAAAATGTACTATTATCTATATCTATATAGATAAATAAAATTGAAGTGTCTGTCTGTAATTCCAAAATAACAGCTTATCACTAAATGCATATGAAAGTATACACACTACTGTCACTAAAAAAACAAGTTTTAAAAATTTTCTCGGTCTGTCTGTCTGTCTGTCTGTTTGTTCCGGGTAATCTCTGAAACGGCTGGACCGATTTTAACGGGACTTTCACTGGCAGGTAGCTGATGTTTCAAGGAGTAACTTAGGCTACTTTTATTTATTCAAAATATTAGGGTTCCGCGACAATAAGGATGAAACTAAATCAAAGCGGGTGAAACCGCGGCGCACAGCTAGTAAAGAATATAAAGAAAGAGTTATAATAATGAAAATATTAGATACTATTCATAATTTACCCAACTCAGTTCAAATAATACAAGTCTAACAGAAGTTCAACCCCAAACGACCAGCGCCACACCCCAGTCATTTGAAAACATTTACTGCGCTATTTAAACTAAATAAACGACGCCCTTTAATCACACTAACAGCCAAATCTATTCTGAAAGGCAACTTAAGTAAATTACTTGAGTGTCTGGTATCTATGCTGAAGGATGGCTGCGATTTTTATCATTAACTCAAGTCTGCGAAACCAAGATTAACTTACGCCTATGGAATTGGACATTAAATGTGCGATCGAATATTACGTATTGTAATGTGGTACTCGACTGATTCAAATATCAATGAATACTCAGAGAAGAGTATCTGCAATACTTTAGCTATTATGGTGCAATTAAGTAAAAGTATTAATTTGCCGCTTCCGGGCGATTTTTTCAGATTTTGCTTATTTCTTTCAAGTTTATAACAAGCTTTACTTTAAAATAACTTAATTATTACTTATCAAGTAAGCAAACTAAATACAATATATTGGCTACTAAATGAAAAACATTCAGCATTCATTTTCGTACGTAAATATAAAGAATCCCCCATTGGAGTGAAAAGTCAAATGTTTATGGATGTGAGAAAGTTTTGGAGTTGGTGAATTGAGCGGGGATTACACGAGAACTGCGTTAGGTCAACCGCCGCTCGAGGACGGATAATGGGAAACTGAACTTTTCACAGTTCATATTATTTCAACGTACAGAATTATAAGACTCTTAAGAACTTTGGTAGTCGTCGATGTGCTATGATTTAAGTTTTCATTTACCCTAAAAAAAATTACTGTCATATTTATATACTTTGAAACGCATTAGTTGGCTGCGGAATCAAACAGAACAACTCTCCGGAAACCGGAAAAACTCTCAAACAGGATCAATAAATCTGTGGTAAGTAATAAAGGTGACTAACTTCAAACTAACTAAATAAATAATATTCTGACATTATCACATGGCGCTATATTATACTCTCGCATCACTTAAAACATAGCTTGTGCTATGACTAAGCAAGAACTTTTATCTTAAATTCATTCATAAAACTGACTAACCCTGCGTTCTCCATTATGGTCCAAATTACGTAGCCACAATGTATTTATACTCTTACTAAAAATTGCTTGTAATTATTCAAAAATGCTCAATCAATTGCCCGGGGCCTATTCATCCGTCGGTTTATATTCAACGGTTATAACGATCAGAAACAAAAATAGGCATTCTGACAGCGGCTCCAATTAATCACAAATAGTATGTAATTGGAGTCTAACACCAGTATATTGTGGTAATAAATACATAGCGATATTTAAATACACCAGGTTTAAAGCCCCCAGGCAAAATTAGTCCCAGTTCCGTTTAAAGTTTTCACATTCATTTTAATTGAATCATCAATATAAATTATAATTTTACGGTTGAATTTATTAGTTATTGAATGTATTTATGGAATGATCTAGATAATGTCATGATATGTCTGTATTTCTCTACTCTATTTCACTAGAATCAGTTTATACTTTCTGATCACAATCACCACATTAGGCACTGGTATTTGATTTTCTTCTCTTGTATTTTGATCTAGCATAGTTTTCGAAAAAAAATCATTAGCACGGAAAATGGGGGCCTTTAGCGTAAACGACTCAAGATCCATAACCCAAACCACCCGGCCACTATGGCTATCAGTTAACATAAAACGTTATGTAGCTTCTGTTAGAGTATGTATTTACGGGTCCCAAAAGGATTTAAACAAGTTTGCTAGGCTAAGTACACACTAGCGTGGCTCGATCGAGCGATGCCGTTTGATTGCCAGCGAATTGAATACGTTATACTGCCCTTCAAATTGATATAGAGCCACCGACTGTTGAATTTATTTCAAAGCTTTCTACGTTTATTCTCTTTTTAACCGACTTCATTAAAATTCGTGTCTGTCTGTTAACAGTCAAATTAGTGAAGCAGTTAACTACATTTAGGACGGCTTATCGATATTTTATAAGCGCCAAAAAATTAAAAAGTTCCATGTTTATTACTAGGTCTACCCCACGGTTTTCGTTTAGACTCAATTTCATGGCTGTATTCTGTTTCACTCATGTACTTAATTTTTAAATGGATTTTCGACCTAATTTTAAATTAACTTCACAATTTTTCAAACATTTTCTTTCATATGAACCTTTCTAACAATAAAGAAATAGCCAGATATGTGCCGCCGTTCAAAAATGACGCCCTTGAATATTCTGCAATTGGTTTTTATTTCAACAGTAGTTTTTAATAGCTACAACTAAATGTGACCTTAATGTAGTGAAGATAAGATATACAATGCCAGTAGAACCCTTAGCAAAATGATGACGTCTCCCTGCACAAATTTTTATTTAAATTCCATTTGAAATCCGGTTCAATCTCGTTTCAAATTAGGGCACCGGTCTAATGATAATGCACCATGCATTTCGATCGACGACCGATCAAACGGGACGTGCTCCAAGGCGGTCCGATCAGATCAATTTTCTGTTTACAACCGTCGGTTAAACGACTTTTGGTCGACTAATTGGCTGTAATAGAAGACTTATAAACTTCATTACAACGGTTATATGCCGTATGTAAAAGAACACCCGCTTAGCCGGCATTAAGTATTTGTGCCTGTTATGGGTGTGTTTTTATTACTTTAGGAGGTTATTGAGTTAGATAGTGGAAATCTAATGCTTCCTTTTATTTACGGCGCTAATGATCTGTAAATATTGTTACTGTAATACGAGAGAATACTGTATATAGATACGGCTTTATGGACTAATATTGAAGTGTCACTCAAGATTAAGTCTATCTCAAATATGATTGAAATTGTATATTATGTATTCAAATACGAATTGTGGAAGAGTGAGGCGGTGAAAATTAATGGAGTTTTATTTGGGATTTGAAATTACACTGTTATCCTCAGTAAGTAGTACGATCCAGATATTTTTTAGAAAGTTAATATAAGTTTAGTTTCATTAAATTACTAGCTTCTGCCCACGACTTCGTTTACGTAGCGTAATGATAGAAGCGTTCCTCGATAAGTAAGGCTATCTGACACTGGATTTTTTTTCAAATAAAGGCTCACTAGTAGTCACCAGTCAGATAAGCGCGTTCAAGCAAACAAACAAACAAACTCTTCAGCTCTACATATTAGTAAAGATAATAGAAGCGTACTGTTTATAATTAAATACCGTGTGAAAACATTATGTACAATATATCTATTACCGTTCTTTACGAAATTTCATTAGAGTTAAGTACATTAATTTAATCCCAGCACCCTCCAACATTATAAGGGAATGAGAGCTTAACTAAGCTTAAATTTCAATGCAAAATTATTCAGCATCCCGGGACTTAGCTATCTTCCCTGCACGTAGGTATCCTGGAATTCTGGTGAACAACGACTGCAAAGTGGAAATTCCAGGAATACTTGATCGGACTCATTCTCTGACCAAAGAATGGTAGCGTATCATTAAAATAGTTAACGTTAAATTATAGTCAAAATTCTACCGACATTGCATAAAAAATAACTTACATAAAATAAAAAACATACAGCAAGAAATATCTTTCTTTAGATTCCAAACTTAAAATGTAATTAATATTCGATTTTTTAGGAAGAATAATAATAGCCTCCACAGTAGTATCGTATTACCTTAGTTTTCTATCTCAGAAGTCGGGCAGAGTATGATCGCACTGTCGTACTTGCTGATAGCAGTGATAGTTGTCTTAGCAAAAATAATACAGTCGCGTTATTCACTAAGGTTCCTCATCGCACTCGACGACGAGTGTTGGTTTCAATCATAGGAAATTGATACAAAATACATAAGGGATAAGGTTAAATTTCGTATCTTTAAAACCGACGACGAGTGCGACGCTAAGAAATCTAAGTGAATAACGCGGCAGGTGCTGTCACGAGTTATAAGCGCTCAGGGAAAATAGTGCGGGTAACTGCTTCTGTATTATAGTCATGCAGTCCATACAGACAGACAGAAAGAGTCTCTATATATGTCACATACGACTACTTCACATTCAAGCTCGTGACGACATATGTAATGTACCCATACTAAATGATCAATGTGTCGATTTTTAAGGGTAACTATATCTATACATCTATACAGATAAATAAAATTTAAGGATCTGTTTGTAATTAAGAAATTACAGCTTTTAAATGCATATAAAAGTATACACGCTACGGACTCTAAAAAACCAAGTTTTAAAAATGTTCTCTGTCTGCCTGTTTGTTCCGGGTAAGCTCTGAAACGGACGGATTTTAACGGGACTTTCACTGGTAGGTAGCTGATGTTTCAAGGAGAAACTTAGGAGTAACTACTTTGATTTATTAAAAATATTAGGGTTCCGCGGCAATAAGGATGAAACTAAATCTACGCGGGTGAAACCGCGGGGCACAGCTAGTTTTACATAAAAGACCTTTAGTATCGGCCTTACAATCAAAATACGGTGAACCACAAGTAATGGATTTACCGGTGAAATACATGTGTGATAACATCGGGGTGTGGGTACTACTTAATGAATTGCCAGCAGCAAGGACCACGGAGTACACTTTTTGTCTTCAACTAGGTATTATAACAAGATATATTCTATTATTTAATATTTCATCGTTTTTCTCAAATGATATTTTTAGTACTGTAATAAAAGTATCATCATCTCCCTGGCCTTAATCCCATGTATTTGGGGTCGGCACTTGATTTAACCCGATTTATACGAAGCGACTGCCATCTGACCTTTGCAACCCCTTTTTCGAGGAAAATCGGCAATCTGGGTTAAACCAGTTGTCAGACTCTCTTAGGCCTCTGACTGACCTGTAACGATTGCCAAAGATGTTCAATTGGCAACCGGGACCGACAGCTTAACGTGCTCTCCGAGGCACGGAGGGAACTCGGGCGGTCACCAACCAACTTTAAGAAACTACTTCAATTCTAGAAACAGATGACTAACATAATTTACCATTCCAACTCGAACGCTAAGAGTGAAACTTCAAACAAAACGCAAGTAAACTTGCACCTTAGGGTAACTTGATTAAGCAAAATAACCAATTCGATTAAAAAGAAAGAAACCATTATATTCGCAAACAAATGTGGTTAACGCAAAAATGTGGCAACAATGGGATAATCAAGTATGTAAATATAATATTATGTATAGATTTATACAGTCTTTTACTTGACTCTACATTCGTCGTTATATATGAATATTGTCGATACCCCGGTATTTAAGATATTTGTGGTAGGTACGTATTAAAAAAAAAAAATTATTTATACATATGAATTTTGTTCATTCTATATATTCAGAAGTATTTTAACTGAGAACGCATATCTTAGAGTCATTGTTACGTAATTCTTAACCAACACTCAATATTTGATACACTTATAAATCATGTTACACGTTACGAAACATACGTTTCCTATTTTTTACGACTTGAATAATATTAAAAGTACTCATCTTACATGCGTTTGGACACATTATAGTTACATAGCCGTCAAAATATTCAAATTTATTCACGGAGAAGTGTACTTTAAGAATCGGACGCGAGATTTTTATTTCGAGTCACTTATTTACATGAAGTTAAACATTAATTAGTTAGATTTTTATAGTTTTGGGAATTATTAACGTGGGTGAAATTAAGTATGAATATCGTATTAAATTAAAATAGGAATTTATTAAAACGAATGTCAGATATTGTTTTGGTAATCGAAAAACTGGCTAAGTGTGAGTCGGCTTCGCGCATCGATGGTACCGTAGGGACCAAAATAGTATATAATAAATAGTCAATTGCAAATTATTGTAACATATTCATGAGAAAAGGTCATGACGGACAGACAGCGCAGTGATCCTGTGTGCGTGCTCATAGGTACATATTGCGGTATTTTTCAATTATATTGTATATGTGCGGATAGCCTATAAGAGTTAGTTTTTCCCATTGAGGTACGAAACACTAAATACTTCTTACAGTTACCGGAGGTTAATGAATTAAACATAGTAATTAAGTCCAGAAATATAGCTACAAAGAGAGCTTGTTGTAAAAAGTCATAATTTTCAAACATTTCTAACTAACTTTATCTCGTAAACTTAGGCATCGGGTAAAATATTCCCTTAACGAATAAAAATATGATCAACAAGCAATATTTCCCCTGCTCCTAAACAAACACATAAGATAAACAAGCGATAATAACTCCACTAAATTAACTACGCTTTTATCATTATCATGACGTCGTAAATAATTGAATAAAATTTTATTACAATTCCCATAATGTAGTAAACATCATAATGACAAATCAATTCCAACTTATCTGAGCAGAAACTAGAGTTCATTTCCCGTTATCTACATAATACTATTACCTACTTTGATAACTTTAATGCATTAAAAAAAATCAGTAATAAGCAATCATTTATAATTTGGAAACTTCGAAACTATAACTTACTAGAGATAGTATGAACGCGTTCTGAATTATCATAAAGTTAGGACGCGACTTTGTCCCTAACTTACTTATCAAGTAACTGATAACAGTTTTCAACTTAAGAAGTTCATGATTAAATTAATAAAGGTAAATTACAACAACAACAAAAAATATCCCATAGTTTACTAAGCAACTGTAGCAACTTAATTTAAAATTAGTTCGCGATTTTGTCTCTAACTTACATTCTAAGTTACTGATAGTTCTTTTCAATTTAATAAGAAGTTCCTGATTAAGTAAAGGTAAATTAAATCAAAAAAAAAAACCTACTGTTAACTAATCAACTGTAGCAAGATTACGTAGCTTCGTAGACCCTTACCATAATTTCGTAGCACAATTTACCGTTAATGAAATAAACACTTACATGTTAGTACTAAAACTTACAGGTTAGTTAACCCTTATAAAACTAGCACATACCTTAATTCCAAACAGGCAGTTTTATATTATAATTACAGTTCATTCACGGTACAACAGTGCGTAATTAAATAATCATAGGAGTCACTGCAAGCCGGTAGCGTCCACAAAACACAGGGCACGATGAAATCCAGTTTTTGATCGTACACAACACACGAGTAATGCTATATTAATTAATATCAATTTATGTTAATTACGGGATCGTACGCGGGAGAGCGGGGAAGGCAGGGTACCGGGATACGTGTGCTCTGCACGCTCGCCAAGCATGGACTGCCAGCCGACTGCTACAGACATTTCTAAATATACACCCCCGCGCACCCTTTGGGCGCTTGTACTTGTGCCCATGCAATTTTCTATAAATTTTCGCGTAAGCTCTGAAGCCGTGCTGTCAAAAGCTGTTTTAGTGAAAACCCCTCGCGTTACGTTTTCGCTGCATATACTTTAATTGAATAAAATTGAATGTCTGATTTTTCGGCGCTGAATATTATGATGAAACGTTCGGGCTGAACGAATTAATTTAGATTTAGCTTGAATGCACTGTGGAAGGGTTAGAATTGTGTCATAGAGGATTAGCTGTTCTAATTTAACGGTAGGGTGGAATTATACTTGCAATTGAATATTTAAAGCGATTCGAAATACATCACGATTGAAAAGACACTTTGCAACGGTTCTCTCATAATATACTTTCGTAATCATAAATTAGATAAGTCTTACTTAGATCCTAATTAAACCACGTATTTATGTATTAATTTTGGTTATTCATTGTAATTAATCATTATTTACTATGTAATTTGTTACATGATGCCAGCTGAGCTTCTTGCCGGTTCTTCTCAGAGGGCTGGTTTCCGAACCGGTGATCAATTTTTCGAGCTTAATAACTGTTTTACTGGGGCCTAGACTGAATAAATCCTTTTTATACCATATTAGGAAACAGCCTTCTCTTGATTGAAATACCATAAATATATACTCATGCCCTCCTAGAAGTGTCTCCGAAGGGCTACACCACCTGTATGTAATAACAACACCCACTATTCACCGAATATGATTAAGTGCCATCGTGACAGATAGTGAGGCCATCGTCGTCTCAGGCTCTAAACATCCTTGGAATATATATGTTTTCTAATAACTTTTGTTAGAGATTTTTATGACATACTTATAGCCTGACAAACAGAAAAGAACTCGTATAGGCTATAAACGCAAGTATCACCAAAGATTCACGTGCGCATTGCCGACCTTTTGAAATTGCTGTGCCAGCAACATAAAGTACGAACGAGCGTGAAACCCACAAGGAACTTTGGAAACCTTCCTCACCGCAGGAACACAGACCTATAAAATTAAATAGAGCCATTTGGCGCCGATCTTGTGTATATCGGAGATAAGTACCACCACGGTCGGGCAGTTCTCATTTTGAACACTACTAGAGGAAAACGGGGTAAGAAATAATCTACATTACATACATTATTTTAGCCACATCATAATCCTCTTTATTACAAAACATGGTATATAATAAACGAATGCTAGACCAAATTCGGACTAAAGCTATGTCCATTCCTTTTTAGATCCGTATCACAGAAAGAGTTGGAACTATTGTTTGACTCAGGACTGTCTTAGCCTATGTTTTATAATGAGTTATGGCGTTCTGATCCCCAATTATGATCCACCGGTGGATCAGTTCTAATTATAAGGGGGTAACGGTAATTCTTCGCATACTTACTCATTCTCAATTACATACATGTTTTTGTCTTTTTCTCATAGGCTTCCGACGAATTGTAACGATTAAAGTAACGATGGTCAAAGATCTTGAAAATGAAAATGAAAATGATTTATTCAGTTTAGGCCCTTAAGGCACTTATGAATGTCGAGGAATTTACCACCTGTTCGGAAACTAGCCTTCTGAGAAGAACCGACAAGAAACTTGAATTGGCATACGATAATCTATGGAGATATAAATAAAATAGGTTCTACCTATTATCAAACTAAACATAGTGCCATCGCTACTACAAGAATAAATAAAAAAAGCGATTCTATTGGTTCTTAAAAACACATCCCTCGCTACACAAGCTCGCACCTTTGCGGTGGATAAAATAATGAATGATGGTTGTAAATAATTAAAAGTATAGGTTCTGACTATAAAGCAACAGTTTGAGCAATCTTGCCTCAAGCAAATACCTTAACAATCACAATTTGAGGCAGTTTTTACTCCATAGAATTCATTCAAATTTGTAAAAAAAAGTGTATATTATAATATGTAGTTTCTTTTACAAACAAATATTTTTTGATTTATTTGCTACTTTCAAAAACATTTTTCAATCCTCTTATAAGTATGACTTTAAGGAATAATTTACAAAAAATTCTATAAATAATTTGTAGTCGACTGTGAATCTACATTCAGAAATTGATGACATTTACAATAGATATTGTAATGAAAATTCATTAATTTGCACCCTTAAAGATTAAGCCTCCTACTAGGAATACAGTTTCCTTTTTTGAAAGGGAATAGGAGTCCCTAAATATATATAGGTACATACATATACAGATAAATAAAATTTGAGTGTTTGTTTTTAATTCCAAAATAACAGCTTTTCACTTAATGTCTATGAACACATAAAAAAATAATTTTTTTTACTCTTTCCGTCTGTTCCGGATAATTAAAAAACAGTAGGGTTCCGCGGGTCACTAATGAAATTATCTCTACACGGGTAAAACCGCGGGGCACAGCTAGTCTATACAGTCTATACAGATAAATAAAATTTCTGTCTGTCTGTCTGTTTGTCCCGGGTAATCTCCGAAACGGCTGGACTGATTTTAACGGGACTTATTAGGGTTCCGCGGGCAACCACTAAATTTAAACCTACACGGGTGGAACCGCGGGGCACAGCTAGTACATAATAAAAGCCGTAAAGAAATGGTTAATAAAAACTACCAATCTTATGTACCATACGTTTCCGTTTATAATTACACATTTATACATCATTCATACAGTCATACGTGAGCTATTTCTAAAAAAACGTGTACAGATTTTTTGCTATATTTTTTGCTAGCCTCAAACATGATCTACATACCTGTTATTATCATTCCTTAGCCACAATAAACATGCCACTACATTCAAAACACGGCGAAAAAAAAGAATGGCACCAGTTCAAAGCTTATGTAATTAAGCTTCACTAATCCCTGTTATGAAAACGAATATTAATAGGTTGTACTCACATCTTGAATTGATACTTTGGTAGAGTTCCGTTGCTAAAATGATAAACGCCTGACGCCTTCTCACAAGGGGCTTCGAAGGTTTACCGATGATGTTGAGAATAAGGCCGACGTTATAGTTGTTGAGTCCATCGCCGTCTCAGGAACTATACATACGTATTTCTTCTCAGAAATACATGCACGTTCTTTGTGCTGTGTAATAGCTGAAAAACGCACCGGTACAGGCTGCTAATATCAACTTGAAGCGCTTGCGTAACAGGCAACTCAAACCACTCCATAGCCCATATCCAATCAGAACTAATTCTCATATCTATACTAAATATATGCTGAAGAGTTTATTTGTTTCAGAAACCACTGGTCTGATAGGTTAGATAGCCCATTTATCGAGGAAGGCTATAAGGCTATATATCATCACGCTGAGACCAATCGCGGCTTAAATTAGCGTAAGCCCAAAATAACTATTTCACGCGGACGAAGTCGCGGGCAGAAGCTTGTGTTATTTATATACTACAACGATAGCAAACAAGCGTGCAGTTTGCCTGATGATAAGTGACTGAACGTCAATTGCACAATATGCAATAGAGCCTAATTGATTAAAAAAAATATTAGCTGCCACAAAATCATGAGAATGGAATACTAAAATTAAATCTTTCCTCTTAGTTGATAATACACTGCTTCTTCGAAACCCAGGTTCGCGCATGTCCGATACGCACTTGGCTGTTTTTGTTAGAAATAATTTTATTGTTACGATACAACTCACTACAAACAATTTCGTAAAATATAAACTTCTACAAAAAATTAAGTATCGCTACAAATGTGGGAATATAAGTAAGAATAATGCTTCACTAATTTAATGACAGGTTTTATTATAACTGTAAGTACATGCAGAGTTCATGTACGTTACACGTGTAATTTAACTTTATTTCAATTCAATAAAACTCATATTTTGATCGATGTGCTAACTTTGAAAGTAATTTAAACTAGCTGTGCCCCGCGGTTTCACCCGCGTCATCCTTATTGTCGCGGAACCCTAATATTTTTGATAAATAACAGTAGCCTAAGTTACTCCTTGAAACATCAGCTACCTACCAGTGAAAGTCCCGTTAAAATCTGTCCAGCCGTTTCAGAGATTACCCGGAACAAACAGACAGACAGACAGACAAAGAAAAAAATTAAAACTTGGTTTTTTAGTGTCAGTAGCGTGTATACTTTCATATGCATTTAGTGAAAAGCTGTTATTTTGGAATTACAAACAGACACTTCAATTTTATTTATCTGTATAGATGTATAGATAAAGGGTGAATAGAAAGTTATTTTCTCTTCTCGCACTACTAAAAGCCTAAAAATGCTATGTATGTATGTAGGTTTATTACACAGGCAATGGATGCGTGAATAATTCTGCTGACTATATTCGGAATGAAAACGTTCACATCTATCATACAATGAACTTCTAGCCAACAACTGAACTGCTGACGTTCATTTGAGTAGGCAAATACCGCGTCAATCGTATTTATTTACATACATATATATGCTCACGCCTGTATTCTCCGAAGGGGTAAGTGGTGTTGTAATAACAACAACCACTTTTCACTGTGTGTCTATCGCCGTCTCAGGCACTATTCATTTGTCTTTGAATTACTTCTCAGACACAGGTTTCCTCATAATGTTTTCCTTGAATGAATAATTATGAATGTGAAATTACCGCACATAGATTTTAGAAATACTCTTTGGTACAGGCCCCGTTGGGATTCGAACTTGGGTCGCTTTCGTAGCAGGATACTACTCAAACCCCACCGCCACCACGGTTCGTATTTAGTTATGATTATTTACACATCTTTTGATGCTATTATCACACCATTAGAATCCGTAGTAACGCCCTAAATCTAACGTTGAAAAAAAATTTATTATAATATCCCTTATCGTAGCAGAAGTGTAGAGTAAACGTCCTACATAGAAATATATTGTGCAAATAATTTAAAACCAATAGCAGAGCAACTTCGCCACTTTGAAGAACGACTTGCTTGTTTTTTTTCCGTAGACTGAAACTAAAATTAGTTAAAAAATTAATTACCTAACATCACAAAACCTACTGTGATTTGCGAATCGTAGCAGTTCCAAACGAAAAAAGTCAAAAGCATGATATCTCAGAAAAAGTTAGATTGGAAACAAACTTGTCATGAGTTTCGTGAGCTATTATTTCAGTAATATTTCTAGGGAAGGTATTCTATACTTTCAAGACTTGTAAGTGGTTTTTTGCTGATCGTAACTTTAATACAATGAAATAGCATCATAAATCTATATACTTATCATAAATTGTCTGCCTCGTTGGTCTGGCGGTCGTAAGCGCCACGTGTCGGGAAAAGTGTTATTGGGTTTTTCTATCTATAATTTCCCAGTAGCCTAGAGCCTGGATTAGGTCCCGGTTAGTGGTAAAAGACTCAGAACTGGTGAAACGGAACGGAAAAATAGATGGGAAGAGGCCACGTGGTTGAAGCCCTATACGTGGTTGACTACGCTGGGCCGATCAAATCCTCACCACGCTACGTGACACCATGCATGAAGCCCAAAACAGACCAAGATGCCGATATACCTTAAAAGATAAATAGAACCTGGAGGTCACGACCCTCAGTAATGAAGAATACGACGCGAAGCGCGAGAACTGGTGAAATGTGGGTGCACTATGAGTACACTTCTAGCTTCTTCACTTTCGGGGAATACAGACATGTGCATAATAATATTTACTGTTCTTATAAGGCCTATGTCCAGCAGTGGACTAAGATCGATCGATGATGATGACATTCCATGGGATTGTTTTCTTTGGTAATTGTCAGCAATAAGAGCGTACGTGGGCAATAAGGGTATAAGGGTTCTTATAATAAATCTGTTTTATATATCTATTATTTTACATACATCTTTATAGGTTCACCTAAAGCAACAGTGTAGCTACGATATTTTAGAAGCCTTTGACGAAACCACGGCAGATTTATTGCTTTGAAACGCCGAAGAGTGAGCTCCAATCTTTAACAAATTCAACAAGTATAAAGGGTATTAAAACTACGTTAGTAGAAACTCGCTAAAAGTATTAAGACTACTCTCAAAGGTAAGGATCTTTTAGAGATTTCTTAGTGGCAGATGCCGCAGATGTAAAGCGAGGAACACATTGTCGATAAGATTTATGACAGGGAGTGAGTCATTAAATACGAAGCCTTGGAAAGATTAATAGAGTTGTATTCATACCAGGGCCTTTGGTAAAAAAACACAACTTCTTATTCTACATTTTAAAACTTGCCCGCTTGCCCATTGGCAGCTTGATAAAATTGAACGTCGCTTTGAATATTCCGGAAATTATTCTAAGATTTTTTATGGCAATGAGTACTCGTAATGAAAGAAAGCATCGAAAATAGCTTTATTTGGTAAGACTATTTACACAACCTAAGTGATTGATAATGTTGTTGCAGTTTTATTTGACCTACTTAAAATAATAATAATAATAAACTATTAAATTTAGTGTATAACAATAAAAATAAAAAGAATAAAAAATCTGAATTTTTTTATGTTTGGGTCTGCGGGAGTGGTTGGATTGGTAATTGAATTATTAAATGAACTTTTATTAATTTAGTGTAAATAATTAATTTTGTTGGAGTTTTTAGTTACATATCACTACAAAAAATATACGCGTTAGATAGTTGATTATTTTTTAGCTAATATAGAATAAGCTATAAAAATTAATGGAAGCTATTCAAATGATTCTTTTCATTTGATTTCAAAGCGCCATCTGCCGTAAGAGCAAAAAGTCTATACTATCGCTACATATCACAATCCATACGTTGGAACTGCTTTTATGATTCACAGTTTGAACGAAAGATGGCCTCCGTAACGCTCAATTGAAATATTATTTTTAAGAACATACATAATAGTAACAATCTATCAAATTATGCTTGCTATTGTATTTAAAATTGTTTAATGTTTTTGAAAAGAGTAATTACTAAGTTTCTTGCCAGGTTCTTCTCAGTAAAAGCAACCTTCCGAACCTGGCGATAGCATATATAATCCTGTAAATTAAAGTCATTCTGACGATTTTAAAACCAAATAGAGGTATATCACAGTTAATGATAAAATTGAATTTTTTTTCCAATTAAATGAAATATATTTTATAGTACTTTGTGAAAAGTCTAATCGAATAAAGATATTTTTGACTTTGACTTTGACTAAAGATACAATTTTTAAGGCTAGATTTCGAACCACACGTAATTTTTCAACATTCCATAAGGGTTACCAAGCTAAGTGTGTAATAAATAATTTAAAAACCATTTTAACAAAAAAGAGGCGTGGTGACCGAGTGCTTTGTGTAGTTGACGAAAGTTCCCACCTTTTTGCACGAATAGTTAAATCACACCCTGAACTTTACGGTGAAGGAAACTTTATGAGGAAACCTGTATATGTCTGAGAATAAATTCCATCTATACAGATAAATAAAATTTAAGTGTCTGTTTGTAATTCCAAAATAACAGCTTTTCACTAAATGCATATGGAAGTATACACGGTTCTGATAACCAAAACAAATTAAAAAAAAAAATCTCTGTCTGTCTTTCTGTTTATTTGTTTCGGGTAATCTCCGAAACGGCTGGACAGATTTTAACGGGACTTTCACTGCAAGGTAGCTAATGTAACAAGGAGTATCTTAGGCTACATTTTTAAATTAAAAAAAAATAAGCTACGCGGGTGAAACCGCAGGACCCAGCTAGTTTTGAATAAAATCCTATTTACAGTGCATGAAACTGTTAGTGGATATTAAAAATTATATTAGGAAATGTTTTCTTGAACAAGAATTTATGAATTTATAATAATTATCTAAACTAGATATTGTTCCCAATTATCCAATTAGATGACATACGATAATCACACAAAGAGAGGTCTCTTTGTATGGGTATTGAATTGGTATTAGAATTCAACCAACTTTTGCCAATTAGATGTAATGACCTTACTTGAACGTGAGAACCGTATAATATTTACACTTACAGCAATGTAGACTAGTCTTACACAACAGACATTGAATTACATGTATTTCTTATGGGGCGTTACCACGAGCTCTTATTGCCATGATAGTTTCACTCATTTATGAGACACATGTATATAACGTGTATACATCTGTCACTGTCGCACAGCTGAATTATCATTGCAATAAGAGCTCATGGTTGGGCCCCTGGGGCCTTACCATGAGCTCTTATTGCCATGATAGTTTCACTCATTTATGAGACACATGTATATAACGTGTATACATCTGTCACTGTCGCACAGCTGAATTATCATTGCAATAAGAGCTCATGGTTGGGCCCCTGGGGCCTTACCATGAGCTCTTATTGCCATGATAGTTTCACTCATTTATGAGACACATGTATATAACGTGTATACATCTGTCACTGTCGCACAGCTGAATTATCATTGCAATAAGAGCTCATGGTTGGGCCCCTGGGGCCTTACCATGAGCTCTTATTGCCATGATAGTTTCACTCATTTATGAGACACATGTATATAACGTGTATACATCTGTCACTGTCGCACAGCTGAATTATCATTGCAATAAGAGCTCATGGTTGGGCCCCTGGGGCCTTACCATGAGCTCTTATTGCAATGATAGTTTCACTCATTTATGAGACACATGTATATAACGTGTATACATATGTCACTGTCGCACAGCTGAATTATCATTGCAATAAGAGCTCATGGTTGGGCCCCTGGGGCCTTACCATGAGCTCTTATTGCCATGATAGTTTCACTCATTTATGAGACACATGTATATAACGTGTATACATCTGTCACTGTCGCACAGCTGAATTATCATTGCAATAAGAGCTCATGGTTGGGCCCCTGGGGCCTTACCATGAGCTCTTATTGCCATGATAGTTTCACTCATTTATGAGACACATGTATATAACGTGTATACATCTGTCACTGTCGCACAGCTGAATTATCATTGCAATAAGAGCTCATGGTTGGGCCCCTGGGGCCTTACCATGAGCTCTTATTGCCATGATAGTTTCACTCATTTATGAGACACATGTATATAACGTGTATACATCTGTCACTGTCGCACAGCTGAATTATCATTGCAATAAGAGCTCATGGTTGGGCCCCTGTTCTCTCGTTACCTTTTCACTGACCGATTTAAATATTTTGTTAAAACGTTGAACGCAAATATTGTTCTTCGTCCTTCTGAAAATTACTTACGTAACGCGGGTTTTATTTAGTTTTTAGCTGTGCCCTGCGGTTTCACCCGCGTAGATTTAGTTTCATCCTTATTGTTGCGGAACCCTAATATTTTTAATAAATAAAAGTAGCAAACAAAAGTAAACAACTCTCCGTTTGATTTAAAGGCGATTAAAACTTTATCTTTGGACACAACTTTTGATCAAAGGCTATTTCAATGATACATATATTATTTTGTTATTTACTGGCATACATATAACTAGAGACTAGTATGTAAGTACTTTGCGTAGTCGTTTCATAAATAATAGGTCAAACTTTAAAACCCCTACACGTCCAATTAATAAAATAATTATGGTTGTCGTATTAAAGTTTCTCCAAATGTGTTTTTGGTTAATCGCCTATTAGACTTTTTGCGTTTTTGGTCTTATGCGTCTAAACCGTAGAAATTATAAATTAAGCTGGGTTTCCCAAAAAAAACCTTATGATACCTACTATAGGTTAAAAGTTAATGAAATTGGGACACAAGAGAGATGTAATAGTAAATTAGTATGTACCTCCATTGAGAGGTGTTAATGCTTGGAACACGAGGTACACAAGTTGTTTCAATACAGTAATGCACATTAGAAACGAAGTAACTGTAGTTCGTGCATGTACACTATTAAAATAAACATTTTTATCGTTAAGAAATCGGAATAAAACATTACCAAAAATAATTTCAAATTCAGAATCATTATTTAGCGACACAATCTTAAATTTTTTTTTTTTCAATCATTTGCCAAAATCGGAATAAAAATAATTAAAATTTAATTTAAAATTCAGAATCATTCGCTAGCAAAACAATAATGTCTACGATTTATACATAGGTAGGAATATTTTGCTGATTTACGTTAGAAACGACTCAAAATGTACGGGAATGACATATGTCACTCGACTGATTTTTGTTATTTCCATAACTTTTTATCGTTTCTACTAGCGCAAGCGCGAATGAACGTTACTTTGTCTAGGCCTACAGAACAGAAGTTGTGTTCGATATACCAAACATGTAAAATATTTGTCGCATGTTTCGGTAATACATCATTACTGATTGAAAACACGTTGATACGATAATGATTACTATCCACTAATAATCTTGTGAGTGTCGCTTATCAGTGCTAATACACGGAGGGTACGAGCAACAGTCATCGCCAGTTGTTGTTGTGAACACTTTGTGTTATTGTTATTATATTCCTAATTGTTTTATTCAAGACTGATTGTACCTTCTCACCTATAGAATATGGTAAGTTTTAGATTATAAGCAGGTATCTTTCGTCTGCGACTTTGCCCACGTGATAATAATATCAAAACGCGATCCCTTATTTAACTCTTTAGCATATGATGTTATGTAAATATAATGATAGTGTTTTATTAGTGAATTATTCGGTCCTGTAGTTTTTAAATTCGTTCATACAAACAAAAATACTTTTATCGTCTTTTTATAAACTTTGTACAGTTCACGCAGTAGATACGCTCAGTTCTATTATTAATTATTAAATTATACAGGATGGCTAGGACACTTACGTTCAAAAAAGTCAGAAGGGACAAATAACCCATTTAAGAAATAAATGTTATTTAAATAATTGTAACGTTAATTTTTCTACATTATTATTTTTCTTGTTCTAATCTAATTGATAAGGTTTTATGAATAAAAATTGATGTTGCACCAACTAACTATTATTGCTCTTTACAACAAAATATTAATATCTGTTTTTTTATTGGACATAGTTAGGTGGTTTAATCATTTATTGTTTAAGTTTGTTTGACAAATAGATTACAAATGTATCAAACAATTGTTCAAACACAAAGGTAGCTCACTAATCTGTCCTCGAAGGTCAAACAAAAGTACATACCAAGAAATTTACATTTATTAATCCAAAGGTTATTAATGTAGATTAATGATTTATTTTAAGCACTATCAAACAAAACGATAAAATTAATCAGTATTAACAAAAGATTCGGTTAATTTATTGTTAAAACCAAATTATAAACAAAATGTTTATTATTTAAGGTTTCACCCGCGACCTCTATTCATAGACCGACAGGCGGAAAAAGTATATTATTAGTAGACTTATATACTTTCATTATCACTTTAAAATCTTTTAATTTGGAATTTCAAACTGACACTTTGATTATTATACTACCTACCTACTTACTTCAATTATAATAAGTCATTAAAGTCGTAAAGCATCAAAGTATCTCGTTTGTATGCCTATTACCATAAAATAGCTGTATATTAAAACCAGTTGTTTGAACTCTGCACATGGCCAAAACTTACCTTTATACAATTCTATATTGGTGTAAAAAAATCTTACTATGGCATACGTACATAAGAGCACTATTCCAGACTTTTGGCTATTGAATATTACTGATGAAAAGAAATAACATTTGGTTCAAACCGGGATTGAACCTAGGACCTCATGTTCCCAGGGGCGGATTTGATACGTTGGCTGCCTAGGGCCTACGAAAGATTGCCGCAATATGTAAAGCATGCAAAATTAAATCATCAATTAAATTAAACAAAAATGAAAAAAAAAAAAACGATAGTCAGTAATTGATTTAATTCTCTCAAACAGTATTTCAGATACTGATTCTTACCACAAAAAAAAACACGACCAAATTTTGTCGCCCTAGGCCCGGGCCTACTCGGCCTATAGGGAAATCCGCCCCTGCATGTTCCGCAGTAGCGTTTGTGACTTCTAGACCAACGAGACGGTTTTACTATGTCCTTAACAATATACTTTAAAATTATATTATTCCCCTAAGCAGTAAAACTGAAAGTGGTATTGTTTTATCTATTGCCAATGAAGTCATCGAAGTTAAATGGCTAGGCCATAAATTAATTTAATCGCTTATTCATACTCGTATCTCAGTTATGTATTGTTTATGTTTAACCCACTTACAATTATCAAAAATTACACGCTCTATAAACATATTAGATGACTGGACAGGTACATCGCATGTGTCAAGTGTTTGCCTAATATTTTTTCTGTTCCGTGGAAGAAGTTCCTCACGGAACAAGTGAGACTTTTTTTCCCAATAGTTCAGCGGAACAATCAAAATTCAATAAATTTATACATTCACGTATATTTGGGGTACACAAAGGGAAAACGGGAATCAATTACTAAGACTCCGCTGTCCGTTTGTGTAACTGCCTGTCCATCTGTCACCAGACTGTATCTCATGAACCGTGATAGCTAGACAGTTGACATTTTCACAGATGATATATTTATATTGCCGCTATAACAACAAATTTAAAGAACAGAAACAAAAATTTAAAAGACCATATAACAAACATGATTTTTTGCCCAATTTTTTTTAAAATTAAGTTTCATTTTGCATAAAAAAAATAACCCTTCCCAAATAATATCAAAATATGTAAAAATTTTTTTCGTTTTGTATTTTGCTCCCCCCTGTCCGTCTCACACTACTGAAACCACATCATCTTCATTCCAATAATTCACAGGATGATCAAGAACTAACCAAAACCACAGGATCCGTAGTGCTTCAAGTAGGAGCATTGGAGTTGTTAGCACGATACTCTATGAACTCTGGTCGAGCGACCAGCGTACTTTCATCGCTACACGAGTTCAGAACACAAGAGGTTGAACTAGCAGGAGGCAAGCAATGGAACTGGAAATACTTGAGAGTGAGGAGCTGTTATGTTTTCCTAATCGGAATTTAAAATATAAATTCAAATTGTTTGAATAGGGAAGGCTATCTTAAAAATTAATGGATGTATGAAAAATTTATACGAGTACTAACGATCGTATAAAATAATTGCAAGTCATCTAGCAAGATAGAAAGTAACAAAAAAAATAATGTGAAAATGTTACTGTTATGCCTGAATAACGAATATCCGTCAGACCATCTAATATGTATAAATTTTAAATCTAAATTTCCATACAAAATGATTCCGTCTAATTAAACTCGTCGTTCTTATACATTACGTTACATGATACTTTTATCACTAACTTGCTATGATATAGCATAATAATATGTTTAAAAAGAGGCTAACTTGTAGGAGTTGAACTGCTACGAGCACATTTCAGTTCTAAACCCATTTTATAAGGTTCTGAGATTACAGAAAATTTAACACGTATATTATAATTATGGATTATCCCTTCGATTATACAAAATTGTAATGTTTATTAATGGCATTTGTACGTGTTTCAGGACCAGTTCGACCAGAAGGATTTAGAAGGCTTATATAGAAAATACGACGATAAATTAAGGGAAACCCTTATTTACATTTATGTTTCTCTGTTAGTGTGTTTTTCCACTTTACATATCGCTTTTGTCATCGCTGGAACATATTCTGAGGTAAATCATTAAAATTATAAACAGTCTCGGTAGTATTGGGCTAGCACGCGCTATTCGTCAAAACACGAAGTTCTGTAGGCCTAGACAAAGTGACATTCTCCCGCGCTTGCGCCAATAGAAACGATAAAAAAAAATGTAAATGGCAGAAATCAGTCACGTCATATGTCATTCCCGTACATTTTGTATCGTTTCTACTAGCGAAGCGTGAGCATGATATAACTTTGTCTACAGGCCCTGGGCTTGATCTCTTGGTCGGTCAAAGTGTTAGTGGATTTTTCCATCTGTAATTTCCCAGTAACAGCCCGGCGGCGTCCGGAATTATGCCTCGTTAATAACAATAGACTCACCGCTATAATATGTGTCTTAACATAACTAGCAAACTCTGCGTGTACTACATACAAGTACATATTACCTACTCCTTCGGGGAATACGCGTAAGGATAAATGTATGTATAAACTGATTTAACAGTTTATCAAAACAATTTTGTACTTACGAAATACCTATCTCTAGTTTCACAGAATAAATTGATACATTTTAATATGAGAGCCGCAGTAGCCGCGTGGTTTTAGTAGACGAGCGCTACGCAAGCGATGCAAGTTTAAATCCCAGTGGTCTGCACTAATTATTTTTTCTGAAAACTTCAGTGTGGTGATTTTAAACTTCATGTTTTACGGCGAAGAAAAACATCTTGAGGAAACCTGCATATGTCTATAAAGAAATTCAAAGGCTTATGTTTAATGTATGAGACGGCAATGAAGTCATCATCTGTCACGATGACACTTAATCATATTGATGAAGTCTCGCTAACGCCTGCATGCTGAGCATATGTGTGTATTTCTATATACATTAAGACAGGTCGAACTTTGCACATAGAATATATTTTTATTGCGGAGATGTGCTTCCTCAAATCTATATATGTAAAAGAAAGTCGTGTTAGTTACACTATTTATAACGGCAAGAACGGCTGAATTGATTTGGCTGAAAATTTGTAGGGAGGTAGCTTAGAACCAGGAGAAGGACATAGGATATTCCCGTTCCACAATATATATAACACAATAAAGTCTGCACGGGGCACAGCTAGTTTAATATGTTTCTTTCCATATAAAGTTCTTTATCTTACCATTCCCATACATAAATATAATCAGTAAGGAATCTAGGCCTATTTTTTGAAGAACTCTTTTTATAGATTTATCGTCTTGAATATGTGAATGACGTATACGCGATCGACCATGACGTGACACCTCTTACTGACATTATTGTTTTAGGTTCTTCTCATAGATGCGTCTGTATGTGTAAATTCGAACGATTTGTTTCTAGACTCTTAACTGCTTGTTAAGTTTATATTCAATCTACGCTTCTAGGTCAAAATAAGTTATCTTTTTCAGTTAGTGCAATCTCGTTCAACATACTTATCAATGGCGATGTATTTAATACGCATAGCAATACCAATGTTGTCTCTGTGGAAGCGGTTCTATGATCCTCTGAAGAAGAAATGCTTCTGGATGCCAATCTTTGTTACATTCATCATCACCTTGGCACTAGTTTTTACAGGTATGTAGGTACCTAGTATTAACCTTTTTACATCTTACAAGAAATAACAAATTGTGCAACGAATAATAGCTGATTCATCCTTATCAAAAAAGGTTAATTGCATTTTTATAGATAGACAGATAATCTTTCGAGGATGTTTTATATATTCGGTATTAAATAAATGCTATGAAACTAAAAGTCGGGTTATGAAATTATAAAAAAAATTGTACTGTAGTATTCAGTGTTGCTTTTATTATCGCAATGCAAAACAAATTACAACTCATATCTCGTAAAATTGTTGCCAAAGCTGTTCAAATTGTTTACGTGATTTTATCAAGTTTCAGTAGCCTGCTTCTCAAAAAAGCTAACCAGAGAACTGTATCAATGAGTTTTCAATAACTTAAGTGCTATATTAATACCATGAGATTTACAACATTATACATAATATTTATAAGCTTACTAGGTAGTATGGAAACTAGGCCAGACAACGTATACTCCATAGGATGCGTTGGGATTATTACTCTTAAAGTCTTTTAAATTTACTGACCAAGTAAAGTCAATTTGTAGTGCTGATGATTTCGGAATACACTTAAAAGCGGTATTCACGATCGGCCACGACGTGATAACCAGCGGAGATCAGATTTTAGGTGACTGTGAGTGTGCCTGCTGTTGCAAACTATTTATTTCTAGTTTCCAAATTGCTAGTCGAAGAAAATATCGTCAGGAAACCTCCACAGTAATCAACGATGGACTCACCATCAGCTACTTGATTATCTTCGGTAAAAAGTTGGTGTTGAACACTGACCATTCGGACCGCGTATAGGAACGCATGAACTTACGTCTTTATCAAAAACTATTAACGACCTTATTTTAATTTGCAGATATCGCAATCAGCATATACAGTTCATACGAAGGTTTTGCTTTAAGACCAGCGTACACTACAATGGCTTTATTATCAATATACGTATTTTTGCCAATGAGAAACAATTTCTTGGCAATAATCCTCGGTGTATTAGTCAGCATTGTGTACGTGCTCATATTAGCCTTCTTCACTTACGATAAGGATCCTCAAATTGGAATTGTGGTAAGGTTTTGCTAATGAAATATTTAATTGCCAATATTTTATTGAAAACTAGGAGATTGTCCCATTATTACTTTGTGGCCACAACCCTTCTCACCCAGTGACCGTAGACGTCATATTAGCAGAGTTTTTCAAGCGCTTACCATTTGCGCTTTTGTTAAGCAATGATGCTTTACAGTGAAGGAAAACATCTTGAGGAACATACATCATCACCTCATTAATCTTATCCCATTATTATTGGGGTCGGCACTTGATTCAACCCGATTTAGCTGATCACCTGATTTTTATGTGAAGCTACTGCCATCTGGCCTTCGCAACTCATTTTGCGAGGATAATCGGTGATCTGGATCAAACAAAGTTCAGACTCATACGTGAAGATGTCGTACAGAAAGTGCCTGAGAAACGTTGGCATTTCACTGAAAAGTGGATGGTGTATGCCTCTCCCTGCTTACCTTTTCATGAACCCTTCTGGAATGTGTAAGCTCATATATAAAAAACACTTTGATCGTTGACTGTGAAAGGCCGTTTATATCATTAAAATGGCTTCATAAATTCTTTGGATGACCTCTCACAAAGCTAAAATGTAGAAATCTACTCTCCCTCCCAATAAATCTGATTGTAAAACTTTGTTCCAGGTGTCATCAGACATAATTTACCTGATCGGAGTAAATCTCATGGGCGTATATTTTAGGCTAATGAATGAAATAGTAACAAGGCGATCGTTTTTAGATAGAAGAGCGTGCGTTGAAAGTACCTTGAGATTGAAATTTGTTAAGGATCAAGAGGTAAAATTTAGAAAAATATTATTGTTTATTTAGTTGCGGCCGACTGCGAGCCTTCAATCGCCTGTAGAGCTCCGAATTTCAACCAGGAGATCTCATTCCCCCTTATTACAAAACTTAAACAAGGGTTTTAAAAAGTATGGGCATATTTTTGGTCCAAGTTTGGTTTAGTCTTCGATTAAACAATGTTCTGTAGTACCCTTCATTATATTCTACCTATCTTGCTTCGTTAGTGTTTATTGCAGCAAAACAGTTGACTTACTACTAATCACAATTATTGTTACTTATTTAATTTAATAAAAAAAAATCTGTAATACAAGGTTTAGCTTTAAGTTTTTTTTTACTTTACGTCAAAAAGTTATACTTTACTAGTACGTTACTTTAGTAACAAAGTAATAGATAATTCCATAGGGTTTTCTTTTATAGGAACGCCTAATGATGAGTATCCTGCCTGAACACATTGTATCGAAAGTGAGACAAGACATCCGGAATATGTTTATGGGAATACAAAATCAAAACATGAGTTACACAATGAGGTCGTTTAAGTAAGTATGATTGCTATAATTAAATATATATTACGTAAGCAAATACCTGGAGTTAACTTTGCGTTTCATGAACGTGTACTTTTTTGAGTAACAATGTAATTCTGAATTTTTATCACTTGCGATTGTAATATAAGTAGGTAACTTAGACAATAATCATACATTTTAAATTACCTGAGTAGAAAATCGCCATTAAATTTATATTACCTACATTAAGGCCAACTGGACCTGGCAGAGAATCATCACCCGAATTAATATCAGGGGTTCAAAATCTATCACGAGTCGTCTACGGGCTATGATTTTTTTAATCAGTCCTTTAAAACATAATAATTTGACCGTTGCTGAGCTTGCGGTGGAAACCTTGGTCTTGAAGTTTGGATGCTCATCAACTTTTCAAAGAGGTTGCACGTCGTCTGGTAGAAGCCTCTCGTGGCAAGAGAGCTGGGGTTTTTCTCGCTCAGAGAATCAGCATTGCTATTCAGCGCAGCAAAGCCGCTGGTTTCATGGCACAATCCAAGTTTTCTGACAGTTTTAAGTACCATTCGTTTTACAATTCAGTTTATGTGCAATATAAGTTATATAAAATTGTTGGTCATTTACAGCCAGCTATATGTCGAAGAACATGATAATGTAAGCATTCTGTACGCAGACGTTGTAAACTATACTATGATATCGACTACGTTGTCCCCAATGCGAATGGTGGAACTTCTCAATGAATTGTTTGGGAGATTTGACGAGGCTTCTGAGGTAAGTATTTCTCTCTGTTTCTTTCGTTTCTTCCGTAGTGTTTGTGTTTTATCTTCCTCTATTTATACCTTATTGAGTTAACTCAATTTCTAATCTATTAATTACAGGAGCATGACGTGCTTCGTATAAAATTTCTCGGCGACGCGTATTACTGTGTCAGCGGAATACCGAAGCCGACCGAACAACATGCTAAAAACTGCGTTGATTTGGGACTTGAAATGATTAATATCATTAAAGACGTCAGGTGAGTTTAACATTGAAATGTGTATTATCAAACAAGAACATCGGTAAAACTCTATCGTACATGAGATCGCTGATTACATTCGTTGTATGTACACACCGCTACACATCCAGTTATAGATTCATTAGTTGACCTTGCATTGCTAGGCTTTCTGTACAATGAAAGATCAGCTTATACTGGTAACTGAGCAAATGATAATACTAGACGATTTGATGAGGATATTTACAAATAGCTATGTTGTTACCAAAATTGCAGGGAGAAAAGATCACTAAACATGGACATGCGAATAGGCGTACATTCTGGAAAGATTCTTAGTGGTCTAATAGGTATTAGAAAATGGCAATACGATGTTTGGTCCAAGGATGTTACTATTGCCAATAAAATGGAATCCACTGGAGTTGCCGGGTGAGGAAAATTAAAAAGAAAGGAAAACAACGTTTTTCCCATTATTGTTCATATTACAATAACAACAAAAATGCTAATTTGAGTGTAATTATTGTTTGAATAATGAAGATAAATACATGTATTTATTTTTCAGCAAGGTTCATGTGACGAAACAAACGCTAGAATTACTATTAAATTACGCAAGGGAATATATAATTGAACCATACTTTGAATCTCAAAATGATCCTTTTATAAGAAAAAATAAACTTGAAACCTATCTGATATCCAGTCCAGTTAGAGTAAGTATCATCATTACAAAATGAATATTTATTCAATCAATATCAATTAATAAATCTGTATCTTAGGAAAATTCTTTGCATGACTCTTTAGCCATGCATATAATTGTCTATAAAACTACTGGGATTTGTTTTATGCGTTTTGGCACTAGCAATCAGTTTATATATTAAATAAATAAATAAGCTAAAGAGTTGTCGCTAAACACTACTTAATTATTTCATTCCAGTCTCTTGAATACAAACCCTTCAGAAGAGCATCGGTTGGCTTGAACAAAATAATCACAAAGACTGCATCTTCTAAAAGAGTACGTAAGCAATCTTAATAATGAATATTGAAAAAATCTTCTCCTCCAATAATTTTCTATATAATCTGTATTTTTAGTAGCGAGCGGATAATAGAAATTCATTAAATTTCCGAAGGGTGACTTCTTTTATGGATGAAAATCTTGTTGAATATCAACAAATGCTAAAAGCCGCCGATGCGCAAATGGCTAAAGAAATTGAAGATATGACAAATGGCAAGTGCGTATGACCATAATTATTCAGTATTCAAACTATTTAACTTTAAAATATCAAGAGCTGGACAATCTAATATTATTGATCTTTCGTTTTCAGAGAACATTTCAAGAAAGAATCGAAACTCAACAGGATTACTTTAATGTACAAAAACATACAACTGGAGAAGACATTTTTAGACCTAGCAGATCCATTGTTTAAATATTATATTCTGTGCTGCCTCATAATATTCACACTTATAATGTTGATAAATGGCCTAACAACCAATTGGTAAGTATCAATTCATGTGCCACATCCAAATCATTTTTGTAGATAGTCTTCTAATATTCTTGTTTGTTTTCAAGGTTCAGTGGATTCCAATGGTACACGTGGATTATATTCGGAGCACTCGTGGTTGGTTTGATTGTTAGTCAACCGCTTACTTGGTTTCAATTCCTCTGGACAAAGTATGAAGGGATTGATGAACCGCGCAACAAGTACCTACGATTTGTTTACGATATGTCTTCCAAGATTATCAGATCAGCTAAGATAAGGACAGCCATGTATTTGCTGATCAGTATTGGCTTCGCTGCAACGTCTGTCGTAAATGTCATTGGATGTTCGGAGGTCGAAGTAGAATCGGAGTTAGCTGAAACTGTTCTATCGAACTGCGTTTCGTCGTGGGTAACTGCAATGCTAGCTTTAACTATTACATACATAAGTCAAATAATTGAAAGGTAGCATGTAAGGCAAATCTGTCAAGTATACCGAATTCAGAGAGGTGGACAGAGACAAATGGATAATAATACACCGACAACCGTTTGACTTTAAAATTCATCATTATAGTTAACTTTTGTTCATTTTATAATTACACTCAACTTTTCACAAGACGTCATCTGGTAGAAGCTTTTTGCAAGGTAGCCCAAGCGGGCTGGGGCTTTTCTCCAAAGAATCAGCATTACTATTCGTTGCAATGCTCTCAGCCTACTGGTAAATAATTTTAAGGAATCTATATTTGATATTAATCTATACTTCATTGTTCCAGCACGTCACTCAATGTTGGGGTTTGGCGTTACTTCTAAATTTTCTCTTCAGTCGAGTTTTCTTCATATTCAAATGGATTGTCGCTGGTGCAATGACAATATTCTACTTGTGCGTTGTATGGGAGATCAAGACCTCGCTCTTCGCCGAGGATGCTACATGGAACGTTGGCCTAGATCCTAGAATCTCGCATACCTTATCCGTGGTTTTTATTACCATAACACTGTATTGGATTGACAGAACTACAGAGTACAGAAATAGGTTGGATCATTTGTGGCAAATACAGTTGAGTGAGGAACAACAGGAAGCCGAAACGATGTTGAAAGTGAACAATATGCTTCTGGAAAACATATTGCCTGCTCATGTTGGTAAGATATGGCAGATTTATGCATTCGATTTCACGTATTCCCAGAAAAATCTCATTGATTTCGACTAGTATATCAATCTTTGAATACAAACAATTTACAGACGTTATACAATTTCTGCTTATAGCCTGAATTGATCCCCATATTTGTTGCAGTTTGAATTGCCAATATTGGAATGAAACCATGATGTAATTTGACAGGTTTTATTGGATTTTGCTTGTTTTGTTAATAATGTTTTTTTTCCAGTGCAAGTATATTTAAATCTAAACAGATCAATAGACGAGCTTTACTATGAGAAGTACGACAATGTAGCTGTAATGTTTGCTTCTCTGACTGACTACAAACTGGGCATGGAGAATGATGTAGATATGAGTGATAAATTTGTTTTGAGCATTTTGGATGAAGTCATATCAGATTTTGACAGAGTAAGTTCTTCTCTAATACATTTTTGCATCGCCACATAATATTGAATGCTTGAAAATAATTATTATTTTTTTAGTGAAATTAGTCAGAGAATAGACTTTTTTGTAATTTTGCTTTCGACAGCTCACCCAAATATAAGTCCGTGTAATTAGTAAGTAGTAACTTGTAAGTAGCTGCAAGTAACATGAGATTCCACTTTAATATGAGAACCATGGTTGTAATTATTATAACATAGCTATCTGATTTATATTTGTCATCTTTATCTCATTTTTGTATAATGGACAAGAAAATTACATACCTCACCATGATCTTTCAGCTTCTTCTTACGGGAACATCAGTACACAGAGTAGAGAAGATCAAAATGGCTGGATGGACATACATGGCAGCCTGTGGTCTGGACCCCAATCGCCGAGAATCATTCGACTCCACGTCATTCAAATCCGATTCGAGACAAAACACCGCATACAATAGAGCCGTAGTGGTCACGATGGTGGAATTTGCTGCGGCTATGATTATGCAGTTGCAAAACTTCAATCGAGGCTCCTTCCAGAGTTTTGAGGGACTTAACTTGAGGATCGGTAAATTACCTACTTCCCATCCAATTACAAAACATTAACACTGTATGGAATAAAACTAGAACACAGCAGATTTTCTTATAACTATTCAGATTTATGCAGCTGCAGAAAAAGATAATGTGCGATGTACTCGTAGATACACTTTTGCAAATTGGTTGACCTTGGCGAGTGAAATCTGTAAAAACGCGACTCATAAAAACTTTTCTGCTGCATAACTTTTTTGGAGGTTCGCATGTATACTGGCTAATAGTTAAAATATAAATATGCCAGCTGGACCAAACGTGATAGATAGTAAGACCGAAATAAATAAAAGAAATTAATGTGTGAATGAATACCATCTTACCAACACAAAATTGTCCAGAGGGCCAGCTATGATCTTTTAAGCAGTGCGTATTAACTCCTTTGCTTTGACGTTTAATTTTACTGTGTGAAAATGAGACGTCAAAGTTCAGAAGTTCTAAATACGCCCTGCTTAAACTAATGATGGTATATCCCTTGTAAACCTTCACCTTAATTGACCGAGTGTATTAAAAATAATAGGTCTAATACTACTTGCATATTCATAGGGAAACCAATACAAACTGCACTAGCTTTTAATTTCTTTGCATGCATTTTAATGCATTTGCATTTACATGCAATTACATTAAGGCAAAAGGGAGAAAAGCTCTCAATACCCACGCAGTGCTCTTGATCTACATATTACCGGTGGATAAGTATATTCTTATACTATGAAAGGATTGAAAAATATAAATAAAGTGAGGTTAACCACGATCATTTTATTTTTATACCTAAGGATTTATTATCTGAACATATGTAGAGTCCCTCAAATAGTTGGTAAGCGACTACTGTAGCCTTTGACCCAACAATACCAAATCAACCACTAAATATAGGTAACTTTATAGATTTTGGAATCGTTATGCCAACATAATAAAGGATAATCGTCCCATTGTAGCTCGCCTCTCTGGTAATGTACGAGTATGTCTCTATCACGAAATGGTGAGTTTATTTCGTATAAGCTGACAGGCAAGTAAAGAGATTCGGTTGCTCCTCACACAAATATAATTTGGTATTGACTGACTGATTTTAACACAAGAACTACAAAATATATATGAGGCATAGCTGAAAGTGAAAACCATTTTTTCAAGGTATCTCAAACGGTGAAGTTGCAGCTGGAGTTGTCGGGTCATTGAAACCATTGTATGACATTTGGGGTCACGCCGTTAATATGGCTTCGAGGATGGATTCCACCGGAGAGACCGGGAAGATACAAGTAAGTATTTTCAATGCAAATAATGTTTCAAAATAATCGTGCGAATTTGTTTTAAAATTCAATACCTACGTAAGAGTTTTCAATAAGTCCAGAGTATATTTTCGAAATAAAAATGTATACAACACTGGAGAGATGATAGAGAGAGTGATGGAGAAAGTCCTTTGATAGATGCCTCTTTTTTTACGTAATAGAAGTATTACTGGTTATATTTTATCTCCTGTCTGTTCATAAGACACGAGCTACAGTTGTTTAAAGTTTAGTTTATTAGACTTTACACAACGATGGAGGTTCTTTGCTCGACATAGGTGCTTTCACCACATGTTTTGTCTTATAATTATCTTTAAATATCACAGGTAACAGAAAACACGGCGATCACTTTAGACGAATGTGGAATTCTCACAACATACCGAGGAGAAACCTTTGTGAAGGGTGCTGGCTACATAAAAACCTACTTCGTGCCCCTTGACGATAACTTCAATTTAATCAAAAAGGAACTCTGTTTAAATTACTACAGAGTCGAAGATAGAAATCGCTACTTTAATGTGAAGAGAGCAATGGATGAGGACACGTATTCAGATATCGTTTCGGATAGTGGTGCTCAGTACTCTACGTATGATATTAGAGACGATATTTCTCTGGGCAGCGATTTTTCTTGCTCTATTGTGACAAGGGACAACATAAGTCTATCATCGGAACACGATATCAATGATACTCGATGCTGACGCTTTTGATTGTAAATATTATACTTAATTACTATTAATAAATAGTACCTAATTAAATCGAATGTGAATGACTTTATAATATCATCATCTCCCTGGCCTTATCTCATGTTTTTGGGGTCGGCACTTGATTCAACCCGATGTGGCTGATCACCTGATTTTTATACGAAGCGACTGCCATCTGACCTTCGTAACCCCTTTTTGAGGAAAATCGGCAATCTGGGTTAAACCAGTTGTCAGACTTTCTTAAGCCTCTGATTGAACTTATAATATCCTACTAATATTAATATAGTGAAAGACAAGATGTATTTTTGTTTGGTTGTTTGTCACTAACGCAAAAATGGCTGTATTTGAATGAAGTTTATCAACTAGATAGTTTGACACATAGGATTTGGATTTCATATTAGGTTCCTAATGAATTATCAAAAAACTAAATTCTAGATGGGTAAATACGCGTGTAGAATCTGATTACAAAATATATCTTTAATTACTTGCAGCGTTGTACGTAGTACTTATTAATTCCATGGTTACAGCTTTTCATATTTTAAGTTGTATATACATCGTGTAGTCACTAAAACTTGAATTGAAAATGAAAGATAAATACAGCCGACATTAATTACAGCTGGTTTTAGGTGGGTATTACAGTATTTTGGTCTCTCAGTGTCACATCAAAATGTGGATTAAGAATGAAAAATCAAAAGTGATTGGGAATAAGACAAGTAAAACATGAACAGCTTCAAAAGAAAATATTTGTAACACTTTATTGACCACAGGTCCAATCTCAGTTAACTATATCTTTATTGCATTACAAAAATTTTATTTCCACCGGTGACGTGTTATGAAAACACTTATAAAACAAATAAATGGATTCAATAGCGTCCATGCCACGTTTCTTTTCACATAAATTTAAAACGCTTCTGATATCCACATTTTTAGGGATGTTTGAATAAATTTTATCGACATCAATGCGTCCTTGTTCTAACAGGTATCCTGACTTATCGAAGGAGCAATGTATGATTTTCTTGAATTTCCTGTCAGTCCGATTCTTGTTATCTTTCATAACATTTATGTTTTCTTTAGAAAAACTCTCTTCTGAGACGCAAGACATAATAGACGCTAGTATTTTTTTAGATTCTAATGCGGGGTATCTCACGGTTAACTGGAATTTAAATATAATGATAATACAATTTGTGTTTTGTTGATTTTGGCTTTATTCATTTGTTTATGGATCTCCAACAAAGTCTTCACGTAAATATACAGACAGAATGGTAAAGACTATCTAGAGGTCGATGAGTTCAGGGGCCCAGCCGTGAGCTCTTATTGCAATCATAGTTCAGCTGTGCGACAGTGACAGATGCATACACGTCATATACACGTATCTCATACAGGAGTGAAACTATCAAGGCAATAAGAGCTCATGGTAAGGCCCCTGTCCCCTGGTTAGGCAAAACTTTATTGAGTTTAGCAATCCCATTAGAGGTTTACCATCAATACTACAATTTAAACGTTTCTACAGAGACAACTCAGTTTTTTTATTTGGAACAAGTAAACCTTTAGGTAATTAATAAAACTTACCTTTTCTGCGGCATCACAAGTATTTCCAAATATCAATAATGTTACTAATAGCAGTTTGCAAAGCATTTCAAAGCACGATTATTATTAAATAAACTGTACCCAAGTTAACGTTCTATTCTCACAACTGTATGTATGTATTGTAAGTAAGTATTAAAGGTAACGGAATATTAAATTTCACATTTACGTTTTTGAAAATTATTTTCTTAATTTTGCGAAATGTTTGCATTTAATGTTGTTTTTTTAAGGATATTAGGTAAGTCCTTGTTTATTTTTTAGTCATTATTAGACTAGATAAGTACGTATGGCTAGTCTTCAGTCAGACGCTGCATAAAAAAGTAAATACGAGCACTTAAAATGCGAACCTTGAACATTTCTTACCCATCTATACAGATAAATAAAATTGAAGTGTCTGTATGTAATTCCAAAATAACAGCTTTTCACTAAATGCATATGAAAGTATACACGTTACTGACACTAAAAAGCAAGTTTTAAATTTTTTCTCTGTCTGTCTGTCTGTCTGTTTGTTTCGGGTAATCGCTGCAACGGCTGGACGTATTTTAACGGGACGTTCACTGGTAGGTAGCTGATGTTTCAAGGAGTAACTCAGGCTACTTTTATTTATTAAAAATATTAGGGTTCCGCGACAATAAAGATGAAACTACGCGGAAGGCAGAAAATCTACGCGGGTGAAACCGCGAGGCACAGCTAGTTCAAAATAAAATAAAATAACGATGCGTTCAGTCACTACATCTTATGTTCCGTCAGTGCTTAATACGAGGTTATTAAATGATACAAAATGCTTTGTAGTAAATTTCACATTGTTAATTTTTCAAAGAGTTCACTTCACTTGTTCCCTTCAATTCTTAAGAAAAGCTATAGGTGTTTACTTGTCCTCAATTTTTTTAGTAGTAGATTACTTCATTCATCAAAAAAATCTAGCCCAGTTATCGCTTCTTGTTTACAGATTATTTGAGATCAAAACATTAAAGACACACCAGTTTCATTCAAAAAACAACTTTATTCATAGAATTTTCATCAATATTTTTATGAAATTAAACATTTTGGTAGAAATCAATAGCTACAGGAGAATTGTCGTGACAGCATTTGAAGAATTTGAACGTAGTTTCAACTTTTTCCACACCAACCTTCTTCGCGCAGGCTTCGACCACATCCTTGACATTGGCTTCAGGGGGGTACAAGGCCAGAACAACGTCTACGTTCACGCGACCATCGTCCAACAACGTACCAGACTTGTCAAATGCACAATGCATGAGTTCTTGGAACGGTCTGTCTTCAGGGAACTCGCCAAGTTTGAATGCCTTCAGAAGGTCCTCGGTCGTGTATTGAGTGTTGGCAACGCAAGTTTTAAAAGCTTCGTTGACCTTTGCTGTCGCCTCAGGCGCGAAGCGGATTAATTTCTGCAAAGAGTTTTAAAAATATTAATCTCGTAGTTTGAATTGTTGGACAAAAAAGCTTAAATTTTTTTTCGATATAAGTACTCGTAATGCGTGACCACGTGACAAGAATATCGTTATTATCTTTGACTGAATAAAGTACTGTAGGTTTGTTCACATGTAACAACAATAAACGAACAAAGAATAAATAACAATACTAATTACCTACCTAGAATTGAATACACATTATTCATTAAATATGTTGTAGTATTATTACTTAGTACAGTATATTTACAAGCTTACCAAAAAGTAAGGATTCTAGACCAAATCATTGAAATAAGAATGTTTGCGCCGTCGAGCGTAAGGGTTGTCACTGTTGAAGTTTTTTAAAACTTCTTAATTAACCGATTACCGATTTGTTAATTACTTCAATGCCTATATTACGTATACACGATCAGCCACGACGTGAGACTCCTTCCTGACATTTGAATGATTTGTTCCTAGATTCCATACTGCTTGTAGTAAGCTAATACGTATACTGTGCTTTTGGCGTCATGTCCCAAGCATGGTGGGTAATCTTTGCTATATTGTAAATCTGTCAATTCTAAATACAGACTCCACAAAAACATCGATAAAGATGACGTCTTAATCCCATGGAAACATATGAATCAATCTGAATTACATACAAATAATTGTTTTTCTTTTAATAATATCAATCTTCATTAATCACATAATTTTATATTACTGAAACTATATTGTTAGAACTATTTTAAAAAATATAAGCTTACCTTTCCGCTCGCAATTGCCAAGAAAGCAGTCAGTAGTAATACTTTAGAAAACATTTTGTATTTAAAAATATTATCTTTAAGAGTTCGTAAATCGATTATTGCTCTTGGATCAATTCGCACACTGAATACTCAATCCGTCGATGTATCGATATTTATATCTCCTTGATGTTACATCATTGCTAAGTATAAGAGGAAGAACCAGACAGGCGCGAAAAAAACTAGGACCTTCACATGTTATTGAAATATATAATATAATAGTTATTGAAACATCAGCAAGGATCCTTTTTGTATGCAAAATATAAGAGCAGTGGAGCCAAAATACATTATCAAAAAGCTTAAGTAATAAAAATGTTTTTATATAGTAAACTAGCTGTGCCCTGCGGTTTCACCCGCGTAGATTTAGTTTCATCCTTATTGTCGCGGAACCCTAATATTTTTAAGAAATAAAAGCAGCCTAAGTTACTCCTTGAAACATCACCTACCTGCCAGTGAAAGTGCCGTTAAAATCGGTCCAGCCGTTTCGGAGATTACCCGGAACAAACAGACAGACAGACAGACAGACAGACGAACAGAGAGACAGACAGAGAAAAAATATATAACTTGTTTATTTTGTGTCAGTAGCGTGTATACTTTCAGATGCATTTAGTGAAAAACTGTTATTTTGGATTTACAAACAGACACTTCAATTTTATTTATCTGTATAGATGAGTTAGAGTGTAGTTTGATCGCCTGCTACGCAACGGATATTCAGATCTCAGTGGTCTGTACAAGGGCCCTACCATGACCTTAATGGCAATAAGAGCGTATGGTACGGTCCCTGGGTATGTAGGCAAAGTAACATTATCCTCACCCTTCGCTAATAGGAAAGATACAAAATGTACGGGAATGACATATGACACGCGACTGATTTATGTCATTTCTGATCAAACTACACATTAAAACATGAATACTTAAGTCACTATTAATATACCACTATACCAACGAGACTTTTCTAAATATTGTACGTGCAGTGACCTCACACCACAATCTTTATGGTGATGGAAAACTACACGAGGAAACCCGCATATAACGTTTGAAATTTCTTTTTTACCATTCTGATGGAAGAATTAAAGAACTTAATCGAAGTATTGAATTTAATTCACAAACAAAGTAAACTACATCGATTCGTTTGTGCGGTACAAACGAATCGATGTTAAGTTGCACACGAATTACGTAAACTGAATCGCCACCGGTACTTTAACTTGGAAACACTTGAAGAATTTAAAAGTGGTTTCAACTTCATCACTGCCGACTTCTTTGCCACATTCAGTAACCTCGTCAGTAACATCCACATCCTTGGGGAACATCGCCAAAACCTTATCGACATCCACGCGACCATTGTCAAGCAACGAACCGGTCTTCTTAAATGAGCAATGGATCAACTCTTGGAAGGATCTGTCTTCTGAGAATTTCCCTTCTTTAACTTGATTAAAAAATATCTCTGGCTTAAAATCTGTATTCGATATGCATGACATAACGGCCTCTAAGATTTTTGTTGTATCTTGTTCCGTAAAGTGGATGGTTTGCTGCAATAAAAATAGAAGTTGTGTTTATGTCCATAAAATATGTTTCATTTAATAACGTGAAACTAGTAAATAATGTATGTATCCACAAGTTCGCACAATGTTCCGTTCACTTAAACTTTCCTGATGAAAAATACATTTTCCTGATGTTTTCCTTCACCAGAAAGCCCGTGCCCGTATGATACTCATATCATTGCACGTAAAGTTTTAATATATTTTGTGACTAGTGAAATTGCATTGAAAATTGAAGACAATTAACTTGGAACTATAATAAAATTTGAATATAATATAAAATATATTAGTTACCTTTTCTTTAGCAGCGCTGCTATATTCAATAATTAAAACGGTACATACAAATACAATTAATTGAAAATTCATGTTGAAACACTTCTATGGTATTTCAATCTGTTGTGTCTCAAAGGTTCCCCTTAACCTTTCCTATACCACTTCTTATAGAGCCTTAATAAGAAATAAGTGCACGTTGTATGCACTGAACCTTTATAGAGATCATGTTAACCGTCATTGCAGGAACCAGATGATGTAAGATAGAGATTACAATGCAGTTAATTGGCTAATGTGTCAGTAATTATGATAATTTCAGGGCTGAAGACTACCTTCAATAGTCACGCAGTTTGTCTTGCATAAAAACATGTATAATTTTTCCTTGTAGACTCGTTTCCTTGATAAGACAGGATTATGCTATTGATCTGTTCTGTTGGTCCAAAGTATGGTGATTTTTACTGCTTTTATAAATTCCTTGCTGTGCCCCGTGGTTTCACCCGCGTAGATTTAGTTTCTTCCTTATTGTCGCGGAACCCTTATATTTTTAATAAATAAAAGTAGCCTAAGTTTTTCCTTGAAGCATCAGCTACCTGCCAGTGAAAGTCCCGTTAAAATCGGTCCAGCCGTTTCAGAGATTACTCGGAACAAACAGACAGACAGTCAGACAGACAGAGAAAAAAATTTAAACTTGGTTTCTTTGTGTCAGTAGCGTGTATACTTTCATATACATTTAGTGAAAAGCTGTTATTTTTGATTTAAAAACAGACACTTAAATTGTATTTATCTGTATAGATATAGATATTGTGAATCTCGAAATCCCTTTATTTAGCTACCTATTTAATGTGTGTATTTAAGCTTCGTAATCCCTGAAACAGCATATGATATGCTGACAAATTTTGAGTTTTTATATTTTTTCTGGATTTATGTAAGCAAATATTTATTAAATATTTTATTTTAGAATTAAGCTTGTAGGTTTGATGAAGTACAGCATTGTAAGATATTGTAAAAAATGTAAAGCAAGGATAATCAGCATCCCCTTCGACTAAGAGATACGATTTTTATTTTCATAACTTAACAGTAAACCGTAAAAAATTACAAAATGCGATCTAGACGTTAAAAAGGAAAAAAATGTACAAAATTGAACGTTAATGTTCAATTTTGTCCGCACTACCTAGGTAGTGCTGATTTTAACGGCCTAGGCAACAAGGATCAATTTTAACAATCGATGCTAGTTTATCCTGGCTATTTTTTAAGCTGCGACTTAAAAACATCCCAAGGTTCCTTTTTATAATTCATGTTTCGATATTTTTTATTTGATGTCTATGCTTCTTACATACGAAAAATGATGTAATGAGAATAATATAAATATCGATGCATGGACGATATCATTACTCAGTGTTCGATATTGTACTTGGGATCCAGAGGTACCTAATCAATTTACGAGATCTGAACAATTAATAATACATAATGTATTCCAAAGTGTTGTTTCTGGCCGCCTTCTTGGCATTGGCATATGTTGCGAGTGGAAAGGTAAGTCTGAGTTACTTTATAATGATTACACTTGTCTACAGTGGTTTTTGTTGCCCTAAATATGAAAATGATTTTGGATCCATTTATGCAACTTCTATCTATGATTGTGTAAGATTTGCTCTGATTTTTTTAACCGTGACTGGTAAATTATAAATTTTTGATCAAAATATAAGGGCACCTGAAAAGGTAAAAATTTACTATAAAATCATTAAAAAAATCTTTTTTTGTCGAGCTGTGATTATTAGTGTACATACATATGCTCACGCCCGTATTCCCCGAATACCCCCCAGCGATATTTTCGCCAGTGATGCTTAATTTGCCCTATGTAAGAGGGGGTAAAAGTACAGAAAGGCGGAAATTACTCATGGAAAAAACCCAATATATTTGCCCGACCGCGGATTCAAGCCAGGACCTGATGGCCCGCAATAGCGTTTGTCACCACTAGGCCAATAAGGCAGTTGCTTAATACAGTAACATACTACGTCTACTCAATTTTTTTATGTCCCCATCTAGAGGGCCAAGTGTCAACGTAAGTCCATTTTCATCTCAGGCACAGAAGTCTTACTTTTTTCTCAGGCAGATCTAAGTAACTTCACGTTTTCCTACACTGTAAAGATCGCACTCGAGCTATTAAGTAATCCAAATTAGATTGATTATATAAATTAAGCCCTGGCAATACTATATTGATATCCGTTACAATTTGATTTCCATTTTTATTGATAGTTAAAGCCTTTTCGTCTATAGTTGTCTAAAGTTGACTAAATCCCTATTACTGTCATTAAGATAATATCTTATATTGCTCCGTAGAATGCATAGGTTTGGACCAATTAATTGTTACTAAAATTAAGTCATTTCCATTTTGCAGGAAATAATCCGTTTCGCTCCTGAGGCTACTGAAAAAATCAATGAAGCTTTCGATACTTGCGTTGCCAACACTCCATACAAGAAAGAAGACCTGGTGAACGCATTCTTAAAAGGCGTGTTCCCTAAAGACAGAGCGTACAAGGAACTCATGCATTGTGCGTTTGAGAAGTCTGGAACATTGTTGGATGATGGTCACGTGAACCTAGATGTTGTTCTCTCCTTGTATCCCCCTGAAGCCAATGTTAAGGATGTAATCACCGCCTGCGCGAAGGAAAATGGATCTGACAAAGTCGAAACTACTTTCGGATTCTTCACGTGCACTGACGAAAAAAGTCCCGTGGCAATCGATTTCTCCTTGTAATATAGCAAAGGAAATGCTGTCTTGCAATATTGTTGAACGAAAATAATTTCTCATTAAAGTAATACTTTTTATTGTTTTTTCCACGTTGTCATCATCAAATTATATTTTTCAATTTAAATTGCATAATATTGTTGTTTTTTTACAAACCTCACACACAAAGTAAGTAGTGGTAGTGTAGAAGTGATACCTCTTTTTTAAAGATCCAATAATCTTATCTACAAGATTCTAAATTCAATACATAAATAATAAAAGTATTTGATAAATAATTGAATAATTTTTGTGCGCTGGGCATGGGTTATCTTTTGCTTACGGAAATGAGATAAAAGCTTAGTTTCAGTTTAGAGAAAATAGATTCATTCAGAATAACCCGACACCCGTAACCAAAGCCCTCATCATGATCTCTTATTCTAATGATTAGTTAACTGTGTGATAGTGGCAGATTTGTTCATTTAAAAACACAGAACAGCTGTCTTCCAGAAGTTGTAGGGTTTTATGAATATATCTCATATATAAATACCATCAAGGGGCAAACCAACGGGAGTGATATTCACTTTAAAAATGTTTTTATGGAATTACATGAAGAATAGGAAAAAATACGTAGTTAAATTCATGTACATACCTTGATTGTGTAGCAGCTTACGTATAGGAAAAATAAGGTCTAAATTGGGATTACTTTGAAAGTAAATTACACGATATTTATATATTTATTTACTTGTATACTAGCACATAATTAACCAGCTGATTTTATTAACATTTTGCTGATCTTGCAGGTTAGGCGAATTTTACCCCCACTGGAGATTTCTCTTGGAAGCACTTGAAGAATTTAAACGTGGTTTCAGCCGCATCCTTTCCATCTTCGTTGCTGCAGATGTAGACAACATCCTTTAAATTAGCTTCTTTAGGGAAAAGAGAGTATACCTTATCAACGTTTATATGGCCGGTGTCGTCTCTTAAGTGTCCCGCCTTTTCAAATGCACAGTGAAGGAACTCTTGGAAGGCTCTCGTAACTTCATAAGTCCCTTCTCTGATTTCACTAAACACAGTTGGTGGATTCAAGTTGTAGGTAGGAGCGCATTCCAACACGGCTTTAACTATATTTTCTGTTTCATTTTCAGCGAAGCGGATTATGGGCTGGAATATTAAATTAGTTATAGTCAGTATATGGTAGTATAGCTGTGCCCCGCGGTTTCTTGGACTTAATATCATGGGTTCAAAAACATTTTTTAACGTAGCCTCAGTACTTTTTATAACATCAGCTATCTGGCGTCGAAAGTCCCGTTAAAATGGGTTTGATCCGTTTAAAACATTACCCGGAACGAACAAACAGACGGACACATAGACATGATGGACATAGTTTTGGTCTGAGTTTGGTTTAGTCTTGGTCTAGAACATGGTTTGTAATAAGCATAGAATTCATTTCTAGTTAGTAGAATATTTTAAAGCCTGATAAAGGAGAGTTTTCACAGAAGTATTGTAAGACCTAACCATATCATGCAACTCTATATTATAGCCTATAATATACAGTAGCTTAAAAGCACATTGCGAACCCCGTAAATAAATTTAGAATGTATATGGCTTTTCTTATTTCACGGATTCCCAATAATGTTGAATTGAAAAAACCTACTTTAATCTATACAGATATACGTATATACATACAGATAAATAAAATTGAAGTGTCTGTTTGTAATTCCAAAATAACAGCTTTTCACTAAATGCATATGAAAGTATACACGCTACTGACACTAAAAAACCAAGTTTTAAAATGTTTCTCTGTCTGTCTGTCTGTCTGTCTGTTTGTTCCGGGTAATCTCCGAAACGGCTGGACCGATTTTAACGGGACTTTCACTGGCAGGTAGCTGATGTTTCAAGGAGTAACTTAGGCTAATTTTATTTATAAAAAATCTTAGGGTTCCGCTACATGAAGCATAAAACTAAATCTACGCGGGTAAAACCGCGGGGCACAGCTAGTCGTTAAATAATATTGTAACAGCCTTTTTATAAAAGATTAAATGAAGTAATAATATTGAAAAATAACTCACCTTGTGTTTTATATGGTTTGCACTTGCAAGACTTAAGAAAATGCAAACAAACAATAATTTAAAATACATTTTTTTATCAAAAAATAATACGTTAAAATAGTGACTGGTAATTCAAGTTAGTTTGAGTAGAATGAACGCAAGTTTTTCAAACATCACTTTTATATTAAATTGGTTAAATTACACATTATAATGATATAAATAAGATTATGTATAGATAAAAGTTTCATAGCATCATTTAATGGTTGAGGGATTCCTAACAATTAAAACGATGTATTTTCTCGCGTGTTTCTATGTAACGAATTATTTCCGTATGAATAATAATATTAATTAATTACGAATTACCTTACTTTATGAAGAAACTCAGTAGATAAAGGACGTGCTCTTAAAGTTAAGAAAATAATTCTGGCACTGGATCTAGAAATCTGTTATAGCTGTTATTAAGGTTCACATAAAAAAATATATATTAAAATCGTACAGAAAAGTGAAAAAGGAATTGAAATAGGCAAAATTCCATGGTTTTGTAGGCTTTGTTGCTCAGGTGGAACGACGGGCATCGGTAGAAAATATAACAAAACTAAATTACTTATTATCGTCACATTAAAAATTTTACATACAATTTTGATACTGTTCATAAATATGACAAGCTTGATATATATAAATAAGCAGACTCGTTGGTTAAGTAACTCTCACATCTCACACACCAAGTTACATAAAAAAATTCGAGACGTAAATGCTCGTATATGAAATAATAAAAATAAAATGTATACCGGATGAGTAGGGCATTAAAATACGGATGAGTTTTTTGGATCATTAATCTTGGAAACATTTATAGTATTTATGAACGCGTTCAACTTCAACAACTACCTCTTTGCAGCAAGTAATAATAGTATCTTTCGTATTGCCTCTTTTGGGTAGAGTACCTACCAAAATGCCTCGTAAAAAGGTTGCGATGGTCAGACAGTCTTTACACAGGCTTTGTGTAAAAATTGCCACAAATTGTTAAATCAAGTGCCGGTCCCAACAATGTATGGAATAACGTCAGGGATATGAAGATTAATTAATATACCTTAAATTTGGTAGTAATGTATCCTTGTAAGTCGAAATAAAACATATTGAAGAAGCTTGGAAGCCTAAGCTCAGGGCTACCTATCCGACACCGCCATCTAATATACTTTTATAATGACTGAATATAGATATTTCACTTCCTATTAGCAGGTTTTAGTTACAAAGTCCCAGATGAAGATACATTAGTAGGTATTATATATTCCTAGCTACTTAATATATCAGATATCATGTGAATACTAATTGAACGTATTTCTCGTTCAATTTGCGCGCACTTGCGGTGTCTTCCAAAGACATCATGATTTATATTTCCTCATCAATTGATTGCTTGGGATACTTACTATGAGGCAATGTATTTTCGTCGAGCTATAACAGGACCAATTTTTCTGCAAATATACTACTTAGATTCTTGCTGGTTCTTCTCAGAAGGCTAGTTTCCAAACCGCCTTCTGAGAAGAACCGGCAAGAAACTCAGCTAGTGCCCAGTTAGTGGGGTCGCCCCCTATTAATAATAATAATAATAATAAAGCCTTTATTTTAATTTCCTTGCTTAGTAGTAACAATACAAATAGGTACATAGTATAGATTTTTAGGTTCGAGCAAGGTCCCTTTGGAGGGTATAGGCCTCCTCCAACTCCTTCCACAACTTTCTGTTTTTTGCTTTTAAAAAAAAAAAAAAAAAAAAAAAAAAAACAGAAAATTGTCGCTCCCTATTACATGGAACCTAATCATAACTGCGGAAATGTCTGTGTAATATAAGAAGGTAATAGGTATAGACCCCTATAATACATGAACTCTCAGATTGTGAAGCGTAGTTGAATATGAAAAACTAAATTTTCCAGGAGTTGTCAGATTTTGAAACCTATGTATGACATTTGACCTACCACTTCAAAGAATATATTGCGCATGTATGTGTGCGTATTTTTTCCGTTGTCCACAAAATAATAAGACGAAGGTTAGATATAATTGTTATATTTAAACTATCGTATACAATTGCAAAAAATAATTACTGAAAACAAAGTTTTGCAAGTCAAGCGAATTTCACTCTTACTGGGGATTTGTCTTGGAAACATTTGAAGAATTTGAAACTGGTTTCATATTTATCGTTTCCTTCTTCATTACTGCAACCGTATACAATATCCTTTACATTGGCATCGTCTGGGAATAGTGCAAAAATCTTATCTGCATCCACGTGACCTACATCGTCTCTTAAGTGACCTGCATTCTGGAAAGTGCAATGAATGAACTGCTGGAATTCTTTAGAGGCTTCATATGATCCTTCTTTTATTTCATTGAATAGAGTCGCTGCATTCAGATTGTTCATTGAAGCGCAGTGGAGAACAGCTTTTACTACATTTTCTGTTTCGACTTCAGAAAACTGGACGATAGGCTGCCATTAGAAAAAAATATAATCAATTAATAAGATGAGCTAGTAAAGACAAAGTGAAGGCTGTGACCTCAAAGTCTAATCAGACTGAAAGATCGCAAATGTCAACTTAAAATGTTCTTGTAGTATATTGTTTTACGTGTAAGAAAAGTCAGTCAAAATAATAAAGGACTCAGAGAGTTAGATGGAGTCTTTTCGTGCAGGTGAATATATTTTTAGCCTCCGAACCAAAAAAAGGCTTAATATAGAGTTAATTTCATGGTAGTGGCGCGGATCCCTTATAGGGTAGCCTAAGTTACCCTGAAACATTAGCTATCTGCTAGTGAAAGTCCCGTTAAAATCGGTCCAGCCGTTTCAGAGATTTCCGGGTCTGTTTAACAGACAGGCAGAGAAATTTTTTAAAAATTGGTTTTTTAATGTCAGTATCGCATATACTTTCATATGCATTTAGTGTAAAGCTGTTATTTTAGAGCTACAAACGGATTCTTCAATTTTGTTTATCTGTATAGATGTATTATGTACCAACTTCCTAAGATTGAAACCGGCATCAACAAACTTAACTTAAATAGTTAAATTGCAGAATATGCAAAAAAAAACTGAACTGTTTGAAAATTGTCAGTTGACGTCATACTTTAACTGTAAGCTTTAACCATATTCTTATCTGGATAAAATGGTAAAACAAAAGGTATAATTAATTACATTGTAAAAATTACACTAACAAATGACGTGATTGGATGGAACGCACCACGCAGTCAAAGCTCCTCACCATCGCCAAAATTGTTTTAAGATTTGACAACTATTATCCTCCAATCATAGGTGCATTAGTGTTCTGTGTGCTTAAAAAAAAACTCCTCCTCTTTTTGAAGATGGTTAAAAAACACAATGCTCACGTTTTAAATACTCGTATATAGCTTACACAGCTTGATTGTAATTAATGTGGCAGTATCCATGTTACTCTAACAGATAGTTTTTATGCCGATTTGGATTTTATTAATAAAACACAAGATACATTTTTTTAATTTTATTTTATATAGCAAAACATCAACATTTTACAACGGTATGAAATACTCATTTACTTTATGGCTTCATTGCCTTTCTAATTTACATAATTAGAAGATTTTCACTATCACGCTGGATTTCTCTTGGAAGCACTTGAAATAATTGAAGATAGTCTCCACTTTATCCTTGCCTTCTTCCTTAGAGCAAATTTCCATTTCATTTCTTACATTAACGTCTTTTGGGAAGTATGAATTGATTTTGTCGATGTCTACATGACTACCATCGTCTTTCAAGAAGCCTACCGTATTGTATATACAATAGATCATTTCTTGGAATTCCCGAGTAATCTTGTATTTCTTTTCTCTGATTTCCTCTACTACAGTTTTTAGATCCAGGTTTGACTTAGCAGAGCACGAGGTTGCAGCTTCTTTCAGTTGTGCAGTTTGCTCTTCTGGGAAATTTACGTATGGCTGTAATAAAAAATATTATTTTTAACTAGTCTTTACCTTGTATGACAATCATAAAATGTTTGCTCTAGTCCGATTATTTTCACAGTTGCTAGTACGCAGGCGATGCAAGTTCGAATCCTATGGGCCGGTTTAATGAGATTTTCAAAAATCTTAATTGCAATAATTTGGCACCACTAGCTTTACGGTGAAGGTGACGAAACCTGCATATATCTGATAAATAGGCCTATTGCCAATAACCGGGCACTCATCTAGACTCCAGGCTTACTACTGGGAAATTACAGATGGATAGACCCAATAACACTTAGCATCCAGGGATCGAACTCAATACCTCGTGTTCCGCATGACCGTTTACGACCAATAGACCAACGAGGCAGTCAGTTTTGAACATAGGCTTAGAACGTTTATTCTCATAAGAATTGTATGTGTTTGGATTACACAAAATTAAATAATTCTAATATTATTCAACATTGGGAACACTCATTGAACGTCATTGTTTAAGACTATCTTAAGTTCATTTTACCACCGTTTCCAAATTGAAGCCTGGCAGGAAAAATTAACGCCATGGAAATAAGTAGATATTACAAATTGCCACATCATTTTATGATATTTTTATGGTTTATTTTGTTTAAATATAATCTGTAATATCTGTAATAATCTGGATGGGTTCATAGTAAAAGCAACATTCTGAACTCAGCGATAACATTTCAATAACCATGACAATCTGGCGATTTGAAAATACTTTTTAAGACTCGTATATTATGTAGAATTTGAAAATTTGCCTACTTATCATGTCTTGTATATCACTCTTGGCATGTCAATAACACGCCGGGAGAGAGCTCTGATTTGTTTGTGATAAGGCATGAAGATATTAATAAGTAAATGGAGTTGCACTTACCTTGTTTGCCTGCGAATACCCGAAGATAACAACGACACAAACCAATAATATTTTTGTAAACATATTTGCAATCGTAGGTGACAACTTGACTCGAGTATCTTCTTAATAGCCTGTTGATAAAATGTCCTGGCTCTTTATACCTACCCAAAGAGATGTCAAATCATTCGATAAAATTCTATCGATACCTATATCGATAGTCATTTATCGGATATAGGTATAAGTTATCGTATTTTTATTTTCTTCTTTTTTATCTATTCTGTTCTCTATAGAAAAATAAAAAAATCGCAATTCTAATTCTAATAAAAGTAAGCAAATTCATAGCAATTACTGCATATGTATGTAATGTTTCTTTTTTTTACATTTGCCTTGCCTTTATAAAATATTAAGGAATGTATATTTTCGTTTCATCGACAGAGGATACCTGTCTTTGGTAAACCGTTAAGTATTTTATTACAATTATGAATTTTATTCGAATATTCCATTAATGCTGTTCTCGTTCGAATACATCGTTCCCATCCAACTATGTTCCATCACTAAAACCAAAACGACTTTTTTGTGGGATATGGGTTCAGTGAAACAAGTTGTAGCCTTGAAATTAGTCACTTGTTTTTATTGACATATTTTTTTACAATATTAGGCCCCTTTCAGACTATTCCTGGTTGTTTCTTAAAACTGATAGTGCTACTCAAAAGGAATTATTAACACCCATCCACACTCTTTATCACCTTTTGTACCGATCAGTCAAATATGACAATTATGACAAGATACAAACAAGACAAAAAACAGTTGGTGGTAACAAAATCATGGATGAAAATGAAAATGAAACTGATTTATTCAGTTTAGGCCCTGGTAAGGCACTTATGAATGTCGAGGAATTTACCACCGTTTACATGTCTGGGAATAAGTCATTTGCTTCGGTAACAGAACCTTCGTTGGTTGTGAATGGTAATCTGCGAAAAGTTCCTCAAAATGCATATCGTAATGCAAAGTTGCGTCAAAGATACACACTTTTGTTTTAGTCACCTCGTCTGACACTGGGCTTAGGAATATCTTCTAACAAAAGAAACATTCTGACAAAAAGGTCGTAGCGGTTGGCAACAGATTTTGTTTCGATATCACCAACCCGTTTACCAGCTTGACACCGTCTTAATATACTTCTTTAGAAGCTTTGCATGTTGTTCTGTAATTGTGTGTAGGTATTGAAATCTAATTCTTACGATTTTCCTAAATATAAGCCTTAGAAACTCCGTCGGCATACTGATTTTCCAGCCTATTTTAAGCCGCCCCATATCATATTCCAGTTTACTTGGATCAGAGACACTTTCCCATTAATTCTTATTAATATGGAGGTTAAGTACAGTTTTGTTTCAGATAGGTCATAAAAGAGAATAAAGCAACAAGTCACAAATTACATTACAATTTTTATTTTGATTATTCGTACAATTAACTTAAGTTAGCGTAAGAGAAATGACGTTCAATAAGTGTTCCAAGCGTCCCTTATGTTGAATAAAACTTTTTGATTTGATTTGATTTGATTTGACTTGATGTTAATTTTTGTTTTAAAAATTTAGACAAACTTCACTCCTACTGGCGATTTATCTTGGAAACACTTGAAGAATTTAAAAGTGGTTTCAACAGCATCCTTCCCTTCTTCGTTGTTGCAAGTGTCAATGATATCCCCAACATTTGCGTCTTTTGGGAAGAGTGCGTGAACTTTGACCTTGTCTATATGCCCAGAATCATCATCTCTTAAGTTTCCAGCGTTCTTGACTGAGCAATGAAGGAACTCTTGGAATACCTTTGTAACTTCATAAGTACCTTCTCTGATTTAGAAAATACTGTTGTTGGATCTATTTTGTGGATTGGAGCGCAATGAAGAACAGCCTTTACTATGTGTTCTGTATCTTCTTCGGAAAAAGTGACGGTGGGCTGCAAGAAAAAAATATTTGCAAAATCATTTATTATTAATATTATTTACGTCCATATCATATGCTCACGCCTGTATACCCTGAAGGGGTAAGCTGATGTTCTTATAGTATACCCACATTCCGCCAGTTGTGTTTTAGTAATAGGGGGCAAGCCTATTGCCATTGATGGGGTTCTAATCCAGATTCAGAGCTGGTAGGAAATTAAAGATAGAAAATCCTACATTTTGCCCAAACGGGGATCGATAAATTCAAACTTTAATATTGAAGATCAGATAAAATGTTATAAGTTCTCAATCTTGGTCACGTGACTCCATTCTTTTGAATATTTTTACGATGTCTAAGACTCAAAAAGTAGACAAGTCGAGAGTTTTAAAAGTTGATAAAATCCTCTTTGAGAAAGCAGCTGATACAATGTGTGTAAGTTTAAGTACTCTTATTGTTAATGTAGAATTAGATTCTAATTTGAACCATATATTTTTATCAAACGTAATATAATACCAATTCTCAGAAAATAGATATAATAAAGGGACATAGAATTTACAGAGTTCAGTCAATGCGTACAAGTTGACATTTGGAGATGGCATCTGATACTTTCACCGCACTTATTAAAGCCTGACACCGGTCTCAAATGTTTTCACATTTTATATTTTTAACAATATTTCAAGACTCTTCAACACCTCGGTACTTCATACTAGCTCGGCAAGATTATGTTAGTATTTCAAACCGCTCTTTAATTTTGGCTTTTTCAAAATAAATACGCAGACTCAAGTAAATTATATTTCTTTGTTGTAAGTACCAATGACACGAAGGAGAAAGTTGAATACTCAATGTGTCCTGACTGACTCATGCTCTGACCCGTACATACTTCATGGACATGCACTTCAAGCACATACAATTTGACTGAACTAAACCTGCAGATAAATAAAATTGAAGTGTCTGTTTGTAATTCCCACAAACTGCTTTGAATGGATATGAAAGTATATAGGGTATCTATTAACATAATTTTTTTTTTTAAAAAGTCGTTCAGTCTGTTTGTTTCGGCTTATCTCTGAAACGGCTGGATGAATTTAATCGGGACTTTCACAGCAACTGATATTTCAATGAGTAACTAACATAAACTACTTTTATTTAGAAAACATATAAGGGTTTCGCGGACCCAGGGACACAGCTAGTTGAGAAATAAATTAAACTCACCTTATGTTTTATGTTGTTGGAACTTCCAAGAGTAAAGAAAATGCAAATAAATAAACATTTCAAAAACATTTTCGCTTATAAATTTTAAGGTATATTTTCTAAGCAAGAAGGCTGTATTCTTTAGATTGTATAGGCAGAATGAGCCTAATTTTTCAAAGATCATTTTATACGTATTTATACACGTCATAACACTTGCTGATTGAGATTTTCTGTAGAGATTAAAGGTTTAGGGTTTTACATTTTACGGTTGGGAACTCGAACAGTAGACAATGCTTCTTTATTCACCTTCATGTAAGCTACATCAGACCACATAAAAACAGACATTAAAATAATATTACATGGCTACTATTTTGTAGTAATTATATTCAGTAGTTATTAACTGATAAGAATAGTTTGCGATGATAATATTTCAATTGTGAATTTTAAATGTTTTGATTTTAAAACATTTAAAAGTAGCTACAAAATGTTGAATTTGAATTTGAATTACAAAATATTTGAAAGTTTCTTCCTCCATTTTCTTTTTCAAAATTTTTATTAAAAAAGGGCGAAAATTATACCTACTTAATCTTGATCCTGAAGTCCAGCTAGTATTCGTGTTGCACATGATACAGGTAGATTGGAAAAAAAAACCAAATATAAAACCAAAAATCCTTTTTATTTCGAATATACATGTATGAACAAATATTAACACACACTAGCTAAACTCAATTAGACACTTGTCTTAAATTTTGGTAACATCGACATACATCCTTATTAATAAACAATAGATTCCACGCATAAAACTAATACTGTCTCTTTTTATAAGTTGGAAATGAAAAGAGATGGACATAATATTAGTCTAGCTTGGGATTCAAGTTAGTTATTAATCAGAAGTTATTGTCAAAGTGATATTAACAAGATGATTACGCAATTTCGACGGCAACAGGCGAGTTGATCAAGAAACACTTGTAATACAAGAAAACTGTTTCTACATCATCTTTCCCTGTTTCTTTATTGCACTCAGAAAGTATTTCCCTCATGGGAACATCTTTTGGGAACAACGATACTGCTCTGTCCAAGTTGATATGACCATTAGGTCCAACGTAATTGGCATTCTTGAAGGCGCAGTAAATCAACTCGTGGTAGGATCGGTCGTCCTTGTATCTGCTTTCTTTGACGTCAAGGGCAAATTCCTCTATCGATAAGCCCGAACTAGGTATGCACTTCATTACTGCGTCGATTACTCTCTTGGTTTCTACTTCAGAGAACTTGATGAGAGGCTGTAAGAAAAATAAAATTCAAATATTATTCGTATAAAATTTCAACAGTGTACTTACAAATCGTCAGAATGACAAATATTATCGTCCGTTACGAAAGGCTGTCACTGAGAAGAAACAGACAAGAAACATATTTACGCACTTCTGTGAAAAAAGCTATAGAAGTGCCTTAAATAGGCACCTGCTATTATTATCAAAATTCCTGAATCGTTGAGATTATCACAAGTTTTTTCGCGATTATTTTATACTGACAAAATTCCTGACATTACTCAAAATTCCTGATAAAAGGACCTGCATATAAACTATTATATTACCTTGCTTTCGCCATTTGCACATCCGATATAAACAACGAAACAAATAAGAAATGCCTTGAACAGCATTTTTCTCTTTAATTTATCAAAGTTTTTAATAAACCAACTTAGCGAGAAACTAATTACTAGATACCCTAATGGATACTGAATAATCGTTTAAAAGCAACCATCATTTTATACTTAACCAAAATAAAAAAAAAATGCGGTGATATACGTGAGAACAGTAATGATTAATAATCCATCATTGACCAACCAAGCGGCAAATAATACAATAAAGTAAGAATTTCAAAAAATATTACATTTTCATTTTTAATTAAGTACTCGTCGTATGTGACTTACCAATAAATAATAAAATTATATATTATATAATTTTAAGCATAAAATTTTAATACAACTAAAAACTTGATCAAAAGCTATCTTCACATTTGATTTTGATTTCATGCAATTATGTACAAACTATATATTTATTTATTTAACCTTATAGAACGGCTTGAAGCCACTTAAACTAAAGGTAAAAATGTAATATATATTTAAGATGGTATGAAATCATAATTCCATAATAAAAAATATCCTAAAATGTTGATAACTAATAACTAAGCTACCACCATACCAAATGTTCTTCCAATTTTTTTTGCGCAAATAACACACATAAAAAAAATGATTATATATCACGTTAAAATATTAATAAAGTAACATTACAATTACAACCATTTATTTAAGTAGCGTTGATGTAACAAACATTTAGCATATAAACGATGAGGAAAAAGTTTTGATAATGTCCAACTATTTTAACGCAATCTTTAAAACTTGTTTCGTTGCAGGTATTGGTTTTGTAATTTAACGTAGGTTTGTGGATTTTTATTTTTATTTTCCTTACAGACTTGGAACAAAATATACATTTTGATCTTATATGTAGGTATATATTTTGCTCGGAACGTCTATATACCTAAATGAGGCATTTCACGTCTAGCCAATACTCTTAGAGCACTAATTTACTACTAGCTATACTCCGCGGTTTCACTCGCGTAAACCTAATGGGTAACTTTATTTTTCATTAGCGGACGTCGCGCGGTTATACTCGCGTAGTTCCCGTTCCCGTGGGAGTACGGGGATAAAATATAGCCTATGTTATTCGTTGATGATGTACCTATCCATTGCTGGAATAACTTTCAAGATCGGTCAAGTAGTTTCGGAGCCTGTTCAAAGCAAACAAACAAACAAAAAAACAATCAAATCTCTCCTCATTATAATAATAGTTTTTTTTAATATTTTAATTTGACAAAAGTAGTATAATTTACTCCTTGTAACACTAGCTCTCTCCTAGAGACCCGTTAAAAACGAAAGATTATTTATTTTTAATTTAGCTTTTTTATCTAAGTACCGTTTCTACTTTCATATGAATTTAGTGAAAAACTCTTAATTTGGAATTACAAACAGGGGCCCAACCACGAGCTCTTATTGCAATGATAATTCAGTTGTGCGACAGTGACAGATGTATACACGTCACAAACATCTGTCTCATAAATGAGTGAAACTATTATGGCAATAAGAGCTCATGATAAGGCCCCAGAACCCCAATTATACTTATCCGTATATATTATGTGTTACAGCGAATATGCATAAGTACAATAAAACAAACTACGTGAATTGAGTTCCCACGCATGATTTATTTTGGAAACATTTGCAATATATTAATATGGTGTCAACCACGTCCTTGTCAACTTCTCTAGGGCACTAATTTACCACCTGTAAATTGACGTCTTTTGGAAAAAAGAGATATAATAAAAAAATAAAACGTTGTCTGTTGTTATGTTATTTCTACTTTTTGTATATTATCGACTCTGTGTTTACCAGAAAAACATTCTTGTGCATCTGTGCAATGAAAAAAGAACGAACAAACACATAATAAATAATGTTTGGCCAGGGATACCAGCCAACTTTTTTTTTATGCATTCCAACCACCCAGTCTCAAGGCAAAGGCAAAATTAAACATTAAACGTTTGCCCTGAACTTTCGACGGTATATTACGAAGATGGCAAACTGAGCTATTCCAGTACCCCTATTACGAGTTATACACAATTTTTGTAATCTATACTCGCTAGCGTCACCGACAATTTGTATGACATATTTTAGTACTTCACGTCACCGCTAAGAGGCGCTGTACAATTTCTCATATTCGACAGGGAGCTAGCGAGTATATATTAGGAAAACTGTGAATATTAAAAATATAGAAAAACGTCGAATATTTGTATGAAGATTTCCACAGCGCCTCCTAGCGGTGACTGTGCGGCGGTTATGTATTAATTTCCTATGATTGAAACCAACGCTCGTCGTCGAGAGCGACGCTGAGAAACTTTAGTGCATAGCGCGGTAGGAGGCTTACCATCATCAATTTAAGTAGAATGTATTAAGAACTTCTGAGCTTTGACGTTTCATTTTGGTAGGTATCATAAAATGAAACGTCAAAACTAAGAAGTTCTTAATACGCTCTGCTTAAACCGATTATGGTCTAAACTCTAAACTATACAAAGCTTCCGGATGGTACAGTTACCGTCCACAAGCAGGCAGTATTGTACACAATTCTCACGAATTGTGATACTGGTAATAAGTCTGATGAATTCAGCTGAAGTTACAAGCAAAAGCAGTACAGAAATAAAACAAACTTTTTTTATGTTGATGATGATTTGTGATGACTTGATTTCATATATAAATATATTTGGCAAGTATAAAAGTACAGGGGAGATTGTATAGTAGCATCAAAGCATTGTAAAGTACTAGCCGAATAAAACCTAGTTATTTTTTAAAATGTATATCAAATATCTATTGGTTTGCGTCGCTATCATCTGCGGATGCACAAAAGCTCACAAAGTGAGTATTTTTTGTCATAAAGTGAGAGCTGTGCCCCGCGGTTTCACTCGCGTAGATTTTTAGTAAATAAAAATAGTCTAAGTTACTCCTTGAAACCAGTGAAAGTCCCGTTAAAATCGGTCCAGTCGTTTCAGAGATTACCCGGAACAAACAGACAGACAGACAGACAGAGAAAAATTTTAAAACTTGGATTTTTAGTGTCAGTAGCGTGTATACTTTCACATGCTTTTTGTAAAAAGTTGTAATTTTGGAATTACAAACAGACACTTCAATTTTATTTATGTGTATAGATTGTTCCAATATAATTATCTTATTATTAGCCTTTTTTGGCTATAATTTATGAGGAGGCAAACAAGCTTTAGCGTTCTTTAAGCGTACTTAAATGCATACCCCGATATACTCTTAATGGATACTCTAAGCGCGGGTTATGCCTCTTTTGTACTCTTTTGAAGATCTTAAGGAAAGGCGTGAAGAGAAGAAGTTAGTCTAAATATATAACTCAAAGGTGACGACTGACTGACTGACTGACATAGTGATCTATCAACGCACAGCCCAAACCACTGGACGGATCGGGCTGAAATTTGGTATGCGGTTAGATGTTTTGACGTAGGCATCCGCTAAGAAAGGATTTTGATTAATTCTACCTCCAAGGGGATATAATAGGGGATAAATGTTTGTATGAAAATTTACGCGGGTGAAACCGCGGATATGAAAAAAAATAATAATAATAATAATACGTATGAAAAATAACTTTTCGTTATTTACAGCCAACAGTCCGATTCCCTGAAGCCGAAACTAAGAACATAATAGAAGCAGTGTTATCCTGCATTGGCGGCACTGATATTACTTTAGAAAATTACTTCACACAAATCAAAGAGGGCAGGTATTCCGAGGACAGGACATTCCAAGAGTTGATCCATTGTGCCTTTGAAAAAGCTGGATATTTATATGACAACGGACGCGTGCATTTCGAGAAATTCATCCCGCTGTTCCCGAAAAATGGTGTTAATGTGGCAAATGTATTGAACGAGTGTAGCAACGAAGACGGCAAGGACTCCGTTGAAACTACTTTTAAGTTCGTAAAATGTTTCCAAGATAAGTCTCCTGTGGGTGTCGATTTCTTGTGAGTTCCCTGAATTTGGCAAATGATATACCTACTGCTATTCAATAGAGATTTTTTTTAACTGTATTTATTTAATTTGATTTAAAGATATATATACAATTAAATAATATCCCTTTTTTATTTGATGATTTAGATATTTTTAAAGTGTTGAAAATAACATTTCATTAAAGGTTATATAAAGGTTTGCATGTATACAGCAGGTCCCTCATACTATGTTTCAGAAAAATATACGCACAAGACGTTTAAAGTATTACATTGCTAGACGGACGTTGGATTAAATCAAAGTGGTAAATCAAAACGAGACACAAATCTTGTATAATTAATTATTTGTGATTGAATATAAATTATGATACTCTGAGAAATTATTCGCAAAGTATTTTTTGGTATAAAAGCACAAAGTTTATTAGGTGTTTATTAGTTTGAATTCATTTCTTGTGAAGTACAACGCATTATTGTTCCTGGAAAGAGTTACCGAATACTATTTAAAAAAAATGATCATCAAGTTAGTATTGATTTGTGTTGCTATCATCGGATATTTGGAAGCTGCGAGAGTGAGTATTTTCTTTAATATATAACATACATACATATGCTCACGCCTGTATTCCCCGAAGGGGTAGGCAGAGGTGTTATAATAACAACACCCACTTTTCACCGAACATGATTAAGGGCCAACGTGACAGATGGTGAGTCTATCGCCGTCTCAGGCACTGTACGGCACATACATTTTTGAATTACGTCTCAGACATTGCAGGCTTCCTCACGATGTTTTCCTTCACCGTAAAGCACGTGGTGTGAACATAGCACACAAGTTATTCTTTTTTTAAACTGAGTCCAGGCCCCGCTGGGATTCGAACTTGCTTCGTTTTCTTAGCAGGCGACTGCTCAAACCCCAAGGCGCTTATATATGTAAATATATTAATGAGTAATCAAATATTATTTACTTAAAAACTGACATACGTACGTAGCCCACGCCTGCATCCCCCGAAGGGGAGTAAGTATATTTAAGGTAGGTAAAGGCACGTCAATTATCGACATTTAAAAAACAGATCTTTAGAGCTTGTTAAAATGCTTAAAGCTTGGTGCCAATTATTGTCTCCAAAATTGCTTTTACTACATGCATCCCTGAAGGATTGACAATAATATCCTAATACTCCTAGTCCAAAAACCCCAGGCGTTGTCTTTTCGCTGCCTACCTCCCAAGAGACTTGCCATAGTTGTATATTATGTTCGAGTGAACTCATTTACCAATAGCAGCTTCTTTATTGCAGCCCTCCGTCAGACTCCCCGAAGATGAAAACGCAAAAATCTTAGAGGCTGCGGCACCATGTCTTGTCGAAAGGAATATTAGTTTGGAGATATTTTTCTCCAAGATCAAAGAACGCAGCTACTCTAGCGACAGGGCGTTCCAGGAGTTATTATATTGTGTATTTGACAAATCAGGATATTTGAACGAGGAAGGTCGCGTGCGTATGGACAAAATTATTACACTGTTTCCAAAAGAACTTAACATGGAGGATATGTTAAACGAATGTGCCAAGAGCATGGGCAAGGATCCAGTCGAGTCCATATTTAAAGTCTTAGAATGTTTCCATGATAAATCTCCAGTGACCGTAGATTTCATTTGAATTCATCACATCATTCAATGTAGTTAGTTATTATTTATAATAAATCCTTGTGAATTAATTGTAATGGTTTTTGTTTCATACAATTAGTTACTAGTGAGGACAGTGTTTCTCAATCACACAAAATAATAATAACAGAAATACACAAAATATATAATAGAGATATTATGAAGAACAAATACGAGGACAAAATGCATGTATTAATAATAAAACTGGTATGAAATTGAAAATAACTTTAATCAGCGTTATTATCTACCGATCGATCGCATGTTGCTTTGTTCCGGATCGCACAATTTAACAAAAGATTTAAATAAAAATAAATAGTAATAAATAAGATTGTGAATTCAATAAATAGGACTATAATCCTATTCATCATCAAATTAAAGACATATGTCTTAGTCTAGTCTTATGTATTTGATGTACTGCATATAGGTCTAAAAGTCGATATGACTTTTTGTACCGCGGAAATAGCATTTTAGGATCTCGTACGCCGTGTCAGCGGGGTCTTTGCCGGTCTTTGATTGGCATTCTTTAAGCAATTTGGCAGCTTCAACTTTATCCACACCTCCAGGCAGCTTAGCTAGAGCTGCATCAATGTTTAGCTTAGCATCAGATGTCACGATTCCAGCTTTCTTGAAGAAACAAAAGATGAATTTCTTCAGGTTCTCGTCATCAGCGAATTGTCCTTTCTTCACGTTCGCCAAGAGTTCGGGTTTGACAGAGGATTCTTTAACACATTGCACTTTGAACTCATGGGCTTTTTCCTTCTGCATCTGCGAGAGGTGGGTCTGCGGAAAGATAAATTCGGTAAAACACAATGTCTACCTACACGCTTATCGTTCCCTTTAAGGTGTGGCTTAAAGCCTGGACGAGTTTTGGATCGATTAGAATAAATACCTAGACCTCACAAAGAACGCACCCTCTAAATTTCATGTTTATAGGATCATTGGCTTACGCTGTGCGTCGATATAAGTCAGTCAGTCAGTCAGGGCATTGAATTTTATACTTATAGAAGAAGAATTTACTTTCAATAAAATCAACAAGAAACGTGCACCAAGAAACAATGGTGTGACCATTATAATTTTCCCTCATTCATAGAAATAATACAAACGTCAGGCATCGCTTACGTACATAAATCCGATTTTTCCCACATAAAAACCTGAGGCAGCTGGAATAAGCATTTTGTGAACACATTAATTACACTTGTAGACTGTAGATTAATTCAATATCATAATTCATATTACTATCTTATACTAGCTTTAATATATAATCTTATTATAGCGTACATACTCTATGTACGTCCTTCTCGATACGTAAAGCTATATATATAATCCAAATATCAGCAAACTTAGTTCACCAATTTTGGTCCCTTTATTATTCGTAAATGGGTATATAGTTATTTTAGGTACGAACTGTAGGTCTAAAACGGCCACTTTGGGAAAATCATAATGTGATCCGAATATGATTCAGGAATGATTAATATTTCGCAATTCACCTGCTTAAAGCGGTAAGCAGCAACCTATGAAGATTCCTAAAATGGTCCACAAAATATGAATTACTGTTGTGACAAATAGCAGAATCATAAAAGTTACATAGGGACTAACATCTACAATTATTGTCATCATTCGTGAATCAGTCAATATGAATTGCACCTAAGTGACCATTTTGTAATTTCGGTGATGAATCATATTCAGATCACATTATGATTCTGCCGAAGTGGCCTTTTTAGACCTACTGGAACCATCCCTATTTAAGGCGCCTAGCTCACAGCCCTTCTTCTTCTTATCGTTTCGATGACAAACATTTTGTGAAATGGAATTGTTGTAGCCCATAACTTAGCTAATTATTACTGGTGACGGGCATAAGATCCTCTTGTGTGCAACTGATGGAACACGCAGAGCACGATATAAAGTTTGCGACCCAAATATCAATAAATGATAGACGCCCTTAAATCGCAGGTTCGCACGAACCTATTTCAGACTTTAGAGGTATATGACTCAGCTTTGCTAGGTACATATTTTTTTAAATAATACTGATTTAGCGATCAATGAAGCGACCCAGTCTACTCCCCACCACTTCCTCGAGATTGCGTCCGATATAAGGGTCGTGAGTACAGGCCGTACCGTGATTTTTTTGTACATAGGTATATCCCTAACGTTATATAAAAAGCATAATTCAAGCTTCGTCTATTTCAATTTAAAATAATATTATTATGATTATTACTTTTATTATTTATACTTTTTCGTGAAAAAATAATTGTATACATACATCAGCTCCGATGCCGCTAACGACTGCCAAAAGCAATACTATTAACAAACCCTTCATAATGAATAGCACAGTAAAGTTATAATCTTATTATACCGTCTAATAATGCACCAGCTTGCCGTATGTCAGTCGCTTTTATAGTCAACTTTGAAGGAAACCCAGATAAGAAATTACTTTTTATGTAAGGAAACAAATTGCTTTCAATACCATCCGAGCCGCTGTTAATTAGCTCTACAGAATATTTTTTCTAGAACGTTGAAGACATATCGAGATAAACATGTGACATACACATACGTTTACTTTTACTAACAATTTTAATATTAATTGCTCATACAAATATCACAGTACAATTCACTCCAAACGAACGAACAGTGAGTAACATTGTAGCATACGTGTGTTGCTTGTAAAGGTTTGGGTATGAATAATTTAATTTTAACTCAGTTCAACCTGAACTAAGTACTTATACCATATCTTTAGCCTGTAGTGACTAAGTTTACAAATCGACTTATAAAAATATATCGTGCGTCATATTAATTGTTATGGACCTTAGTAAGTTATATACGTAGGTACCCGATTTAAATGAACTTATAGGCAGTCTAGAGTTATTGGCCTTAAAGGAACTAGGTCATTCCGGTTAAGGCTCACATTATGCAGATTTATTAGTTTGACATTAATTTTATTAGTAGATTTTTTTTTAATCTACGTTAATGCAAACACTCACAAAGCGTCACTAAACTACGGAAAAGTCCAACAATTATAATTTTAATACAATAAATATAATTTGCTAAAAAATAAATATTTCATTTTTCACACATAACAAAATTGTTAGCATTGAAGTAGAGAAACCTTACAAGCTGACAGCGCTCACAAACATTTTGACTACAATGGAGAATAAAATTAATTTATGTAATTTAAAATGTTGTCTTTTGATATTTCTTAATCTTACAATAGTAGCTAATACAGTCGATTCAGTCGACATAAAAAGAATGGATTTTTGTTTTATATATTTTTATCCTAAAATAATTGCCTTTTCCCATGGGAAAAATAAAAAAATATTACACACAATACTTAACTACATAGCATATTTATATATCCTTCGATTTTCGCATATTATTCTGAGATTCGATTCATATAATATATGTTATATAATATATAACGACGTTCATAAGTGCCTTACCAGGGTCTTAAATTAATAAATCATTTTTATATCAAAGATCTAGTTGAGTCGATTCTGCGAAACTTGGATTGCAGCAAATCAAAATATATTTTTTTATATCGGCCCGAAATTATAATAAAAGCTCAGTCCCTATACAAACAAATATTACAAACGAAAAACTCACCTGCCCTATTCAAGGAATAGGAAAAAATAAAAGGTTGCTCTAAGCTGAAACATATACCTACTGCAGATTACGTCTATACGGCTTCGTCCTCGAACCTACAGGCCTAGCTACTTAGTAGGCCTCCACAATAGATCGCCTACCGTTGTGAACTACTTAGAAAATTTCACCTTTGATTGGCTAAGAAACTGCGGAAAAATAAAGGTAAGAACTATTTTGATTTATACTAAAATATGTTTAAGAATAAAGAGGTGGAAAATATTGGTAATTTGTAAGCAGATAATTCTCAAAACTATCAACTCATCCGATTTCAAAAATATTTCCTTAAAGAAGCTGATTATGGATAAATGAAGATCCACTCTTTCTTCGAAAACGAAACATCGTAAACCAACGAAAATCAAACGATGTTTCAGTATCATTTTGTTTTTATCAAACTCATCGTTAAAGAATTTTCTGGTGGACGATCACTTCTGGGCGTAATTTTGGAACGAATAAGAAGCGTGGTAAACATTCCGAACTTTTGACCGAAACCCGAGTAGGCCCCCTGATCTTATTTGATAGGTTCTTCGTCAGTCCTGCACAGAAGTATTCCCCAAATCTATTTCTCATCCAAGGTGCCAACGTGGCATATATTCATCGAGATTGTCACCGATCGCAAGAATAGCTTTAAAGTAGTGTTAATTTCGTCCTGCAACGATGTTTACAAATCCTTATGTTAACCTTCTAATATGAACAATAAAATAATTGTATTTATCTCTTCAGAAAAAACATGGCAGAGGAACCAGCGTGTCACCTGCGTCGACGACGTTCATCAGCGAATCCCAACTTACCTCTAAGTCTGGACGTCGGCTACCAAATCAACGAGGGTGGGCCCAAGCTTGGGACCCCATCTCCTGGGAGCTCCAAGCATCTGAGCCACATGAAGCAGAGGTCCTCGTCTGCTGCTCTCCTCGACTTTAAGAATAAACAACAATCATTTGATATTCAGGTATCTAAATTTATTCAGCCAAATTTAGGCGTTTTATATCCTATGCAGTCAAATCGAAATCCTTATGCATTTTGATTGGGAATTAAAATCACTCTTAATACTAGATTCCGTTTCTAGAGCTATTTATTACATCGTGGTTACTGTGCTAAGACTTTTGCATACATATTAGTCCACCTGCTGGTCTATTATGTAATCATTTCTATTCAGTTTCAAATCTCTTTTTATTGTAAAAATGTGAAAGATGCTTCCAGATATTAAAAATAATATTTATAACAGTAGTTATTTTTAAAATTACTATAGAATTTCTTAGTCACTGTAAGAAGTTTAGCCTTATTTATTTATTTTTACTCAAAATACATACGCATACTGCTTCTACTTTATTTTAGGTAGAAGAGTGTGAAGAGGAGGAGATAATAATAGAGAGTGACGAAGAAGGTCCTGATGAAAATGAGACAGTGGCAGATCGTGCCATCACACCCACTCCTATACAAGACTTCGCTGCTAATGTAGTCTATACTGAAGGTAAATAATTTTATACTATTATACATACAAGACTAATATTACTTCCACGTATTCAAGGGCAGCGCTAAAAATGTATGGTGGTATCTGTAGAATACAGTTAAGCAGTTACTGTAGTCTATGAACGACTGTTCCACCTTTTCGTGGGATCAGTCGCGCTTTGCCTATCTTATAAACAGCGGTATGGCTTGCCAACATACTGAAATACGAAAGGGTGTTACTAAAGCTAGCACAGCGCCAATGGAACACTGGCCTTAATAAAAATGGTGTTTTATATGTAGACCCTTTTTGTGTAAGGCATTCATTAATGTATTAGAATTTAGCTAATAAAAAACACGCTACGATCTTCATAGAGATATTGAAAACATTTAATTGCGGATTTTTTTTCGTTTCACCCTAAGAAATAACTAAGTATTATTTACTTCTATATTTATGATTTGATTATTGATAGCAATGTGGCCATCCTTCATACCTATTTTTTTACGCTAATGACAATTACGTTAGCAAATCATAAAGCATTGTCTCTGTAAATTCATAAAAACAAGTAATTATATTAGAATTGCCTTCCGTGACGGATCGAAATCATTTCATCATAACATACCTACTTAGATACCTATACTAGATATTCATACTTTCATGCCGATAGGGATTTTCAAACAAAAATATAACCTTTACTCTTTCAACCATTATTTCAACATTACAGGTCCGCAAACCACGGACTTCTTGAAAGTGCAAGCGTTAGACCAAGATGGCTACACAGACGTTTCAGACGCCGACTCCGATGAAGAAGAGTAACTTATCAATATAATCGATAAAACCTCATCAATATTTAAAAGGCTATTTATTTAATAAAATAATCAACATGAGTTATTAACTGATGTTTTTTTTTGACTTTATGAAGATGCAATATAAAATCGTCATATGACCAGCGAACAAGTGAACCGCTATCTATACAAATACGATTAAAATGTTTGTTTATAATGTCAAAGAACAGCTTTATACTAAAAGCATAATTATGAAAGTAAGTATATAGTACGCTGACTAAATAATAAAAATACTTTTTTATTTTACTTTGTTCCAATGATATTGTAATACTAGCTCCTGATGTAACGACTTTAAATATTACAAAATAAATAGGATAAGCACGTGAGTAAAAGAGTGATGTATCATCTTTTCTTGTTTTCACGTTTCTCGCGCTAAAGACATATCTGCCTCTTTATATAATATCATTGGTTTGTTCTTGACGTATCACCAGGGGGCCTATTGGCTTTCTCCGAAAAAGAAACTTCGGCCATAAGTTCGCTAAATTCCTACCACGGTTCTTGTTCGTTCTGAAATTACGTCCGAATGTGGTCCGCTAGAAAATTCTTTGATGTTCATACTATTATATTCTTAGTCATCTTTAATCAAATTATTAACGAACGAACATTTTAGTTTTATAAATACAAAGCGATACTGAAATGACGTTTGATTTTCGTTCGATAGCGGTATTTTGGTTTCGGAGAAAATGAAAAATGAAAATGATTTATTCAGTTTAGGCCCTGTAGGTCTAAAACGGCCACTTTGGGAGAATCATAATGTGATCCGAATATGATTCAGGAATGATTCATATTTCGCAATTCACCTGTTTGACACTTTCCTATGAAAATTCCTAAAATGGTTCACAAAATATGAATTGCTTTTGTGACAAATGGCATAACCATAAAAAGTTACATAGGGACTAACATCTACAATTATTGTAATCATTCGTGAGTCATAAATATGAATTGCACTTAAGTGACCATTTTGTCATGTCGGTGATGAATCATATTCGGATCACATTATGATTCTCCCAAAGTGGCCTTTTTAGACCTACTGATCAGGCACTACTATCGGTTCGGAAATTAGCCTGCCGAGGAGAGAAAGAGAGTAGACCCCCAGTGTCATAAGGAGTGTGTAGGTCGCAAATACTAAAGAATGCAAGTACGATCCACTTTGGACCTTACATTTTTATTCATACATAAGTAGCAGTGTATAAAATGATAAACACAAATTACTACATAAAATGTTTATTAAGTAGTTTACATAATTTTTGGTATGGACTCGATTTATTACATTTAAAAATAAAATAAAATCCACACTAGTATACAATTTGTACACAAAAAGCTTGGCGACATAAAAAAGGCAGCAGACTATTAATATAATCAGTCATTTAATTTACTATCCAATACATTAAATTAATTACAATGGCTTTCAATCGCAATTCAAATTCAAAATATCTTTATTTGAAGATAATCTAGATTAGACATTTTCCAAAGTACTATCAAATCGTCGACTCGATAAAATGACACAATTATACAAGATTATAAAATATTACCGAAGATGACGTCATATATCATCTATACAGATAAATAAAATTGATGTGTCTGTAATTCCAAAATAACAGCTTTTCACTGAATGCATATGAAAGTATATACGGTACCGAGATAAAAATATATATATATCTGCTTATCTGTCTGTTTGTTTCAGCTAATCTCCAAAACGGCTGGACCTATTTTAACGGGACTTTCAGTGACAGTTAGCTAATGTTACAAGGAGTAACTCAGGCTACTTTTATTTAAAAAAACATAAGGTTTCCGCAAGTCACCCATGACATTAACTCCACGCGGGAAAAACCGCGGGCACAGCTTAAACACAGCTTAGCAGCTTTTATTTTTTTTGTTATTTTTTTCCCACCGACATGCTGTATATTTTATTTTATTTTTAATTTTGGAAACTTAATTGGTTTATGTTTAATTTAAATACGTTTAGTTTAATTTCTTTTACATAAAACTGTATGTTTCCCTTACACCAATAAATAAATAAATTTCACTCGGAACTTTTCAAAGACTAATTAGTAATAGTCAACTACCCTTTCATGCTTCGTAACTACTTCTACTGACTTAGATATAAAATACAAACACTATATCAGTTTAATGATAGGAAAATGTCTATGTACTGAGAAGTCGAACTCGGGTGGTGTTTTTGAATCTCTCTTGTGACCTCCAGCTAGTAGTTTGAGTACGACGAAATTAGTTTTAGCTACCTTTAAGAGATCCGTAACCTGCAAATAAAATTAAAATTTATATCTATACATCTATACAGATAAATAAAATTGAAGTGTCTGTTTGTAATTTCAAAATTACAGCTTTTCACTAAATGCATATGAAAGTATACACGTTACTGACACTAAAAAACCAAGTTTTAAATTTTTTCTCTTTCTGTCTGCCTGTCTGTCTGTTTGTTCCGGGTAATCTCTGAAACGGCTGGACGGATTTTAACGGGACATTCACTGGTAGGTAGCTGATGTTTCAAGAAGTAACTTAGGCTACTTTTATTTATCAAAAATATTAAGGTTCCGCGACAATAAGGATGAAACTAAATCTACGCGGGAGAAACCGCGGGGCACAGCTAGTAAAAGGATAAAATTACGACTCGGTACACTACGATTTTTGTATACATAACCCAAATTAGTTTTAAATTTTAGTAGCATGTATATCCCACATGGGTCAATCGTGAGTCTCATCCTATTTATTATCCGGTTAAGTTACTTAAAACACAATTTTTTTTTTAATTTTCTCTGTCTGTATGTCGGTCTGTCTGTCTGTCTGTTTGTTCCGGATAAACTCTGAAACGGCTGCACCTATTTTAACGGGACTTTCACTGTCTGATAGCTAATGTTACAAGAAGTAACTTAGGCTACTTATTTTTAAATTAGGGTTCTGTCAAAAAAGACGCATTAAATTAGTTCTACGCGGGTGAAACCGCAGGGTACAGCTAGTTTATAGTAAAACTAGCTGCGCCTGGCAAACGTTGTTTTGCCGAAAACATTTTTGGGCTGAACCACTCTAATCACTTAATGGCAAGAAAAACAGTTATCGCCCTATTCTCAGACCTACCGAAATTCTACACATTAGATTACTTAATTATGTTTTAAAATCATGATTTTTTGTTATATTTCAACTTGTATTTTTATAACTGTAAGCCTTAAGTCACAAATAAACTAATATTCTATTCTATTCTAAAATTACATAAAATGTTACCTCCTGATCCGGCGTAGTGATGGTGTCCAACAAAGTGCGCGCTTGCTGGAAGTGTTTACAGCCACCGAGATACAATATAACTGGATTCTCATATCTACAACAATCACAAAATTCATGATATATTCCAGTTGTCGTATATTATAATATCAATATTTTAGGGCCACCACTATTGCAGGCAGTTGCATACCGTCCACCATTTACTAGGTCGTGTGGACATTTTAATAATAGCTAAACGTATGCGATATTGAACTCTGTGACCAAATGCAAAAGGTCGTAAATCCTGATCTAACACGATTTATAACATCATCATCTCCCTGGCCTTATCCCATACATTGTTGGGGTCGGCACTAGATTCAACCCGATGTGGCTGATCACATGATTTTTATACGAAGCGACTGCCATCTGACCTTCGCAACCCCATATTAGGAGGAAAATCTGTGATCTGGGTTAAACCAGTTGTCAGATTATTTTTAGGCCTCCGACTGACCTGTAACGATTGCCAAAGATGTTAAATTGGCAACCGGGACCGACGGCTTAACGTGCTCTCCGAGACACGGAGGGAACTCGGGCGGTCACCCATCCAACTACTGGCTAGGCGTATGGTTGCTTAACTTCGATGATCGAATGATATGCGCAATAGCAACTGTGCCACGAGCTCCTCCACGATTTATAACAATCTATAGTGAAAACTATACGCTCAGCTTCGTCCCTTATTCGACGTCATTAGTTTTGAGCGCTCAGCGAAAATAGTGGATATTATCATCATCATCATCATCAGCCTATCTTGGTCCTCTGCTGGACATAGGCCTCCCCTAACGAGTGCCATAGCGCCCTGTCTTCAGCTTGCCCCATCCAACATCTGCCTGCAGTCTTTCGCAGATCGTCATCCCACCTGGCCGGATATCTACGCATTTATTTGTTCGCGCTACCGCTATATAAGACTCAAAGTGAATACTAGTTGATATTATTATAAGGTAACTTACTGTATAGATTGCGTCATTTCACAAAACTCGTTGTAATGTACTTGCGGCGGCGTTAGTACTGAGAGAGGTGCGAATCTGTGTTTGTACCGGACCGCCTCGTTGTCGAACTCTGACTGCGGTTGACGGATCTTGCCTTGCAGTTTGAATGCTACTAATGCCTGAAACAAGATATACAAATATATATCAGTGTGTGGAATAAAAGCATTAATTGGAAATTGGTCCTTCGAGCCAGTTATGGTAGACTAGACTAGAGGTGGCGAATTCCCAGATTTCCTAGGTCTAGTTTACTTCTTTAGATTTTTAGTAGCTCACTCTTGCGCACAAAAAATATGATTAAAACACCACTAAAGAAATTAGCCGAATATTTTTTCCCTTTTGTACTTGTTATCATGATCATAAACTTAAAAAACTATTATAAGATATATTTAAAGACTTTTATGATGATATGATGTGGTTCTTCCACTGGTCTGCCATCTCCGAGTCTTCCTTATACGCCATGACAGACGCCGTTTCTTTATCTAAGGTTTAAGTCATTTGTTTCTCAAAAAGTCAATTCACTTATAGTAAGTAATAAAAAATAATCATAATCGTACATTAGGTTACGAAGAACGACAGTTGTAAGTGGTGGAAGTATTGTGTTTTACAGTTTGGTGGGTAAGAAAGCACTGAGCTTATACCTCCATGTTAACCATAGTCTTCCCCTACAATTTGTTTCTAAACATAATAAATTTTCGTCAAAATTCTACCTTATAATACCCGCCGCACATATTCTGCATGACTTGACACATCAGCCCTTCCCTAGCGTAGGGTCGGGACCGTTTCTTCTGTTTGCGAGCGCCGCTCTTCTTGCCTTCCCCGCGACGACTGCTCTCATTCACCAAGCCTTCCGCGCGACCAAGAGCTGACACTAACCAGCCGTATAAGAACTCGTAGAGGTACCTAAAAGTAGATCCCTTTTATACATAACTAGTGGACATCACGCGGTTTCACCCGCGTAGTTCCCGTTCCTGTACGGGTACGGGGATAAAATTTAGCTTATATTAATCAGTGATAATGTAACATTCAAATGGTGAAACATATTTTTAAATTGGTTCGGTTCTGCCAATTCGTTACAAAAATACATATTATAATTATTTATTTAGTTTAGGCCCTAGTAAGGCACTTATGACCGTCGTTAAACTACCACCGGTTTAGAACCTAGTCTTCTGAGAAGAACATGGCAAGAAACTCAACCAGATTTCTTGAACACGCATACATAACGACTTCCCTTAATAATCCCCTATTCTCAGAAGTATGTATTGTAATCATTCGAACTCCAATTGCATGCTCAATCTTTACTAATAAAATAGTTTACCAGAATATGTAGTGAAACTCGTGCACGCTGTAAAGCTCTAGTTCAAGTCCGGAGAGCAGGTAGGCAATGATGACGCGTAGGACATGGTAGAGCAGCCAAGTGCCGAAGAACGCCCGCGGGCCAGTGCCTACCGCGCCCGCCGCGCCACATACCACTGCGTCCACACTCTCCGCCTGAAAAAACAGGTTCAAATTAAACTCGATATATCACTAGCTAACCCAACACACGTTGTCCTGTCTTTAGTATGATAGATTACTAGCGGAGGTCACGCGGTTTCACCTTCGTAGTTCCCATTCCCGTGGGAGTATGGAGATAAAATATAGCGTAATCAGTGATAATGTAGCATTCAAATGGTGAAAGAATTTTTAAAATCTGTCCAGTCCTTTTTAAGCCAATTCGTTGCAAACATACATACAAATCTATAATAAAATATATATCTAAAAATAATAATCAGCATTTAGTACATAATGTTATTAGTTGGTTGGTTAGGCGAAATAATTATAATTTAGCCACGCATGATTCAGGTTTGTTTTACGGGCTAAGTATTTGTTAGAATAGACAGTTTACAGACTTCGAATGGATTGCTAGTAAATATAAATAATGTTTACCTCTTCTTGCAAGGCAGCGAACTCGTCCAATAACAGCGCCAGCTTGTCCCGTTGCCTCGCGCGGTTGTGCCCGCACACTTGCAGCAGAACTGCGAATGGACGGACGCACCGAGCCAAGAAATTCTCCACAAACTCACGAGCCTTGAACCAATACACACTTCCTATATATATATGGGGATGGGAAAAAAGTGGAATAGAAACTAAAAGAGGGAACTAAATTAATCTGTAACTAAAGTAAATTTAAGCATTCCAAATATAGAAATAAATAATGTTCAGACATTATCACATAACATCATCTAGTCCCAAATTACTACTACCAAGGCATAAGGCAAACATAAACACTCAACTAATAAAATATCCAAAACGCGGGAATAGAACCTGCGACACGTAAGTGCGAGTAAATATTCATACAGATTATTTCTTTGAAAATCAATTTTCCCCGTAATATTTTTGGACAGGGGTCTATGAAATTGTTAGTGGTCAAAGACTGCCAAAAGCTTAAGAAACAATCCACTAGACTGGTGTTGTCAATTCATCTATACATCTATACAGATAAATAAAATTGAAGTGTCTGTTTGTAATTCCAAAATTACAGTTTTTGTTGTTTTACTGACAGTACAGGTTTTACTGACACGAAAAAACCAAGTTATAAATTTTTTCTCTGTCTGTCTGTCTGTTTGTTCCGGGTAAGCTCTGAAACGGCTGGACGGATTTTAACTTTCACTGGTAGGTAGCTGATGTTTCAAGGAGTAACTGAGGCTACTTTTATTTATCAAAAATATTAGGGTTCCGCGATAATAAGGGTGAAACAAAATCTACGCGGGTGAAACCGCGGGGTACAGCTAGTCGGTAATAACATCCTTCAGATGGATTTTATACTGACCTGCGGCGTGGTAATGTTGGGTGACTTGGGCGTAAGTGCAGGAGGGTTGACAAACGTGCGGACAGAATCCCGCAGTATATCTAAGAAAGCGAGGTGAGGCCTCGCACCCGCTCCGGCTGCACTCGCCGCCGCCGGACTCAGGTATAGCAATTGCAACGCTGAACGCGACACAATACACGCCCGGGATCTACTGAACTCCATGAAGAAATCCTAAAATATAATATGTTATTTCCCCTTTTGATGTCTCGATTCTTTTTAGTTCTTTTGTCATGTCACTTTTACTTACTTCATAAGATTATGATGTAATAAACATTGAATCCTTTAAACATAACAGAATTTTAAAAAAATCTGTCTGTTTAAACGCATCGTTATAAGCTACGTTACGGATCTTGATACGGTATTTGGTAACATATAGGAGTTGAATTCCGATGGGTTTACAGATAAAAATAATTTACATCTATCCATACGTGATGAATAAAAATATACTTGATGAATAAGAGTGTCTATTTGTAATTCCAAATTAACAGCTTTTCACTAGATCCATATGAAAGTGAATACGGTACTTACATAATAAAAAAACATTTTTTAGATAGTGGATAAATTTCAATCAAACAGGTTTCCAAACCCTAAAGTATGCGAGCGCCGGTTGGTTAATGTATAAACCAAACTTACCAAAGCAGTATGAAAGTTAGTACACGATGTGATCTTCCAAGCGTGTCTGAGTCTCGCGACGAGCTCGTCGAAGTACTGCAGCGCCTCAGCCCGCGGCTTGATGCGAGTGTAGCGGGGAAACGTCGGCGGTAACATACGTTGGTTTATCATCGGCTCAAACCCCATCGGGTTTGGGGAGTCAGCTACAATGAAAATACTAAATTAATAAGGTATATATCTCTAGAACTACCAAATACCCTATAAACAATCTTATTTATACAGATAAATAAAATTAAAGTGTCTGTTTGTAATTAAAAAATTACAGATTTTCACTAAATGCATATGAAAGTATACACGCTACTGACTGTCTGTCTGTCTGTTTATTCCGGATAATCTCTGAAACGGCTGGACGGATTTTAACGGGACTTTCACTGGTAGGTAGCTGATGTTTCAAGGAGTAACTAAGGCTACTTTTATTTGGACTAAACTAAATCTACGCGGGTGAAACCGCAGGGCGCAGCTAGTCTACACTAATATTAAAAGAGGAAAGATTTGATTGTTTTTTGTTTGTTTGTTTGCATTGAACAGGCTCCGAAACTAGTTGACCGATCTTGAAAATTCTGTCAGCTTTGGTTAACTACATTATCAGCGAGTTACATAGGCTATATTTTATCCCCGTACTCTCTCGAAAACGGGAAATACGCGAGTGAAACCGCGTGACGTCCGCTAGTTAATTATTATTTTATGATTAATACTATAGAGTAAATAAGGTGAGTGTACCGAATAAGCCGCTATAAGATTGGTGCTCCAAGCAAATAGAACACAGAATTATTAATTTCATAATTTAAAACTGTTCACCAGTCAAATCTGGTTAATATAGAAATGGCAACACTAAAAATTTTACTAAAATTGGCTATCTTCAAAATTCATTCTGTAATCTATAGGTATAGCTATAAGCTGAAGAGTTTGTTTGTTTGAATGTGCTAATCTCAGACACTACTAGTTCGATTTGAAAAAAAATTGAAGAAGGCTAAATATGGTCGCGGGTTAGAGTTAGTGTTAGCCCAAAGTAACTATTCCACGCGGACGAAGTCGCGGGCAGAAGCTAGTGATAAAATAATAATAAGTAAGGCGAATATCCTTACAATTTTCAACAGGTTGAGTTCCTATCCCAACAGTTTTGATGATAACTTTCATCATCTCAGAGCAGCCGTTCAACAGTGCGACGCAATCAGCCCCTGACTGTGAGTCCCGTTTGGTGATGAGCAGTAGGGCTTGGTAGAACATTCTAGTGAACCTTATCCTAGCTGCTAGGGCTGTCCATGAGCTGTTGGCCTGAAAAATATGTTTTTGAATAATTTTAGGGTTTGTTAATGGATCAAAGGAAAATATATTAAGTGTATGTTCGCAATTCTTATTATTTTATTTTTTTTATTTTAATTTATTTACAGCTTTTCACTAAATGCATAAAGTATATTATGTATAATGGTACTAAACTTAAAAAAAAACTTTTTCCGGTGCAATCTACCTATATTTTATTTCGTGTTGAATACCAAGATGCTTATATGTTTCGTTCATTGGTAGTGCTTTCCCCAATTTCCCCTTAGCAAGAAAATTTCTTTAACATGAATACAAAATTCTTTCCTCAATTTCAAAGAAAATAAAAGGCATAGTATGAACATACCTCATCCTCAGAACTCTTAGCCTTTTTATTGAGTTCCTCCTCCTGTTCCCTCAACAAAGAGATGCACCTCTGTTCACTCACTTCAAGACTAGCATCATAGGTGTTACCAGTCTGGGGATTGGAGCCTAGACGATACCCATAACCCATTGGTTGGAAATCTTCTTCCTCAAATACTTGAGCCCTACAATAAGATAATTAATTACTCAGTATTATTTGAGCAGTTGCTTGTTACACACTCAGCTCAAGTTCAAATGCCTGCACCGACGAGTTTTTCTAAGAACATTGATTTCACAACTAGTCCTTTACGGTGAAGGAGAACACCGTGAGGAAACCTGCATATTTCTGAGTAGTAATTCAAATATGTATAGTGCCTGAGGCGATGTACCTTCTTTTTTAATTTTTTTATTGATGAGGGGGAAACTTTTAAAGGTCCGACCGCCCTGCGAGAGGCAGATCGGAGTATGTGGGATTTTTACCGCACTAAACCCCCCCCCCGGTGACCATCCTTAGTGCTCAGGAGGGACTCCGGGTACTCTGGTAGATCGCACCGGTGTCCCCTACATTTTGCCGGGGCACACCCCTGGGGTAGCTGTATTGCCGCCCCTGGAGACCTCGCTGTGCAAGGCACCTCTCTGGGCCCGCGGCGTAGGTCAAAGCTCCAACCCCGACAACCGCCAGCAGGCCCTCCGGCCCCCTTTTAGTCGCCTCTTACGACAAGCAGGGCATACCGTAGGCAAATTCTTAGACCCTGGCTATTGGGTGGAAAGCGGCGATGTACCTGCTCTATGGAGACATTCTGTTATGGCCTACCTCTCGTAAAACTGAGTTGCAAAGGTCTAGCCTTGGCGGTTGCTCTGTTCAAATATCAGGTGACCAGCCACATCGGCTCGATGCAGTGCAGACCCCAACAGTGTATCAGTTGAGACCAAGAAGATGACAACAGCATGCAAATTGTTAAAAAAATATTTTTTTAAAGTATATATTCCTGTACTTACTTATTAATACAATCCCTGATGCAATCCAAGAGTTTATAAACAGCAATGCAGTATGCTTTTAAGGTCTTGTTTATGATTGAATGCGGCTGATGGAGGTAGAGGTTAGTGAACACTGTCTGGGCAAGCGAATGACCTTCCAACCACGACACGATGCACGCCATTGTAGCATCTATGATGCCTATCAACTCACTTGGCTCCAAATCATCAATCTTTAACTTGCCGGCCTAAAAGAAGATTTACGTTAGATGCTTTAGAGTTGGTAATTGTATAAAGCAAAAAGGCTAAGAAATAAAATATTAATAAATGACAATATTTACCTATAATTTCTTTTTTACTTCAGTGAATAACTCCTACAAACTATAGTGAAACAAATAATACAACAATAACTTTCAATAATCGAAATACCAAATTACACAAGAATGCAAAGATTATGGGTCACCATTATATGTTTTAAAGTCTAGTTTTATTAATTTACTTTGAATAAGCTCAATCCTATCAATACATATAAATAAAGTTACTTTTAAGTAGGTAGTTTAGTAGGTAGGTAGCCCATATTTATTGCTCCTAAATGTAATAGAAGGCCTATTATGCTTCATGATTGTAATAGAAATGAGCAGAAATTACCGCAACTGCCTGCTGAAAGTTGAGAGGTTTTGGATTGCCTCTGTTACAGAGCATTCCTGCATCCATCTTAGGGTCCATCATTTCAATGGCTGACATGGCTTCAAACAATCCAAACAGATGGCCATCATGTAACAATTCACCTAATTCAAGATCTGCAATAATAATACACCAATGTATAGCAATTAATTAAAAGTTTGATATAGAGATTAAGTTTATTAATAAGGATAGTCAATATAAACAAATAAACTTTCCCCATCCCAGAAGGGTCCCCAAAAGGTAAACTGAGCTGTTGCGACAGGACTCACTTATTAAAACAAGAATTTTTTTCTGTAATGCTTCTGCAATAAAACATTTCCTCAAAATGTTTTCGTTTCACCATAAAGCTTGTTGCATGAAATCAAAGCATCTATGTTTTTGGAAAAACTCATTGGTACATTGTGTGTCTTACAGGTGTAGTAGTATATATATAATAGTAAGTATACCTCTGCCGTCCCCATTGACAGGCGTGATCATGTCATGTTATGCCAGATTAAATTAAGTGCTTAAATTTAACATAGCCTGAGTAAGAAGACATCTAAGAAAATCTTTAGTACCTTGAATATGCTTGAAGAAATCAGTTGTTATATCAACCCAGTTATAGGTGACCTCTGGCGGTGCTCCTAAAGAATCCATTGTCCTGGATAGGAACATAATTTTAAACCCACATTTAAAAAAATATAAACCTCATTCAGTTAAATGAAAAAGTTATGAGTGTGGACCTTGAATGCTCATTTTATGAGTCTCTCTGTGTTTGTCTGTATGGAGTGACACAAATAAAAACATGGTTTACCCACTTTTTTCCCTTCACACACCCAACTCATAACCCGTATCAATGTCAATAGACTTTTTTAAAAGAGTTAGATATGTCTAGCATGCTCAATTCGAGAATAAGTTGTCAGAATGCTAGCCTCTGTCAACAGTTGCTCTCAAGATTATATACTAAGTACTTATTTGGGAAGTGGGAACTGACTAAGGAAACTTATTGTAGACCAGCTGTGCCCTGCGGTTTCACCTGCATAGTTTTTAATTTCATGGTTGCACGCGGATCCCTATTGTTTTTTTTTAATCTAAGCCTACGATACTCCTTGTAACATTAGCTATCCGTCCAGCCGTTTCCGAGATTCCCCGGAACAAACAGACTGACAGAGAATTTTTTTTAAATTGATTTTTCTGTCAGTTCTAAGTATACTCAGTGAAGACATATGTACCTACGCCGCGTCACATAGGTATGTACTTAACCTGCCTACCTACCTACTCATTGTTTATGCCTACCCCTCTGAAAATCCAATGCACGCCCCTGTGTATACTTGTATATGTATTTAGTGTGGAAAACTGTTATTTAGGAGCTACAAAATGACACTTCAATTTTATTTATCTGTATAGTTAGATTGTTTTGACAGTGTATGACATATACATAGTACAGTACCCCTATCACGAGTTTGCCACCGTTTTTCTAATCTACCCTCGCTAGCGTCACCTACAATATTTGTATGACATATTTTAGTTCTTCACGTCACTGCTTAGAGGCGCTGTACAATTTCTCATACAAATATTCGGTGGAGATGCTAGGGAGTAGATTACGAAAATGGTGGCAAACTTGTGATACTGTACTTTTAATATCATTACAAATTATTCTGATTTTCAGTAAGAATTTGTTCCGAAAGGGTATTGAGTGATTCCAGGACCTTACAGATTGCTGAATAAATTATATAAGGATTTATGGTTATAAATTTATCAATGGGGTAAGTTCCCTTAGTCTAGTTTTTGTAACAATCTAATATCAATTTAACTCATAAAATAAGTACTAATATAAGGACACAATATTTGTTACTGCTAAGTGATGGAAAACGATGTCATAGGTAATGAATATGCATGCATACTCTAGTAAATAATAATTTTACAATGCAATTAAACTCACCGGGAAGGTTAGTCTGTTAATTATGATCAATAAGGCAAATAATGGCAGAGAAAATAAGACTTCGTAAGTGTAATATATTTTATAATAACTATATTGCATCATAAATATATTACGTTACAGTAATACATACAGTAAGAAATTAATAGCACACATTATTATATTTTAAAAGAAAACCATAGCACAGCCATGCAGATCTAATACTAACCCATCACCACTGTAATAATCATCATTATCCCCCATTTTAAAGTGCACTTGGGAATCTACAGAGAAGAGAAATTATATTACCATTAATTTCAGCGCAATATCTATTTCAAAATGTATTCAACAACAATAATAAATTTGTTTGCACTTGATCAATTTTATTCACTGCACTCGGACTCGTACTTTACGACGATCCATCAAAAATTAATATCGATTCATTGGTTGTCAAAAATATTTCAATGTCAAAATGACATGTCAAATCGTTTGGTTTGTGCATTGTTGGTAGGCTAAGATCATAAAACCATACTGCCTCGCTAGCAGAGTCTCGCTTATCAAGGTTTAGTAGTACCCACATAAGTTTAGGAGTACATGCAGTAGTATGCAATTAGGCTCTAATTGCATCACATGACATGCAACGCATTAGGTTACTTTAGTAAGTAGTATGTTATGAATGGTACCCACAGAGAACAGAAATTCTTCAATTTTCACTAGGGCCGAGTGAAACTAAAAGATCACTTACATACACACACATAAAGACTTAGTTACTAACTCGTTATACTCCTCTCCCGCCCTTATCCCAATAATGTGCTAATCATATGGTTTGGTTGTCACACAATGAAATTAACGATTCGAATTCAAAACATTCGAATGTTAACGCAATTAAACAGTAGATTTCTAATACCTACTATGTTCATACCTACTTACCTACCAACTTCCCACAGCCTCATTAAATAGATAGAAAGTCATTAAAAATTAAACAACCATACGATGATAATTATATTTTATATATATTTCACAGTGTTATTAAATTCTATTTGTGTGGTCGTATCTGATATTTCTGTAACGGGATCATAAACGTCGCTATCCAATTGAACGGGCTCCGCGCCTTCATCTGCAGCGGGTAATATATTTGTTTGGTTGCCCGTAGGTTTTGATAGGCCCACTCCATCGAAGCCCATATCCATGCAGTCAAAGTGGAGAATCTGCGTGAAAATGCTTTAAGTTAGACAGGTTTGGTTAACTGGGCCCAAGATATGTGGATAAAATATTAATTATTATCTACACTAATGTTACAAAGAGGAAAGATTTGTTTGTTTTCATTGAATAGGCTCCGAAACTACTTGACCGATCTTTCAGCATTGGATAGCTACATCATCAGCGAGTAACATAGGCTATATTTTCCCCGTACTCCCACGGGAACGGGAACTACGCGGGTGAAACCACGTGACGTCCGCTAGTATTTTATACGTTTATACTACAAGGTGACACTAACACTGAATTAATTTTTCAAATCAGACCATTAGTTCCTGAGATAAGCGCGATCAAGCAAGCAAACAAACAAACGAACTCTTTAGCTTCTTAATATTAGTTAGAACTAGCTGTGCCCGCGGTTTCACCTGCGTAGATTTAGTTTCATGCTTCATGTCGCGGAACCCTAATATTTTTGATAAATTAAATTAGCCTAAGTTACTCCTTGAGACATCAGCTACCTGCCAGTGAAATTCCCGTTAAAATCGGTCCAGCCCTTTCGGAGATTACCCGGAACAAACAGACAGACAGACAGACAGAGAAAAATTTTAAAACTTGGTGTCAGTAACTTTAGTATCAGTAGCGTGTATACTTTCATATGCATTTAGTGAAAAGATGTTGACACAGACACTTCAATTTTATTTATCTATATAGATTATATAGTACTGTAGTAATGGTACTGACCAGAACAGGAGCCATATCAACTCTGGTATCCATGTCCATACAAACGTGTAGCTTCTGCATGACGACTGTGATATCAAACAGACGGACACACATGTCAACGAGTCCTGGAGGAAGGTAGGGCACTGGTATGGGAACGCAAAACGGCGGTGGGTTACGCGCTGAAAAGTATAAAAATAACAATATTAAATTAGTAAAATATATAGGTTATAATTATCTTGTAGATTGTAAGGCGTGTACCTACTACCTATACTTAACGTTAACATTTTATAACAATAAAAAAGTTGGTCATAAGACTTAGTGCTATTCCGTCTGTTGCTAACTTAACAATGGCACTATATCTATCTATTACTTAAACTCATAAAATATAGAAAGCAGTCATTGCTGGTTCTTCCCAGAAAGCTAGTTTCCAAACCGGTGGTACTTATTCGACGTTCATACCTTACTTACTGAACGAAATATTTTCATTTTTTCATATCAAGTGCTTGTTCCCACTTTGAAGGTGTGACAGTGCAGTGTCTGTCACAATTAAACAATTAAGACACTGCACTGTCACAATTGTTTTCGTTCAAAATGGGAATCGAACCTCTGTCTATGTAAGACGTAGGCAGGGCTACCTACTGATATTTAAATAAAATATAAATGAACATGTTTAATATCTCACCTGAGAAAGTATTTCGGTAAACGCTGTCATTATTCATTTTCACTTCCATATTAAGCATTGACTCCGTGGGTTCATATGTCAGTATTGTGCAAGCTGAAAAATAAAAGAAGAAGAAGTTAAAATTCTGTATGAATTCTAGCTGTGCCCGCAGTTTTACCCGCGTAGACTTAATTCCATGCGTGGCTTTACTTCTCGGACCCCTTTATTTTTAAATAAATGTAGGCTATGTTACTCCTTAAAACATCAGCTCTATGCCAGTGAATATCCATCCCGTTAAAATCGGTGCAGCTGTTTCAGAGATTAGACGGAGCAGACAGACAGACCGAAATATAAATCAAGTAGGTAGGTAGCTAGGTATATACTTTCGTATTTATTTAGGGATGACCTGTAACGTAATTTAAATTACAAAAAGACATATCAATATTATATATCTGTATGAATAAACTTGATTTGGAATGCATCTTACTTCGCCGATCGAAGCTGAAGGCGGGTATTCTAATTCCGGTACAGCATTCACATCTAAAATCTTCACACGTGCATTTGCCTCCAGTAAATGGTAAACGCAACCGCCATCCTGGCTTGTACCATGGTCGAGGCATCATTTTTCTTATCGTCTGTAACATATCACAATATACATTATAGATGTCTTGACCTTTATGGCTGGACTGACACTGAAATGACACTCGAGATTAAAAGCTTTCTGAACCAATCGTAAACTACAGTTTCGTTTACAAAACAACTTAATTTTAAGATGAGCTTAATCTATGCACCGTCTAACCACGGTTAAACCCTAAATTAATTGAGGCAAGACCGGTAAATTATGACACCGAAAAACGCTATTATTAAAATGATATTATCTTATTAAACGACACCATTATTAAGAATGTATGGAAGACTGAGTGAAGATTAAGCATTTATCAATGCGGTACAGTAAAACCATACCTGATTAGAATCTAAATCGTAATAAATTGAAAAATCTGAAACTTCCATTATGCCATCTGAATCACTTTTCCCTCTTAAAAATATGTTTCTTTCACGTTTAGGTTCTGCTCCTGAAAAACAATTTTAAAAGTCAAAATTTAAACAGAACAGAAGTCAAGTATCAAAATTCACTTGAGCCGGAGGGTATTACGATATAGGTTAACTATCATATCATCATGAAGTGGTACTTACACTTAACAAAATGCAACTAATACTTGAGTATGTCATTAGGTTTAAAGCATAAACATTGAAACTAGAAAAATAGCGAAGAAATGTACTCACCGGTCCAATCCAGCCAACACACGATAAAGATCAACAACAAACAAGTTTTCATTTTCATTTTGATTCGACCGTTCTGCCTTACTAGTCAAAATGTTAGCACCTCTAGGGACACCATACAAATGACCACAAGGCGATAACCTACACCAATGTTTGTCAAGGTACACTTCGTATGCAAGGTATGCGTTGCGCGAGCGCTACTGACTTGCGGTACTTTCTAGAGAGAAACTCGGAGCGAAGCGATGCCGGCGCATCACCACACAACGTTTTGTCGTGATGATACGCTCATTAAACACGTGACAAAAACAAGTCATAAAGAAAATAATTTATTAAGAACTAGGTACGTAAGTAATTAACTGTAATCATCTGTTATCATCGGTCTTCATCATCATCGTCGTCGTCGTCGTCATCAAAGAGATCACCGAGTAAAGATCTGACTACATTCTCATCGTAGTCCTCAATGTCATCTTCTCCTGAATCTATGACAGCGTCCACTCCACCCTGAGGATTTGCTATGGGAAGCCCACCACCTTCATCTGGTTTCACCATGGCTATTCCATTTGCTCCCATTCTAGAAATAATTACCGGAAATTAAAAAAAACCTATAATAAGTTTGGTATTGGAATTAGTAGAAATAAACAATACCTCAAACAGTCGAACGAAAAGTTAAAAAGCTCATTAGACCGCCAAGATCCTGTCATAGCCAAACAAAAGTGAAAGTTCCGTCCAGGAAAGAATACGTTGTAAAACTTTGCGCACACTTTTAAGTTAGGCATTCTTGGTGGATTTATACATATCGGTCTGGGATTCTTGCCTGAAATCATATCAGAATTATTAGGTACTTATTAATTGAAACAAATTACATTATGAGTAAATGGTAAAACTACCTGATAGTGAATTTTCGTAAAGAATCCTGTTATTCATTGACATAGCGACATCAAACGCGAAGTCTCCTGGATGGTAAGTGATCTTCATACAAGCTTTTTGTCTGAACAAATCCAATACATAGCCTGTACAGCACTTACACACGCCCATAGCACAAGAGCACCGTCTTGAAGAAGATGTAGAATTAGACACTTCTTGGTTCTGTCTAGCATAGTATGATATTGATGATAATTTCCTTAAATTAACTCTATCTAGTGACACCAAAAAGTTATCAGGCACATCCGTTTCTCGAAAACTATCTGTAGTCGCTTGCACTGTACTTTCGGTAGTAGCTTTTGTATCTGTAAAAATAACGCTAGTTAATTGCTAATAACTGTTCCTTTTCGCAGCCCTGAGATAATACGGTTTAAATAGATCGGATTAAACTTCATCAAGCAAATGTTAATTAATATAATATATTGACGTCTGGAATTCCGTAACAGTGCTACCTATCTCAATTTCATAATACCAACATCCACATGTCACCAAACCTAAAAACAGTCAGAAAGCACAAATCAGAAAACAAACATACAGAGAGACAGTCTTTGTATATGTTTTCATATGCATATAATTTAAAACCCGCAAAAAAAATCTGCGGCACATCTTAGGAATGAATAAATTAACACTCACCTGCCCACGTTAGGTTGATAAATAATGTAACAAATACGCAGATCATGAACTCCATGTTATAAGACAGTTGCGCGAAGCTATTCGTCCGCCAGCCAGCTGAATAATACAGCCACTCCAATTCGCTTGCACCGATTTGAACCGGTTGAGCATCAATGTTCTATGTATGGCGCGCTACAACCACTTTCTCGTCTTAATCACCTCTCTGAGTTTCCTTAATGAAACCTATATTATTTTGTTTAATGAAAAAAGGATGTCAGCAATGTCTTCCAATCAAAGGTAAAAATAATACAACCGGGTACTCCAACGTAACTTGGATTTAATGAATTAAATACCTATATTCTACAAGATAATTTAAGCCTATGATATTTTTTTGGTTTTGATTAATTTTAGCCTCGTCCGTCAAAAAAGTCTCCAACAGCATCGCCAATGACATCAAATGGCCCGCCATCAGAGCCTCCACCAAACAGTCCATCTCCGAATAAACCATCCCCGCCGCCTCCGAATACATTACTCAATATACCTCCATCATCCTTATTACTGCTACTGCTACTGCTACCGAAGAGATTCACTGGCTTAGGACCGGATGATACTGGTTTGGGTTTCAATCCTGTTTGAACACCTGACGTACCAAGACTGAAAAGTAAGGTTAAAAAAGAAGAAATTCAGTAAAATTAAAGGTTACCGCAATACCGCATGGTTATTAAGTATATTGGTTACGAACCCAAAACATCTAAACGATGCAGAGTAAACAGGAAAACCAGCTATGTTTGCTTTGATATCTAAACACGCAAATGCGTTTCTGTTGCGGATTCTGATACTTGATATTTCTGCACAAACTTGAACAAATGGCGCTCTTCTTGGGTTAAAACATATTGGTGGGGGATCACTAGCTGAAAGGAAAACAGTAAATAAAAAAATAAATACTTAGCAATTTTTTCGTTATTTATACATATAAATGAATAGATAATATTACATTCTTCATACCTGATACTCTTCGACGTACAACCGTGTTATTGTTAACATTCAATTTGACGTCAAACACGAAATCTTCTGGCACAAAAGAAATATTGCCACATGCCTTCATTCGGATTCTTTCTAATATAGAACCCGTACAACAACCACATTGCCCTCCAACGCAAGAGCATGGAAATCTTACAACTTGACCGGTGACTTCTTGTTCTGTATCTAAAGGAGACTCCTCGTCTTGTACTATAGGAGCTTGTTCAGTTGAAGCTGGGGTTACGGAAGCGGCTGGGTCTTCTGCTTGAATACTTAATTCAGTTGTATCTTCTACATTCTGATTCACGTCATTCACCTCGTTTTCTATGTCATCCTCTTCTTCATCTTCGAAGTCGTCATTATCGCCATTTATGTGTATGGGTACCACTATTGTTGTTGAAGATTTCAATACAGGCGTCGGATGAAGTGCTTGCTTCCAAATCACTTGTGGTACTTTTATATTAATTACTTCGTATTCTCGATCGTCGGTTAAAATTATTTCACCTGAAATGTATTTAAATTGTATTAAATATTATTTTACTTCAGAATAGATCATTTAGAAATTAAGGGTTTCAATATAACTTACCTTGACCAATGTGAATCCATGTGATGTAGTAAACAAGTGTCAATAAATATATTTTCTTATCGATCATTTTCTCTTGTTGCAAACAAATCTAATTGTACGGCTGTGATGAGCTCTACGGTTCAAATTGACAGCGTTACAAGTAACCAAGAGTATTTAACCACGAGGTACCTACTAGCATGTAATGTTTATTTTAGTGCTGCACACTCAATCATAGGAACGAGTTTTAAATTTTAATTTCAGCAGAGAGAAAGTTGCAAACAAACATAATTTTATTTAAGTATTCCTACTTTCGATGCTTGATACGTGAACTGTATTTATACTGAATCATTGGCAACAAATTTATCATATTATACATAATTTCAAATACACTTACATTGACAATGATACATTTTAAAATAATTATTTGAAAGTTTTTGACACGTGTGAAAAATACCACTTAACAAAGTTAACTGATTACCAAAACGCTTAAGACTATTCATGTTGCAAAAATCATACATTATTCATGTACACTTTCTACCATTACAGTAAGTTTCAATGGTATTCCCGGCTTTTATTTTGCACTAGATATCGTGTAACCAAAATGGACAACTCTTAACTTAATTATTAGCATTGCAGCATAGGGTATTGGCTACGAATACCTTCACAAGCAAATATGTAACAGCACTCACTTTTTCAATCTTTGGAACGTACCGAGAACGTACTTGCTTGGAACTCTGTCGTCACGGCTCTTAATATATTAATAGTTGTCTTTAGCCGTATATTTTTTCTAGTTCTCAACATTAATTGTAGGCTGTACGACTCATATTATTTAGTAGTTGATCATTATAATCCCTTCAATATTTTTATAAGTAACTACACAAACTTATACGTATGCGTTATGATAATACATTAGTCGATCTTCAACTGCACTTTAATAGTAGTTATAGAGCAATTCTCAGTATTTATTTACAGTTACAAGGTTTTGTTTTGGTGTGATTTTGGTAAAAAAACTTATTTGAATTCTCCGGCGAAACACCCCAAAATTATAGACTAGGTAAGTATGTACTTTATTGTTATTTTGCCCCAATTATAAGCGCTTTTAGTCATTGACAAAGGTCAACTAAGATGAAAATAAAATGCACACAATAATTTAACACAATCGTTTAGAAGTTATTTATTCATTCAGACATCAGACAGTAATAAATTAAGAACATACATTTTTTGACTATTTACACACCCACAATATAAAATTAAGGAAAATAAATAATTTATTAATACTAAGTTACTAAGATAAAATCAGTGTCATGCTGAAGACCATTCACGCATCATTTTATTTTGCCTCCTTCTGTCTTTTTTATTCTTGTTACTATCAGACTTTTTCATAAAATCAAATTGGTCGGTAAAATCTTCAATTATATCCCCATAGTCAGCATTGTCTTTGCTTCCCTTTACTTTAGTATCCTTGTTGTTATGCCTGTTTTGCCGCTTATTCCCTCCAAATATACCCAAATGGTCTCCCATGCTCATTCCAATTTGTGTGAGGTCTAACACGTCTAAATCTTCTAATTGGAACTCCTCGTTTCTTTGCTTCTTTTTTGGTATTTGTATACCTCCATAGAAATCATTTGGCAGAACAGCACCATTAGCATAGCTCAAAAAGTGTGCTCGACTTTCATCAGCGACGACCGGTTCTTTTTCAGAAACATTTTCTTCGGATTGTGAATCTAGAGTTTGCACTATTTGAATCATGTCATCATTTACAGCTTCAGCTGAAGTGGCCGAGAACGCAGCCGTGGATGGAGCTTTAGGTGTAATAGTCTGAACCTTTTCATAGTTAACTTTACTTTCTGAAATAATATTAGATTCTTTGGCATCGTGTGCAGCAACCATAGGTGTTACAGGCATCACAGATAGTTGACCAGTAATATGTGCTAAAGACATCTCTAAGCCGGGGTCTTCGAAGTTTGTAACCGCTTTAGGTGTGGTTACGGGCAAAGTCGATGAAACACCTAAAATTGGTTCAAAAGTATCACCATTTGAAGTGCTTTGCACTATTGGAGTGCGTTCAGTTGTTTGCAAACTGGAAGAGGCCATAATTACTTCTGGAGTTATCGCTTTGGGTGTGGTTGTAAACATAGATGTAATGAACGCTTCGGTAGTAGTTCTAGTAGGTCTTCTCGAAGGTCTTCTATTAGCTGGTCGTCGTGTTGGTCGTCGCGATACAGGGCGTATTTTTACAGTCGTCGTTCTTGTAATGGAAGGCCTCGTGGTGGTAGATCTATTAGGTCTTCTAGTTGGGCGTCTTGGACGTTTAGTTGTAGTAGTAGTTGTTGTTGTTGGAGCTGGCGCCTGTTTCTTTTTGTTTTTGTTATTCGTTTTTTTTGGTTTACTACCAGATGAACCGAAGAAATCACCTAAGAGATCTTCACCTAAGAGACTGAATCCTGTGTAGTCACCCCCGTCTACGTCGTTTACAGCATCCAGTTCAGCTGAAACATTTGATAAATATGCTAGATTCATTCAAAGTATTTATAACTAGATAGCAGTCGTTTTTTTTATGTTTTTGCTTTACGTAAATTTTTTTATTAATTTAAATCGAATAAGATAAGGTTTCTAATGAGATAGGTCAAACAAAAAATTACACAATTTTCTATAATAAGCGCCATTCTGAGGTCGCTTAATCTGGTAAAGTGAACTAATAAATAAAAAAATTCAATAATGAGTAATAGATTTACTCACCGTCGTCATCGTCGTCATCATCATCATCGTCATCATCGCCGAGACCGAAGTCATCCTCATCGTCATCATCATCATCATCGTCATCTTCGTTCTTTTCATCTTGAGGCACTAAGGGTAGTGGGTCAGCTGGTTCAGAAGTGACTCCTCTTGGTCCAAATTTAAAACATGACACTCGTACTGCAGCCTCTACAGTGCTTTTCGATTGTAGCTCTAGTCCGAGGCAGGCTCTGAACTCCTCGCCTGCCCTTGCAATGTTGTACACTCTTCCACAGAACTTGGATATGCCACCAGGTAGGGGCATGCATACTGGACTGGGTTTTTTACCTGTAGAGAACGTAAGGAGCATAAAAAGTTATGTCAGTTGTTGACCGTTACTTCTATGGATACGTCGAAATAATTAGCTCTAATCCCAAAATTTATTTAATTCCTTTGTTTACATTTGTATCAATCAAATATTTCATGAGTTGCATTGACTGCTAACAGGGGGCCAACTATGATCGATTAAACTTCTTTTACGATATTAGAAATGAAATATCACAGTTCAGAAGTTCTTAACACGCTCAGCTGAAGCCGATGATGGTAGGCCTCCTGATATCCTTCTGGATGACTGGTCCACTATTGGCAAATAACTTGTGTGGGAAATATAACTTACTTGATAGAGTCCGATTCGTGATGACCTTCTTTCCAAAGCTGAGCGATACAGACATCTTATCTCCGTTCAGATACATCAGTGACGCACATCCTGCAAGTATTATAAAAACTCTATTAATATTTAAATCGAAGTTATATTTCAAATCGATATGGAATATTATTAAAAAAAACTATTGAAATGTAATATTTTCTTCAAGTTAATTCGTTTCGCTATAATTCACCTGTCTTGGCATCTTATTATTTACTTAAATCAGTTTTATATTTGGCTGATAAAAATTCAAACAAATTTATACAAAATCTGTGCCACCCGACATTGATGCCTGCGAATTCTATCGCCGTCTATATATTTAAACAGATTCAAATTCGGAACACTTTAGTCTCTCAAGAATCTTGTTGTAAGGTGTCTTGTTGTAATTAAATGCATGAGACCTTGTTATTCTCGACGTACAAATTATATGCAATCATTTAAGGTAGTAAAATACTATGAGAGACTCTACAATTAATCCGTTCATATGGGTATATATTGGAGTGGAGCTATATTATCTCTGCCTACCCTGTGGAAAGCTCCTTGTATGATAATATATAAAGTAATTGTGAATTACCTGGTCCATTCAAGTTGACGAGGGGCACCTGGAAATCCCGACAGCAGTTGCAGTAAGCCTCAACACATTTGCAGTACTTATTGATGCTGTTGTCTTCCAACTTGTCGTCATCCTGCCTTGTTTGAATTGATTTCCTGTTACTCTGTTTCTCTGGTGAAGAAAATAAATAAAATTTAAATTAATGTTCTATCAATTAACTGTTTTACTGATAACGGATTAGATGTTTTTACATGAATATTATTGTCGCCCCAAATGGGTTCGTTATAAGCCGTCATAATAATGTTGGTCTTCTTGGTCCTTCTCTTAGCCTTATGGTGCTAGGTAGAGCTTCTGGGCTGTGAGATTGGCATTGAGACGATGATGGATAAATTTTTTTTATAATATATCTGAGCTATATTCCGAATTCCACGACGTAAAGCTCCCGTACAGAAACTAGTCAGAAATATACGAATAAGATACGCACTGCATACTGGACTGAACTATATAGTAACATTATAGTTCTTCATTGTTCATCGCAGATTATATGAACTTTAAAGTATTATGTAACCTATTACGTAGTTAGAAATATGAATTTCCGCAAAGTACGAGTAGAGGCTGATCATAGTACTAAAATACTTGGGAACGTAACAGTTCTTTATATATTTAAACATCAAAGTTTAATTGGCTTTAAAACTCGTCGACGGTTTTGACTGATATATGAATGGTTAAACTATTATAAAGTCGATCATTTAGTCTACTATCATTGTGATCGAACACGCCACTTCGTTTTTTAATGTAAGAATTTAGTGTTTAACATTCGGTAAAAACCTGTATGATACACCACTTTCTCGAGCGAGCATTATTAAAGATATTTATTACGATTTGTAACAGGTTATCAAGAACTGAGTTTAAATAACATTGATTTCATTCACTTTGACCCAAAAACGAGGATACATTTAGAACTCGCTGTTGGAATATAAATTAGAGAAATCTGAGTATTTTATGAGTGACGCACCTTTTACTAACTAATAAGGAGTGAAATAAATTATTGGTCATTGTACTATTTCACTGCAACGGATAATGATTCGGTGTCATTAGAATTCTCATCATTAAATACTCTACTTTCTGTATGTAGGTTTTATTTTTTTACATACATATACGCTCACGCCCGTATTTCCCGAAGGGGTTAGCAGAGGTGTACTAATAGTACACGTACATTTCACCACATTAGCCACGGCGTGCCTATTAATATTAACCGGGCTCAATTTCTGATACCGGGGAAATTACAAAAGGAACATCCAACAACACTTTTACCGGCCCGATGATAGAACCCACGACCGCGTGTTCCACAGCGCTTGCGACCACTAGACCAACAAGACAGTTTTTACTATGTATTTTAAAAATAAACTAAAAAATACTGTTTGTTAAAAGTTATGCCTCCATTACATTACGCCGAATATGTTTAATATGAATAATTGTATATATCGTGTACTTACTAACGCTTTTCGAGGCTGCAAACGCGAGCAGCACGAAAATAAGAAGCAACTCGAAAACCAGGGAGAGCTTCATCCTGAAAGCTCAATCCCTGCCTGAAATTAAAATTAACGTTTCCATCATACGTATTTCTAATCAACAACGCATATTTACACCACAAAGTAACTACCCTTCAAATGCACAAATAATTTTAAATGACGTGCGTCATTTGTTTCTTTAATTTCCTCGGTAGTAATATACTTGTACTTATATGAAAAGTGCGTGTATAATATAACTACTCAACATAAACAGTGATCGGAAAAGAGAAACTACATGACATCAAAATAAACCAACACATGCCCAAGCGCGTTGATGTCTTTCCATGGCGCTCGATTTCACTCAAACTTTTAAATATAAACCCTTGTTATTCACATGTATAGTCCCGTTATATTAAGAAAAAAATGTTATATATAATCATAGTTTTATATTTAGAACTTAATAGTTTAAGTATACATTTTAAATTGAAACTTACCTTCTTAAAAAAAATCTATGAACGTAAAAACACCGTAGCGCTCTTGAAACGAATATTGCCTCGTATGTTTCACAATCGATTTAATTATTAGAATAAACTCCGTACAAAAGCGTGGTGGGCATCCGAACAACAACACTGATTTGTGCCTCGACTAGCACCCAGAGAAATGTGCAGTGACGTATAACTGCCGGCGAGAAAGGAAAACTGTCTCCCGTCTCTTTCACCCGCTAAGACTATGTAAGAGATAGGTGAAAGCGAGACAGTCGACTGGGTATGTAGAATTTAGTGTCAAGTGATCCGTACGCGTTGAAATTAGAATCATATGCGGACGTTATGAGGTGCTCAATGGCGGCTAATGGGTAATTATGTATGCATATGCAATGACTGGAGAAACTAGATACTTGATATAACCGAATTTGCATAAATAGTCGGTGACTAGTGGTCGCAAACGCTGCAGAACATAAAGTTCTGGGTTCGATCCCCGGGTCGGGCCAAATGTTATTAGGTTTCCCCATTTGAAGTTTCTTATTATATGGGACCTAAGCACAACTGGGGAAATGTGAGTGTACTATAAGTACATCTTTGCTTAACTCTTCAGGAATACAGGCGTGAGCATATTTATGTATGTAATATATATTACTGCGATTTTCAGATTTGTGGTGTCAGAGACATCGAGTAAGCGCCTGCTGCGCAAGCGTCGCATAAATTTAAGTTTTCCAAAAACTTAAGTGTAGTAAAGCTACACAAGCTTAATGGTGGATAGCATCGTCAGGAAACTTGTTCGAGAAGAATTCAAAGAATCGCCTTGTTTCGTTCATAGGTTTGTGTAGGGCCGGTTAACCTTCTCTTGGAGTCCAACTCTGAGTGTCATTTGTTTGTGGATGAATGGCAGACGGTCATGTCAGCATGTCTGGAGTATTGTGAGACGAATGTTTGAATTTAACATCGCTGCATTTTTGGTAATTGGTTACTGGCCGTTCAAAACGTATATACAAATTAAAAAAAACCTTCTACGGGCCCCCTAGGCAATCCATTTCATGAAAATTCTTTAGGCCCCTTTCCTGTACCTTTTTCTTACTTTTTAAACTATATTTCCCCTGCGAAGCCCCGAGGCAACTGCCTTATCCACCTTATGGATAACACGGCCCTGGGTTTGTGAGAGATTTACAATATAGATATAAAGTACTAAAAATACTTGATTTTGAAATGTTGATTACTGTTGACATTTCACAATCATACAAGTCTTAACATACAGTAAAAGAGTGCCACATGACGTGCATAAACGAGACCAAATCAAAGCATACGTTTAAGATGAAATATGAAGAACTATGTAGAGTTTATAAAGTTCCTTCTGTTGACTAGTTGAAGACACCTAAAGTGAATCGTGGCCTCCGACACAAGGCGGCGACGTTCGGAGCTTTTCATCTCCTGCTACTCGTCAGACTTACGGAGATTTTTAGCGAGAACTTATTTCCAGCGGTACTTGGGTAGTCACCCATTTAGTGTTATTATATTGTTTTTGTAGAGTGCCTGCGACATATAAAAAGCATTACACACTTTAGTTGCGAATGTACCAAAATATCTTTGATGAAAAGCTTGTTAAACTTCTGCTTAGCCTTTGTGAGACGTATCATATAGGTATATCGTGCATACCATGATAAATAGATATACCTAACTGATCGCAGGTCTGGTTTCAGGTAGTGGTTTCCCATGATTCCCATTTAGATTGCCATGGCCTGTAAGGTCACCATTTGTCTTTATGTTTATTCCTATTCTCAAATACAGTATTTTGTTATTAAAACATCCGTTGTTGACTACACCTAGTTGTTTAAACCCCTAGTGAGTTTTAATCAATACGTATAATATATGTCCCATTGAATGTGTAATCACGGAAAATTTTCGACAGGATTATATTATAAATCAGTTGGTAATCATGTTATACAATTCATCGACGGACAGTAAACAATTTCATAATTTCTCCGAAAGAACTTCGATACATCGAAAATTCTAGAATTGCTTTTACGTGGTCATAGTGATCTTGTTGAAGATTGGCACAATATGATAAAGAACATACCAAAAATATATTTCTACTTTCTTTATAAGATTTTATATTAGTATGGATATTAGGTAATATCTTCCTTTGTTTAGGATGGAGTTAAGTGCTGTGGTGGTCAAGAGGTAATAGTAAGTAGCATGCAACGCATGCGACGCAAGTTGAATCTCAACGGTCTCGGTCTGTACTAAGAAGAGTTCAAAGACCCATCATTTTTCACGTTGGTTTTATAGGTTTTGATCTTTGTCAAAAATAATATAGATATAACGTCGATGAAACAACACTTGCCTTTGAAACGGCAGTAATGATCACAACTATAATTGACAACTCGCGCATACTTACACTTACACCGTAATAAAATTGTAGAAATTGGGTGGGTACTTTAAAAACTAAATAAGCAAACAAAAATTTATTAATGATTATATATAAAAATGGCATGCTATTTATATAAGTTTTTTAATGCATCCACATCAAAATAAAGTTAATTATTTATTACTAACTGTGCCCCGCGGTTTCACCCGCGTAGATTTAGTTTCATCCTTATTGTCGCGGAACCCTCATATTTTTAATAAATAAAAGTAGCCTAAGTTACACTTTGGAACATCAGCTACCTTCCAGTGAAAGTCCCGTTAAAATCGGTCCAGCCGTTTCAGAGATTACCCAGAACAAAGAGACAGACAGATAGAGAAAAATTTTAAAACTTGGTTTTTTAGTGTCGGTAGCGTGTATACTTTCATATGCATTTAGTGAAAAGCTGTTATTTTTGAATTACAAACAGACACTTCAAGTTTATTTATCTGTATAGATATTTTACAAAATTGTATCTGTTGAAAGACGTACGTATTCTACATATACATATTGACACGCCTGTATCCCATCGGGGTTTGGAGAGATTACTAATCGCCGCATAATTACGTACTTCTTTCGTTAATAGAAATAAGTTGTTTTTACTTATACAAATAAATATATATGGCATCTATTTACTTTATTCAGAATTATCCATATATAAATAAATATATAATATAGATCCTAAACGTATTTATTTCTATAAGTAAAAACGACCAATTCACGGCCGCTCGACAATAACCGGGTCGGCGGCCCCGTCCCACCATCGCGACGTATGACACAGCCACTTTCTACGGTGAAAGTGGTCGCCGGATACTGACCACATCTGAATCCGTGGTTGTTTATTTACAACAACCATCTATTCACACCTACCTCCTGCTAAGTGCTTGTTCGCACTGTGTTTCGTAACATTACCAGAGCAGTAATAGCAAAGAATGACTTACCATCACTTCTCTGTAACATTTTGCAATTTCTTAATTATTTTTTATTTTAATTTATTTGGAAAAATGGGAGTATACTAAGTTGATATCAATAGTATTAATGCTAACGGATAGACATTTCTAAATATTATGTGAAGACATTTTACATATACATGTAAAATTTGGTTAAGGTTAAGGAAGTTGAATTTTCAAAAATCTGGCATTTACTAATCTTCTATATTCATAGGGCGTCAAAATTAATTGATATAATTTTTATCATATTTAAAAAAAATCAACTTTTTTATGATGTTGGTCTTTTTATGTAGATATATTAATGTACAAAATAATGTTCCCATGTTTCAAGACACCTAGCACTGTTGGGTGTTGACGTAATATAACTACGGGAGGTCGCCGACCTGTTAGTGGAGCAGTAGTGCGATGCACTTGGCCGTGTGTAGAGTTGTTCTCACTAATCACACATGTACTAGGTATGCGTCGGACAAAAGAAATACACCGACATTATGAAACGATGTAACTACGTATGTCACATCTTTCAAAAGACCCTGTCCTCTAGTAAGGCTTTCTGCTCCATATTAGCTTGGTTTAAGAAAATTAGATTCGAATTAATTCAATTCGTATTTCGAAAACAGAATTAATTAAAATATATTTTTTTAATCAATTGCTTACTTCTGTGAAAATGTTGTGCCAGTGAGTTTAATGGTAAGTTTTTCGACGACTTGCGACTTCATATTAAATGATTATAATATTTTTATTTCTTCAAGAAGTTTTCCTTCTTTGTAAATCTCATGGTGAGACGTCACTGTAAATCTATTTTAAGTACAAACCGCTGGTGTAGCAGGCGACTACTAAAGTCATGACTACTCTTCATAAATTTGATACGCATATTATAGATCTCAAAAATTGTATATACTATCTGAACTGTGGGCTTTCTTTAATGTAGAGACACCTTAACATCAACTCCATTCGTGATTTGAATAATTGCAATGACTTCTCAGTATTCGACTATGATGAATATGCATGCTGTCTGAAACAGGGCGGCAAACGCAAAACTCTAGTGAAATTCCTGGATACAAATAGAACATAATATTATGTTGCTTGAATGAGTGAATACCGTAGTGCTTGAGAGCCGATCGATCAGCCAAATTAATCAACCCTAGCCCATGGCAGTAGTTGGATAGGATACCGCCTGAGTTACCCCCGTGCCTCGAAGAACATGTTTAGCCGTCGGTCCCGGTTGCCAATTTAACATCTCTTGGCAATCGTTACAGGTCAGCTGGAGGCCTAAGGTAGTCTGACAACTTTACCCTGATTACCGATTTTCCTCGTAAAAAGAGTTTACAAAGGTCAGATGATAGTCAACAAATCGGGTGACCAGCCAAATTTCCAACAACATGATTTATTTATTTATGATATGGAATAGTTAAATACTACAGAAAAACCTGAAAGGAAAAGATCAGTGCAGACTATTTTTTGCCGAAAGCAAATATCATTAAATTTCCATTTCGTTGTTACCACCCCTACTCGTATAAGTATGATTACAAACGTGCCAGTATTTAACTTTGTACTTTATGGTTATATATCTAAGGATTATTTTTACCTCCGGAAAATAGACGGTCAATAAATCAGGGGGCCTACCATCATCGGTTTAAACAGAGCATATTTAGAACTTCTAATTTTTAACTATTTTAGATTTTGGTACCGTAAAATTAAACGTCAAACCTCCTTCTTAAAATGCGCTGCTTAAACGATTATAGTTAGCCCCCTGGGTGCAGGTAGTTAAATACATGAGCTCATTTCTCGAGCACTGTAAACACTTTAGAACCTCCTTATAGAGTGTTGACTCTTTCGATAAAAGGGAACTTTCATAGGTACTTACAATCTCGAGACATACTTTCTATCTACCAACAACGTTTGAATTTACTCTGTGCCGCCAATTTATTTGCTCAATACTTATAATTGTATAGAGGAGGCTATCATGAGTTGTTTAGAATTACTCGTGCATATATTTTATTTACAACAAGAGAGATATTTTTGTCCTTACGTGGACGCGTCATCTCGTCCAGTCACATCCGAAATATTTTTAAATAAATATCTCGCAAAATTATTTTATTTAGCTTATTTATATAAAAAATATAAGCTTTTTATATGTTTATGATGAATAATAAGATATGGTTCGTATTTTTCTCTGGTTTTGTCGAATTTAACATACTTTATTTTAGCCATTAATATATTGAAAATATATGTATATATATACAAATAATGTTAATATCATTTATTGAAGTAGGTAGGAGCTTAATATCCTAGAAACAAAAAACATTTAAAAAATCTTTCAAACTCTTATATCATATGAATCGTTTTATTGTACCTATAGCTTTCTTTCGATTACTTACGACTCGTAGCCGATGAAAGTATGATATTGACGTCATATTACTAAAAGTTAAATATAGGCTTAATTCGATGTCGAATCGAGTGTCCACAGCTTTCTCGGTGCACCTCGCTGATGCATGTTATTATAACTGCGTTATACTTTATTTAAATTTCACCTTCTATTGTGAGCGAGGTGAAACGCCCCGGCGAGATCTCTGCGCAGGAGCAGTGTTGGATCGGCGGTGGCGACGATCGCCTCTTACATACATACTCGCCGTTTACTCCCGACCGGTCCTTTATAAGTTGCTTGTGGAAATTAAAAATTCATAAATCGATTTTTTTCTTTGTGCTCTGTGACCATTGATCGACATGTCGGTCAAACTGACACTTTCGCTGCTAACGTTGGTTGCGGCTGCGCATGCGGCCAGTATTTTAGGTAAGTACATGACATGTCAATCGAATACAACTCGCAATTAGAAAGTACGATACATTGATTCGATAACGAATATGGACTGCGGTTTTACCGAGCGATTAATCAGTACATCTTCGTATCAATCAAAGCTAAATTTATTCGACTTCTTTTGTTATTAAAAATATACGGTGATTTTATCGTTAGTCTACCTACACGTTTCTTTTAATAAGCATAAAATAGACAAATTGCTGCTTAATTGCAACTTTAAACTCCGATACTTAATAAACCGTTACATATGAAAACTTACTTAAAACCAGTAGCTTCTAAGTAATAGTTACTTCTATGACCGCAAACACGCACGTTGCGCTCGGGCAATAGACCATTACCTAAGATTATGTTTGAAAAAACTTGCATTTTTATTTTCATACACATCCGTAAATTCCAAACACATAAAAAAATCTAAAATCTATATATATTTTTAGACTGAAGGAATATATTTAAATGCTCTCTAGAGCACTTGCGTATAAATATTACCTTTTATGCCAATAGGAATACTTTAGTGACTAGCTAAAAAAACAATAAGATCTATCTATAACATTGTTTTAGTATTTTTCTTTTTCTATCAAGAATGTGAAATACCTATAGAGGATAATTTGCTTGTACTGAGTTTCATTTATAACTAAGTGGTTCCATTAATTACCGATCTTGTGTTCAACGAATAATGTGAAAAATTAGGAGTGGAACCTACTTTTAAATCTTGTAATCCAGTGAGTACTTACCAAAGATAAAAATGGAATATGTATTTAATATTTTCTTTCTTCTGTCACGCAGTGATTCAAAAGGATTAACGTGACTTTTGCTAGTAAAATAACTACAAGTTCAGAGTGTGAATGTGGACTATTTTATACCCCAAAAAATATCTTTTTCCTGCAAGATAATAATAAGAACACACATAAAACAGCAAGGTACATACATTTATGAACATAATTCGTAGTCGCGTGTCGAAATTGTAGTTTCTAAAATCAGTATTTACGTATGCGAACTACAGCCGTAATAGGCATGGAGCGGAAATAGTCTGTAACTCATACTTAACCGACTTTCTCGACCAACAAAAGCATTGTTATACAACAAGCGCGTCTAAAATACATTACATAAGAGCACAATAAACAATGGACAGCTGTGATCTCTATTACACTGACATTGAACCGTGACCGGTGGCAAAGTGAAAGTAGAAATGCGGGAAAGTGGCTGTTAATATTTGGACATTGTACTTACCTTGTCACAAACTCCCAAAAATATTTTCATAAATACTTTTTTTATTCGGGTATTTATTACTGTATGTAGGATGACATTTACGGCATTTGAGATGTTTCCTGTTCAAAGTTCTGAGATGTCCGAGTGGAGATTATTAAATCGCAGTGAAATAATTCTTCCTATCCTAACTGGCTGTACTGTGCTCAATGTCAAAAAAAATTGTTATGACTTAAGGCCGGCGAAAAAAATATATTACCATTGTCCTTGCCTACAATACATGAAAACGCAGGACAAAATCACGTTTTCGTTAAAAATATTTAATTATATGATTAGGCTTTAATCAGTGTACTTTCAGTTCGTTAGAATAACAAAGATTATACAGGAACATAAATATTAACGCCGTTAGTATCAAGTATACTAATATAAGTATCAAGTAAGTGTGAAGTATTCGTTACTATAGAGTAGATACTACTGCTAGGATATCAGGGCTTAGTTCAAAATGAGAGCATTAGAACCTGTTTGTAGGGTCATTGTCATAGTTAGCGCTTTGTGAGTCGAGTTGACTATTCTAGCCGTTAAGGTTCAGCCGCGGTATGTCTTCAGCATTTTTAATTCTCAACTAATGATTATTCAAAGTGTCCTATGCCTGTTCTTAGGGTGAAATCTTGTTCTATGAGAAAATCCATTAAAATTGGTTCTATAAAAATGCAGATTTCCTGCACCGTAGAGTGTGTCATCACTTCGCTTGTTTTAGAAAAACTGATAATATGTACTCATTAGACAGACTGAATAGTATTTGAAATAACATGTGACCACCAAACCGCCTTGGCTTTCTCCAAAATTTTAATTAGGTTGTTTAATTGAATATAATAAATCAGTACAAGACTAGTTCACTTCACTCATGGTGTTATCGCGTAACTTTAAAATACAAATACCGTGCCACTGAAACTGCCCACCTGGTCTGAATTGTATTCAAAGAATAATAACATTGTCAATAGATTTCCTGGATATCGAAGATGGCAAGAAGCTGTTGGAGCTGCCAGAGCTGCGGCAGGACCAACCGAACCGCAACTGTATGTGCAAGGGACAGAGCTGTGCCTGCTGCGTACACTTCAACATCACCTTCGTTGATATTGAACCAGGTAACATTTGATGTTTTCTTGAAACTTAAAAGCGGTAGGGCATAACGATATCTCCGGTTTAAATATTATAGGGCAGCTCGACTGGGGACTGGGGGTCTACTCTCTTTCTCCGAAAACGAAACTTCGTGAGCGAACGAAAATTAAACGTAGTTTCATTATCGCTTTGCTTTTATCATACTCAAATTTTTCTTCGTCTAATAATTTAATTAAAGCGGGTTTAGAAAATATAAACATCAAATAATTTTCTAGCGGACCACGTTCGGACGTAATTTTAGAACGAATAATAACCGTGGTAGGAATTTTGCGAACTTTCGGCCGAAGCTTCGTTTTTCGGAGAAAGCGAGTAGGCCCCGGTAACTCCATTTTATGGAAGATCGTAGCCAAATATAAAGGTAACGTACCAAATACAAAAGTTCCTGCGGTAAGTAAGGTCGATAAGTGGTAGATAAGTGAACCTTAATAAAAATATAAGGCGTATAAAAATAAACTCTAGAGTATACAGTTCCAGAATCACCAATTACGAATAATAAATATACATACCTATAAGTAGTTATTAAAATATTTTTTATTCACACTTGTAAAAATTCTAAACCTAAAAAGACTTACATATATTTTATGAAAACAAAAGTGTATTTTTTGCCATATTTAATGGACTCTTTATAATTTTATATATATTTTTTTTGTATTTCAGGCTGCGTTCATATGAAGTACAGTTCGCCAGAAGAAGGATTCTCCGTAAAAGTATCGTATGGAAAAAGTCTTCTGCATAGTTCAAAAATACAGGGTAAGTAAAATAAAAATAAAATATTCCTCTTCTCAAACATTTCTTTCATACTACTTAATTCTTCTTCCATACCCTAAGGTAGCCTGTGAAAGATCACTTTAAGGATTAGACCACCATTTACGTTCCCATTTCATGTATGGACGTGGTTTAATTCCCTTATTTTCTTGAGCGGTGTGCAATTGACTGCCTTTGTATTGTATTAGACCTAAACAGGTACATGAATCTCGGTTGTAGACAATTTATCCCATAACAGCACGCTGCAATAGCAGCATGTACTTTGGCCTAACAGACCTGTTTCACTTCATGCACACTCACAAGCGTTTTCCTTGCAAGTAATTGCAAACCCAAGTGGATATACCCAAGAGAAATTTTCAATAGAATGAGTGGTACCTACAATTTAAAAGGAAATTGTACAGACAGTTTAATGGTTTCCAGTTCTCTACTATCGCGTATTTGCATCTCGTAGAAACTGCGAGAAAGTTGAACGCAAATGGAACAGTATATACCTAAAGCTACTTAAACTAGATCGAATGCAGTAGATCGAGTCTTGTATCAATTTATTTGTCTTATCTTGTTTTTAATAGGGATTAGCATACGTGCATACAGTTGTTGCGATACAGCGGAAATCCACCGTGCAAAGCAGTCTGCTTTGCACGGTGGATTTCCGCTGTTGTTCAATTACATCTGTTTTTTTATTGAATTGATGAGTGTTTTAGATAGCAATCGACTTGTTTACTTTGCTTACTATATTTTATATACAAAAACTAGTGTCGTTGATCAAGTTTCTTACCATCTGTATCAACATTCATCAACTTCCTTGCGAGTCTTAAATCAGAATGATTCGGCCATAGTTAGAAATATGGCCGAAACAAAACACAACCAAAGTTCGATTTAAAAAATACTAGCTTTTTCACCCAATTAAGAACATAATCATTTTAGGTACCTGCCTTTATCTATCATCAACATTTCTGCAAATAGTCTCAGCGGTTTAGCTGTGAAAAGTTAATAAAGACAAGAAATTCACCGATAAGAGTCGATCCACGTCAGTTAAATTAGATCGCACAATGATTGTAATTACCTTTATCTGTAAATGCTCTCCATATCTGACTACATAAAGGACAGGGGGCCAACTATGATCGTTTAAGCAGCGTGTATTTAGAACTTACTTGACGTATAATTTTATGGTATGTTAACGACAACGCTCAGAAGTTCTCAATACTCTCTGTGTGAATGATGATGGTTGGCCCTCAGCACTCTTCCTATTTATAATGTAAACATAGATAGAGTTTTAAAAGTAGGAGCAGAGTAGTTGTAAGCTCACGCCTTCCCAGAAGGGTCCCCGAAGATGTATGCAAATATATTAATGCACTCACTTTATGTAAAGCATATTATAATATACAATTATTTATAGTTAATATCTTAATCGAAGAAGACTCGGTTCGGTTGAAGGCCAAGAATAATCATTACCAACTAAACGGATAAAACAGATTAAAACGATAATGGAAACCAAATGATAACAACAATTACTTACCAAAGTAATCACTGGCTTTTTTTTATATTTTTCTTAGGCTTTCGCCCGTGGCTTCGCCCGCGAATTATATTCTATAACTACCCTAAAAGTCCATTCTGAATATTGCTGAAAGAACTTTTGAAATCGTATAGTGAGTTGTATCGAAGTTTACCGACAGACAAACATATCAAATTTAGTTATTTTGTGAAAAACTTAGTAAATATTTTAACTTTATATCTAATTATATTTTTCTCAGCAAAAGCAACCTACCTAACCCGGTGGTAACATTTATAATCCTGTATGATGTATTTTTTCAGTGTCTCACGACTTGAAAGTACTTAGTAAGAAGTCTAGTCAAATTTTATTTTTTTATTTTATAAATATGTATCATTTAAATTACAGGTGCCAATCCCGACCCAATATGCCTTCAAGTATTCGGGAAGTTTGCTCAATTTTGCGCCAAGTTCAGTGATCTGGCTCCAACATCTGATGGCCTACGCGGATGCCTTGCCTTCGAACCAAAGCTTCTAGGAGACTCGCAGCTTGAGTTCCCTCTTGGCTGCTTCAAGTCTACTCCTGGAGGAATGGAAATGGAGGAACCGCCAGCTGAGCCGGAAACGTAAGCAATTCTTTGTTAGATCTGGGTCTGTCTCTACTGGTTTCGTGAATTTATTTGCGATCTCTATATTTGGTCTTTGATGCGAAAATATGATAACTTTTCTATAAATTTTAAGTGATATTTCAGAAAAAATATGCCTCTGATGTTTTAGTCCGTTAATTCAAGCGCTCTAATAATCAACGAAGATTTCAAATAGATTATGCATGTTTGCTAACATTTCACCTTAAAACTTGTGATGTGACATCCTGCACCTTTTTGTTAGACTAGCTATAACTATACCCCATATTGTAGTTTTACTAGTGTTACTAGTGTAGGATTTAATAATAAACGAAGCGTCATATACAAGAAATATTATTTAAAATCAATCCACGTCAGTTTAGTAATATATTAATAAGACACTGAAACAGGCCTGCGCTTTTTTTGTCTCTATTGTTTTCCATTCTTCTGTTTCAGACCAAATGAGGAGGAAGAAGAAGAAAGTACAACGGAAGAAGACAAATTCGATGCAGAAAGTTTCCTTCTAGGCATTTACCAGACAGCCGAACAAGGAGTGGCGTTTTTAAGCAGTTTCCTAGATATTCCCAATAGAAATAGCACTTCACAACCTGTCAAAGACAGCTCTACCACTGTCAAACCTGATGAAACCAGCGTAGCGCAACCAGATTCGCAAAGAAGAACTGCAAAGAATCTCAAACATCCTAATCAATTGTGATCTCAATATCTCATTCAGCCGTTGTTAATTATCTCGAACGTTCTAAGGATATTAGACATAGAAGAATACCTTATTACAAAACATGAACTCAATGACGACTAAAAACACTATTGCAATCTACAGCAAGAAGTGTTTTGTCTGTATACATTAATCTACTAACTGAGCCCCGCGGATTCACCAGCGTATTACTTAACAGCCACGAAAAAGACTTTAAATTTTTCTGGTTAATTCAGTAGATCTATTGCGCTAGAGCCCGCGAGTTTTAGCCTTTAAAAATTGTATAAAACTTTAAACTTTCCCAGTGTAGGGTCTCAATACATGTAAGAACGATCCCTGAAAGCTGATAAACCTGAATAACTTTGCTTTCTATTGGTAAAATAATTTTCAAAATCCATTCAGTAGATCTAGAGATTACCCCCTCAAAAACACAATTTATTTTTTATAATATTAATAGTACCTATATGTCAGAGATCTGGCCATGTTTTGCAATAAGGGACTTTGTCTATTTGAAGATATGATGACATGGGATTAAAAACTTGACGTGTATGATAATAGTGATTAATTTCGGCTGCACTATCTCAAGTACAAAGCGATTTGTTAGTAATTTAGCTTGTTATGCTTGCCGCCTTACGTACTGATCTTTGTTAGCAAAGAATCCTATTTATTGCTTTAATTGTATAACGCAGGTATTTTAGTAGTAAATAAACGTTTTTTTTTAATATGGCTTTTTATTTTATCAGATATAAGTTCTCATACAATTTTACACACAAATAGGATAGTCTCAGTACCTGCTGTGGGATTCAGTATTAGATCGACAACTTATCCATCCCCAATAAAATGTTTATGTAAGTCGTATATTCCAGAGAAAATGCATTATGGGGTTCTTCAAGGAGGATGTTTTCTTCTCCAGAACAGCAGTGATGTAGGCGTTCAAAAGCTATAGTAGTAGTGTTACCACCTCAGTGGTAAAAATTAAAATGCCCTTTTTAGTTTAGACCCTGGTAAGGCACTTATATACATCGAGCAAATGATTCGATTCGAAACCTAGCCTTATGAGAAGAACCAGGAAGAAATTCAATCAGTGGTATAAAAACATGAGAATTAAAATATTTTACCTTATGATTAGTGTTCTTAAATAAATAAACACTAATTCCTCTTATTGCAAAACATAACCTAAAATAACCCTTGGTTAAAAATGTAGTTCCATCTCCTTTTGTGATATGGATATAGTTTGGTCTCGTCTTGGTTTAAACTGTTTCGTAATATAGAGGTCTAAATACTCATTTCTTGAAGTATTTGTAAAGGAAGCGTTATGCGTAATGTTTCGGCTAATCAATGAATTTTATGGCCGTTTTACTCTATCTTTGCCGGGATTACCATATTTCAAGAAAAAGTAATCTTTGATAAATAGTCAATATATAATAACGCCAGTTTACGTAGTCGTCAGTAAACGATAGCATAATGTACTCGTTGGTTAAGTGTGCTTTAGTGCTCTGTGCTGCGGTGGCAGGTAGGAATTGTTTAGTGACTAGCAATTAAGTAGTCAGAATCTAAACAGGACATACGCGAACTCTATCAATAGGGTATCCTTCGTTATATCGATCCATGCAGGCTGACATTGGAAAGCATAATATAATTAAAATGGTATTCTGCTAGATATAAGAATAAAACTAAAAAGTGAATTATTACTTACTTTGATATAAGTATGTTAGTACCAATGGACACATAATATTGATAACATTGATAAACTCGAGGTTGATAACGATATGTGTTAATGAAAATATCACTAATTACGAGGAATGTACCCCCTATAATGGCAGTATTTCGCAGTCACCTTGATAATGTAATTGATTTTATGCACATGATAATCAATACCTACGCGAGTACTTATAGTGATCGGTAAATGATTTAGCTAAGCCCCAATGCAAGGATAGTTATACAGATAAAAATAACAAATAAGTTAAAAAAGAATCTGTAAATTATTTTCTTGAAAGAAGTAATAGTTATATAGGTAGTTTGTAGATTCGTAGCCCTCAAACTACCCACTCTTCGATTCTATTAGATTAATATATCCGTGGTTCATGTGGCAGCAGTACCTACCCTTATCAAAGCCATTATAACGAGTATTGCACCGTTTTTGTGAATTATTCTCGTGTCGTATATTCCCTGTACGCCGAGTCACTTTACGCCGAGTGGCGTTTCGTCGGTAGTCTATTCCCTTTCTTACTTAGCTTTCTAGCTTCCTATCGGTGACGTGAAGAACTAAAATATGCCAAACAAATATTTGACGGAGACGCTAGCGAGTATAGATTAGGAAAACAGTGGCTTATTTGTGATAGGGGTAGGTACAAGTGTGGGTGGAGACCACAGACATGCAAATAGCAAGATTGCTAATTATAATGCCCCCCTAATAAGAAACTGTCTTTTATGGGCCAGTCCTGTCCCTGAGCGTGAGATAATTGTAAAAACAATGATTGAGCTAAATATGATAAACTTAATGTAATCGTATTATTGTTACAGCTTCAGGCTTCAACTTGGGAGCTAATGAAGTAGTGTTTCATCTATTTTCCAGGTAAGTACCAGTAAGAAATATCATCGCTAAATAAGAATTCAATAAGGGTGCAAAGAGATTTTTAAGCGGCTTAAAAAATAGAAGGAGATTATCAATTCGACTGTATGTTTTTATAGGGTCGGTAACACGCATCATTTTCCACTTACCTAAGCCTCCATATTTTAGTATCTTCTGAAGTGTTTCCACTGAATATTGCGCGTTTGGTTACATATCTTGAATATGTAAATACGTCTACTGACATCCATTTAGGTTCAGTATAGACACAGTCTAATATAAGATACTAGCTTCTTTTCCGAGGTTTCATCCGATCGCAGCCCATGTGAATCAGTAATTATACTTAGCGCCTCGTCCTCGAGATTAGTATACAACTTGTAGTAACGCGTAAGTGTAACCACTCCAGCAGAATAATGTAGTATTCTATTAGTGAAAGAATTTTTCGGGTGAATCGGTCCATCATCTTGTTACAAACTTTAATTGTTACAAACGAGCTAACAAATATTTCCTTTTTATAATATTAGTATAGATATGTAGCGACGTTTCTCTACTCGCTCATAGATGGTGCTACTCGCTAAGAAATGCGAAGTTTGAGTACAAATACACGAGAACCTAAATCGCGCCATAAGAGTTTTCAAGCGCATTGCAGTATACAGGGTGTCCGAGAAAAAGGAACAGTTGTCTTCTAGAAGTTGTAGGGTTTTATGAATATATCACTACATTAAAGTCGTAAAATATCTAGCTCCAACGATAACGTAGTTATAGGCTATGGCGGAAGAGCTCGCGGCCTTAAGCGATTGAATGAACGCGCGGCCGCGTTTACCTACATTACGTACGCGGTCATAAAACTTTTTAAATTAAGGTGAAGGTTAATGGTTTCGAAAAATGGTTTTAATGGGATTATTTCAAGATTTGTTAGGGGGAGAAAAAAATTAAAATGTAGTTAGATTTCACGTGAATAACTCTACGTTACATCTGATTTTTATGCGAAAATAAGGTCTTGATATGGTCAACTTTGAACGACAATTTCTCGAAAACGGAAGAAGATATTTTTGTCTAAAGATATTTTTGTCTCTAGAGGATAAAGTAAATTGAATTTAGAACATCGTGTGCACTAAGTTTGTGAATTAAAAAAAACATTAAACCTATTTACTGCTACCTCTATGGTGCCGAATATATCATACAACTTTTTTTTAATTTGTTAAAAACTTAGACTCGGAACCTTCTTGGTGTTCTTTTTTCAATTTGCTTTGTACGCGGCATTTTTTCACGTCATTGTTAAACCTTATATTAAAAACAAGAAACTTGAAAACAAGTGAAAAAACTAAAATGAGTGATTCTAGCGACGAGGAAGATTGTTTGACGCCAACAGAATTAACTGAAACTGTTAATAATGCGCAAATGAGATTTCTCCCTCAACAATCACTTAGTCATTTCCTCGCTGAGGTGGAATGAAAAGTTACGTGTTGCACTCGAGTGCAAAGATTTTTCACCTCGTGCTCTTTTGATTCCCTCGCTAACGCTCAGGATTCTAATATTGAATCACTCGCTCTCCCCACAGATAGTTGTGCTTCAATAACATAAGAGTTCTCTATCGCTCTCTTCGCTTCCCACTCAATGTGTGCCTTTTGTGTACGTTTCGAACTGCGTTTGAATATCGTTGTGTTTTATTATCATACCATCTTTAGAAATTCAACCACATACTGAAAGAAAATTCTACGTTCAAACGATCTTCATGGTTTCTTTATTCATATGTGTCATGTGATAATTTCAGAACCAACCCAACTATAAGCGAACCTCTACTACCTCAGGAGCTGCCTATTGCTGTATCGTCATTCAGATTGAACCTAGGCACAATCATTACCGTCCATGACTTCGGTGAAAGCGTCGGTGGGAACTTCAACGCCTTCGTTGTTCCAGGTAAGCATGAGCATATTTGCTCATACATCGGTTGTTTTATGAAAAGCAGGTCAATCAAAACTATGAAATGTAGTCTTAACCAATCAAACCAGTGTACTGGATTTAATCCGGTTATAAACCTCTCCCATGATGCGTCACAGCACCCGGTCACCAGTATTTTGCATCCAGCAGGACTCTGCTACTTTTACACCTCAGTTACATCAGTGTTTTAAATGCACAAAATACTAGTAAGTATCAAAAACACCGAAAGAACTAAGTTGTATCAAATTTTTATCGAGTACCGATTTTTCCCGTTCTTAAAATTAGGACGGGATCCAGACTCCCTACCTGCCCCCTTCTTCAGGTCATCGGTCCGTCTGACTAGATTTACTAACTTCTTATTATTTTTTTCCTTCCTTACAGCACACTTAGCAGCTCAGGATGTAAATATCATCGCAGTGGACTGGAGCCCTGGCGCGGGCATGTACTCCGAAGGGCTCGGTAACGCACCCCAGTGCGGGCAGGTCATCGCAAGCTTCATCAACATCCTTGTCAATAGTTTTAGCTACAACCCCAACCTGATCCGCATCGTTGGAGTTGGTCTTGGAGGTCATATTGCTGGTATTGCTGCAAGAAATGTCAACGGGAATATCCCCCATATTATTGGTAAGCTTATTATAATGAGCTAATTAGTCATGCAGTATCTGTGTTCTGAAAGTTACCTTAAAACCGCTTAATGTAATTGCAGCCTATAGAGACAACGACATTAACTGTAACAGTAAAAATACATTCCGAAATAATCTTTATTTCAACGCAGGGACAATGTACCACTCTAGATAGCATTATTTGGCTGCGATATTCTATAAGCTGTGGATTACGATCAGAAGATCCTGCTATGTACTTCTTAGCCTATTGTCTCTTAGTATAACTATGTTTCAAATTTCAGCGTTGGACCCCTCCTTCCACGGCTGGACCCACCACCCTGACATTCTAAGTGCTGACGCCGCTGACGTTGTTGAGGTTCTCCACACAACAGCCGGAATCCTTGGCTACGACTATCCTCTTGGTGACATCGACTTCTACCCCAACGGTGGAAGTGCTCAGACAGGCTGCGGAACCGTCGCCTCCTGTTCCCACATCTACTCATATGTGTTCTATGCTGAGTCTGTCGAGGCATCCGCTACAGGTGGCACACAATTTGTCGGCACCAAGTGTGATAGCTATGAGAGCGCTACCACATTGAGCTGCGACGGTGAACGGGACGCTGTCTTTGGTGGAATTTCTACCAAGACCAGGTCAGTAGAAGTCTCACTCGGACAGCAATCTATATCAGCCAGATTAGAAAATTTTATTTTTAAAATTACATAAAATAGTTGGTCGTGTGGTTTGTTAGTATAGGGAATATTCAAAGAAAAATTATTGATTTAAGACTGGAAAAGTCTGCTGGAGTGCTCTGATAATTTTATTTTTATTTTACACAAGCACCTTAACACGGGTAACATTTCAAGGTTCCAAAAAGAGCTAGAAAAATTGTGCTCGGGTCATTACCATCACGATAGCGCGGTGATGATGATGTTGTAATAAGACTTAGATTTTTATATTCAAAGGAATTAATGCAGTAGAGGGTCCTACCATTAACTCTTATTACCATATTATGAAGTCGAGAGGTGGGCTCTATAGTCTCTATACTTACATCTCTAGCTCTATGAAAGACTATCCATCACTCAGATAGATATTTTTTCACCATAGCATTTAAGTGTTTTCGTATTACTTTCAGTGGTTCGGGAATCTACACCTTCGTGACCAACTTAACGCCACCTTTTGCAACAGGTTAAGATTTGGGAAAAACGAAAATTAAGTTTATTGATTCCAATGTAAATAATAAATATAATAAATATTGATGTTTTAATCAAGTTGTCTTATTATTTCCTGTAGACTTGTATCTTATTATATTTCGACAACTATGTGGATCCAAGCTGAGGTTAAAAATGGAGGAGGCTTTGCTTACTTTGAACTTAGACAGCGTTTATGGCTACGAAATAACAAGAAATAGGTATAATGTGTGGAGCTTGAGGCGAAATCCCATAAAGTGACAAATTCATAATTAACCTATATACACATAACTAAAATGTAAGTGTCTGTTTGTAATTCCAAAAACATTTCACCAAATGCATATGAAATTATGGTACGGTGCTAACACAAAAAAATATTTTTAATATCTTTGTGTCTTTCTGTATGAAGAGATGCATGAATGTGGATGAAGCGAAAGGATGTATGGCTCGTAGCATGTGGCGAACGGTGGCCTCTGTCTACCCCCATGGGATACAGGCGTGAGCATATGTACCAGTATGTATGTATATATGTCTATCTGTTTGTTCCATCTTTTCGATGCAACTGTAACGACTGAACCGATTTAATGTCTTAGTTAGATAAATGATGCTAAAAAGAGTAATTTGGGCTACTTTTCTTCTAGAAACAAAATACACATTAATTAATTTTTTATTGTTAAACCAACGCGAGTTAAGCCACAAAGTACAGCTAGTAACTAATAAAATGCCAATTCTGAAATCGTTCTGATAAAAGTATTTTGATAATTCGTCGTGCGCTTTCTTACGGAGCAGACGTGTACATCATAACATTTCTAAAATAATTAATTCTACGTTCGCTTTGTCACGGAATATTCACTCTATAGTGTATAGTGTCAGTTCTCGTTGAAGTGCATTGCCTCGGCGCGTTCAAGCAGCGCCGCATCCAACGGCGGTAACAGCTCCTCACCCCCGCGATAGACAAGGAAGGGCTTCTATTTTCTGTTGGTGTTTAATCGAAGACGAGTATGAGCACACCGGTAGGGATGGCGATTCTTCCCAAAAAAGATCGATTTTTAAATCGATTTGAATCGTAACTTGATGAATCGATTCATAAAAAATCGATGTCAAAAAGATCAATTTCTAAAAAATCGATTTTTTCTCGAGTCTGCATTTACAATGTAAATATAAATTCATTTTATGAAAAACAAGATACCATAATAAGCGATCACTTAGTATTAAAATCAGGGATTTATTTTAGTTCAAGAAATTCGATGATCACAATAATTTTTATAACAATATGAAAGTATCAGGAAAAAAAGAAGACACAATTCTACTTTCTAAATATATTTGTTATATTAAGTAATAATTTTAACAAAAAAAATTGTGATTTCAAATTTTAATTCTAAAACTACTGAATAGATTAAAATCGTGTTGTGAATAGAAAAAATCGAGTGTCGATTCTCTAGGGTGAAATATCGATTCACTGAATCGATTCAGTGTTACATATCGATTTATAAAATCGATTTATTTGGCTCGAAAAATCGATTCTTCGATTAATCGATCTCCATCCCTACACACCGGCCGCGGCAAAAATCACCATGTTCGGGGGTAAACGGATTCACTCAGGGTCACAGCCTAATATATCGAGTCTTGACTCATCTTCCCTAGACTCTTTGTTAACTACACGCAAACGTAAACAACCCGACTGTGAACTGAAGCACGAGTTTGTTTGCTTTCGCAACGAAATGAGGGATATGATGACCCTGCTGCAGGACTTCAAAAAATCACATGATGCTGACATGAAGGATATACGAACCGATACAAACGATATCAAATCTCAAATAGTTTCCATCAAACACACCACTGACAGCTTGACCCAGGCGAACCTTCTGTTGCGGAATGATTTGGACAGTCTCACCCATTCAATGGGGTACCATACCAAGGAACAAGACCTGAAATCAAACATTATGAAGCTCTCCTCTGACATCGCCGCTCTTCAGGCTACTCAGCAAAGTTTCTCTAAGATTGAAACTCACATACATAAGCTTGAATTAGAACTTAATCACCAACAACAACGTGATCGAGTTTGTAACCTCGAAATTACTGGAATCCCAGAAAGGAAAGATGAAAACCTAAAGCAATACGTAATCTCCATAGCATCCATTGCTGGTTGCTCGATCTCGGGCGATGACGTCATCCACATTCATCGCGTGCCCACATTTGAGAAAGGGAAACCCAATAACATCATCGTCAAGTTGAAGTCTACGTTGGTGAAGGACTCCCTCATATCAGGCATACGCAAAAAGAAAGGAATCTCCACCATAGATATAGGTTTGCCAGGCAACAGAATCAATATCTATGTCAACGAACATCTGACGCCGTACTTCAAATATTATACAAGCAAGTCAGAGAGGCTGCAAACAAAGCTGGCTACAAGTACACCTGGACGAGAAACTGCAAAATTTTTGTACGTAAGAATGATACATCCCCCTTAGTAGCAATAACGGAGGACAAGGATTTGTTTAAGATAAAATGACTCGAAACTAGTTTCTTAATTTGTCTCTGTTTTTATTGCCGTAAATTCCGTACACAAATTTTCTTTACCGGTTTTATATTTGTCTGCACTTGTTTTTTATTATACAAATCGCTACACTCTCTTTTAAATATTTGTTCCTGTCTTAAATATTTATCAGGCCCACCGCTTATACAAGCGCATAAATACCTATTATTTTATTCACAAGACTACATACTATCAATGTTATCGTTTTACACTAATTCAAGTAATTTCTGCTATATCTGTTGTATTTATCTCTGCTATATTTACTCCCTACTAACTGCTTTAGCTGTACTCGAAAATAATTGCTACCGCCCGTGTTTTAACAAAAGATTAAGATACATTATTGGTCGGTCACCGGTCTCAGGCGACTCCTCTTATCGGTTCGGACATATATCCACCTATAGAGAGCCATCAAGGCAATATAATCGCTGGACCCCCGAGATTCTCTTAGAGATAAATTTTAAGAAATAAATATTCTCACCCTACCGTCACTGTACATTTATGAGAATTTGCTATACATGAAAAAAAATATTCATCTATTTAATTTAAACTCGGACATTCATTCAATTTCAACACGAAATAAACACAAAATTGTAGCTCCTAGATTCAGGTTAGCAAAAGTAAATAAATCATTCATGGGGAATTGTGTTTGTTTCTACAATAAAATCCCACATTCAATAAAAGCGTTAAATTATGATAAATTTAAGACACACATTAAAACTTTACTGATGAAGAAAGCTTATTATACAATTTCGGATTACATAAATGATAAAGACAAATGGAATTAAAACTCTGCACAAGTAGCTCCTGGCAATGACATGGTATGCAAACATGATATGTAAATCATTTGGTATTGTTTTTACGTTTTTAATTATTATTTTTTACACATGCATGCTGATACAATTTTCACTATTGTGAATAATTTATGATGTTTTTTTTTGTAATTATTATAATTTTACTGTGTTATGAAATGTACATGATGCCAGCTGAGTTTCTTGCCGGTTCTTCTCAGAAGGCTAGTTTCCGAACCGGTGGTAAATTCCTCGACATTCATAAGTGCCTTACCAGGGCCTAAACTGAATAAATCATTTTCATTTTCATTTTCATTATAATAAATATTCATCAATGCTACGTCGCCACCCGGACTGCGGCGGCGCACGGACTTGTACGTTTTTTATATGCATTCCATTCTCCGTTCCTCCAGTTCTTTATTGTATTTATATTTATGAATGGCTCCCCACGTAAATAGATTAGTTGATAAGAACTTCAACTTGTACTATCAGAATGTCCGTGGGCTGCGAACTAAATGCTTAGACTTATTCAATGCAATTTTATGTAATGAATTTGATATTATTTTGTTTAGGGAGACGTGGTTACAGGATGATATTTTTAACTCAGAACTTTGTGACGGCAGATATGACACCTTTCGCTGTGACCGCGATTTACGTCTTACAGGTAAAACAACCGGCGGGGGCGTTATGATATGTACTCGTCGGGAGCTAAGCGCAGCTCAATTAAATGAATGGACATACTCTTGTACTGAATCCTTATGTATAACTATTCCAGCACGCTCGCTCTCGTCCCCCGTTGACCTCCATATTATTTTGGTATACATCCCGCCGGACTCAAAGGATAAGGCTGATCATCTCGATGGTCTCAAGTATAGTTTAACTCAATTTACAGGTTCTCGCTCAGCGGATAATTTTATATTGATGGGCGATTTTAATTTACCTTTCATAAAATGAAATGAACAAACCTACAATATTCCGCATCATAATACTGGAATTTTAGTAAACTCAGCCGTCTCCCTAATAGACGAACTTAGCTTCGCGGGCCTAATTCAAAATAACCGTATAATTAATAGTGTAGGGAATACTTTAGACCTCTGCTTTAGTAATTTACCGCTGCTAGTACATGCTTGCACGAACCCCCTCATCAAAGAAGACGTGTATCATCCCTCTTTTATTACAACACCACTTGACCTTAAAATTCAGCCCTTAAAGGAATGTAACCATCCTCGCTTCAAATTTTATAAAGGTGATTACCCTAACATTAATAAGTATTTAGAACAGATGAATTGGGAGGACTTAACATTAGCATCATCAATAGACGAGGCAGTAGATATTTTTTATGCTAAACTTTACGAATGTTTTTTATTATTTATACCTATTCGTCATTCTTCTCCTAACAAAAAATACCCTGTATATTTTAGTCCAGCCCTAATTAAAATCATAAGGGGAAAAGGACTTCATAATAGATGGAAGATCCATGGCAACCCCCTTGATTATAATGAATTTTCACTCTTAAGGGCCCGACAAAAGCGGGTACAAGCTCTCTGCTTCGAAAACTTTATTGTCAATACAGACAAATTAATCAAGCATAATCTTAAATACTTTTGAAAATACGTTAAATCCAAAAGAGGTGGTTCTAACTTTCCGAATACACTTTCCTTTCAAAACATCCAGTACTCTGGTGGTCAAAATATTTGCTCAGCATTTAATAAATTCTTTGAAAGTGTATTCGTTCAACCAACCTCTGTGGGAGGACACACCATGTCTAGTATTCCCAATTATACTGCCAATGAATCTCTATGTTCAATTGATATTTCTGAACAGACAATTAAAACACTGCTCTCCTCACTGGATAGAAATAAAGGCCCTGGCCCTGATGGGATCCCCCCCACCTTTTTTGCCTCTTGCGCTTCTTCTCTCACTAGAATCGTCAAAACGTATAATAAAACCTTCGCCGATATCGATATTTTTATTGGTTCCAAAGCACAATTCAAGAATAAGATCAAGTCAAAACTGAAGAACAACTAAACTTTATCTATCTCCCTGTATCACTCGTTAGTTTAACTAGGCTACTTTTCCAATCTCATTTATAATATCACCTTATATTAGTTAATGTTATTCAACCTATAATTTGTAAATCCTCCAAAACCTCTTGACTAATATTTATATTTATAATTATATATTTCTCGGGTGGGTCTGAAAATAGGTTAATATGAATATAAGACAAAATTTAAATAGGACATAAACTCTTATTCATATTCCTAATTGATAAGTACTGTTCTCTCCATAAAAATATATATGTATTGCAGAGCAACATTTGCCGGGCACTGCTAGTATTATATACAAGTTATTTACAATATCAGTGTTGTATTCTACTTACATGTTTAACTTCATTAATATTATTACTAGGCATATTCTTAACGTTTGTGACTTTTTGTATAATAAGATGCTTATTTACTTTCGCTATCAAATAATTTAGTTGCTATGTTCTATTCTATATCAAACAATTTGGTTTATCAAAAAGTGTACTAGATAATTATTGTATATATTAAGAGCTTTTATTGTTTTTCCCTGGTAATGTCGCTTCCTGTTATTTGTTTATATCATATATGCGCAACCTCCGTTTCTTTCGTTAAATTTATTATTAGTGGATAACTTTTATTGGCTATGTACTCCTTAGTTTAATTTTATATTTTAGTAATTAGTTATGCTGTTGTTATCCCAAATAAATAAATAAATAGATAAAGATTTGCAGTCTTGTATCGAAGTCCAGATTATACTTAATTACCTTAATTAATATATTACTGATCTATCTACTGTATTTTGAGCTGGTTTCGTATCTTGGTTTTAAATAACTCATCAGTATGAATATCATCAGCGGAATGCGTTGATTTAGCACAGGTATATTATACAACATTAATAGAAATGATAGCGCAGACTTTTTAAAGAGGTAAGGCATAAACGGGTTTCAAATTCGTAATTCGGAGCTGCGCGACTGGAGTTTGTATCTCCACCTGACAGAAGATCGCAGTCTAATAATGCTACCTTAGAGTAGTATAGTTCCTTTGGTGAATAAGGTCGCCAATGCTCTATACGCTGTGCTGGAGTATAGAGTAGCTAGCTAGGGTCTCTTCAATCTTCTAATATGTTGACACAGAATCCATTCTTTGAAAATCTTGATCAATTCAATGGTCATGTTCATAGGCTGCAGTGGCTGCTTACCATCACGCCCTGCACTGTTTGCCACTGTTTTTGTATTAAAAAGGGTATGAAGGGAAATAGAAAATAAGCTGTGCATGCAAATGGAATACCTAAAGGAACGTCTTTCCATGTGCTGCAGCACGATGAATGTTTCCATTGGGAACAACTTAAAAGTATTAAGCGAAGTGTTTTAAGAGAGGTATTCCGTTGTAATGTCGAACCGCTTAGGGCTGAATCAAGAAGATGAGCCGAGTTCCACTCCTCAAAACCGAAGACCCTAAAGTTGAGAAACACCTCTTCTTCTTTTAACAAGTCAGATGAACCTAATCTATACAGATAAATAAAATTAAAGTGTCTGTTTGTAATTCCATAATAACAGGTTTCACTAAATGCATATGAAGGTATACACGCTACTGACACTAAAAAAAAAGATTTAAAATTTTTCTGAGTCTGTCTGTTTGTTCCGGGTAACCTCTGAAACGGCTGGACCGATTTTAACGGGACTTTCACTGGCAGGTAGCTGATATATCAAGGAGTAACTTAGGCTACTTTAGAATTGAATTGAACCCTGTTAGGTTCCATTAATAATACACGATTGCTCGCGATAAACATGAAGACGAAATTGTGCTAACATGCGCTTGCTAGATACATTTATCTTTCTTAACTCATTTTCAACTCGTGTATCCATACTCAGTTCCATTATCATTACCGGGCACATTATTCTCATTGACATCGAATCATCGAATCAACGGCATTAAAGCGTTATGTTTTATTTTTGATTATTTTAATACGTTGGAGATTTCTAGCTATATTTACTCACATACGTATTAAGACAGACAGTTACAATCAAAAAGTATTACATAAAATATTTTTGAGAATCTGAAAAACAATTAAGAGATAAAACGGATAATACCGTGTGATAATGACATTACTTGATAAGAATATTCATATAAGGGGGCATATTACCGTTCCCTGCAGTAGATTTGCAAAGTCATGAAGCTCTTAATCGTCCTCGCTGGCTTGGTAGCCTGTAAGTATCTTAATTGATTTATAATACTTTTACTATGTAGTTACCTCATTACCAATATGAGGTAACTACCCTTAAGTCTTAAGAATCCAGAATGTTGTTAACCACTGGAGGTGGGGTTGATTGAGATAGATTGTGGCGTCGTGGGCTTGATCTCCGCTGAGTGCTGATATTTAAATTATGATCATAATATTATGATATGAGGTTCACAACAGGAGAAGAGATTCTTAGTAATGACGAAAACGTCTATAAACTCTCTTTCAATGTTTTTTTTTATTTATAACGAGCATTTACACACGACTTCGTCCACTCATAGTATTTAAATACCCTATGTTCTTCCTGGGTTAAACCTGTCACTAATAAGATTTTAGCAGAATTGGTTCAACGCTACAACCCGGAAAATGTAACAAACAGACAGACATAGCTACTTTCACATTTTATAATTTTAATATTGATGATTCTTCGTTTCCCTCCACAGCTGCGCTGGACGCTAACCCTTCTCTATCTGTATATTGGGTAATTAATTAATATTGGCCGTATAATAAGTAGTGTTGTTCTGACAGTGTGCTACGGCAGTGCCATCCCCATGGTCCCTGGGGACAACAGCCACTACGAGGAGGGCAAGAGCCGCTACGTGTGGATGCCCGATGGCAGCGGCACGCCGCAGCTGGTGGACCTCGAGGAACCCGTTGACACCGAGCTTCTCCGCACCAGAAATGGTGCCAACAACCAATACTGGCTCTTCACCAGGTATGTTCATAGCCACATTCATAAGAATAATCCTAAGATTTTTGAGAACAGGAAAGCAGATAATCTATAAAAATTCGTAAGCCTATAAGTAAATTCAAACTCTGATTATACTGAGGGACTCAGAACAAAAACTCAGGGGAACAACCAAACCCAAAAATGTGAAACAGTTAAGTAGATTTTTTATTTATACAGATAGCTAAATTAATTCTGCCAATGAATGGCGAAATAAATTACCTTATAAAATGTATTTACTTATTTCTTCTGAAATAAATATCAGTATTCCTGATCCTTTATGTGCCAAATGGAGTCGCAAAAATATCAGGCGTCAAAATAAAAAGTTTTCTTTTCACAGGCAAAACCCCCAGAATGCTCAAGTACTAGTTCACAACAACATCAACACCGTATGGAATTCAAACTACCACGCCAATCGTCCTCTTTTCGCAATCGTCCACGGCTGGAACAACAACGGAAACACTGAGATGAATCCCCTAATCACCGCTTCTATCCTTGCTGTACAAGACGCCAACGTCATCGTTGTCGACTGGCGTGCTCTTGCCAACTCCGGCTACAACACTGCCGCAGCTGGAGTTCCCGGTGTCGGCCAGTTCCTTGGAAACTTCCTCGTTTGGCTCATCGGCTCTGCTGGTGGCAACTGGAACAACGTTCACTTGGTCGGCTTCAGTTTGGGAGCTCACGTCGTCGGAAGCGCCGGTCGTCAGGCTGGTGGCAGATGTGCACGAGTAACTGGTGCGTTAGCGTTTTACTTAAAATTAAACATTGTTTGCGAGAACTTAACCCGCCAAAAAATTACACATAAAGTGAGTACACGAGTAGCTCATTTGGCATGACAACTGCATTGTTTTCAGGAGATCGATAGTTTGAATCTCGCCTTATATTCTTATTTCATTGAACCATTTTAAGAATTTAGATTCGAAGGCTTGTTGTTCATGAATACAATATTTTTGTATGCTCCACCTGAGTCATATTTCTGTCTTAGGTCTTGATCCTGCTGGTCCTCTATGGAACGGTAACGGCAACGCTCTGGACCGCAATGCTGGACAATACGTCGAGGCTATCCACACTGATGGCCGTCTCCTCGGTATTTTCAACCCCATCGCTGACGCTGACTTCTACCCCAACGGTGGCATGAACCCTCAGCCTGGTTGCTGGATCAGCACCTGCTCTCACGGCCGCGCTACTGAATTGTTCGCCTCCAGTGTCCGTACCAACCATTTCGTTGGCAGACAATGCGCTAACATCTGGGAAGCCGAGCTCTCTACTTGCGGTGGAGGTGCTTTCAATATGGGCAATGCCATCGTTGGAAAGCGCGGGTAAGCATCTTTCTCTTGAAGTTTTGTTGTCGCTGTATTTTATCAATCCATATTATTAGATATTTTTTCTAAAAATTTAAGCCTCTTAAACTTTTTTGAGATTTAAAAGTCATCTGATAACAATCATGTCAGTAAATTTAGAGTTTTGATAGACCAACGAATTAACACATTTACATTTTTATTTTCAGATCTGGTATCTTCGGACTGAGGACTGGCAACTCCTGGCCTTTCTAATCGATTCTTATGTAATAAACTCAGCGAAATATAATAAATTTTTTGATCTACGAAAGTTATTTTTATAATTTATATTGTCTTTTTCAACATGACCACATACCTCGAGATTCACCAGCGGAGTAGGGAAACAGATATGATCGCTAGCTAATATACCTGCCGGATGCCGTTATACTCATAGATAGGCTCTAAATATTAATCTTCTTTATTCAGACTTCAAACATTTATTTGAACCTGAATAAATCAGTATTAGGAAACAAAGCCAAAGCTTCTTTTTGTCGTCTTTTTGAGATATTTTTATTAGGCACTGAATTCCATGCGGGTCAAGTAGTATCCACAAGTCACACGAATAACTGCAGCTCTATAGTTACAAAATATAATAGCGTCTGCTTATACATACAAATAAGACATGATACATAACACATGAAAATATACCTTTTATTAAAAAGTTTGTAAAAGAAAAGGAACAAACAGGCATATTCAAATTAGTTAGCAAAACAGTATAATGCAAAAAAAATGAGCCGATTATTTTTGCACGGGTGCACGGATAATCAGGAATCACTGTATTGAGGATAGTCCTTACAAACAACAACTGCACTATTATGCACTTCTGTCACAAATAACCTTTGCTCCTTGCAGTTTTTTTTATCATTTCATTTCATCAAATGTTATCATTGTGTTGTAGCTAACATTGTTATAGACAATTACTATAACAATGTTAGCTACAACACAATGATTTTGAATTGGTTTTAAGTATGAAATACATACATATGCTCACGCCTGTATTCCCCGAAGGGGGTAGGCAGAGGTGTAGGTACTTGTAGTAGCTACACCCACATTGCACCAGTTATGTTCAAGTCTCATGTAAGCGGCGATTAACCGAGCACTAATCCAGACTCCAGGCTGCTACTGGGATCTAACAGATAGAAAAATCAAATGTAAATAATTACTTAAACATTTTATATTTATTGCATATCATTAAATGAATTATTCAGCGATAAAACTTTTATGATTTAGGTTAAAACATATCCGATTTCCACATAAGCACATTAGCGTGTGAACATCAATTTTATTGCAATATTAAACTGATTAATAATTCAGCTACTTTGGGAATTGCTTATTTACGTTAGTCTAAAGCGATCTTTGCTATTCAATTATCGCAAGGCGTAGTAAAAACCTACATATTCTATTCCTAAAATTGAATCGAGATTGAGACTAGTTTTGTTTATGAATATAGAATAAGGGGAGTGGAAGACCTCAGAAAATATGGGTAGATTTTGAAAGATGGTAGTTAGAATGGAGTGGATACAGTTACGGCTGATAGAAAGAAATGGAAGAGAAAAACACATTGTGCAGACTCCAATTGAAATGGGATAAGGGTAGTCGAGGATGACGTCATCGCCTTGGTTTAATCACGTTACAATGACCAGAGACACGTATGCCTTTACATTTATAAACAAAAACATAACCATAAGAAACTATAGCTTACATTTATGAAACAAAGCTATACATCAAATAGCCGTGCCCGGAAAACGTTGCTTTGCCAATTTTTTTTAGGGTGGAACACCTTAATAAATTAGAGGTATGAAAAATAGACGTTGGCCGATTGTTAGACCAACCCGAGACATATGCACACAAATTCTCATACGTATCGATCCAGCCGTTTTATAAGAGTTTGGTAACTAACACCGCTAGAATTTAATATATTAGATATTACATAAAGCTTAATATTATTTATTGAAGTATCTATTTATATTGCAAAGTAATAGCTTAAGACTAAATGCAATAAAAGTATAGGTATTATATATACCTATAAGGTATTAAAAAAAATACGGGCTTTCACTGGCATATAGTTATTTTATACGGAATATATTTAACGCAGCCTGCATTTATTTAAAAAAATTATACATACAAATGTTATAACAGATAAGAAGGTATTAGCGTACGTACTATATTACTCTTGGTTTTATCTGATTTGTGGAGTGATTTACTATCACGATGGCGTGACAATGACCACAGAGTGATTAGAACACGCGTAAGACACGCATTTGTAGAACAAAACGAGGACGACATAATCTTCTGACTCTTTACCTTTGATTGAACACCTAATTTGCCGAAAATCGCTCTACTCGATAATGTTATATATACAATATTGTAAAACACTGATAGTACAACCCAGACCAACAAATTTCAAGGTCAGCATCGCGCAATGTCCATAGGCTACTAGGTACTTAGTACGCTCTTAGGTACTACCAAGTAGGCCCTATGCTTTTTTGCCACCTCAGTGGTATACAAAAAGGTACCTTCATACAACTACACACTTCATTTTCCTGGCCTTATCCCATACCTACGTGGCTGATCATCTGATTTGTATACGAAGCGAATGCCATCCGAAATTTGTAACCTTTCCTACGAGGAAAATTTTGTTTTCTAGACTTTGCCTTGTCAGTTCCGGATAGTTATAATACCTATGTATTAACGCGTCGGCACATTTAAATCAACAAACTGCATATAGATATGATTCCTAGAGTTTTAACATGTTTAGTAATTATTACTACAGATTAATCCGAAGCGAAGATTTAACTGGTGATAGATTTTATCGGTAAATCGGGTAAATACCAAACCTCAGCAATGTATGAGATGATTATAGAATTAAAATTAACTAATTGCCGGAGCCTAGGAGTTTTTAAATCGTAGATAATGACATGTTCACTAAAACACACCCATGCTGTACACATATTTCACCTCGCAAATAATATCAGTTTATTTCCTATTTATCAATACTAGAATGCATAATTATGAGTGTATCTTTAGGTAGCAAATAATATGATGGATGATCGTGTTATCAATTATACAGGTTGAAAATAAAATCTTTAATATATTTTTTGAGTTCAAACATAATTTACTATTGCAACCACAATTGTATTGAATTTTTTTTCTAGTATTATATTTTGATGCACTAGTATCCCTTCGTTAGTAAACCTTCCAAAAGAAGATTGGCTACATAAGTCGACGTATTAACCGTGATCCCACTGCTATTGACCCACTGTGGGTCGCGGCAGTAGTAGTATTGAGACCACGGTTAATACTTTCAGCACATGCGAGTGCACGATAGCCAATTTGATCAGAGTTGAAGCGGTCGCCATGGCCGAGATCATCATTTTCATCATCATCATCACATCGTTAAAAATCAAATTTAGGGTATTTGAAGCGCAACTGTCGATAACTCTAATTTATACATAATACAGTATGTATAAATTAGGCACTAATTAATTAACAGCATTCCTCGTAAGCAGTGTCAATTCAAGACTATGTTTTCATCCTGTATATATATCGAGAAACTCGTAATAACTTTTTGTATGATACGATTCAGATTTTTAACATTTATAACAAATTGATAATAATTTTGGCTTAAGCTGATAAATCACATTCTTATAAATATTGCTGAATTTCAAACACCCGTGTCTTATAACCGATCACCAACATACAAAATGAAACTCCTCGTAATGCTTGTTCCATTAGTAGCATGTAAGATAATTGATTAGTACTTATCAAATAACTGAGAAGTGAAATTATTAAGTCTTGCAGAAATAGTGTAAAAGAAAGAAAACACCTTGCAAAGTTCACGTCAGATGTCTTCTCCCCAATCAAAATAGATATTAAAGTCTAGGAATCAGTACATATTTGTGTTTTTTAATTCCAGTGTACTCTGGCAATGCTGTCCCCATCATCCCAGGGGAAAACAGCCACTACGTGGAGGGACAGAGCAGGTATTTCTGGATGCCCGATGGTAACGGTGTCCCTCAACTCGTTGACTTAGAAGAGCCTATTGACTATGACCTGCTCAACTCCAGGAATGGCGCTAACAACCAATACTGGCTGTTCACCAGGTAAATGTCATTAAGTGCTACTTATTCAAATAATTTAAGTGTTCATATTATGCTAACAGTACCTTGATTATGCAGAAATAGCGAATGCTGACGAAATTCTTATGCTACCTCAACAAATTTAATCGCAATTTTTGTTAATTTTTAGGCAAAATCCCAACAACGCTCAAATTATCACCAACGGCAATGCTAACACTATCTGGAGTTCAAACTACTTAGGAAGCCGACCTCTGAAGGTTGTTGTCCACGGATGGAACAGTGACGGCAACTCTGCCATCAACCCACTCATCACCTCCGCCTTCTTGGCAGTTCAAGATGCTAATGTCATCGTTGTTGACTGGCGCTCCCTCGCTAACTCTAACTATATCACCGCAGCTAATGGGGTTGTAAGTGTTGGCCAATTCCTCGGCAACTTTATCGTGTGGCTCATCAACACTGCTGGTGGCAACTGGAACAACGTTCACTTTGTCGGCTTCAGTTTGGGAGCTCACGTAGTTGGAAACGCCGGTCGCCAGGCTAGTGGCAGACCCGCTCGCGTCACTGGTGCGTTCGAATTTCAGTGCAAACTATTTAAAATGCTTTCTATTTCTATTCTCTTGTTTAATTTAAACTTTAAATTTTAGGATTGGACCCCGCTGGTCCTCTATGGGGTGGTAACAGCAACGCATTGAACCGCAACTCTGGACAATACGTCGAGGCTATCCACACCGATGGTGGTCTCCTTGGTATCTTCGACAGTATCGCTGACGCTGATTTCTATCCCAACGGTGGCAGGAACCCTCAGCCCGGCTGCTGGATCAGCACCTGCTCCCATAGCCGTGCCTACGAACTATTCGCTTCCAGTGTCCGTACCAACCATTTCGTCGGAAGACAGTGCGCAAACACCAACCAGGCTGAAAGTAACCAGTGCACAGGAGGTAGCTTCAACATGGGCAACGCTATCGTTACCAAGCGAGGGTATGGTTTTAACAAATATTATGTACTCACTACCTGTGCCCAGCAAATATTGCTTTATAATAAATTTTAACATAAAGTTTGGCCTGGCCGTTTCGGAAGATTTTTGTTACAAACACCGTGACACGAGATTTTTTTATATAAAGGAGATTTTTACTTGCCTGATCTGAACATACGAAAAAAAATCGGGTATTAAATTTATAACTATATATATTTCTTAATTTCACAGAAGCGGCATCTACAGAGTCAACACTGGAAACTCCTGGCCTTTCTAAATGACTGCGGATTGAAGACACTATAATTTCGTTCTTTGTTAAAACTATTATAATACTGTTATGAAACTCATGTAAATAAAGTGTTAATGAATGTTCTTTAAGAAATATCTTTACTAGCGACCCGCCCTCGCTTCCTCGAACTATGGTTTTTGAACGCTCATTACAGAGTGTTGATTTTTCTCTGCATATTCATATAAATGTAATATGGATTTTATTCGCAATAAAACTACTAACGCCCTTTTTTGCGATCATTTCAGATTGCTGATACGTGATCGATTATAATCAAATATAATCAGGTGACTTGTATCGATATTAATTGATTATCTTGTTCGATTATAACCAGTAGTAGCGCCTACCTACTTGTTTTATCGGGTTTACGACATATTATGTAATTACCCAATATTTGGAGGTGCTCATGGTATAGGTGACGTCACGAGTAGAGGAAATAGTAAAGGTACTATAATAAAGTATAAATAAAGGTTTAATAGGGTAACTGCACATGTATTTAATTCACCATACAGACAGACAATACCACTCAGATTCAGCTCCGTAGATCAACCCCCAGCAACGCCCTAAGCCGAGGTCCAAGCCCCACACCGGGACGCCCTTAGCTGTGTTGCTTAGTTTTACGCCCTTTTGATCGATTATGCAACGGAGGTAACTACCCCCTACCAACTGCGTGAGATCATATCAAAAATAAAAAAAAAACAGACAGACACGCCCAATCCGAAGTCGGAGCCCAGCACTGGGGCCTTAGCTGTAATACGAGTACTTGGTAGTTAAGTTTATGCTCAGCTGGAGGACATCGCCCTTTTGTCGAGTTAAACAGTGGAGGTAACTCTCCCTTAACAAATACGAGAAATGCCTAAAGAAAATCGGACTGACAGAGACAGACTCAGTGACTCACTGTTGAAACACCTGTATACGCTTGCTATTGCGCGTATCATTAAACCAGCGAACATACACCTAGAATATATATATGTCAGTGCCAGCGGATATGTGACTGCCAAAGTGTTATATATAAAAGTAACTGTTGAAAATGAAAATGATTTATTCAGTTTATGCACTGGTAAGTCACTTATGATCTTACAAGAATTGGCCACCGGTTCGAAAACTAGCCTGATGTTAAAAAAAAGTTAAAAAATACACAACTTGCTCCTTTAAGTATCTTATCTTTTCATTGACGTGATATTAAAAAAATATCAGTTAACAACTGACGAAATATGTCATTAAATGCAACAAGCAATATACAAAAACATCAAGGTTAATATTATCAATTAGGTTCAATTCAATGATTAATCATAAATTGAATTTATCTTGATAGCAGTCACCTACTAGTGTTTTATTGTCATCATAGTCACCATGAAACTTCTCATAATGTTGGCCGCGTTTATAGCACGTTAGTTAATTTCAATCGTGGCACTTTTTTTGCTGTTTTTTCTCACAATAACTCATTAAAATCTCATCTCAGTGTCTTCGAGCAGTGCACTACCTGTGGTCCCTGGAGATAACAGTCACTACGTGGAGGGTGAAAGCCGCTTTATTTGGATGCCTGATGGGCACGGTGTGCCTCATCTAGTAGACCTGGAAGAACCCGCTGATGAAACCCTGCTTAATAATACCAGAAACGGAGCTAACAACCAATACTGGCTTTATACCAGGTAAAATTCACGGTATTTTTCATTTATGTGACGCCGTAAATAAACACATACAGTATAAAGCTGGGGTCTTATTGCCATCATAGTTCCACTGTGTACATGATGCCTGGCTGAGTTTCTTGCCGGTTCTTCTCAGAAGGCTAGTTTCCGAACCAGGGCCTAAACTGAATAAATATTTTTTTTTTTTCAACCCCCCCATTTATAACATGATTTTGTAATAGCTCTTTTATAATTACCCTTGATAGCATATTTTTTTCAGGAAAAATCCCATCTTCGCCCACGTGATTGTTAACGGTGACGCCACCACAATCTGGAGTTCTAACTACAACAGGCGTCGGCCGTTAAAAGTCGTCGTTCACGGTTGGAACAGCAATGGAAACTCTGAGATCAACCCTATGATCACTGCTGCTTTCCTGGCAATTCAAGACGCTAATGTCATTGTTGTCGACTGGCGCTCTCTCGCCAACTCAAACTATATTTCGGCCACTCGTGGTTGTCCTAGTGTCGGCGAGTCCCTCGGGAACTTCTTAGACTGGCTCATCAAAACTGCTGGTGGGAACTGGAACAAAGTACACTTGGTCGGCTTCAGTTTGGGTGCTCATGTCGTTGGTAATGCCGGTCGACAAGTTGGCGGTCATCCTATTCGGGTTACAGGTGATCATAATTGTTTAGTTAATGACTGATTCGCATTATAAAATAAATATGCTCACGGCATCCCAGACGGGTCCGCGAAGAGCACTTACTCTTGATCGTAGTTTCAAGATGATTAAGTGACAACGTGATAGATGATAATGCGCGTTTGAATTTCTTCTCAGAGCTAAATAAATATACCGATTTCCTGACAAAGTTTTCCTTCACCGAAAAGCTCGTGGTGTTAAATTGCTAAAGAAAAGTAAACTGGCACAGAAAGCTGAGGTCGGCACTTGCGTCTCAGGCGATTACTCAACCACCCGGCCATCTTGCCAATATAAGTCTGAGCATGTAATGCTCACGCCTGTATTCTTCGAAGGGGTAAACAGAGGTGAACTAATAATACATTCACATTCCGCCTGTTATTTAAAGGCCCATGTAATAGGGGACAAGCTTATATTATAATTGTTTATTGAGGCATTTACAATTACAGGATTGGACCCTGCTGGCCCGCTATGGGGCAGTAATGATAATGCGTTGAGCAAGGATAGCGGACGGTACGTCGAAGCTATCCACACTGATGGTGGATTCCTTGGAATCTTCAATCAAATCGCTCACAGTGACTTCTACCCCAACGGTGGTAGGAACCGCCAGCCGGGGTGCTGGTTTAGCACGTGCTCCCATAGCCGTGCCTATCAACTATTCGCCTCCAGTATCCACACCGACCACTTCATAGCAAAGCAATGTGCGAACATTAATGAAGCTCGCAACAACCAGTGTGCTGGTGATGACTTCAATATGGGCAATGCCAATCTAGCAAAGCGAGGGTACGTTACATCTACTTTAGAACATTATGCTTTACAAAAACTCGTTTCAAATTGACTTTTTAAAACTGATTGAGAGAATAAACAACCCTTTCATACCCAAAATATTACGACTGAAGACATTCTTACAAAAGTGAATGCTGCTTCTCCTCCCAGTTCTCCGCAACAACCCATTTCTTTTCAGAGCTATAAAATAACTAACGAGGTTAGACCAGTATAATAATAACTTATTTTTTTTCGTCTTTCTCATTTCTATATCTATCGCATAATTTTCTTCCAGACTTGGTATATTTGGCCTCTCAACTGGCAGTTCTTGGCCATACTAATGGTTGAACGTGGTGTAATGGAGTTTTTCAACATTGAGATGAGAACAAAGGAACTTGACTCAGTTTCCACTGGCTAAGCAAGACCTCCGTGGCATTATAACACAGAAGATATAAACCATTAAATCTATACAGATACATAAAATTGAAATGTCTGTTTGTAATTCCACATTAACAGCTTTTCACCACTTACAGGGATCTCTGAAAAGGCGGGATCCATTTCACCGGCTATTTCACAGGCAGTAGCTGATTTTACAAGGAGTAACTTGTCCTACTTTTGTAGAACTAGGGTTCTGCGACATAAAGCCACATATGAAATTAAGTCTACGCGGGTGAAACCGCTATAATGTTGTATATTTTGTCACTAACAACAGGCATTTTCATTGGGTACCGACCTTCATTAAGAATTGTTTATCAATATATATCTGGTGGACGAATAGATAAGGAATGGATTGGAGTAGAAACATAAGTGTTTGGTTTTTCCAATTATGGAATTAAATCAACAGCTCCGTGTATTTATACTTATCTAATGATAATAAAACTATTTCTTTTACTAGGTCTTTTTCTACGTATCAGAGCTCTGGCTTGCTAATGATTCATTATTTGTTGCTCTTTTTAGAACTCTAATCGATATACGTGTAAATAAAAATGTTGCAAGAGTAGCAATAAATACTTTCCGACGATTCCTTTGTCTACACCAACTTCAAAAAAATATCTTGAATGTTGTTTTGCACTTTATGGTGTAAAAAGTCGATCTTATTATTTGATAAAAAAACATATTTTCTAAGAAGGTCCTTGGTCCGATTCCTGCGGTTGTTGGGTTTTTCCATCTGTAACTACCCAGTAGCAGCCCGGAGTCCAGATTAGTGCCCGGTTAATCGACTCAAACATAACTGGCGAAATATGGGTGTTAGAGTGTACCTCTACCTACCACTCCAAGGAATACACGCGAGACCATATAATACGTAGGTATGTATGTACTATTAATTTGATCTTGATCTTGATCACAAAATGGCATTATCAAGAATATTATAGTACGAGTAATATAATCAAATCATTCATAATCGTATGTGATTATATTGGTATTTAGATAAAGTCCTTATAAATTAATTTGTTCTCATTGTTCCTTTAGTGAGTTTATTGTAGTCATCAGCCATGAAACTTCTGGTAGTATTGGCCACTTTGGTTACGCGTGAGTTGATTTTTTTTCTTTTTTCGTTGACAATAATATATTAGGAACAAGTGCAAAGGAAAAACTTGAACGGTATAGATAAACGGATAACACCCAATTTTCGTGAAATTTCTTTACTACACTACACTACTTACTTACATTTTGGAGAGTGATATGAATTTACTTGCAGGCATAAACCATTTGTGTTGCCTACTAAATATTTATAATTGTACACTACGCAATGCACCACCCTACTAACTGCGAAATATTCGTACGAATATAATCCATTGCATACATCTAGTCCCCCGTTGGTCCAATCACAAGTGCAACTACGGAACTCGAGGTTCTGGGTTCGAATCCTGGGTCGGTCTAAGCTAATATAGTATTAGTGCCTGGTTAGTGGCAATAGGCTCGTCCATCTTCACTTGGGGCTTAAATATAAGTGGCGAAATTTGGGTGTGCAATAAGTACCTATACCACTGCTTACCACTTTTGGAAATACGCGAGCATTTGATTATGTGTTATTTCATTTGATTATTTCAAAACCCATTGGTTTTATAATATACATTTTTATTATCAACATTATCACTTAAACTTGATCAGTCAATCCTTCAGATCCTTCAGATTCAAAATTCGATTGTTTTTGCATAGTGCAAAAAAAAACAAATAAAAATAAAATAATATGAATAGTAGCAATTTGAGGACACTCCATAGCCTGTTATAGCATCTTGTGTGTGTGTGTTTGTCTGACTATCAGTTTCATTGTAGTTTGCGCTGGAAATGCTATCCCCGTGATCCCAGGGGATAACAGCCACTATGTAGAGGGTAAAAGCCGGTACATCTGGATGTCTAACAGCGAAGGCGTGCCTACACTTGTGGACTTACAGGAGCCTGTCGACCCAGCATTCATGCATGCCAGAAATGGTGCCAACAATCAATACTGGCTTTATACCAGGTAATCTAAAGGATTCTGAAAGAGAAAAACACTTTAAACCTTAGTACCTATAGTATGAATCACTACGAGCTCTAAGATCAAAAGAATGTGAGATCTCTTGAGAAACTCTCTGGTGAATCTCGCGAAAAAAGAAATGGTATGTTTAATGCTTTAGACGGCACTAGACTCTTATAGTTAAAGCAGCAGGTGCTGGTATACTACGGAGTACAATAATAATACAGTTTATAATATATTGTTTTTGTTATAATAGAATGTCCTCATTACATTCCCTATTATTAACGAATTTATAAAATTTACCTAAAATCTTGTTCCAAACAGGAATAACCCCAGCACCGCTCAGGTCATCGTTTACAATGACGCCGACACTATCTGGGCCTCCAATTACGTTGCGAGTCGACCCTTGAACGTGATCGTCCACGGATGGAATAACAATGGAGATAGTGACATGAACCCCCTCATCACCTCTGCTTTCCTCGCCGTCATGGACGCTAACGTCATCGTTGTTGACTGGCGTGACCTTGCCAATTCTAACTACATCTCCGCATCCAACGGTGTCCCCGGTGTAGGCCAATACCTCGGTAACTTCCTCGTATGGCTGATCAATACTGCTGGAGGCGATTGGAACAACGTACACTTGGTTGGATTCAGTCTAGGTGCTCATGTGGTGGGGAATGCTGGCCGTACCACTGGAGGCCTGCCTGCGCGTGTTACAGGTTAGTTCTTTATTTGGACTCAATTTTAATGGGTTTCTACAGCTTTTTTTCTGTCCTTTCATAATTTACTTTCATAAAACCCTGGTCATGACAATTGGAAAATCAATAAAAAAAAGTTGTCGTTATATGCCGTGGTGTCCAAGTGACGCAAGTTCAAATCCCAGCGGTCCGTACCAATAAGATTTCATGATTTTTTTTTCACAAAATCCATTAGCTTTGCGTCGTAGGAAAGCTTCATGAGGAAACCTGCATATGTCTCAGATGAAATTATGTGTGTCGTTACACCTCTGTTTAGTGCTTTACCCTTCTGGGATAGTCTGAATATATGGATTTAATATTTTTACTCTACAAGAACAAATTTGCAAAATCAGTGCAATTACATTTAGAGATTCAGTTATATTCACCCGCGTAGATTTAATATGATTGATGAATTTAATATGATGAACCCTAAATAATAGCCCAAGTTACTCTATTTTACTTCTTCAGAAATACCCTTGATAACATAATGCTTAATTTGGATAAGGATTCATATTACAATACACATTTAACGTAGTTTCTTTCTTCAAACGATTTAATGTATTTTTTTAAAGTTCTTAAGTTTAAATTAAACGTTCAAACAAACAAACTCTGCAGCTTTATAATATTAGTATAGATTGAAGTCGCAATACCAATACAATTTTAATTAGAGCGAAAACTATCGTAAAAAATGTAAGCTCTGTCGTACAATAATTTAAAAAATATATGGCTTACTTTCAGGTTTGGACCCCGCTGGCCCTCTATGGGGTGGTAACAGCAATGCATTGAATACTGATGACGGGCAGTACGTCGAGGCTATCCACACCGATGGTGGTCTCCTTGGTATTTTCGACAGCATTGGCGACACCAATTTCTACCCCAACGGTGGCAGGAACCCTCAGCCCGGCTGCTGGATCAGCACTTGCTCTCACGGCCGGTCTACTGAATTGTTCGCCTCCAGTGTCCGTACCGACCACTTCGTCGGAAGAGAGTGCGTTAACACTTGGGAAGCTGAACTCTCAACTTGCAGTGGTGCCACTCTAAACATGGGCAACAGCATTCTCACGAAGAGAGCGTACGTAACTATATGACAACTCTTCGCTTACAACGATATATTTGAAAACAACATGATATAATGTGTTTTCTTTTGTTGCAGAACCGGTATCTATGGACTTCTGACTGGAAATAGCTGGCCTTATTAATAAAGAAAAAAAAAAATAATTTTATTTTAGTTTTATTCTCTACTAGCTTCGTTCCGCGGTTTCGTCCGTGTCATTATGAAAAGTACAACATTGTGTTAAAATATTTAATGATAGGTGTCGACCTATGTGTATACGACACTCATTATATGAATTACGATGTTAGGATAGATGGACATTTAAGGCATAATAATAGACTTTATAACACCGTTAAATCCAAATTAACTGATGACGATTACACGTATTGCAATATGCGGGTTAATGGAATAAACACAATCAAAACATGATTTACACAGAACCAGGTGTCAAACCCCTCACATGATTAGATATACCGAGATTACAAAAAATACAATAAAGTGATAATATGTTACTCAATGCAAACATGTTTTAAAATATAACACCAATCAAAATTTGTATGGAATCCTTGGCCAAAGCATAAAGTAAAACCGCCTACAAAAAAAAAAAAAAAATTATGTGAAATAAATTACTTACATTTTAAGTTGGTGTTTGACACCGGGTTTGATGCAATAATTGGCACCTGAGGCTTGAACTTAGATGCCATGCGGAACGCTATCAAAAACAAACCTACTTGGTCCATTACAAGTTTGTGGGTTGTACCGTGACCGTCCACGCTCAACGAAAGAAGGACATTTACAGCAAAGATTCGGTAACAATTGGGTAAGCGCCTTGATGATTTACAAGGTTGGGTTACTGGCCAGACTTTGGTGTGGGTATTATTATTTTCTGTAGCAACCTGGGGCCCAACCATGAGCTCTTATTGCAATGATAATTCAGTTGTGCGACAGTGACAGATGTATGCACGTCATATACATCTGTCTCATAAATAAGTGAAACTATCATGGCAATAAAAGCTCATGGTAAGCCCCTGGGATTTTTAACTCCATACATTATCATCAACTAGAAGCATGTGATGAAAATAAGCATACCTATTGTATTCTACGTCTATTTTAACGGTGCGAAGGATGTCGTCAATTTGTAGACGAAAATAGAAGTATTACATTCGCGTGGGCAAATGGGGTCTTCAATTGAATGACTACTCCAGTGCCTTAGTAAGGCATTCTTGGTTTGTAAGTGTGAACGTATACTGAAAAAAATTGCGATTTTGAGAAAAGAAGTCTGTCTAGTATCAAACATTTTGTACATTTAAAGTATAAGAAATCCAAAGAATGAAGGATATGAGCTGATATAACGTTGAGTACCGTTTTAACCAAACTAAAAATGTCTGCAGAAAAATTAGATGTGTCAGATGTAAGATATCAGTACCAGCAATTTTCAGTAATAGATTATTTAGTTCTGACATGCATGCTGTTAGTATGTGGTGGTGTTGGGGTAGTCTTCGGGTTCTTCAAGAAACAGAACTCGACTCAAGATTATCTCATGGGCGGAAGAAATATGAAGCTGGTTCCTGTCTGTTTCTCCTTGGTGGCTAGGTAAGATTTTAAAGTGATGCATTTAATTTCCTGGTACCCAATAGCTGATTAAATGAATTCGTCAGCAACTTCATTAGTTTGAGTCGAGCATTCATATGAGTGTGGACGTTCACTCTATTTCAATTATGTACTCAAATTGAGAAATTAAAGTGACAAAGTTAACATACATTTTTATCTCCCTTATCACAAAATATGGTCCAAAAGAAGTCTAGACTTAACTCGGACTAAAAGTATCCCTTCGTCGATCCCTCTTTAAATCTGTATCACAGAAATAGATGGAGCTGCTTAAACCAAGGACTATCTTAATCTATGTTTTGTAATAAGGGGAGATGAGCTTTAGAGTCATAAGACTTCCACCTCGTATCAAACAATAAATTTCTAGAGGGTGAATGTCTAGACGTCATTAATCTGGCATCCCATCCCTCACGACTTCTTCTTCTTCAAGGTATGTTTAATATAATAACTGTTTATAATTATTATGAACTATTTGCACCGTTGACACACGTAATAACTTTTTCCAGCTTTATTTCGGGTATATCACTCCTAGGCACTCCAACAGAACTGTACATATACGGGACGTCATACGTGTTCTCCTACGTTGGTGCTGTTATAATGGGTATTGTTATCACATACACGTTTATCCCTGTATTCCATGAACTGCAGCTGACATCTGCTTATGAGGTAAAAAACATGATAATTGTTGTTAATTTTATTGGAGCATTGTAGAAGTAAATGTATAAGTACATATTATTTTGGTATTACTTATATTTATATTTCATGCAATTTTGAATTTTGTGTTTCAGTATTTAGAACTTCGATTTGATAAACGTGTGCGAGTGTTTGGATCAGTCGTATTTAGCGTATACTTGGTAAGAATTTTAAAATCGTCATCATACATTTTCCTTCTAACATATATTACATTTCGCACTTCTTTGTCTTTTAGATGGCATGGCTACCTATTGTTGTCTACGTGCCAGCATTGGCCTTCAATCAAGGTACAAATTTTCTGTTTATAATTAGTTTAATAACCAAGGGGGCCAACTATGATCGCTTAAGCAGCGCGTATGTGCGTGTATGTGAAATACATATTGCGATGATGGTAGGCCTCCTGTTCGTTTCATCTATATATTCTATACAGATAAATAAAATTGAAGTGTCTATTTGTCAATCCAAAATAACAGTTTTTCACTAAATGCATCTGAAAGTATACACGATACTGACACTAAAAAACCAAGTTATAAAATTTTTCTCTGTCTGTCCGTCTGTCTGTCTGTCTGTCTGTCTGTTTGTTCCGGGTAATCTCCGAAACGGCTGGACCGATTTTAACGGGACTTTCACTGGCAGGTAGCTGATGTTTCAAGGAGTAACTTAGGCTACTTTTATTTCTTAAAAATATTAGGGTTCCGCGACAATAAGGATGAAACTAAATCTACGCGGGTGAAACCGCAGGCCACAGCTAGTATATAATAAAATTCAATACTTCTAATAATTAACCAATTATGTCACATTTACAACATTGTTATTATTAAAGTAATCTTCTCTTATTTCAGTCACTGGCGTCAACATTCACATTATAACTCCAATCGTCTGCTTCGTTTGTATATTTTATACTTCGTTGGTTAGTAAATACTTTACGATTTTATTTATTTATCTAATTGATTATCTCCTGTCCGCTTCTACTCATAAATCTTAGAAAATTCTAATTCTCCAATGAGAACTTTGCCTCTTGCTATTACAGTCTAAGTTCGTTCAATCCAAATTTTTATTTTTCCTAGGGCGGCCTCAAAGCTGTAGTTTGGACTGACGTGATTCAAACTGTGATAATGCTGGGAGCAATGGTTTTAGTTATCATCAAAGGATCAATTAACATCGGAGGATTCCAAGAAGTGATAAAAAGGAGCTGGGACACAGGCAGAATTGAGTTTCCGAAGTAAAAATTACCATATTTTTGTAGTGATCATATTATTTGTAATACCTTTCCTGTTTGAAAAAGAAAATTGAATATTCACTTTTATTCAGTTTCGGGCCTCGTAGGAACTTAGAAACGTCTAACAAGCCTATTGAAAATAACATTTATTATTACCACTATATTAAAATAATGAATATTTAATTATGCTAACATTCTATTATCTAGCTACATATAAATATTCTGCACAATAATACTTTTACTCATCACGATACTAAACGAAAATATACCGAATTTAATTCCATTTCAATTGTATTTTCTCGGCAAAATGCTATGAATTTTAACTAAAGGTTATGAATAGTCTTAAACCAAAAAAAATTAACATGTGATTTTATAGAGCTCATTTGGATTTGACGGAGAGACACTCGATGTGGTCGGTGTCAATTGGGTCTGCTTTCTACTGGATCGGAAACATTGCTGTAAACCAATCCATGATGCAGAGGTTCATGTCTTTACCAAAGTTGGAGTCAGCGAAAAGGTAAGTATTGTTATACCTTCTATTAATAAGGATTAGTTCTTTTAAGATCCACCATTCTCATCATCATAAGTCGTGGTGTTCTTGGGGTTTGAGAAGTCGCGTGCTACGCAAGCGACGCAAGTTCGAATCCCAGCGGGCGGGGGGGATGTGCAAATGAGTTTTTAGAGTGATAGACTCACATCATTCGAAATTATCAATTAATAATCCATTATTTGTATGACGCATGGATATGCCGTATTCATACTGTTTGCCAATCTACTGAAGTATATTCATATTTGACGGAAAGTCGAAAAACTCTTAAAAATTAATATGCTAATAAATAACCCTATACGCTTAGAAGCACATGAAATATGCCCCTAGTATTGCAAATATCCAGTTTCCATGTATTGGCAGACTTTTATTAAATACGTTTTTGATCCACAGGGCAGTATGGGGCTTTTTATTCGGAGTATTACTAACTGTTCTAATCTGCGGATACAGTGGTCTCGTAGTGTTTGCAAGATATTACGATTGTGATCCACTGGACTCTAAGTTGGCCATGGCGAGGGACCAACTGCTGCCTTTGTTGGTGATTGATATATTGGGCGAGTGGAAAGGAATGCCCGGAGTTTTTGTTGCTGGAGTATTCAGTGCCGCTTTGAGGTAATCAGAATTTATTTTTATTTATACTAAGTAATTTTCAATCTCTTTAAATTTGGTTTTACGTTCTGGAATTTTTTTTCTTCTCCGAGCAAAAGTTAGCGATCATCATTTGAATCAAAATGTATGTTAATAAACTGAAATTTTACCAGTGAATGTGTGCACATCTCAATCACTCTAGAAAGTTCCTTAATCGTTTCTTTACATTAACCTTTATGCTCTGATGATTTGTAAACTAAAGTAAACCCTTTTAATGTATAAATATATATTTTTAGTTCATTATCAACGGGCCTGAATTCAATGTCTGCTGTGGTGTTAGAAGATTTCTGGAAACCATTCTTTAAAGAGTTGACGAAGCGACAAACTCAGATACTTATTCGGTCTGTTGTTGTAATACTCGGAGTAATTTGTGTTGGTATGTTTTTTTGAATCTTGGTAAATTTATATGCAGTGCTAAACCTACAAAACACTTTTTTAATAGCTTGAAGATATTTGTCTTTTGGCAGGGTAGACAAAGAAGTTGTAAAAAGTGGTTAGAAAAGGTACATAACGCTCTTTGGAGCCTAACCTTATTTTGATTCGCTTTCACAGACTGTCGGAAGAAAGTCAGTAAGAAAATGCACATTTTCTTGCAAATGAATTTTCTTTTAGAAAATGTACTCTGTATATACGAGTATATACATACATGTTGCATTTACTATTTCCGTTACTTCTCGTAATGAACTGGGTATTTTCGAGAAACAAAGTCTATCAATCAAATGTGATAAGTAACTATAAATTGATAATTTGACTAGTTAAAATATTGGCTATATTGCACCGTTATCTTCAATAACATCGAGACCTTTTAAAGAATTAATTACGAAATAATTACCCCATTTTCAGAATTTGTTGTTTTTTTTCAGCCTTAGTGTTTGTTGTTGAAATGCTGGGCTCAGTTTTACAGCTGACTATGAGCTTATCTTCGGCATCAATGGGACCATTGGCTGGAATTTTCCTAGTTGGACTATTCGCCCCTTTCATTAGTTCAACGGTACGAACGTAATATCATCCTTCTTTTAAAACTTTTTGTCCCTGAGCTGCAAGACTACTTAGCCCTGCCGCGTTATTCTGTAAGGTTTCTCAGCATCACACTTGAAACCAACAGTGGACACTGTTGGTTTCAAAGATACGAAATTGAACTTTATAATGTATGTTTTATGTATCAATGTTCTATGATTGAAACTGACACTCGACGTCGAGTTCGCCGCTGAGATACCTAATATCGTAGCAGGTCTTGAGAGCACTTAACGCCAGGGCTGCAAGTGCGTGCTACGCAAGCGACGCAAATTCACATCTTCTTTGTCTCGACCAATAAGTTTTTCTAAAAACTTAAGATCAGTGAGCTAAGGTAAGCTTACATGTCTGAGACGAAATTCAAAGACGTATCATTCTGTATAGTGTGTAAGACGGCAATGAACTCACCATCTGCCACGTTAGCACTTAAGTATCGAAGCATCATCTACGATGAAGTTGTTACATAATCTTCTTTTGAAGACTCTTCTGCGATGGTACAAATACATTAGTTTAGTTTTATTCAGCATAAGTTTTTATATGTTTATATTTTAAGGGTGCTCTGAGTGGTGGAATTGCCGGTCTTGTGTCAGCTTGGATAGTCGCTGCACATTCTCAACTGGCTCAAGCGAGAGGACAGCTCAAATTTGAGGAGAAACCGAGGTTTATACACAATTGCACATATACGTTTGAAAATATCACCAATGCGCGTAGTGATGATGTACACAGGTAAAGATCCTTTGAGTTCTTCGAATTAGCAGAATTTAGCCATGAGAAGCATTTTCTCTGCGATGTTTTAAAAAATATCTATGGCATAACAGAATAGTAGAAACCTACTCATGTCTTTATAAACATTTGTAGACTGTACAAGCGTGCAATTAAGTACCTCAATGCCTCAAATTGGCTTAACCACTGAGTCGATTTTGCTGAAATTTGAAATTGATATACCCGTAAAGTCTGGGGGGTAATAGTTATTCGGAAAACATTATGGGTAAAAACAGGGTCTTCTTTAATGAGTATTTTTGTTTTCAGCCAAGTGCCGTATTTGTATCAGATTTCCTATCTCTGGTTCACTGCATTAGGCTGCTCCATTACTATCACGGTAGCTTGCCTCGTTAGCGTAAGCTTAAGATTAATTAGTGGAAGAAAAACAAACAAGAGGGATCCTAAGTTGTTTGCTCCTTTTATTAGGAAGTGGTTGGACAAAATGACGTGGTAAGATTTTTTATATTATTATCTATTTTAATTCCCTTTTGTTTACCTGTATTATTCTTTCATAAAATAAGTTAGCCACCGAAAACAAGGTGATTGCAATAAATTAGCAAACGGAGTTTGGGAGTTGGCGGTGTTTACACCCCCGTGCCTCGAAAAGCACGTTAAGCCGTTGGTCCTACGCCTGGGGCCTTACCGTGAGCTTTTATTGCCATGATAGTTTCACTCATTTATGAGACAGATGTATGTGACGTGCATACATCTGTCACTGTCGAACAACTGAATTAACATAGCAATAAGAGCTCATGGTTGGGCCCCTGATCTCTCTCCGTTCGTGTCGGATTGCCGTCCCATCGGACTATGAGAGAGGGAATAAAAAGTGCACCTGTGTTTGCGCACTCACTTGTAGACTATACTATCTCTTGCGCAGATGACTAATCCCCGTTGTGACCGACATTTGGTTTGGAGGTCGTGTGTGACATCACTTTGGCATATTACTTAGTTTATGTTGTAAATTTGCGGATGTAGGGACATCACTTTTGAGTGGACTGTGTCAGTTATGACTTGAAGGAGCAGGAGAATGATTGCTAGGCTTAAATCTTAGTGATTAAGGATAGATAAGCCTGAAAAAAATTAAGATGGTATTCTTTATGTTTCAGGTAAGGCAAGATGAAACTATGAAGAAGTGATCGATGAAGAACACAGGTTTTCATTCATTGCTTTGTGAATTTTACTGAATTGGTGTGGATATTAAAGAGTTAGTGGATTTAAAGGGACAGGTTACATAAAAATAATAATAAATGATGATACTAAATTGAAGCATTTTAATTAATAAATAACACAGCAATAAAATTAATAAGTGAGCTCAGCTGATTTCGTCGCATTCGTTGATCGGTTTCATATTTATTGAGGTAGCGTTTGGCTGGCAGTTTTCCTGGAAAATATGTTTGAAAATGAAAATGAAAATGAGAAATATTTATTCAGTATGGGCCCTGGTAAAGCACTTATAAATGTCGAGAATTTACCAACGGTTCGGAAATTAGCCTTCTGAGATGAACCGGTTTATTTGTGATTCCATCAATACAATACACGATGTGATGTGTCAGTATATATATATAATTTATCTTATATCTTTAGTTTTTGTAACAAATTAAATACCTACTTGAATTATCTTCCACCAAAAATAATTTCATATGCATAAAGTTAAAAGCTGTTATTTTGGAATTACAAACAGACATTTCAATTTTCACCTGTACTGCATACTATGCAGTGCATAGATGTGTAGTTTTCTAAGGTAATATGAAATAATGTTCCGAATACTGACCGTAAGCTGGCCGTAAGCTCGTATATAAGGTTCGTCGGTAGGATGTGGTGGTTCCTTATAGAGCCTTCTAACTTGCGGCGCAAGCAGCGCGGGCGCAGGCGGCACGTGCGCAATACCTCGCATCCTTCGCAGGCGAGACACGACCACCCCAATGCAGATGGTCACTACTGCTCCCGCTATTGTGTACCAGAGGTAGGAGACGCGAAGCACTGGGTTTACTTCTTCACTGTTAAAGTTAAGAACATCACGTTTAATTTGACTTTTACATTTCAATAAATACTTGGCTATCGATGTCCTGCACACAATTTTTTACAACAAAAGTTGTTGTAAAAAATTGCAACAACACATTATTTATAATAATATTGCATGTGTGTGGCGGCTAGCTTATGGAATAGTAAAATTTTTCATTTTGTTTAGGGACTTTTTTATAGAACCTTCATAAATTTAACAAGTGTAAGACCGGGGTTACTGAGGCGCCATCGGAGATACCTATGACAAGCAATAGACTTCATTGATAGATGATAATTAATTTACCAACCTTATATCAATAGTGTCAGTCAAAACATTCGGTACAGTGAAGTTGTACTGGCATCCTTCAGTGGTCAGAGGTTTGTGAAGATGCCGTATTTGGCCACGAGCTATGGCCAGTTGAGACGTGAGACACCACCAGGACATCAGAGCTAAGCCAGTGACACCTCCTACGAGAGCTCCCTGGATATAGATGTAAGAAAGGCCTTACCATGAGCTTTTTAGTATGATTTTAGATGATGAAACGGATGTTTAAGACGTGGCGAATCTTACACTATCATAAACAATAGCTAGGTATTGGAATAAGAACTCATGGTAGGGCACTAGGATGAAAGATAACATTTATTATTTATTAAGTTATGCCCGGGGTATTTGGGTGCTGTTGAAACCTTAGCCTACTTCAAAGAAATATTTTTTTTACTGAGACAATAGCTGTAGGAACATCTAAATCAAATGGTAGGATTACAGATAAAATTTTATTATTTATTAAGTTATAGCCAATAGTCCATCGCTGTAGGAAAATCTGAATCAAATGTTAGGAAACAGTGCGCAAATATTTTTGTGTGTCATTGAAACGAGTACTAGCAGGAGTTGTCCATGAATAGTTTTTTTTTGTTTTGTAATGATTATTTAGCGAAAGTGAGTGATATACGAGTATGTATGGGTACTCACTGTAGCGTCTACCCATGGCATCAGTATGCCCAACGTGAACACCCCAAGCTGTGGGCCCATTGTCATTGATTCCAATGTCATTGTCAATTGCAGAATCGTACCCATTTTCTCAACTATGAACACCAACCCTGAAAATAGGTATATCAAGTAAAATTAATAAACAGCCTACAACTATACGCACTCAAGGTGTGACTTATATGTAGATCCTTCACTTATTGAACAAAATTTATTACGACAGACTGTAATATCTGCTATCTAGGTTAAACCAGTTGTCAGACTTTCTTAAGCCTCTGACTGATCTGTAATGATTTCCAATGATGTTAAATTGGCAACCAGGATCGACGGCTAAGCGTGCTCTCCGAGGTACGGAGAAAACTCAGGCGGTCACCCATCCAACTACTGGCTAGACTTAGGGTTCCTTAACTTCGCTGATCGAATGATATAATATACACCTCATAAAATATAATAATATATAGGTAATGATCGTAGCAAGTAGCAATTGGTGGTCTCTACCTACCCTCATGGGATATAGACGTGAGCATGTATATTATGTATGTAAAATATTATTTACCTACACAAAGTGTTCCCAGAAGTATGACGACTCCTCTCATGAGCCAACTGGCTTGTCTTTCCGAAAGCTGTTTCTTGAAGAATGGCTTGTAGAAGTCTTCCAGAACTACCGCTGACATGGAATTCAGACTCGTTGAAAGTGAACTAAGTAAGGAAAACAGGAATTGCAATGCTTCCTGCATTAGGGAAGATACATATACACGGGACGCCTACCAATAAATGTTATATAGGTTTTGCCCAAATATTCTTCCCTAGCTTAGATTAAAAAAACCCACCACATATCTACGTGTACCCTTCGGGAAAAACATGTTAACCTTAATTTTATTCTCTCATCACATATCTCTTAGTCAGTAATATGGCTTTGTCCTAACAAGTAAGAATTTTACAAACCTCAGTGCAGCACTAAAAATACCAGCAACAAATACACCTGGTAACCCTGGAATATCTCCGAGTACGTCCATGACAAGCAGAGGTAGAAGTTGGTCCTTGGCTTTAGCTAACTATAATAGAGGAAAAACGTTAAATTACAAAAAAAATGCAAAAAAAATTTTGTGGTTACAGGTACTTACTTAATTATCAAATATAAAATAAAATATTTATGCTCACTCCTGCCCAGGAGATTCCCCGAAGGACTAGGTAAGGTAGGAGTTTTACATATACTTTTCACCGAAAACCTAGGTCGCGTGCACCCACGCCGACATAGACCTTTCAATTTTAACTTCTCAGACGTATACAGGTTTCATCACGATATTTTCCTAAAACGTGAGCCTTAACGACATGACCACTGAGTTTTGAACTGGCATCGCTGCACTCAAACCAGTCGGCCACCACGTTTCTTATTATTCTCGATTTCGGCTCTAATTACTTATGTATCTGATACAGATATTAATCATACGAACCTTGGTCTGTAAAGGATCGCAGTCGTGGAACCTAGCGAATATTAACAATCCACAATACAGGCAGAAGCAGTACAGAATTGATATTCCAATACAAAACAGGAACACTGCCCTGAAATTATTAAAAAGTTTTTATAAAAGTAAAAATGATGGATGGCGTCAGTGGTGTAATTAACGCCCCAGGATTCTATAATGAAAAATATAATATTATGAAAATAAATATAAATACTTACGTCTTTAACATTAATAAATAAAATTTCTCGCTGAAGGACAGTGAGGATATCATAATGTAATGCATAGGAAAATACTAGCACACACGAGGTAGGATTAAAATCCAGACGGCTTGCAGTCGCTGTTCGTCGCGATCGTCATCAAATTGAGCTACTTATTCTTAAAATTCTGATATATAGTAGAAAAATAGTACTCAAACTATACCCATGTGTATATTTTAAGAATTAAGAAGCATCTACCGCTTATTAGATCTAATAATAGAATAATAGATATATCCAACCTCTTCCCACGTCTCCTGACGTTCGTCCTACGACGAAATTGATATAAGCAAACTAGCTGTTATAATGTACTTACCATTTGGCACCCCGCAAAGTGGGCAGTGACAAATATCGTTGGATCATTGTCTGGTTGACGGCGTTCGCTTGTAACCAATAAACGACCCCACCGATGATCAAACTCCACATTGTGTGCCGAGTCAAAGGATTAGGATCCCAACTGCAGAAGAAAATGTCTTGTTAAGTTCTTTAAATATTTAATTTAAACACTTTCGGCCTGACTCAATAAGGCCAAAATGTAAAGGTATTTTTATTTACTCTATCTCAAATTTCGCTAGGATAACTTTATTAAAGTGGTCCTTCAGGCGGGAAAATTATGAAATTATACTAGTTTCCACCCGCGACCCCAAAGTCCGTCGTTTAACTTGAAGCTACTACTCAAGCTGTGAAATTACGTCTCTCTGTATTGTAGACCCACACGGTGGCGCCCCATGTCAGATACATTGCACAATTATTACGTCTTACTTATCTGAAATCTACACTTTTCCCAAGTACCTACGATGTTAATAAGGATAATCAACGAGAAAACTAAGTAAAGGCAATACAGGAAGCAGGTAACTGTTAGTTAGGTACCATCAAGTTTAATCATCATGTCACTCTGATGATTTGAAAGTACTTACTTTGTTGTTGCTGATCATAGTAGCCTTTCTAGTTGTAACACTAGCTACATGCCAGTGAAATTTGCTTTATAATCGGTCCAGCTATCTCAGAGATTAGGTACCCGGAACAAACAGGCAGACAGACAGATAGAAAAGGATGAAGAAAAATTTAAAAAATTATGTCTTTACCGTTTTACCGTATATACCTTCATATGCATTTAGTGCAAACCTGTAAGTTTGGGATTACAAATAGACACTTCAATTTTATTTATCTGTATAGATATAAGGAACATGCATAGGCGAGGCTCAAGAATAGATCATCAACATGCGAGGAGCTCGATAAAATTGCTACCATTACCGTAGCATGCACCTATTCAAACGTAGGAGTGAGTAAATAGGATAATCGACTCACGAAGGTTATCCGACAGATTGAAGGGCAATTTATTGTACCTACGCAGACTGGATTTCCTTGACGTCATTGTCCTTGCTATTTCATGTGTCTTGTAAGCAGGTAGGTAAGGTATTTAGGAGTGCTATCAAACTAAAAAGTAGGCTTATGAAAGGTGCATTCTCAAAGTTAAATAATTGGTTTAAAGTGTGTCTCTGCTGATCGCCCACGCATTTTTAATGAAATTAAATGAAATAATCAATTGTACTTCAGCGTCTTCATAGGAAAGACAGACCAACTCCTGAAAAATGGTGACAAGTTTTATGAATGGCTAAAAATCGGAGTCGCTTTCGACATAGGCCGTCGAGCTCGTCGGTGGTAAGTAAATATTATACATAATACACCAGTGATATGACTACATAATAATCCAGTGATCTCGATCTTCAGTCATGATGTGATGAAAGTAAAGAACTTTTCATCCCACCATCTCGGAAAGAGTATTTTTAATCTTCAATATCTGAGTGGAAAAGCCGTTTTTATTCTCTAGAGGATAAAGTAAATTGAATTTAGAACATCGTGTGCACTAAGTTTGTGAATTAAAAAAAACATTAAACCTATTTACTGCTACCTCTATGGTGCCGAATATATCATACAACTTTTTTTTAATTTGTTAAAAACTCAGACTCGGAACCTTCTTGGTGTTCTTTTTTCAATTTGCTTTTTTTTTCTTTTAGTCATTTCCTCGCTGAGGTGGAATGAAAAGTTACGTGTTGCACTCGAGTGCAAAGATTTTTCACCTCGTGCCCTTTTGATTCCCTCGCTAACGCTCAGGATTCTAATTTTGAATCCTTCGCTTGCTCGGTCATCAAAATTGAACACGCGGTTAAAAAGCAACTTTGCACTCTTGTATAACAAATAACTATTGTGGTTTCTTGTGTTACTTGATTATATATATTTTTCAATAGGTTGTTTTGGTTCATAAAAAGTTTACTACGTACTTGGGTGCTTCAATCCTTCCGCTGTCCATATTCCTTTGCCAAACTACAGCAATGCCTCCAACGTCGATCGTTCCCTTAATAGCTACCAAGGCCATAGCGCCAACCATTGCCGTTATTTGGATCACATCGGTCCATACCACCGCTTGTAGCCCACCCTGTATTAGACCATCAGTTTATATTCAGCCAGGAATATTACCTTGAAAAAGATCTACACTAATCTAATATATATATATATATATATATATATATATATATATATATATATATATACTGACTGACTGACAAAGTGATCTATCTTGATTAATTCAACCACAAGGGTATAAAATAGGGGATGAAATTTTGTATGAAACTAAATTTACGCCGGTGAAACCGCGGGGCACAGCTAGTACATACATAAAGCAGTTTTATTAAATGAAATTGATACTCACAACACTCGTGTAAAAAATGCACACCAAACATACAATTGGTGTGATTACGTGGATATCAACACCGGTTACTGAAAAATACATTATGTACGAAGATTAAATAACTCTTAATGTAAAAGTAGTTTTGTTGAGATGATTTGGAATATCGAAAGTGTGAACATATTAACGAAAGATGTTTTAGAGCTAATGTGAGTGGAAGTATCGGCCAGCGAAGCTATCATGATCAGATTAATATTCTTCTCAATACGGATCAAATTCGGATCACGTATAACCAAAAGAAGTTTATGAAGTAATTCATAATGAAGACGAAGCAAATGAAGTATGTATGGATAGCAGGCATGTGGCGAACAGTAGTCTCTGCCTACCCCATTTGGATACAAGCGTGGGCATATGACGTAGGTATTTATGTTCGTACCTTGATTAAAAGCTAAAGCTGGAACGTATATCACTATTGGGAGCCAGCCTATCTGGAAATAGGATTAAATACAATTAAAGTAACATACTGCAGGTCAACATAGTTATGTCAAAAAGGTCTCAAAGGAAATAAGCAGACAAAAGTATGAACAAATGTACGCACGAAACACAAAAGGCCCCATATTACGCAAATGGTGCCCAACACTACAACACTTACACACCCTCACCAACGCTACACAGCACACCTTTGCACTCACACAAATACTTACCGGACACGGTTTTCATAAAGAGTATCTACACAGATTCAAGATAACTGACAATGAACACTGCCCCTGCGATAACACCACTCCACAAACAGTAACACACCTCCTCGAACAATGCCCACAATACACTATACAGAGAAATAACCACGAACAAACATGCATACATCACCAAGTAAATCCATAAAACATCACCCATTTACTCACACAATCTTCCGCACTTAAATCTTTCATCCACTACATAAAACAGATCATCAGCACTCACAAACGCTTCAATAATACTTAATCAAATGTAATAATACCATAAGTACCAATGTAAATACGCATTAATTTTAATTATATATATTCTAAAATACAACCGTATTCTGTATCAAATAGCAGAAATAAATTCCCCCAAAAGGTGGGTAACCTTTTGGGGACAAAATAAAAATGCATACGTAAGTAGTAGGTACGATAGTAAGGGTAACTATTGGTGTAAAACTTACCAAAGTAAATGCAAACAAAATTGAACCAAACAATCTCACTCGGTTGTCGAATCTAATCGATAAGTACTGTAAAGAAAAAGACATGATGAAACAATAATATGGTATGTATATTATGAATTGCGATTAATGTAATAATACTATAAATTGTGATTCTAGTATCCCTTACCTCATAATTCGAAGTGATTTTGAGTTCGTGGAACACTGGTAAGTAGACTTGGGTCATAATGAGACACATCAAAAATATAGCTCCAATAATAAACGCATATTGAGTGCCGTGCATGTACACTTCAGTCGGAGATCCAAGCAACGTGATGCCTGATACAAAACTGCGGGCAAACAAAGTATTGAAAGTTTTTGATACCTAATGTTTTGGTTTCTAATGATCATCAAAGTAAAACTCTTGTTTATTTACGACTAGGGAAATAGCGAAATATCCACCATGGTAGTTCTATGAATGATGGGAATTTATATACCAATTTTTTAAGTTACTCCAAAATAACTTGTTTATTTCAATTACAATATAATTACCACATACAGAAACTGGATGATGCAGCTTTGTCTAGGTCACTGCTAATAATTAATCTCGTACTTACCTGGCCACAAGAGACATAGAAACTGGCAGAACTTTCATATTCCTACCACCGAGAAGGTAGTCAGTTTGCGTCGTTTGTTTCTTCAGGAACCCCCAGTACACTCCAACAAAAGCACTTATCGCTAACATGAATACAAACACTACGTAATCCACCCAAGAAAATCGCTGCATTTCATGAACTATATCATTCACGTCCCCGTGCATTTCAACCATGATTGAGATGGATTGCCAGCGTATTTATTAGACTAGAGCACCTGATGAGACTTCAATTCAATATGGTATCCAAATTTCTAGCACCCAAGCACCCAGTGGTCATGTACGTGAACGACAGAGACATTCACTCAATCTGTTACAATGAAACAATTACGATAACTCGCAATTTAAAAGAGGATGTTGCGAGATCCCCCTGTGATGGCTAGGAGCGAATCGGGAACTGACTAATACTTGACTACTTGGAAATATGTAGGTAGTTCAAACCGACATACAGGTTCGTAATTAGGATCTAACTAGAGATACAGAAATAGTTCCCTGGTACCTAGGTACCTAGCAGGAAATTTGTGTCTTCAATATATTTAACGGCATACCTACTAATAAAATGGTTAAGAAACGTGGTACGTGGATAAAACAAGGGGATTGTCTAGGTCTAGAGTGGATTAATGTTTCAGACCCTTGACTCTCCCTCTGAAAAAGGGAACTCAGTCTTAAAATGAGCATTAAAGCTACATTAATTCAATATTTCACGTCGATACTCGACATGGTCCCATAAATAGAGAAGGTTACCTATAACTGATACGGTATTAATAAAATACATTTAAATAATGAGATTCCTACCTATAACATGGTTTTAAGAAACCAAAAAATCTTAAGGTTACAGAAATTAATCAAAAGGTAACGTTTTGTGTTTATTAAGCCAACATTTTTGGGCGCTAAAGTGACATAGGTACTTGTATTATTGAAATGAACGCTTTATCAAATAATTCATCGTTGATACCATAGTACATACATAAATTTTATTTTCCCTGAGGTCTATTACGACCTAACGCTGCTTCATAATATCATCGCCAAAAACTTTAGGAAGCCGGTATTGACGCTAGGTTGACAAAGTAATACAAAAGAATAAAACACTAACTAGGCAGCATGGTTACTGACTCTAGCATGTCATTAAACGAATAAAATATCAATAGACAAAAGCTGTCTAATGTCAAACTTTTATTTTAAATGTCAATTAATAAAAACAAATCCTTCTGGAGGGAAGGAAAGATCAAAAAAAATCATTGCAAATTTGTTTATTTTATTGTATTCTAAGTTTGTTATAGAAACAAAGAAGTAATATAAGTTCTGTTCTCTGCCTAAGGAACTGTATTCCTCATGGCTGGTCTTTTGTTAAGTCCTACCGAAAAAATATTCATTGAACACGGTATCCAAGTAAGTTTATAACCTGTAAAAATGGTCAATGCTCCGCGTAAATGTTCATTAAACTATGCATTTTTAACACTAATCCCTCATGGGGTTGCTAGGAAAGACCGAACGCTACTCTAGTCTCTATTGAAATGCAAATTCAAGTGTATGTTTACAAAAATATAACCTTACCATGGGTGTAGAAAAACTCTTTTTATGTGTAGTAAATTTTATTAATATGTACCTCAAAAAAGTGATAAAGCCGAAAAGAAAGGCGGAAGCATGCATAGTTCTGTATAGTGATATCATTATGACGATTAGAAAATACTTTCTTAAAAGTCTAATGACTATAATGAAATAAAGATACTTTCAATTTTGATTAAAGCCACAGTAAAATTGTTGTTGATACTTATAAATTCTGACATACTACTTGCACTTAATCTTACTTTTCATAGGATGATTACCGTTCTGATGGCAGATCAAACATTGACTACAGACCCATGGAGTTGGAGACTGATGTAGTCAGTCACGCGAGTGGATCAGCGAGACTCCGGCTGGCTAACACGGATATACTTGTAGGTGTCAAAACAGAGATAGATGTACCAAAACCTGATAAACCTGGCCTGGGGAAGATTGAATTCTTTGTTGATTGGTGAGTTTTAAACTTGAAAATCTTGTGTTATATAAAAATACACTTGGATACAAGAGAAATACAATCAACTAAGTATGATTAATGTACTGCTAACTAACACTGATTTTAAAAATTCCTTCCAGTAACATAGGTTTTATGCTAGGCTATTGCTTAACAAGTTAACGCGTTCGCTGCTAACGACGCACCTGCGCGTCCAACTGTTAGAGAATTTACGAAGAAGACGAAATTTCAGCAGCGAATGTGTTAAACAAGGAATTTCTACAGAAACTCCAATAATTTAACTCAATAAAAAAAGTAACTAAAGTAAAGTAAAGTCAAAAAGTACCAGTATCAGAAATTGTATATCCAATTTCAAATATTTAAAATAATAGTTTCAAGTGGCTTTCATGGGTTAGGTAGGAAACCACAGACAAGAGCTAGCTACTTATAAATTGTAATAAAATCAAATTATTATTGATTATACAGTTCTGCAAATGTTACATTAAATATTAATTTTATTTTTAATTTTGTAATAAAATCTAATTATTATTAACTTTATAGTTCTGCAAATGCAACTCCTGAGTTTGAAGGCAGAGGTGGGGAGCAATTAGCTAACAATATATCTAACCTGATGCAGAGAGCCTACCACTCCCCGCAAGCATTTGATTTGAAACAACTATGTATTTTGGAAGGGAAGCAATGCTGGAAGTTGTATGTAGATATTTTGGTAAGATATTTCATGTATTAAAATATCATATGGTCAACAATCTGCAAGTATGCACCTGGTATAAAAGCAACAGATTACAGAAAACTAAGCAGAAATAATTTTTCATAATTATTTCCTAATTTACCTCAGCTATCTTGTCACCAATATTTTCAAGGAAACTATTAACTGTCCCAAAGAAAAACTAAAAAAATTTAATATTTTTTTAAGAGTCCTAGCCTAGCTAACGCGAGCTTGATATGATATTCAAATTCATTATTATATGAGATGACATGCCAAAATTTACAATAAGCTTGAATTACCTACTATAATATTGTACTAGTAAATAAATAATAAATAATAAATAAAAAAAAAAAACTTGTACACTTCAAGCTTACTTCTCTCGAATCGCGTCGCACTGTATCAGACCTAACATTCTTATATAAATTAAAGTACCGCACAAAGTATCGCGACATCCCCGACCGCTCCTCGATGTCCCCAGATGTCGAACCAACCTTGCAAAACATTCACCGCTTGCAAGAATGTCTAAAATATACAATGACATATCCATCGGCTCTGGAAACATAGACCTTTTCAATAACAGTTTGAGAGATTTTAAAAATGGTATTATTGCGAAACTGTCAAGTTGAACCACAGAATGTAGATTTTGATAAATGTAGTAAACAATATCGTTATGTTAAGTAGTAATATATTAATGCATGCTGTGATTTCCTTTAATTGAGGAAACATACATATTGAGACCTTTTTGTATAATTAGCTTTAAGCTTGTAATTATGTATTCCTTGTTGGAAGTCCAAATTTAATAAATAAATAAATAAATGCCTGGCAGTAAGACCAATAACTATATTTTACAACTTCTATTAATAATACAATTATAATAAAGTTTCATTTAATATTTATAGATATTGGAATGTGGAGGCAACCTGTGTGACGCAGTGTCTCTAGCTGTGAAAGCTGCATTGTTCAACACGAGGATACCTCTCGTGAAGGCAGCCCTAATGGATGGAGGGAATGTGGACTTACAGCTGTCTGACGATCCTTATGATAGTAAGCTGTTGGAGGTTGGCTCTGCTCCTTTATTGGTGAGTGTCTATATTCATGAATAATGTTTTTTAATAAGTATGGAATAATTATTTTCTGAGCTGGTAACTTAATTTTAAGTTAAGCTGATAGGGAAAGGAAACCTTGACAAAACCTTTTTATTTTTCTGCTGCTAGATATTCAATCACTAAAATCTTTATGTATTATTTGTAATAGGACTAGCTTCCACTCGAAGCTTCGTCTACATAACAGTAAGATTTCACATACAAATTTTTAACCCTCATTTCACTGCTAAGGCAGTTTGAATTTTGAAATATCCATCTGTAATGGATTCCTACATCATTAAAGGAATATGTGTGCGAAATTTTAAGTTGCTAGCACTTGGGGTTTCGCCTTAGAGTCAATACATTTTAACTTTTATATGTACGGAAGATAAAACCTGCACCAGATTAACCTCAGTAGCGAGAAAATACTGCACCTGATTTACCTCAGTAGCAAGAAAATACTGCACCAGATTTACCTCAGTAGCGAGAAAATACTGCACCTGTTTTACCTCAGTAGCGAGAAAATACTGCACCTGATTTACCTCAGTAGCAAGAAAATACTGCACCAGATTTACCTCAGTAGCAAGAAAATACTGCACCAGATTTACCTCAGTAGCGAGAAAATACTGCACCTGATTTACCTCAGTAGCGAGAAAATACTGCACCGGATTTACCTCAATAGTGAAAAAATACCTGAAATATGTGCCCACCAATACCTGAGTGTACTATGGCTATTATCAATGACTAAAACGATAACTATTGGCATGTCTACTAGTCCACATAGTTAGTTAAGAGCCGCACTAGCTGAATACAACACTGTATATAACTAATACTTCAAACATTTCAGGTAACACTATGTAAAATAGGCGACAAGTGTGTAGTAGATCCGTCGGCTGAGGAGGAGAGCTGCAGCGTCGTATCTATTATAGTAGGCATCACTGGGAACCCCAGATGTTACTGCGGGAGTGAGAAAGAGTCCTCAGTGCCAGATGTAGAAGGATGTTGCAGCACAATCGGAATGAATGGCCCGGGGAGTGTGGCGCCGAAGACTTTGAAAGATGCTATCAACCAAGGCTCGTGAGTAGAATAATATATATTTCAATATTTTTCCATGAATTGTGATTATTGTCAGCAGACTTAGGAAAAAACATTTTGAGATTGATGAATCTTAATTAGTTGGAAACTTTTATTGTTATAATAGGATTGAAATGAGCCTGTATGAGTTGTCGAGAAAAAAAGACAAGTGAAAGCTCTATGCTAGATATTCAGGGATCTTTGCCTTCATTTTCTTGGCACAACAAATTGTCAGTCTGTCTGACTTTGGCTTTTCACTACTAAACAAATTTAGCTGATATTTGGAATAGAGATTTGACTCCAAGCCAGTGGCGTGCATTGCATATAAGCAGGTAAGCAGAAGTTACAAATTGTGATCACTGAATACACTGGCTACACACATATCGTGTGTGTGTGTGTTTATGTTCTTATGTGTATCTTTACCAAGACGTACGTACCTACGCCGCGCCACATAGGTATGTACTTAACCTGCCTACCTACCTACTTCTTGTTTATGCCTACCCCTCTGAAAATCCAATGCACGCCCCTGCTCCAAGCATGTTATGATATACGGTACTGAAAATAAAACGCTTTCGTTGTCGCGTATAAATGCTTTCTAAGATAGGTGACGCGATACCCTTAGTGTTGATAGACATAATTTTATTATGCTTCTGTATGTAATAAGGATTTAAACTATACACAATTTGTTCACAGAACGGCAGCCAAATCCCTAGATTATGCGCTAGGAAAATCCTTGTTGCGTGAAAGACAAGAAAATGTTACGTTGAAAAAGCATTCCTATGGATTTTTAAAATAGCATAGAATAATAAATAATTTTAATAAAATAAAACGGCTTTCTTTGCCAGAAACCTTTATTGATAGAATGCAATAGATACATTTCAAGTTAATACTATGTCTATAAACTACATCACATTCAATTACATACTATACCTAATCATATCACATACATTTTTGCACCACTCAATCTGAATATAAAAGTTTAACAATGTAGTACTGCAAAAAGAAAAAATAATAACATAAATAAAATATGGAAATAAAAAAACGTACATCGTACGAGGAATGTCACAAATTGAAAGCAGTCTGAATTAAAAAAAACAAATATCACACATAATTATATAAGATCGCAAGATAGGTATTACTATTCACTCAAATCAAGAAAGTCTTATAATATTCATCTGATATATCAGGCATAATACCAACACCTACAATATTTTAAGTATAAAGGGCGTGTATACATACGCCACGTAAATATGAGCTTTACGCTTCTAATTATAACACTCAAACTAGAAGTAGATGCATGTAAGCAACTAAATACTTCATAAATACAATCTGAGTCATATCTATGCAGATAAAGTAGTTTCCAATAGAATATAAGATAGAGTTACTAACCCACTTCCAAGTAAACTAATCTACTAATGCCCATTATAGAGACAAGTACGAGATAAAATTACGATTTAGCATCAAACTATAAGATCTTACTCTAAAATGCTTGTTTCACATCGACTTCTTGTAATAAGGATACCAAGTTGTAAAGTCGAAGTATAGATGGAAAAGCATGTAAATTCAATAGGCCGGCTCATTCAGGAATAATAGAGATATCTCTATGCAGAAGCCATACCATCAATATTTATTGCGATTATAATTCAATTGAGTGACAAGTACAAGTCGACTGCATCATAAACGGTATCTCTTGCCACTGCTGTATATCTGAGGGTGAAGCAGTGATAATTGCTCGACGCATTTTCTGCTTGTGACGAGTCAAGCTTCGTGATACTTCGAATTCCCAGATAATTAGTTCTTAAACGCAATACTAATGTATTTATTTTCGGTTTGGTTAGTAACCCTTTTTAAAGGCAAGACATTGCTTAATATTTTACGACTATACTTCTTTGTTATTGCAAACTGGTATCCTGATTTCCCTGTAGTATTTACTTGTGGACAGGGGTAAGCAAGTCGAGTACGGCTGCGATGTTGCCATCCTTGCTCTCAAGCAACTGAGTCAACCAGCCTCCCTCGTTAGTGAAGCCCATTGTCAACATCTGCTGAATCGCTGCCTCGATGTGAGCCTCTGTTGAAACGAACATAATTTCAATTATTTTTTATAATACCACTAGCGGACGTCACGCGGTTTCACCCCCGTAGTTCCCATTCCCGTGGGAGTACGGAGATAAAATATAGCCTATATTAATCAGTTATAATGTAGTATTCAAATGGTGTAAGAATTTTTAAAAATTGCCCAGTACTTTTTGAGCCAATTCGTTACAAACATACATACCTTTCCTCTTTATAATACTCTACTAGCTGTGCCTCGCGGTTTCACCCGCATAGATTTAGTTTCATCCTTATTGTCGTGGAACCCAAATATTTTTAATAAATAAAAGTAGTCTAAGTTACTCCTTGAAACATCAGCTACCGGCCAGTGAAAGTCCCGTTAAAATCGGTCCAGCCGTTTTAGAGATTACCCGGAACAAATAGACATACAGACAGAGAAAAAAATTTAAACTTGGTTTTTTAGTGTTTGTAGCGTGTATACTTTCATATGCATTTAGTTAAAAGCTGTAATTTTTGAATTACAAACAGACACTTCAATTTTATTTATCTGTATAGATTTAGAAACGACACGATACACCACGAGCCTTACGGTGAAGGTAAACATCGTGAGGAATCCTACATATATGTGTGAAAAGAAATTCAAAGACTAGAGAGCCTGAGATGGAAATAGGCTCACCATCTGTCACATTGGCACCTTTTCACCATCTTTGGTTGTAACACTTTGCCTTCCCTTCGGGCACACTTCGGTTCGAAAATATATTATTTTCATACATGCAGTAACATAACTGCCTATTGGCTCATAAACGCTTATAGCCAGTAGCCCTAGAGATTAAAATTTAGAGCTGATAAATCCTCGATGAAGAAAGTGATGGTCTTAAATTCTAAGTTGTATAGGCAGTCTAATGTGATTGATGGTCACTCGTTTTTTCATCAATTTATGACGTGAATGCAATCTTTAAACTCGAGTTACAAAGTTCTTGTTTTTTTTTATTTCGAGTTTGCTTTATTAATAATTAACCGGTTATTTAATCAAATTTATAAACTTGTTGAATATTTAAGTATTTGTGTATGCAAATACATACTTCCTGCAATTCCAAGGATATTTTTCATGAGTAGAAAATGAAACGAGGTTATGATACGTTATCATATTGTTTTCGCGATATCCTATTTAATATAACCAGCGATGAGTCAATGTCTAGCTATTTAGTACAAATATTGTGTTGGCAAGCATAATAATAGCTACAATAAAATGCCACGATAGTTGTTTTAACAAAACAGCTGAGCTCGAGGCAATCGAAAAATCAAATATTTTAAGCGAAAAATTATATTACGCACTCACATTAACCTTTTTTTGTGGGTAACAAAGACCGATGAATCTACTTTAGAATTCTAGTGTTAACATCCTTCTTTTTAAACGTATGTAATATATCATAGTAAATTTCAAGCTAGTTTGGATATTGAACTCGCCGTAATAGTAATCAGCTATGTATACTGCCTTTACGTACCTAATGTTTTAACAGCATGAATAAATACAAAGAACTGTTTTTACTTTTTACTGCATACATTTAATAGCAATAACAAATGACTCTGCAAGTTCGTAACAGTGTTACAACCGGTTTTAACATTCAATATGGCAGCCACTTCTTATATTCTGGTGATCAGTATCATTCAAGTTGTATGGAATACTGCCAGGGTAATGATGGCCCTATACGATTATTTAAATATGTATGGTAACTTGAGCCGTGGTGGCCTTGGGGTTCGAGCAAGTTCGAATCTCAGCAGGGCCTGTACCAATGTGTTTTTCTAAAAACGTATTCACATCATGTGCTTTAGGGTGAAGGAAAACACCGTAAAAACCTGTGTCTGACAAATAATTCACAGACGTATGTATAGGGAGACGGCGCGGCGATAGAATGCCACGTTGGCACTTAATCATCTTCGGTGAAAAGTGGGTGTTGTCATTACAAGACGTCTGCCTACCCCTTCGGAGAATACCGACGTGAGCATATGTATGTTTTTGTATGATAACTTACGTGGGTGGCGCTGCCTTGGTGGCTGAGTCTGCTGCGGTGGCTGAGGTGTCTGAGTCTGAGGCTTGGCTGCAGCCGGTTGCTGAGCTGGCTTGGACTCTGCTTGTACAGTCGGCACTGTCGGGCGTTCCGGCTCTTTGGGATTCATCACTAAATGTTAAAATCGATGCTCAGTGATTCGCAAATGATGAAATGTTATGCATCTAATGAATACATTTACTGCAGTGCTTCAAGCCCACATACTATACAAAAATTTGCGTCGATCGCAGCGATTATTATGGTTAACACATTGAATGAATGACAGGCTTATGCTATGATGAACCCACAAAATACAATTCAAAAATGTTAGTTAAAATTTATTTTATTTCATCCCAACTTTTGAAAAAGCGGGTCAGACAATGGATACAATACTTATAAGTATACTTTTTGTAATTCATCTTTCGTGATTGCTGTCCTACTTGTCTATACTTACTAATATTATAAATAGCAGTTTTTTTATATTGTTAATCAAGGTTTATGGATCCGTAATTACATGGGTGCAAAGCCATGCACGAAAGCTTGTATAATATAATTTTGTGATATGATACACCAATTATTTAGTAACTAGCTGTGCCCGCGGTTTCACCCGCTTAAATTTAGTTTCATAAAAACTTTCATCCCTTTGGGGGTAGAATTAATCAAAATCCTTTCTTAGCTGATGCCTACGTTATAACATCTACCTGCGTACCAAATTTCAGCCCGATCCGACCAGTGGTTTGGGCTGTGCATTGATAGATCACTATGTCAGACACCTTTGAGTTATATACTCGTATATTAAGATTATGATAGTACATTATTTACCGATTTGTAATAATGTGTGTTGATATGGCAAATGGTAAATAATATTATTAAAATTACCAGCAGTAGCAGTGTTCAAGGGCGGGTAGAGGCTTTGGCCCTCAGTAATCTTGACGCGTTCCTGAAATTCTTCAGGCAAGTTGAATCCAATGGGTGCGGTCGGTTCGCTTGGAGCACTTGCTGTACCAAAGGTGTCCATTAGATCTATAATTAATAATATAAGTTTTAATTAAATTTTCCTCATAATTATATTTCATTTGCATGCATGCTCATGCATGTTTTCCCCGAAGGTGTAGGCACAGGTGTTGTAATAACGACACCCACTTTTCACTGAAGATGTTTAAGTGCCATTTTGATCCTTATGAGTCTATCGAACGCATTACACATGTCTGTGAATTACTTCTCTGCCACTTGAATCTTACAAAAAAAATAAAAATTAGGTACCTTTCTCCTTATTAATAACGGTCCAGTCATCAGCCTTCTCGGGAGACGCATCCCTCTCACTAGCACCACTGGTTGAAGAGGCACTTGACTTCTCAGATGGATTAGGGGCCTTCTCGCCCTGACCCATTTCAACATCATTGTTATTATTAGTGGCATTAGGTTGAGGGATAAACGCGCTCAAGTCCAAGTTCCCGTTCATATACATCTGGTAGAGTTGCTGCAGGTCAATGCCACCCAATACTGGGCATGTAGTTTGAGCACTTGAACTCTGACGAGCATTTGAAGCCGGCTGAGCAGTTGAAGGCTGCTCAGTATTGGAAGCTGGCTCAGCATTTGTAGCTGGCTGAGCATTTGAAGTCTGCTCAATATTAGACGCAGTAGCAGCCTGGGAGCTAGTTGCTTCCTGTTCTTTAGTAGCCGAAGCATTGGCTGTAGATTGGGTCTGAGCCTCTTGGGCTTTAGTTTGGACAGTGTCGACAATCTCGCCAGCCAAATTGGCATACTCATTCATGTAGCTGGAGAAGATCTCAAGCCAGCTGACGCTCTTACGCGGGTGATGGTCGCGCTGGTGATGGTCACGCTGATGATGATCACGCTGATGATGATCACGGTGATGACCGCGGTGATGGTCGCCTCCGTGGTGCTTCCTTTCACCACTCTTGTCACGCCTGTGCTTCTTGTAGGGGCAGTCCTCGCCCACATTGGTAGCAATAGTCTTCAGGAAATGCCTAGACCTCTTGATGGCTGCTTTAATAAGATCGCGCTGTAATAAAGACATTTATTTGTATCTAAGTATACCAAAGAACTGACACAAGGGTTAAGAATACATTGTAACATTCATCAGTGGGTGAAGAAATGTACTCACAGGCATAATGGGCGTGGGGACCCGCACCATGCAGTGTTCGGAGTGGTTGCCGGCCGCCTCGCACTTGCTGCAAAGGTCAAAATCGAAACAAGTGGTGCACTTATAGCGGAACCCAGTCACATTCCCGTCACACACGTCACACTTGACTCCGACATGAGTGGCCCCACTCGTATCCACTGGGGTCTCAACATTACCTGGAGCTGAAACAACAGATTTAAAATGAATAAGCTGATTAGGGGAAATAAAGATAATGATTACGAATTTGAGCAGATTTGAGGAATTTTATTGATATAAGTATTTGTAATTACAGCCTAGCCCAGTAAAGTTTCTTTCTTACCTTTTCAATAAGTGAACATGAATGGTAATTTTAAAATTTGTTTAAAATTTAATGTTATTGCACCATTTTAAAATGTAGATTAAATGAGGTCACTCAACTAATTTACACAAATTTATAAAATGGTATGACTAAGATGTTTATGAATATTTAGCAGGTTCCTTCAATTTACCCCTAAAGTTTAAGTTAAGTCTTTGTTCAATTAGCTTTTGAATGAAATCATTATACAGAATTATACATGCTGGTGCAAGGTGCTAATATCTTACCTCTGTTAGCACCATCAGTGACGGTAAAGAAGATGTTGCAGTCATCTGTGTTTGGCTTGGGACCCTTGCAAGTCACCTGCAGACGAATCAGGCCTCCGCACATGACGCCAAGTGCGGTCAAGAGTTCATCATTTGAGGAGATAGTCACAATATCACCATCCTCATCTAATCAGAAATAATAATTATATAAAATAAATGTTTATTATATTTATGTAACCAAATATAATACCAACACCATGTATTATTATTATTGTACTTATTTTTCTTTTCAATATTAAATATCAATTAAACAGATTCTATATTCAGTTTAGCATACAATTTAGACAGCAAGTAGTACCTAATAAAATACAATTAATTGTCTTAGTAAAAATTGTGAATCACTCATATACCTCTAGTTTATAAGTACATATGTGCTACAACAGAAAGATAACTGAATAAGGATTCCCCTAACAAAAGATTTTAGGGTGATGCAATATGTGGAAAATATTGTATGAGAAAAAAATAACCTTTCCAGCCAATAGAATAGGGCTTATCCCGGAGTCCAGGGAAGTATTCCACCAGCTTGGAGGTCAAGTAGTCATAGCTGGCCACCACACCTTTGTCAACACCAAATCTTCTCACCTCTGGAGTCCCTTCTTCAGACCAATAGGTGTACACTTTAAATGGTACTTGTTCTTCCATTGCTAAGAAATTAAAATTTAAAATAAATTATTAAGCAAACATTTACTGTAAAATACCAAACATACATTAAGTAGGTACTTTATTTAATTTATTTATATGAAATTAATTTGATGACTTATAGAAATTGGATAAGAAACATTCTTATCACTGTTCTACTAATTCCAGTTTACAGATCTCTAAGAAGGAATTGAATATTAAGAAACTCAGTGCAAAATTCAAAATAAATATAAGAAGCCATTTTGTTGAACGGCTCCCATAAAATGGGTAACCAAACCAATGTTCTCATTTGTTTCTATTCGAATAACAAAGAACTGCGCAAAAGGCTACGAAGAATATAATATACGGCATTCGAGCGAACTTTAGAACACAACTTTACTTACTTGATTTCTTTCAGTTCAGTAAAACAGTAGACACACAAGTAACACAACACACACTTCACTTCTCAAGGATAAAAACTGAATGTTGATATTCGCGAGCTTCTAGCTGTATAAATAGGAATTGAAAATAATATGAATCACCAACATCGAACATTGGAGAAAAACAATATTTTGTTGTGCAATACAGCTGTCAAAACAAAAAGTCATCGTCTAATGCAGCGTTCCAGATACGCTGTTTGTTACAAATACGTTGTAACATAATATCTAGCCATACCCCTTTCACATAAGAAAATATGGTATATCTATTTCACTCTACATCTATGCTCAATTTAAGCATAGCAGGTTACTTGAAACAAACATGAAAAGTATACGTGGCACGTTTTGGGTACATTTCGAACGTCTAAAAAAATTTAGTCAGATATAAAATACATAAATCACTAGTTGTGCCCCGCGGTTTCACCCGCGTAGATTTAGTTTCATGCTGGATTTTTTCAATAAAATTGGCCTAAAACACTCCTTGACACATCAGCTATCTGCCAGTGAAAGTCCCGTTAAAATCCATCCAGCCGTTTACGCGTGATGCCGTGACCAAGGGAAATGGGGATTCATTTTTATCTTTATCTATACAGATAAATAAAATTTAAGAGTCTGTTTGTAATATCAAAATTACAGCTTTTCACTGAATGCATATGAAAGTATACACGCAACCGAGGATAAAACCAAGTTTTAAAATTTTTCTCCGTCTGTCTGTTCCGGGTAATCTCCTAAACGGCTGGACCGATTTTACCGAGACTTTCACTGGCGTATTACTGATGTTTCAAGGAGTAACTTAGGCTACTTTTATTTATTAAAAATATTAGGGTTCCGCGACAATAAAGATGAAACTAAATCCACGCGGGTGAAACCGCAGGGCACAGCTAGTATATAATAAGAATAGATTCATAGTTAAATAAGATTTTGTTTTGTGAAATCGAATATAATTTGTTGACCATAATATTCCTTGTATTGCGCACTGGGCTCATACAAGCTGTTTGCTGGTGTGGAATACACATAAAGATAGATTAATAAGAGCAAACATGCCACCTCCCTTATTTATTAAAATTATTTAATAATATTTTTTGTCTTGTTTAAACAAAGGAGGCATAATGTACGTGGTCTTTAATAAATAAATAATACTCAAGTAGAATGTTTGAAATTTTAATAACATGGGTAGGAAATAAACAATTTTTAAATAATAATATATCTACGATATTATTCCTAAATCTAGTACTTAGTATTACAAACTAATTAATCTTGATGTTCTTTAATTGTATCATCATCTGATGTTTTCTTCAAATAAGGTGCTTCATCGGCACTACCAAACTTTGGCGGTCCACCAAGCTGTATTGTTTCAGGAATGTTCAATTCTTCATTTAATTTCTTAGCAAGGAAATATATTTCCGCTAGTGCTATGACCAAAGCACACATAACGCCTAGAAGAAGCCTGAATCCGAAATCCAGGTTGCCAACCATCCATTCCACGCCTCTGAAGCCAAACAGGAAGCCAGCAAATATAGAAATGATGAATTGTCCAATTGCAATAAGTTGGCGATTGACTTGTTTTACTGAAAAATTAAGAAACCATTTGAAATCAGTGTTTGCGCGGAATATTACAGCAAGAATAATCATCGTCAATATACTTAAATCTTTGTGTAAAAGTTTAGGACAAAAAAAAACATAAGGCCTTTGGTTGAAGCAAAGTATGGCAAGCTGGACATTAGATAGGCAGCCCAGCTGTGTGTAACTTACAGACTAGCTTTTATATAATACATATAGACAGCAATACTGGAATAGTGGAAAGATTTTAATAATCTCCTGTAATCTGAGACAAAAAAAAAGATAATTTTATTTGCAAAAATGTGGCAATAAGTTTAAAATATACCCACATTGATAAGAAATGCTGTCTTCTGGGAACCTCAGTCTGACATTATCAACACCTTTTGTCATTTTCCTGTATTCTCTTGCTTCTTGTTGTGCTCGTAACTTGACACATCTTGCTTCCAAATCTGGGTTTCTCTTTATTATTTCATTTGCAGGCATATCAATATTTGCACCTTCTAGAAGTGTATGTAAGTATGGAATATCTTTTTCCCCATTGTCTCTTTGCTTCTGAAGATGAATGTATAGCCAGTCTATGTCAGAAGTGTTCAAGTATGGTCCTTCTGGCATCTTCTCAGTGCTTTCTATGTCCTCTTCTTTCTCTTCAACTTTCTTATCTTGGTTTTCTTTCTGTGATTTACAATCTACTTCAGAAACTTCATCATCAATCCTATCATTTGTAGTATCATCATCTCCAGTTATTTTCTTAATAATACTTAATGCACTAACATCTTTGTCATTTAGACTTATTACTAAGGGCTTTATATCTATCTTTTCTTTTTGAGTTGGTTTGTAGTCTTCACCTTTCATAATTTTAAGGATATTTAAGGGTGCATTATCTGTAACAGGTATTGTTTTGAGGTAACTGAGCATGGGTTTCGCTGGGTAGATTTTAAGGTTGGTATCAACCAGTGATCCTTTGAGGTCCATGGTTTACTTGTCTGCGATGTTCAGTTTATGGTTTAAGTCAGCGTACAAGTCTCGTAGTTCTTCTTCTTTTTCCTCAAAAGCGTTGTCAATGCGTTGACATTTGAAGTTCATGTCATCAATGAATTTGTCCCAATCCTTCTTCCTCCTCTCACTGTTTTCAACTCGTTTTTGTTCACTGACCTGAAAGTATTACAATATAATATTATTCACCCTTGGTTATAGTGTAATCTGCAATATAGGGTTGTTACATATACTCTGAAGAATTTAATATTTAATGAAATTTTCACAAAAAGGAGATGAAAGTAAGTAGAAGTTAAGTTAGATTTTCATAAATTCCACTCCTTCCTTAGAGGGTTGCAATGTTTTGAATGTTAAATCTTCCCACCATAGGTGTTTGCGCAAACTAGATCATGTTACAGCCAAATTAACTTGATACTAGGCAAATCTTCTTATTTCATATACGAACCTAACAATAAAGAAAATGTTACTAACCTTTTGAAACTCAAGATAACTCTTCTCAACCTCGTCACTTAGCTGTAATGCTTGATCTAGTTTTTCAGCTAAGACAGGGAGGGATGTTTCACCACTTCTTTTGATCTTATCTGCCTGACTATCTTTAATATCTGTCAATTTTTCAAGAATTGCAAACAAGCTTTCTACTTCACGGTCACCCCTTTTTTCCTAAAACATAAACAATGGAAAAGACTTAAGATATTATCGAAACTATTAAGGTAATTAACAAATAAACATTAAGGTACCTCAAACTCCTTTAGCATAAATTTTATTTCTCCATTTACAAATGGGCGATGGTCGAATAATCTCGACCAAACCTCACCGATTTCTGAAATCACGTGCGCTTACGTAAATATTATTTCTTTAGGGTTTGCGTAAATATTTTTGAAACTCCGGTTTTTTTAGCCTAAAGTTATGGTAAAATAACTGGACCATAGGAATGGTTTACATTAGCAAGGATTCACACTAAAACTATCATGTGGAGTAGTGCTCTACTTTGTTGATGATTCAATTTAGGATTACAAAATGTATGTAGATGTACGCACCGCACAATTAATATAACAAAACCCACATAAAACCTTATAAAATGTAAAAAAGTTAGAAAACTAAAATAAATAGGTCATACCTCGTGACAGTTCAGTCATGATTATTTTCATTCATTTCATACACTCATTTACTCAGTCAGCAAAAAAATATGTTTTGTTTCTTTTACTACTGTAGCAATTTTTTTATAGACATTATGACTATACTGTCTATTTTTTTAAATCTTTCATGCCTTCAGAATTTATTTAATTCGCCATGACAATCAGGGTGTCCCGTCATAAAAGTAAAACCTCGAAACAAGTTCCAAGCCTTTTAATGAACCTGCATCCAACCAAATGAAACCAATTTTCTTGTGGAAGTGTGAACCTATGTAGTTGACGGAGTTGGTCTAGAGCCGTCGCGTTTTAGAGGACTGTAATTAATTTATAGACATAAACAAATTTACTTACTTTAAATCCTTGTCTACCACAGAGTATAATTATCCAGTCTAGGTATTAGATCAATTTTCATTCGTCTGAAGATAGTTATTTTTTCCGGGCCCGATATTTCATTCGTTCGTTCAAATCCATGTTGCCATTCATCAATCAATTTAGTAATTTCATTCATCATTGTCCAGAATGGGCGGGTTTTGAGCTGGCAAATTTTGATGTGATATTGTTTTTATTAGTGCAAAAGTGTTGTTGTATGGTACGATGTGCTCGCATTGTGTTTTGTTATTAGTTAACTTTAAAAAGTGATTAGTATACATTGTGTTGGCGAATGTGATTATTGGGATCTTATTTTGTGGAGCTTTGTTATCACTATGCCGGGTCTCATTGGAATTGGTGAATTCATTGAGGAAACTCGTGAGGATTATAGTTCGCCGACAACTTCAACATTCGTATCTCGTATGCCACAATGTCGCCAAACCATCAATGCTCTCGAAGAGGTAAATATTTATTATATATGGAATCCCTAACTTAAACATCTTGCAAATTATTATGGTGCTATGCAAATATTATTTTTACTGAGATTTATTGAAAGTTTAGTGCTATAAATACAAATGTGATTTTTATTCTAATTTCTCAGTAGGTACCTAAGTATTAGCATAATTTTTCCCCCATATACTTCTGTTAGAGACATACAATAAGTAGGTATCTGTTTACTATTTAGAATGAAATCAATCCTCGGCAACCTGTATTATTTATAGAATTTTTCAATAAAATTTTTGTTTTCACATAACAATAATGTCACTTAATAAAAAATTCTATAGTGACATTAAAGTTAGGTACACGTCATAAATGTTTAAGTAGAAGTTAGTAAGGTATACATAAACAAAAAACGAACATTAATTTGATTATTAAAATTACTTTGTTTCATAAAAAAAACTAGTAACAAACATTCTAAAAAGAATACCTACTTATCTACTACCTACATAGTTAACTACTCTATACACTTTATGACCTCATGGAGTCCATGGAATTAAATGCAAGCAATCTGACTGCAATACAAAAAGCATTAAAAAAGTCTTGCTGCATCCACATTCACAATACATTGAGTACTTACCTACCACATTGTTTTTTTTCAATCAAACATTATGTTTCATATAATCACACTTTAGACACTTTATTTGTAGCTTTCCTCCATTTACTCTCGAAAATATCAGTTTTTCAGTACTATGCAAAAGACCACATTCACAGGTAAAATTTGGCATGTGTGACTGTTTTTTAGTGAGTAAAAATCTCTCAAAAACCCAAAAAAGCTTGATGATGACAGATTCAGATACTACCTAGGTACCTTTGTTGATTGGAAAGTTTTTCCTATCAACAAAGAAACCTATCATATTTATCAGGGGATAAAAAAGATGAGTGCTAGGTATGATTCCAGTTTGAAATGTGTATTTTGCTGCTTGAGGAGTTACAGATATTTGGTATGGAGCTAGGAACATGCTCCCAAAGTAATGTTTAGATTTCGATTAATTTTTTTTCTCTCAGAATAAAAGAAAAATATATTACTTACTTAAGTACTTAAGTACTTACATCATAATGAAATTGATAAAAATATTTATTCAGTTTGAGCCTTGGTAAGGCACTTATGGTTAATGTAAATATATTATAAACTAAAGATATATATACCTGCCTACTTGTCTATGAAGGTAGGAAAGTAATTTATTAAATAATCTGTTGAGCTGGGGTGCCTAGATGGCGTGATTATATTGTGTGGTTTCCACCTTTCGACCTTGTTAACGCCCTCGTTAGAACCGCGAATAACCTACCTAGGTATCTGGTTACGCGATTTTACCTACAATTTACTATTTTACCAGTGGCCCAAGTATAGGTTTTGATATGCTCTTACCATAATTTTTGATGATTTTGCCTCCGTATTTTCCTCATTTTGTATGGGAACGAACTAACGGAAAGAGCCTCAAGCGGCGAGTGCACGAAGTTTTACGTCTCCATACAAAAAAATCTCAAAACGCTAGGTCAAGCGACGACGTTCGAACGTGTCTAACCCTATACTTGGGGCACAGGTCGAGTCGGGGCTTTTAGGACCGGTTCGGCGGTCCCCGACGCCACCATGGATTCAACAATTATTTTTGAGGGGAAAATAAGATCGCGAGCGTTGTCTCCAAAGCCCATTTGGAATCCATAATAATTTTTAATGGCACCAAAAGAGCGGGCTCGGTCCTAAAAGTCTACCGACTTACCAGGATATCTAAGATGCCTAAAATAATTAATTAAGGTCTACCTACCCCTGAAATATTGCTAAATGTCCAATAGATATCAAAATTGCAAATAACTTATCCATTTACATCATTTCTCACGTATATGTGTTGAAGGTGTCATTTTAAAACACTGTCAATCTCAGAAACTTTGAGTGGCATATTGAATTAATATAGATAGATTATAGGTACCCTAATGATATACCCATTACCCATTGATATGAGCAAGGCCAATAGCATCACATTATATGTGGGTGAAAACACCTGATCAGAGAGAGATAAGTATTATAGATTCACAGTACTGAGTGTTTGCCACGATGCTCAGGTGCGCAGGAGATCGCAAAATAAATCCAAGCTGTATGTCGCCTGTAGGAAAAGTTTACTGAAATCTTGAAATTCGATATGCCCTTATTTGTATACAAGCTCTGAATCAATGGATACATTTAATTTATACTCGTATGTGTCGCTAAAACATAAGTCAGTAGTAAAAGAATTAAATATAGAAAACTTTTCCTCAGAGAACCAGGAATGGGCCATAGTAGAGATATGAAACACTAGTTGAATTAAGATAAAAGACATACTTACCTGGATCAAACAGAATTCTTACGTAGATCAATGAAACGTAAGCTAGATTACCCACAAGTTAGAAGAGAGGACAGAAATAGATAGCGCAGTGCTAAGGGGTCCCTTATCTATGTCTATCACCTCAAGTTTCTACGTTTGACAAAGGGTGACCATAGCATTCTGTCGACCTGCAAAATTATGCATCGTTTGGATGGATCGAGTTTACCATGACCCGTGCCGTATTCAATTCCCTTTTAATCCCCTTCGTTCCTTTTGTAGCTCCGGTCTGGTCCGACTCCCGCGTTGTAAAAAAAACGTTGAAATTTGTTTACCCAAGGTTCAAGATCAGTCTTTAACTTTTATGGGGTTGCGCGATACCAGTCGCTTCGACTTCAAGTCTGAATACTGTCAAATGGTACAAATATATCATCAACTAGGTTAATATAATGCCTATTTTCTTAGCTGACTGAACCGGGAATTACTTAAACAAAGCCGATAAAGTAGGAAATGCCTAAGTTCGGAAATGAAATAGTTAGGCATGTTAATGAGCTATAGCAAACTGAATAGTACCAGTTTCCTGCTCGAGTGGAGACCACAACGCTACAACCGTTACGTTGGATCGTCGAAACTCCGCGGAACACATATCCGCTAACGAGTAAAACAAATTGCGATAGAAAGGTGTAGCTATACACATGGGTCACTAGGTTACCGAAGCGGTAATTTTATATCAATAACTCGTTCCAAAGGAAACAGGGAGCCGAGGGAAGTCGAATGGCATAAATGAGAAATATAATATTTGTATAATTATTTCATCATTTAATTTTTGTTGAAATTGCTTTAAATTTTTCTCCTCTACTTACTTATTTATATCTAGATACAATAAGATATTGTATTGGCAATGAATAGGGAGCCTTTAACGTGCTTGTACATCTACTTCAGACTCTTATAGTGATCACAATAATTATTATTTTACGTGTATTCATGTATTTATCTTGCCATAATTATATTCGACTGCAATGGAAACGAAGTCGTCGAGGAAGCGCAGTGTGCCGTGGCAATGTGATAAAATATAAACGCTAAGTAGAGCCGACAGGATGTTCACTGAATGCTGATACCTTTTTGACGATGCGGCACTGCCGCTTACGACCGTAAATGCCAACCACATACCCGACCTATGTACCGAGAAGTTTGTGACTTTAAACGTTACATTCGTAAAAATATATTCGTAACCGTTATATATTGGATACTTGATGTAGAGTTGAAGATTGTGGTTTTGTTTGTAATTGTAATGGTTTACTTGATTATTTCTGACCTGAATTCTGAGTTTATAATTTTGGAAATATTGTTTATTTTGATAGATAAGAGAAACTATAAAGTCATCGAAATCCTAGAAGCATTCATAGCCGTTAACATGAACCGTATCGAATTAGTTGGATACCAATTTCACAATTGTATACTGTACCCATTTTTAGCATTTGGCAATGCTCCAATCACAACTGAGGACAAATTGAACTAACGAATTGGTACTTTATCAATGCCACTTAGCAATAGAGAATTAAAAAAAAACTGGTGAGGATTTTGAGCTGCATCTCCTAAAAAAAGATAAAGTGTGGAGGTAACCTCTAATGACTCATCGATGTGAATGTTGATAATTTCGAAGCGTATTGTGATGTGAGCGCGTCTCGTTGTTACTCGTCGCATCGTATGCACACGCACTCTCTCAACCGTTGATAAAGATTCTATCCGGTGTGAGTGAGTCATTCTCTTCGGTGGCTACTTATATTTCAATTATCTAATGTAAATCGTCAATGTGTACACATAATTGCGATTACCCCATTTCACCCGCTGATACAAAGTACTTTGTTATTTACTAATATTTGCTGCACTCAATATAATATGGATTACATAGGCTCTTATGTAATGGAGTTTACCACTTTTCTGCTAGACTATATAGTCAGGCGACTATATAGTCTACAGTCGTCTGTCTATATAGTCTTACATATATCCTGATCATTAATTACTTCAGTAGTTTTGACCCTTGCTTTGGTGAGACGATGTTGGTGATTGTCGTTACTAATAAATTTAAACTGCCCCTTCTTTGTAGTCCTTAATTCACGCAGTAACGACATGATTCTGCTAAAAAGATCTTAGAATAACATAAAATACTCATTAGCTTTCATCTCTGATAAATAACACCGTTCTTGTGGAATTGTCTGCGGGTGAAATGCACACAAGCATCGTTGGCTTTATGCTTATTTGCAGAGCTGATTATCTGCTCAAAACATGTACGTACATAACACCATTGATAAAGCGAAAGTCTACTTAATCTATTTGCATGATGTACCTACCTACTTGTGGAGACGAGTATATTTTGTAATATAAATTACTATACTTTCTCTTTTCGACATGAAACAGGTTAATACTCAACAACTACCATTTATTTTTGTTTAGATTTGGATAGTCTTATCTGATGGTTCCAATTCAAGAGACTTACTTACTTAATATTAATTCTGATGTGTTTGTATGAAATTTGGGATTTGCAATATCTCAAGACAAGAAACATTTTTGTGATGTCAATTAGTTTATCACATTAATATCACAAGATGATGTTTAACATACAATATTAGTAATATTGTGCTGCTTTAGTTTACTCTGACATACTCAGTAACAGGTTTGTATACTTTAGATACTAAAATGTTTATAAACAGATCAGACATTAACACACATAATAATTGAGTAGAAAGTGTTGGGTATTATAGTTTCTTAATGTTTGGTCATGTATATCATAGAATTGGTAAACAAAAGTCTAAAATATAAATAAGTTTTAACATCATTCGTCCTTGGTTTAAAGAGAGAGATTAAGAGAAAGTTAAACAAAATTTGTTTCTAAAGCTGCTGTCCGTGGCAAAAGGCTAACCAGGTATAACTTCCAAGTTACACTAATGTCATCATACAGGTAATGTCTACATTATGGACTTTCAGATTTTTTTCGTCGATACCACCAATTCGCTCAGCCCTATTGGATGCTTAGCATCGCTACTCTGTACGCTCGTCGTTAATTTCGAGTTCTTGGAGAAGTCCAAAAACCCATGAAAAATTCATGAATCATATTCAAGCCATTTTCAACAATTTGTTCCATTGTCACTGGAAATCTGGTTCTGTTAGTCTTCAATAAAGGTTTTTTAAGTATAAAAAGTATCAAGTCTGAAGTATTAGGCCGTCTAGGTTTTGGACTTTTATAGCAAACACTAAAGACGAAAGTTGATTGTATGAAGTGGAAGTTAAAGGTTTTCGTTTCGTTCGTATTGGTAACATTTCAATGTTCACAATTATAGCGAAAACGTTCGAGTTCGAGGCGCTTGACGGAGGATACACAAGGTCAAGAACTTTCACTGACACACACTAAGTAATTACCTCTTCTTTTCACGACTCCCAGCCCCAAGCGTTACGTCCCTTTTCAATATCTCCACGATCTAATCCGTCTATATCTGTACCCATCAATAAATGCATAATAGGAAAGTATATACCGTCCAAAAATACCTCAAAAATTGACTAAATCCAATTTTTTTAGAGTTAAGTAAGTACCTAAGTAGGTACTACTATTTAGAAAAAAACAGGGTCACGCGAAAAAAAGCCACCAATGAATGTAAGTCTACGCGGTAGTTACCGCGGGGCACAGATAGTATTAAAATGAAGAGAGCTTACCCTTATTAGCTGGTAAAGAATAATTAACATAACATTGTCTGGTAAATCTCAATAAATAAATCTCAATTTGGTATAATACTTATTTTTATAAATTAGGGTACTTAGTCTAAGTTCATAAAAATATGTCAAGAGGTCGGACTCGGGACTTTATATTATCGGTATAAAAAGCTTTCTTTGTGTTGCTACTTCATAAGGTAAATTACGTGATGTTGAGTCATTACATTCAACATCTGTATGACCAAGTTTTACACGTCATTGCTCTCATCGTCATGGTAGTAAAAACGAGATGTCCTACAAGTCCATCTGTCAGTCAGTCAGTAAGTATGTAAAGCAGTCCGTCTTGGCGTGGTTTCTAATACATAACACGTTGACGGACACAGGACACTATAAATGTGGCATTTTCATGAAATTCAATATTCCATCTCCAACTATACTATCTGCACATAACATAACAATTAGACCCTTTTTCTACGTATTTTTTTTGTACCACTTATTTCGACTATTTACGAGTTTTCTTCGGATCTAATGGGCGATTAACCTCAATTAAGAAAATAAGAGAACTGGTGCCGTTTTGTTTATGTTGCTATCTCGTATTCGTTCTTGTTAGCGGATGCATATAAATTTTCTTATTTAAACAGATATTTAAGGGTATTTCGAGTCACGGTACTTTAAAAAAAGGTTATTATGAATTATATTATTAGGCTATCTGGCTTGTTTTTCTTGAAAATTATAAAACACAGTTTTGGTGTTCGTTATACGTCCCAAATTATTACAATATCCTAAGGATTTATACGGAAGATGGCATTGCTAGCATTTAACGCCAACATCTATTGCGTTTGACCTACTTCTGGAAAATCCTCTCTAGAATAGGTATCAGTAACTAATGTTACTATGAATGGGTGGCATGCTCGTTCGATCATACAGTACAAAGGAAACTAACGCTTGAGTTGATCCACCTACGTTATTAATTACCCGGCGCTACGTTGTTGTTATGCTTATAATTATTATGTCGTCTATGTATGGTAAGCGTATACTTCAAGATTAAAACTACCGTAAAAAATAAATATATTACTTTTTTGTACTCCTATTAATAGCTTTATGATTTATATGATGGTGTTCCCATATTAAACACAGGATAACAAGATTTTTATCACATTAAAACTGTTAATACTAACATACATTAATCTGATGGTAGGCTTTTGGTAAATCTAAACTAGGATTGAGGAAATGGTTCATTAGATGTATTTCAAAGGATTCTATGATACGATTAATTTGAAGCATGGTGGTGGAAAGTAAAGCTGGAAGTGGTTTACCCCCAATATTTTCACTGAGTGCGCATAAGTCATGACGGCACCTGTATGCTTCTTAATAGTTCAGGTGAATACACTTATTCTCAGTTGACTATGCAAGCCTTCAATCGTTGTTATTAGTCACGATGAGTCATGATCATTCATGACCAAGAAAGCGAATCTACAATACAAACCCATCTTAAATTTGTGTACCATCTTGTATTTAGTTACCTAGTACGAACGAATTATCTTATTAAATTAAATGTAAGAAAACTGTTTAATTGCCTGCGTTTAAATTTTTAACTGTATATTATGTAGGTAAGGTAATGCATGCATTCTTGTGCATACAATTCATAGTGCACAAACTGAAACCATAAGTTGTATAACAGTTCCTTTCTATAAAATTAACCTATTTTGCTTAATTTACGTTATACTCAATCTTATTCAAGGTTAATTATCATGTTGTATTACAGTTTACATTAGTGAAGAGATAATAAACTGTGGATACATTAATGCACTTGAAAATTTTAAACACTGCTAAGGTGCACCAACGCGGCACGTTTTATTTTGGATTCGGTTGGTTGCTTAATTCGGAGGGGACATGGATTAATTGCCGGCTGGGGCGACAGATGTTCGATGCGTTCCTAAACAGAGCTGAATGGCTCGTGGCTCCCATTGTACAACTCTTTACGGCAATGACGGCCCACTTTAAAAAAAACTATACGGGAGCATCAGAATCAGTTGCATCATAGAAAATTAAGATGAACGATTCAACACAAATTTGTGAAAGAAATACAATTTTTACGTATTATCTAGCTAGTGATTCCTTAAGTTACATATACTTCGGTAAGGGGACTCATATACAATGGTTTGATAAAAAATACTGTAGTTTCAGTTTAATAGAGGTAACTCTGAACAGAAGCACCAACAATGTGCTCCATTACTTAACACACTTGTTTGTTTCAGACTTTGGATTTCGACCGAGATGGCCTGACGAAATTAAAAAAGGCCATAAAGGCTATTCACAATTCTGGAAATGGTAAGCTATTCAAATTTATTTTTTCTCGTCTATGAATAAGTCTGTTCAGTAAAAGAACTCGTTACATGTTGATGAAAAGGTTCCCGACTTATTTAAATGCTGATTAGTTCAAAGCTACATACACGTTGGAACTCGTAAACGAATTAAAAATAGGGACAGAGGAAGTATTTCTTCGGCATGAATAGACGGGACAAGAATAGCTAGAATATCGGATGCTTACTTAAACAGTTCTAAAAATATTTGTTCAAGATATGAACTGAACTCGTATCCGTATAAAGGAAGACTCAAAACATAAATATTTAAGTCGTAATAAACTGAGCGATACGATATGGAATCGCATTTAAATTCTAAGGTATTGATTTCCTTTGTGCTGCAGTCTGCAGTGTCATTGCACTTATCGCTCGTGTTTCGTGCATGTTTCTGTGCTAATAAAAAGTACAATTTACCTTTGGTATGGTGTTTTGAACGTCTATAAGTCTTAACTTTTACATGTACAACTATTTCATAGCAAGTGTAGAGACGTAGGTTACGCTAAACACGAAACCGGCTTCTTAGGACGAAAGGCCGTTCAACTCGCTGAACTAGAATGACCCAAATATCGCAACAAATAGTGCTTGCGAATAGACACCAAAGCATTATTAGTAAACATTATCACTCACTTGTTGAAAGTATTGGATTAGACAGATAAGTGGTACAAATAATCATAATTACGACAGTTTTTTATTTGGCGATAGTTTCGATATATGATATGATTAAGTATATCAAACAAAATCAATCTATCATTCGACTTTTATTTTCTTCTTTATCAACGATTATATTAGACTTTTTATATGATTGTTTGTCGTTCGGAATATTAAAGTGATCAAAATTATCACTAATATCCGAAGAGAATCTCATGCATCACGTCATGGGCAAGCTCACATGGACCAAAGTTTGCGTTATGTTTAGAATACTTTTCTGGAAGTCCCTATCATATTATACTACCTTCTAAGTTAAATGTTTATGTTAAGACTCTACTTTGTATGTTCTTTCGTCTGTACGTTGATGATTGTATAGGGGTTGTAAAGAATTCTTATAACAGTCTACTTTAATTACCCAGGTTGTTTAAGTCTAGAGTGGAATGGTGCTGTATAAAATAACTGACTGGCATAGCTGGGGACACTAAGATAGTATAATATACTTAGCCTTACGAATTTTCCTTTACATACAAGTTGTCAAGGAAAGTAGGTCGACGTGGTCGTTTCACTCGGCTGTAATAGCAACAAGAGAGACATATTAGATTACTGCTCCATCCCTGCGGTTTCACTCGCATAGGCTTACTGTATTTTACCTACATTAAAATTTTTCTGTGGGTCTTGATGTATCTATATATATGCAGTTTTGTGTGAAATAAAGACAAACCAATAAACGGACTTTCCCGTTTGTAATTTTCATAGAGATTGTTGCTGACCTGAGTTTTATTGTAGCTAGCATCTCACACCTGCTCTCCTCTCGTATTGTCACGTATATGTAAATTGGATTGTGATTTATTCTGAGCTTAGCTCGGCGTTTTGTATTGTCGGTTTACTTATTCTGGGCTCGAGTTGTATAAGTGAGCGAGGGTAGGTACTGTAAACTCTATTTCTACCACTGGCACTGATCGATCAATATAGGTAAAGTAAAGGTTCTAGTTTTTCATTCAGATGAGTGATCATACCTGTACACTGTTTTCTTAAGTTTTCATTTCATCAGCTATCTTTAGGTTTTTTCTTCATATTTATTTTTATTCAGATCATAGCGTTTTTTACAAAAGTACCAAGTAAAGCTTTCTTGGTGGCAAAAATCTTAGTCATAGTTCTCGTCTAGATATTTTTTTCATGCATAATAAGATGGAAACATGTTTCTTATCCGTTCATTAATGTTCAATAAGTTACACTGGTCACAACTGCAAGCGGTCATTGGGGTCATCGGTCTAAATGGGATAGCAACGTGAACAACAAAGTACGAAACAATATACATAATACAAAAAGCCATGCGTACAGAGTCAGAATATTCGATGTCGGTTATTACCATTATAACAACTTTATTTAAAACTAGCTGTGCCCCGTAGTTTCACCCACGTAGATTTAGTTTCATCCTTATTGTCGCGGAACCCTTATATTTTTGATAACTAAAAGTAGCCTAAGTTACTCCTTGAAACATCAGATACATGTCAGTGAAAATGACGTTAAAATCGGTCCAGCCGTTTAAGAGATTACCCGGAACAAACAGACAGACAGCCAGACACAAAATTTTAAAAACTTGGTTTTTTAGTGGCATTAGCGTGTATACTTTCATATGCATTTAGTGAAAAGATGTTATTTTGTAATTACAAACAGACACTTCAATTTTATTTATCCGTGTAGATGAACAGCCGATTAAAATTTTTCCCTTTAGTGTACTATTATCATGTTCACTTTTTTTTTATTTCTTTAGATTAGGAGTATTGCATCGACAGGTTTAATAAAAATTCAATTCCATCTTGTGGAAGCATTTGTTTATAGCGGCCCCAACAGCGCTCCACTCGGAACTGGTCGTGCGAGTTTGGATTGTGCGCAGCCGCAGCTGGCAAGGCCGTGCGGTGCGCGCACGCGCCTGCAAAAACAACCAATCAGAAGCAGAAACATTCCATCACAATGATGCAGTGTTTAGGGAAGAGCCGCTTATCGCTTACCATTCAATTCCCACCAATGTAAATTCAGCCAATTTACACATCCATAAGAATCACCAACAGCGCAAGGAAATTTTTCGAACATCGAGTCTTTGATTTTGTTTAGTATTGACGAAATTGTTGCTAAAGAACAGTAACATTACTGATTCCTAAAATCCCAGAAACTATTCAGTTTCTGGGATTTTAAATGGATCATTAAAAATAATCACTAACAAAATCTTAGCTCATGGTTTTTAACGGTTCTATCGAAGACTTTGCATCATACATTTATATTCAGATGTTACATCCTGAAGCATGATATTGATTCTAATTATTGTGAGTTTCAAAAAAACCAAAGCCAATGAACACGTTTAATGTTTTAAGTAGGTATATGAAGAAACAATCTCGAACGGCATCAAAACTTCTTGCAGGAGAGTAATTAATATCATCGAAGAATTGTATCGTAGGATAAAGCCCCCTTTTACTTGGGTTGAAATGATGTCAGAACAAGCGTCTATTGCCTAACTTTGAGGACCCTTTCCGGAAGGCTTTAGTCTTTGAAGTGTCTTCTCAATAATAACATTTGCCACGCCATAACTTAAATTGTGTACTAAACTAAGTGCCGTAAATACCGACTACGACACTCGCAGAGAAATTGAAAGGCGCGATGTTTGTGCTTTACCATTTAATATTCAGAAAGCGTCGGCGGGATTGAACTAGGCAAATGTGGGCCGCGACACGGATCTCCGAGACTCTTTCATCAACTCGCCGTCTGTATTTTTATGGTTATTTTAAACTAAATATCAAGTCTAGAGTGAAATGACGCCTGTCTAGTGACCGTGAGGGATTTGGGATCATGTTTTTGGAGTAAAATCCAAATCAATCAATAGCCTAACCAAGTCACATTTTTTACTATGGTGGGTGGAGTAGTAGGTAATACATATAAGATAGATTACATATTATACAACAAAATGTTTTTCTGTGATTACACAGTGATTCAAATTATGTTTTGTTATAACACGAAATTGCTGTCTCTCTTCTTAACGTGCACCTATGTAGCAAGCAGGTGTAATACAAATTATTTTAGATTTTACTCGAATATTATAAGCATTAAATATGTAGAGTGACCCTCACTCAGTGTCTGACTTACATCTATCTAGGAAATTAAACTGGCTCTACCTATATTTCAGAGCCAAGTTAATCCGCCTGGGAAACTAATTAAATGCCCGGCGGGCAGTTCAACGAAGACAAGATAAAACGGGTCTAAGTTAAGCACCTAGAAGCTTTATAGGAACGGGAAAACTTTACACGATTTCCTCTTATACAATTTTCTCGGTCTTTTACTAAATTGGAAATATGCAAATGTCTGAATAGAAGGATAATGTTCGAACTTCGAAGGGCGTATTAGTTCATTGGCTTCAAAACGGGTATGAAACAAAATCTATCTATTGTAGGAGACGTTTTGATTGAATATAGGCCCGTGCCATGAATTGTGTGAGGAACCCACGTACATGACGTACGGGGAAAGTGAGACTGTGTAGTGATTCAATGCTATAAAATGCAGACGTAGATGTAGCAAGGGTTACGATAATTGGGATAATGCATGATGCGCTCTTATTGCAATGATAGTTTGAATCATATTATGAGGCTGAATCTTTGCAATAAGACCTCATGGTTGGGCCCCTGGACCTGCCTTCCACATTCAGATGAATGAACGTTCTCTTCTTTATGATACTTAAGATGGGAATCGAAATCTTATCACTGACTGTTAGACAAAGCATAGCCCAAATTTTTAAGTACACAAGTGAACGACTGCAGAATGACTAATGAACCGATGCGCTGGTCATATAGAGACTTGGAATTTGTGATGGGAAGTCGTGTATGAAGAGTCGTGGATGAATTTTTGTAATTCAGCACGAAGGGGGGAAAATGGGGTGTTTAACTTGAGTTGATAACTAACCTAACCTTTCAAAATTATTAAATTCAGTTCAATCTTAATTTAGTTCAATAAAATTAATGCTAAGAAAATAACGACTAGATGTAGGTCAAAAATTATTAACAAGCCCACAAGAGGATGAAAAGGTACTACGCAAGCCGAAGATAGTAAAAGCTGCATGAAGTTTCGACATAACCTAACCTTTTATTTTCCTCCACAGCCCACGTGGATAACGAGATGTATCTCTCCCGAGCGCTGGAGCGGCTCGGCGGGAACGCTCTCAACAAAGATTCCGAGCCGGATATCGGTGCAGCTTTCTTCAAATTTGCTGTCGTCACCAAAGAATTATCGGCACTTATGAAGACACTGGTATGTAACGTCCCCCATTTCGATTACCTACACTGTTTTGAAATAGGAGAATCAGTAAAAGTAAATTACATGCCTAATATAATAGCAAAGGCAACACAACTATTTAACAGTCATTTGTGATGTGGTAATGATAGTAATGATGCCGTGCAAAGCATAACAACTGTAACGCATAAATATGCATGCATTTCAGAATTGAATTGCAAAATCATTGTTTCTTGTTGTAAAATAGTGTAATAGACAAGTCTATCATTAGATGGTCTATCTCTGGGAAGACAAACTGATTTATAATATTATTATTTTATTTCCTAATTCAATACTGAGATTTTGAATTCGTCGAAGCTCCTTAAATGGACGTCAAATGATTTGTACTGATGAATAATCTTGTAATGCTATTATACATAGATATAACAAACAATATTACTTCTATGAACCACTACCAGAATCTTCCTAGAAGTTTTCCGTAAGTAATTACATTAAGTATCGTCGATTCGTTCACTTAGTGGAAGCTTTTCATTAAGGTAGATGAACACAGTTTCCTCGAGAATATCGTTCGGAAAAACGTATTAACCAAACGGAGTGTGAAATGAAACAAGCTTCGTCGCTCTGCTCATCAACCCTCGAACATCTCAAAGCATCAGACTGAGGCGAACGGAAATTATATATTTTAGTGGTGAGGGAGCTGCGACGGAAGTCTTCCCTACCTACCTACAACAAATTATATACTTACAGAAGGTTGGCTTTTACAAATTTTGCGATACAGGCTCACGCACTCATGCGTATAGTTACTTGCAAGTGTCTTGCTGTAGTGCTGGTCGTGGGCTGGTCATCTTATCAGATATAGGTTATAATTTTATTAAAATTTGAGTATTGTAACTATTGTCCTTGGGTTCATATTTATGTGTCATTAATATAACGGTCAAAATAGTCAAAATATATTTTTGAAAAGAGAATTCGGCATAAAATCTGCAGGGTTCTTCTCAGTAAAAGCAACCTCCCGAACCCGGTAGTAACGCTATAACAGTAAGTGCAGCAAATGGGAAGAAGCTATCCTTCTGCTCAGTTTTTATTTTGTGTCTCAACAGACTAAGGGCCGACCGCAACGAATTAAATACAACGACGCCGGTACTCTGGTGAATAATTTTATCATCTCTACCGTTACGGAAGCGGTGTATATGACACGATTAATTTGTCAGAATTTATTTTCTTTTCTATTTGGTTACTTATTGTATATTACTGGGGTAAATATCTACCAAAGTACCAACCGACTGAAAGTTTTTTTGTCATAGTAGTTGTTTCAAATACATTAAACTTCTTCTTGGCACATTAATTTCTTTGGAAATTTACTTGATGATATTTGTGTAGTAATCCCATGTATGTCTTGTGTTAAGTGAATTGTTATTAATAGGTTTAACAGAACAGCTAATCCAGACAATATGTTACCAGAACTAGGGCATTAATCTACCTCGATAATGAATATACCAGACACAGACGCCTATCAGAATACAACACGTAACTACATGCCCGCAGCATTAGTTCCAATAAATTGATGATAATGCCATCGTAATTTGATATAGAATTCGTGCCGTTGAAATGTCTAATTAGCAGTTTTACCGTCCTTCTCGGAAAATCAAGGCATTAAAGCGTGTTCTCATTCAAGCTGTCGTTAACTAAAGATTGACGTAGATAAACTCGTGCGTGGGCGCAACCGCGGATTTACTCGTAAATGGGTCAGGGTGCACAGGGATCTTGCTGATGTTGCCAAGCCAGCCTTTAGGCTTTCATTTATAATTACCTGAATGTTCTGAAGGTCTTTTTTCTACATATCCTTATTAACATTTTAAATGGGAAATTGTCACTGTCTGTCAGTTAACTCTTCGCGGTCGACCGATTTAGCTGAAATTTGGAAAAAGGTATAATAGAGGCAATTTGTACCCCGCACAGATCATTCTCAAATAACCTCTACGCGGGCTTAGTCGCGGGTAAAAGCTTGTATACGGACTAACTCGGATCAAGTTCACGATGAATAAGATTGTTAAGATTTCCTGATGTTAATCATTTCCTCGTTAAAACTATGACCGTTTTATTAAGGACAGATCTTCCAGTTATTTAATTTCTTCATGGGTGTTTGTGGTGCTTGTAAATAAAAAAAGCCCATCACTAATCGTTTAACTAGAATAGTAATAAAACATTGCATGGTCCACGGTTAGACGCTACCCAGAGATACTATTGCAGGTAAAGTTTTACAACATCCATTATCTTAACTATCCTTGTGCAATTAGAGACAGATTGTTTTGTTACGTTGTTTCTTGGGTTTTCCAGGCGTGTAAAGAACCCTCGAATAACTCTACACTCTGATACATCTACATTTCTTTGCCGTGCAACAAACAAGGTCGGAGCCCTCGATTTGTTACAACAAGATTACGATCCCCATAGTGTTATCTGGTTCTGTATCCGAAGAAAATTCACTAGCAATATGTCTACGTAGTAAAATGTATTTCCCTTCCCAAAATCCCTGAAGATTGTAGTCTACGCCACTCTTATCAAGGAACCAACCTCGTTCCAATTTACGGTCCTTGTTCAAGGAATAGGTATCGAACTTCCGAGGTGGAACTGCGCAGAATCCTCGACCTGACCTTGACACGGGGTCGCAATCCTTTGTGCTTATTGCTTAGGGTTCTAACTTGTAATTTCTAATCACGGACTCCCAACTGTGTTATAACTCTTATAAATATAAATATTTGTTAATGCATGCTATTAGGACTTTTTGAGCCGCTTTGTCGTCTCGGATGAGAAGGCAGCCCGCTCTTGTTTCGGTTTGGCTCCATAAACGACGTTTGTTAGACCAATCACAATTACGACCTCAATTTAAATAGACTTGTTCAACATTCATGGTTTTATCATATCATTCTTAATGCATATCAACTATCCAACAGTGGCACCAGTTAAGGATGTCTCACGCTAAGCTAAATCCCAGCCAAGCTTCGGCCTTAGCACGGTCAGCTAATCTATACTTATATTATAAACAGGAAAGATTTGTATGTAAGTATGTTTGTAACGAATTGGCTAAAAAAGTACTGGACCGATTTTAAATTCTTTCACCATTTGAATGCTACATTACTGATTAATATAGGGTATATATTATCTCCGTGAATCTGCGTGATGTCCGCTAGTGTTGTATATATTTTGTATGGAGACGCACTCACGCCATACCGAGCGCCAACCGAGTTCCGCCCGAGCAACGACAACGCGAACGGTCCAAGCTATGACCGAAGCTCGGCTCGGGCCTGACAGGAATCATCTTTATGCATTGGATAATTTAAATGTTTGTGAAATGTATAACGGATTGCCTTAGCCTGGGTGTGGATGCATGTTATTTGCAGCTGTTATCTCGTAAAGAGCAATCAAACTTTTTAACATTGTGTGATAAAATTATCAAACAGATAAAGAAATAATCTTCAAGTTGCGTCTTATGTTGTTTTACGTTGGGTTTGCTGTAAGATATTACGTCGAGTAATGCAATTGATTATTACAACATAATTCATAACGCGATTACGATGATATTGTTGTAATAGTGCAAGCATTTGGTTCTGTACTATCGTGCGACTGTCAATTTACATACAATAGTGGAGTATAAAGATCGCACGTGCGCTTGTTGAAAACAATGAACATTGTTTTACTAACATATTTGCTGAGAAATATATCTGAGCAAAAACGACATTTTAACGCCTTTTTGAACAATGTGCTTGGTGTCAACACGTATATGTTACCGTGTCAGTCATTAATTGAGTTTTAACATGCACTCACGTGGAGTAACTTCGTTCATTCATTATACATTTTGTAGCTGGAATTACTTAGCGCAGGTAAATTCTTGCGTCTTTTACTTCTTTAGAGAGCAATATCGATTTGTATTGCAATACAAAAGCCCCCAATATGAATGCCAGAATGTATAATATATAACCATACCCTTGTAGTGCTTTCGGGAAGTACTTACAAAATTTTCTACTCGAAATTTTAATATTTCGTTGTTGCTTATCGAAACAGTCCAATTTGTATTCTTATTGCATAGAGTTTATGGAACATCAAGTTGGCTGTAGTTTTGTTATCTATACATATAAAGGATGGCGTCTGTGTAAAACCATTTACGTGTATCCTTTTCTGTTGATCCAATATCCATCCTCTCGTCTATTGATGTCACGACAGAGACAGCTCAATAAGAATTGAATTTATCCGTAGCATGTGTATCCATGGGGAACGAGGAAAGCGAACACGGAATTTTAATTTAATGCTCAGATAAATGGTTTAATCGAAAGTACTTCTGACGTGCACAGATGAGTATCGTGTGGCCACTGTGTTCGGGTTACCATCGAGATTGCACGAGATTGCATCTATTGCCCTGTCGCCATTGTCCAGCCGCAATGCTAGGCACTTACAATTCTATTAGCCTCGCAGAAATTGATTTTGACGTAGATACGAATACAAACAAACGATAATCCCGAAGGGTTGACGTATGTTGCAATGTGAATATTATTCCGTGATGTTAACTAAGCAAACAGTAGTTACTTACTTGCTCAATATTTTGTACGTTTAGAATACAAATTTACACATACTTATACTACTTCTTATGTATAAATATTTACGAATATATTTCGATATTGTCAACTCAGTTAGTGCGCACGCGCGCATCCATTGTTCTTATCATCGTGATCGTAGCATATGTGTTGAGTACTATAAATTGCTTCCAATAGGCAATTTAACGTTTTAAATATATATTTACTTAATTAAAACAAAATTTTACATACATCATAATGGTTAGCCAAAAAGTTATGGTAATTACTACTAGTTGGTAGTTACTCAGTGGTAAGTATATTTGAATCGTAATTAATCAACCCAATTAAATTACATTATCCTTAACTACATATTTTGCGTTGAAACTGTCATTATATTAATTTTCTTTATAAGTTTAAGTTCCTCAATACAAGTTCTCTTTAGATTAATTAGTTACATTCAGGCGGACAACAATGTTCATAAAGGGTTTCATTGAACGTCCACCCTCTGTTGCAGACCTTCCGAGGCTCGTCTGTCACAGGCTCATTCACTTCATTGATTTCACAATCGCCCCACGAAGCCCGCAATTGAATTTCCGTGTAGAAAGTTTTAAAGCCGCTCTTTTTAATTACCCTTTAGATGTTCCTCTTAATAAGTGGGGATTATTATTTTAATGCTTAACAAGTGGGCTCTCGGGTGCGGACATGATGATAGTTTTTATATCCCTATTAGTCCCAAATGGCATGAGATGTAAAGGAATTATCTTGTTTGTTTTGTATGAATTTTAACGATGTCGAAAACTCTCTTTATAAACTGTTTTCTTTCAATAAGGACAAAAGCTACGTAATCTTTATTCGTAAAGCACAAAAGTTCTGCTTATAAAAACATTCTAGCATTCCCAACATGTCAATCAACCTATAGTGAGCTGAAATCAATACTCACTTAAGATAGTATGGTGTCACGGTCGTTGTTCGAACATATTTTGCCAGAGCTATGAGTAAAGACAAATCTATTTTAAAGCAAGTGGTATTGCCTAACTGGCATCATTATTCATTTCATGACGCGACGTTTGGTGCCTATTCTGGCGATGCATTTGTAACGCATGGTATCGTATCGTCTATCAATATGATACGATGAAACTACTTTGGCAACTAACCGCACAAACATTAGAGCATATACCATTCGACATGCACTTGGGAAACATACCAAGCTATAAAGGAATATATTTATAAGTTTAGAAGTGATTGACATGCTTAGAATCGATAGTGACTTCGGTATCGTAATATCGATATCCAAATTGACTGTTTGTTATTGAAGCATTACATTTCGTTCGTTCCGTAATTTAAAATTACAAGTGTCACTTTGCACAACGTTAATAATTTTACAAAAGGTCCAATTAGGTAGGTTACTTAATGATGAACTAGTAAAAGAACTGAATCCCAATGAAGAATAGCGATATAGGGAATACAAAATGAATCTCGCCACGAGCCAATATGTCATTAAGACGACTTTGAATTGCAATGATAATTTCCTGTGCGGGAATTGTTCTAGGCTTGCCCTCCTCTCAAGAGTCGGCGTATTGAACTTGCAATGTGTGTAGTCTTTAAAGCAGATTCAAATATTCATAACTTGAAAATGAAATTGATTTATTCAGTTTAGGCCCTGGTAAGGCACTTATGAGTGTCGAAGAATTGACCACCGATTCAGAAAACTAGTCTTCTGAGAAGAACCGGCAAGAATATCAGCTGGAATCATTTAATTACATAGGAAATAATTTAAAACTGTTTGTCCACAGATGCAAAACGTAAACAATATAGTAATGTTTCCGGTAGATAGCCTGTTAAAAGGCGACTTGAGAGGTGTAAAAGGTGATTTGAAAAGGCCATTCGATAAGGCATCCAAAGACTACGAGTCAAAGTACCTGAAGATTGAGAAAGAGAAGAAGTCACAAGCCAAGGAAGCTGGTCTCATTCGAACTGAAGTAACGCCAGCAGAGATCGCCGATGAAATGGAAAAGGAACGGAGATTGTTTCAGTTGCAAATGTGTGAGGTACGTAAGCTATTTTAAGACACGAGAGCAATTAAATTAAATCTGTTAAGTCCCTGTTTTACTCCGGTTTACAAATAAGAAAACTTTAAGAATGAATTTGTTCTCTCGTCACGTCCTTTAAATCTAAATAAAGCACTATTATGTTTACAAATTAAACTTGAACGATTGCTGCTAGTTGTAAATGTGGCAGCTTTATTACATGTTGGTATTTCTGGATAGAGCTCGGGCAAGTAATTTATTTTATGGGCTTTCTTCATTTACTTACCATCTGCCAGAAATTGGATTGCTTAAAACTTTTCTTGTTATGGATAACTTTTTACAGTTCAACAATTTGAGTAACTGCGTTCCTTTATTTTGACGATCTCTGTTGTTATGGCAGAATATAATGGATGTTGGAAATGGTAATTTGAATGCAAATTCGCCAGTGTGTTTTATGCAAATAAATCCATGAACTACTACGGATGCGAAAGTGCATAGATAAGCTATTCTCGGTTAAATTTAAATATGGATGTTAATAATCGTAAAAGTGGAATTGAGAAGAAAAGAGCTCAGCAGATACCATTTTGAAAAACAATTTGCAATCGTATAATTGGCACTTGTAATATAAAACATTTTGATCTGGAGCCAGCCAAAGTCATAAGGTGTGTAATGTATTAATTGCCGGTTTTGGGGCTTCATTTGCACTCCGGTGTTGGTAAGGTATGAGTTAAGACACCTGTTTAGAGCCAATTTTAATGTGTAATATAATATTGTCTTGAAAGTAGGTAAAAAATGCCACTGGATTTTTTATAAAACTGCTACATTTAAGTAAAACTTTCGTATTTTTCTTTACCTCATGCTTCAAGTGTTTTATTTGCATTACGGGTAATGCTAACGACCAACTTCACCCATAAAAGTACTTGTCCACTGTTTACGTTTACCTCATCGTGCTATTCAACGTCTGTGCATGAATAGCTATGTTACCTACAAATTCTACATATTTGTGTAAATAGCGTACGCCGTCGCCACAACGTTTACTTACAAATACTTGGAATTGTTTTAACGGAAGGAACATTTGATACGTTTACTAAGTTTCACATTAAATGAGTCGAGTAGCAGAGAAATTGTATTAGTTCCTAAGGAATAGTCTTCACTTCGATGAAGAAACATATTATATCGTCTAACGGAATTTATTTTATATTTACATAAAAACGTACTTAGTCATTAGTGCATTGCTCATACGGTTTTTGGTTATGATTCATCAGTATTCGCAAGCTGTGAAAAAATCTCAGCGTACCTACCTACGTTTTACTTTTGTATGGTATACTAATTATACTGCTGTGGTATAATGTTGATAGCAAACAAAAGGATTACTGTCAGTCAGCAGCTGAATTTGAATTTTCTCTCTCATTCTATTCAGCAGTGTATCAAAATGGAATGTAATTAATGACCACTGCGTAACTATATACTCGTATATGTTTGTCAGTGACAGTTATCTGTGCTGCTAGTGTCTCTGCACAATGGGAGTATTTGTAGCCGACAGAACTGCCGTTATTTGCACGCAGCCTTCACCGGCAATGATATCATGTGATACCTACTAGAGAAACAGTTATTTGGATTGTGGTGAAACTTCACACTAATCATCAGTTTAAATGTGATATAATGTCATTATTACTTCAGTATGTAGATCCTGAATTAATTTCTTAGGAAAAAGTACGTCTACTTTCTTATCAGGGTACCATATATGCCACCTATGTAAATAAAATATACTTGCATCAGTAAAAAGTATAATTTATCCGTTTATTGAGTTGTTGAAATTAGAAATGAAGAAGCTAGAACTATCAGTATTATGCGAATCGACGATAAGATTAAATATTGAACGATTGCCAAATTTTTTTGGACTGTGTACCAAGGCGATATAAAACAAATACATTAAAATAATATACGCTCTTATACACGCAGTGCGAACTTAATTTACGGTTGACGGTTGTTAAATAAATGTGTCTGAGTCTGTACTACACACACAATGCAATGCCAAACGTCTTTGGACATACAGAGACGGGCCAACATGCCAAATGGCAGCGTTTTAGAGTTCATGGGCGGATTGCACAATCTACTCGGATGGTCAGATGCCGAATTTGGAAGCTAACTAACTTTAGTTGACTGTCTAGACTAGTCCAAAGGACATTTTTAAATATTATATGGGACGTCTTGGACATTAGGTAATTTAAAAAAACGCAAGTTTATTTCGCCTGTGAAGTTCTGACTTGGGTGGATGACTGGTTGTAACTGCTTAAAACAATCGAGATATCTTATGTTGACAAATTCTCGACACGAAATCTGTTCCATCAAGAGACGAAAAAGTATGCCAAAATTAATTGCTATGGTCCGTTAACAGTCATTCTCAAACCAAAGTCAGAATTGCATGAAGATATTTTCATGATTATATCCGCAGGGAACCAGTTCTACAGTTTAGCCGATGATACGACCACATACGACTATGCGCTCTGCTGGTTTCAGTTCGTAATTTCGAACTAGCTCAGGCCCAAAGTTAAACACGCCCATATAAACTGTTATGTTAGTTCGAGAGAGTTGCTCTCGAAACTCTTATTTCAATGAAGGCTGATTGCAAACAATGTGCCTAAGCATTATTTTGTGGAGTTGAAAAAGAAAGTAGGGCAATCTGGTATGGGCATCAAGTAATGGTGCGGTGTTCGCAGTGGTGGTGACTGACTGCGTCAGTTCGTCGACCGGCCTTGCGCCGCGCAGGGCCGGCGACTACGCCGCTTTGACCCTAGCTTTGTTCCTCGTCTCGCTCGCCAGTGCAAATACCGCTCCGTCCACTCTACGCCCACACGCCATGCCGATACATATCTTGTTAGCCCTACAGGCATCATAAATTAACCGTGTTGTATATGGCTCTCCAGTTACCTACCCAGATTTGTTTACACATAATAACAATATTAGTAAAACAAACAAAGAAACTAAAGCAGCCGGCGAGCCGCCAAGAAAGTTGTGCAAGGTCGCGCATCGAGCTTTATTGCTATTGCACAACTTCGAGAGACCAATCTGGATCTAATATAACATGAATACACGTACTCATGCGTCATCAAGTGTAATTATAACTCGCGGAAGGGCATGGAGTAATATTGGTCCGTTTGCGCAGTCCGCTCGTGTCTGTCCCGGCGTGGTCCATTAGACACGGTCCTCGATGAAGTAATAAGAACAGCGTGCCCACGCGCAGTTTTAGGCGTCATTCTGTCTGTTCACAACGGCTGACTTCGTTCCGCAATTACATTGAAGTGTATTTGTTTTAGTACCTGATAAAGTTTAACGAGATAAAGACGAAGAAAGGCATAGAGTTGCTACAGCACTTGGTGGAATACTATCACGCGCAGACAAATTACTTCCAAGACGGATTGAAGACTATAGAACACTTCGGAGTGTATGTGGCGGACTTGAGCGTGCAACTGCAGAAGATTCGGCAACAGCAGGACGACGAGCGAAGGAGGCTGTTGGAGCTCAGAAATATGCTCAGAGCAGCCGCGCCCCAAGATAGAGAGGTACTTACTTATATAGAGTCGATAAGAAACATAGAGCATGTTGTTTATGTGCGCTCGTTTGATTTATTTTTGTTTTAGCACACACTTGCGTGGAACGATTACAGTGCACTTTTAGATCATGCCTAATTTTACCAGCGCTCGTTCTCAATTCATACTATTTTAAATATCAAATACTCTAATTTGTTTCGATGCCGCCAAGATCTTTTAAAAGCGAGTTAAATTAATCTTCTAGGTGGTATCTTCAGTAGGCGGATACTCCCTTCACCAGCTTCAAGGTGACAAACAGCACGGTGTCACGCGAAGTGGCTATCTGCTCAAGAAATCTGAAGGGAAAGTCCGTCGGGTCTGGCAGAAACGCCGATGTCGCGTTACAGCAGAGGGATTTCTGGATATCTTCCACGCGGATGAGAACAAACCTCCGGCGAGGGTTAATCTACTCACGTGCCAGATTAAAGTTGCTTCGGAGGACAAGAGGGCGTTTGATCTAGTCTCATGTGAGTAACAACTATTTAGCATAGCTCTTGTCATTCAATGCTAATTGGTTTCTTATGGTCGTGTTGTCATCGCGCATAATGTGTAAGTTGACAAGCCAATTTAATTTTTGTCTTCCTCTAGATAATAATGGTGGTATCCAATCTAGATTATGGCAAAGCATCATTTAGATCAGCTCTTCAGAAACTTAAAAGAGTGCATGTTATAGTTATGTATGTGCATTATCTGTCTTTTTATTCATACTTACATTCCCCAAAGGTTTAGGTTACAAGCAAGGTACAAGTTACAAAGTTACAAGTACACCCTCATTAAATAGTTGTGATTTTAAAAATCTCCTGCGAGCTCCTCCTGGGAGCGAGCCTAATCCCACTAATCGGGCACTAATCCAAACTCAAAAACTACAAATGAAAAAATTCAATAACACTTGCCCGACACCGGGTTTGAACCCATGTTCCACAGCAGCGCTTTGTAACCACCAGACCATATATTTTATTAATTCACATAAATATTTTTTTGAGTGGCAACCCATTAACATTTCAGATAACCGTACATACCATTTCCAAGCAGAAGATGAAAACGAGCAGCGAGCGTGGACGTCAGTGTTAGTGAATTGTAAGGAAGGCGCTTTGATGCGAGCCTTTCATCAACAGGCTGGCGAAAACACAGATACAGGGCACTCGCTCCTGGACTTACAGCGGTCTATTATACGAGCTGTTAGAGCTATGCCTGGGAACCAAGTTTGTGCAGATTGCGGTTCTACAAATGGTATGTAATGTTATTAAAAAACGCAGTTTTGATGATAATTAGGTGCTACGTGACAGATGGTGGGTTGCTTCCGTTTTAGGCTATTTACACGGTTTTAAATTTCTTCTTAGATACGAGTATAAGCACCCTTTTTCACCGTCAAGCTCGATGTGCGATGTCTTTTTTAATAAAACAAAAGTCATTCATAATCTCTAAATGACCTTCACGTAGTAGTTCATGTTTGTAAGGTTAACATGTTTACACACATCGTTTCAACATGATTCAATATGCACTTTTTTTTTATTGCACTTAGACGATTTTGTCTTTCCGTAATAGCCGTGACGATAAGTAAAGACTAAATAGTTTAACATTTCGATACGATCTGTTGAACTAAGTTGATTCCAAATTTTCCTTCGTTGGGGATGTTATATCATCATAGTATCCATAGTAAAATACATTACGAAACGCTTCTCATTTTAGTTTAATCAACTAAATGCCATAGCTATACTTAACTTATTCTATCTTAAACATGCGATGCATTTTATTACACTCCTTAATTATATTGCATCGTATCGTATATCGCTGGGATATTGATTAAGCAGATAAGCTCGGTCGATAATGTCGCAGCAATTACTTAAATCGAAAAGATCGTGACTTTATATAGTTTCAACAACAAATGGTTGTTCAACATTGATGGTTGAGATTTGACAAACGGTGTACAAACACGCACAACCTTGACCAAGCGAACGGATCGACCAGGAAGAGAACTTCCTTTCCATCTGTATATCACGCAGAACGCATATGTAATGAGATATCATATGAGTGACATTCCATTTTTTATTGCGGTATAGATACGTGTAGTCCTTGGATATTGTTTTATTTGCGATCACACTGGATATTATTTGTGCGTTGATTGTTTAATTAACCCTAAAAAAACCTTACAATATACTATGAAATTATATTTTGAGTATATTGTAAGTACATTTACTTGATTATATTTTCATGATTAAATGTCCTAGGGTGACTGGCACCAACTAACTTTAGCTAAAACAAATTGTAAAGTACTTACCGGAAAAAAAAATGTATGCACTATTTTAAAATTGTCAGACGTCTTGAATTTAACTAATATAACTAACTGACTACAGCTAAACAAACAGTTTCCACATATTAAAATACTAATATCGTGAAACCCACTCTTAGAGTAGAACGCACACAATGCCAGAATGTATTTACACTTTGTTACGCAGATTTTGACCCAATGGCAAAGTCATTTAAAATCTACCATGGGGAGCTCAAGCTGGCGTCATCTCCTGTTTATTTATATCTCCCGTTATTGATTTTCTATTTTTATTTTTTTACACAGAATAAAAGAAGCGTTAACTGGATTGTAACAATCATACTCTTATTTTTTTAATTGCAGATCCCACATGGCTTTCGACGAACTTCGGTATCATAGTGTGTATAGAATGTTCAGGCAGTCATAGAGAGCTGGGCGTGCATATATCACGGATTCAGTCTCTAACGCTGGATAGGCTAAGCACATCACAACTCTTAATAGCTAGGAACATGGGCAATCAGATGTTTAATGAAGTTATGGAGAACACGCTTGATGAGAGGGACAAACTCACGCCTGATAGTAGCATGTAAGTGTTCCTGTAACGCCATATTTTAGTTACTTATTGGAAATTGATAGCTTTTTAGACACTTCCGTGTCGTTTTGACCCCAGCTTATCCTCAAAATATCTTTCTCCTAATATTTAACTTATCATAACATTCTGAGGACAGGAATGCAGAACGCGCTCAATGAGTTAAGGGTGGTAAGGAACATTACTATGATAGTGGCTTAATGGAATACATATATTTGAAATTTGAAGCTGCTTACCTTTTTTGGGAAGATTGCGGTCAAATAATGTTACCCTAGAGTTAATTGTTTTTCGGTTTAGTAGGGGGTGTGGGCCAGTATGAGAGCTCCCTTTCATCTCTTGCCTAATTCTAGTGTTTACACATGAGCCGAATTCCACGTGATCAGTCAGTAATGCTAGGTACCTTAAGATAACGTTACGTATCTTCGGTGAGTAAGGTATATCAGTACTCTTACAAAGGAGTGGTGGCAGTATATTAGCTGGGAGTTTTTAGTCATAAGGCTAAATTAGTACCATTAATGTATTACAGGGAGGAGCGACTAAGGTTTATTCGCGAGAAATACGTGTACCGGGCGTGGGCTGGGCGAACGTGTCGTGATGCGGCGGAGCGGTTATCTGAAGTGGAGCACGCCGCCAACAACGGCCATTTGCAGAACTTGCTGCAAGCCTATGCCGAGGGAGCTGACCTTGCCGCCACACTGCCTTGCTCGGTCAGTATAACACTTAAAAATGCTCACGCTTATTCTCCAATGGGGTAGTCAGAGATTTCGCCAGCTTTATTAAAGTCCCATGTAAAAATGGGAGAACCTTTTGCCACTAACCAGGCAGTTATCCAGACCAACAGATAGAAAAATCCGATAAAATTGTGCCAGACCCTCGTGGTCTACAATGAATAACCTCTCTAGAATAACCTCTAGAATAACGTGGCAGTCTGTGTCCCTACTTAACCTCGATAAAAAATATAGCTTATTTTACTCAGCGATGTATCATTCTATTAGAAAGAATTGTTGAAAAGGGGCCAGTATTACAATAAAAAAATCTTTCCTCTTTCTATTATTAGTATAGAAAACCCACTTTTACCTATAGTGATTTAGTGCTAATGTGACAGTTGATGAGTCCATCTCAGGCATTTACATAAACTTCGAATATAGCTCGAACCGAACCCATGACCCTTGCATTTTTATCAACATTGATTGTTTTCTTCTCCCCAGGACTGCGGCGAAACGGCACTCCACTTAGCCATATCACGGGAACTGGGTGACGGTTCCTTCTTGCACATAGTCGATTTTCTAGTCCAAAACGGTGGCTCCCAGCTGTTAGACAAACCCACGTGTAATGGTATGACTGCGCTACACCTGTGCGCCGCCACCGATAGGAGTGAACCTATGAAGTTGTTGCTCAAAGCCGGTGCTGATGCTAGTATCAAGGACGGCAGTGGACGGACACCTTTACAGATTGCCAGGCAGTTGGGGCACCATGCTTGCCAAGAGTTGGTATGTTACATAATGTTTTTTATACTAAAATTGCGTCTCGTCCTTACTTCGCTTCGGGTTACGATTTTTAAGACAATTAGAAATCAATACCACTGGCTGCAATTGTCTATATGGTGACAAACAGCACCCAGTCGGGCAGCTCCGAATTTCTGAACCTCTTGCATGCAATGTGACGTCATAATATCGCAATCAAATTAAACCTATTAGTATTTTAGATATTCTAGTAGGAACTCTTGCACAGTTGGCCTATTGCGCATACTTTTATGTAAATCGAAGTTAACCGCTGCGTTTGTTGTCATTATATGACACTAGCTGGACCCGCGATTTCACCCGCGACTTATGTTTTCTTATATAAAAAAAGCCTAACTTACTGTAACTTACTTGTAACATTAACTATGTGCAAGAGAAAGTCCCGTTGAAATCAGTCCAGTCGTTTCGGAGATTAGCCGGAACACATACAGATAGACAGAAAAATATTAAAATTGTTTTATTTTTATGTGAGTACCGTTTATACTTTCAAATACATTTAGTGAAAAGCTGTTAATTTGGAATTACAAAAGACACTTCAATTTTATTTATCTATATCGATATAGATAGCATTATAAACTACACAATGTATTTATATTCAGTTTTGATCTCTAGATAGTCTGATTTACGAGTAAAGCTCTGGCATATAATTTCGCATTTTATAAAAAATGGAAATACTTTTTTTTTAATTATAAGTACCTCCATTTGTTTCAGCTGGAGAACGTAGATAAGAGAGACAAAAACATGTATGAGAACATCAACATAGATTGGAATTTGTCACACGACGACGGCTCCACAGATTTCTCCGATGACGACACAGTTATTGACGAAAGAGTAAGTTACAAATTTGCGAAATTAATGGTTCGGCAAATAAAATGCATAAACAAACAAATACAAAAGACGGAGGGGAAAAAGAGTAAGGCAACCGATTTACTACAAGGTAGCTTTCACTACGAAAACAAATCAGTTTATTTTGTACGTAAGTACTTCAATATACAAATAAGTATCAGTGTAGCTGTAAAAATTTTACCCCCTTATTACAAAACATGGTTAAAATACGTCACGCATCTCTTTTGAAATACATATCACAAAAAAATGGAACTACTATTAAGCAAAGGATTGTTTTAGACGATGTTTTGTGATAAGGCAGAAAAGTTTGCTTATATTGGTGGTAATTCTTCGACGTTAAACCAGGACCTAAACTGAATAAATTTGTTTCGTTTTCATTAATATTTGTATTAAATTATACAGCAAAACGGCAGCGTGACTCCAGAGAAGAAGTGTCCTCGGTCAAGGCCTCCGTCATACGCGGGGGGAGTGTATGGGGGAGAGAGGGGAGCGGGGGGAGGGTATGGAGGAGAGAGGGGAGCGGGGGGAGACTCGCCAGTGTTGCGTGCGCGCTCATCCACTTGTGATTCACTGCACCATGCTCCCCCCACCCCCACCACTTTACCACGGAAACCTAATGTCTGTAAGTATTAATTATTGTCACTAATCTACTTAATCTAGCATGTTCAAAGTACTTACGGTGGCGATGAGCGATTGTTTCGAGTGTTGGAACATCTCGATGCATCGCGATTGTTTTCAATCGCAGTCGATGGTAGCGAGTCTGACTGGCGTGTAGTCGCCACTCATCTCGCCGCGATGAATCGCGTGGGCCGACGATCGGTTCCATTCGGCTTGAATCGAAAAACCTTTCGATCGTTTCATCGCCAGGGTAATTTCGATGGTGGACTCGATGCAAAGTTTTGTTTTGATTGTTGAAAAATCTCGCGATCGCGCATCGCAAACTTACTGTCTATATTTTAGTCACAGTTGCATGTTTTACGGGTGAGCAGAAATTAAGTCAAATAAGTAGGTCTTAAGTCAAGACTTTAGACATATTTAGTTATAAAATAATTAACATTCAATGCCATCTCGTCCCAAACTAATCAAAGCTAAAGTTTCATAGTATCAAAAAAAAATTAAAGACAGTTACTATTATACGTATGTGTTTGTGAACAGATAATATCGGCAGCCTGAAGAAGCGAGTGGCGCCGTTACCCCCGGCCGCTCCTTTGCCACGTTCCACACCCTCGCCATCTGCAGACGGCGCACGCGCACTTCTCGGTAAGTACCCAACCAACTTGCCACTCTCAGTAACTCCCATAATTATATCTTAAGGTGCATGTCCCCAGTATAACTTAAAGAATAATACTAAAAATATAATGGAATACACATGAAATATTAACGAACAATTTTGCTACTGGCACAAGGTTTGCACCAGTATATATTGACGTCAAAGAGCCACAACTCAATAATAACCGCAGACAAAATTGGGATCCCGTAAATAGAACATCGCATCGTGAGGAAAGCTGCAAAGAAAATCACAGACAAGCACTTAATTTTCGATGAAGTTGTTACAACTATTTTTTAAAGATATTATATGTTAATTAATGCGCAGACAGAGTCGCGAGCACCAGCAAGTTTAAAATATTTTTTGTCAATGTTATCAGCGAGTGGAGTAGTAAAACCCAGACCACAACAGCCGCCTCCAACGCCTCCGCCGGTCACATTGCACAACGGCGCTCACAGAGACGAACCTACGCCCCCGCCCAGAAAGGTATACATCACACTATACTATCTATATCTATACAAATGTCTCTTAGATTTAATTAAAGGTAGATTAAGCAAAGAATTTAAGAAGAGAAGCAATAAATCCCAACACGTTTTCGAGTGGTGATTAGCAAATGTGTGTTTTAACTTTTAATCAATAGTGTAAAGTCAACAAGACATTTTGAAGAGAGATTCTTTCGGAAATTGTAGCAGGATGATAAATCATACTTTCGTCATTGTGTATATTGTATGAGAAACATAAAAAAGATAATTTCAAACATTAATTGGTGTAAATAAAATAAAACTCTATTAACCAGACAACAAGACTCAGATTACTTCAAACGCTAACTTAAATGTAAATAATTTCTTAAGAGACTCACAACAAATGAACTAGTACAGTACAGCGTATATTTGTTTTTGCTTCAGAAAAAAAATAGATTGCATCTGGAAAAGGCTGTGAAAGCGAAACTGAGAAGGGTAAAGAACTGAGAGAGTCATTAGTGTACTTAATCGCGCTTACCCTTGTTTGATTTACGCCCTTAATAATAATTAATACATTATTATTTTAACGAACCCTTAAGATCACGATTTAATTGTCAAGAGGAGAGACAAAATTTTATTGCAGCTTGTAATTTATTAAAAATCTTCACACTATAAGTCACTGAACAGCACTTTCTTTCTTTATATACTTACTAGCTGTGCCCCGCGGTTTCACCCGCGTAGATTTAGTTTATTCCTTATTGTCGCGGAACCCTAATATTTTTAATAAATAAAAGTAGCCTAAGTTACCTGTGAAAGTCCCGTTAAAATTCGTCCTGCCGTTTCAGAGATTACCCGGAACAAACAGACAGACAGAGAAAAATTTTAAAACTTGGTTTTTTAGTGTCAGTATCGTGTATACTTTCATATGCATTTAGTGAAAAGCTGTTATTTTGGAATTACAAACAGACATTTTAATTTTATTTATCTGTATAGATTAGATTCGAGCTATATAGATCTGTATAGATTAGACTCACCATCTGTCACGTTCGCACTAAATCATATTCGGTGAAAAGTGAGTGTTAATATAACACCTCTGCCTACCCCTACAGGGAATACAGGCGTGTATATTTTATTACATCTGAATGACCACGGGGGCAGCCAGAGTTATTTTAAATCCAACATCAGTTGATTTATAGTGTGATTAAATAATGCGTAAAAATATACACGGGCACCTGTTGATCGTCTGTTATCCCGGTCACGCTATTCTAGATTCTACGCCGATGCAATACTGCTTTTAATAGACTAACAGGCAAATTAATTAGCTTGTTCCCATTGGTAAACACTGAGGTAACTCTTGACAATCGTTTACCATAAAGTATGCAATTGTATAATAGTCTAAATATGCATTTTTTATGGTATTTGCATGTATCTCTATTGTTCTTACTTGTAATGTAAGTTTTTCATTCGTTTGCCAAATCTGTGACTATCATCACCGTACAATATTTGTATGAGAAAGTACAATGCCTCTAGGGGTTACGGAATCTCACAGTAATTAGATTTCGCAAACTTATATTGTTAGTTGCTGTACATGTTTTGTAAGTTACCGTTAAGTTATACTTATTCCGAGAAATCCTTAGGAGAAATTTTAGTTTTATAAGTGGCCGCTAGAGGCGCTGTACGATTTCCCATACAACATCGGCAGGGGACTCGTCGAATATAGAACTCATAATAAAGGTGCAGTCAGTGTACAATATATAACGGCTTTCGGCTTTGTATTTTATATGATTAACAATACCCATCGAGTGGTGTCCCTCCATATGTCACACAACCAATGAAAGGTTGTACTAATGTACTTTGTTTTGGAGTCCATTGTGTCCTATTTCAAGAGAGTTGTGAGTTTTCTATTGAACCTTTTGCATGGAGTTTCCAATAATATTAATAAAAAGTAAAAAAAAAAAAATTTTTTGCCTATAAATTCTTTGCAAATGTATAATTTGGTCAAGCTGTAATTCTAGGCTTTGTCTTAATTTTTAGCAGTAACATATAGACTGTAGGTATCCATTTTATTTCGTCTTCCTACCGCAGCTTAGAAAATAAACAGCTTGTAGAAGTGACTCATTATATCCGGAAGTTTTTAGTACGTTTTATACGATGCTATAGTGGATAGAGCTGCTACCTGAGGTGCGATTGAGTTTTAATTTTCAACATAGACGTAGAATTAGAGAACCAATAGGTATAGTAATCGATAGGAGCAATAGGCGACCAAAATATCTTTGCTACGACGAATATCAAAGTCTAAATGGCAGTATACCGTTATCGTTATGTCTAATCGTTAACTATTTAACCTTTATTAAATAGAGTTAATTCTTACGTATGCATGGATTGGGTTGTTGTAAATTCATCACAATGCGATATGTCTGAGAGGCATTTCTATAAAACGGTATGTAATGTGCTTGACATAGACTCATAAGTCACGTGGTGTAAGATTGATGACGGACATGACGATAACGGCGTCTCTAATATTAGTATGGCAGATCTTAAATTACTCTGATAAAAATGCTATACCGCGATTTTAATTGTCGTACTATGTTCGCAGGAGTGTTCTAGTCAAGATTCGTCACTGGAGTTATGCGATATGTCTGATTCGTGTGTGGAGGACAGTCGGCTGCAGTCGGCTTTGTCGTGCGACAGTTCGCGTTCACGAGAACGTTCGCGGCGAAGTGATACACGCTCGCTCGACGTATCCGATACATCTAGTGTACATTCGCGATCGCCTTCCGCTTCTATTACCATGGTAAGTCTCGTATGGATGGAAAGAAAATTATTTATAGGTACAGTTTAGGTAGGCTCTGGTAAAGCTACCAACTGATTCGGAAATCAGTCTTTTGAGAAGAACCGGTAGGAGATAGAAAAATCGGATACTGATTATTATGAAATAATATTCAGTCTTAGTATGACTGGGAAAATATGTATGTTTGATTACCTGACCGATCTGTTTATCTGTTATCCGTCTTTATATATGTACCGAATCTGGGTTAAACCACTGAACCGATTATGAACCATTTTTAATAAATAGGTTATTTCAACCCCAAAAAAATGTATAGAACTCGTTGTTGCAAAAAAGGCGTAAGGTTTTCTATAGATTTGTTATTATTATTACAGATGGGCGGCGGTTTGAGGCGGTGTCGAGCACTTTATGATTGTTCAGCGGACAACGAAGACGAGCTATCATTCCGCGAGGGAGAAGTGATTGTCGTTATCAACGAACGTACTGAGGACGACAACTGGATGGAAGGCCAAGTGGAAGGCACCAGCCGCCGCGGCATGTTCCCCGTCTCTTTCGTACACATGCTGCCTGATTAAAACGAGCGAGACGCAAATATTTGACAAGCTACACCGTCGGACGTAAGTCAGCAACCAAGTTCGTATCAAAGCGAACATGATCTGACATAGCTTCAAAGCACAGCAGAGCTGTTAGTAGTGTCTAGTTTCCAAATTAACGAGTTTGGAAACGCTAACACGCGAGTCAATAGATGTTTTATCTCATGTATACAATTTGATGACACTGGTATTGCGATTGCCGGCAAGTAACTTGAAGGTTGTGCTTTATAGAGGGTAGTGCCGTAACGTACGCAATGTGTAAGAATTTAGTGTTGCTAGATCTAAATTTGAAAATCCCGTTTAATATTGAAATTCTCCCTTTTTCTAGTAAAACTCTCTCAAAGAGTCTAGTATCGTGTGAGTTATAGTATTTACTAATTAGGAGAGTCCACTCGGTATGTTGGGACATCTATGAGAGTTTAATCTTTTATCCATAAAGAAACTGTCAAATAAATGATCTTAAATTTTAATGAATAATATACGTTATGAAAAACACGTTTCGATAATTACCCATTAATTACCCGCTTGTTTAAATCACAAATAAATTTGACTTTTCCCCAAAAAGGACACTCACCCTCACTCTATTGCATACTGCTCAAGTTACGTGACGGCAACAATAGTCATATTGGTTTTAACTGTTCGGGAAGTTTTATTGTAAAGAGTCAGGGGCTTTACTATACGCTCTTATTGCCATGATAGTTTCACTGTGTGATATTGACAGATTTATACACATCATATACATCTGTCTCACATCACATACAATCTTTGTTATTCTATGATGGTAATAAGAGATCATTGCTCCCTGATGATTGAATTCTGTGTTCAAAATCATTTTGGTTCCATGGCCTATAGCTTTGGGCTCTCGTTTTCAAGGCCACGAGCTTATGTACTCTAGTTCTTTATATAAAACTGTATACAACTGGTTATTGTTGTAAAAACACCTTAATTAACACTTCGCTTCTGGTTATAAATATACATAACTATAATTAGATAACACATGGCCTGTTAAATATTCCAACAGAATTAGTTAGTGCATTTTTATATCGTCATATTTGTCAATACCTAAAACAATTTAGCTGCAAGAGGTATTTGACTCAACTTTTTTCAGCCTATGTTTTGTGAAGAAATAAATCAAATAACAAGTTAATATGAAATCCGTTTAATACTTGTAAGCCTGAATTAACTATGCATGCTGAATTTCATTCAGTATTGATCTTTAATTTGATCTAATTAAAGTATATATTAGGGTACCAACTAATTCTGTTGTAAATTATACAAAATATAGATTGCGTGGTGTTCTTAAATGTTAAATTATATAGCCGTTTATATTCACATTTTAACCATTCCACTTGTAGACGAATTATATACTATTCGTGTGACATACACTCGAGTTTGAATGTTATTTTAGCAGTCTCAAACTTTAGTGTTGCCACGTATTTATGACACCAATAAGTGTTGCCAGTTGTTAGTCCGTCCCGAAGCGGATTTTAGCTTTTTTGAATATTTTTATTCAGGCATTCGTTTAATGTTACTTTTTCAACAGCAACTAGAGTTTAAGTCATTATGAGAAATATAACTATTATAAGTGAAAATGATCAGAATATTTATGTAGATTTTAAAATGCAAATAACTTCTGCTCAAATTACGTTTACTTATAATCAAATTGCTAAGTCAAAAGCGAAAATATTACAATGCAATAAGTTCATAAAACCGAAGAGTCTATCAAAATTGTATTTATGTAATTATTTCATATTTGTATAGCTCATTAGTGAACGTGTTATAACCGAACGAAACAACACAAATTCATACTATAATTAAAGAATTTTAAGAATTGTACATAAACGATGGAATTTAGTATCTAAGCTATATGTTTTTCGATCTGCGAAAAATTACTACGTCGTATAGGTGTCGTCATGATATTTGAGCGCAGGGAGCTAGCACGAACATATAATATTTCGCTCAGCGCTTAAAACTCATGACGACACCTATATATCTCTATTATTATTTATTTCAGTATTCCCCAAAACGACTAGTCATTGCACCGTCGTTCGATTGGTTAGAACGCGTGTTAGATATAATATATGTCTTGTACAGCTCAGAGATAGTGATTTGCCAAAAATTATATGTGATCTGTAGTGGGGAGATAGGTAGGTTTACGATGACAAACTCTATCGGACCAGTGACTGTTTGTTGTAGTATGTTCTTGTAGTTGATATTGAGGTGTCTTAGATCGTTGGTGCATGCTGTCTAGATTGTGTTCCGAGAGCGAGGCTGTACGCACAATAATCTTAATAAAATATAACATATTCATATCCCATCTCCAGTTGATTCAATAAGGACCAACAAAAGAGACTCAGTTTTTAGATTCTAGATGTGGTTTCCGTAGTCAACGGCCTCGCAGCGATCGATGTACTGTTGTTGAATGTTAAATTTAAATATTTCCACATTTTAATAATGTAAATTACATAAATATATATCTTATTGAATGCAGCAGAGAGTCGAGTTTGCCATACACGAACATCTAGTTATAAAGTTGATCATGTCATGTTAAATATTTTACTCATTGAATACACATTCCCGGTCTTGTTAGTTAGTGTTCTGTATATCAGGTTCAAATGATACATGTATGTTAAGATGTATAGAACTATCGCAGTATAAAGTTACCTATATAAATGCGCGCGTTGCCATATATTTAGTATTAACCAGAGTATCGATGTAAGCTTAGTTTTAAACTTTTAACAGCTTCTTTATATTTCTCAATATTACAAATAGACCAGTTACATATATTATAACAACAGGGGTCATCACTTTTTTATCTATTTTTTGTTGAAAAATTAATGGCATCTGCTAATTATATATATCCAAAGAGTAGGGATTCACTAATCATAACGAACCACATAAACAACCTCGAATTCACGAAACAAAAATAAGCGGAACATATGGGAATATGCGTATTATTTTCGCATTTTCGTGTTTCACAGTAATAGTTGTGATTCAACACCTAGAATTTTGAACGCATACGTCAGGACTGAATATTTTTGCAGCTTTATGTATTGTGTTCCCCTTTTGATGTCAGTCTATACACGCATACCTACTACCTTCTTTTCATTCATTTATCAACGCATGGGCGCTGTGCGTGTTTGTGAAAATGTGATTTATTTACTTGGAATGAAGTTTTGCATGTCAAGCTGCAGTTTAGTGATGTATATAAATAGATGAACTATTAAAATAGCGGTAACATATTGTGTTTAGTTGTGTAGAAAATCTATAATTTATATTTAGATACCTAATTTTATTTTAAATGGTACGATATTATTTGTACTTTATTTAAACGTACACTGATATCATATTTATTTATTATTATATTGTGAAATCTAATTGTGATGAAATATTTTAATGCCATTTTAGCATGTCAGTTTGCAGTTACTTAATGAAAAATTATGTAACCAAATGATGCTAATAGAGTGTAAGATGTTTTATTCTATATGAAATTGTAGCTGGAATAGTTTTTTCTATTGTGTATTATGTGAAAGAAAATATGTATGAATTTATTATTACATCACTTGGATGTCTATTTCTGCATTTTATTTATAAACATTTAATATTTATTAGCAGATCATGCTCAGTTTTTATGGGAGAAATGGACTATTTATTTTTGGTCTGCTCTATGAATGATAAATGAATAGCCATTTGATTGCTCTTTCCAAACTGCCTACCTTCAACCATCTTGTTCGCCTGATGGTAAATTATTGACGAGTGACGACGACGCTTACGGATATCTTGCATGTCCTCTTTCAATATTGTCATAGTTGGTCTGTTAAGTGGATCGAATCGCACGATGCGATACAAAGAATTAAATTGAAGAAAACTTATAATTACTCAATTAAAGAGTAGGTTACGACCAGCTTTGCATCAACAGTATTTTATGAAGAATAAAAAAGGTATTTGGTTATCTATTCTCTTAATGCCACAGTAACACAGATAAAAAAATCAATTGACAGCCAGATGACTCATTTGACATCTTTCACACTGACAACCCATGACACGAGTAAAAACTGACAACTCGCTAACATCGAAATTTATTTGAACCGTTTTTTTTTGGCGGGAAACTGTTGTGTGGTACACGTGTTAGTGAGATTGTTCATTTTATTTCATAAATTTTAGGCCAATTCTTCAAAATTCTACTGAATTTCATCTATTATAGTGGTGTTAGTTAACTAATCCGGTAAGCCTCTGTTTTCCTTACCAATAACACGTCCTTGTTACTGCCTCTGGTGGCAGTAACAATGGACAACTCCACGCCGCCCCCGCCGGATCCACCGGATGAGGATCAGTTGGCACCGATGGACACATCGATTCCTCAAACCCCGCCTGTGTCTGCTGAGGTTTCTCCTCCATCTACAACTACCCTTACCAAACCCACCAACAAACGACATATTACCGACCAAGGGGACAATGTAAGCATCTCCAAAAAATCGATAACTAATCCTGAGTTAGCTAGTGCTTCCATACAGACTATGTACACGCACCCTGACATGATGGATATCACCAGCAAGTATCAAGGATCAGGCCCAGGACCATACATTGTTCATGTTTCCCGCTCTGAGTCGGATCCATCAGCAGGTACCACCATCCGTCCAATTAAGTTTGGTCAGTTTTTATATAAGAATAGAATTCCTCATATTCTCAGAGATGGAATCAAAAAGGTGGGTCGTAATAAAATTTCCGTGGAATTCGAAACAGCATCTAGTGCCAATGATTTTATAAGAAATCCCACTCTTTCAAATAACAGATTTGTAGCTACTATCCCCACCTACAACATCTGTCGCATGGGTATCGTCCGTGGAATCCCAGTGGAATGGTCCATGGAGGAATTTGTGGACTCAGTAAGCTTCCCAGAAAATATTCCCGCCCAAATCCTCAAAGCCAGAAGACTAAGCAGGAAGACAATTACCGATGGCACTCCGAACTGGCATCCCACCCAAACAGTTGTCCTTACAATTTCTGGCCAAGTTCTTCCCAACCGCATCTTCTCCTTCAACACATCCCTTGTTGTCGAAATATATTCCCTTCCAACAATCCAATGTATGAATTGCTGTGGCTTCGGTCACATTAAAACCCAGTGCAGATCTAAACCTCGCTGCTTTAAATGCTCTTCTGCCCATTCGGGTGACTCCTGCTCTGCTGAGCAATCTTCTTCAATCTGCATATTCTGCTCGCAGAATCATTTCGCCACTGACAGATCTTGTCCTGAGCATGATAGGCAAAAGAACATTAAGCTGTTGATGTCCAGGGAAAGTATCTCGTATCAAGAGGCTTCCTCGCATTATCCGGCCTCTTACAAATCCTATGCAGGAATTGCTAGATCTTCTCCTGCTCCCATTCTAATCCCCTCTACCATTCCCAATTCTCCAACACTATGCTCCCATGCTTCCACCACCACCTCCTACAGTAAAACCGTAATAACCCCTCCCCGTCCCCGAGCTCCTCTTGGAAAATCCTTTGATAAACAAGCCCACTCAAATATTACAGCTGACCCCCCCTCCTCACAACCTAATGGTTGTGCCCTATCAGCTCCAAGTCCAACTTCCCCTTCCATGTCCGGCAATTTGCTGGAAATTCTTATAAACCTTCTCCTTAACATTGTAACCAGCCACCCTGAATGTCTACCGTCCAACGTTGCCCAAAAACTCATTCAAGTCTGCTCGATAATTTCCCCTGATGGCGCCAATTCGGTTCCTTCAGTGGAACTGTAAATCAATCCGCAGGAAAAAACACGAACTCCTCTACATTATATCAAAATTCAAACCGGATATCTGTGCCATCTCGGAGACATGGTTAATTCCTAACTCCCATTTCCGGGTATCAGGATATGCCTGCCTTCGGGATGACAGAGATGATGGTTATGCAGGGAGTGCCTTACTTGTGAGACGCTCACTGCATTTTTCCCAACTCCCTGTTCCCCCTCATGGCCAAGACATTAATGTCGTGGCTGTGAAGTCCTTAGACACCACCTTCCTTTCCATATACATTCCCCATCCATCCTCCTCTGTAATATCAAATCTACGCAATATCATCTCCTCTTTCCCAGAGCCTATTGTCATAATGGGTGATTTTAATTGTCACCATTCTGCCTGGGGCTCAAACCATTGCGACTGGTTCTCCTCTCCCCTTCTTGATATTCTTGATGATTTTAATTTGTGTGTCCTAAACGATGGCTCCCCTACCCATAGAGTCCTTCCCTCCCAAAATCCTAAAAGTGTCATAGATTTGTCACTTTGCTCTTCCTCTCTCTCCTCTCTATTACATTGGGAAATCCTTCCTCATTCTTATGGAAGTGATCATTTCCCAATAATTATTTCCCTACCCTCGAAATCCTCAATCTCTATTCCCTTCACCCCTCTTCTTAAATACCAACTATCTAAGGCCAATTGGTCGTCATATGCCGAAACTCTGGATGATAAGGTCAATGAGATTCTTCTGGACAGCAATTTGCAACCTCTTGAAGCCTACAACAGACTAGTTGATTCCATCACCTTGTCTGCTGATGCCCACATTCCCATTAAGAAACTAAAATCCTTAAAACCCTCCCCCCCTTGGTGGGATTCAGAGTGCACTCAGACTATTCGTCAACGCAATGAAGCGGAAGCTCTGTACAATAGGTCCATGACTCTCTCCAATTTCCTCTCCTTCCAACAAGTATCCGCTCGCTCCCGTAGATTGCTGTCTTTCAAGAAAAAGCAAGGGTGGATTAATTTCTGCCAAAATTTATCTCCCAGAACCCCCCCTTCTATTGTTTGGAAACAAATTAAAAAATTTAGATGTTCCTTCAATGTCCCCAATCTATCTTCTAATAACCCATCCCTCTGGTTAGAGCACTTCTCGAACAAAATTGCCCCCCCTTTCGTTCCTTCATTAGAATCATTCCCGACGCCTCCGTCTCCTCTCCCATGTTTCAACCACCTAGATTGCCCTTTTTCAATTCAAGAACTGAATCTGGCTTTAGATGGCTTGATAGACTCAACACCTGGTATAGATGGTATCCCCTATTCTTTCCTAAAAAAGGCGGGTATCAAATCTAAAGAACTTTACCTAAATGTAATAAACCAATTTTTTGAACAAGGTATAGTCCCAGAATCCTGGAAATCCCAAATCATAATCCCCATTCCAAAACCCGGTAAGGACCCATTAGATTCCAACTCCTACCGACCTATTGCCCTTTCGTCTATTTTACTGAAGGTCGCTGAGCACATGTTGAGGAACAGGCTTCAATGGTTTGTGGAACAAGGAGGTAAACTGTCCAGATCCCAATTTGGCTTTAGAAAGGGCATGAGTACATTAGACAGCCTTAGCATCCTGACGACTGACATAAATTTAGCTTTCAAGAAGAAAGAAATCCTTATTGGAGCCTTTCTTGACATTACGTCGGCGTATGATAATGTCCTTCTTCCAGTTCTCAGAAATAAACTATTGCAGCTGAGTGTTCCTGAGAAGTTGGTACGATTCATTTTTAACATCCTTTCTGGCCGTTCAGTCATCGTCAAGTGGCAGGACATTACCCTCCCCCCACGGTCTGTCTGGCGTGGCCTTCCTCAGGGTTCAGTTCTTAGTCCCCTTCTCTACAACATCTATACTTGCGATCTTGATCAGGCCGTCAACTGTTACTGCAATGTCCTTCAGTATGCTGACGATCTAGTTCTGTACATTGCCTCCAAATTTTCTCATTTGGCTGAACACAATTTAAACTTAGCTCTAGAATACCTGGATCATTGGCTTGAGGAACATGGCCTGACGTTATCACCTAGGAAGTGCAGCGTGGTGGTATTCACAAGAAAGAGAAGTGTTCCTCCGGTTCACATTTTTGTAGGGAATGAGCAACTGCCCCAAACTAACCAAGTGAAATTCCTCGGTGTCATATTAGACACCAGGATGTCCGGAATCCCCCACTGTTACTCAATTGCCCAGAAATGTGAAAAATCGGTGAACATCCTGAGGTCCCTTTCTGGTGTTTGGTGGGGTGCCCATCCTTACACCCAGAAACTCCTGTATAATGCCATTGTCCGCAGCCTCTTAGATTATGGGTCCTTTCTCCTGGATCATTGCAACAAAGCAGGTTTAGAAAAACTGTCCAAAATCCAGGCGAAGTGCCTCAGGATTATAATGGGGTCCATGAAATCCTCCCCTATCAACGCTATGCAGGTGGAATGTGTAGATCCTCCTCTCCACCTGCGCAGACAATACTTATGCGACAGATTCTTCCTCAAACTAGCCCAATCTTCATCCCATCCCGTGTGGCAAAAACTGTTCGACCTCTCTGAAGTCTCAGGTTCAGGAAGTTCTATACCATGCATTCTCCGTATCTATCGTCATTTCCTTAATCTTCCCTGTAAAACCTATCAGACTCCCATCCTGCCTGTATATTCCCTCCCCTTCGAAGCGTTGACTTTTAATCCACCTGTTCTCCTTAGCTTTGGAGGTCTTGAAAAAAGATCCATAGAGGCCAACTCTATTTTTAATAATCATTTGGCTACTCATTGGGCAGGTTGGATGCCGATGTTTTGTGACGCATCCAGGCTCTCTGAGGCTGACAGTATCGGCTCTGCAGTATGGATCCCCAAATTTAGAATTATCCTCTCTTACAAATGCCCCCCTCACTCCTCTATCTTCACTGGCGAATCAATTGCCCTCTTGGAATCTATCCTTTATGTCCAATCCCACAATCTAAATAAAACCATAATTTTCTCAGACTCGTTAAGCAGCCTCCAAGCCATCTGCTCTAACCCCTTTCGCTCCAAATCCAACTTTCCGATCACTCTCAAAATCAGAAAAGCCCTGTTTGAATGTTCGACACAAGGCCTCGATGTCATGCTTGCATGGATCCCGGGTCATAGTGGAATACACGGAAATGAGATGGCTGATTCCCTCGCAAAGACTGCTATACAGACCGGTTGCATGGAACACAACTGCTACTATAGCCAAGACCTCTGCCTCCTATCATCATCCAGGCTACGCAGAACTTGGTATATAGATTGGAAACTTTCTGGAGTTGAGAAAGGTAGATACTACAGCTCAATCAATCCGGAAATACCTTCAAAGCCCTGGTTTTTTAAATTCAAGCATTTCACTAAACCTGTCATCTCTGTGATATGCCGCCTCCGTTTGGGTCATGCGTGTACACCAGTCCATCTAGCTAAAATAAGGATAAGGGATCATTCTTTATGCGAATGTGGCCTCGATGAGTGCCACATTGACCACCTTTTTTTCTGCTGCCCAAAATTAAATTTCTCCTTGTATGACGTTCTCCCTGATAATATCCCCCGTCCTACAAATATGAAATGTCTCCTCTCTCTTGTAAATACTCCCTTTATTAAATGTTTAGCCCATTTTATTAAAAGTAACAACATTAAGCTTTAATTCATATACAACTAACGACATGCCCTAAATGTTGTAACATTATTGTTCGTCTGTAGTAAAATTTTTGTCTGTACTTTGCGACGTCACTTGTGTTTATAGATAAATTCAGTTGTTTTGGACTACTTCTACTTTGGGATCTTGAGCCTAGTTGCATTTTTCAATCCTCATCCCACCGAACAATCTCCGTCGTTTATCCTCAACAACCACGTGACATTGGCGGAATAGCTGCACCCAAGCTCGTCGCCACCATTAAAATAAGAAGAAGAAGAAGAAATTTATTTATCGTACCAACAAAAAATTCAAAATAAGAACAATATACACTTTGATTATTTTATCTCAATATTTTAAAATTATTGTTCTTGCACAGTATTATTTACGTACGAATGGTTTGCTTGAAGGTTGCTGTTCTTGTCGTGACCTATGGTTATTTACAATCACAACAAGATGAGGGTGGATTTATCATTTTAGTGTATGATAACAGTTGATAAGAATGATAAGCCAGTAGTGGTTTAAAGGTCTTCTTATAAATAAACTGCCAATCGAAAGGAAAACGCCTGCGTAGTTAGTTCATTTGTTATTCTCGTGCTCAATTAAAAGTAGCCATGGCTGCTCGATCTAGAGTGTTTGATTTATTGAGGACTATGAATGTGGCGGCGTAAGTACTTATTTTTTATCTATTTAAACTAACGTTGCCGACTCTAATATGAGCTATAATAATATTCCGCCACGAATGTGTTAGAAAATAAATACAATTTGTTTGCACATGTTCTGATACCACATGGTTAAAAATTCTCATCAAATTCTTACATATAATTTATAGCATTATTCAAATGAAAATATGAACTTCTCAATTGCTCAATACCGTTTTTAGATGCCAGTGTCCAGCACATGGATTCCGTGGCAAGATACAAGTATCCAATGCGACTCCTTCTAAAGATTATGCCTTTGAGGTAAGTAAGGAAAGGTTCCAATTTATTATTTCAGAAAACCTTTAAATGCAATCTTCCACATCTAAAGGTCTATTCACACTTCAGCATTATCTGTTACCTCCTTTTTTACATACTATGAAAATTTATTCATCATACACTCAACCTCATAAATATCTTTATTCGATTAAACTATGTATGTAAAAAACATACTTTTGAATCGTCAGAATGACATGAATAAACTGGATTATAAATCCTACTGCTAGGTTAGGAAGTACTGAGAATAACCAGGCAAGTAACTCCATACACTATTCTTTTCAAAAATATTATATAAATTAAATAACATACAAACCTTAAGTGGCAATTATTGACACTCTGGTATAATAAGGCCTTTATTCTAATCAGCCTGCAGGTTGCAGGTAGATCGCTTCATGATTGATTTAATAATGTTTCAGATCAAATGTTCAACTGTGCGCTATGGCCTGGGTGTTACCCGTGAGGTTGGTCAAGACTTGGTTAACATGAATGCAAAGAATGTGTGTGTCATGACCGACTCTAACCTTGTTAACCTTCCTGCAATGAAGGCTGTTCTGGATTCGCTTACAAGAAACGGTATCAACTACCAGGTGTACGATAAAGTCCGAGTTGAACCTACTGATACAAGGTTGGTTCTGATATGATAACATTAGATTTTCTTTCATATATATCTTTGATGATGATATCGGCCACGGTTACTGCTTGAAATCTGGTTAACTTGTCGGTCATGCACTCCTCTGTGGCTTATGTAGCCCGTCTTGTTTTGGAAGGTACTCGCTCATTGTGGAAATGTGAGCACACCATACACAAAATTATAGTTGATCGCTGCAGGTCAAATCATCGCATTACGCATCAAAGCGCTGGTATTAATATTATAAAGAGGAAAGATTTAATTGTTAGTTTGTTTCAATTGGATAGGCTCCGAAGCTACTCAACCGATTTCAAACAATCAATGTTAGATAGTTACATCATCATCGTGTAACAACCCTGTTTCCACCATAGTATGGAGCCAATCCCTTTAGTTTTTTTATCGCATCCCTTTATTTAATAGTCTTGCTTTATTAATATGTATGAATATCACAATATAAAAATCCAGTTTGACAACAAGTATTTGGAACAAGTTTTCAAATACAGAATATTATATTGAGATAACTTTATACTTTATAGTAGTCACTTGTAAAGTAGGTATGTTAGATTAGATAATAATATGTATTATTTGACTAATCTTAAATACAATGTCATATATTTGTCATAACAAGCTTAGAAATGAAGGAAAATTCCACAATTGCAATGAAGATTTGCTTTTGAGAAGTTGGTTTGATTACCATCTGATTTGACATCTCTATAATATTTTAAGGAGGGCTTACCCCTTAATGGCCCCAGGTGGCAGGTTTTAAGAGAAGAGTAGGTACAATATATTAGTGAATAATCACTATTGCCCTCAAAAAATAAAATTGATCCTACTAAATGAAGATTGGTACAGGGCTATACAGACAGACAGAGACAGACTTATAAAATTACTCTAATTAAACTCAAGGTACCAGCTCATAGTTGGTGATGGGACCTGTAGTAGTTTTCTACATATCAAAATATCACTCCTTTTTTTTACAATATGTTATAGTTTCCTATCGAAAGTACTAATTTAACATCAAAATAAAACTACTTACTAAGTAAAATTACCATCTCATGTACCAGACTACATAGGTTCGTATTTTTTTTATTTGACGAGAAGAAATAATACTTAGTTTTCCAACACTTACTAAGAATGATTCAGAGCAGATGATCTATGCTTCATATATGCACCTATCATTTTCTTTGTATCTTATGTTATTACATAACTCTGGTATCACAAATAAGTTGATGTCATAGATTCATCATTCCTCTTAGGATTATATAATATACGATAGTAAAGGTTATGTTATCTTATGTCTCCCCATGCGAATGATACAACTGTAGCGAAAATAACAGCAATATACATTCACTGTATTTACATACCTACATACTATACTATATGCTTATATTTGATAATGATAATAAGTATTCATGTACAATCTTTAAGTAAGTATTTGGCTATGAAAGACCAATTCATATTAATATAATGGGTATCTTATGAGTAAGCCTGTCTGCTATCCTTTCGCGGCTAAACCGCAGAGGGCTTAATGCCCTTGGATCACTGCAGGCGATTTTCGAACGATGAAATGACGAAACTCGCACTATGCTCAGGCGGTCTACTCTCTTTCTTCGCAAACGTAACTACGCAATCGAACGAAAATCTAACTTAGTTTCAGTTTCGCTATCTTTTCTTCAAACTCAAGTTTTCGTTCATTTAATAATTTAATTTAAGTAGGTTAAGAATATATAAACGGCAAAGAATTTTCTGACAGACCACGTTCCGATGTAATTTTAGTACGAATAAGAACCGTGGTAGGAACTTTGCGAACTTTCGGCCGTAACTTCGTTTTTCGGAGTAAGCGAGTAGGCCCCCTGATTTGGTACAGGGATAGCGTTAAAAGCTATCACCAGTATAAGCAGACCTCTCGTAGTACGTAAAGTTTATGCAATGTGATGTCAGATTATATAGTGAATTTAAAGTTTAAGTTATGATCACGTGTACACTTTTGTCCCCCTAAAGGGCACGAAGTGAGATACGTTGTCATAACCGATGCAACTGCCAAATCTCACTGAACGCAGTCATTCTATTGGTTCTTAACAAACACATTCAGAAACACACGATCCTAGTACATCTTTGGTTGAAACGAACCCTATGCTTAACACTTGTTCATATCCAAAGTCCAAAATCCACATCTAATTAAAACAATGTTCTTCTTCAACAGCTTCAAGAATGCAATTAAGTATGTGAAGGAGAACTCCTTCGATAGTTTCCTAGCAGTGGGCGGTGGTTCCGTGATGGATACCTGCAAGGCTGCCAACTTGTACTACTGCGACCCTGACGCTGAGTTCTTGGACTATGTCAACGCGCCCGTTGGCAAGGGGAAGCCTGTCGATGTTCAGCTTAAACCTATGATTGCTAGTGAGTACATACATAAGGTCCTGTATTTCCGGAAGGGGGAAGCAGAGGTGTTGTAATAACATCACCAAATTTTTTCCGAAGATGATTCAGTGCCAACGTGACAGATACGTTTTTTAGAAAAGGTTGCTAGTCTGTTCAATGCTTTGATGTGATCTTTATGTGACATTAGCATGGAATTAAATTACTTTGCACAAATGGCTCTTAGTGCCACGTTGTGAAGGCAAAGGCGATGTGCTAGCTATAGTGGGATCCACAGATATAAAGACCTAAATATATCTGTGGTGGGACCCTTTCGTGGTACTGGTAGAGTCCGACGTAATGTTATGGCTCTTGTATGGATGGAGCGAGCGCGAACAAATACATGCGTTATCCCCACTGTATTCGTTCAACGCTCAAATTTAGTAGTGGCACCTGTAAGCTAGGCAATGTGTTTGCAGTAACCTCATGCCATTAGGTGGCAATAATTTGCAGTTCCAACAACCAGTGGTACCGGCAGTGAGACCACCGGCACTACCATCTTCGACTACGAGGAGATCCACGCGAAGACCGGCATCTCCCACAGCGCTCTGAGGCCAGTGCTTGCACTTATCGACCCTCTACACACCCTCACCATGCCGGAAAAGGTAATATAAACAATTGCAGAGACACTTCACTGTTTATTATATAGATGGGGCTATTCCTATAATAGCTTTTTGCTAAAAAACTAGACGATGGTAAAAAAAATGCGAACCAGGGGTTCTTAAAGTGTCCCGCGACGCCCTGGTGTCGATCCTCTGTCATTATCCGAAACGAAACAAATTTTTGTTGTATTTTTCAATCGTTTTTTTTTAAAAAACTCAGTTTCATATTGTAAATGTTTAAATTTTTGTTTCTATCTACTTGACTTGACTACTATCATTGTAGTTATTTATTTCTTTACACTGTATCTTTTTCAAATAGCTTGGCTTAGGTTGCCCTATCATAACGTAGCTATTTATGTCTATACCTATATGGCTATCTAATTCCATCTTATTACAAATGGTTTAATTAAACCATGACTAAATTAAATTCGGACTTCTGTCTCCATCCCATTTGAACTCCATGTAACAAAAAGAGATGAAACTACTTTTACTCGTAAACCAAGGATTATTTTACTACATTATCTTTTGTAATTAGGGTGATTCAAATCGGTATTATTTTGTTACGTCAAGGTGACTAACTACTCAGGGTTCGATATCTTCTGCCATGCGTTGGAGAGCTTCACAGCTATTCCTTATACGGAGCGAGGACCCGCTCCGCCCAACCCCGCTCTGCGACCCACCTACCAAGGCAGCAACCCTATATCCGACGTCTGGGCTAGGTTTTGTTTGCAAGTAAGTAATATCTACCCTCTAAACTTTGTTTATTTCATCATAGAAAATATTTTAAAGAATTATGCTTACGACTGCATGATACTTAGTAAATCTCTGAAGGAGTAAGCAGAGGTGTTAAAGCACCCAATTTACACCAAAGAGGATTCAGTGCCAACGTGACAGATGGTGAGTCTATCGCCTTCTCTGGCATAAAAAAAATGATAATATGCTGCTGAGACGGCGATAGACTCGCCACCTGTTACGTTGACACTTAATCATCTTTTAATGAATATTAGGTGCTGTGACGCTTCTGATAACCCCTTCGGGGACCCTTCTGGGATGGCGTGAACATATTTATTTAATTTAAATTGTACCGCTGTGATCGTGTTAAAGCGTTATCTTTTTTTTATTTGTCTAACGTTAAGCATTCTTCATGTCATGTAGACTTTGCAAAAGTACTTCGTGCGTTCGGTGTTCGACCCTGAAGACATCGAGGCTCGTTCGAGCATGCATTTAGCGGCCACTATGGCTGGCGTGGGCATCGGTAACGCTGGTGTGCATCTCTGCCACGGCCTTGCTTACCCCATCGCTGGACATTGCAAGACCTTCGTACCTAAGGATTATGGGTAAGAATTTCATTAGAATCCTCCTGCCTTTATATAGTATAAATTGGAAGTCGCCATTCTAAATTATTAAGGTACGTTATGGATCTTGATATGCATTTTGCTACATGTAGGAGTTAAAATCAGGTTTCTATTGTAGAGAAAAATAAACGTTTTTAAAAGTCTTAAAATTCCGAAGTGAAGCGAGGGCGCTAGTATATAAAAAGTGTATTTTTTGAAGAAAAAAGAAACAGCACTTCTTCAAAGAGTTTTGATCTTACGCACCACAGAAACATAACACAAGACGTAGAATCTGTAGAAGAGTCTACGACGACGTTCTGTAGTCTATTCTCATATTATAAAGAGGCAAGATTTGTTTATTTGTTCGCGTAAGGCCAGGAAACTACTGAACCTATTTTAAAAATTATTTCACCGATTTAATGCTTTTATCTAGTAACGCTGAGAAACATAGACTAAATTATTAATCGAAGTTATTTAGGGGTTCGTAATTACAAGCGGGCAACTCCGCGCACGGAATTTTGTTATAACCAAGCTAACAAGTAGTGTGATAATCTCCACCAGCAAAGAGCCGATCATCCCTCACGGTCTATCGGTAGTGTTGACAGCCCCGGCGGTATTCCGCTTCACGGCGCCCAGCGACCCTGACAAGCATATCGAAGCGGCCGGTATCCTCGGAACTGATATCAGCGGTGTCAAGAAAGCCGACGCTGGTAAAGTACTAGCGGACACGATACTTAAGTATATGGAGAAGATGAAGATTGAGAACGGACTTAAAGAACTCGGCTACACCAGCAGCGATATTGGAAGTCTTGTGAAGGGAGCCCTGCCTCAGGTATGTAAATTTTACAAGTCTGTAAGACAATTCGCATACTGCACCGTATTATGCAGCATAGCACGTTACATGTAAGGTTGTCTCCGTTTGAATAGAAAACAGTCTAACATCATCTCCCTGGCCTTATCCCATACATTGATGGGGTCGGCACTTGATTCAACCCGATGTGGCTGATCACCTGATTTTTATACGAAGCGACTGCCATCTGACCTTCGCAACCCCATTTAGGATGAAAATCTGTGATCTGGGTTAAACCAGTTGTCAGATTATTTTTAGGACTCCGACTGACCTGTAACGATTGCCAAAGATGTTAAATTGGCAATAGAAAACAGTCTAACACAGAAAATATATCCACTCGAGTTCTTCGTAAATGCGTCGACACGTAACATGCAGCGTGAATGTGAAAACCGCCTTAGCCTAATATTATGTGTTATGTCAAATGGGACCAACCCACAGGCTGACGGTTTTTAGACAATTCGGATTTAACCATAAAACTTTGAGGAAAGACCAAGAAACATAGTATATTATATTATACAAAATAGTAAAATTTCTTAAGTGACTAACTCACGTGATAAAGCATGAATTTACAAGCAGTTGTGTACATATTCCGTTTGGCCAAAGTTATGGGTTTTCCCTTTTTGCATAACTAGGTCCAATAACGCTAATGATTTTGTTTATTTCTTTTTTCATTTGCGTATTATTTCACTTGACTATAGTTCTGTGCTTAAATTAATAAGGGGCTATGTTTATTTCCTCAAAGTCCAATTGGCTATGTGCCATAAACGTGACGCATATCCATATGCTATTAAATAAATAAATGTATTCTACTTACTTTTCCTTGGATATATGTCCGAGGGCCTATTGAGTTTTTTACTTACGTCACAAGTCATCGCATCGACGTAAACGCAGATTTGTAAAGGAGTGGAACAGCGCCTCTGTCGGCCGGAAGATGACACTATTGTGAGCCGATACAAATCTGCATTTACGTCGACGCGATGACTTGTGACGGCGACTGTTCTTCACTTTCAATCAATTTCACTCAGTTGGGTGATTTTCTCTAAAATATGTTCTTTATATTTTATTCCAGCACCGCTTACTAAAGTTGGCTCCACTCCCTCAAGCTGAAGAAGATTTGTCCAAACTATTGGAAGACTCCTTAACTTTATATTAACTTGCAGCCAACGACTAATCAATGAACAACCCAGTACTTACAAAATGCTCTATTTATTTATATACGAATTATAAGCAATATTTTTTTACTATAATATTTGTTGCCATAACATAAAAATACTTTAAATAGTTGTGAAGTATCAAATATTTATATTTATAATGGGAATTTATTTTTAATAAGAATAATGGTGTTTTGAACTTATTGAAATGTTATTTATTTTTTTATTGTTATTCTAACACAGGTTTGTGTAATTACAGGTATTAGGACCACTTTTTTATTTATATTTGTAAACATGATTTAAGAGTTTTGTATAAATATATTTTATATTGTTGTTTGACAATGATGTGTCTTGTTAATATTTTCAATATAAACCCTATATTTTCTAAGCTAGTGAAGCAATTGGCGTTAGGTAAAGGCCGTGAAAAATAACGATATTTGTGTTTAATTTTAATAATTTTAAGTACATAAAATAAACCTATAAACTAATTTGTAAAATATATAATATTTATAATCTTAAATTAATTTTGTATTTGTATGTAATTTATTTTGCATTTGTTACATTAAAATCAAAAAGCGCTAGATTTATAATAATAAAACATTGGTCGCGTATTGTTCGAGGGTGTCGCATAAAGGCACTGTACTACGAAACATTTGTTAGATATGTATTCGGGTTTGACTAGCGCTTACAACTATCACTTAACACTTGTATAAGAGTTGACACGTTGTTAGTAGGGTGCGACTCTTGTATTTGTACGGGGCTCACACCGCTTCGGGCACAATGTTACTGTGGTGGAAGGGACTGCTCTCGTATGACATATTGGAGGCCTTAACAGTAACGCTGTGCAGAGGAGCGTAGCGGCTCAGTTTAGGGGTGGCGGGGCCTAGTTCCTCCGACAGTTGCTGGTACACCAACCCGCAGTCCTTCTTGGTGCGGCCCGGCTGGCTCATGGCCGCGATTATGGCACTGTTGTATCTTATCTGCTTATTCCTATTGTTGCACATCGTCATCACCACCTTGCCGATGACGCTGAGAAGCAGCAGTGTCCCTAGGACAGCGATCAGGATCGGCCACAAGAATTCGTAGCGGCCGTGGTCCGCGGACTCGAGACGAGACACCTCATCGAACTCAGGCTCGGGGGTGAATCGCTCTTCGACTACAAATACGCCCAGATTGATAGATTCAGTTGTGCGGCTCGCTTGCGTGGATGGGACTGGCGACTCTGTTTTGGCTGTGCTGGCAATCTCGTTAAGTTCCACCTTGAGGCCGACTTCGTCGTCGCTATCATCGTATTCCTCGCCGGAGTCGTCATCCTCGTCCTCATCATCATCGTCCTCCTCATCTCCGTCATCATTCTGGTCCTCTTCATCGGTGTCAACATTATAAGTATTGCTAGATTTATCTAACGTTTTTGAGTCGGTGGTGACTTTAGCATCGTCAGCGACTTTCCCGTCATCCAGGGTGTTCTTCAAGTCGAAGTTGCCCACATCATCCTTATCGATCCTCTCCCAGATCTCTTCGTCAGACACGGCTGACAGAGGTTCAACTGGGTGCGAGATGGCAGTACCGCATGTCTTGCGAGTGAGGAACTCCCAGCTGTAAGTCTGCGCTTCGTCTTCGTCTTTGACATCTCTTGCCATGTTGGCGATACTCGAAGACTTAGCGTTGGGTGACACTTTACGGTTGCTCAACCATGTCATTAGGTTCTCGAAGTCGCGACTGCAGGCGAGTGGGTTGTTGCTAATGTCGAGAGAGCGTAGTTTACTCAAATTATCGAGCTCATTCTGTTTAATTTCAGTAATACGGTTGTGCGAAACATTAAGGAATGTGAGATTGCTAAGAAGTGTGGCCGGGTGATTCTTGTCTGCCTTCCACAGAGAGGTGAGCTCGGCGTGGCTCATGTCCAACCAGGTCAGTAGTGGTGTGTGAATGAAAACTTCGGCTGTCAATACTTTCAACGGATTACCTTGCAGGTACAACTTAGCGAGATCATTATTCTTCTCAAACACTTTAGGCTCGAGTGATGTCAACAAGTTGTTAGCTAGATTTACTTCAACTAGCTTCGGGCAAATAGAGAACACCTTGCCGCTGATCATTTTGATTTTGTTGTCAGATAGATTAATTGTGGTTAAGGCCGTGAATGTTTTCAATGAATCATCGTAAATCTCCTCAAGGCCGCAGTTGGCAGCTTCGAACAAGTAAATGTTGAATTGATCAGCAGAGCACATAAATCCTTCAGTCGGTAAATGCTTCAATTTGGGATTGTTCGAGATTTTGAAAATATCTAATTCGATATTTTCCTTGATAAGAATACTGGAAATGAAGTCCAAGTCGTTGTAAGAGAGATCAAGATAGTTAAGCTCCACGAGCTTATGGAATGCCTGGTTGTGGATTTTCTCAATGCTGTTGCCACTGAGGTTGAGATTAGCGATATACGTCATACCGTTGAACATGGAGGGGCCGACGAATTTAATGTTAGTTTGGCCAGCATTAAGTGTCAGTAGATCGGAGATTTGTAATCCGTATACCGTGTCGATTGGGTTTCGTAGAATGTGAAGGGTGGCGAGCTCGGTGTTCTCAGAGAAGATGTCATCCGGGAGCGCACTGATATTGTTGTCGCTCAGGTCGAGTTCTTCCAAGTCTAGAAGCTTTTTGAACGTGTCGGGGTCCATTTTCGAAAGGTTGTTGCCAGCTACGTTCAAATACATAAGACCAGGCATGTTCTTGAAAGTACTCGCAGTCAGGTACTGCATGTTACAGTAGGACACATCGAGCTCTTGGACAGAAGTAGCGTTTAAGAAGTAGTCTTCAGAACCGGCTGGAGGGAATTTGAGGGGGTTGTTTGAAAGGGTGAGCAGCAATAGCTTTTTGTTATTGGCGAATGTCTCTGGGTGAAGACTCTTCAACTTGTTGTTGGAAAAGTTCACCGCGTAGAGCTCGTGCAGACCATGGAAGGCATTGGGACCGACAAATCCGATGGAGCTGTTGACTATCTTCATCGTGGCGATCTGGTGGAGGCCGAGTTTCTTGAAGATGAAGTCGCTCAGCTCGATAGGGAACCGAGGATCGGCATTTTCAATCACAAGATCAGTGATGTCATCGCCAAATTTCTGCGTACCAACTTCGAGGCGGTTGCACTTGGCTATCCTGTATCCTTGGGATACAGTACAGATGCAGTCCCTGGGGCACGGCCTATCCTCGTTGAAGAGCACCTCCTGGTCCTCCGCCGTGTCGTAGTCCTCGTACTGGTAGAGGAAATTGTCCGAGTCCTTGCCGTCCTTCTTGACTGTCTTGTTGAGAGGCTCGCTCAACGCAACCACGAATACTGCCAGGAGCAGTATCAACTCCCGGGACCTCGCCCCCATGTCGGTGTCGTAGTGAACTCTGAAACGTAACAATACAACGGTTATTATCGCCAATTCAAAGGGACCGACTATTTGTATTACATCAGGTATAAGAAATTTCATAAGGTCACGTTACTTTAGTAACAACGAATAACAGTAACACCAAACAATAGGATTGAATTTGGCGAGCAACAATGGCTAGGTTACCATAACAAGTTGTTCTGAGGAAAACAAATACTACTTTATTTGACTTCTCCAGATGTGTTCTCGACAATTAGGCTGAACAAATTCCCTACAAGTTGTTGACAAAAGAGCTACTGAAAATTACCTTTACTATTATTAGGCATATAGAAAGATACTTAATCGAGTTAAGTATCAGTAACCCAGGCCAATTGTTGTATGGGTGATCGAACTCCATGCGTGCCTCAAAGAGGGGACCACAACACGTTAAGCCGTCGTGATCTTCCCGTTTAACAATTGAACATCTTTGGCATTAGTTACAGGTCAACTTATAGCTGATTTTCATCGTAAAATGGGTTGCGAGGGTTAGATGGCAGTTGCTTCGTGAACAAACATGAAACATGATGATGATGTGATGAGACACATCGGGTTTCATCACATATCATCATGCTAAAACAAGTACGGGGTAAGGCCAGGGAAATGATATAATGTTTAGACTCAAGTTACTGACAGAGGCGTCAGCCTGTATCTTAATTTGTTTCAGCAGTTAATTAATTGTACATTCTTATCTATCAATCCAATACCTTCAAACGAGCAATTCATGTATATATACAATCGGAATCTCGGAAACGGCTCCAACGTTTTTCATAAAATTTTGTATACAGGGGGTTTCGGGGCGATACATTGATCTAGCTAAGTTTCATTTTTAGAAAACGTCAAAAAAAATAAAGCTAGCAAGGGCTATGTCAGACCCACCGTACGTACGATGGTAAAGTTAAATGGCACCACTGTATGAAATCAACTAGTGTTGTACTGAGTAAGTATATTCAGTTGAACCACCTCTTGTAAATTCTGGCACCCCGGGGTACTTTTATTAAACGTACCAAACTTTATTACAGGTACCAACATGTTAACTACATTTATGTAGCAAAACTGCACGTGGTGGAACAGATGCTGCTGGCATTGTTCTAGTGAAATCTTATCTGCGCATTGTCCATATGTTAGTCTGTTGTCGTCATATTGTAAAGGACATTTGATATTTAGCACTTTTGCTAAATTCAACCAAGTTTCCAGCTCAGTGTTAATGTAATCAATGTGGCGCCATATATTGTTATTTATGTAAGTATATAATGTTTTCAGGGTAATAAATAGTCCTATAGAACTATGCTTTATAAGTATCCATAAAAATCTAGCTAGAGGATTCAGGCGACTGGGACTGCTAGCTAACTAGAATCGAGTTCCCAGGTGCCTCATTTTATGTGAAGTAAGATTTAAATTCAGAGGTAGGTACAGTGCCAAGCATAGGTATTAACGTTGACGATATACTCGTATATGCGAAAAAACTGTTTTGCTTGTCGCCTTTCTAGTATAAGAAAACGTGCTATCAGTAAGGATCGTTATGACCTTTATATAACTAGATTTTCCTTCGAATTATTTCGCAATAGAATCGTTCATGATAATTACTTGTGTAAACCTACCAAGTAAAGACTACTACTTGTACCCATGTTTGGAAATCCTGAAGATCGAGCTAATATGAACATTTAAGACATCATGGTTCTTGAGCCCGACGTTTGGGATTCGATATTTGGAGTGACTATGCTTGCCTCGGTGGTCTTTTAGTTGCAAAAGCAAAGTAGTACCTGTAGGGTTGCTCCATTTGTAATTTACCCAGCATCCCGGAGTCTGGATTAGTACCAGTTTGATGGCAATAGGTTATTAGGCTACGCCCCCTATTATATGACACTTAAACATATCTGCGAAAGACTGCAGGCAGATGCTGGATGCAGCAAGCCGAAGACAGGGCGCTATGGCATTCATTAAGACCTATGTCCAGCAGTGGACAAACATAGGTTGTAGATAAACATAGCCGGCGAAATGTGGTTGTACTATAAGTGCACCTCTGTCTTCTCCTTTCGGGAATACACGCGAGAAGTCAAAACGGATTGAACGTAGTAAGTTTTCTGTGAACTTACCTACGTATCGTCGTATCGTATCATTGATTTACTATGTATTGCATGTAGGTGAATGTTTGCCAGCAAACGAAGGGCACAGACAGATATTTCTCACCTGATAATTGCGCACACACAAAAGGTAATAAAGCAGGCTCATTTGTTTGGTGAATACAATGCTCGTACACACGATGCCTCCTATATTGAATCGGAGACTAATATTACATTTGATCAGCGACCGGAACTTTGGTTGGACGAAAGGTTGTATTCAAACATTGTTGGAACTTAAAATAGACTTTGGTCGAAATTTGCTGACTAAATGTAGGGTAATGGACTGAAAACAGTTTTAAAAATATTAATCATACTATACGCCTATGTGTATTTAGCCTGACTAAGAAAAATAAATATTCGTCGAATAGGTTGTGTCATCCAATTCATTCGCGTGGTTTCAAGCGATTTGATAAAAGGCAGGTTCAAGAAATCCTTCAGAAGCCCGCAATTAGGGAAGTTGAGGTCCTGGGTTCCATTTCTAGGCTAGGCAAAGTGTTATCAGGTCTTTCTATAATTTCTCAGTTGCAGCCCGGAGTCTGGATGAGTATTCCGATACTTGCAATTACTTGACCCCTTTTACATGGGACTTAATATAAATGGCGATATGTGGGTACATGGGCCTACAAGGCCCTCTGCTAACCCCGTCGGGGAATACAGATGTGTCTAAAATGTTTTCTCCGTGTAATTATTTTCCTATATTCTGTTCTAAGCCTAATAAGCTTGTATCCTCCGACATACTGCCGCCATCACAACGGAGAATCCGAGATAAGATAAGATAATCGACCAAGCACCGTTTCATTTTGTACCTACTATTTCAATGTAACATTAGGTATATTACTTGGTACTTGAGAGGAAAAATATGCGGTTTGTGTTGATTTATTCTGTCTAAATAATTTTACAAGGAAAACGATCTGTTAGATATCATTGTTTGTTCGGTTCAATCACCACTTGGATGATCAGTCCGGATGTCTAGATAATTCATGATAATAAAGTATTTGATACCTATTTATTATCGGTAAGTATATTGTCAATGAAGTGTTAATTGCAAGAGGTGAATTAATAAAACAATGTTTTATTCCTTCACTTTAGCAAACAAAAATGGTCTCGCATACCTACTCAAAGACTTACCTAGGTTTGTAGGTATTATTGGTGAAAAATCATCTGGTATTATTGAAATAGCTATAAGTTTATGAAACTGATCCATTCATACACAACCTTCAAGATGATAATTATCATTAGGTAGGTAATAAACAAAATGAAGGTTAATACATAAGCTAGTCTGGATTACGCTTTAAATATGGATGTTACACAGCATGGAATAGAGCTGTAATTACAATGTTAGTAAAAAAAACTATTCAAGCCACCTATTCTGCCTACATACGACGTATAACGACGTGACTGACCGTTCTTGGTAGTTGAAGGCTTTAAGTGCCTATACATAAGGAAATAAATCCTTTAATGGGAGCGACAACGTGTCCAATTCAAAGAGAGAATAGGTTAACAGGAAACAATAGGCTGTAAATGCTTATAACTGCGTCTTTCGAACATCTTAACGATTTGTCGATGATACCCAGCGTGAGGGCACGACTAATGTGGATAGTATTATCTACATCGCGGTATCAATGGACAGGTATCTCTATTCGATAAGCACTTGGTTCAATGTTGACATCAATGATTCAAAACACGGATCATATTTTACATACATACGCTCACACCTGTGTTCCCCCAAGGGGTAGACAGGTACTTGTAGTACACCCATATTTCTAAATTGGTCTATACTAATATTAGGAGAGATTAGGATTTTAGTTTTAGGCCTGTGATTGTGAGCAATAGAATAATATAGGTATATATAATATTTTTTTTAATCTACTCATATGCTGGCTGTGAGATAATAAGGGCCAGTTTCATAATATCTGGTCCTAAGTGCTCCCCATTTCCAATATTTGATGAATTTTGTACTATTGTTAAATCTTAAATGAATGTTGTTTATTTTCTTGAGATTATCTAAACGTAGGTTTTGGATGAGTCAGCATATTACAATTTAAGTACCCACCTACCTACTTCCAAACCCACTCCTGCTCAAATTATAAACCCAATTTAACTGCATATTATAAAATACAAAGTGTAGGCAGATACCTAAACAGAAAGGGACTCTATTAAGGATCCACAGCGCATATTAAATATTTGCAGTTCGATAAATGCTTTAGTTTGCATACAATCGGAATTTGACGACAGTGCACGTGCAAAAATGAACGTTGGCTTAACATTGCTAGCACGATTGAGGATATTATAATCCAACTTGACCCATTTAAGTAAATGCATAATGATGAAGGTAGACCACACCTATTCTTCAAATACCGTTAAGACTTTTTTTAAAGAATTTTAAACATGTCTTTTATCATATTAACAAGCTTTAATTCGGCTGGTGAATGACCTTCTTCTGTTTGTTTCACTATTCATTATTTTTCTTAATTTGTATCAGGTATATATACATTATATCAGACATATATACATGATATTATGATGACGTGTTAGGTGCATTGTATGTGATTAAGTTTTTATTTAGTTTCCAAATAACTTATCGATTCGAGCTTTTTATAATTTGATGTGTTGATATGGTGTTTTGAACAAGTCGAACATAGTTCGAATCCTTATGAGTCAGTTCAAATTAGGTAAACAGCGACCAATATTATCAAACGGCACGTCATTTTAGATAGTATTGTTTGATAATTCAATATTTTTTTTGTGTAAACTACGTACTTTTAGGTTAGGTTTAGGTTCATTAAATCGAATGTAACTTGTCTTACCTATAACCTCGTTCAGCCTCCCAGTAACTTCTCGTTTAAAATCTGCAACAAACAAAAGAACGTCAGTAATCAGAATTATTATCGGTAATTTACTAATCGAATATAAAATAATTTTATCGATATCATCGTAGGTATCGCAAAAGCAGGTCAGTTAATTATAAATAGCTAGCGGTGATCTGAATAAAAGTAAAAGCAATAACTCAGGTCATTGGACAAACGATGAATGTTCAACGATCGCGTTTCAAATTGCTCTCTATCGATTTTGATATCAAATCGAGTAAAATGTATACTCCATCGAAATAAAAATATAGACAATTACAATACGAGTATTTATATCCATTAATATTTGGAATAGCTGATTTCTGACTTATAATCGACTAGCTGTGCTGCGCGGTTTCACCCGCGTAGACTTAATTTAATGGGTAAGCCTATGTTTCTCCTTGTATCATCAGCTATTTGCCAGTGATGGTCTCGTTACAATCGGTTCAGTCTTTTCAGAGATTAGCCGGAAAAACAGACGGACAGATAAAAAAGTTTATTTTTAATGTCCGTACCATATACACATACTTTTATATACGTTTAATAAAAAGCTGATTTTACAAACAGACACTCTAATTTTATTTATTTGTACTATCTTGTGTACATTAAATAGGTTACAAGTAAAATTAAACTTATATCAATAACGCTGTATCTGTGACCGGTCGTGGCTAGTCAACTCGCTTGGTACTAAGGACTGGTTCTAGGCTAGAACATTAGCTACAAGCCTAAGGCATAAGGAAGGACCTAGGTACTAGGGATGCTTTGAAATGTGTTTACTCACATCGTGTAATGGTGTTCAGTTGAAAATGGACTTTATTTAATAAGCAACTAATTCGCTTATGGCTTTATCTCTCGATGTTACAAAGAGGTCTCAGGAGGGAGGGGAAGTTTGGTTTATTAATTACCCCGTACTTAGATAAATGGATTTGGATGGATTACATGGAAGCAAGAAGGAAGGCTTTCACGGTAGTACATTTGCTACGATCTAAAATGTCTTTGAATTTCTTCGCTCACGTATTTAGGTTTTCTCAACATATTTTCCTATAATAAAGCTCGTAAAATTTTACGCCACTGCACTTAAATTTTAAGAATTAAATCACAATCTTTGGCGATTGGTCTAACGACGTCTTCTCAATCCACTCTACCACTACGGCTTTTATTTATTTTTATATACGTTATCTCACAAAAGTCGTGAACATAATAATAGATTCTTGATAATAAAACAATTTATACCCTATTATGTATTCACTGTGAGTGATAAGATGCAAGTTATCATTTTCCTTGATCGAGTTTATTTTAATTTTTTGTGGTAATTTTTTAAACGCGTAAGACGTATGAGTCATATCAAAAGTTCCGACCAAAAGCCGATGCAATTCAGAGTTGGCACATTAAAATTAAAAAACAAGAAACTGTGATTCATATTGTGAATATTTTCCCCACAGTGACGCAGTTTGATTGTGGGAAATACTCCAGGAGATAGTCTGAACAGAAATCAATATGTTTTTTAAGAAAAATAACATGCTATTACGATTGTGAGCGATAAAGTTGGGCATAAAGGGTTATTCCGTTATGGCTTGGACTTGCCCAACTGGGGACAAAATAGTTTCCAGCTTAGCCTTGTACCGAAGGTCGCAGCTTTGAATTGTAGGTAGTGCCGATTACCTCTGGTAAGGTGCCTAGAACTTTTGCAGACAGCCTTTCGTTCCCCACCAGGGGCCTGCCTAATAGTGTCCTAGCCGTATTGTAACTGGTATTGTCTCCAACAATTTCATCAAACATAATGTTCTTTTAATGGCAACACAATGATTATTCAGTGACAACACAACGATTTTTAAGTGTCAACACAATGACAGTTCCGTTGTATGATAGTGACATATTTATTCACTTTATATGTGTCTCATAGTGATTCAAAATATCAAGTGTATGTGGTAAAGTGCATGTAGGCCTAGTAACGTTCTCTTGCGCTTGCGCTAATAGAAGCGTACAAAATGTATGGAAATGACATAAATCCTTAAATTCCTATGCAGTTATTATCGTTTCTTTAAGCGAAGCGTGAGGATTAGGTTGCTTTGTCTACAAGCCCTGAAGATATTATAAGGAACATATGAATAACACCTTATAAAATAGGTTTGTGTTACTGGATCCAAATTACGATGCTAAACTGAACGGCTATTAGTCAAAGCTCAGTCGCCTTGGTACGGAAGGTCATTAAATGTTTCCGTCCACTGAATATTAATGGAAGGATTTATTGACACATGATGTCACTTTTTTATTTTACAAGTTTGTTCATAAAAGGCGAAATGATATCGTTTATAATACACCGATGTGTAAAACTAAGTTCTGTAACAGATTTTTACCGTACCTTGGACCATTTATTTATAACAAGTTAAATAAAATACTTGAAATCAGCAATCTTTCAAAGTATTGCTGTAGCAAAATTATTCACGAATATCTTGTAGAGCTTGACTATTCTGATACTGAAAATTTAGTACTATAACGTTTGTATCTCGTTTTTTTGGATGGAATGTTGACAGGACATAAATAATACAAATTGCTATATACATGGATATTCTTACTACTCATAAATACACACTACTACACTACACACTACTACACTATACACTACTACTACTAATACTACTGCTACTAAACCTTATATATATTATGTAGATAATATATTGAATTGAAGTTTTTGCTCATACTATCACCTCACTTTGATTGTATGATACTAACCAAAAATAATTTGTCTCAAATCTTTGCTTATACTATAAATGTTCGTAGTAAACTAGAACACAAAGGACGTTGGGGCCTACCTTGCCGTCATACAGTTTAATACTAGTACGGAGGGTAGATTTCAATCTCATTGCTGTTAGAAATCGAACTAAGCAGATGTTCAAATCAAAGCACATAATTATGCATACCATCATACATTGCAGAAAGAAATATGTTTTACGTAATTACGATTATTTAATATCTGTAATTATTAACTAAGGAAATTGTTGTATAACACCTATCTTATGTTTAATTAGTCTTGTTTATATACTTATGTTTTGTTTTTTTGTTTAGAAGGTATGTAATTTTATGTAATTTTAGTGGTATACATACTGATAAGTCTTTATTGTTCATTTGCCTAAAATAAAAATATTATTATTATTATTATTATTATATTTAATTTGTAACTATTAACACTACGCTGCTACAATGTATAGTGGTTCAATGTAGTTTTGGTATTGGATTTTGTACACTAACGTTCGTGGTAAATAACGTGTAAAAATAAACATAGTTCCGGGCCTTTTGTACCTACTACTGCGGAAATCATTTGTAATAGGTACCGGTGGCATTCCGCTTTATACGTTGAAATATTAGTTATAAATACGATATTAAATGGGTAAAGTACCTATCTGGGGCCTAACCATATGTGCTTCTATGTGACAGTGACAGACTTAAACTGTCATGGCAATTAGTGTTCATAGTTAAGCCCCTGGGGGCTAACTATGATTGTTTTATCAGTGCGTATTAAACAGTTTTCGAAGCATGGAGAATTTATATTAAAAGGCTAAGGCGTACGCTGCTTTTAACGGTCGTAGTTAGCCCCCTGTTCTGCTACGTATAATTTGTCAACATTTTAATAAAGTCCTGAAACCCAAACATGACAGATTCCGCACCCGTGTGAAATCTGTAGTTCCAAAGAACGTGTCCTATGTCGCCTTATGGTCACAGAGTGGCAAAAGTGAAAGGCGTTCGGGATTTCACCATATCTCCACGTGTGCTATGATTATTTTGCGACAAAATTGTCTTTCACTAACTCCTCCTCACGTTTTGATCTGCTTCTTAACATTCCAACCTTCCATTCTTGATTTGTTATTGCTTTAAATGAAGACAAACAAACAAAAATACGTCCAATTTATTTAAATATAGTCTTCATCAATATTTAATTTGACATAAAACATATTAAGGCTAAGTACTACGTCGGTTTCAATCAATCGAGATTCAATGCATGTCGAAATGCAAAAAGTTCAACAAACGAATAGTGGGCACGGCTGACTACATAATTTAATCCAGCCGTATTGTCTGTGCCTATTTAATTTGACGGTTTACCAGACTAATATGGCTGTATGGCCTAGACTTCGCGTAAAAGGAATCAATCGTTTGAGTGGCCCATATGCATTAGGTGATTCATTGTCTGTGGGGAGTATTGGGATATTAGCACCCCAATAAAATGTACGTTCAATAAGGCGCTAACGTATCTACGAAGCCGGAATAATCCGATAGGCTCTTTCCTGGGCCTGTAGACAAAGTAACATTACCCTCACGCTACGCTAATACAAACCATACAATACGGGAATGACATATGTCACGCGACTGATTTGTCATTTGCATATATTTTGTATCGTTTCTATTAGCGAAAGCGCGAGAGAATGTTACTTTGTCTAGGACTTCTGAGGTTAGTGCGCAATATTTATCGCCGGGTACTGTATCTAATTGCCAAATTATGTTCAAGATATATGTATGTCAAATAGATATATAGTTATTATTCATAAGCAAATATCAGGTACGTCCTGAATAAGATAAGCAGTAATTTTAGTAAAGCGAAATTAAATATTGGCAGTCAACTTTAATTTCGCGGTTCAACCGAGCGTGTTAATTTTAAATAGGTCATTAGTAAAGTTATTAAAATAATCGACTTGGGAGGTCTGTTCTTTGAATTGCTTCAATACGTCCAAAAAGTTACCAGAACTCATTACGTTCAAGTAAACTTCAGATATCGTGGGTTGCCATGTAACAGTTGCTAGGTATACAAACGCGTCCCTTAGGAGAAAATATAATACTATCCATACCCTACGGAGTATTCGAAATTCATCATTAATACTAAGGACCAAAGAAAATTTCAGAATCTGAGTTTGACAACTTACACTGTGTATAAATAATTGAATAAAAACAAATTAAGGAAATAACAGATAATCGAGTTTCCTGCAATGAAAAACACACAGAGTATTGTTCAGTTTGGATGCATTTTTTACTATTTGTTCACTCAGACATTCGTCTGAATGAAAATCCGCCTTCTTGCCTACGTAAGTGCAGCAAAAAGATGTATGGAAAACTACCTTCCTAGTGCCTACCTAGATATACGCACGGAAATGATAACTTAAAAACATCAACATTTTCTTATACTCATAGGCAGGTCATCCGAAATATATGTAACTCCTTTTTAAATATTTAAAATAAAAAATTATTAATTTTAGATGTATAATATATTAACCAAAACTAATATATTAAAAGTAAAAAGAATATACACGTAAATACTACTTGATGATCAACAGCATAAACAAAATTATTTCCCTAAAGCGGTGGGCAGAAGTGTTACAACGCCCACTGTCCACCGAAAATTCTCAGTGTCAAAGTGACAGATATTGAGTCCATCGCTGTCTCAGGCACTATACATACATACGTCTTTGAAATAATTATTGCCTCACCATAAAGCTCGTGGTGTGATTTCACTGTACTTAAAACTTATAGAAAAACTCGCTGGTACAGACCGGTGGGAAAGGAAGTAAGTAGTTGGAATGGATCGTTATACCAAATTTAAAAAAGCGTGCTGGCTAAACATAATAGAATTAAAAATAAAGCAAAAATACCAACGACCGTTTAATACCCAATTCTAAAGAAAACATCACCGACGCCCGTATTTTTTGCCAAATTGCGGTGAGGTTTTTCGACAGTATCGAATTTCATACAGCGCCCACCTGGCGGATCGTTGTATATCATTTTATTACCAAACTGGTACTTATGTCGATCGTTGTACATATATCATTTTATTACAACTGTGTGTAAATGATGTAATTTTACATGGAACAAGATCCTTGTTTTCACGGTCCCTGGGGGCCAACCACCATGGGTTTAAGCAGAGTGTGTGGTCGCTTAGCAGATAGTTTTAAGTCAAAGTAATGTCAAAATGACGATCATGGTACGAAATACGAATTAGATGCAATTGCATTTTGACGTATGCGCATACGTCAAAATACGTAAAGTGACTGCATTAAGGAGAGATGCTTTGAGCCGATGATGGTAGGTTGTTGTTTTTAATTTGCATTACAAATACTATGCATATTGTAAGTCGATACACAATACCTCCATTTTGGTCAATTGTGTTAACGAATTTTAATTTCTCTGTGTATAAAATTTGTAATTCGACTGCGAGTGTCGATGTGAATGAACTGAGTCGAACAATACGAAAATATTCATTGAATGCATTCTCTGAACAAACATTACATACATAAAATGTAACGATGTGAACAGTTGTTAGGGTATTTTCATTGTGAAGCTCAAACATTTTGAATAAAAGTTTAAGATGGCTTATAGACAAGTTACCTCTGCGGAAATGCAATGATTTAAGTTTTCTTCCAATAAACCGATTATGCCTAGAAATATTCCAGGTAATAGAAAAAGTTTGCATTCATTTTATTTTACTTTGCATTATTGCATTACTGCATTTAAATATTATATTCAAGACTAGTTGCGTAGAAAAAGAATAGTTTTATGCTTTATTTCGCGGAACCCTAAACATTTTTAAGAATAAAAATAAGTTTAAGTTACTACGTCCGCAAACAACGTCAGCGAAACATCAGCTACCTGCCAGTGAAAGTCCCGTTAAAATCGGTCCACCCGTTACAGAGATAAGTCGGAACAAACAGACAGACAGAACGACAGAAAAAAGAAAAAAAAAAGGTGTTTTAATGCCAGTAACAATACGTATGGAGTGAAAAGCTGTTAATTTGGTATCACAAAAAGGCATTTCAATGTAATTTATCTATATAGATATAGATGTATAGATATATGAGATACCATTTAGCATTGTATGTACCTATACTGGTAAATATAGACACTACTTTATGTAACATATTTTTCAACATTACCATTATGCTACCCTTTTGTTAAGCTAATTGTGATACTAACTTGAAGAAAGGCTCAGACATACCAGACCATTAATAAAAATGTGACTCGGCTACTGACGTCATTAAAAAATTTTGATGTCCTCTATAGGCTACCATAGTTGCCTCTATATAGAACATTATACTATAACTAATCCATACGTGTATCATGACGTACACACATCAAAGTAGTTTGCGATCTCGGTAAAAGCAACCTTCCGAACCTGGCGGTAGCATGTATAATCCTGTAAATTAATGTCATTCTGACGATTTGAAAGTACTTTGTCTAATCGAATAAAGATATTTTTGACTTTGACTTTGATCACTTTAAAAAAATCAATTTTTTTTAGTACGGTAGATTGTATCATGAAAAATCGTTATAATTTAAATTTTAGACTTGGTATTTTCGTTTAAAGAAAAAAAAATTGTTTTTTAATAAAGTTAAATTAAAATAATTATATTATATATAAGCTAGTGACAGTTACGCACTTTTGTGTTCGTGGTTATATACGCCTGCGAGAAAAAGAGCTTAGAAAAGGCTGCTTAGAAAAGGTTACAGACCTATAAGTCGTCCAAGAGAATAACAAATGATTCATTACATACCTAGATTCTCGCCTCGAATGCCTTCGCGTGTAATAGTTACATTGGGCTAACGCTAACTTTAACCTGCGACTTCATTTGCGTAGCATGATGATATATGGCCAATAGCCTTCCTCGATAAATGGGCTATCTAACACTTACATCATTTTTCAAATCAGATCAGTATTCCTTGAGATTTTCGCGTTCAAGTAAAGAAAAAACAATTCAGTTCTATAAATGAGTATAGCTTTAAGTATTTCAAAGATTAACATTAGCACGTTTGTTCGGTACGATATAATAAGTACGATATAAATAAAGATAATAAGTTGAAGTTTGCAGACGCGTTTCACGACCTAGTTGCATAGTCCTTGTGCTTAATATAATGTATACAATTTCTAGAGAAAAAAACAGTGGAAAGGCAATATGCGGATGCCAGGTGGCTGTGTATGAGTCGGTACGTTGGTACCTACCTGATAAACCTGTTTGTCATCTTTGGCACGGACTGAGACGCTTTCGACCGCTCGAGTTTACACTACAGGCAACTTCTCAAGTCATTATGATATAAGTCATGGCTTGGTCATCTTCAATCATAAAACTACTATTACATAATGTAGTTTTATGAACTGAATAAGTATTTAATTAGAGGTATAATTAGAACCTATGAAAATTATATATTTAAGTAATTTAATACCAGCTGTGCCCCGCGGTTTAATCCGCGTAGTGTTACTCGTTGTAACATTGCTGATTTTTTTTTAATTGCTCTTTATGTCAAAACCGTATATTATACTTTCATATGCATTTAGTGGAAAGATTTTATTTTTAATTACAAACAGACACTTCAATGTAATTTATCTGTACCGATGTGATAAAGACACACAAAACTATAGAAAAATATTTTTTTCAAAGTAAAGTAAATTAACTTCTCCAAACATCTGGATCAATATTATTGATTGTCTTTTGTATTGTAAATATAATGAATATTTAATAATAAATAATAATGCAGGTTTCTTACTAAATATTTCATTCTATGAATGCATAATTTACGCTCACGTCAAAACCTTAATTTTTGCGCAGGATAACATTAAGCCTTGAGGTAAACATTTGGAACGCAGATTGATTACAGCGAATGCAAATCACAATGTCCGTACATGCGTGTTTGGGCGAGATGTTGAGAAACATTCAAACATGTTGTATTTACAGAATGCACGATTCAATGAAACCGCGCGCTTGAAGGATTAAGCTGCGTTTATGTGTTTCCTGGAAACGAAAACTGAGTTGAGGTTTTAAGAGCAATCAAATATTGGAATTGAATTGGACTTGGGGCCTACCATCATCGATTTAAGCAGAACTTCTAATCTTTGACGTTTCATTTTGGTACCGTAAAATTAAACGTCAAAGCTAAGAAGTTCTTAATACGCCATGCCATAAAAATCATTGTTGCCTCCTTGGACTGATGTAAAAGCATACAGTAAATATGAAATTCTAAAAGAAAATTTAATAATAATCCTACTATGTACTATTAAATTTATGATATACTTAGTTGGATGTTTGTAACTCAAGATTTTTGAAACAGGCAGTTTATTACCTGAATTAGCATAGGTTTTTATTTTATCTGGATGATTTTTTTTTTATTTATTCTTCCCATATTTCTAGGCCCAGGCATCATAATATTTTCTTAATTAAATATATGCATCATCGATATACTATATTGCACGTCTTTCAAGTAACATTAAGTCGTCATGAAACATCGTTCTGGTTGGTAAACATAGACAAACAAGTCTTTATGAACAGGCCTGATGACCTCGTCCCCGTATCAGTTTGAAGAAGACGCTTAGTCCTGAGTTCGATATTCTAGTAGAGCCAATATCATTTCACATACACTGCCGTATAGTTCTATGTCGTATGTAAAAAAGTTGTAAAATATTCGGGGATGTTAGTAATAACAGAGAAACGGCGGGTCATAAGCTCTCAAAATTAAGCCAATTAAAAATGTGAGACACAGGGCTGGTCACATAGTGTGTGCACGAGTAGCTCGATCAGCTGAGCAACTGCATGAATAGCTGGGGATGGTGAGGGCGAATTTGTTCGTATTTTTCCTAACCATATAAACATAACATACTTAATCCTTCATTTCGCATCATTTCAAAATAGGTAGCTACTTTTTTCAGATATCTCATACAGTTTATTAAATCAACTGTAACTACATACCATAAGCGCTAGTTTTAAGGTTGAAACTCGTCTGATACTGTTCTAGTTCTCAATTAAGACACATTTGGCTCCAATCAATATTGCAACGCACGAGTCGAATAGCCATAATCCATTTCAATTTCCTCTCTGCGATGCATACTGTGGGTCAGATTCTTGCCAGTAATTATAGCAATGCGTTCAGTTAATAAGCATCTGGTTTATAATTATACTAACTACTTAGATAGGGTATAGGCTACATAATAATTGTTAGCTATTACTAGGTTCTAGTCTATAAACCAAGTCTATCTTTTCAATAAACCTTGCTTGTTAGGATGATGCAATTTACTGCAGGGGACCAATTTTAATGTTTATTTGGAACTAGAATATATATAAAGCTAAAATATAAAACTGTTCTATGGAGTTTTCTATGTTAGGTACCCGTAAATAAAAATGAAAATGTAATTGATTTATTCAGTTCAGGCTCTGGTAAGGCACTAATAAACGTAACTGACTACTGACTGACTACTAGTTCGGAAACTAACAACCGTATATAATCTCTATTAAGAAAAATACCTAAACCTTTTAACTTATTCTTCTTGATAAATCTCTCTATATGTTTCTTAACTTCTCATATTAATACAATATTATAAAGTTTCCGATACTATTATGTAATACAAATTTACAGGTTTACAGGTAACCACGGAATTAAAAAAACAATCACTTTACCAAAATATTCTGGCAAATGAAGAATTGTTTGAACCAATGTTCATAAAAGGCAATCATGTTCCAAACCAACACAACCCCAATTCTACGGTTTCGCATGAATAGTAAGTTCTATGAACTGAATTTTCTTTGTTATTGTGAAATGTGTTATATAGGGTGACGTGTTGACATTAAATGATGAATTACTTCCACTGACCTGCTTTCAACGGCTGAGGAGCTATGTAGGGAGTTTATTAGGAGCAAGGAAAGTAGGTGGAGTTTCGATCAGATTCCAATTAATCTATACAGCAAATAAAATTAAAGTGTCTGTTTGTAATACCAAAATAACCGCTTTTCACTAAATGCATACGAAAGTATATACGATACTGACATGAAAACACCATTTAAAAAAAAGAAAAAAATTTGCAGTAACATAAAAATCATACTAATTTTCATATCAGAAGGCTTGTTTCCAGACCGTGCCTTACTAACTACGTATGCATAAATAATTTTCAGTTTTTATATCTAACTATCTGTTCCCCGCGGTTTCACCCGCGTAGATCTAGTTTCATCCTTATTGTCGCGGAACCCTAATATTTTTAATAAATAAAAGTAGCCTAAGTTGCTCCTTGGAACATCAGCTACCTGCCAGTGAAAGTCCCGTTAATATCCGTCAGACAGACAGACAGACAGAGAAAAATTTTAAAACTTGGTTTTTCAGTGTCAGTAGCGTGTATACTTTCATATGCATTTGGTGTAAAGCTGTAAATTTTGAATTACAAACAGACACTTCAATTTTATTTATCTGTATGTATAGATGTATAGATGACTGTAAGTTAAATGATGTTCCCAATACACATTTCCGCGAAGACAAGACCAGTGTAAACTGAAAGGTAACGGTGGCATGGGGTATCAGCGCCATTGTGTCTATAAATGCCGTGGCATCATAAATCCATGGGCCATGGGGCGACATTGTAAACCACGCCATAATCACGGCTATATAAAGTGCTAAAGCAAAGACATTGACCTATATAGGTTAACTGATCATGTTTATGGGCTGTAGTGTAAACACACAAAACTGTTTTCTTAGAAGTCTTTCGATCACGCTGTGACGTTGGTTGTTCGCGGATGTTAGAAATATTATGTCGTGAGATGTTTTGTTGGTCGTTTACTCTACTTTATACAAATGTTGTCTATACTCATATTATAAAGAGGAAATATTTGTTTGTTTGTTTGTTTGTAATGAATAGACTCCGAAACTACTGGACCGCATTTAAAAATTCTTTCACTTCTCTAATAATATTTTAAGAGTAAGATTTGTTTGTAATGAATAGGCTCCCAAACTACCGATTTAATCAAAATCATAGTCTGTTTTGTTAATCGAGATGAATAAGGGATCCGTAATTTCACGCGGGCAATGTCGCGCTCGGAAGTTAGTGCACGTATAAAATGCAATAAGTACCCAGTCATTTTATGTTTGGAATTGTGCCAGCCAGCTATCACATTGGCACAATATATTTTCCGCGAAAAGTAAGAGTTGATAAACATTGGCTTATTCCTTCGATGAGCAAACTAGTGCTTTCGTCGATCCTAATATGTGGTGCCTGAGGTGTTACCCTTTCTTTCAAGAATCCCTGTCGATTATCCAAAGAGTGATCGGAATTAGTGAGAAAAACTCACTGAGAATTTACCTGGTTCACATTGTTAAGGAGTTTCCATTACTTATATTTATAGTTTATAATTGAATGCAGTTCTAATTGACACGATACGAGGAAAATGGAGTAACAGCCGCGTTATTCACTCAGGTTTCTCAGCGTCGCACTCTTCGTCGAGTGTCAGTTTGAAAGATAAAATTGAACCTTATTCTCTATTTATTATGTATCAATTTCCTATAATTAAAACCAACGCTCGTGGACGAGTTCGACGCTGCGAAACCTTAGTGAATAGCCCCAGGACGTTACCGTTTTGCTGTACCGCATGTTTAACTATCTAAGCATGATAGAGTCCTGGTCAAAATGTATATGATGTATGGTTACGGTGACAGACTGGTTCGTAAAATAACCAATACGGTGTACTTTATGGCAATGCGGGACCAATGATGGCCGAGTATGGGACCTCCCCGCAAGTACTCATATCGCGATTACAATGTATGTAATGTGGAAGAAATAATCACTATCGGAAAAAATATCACATTCAAAACCCCGCATGTGTCACGGAAATACCTTGGCATTTTTCTACAAAATATTCATAGAATTAATGGTATTCTACATAATTAGAATTTCCATAATAATTTACCTATTGACGGGACAAAGGGGGTTATTATGTCCCGCACAATAAACATTAAATACATTACTAAAATCTATGCAATAAAAATATAAGTGCTTAATTGTGTAAATAGCAACAAAAATTGTTAGGTGTTCATAAAGAGTGTGCGCTAAAGAAAATTCAATTGGCACTTCATTGTTGCATGTTTAGCGCTACAAGTTTTTGAAAGTAAAATAAAATTGGCACACTTCTACAATTTACTTGTAATATTTGAGTTTATATTTAATACATTATCAAGTCTAAAATGCACCGATTAAAAACTTAAATCTACGACCCATTTTCAGTATATCGACTACGACACTCATAAACAAACAAATGATAGATTCGAGTAATATCTAGTTCAGTAAAAGTCACCTCGGAACCTTATTCGAGTACAAGGTATAAAACAGGGCCCTACCACGAGCTCTTATTGCCATCATAGTTCACTGTGTGACAGTGACAGATTTATACATGTCTCACAATATGAGTCAAACCAAACTATCATTGCAATAAGGGGCCACAAAATATAATGGTAAGAGAAGGGCGGTTCCCTATTTTGTCGAGACTTCACATGCACAAACACTCGTAAGTGGATTTCGACACAACTCGCACAAAATTCCCATAGTAACTTAAGAACGAGACTCTTACTATATGGGAGTTGGCCACCTGTACACTTAATTTTTTTATTTAGAGTTTTTACGTAGGCAGGCAGTTTTTAGAAGGAATAATAAATCACACCGAAGTAACAGTTAGCCACATCAGAATGACGTGACTGATATAATTCGAACACTTTGAATTTCACCTCTAAAGCTTAGATTATTTAGATGGAACATTATAGGGCCTTATACTTATGTCTGTATTTGTGCTTATATTCCAAAAATTCACGAGAAATCTTGTTCATCGTTGCGTTCTAGACCATGGTATTAAATATAATTATTAAACTTTTTAAAGTACCTATTTCAATTGATAAAATTAATCAACTGTTTTTTTTCAGTTCTGGGGCCTTAAAATATGTTTTGATTTTTGATTCAAACTGATCATGGAATGAAATACAAATCTGAACATTTATCATCATCACTCATACATATACTGAATCAATAGCGCCTTTGTATTCGTTATTATTTTTATGAAATGGAACTCGAGTCTTAAAACATTGGTAATTGACAACTAACGTATGTTTATGGGGATACATGCGCAGACAAGCGCTATAAAAAATCTATTTTTACATCGTGTACCACTTGAATATAATAGAACAATGTGCTAGCTACCATCAGTTGAAGCAAGGCCACGATTATTTTGCAAATCAACCACGTGGACTGTCAATCAGCCGGCGCCATGGAGGTAATATTTGGTATTCGAACGCCACCACTAAATCTTTGCGCATGATTTGAATTCAATAAGACTTTTATCTTATAAGTATTGATTGATTTATCATCGAGTTAGATGACGCTATGATCCTCGTGGCTTGCATGGTGATAGACAGCGATGGAGGTCCGTAGCCAACGCCCTACATCGGTGACGTAATATATATCTGCTTATACAGATAAATATAATTTAAGTGTCTGTTTGTAACATGAAATTAACAGCCTAAGAAACAATTAAAAAAAAAACACTTGATTCTTACAGGGCTTTTAACTCGGACGGAAAAAAAATTGTTTCCGCAAAATAAAGTCATCATGAAATTAAGTCTGTGCGGGTGAAACTGCGGGGCACAACTAGTCTGCTTTAAGCCACAGTGAATGAACCCCATAAAAAATACTGGAATATCGGAAGATTTTTTGCTGTTTGGGAATTTGTAAACAATGTATGTTCAATGGACCCAGATATTAGGATCGATTGATAGAATTGTGTAGTTGTATGTAACCTAATGATCCAGCAACTTGATGCGAACAATACTTTTAGCCTGCTTAGATGAAAATGTTACATTTTAGTCACGCAAGTAAAACAAAAAGATACATTTATTATATATCTTCTAAGGAAGTCTGGATAGCAAAAATATTAATTGTCCTTAGTCTGCAAACCGAAGTACATAATAAAAAGGGTTATGAATGATAAATATTGTCCAGTGGCTTAGATAAAGCAGTTTGATAACACCGTATAATGCTTGTGGAAGTAATAAAACATAACTGTACTAAACATTAATTCTGGCCCATTGTTAGCATGTTACTTTATCTGACGGATAACTTTGAAGAGGCAGCATAGATCAAAGCAGAATTTCAAATTGATTAGATTTTACTAAAGCTAGATATAAATGTCAATGTAGTAGACGTATGTAAATTCTATAGAGATTATATATCATTTATATCATTTATAGATAGTTCCATTATCCCAGGACTTCGAGTGATATACCATAGAACAAACTATGCAATTATGTTCCAGACAATAAAGTATTATAGACAGAGGTTTTCGTATAATAAAGGATATCTAAAGCTACTTCTACGAAGTGGGCCATAATTCACAATTAGAAGAAGCTTATCTATCAATTCGAAGACCCACAGTTTACAGACACTTTAACAGTACACTCCTAAAAGGTAATGATATATTACATTGTTTTAAGCGTACGCGTCTAAATGTCTAATAGGTTAATCATGACCGTCATTTTGAAGTCATAGGGCTTATGACACCAGTTAACGACAAGTTACAATCTCATGATAATGACTTGACACCATCTACGATGACTGGTTGAAACGTTAAACGCAACCAAATTACGAGTCAAGTAAGAGAGCCGCCAAGGTTGTTACTTGATCGTGACGTATTATCCGGTAACGATAATTAGAATATGGAAGATAGAATATATAGTTAGTAAACACAGTTATAGGTGGATAGATAATATATAGATCATCTAAGTTAATACTTTTCGCATTGATATATTCCGCGTCAGTGGTCTTAGTATACCTAGATGATTTCTTCGTGTGTCGCCCTTTCCATTGAGATGATCAAGTACCAACCTACTTAAGTCCTTGAACTGAGAATGATGTCGGCTTGTCATCGACCAAAATAAATCTTAGTACATCTATACATATTGACATTGAATTGTATACTTGCGCAATGAAGTCTCGGCTAACTGTTACATAACTATATTGTAATGGTTAGGTATTATTTACGACGTTGGTCAAGCTCTTATTTTAATGCATACGTTTGTGAGGTGCATTGAATACGTTATTTATTTAAATCGTATTTGTGATTTAGAATACGTAATTATTAAACAGACGAAAAATATAGCACACATTACATACGTTAATTTAAATGAGAAAAGAAAACTCGGAGTGTTTCTTAATTGTACAAAAATTTGCCAAACAGTTATTAGGGAACTTGATTCATATATGAGTTATCAATACTCATAAATTATGATAAAACAGGTTTGTGAGTTAGATACTTAAAAACACACATAGATGCACAAACAATTCGAGTAAACCAAACTAAATTACCGTTAGTTGTATCACAGATGAACTTTAGGAAGACCCGTTATTTCGACCTCTTATCTCAAGTATTTTCACTGAATGATTAAGGTATCATTCACACGTAGAGTCATTAACTAACACGAACCATGTTATCGAGACAAAGATTGTAAACCAACTGAGGTTTGTATTAAAATGTGCTACATCTAAGCGGGGCACGAAATTAACCCCAGTAATGTTTGGGTAGGGTCAGTACTAACACAACTAATTTAGTGTGATGACGTAATAGAATCAAGTACAGAAATCAGAGTAGGTATTTGAATCACGAATTGTGAAAACTTCAAGCAACTATGTATTCGATTTAGATAATCTCTGGTAAAGAGAATCTCGCTTAGGCGAGTAAAGTGGCCTCCATCGGTTGCTTAATGTTTACCTTATTACTTATTGCCACCGACGCGTACCTACCAGAAATAAAAACACACGCCCACATCATACCCGGCTAAGTTACAAACACATTGCGTGCAACGAGAAATCCTAACTTAGACGGAACTTTACAATTTGTACGTGCATTCAAATGCAACTAGCAAGAGGACGCAAACGGGTACGGTTAACAAATCATAATGCATATGAATGGTGGTGTTATCTCTATCGCACTCTTGAAACAGAGCGAGATGAATGCTGATGATGAAGAAACATGATCCACGGAGAAACTCCGAGCAATAACATTGAACAAGTGCATTTCTTTGTTTCAATACTAGGAAGCTGATCTATAACAAGAGTATTTGCAAAACATAAGATAAGTAAGCGAGGCGTTGGCAGAGGTGGGTACAATCATAACAGGCGCAGTCAAATGGCAATATTGTTGGCCTCTACAGGTAAAGCCGTATATCTTAGTATACCGATTGTTGAACAAGGTTGTAGCTAGCGTGACCAATCTATTATTGTCAATGAGAAGTTCTTTGAAACGGCTCATTGCAGGCCAACTTATGGAATTCGAGTTTAAAGGACATCGACAAAATGATTACTTCGTAACCCAAATGGCACATATTAGGAAACCCTATTGAAGATCTATAATGCGTGTTAAGTCAAAGTCAAAGTCAAAAATATCTTTATTCGTTTGACTTTATACAAAGCACTTTCAAATCGTCAGAATGACACAATTTACAGGATTATACATGCTACCGCCAGGTTCGGAAGGTTGCTTTTACTGAGAAGAACCTGGCAAGAAACTCAGTAATTACTCTTTTCAAAAATATTATACAATTTAAAAAAAAACAAAATATATCATTTGAGAAATGTAAGCCCATGGACACAGTTCCAATGTACAAATGTCGATAAAAATTAACATAAAGAAAAGTATAGTAGTTCTATTTATATCTAAATGCGTAGCTTGAGATGACCAGCCCCCACAAGCAGCACCTGTTCACAAGTATGACGAGAATGCCAGCCATCGCCCTCCTCAACCATTATAGAGTGTTATGTTTATTAATACGTACATTCTTATATACTTTAGTTTTGTTATACTCGTGGTTATGAAGGTATAAAAAGTGTCCGACTTGCTTTTTAAATAACCGAAACTAAAAAAGTTTGCAATTGTCATTATTTTTGGAACATTAAGGAAACATGAATTGTTGGAATGGTTTCTAAGGAAGACAAGACAGGAACAAAACGGCCCTTTGTTCTCTTAAACCTAAATTGTACTGACTATAAAGTCCTATTTCTGGTTGTGTAGTTACACTAAGGAGCGATTAACAAAGCAATTAGAGGATATACTGTTTGTTTCGACCGTATAGTATAATTAGGAACTTCTGTTGATTTTTAAGCCTTGCGTGTTCATTTTGAAGCTGTTTTGACTGTCACGCGACTGTTGGCTTCAATTTACTAGACATATCACTCCAGGTAGACGTCCCTGAATCTAAATCAATGAATACATGTTTAAATTTCTGCTGATGTTCATGAAAATATAGCTCACAATGTGATAAATTTTTTGGAAATTCTGCATTGAAATAGGTGTCTAACGGTGCTTCGTTCATTTACATTCGATACGATGGTGTAGGTACATACATAAATAGCTACAAAACAACCTATCAAATGTCAATTGATCATGGACACTTGTTTAGTTTTGATATTTACAGCTTATATGTCTATATAGGTACATATAAATACTTTTAATGTGTATCTTTGTTATTCTTAGTTAAAAGTTTTTCAAAAAATGTAGATGAAAGCTTATACTCGAGATACATCGAGGCACAATCGTTTAAAATAATAAAACCTATATCCTATAACAGGTTGCACCAACCATAATGTTCTTTATGTATGTTTAAATTAGCCTGAATGTTATCTGTATGAAAATCTACAGGATCAAAATATCTTGTTTTTCTTGTGGTTCATTGTTTGAACAAGACATACCAGGCATGCAGATAAGATGTCTCACTAGTCGTTCATACCTACACAGTGTGAACATTTTCAATGTGGTCCAAATTGTAGATATTCTATCCTGCGTATTTCTCTACTTCGTAATACTCGTATTTAAGCGCCTGTGTGTATGGTGATGCCTGAGTATCTGTACTACATTGTTTTGGCTCTAAACTGTTGTAATTTGAACTCAATTGGACTTCCTGAGCTAAAAATTGTCGTTGTGCAAAAAAGGAAACTAAATCCGACTGGTATATGGTTGTTTTATATTGCTACATTCAAACAATAGCTGTTGTCAACAATTTATCTATACACAGTACTTAAGACTTAAGTAAGTACATACTTTTATATTGTTTAGTTAAATTGAATTTGCAGCTCATAATGAATTTCTATGCAGTTAATACAATTGAATTAATTACGTCATTTACTCATATCTTCATTAGTACCTACTGTGGAGGTTTTGTGTATTTAGAAGTATTTCTTATCATTCGGACTATTGCCTGATATAAGACGTAAAAAATAAAAACGAATTTTGAATACTTATTCGGTTTCGTTCTGGGTGCCGTATTGAAGCGACTTCATTCAAATAACATGAAGATTTACAATGGCCGTAAATCTTAGACAAGAGGCAAAAGACCAACGACATTATTTTATGGAGTTTCGAAGGCAGGTGCAAAGAAACATACCGCAAGTACGTTCAAACAAGGTGTTTGACGTGTCTTTTCAGGTTTTCTTTGATAAACAAGCTAATTGAGGTTATCGGGAAACGACTCGATAGTGTAACCAAACGAACGATATTCCATGGACAGGTTAAAATTTGTATTATAATAACTGGGCCCAATGTTAGTTACGGTGTAACAAAGTGGAATAAATTACTTCCACTGTAAAGAATGTGAACTTGAAGTTAGCTTCTTGGGTGATGAGTCATCGTTAAGTTGTTTTGACAATAATTAGGACATAAACATACGCTAAATATAGGTTCTTTGTTACATATCATATGACTCAGGGTGCCTGAGACAAGGGCACCATAGCTGAATTCATATTTCGTACCAATTTTTAAGACCACCTAGTTGAGCCGCTTGTGTTTAAAATCCGGCACCCATAAGGCTAGCCGCACACACGCAATAATATTGTCAATGAAGTCCATATTGACAAAAATAATTTTGTGTTTGCGGTCCGTATTGTAATATTTTTCAATAATATTGTGTGTGTGTATGTGCGGCTAGCCTTAAATGCTCAAACAATGCCATATATACACAGACAGACATAGTGTTCATAATATTGGTTGACTGTAGGAGTGTTCCCCTCGTGATCAGCCGTAGCTGTCATTACTGTGATCGTTTTTTATAACGGCCACAAAATGTGTTAGTCTGGGGGAAAATCTGATTATGTACCGAATATAAAGTAGGTCCTTAGCTATTTGTATTTTTTTTTTCCCCAAGCCGATGACGATGACGAAGTTGGCCTCATCCCAATTGTTAGATAGAGGATTGCAAAACCAGTTATTTCCTATTAAGTGTGTTACATTTCAAATGACATAAGCCTTGTTATTAGTTCTTCGCTAATACATACATTTGAATTGTAAATTGTGTGTAACTTATCTTTGAAATGTAACTATGATTATTTGAAAATGAAAATGATTTATTCAGCTTAGACCCTGGTAAGGTACTTATAAACGTAGAAGAATTGACCAACCGCAAAATTAGCCTTCTGAGAAGAACCGGCAAGAAACTCAGTCGGTTTCACCCGCATAGTTCCCGTTCCCTTGAGGGAACAGAGATGAGACATACCCTATGTTAGTCGCTGATGATGTAGCTATCCATTGCTTAATTCTTAAGATCGGTCTAGTAGTGTCGGAACCTAATCAATACAAACAAATCTTTCCTATTTATAATATTAGTTTCACAGTTTTCCTTGTTCCTAATAATCTTACAGTTTAACAACCACCGAGTTGAAGAGCACGGTAAAGAAACAATTGTATAAGAAGACAAGTTTCTACAAGTAAGTAATAATTTTAGTAACAAAACTAGAACAGGAAAGTTTGAAAGAAATACTGTTATAAAAACTATCCTACTTAGCTCATGTCAAGTCGACGGTGAGCACAATGGATTGTTATTTTGACGAGTCCACTAAGACTTACTACTTTTTTGAAGAAACAAATGTAAAATGTGTCGACAATTTTAGAGATTTTAGAAATTAATTCAAATATTAATGGACGATATAAAAATGTGGACTGGTATATACTATTGGGGGTAAGTATATATTTTAGTGCCATTGTGAAATGGGACGGAGAGTATGAAAGAGATCATATAGAGGAATTTACCGTTAAAAAGGTCGACTAAAGGTGACATACACCACCCAATTATCATCGAAGATAATATAGAGCCTATGTGAACTTCCAATGAAAATAGAAAAAAAACTTATCGTTTCAAATTTCGAATTGTGACTTAAATGATTAAGTATTTTGACATTATGAAGGTACTAACACTTATAATAACCTGTTTGGTAACTCTTGTGATATGTATATAACTATTATTAGAAACTAGAGGTAACAGATATTAGCCATTAGATAGGTACTTGAGCGAGATCAAATAACATCTGCAGCTGTGCCGCGAGTTCTATGCTATGATAGTTCCACTGCGTAACAGTGACAGATTTATACACGCTGTATACATCTGTCTCATTTCTCATACGATGGGTCAATATATCATGCCAATAAGTGTTCGTGGTTACCCTAAGCTTACGTCACGCTCGACACGGCTGCTGTATTATAACGATCCAAATGTTTGTGCGAGTATAATGTTTGAATAATAATCTTCCGAGTCTAGTTTCTCAAGTAATATTGTTTGTCAAAAGGAAGGTTATATTTTTATCACATATTTTTATATATAAGGACGATATAAAGTTAACAGCATCTGATATCGATTTATTTCAAATAATAAAGAATTAAAATAACTAATAACAACTGCTGTTAAGTTGGCGGAATAATAAAAATTAAATTGATGCATAAATTAAATAAATCATCCCTATTTATGAGATCATTGGAACACATAGGTTTATTTGATAAAATTTTATCAATACATAATTTAAGGAAGTAATTTAATTTAAACGTCTACACGATAATCTGTGATTTAATATTTAATCGTTAATTAAGGTCCCAATTGTACTAATTTGACAAGATTAACATTGTTTTATTTATTTAAACGCTAGAAACATTTAGGGATAAAAAATAGTGTAGTAACTTCCTTCAAATGCAAACAAAACTATTTCGAAGCGAGCTGCGTGCACAATATAAGGTTTACCGACCTAAGAGCAGCTTGCAGAATGCCAAGCTTACGTTTCTCAGAAAAGGCCCACCATTCCTTTAGGCATTCCGTGTCATTAGCTTTTTCTTACGCAAGTCAATCTGACTTCAGAAGAAAAGGCCACTAACTACCCGAGCTCTTATTAAATGCACACGATGAAAATTATCACGAGGCAATATCTAATACTTTATTTTAACACTACCTGTGCCCCGCAGTTTCACCAGGATCCGATTTTTTTTTTAATATAAATTTATATTTGCTACGTCAGCTGGCATGATTCGGAGATTACCCGGAACAAACATACAGATAAAGAGAAAAAAATTAAAAATCTTTTTTATATCGGTACTGTATATACTTTCGTATTTTTCGTTATTCGTATTTTTGATTACAAACAGATTTTTAGAATTTCAATTTAGAATTTTTTCATTTTAGAACTTCAATTTATTTATCAGTATATACTATAGATGATAAAAAACAATAAATATTTATGTTGGTTTGAGGTAGTCTATGGTGAAATTAAGTCTTACCTATACGATATATTTTAATCGACTATAATAAATGAGATTTTCAGAAGGAAATCTGGAATTAAAGACTTTTTATTTTATTTACAATCTACATATTGTACACAGTAATTTTTTTGATCCATATTAATACAACTCACCTGCAATCAAATCATAAACAATAATATATTCCCAAGAGGTTTAATGTCACGATTATAAAAAGCAACGTTTGATTATTAATGAATGAATAACATTAATTTATTAAATTTTCGGTGTCAAAAATAGCATTATTAATAAACACATGTTCTAGTGTAAAATAAAAGATAAATACATCATTTTGAACAAACATACAAGTGTCCAATAATAAGTAACTTTGAAACCACATTTGTTTTGAACCATTTCGCCATAGAGAATTACGTCACTCCTCGCGTATGTGGTAGTAACAATAGACTAAAGAAAATTTATAGTTATTTCAGTAAATTCTCGGAATACTTTACATGTTAATTTGAATTCAGAATTGGAAGATTGTAAAGTGCAAATATAAATGTTTCGTGAAAGTCGCTTTGATAGGCTAGCCGCACACACGCAATAATATTGTCAATAAAGTGCATATTGACAGTAATATTGTGGTATTTTTCAATAATATTGATAACGTTATTATTATTGAAAATACTGGCGTGTGTGTGCGGTTAGCCTTAGATTTTAATAAGATATTGCTATAAAAATAACAATGATTTAATTAAGTCTTGTCATCTTGGGAGAAATTGTCGACAATTATTACCACTTGAGAAAACCAGCATGTAACTTTCCGATACGTGAGGTCTAAGTATTGAAATAATATTTTGGACAATTTCAAGTAAGTAACAGTTCACCTACGTGTCTTGATTATCTTTCAAAGCAAAGAACAAGAAAGGCACTGTTTGGTTACAAATCACATGACAATTTGCGCGTCGCCGGCGCTGGCGCAGCCTTGTTTTTGTCTGCAACCGGTCGCTATGGCAATTGTGTCGATTGATTGCTACCAGCCACAAATTACCGAAGCGGACAGTCTGATGTCACGATCGTTAAGCACTTCACTATTTTAATTAAGGAAGATAATAAGCTCAATCATTCTAAGGAACTGAGGAACTGCTTCGATAGCTATTGGAATCAAATTCTACTAGCAAAGTTGAGAATGTGAAGCGTGAAAGTTTTGGCATCATCTGAAGTTGGACAAATTGATCTTCAGCTGACTATGATCGAGAATGAACGCCAAGGCTTAGAAGGTTTTAATACGCAGTGCTTTAGAAGCTGCTGTAGAAGAAGTTCCCCCTGTTGTGTATCACAAACTTTTCCCTTGACAAAATTTTACTTAGGTTTTATTAAAATGTTTGTATGTAGACTAAACTATAAAGAAAGGAATTTCTGCAAAACTTCTCGCTCGCAGTGTGGTTTTATTTCGTAAATATTCAACACAGGTTTCGTGGTATTAACATAGGTATCTAATGCTTATTTAAATTCGGATTCACAGTGTTCTATTTTATCTCTGAATTAATTCTACTCGCGTCTTCTTAGTTTTTATTGTTTATCAGGGAATTTCATTATTTGAACTAATCGATTCGTTCGAACAATATTGAACGCTTAGTTTTATTTTAGCACTTCACTTTATTTCATTCGGTCATGATTGGTTTGCAGGAAGCCATGGTTCCACCAAAAAGGGAGATGGATATAACATTCCATTCATTATCCAATGCATGAATGGGTCCAATTCAATTCAATTGAGATAAAGGGGGTACAATAGAGGCTCATTATTACTGGTATTAATAAACGAGCGGCATTTAAATGTACGTATTGATTTGTTCCATTTTAGTATATCTGATTGGTTTAATGATCCTAATGATGTTTCTATTCCTGCTTTCTGAATCATGTTGGTCTAAAGCTAGACAATCTATTGAATACATTATAGGTACAGTCATGAGGGTTGGTATCCAAATTACGATGATAAAGATGTCACATTCACAAGATGTTTAAAAGTCAGTGTTTTACATCAATATATTTATCTGAACGGATAAATACAATTGAAGTTTATGTTCGTAATTTCACATCTAACAGCTTTGCACTACTTGCTTACGAAAGTATATGTAGTATATAAAAAAAAACTCGGTCCCTCCGTCCGTCTGTCGGTGTGTTCGTTCCTAATTACGGCTAATCTCTGAAACGGCTGAACCAATTTTAAAGGCAATTTCACAGGCAGAGAGCTGTTGTGTGCATGTAACAAGGAGGTACATGGCTAACTTTTATTTAAAAAAAAGTGGCGTTCCGTAAAATAAAAACCATCCATCAAATTAATTTTACGCTGGCCACAGCTAGTGAAAATAAACGGATTACTTTTATTTTAATGTCGAGTGAGATTTTATGTTATAAGTCGTTATTATTATAAAGAGTGGAGTAGGTACTCTCTATAGAATGTCATCAATCAACGTGACTTTGGTCAAGACTCAAGTGCGACCCGGCGTGCCGTGCCTCTCACGGACCAAGGTTATACTTTCGTCGCCTTGTCATATAGTTATTACGTTTCATCAGGTTATTTATAATGTTTGTCCATATAATATTCATGTTGTAGGTAACTTGTCACTTGCAAATGACACTATGCTATCCTGATGATAAGTATTAAAGACATTTGGATCCGGTTTATAGGATCTAGATTTTTTAATCGAATATTTTTGGCAAAGAGAATCGGAAGAATTTTTTTGATAAATTTGTAAATGTACCACCACATTTTCAAATTTATCAAAAAAATTCTTAGCATGTTTAATTAAATTCTAACAACTAAGTAACTCATACATAATAGTAATCATAAATAAATAATAGGTACTTAAGTATAACGACATTAAAATCTTAAAAATGTTTGAGATATTATTTTATTTTATTAATTTGATTTATGTACCAACTTGCGATGCCATGTGCCGAATATGATTGCCTAATAAACCTAAGCTCTGTATATTCGGTGGTAGCCATATTCTCCCTTATAACAAAACAACGTTGAAACCAAGACTAGACCAAACTCGGACTAAAACTATGTCCATTCCTTTTAAAATCCGTATGACAGAAAGTGATGGACTTTAAGCCAAGGATTATCGTAGGCGATGTTTTGTAATAAGGAGGATTGTGTACAATTTGATTGTACGAGAAAATGGCCGAGCATAGGTCTTATGAAGGCGTAACTTTATGGTCATATGACATTTACCAATATTTTACAACCCAAAGTAATGTTGCTTATTAAACGTGCTCTTCACAGGATTCGTCATAAAACGGACTTTACTGTAAATATAATTTTATAGTAATATGCCTAAGGTGTCATTTAGCGTAACTTTAAAATCATGACTTCACAACGCAAACTGATAAAAAATATTGCCGCAGGTATATTCTAGTACAAACACAAAGATGTTGTAAACAAAGGAATTATTTGATAAAAATATGTTCGTGTTAGAATAGAATAAAGTAACGATGGATATGAATTGTGAATTCCATTTGTTTTTATCTCAGGTCGATAATCTTAGGAGTTTCGATATGCCTGCCTCGTCTGCGTCCGATCAGAGTACATAAGACTACTCAAGGAAGTAGGTGGGCAGTGAAAGTTGGGACTGCAATTTCTACATTTATTACGTCATTTCAAAGTGTGACGACTTTAGTTTAACACTAAGTTAATTGTATTGGTTGGTGAGCATCGAATGAATTCATAATCCGAGTGGCCGACATTGGTGGTTGACTCACAATACAAAACAGCACAATAACGGTACCAGGGTAAATCATTACACCATTTGGCGCCTTGTCTACGGTCCTTTACTGGCCGTAATTAACGTTAGCTTCAATACTGGGGCTAATTGCGTACGATTCATATAGAACTTGCTTTTGAAATGCAAGTAGATGCAGTAATACTCAAATTAGACGATAACACGTTAACGGTAACTCAAAACGTTATAATAATTGAGAAAGCATTACTGACAAGGACTGTAGGCGAGAAGTGCGCGATCAAAATCCTTTCAATTCACGGGGGCTGCCAAAGATCCACGATCGTCACAACACAAAGGAACTGTGGTTATTGTCTTCAGTGGCAACGGCGGTAATCGCGATAAGTACACAACACGACACAAACAAAGACACAGCAGCACAGAAACGGACACTGAACACAGGATTGCAGCACGTGATGTATGTACCGAGGTGTGACAGCTAGTCGAGCTAGACGTGGGCTGTGGGCTGCGCAGGCGGCGGAGGCAGCGCCGCGCCGCTCGCCACCGAGCCTCCGAGTATATGCACACACCGCCTTCGGTAAATTCTTTGCATAAATAAACGAGAAAGCTTCTAGCCCACTATTCGCCTTTTTAATTGCACTCACTTCGCGAAACAAGACGCACTGCTTCCAAAACAACTTAAAAGTAACTTCCTTACCTTGCACTGCGCAGTAATGATGTTCTGACACGATCGATGAAGAAAAAACAAGCGGATAGCAGACACAGTCACGTTCGTGTGGATACGTCGAGAGTAATGGCGCCGGTTCGTTCGTTCGTCGAGTCTCTCGCTGAATAGGAAGGCGAGCGTTGTTTGCTCAGCGACGTGAGCCTTGGCCTCTCCCTCTTTTACATCGCTACACAATGTTGCGTGCTAAGAAAAGAGATAGCACTATAATTGTTAGCGTCGCTGTTTGTACCTGTGGTGCAGCAACCTACATCGGTGCGTGGAATTAATTTAACAATGTCGAGTGGTCTTCTAACTCTTCTCAGCGATACTTATTTGCTTAAAAAACATCTTCAGTCATTACTAATATGCACCTTTATAAATAAAATCGAAGTCTTCAAAGTGACATCGAACAAAGCTTAGCAATTTGCGACCTGCACAAGAACTTTACTTACAACTTCTATTAATACATTAATTGAATCAATGAATAGCTAAGACTATAAAAAAATACTGTTAAACTGAATTAAAGCTAGTTAGCCTTTAGTCAAACAAATAGATAAACATGGGAATGTTGAAAAATAGTATACTCGAACTTTTGATTAATCACAATATACATTTAACGCCATCTAGCGGTAGAAACTGAGTACTTTTAGGCCGACTAAGTATAGAGATGTCAACAGAGAACATTAAAATTTTCCCTCTGTAACCGCCGTCTGTCCCGTATCGAGCATCGTGTTCCTTAAGAGTTACGCTAGATGGCGCTGTCAACCTAAACTATAATAATAAGTGCGTTCAGCACAAAAAGGCATTAACTTAACTCTTACTTACCACATTTACATACAAATATATGGTCAAAATTTCACTTCGCGATAATCAACAGTGTTGAAAGCTCTGTTACAAAATTGATAAGTAAAGGTATGTATTATTTATTTTTCCACATAAATATGTTTGTGTCCAATATATTGGCAAATTAGTCTGATGTTTTCTTATTAACCAGAAAACTTACATGGGTTAAGGATCAAAGTAAATCAGATAACAGTCATTTACCGGACGTGATAAAGTTTTGAAATGAAATTCTCAAATTTAATACATGTCATAGTCTTAGTCGAAACGTGGATAAAATCTGAAGAAGAAGGAAAGAGACATCAACTCCCAGGATACACCCACTACTTTAATTTCAGACCCAAGAAGAGGGGCGGTGGCGTTTCCATTTTTATTCACAACAACCTGAACCACGGTATTATAGATGAAAAATGCCACGAAGACAACCACTTTCTTTGGGTTCATATTGGTAACTATTCCCTGGATGTGGGTGCTGTATACAGACAACCCAAACATACAAATGTTAAGGATTTCCTAGAGATATACTCCCAACAACTGCATCAAAGAAAACGAGGACTGGTTTTTGGTGACTTTAATTTTAATCTGCTAGGTTCAGATAACTCAATTACTCTATACAAGGAACTGGTTCGTGAGACAGATTATGAAATTTTGAATAAAATCAATGAAAACTATTGTACGCGTGAATCTGATAGAACTAAAAGTGTTATAGATCATGTTTGTACTAATCTTAAGCACAATACATTTCACATGTCTATAATAGATACACCTATGTCGGATCATAAACAAATATACTGCGAAATCAAAAAATATGAAACAGAACCTCTCCGTAAAACAAAATACGTCACAGTAGATTACGAGAAACTGTATAGAGCTATGTCCGGTATCACAAATCATAATGAAAACTTTTTGTACGATTTGCTCGAAGAAAAATTACAATCATGCATTGAAAAATGTAAAATTATGAAAAGTAAAATACTAAACCCTCCAAAACAGGATTGGATAAATAAAGACATCATTAATGATATAAATAAGAGAAATCAATTGTGGTATGAACATAAAACAAACCCAGATAATGAGTCTAAAAAAGCTACATTTACAAAGCACAGAAATGAAGTTACGAGGAAAATAAATTTGGAAAAAAGATCTTATTATAAGAAAGCATTCACGGGTTGTAAGAAAAACCCAGCTAAAATGTGGCGACTTATACATAACTTATCATATAACAAAATCAATGAGCCGAAAGTGCCATCAAAAATATTAAAATCAAACAATACATATGCTACAAATGTTAAAGAGATTTGTAACTGTTTTAATGAATTCTTTTGTAGTATAGGAGAGACGCTTACCAAACAAATCCCTAAACCTAGTTTCAATGATTTGAGTCAGGCCTCAGGCATAGGTTCAGCTTCATTAACACATTTAGGACCAACAACTAAAGATGAAATCTTAAAAATAATTGATAGTTTGGATATTAATACTAGTTCTGGTCTTGATAATATAAATACAAAAGTTATAAAACGTATTAAATATTTAATTGTTGATGAGCTCACCAGGTGCATTAATGTATGTTTAAGAGTGGGTGTCTTTCCCGATAGCCTTAAAATAGCTAAGGTAACCCCAATCTTTAAATCGGGAATTAAATCTGACGCAGGAAATTATCGCCCAATTTCAGTTCTTCCAGTACTATCCAAAATTTTTGAAAGGGTAATCTACAACCGTCTGGAGTCATACCTATCGTCAATTAACTTTATTTATGATAAACAATATGGCTTTAGGCCAAAGTCAAATACACTCGCTGCTACCATAGATCTGGTTACTAATATAAAACTACATATAGATAAAAAACAGGTCGTTCTTGGAGTATTTATAGACCTCAAAAAAGCATTCGACACAGTCAGTCACAATCTCTTACTACAGAAGCTCAAGTGTATTGGTGTTTCTGGGACTGCGTATGATATATTTGCATCTTACTTGTCATACCGACGCCAAGTTGTGAAGATTGGTGATACTGAAAGTAACGTTGAACCTGTGACAGTAGGTGTACCTCAAGGATCCATTTTAGGACCTCTGCTTTTCCTCATCTATATAAATAGTGTACATGAAATCGGATTAAAAGGGGATATCACACTGTACGCCGATGATACATGCCTATTTTACTACGGTGATTCCATCGAAGCTCTCATATCAGAGGTTCAAAATGATTTAAATAAATTAAATGTGTGGTTCCAACTAAATCTCCTCACAATTAATACATTAAAAACAAATTATATGATATTCGCAGCAAAAAATAAAAAAATTAATGACCATCCACAAATCAAAATTAATGATGAAATAATTAACAAAGTCGATCAAGAGAAGTACTTAGGCTTAATCTTGGACAGTAAACTGACATGGGTACCACACCTAAACAAAATTAAGAGTAAATTGTCGAGTCTAACCGGGCTTTTGCGAGGTATTAGTCGTTGTCTACCACACAATGTTCGTTATACAATCTATAACTCGCTCGTTAAGCCGCACATTGAATATCTCATAGAGGTGTGGGGTACAGCAGCCAAAACCAACCTATCCATAATACAAACGGCACAAAATAAACTGCTCAAAACATTATTTAATTTGGATTACTTAACACCAACAAAAATTCTCTATGAAAAAACAAAACTAATGAATATATTACAAACATACATATATTATAACTGTATATTAATAAGGAAAATATTAAATAAAAATATACACACTAGAACCATCTTGCATAAGAAACAACCACTACACAATATGACACTGAGACGAGCTAATTACATACAATTATACGCACCACGCACTAATTACGGCAAAAAAACAATTTTGTATGAAGGTTCTCAATTATACAATAAATTGCCAAAAGATGTTAAAGAATCAAAATCCATGGTAACCTTTAAAAAGCTTCTAAAACACTTTATCCTAAAAAATATATAAATTATGTACTAAAAAGTTATCATGTTGATATGAGCCACTTCCAGTCGCGCCTTATCTCCGTCATTTTAGTTTTAAAAGGATAAACTACCCACTTTTGTTTTAATAATTTGTTCCAATTTTATCGTACCTTATTATTACTCAGCATTTGTTTGGTAAATCGTACACCCAAGTTTTGAACTTTTTGGAGTCTCGCTATTGTTTTAATTATTCTTACATGTTGTATTGTTATTATGTTATTTATATTCTAAATCCTAACTATCATATTTCTGTTTTTGTACGTACTGCCATTATAAAGTAAGCATTGTGAAATGTGTTTTCTCATTAAGTGAATTATTGTTATTCTTTTGAGAAATAAATTATCTTAAACCCAAAATGTCGTTGCAGTCATCTCATAACAAACCTTCTTCAAATTTAGACAGTTTCGTGACGTGAACAGAAAATTAAAAAAAAACAATGAAACTACTAAAACTATGAAACGCAGCCTATACTTGAACTGCTTGGAATTGGAACTACCCAAACTAATATTTCGGGTACATGATCGAAATCTACATCGTGACCGTCCGAATGACTAGGTTCTAGAACTAGTCTAGTAGATAATATCAAATTAATCGTTGTGTGCTCGGCATGCAAGTAATCAGAGTCACTAAAGCTCGTGAAAGTCAACATCGATTAGCTTTGTACATTCGTGATTGATTATATTATTAAGTAAGTATTTATGTATGAGACATAGGTTAATGACCTGAGAGGTCACATAGTTAGATACATTATAGACGTAGATACACATGGATAAATTCAGACCAGAGAAGAGATCCTTGTCACGATAAAAGTAGTGTACCACGACCTCCAGCCAGATAACCGAAGACTTGAAGAAGGTGGCAGGGTCCTACTGGTTGAGGAATACTTACTGATAATTGGAGTCTGTGGCGTGTGAGAGGCCTATGGTTAGGCTAGACTAATATATGACCGCAGACACAGCTTATAGCCCAGGGAAATTACGGTTTGACCCGGAACTATTTAAAACTTGCAATTTTTTTTCAGAATATTATTTTTGGACATAGCTCTCGTGTATGTTAATGAAAATTAACCACTAAGTATATCGGCAACACCCTCATTTTTTTAAATTGGCAATTAATTGCAATGCTCCCAGTCTACAAATATCAACGCTGTAAACTTTTCAGAATATTTAACAAATTCTTCAAAATTATATATTATTATAAAATTAACCTTGTAACAACTCGGCAACTTAGATAATTTTCAAATATTGTATCAGAATCGGTAAACTTCAAATAGCTCGATAGCTAAAATATCAAACGGAAAGAAATTTTGTGTTTTACCATATTGACTTTATTGCGAACACGAACCATGGAAAATTAACCTGCTGATTATAAAGCTTTGTATTTTTTTTAATCAATTTTGTGCTTTCTTGATTTATGAGTCATCCATAAATATAAACAGGCAAAACTTGGGTAGACTATATTATTCTTCATATTTTACACTCAATAATGGCAGAATTAACCTACTAATCGTTTAGCAACATAACAAAAATAACCAAGTAAGAAGGCCTTCAAACGCCAACATATTCCGTACACGCGAAATCGTTCTTATACTTACAGCAATAAAGTCCATTACAGAATACAATAAGTGTATCGTTCAAGGTCGTGCGAGTGTAAGCGTAGGTACAATACGACGAGCGTCGAGTAGTGCCGGGCCGCGTCCGTCATTTATTTTGTGTGACATGATGTAGATACGCTTTTTAACCGACTTCAAAAAAAAGGGGCAGGTTGGTTTTTTTCTAATTTTTGTTACCTCAGAACTTTTGTCTGGGTGAACCGATTTTGATGATTCTTTTTTTATTCGAAAGATGATGCGCCCCAAGTAGTTCCATTTTAATTTGGCTGAGTTCTGATGATGGTATGCATAAGAAATCGAGGGGAACCTTCTAAAATCTTAGTGGCAACTAGTGCGTTTGTTAATTACGTTCATTAAGTATTTCAAGCTAACTAAACTACTATTAAATGGAGGTGTAAATTCAGTACCTACTATTTGGGCTTAATTGATTCGTATTGACGAGAACTTTACACATAGATTTGTGACTGGATTAGGTGTACTTTACAAAAAAACACTTAAAAGTGCGAATTCTATTTTTACATAAATGTAAACCGCCTTCAAGAAGAGAAAACTAAAATTATTTTAAAGAAATAATTTCTGAAATTCATAAGGTTGGTACTTACATTGATTATATTTGTTAAACTATACTACAATAAACAAAATTTGAATTTGAGTTGTTTGAGTGGTCCACACCGCTTTTACTTACCTACACACCGATTTAAAAACAGAAGGAGATATATAATAAGAAGTAAAATGGAATAAAAATGAAAAAGGAACATTAAAATAAAAAGGATTTTTATTTTATAAACTACTTATGTACATAATCAATGTAATATTTATTTTTAAAGATAACTTTGACCTTCGTTCGTGATATTACGTAGAATGTGAACTCTGTAGCTAAATAAAATAAGCTTAACACTTTCACTGTCACTGACACACCAGGCGTGTAGATGTTTCTTCAGATGCCGGTAACCCGCCAGGCGTGTTAAGAATGTTTTTTAAATATATCGAAGAATAAGCTTTATTTTCGATCCAAAATAAAAGTATAGTCTTACAAGCTTATTGTCTTACTGGCGGAGCGCATGAAGCAAGCATTCTAGTATTTTAAATAACACAACGGTCTGATGTAGTGCCCGTGACACGCAAACCATGTTCATTAGCATTGGTCGTCAAGCTTTTAACCAAGTGACAATTTTATTATGAATGAGCTTTTGTGAAAATAGACAACTGATCTTGACGGAACTTTCACTGGCAGATAGCTGATGTGACAACAAGTGCCTATAGCTTGCTTGCTTTTATCAGAAAGGGTTATGCGAAATAGATCCACCGATAAAATTAAGTCTACGCGGGAATAACCTAGTATAATATTAAAAACGTGAATGTGTGTAAGAATGTATGTCTGGATGTTTGGATGTATGATTGTTGCTCTTTGACGTAAAAAATACTGAATGGATTATGATGAAACTTTAAAATAAAAACAAAATATAATAAAATATATAAATAAATACATTTAAATCAATATAAGCGGTGAAGACACGTGGTTTGACATTATGATCACATCTGCCCCCTCCTTAGTCCCAATCAACGGTCAATATCCCGCTCCTAGTTTCTCCCATCATGATCTCATCTTCCTATCGTATGTACAGAAACCTCCGAAACCTAGACCCAAGGTTCTGCACAGACGTTTTTTTGGACGTATGGATTTTCCGAAGTTACTGCGGGATGCCTCGACTGCTCGATCATGTAGCGACTGTTGAAGAAAAGGTGTAGATTTTAAATGACTTTATCCTCTATGACGTCCATGTACCTATTAGACGAGGCGTATTGAAGCGTCCACCTTCGCCCTTCGGAAGGGATACGTCGACGCATCACTCAGCTGGAAAAAAAAGTTTCTGAAGCTAGCCGGAGAGTAACCGGAACACTGCCATCTCTTTATCGACTGAGGTAGTTTCTTCCTACGAAAACTAAGACATTGTTTGGGCAGACTTTGGTCTTTCCTGTTATTTATTATGCTGATGTGTGTTTTACCGACCTGAATGCAGATCTCTTGAATGATAGTTCATTTGCAATGCAGTTGTTGAGGAGGCGGTCTAGTGACCGCCTCCTCAACAACTGCATTCGATTCATTTTCAATCTTCGTAAGTACGATCACGTGTTTGTGTATCGTACTGAACTCTCTTGGCTATCCATACACCAGCGACGTAGCTTGCATGTCCTAATTTTTCTCTTCTCCACTTTCCTAATGCTCCCTCTTATCTAGCCCCTAATTTTCAATATTTCACTTTTACTCATGTTAAAAATCTCCGCTCTACTGACAATTGTCTCCTTGTTGGTTCGTCTCATAGTTCTAGGTTAGTTCATTCTTCTTTCTCTGTCCGGTCCTTTCTCTTTTTATGGAATACGCACCCCTCGGAAATCAGTGTTTTAACAGACCGTGCTTCATTTAAGGTCACAGTCAAGACGATCTCGTCTTCTTCCATCAATGACTTAATACGTCGAAATCTGGTCACCGCCGGGGTGCAAATCAAATCAAATCAAAAAGTTTTATTCAACATAAGGGACACTTGGAACACTTATTGAACGTCATTTCTCTTACGCTAACTTAAGTTAATTTACTACCGTTTCCAAAAGTAAGCCTGTCAGGAGAAGAAACGGCGAAACAAACTCCCCGGTTTTTTTTTACATGTGTCCCTTCTATACAGGGTGTCGGAGAATTCGAAACAGTAGTCTTATAGAAGTTGTAGGGTTATATGAATATAGCACTATGTTGAAGTCTTAAATATCTAGCTCCAACGATAACGTAGTTATAAGCTATAGTCGAAGAGCTCGCGGCCTTAAGCCGGGTTGCATGAACGCGCGGCCGCGTTCACCTACATTACGTACGCGGTAATAATCTACGTAAGTATAGGTAGGTACCTACTTCAAATCAATTAGTTAACTGACCTTATTTATGACAGGATACACCTTAGTCTGGACCATATCACTTCACTCACATACAAAACATTGTTATCACTGAAAGCATTATTACCGCTAGTTCAGTCAACTTCTAAATGGGCAAGTGTTCGAAATTGCGCCCTTGCACATCCAAACAAGCCTGAGCTTGGACTTCCGTTATCCCTCAGCCGTTGCACAACTCTCATAAGCACTCTACCTGAAGAGGGCACGCACTCATCACTTCGATGACCGTAAAAGTCCAAATAAAAACGCAACGCTTCACCAGTATTACCCCTTGCAGCTTGCTATTGCATAGGCCAAAACCTTGTCGGTATACTGAACATCTGAGTACTGAAAGTTCGGCATGATAATACTAATTAAGTAGGTACTAAGTACCTAACAAACTAACGAGAAAATGGAAGTAACAAGGTCACGACGGAAACAAAAAACTTTGCTTAGAAGCACACGCCCGCGACCATTATCCGAATTAGACTGATTTTGAAACAAATAAATAGATACTAAATCATAAAAGTGCGAATGAAATAGGGGTGTCACACACTTTTTTCAAGATACAACTTTTAATATACGAATTATTTTGATTTAGTTTTGACTCCGACTGGTAACACAATATGTGGATTAGACATCGCTTATCAAGCGTAGACGTGCCGGTTCTAATCCCGGTATCAAAACTTTACCCATTTCCCCTTGGTTTAATTAAAAGTAGTGCTATCTCTTTTTGTGATACAGATATCAAAAGGGATGGACATAGTTTTAGTCAGAGTTTGGTCTAGTGAAAATGAAAATGGAAATGATTTATTCTGTTTAGGCCCTGGTAAGGCACTTATGAATGTCGAATAATTTACCACCAGTTCGGAAACTAGCTTTCTGAGAAGATCCGTAGAATGGTTTAAACGATGTTTTGTAAAAATAAACATTTTTCAAATTCATTCTTTCTTTTTATTTATTCACGTTAAGAATAAAATTAAAATAAATTAAGAGCGTGAATTAATTTAATACATCCGAAGAGGGTTCGTGGAACAAGTAGAGTAAATAGACCATGTTCGACAGCCCTAATACAGTTCTATCATAGCGGCGCGGCGCGGGGGCACGTACGAAATAGGGATGGGATGGGACGCTATAATTATCGATAGACTTATCGAAACATAAATTAAATTACTGAATACTGATAATAAAAACAAATAACAGAACCGATTTTATAAAGTTACGTTATTATGTAGGTACAATTTACATAGTACGTGATATTAAAAGATATCTCGGGTATTTTCTGCGTTTTCGGTTGAAACTCTGGGGCCTTGAGGTCCAGATGCTCATCAACAGTTCAAAGAGGTTGCACGTCATCTGGAAGAAGCATCTCGTGACAAGTGGGCTGGAGCTTTTCTCGCTCAGAGAATCAGTATTGCTATATAACGTGGCAATGCTGCCAACCTTCTTGGCACGATCCCGAGAGACACCGATTTGGGCCAAGTTTTCTAATTGTTATTAGTTTTAAGTACTGTTCCTTGTATATATTTATAATTAAGTTTTTATTTTGATAATTTTAGCTTGATCTCAATTCCACGACCCTCTCAACCATAAACAATCGTTGTCGGGGAAATTTGGGATGTTGTACACGAAAAGTCACCTTTTTTTAAATCCAAGAAGTTGAATATGGATGTTTTTGTTAACTTGTCTTGGGTATGTTAGATAACTTTGAATACGATATTTACGTATTTTATAGGTGACACGAGAAAAAGCAAATGAGACGTCTACTCAGCCCCTTTCCTTCGTAAACTTTTTCTAAATTATCCCACGCTTGACGAGCTCTTTTCGCGCTCCTAAGGTGGGTTAGAACTGTCGGCTCTATCAATATTCGTGCCAACGCCTTTCTTTGCTCTTTATTCTCCGCTTCCCATTTTTCCTCCACTGCATCCCACAAATCCTCGTGGATGAGTAACATTCTCGTTAGAAATTTCCAGGAGGCGTAGTCCTCGACGCCGCATATTTTTTGAATGAAACACGCGTAGAGTCGGCCATAGTGACTGGAGTTGGTTTACGAAAAATATGTTTGAAAATTTGGTATAACGGAAATATAAAAATATACAATCCTAAACGTTAAACGAATTAATCCGCAGGGCACAGAAGGCACCCTGGGCCCATAACCTGCAAGATCCGGTATGCGCGCAAACAGCTTCGTGGTCAGGCCGCCCCACTGAGACCCTCCAGCCTCGCCTCCTCAGGAAAGTTGTGGTGGTGCTGTTCAAGGACTGACTTGGACCAATATGGGATGTGACAGTAACGTCGCTCCTCTAACAGATGGCGTAATGGGAGCGGCGATCTGACTGATCTCCGTGTTAAGAAGACTGCCCCAAGGCCCGATGGAGTTCCAGGCCGTGTGTTGGTCCTGGCCCTGGGAGCGCTCGAGGCCTGTTTCAGTGGAATACTCGACGCATGCCTAGCACGAGGGCTGCTCCCCTCGATATGGAAGCAGGGCTTACTCGTCTTGCTCAGGAAGGAAGGTCGTCCTCTTGACTCGTCGTCAGGAATTCGGCCCATTGTGCTTCTGGATGAGGCGGCCCAGCTCTATGAGCGCATAATCGCTGCCCGTATCAAAGACCACTTGCGCACAGTGGGCCCGGATCTGGCTACCAGCCTATACTGCTTCCGGGAGGAACGTTCCACGCTGGACGCAATTTTACACCTTGCCTTTGCTTGCGGCGGCGTCAGGATGACGGGTCGCTCATTTCCCTCTATTATGGTTGAGGAGGATGATGGCTGGCATTCTCGTCATACTTGTGAACAGATGCTGCTTGTGGGGGCTGGTCAAAGTCAAAGTCAAAGTCAAAAATATCTTTATTCGATTAGACTTTATACAAAGCACTTTCAAATCGTCAGAATGACACAATTTACAGGATTATACATGCTACCGCCAGGTTCGGAATGTTGCTTCATCTCAAGCTACGCATTTAGATATAAGTAGAACTACATTATTTTTCTTTATGTTAATTTTTATCGACATTAGTGCATTGGAACTATGTCCATGGGCTTGCATTTCTCAAGTGATTTAATTTGTTTTTTAAAACTGTATAATAATTTTGAAAAGAGTAGTTACTGAATTTCTTGCCAGGTTCTTCTCAGTAAAAGCAACCTTCCGAACCTGGCGGTAGCATGTATAATCCTGTAAATTAATGTCATTCTGATGATTTAAAAGTACTTTGTAAGAAGTCTAATCGAATAAAGATATTTTTGACTTTGACTGTAACTTTGACACGTAAAGTCCTTTTCCAAAGCAACCGTCGCGGTGGATGGGGTGATATTGGCAGTCTCGTTGGACATCTCCAACACCTTCAACACCCTCCCCATCAGCAGGCTGAGGCGCTCCGGTACGATCGTGTGCCAGTGTACCTCCGAGTAGTTTTGGAGTACTACCTTCTGGCAGGTGTGTCGTCAGCATCGATGGGGATGGAGAGTTGTTTCGCCAGCGTGTCGAGTGCGGTGTTATGATGAAAGTTACACTAATGCGAAAAACAATAAACAAATTAAAATTTAATTTGTTAATTGTTTCTTAATACAAACAGAAGATTAAACGGTGGAATGGAATAAATAAATACAGTAAATGAATAGTATTCTTTATAACGCGAGCACATCTGTGTCGTTCGAGGTGTAGAGGCAAACAGCTTAAAGCGCGGCTGGCGATATGGGCGCGCTAGGTGTTACTATGTAGGTATGATACGACATAGTTTTAAATTGCTGAAGCGAAATCGCAGCAACACAATTGTGTAGGTATGAGCGAGATGGTATGACTACAGTTGTGGGCAATAGCAACCCCGTAGGATGTGTTCTAAAAAACTGTATCGTACTCAGTTTTAGTTGATTCAGAAAATACATTTTTAGTTATCTTTATTCCCAACCTTTTAATGGTGTTTGGATTTGCACCCGGTAGACGAGTCCTGGGAATGACAACTACATAAAGATGCGACTCGGGAGCCGGTTTGTGGGCACACGAACAAATTGTTTTATACCCGAGTGCTGGGCGCTAAAAGTGGTGTTGCATTCATGCCATATTTACAGAGATTGATATGTTCATTGAATATATTTCTTTTGTAAAATGAATCATCAAAAATATTACATGGCTTAATATAGTATATAGTAGTGGTAAATTCTCGACTTTCATAAGTGACTCTTTGCGTGGAATTATGCAGGTAGGTTTTTACATTGTTTTTACTTTTTATACATTAGTCTTGATTGAACAGTCAATAGTATGAACATAACATGATTTTTACATTATTTACATAGAAATGATTAGTTTATTAGTATGTTCGTTGAAGAAACATCAATTTTCATATTTAGATTTAGGTTTAATGTAAGTTTTTAATTTCAGATAACCTGTGCCAATATACTTGTACGGAAACCGATGGGATGCTTAAGAATGCTGAGGAAAAAATATCGTGATTACAACGCTTGTCGGAGGTCCCACTCAGTGACCAATCTACATTAAGAAATTTAGAAGTATTGACACAGGATTGCAGAGCCAATAATGTAAGCCCTTGTAATATTAACATCAAAATCAATTTAACTCAATATTGATCACTGTACAAGGTACATTATTAGTTTCACATTTTCATTATAACACCCCACTCAAAAAATACTGCACAAACCCGCTTCAAAAGTTTAGATGTTTACTTTACACAGAAACTGTGATGACCTGTTTCTATTGAATTTACAACATTTAAATAAAACAGAATGTTCATTCTTGTAGAGCATAATTTTATTAACATTTATTATTAACTATATTTAACCATCTTTTCTTTTTTTATCAAGAGACAGAGTATGTGGATTAAAATAACATAATATTCTAATTTCAGAACATTGCAGCTCTCAGCAGCGCTCTGCACACCATTATCAATGGAGAAGCGGCTGCTGGCCAGCGGCACAACACCTTAAAGTCATCGCTCATCATAATCCACTGCCACAGAAAATATGGGAATCTCCTGTAAAAAGTATTATCATTATAGACAGAAATATAATACACTCTAAATCATCTTGTGTTTGTTTTTATATGCCTGAATACTAAGGTTTTGGATGTGTAATATAAATCATATAGTTAAATACAAAACCTTGAACACATCCACATTCCTATTAGTTGTATTCCTATTGGTTTTATTGAATATCTATCCCAAACTAACAGAATAACAGTAGGAGGTAAGAACTTACTAATATTCAATGCAAGTTATCCAATGTTATTTCCATAAATATTGTCCTGCCCATATTTAATAAATCTGAAGATATGAGGGTTGTTGGTGTCCCTTAGGAACCGTCTATATATTTTTAACAGACTTTGTCGTCTCTCCTCTTCAGCAAACCCCAATAAAAAAGCACGTGCCATGTTAGCTAAATAATAAGAGGAACTTATCCACTCGCGAAGTTTATTCATACAACACAGAAACAACCAAATGAATTACATACTTACTACTTAGAAAGATCTCACAACACAACAAACACAACGGTCCGCGTGTACACCGCTTAGTAAAAATGTCCAAATCGAAATGCTCGGCATTTGCTACACTAGGAGAAACATTAACCATCTCCTACCTACGGTCGGATAATAGTGCTCATCGCTTGCAATCTATAAAACACTACTCTTCGATAGTTGCTATGAACAAATAAAGTACGCAACGAATAAGTACCAATTTGTTGTACACTTTGCTTACAAAATCGCAATTTTAGATTTATCGATACATAAACTCCTGTCAAAAATGGTTACGATGGCTATCAAAGCGGATAGCCACTCGTGACGTCATTTTAGTTAGACACTGACGTTCGGGAATACCAAAACTGTCAAAAACGTCTGTTTGACAGTTGATCGTTGTACATTTTGCAAAGTGATCATCACTCAAAAGTTAGGGAATAGCTACGCTGAACAGAAAAATTTTAAGAGTGAATAATTTTGTAAAAATAAAACTTTTCGTGCTTTTCTTTGACTTTTTGCAAAGTGCACATAAAACATCTAAGTGTAGAGTTCACATCGATACGAATGAATCAAGTCCAAACACTCTGTACTTGCTGTAAATCGTTGAGGAGTTCATTCAACTGTCTTTCGGGTCTATCATCAGATGGACTCCACATCTTCATTAAAATAGTGCTTCAAATAAAAAATGAAAATATTTTACCAACGCACAAGTCACTAGTAATATTTTCGAAGGTTCCCCTTGATTACACATGGATGAGAAACTGAATCAAATTAAAATGGGACTACTTGAGAGGCACCAGCTTCCAAATAAAAAAATAATCATTGATATCGGTTCACCCAGGCATAAGTTCTAGTCACAAACATTAAAAAAAACATACCGTCGAATTGATAACCTACTCTTTTTTATAAGTCGGTTAAAAATGACTTATTTGGTATAACATTAATCTTGAAAGAAGAATTAATGCAATAAATAATGGGTGAAGTTAAAAAGGTACCAAAAATGCAAAAATAATTTCGCGATCTATAAATCGGAACAAACAAGCTAACGATCGACCGTGGCAAGTCGTCGCGCGGGGCCGCGTTGGGTGACGGAGGTCATCGAACGTACGGCACGTGCGATCAGCGAGCGTCCCGCCCTACTCTCCAGCCCCCGCCGTCGTCCGGCGCGAGTGTATATTTTCATACGTTAGAAAATAGTCGTTAAAGAATATTTGCCTTAACAAAAACAGGCTAATTTTTAAGCAATTATGTCCGTTTCATAATTATTGATATTGTTAACCAAAAATACGTCGATTTAGTATTTTGCCTCGGCAGTGACAACAGTTTTTATCAAATCAGCTAACTTATAAATCTTATTAGTTTAACAATGATATAAAATAGTTAAACAATAAATCTTGAGACTATAATAAAAAGTTTACCGTGATAAAATTTTTGCCTGCATCGGAAATAATTAAAAGCCTATTTTTATTTTTTTATTTAAAATGCGTGAGCTAATATGGCAGATTTTTCCATCATTGTGTAGTGTCTAAAATTAGGTATTACACAAATAAAAATCAGCTCGTTGATGTTTTTGGTTAACGAGGAATAAAGCTTCACTGAAATTTGATTTTTTTTTCTATGTTGTAATGTAATTTTTTTTCCCATTTTATTTTTTACAATCTTTTTTTAATCTAATAGTGCAAATCAGCATTTAACATTGGAGTTTAGAATTAGTGCTGACCCCTCCATACAAACTCTCGTAAATTCCCTGGGCTATTATTACTGGGGGCCTATTAGTGATTAAGTCCGAACGTGGCCAGCAATAAAACAAAATTACATTTATATAATAATATTCTTTGATAAAATAATTTAACGATTTAGTCGATATACTAAACATAATTCGATAAAATAAACGTACGAAAATGGGTGTGTGGTGAAAACAAAACGATACTGATACTTCGTTTGGTTTTTGTTCGTTTTCAAAGTTTCGTTTTTGTAGAAAAAGAGTAAAACCCTGGAGAAGTGTATCTCTGACACTTTGTTACATAAAAATATTGGCGATTTTTACTCATTGAACCTACTAGAACTTTTATAGAATCGAAGAAAAAGAGAGATATGACTTCCTTTTGTTTATTTCAGAGCCTGATTCTGCAACTACGGAATTCTTCTTGATAGAATACTTAATATGACTACATTATTCACCTGCCAATATCCCGTGGTACTTGTGGTCGGCGCAAAGTGTTTATCTTTTCCATTTCTCTTTATTTGTAGTCATTTATTATTCACTCCTTTTCGAGGCATGTCGTATTTCACGCAATCTATCCATCGTTTCTTAGGTCTTGCTCTATCACCTTAACCAGCCATATTTAAGGACCAAACTCTTTTGGCAAAAGTATCGTAATTTCTAATAACCCATTCATTGTTTCTTACACGGGTTTCTTAGGTGTTCACCTATCAGTTTAGCTAGCCACTTATATAGGGTCTAGACTTATTAGGCGACCATTTCTGTAACAGCGCACCGTTTGGTGGTACATATCAAATTAAAAATATATAAAAAATCTTTTAACATTTTTTTAACTTTCGTCAATTTACCTACTTTTTAAGAACCACTACGTAGTTATTAGAATTGCATTGAAAATGTTAAGGGATTTTTTCAAATATTTTTAAATTGATATTGACCACATACTGATGCACTGGTTCGAAAATCCGCTTAACAAGTCTAAGCCTTAGCTCTTATGAGATAAAACTCTTTTAGGGACATTTTCTTCTTCCTTTCTTCTAATTGTAGTTATTAGTCTACATAACTCTTAAACTTCCGAAGCGATTCGCATACAAATGGATCCACAGCAGGCATATTTACAGACTAAATTACTAACAGTATTGCAGCTAAGTGATGATAAATGAATACGTGTCCAAGTAGCAGCTTTCGAATAACCAGTAGTCTTTATTATTCATTTATAAACATTTATTAGATGTTTATAAGGTAATAAATTGAAACGAACCAGGCGTTTCCATAGATCACGAGTGTTGAAGGTGCTTTGCTGTTACCGCTTGAAGATTTCTGCAAACGACCAAGGCGTAGAAAAATTTGGATGTGACTTTTATCAACTTAACTTAGAAAGCCGCATTACTTTTATTTGTATTTGTAATTTTGGTAAATTTGCGATTATCGTCATTATTTATTGCTTTTCATGCATATGCTTATGCATGTATTCCCTTAAAGGGTAGGCAGAGGTGTACTTAATTATAGTATTATAATTTAAGTCCTATAAGGCGAATCTATTGACAATAACTCGGGGAAATTACTGATAGAAAATGTCTACTTGGTCCAACTCGGGGATTGATCTCTGAATTTATGTTATATTAAGCTTTCAATTACATACTTATACTTTCAAATTGATATAAATACGTTCCTAAATATTTGCTACTTCTTTTTAGATCTTCGTAGCTCGATGATGTCTGCACATTTACTAAGCTTCAAAGCGAGCCGCGCTTTCTCTTCGTACACCGAGAGCTTATTATTTAACCCGCTGACTTGTCATCATATTGTGTTGGTGAAGTTACAATCACCTGTCGTTATATCCTGTTTATATGTTTGCAAGAATTGCACCTCAAGTATGTATTGTAAATAGTTGGCGTGAGTTCTGAAATAGATCGCGCTATTGAAAGTTGTATCGCGTTAGATAAATATGTAGGTATGGTACTTACCAATAACATGTATCCAACTTTTTAATTTTATTGAAACATTATAAGAATACTTTCGCTAAAAACGTTCCTACAACCCTTCGTAGGTCAATTGCTTGACACCCTATTCAAACTATGATTATTTGACGATTTCAATCAAGTACTGAATTCTTTAGATTTCGTGCATAATTTTTGCTTCGTACAAATTAATTTGTGAATAAGTTTGAATACATTGAATAAAATTTTACGAAAAGAAAACGCGGGGCACAGCCAGCAATCAATAAAACTCGATTAACCATCAATACTTTTACAAGTACAATCGCGTAAAAAATGCGATCCTAGCAATTTGCTATTATTATTGGCCGTTATCAGCTCGCAGCGGCTATTAGCCTCGATGTTCGCTTGTTAATCGTGTCCACAGGGTTCGAAGACTCGCTTATTCATCACTTTACATACTATTAACGGCTGTTTATCTACCGTTATTTACGCGAAAGTTTATGAACAAATCCGATGATTACAATTTATGGATCAAGGTATCCATCTAGATCATTTATATTTCATAAACCATGCTCAGTTTATAAACAAAATTAATTAGACTAACATACATATGCTCACGCCTGTGTTCCTCGAAGAGGTAGGCAGAGGTGTCGTAAACAACATCCACTTTTCACCGAAGATCGCTGTCTCAGGTACTATAATTACGTCTGTGAATTACTTCTCAGACATAATGCAGGCTTCTTCACGATGTTGTTCTTCACCATAAAGTACGTGTGAAATCACTGCCCATACGTTTTTAGAAATCTCATTGGTACGGGCCCAGCTGGGATTCGACATTGCGTCGCTTGCGTAGCAGGCGACTGCTTAAACCACAAGACCACCACGGCTTACTTAATCAGAGGAATATCAGTATTATTTGCCTAGAATAATGTTCTAAACTAGACACTTCATATTTGCAGACTAATTTTCACATGCACTAACATCTAAATATCATTAATCAAAATTTAATATCGATTTGTTTTTTCTTTCATGAAATAGAAATGCAGCCTTACAATGTTCTCTACAAACAATTCACAAACAGCTCGAGGCAAAGTACAGTCATAACGCGATTGCCTGGCGTATCTGTTGATCTAGAATTTATAACAGGAAGTTAACCAATGTAATCTTCGAGTTTGCAACTAGTATGATTGCCAATGTCCTAAGACACGTACTTTTATCTCATGTTCTTACCAGCATTAAATATAATGATTTCGTCGGCAAAAAAGTAAGATTAACTTTATTTTACACTAGCTATGCCCCTCGGTTTCGTAGATTTCGTTTCATGCTTTATTTCGCGGAATCCTGATATTTTTTCTGATATTTAAGCCTACTCCTTAAGCTTAGTCCTTGAAACATCAGCTGCCAGCTATCCCGTTAAAATTGGTCACCGTGTCAGAGATTAGAAGCGACAAACAGACAGACAGAGAAGAATGGAAAAATATGTGTTTTTATGTCAGTACCATATATATTTCAGTATTATTTATCTGTATAGATGTGGATTTGAATATGGGTACGTAATAATATTTCTTGCATTAACGAGGTCACTGACACAACGCAAAACCAAAATTTTATTCCTTCAAATAATTTGATCCTTTGATAAATGGATGTTCTGCTATTGCGAGGCTTACATTTATTTACTTACATTACATCTTATCTTACTTACTTACATCTAGGGGGTAAAAATATGTGTAAATGAAGAAAACGAAAAATGGGAGAAATTTGGTACCTATGTATAAAATAATTTTCCTAACCCTTTTTTTTTGCGAAACACTTCTCTTGATCACATTACAAACACATGTGCAAGCCACGCACGCTTCCTGTCTCCACTGTTTGATAAATAATCTATGAAGTCTATGAACTTTGTGAACTTCACGTGTGCACGACCGGTCGGATACATAGGAAACAATAACATACCTTGAACTCTCTATTATAATACTGTAATAAAGAGGTAACGAAGTATATTTGTAGCTATGAAGATACCGTTAAAGTCTTCTTTTTATATTTTTTTTTTTAAAAACGCAACTTTGGCCCGCGGTTTGTCGTAGGGTCATGATATAATATTATATAGCCTAAATAGCCTTCCTCAATAAATGGGCTTTCTATCACTGAAATATTTTTTCAAATTGGACCGGTATGTCCTGAAATTAGCGCGTTCAAGCTAATAAACAAACAAACAAGCTAATTTTTCTAACTTCTGGAAAAATTATTGAGCTCTTCCGAAGTGTCGTTGTAGTTGTTAACATATGTGTGTCACTAACAACACACACAATAACACATTATGTTAGGAAGAAGCTTTGGCTCTCACACATTTCGCCGTAGCAATATGGTAGCATTCCACTTTCTACCAGTTATTTACTCAGACACTTAGCGACTGCCAAATTCGCAAATGGACGTCATAAATCAGTAAATAGGTTTGTTAATTTATGTGCATTCGAACGATTTCGGTACAGTATAGTTTGAACGTGCTAAATAACACCCAATTTGTACCTTAATTATACTTGTACATATATCTATGTGATATGCAAATAAGTGCATAGTACGCGGCTACGGCGGTTCGTGAAAGCTCACAAAGAATGCAATCACTTTGTAAGAATTACAATATTGTTAGCACTACTACTCCATCCTCCTCATCTCAATGGTGTCAGTGAACTTAGCAGATCAAATCCCAGCAGATCAAAATTAAAAGTATATTAGCTATTAGCATGCAGAAGAGTTCTATAGTTCTTCTCAGTAAAAGCAACCTTCCGAACCTGGCAGTAGCATGTATAATCCTGTAAATTGTGTAATTTTGACGATTTTAAAGTGCTTTGTAAAAAGTCTAATCGAATAAAGATATCTTTGTCTTTGTCTTTGACTTAATACTTTTTAGAGATAGTTCTGGCTCGTATCTCAATGGAGCACGGGTGACTTTGAATCGCGGGAAACACTGCTTAAGGTACGTAGTAGTGCACACTCTAAAGCAGCATTTGTCTGCCATATTCAGTAAGGTGCCAATAAGTTAGCAGTCATTGTGTATTTTACCTTATAGTGGACGTTCCCCTTTAGGACTGACGTCTTAAACATAAAAGTGATATCTGATTCATAAAATAGCACTACTTTGCAAACTCAGTATTCTGACAGTAGGGACGTTCAGGGCCAATTTGGAAAGGACTAAAATGGTGTTCTGACCATATGTATTCCAGATTTTGGCATCTCTCTTCTATGTGTGTGTGTGTGTTTGTCCTCAAAATCGGTGGGCTGATTGCCCCCAATTATAAAATGAGATTCGCTATATACATCATTGAATCTCAAGGCAATAATACTAAATTAACTAATGGACGCTATTAGTCTTCTAGTTCTCTACAAGCGTGTTCTGAGTCTTGTGCAAAATTTCGCTTTCGTTTCTCTTAATCAATCAACTTTCTTATTAGTAGTCGTTTTGTATCTAGTAAATTGGTTAAGAATTTATAACTATCGTTAAATATGTTCATAAAACAGTAGTAAAACCATAATTGAACATCAGGTTTGCTCAGAACACCCAGATCGTAATATTTACTGTTTTGAAATAGCTTCCGTCTACATAAGGATTTTCATGAACAGATTTGATAGTATTTTTACTACGTTTATAGACGTAGGGCAAAACGGAATCTCTCGTTCGATTAGTGGAGGTACCCAACTGGGGAGCGTACCTTATAACTGGAACCCTATCACTACTTTGCTACCGTTTTCCTAATCTCAACTAGCTAGGATCTCTGCCGAATATTTGTATGAGAAGTTAACTGCTCTCGACTTCGTCTGCTCAGGATTTGATTTATCAAAGTCAAAGTCAAAAATATCTTTATTCGATTAGACTTTAAACAAAGTTCTTTCAAATCGTCAGTGACATTATTTTACAGGATTATACATGCTACCACCAGGTTCGGAAGGCTGCTTTCACTGAGAAGAACCTGGCAAGAAACTCAGTAATTACTCTTTTCAAAAATATTATACGATTAAAAAAAAAACAAAATAAATCACTTGAGGTATGCAAGCCCATGGACACAGTTCAAATGCTCAAATGTCGATAAAAATTACCATAAAGAAAAGTCTAGTAGTTCAACTTATATCTAAATGCGTAGCTTGAGATGACCACCCTCCCACAAGCAGTACCTGTTCACAAGTATGACGAGAATAATCATCCTAATGATTCCCATAGGAGATATTAAAGACAGTATAATGTCTATGATCTTCTCACTTCATCTACATTCATTCTATAATTATTGTAATGACACCGTTTTCATGAAGATATTGAATCAATAATCAAGGTTCAATCCTTTCATGATCTCATTTAATTTACGAATAAGGTACTTAATCAGAACGTCCTTTTAGTATTTTAACGTTCTTCTTCGTTCATATAATCGTTTCGGACTAAAGGTCTCACATTATCATTTATATATTTCTTTACAAACAATCCCTACTAATATTATAAATGCGAAAGTAACTCTGTCTGTCTGTCTGTTACGCTTTCCCGCTTAAACCTCTCAACCGATTTTGATGAAATTTGGCACAGACAATCTTTAGACCCTGAGAAAGGACATAGGCTACCTTTTATTTTTTAAAATCATTAGGTTTCCGCGACCATAAGGATGAAACTAAATCTACGCGGGGCACAGCTAGTATAGTATAATGTTTCATCCAGCACAATAAAATATTCAAATCATAATCCCAACTTATATGTTATGATGGATATACACTCACGTACACAAAACAAAGTTTTATGATTATAAGAAAGGTTGAATAGAATTTTAATATTTTATTGTTAATCTGATTAGGGCCATGCGGCAAAGTTCGGTTGTCACTGCTGTCATATACAAAATGGTTGGACCTCCCGCGGGACGTAGATTACAGCCGCGTTATCCACAAAGGTTTTTCAGCGTCGACGACGAGTGTTGGTTTCAATTATAGAAAATTGATACACAATACATAGATGATAAGGTTCAACTTTAAATCAGACACTCGACGAGGAGTGTGTCGCTGAGAAACCTTAGTGAATAACATGGAAGGCCTTTTATGGGACAAGAGAGTTAAATTCACTTTATGTGGATAAGCGGTGCGTGAGTAATTAATAAAGACACCTACTAAAATAATAGGGCAGTTAGCGTACTTCAACATCTTCTTAGTCGTAACCTTATGACTGAGGGACGTGATTTTGGTGCGACGTCTGCACCAACATTGCTTACCAAGCCTTTCTATTTAATGCTAACTTAACTGGAACATTTTAAGTTAACGTATTTGAATGTAGAATTTTTTTGGCAAAATATGGATAAAGGCACTATCGTTTAAATTTATATTGGAGTGGATAATATTCATATTCATATATTTATTGCAAGTTAGTTTCAAATATACACACAATATTAACTTATAGTGGTAATAACTTATAACTAACAACCCTGTTAGGGCACAGCAATTGCCAAATCAGTTGCCATCAAGTTGTTTGACTTTGTGGTTGTACTGTTGGTCTTGTTAAATTAATTAGTACCAACCCCAAATATTGTGATTGTAAATACCCTCTCATAACGTTCGCCGCTAATAGCACCTTATATATAAGGTGTTACAATTGTTTCTCAACTTTATTTCTCAGCCAAATGAATTGTATTCTTTTGAGAAATAAACTTCCAAAACTAATAAATACTCATTTAATTACAGTCATTCATACGGATAGTTGAATCTTTTCTGGTTCTCAAACCTTTAATTGCGTTGGTACTAGTGCCGTCACGAGTTTTGAGCGCTGGCCTTAAATGAGTGCCAGACATTCCATGAGTCTGTCTGTACACTTAACACACAAGGCCTATTAAGCTTGACTAGTCCGCATTTCTTTTTCCATTTGCTTTTACCTTTCCGATTAGAGTACTTATCTTTTAATCCATTTATCCTTTTAAGCGTTGACAGAAGTATTTTAATACATTCGAAATCGACACTTTCATCTTTCGGATTAACATATCTAACAATTTGTTCGAACTAATAGTGTAGGTTGGCTTCAATAAAATGTTAAGAAAAGATTCTATAAGTAGGTACGTGATAATGGATTCAATGTACGGTGGCCAACTATGATCGTTTGGGAAGCGCGTATTAAGAACTGCTTAGCTTTGAGGTTTAACTTTACGCTACCAAAATAACGTCAAAGCACCGATGATAGCAGGCGCCCTGATAAGTAATGTAGGTCGGCTTAAATAAAATTTTAAGAAAGCATTATACGCGTACGTGGTAAATGGAATTGAATGGATTCAATGTACGTTTCTCGGGAAACTGGCCGATTGAATTACGAGCCGCATTCTTGACAATACTGGCTGAACAAACGCACCGATTTTAGTTCGATGCATTCCAGCCTGTATGTACACGTTTAGTTGTGATGTGTGTGCCAACTTTTATGATTGGGCTATTTTTGTTACTCGTTACGTTCACATTAAATTAGTTTACATACCAAATAATTTAGCTATTATCTTCGTGCATATTTTTGTTTTAATTGCAGCCGAACCCAAAAAACTCTCTTCTTGGTTACACATATAGCAGTTTAAGCAATGGCTCGACAATTATCGATCTGTTAAATTGCTTTGCAAAGCGTGAATGTATAAGTAATGTATTGAATACATTAAACAGCCTAACGAAGTTTACTGCAGATATGTGTCTCATGTTGAGACGTAGAAGGTGTTATTTGTCTTTATATATTTATAAAAATTAATAGATTTTGAAAATAATAGAAAAGTGACCATTTTCCCATCACGAGTAAAGACCGCGCAGCGACAAATAGTGGGGATACTATGTATGTTCTTATTCGCCTCGCGCCTTACATATAGACAGAGACAGACTCATAAATTTACTATTGCGCAAAGGTACTCGTTCTTGACTCATGACGGGACCTTGTCTTCCATTCCGCTATCGGGTCATCGTTCCATCTGGCGGCATTTAAATATTCATAGAAGTGTCACGAGACCATAATTAAATTCGCTATGACCAATTATGTCTCGGATCTAGATAGACGGAACTACGAGGACATTGTTCACTCAAATGTCGGAACGGGACAATGATTCGTTGTACTTCCGTCCCTTTTTATTATTCATACAACCTTCCTTTGTCACGCATCCTGTCGCACTCTTCATTTTGACAGATAAATTATTGTTTATCTTGCGTTGAACAAACTTGTGCATTGTATTTTTAAGTTTTTTTTGTACATTCGATTGTGCTGTCAGTAATGTCAGTATCCCATTTTTGTTAATGTACAGTCGTGTAGAGTTTTTACTAACTTCCGTTTATATGCGCTAATAGGTACTGTCGGTCATGAAAGTGTTTTATATAAAAACTTCGTGAAAGAACCTTCTTGTTAGAAGTCGCACACGTTGACGTTGTGGAACGTAAGCCTTGTTATTCTACGAAATCAAAATTACTGCGGTGGTAAAGGGCTCTCATTGTAACATTTTCGTCAAACCTTACAATTTTAAAATGATATCAATTCCTTTATCAACTATGTATACTATATCTCCAAGAATATTCTTATTTTAAAATAGATTGGATGTTCTTCGATTTAAGTATTATAACTTCATAAAAAGCAACCATGACAATAACAATAAGTACTCAAATAAAATTAAACTGCAACTATCGCATGCGCTCGCGATTGTATACAAAAGAGGCAGTAATATGATACTACTTGAATGTATATATAAACTATACATCAATCAACGAATGCTCATGTAAATGTAACTCCAATTTAAAATTAATTTATAACGACTGAGTCCTTGACCGCCTTTCTTTGAATGCAATCGGATGTTCATTTAAAACATTGATAAAATCCTTACGAGTAGCAAGTTTATGGAATGTGCGAAAATGTCATGACGTATTTTCAAAGATGACATTAGAGTTAAAAGGGGCATGCCGTGATATGACGTCAATCGAAAGGTTGTCTGTGGTAGTGTGACGTCAGAACAAATTGCAGGAATTACCAAGGTAGAAGATGCCAACTACGTCTTGTAACAAACAATTTAAAGGCAATATCACCTGCATCCGTCCCGATTATGTCCGCATGGGATCTCCCATTCGTGATATTTTTATTACAACTTTTTTTGTTGGAGTTTTCCGAAACTTCGAACAATCACTTGACGCTTTCTTAAATTTCTTCAAAAAGGACGAACATTTCAATTTGACTGTATTTTTTTGTTCGTCGTGCATTACTAGCAGCGTTGATAAACTTTTCTGATTAAATCGCAATTCGGAAATTTGCGGTAAGTCTATGTATTGTACTATCAGTGTGAGTAATTTCCTGTGCAGTTTGTGGGGCTGCCAACACTTTGTTCGCGACATATAATAAATTAAGTGGCGAGGAAAGGAAAATAACAATCTAATTTTCAATTATGATTAATGATACGAACAGCGAATTCATGCTTAAAAAATAATATTTTTACAAATTACTAAGTTATAAATATTTATGAATATAAAGATTATAAAAATGCAATTAAGAAGCAGGTCTATTTAGAAAACATCATGCACCAATAATAAAAAATGAACTTTTAGGGTTGGACCACAGGGTTGGCCGATATCACTAGGATGAATTTTAGTAATAATGAAACTCAAGAATATTTTGCGTCCTTTATTTTTCTTGCAACATTAGACTGTATATTGAAAAAATATTTGGTTGACAGCCCTACGCGTGTGTGAGAATTCCTTGTATTCAAAGCTTGTTGATCCATTGAACCACGGTTCTAATTTACTTGGAACTTTTGTTATTTGCTCAAAATTTGTACCAAAGAGGAAAACGTGTTTTGGTCAATTTGAAATCAATTATTTAAGTATACGGAAGATGTATTTGATTAACTGTATTAATTAGCTACCGTTTAGCGAAGATTTCAAGTATTTGTCCACTTGAGGAATTTTCAATCATCATCTCCCTGGCCTTATCCCATACATTGTTGGGGTCGGCACTTGATTCAACCCGATGTGGCTGATCACATGATTTTTATACGAAGCGACTGCCATCTGACCTTCGCAACCCCATTTTAGGAGGAAAATCTGTGATCTGGGTTAAACCAGTTGTCAGATTATTTTTAGGCCTCCGACTGACCTGTAACGATTGCCAAAGATGATAAATTGGCAACCGGGACCGACGGCTTAACGTGCTCTCCGAGGCACGGAGGGAACTCGGGCGGTCACCCATCCAACTACTGGCTAGGCGTATGGTTGCTTAACTTCGCTGATCGAATGATATGCGCAATAGCAACTGTGCCACGAGCTCCTCTTTGTCAATCGGAATTTTAATGAGATTCGGATGTAGTTGTCTCGTCGACTTAAAGAAAAGTGGTTAATTATTTTCACACACGGCAGTGAGTCTCTAATCTTTTTGCCTACCAGGTAAGCGTGACATGTCCGCCATTAAGCATTTCGTCGTTCCGCCCATCCCTTTTTCAATCTATGGTGCGAGAAAGTCGATTAAATAAAATTTCTCATGACGTCCATGTTAGGCCTACTACTACGTCCATACTAGTGCCCAGTATGGACGTAGTAGTAGGCCTAAGGTTTTAACATATGTTTATGTTGATTATATTGATTGCGTATTCTCCTTATTTTGCACGGGAACTTAAATCTTCCTACACGCGGCGCTAGGGGCGAAATGAGGCAATCAATATCATCATCATCTTCTCCCTGGCCTTATCAAATACAAAGCTTGGATCGGCACTTGACTCAACCGTGGCTGATCACCTGATTTAAGCCTGATGATAATCCCTTTTACGAGGAAACTCGGTAATCTGGGTTAAACTGCATTGCGAGTTTTCACCGTATGAGAAATTACCGCCTCCTAGCGGTGACGTGAAGGACTAAAATATCTCATACAAATATTATGGGTGACGCTAGCGAGTGCAAATCCCGTAATACGGGTACCAATTGTCAGACTCTCTTAGGCCTCGATATCATCAACGTTATAACATGTAAAACTTATACTTGAGGCTTAACGTATCGTCAATCATAAATCAATCAACATGACATATAATCTATACATCTATATACATATAAATAAAATTGAAGTGTCTGTTTGTAATTCCAAAATTACACATTTCGAATAAATGCATATGAAAGTATATAACGGAACTGACAGAAAAACTAATTTTGAATTTTTTTCTCTGTCTGACTGTCTGTCCGTCTGTCTGTCTGTCTGTTTGTTCTGGGTAATCTACGAAACGGCTGGACCGTTTTTAACGGGACTTTCACTGGCAGGTTGATGTTTCAAGTTGTAACTTAGGCTACTTTTATTTATTAAAAATATTATGGTTCCGCGACAATAAGGATGAAACTAAATCTACACGAGTGAAACCGCGGGGCACAGCTAGTACTACTAATACAGATAGACAAAGCTATCAAAAGATGACACATGGTCTTATCATCGTAAACAAAGCAGCTCTAGTGCATCAAATCTGTGTGACTTTGTTTCAATTAGGTCACGAGTACATACGTTCATTAATCAGCCTGATTGCAAATGTCCAAGCGTGTATTATAAATTTATGAACTCATCGCCCGCCCTTTGTCCAGGCAATGTAAACAATGTAAAATTCTGGGGAATATGTTAAATTCACTGTAATAATAAGGAAAAAATGTAGTAACTTGTATTATAATTATATCAGTAAACATATTTTCTAAAGCTTAAAAAATCTATAAGTTAGAAAAGGTTTTGATCAAATAAGTTTGGAGCTATGGCTAACTTTTGGGCCTTGGCTATACATATGGATTGAATAATAGTTAGTCTGTCTGCCTGTCTGTCAGTGCTGAACTCAATTCCAACTGTACACTATAATACAGTGACCGTAAAAAATACTAAATAAACTAATTTTCGAAAAGGAACATTTTGCCAGTAATTAATTAAGGTTTACATTTTCTCGCGGAATAATATCACATTCACATGGTTAAAGAAATATTGCACACAGCCGAAGTCGCGGGCAACAGTAAGCATAGAATAATAATTCAATTGCACGGTTTGTAGTGGCAATGTTATAGATTGTAGTAATTGCGTAATTTGTCATGGGGTCAATGGGCCGGTATCTGACCGTGTCCATCCGGAACACGAGTGTATAATGATACATTCACTTACTATGTACTGAGTACTTAGAACGAAATAAAAAAACAATTGATTTTTTTTTACTATCTATTATTGATTGACTGTCTCGTCGTCGGACCACGAGGTACTGGGGTCGATCCCCGGGTCGAGAAAAGTGTTATTGGGTTTTTACTTTCCCAGTAGCAGAGCCCGGGGTCTCGATTAGTGCCCGGTTAGGGGCAATAGGCTCACTTCCTTTGTGGGTGTACTATAAGTAGGTACACCGAGAGTTTAGTCGTGAGCATAATGTATGAGTATTTAATTTTTAGCATACGTCCAAATTCATTCTAGATATTGATGAAATAATTTATAAGTCAAATGATAAAAAATAAAAAGTCTATAATGTAGATATTCTCGTTTTTTTATATATATTTTAATGTATATATTAAACGAGCATTAGAAAATATTTCAATGTCAATTAGTAAAAAAAGTAGGTTTGATTGTACCTTTCTGTAATCACGTTCCGCGTAGCGCAGTTTATTCGAGCGCAACATTAATCCGTAAGGCACTGGAACCCTAAAAAGAGAAAGTACCCTGAAAATAATGATACAATTTAGTGTTGTGCAACGGATGTAGGTATGTGTTGTATAAAGAGATAGATTTTCATCTATTGTCATTGTAATTACTGAGCCATTCGTATCTAGCATTTCAAAATGACTGGCTGAATTGCATTACGTTTGACATTACGTAATTATTTGCCATTTAATTTTAAACTTTTTGGACACTCAATCAAGATTCAGACTTGCTCAGCAAAGTAGATTAATCAGTAACGACATGGATGAAAAATTGTATACCAAGTTGTTAGTTGTACATTAACTAAAGCTAATTGAGTGACGCCAAGCCGACTGTCTATTTGTTACGTCACTTTCAGTCAACTTTAGACTTTACACTTAGACATAGTAACTATCTAGCGCTTGCGCTAATAGAAGCGATAAAAAATGTATGGACATAAATGTGCCACGTCATAAATGCATTTTGTATCGTTTCTACTAACGCAAGCGCTAGAGAATGTTACTTTGTCTACAGGCCCTGTAGGCCTAGAAACACCAAGACTAGTAGAAACGATAAAAAAATATGTCATTCCCATGCATTTTGTATCGTTTTTACTAGCGAAGCGTGAGGATGACGTTACTTTGTCTACGGGCTCTAGCCAATTAAGTTCTACAAGTACTTACTGAAATGCAGATAATATCGAAACACTATTCGACAGTATTGAACATTATCCGATAATCGGTACAGATTGTAAGAATAGGATCTATCGAGTGAACTCAGATTTATCGCAAGAGATGATTCGATTACATTATTTTTATTGTTCATTGAAGATTTGGATTTTGGATGCACTCGCTAGTCATTGGGTTAGATTGATTGCCGCTCTCATTACTGTTTGTGATAACGATCTAGGCAATGATAGCTCTATAATGTATTATTTAACTCTAACAAGCTGGTGATAAGAGTATTATTCATCTGTGTTTATATTTTATGTAACTACTAACTGTGCCCCACGTAGACCTAATTTCATGAATGGCCCGCGGAACCCAGTTTTTTTATAAATAAAAGTAACCTATTTTACTCCTTGTAGCATGAGCTATCTGTCAGTGAAGACAGACAAACAGAGAGATGATTTAAGTCTACGCGAGTAAAACTGCGGCACAGTTAGTCTTTGTATATAATATGGGTTCTTTTGATATAAGCCCATCAAAGTTCAACTTCTACATGTTAGTAAAAACAGTATCAAAACAGGTAAGTCCAGAAGAACGATGCGTTCAAATCGATCTAATAATTTTCTATGGAAACAGCGACTTCAATTTATAATATGGGCTTATAGTCGCTTAGGTGATTTCATTTGTATTTTTAAAACTGTATAATATTTTTGAAAAGATTAGTATTAATTACTGAGTTTCTTGCCAGGTTCTTCTCAGTAAAGGCAACCTACCGAACCTGGCGGTAGCATGTATAATCCTGTATAATTATGTGATTCTGACGATTTGAAAGTGCTTTGTAAAAAGTCTAATCGAATAAACATATTTTTGAGTTTGAGTTGAGTTTACTATGTAGTGATTCGCCGCATGAACCATATTTATTTCCGTTCAACTATGTCTAGCATAGTACTTAGAACTTCTGGAATGAGTTTGACAATACTATATTTGTAATACTTAAGCAGTTATTGTTGAGATGATATCACTTTGCGGTTACAAAAATAACCTATTAAATGAAAAGGATAAACATAAAAATGGGGTGCTTAAAATATATTTTCCTGTTCATTAGCATTGACATGCATATATGTTGTTTTGTTTTGAATAATTTCTGGAATAAGTCTGAATAATTATTTCACGTTAAACCTAAAGTATGCGTATAATGGCCCTGACATCTTAATGAAACAAAATACAGAAACAAATGAATAAACAAGAATGAATAAAATCAGTAATGCAAAAAATGAAAATGATTATTCAGTTTAGTCTCTGGTAAGGTACTTATGAATGACGAAGAACTGATCAGCGGTTCGGATACTAGCCTTCTGAGAAGAACCGACTAGAAACTCCTTTAAACTTATTGACCAAAAAGCTCAGCTCAAGAATGAAAAGTGTCTATGTTATGCATGATTGTTACACAAGTGTAAGTAGATTACATTATAAGGTCGTGAATGACACTATAATTGGGTTAATACTTATTGGGCCTCGACAGGCGGTCCACTCGACACTGTGTGCTTTATCGTCCTACTCTCGTTGCAATTACTTTATGCAATCAAGTAGTCGTCCTGGATGATATTGGTGTCACAATCATTGTTTGAATATACTTATGTTGAAGTTTTTTACCGATTGAGCGACACTGCGCTGCTGTTTTAATACTTGGTAGAATTTTAATCACGTGTTCGTAGATACCAAGGATCCAAAATCAGGGGGCCTACCATCATCGGTTTAAGCAGAGCGTATGAAGAAATGAGCTTTGACATTTCATTTTGTTATCGTAAAACTTTTGATTTGACGTTTGAGACGTCAAAGCTAAGGTCTTAATACGCGCTGCGTAAACGATCACATTTGGTCCCCAGGAGACTGCTTCACTGACCAATCCACGTAGTCATCACTGCAGCCCGGGTGATTTCTTTAATGACAACAACTAATTGTTATGGTGTTAGTGGCAGCCAGTATGACTCCCACGAAGTACCATGGTCCAAGTGACACTGGTCTCAAGTGTTATTAAAATTATAATTAAATTACAATGATACATTTTAATGGGTCTAGTGTTAAAAGGATGATACAGTTCAAATTGAGATATATTGTATTGCTTTTTTATTTGGCAATATAACACATTGCACAATTTCTTCTGTGTACCTACTTAGAGATTGTATCCACTTGGGAGATTGACAGTGTTTTTTAATGTACAGGTTTTAGTAGTATCTCAATATATGCATGCGGATCTACATAAATTAATTATACGAACAAAGTTTGCAAATATAATATTCTTACTCCCATAAGTGTACACAATTCCTAGGAAATGTTCAAAGGGATCTTCCCGCCTTTGCCCGTTGAATCATGCAATTTACCACATTGCCGTTCACTGTTTTGGAAGTGTACTTATTCATTTACTAGGAAATCTGTACTTATAATGGAAATGTACTTCTTACATTTCTTGATAATTTTGGAACCTTCACACTATTACTTTTATTTTTATTTTATATCTTTTATGTAATGACGACAGACAATTTTATTGGAGTTGAAGCGGTCGCCATGGCCGACATCGGTCGGACCATCCATCCGTTCATGAGTTTTTTGCCGGATCTTCTCACACGGCTAGTTTCCGAACCGGTGCTCAATTCTTCGACGTTCATAAGTGCCTCATCAGTGCCTACACTAAAACAATAATTTTCATTCATTTCATTTTCATCGGCATCATATTTGTGCTTTTAATAAGAAAATGTATCTAAGATATACCTGCGGGTTGCTCGTATCTTAAGCCATACACTCACTTCAACACATTGTCTGCACTGCAGGTATGTTATAATGTCTATTGTATGAAGACTTAGACATAACACAGTAATATTCCGTATTCCTCTGGACAATGAACGTAGCCTGAGACTAAGCTTATTATGTGAATTGTGTAAAATTATCCTTTATGCCGGAGGTGTCAAGATTTGTTTTGCGACGAAGCTATTACGCAATGACTTGATGGACAGTGGGGAATTACCAGATTGTGTGTACCTTGGGTGACTGTGAAATCACTTTTAAAAAGACTTCTCAAGACATAAAGTTCCGGGTAAGTAAGTAATTGAGATTATTTAATGCAAAAATCTTGAAAGGCTAATTGTAACTGGAACAGAGGCCAAATGATGGTCGAGTCCAAAGATGGTCAGACCAGAGTGCCTAGTGCGAGGTTTTCACTGCCGCCGTCACAATTCACCGCGTCGACGTAAACGCAGATTTGTATAGGATAGGCCTAAAGAAGACACTTTTGTGAGCCCATAAAATTCTGCGTTTACGTGGACGGGATGACTTGTGACGGCGATTTTAAAAAACGTACTAGACACTCAGGTGGACGAACATTTGGCAATACCGGTGAACGACGCATTCCACCATGCCGAAGAAAGAGAAGGGTGGAGAAAATCTATTGAGACAGTACTTGCAGGACGTCACGATCCTCAGCAATGAGGGGCTGACACAGAAGAAGAAAGAACACAAAAAGACGTTATAATGGGTTTCAGTCTTATTTGGTTTGGTTTCGATCTTATGTAGGTAAACAGAATACCCGATAGTAGAACCAGTCAAGCAGTGTGCTATCTTATTTATATCGCAAGAAGCTTTGTCCTAAGTAGCTAGTAGTTGTGTTAGTACGAAATAAACATCTTTCAAATCGTATATTGTAACTTTAAGCCAATATGTAAATACCCTATCTTGTCCAACACCCTAAAACTGCCTAATAAATCTATAAATTTGAATTAATTCCGTCTCCTAGTACCCCATATTAGGCCATGATATATGTACCATTAACATTCCACGAGGCGCGGGCGACTGAATGGTCATCTGTCATCTTATAGGATTACTGTTTCAAATAAATGGGAGAGGTTTACGGATGAAAGAAGGTAAGTAATTGACGTTTTAAGACGTCATTCTGATTGTATCAGTGTCCACAAGTGGGACTTATTTAGGGGACTTGTGGCACAGTTTAAATATAAGCTTTACAACTAGTGAGGAATCCGGGAACAAATCGTTCGAAATGACACACTCACACAGACACGCGCATCTACGAGAAAATAAGCGTAATGACAGTAAGTGTCACGTCGTGGCCGATCGCGTATAAGTCATTCACATGTACCGTCATTTTTTAAAACTTAGAACGCCAAATCTACATTATTTTGACAGTGAATAAACGATTAAATTTAAAATCTTCAACATTGCAAGTGTTTCTATTAAAAATAGGCCTCGATTCCATACTGCTGAAGCTTATATTTATACTATGCTTGTGGGTCGTTTGTTTTTAAAAGCGTCTTGCTGCTAGCATGAAATAAAAAGTAACAGAAGACCAGCTCCCAAGCATTGCCAAAAATATATATTGTAAGTAAAAATATTAAATTATCATATTTTATAAATAATAATATATTCTGATGACTGGACATGAAGTTTGCTTTCTCCACACTATTTTAGTATATAAACTATTGAATTTCTTAATGCTAGTTTAATTGATCGGAAATTTCAATTGATCCATCGCTAAGATGAGCCTTCACTATAATACTCATAGTTCCACTGTGTGACAGAAACAGACTTATACACGTCATATACATCTGTCTCATAATATGAGTTAAACTTTTATGGCAATGAGAGGTCATGGTAGGCCTACTGCCATTAGGAACCATGACTCTTTAAATTTTCAGAACTTAACTTTGGGAACATAATCTCTATTAATGTTATAAAGAGGAAAGATTTGTTTGTATGTTTGTATTGAATAGGCTCCGAAACAACTGGTTCGATCTTAAAAAATCTTTCAGCAATGAATAGCTAGATTATCAGCGAGTAACAAAGGCTATATTTTATCCCCGTACTGCCGCGGGAACGGGAACTACGCAGGTGAAACCGCGTGACGTCTGCTAGTTCAACAATAAAACTATTTTTGGTTTGGTTTTAAATAAAAAAAAGAACAGAGAAATCCTTGAAAAGCTACATAATTTTATACTTAGTTGAAAACAAATAGAACATTTAGATTTAAATATATTAGAACTTACCGACAGCTTTGATTTTTATCTCGTCCGTAAAGAGACGATCCGATCTAAGATATATTTTATTGTCTTTTTGTGTCTAATACAACTTATATTATCGAACGAATAGAAACGAAGCGTCGTCAATTAAAATAGAATGACGATAGATTATTATTTTAAATTTATATTTAAAAACCGCTACTCAGTTGGAGACACAAATTTTTAATCACATAATAACCATTATTAAAAATAATAACAAGAAATCAAAAACACACCCCTATCAAAATTATCTAATTTGAACCTTATTTCAATAGGTATAAGCACGATATAGACGATATCAGATTGAAACATTAACGTGGTGTATGGGTCGTAAAGTACAAAGACGTCCGTGTAGTAAAAATATTTCCCAATTATGTCAAAGATTGATTTATGCGGTAGAAAAGTTATGAGCAGTAAAAATGTATGTTCCGAGTGAATGTTAGTTGATCTCTCATGACCCTACAAATAAATCTATACAGAAAAAAAAAATTTAAGTGTTTGTTTGTAATCCCAAATTTACAGCTTTTCACTAAACGCATATGAAGGTTATACAGTACTAACATAAAAATAAATATAAAAAATTGTCAGTCTGTCCGTCCATCTGTCTGTAAGGCAAAACCTATTTAATATTTTCTCGATTTTGAGTAATAATATAATCGTTCTCCAAAGAGGTATTCAGACATGTACCGAACCCATTTTTTCGCAGTCTTATAATATGTCCATGACTCAAGTATTGTGTGAATTTATTCTATTCCATGTATTTTTAGTATCACTTCATCTAGTTCTAATAAGCGTTATTTAGAACAGGTATTTTTAGAACAAGTTTAACGTAGATTCTAGACATTATTGTTATTTAATTCACATAAAATATATTTGCACATATTGCACAATACCAGTTTATCGTATATTGATCGCTTAAATAAATACGGATAGCGTAACTTTACATAAGCTTCAACAGGTGTGACATTAACCAGCAAAAACCGGTTGCAGAAAAAAAATACAACAAGAGTCTGACCTCATACGTCTAGTCAGTGTAGTCGATGCACCAGGGAACTAGTATCGGTGAACGAGTAAAGAGAGGAATACAACGTGTTCGTCTCATTGTTTTAGTTTTGTATGAAATATGCATAATATCGTAGGCTTTATTTTGCTGAGCTTAAGGTACTAACTGTCTTCTGTACTTCTGCTTCCACACCCAATAGTGAGAAGCCTGAGGGCCTGTGAGTTTTTCACTGCCGCCGTCTCAAGTCACCGCGTCGACGTAAACGCATATTTGTATAGGATCGGAACAGCGCTTCTGTCGGCCTGAAGATGACACTATTGTGAGCCCATACAAATCTTTTAACAAAACTCGCACTAGGCACTCTGTGCCCCAATTCACGTAAAAAGACGATCGAAATGTCATTGGTGGATTAAAGTCATTTAATAGTTTTTTTTTAAATTTTACTTAATGTGGTAGATATTCCACGCAACTACTTCTACGTACATATTTGCGCTTTCATTACAGGTTAACTCAAGCTGTCAGAATATATTCGCCTTCGTTTTTTAAATGTCAGTCATAAAAGTAATGCATTTAATTCGTTAGTCATGTAATATGAAAGCCTTTCTTTAAATAACTAAATCAACAACCCATTACGTGGCCCATTAATAGTCTATCGAATGGTTTTGCATATAACAATTAAGCCAAGATTGATAGAGTAACAAGTGACTTTCTTCTTGATAAAAAATGTTATTACATGGGCACGCCTTTGGCTGGGAGCGGTGTTTGGCATCGTAGGGTCTTACTGTCGTCGGCTATATAATATGATGTTAAGTTAATCATCAGTATATCAACGTATCAACGTTGTTTGATCTTCTCCTACTGTCACGGAATAGGCTTTCTGCTAGCACTTACAAACATAGTATATTTTTAAGTGTGCAATATTGTTCACGATAAGAATAAAAAAGAACTACGAGTATATTTAATATTAATAAGTGATTAAAATGTAACTGCACCTAAATTGGGTGAAAGATAAGTTCTTATGACTTGAAAATGACCTACAATTTTGTACCATAAATGTGAATTAATATTATTTCTATTAATTGGCTAAGGATTATGCTATATCCACCGTAAAAGTCTATTTAAAAAACTGGTGTATGACTTTTTTTAAATCGTACTTACAGCTAGCCGGCTGTAGTTCAAATTTGGTCCACTTGGAACAGATACGTTGGTGGCACTGAACTGGTCATCTAGTGATGATAGTACCATCATCATGCCCGTATCCCATGTTGTTTAGGGCGCAATATTTACCAACTCTTAATGATATCAGCTTTCGCCACCAGTAGATCTCTATTTTGTCAAACCACGTGCTTTACGAAGGAATACGTCGTGAGGAAACATGCATACGTCTATTACCAAATTCTAATATATTTTAATAAATTTCGCTAGCCCATCGCAGTTAAGCATTTGGCTTAGAGTGCACTGTGCCTTTATCCCGGAGCGGTGATTAGTCAGTTATAGTGATTGTGAACATCGGCCGCGAAAGTTGTCCGTTAAACTATCTGTTTGCTATTTCATAAAGATTGATTGATGCGCGGGCGCCCCTACACTCTAGTTGGATCATCAACTACTTCTGTAGAAAGGAGTGGAAAGTGATGCTGGCAATTAAATAATGCTTCAATGTATGTACTTAACGATCTATTCCATGTTTTTGTGCGATCATCTCAGTAAATAAAGGCTACAGATTGAACCGAAAGTATGTAAATAATAATGTTTTGTGACCTGAGTTACTTAATAAGTTCCGCGTCGCGCCTTGCAAAACCTGAAAAACACGACTGCGTGTTCAAGGTCTCGGCACCGATATTATGTTTATATGTCTGTTGAGGAGCTCGTGGCACAGCGCATCATTCGATCAGCGAAGTTTAGCAACCCTAACCTATGCCAATTGGATGGGTGACCGCCCGAGTTCCCTCCGTGCCTCGGAGAGCACGTTAAGCCGTCGGCCCCTGTTGCCAATTCTTGTTGCCAATCTTTGGCATTCGTTACAGAGTCCGGTTTAATCCAGATTACCGATATTCCTCGTAAAAAGGGTTACGAAGGTCAGATGGCAGTCGCTTCGTATAAAAATCAGGTGTTTAGCCACATCGGGTTGAATCAAGTGCCGACCCCAACAATGTACCTATGGAATAGGATGATGATGTCTGTTGTGGACTTAGTTACAAAATTTTATACTTAAACGAGCCTGTTGACAGAAGTATCAAATTAAATCATCAAAGTGAATTAAATGCATCAACCATTTTAATGTTTGCAAGCAATGCCACTAATTGATAAATATCACCGCATGCGCCCATCAGTAATCTCTGTTCATTTGTACTGACCTCTCTGATTGCATTGACCTCAAGCAAAGTGGATATCAACGAGCATTTTACTCGTCGTATTAAATCATATTAGTAAGTACTATTTATTATTATAATATTTAAGATCGATGCATTTGTAGGAGAAAGAACTATATGGCGTCCCAAAGGTTGCATTGCTGTTCTCTATATGAGTATCTCGAATGCTAATTCAATTTTCGTCACACATATTGGGAATTGGATTGCGTATGTTACCTTCAGGTACCTACGTGATAGTATTACTGTCAATTCAACTATATTTTCATTGTATTTCATATCTCTCCGTGGATTGCACATTAGATACTCTTACTGAATAATACTATTGGTTTTGATGCATCAGATTTTTTCCGATTTGTGGATTCCCTTAAAAAAATCCTTGACTTTCATACCGTCATCTGTTTATTTTTAGTTCTAACCTAACCTAACTTTATAACTAATATATTTTTTGCAAATTTGATTGAGGATGATCATTTGATGAAACAACAACGGTACCTAACTCGCAAAGTTTGAAATTTTGAATTCGACGCCCTGGTCTTCGAACACGCGGCCTTTTCAAAGGTTTAAATTCTACAATACACAGATTTCCAGTTAATTAATCGATTAATATAACTTTCACATATAAATATACTATTTATAGTGAAAATTAAGAAAAATCAAGGCATACTCATGCGAGGCAGAAACTGACAGCGAAATATGCGTAAGCCACTAGTAGTTCCAATTTTGTCCATTTGGCATAGATAAGTTGGTGGCACTAAAATGGTGACTATCATCATCATACTCCTGTCCTTATTCCATTGCTCTCCACCAGCCATCATATCTACGTACACTTTCTATTCATTATTCTAGTCCTATCTTTTACACAATCTATCTATCGCTTGCTTATAACAAGGCTCAGAGGAATCTTGTTATCCTGAATTGTACAATCGCCGCATGTTATCATCACAGGGCGTAATCAGGACATAGGTGCCGTTCACACCGAGCAGCCAGGTCGCGAAGGCCCGGCCACCGACCGGAACGACCACTCGATACGGTGGCCGATCGCGCCGTCATCGGGTTACCTTCAAACAAACATACCTTTACACTTCATTAACTCTATCTCTTAAGCGAGTCTATGCCTTGTACCATAGACATAAGAACGCAAAAATTATGTCGAACCCCCGATTTCTGCATCTTTAACGTAGTTTATGTGGTGTTGGCTACGCGCCAGACTGAACTGTTTTTCCTAGATAATCTGAATTTCTAAGTAAATAGTCTGATGACAATGAAATATATCGATCTGGTTCGTGCAAAAAACTGTTGCCAACCGGTCTTCATTGTCAATTTAAATAATAACTCAGCTCTTGTATAATTTGAAGTTGTTGGGTTTTTTATAGAATTTATGTATTTAAGTGTAATTAAAGAATGTCGTTATAATAAATTATTGTATGGTTTGGTACTTCGATAATAGGTCAAGACGATAAAGAAGATTGTGTTCAAAGATTTGGAACCAGACTCCAAATTCTTTTAGGTTAAGAAGAATCTGTAACATTTAATGCCTGCAAGAAACTTAGGATATGATAAATACCTTCATGCTCAGCTTTTTCACTGAGAGTTATTCTTATTTCTTAACGGGTGAGGTATAAATTCGTGAGTGAAAGCGCGTATGTCTAGGTAACATGACATTTTAAGATGATATTCGTGAAAATCCTGAGGGAAAGGCTAATAGGTAGACCTTTGCTTTCAGCGGTTAGACTACAAAATGTTTGTAGTCACGACATCTATACTAAAATGGTATTATGTATGTGAAAGTACCTTCGTCTGTATATTTCATACCCATTTGCAGGTTTATTGATATTGATGACGATTTGAGATGCACATAACTTTTTACATACCTACGTAGTTAAATATGATAAAAATTATTTAGAGATACTATGAAGTTAAAGTCAACTAGACAGTATGAGAAGAGGAGGAAATGTCGATTAAACAAAAAATGGAGAAACATATTACATATGCTATCGTCTATTCCCTGAAGTGGTAAGCAAAGGTGTTGTATTAACAATACCCACTTTTCACCAAGATGATAAAGTGCCAACGTGACAGATGAGAAACATAACTTTGTCAAAATCATGGATCCTCATCGTAGGCTTTGTCAATTGAATAAAATAGGTAGGTCATCATCATTTCGTCGCACAGAAAGTACACGCTTCGTCATATTAAATTCGTTTAACATCTATTTCTCGCAAACCAAATTATGATTATGGACAGAAATGTGCTATTACCTTTGTTATGGGGTTTATATGTATGGATGTTAATGTACGAAACGAAGTGAAATTTCTATGATAAATGGAGGTGTGTCTCCTCCATTCAGACCACCCGCACCGTGCACACTTGAAGTCATTTGTCACAACTACGTTGTTGCTGTTCTTAACAAAATCATTATTCTAAACTGATCTTACACAACACACAATAAAGTCCATTGTCTAAAGCTCTATAAATATTAAGTGTAATGCAAGACTTTGTTGAGAATAAGTACTGAGAAATTGAAGATCTATTAGAAATTGAGAATATCAAATTGCGCGTAGGAAATATGATTTGGTTGCTGCCGTCAAAGGCAGATTACGAATAATGCATTGTAACATATGTTTGCATGCAATATACTGAGAGATCAAAACGGTACTTGGAACCATAAGACATGGTTTTAGTGTGTATAACTAAATGTATAGTATACCAAACTGACTAAGCATAAGATTATGCAATTTAAAACTATTTGACTTCGGCTGTTATACAATTTAAATACTTTCGTATTATCTTCAAAATAACACGCAAGCGTAATATTTTTACATGGATGATTTTCCATCCTTTCCGAAACATTTTGCTATGGCTTGAATACTTAATATTCAACATGTATTTTCTATTGCTATAATAATAATAATAATATAGGTAACACCATTAACAAAGGTATAAGGAAGATTTTAGATAACTAAATGAACCTCCTTGATTAGTATTCTGTTCCTACGTTGAGTAAGGTCGCTAGTTCTCCATGTACCGGGAGCAGAAGAGAGGTAGTCCTGCACCAGCTATAGTAGAATAGTCTTTTGACGATATGCGCGTGGTTGTTTGAAGCGTCCATAGGCTTCAGTAGCGACATATCACCAGATGGACTATCATTTCCATTTTTAGTAGTACAAACCGTCTTTCATAAAAATCATTTCCAGAGGAAACTTTAAAACCATAAAACATTGACATTTCATGTAATCTTTAAGAGTAATATACATAATATCTACCGTAGATACACAATATTCTCTCTATACAGGGTGCAACATGAAGTTAGAACCACATTAGTAAACATTAATCCAGAGCGCGCTCGAGCGCACACACACTCGTAGCAACGGGCTTACGTATACTCCGACAGAGTACAAACTATGGCACGTGGGTACGCAGAGGGCGTTGCAATGCGTAAGTGTGAGTGCACTCGTTTGAGAGCTTATGGTGGAATATTGTGTGTATAGTCGCGTGTTTGATCGATAATGATTTTTTTAAATTCAAATCACAAATTCATAAAAAAAATTAAAAAGGCCGTGTTACAATTGTTCATAATTTTTGTATGAGTTCGGGATTTGATTGCGATTTTTAAGTATGGTTCAAGCTAAGCGTTACACCTTGTATACGGACGATGAGGGAAAATCTGAATAAAACCTGAATCATAAAAGCAAGGCTAGTTCGTATAATAAAGTGGTTATTAATTGTTTACGACGGGGTTAGAACCTGGTAATAAATACACTCTTACCTAGACGATGTAATCAAAATGCACTCAGAGAAGATAGTTGATTTAGCTGCAATTTAATTCACTTTTATTTTAAAAATAACAAAAACGTCAGTATAGGATACTTTGACTTGTGTGAAATTACTTATATTTTCATACATTTGTTAAACGCGATACTAATACGAGTTATAAGTGCTGACGTGTCATATGTACTCACCAATATCGCGGTCTCAGATATCAGCCGCGTTATTCACAAAGGACTCATCGTCGAGTGTCGGTTTTAAAGATACGAAATTGAACCTTATCCTATGAATAATTATGTATCAAATTCCTATTATAAAAACCAACGCTCGTCGTCGAGTTTGGCCCAGAGAAATCTTAGTGAATAACGTGGCTGGTTTCTTTACGATGTTTACTTCATCGTGCGGTACATAACGACGTACATAAAGTTACTTCAATACTACCGTAAAGAGGTGAAAGTGATGTTAATTTCCAACATCAGAAAATTTTGTCCAGGGGCCTAACAATGAGCTCTTATTGCAATGATAGTTCAGCTGTGTGACAGGGACAGATGTATGCACGTCATATACATCTGTCTCATATAAGAGTAAAACTATCATGGCAATAGGAGGTAAGGCTCCTGTAAATATTAATTATAAATATTATCTGTATAATATATTGAACAGTTTCCCTTATTTCCATGTCGTCGTCTGCGAACAAAATGTGTAAATTTATTTATTCTTCTTACTTGTGTATAATGCTTGAATAGATCTGATAAAAAGTTAATATGCTCTGCATCAGTAAGCTGAAATAATGTTTATGAAGCTGTCTGAGAGGCAATGACGCTTACAATTTGCTCGATGGTCAAGTTAAAGGTTAGAAATAACGAGTTCTAGGCCGGAGGTGTTGAAATTATCCATTTATTGATCGTTAAGTGGAAGTGCAAATTATAAGTCTTTTAGTGAAAATTAAAATAACTTTAAAATTTATTGAATTTTTATTATTGCACCCACGTATAATATTTAAAGTAGAAATAATAAATTTAATTCGTGAAGTGATCATTCATCATTCAATTCATTAACAGAGGGTATGGAATAAAGGTATTCCATATTCGCGGCAAGCTGAAAACATGGCGCTGTGACACTTTTTAGGGGAGGCCTATGTCCAGCAGTGGACCAAGATAGGCTGATGATGATGATGAAAAAAATAGAGCATTCTGATCCTGTTCCCCGTGAATGCATTATCAGTTTTAAGAAGATGAAACGGGACTCTATTACAAAGACTATCTATATGTATCTTGAGAACCGTGATATTTAGACAGTTGAAATTCCCACAGATGATGTATGCCTGTTGCCGCTATTACAACAAATACTAAAATCAGAATAAAATAAAAATTCAAAGGGGCTCCTAACGCGTTTGTTTTTGCCATATTTATAGAGGGTACAGAACGCTTCGTGCACGAGTCCGACTCGCACTTAGCCGGTTTTTTATGCTCTTATTCTTTCTCGAAAGCGATACGGATGGAATCTTCTAAGCGTCTATTTATTTCAACTTGTCGCCTTTTAAAATCAATTTCACTTTTTTGTATTCCCATAGAGATTACCGTAAACCTTCCGGAAGGCATTAAGGCTCAGTATTCAATGAACCAACGTAAGCAATTTACCGTGACAGTAATTTATGAATCGATTTCAAAGCTCTCGGCCTACCGTGACAGATTTGACCACCGACGACTAACGATTGGCACTGCACTTATTATGATATGCACCGTATCAGAAACCGTGTTATCAGTGTTTCGATGTCATGGTAAAGTTTATTTGATAGCGGGATGCTTCTGAATGCCTAGTGCGAGTTAAAATCGCTGTCATCGCTTTGATGTGATATGTATAAGTTACTAGCTGAGCCGACAGACGTCGCCCTGTCTTAATTATGAGAATGCAGCACGTATTCTGTCAATTCTATGTCAAACGTAATAAAGTGACATCAAAAAGTTGAAAATTTTGCGCGCATTTTTTTTTAATTTATTCATTCATAAGAACCATCTCCTGACAATAACGAACACAACAAAAAAAATATTATAGAAATCAGTCCAGCCCGTGATGTCGTGACCAAGGGAAATGGGGATTCATTTTTATATATATAGATTTACAGGTATAGGTTATGATGTGGTATAGTTTTTGCGATAACTATGCTTGGATAGCGAACAGCTGAAACATATAAAGCTTTAACTTTATTTCCTTTCCATACTTCATATTTAATTATGTGGCTCGAAAAGGAGTGAATACAGAATTATGATGGCTGCCAGAGTGAAATTGAAAGATAAACATATTTTCCCTAATTAAAAAACATGGTTTAAAGGCTACTTTAGGAGCTACCAACGTCCAAGACTACCTATGTTAATGACTATCTTAGACTATGTTTTGTAATGAGGTGGATTGCGACGAATAAGCACGGAATAAGGGCGATGATGACCCCATATTAAAAAAAACCGCACTCAGCTAACCCCATTATCTTATAATATGTATTTAGATCGTCATTTGTTATTTAAATTTATATAACACATACAAATTCGAATGTCAAATTAAATTATAGGCTGTCAAAGTTTGATATGTAGTTTCTCGTATCGACTTCGAAAGTAAATCAATTCACTTTTACATTTGGTTGGTTAGTCATCAGTCAAATGGCAAGTCTCTTAATAACTTGTTATATATTTATTGATTTAGAACTTGCATGTAGTTTTCATTGAATATTATAAATTGTTATTATATTTAGACAGACAATATTCATTGAAATTAATGTGGCAAATTTAGATTACAGTACCAAAATTGTTAATAGACTTTTATATTGTTTTACGTAGAGAGAGAGTGATAACTGTAAATCCACACTTAATGTACTTTGCTCCAAATATTAAAGAGAGGGGATACTAGGAAATAACCTAGAATGTATCATGGACCTTACCATAAACTCGTATTGCTATCATAGTTCCACTGTGTGTCAGTGGCAGACTTATACACGTCATTTACATCTGTCTCATAATAAGAGTTAAGCTATAATGGCAAGAAGAGGTCATAGTAGGCCTCAGGTGTTTGATATTCCGCTTGATTGACATTGATCATAAAACAATTTAACGTAGCAATTTTCTTCTTGATATCAAATTTAATGTTATAGCTATCTTGTCGTACAACGTAGAAGCCATAATTATTATGATTAAGTCCATTGCCACGGCGATGGCTAACACAATTTACTTTTTGTAAAGGTAAAAATCTACTACCAGCAAACTAAAAGTCGATCGATATTCACGCTAAAATCTCATTCCATTGCAAATTAAAGTCGGTGGCTAAATTATGATTTGGCAAGTAGCGCAGCAGTGGTGCTCGATGAGATGAATGTAAACAACAGCTCAATGATATTGAAATATCGAATCACTGTCTAGAGTCGGTCTAGTCGTTGGAAGTCAATGGCATACTTTCTCAGACTTATCGGCGTCTTGTGTTATTTTTTCGGCCGTTACAATAACTGGACAAAGCGATTGTTATTACAAGGTACGGACACTTCAATTATTACGGCCATGGTTAATTATATTCCTCGGAGTTTTGATCTCGATGTTACTCCCGTGTGGTCTTCATACATGTATACAGTTAACAAGCTTCTGCCGGCCGTCGCCCCGTGTGTACTATACTACACGTACATACTATAAAGCTTATCCATTTAAATTTGGATGAAATTATTTATGGATTCGAATGCACAGTTTCGAACATATGCAAATTTTTAAAAATCATATATAGAGTTAAGCATATCTACATGTATACATAAATAAACTTTAAACGTCTGTTTTTAATTCCAAATTATCAGCCTGATACAAAATAATATACGATACTTTCATAAGAAAACAATCTATTTTTTTAATCTGTTTGTTCTTACTTATATTTGAAACGGCTCGATCGATTTAACGGGACTTGCACCGGCAGATATCTGATGTTACAAGGAGTACCTTACTACTCGTATTATTTAAAATTAGAAAGAAGGACACCCATGAAAATCTACACGCGTGAAACCGCGGGGCACAGCTTGCCACTTATGAAACTAATGAACTCTTACCCGATGGCAACTATGTTCGCTTCAAGTTATTAATCTATACAGATTAATAAATTGAAGTGTCTGTTTGTTCCAAAATTACAGCTTTTCACTTAATGCATACGAAAGTATACACGCTACTGACACAAAAAAACCAAGTTTTAAAATTGTTCTCTGTTTGTCTGTCTGTCTGTTTGTTCCGGGTAATCTCCGAAACGGCTGGAGGGATTTACTACTGGCAGGTAGCTGATGTTTCAAGGAGTAACTTAAGCTACTTTTATTTATCAAAAATATTAGGGTTCCGCGACAATAAGGATGAAATTAAATGACGGGTGAAACCGCGGGGCACAGCTAGTAACTAATAAAATTAGGCGGTTATTTTCGTACAATATTATTAAATACCAAAGAAAAGTAAACACTTAGTTCTTAATTATAAAGATATTAATATACGATGTCATTAAACTATCAGAGTCGGCTACTAGCTGGAAACCAGCATGGAGAAAAACACGGACAAGCTATAAAGGTTTCTTTTGATGAAAATTGTGACCCTTGATCAAATAAATATTTGCGTCAATGTCATTTGAGGTCAGAAAAACAAGAAGCCTCATTCATGTCGCTGTCGAGCAAAGCAAACACATTTGCCTAATGTTGTTTTCGTACCCTCACCCTATACTTAGATCAAGGACAATAATATCTAATAACATCTTTTGCCTGGAACTTCGTCCGCGTGGAATAGTTGCGTTGGGATAACGCTAACTTTGATACTTTTACGTTAACTCGATGATATATAGCCTCCCTCGATATATGCGCTATCTAACACTGAAACTCTCGGTTCCTGAGGAACCTTAACCCAAGCTGGATGGGTGACCGCCCGAGTTCCCTCCGTGCCTCGGAGAGCACGTTTAGCCGTCGGTCCCGGTTGCCAATTTAACATCCTTGGCAATCGCTACAGGTCTATCGGAGACCTAAGAGAACCTGATAACTGGTTTAACCCAGATTACCGATTTTCCTCGTAAAAGAGGGTGCGAAGGTCAGATAGCAGACGCTTCGTATAAAAATCAGGTGATTAGCGACATTGGGTGGAATCAAGTGCCGACCCCAACAATGTATGGGATAAGGCTAGGGAGATGATGAGACTAGTAGTTCCCTAGATCAGGGTGTTCAACAAACGAACTCTATAGCGATTTATATATATCAAGTTTATATGGTGCCCGTTTTATCCCAATTATATTGTAGTTTTTCTTCACGTCAATTATGAATCTATTTGTGGAATGGAAAAAGACCTTGCAATTTGTTGGGTTTACGCATGACACAATAAAAACTTGTTTACATCAATCAATTAACACTTAGGTTTATATAAAACAGTGTTTTAATGGTACTGAGTGGCTAGTGCGAGTTTTCTTAATATCACCGACACAAGTGATCGCGTCGTCGTAAACGCTGATTTGTATGGGCTCATAATAGTGTCATGTTTGAGCCGACAGAGGCACTGTTCCGATCCTATAAAAATCTGCGTTTACGTCGACGCGGTGACTTGTGACGGCGGCAGTGAAAAATAGGGATGGCGATCTGAGATCGATTAATCGAAGAATCGATTTTTCGAGCCAAATAAATCGATTTTATAAATCGATATGTAACACTGAATCGATTCAGTGAATCGATATTTCACCCTAGAGAATCGACACTCGATTTTTTCTATTCACAACACAATTTTAATCTATTCAGTAGTTTTAGAATTAAAATTTGGAACAGTATTTTTTTTGTTAAATTTATTACTTAATATAACAAATACATTTAGAAAGTAGAATTATGTCTTCTTTTTACCTGATACTTTCATCTATACTAATATTATAAAGCTGCAGAGTTTGTTTGTTTGTTTGTTTGAACGCTCTAATCTCAGGAACTACTGGTCCGATTTCAAAAATTCTTACAGTGTTGGATAGTCCATTTATCAAAAAAGGCTATAGGCTATATTTTATTCTCATAAAAATTAGGGGTCCGTAAGTAAATTGCAATTTTGTAACCTAAGGTGTAAAATCGAAAACCTAATTATGCGTACGCTGCAAAAACTATTGACAATAGAACAAAATGATGTACTATGAGTTTGTAGGTCTTATTAAGATCTATAAAAAAGTCCGCGAGAGCATATATCTAACTCTCATAGTTTAGTCACAATAACCGTTTAACGTTCATAAAAAAAAAATTACCGCCTGAAGAAAGAAACTACGGTAATTGTGTATCATAATATTAATTCTTATCCGAAACAAGCATTCTGCTATCTAGGGTATTCATATAGAAGTAAAATACATAATAAATCTACGCGGGTGAAACCGCAGGGCACAGCTAGTATTGTTATAAAAATGATTGTGATCATCGAATTTCTTGAACTAAAAAAAATCCCTGATTTTAATACTAAGTGACCGCTTATTATGGTATCTTGTTTTTCATAAAATGGATTTATATTTACATTGTAAATGCAGACTCGAGAAAAAATCGATTTTTTAGAAATCGATCTTTTTGACCTCGATTTTTTTATGAATCGATTCATCAAGTTACGATTCGAATCGATTTAAAAATCGATCTTTTTTGGAAAGAATCGCCATCCCTAGTGAAAAACTTGCACTGGGCCCTCTGTTTAGATTATAATTCTTGCATATTACCATTATGTGTTTCTACTTATCGAAAGTTCGCTATGATATTGACGGTATCCAAGCCGTTTCTTTGTTGAACGTTGCTAGGTCCCTAAAAGCTTTAATTAGCGAGTGGCGTTGTAAATTATAGGAATCGAATTGAAAATTAACATCCAGGGCAGTGGCCTTTATTCTATACTACCTTCTACCCGTGGCTTGGGCTGTGTGGTAATAAAAGGTAAACAAGGTACGAGGCTATGTTATTCCTGACCACGTGAGTGCAAATTAATTATGTTTGGTGGCGTTTAAAGAGTAATAAACAAACAAAGTCACTAGTTAATTAGTTTATAATATTGGTTAGGATTTTGAAGGCAGGGAGAAAAAATAATTGTAATACAATCTGAGGTTGTAAGTTCTACTCTCAACTTAAAACCTTACTTACTTTAATTCGAGGAAATGAATTTAATTCGCTTAATCCAACCGGTGTGGTTTCCTTAATTATTTTAAATAAGTAATTATAAAGTGAATGGTGCATTTAATTATGTAATCGGGAAGTATACAAAGTTTTATGTAACATGCATGCAACATATTAAACTTGCATTTTGATATCAACAACGAGGTTTTTGACATGTATGAATGGATTGAATGATTTTGGTACTGGCTTCACATAATATAGACGAGGAATAATATCCTCTTATTCTAATTGATTATGATTATAAATAGTCATTTTCTCACAAAGTCACGCAGCAGGCTTATTCTTCAAAAAATCATTTTTCCATTTCTGAGTTTCAAGGCCAGTTTTTTTGATTATTTTGGTAAATAATTGTTTGTATTTTACGTGGTATTTAAATGGGTACTTATGAATTGGTGCACAACTATCATTTTTGTTGAGTCACACTTGGTCGGTTTCTAGAAATTTCTATCCAAAAAATGTGGAGGAAAAAAGTTGTGTTCTAAGAAGAGATTCAAAGTCGTGTAGGTATACAATAGTGTCTGAGACGGCGATATAGACATCATCTATCACGTTCACTCCTTATCATATTCCGTGAAATGTGGGTGTTGTTGCACGTCTACCCCTTCCCTTATCCCTTCTAGGATGTCGTAAGCATATTTATAAATATAGTAACATATGAAAGAGCATTAATTCAAGGCCACGTAAGCCGGTAGGGGGCACGCGAGTCGCCGTGCTATTGCTCTGGCGGAAGAGTTCTAATTGTGTCCTGGACTCCTGGTAGCAAGGTCGCTGGCTAACTGTATCAATGCGAAGATTGCCGTTAAAATGCGGGTGCCTGCTTAGGAGCGACAGCAGAAAAATCGTATTTTATTATTATTATCTGATTGTTTTTTTCTCCCGGATCTTTTTGATGGTATTCTATAAATTCTGTATCATCCAATTGTTTTGCTGAAAAGTGATAATGATTCAACGAAAAACTATTGCACGTTTTTGTACAATAATCTTGAATCCATCCCATATTTTTATTTACTTCATTGGAAACAAAATTCAGAATTGACTTGAAGTAAGTCAGAAGTTTACTGTAAAATTATTGCATTATCCGGAAGCCTGTTTTTACTGACACTCGGCATTTAATCTCACTTGATTAATGTTTACCATTCTGATCATAACAATAAATAAATCACAGCAAACATAAACCAACAGATGATACAAATAAAGACTCAAATGTCAAGACCGAAATAATGAATACTGGATAATGTAATGCAGTCTGTAATACATTATGTAGGTTCTCGCGCTGACCAGACCGCAAAAATCCAGATATGATGCAAATTCCACACGACCTTTAAACAAGGATGTGACTGATTCCGAGTCTAGAAATATTGGCATCTTCTCCTGTCTCGTCTCTCAGTAAGTAATCAGGAAAATATAATACAATATGCAAACGTTTCCGAAGAATTATACGAACATGAAGGATCTTAAAAGACTATGGGCTTACCACGCTGTTCCGTTCGTACTTAAGTTTGGTGAAAATTGGCCTGTTATGTTGCATGTCCTGAATGCTACCTTTTATACTGGAGAGTGGTGGTAGCATCAGGGCCGGATTAACTCTATTGAGCCCCTTTTGTTACCACTTTTTCTCGGGCCTCTAGTCGACGTGGGACCCCTAGGCAGTTGCCTCATCCGCCATATGGATAATCCAGCCCTGGATAGCATAGATTATTTGAAGTCGCTCGTGACATTCAAACTCTTCGTGACCTATCTACATGTAGGTACTAATGGCTGGTCATCGTAAGTTATAACTTTACGAGTATGTGGAGAGATCTCTGATAGTTTGCAAGATATTTTCCTATCCACTGCATTGGCCCTACTTATACGGTATAAAATGTGGCATTCAGGACATCCTGCTTATTAGGTAGACTGTATGTACTTACTCGTACTCACAGTTAATTACGCATCACGTTATATCTACAGCTCTGTGAGGGATTCGGCGTGATATTGGCGGTGTAATTATATTATACGTGGGCATTCAAATAAGTTATTAGAGTGTAATTTTATAACTGGCTTCTAACCAAAATAGTAATCTGTGCTTCAAAATCATGCTATACATTTTTGCAAACTGCAAATTATAGTGTTAAGTCTACCATTATAAGTAGGTACCGTGGCAAGTAATCAGGCTAATGTTGTTTTACGGTTAAGCTGTATGTAACGTCGTATTAAAGAAGGCATTTTAATTTGTTCCACGTAATTTAAGTTCCTGGATTGGTATTACATACATTTCAACCTCAAATAAGTTTCTTCTCGACTCAGACGTTTCCTTTGCTCGAGTCGTATGAGTATTGGGTGGGATCTTCAGATCAACGGTTTATTTGATACTACCTGTGCCTCTGGTTTAACCCACGATAACTTATTTTCATAGATGGCTTTATATCGTGGAACTCTAATGTATTTTAAAATAAAAATACTTATAATATCAGCTATCTTCCAGTGAAAGTTCCGTTCTCGTATATGCAGTCTACGCAGATATTTCTTAATGACATTCATCATCAGGACTTAAAATGCGCCTTATCTAAATCTGTCACGTTGGCAATGAATACATGTTCAGATTTCTCTCTTTCGGGATCCTTTCCGGAAGCTTACAAGATATGAGAGACGAGTACTTAATCCTTCAAAGGTTCGGAGTATTCTATGGATGTATGGAGATGCATGTAGGTATAGAACCTTAAAAACGGATAAAAAGGAAGTTGATAGTTCTAGTTCCTTATAAGCTTGCAACACCAGTTGTATGGATGGATATGGTTAAGTGACTTTCAGTTACGGAAAGACTTGAATAATAAGGTCGGACTAAATGTCACAAGCGAAGTACGTAACGTTTTATATAAGTTCTTTTTTAAGAATCACGACAAAATTTAAGTGATTTAAAAATAAGGCATATTATTTGACTTCTTTGTTGACCAACAATATTTAAAAACGTGCTAAGAGCGAGACGGACTCGCGCACGAAGTGTTCCGCAGTTTAGTATCATTATTGATAAAAACGGCAAATAATCACGTTCGTTGTAGCGGCAACAGAAATACACAATTTGCGAAAATTTCAACCGTCTAACTATCACGGAGATATCAAAATGCAAAAAGCTTTAACAAGATCTTTTTTCGCATTTTCTGTTTGTGATTCGTCAAGCTTCAAGAACAATTTTTTTTATGTGTTGGTCAAAGTTTGACACTCGGTAGAGTTACGAATTGTATCATCTACTTATCATGGGTCATTCGGGCATAGTCAAAGTCAAAGTCAAAAATATCTTTATTCGATTAGACTTTTTACAAAGTACATTCAAATCGTCAGAATGACATTAATTTACAGAATTTACAGCCACGTTCGGAAGGTTGCTTTTACTGAGAAGAACCTGGCAAGAAACTCAGTAATTACTCTTTTCAAAAATATTATACAATTTTTAAATCAAAGTAAATCACTTGAGAAAATGTAAGCCCATGGACACAGTTCCAATGCACAAATGTCGATAAAAATTAACATAAAGACAAGTCTAGTAGTTCTACTTATATCAAAATGCGTAGCTTGAGATGATCAGCCCCCACAAGCAGCACCTGTTCACAAGTATGACGAAAATGCCAGCCATAATAATCACGCACGGTTATTGCCCATACCTAATCTTTTTTTTCCCCTTCATATTTACCTTAGTAATCAATCAATAATAGAAAAAATAAATCTACCTCATTTGTTTTGCAGTCGCTACCTGCACAAAGGCGGTTAATTTAGGTACATGTATGAAGATTGATTGCGCCCACCCTGGGATTATTTTGTCAACACAACAATCCTCAATCCTGTCTGAGGTGATGGTGCATCGTCCAGGACGTCCTTATTGGTCGATATTTTGTAAGGAAATGTTTGTTGCTGTCACGTTTTATTGTTGTTGATGGCGCGGGTGCATGACTTTCTTGACACCACTACCTATTTGGCGGCTGACCTTGACATTCGACGGGTTACGGGTCACCACAGTTAAGATTTTATTTATGACCTCGCATGAACAACTGTATATAACGTTCTCTGGCAGTTTCAATTATTTTATTCTGTGTTTTTTAATAAAAGCCTATGTTACACCTTGTAACATTAGCTATTTGCCAGTGAAAGTCACGTTAAAAGTTAAAGCGGTTTTGAAGATTAACCGGAGCAAACAGACAGACAGGCAGACGAACATTATAAAATTGCATATGCATTAAGTGAAAAAACTATTAATTTGAAATTACAAACAGATACTTCAATTGTATTTACCTGTATAGATAGGTATAGATAAAGAAGGTGTATTTGAATTGACTTCACACAGTAAAGTCCTAAGTAAAATAAAAACTAGCTGGAAAAATTTGGTTATGAAAAAAGCCTAAATGGGTTTTATATAAGCACGAAAGTACAATCATCTGAATCGACTACTAATTAATGAAAGTATTAGAAGATTGCGATGAACAGACTATAAATTACTTCATTAGCTAAAAGCCTAGATTTTTGTGAAAGCTTGGCTACCTACTAATTAGCGGGCGTACACGTCGAGGTAGCGATGTGGATATTAATTTATTAACACAATAATACCGTACCCAACTATAGCTAATGAAGGAAGTAAAATAAAGTCGTTTAGTACATTTTTAATTTCATAAATACATAGGTACAATGTACATAAATGATCACGCTTGTGTTCCCTGGAAAGGCAAGTAAAAGTGTTATATTATAACTTCATTTTGGTAGTGTTTTAGTCACATGTAATAGTAGGCGTGCTTGTCAGCCTATAGCCACTAATCGAACACTTATCCAGACTCCGAGCTGCTGCTGAGACATTACAGATGGAAAATTCAACTGTACCCAATCCGGGGTACGCGCCCTGCGGCCCTACCCTGACCTCTTATTGCCATTATAGTTTAATTCTTATTATGAGATAGGTATATCTGACATGTATAAGTCTGTCACTGTCACACAGTGGAACTATGGTGGCAATAACAGGTTATGGTAAGGCTTCAGGACCTCGTGTTCTGCAGTAGGACTAGACCGACGAGGCATTCAAAGTCGTAAGCTATCAAAACGTTTGCATGGGGTGCTGAACAATGTCTAGTTCACCAATCATGTTTCATCTATTACAATCGTTTTGTTCCGTCTGTTTGCTAATAACACTAATTGAAGTGAAGTATCTTTCTAATTAGAATCAACAAGAGTAGGATAGGTCATTGACACGACATGATGGTTGTAAATTAAAGTACGTACAAGACGGATTGCTTTCAAATCCTACACCTCAAGGTATCTCGCCCACCGTTGTCGAGACTCGATTGCGATTTATTTCCAAGGAATAGCGATGTGTTAAGTAGCAGTGATGTTGAGAATTGCTCCAGTAACTATAACGGTTTGGGTTAAATAAAAGCATTACGTCAAGGGTAATGCTCTTAAAATAGGGCGTTTCTATAATTTTCAAAAGTACTTTATACACACTTAATGGCTGTGGTTAGTACTGGAATACTAATAGGACAAGGTTTAGAGCAAAATATCTTTGAATAACTCAACGGCTTATACTTATTTCAGGATGTTTCTGATCATTCAGCAGTCTTCTTAATCGTAGGAGCTGACAATGACATTTATTTAAGGAAATATTAAAACAACTAGGGATACAAAAGAGCAATGATATCTGGTTTGAGTACGCAAGAGATACAAGATCAGGGGCCTAACCATGAGCTCTTATTGCAATGATGGATCAGTTGTTGATATACATCGGTCTCATAATATGAACTCAAACTAACTATCATGGCAAATAGAAAAAAATAGAAAAAGTCAAACTATCATGGCAATAAGAGCTCATGGTAAGGCACCAGATCCCAGCGGCTTGTACCAATGAGGTTTTCTAAAAACTTAAGTGCGAGAGTACGAGATTGACAGTGAAGGCGATATCAAGAGGAAACCTGCATATGTCGGTGAAGAAACTCTAACATTATGTATTGGTTCTTAAGGCGGAGATGGGCTCATCATCTGCCACGTTGGCACATCAGTATCTCTGGTGAATAATGGGTGTTCTATCAGTTCTGGCAACCCTTTCGGGTACCTTTCTGGGAGGCGTGAGCATTTTATATTAGGGGTGCTAATTTTAATAGCAATGACCAATTGGATGTTTGTACGAAACAGTCCTGCCGTTCGGCTCTTAAGACATCAGCCGTGCCAAGGCTCTCGCCCACGACTCTATCCGCCTTGTTTACGAGTACTATGCATTTGTTGTCGCCGACATCCGTTGATTTACAGTCGTCGGTATAATCGTATCCTATACCATTTCCCGTTAACGCGCGCTCGTGAATATTTAACTACGGACTATTTGCCTTTAAGGGACACTTTCTCGTTGAAATTGTTTATAAATAATGGATAACTTTGTTTATTGCTTACCATAAAGTCAGCTTATACATAAGTCGCATTACAGATGAGTGATGTAATGTTAAATAAGACAGACGACGAGTATTATTGTAAAGATTATTTGTAACGGACACTGGATGAATAGACACGACAGAGCTAATACTAAATAATTTTGGATTCATACAAAGATAAGATAGTTTGAAAGAAGAACCTGATTAAAATCACGTTCTAGCTTTTATTAGTGAACATGAAATGTGAAACAAAGATGGAAGCCCTGTGTAATGAAAATTGATGGGTTGGTTTGAAATTCAAGAATTCGGATAGAGGGAATGTTATAACAGTATCCTTATTAAGTAATGCTAGTGTCGTTAAAATAAGACGGCTTATTACGTGATGAATCTTCTGCCAAGAATCATGCATCAAGCAGCAAGATTTTGCCATGCATAATCCAGATATTAAAATCCCTAAAAAATTAATGTAACTTCGAATGTCGATTCATTCTGAAAACTGTTTCCATCTGTATTTTATGTCATCGGTTGATTATCTCAATCGTGGGCAGCAGTTTAGTGTTTCTATAAATCATGTGTTCGTTTATGTTTACTTTATAAACATTGAAAGTCGTACTTAAGTTAAGAGCCGTGATGACCTTATGGTGAAGGAAAACATCGTGAGGTTTCCTCTGCGTATGTCTGAGAAGAAATTCAGAGACGTATGTATAGTGCTTGAGACGGCGACAGACTCACCACTGTCACGTTGGCACTTAATCATGTTCGGTGAAAAGTGGGTGTAGTTATTACGACACGCCTGCCTACACCTTCGGGGAATACAGGCGTGAGCATATGTATGTATGTATGTATGTATATTGAAAGTCCCAATTTAACAAACACATGTTTAAATTCAAACCCACTATCCGAGTTAATTGGCCATATCGCTACGATCTGTACCCTATGTGAATTCAATTCCCGTCCATTTTGAACAAGTACTGTTCATTAATATGTCCCAGTTTGGTAAGGTAGGCTAGGGTAGGGCCAGGTTTCCCTTTTTAAATGACTTTGGAAAGTAAACTTTAATGTTTTATTTAATTAAGTCTATAATTAATAGACACGACTATCGTTTTATTATTTTAAGTTATATAAAAAGTCTCAGGCCATCAGACGAATCTAATTTGTTGAAATATTTCTCGAAGTTCTATTCAACAACGTATGACAGTCTTACAATCTGTCCTGTTAGAACCTTATTATATACTAGCTGTGCCCTGCGGTTTCACCCGCGTAGATTTAATTTGATTACCGCGGAACCCAAAATTTTCTTTATAAATAAAAAGCCCATGGTACTCCCTGTAAAATTAGCTATCTGCCAGTGAAAGTCCCTTTAAAATCAGTCTAGCCGTTTCAAAGATTACTCTTTGGAGAATAACTCATTATTAGGTACCAATTCTTGGCGTTTTTATACTCGTGATAATTTCTAAACGCAATGTCCTATTGGAATAAAACAAACAGTTTTTTACTTCTACATGAATACCCTTGATAGCATAATGCTTGATTCGGATAAGAATTAACATTATGATACACATTTAACGTAATTTCTTTCTTCAGGCGATTAAATTTTTTTTATGAACATTAAAGCGGTTATTGTGACTAAACTATGAGAGTTAGATATATGCTCTTGCGGACTTTTTTGTTGATCTTAATAAGACCTACAAACCCGTAGTACATCATTTTGTTATATTGTCAATAGTTTTTGCAGCGTACGCATAATTAGGTTTTCGATTTTACACCTTAGGTTACAAAATTGCAATTTACTTACGGACCCCTAATTTTTATGAGAATGAAATATAGCCTATAGCCTTCCTCAATAAATGGACTATCCAACACTGAAAGAATTTTTGAAATCGGACCAGTAGTTCCTGAGATTAGAGCGTTCAAACAAACAAACAAACAAACTCTTCAGCTTTATAATATTAGTATTAGTATAGATTCTGTGAAGAGAAGACGAGTATTGATACACCACCTACCTCTTTGGGATGCCTTGTAAAGGAACTAACTTTCGTCCGCGCCTTTGCCCGCATGTAACTACGTATTCCTAATTGATCTCGAATAACAATATAGCCTATATTACTTTGTGATATTGTAGCATTTCATAAGTAAAATAATTTTTAAAATCGGTCGCAATGTTTCGATTCAATCGGAGCCAATTCGTCACAAACAAACAAATCTTTCCACTTTATAATATAGTATAATAATATAAAGTAGTTAACTTCACAGATTTCCTTCTAAATGGGGTTACGAAGGTCAGACGGCAGTCGCTTCGTATAAAAATCAGGTGACATCAGGTGACGTCAGGCATCGGGTTGAATCAAGTGCCGACCCCAACAATGTATGGGATAAGGCCAGGGAGATGATGATGAATACAAAGTAGTTAACAAATAAAGGAAGATAGTTTAAGACCACCGTGCTTGTCCAAACGTCCTCAATGCTGAGGATCTTGAAATATGAATTTGTAAGACTAAAACTATTTAAACATAAAATAAACACTGTGTGTAATTTCCAGATTTTGCTTTACCAACATATTTAATCAAAGTCATATTGACCTCATTAGATCACACCACTCGGCTTCTCGACTCAGCGAAACGTATGCGAATCGCCCATTTGCTAATTATATTTACGAATATGACGTAGGTACTCGCATAATAATGGCTAAAAAGTTTAGGTCACGCGTTCTTGTGAAATTTTATGATTTTCCTGCTTGGCAGTTGGCACGCCTATTTATTTTGAGTCCAATAGCATCGGAACATAATTTTTTTTTTCAATCGTCATCTCGCTTGCCTTATCCTATGTATTTGGGGTCAGCCCTTGATTCAACCCGATGTGGCTGATCACCTGATTTTTATACGAAGCGACTGCCATCTGACCTTCGTAACCCCTTTTTCGAGGAAAATCGGCAATCTGGGTTAAACCAGTTGTCAGACTTTCTTAGGCCTCTGACTGACCTGTAACGATTGCCAAAGATGTTAAATTGGCAACCGGGACCGACGGCTTAACGTGCTCTCCGAGGCACGGAGGGAACTCGGGTAGTCACCCATTCAACTACTGGCTAGGCGTATGGTTGCTTAACTTTGCTGATCGCATCATATGCGCAATAGCAACTGTACCATGAGCCTCTCATAATTTTTTTTTCAATATCATTTGAAAATATTTTTTTATCGTCATCATGCTTCTACAAAGAGGTTACTAAACGGGTAGGCTGTAGGCTGATTAGTTGCAAATGTGATAGTTAGCTCGCCGTCTTACATTTCGCCAGCTAAGTTTAAGTCACAGGGCGAGCCTACTGCCACTAACCGGGCACTAATCCAGACTTTGGGTTGCTACTGGGAAATTACAGATAGAAAAACCCAATAACACCGGTATGGAATCCAGGACCTTGTATTTCGTAGTAGCACTTGCGACCGAGGCAGTCAACTGTAATGTCTAGATAAAGCCAATGATGATGGTATGTAATAAAATGAGCTTATAAACGCTTGCAAAACCAGGGGCGTTATTCTGTGAGGTTTCTCAGCATCGAACTCGATGCCGAGTGGCGGTTTTATAGATACGAAATTAAACTTTATTATCTATGGATTATGTATCATTTTCCTATGACTGAAACCGATGAATCTTACAGAATAACGCGGCAAGGCGTAGCCAGGGGCGTGATTACATTGTAAGTGCAAGCATCAAATTAACAGCAAGCAGTTTAATAACATTGGAACCTATAAAACTTTATTGGTAGACTATCCTATTCAATGTAGTATAATATAATTATTATTTTTTTATTCGTGGAGTGATTACTCGATGGTAGCAGTAATTAAGGACTTTCTCCATGGATCTGGTTTTAACTGAGCGATTAATTCTGATAGTGGATAGTTGGTAAACATTGTAATTGAATTTTGTTAATTGTATACAATGTTACAGATGTATGGATAACTTTCACTGTTACGAGTTAAGCCAAAGGGTGGATTGTATAACATGACCGACAGGCCAACAAAATACAGCGAATATTCGCCTGCTATATTTCTCAGCAAAGCTACTAGTTGGGTTTAACTGTATATTGTTATATAGCGGACGTCACGCGGTTCACCCGCGTAGTTCCCGGTACCGTGAGAGTACGGAGATAAAATATAGCCTGTATTAATCAGTGATAATGTAGCATTCAAATGGTGAAAGAATTTTTTAAATCGGTCCATTCTTTTGAGCTAATTCGTTACATACATACTTACATACAAATCTTTCCTAGTTATAATATTAGTAGTTAAGCCATTTAACCCTTTCGTGTCCTGATTGATTACTTAAGTAAATCTAAGTTAGTATTAGTACCAATGTTTCTGATAAAACTTATTTCTTATTAAAATGATTGTTCTAAGAATACTCAGCACGTAGAGTTTTACTGCTATGTGACCACACCGTAAAAATTCTATTCAACGGAAACGAAACAATGGAATTAAATAATTAATTTTTATGGTCCTTCGAGTACTCCGGGGGAAATTGACGATTTATCGGTACGTGCTAATAGTGTCCAATTCGTAAACTAAACAATTGGGGTTAGAATTAAATTTATTCGATGGAAAGGGGACCGGGCTGATAGACAACTTTGTGGGTATTCACTAATGGTGTTCCCTATTAGTAGAATTAACGTTCTTCGATAGACGCGACTTTTTATATTAGTTGGAACTCACGCTGTTCCGTAGGCTTAAATTTTCAAAGCAATGCAATATTGTAACTTATTGCCAGTAATAATAGTCGTATGAAAAGTAAATATAAATGATTGCTTGTTGTTATGTGTAACGAAGTTGGTAGGAGAAAACTCCCCTGAAATTTCCTGTCAATAACACTGGTCGGTAGACTTCGTGGGAACTATATTTTTTTCTTCAAAACACTAATCGGTTTTGTGAGTCAGACGACATTGAGAATCCGATTTTTTTACACTACAAAGAAATATACCTGTTTCTCTAACCGTAAGTAACTTGGCGGACATCAATTAGTCCAAAGTAGGCCAGACACGTAATTTTCTGTCGCATCGTCCAACAGATTATCCGCTTCAAGCGAGCTCTATTATCTTGCAAATGCGAGAATGGCTGTTATCGTACATTCACTCCCAGTAGTCACTCTTGTTATAATCATTACTAGTAAGGCCCTTTAGTTCAAGTTTTTGTTGGAAAGAAAGCGAATATAACTGGTTTTGTTCGAGTTTATGTTGTTATGTCACTTGTAGTAGAGCTTATGTCGTGTTGTGATAAGTGTGGAAATTATAGTATCTAAGAAAGTCAGTACTTATATTACAACTAACGTGGGTATGTACGAAGACTGATGAATGTGAATAAAGCGAAAGTGGTATTTGTATAGGAGCGCTTTCCTCTCTGCCTACACCGTGAGGAACTCCACGTGATGATATATCAATGCTAGTTATCTCACCATAGTAAATACCTATATCAATACTAGTATAAGAAGCTGAAGAGTTTTGTTTTTTGTTTAAACGCGCTTATCGCTGGAACTGTCTGATTGGAATAAATATTTTTTTATGATATTCAGATTTATCACAAAAATATAGGTTACACCTCTCAGTAATCCTGATATAATATTCTTGTTACCGCGCGTTATTTAACCAAATTCATGCTTAGATTCGGTACATTTGTTTCTGAAACAGCTATACTAAGAATTAGTTTTTTCCTTAAATCACTTTTAGTGATGTGTTACACTACAAATAGAGACCAAGTCACAAGCAGAGCCTGCTTATGACGTATGACACGTACTATGAGTCAATTACTTCTAATAATCGGTACGAACATACAACTCAGGCCCCCTGATCCCTGGTTTACTTACATTCTAATCACGTTGTATTTTGCCTTTGACATCTTGAGCTCGCGTTGACTCATCTTTGCACAGGTATTCGGTAAATAGTGTCATAGGCGTAGACTGGTTTTTTGTGAGAACTTTGGCTTATCAAGGTAACCTTCGCTTACAAATGCTGATAACGAGAGATATGCAGTAAAGGATGGTAAATAAAGGATTTATTTTTTGGAATTTATACAGCCTTATCAGGTGGCTATTTTTTTGTACAGTCATGTCCAGTGGCACTGATAATTAAAAAAAAAGTTACTTCAAAAACTTATTTTAAAAATATTATTGTTATTGGTCTCATAATTTCACGCGTGAATGGTTCTACATGATTTTTTGCGTGGAGAGGGAAGATAGTTCTTATCACGCCCATTCACATTTGTCATACTAAAAGCTTTACTTTAAAGACGACGCTACTAAGAAAGTGAGGAAACCTGCGCATATCCGATACTTCAAAGGATTTATTACAAAAAAAACACAATAATTATTTCAAAAATAATCACATTTTTAACATTCTTGATATTACGCATCTTTATTCAATCAGACTCTAAAATACACTTTCAAATCAGAATGACAATGACATTATACAGGATTATAACTGTCAACGCCGCCCGAACAAAAATCAACCATTATTAGAATAGTTCGGGCGTTTATTATAGACTAGCTGTGCCCCGCGGTTTCAACCGCGTAGATTTAGTTTCATCATTATTGTCGCGGTACCCTAATATTTTTAATAAATAAATGTAGCCTAAGTTACTCCTTGATACATCAGCTACCTGCCAGTGAAAGTCCCGTTAAAATCGGTCCAGCCGTTTCAGAGATTACCCGGAACAAACAGACAGACAGACAGACAGACAGACGGACAGACAGACAGAGAAAAAAATTTAAACTTGGTTTTTCGGTGTCGGTATCGTGTATACTTTCATATGCATTTAGTGAAAAGCTGTTATTTTGGAATTACAAACAGACACTTCAATTTTATTTATCTGTATAGATTCTAAAACCTGTTTACAATTTGTATCATTAAAATAATATTTTGTGAGTTTGTTCAATTTAGCAGTTACATAGCGGTCAAGCTATTAAGTTTATTTTATGGACCACGTAAGTGACGTTACTCGAAATAAACGATTTTATTAACCAAGTAAAATCACATCTTATGAAATTGACCATGACGGTAATGATTACATAATGTGGGTACATTAAGATGATTCAAAGTTTGGCCTTCTTGTTGCGAAAGTACTTAAAATTTAATTTGCAGGCTAAACTTAGCAATTTACAATTTGATTATCCTATTTTCATCTATATCTATACAGATAAATAAAATTGAAGTGTCTGTTTGTAATTCCAAAATAACAGCGTATATACGATACTGACATGAAAAAAACAATTTTAACATTTATTCCTTGTTTGTCTGTCTGCCTGTTTGTTCCGGCTAATCTGCGAAAAGACTGGACCGATTTGAACGGGACTTTCACTGGCAGTTAGCTAATGTGACAAGGAGTCACTTAGGCTACATTAATAAACATTAGGGATCTGCTGGTCGCCCATGTAATTAACTTTTTTTATTTATCTGTATAGATTTCCTTGTCATTTCGAAGTTTACTGTCAATGCTCCTGTCAATGTCATAATGACATAAGAACCACAGAGTAGTAAATGTATGTTGTATTTAAGCTGAGTACACTTCGTACCATTGATGTTACGGTTCCATAAGTGCTCCCACAAATTACTGTGTAATTTGATAACAGTTTACAGTTACAAAGCCTTAAAAGCCTTATATCTCAAGGTCGCTTAGATATGTCCTTTAGTTGTTGGAAACGGTATCTTTTCTAAGAATTTCTTGACCGTTTGTGTACAAAAAGCCTAGCCACTTTTGTGACTAATAAGTACGAGCTATGAAATAATACTTTTTTAATTAGAGGTATGTAATAATACTTTTATGCTTATAACTAAATGTAATTGAAGCCCAAGTCTATATTTTCATTTTTTTTCAATGTATCTTTTATTTTTGTTTTCTTTGTGATGTACAATATTTTTATTACGATTAGTATTAATAGTAAGTTAGTTTAAAAATACATCTGTCTGTCTATTTGTTTGATCCAACTCATCTCCGCAATGGTTGGACAGAGAGGACAGAAACAGAGAGAGATTGTATAGAAACATAATTTTACTAAATATTCGAAAAATAAAATCCAAGAAACTACACGAGTGAAATCACAAGGCACAGATAGTATGGTACAAAATTAATACGAAGGTAAATTGTAAAATGGAAGGTAAAATGCAAGTATACAACCATTTTGATAATGTCAGCGTTTTTATAAACTACAATGGTTTTGTGACAGTTTGTGAATTTGATTACACATTGAAATTAAACCAGGCTGCCAATTCATTACAATAATAATATTTGCTAATATTCACTGCTGAAAATTATAACACAACATGCATATCGAGCATTAATTGAAACCTCTAAGCTTATTTTTTTACGTAGGTAGTTTTCTTTTTTCGAGTTTTTTTAAACTACGTGTTCCAATTTGCTGTCAATTTGAATTTGGTATACACGTACCTTGGTTCTTGATACTTTTGAAATAAGAACACACTAGAAGTTTTTTTGTTTGTTTGCATTGAATAGGCTCCGAAACTAGTTGACCAAGCTTGAAAATTCTTTCAGCAATGAATAGCTACATCATCAGCGAGTAACAGACTATATCCCCGCACTGCCACGGGAACGGGAACTACGCGGGTGATACCACGTGACGTCCACTAGTAATCAATAAAAAATATACCGTTCTAATATTTTAAAATAATTATCGTCGGCGAGAAATCGAATCAATAGAAAAACCTAATGGAAATCCTTGTAATTAACCATTCTACGATTCCTTTTCTACATTAAAACGAGCCACATAGAGCCCATGGCCATTGGAATCCTGTTTATCGAAGCCTGGACCTGCCGCAATGTGGTTGTCGTTTGGCGGGACTGGACCCATGGATTTTTTATACAAAGCCGCCTGGCATGTGGTCGCTTCGTTAAACCATATACAGCCGCGTATTCACTAAGGTTTCTCAACATCGCACTCGTCGTCGAGTGTCGGTTTTAAAGATACAAAGAGAACCTTATCCTCTATGTATTATGTATCAAATTACTATGATTAAAACCAACGCTCGTCGTCGAGTTCGACGCTGAGAAACCTTAGTGAATAACGTGGCAGCTATTTAATGTATTTAAAGTTATACGTAACACTGGATATGTTACGTTCATATTAATCGCACCAGTTAATCTTCACTTTTTGCGCGCTAACGACATACCTAATATATCTCTGATATAATATATCATCGATTTTGTCAAATTTATTCAACGTACAAGTTATATATACTTCTTATTAAAATATTAAGTTTATGTCATTTCATCTGTCAATTGAATTGTTAAAAAAAAACATTGCGATATGAAGCGGTCAATAAGTGATTAATTATAATTATTTACATTCACATTAGATTATCATCATTATTCTTCACTACTTACGAAACGGTTAGAAGTAAGAAAACGACAAACGGTTAAAATAGTTATCTACTATCTATATTCTTTATGTCATCGGAACAATATATATTTTTAAAACAATTGTGAGTAGGTGAGTAAAGAGTATTTTTATAACCGCAGGCATGATACCGACTAGACTCTAATAATAGTTTTGCTAAACAGAAAATAACAACCACACAACACGTAAACGTAACCACACCTCTCGATATAATACGAGAAAAAAGTAGAATAGTCAGTAAACCGGCAATTTGGATAGCTGAGGTGGCGCGATAGTGGTGCGATCACGGATTGGTCGTCAACTCGCCACTACGTTTTCCAACTGGAGACACTGTGTGCAGCTGTGTATGCAAACATCTACGTTTGAATGCTATCAATGTACGATCGTCACATCTTCAATTATGCTGAGATTACTCTTAGTTGAAGGCTGGTGATGTAAGGTGCCTTTAAGATTGTGTTAGTTTTTGATCTAACATTTCGAGGTTATTTTTTAACGCTATTGGTTCCTAATAAGTATTACTACACACTTTATTACTATACACTATAACAGGTGTTTTTATTTATTTCTGATACCGATTGAAATCTAATAGTACTCAAACGGAAAAAGGAACTAGAAACGAATCACCTGCAAGGTAGACGTGTGAAGGCAAATATAAAAAATCAATTGTGATATTTTATTCAAATTTCCGCGTTGCATAAGAAATAGTGGAAAATATTATGACTGGACAAATATTTTCCCATAATTCTTCGTTCGCAATATTACACGTGCCGGCAGTGAATAATTTAAGGTGCATGAGATGCAGTAGCAAGCGGAACGACCGCGATGTGCCCCTATTCTGTGTTTAGTTGAGTCTGAGTCGAATGAAGTTTCGACAGAATCGCCGGGCGGTGAGCGAGCATTGCGAGCAACGCCAGCCAGCCAGTCCGCACCGACCCGTCGTCTCGATACCACGCCATCGTATCCATGGACACACACACAGCGTGATAACTTTGAAAAAAGCCGGCTCGAAGAAAAGTGATAGTGCGAAAGTGTGCAGAATTTAGTGATCCGGAAAAACTGAACTGCATTCACACGTTCGACCGATACGAAGAAAACGATACGAGAGTTTTTACATCAACTCATTTGCACGATATATCTTTGGTAAGTATTCACAATTAATTTATTTTAACTAACGTATTGAGTAAACACGATTGCATTAGTAATTAGCCGTTCTATTAGTACATTAGCTGCCTACCTTCAAGCAGGATATCGTGTTATTAAGACAAGTGTCTGCAAATGACGTTAAACACTCAAATAATAGACGTAAAAACTAAGGTACATTTAAATTTAACTAATGATAATTCCGAATTCAGTAGTTAAGGTATTCTGTCACGATTCACTGTGATGACAAACACGTTTTTCAAGGTTCAAATAATTTTCGTGTCTGCGTGTGTATTCTTTATTACCGTATCGTGTGTATTAGAGAAAAGGTTAGTTAAATTGTAATTTTGAACGTTGTGTAGGTTAGACATATTTTTTCTCATAAATTGAAACTAAAGTGGACATTTCTAGTGGAAGGTACCTACTTGACACAGTTATCTGTTAGATAACTTATCTGTATTTAATTGCAGTCGTAGACTTATATATCTACATTTAGAATTTGAGAAATTATTCCGAGAGACAAAAATGCAATTGCAATCTATCGGGTACTTACCCCATTACTAATAGGTTCAAGAGGTTTAGGAAATTGGTTACTCCCGTTTGTAATTTGATTGACATTTTCGATTAAGGTTTTATTTTTATTCTCAGTAAGCAGATAGGTACTAGGTAGATTTAATAATTTTGCATCAGAAGCACAATGCTTCTACTCTGCTCTGACTGAGACTCTTCCAAATGGATTTCTACTGATAGTATAACATTTATGCAGTACTTAATTAAGTGTGATTAAGCATCCGGAAAACTGAATGTAAGAATAAATGAATAAGAAATTGTAAAACTAGCATTACTTGCGATACCTAATTTGAAGTAGGTGCCTACGCCTATTTCTATTTCATCTAATTACAATAGATAGTGTAAGCTTCAAGCTAAAATAAATTAAAATTTAGGACTAACGAACTTAAAATGTGTTTTTTCTGTAGCCAAACTTCAGCTTCGACTTCGTAAACATTCGACCGAAGATTTTACCAAAATGCTTGATGCAACACCACAGACTGCTGTCATTAATTTAGCATAAGGCCACGTATCACTGTGAAACTATAATACAGTGTATTTGTACCTATTTATTTGTATATATTTTACATACGTCAAATGATTGTGTTTGCACAGTTGTCTTATGCAAGAAGAGCTGCTTATGGTATCAGGTTGATTCTTGACTAAAGCGATTTCCATTGTTTTATCTGTATTTAATTCCTGAAGATATTTGCTAGGTGTTTTATTGATGTTTGCAGTATTTTAAAAATTTTCAAGGAAGTATACTGGGACCACCAGATTACATATTATATCGATGGCTTTCCTTTTAATAAGTGCCTTATTAAAAATTACTAGATCATTTTGGACCTATGTTTTCATAAAGTTAAGGTGATTTGGAACTATACGGCTCTTATTAGTTTTAGACACTATGGCACTATAGTGTTTGGTAAGACGGGGTTTGGGTAACTTTTCACTATGTACTGATATAAAATCAATTCATATAATATTTGTATTGTAACAACTTTCCAACACTTTTGTTTAGCCACTATAATAGTTGCCAAGTAAAATATCAATTCGTTTTATTACAATGACTATGAAAAATAATTTGTCAGTTATCTGTTCCCATCTTGAAAATAAAACAACACTTTCCGAACATCTGTGCAAAGTTTCACAATAACGTGTCTGAGAAATTTCTAACACACAGTTAATATTTTACGAATTGTACATTTAAATATCCAATACATTCTGACTTCATCCAATCTAGCATTGGCTAGAAAAACTTTTTTGTGTACATCATTCGGAACGGAACGAAAATCGAATTGCCAGTAATAAAAATGCGATAATTATTGATCGTTCGGCTTCAAGAAAGTCATGTTTTTTTTACTTTTAAAAACATTTGCAATTTATACAGTTATCAATAAAATATTGTGTTATAACTGGATACATTTGAGGAAGACACGGTGGTCAATTATTTAAAGGATGTTTGACCAATAGTATGTTCGACGTGAGGCTAATGTGGTAAGACTAACGGCACTCTAACAGGCTAACCCCAAGTGTACAAGTAACATTTATGAGTGGTACTGCAACTGCTTCTTTAATGATTTGAATAAATATTGTGGATGTGGCTGGTTGAAGTTTTTTAACCATTTTCTTTATAAGGTTAAAAGCTTTAGAATTTATAGCAAATTTCAAGGGCATTTTGTAATTTTTTGGAACCTTGATTACGGTCTTTACTTACTTGTTTACGGTTATAAAAGGATTGTCTGGTTTCTAGTTACAATTTACATCCTTTAACACTTCATGAACATTTCGTTACTTGACATATCAATGTTGGTTCTTCTCAGAAGTCTAGTTTCCGAACTTGTGGTAATTTGCACTTCCATCATAAGTGGCCTAAACTTATAATTGTATCATCAATGTTCCATTCGCGGGGGTAAATTTTTCGCTAGACTTGTGTCCTTTCAAATAGAAAACACTTTGCCTTAGAGTGACACTTACCATCATATTTAACCAAATTGCGACCCCTTAGTAAAGTAGTTTCAAGTGGTTTTCTTCTATTATCTTCAGTATATTGGTCTAAAATGTCCAAGGTCTCTTGAGAGAGTTCTGTTAAGATTTATTGGTTACCTTAAGGACTTAATCAAGTACCGTATGTAAAGCTGTTGGCCTTTTACACTCACGTGTATACAAAGACACACTTTCAACGTGAGAAATGAATTTCGTCAAATCCAAACTATTTAAAATGCGACAAAAAAAATGCTCTCCTACTTTTGCATGATTGAAAGTGTATACGAATTTAGGTTGAAATCGTTACAGGATATTCGATCTTATAAATGTATCAGTGCGTTATAGAATTAAGTGTGAAATTTAAGATAAATTGGCTTCTAACCAGTGTCCTAATGCGGTCCAACCAATTAGTTTTCGCTAAGTTGTGATACGGTTGAATAATTTCAATTAAATAGAACTGGTTAGATCCTGCCAGTAAATTTATTTCATCCGATTTAAGTACTGCATGTTTATGAGATTGGACTACAACACTGGAAGCAATTCATTACTGGAATAATAATTATAATTATGTCTATTAGATTTATTGGTTTGTCAGTAAAGTGGAATATTATTGGTGTCAGCTAAACTGCTTCTAACAAGCCTTATTCGTTCACACTTCAAGAAGAGAAGAATGTATATTGAAAAAAAACAGTCAGACATTATTTTTAAACATATATTTTTCTACGCTATGTTTCTAAATTTCTCTTTAAGGCGTACTGCCTTCATTTTATGATTTTTTATATGACTTTGTTTGGGTCCTTGGATGTAGATCAACAACTTGGACCCATTAGCGATTCGAAAGGACAAAGTGCTAATGATGTTACAGAATGTGTTTCCGTAGTGCCCATTAATGTTCAATGCCTGAGAAAGGTAAATAGCTTTATCAGAGGGAAAATATAATATAATAGATAATGTAAATGGCAACGATTATGGGCACTTTGGTTTATGGTGATATAATAGTCGGTTAAGAGTCTCGCGCGATGCAATAACGTTTTAGCAACAGCTCCTGCTACATCAGATGGAGTTGGCTCTCCTGGGTCTTTACCACAAGTTCCTATTGCCATCATAGTTCCACCGTGACATACTTATCCATCTCATAATAAAAGTTAAACCATCATGACAATAAGAGGTCCTGGTAGGGCTCCTGGCTATGATGGACTGGTAGGTTCATCAACGAAGAGCATTTGGCAGATCTGGGGGCCTATCATCATCAGTTTAAGCAGCACGTATTAAGAACTTCTTAGCTTTGACGTGCCAAGTCGATCTGATGTAAATGATCATTATTGGCCCTCTGTACTAGGAAGTTCTACGTTCGACTGACTACAGACCACTGTTTGCCACAAGCATACCATGATCCATACATACTTTATTCGCTTAGTCCTCATTCATGTGTACATCTTCGCTTACGAGACTTCCGAATTTGGCTTTTCTGTAAAATATTCTATATCATTCGTAGACTCGTTATTCCTGTTACCATTGCTATACTAAAACCTACAGTAATGCTGTTGTATCAAAGAGTATAAATATAAGAAGATACTATATAATAAAAATCAATGTACCTTTAAGTTCGTCTATTTTATTAACAGTTACAACAGTTGACCGAAGTTTATTTCCCTAAAGCTGTATTGAATCTAAACAATTGTATTGAAGTAAAGTAAGTAAATTTGCAATAGATGTGAATTCAGTGTCGTATTTCGATTTGTCTTGCAAAATTGTGCGGTTACCAAGAAATTGATACACGATATTACTGCAAGCTTCAATATGGCACGCAATTTCCTATCTAGTCGAGTTGTAATTACCGTATTCTTACATTAAAATGTTATATCTACAAATGTTCTGGGCACGTTCCTTAGCTGACTTATTTGAGAACTTTTTGATGACCTACCAGAAGACTGTTCAAACCATTTTTTTCGAATGAAGTTAGAATTAATAAAACGCGTCAAGAATTTTGCAAGGACTGACTTTATTTTCTTTTAAATTATTGCACATTAACATAAATGGCGCTACTTCCGTCACACAGTTTATTATTTCAATGCACAGATATATATTAACAAGAATAACTAAGAGAATCTACACTAATATTATAGAGGAAAGATATGATTGTTTTTTGTGTCTTGAATGGGCTCCGAAACTACTTGACCGATCTTGAAAATTCTTTCAGCAATGAATAGTTACATCATCAGCGTGTAACATAGGCTATAATTTATCCCCGTATTCCAACCGGAACGGGAACTACGCGGGTGAACTCGCGTGACGTATGCTATTAATTGATAAAACTGATCATCTTCTCAATGAGGTTGCACGGTGTTTGTTCTAACAGGGAATTTCTCGCTCAGAGAATCGACTTTGTTAAGAACCCCAAAAATGCTGCCAGCTTTCTTGGCACGATCCTGAGGGTTACCGATTTGGGTCAAGTTTTCTACTTGTAATTAGTGAACTAAACCTTAATTATATAAACAAGGAACAGTTAATAATTAATATAACTATTACTAATGAATAGCTTGACTCCAATCGTTTATTAATTATACTAACTACCATTTACTCGTTTATGAAATTAAGAGTTTGTTTATTGAATGCTTTATAATCTCCTGAAGAGGACGAAATACAATTTATAAAATTCGTTCTCCGATGAAAATTGCATTACTTAAATCGCTATAATTTATTCAGCACGAGGAAGTGATAACTTGAGACATATAATTTGCGCGAAGTCGATAAATCAATTAAATGTAAATTTTACACTTTTGGAAATAAGAAGGACTTTCGTGTGCACGACTTGTGAAGGACATTTCGAAAGATGTTTTATTGTTTGCTCAAGATAAATTCGTGTAAATAAATTGACGTCTGGTTTTATTTAATCGTGATGGATGATTTATAATGTTAAAAGGCACACTCACGACTGCAGGAGTACGTAACATAAGACGGACGTGACTATCCTTTATGTAACTACGGATTCTATGAGTTTTTTTACGCAGACATCACAAGATTAAAATTCGGGGAAGGGTTCGTTGATTTATTTCGTGTTTACAAAGAGATTTAAACATTTTTGATGATGGATATGACGTTATCTGATCATGTTGAGAATTATTTGAGAGGTTTTGAGTCTCAATTCATGAAACTGTTTTATTTTGTAACAGCTACAGCCGAGATAGGTTAAGAGTTCTCAATATTACGGCCATTTACGGGTGGACTTTCGAGGCGTCGCGTTTCTGTTCTACAAACGATATGAATGGAGTTATTTTATCTCTGAATTGCATTGCCAAGATGTCATGCGCATATTTTTTTGCCGCATTTCATACAAAGCAGTGAAAGCACACCTACTTTGCCCCACTCTTTATATTATTTGGATCGCGAATTTGTATCAGTGCGCGTGCGCAAAAAAATGGGGTCATTAGGTCTCAGACGTCAGTAGTCAGGTAATATAGACGGCCATTTATTAACATCGTCATTGTTAGATACAGATTTACTGTTGTGATCTTGACCGACATAGTTATGGGTTATTTCACACAACGGTTCAACATAGTAATTTTGTTTATTGACTGCAATAGGGTATAGGGTATTCCCACAAGTTGCACAGAGAGGCAGTTGGGTCAGTTTGAAAATGGTTTTATGTAGTTATTCCACTTTAACACTGCCAGCTTGGACACCATCCGTGCAGAAAGCTCTCAATTTAATTTTATTTATATTTTTATAAGGCAACAACTTGTTTAAATTGAAGCTTAATGATAAATGAACGACGTTAAGATTACAGTCTACTTTTAGTCCTTCAGACAAAGTCACTGTAGAATATTGGCTTAGATGATAAATGTTTGAACAAATTGATTGTTCAGTGCGGTTCAGTAACAAGTTGATAGCATTACCTTGTAATGTAATATGTTGTATGTAGTCGGCATTCAAGTAATGTAAGCATTATCTTCACGGTTGGTTGCTAACAAAGCTGCACAATGTGCATTATCGATGTGTATCGGTTGCGCAACCTTCGTTACGTTTAATTATTCAAAGTTGAACGAACTTCTGACGTTTACTTCTCTCGTGTTTGAAGTCAGTTAATCGTTAGGAAATTTGGAAATGGAATTAAAATGATTGAAGCAGGTTGATCGATATTAATAATGCTATAATTTATCGAGAGCCTTATGATGATCTGCAAAATTTAGGTGTCTAATCCATAATAACTAATAGTTAGACCTCAAGTCCATTTGCCTTCAGAAGACATTTGCCTTGAGAGGACATTTACCTTCGGAAGACATTTACCTTCAGGTTTTTTTGGGTCAGAGTGTCGATTGTCCCGCGATCAGATAAGATCAGATGGAACTTCATATGAGTTAAGTACCAACATAAAGATGGTATTATCATATACGGCTAGAAAAATAATCAGGATTAAAAACTTCTTTCGTTGCTTTTATACATAAACTTTTCATGTAACCTTGACCTTCCAGGCCAAATGTGTACGCATTTATGATGGGAAGTGAGAAGATTGAATGATCCTGTCCAACGCTCAATTGAGCGCTGGAGAATAACACTTTGATTTATTCGCTGGCTGGTTTATTTATTTCAATGTGATAAACCGCTTTATTGATGTGACTCAAGTCATAGTGCTAAGTTCAGATCATATCGTGAGTTGGTGACAAATAAAGGACTTTGATGAGGGTTAAGAGAATAAATGATTAAACGAACTTACCTTAGTGACGTTCTATCATTATTATACGAAGGCTTCATCCGAAGAGATTAGAGAACAATTGTAGTTTCACGTATCTACTCGCTAATCATACACTAAAGTTTAAAACCTATTTTAAAAGTAAATTTTAGATTTTTAGACCAATAAAAATCTGTAAATTTGTTTAATATACTGGCATCCCCGACACCACGACATGTTGGCAGTTGGTTCAAACTTCATTTAGTTCAGAGTATTGTTGCGGTCACCAAGTGAGAACAAATTAATAACGAAGACTTCCAAGTTAAGAATATGTCTGTGAACGTAGGGACGTTATAAAAAATGTTTATATTTATAAATAATATTACGAGGCTAAGGGCAAGAAGGGCGGGAGGGTTCTAATCTCTTCGGATGAAGCCTTCGTATAATAATGATAGAACGTCACTAAGGTAAGTTCGTTTAATCATTTATTATACTTATGCTTCATCCTCGAGATTAGAGAACAATTGTAGACCTTGAGAGATACCGGAATATTATTTTAAATACGATTGTACTCAAGTACAGTTAAAATAAAGCAAGTAAGTAAATAAAGTCAATAAATCATTAGTGATTTATTTGTGACAACAAAAAGAAAATATTATTTGTCAGTACAAACAAACATGAAATTAAATAAGTACCTACTCTCCGTCTGATAAAGACAATTATTTTACATTGTAGTCAATATTTTATGGACTATACATGTACATTTTTTACAATCAACTAGCATCTAGTATAGATAGTGAAAATCATCTGTATTTTGACTTTCAGCGTGTCTATTATAGAACTTATCAAAGACGGTTGAATTTCCGCTTCATCCAGCAGTGCTACTAATATAACATCAATACTCACACCGAGCCTATTGGCCGCGGATGTGCTTGATGCCGGGTGGAGTGGGCAGAAATTATAGAAGTGTCAACTCCACATTTCCACATTATTTTAGGGTACTCTTCATCCATTTACTTAGGGTTTGACTACACACTGGCTTATAAGGACTCCGGACATTAATAAATAATAAATCAATATTGCCGCTTAATGGTTTAGTCATTTCTAAATAGGAATTTAAAGCACTGGCAGGACAGATTTCAGGCTTTACACTGTAAAATGGGATATTAAGATAGGGTTGATGACAACCTAACCTAGACGTTTTGATAGTGTTGGGTATCTTTATACGTATCATATCAGAACCGCGATTTATATTTTGAATTTTATGAGTGATAGGTTCTGGCCCCTATGAGCTGTGACAAGAGCTAAAAGTGTCAATGTTTACTTAGCTAATTGATCCAATAGTAGCATTGTGATATAAATTTACCAAAAAAAAAACAGTGCTATTAAGGTATACCATGTGGCTTTGTAAGTACTTAGGTAAAGACGTACGTAGCCTATAAAAACCTTTAAACAATTTATTTTTCGATCATCAGAACTTACTGTTGAGCCAATCACCAAGGATAGAGCCGAACGATAACTATTAAGTGTTCCATGCTGAGCTCCCGTTTCAAAAACGTTGGTTAAAAGGTAAATGATATCAAAAGCTAAACCAACGCTTAAATGCTACAGCGTACTGCTCGACTGGGTTGTTGGATAAAGGTACGCAAATTTTATCGAAGGAGTTTGATGGTACACTTCTTCTCGAGAAAGCTTCCCTGATAATTTTCAAGGCCATAAGCTTGAGCTGTGTTAGTGCCATCGCACTGTTGGCGATTGAGGTTAGCACGTTATCAGTGAAATCAAAAATTATAGAATCTGACGAAAGCAGTTTATCAAATAGTGGGAACCATGCTTGGGTAGGCCAACACTCAACAGGGAGCAACAAATATTCCTTCGGCCTCATCGGTAATGATTCTTCGAATTACTTTCGCGACAACAGCAAGGTGGTAAATTCCTCGACATTCACAAGTGCCTTACCAGGGCCCAAACTGAATAAATCATTTTCATTTGCATTTTCATTTTCAACCGGAGTAAAGGCTTAAAAATTTATTGTATTTCAATAAGTTAAATGCATTAACAGCATAGGCACCTGGATCTCTTTGCTAAAATATGTACCGAGAACACTGTGTTTAATCTTGTTGCGAAGAGATCTACATCCGGTCCACCAAATGTATTAATAATACGATTGTATGGACGGCTAGTTAGTTCCCACTCAGTATCAGGGTGTAAACGTCTATATTCCGCGTCTGCTTTATCATTATCTTGCAAAATAACACATAGAGCATATAGAGATAGATGTAGATAGATAGAGTATATTTCTACATTCGAAAAACCTCCATATATCTCTTGTTAATTGACTGAGGTGTGGGAATCTTACTCCACCCATGCAGTTATTACACGATATAGCAGTCGTGCTATATATTCTTAATAATATTTGACAATTATTACATTTAATATTACATGATATTCACATCAAAATTTAATAATTGTTCTTAATCCAAAATAAGCAGCAAATAATTTAGAAAAAGATTTAAAGTTCAGTTGCTTCCTCGGCACTTCATTGGCTATAGGCAGTCTTCCCGCCACATACTACCCCCCACCAATTTTTCTAGTGTCAGAGAATATTTCTAAAATGTAAATATCTTCCCTATCGGATTAATAGCATGTTTTTTCGATTTTTTCCACCATATTATGTCATTTGTTATTATGTGGGTATATTCATGTAACAGGTGATCAGCCACATCGGGCTGAATCAAGTGCCGACCCCAAACACATGGGATAAGGCCAGGCAGATGAATGAATGATTCATGTAACTATCATAGTCACTCGACTTTAATAACGCAAGATATTTACATATTTACATTTGCTTGGTATAAAGCCAGCCATACTGTACACCGGGGCAAGCAGACATAAGGAGACCGACCACACGAGCGAAATGCCTTATGGAGCAACGTTGTAAACTGCTGAGCCTAATTAGTTCTGTTAAAATATTATCTTTCTTTGCATCTGTTATATTATATATGTCATAATTTATTGTGTCAATTACAAAACCAAGGTATGTGCATTTATTAGACAGTAATAAACTACTTGTTTCTTTATTGACAATGAGACCCAAGGATTCAAATAATTCCCTGGTTCGTGTTATGTTGTCCATACAAGTTGTATAGACATATAGATATGTAGGTGCCATGCAACATACATCATCTAAGTACACAGTTGATAAAAAACCTAATGACCTACGTATTATCATGACCGGCTTAAGTAACTTGGTGAAAACATAAGGTGCTGTGCTTAAGCCGAATATTAAATTGGAAAGTTTTATTTCGCCATGTGAACCTCATGTATTTTCTGTAGGCCTCGTTAAGAGATATTAAGAAAAATGCGTTTTTGAGATCTAAAGAGGCTATGAAATAATTTCTATGAAATAATTTTTAACTTGTTCCGAGATCTTCTAGCTCGAAGTGCTCAGTTTTCATGAACTTGTTTAGCGCCTTCAAGTTCAGGGTGAAACGTGATAAACATTTTTTTTTTTTTTTTTTTTTGTATTGTCAAATAACTGAATAGGAATTGATGTTGTTCATTCTTTCAGAGTTCACACGGTGAACATTCAGAGACAACACCAATTTCAAAAAATTCAAGTTAAATTAGGTGGTTTTGGAATATACTTCTATGCTACAGGTTTGTAACAAGGGATACTATATCCTTGTACCCATGACAATGTGGTTGGGTCACTTGTTATTTGGCACCCTTGATTATAAAACAAGGTAAGTCTAGCAGAACAACGTACCGAGTCTAGCGACATTGGTAGGGGCGTTGCCTGGACCGCAGCTGCGGTGGAGGAGGCGGCGGCGAGTGCGACGGTGGCGGCGGCGCCTGCCACTGTCGCCGTTGCACAGGAGCTGCTGGAGACGGGACTTATGCCTGTGAGTATACAGCAGGATCCTGTCTCCTCTTCGCCGGCTGCCTGCTGTTGGCCGACGGAGGCTTCGAGTTTAAATTCCGAACTTGAACCCGGGAGGCCACTTTTGGCTTTGATGCCTTGATTTCAGTGCCCGATTTATTAATAGCTTTAGCTATTTATTTTAATTAGCTTTAGGAGTGTCGGCCAGCTTCTCCCCAAAAGAATAGGTATTTTTTTTTTTTTTTTTTATTAATACTCTTATAAGACTTCTCCTTTATGAACTCGCTAAATTGGAGATCGCAGAGGAGTTGAGCACCCTCTAGTAGTGGGGTGATCACAATGTCTTCATAATAAGTGTTGAACATCTTTCTATGCAAGAGATAATAGATGTTATTAGATTTTGCTTCGATTCAGGGGCCTTATCTTTGCCTATTATGGTATCTGTTGAAGCAAGCAGCTTTTATCTCGGCATTCAAAAGCGGTACAGCCAAGCAGCAGTTACCGGCACTAGATGTATTTCAAGGAGTTCTTTCCGAACTTCCTTGGAGAGGCCTGCGATTGCGATATGTTCCCATCGGAGCGCAATACCGGTTACGGCTGTCGCTGGCGTAGATGGCCCAGCACAGGGTTCCAGATCCACACTTGGATCTTGGGGGTAGGCCGAGCAGTTCGCTCGAGTCGTTCGACTCGATTATCAGCGGTTCGTGGCCATGTGGAACGTAGTGCATAAAATATGAATAATATTTTATTATTTTGCACTATGAACATATAAAATGTTCCAGTCAAATCTTGACTGCATTTACGAATACAAATTTATTTACAAAGCAGTACCTGAGTACACGCTAAGTATTTGTAAATATTTCGTAAAGTGGGTAATTTGATATAATTTGAATTTTCATTGTAACTGTACAAAATTATCTACCGGCAGAGCAATTAAGCCACGTGGTGACATGATTGATACTAGTATTCGTGCAGTCACTACGTAATACAATAATATAATTTTTATATTAAAATTTTAATAAGTTAGGTATTGTAATAGTAAATACTATTATACTAATTTAATTTGCTTCCAATGAATTGTAATCATAACTGATTTTTAATACAACTAGTATATGTTGTAGCAATTTAAATAACTTCAATATAATATGTATAAGTATGTACCTTCGTGTAGTGACGGCGCCGGCGAGGCGCAGGTGATTCTGGAGTGGTTGCTACTCGATGCATGGAGATCGTTTCTTACGTTAGCGCATTTCTTCTCCAGTTTCCTGATCTTCTAACTTAAGTAATCTTCACTGTCCCCTTCATAACTTATTTTTGGCATGATAGGTAAAACTTATCACTTCCCAAAGAAAAAATAATTTGTTACAAATTATTAAAGAATTGTAGGGTAGCGAAAAAAAATAAGACGTGTTGACTAGCGCAGCACTAAAACGCGAATGGAGTTTGAACCAACTGCCAACATGTCGTGGTGTCGGGGATGCCAGTATATTAAACAAATTTACAGATTTTTATTGGTCTAAAAATCTAAAATTTACTTTTAAAATAGGTTTTAAACTTTAGTGTATGATTAGCGAGTAGATACGTGAAACTACAATTGTTCTCTAATCTCGAGGATGAAGCATAAGTATAATAGATATTGAATACTATTGCTTTTGTCTTAGAACATAAATCTTCACTCAGTCTTTTCCGTGACAATGTTCGTGTAACTTTCGGATCTGATCGCACAAAAAGCTTTACGCTCAAAGAAATATAATTTTATAGTTAGTTAGTGCCCAAAACCTAGCAATTGGCACCATCTTCCTTAAACGTTGTTAGGTAACTAAAGTTTGTAATATTTTATGCACTTAAATACCAGCAAAGTAAATTGTTTCTACAGGTTTAAAAGACTTTCTTTTTTATGGTACAGTCGGCGATATTTACATTGCACATTTTTGCGGAACTGTATTGACACTGACTATGTTCCATCAGATCAGATATACTGATTTTACCAGGCCCCAGCTCTGTGGATGCCAGAATTTTGTATGCCATGGTGCAACGGGTGATCAAACGCAGACTTTGACCATGTATTACTACTATTCTAGTTTTATTTTTGTTTTTTGTGTTACCAAAAAGAGTGGCGTGCACTCTGTGCAAAAACTCTTTTTTAATAGCTGTGAATAAAAAAAAAATATATGCTGATTATACCCGAAAAGAGACAAAAATAATAGTTTCCAATTACGATGATGATGTTATCATACACAAATCCTAGTTAAAATAATAAGTTATCTGGCGATTGGCTTGTCATTGGTTCAATTTTACATAAGTATATAATGTTATATTGAAACTATTTTATATAAGGAAAGAGTACTCGTGTGCGCCTGAATTCTAATATCCTGGGAATATTGGAAATACATTGTAACGTTAAATATCCAAAACATCGAATAATATCCTAATATACGTTTATTTATATAATTTACTTGTTTAATATCCTGATGTATGTATTTGATATAATTAACAAGGAACCCACATAAATAAAATATTTATTTGAGGGAAAATGTAATAAAATTAGTTTCGCAATCTCACGTCAGTGTTGTTTTTGCACACGCTGAGCCAAATAAAATCCATCCCATTCAAACCAAGTCAAAGCCTTCAGAATCGCTTCTTGCGGAGAGCAGAATGTGCGAGAAAACAAAAAGTTATCGGCAACTATATCTACACTTCTGCAATTATATCTGGATCAGATTTATTGAACGTAACTTTTCTTAAATATAACTGAATTAATTTGATCTAAAATGTATATCGTAATTTTAAACCCAAATTAGCTAACAGTTCAATGAAGACTTATAATAATCCCCGTTTAGTCTGTGAGTCACTACTGTCATTGACAACTAGACTGTGTCTAAATTACTTAATTTCAAAAGGCATTGCCGTAACAACCGGTACATTAAATTGCTGTTCATACATTGCTCTATAACCTTTAGCGTGTGCTATACGTTGGTGTATATAGAGAGTAATGTATAGTGCATGATGTGGTAACGCGACATATCCCTCGTGTACACGCGTGACTAGCTTTGCGCGGGATTATGCATCAAGGTGGGCAATTAGGGCATATCTAGTGACGTGTATTAAAGGTGTGTCTACACTAGAGATGTGGGTCAGAGGCCATTATGTGATCGGGCGTCACAGAAGCTATTGTAATTGATGCTATTGTTACTATATTACCATTTTGTTAAATGAGGTGGACTGTACCGACCGATGCGCCGGCGCATCGCTGGGATGCGGACAAAGAGATGTCCCCATTGTTTGTTAATTAAGATAGGAACTTTGTTATATATTACGTCGTTACTGTTTTAAATTGTTTGAATTTTCCTTTAAACAATGCAGCTTTTGTTTTAAATAAAGGGACGGTTTTTTGGCTCGTCTTTAAATGGACGGGTCTGTTAATACTGCGAAAGTGTTTATTGGCTTGTACTTTTAAGCAACCAAGCAACAGCCTTTCTTAAAGAAACAAATTTTGAACACAATCGAACCGTAGAAATAATTTTTTTCAAAGTGTCACAACCACCGGGTAAGTGTCACTTTTAATAATTTTAGAGGCGAGGGAATAAATAAATTTTGATTTATTTTCTTTTTGTCGCTTGTTCCATTTAATTGGAACAAACTTTCCTTGAACCCAAGAGATGGACATAAGATAGATTTAGGAATAACTTTTCATACTAAGACAAAATCAACAAACTTCTCAGTCATGATAGCATATCTACGTTTAAATGAAAAAAAATCTGTGATCATAAGCACTGGGATATTCATAATTATTTAGTTTTAATTATGCATTATTTAGTTTGATTTATGCATTCGAAACATTGATAAGGTGCACTTGTTTTATTCAAAAGTTATTAATGAATCCGCTTATATTAATGTTTATTGAGTATGATACAATTTATTGTGATAACACGATGTTTACATATCGTTACAGCAAATTGAATATCTTTATTAATTGTCATATAAATCGTTGTTCTAGTACTTTCTCGAAACGGCGCGGACTGAATTTATTACTATACATAATACATAGTTGAGAAATATGAAACCTTTCGTAATACAGGGACATTGTATTTTTATGAGAATATTACTGTAGTAACATTACAAGCACAGCTTCACCTTGTGATGTTTGCTTATTAGAACTTAACCAAGGACTTTATAAATGCTTCACAATTATTTAAGTGCGATTGTGAGTTAGATATGATTTATATTGTTTCGATGATATGTACATGATGCCTGGCTGAGTTTCTTGCCGGTTCTTCTCAGAAGGCTAGTTTCCGAACCGGTGGTAAATTCTCGACTTTCATAAGTGCCTTACCAGGGCCTAAACTGAATAACATTTTCATTTTCATTTTCAGTATGTTGCGCTTTCTGGGGCCTTTCCATAAGCTCTTGTTGACATCATAGTTCCACTGTGTGACAGTGACAGACTTATACACGTCATATAAATCTGTCTCATCATAAGAGTTAAACTATCATGGCAATAAGAGGTCAAGGTAGGGCCCCTGGTCACCGATCTTCATAAAATATTGCACCCTAGCTGTCCTGCGGTTTCACCCGCGTAGACTTAATTTAATTCCCGTGAAACCCAATTTTTTTTTTAAATACTTAATCCTAGCTATTTAGTCCTGCTAAAATCCAGCCGTTTCAGAGATTACCCGGAATAAACAGACAGACCAACGGAGAAAAAAAATTCAAATTTGTTTTTTATTTCAGCACCGTATATTACCTATATATACACCGTTTCATATACATTTCATGAAAAGCTGTTATTTTGGGACTACAAACAGTCACTCCAATTTTACTTATCTGTATAGATGCGTTGTCTAAAGAAAAATACACAGGACCTTTAAAAACCTCGTAGGAACAGATAGGACTGTTGTACTTTAACTTATCTAGTCGGATCTGTGGTTAAATTAAGTGTTAATGTTTTGTAACATTAATCTGTGTTCACGCACACATCAACAGGGCAAGAGGTCAAGGCAAACATAGAGAAAAAACCTGGAACCGGTTCTAACGTTATTTGCATAATATTTAAAGTATTTACGCATATAACCACCTTTGGAATTAACTTTACTTATGTGTGGTTTTATAAAGAAACCTTTGAACCCGATTTCAAACACATTACTTAAGATTTTTTGAGTTTATTCGGAGTAAGACGACATTAGAGGACATGGATACCTGTTTATTCATAAAAGTACTCTCATTGAAAGCTTCTTACGTACCTTAATTAAACATTATTATTTTGTAGGGGATCTATGACATCTTATCAATACATCTATACAGATAAATAAAATTGAAGTGTCTGTTTGTAATTCCAAAATGACAGCTTTTCACTGAATGCATATGACAGAATACACGATACTGACACTAAAAAAGCAAGTTTAAAAAAAATTATCTGTCTGTCTGTCTGTTTGTTCCGGGTAATCTCTGAAACAACTGGACCGATTTAACGGGAATTTCGCAGGACTCTGGCAGGTAGCTGATGTTTCCAGGAGTAACTTAGGATACTTTTATTTATTAAAAATATTACGCTTCCGCGACAATAAGGATGAAACTAAATCTACGCGGCTGAAAGCGCGGGGCACAGCCAGTCTATGTATATAAATATAAAAATGAATTGCTGTTCGTTTGTCTCGCTAAAACTTGAGAATGACTGGACCGATTGTGGTACTTCCGATCTTGATAATATTTGTGAAACTACAGAGAAGTGAATAAGTAAAGGAAAAGGTGTTACGAAGTTCACCGAGTCATCTAGTTGACGATAAAATATCTTTCATATCGAAATATCGAGCTTTCATACACATGTGAGTTTCCTAACATCAGCAAAAAAAACGTGATATGAAAAACAATTATTGTTTGTTATGCTTGCGTAACATTCCTCAAAGATCTCAAATCCATAGGTCACGAAGGCATAACGCATTGATTACAGCAGCTTATCTACAGAGTCTACAGTTTTATAAGTGACTTTCCCAGGGTCCAACAATGAATTCATTCACTAACCATGGTTCACTGTACTCACAAAAAATAACAAAGACAGGCACGTCTGTCCGTACCAGACGCAAATGCTTTCTTTCCAAATGTACCAACGCCAAGTTGAATCTTTAAAATACTTTTCTGTGTACCACTACGCATTTTTATTTTTTATATCAAGTTAACATGCAATTTTATTCTGGACTTCGAAAACTAAATAATAGAACGCCGTCAAAATTGGTGTATACAATATTAAGTCAAATTCATTAATTAAAATAACATACTGACAGACAGACAGACGGAGAAAATAATTAAAAATAGTTTTTATTTTTTAATATCAGTACCCTGTATACTTTCATATGATGCATTTAGTGAAAAGTTGTTATTTTAGAATTACAAACAGACACTTCAAAATACATTTAATGTATTCATCTGTATAGATATTTAGATATAGATTATTATTTCTTACTAGCGGACCCGACAGACGTTGCCCTGTCTTAATTATGAGAATGCAGCACGTATTCTGTCAATTCTATGTCAAACGTCATAAGGTTAAATCAAAAAGTTTTTATTGTTCAAAGCGCTAAGGTTATTTTAAGAAGAAAGAAATATGTTTATATTGTGGTTAAGTATTCTTAAATTTACAAATTTTCCACGCAATTTGCTTAGTTTGTTCTTTCATAAGAACCATCTCCTGACAATAACAAACACAACAAAAAAAATTACTATCGAAATCGGTCCAGCCGTTCACCCGTAATGTCGTGACCAAGGGAAATGGGGATTCATTTTTATATACATATATAGATTTGATTTTCAATGTTGGAAATAAACATAATTTTTAAATATGTATGTTATATGATGTACCGAAGATGATAATTAACTTAACGGGACAGGTTGTTAATCCATCGCCGTTAAGGTACCATGCTTCATTGAATATCATTTCAGGCTGCACTGCTACTTATCGTCGTGGTTCATATTCGAAGTGGGATAAACACATAATGTGAAATTAATTGATTACATCTTAACATTCGCAAACACTAATTGAGTAGGAGCTGAAACTTTCTAAGCACTCGAATACTAAGCTATCATCAATCATTTTACCGTCAAACAAACCGAAGTAATTAGTTTATAATAAGTGCACAATAACACGTCAGGCAATAAATATAAGGAAGATCAAAGTCGATTCGACTTGTGACTTCAATTATAATTTATTTACATTCATATCTGCATGATACATACATAGTTCATATAAAATGTATGTATATAAGAAGGTATACGGATGTATGTATTGGAGACAAACACACGAAGAATCGAAATAGGAAAAAGGGATAAAGGCAGTAGGATGATGATGCAAGTAGTCTTATTTTCTGAATATGGCATATCATAAAAGATTATTGTTTCATATCCGCAACTATATCTGAAACCAGTAGGTATAATATACAGATAGAACTACAGAAAACTAAAATTGAAATGTCTTTTTGTAATTTCAAATTCCAAATTCACTAACAAGTGTAAAGCTGTGTAAAATTTAAAGCTTACATAAAAAAAATCTTTTTTGTCCGTCTGTCGTACGGCTAAACTCTGAAACGTCTTCCGATTGTAACGGGACTTTTCACTGGCAGATAGCTCATGTTACAGGGAGTAATTTAGGCTTACTTTTAGTTAAATTTATTAAAAAAATAAGAAAATCGTAATGTAATTTGGGTAATAAAGCCACGCATGAAATTAAGTCACTATATTACTTTCTTTCTCATATTTGTGTTGTTAATACAGTGAAACTTGGTTAAGTGGGACCTTGATAAGTGAGAAACCTCCATAACTGGAACTCATGCTGAGGTCCCAACACTTTGGCACTGAATTACCTCTGTTAGTGGGACGAGGTAAGCCTCTATATCTGGGATTTGGTCTTTCGATTTATCATCATAGTTACCTCTATAACTGAGACAGCGAGTAAATTTTATATGCATAAACCTCTGTAACTGAGATAACAATGTTTGTTTACTCATTCTTATTCTACCCACAAATTCCACACGTAATCTATTAATGGAACCCTCTGTAAATGAGACAGATATTTATTTATACCTGTATATCTGAGACACTGGGTAAGTGGAATACCTCTATAAGTGAAACGACTTTGCAGGTCCCTTGATGTCTCACTTAACCAGGTTTCACTCTTTACACAACAGGGGCCTAGCCATGAGCTCTTATTGCAATGATAGTTCAGCTGTGCGACAGTGAAAGATGTATGCAGGTCATATACATCTGTCTCATAATATGAGTAAAACTATCATGGCAATAAGAGGTTATAGTAAGGCCCCAGCACCTTATATTCATCAAATAAAGCTTTTATACATAGCGTATACAGATTCAAGAAATCTATATAAATATATATCTATAATCTACAATAATCGATGGTACAAATACATGTGATTGAAGGAAGCCGAAGATACCTGTTGCAATCGTCAATAATAGTAATAAAAGCCATAGGAATTGGCCATTATCCTTCGTTCCTATCAAAGAAACAGCATGCAACACGTTGCAATACAATTCCCCTTATTATGATACCACATCGATTCTCCTGATAGCCCTGGAACACGTTTCCATTACTATTGAATGTACCATTAGTTTCCATACAAGGATTTCTCTTCCGTATTGCTGGGTACGAAGTCAAAGACAAACCTAACTGGTTTAAGTTAAAAAAAAGCTTTTCAATTTAGAAGCATAACCTGGTAGTATTTACTTTTTGCAGAAATACATAGTTTTAAGTGCAACGAAGGACGTTCCAATTTACAGATATAATGCACTTTTATGCGTCACTCATAACTTAGTCCATCTCAAATTGGAGCGACCTTCATTGCAGTGTGAAGAAGGTCTTAAAATTAAGAGCTTAATAAAGAGCCCTGGTGGCCGTGGGGTTGTATGTAGTGCCTGAGACGGGAATAGACTCACAATCACCTCGTTGGCACCTAATCATCTCGGGGAAAAGTGGATGTTGTTATTACAACACCTCTGTGGAGTACCTTCGGGGAATACAGGCGTGAGCATGTGTCTTAAAATTAATGTCTGTCATTCTTAACATTATATTTTTTATTTGTTTTGTTATTCTGTATATCAACAACATATATTAAATACTCGCTAGTTCTTACTTGAAAGTATTTCCTTAAAACGGAAAGCACGTATGCCTACGCGAACATATGGCTAGCGACTGAATTCATTAGTTACTTTACCATTACGATTCTCCTTACTCTTACTTGTTAGGTAGAGAATGTTCTCATTATGGTCAAGGCATTAGACCTGTTGTTGAATAAGAAATACATACGTTTAAAGAATTGCAGTTGGCTGATTCGCAAGGTCATATGACAAGTCCTTTATTGAATGCAATTGTCTGATATTTGCTTAATGTTCGATTGAAATGAATGGTTTTTAATTGATTGAGATGTACCTATAAGGCAGAGGTTGTATGTCTTTAGTTCGAGTCACTTTGTTCATTAATCAAAGAACCTATTTAGATGAAGGTTATCAATAATATGTAAAACACTCTCAATGATTTGCATAATCTAGTCCTGTTACTTAATGAAACAATTATGAGATGAACTTAATAATTAGACTTCATTAAAGCCTAATTATGGAGAAATATTGTAAGTGATTTTCATAGTTATCTTTCTAAAAATGCAAATTAAAAAAATAAGATAAAATAATTTTAGTCCCAGCCAAAGGCACGTAAATCAAGATTTTACCAGGAAGTATAATTACGTATATCTTCTGCAAGGGATATCAATCTATATCCATACAGATAAATAAAATGAAAGTGTCTGTTTGTAATTCTAAATTAACAGCTTTTCACTAAATTCGTATGAAAGTTTATACAGTACCTACTTTCATAAAAAATCGATTTTATTTAATTTTTCTCTGCTTGTCTGTTTGTTTCGGCTGATCTCCGAAACGGCTGGACTTTTATTTAAATTAACATTAGGATTCCGCAGGCCACCCATAAAATTAACTCCACGCGGATGAAACCGCGGGGTACAGTTAGTAGGGTAATAAAATCTAGAAGAATAGATAATTATTAACATCCAAAATGCATCGTGAATGTGAATCTCAGTGAAAACAGATGAAATTATCTACATATCGGTGCATTGTTTCTCAACCTTTGGCGCAAAATAAGTGCAACAATACCTCAATAATTATTAACAAACGCCCCTTGTTTGAATGGAGTGACGTCACATGCATAATAGGAATGTTTAATTACTAACAATATTATTGTTATTGAGTCATGCTCATATAAAATTTCATTCAATGAAATTTATTAATCACGTAAAGTGGGCGTACCTATTGATTCTCGAAAGTATTTTTTTAATGAATAAAACGCTTTTGTTTTACGTGCTCATACATTTTCTGACTTCATCTATTCACATTCGTATTATGATATTGTTTTATTTTGTGAGTTTGTGTGTTTACGCCTTCATAGTAATATACGTGAAAGGGTTAGTAAGGTTAGCAAAGAATGAGCTGCACCACCCGCGTTTCACCGAAAAAGATTGGATGCCGATATGACAGATTATGAGTTCATCACCATCAGGCACATGTTTTGAATTTCTTCTCTGACATATGCTGGTTTTCTCACTATATAATTTTTAACTTAAAAGGTCGTGGTGTGCCATAGCTACACTTTTTTTGTAGTGAATAGTAAAGTATTTATTGACAAGATAAAATCCTATTAAACCCTTGTTTTGTCACCATGCGGGTGCAATCAATTGTAGTTCGGACGTTTTTACAAACCAACCACCATACCTTCCCTTGTTTGTGACCGCTTGTTTCAATACAATTCCGAGAAGGGTTGCTGTCTACCCTATGCTCATGTGCACATTTATTCCTGCCATTTCGTAATGTGTGGCAATAAAATGGAATTGCACACTTCCATGCATGGGGGTCCTTATTGAATATCCGTTTTTTGCATTATAAAGACAGGGACTAAAGGATGATGAGATCTTCACTTTACATTAGTGTATTGTACAATATTAAAAATGCACCCAATAGAGATGTATAAAGAACCTAAAAGGATTTGAATACATTGAAATAGGGCGAATTTTGTTTATTGCCACAGCTCAATGCAGTCAATATAAGATTTGACAGAATCAATTAAATATAAAATTAAAATAACTACTCAAAACATATTGGTGACGTTTACCACTGCTACGATTGTGTGTATTGTATGTTCTCAGAACGCGCTGCTAGTAAAAATATTTTTGTGGGCATAGATAACAATGTCGTAAGGCAAAAGTATTGGCAATTTGAAATTTTTCTACGTAATCTAAGAGGGGAAGCCCAAAATATCAGTAGCTGTTAATGTTAATATTTATATAACAATTTTATAGTATATTACATGAAAGTAATGAGTACTTTTTATAATGCATTAACGAGTGTAATAAACATTCCATAGTTTTATGATAGTGTTAAGAAAATTTCAGATCAACTATGCGTGTGCGAGGTATAAATTCACGCGTACGTGTACGTTAATAACAACAATTCGTGTACTTTATAGTAATACGTTACTTCCCTCGTCGGTGTTGGTTCATCATCCCAACCTTGGCGAAGGTATATTTACGCATTCCGCGTAACATTTCGGCACATGTGGCCAATTTGTAAACAATTATTAAGTGGGTGCGAGTCTTGCTACAGCTGAAAGAACTTACTTAGAAAAGCATACATTTTTTATAGATACGTAAAGATGTAAGAATAAAGTATTATACAATTTTGTTTATCTTTGTTATGTAACGGACAGGAAGGTCAAGATCCACAATGTATTTCGAGGATGTGTTGGCGTGAAGTTTGAGAACCGCCATAAATTCAAATGTTTACTTTCAAGATCGTTTCTTTTCAGATAGTATTGTCGAGCTTGTTTTATTCGACATTTAACGAATTAGAGCCACAAAATATTCTAGTGTTATGATTGCTATTTCGTGCGAAATTGGCGAGTGTATGAGTGATTTACATTACAAATTGTTTCCGTTCCGTTTCTTTCAAAATATACAATGGAATTCCGATGGCATGAAAAGTGTTGTAACGATTTTGTTCTATGACATTATTAAGTATTATTCAGCAAATAACCATTAATTTTTAATGTTATAGGTTTATGAGAGTACTTATCTTATACATAGAGTACTTATTGCATTTGGTAGGTACAGTTACCGTCATGGCTCTGACCTTGAACGCACAGGGGCATCATCATGGGTTTAAGCAGAGCGTATTAAGAACTTCTGATCTTCTGACGTTTCATTTATGCGCTACAGTCATGGTTGGCCCCAGTACTCATTTATCGGGTCTCGTATTGCGCGAACGTGAAGAAATACATGTGCAATTTATCCCCTCTATTTTTGCTGCCAGCTCGAAACTGCTAACTGCATCTGTAGGTACTACTGTACAAAACATAGAGGCATCGTCAAAAATTATGACAGTTCTTATCCTCCAATCTATATTACCCATATTCCATAGCTAGCACCTTTCGTCTTGAATTAGACGATTTTCATAAAATTTTGCCTTTGTCTTTGGGTGTGTAAATATTGCTAGGTTTTGTTATTAGAAATCATCAATAATAAAACTACAGAAGCTCGGCCAACCAGGTTCTTAATATAATAAATAGGAAATTGTCTCTGTCTGTCTGTTCCTATTTGACGGCTAAACTGCTGAATGATTTTGCTCATATAATATAGGAAAGTCATATCATATAATATGGCCGACGAAGTCGTGGCGTAAAAGCTAGTGCAGTTTAAAATTGCAAGCCATAGATGTCTCGCGAATAATGAGATATGTATCCCGTTGGAAAAGGGGACTCTCAGAGTGCCGGGGGCAATCACGGCGCCCACGCACCGAGTGGGCGATCCGTCTAGGTGCAGTAAATCTACGTTTAGGGCATATACCGCGATCCTAAGGCTGGATACAGATACCTGCTATAAAATAAGAACCAGGAATTTTGTTTTATTTTGGTTTATATTAGATATACTAGCTGTGCCCCGCGGTTTCAGCCGCGTAGATTTAGTTTCATCGTTATTGTCGCGGAACCCTAATATTTTTGATAAATAAAAGTAGCCTAAGTTACTCCTTGGAACATCAGCTACCTACCAGTGAAAGTCCCGTTACAACCCGTCCAGCCGTTTCAGAGATTACCCGGAACAAACAGACAGAGAAAAAATTTAAAACTTGGTTTTTTAGTGTTAGTAGCGGGTTTACTTTCATATGCATTTAGTTAAAAGCTGTAATTTTGAATTACTAACGCGCTTCAGTAATAATACGAGTCTTACTAGTTTGCTAAATTAAATTTAAAAAATACAAGATCTGGGTTCAATAATGAACCCTTGAGTCAATGAATTATTGTAGAAGAATTATACAGTAAGTCATAATGATTTTGGTTTTTGGTATATTTGCTACCAATGTTTGTTTAAATAGAATATCATGATTTTAATGTGTTTATAAGAGTAAAATCTTATGAAATAGTAACGAGATGACGTGCGCAGTTGGACTACGACTGTTATGGGCACGCAGGATGCTTACCTTGTATGACTTGTTTGTCGTGTATCCTGTCACCCGCAAATTAACCCTAAAATAGAATCTATTGTATGCTTAAATGTTTGCTACTTAACTATCTGTCACTAGTGTAGGCACGTGTATTACAAACGTGGCCTAAGCATATCCGCGGGTTAAAAAAGTAGTTTCACCTCTTTCCGTGATATGGTTTTTGAAAGGGATGGACATATTTTTAGTCTAAGTTTGGCTTAGACCATATTTGTAATAATTGGGATTAAGTTCTGATATCGGCTTTACTATGAGTTTCAAAGTGGCTTATTGTATGAAGAAGATTTTTTATGCTATTAGGATATGATGACATTTCAACCAGTATTGCAAATGGTTTTTTCTAACTTTATTTCATAAAGGTTGAAGGTCTACTTACGGCATAAGTAGCATTTATTGCGTGTAATAAAGCTACATGGCTACGTGTGAATGTATTAAAATTGATTACACGGTGTCTGGTTATGTTTACGATTGAGAAACTTGATTTTCAAATTGCCTGTCGGCGAGTTGCTAAGGGTTATTGTCTACTTATTATAATCTTATACGAGTATATTATCGCTTAGCAGCTTCCAGTTGAAGTTAATTTGCTAGCATGATTAAGTATATCCATCCAGGCTACCGTATAGTTTAATAAACTGTGAAATGCTGAAGCAATTTTGGTCCTGCCAGGCGTTTATAGACCTTCCCCCTGTTTCATCATCATCATCTCCCAGGCCTTATCCCATACGTTGAGAAGGTCGACACTTGGGTCAAACAGCCAAAGAGTTGACCACTTGATTTTTATACGAAGCGTCTTGCACGAACAAAATGTGTAATCTGGGTGGGAAACGTAGTCAGACTCTCTTAGGCCTTCGACTGACCTGTCATTCTTTTAATTTCGAATTTTATAACGATTGCCTAAAATGTTTATTTGGCAACGTTTCCCCTGTTTATGCCCTTTTAATACCTACATTATCAACTAATACCCCAATTTTCTAAATGGATATCTGATGAGAAAATCATGATAGGCCTCATGTCACACACAAGTGATGTTGCGATGTTTGAGTAAAGTCAATAAGTTATTGAAAGACAGTCGATAAGATCCCTTAATAATTTTAAAAAGGTGTTAAATACACAATTTCTACTTGAGGTGGATAACAATACCTTCTCCGTCAACATATCCGTATTCCTACTTTCCAATAACAGGAATCGAATGAATCGAATTGGAAACTCAATGCAATAAACTGTGATTCGATTATTGTCAGGCCATTCGATTAAATATCGCGGCGTTTAAGTGCTTTTAACATTACGAGGCTTTCAGTTTTATTGATGTACAGTCTTTTTGAATTGGGTTTTGCCTTTGTTCCCTTAAACCATATATTGTTGGCACCCGCACTTTCCGCCTGTTCTAAGTTTTAAATTAAGATGGTTAATTCTTCGAAATTCATAAGTGCCTTACTAGGGCTTAAACTAAATAAATAATTTTCATTTGACGCATTCAAACGACGTCATTTGACCTTGCGCTTTAGGGTGACTTAAAATGTGTTGATACTTTTCCGGAGGGTTGTGGTTGAATGCTAAAGATGTTGGATCAATGCGTTTTGAGTCTCGTTAAAAAGCGACGACGTCTGAACATTTACGAACCTATACTTGGGGTACTGACTGATATACATAATATCTTAGTGTGTTCCATCTCACTTTCGCAACCTCTTTACCGAGAAAATAGGTCGTTGGTACATACATTCATATTCTCACGCATGTATTCCATAGGGAGCACAGACCACTGTTATTATTTTTAATAACCGTATGGATGTTGTTCGAGGCACTGACATTACTCGGCCTTATGGCTGCGAGTGGACTTAAACTTTGGTCATCATCCCAGGCCTTATCCTATGTATTGTCGGCACTTGATTCAACCCGATGTGGCTGATCACCAGATTTTTATACAAAGCGACTGCCATTTGACCTTCGGAATCCTTTTGGTTAAACTAGTTGTGAGATACTCTTAGGCCTCCGACCAAAGATGGATGAGCGGTCACCCACCCAACTACTAGCATGGTATGAATTGATTGAATGATATGTGCAATAGTATAGTAACTGTACCGTGAGCCCCTCCAAATTCCAAACAATGTTCAAAATATATAATGTCATAATTGAATAGATTAGAATACACACAATGACTATTGGTGTTGAAATAAACCCAATGATACTGAAACAGAATGCTGCTTAACTAAGTGTAACGGCGCGGTTGAGTAGTTGTGACTTAACATTCAGGTTATGTAAAACTTGTTCACCGCGTAGTTCATGTACAATGAAAATAAGCATTTATTTTATCGTGTTATTAGGAATTGGAAAAACCTAGGTTTTCATATTAATAGGGGTCAACATCGACTGTTAGTTTTATTAAGAAGCAGATGGTATTCTCTTTTATGATTAACATAACTTAGTTGCAGAGCCTATTTGTTAAGTACTTATTCATAATTCTGAGGTAATGAGAAATCGCTGATGATTCTCAAATTCTACAAGGGCCTGTAGACAAAGTATTCTTTTCTTCTTTCTCTATCTCGACATATCTTCACAATTTGACACGCGTGATTTATATCATTTCCATACATTTTGTATCGTTTATATTAGCGCAAGCGCGAGTGAATGTTACTTTGTCTAGGCCTACAGGGTAATAATAATACTGAAAGTTTGAGACACGCTTGCATACCGTTGACATCTCCTCGGCCAGCAGATACAATCAAGGACTAATAAAACTTCCGTGCAATGTTCCAACCACTTTTTACCGTTATTTGATACTTATGTCGCCTATATGTCGCTTTGAGTTAGTTGAACATGTGGTCGTGTTTTTGACAACCAGCAACCAGCTGACCTTTTGTGAAACCGCGGTTTTGATCTTTATCACAACTTGCTTAAATTCATAATCTTAAATCTGGTTTCTGCCTTAATGTCTTAAATGTTGCCAAAAGAACATTCCCTATTTTGGCTAATTGGTCTGCAAAAGAGCCGCCTTGACAGATATCGATGTAGACCATTCACTGCTTAGCTCATTAAAGCAATTTTTTATTTCTGCCATAAAATCACGATTAGCTCTGGCTAGATTGGTGTCTGGTGTCTGTAAATAGGTAGGTTTATAGACGAGAGTCTAAGTGCCATAAGAAAGACAGTACCAAAGGTTCTTGCCCTGACTTGCTTCTTTTTATTTTGTCTCATAATGTTGAACCTGTCTTACTTCATTTTCCTTTTGCAGTTATTCTTTACTTCGTGTGATTGGGTATCAGTCAATCCATTGTGGCATAATGCGCACTTAAAGAGGGATATATCCAAAAATTATAAAATGTTTTAAAAACTGGCACTTGATTTTTTTTTATTTTTCAAGGTTCGCCAGTTGCAAGTAAATATTTCACTCTTTTTCAGAAATTTACTCAATTTTAGAAAGATCAAATTCCGAGCACTCGTATCCGACGGAAATGTATGAAGTGGTACATGAATGTGGACGAAGCGAAAGAAGTAAGGATTGTAGGATGTGGCAAACGGTGATCTCTGCCTATCCCCATGAGATACAGGCATACCGGGCATCATAAAAAACATAATTGCTTAGGGTTCAATGCAATAATACTAATTGTTTACGATCAAATTACATGCGTGTGTCATCACATACGATATCCCGATATTGTTTGCATTACGTTACCTACATTGCATCGATGCGTGATTGGCATAATGGGTGTACATACAATACTAATCAATTGTTCCAATATAAGTATGGCTTCATCTAATCGTCATGTGCAGGCCAATGCAGCTATGCTAATGAAATTGATAGAACTGATTCATGACATCCAACATACTTAATCGATATAGGGACATCACCATTCTGGGCACCAAATATTATGGATTACTATAGAAATTAATATTGATTGCATTGATAATATAACTTTCATTGCCAATTACGTTAACAAAAAAATCCTAGCCAAGTGATGACAATCTACTTAAACATACGATTTGATTGAAGAACGTGTAAGCATAACAAGAAATATTTATAAGTCATGTTAATGCATTATAAATTAAAGGCAAGTCATAAAACACACAATTGTATTTTGGACTGTGATGTTTATGAGGTGAATAGTAAAACAATAGAGAAGTAAGATAAAACCAAGCCCACACATGAATAATGAATAAATCCGACGCCCAAGTTGTTTGAAGGTGTTAAATATTTAAGAAGTCGCGTACAGTGAATTTAGTTGACCTGTCTGGCGCATTTCAAGGACTGGAGGGTAAACTCCATTAATATGAGATGTCCCTGGCATTGTTCGGGACCACGAATGGTCATGTTTTTGTTAACGACCTCATGTCAAGGATGAAATGAAACAATGGAAACACAACTTTGGTAATACGTATTTGTTTAATGTTTCATATGGTGACGTTAAACCATATTATAAATGATTTTATTCATCTTCTTTTAAGTCGTAACCTCATGACTGAGGGACGTGATGATGGCGCGACGTCCGCACCAACATTGCCTTCCATGCCTCTCTATTTTCTGCCATCTGGATGGTAGCTTGAAGTGTGGTCCTCGTTGCAGCCTGGGTCGCATCCGTCCATCATGTTGGCGAACGACCCCTGCTCTCCTCTTGCCCTCGACACGTCCCGTGATCATCAGCCTTTCCAGACTGTCTGGATCGCGTCTTGCTGTGTGCCCGAAGAACTTAAGGACTCTTTGTAGGCAGGGTTTTTTTCATAAGCATCATGAAATTTGAGAGAAAAAATCTCTATAGAAATAGATGAAGTATAATCAGAGTAGATTTTATAGCATTTCTTACGTCTTCCAAAGACCTAGTCAGATCAATTGATAATCTAACATCTATAGTTCCGAAAGAATGTAAAGGATCAACTTCTTTGAGTTTGTAAAAAGAGCTATATAAAAGCAATACTGGCTCTTATAACGTGTAACTAAGTCACGTTTGCTATCACACAGTGTCCATATTTGTGCAAACAGTCAACTTCGAGATAGCAATGTTTATACTCTTAAGTGCTCGAGATATAATCGGGATAGTGAAATAAAATCTGGGATTCTTTCTTACCTGAGGCCGACTTGCCGTCGCCCGAATCCGAATGTCCGACAAAAAACCGTTTCCTTTACATTCTGTTTACAAGACCTCCGACACTGAGGGCCCTTTGTGCCCGCTTTGCCTCACCCTTGTAGACCTACGACCCTTTTTTGTCCGCATGTTTGTGCTTAAGATCGTTTTAGTAATTATTCTGCACGTTTTGAAATGAATGCCAATTATATTCTCACATTTTTTGTTTCTGACTGTTGGGTATTTTTACACCATCCATTGACTTTTATCTATTGAAGTGAACTATGACCTAGACATTGATATTATCCAATTAGCTAGAGATAAATTATGCCATATGTTATATGTATGTTACATGCGTATCAAATGGTATAAATAAGTATTAAATACGTTTTTTATGGATGACGTGGCGTTATATAATCGAAAGTGATCCGTGCCAGCCTCATTTGCATAGGTGATGTCACTGTTTCCTGCACAATTCGCTGTGTTAGCGTCATGTTATCACCGACTTACAAACCTTTTTTGTGTCACGCCTTGGGTTTTGTGTTGTAAATAGCATATATGTAAGTAGGTATTACACTGCCGCCAAAAACTGCGGCAGTGTGGGCACAAAGTGCAGTGAATCAACACTCCTACGTTAAAAAAATACGAAAAAGATTCTGCGAAAAAATTCTGTTCTACAATTTCATCATCGATGAGTCGTGTGACATATTCTGCCTAACGCCTTTTGTTGACCATGAATAACTTAAGAATATTGTTGTTCTTAATTTAAATCGTCAGCACCAAATGATAAATCATTTGACCGTAGCCTAATTAATATCTTATCAATCCACAACTCTGTCAAGCATTTCAAAATCACTTAATGAACAAATTAATCAAGGTCGATAATGAATGACGATATTTGGGTTACCTAGATGTTTGATTGTATTTTATCTTTACCTTACATTCTTAAGGATTACTTTGGGTGAAATCTTAGTTGTTTGTATGAAGCTATCTGGATGACCTTGTTATTTGGACGTTTGTTAAATGGTAGTCATTTGTAGTACCTGCTTAAACCAAGTCAATAGAATGTACGTGTAGGTATTGCTAATAAATTTTATAAACATAACGGAATAATCAATATTTTACAATATTAGTAGCATAACATTCACATCCTATTACGAGTAGTTAACCGTTTACATAGACCGCGATGATATCATTACGATAAGGACTGTCTCAGACACTATTTTAGACTTTATTACTACACGTAATATTGCAGGATTATACTTGGAATGTTGTCTCTGCTAATAGCTTTTAAGGGAAGACAGTTTCGTCCAAGCTAAAATTAAAGCCGTCAACTGTTTGGATACTAGACGATCCCTAAAATATATTTCGAAGCCGTAATAAGATCATTAACAGCTTGACAGTCAACCGTGATGGAACAAAAAGTTTTAATGCATCTGTCTCTATCTTGGGAATGGTCCATTTCAAAACGCTCGGAGGAGTTCGACAGATGATGTTACTGTTTCCCACGAAAGATCTAGCTGAACCTAATGAGTGTAGGAGATTAGATTGTGCTGGTTACGTGCAATTTACGCACCATGTAACTACACGCAACCGCAAATGTGTCTAATTTTGCACAACACGCCTCCATGCTGAATTTCTGGATAAGCAATAAATTTAATTATTTATTCCCGACCAGAGGGCCTACTATCATCGTTATAGCAGTAACGTCTTGCTAACTTCTTAGCTTTGACGTTTAATTTTACGTTGCCAAATGGCAAAGTCAAAGCTCAGAATTTTTTAATACGCTATGCTTAAACTGATGATGGTAGGCTCCCAGTTTGTTCATCAGAATAAGTTTGCTCAAAAACTGCACTTCAGGATATAATATAGAGGTTTTTTTAAACTCATTATAAGAACTTATTTATGTCAAAAATAACCTTAGTCATAGGTAATTCTTTAGGTATGGTTATTAATTCAAATTACAAGCTTGGTAGTAAGACAATAACCTTCTTTGTATTTGCTATACAGTGGCTTTGCGAACCTATTCCATTGTTGGCATTGTCTTTTATTTGATTTACAGTGTCGCATGTTTCAGTCGTAGGTACGGCATTTTTAATTAACATTACCATATTTTGTATAGACAATGTGTTTAAATTTGGTGCATTTTATATACGCATAAAACTAGCTCCTTCCTTTTGAATCGTCAGTAGTACTCTTTGCATACAAATCGTTTAAATGAGCCAATGATGACCACATTCATGTTAATTATCACTCGATAGCATTATCAATCAAACTATTTGCAGCTAGTAATTGGTATTCTGGCCAAGTGAAATCTCTTATTAGTAATATGCTAAGCACATTCATTAGCTTCTGGTTGACATCTGTTTAGCAGACAGTTTTGCAAATGACACCCACACTCTTATTATTTGTCTCAACTACTTTCTCTGAGTACGCCTCCGATTGTCCACCACTGTCTGTTGTTCTCATTCATCATTTTGATTAATGCCAAATTTAAGTCTCTCCTTTCGTTTCGTACCATTGAGCTGGACTATGCTAATGACACAATGATTTCATGCTCTTAATTATTAATTATTAAATTAGGACTAACTATTCTGTTTTGTGTTGACTAGTGTCAGAATTGGGTTATTGTAACAATTTGATTACGAGAAAAAGTCCGACGCTAGTCGATTTTTTCATAACTATCAAGTCAACTTTAAGCTTGCAATTTGATAAATTTTAATGAACCATGATGCTTGGAATAAGTTAATGGATAGTATTTCATTTATCTACCTATTTGTTATGCAAAATTGTATTGTAGCGGTAACTTAAAACGGGAAATAGCTGCGGTCAAGAAACGGATGGCGCCGTTTTAGTCATTTTCGTCCTATCATAAAATTGCTCTCAAGGTACGTACATCTGGAAGCGTGTTATTTAATTCCGAGGTACTAACTACTCGGCAGGCATTGAGAACGCAGATGTCACACCAGTTAAGCCTCAAGGCTTAAATTATCGCCTGCAAAGTGATTCAAATCTTGGCTTGTACCAAAGGTAATTATTACAGTATTTGTAAAACATCATGCGTGCAGAAACCTGCACTAGTCTGAGAAGAAATTGAAAAACGCATGAGAAATCGTTCTTGCTCGAGAAACGGCAATACACTACATATCACGTTGACACCTAATTACCTTTGGTGAGAAGTGGGCCTTGTTACATCTTGCTTACGCCTTCGGTTTCCTTATGGCTCAAAAATATAGCAACATTGTAGCCAATGTTTAATTTGACACCTGAATTTGGCAATAAGATACGCTGCGCAGTTGAAGTCTACTTTGCTTTATTATCCCGTACGGTATTTTGCAGCGGTTTACTGTTAACCGTTATTTTAACTACAGTCGCAGTACGGGCAAGTACCAAGACTTAAATCAAGTTTTCATCTACACCTGTATTTACTAAACTAACTGTGGGTAAAATAATTTAAACTTAAGTCTTAAAAAGACTATTCATATTAATTAAAAAGTTTTTAATCCTATCAGGAGAGATTGTGAGTCTTCGTATAGGGTGCATTTTAATATGCTGTACAATGAAAAATACGAATTTGTCAAGTCGACCTTGTCACATTGAGAATAATAACCAACAGTATGACGCAAGTTTACTTGGTTTACTTAGCACGTCACTTTATGACTGATTCTCAGTATTCATTCAAAAACCAGTTTTTACGGATCAGAAGAAATTTGTAGTTGTGATTTTTAACTAGGAATAAAGATCGTATGAAGTTTAATTTGTTTCCACAATACATTTTGTTCTAATTGGCACCGTCAATTTATTTCGCGTGAATTACTGCCGATATCAGTTTTGAAAGTTCCACAGTGTTGTTATCTTATTTGAAACATTAACGACTCATTATCGGAGAGGAAGTGTGGACTTGTTAGTAGAGAGCACAGTAACATCATTCCACTTTCATTGAACATAAATATGCATTATTTATAACAGTGGGCTTATGAGTGTTCCCTGTGCTACACCGCACTTTTGCCGACGGCTTCCATGTACCAACTACATACTGCAATATTTACGATAACCTACGATATTGAGACCCAAATGGCAAACCGAGATTGCAAGTTATACGAGTACTTTATTATTACGATACGATTATTGCAGAGGATAATGGCTGTTATCATGGTACAATATTGTATCAGACGCATTGTATAAAATCATAAAAGATGAATGTTTTACTTGGTGGAGTGATTCCTAACATACAAATGTCCATGAATGAATAATCCACTATACTGTTAGTTACTCTACCAAATTGGAAAGACGTTTTAGATCGTACGATATTTTTACCTGCGCAAAGTAATAATAGCTTGCCGCGAGGCATGCAACAGCTGTTCGCTCGCCGGTAGAAGTATTGAATATAACACATTGATTCGGCTCCTTTGGAACCGTCGAGGCGAATATTTTTATTATTTACGAGAATGAGATAGGCAGCTGCTGATATCTACTTTAATAATAGGTACATTATTACATTAAGTTACTTACGTCCTACGGATAATCGCTATACTGGTTTCATGTTTTTCTACACGCAACTTTTAAACAGCTGTTAATTCATTATTTTTTATTGTTACAGAAGTGCAAGACGCTGTTATGTCTCAATACATCTGAAGACATCGCACATATTCAGGTTTGTATGCAATTATTAACATTTCTATATATCGGGAAAAATATTTAATCTAAATATTTTATAGCATCTTTCAGATTACGATGTTCAATAAATCAATGTTGTTTACATTTTAGAGTAATTAATGCCTGTTTCTAAAAAGCCGACTTTAATGAATCGGTCTCTATTGATTAAAAATCTTTATCTTATTTGCTTTACGTTAGCGTGATTGCGAGGAAAAATAACTGCAGTTTTGACCGTAGATACTAATTCTTCATTATAGTCAGTCAAAAATGTCTTCACTTATATGTCTAGATAGGAGACCACCAAGAGTTTCATGTGACTTCATAAACGGTATTATCTCTGGCTTTTGACCGACTACCGTTTTAGTATCATTTTGCAATATTCATTGGCAATTCGAAGTCACTGGTCATTAGATATTTTTTCCATCGTCTTGTTTATGTTCATTTGTATTGGGATTCAATTATGGCGATAGAACAATTGACTTGAATTAAACTGCACCTTAGTAATCGACCGTCAATTGTCAGCCATTAAAATAAATTGAAAGTCGTTAACATTTCGTTTTACTTTTCTCTTGTTTCATTATCAATGACGTTGATTACAAGGATTATAAGTAAATGTTTACTTGCAGTGGATATTTTTATCTGATAAACAATATTATTGAGTTCTAAGTAAATCTTTTTGCTGCATTTTTCTGTTTGTAAGCATGCAGTAAGGCATGTATTTGAAACAATTGCTAGATTGAAACGGCAATAGCAAAGATTTGCACTCGGTGTAATTTTACACATGATACATCCGTAGCACATGTGTAATTTGAGAGTAAATATGTGTATAGAAATACCTAGATATTAGCTGTATAAGAAAGTGCAGTAGCGAAACTAATTCTTCAATAAAACAGGAAGGAATCAGATTTACTAAGTTATCATAATGTCTCATCTTTTTTGGTTCTTTTTCGTTAATCTACTGATATCCTTATGAATATTATCAATACTTATCTTACTGTCAAATATCATAATTTGTTGACAGGACTGGTTTTCTATATTTAATGAGATCCTTTACAATGGTGTCAAAAAAGAATTGAAGCTACATTTCAAATATTAATATATCCTTTTAAATTTATTAACAAGTGTATAAACAATTAAAAGCCGGAACTATTCTGTTAAAACCGGCCTGTGTATGTAGTTTCTTACCCCGACAGTAAAAAAATTGCAAAGCAGTGATTTCATACGAAGAATTTTCAATCGTCCATGAAATATTAGTGAGAAATAAAGGCCCATTTTATTGATAACAGGACGGACGTTGATAAAACTCGATTGTGATAGTGACGTAACAAGCTACTCTCGCATATAGTATTTTACAATCATGTTAAACAGGATATTCACACAAAATATTGCGATGACATCACACAGATTAAAATTTATCTGTTATAGATAACGGTAGACAAGGTAAGTCCAATCCGTTTAGTAACCAAACTCGCGCAAAAAATGTTTTAAGTGTCATGTAACGTGTTTTTTTAAACAAAACATGTTTTTTCGTGTCCACATTTTTGTGGTGTCATCTTTGAAGTAACAATTAGGAGGCCGTCTGACAATCAGCAAAGTCTAAAGTCTTATTTGAATACAATTTCTGTATTCGATTTTTCGCAAGTATTTTGAAATTACATTTCTGGCAAGAGGCGGATGTATGAAATGCAATTCATTTGTCAATGTCGAGTAAAAGTGATGCAATAGCGCTTATGGGAAGTACTCAAAAAAGAGCCCAATAAATGCTGGCTTTACAAAGATTACGAGTGACAACCCTGACTGCAAGCGCTTTAATAACTACAGAGGGCCTAGTGCGAGTTTTTCACTGTCGCCGTCACAAGTCACTGCGTCGACGTAAACGTATTTTTGTATAGGATCGGAACAGCGCCTCTGTCGGTCTAAAAATGACACTTGTGACCTCATAGAAATCTGCGTTTACGTCGACGCAGTGACTTGTGACGGCGATTTAAGAAAACTCGCACTAGCCACTCAGGGTGTCAACTATGCTCGGTATTAAAAACTTCGTTCTTACAATAAATGTAGCAAAATTAAGCGTCAACGCTATGTTAAGAAACGTTACATCTAATCAAAGCTTATCTATTGCGGTCTCGTCCTCGATGATGATGAATACAAAGATGGATATTCGGACGAGACAACAACAGGATAATCCCAATCGAACAGGGCTTGCAGATGAGCTCTTCAATTGCTCAATAAGTTCTCGATATGCGCTCATATATTGAATAAAAAATTAATTATATATACAAGGAACAGTACTTAAAATTAATTACAAGTAGAAAACTTGGCCCAAATCGGTGTCTCATGTGCCAAGAAGGCTGGCAGCATTGGCGCGTTGAATAGCAATGCTGAATCTCTGAGCGAGAATAGCCCCAGCCCGCTTGTCACGAGAGGCTTCTACCAGACGACATAAGCTGATTAAAACAATTATAGTAGGTACCCGTACCAGTACCCGCTAATCATCACGTATGTTTGTGTACATGATTTGCACCTTTGTATTATGAAAAAAATAATTATTCTAGACATGTTTGTAACCTGTTACTGCCACTTTAAAATAAAAAATACAGAGATTTTACAGATCTCAATTTTGTTGGTCATCATTATAACATGGTCGCTATTATCTAAAATGATTGTTCTCATATACCTATAAATTTATATGGATACTGTAGAGATTATTTTTATTGAGAAATAACGGTACATAATATATTTATAGCTTATCTGCTTAAATGGGGTGAAAGAGAGTTCAAATAACAAGATATTGATTTAATTTGTATGCCTTGCTTTATTATAATTCTATAAGAAAATAGTATTTCATTTGTATTTGACTGGCCTGCTTGTAAATTGCATTAATCAAAATATAATCTTAATAACTTCAACGTATTCACTTAAGAAGGATTGATCACGGTTTGTGACAGATAACGTGATTATTTTATCAACTTATCTGTAATTTAGACAGATTGTAAACGCGAACACCTTATGTTATTCAATTCATAACATTTGTATTTTACGAATTGTACATAGATTATGGACAATAAAAAAAAAAAACGGAGTTATTTTCTATAAACGAAACGATTAAAAATTATTAAAGTGTGTATTTTTACCTTATCAGCGCATTAAGTTATAAGAAAAAATATGTTATTCAAATTTCGTTACGAGACTTCCACGTAAGACATTTCTTCACCAAATGACCCTGGGATTCCCTGAGTTTGATGTGAACATTTTCTGAGATTGTATCGTATATACTTTATTCAGCTATTTATGTTTGTTTGGTTGAACGCGCATAGGAACGAATGTTTTGAATCTATACATCTATACAGATAAATAAAATTGAAGTGTCTGTTTGTAATTCCAAAATAACAGCTTTTCTCTAAATGCATATGAAAGTATACACGATACTGACAATAAAAACCAAGTTTTAAATTTTTTCTCTGTCTGTCTGTCTGTCTGTCTGTTTGTTCCGGGTAATCTCTGAAACGGCTGGACGGATTTTAACGGGACTTTCACTGGTAGGTAGCTGATGTTTCAAGGAGTAACTTAGGCTACTTTTATTTATTAAAAATATACGGGTTCCGCGACACTAAGGAAGAAACTAAATCTACGCAAGTGAAACCGTGGGGCACAGCTAGTTAAAAATAAAATTTTGGGTTAGGTTTTATGACATCACACTGCGACTATTAGGATCGAAGGACCAATGGAAATATAACAAAAACGGGATCTCTAAGTAATATAGTTTTTAACAGCTAGTTATTTTAAACAATATCGCCCATGGGCATGTACTACTCGTATTTCAGAATGTTCATTAAACAATATCGAAAATTAACTATAAGAGACCATCTTTAATAGTATTCATGTTTTTCAAGTTTTAAATTTTTAGTAGCGTGCCATATCTATGATGATATTGTCACGATTTAGATTCTGTATATTATTTCTGAAAGCATATGAGTTATTCTATGAGCGACATTGTATAATATAAACGTTCTGAAATGGCCTTTTAGAGGTTATCGCATAATTGAGCGCGATTTCCACAGAAGACGTTAGTCACAATATTTCTTCACCAATCGACCCTGGGCATTCCCCAGTTCTGTTGTAAATGTATTCTGAGATTGAATCTATCTCGAGCAGTAAGTAATTGTTAAAAAAATATAATACTTTAACTTTAGTCACAATAATCGACCGTCGTTGACGGTTAGGATAAATTATTTAATCCAATCGATCGCCATTGGCTTAGGTCAATCTATAATATGCATTTTCACGAATATTTTATTTTTTATACATCAAAATTATTATTAAGTTCAGTTGTGGAAATAACCTTAGGTACATTTTAATTTCAGAATGCATTATATTAATCCTAAGCCGAGCAAAAGCTCTCAAAACTCGTCTTCTTTCAGAAGTTCTCAGCACATGAAAGCTCACTCATAGTGGGCGACGCCGCGTCTCACGTGTTCATAAACTTGGCTTATTGCCAGCACAACTTGCATATGAACATTTAAATATCAAAAACATAACAAAAATCCCACTTGTTTTTTGTATCAAAGAACATCGCTCGCATCTTTCTCACTAGTATCACATGTCTAGAAATAGTTTTTTATGATTGTTAAATATAAATACGTATAATAATAAATTAAAATTATTTTCTCTTGCGGATTTATATAAAATATAATTATTATTCATTATTTCGATGTTATATTCCGTGTTGAGGATAGAATATTATTAATTTATGTTATTGAATGTTTTATATATTTTATTATATAAATAACAAATATATAATATATTAACCTATGATAACATTTAGTTATAACAAGTTTGTTCTAGTGTAGAGGCCTATATAATTTTAAAGCAGATTATGTAATTTGGGATCTAACATACAAATTAATGTATACATACATAATAATCTCTTTATTTAATGATAAACATTATCAATTTAAAAAATAATGCGTGCAGATAATTAGAATCTAATCTTCCGAGTTGTGTTCTTCTTATTGTGTATTTTTGACAACATACAATTTAAAAATATAATTTTTGTGATGTTAAATTGCGGTCGTAGGAGCAAAACAAGATTTGAAATTACCTATGATAACACGTTGTGTTCATACAAGTTTTGGTTTGCAAAAAAGTCTCTTGACGCAAACGATGACGATCGACGCCGCTTTTCTGAATGAATAATAAATGTTGAGAGTCAGCTGAATATTTTGTAAGCATTACACACGTTTATATTCAAAAACAAGTCTAGGAGTGTGTCCAAAAGAATGTGGCGGGAATCACAGAGAAATGCAGCAATGTCAACCAAAATAGGTTTATTTTTAGGATTATTTTTGTTTGCAATCAACATTTTTATCTGTTTTGATAAAATTATTGATCGATTTTTTTATAGTTTCTCATTTAAAATTATTGATAACTAGCTGTGCCCCGCGGTTTCACCCGCGTAGATTTAGTTTCTTCCTTATTGTCGCAGAACCCTAATATTTTTAATAAATAAAAGTAGTCTAAGTTACTCCTTGAAACATCAGCTACCTACCAGTGAAAGTCCCGTTAAAATCCGTCCAGCCGTTTCAGAGATTACCCGGAACAAACAGACAGACAGACAGACAGAGATTTTTTTTTAAAACTTGGTTTTTTAGTGTATGCAAGCTGAGTTTCTAGCCGGTTCTTCTCAGAAGGCTAATTTCCGAACCGCTGGACAGTTCTTTGACGTTCATAAGTGCCTTACCAAAACCTAACCGGAATAAATCATTTTAATTTTCATAAAATATTTATTACGTGAGGTTTTCCAAAAATCTCTACATTTTATCTATAAGTAAAGTCTGGAAAGTAACGGAACCTACGTTTGTTATCGTTCTCATTTTAAATCGTGCCACCAAAATTAGATCTGCGTGCGATTGACATGTTTTAAAATATTCGATAAGACGGACCTAACATGACCTGACCGGGCGTTGATCCGAGATTCATATTACAATAACCAAATTTAGTTCATGGAACTAATGTTTTTTTCATGTGCCAATAAATGGATAGACCGAATACGTAAATTGGTGATAAGTACGGGTTTCAAAATATTCTTTCAAGTAGACTTTCAGCAGTACTGCGAAGCTGTTAGAAATAAATGTAGATACGTAAATGTCCTGTAGCAAACTAAAAGTTCATGTGGCTGCAACCAAAAAATTCATGAAGTGACATCCGAAAAAATTTTTTTTAAATTAAATTGCAGTGGAAGAAATATACATAAAAATCATTTATCATATTCAAAATTGTTACGAATATTTCTATAATTAAACTGCGATAATTTGTTATATTTATGACGCATTACATCACACTTATCCTGCTAACAACATCCCGGAAAACCGTCGTGCTGATTATATATAAGATAATGACCCTTGATAATGTTAATTAATTGCCACAAAATTATATCCGAGCTAAGTGGGTAACGGAATGTATTTGTAGAATATCAGTTGTAATTCGTCGTATAATAATTGTCGAGAGATTCGTTAAAAAATACATTTGGCTGCGTTCCAGTGTCATACATTGTCTCCTTCACCTTGAGTGTCCAACGCAAATAAAAATGTAACATATTACCACGAATGCAGTATTCAGTGAAATTTTGCGTTTCGACGAGGCACGAGTGAAATCCAAGTGATTGTTTGCAATAACTGCTTTTGTTTGAAGTCTGTGTTTGTAAAGAGCTATGTGCATTTGTCTTTGTTGTACGGTACGCGACGTGAGGTGAGCCATTACGTACACTTGTTTACAATCATTATCTTAGCTTTGGGGTTCCGCTACCACGAGCTTGAAGGTAAAACCGTTCTCTTGTTGGTGCATGTTTGCTTTCTTCATACATAACTCTTCACTTTACGTTAACATCGCTTAATGCTTTAATATACTCCAGATAGTTTATTGTCATGTTTCCATGTGTGGGTAGGTTCCATTTGTAATGGGAACGATACATGAATTTAATTAGTTTAATGAGACGCACCCAAGCGGTATTAATTTTGTCACAAAATGGATGTTACGTCATGGTGGTTGGTATACGATTGGTTTCTAACGATGTTAGTATTAACAGACGTTTAGTGAGTGAGATAATGCTTGATTTTATAAGTATACATTTATTTAATTATTAATTGAACTATATTCTTATAACGGGTGACGATATAATATAGCTCACCAATTCTTTCTCTCGAACTATCTTTTCACATCACACTAAACGTTATATTTATTACAACTGTAATAATAGTCACCTGGAGAGAGTTAATGAAAATAGGGATTTTATTATAATTAATGATTGCCGTCGGCCTAGCACCAACAACGTGTTTATAGGCTAAAATAATACCTGAGAATAAATCTTTAAGATTAGATTTCTCGCGAACGAAGCCTGGTGGAGGCGAACTAATCTCAATAAATAAACGTGAATTATCATGAACTTGGAATTGTTCTCAATTCTAGCCGAAGCCGGCGGGCGGTCTATGAATTGCAGATTGTCGGTTGTATAAAGCAATGTCATTTTAGTGGACGTTCGGCCAACGCACGGGTTTTACGAGAATACGCGCCAACGCATAAAACGGGCAATATTAACGCGCGAAAGTGGAGGTCGGATAGTTTATTGCTTCAAAGAAATACGGAGATTAATGCCCTTTAGACTCTTGCCATATTCACGTCGATTCAATTTTGCACTCGGTCCAAACATAACAAACGAAACTTCTCTACAACAATATATTATATCATACTATGTAGAACTTTGACGCATCCATAATCTTTGCATGCAAGCAGCGAACGGCAAATGTGAATACATTATTTTCGTGCGTCTGAAACAGATAAGGCAATTTCAACTCTGAGCCGTTTAAAATTAAATTTAATATTATAGTTCCCTAGTCAGTAGGTTCCCGTTACATAGTAGATAAAATTAATAGATAATCGCTTCAGACCAAAAGAAAATATTAAGTAGAACCATCGAGAAAACTCATTACAAGTGACTGCTGACTTCAATGACATTTAAGATGCATTACTCCAACGTAGAGGTCGTCTTAAGCGCACTTCACAAATACAATCAAACGGTATTGTTCGGACAGAGAGTTTGTAAGTTTTATGTCAATAAAAGCGGCTTTGTGACCAACATTAGTTAGGTTCTTGCATAGTAAGCATTCACCGTACCTCATCAGTTCTTAGACCACTGTTTATCGTTACTGCTAATCCATACTCCGGTCTGCTTTAAGGAAATGACTTATAGAGTAACCCTGTAATACGGCCAGACTCGGAGATCCTCCAGATCCAGGACCTCATGTTCCATGGTGACGCTTTGCAACCACTATACCAACGAGGCAATCTGAAATGTCATTCTGGATTACCACCGCTGAAATTGAAGAGTATGCAGTCGTCTGCTTATCCCTACAAGAACTCTTCTCTCACTCTCTCTCAGGATCTAGGATTCGGGAATATTTCAATCTACTAGCTGTGTCGCGGCTTTGACCACGTAGGATTAAAAATAAAAACTAGGTATGTTACTGTTAAACATAGGGAAAAATTAAATTCTTTCTTTTACCCTGAGAGGGTTCGCAATAGACGGAGATTAAATTGAATGAGTAGTAGATTTATTACTGAAGATTAGTAACATGATTAATTAAATATCAAATTAATCAATTACGTCTTATTATTGTGGAATTGAATTTCCCGTTTTTGTAACAATTTCCTTTGATGCTTCACTCTTTTTGGTGCGATGATGATCTTCCGTGATATAAAGCCTAACGAAGCCTTCCTCGATGATGGGCTATCCAACAAACATTTTCAAATAAAATCAGTAGTAGTTCCTGAGATTAGCGTATCCAACCATATAAAGAAACTCTTCAGCTTTATGATGTCAGTATAGATGATATTATATCCAAAATGTATAACTGTCTAGTAGCTAAATGCTCTTGATTTTGGATACTTCCTCCTGTTGATTTATTAGCTTAACCCGCCGTTGTTAAGAGTAGTTTATCGCCATCGTTGCAAATGTAATACCATTCACTAAGGCACAAATCATTCCAATCTCAAGTCTATGTATAACGTATAACACTCGTATTACAATGTTCTGGTACATTTTATCTCACAATTTATTAGCTCCCAAGCTTGCCGTAATCGATAGACGTGTAAGAAACGTAAATATTCAGGTTCAAGTGCATAAACACCCAATATTTATAGGTGAAGGTGAGACTTTAATGGGTTCTGGTAACTAATTGAACACTTCATTCAGTAGTTTCTTGTTATTATTGTAGTATGTGCTGGAGTTGAAGATTTTTGCCGTAATGAAGATGTATAGTTGGCAGCCCCTGCTTACATTTTGAAAGTTAAGTTCATTAAGTTTGGGTTCATAACTAATTTTTACCAACGGGTTCTTCAAGTATTACTAAATAGAGGAAATTTGTGATACAATTAATGATAATATTTTTTAAATTATGATATATTGTAACGGTTGATTGGACACTTATTACGACCTGACGCCTTCATTAAAACATCTATAGAAGGGAAGATAGAAGGAAAGCGAAGAAGAGGGAGACCAAGGATTAGTTATGTACAACAGCTGAAGGAAAAAGTCAGCGCCATGTCGTACAAGGAAGTCAAACTGTTAGCGGACAATAGAGGGTTGGCGAATGCTTTATCGACAAGAGCATAGCTCTTAAATAAATGATAATGATGATGATGTAACTCTGTTAGTCTTCCTCAAACAATCTAATATATAAAATTCTCGTGTCACAGTTTTCGTTGCCATACTCCTCCGAAACGGCTTGACCGATTTTGATGAATTTTTTTGTGCTTATCCGGTATCTATGAGAATCGGCCAACATCTATTTTCCATCCCCCTAAATGTTAGGGGTAGTCCACCCCTAAATTTATTTTTTATTTTTTAGACAAAATTCTAATCTTCGCGGGTGAAACCGCAGGGCACAGCTAGTACATATATAAAATTTATACAAATTTATGTATTCCAAGTAAAATATATGAAGAAATATTAAGTGTATTTTGCACAGTAAATTGTTACACAAAACTCACGCATTTCACAGAAAGCCTTTCGCATAAATCAATTATGAAAACTAATTTGCATGCATTCTTCGTAATTACGGACGCAGTTGTCGGTTCAAAGGCGCCATAATTGTATAATAGTGTAGCATTAGATCTGGTATTGCTAGTATTCCCAGGTTCGCAGTCGAGTGGGCACCCACAGTATCAGGTTCTATTCCCGACTAATGCACGCCATTCGTTTTATGAACACGCTTAGGGCAGTGCTTCACCGTTAACGCTAAGCTATGAATACTAATGATTAGCTATAATTAGAACCGTTTAGACTTTAAAATTATCATTATTTTAAAAAACTTGATATCGTTAAAAAACTTTTTTTTTTACTTTTTCAGACAGCTACATTATTATATGTCTAACTATATAAATAGCTTAAACGACGTAAACAATAATATTACACAGCAATAATGATAATTGAATAAAATTCTGGTAATGTCATGTACAAAAGGTGAATATCGTAGTGTAATTCAATATTATAAACCACTGACCATAAGAGATATTGCAGTAAAGTGCTTCGTAATTATAATAAAGTTATAGTTATGATAACCCTAGGATGCAGTTCTAACGTTAACTATTAACGACTCTTATGGCAGATAGTTAAGTTTTAATGACACTCCAATAACACTCTCTATATTATGACATAAAAGATATACTCGTGACATTTTTTTATGATAATAATTTAGTAACCATGTAGTTACATGAATAATTTGTAAAAGTTATAAAAATATTATGTACTTTTTATTCAACACGTGATAGATTAAGAATTAGCCACCGAATAACAAGATACCTTTAAAAAGTACAATATGTGAAGATAATCATGCATGGATATCTAACAGGATTTGATATGTAGTTGTTAATGACGTTGAAGATATTGATCATGAATCATATGCTACCGTTATGGAATTAATTAACATATTCAGACGTTGTTCTACACACGGCATGATTACGCTCCCAACAACTACTTGCTTCTTGATATGCCGCTAACTATATGTTAATCGAAATATATATAACTCAAAGTTGACTGACTGACTGACATAGTGATCTATGAACGCACAGCCCAAACCTCTGGACGGATCGGGCTAAAATTTGGCATGCAGGTAGATGTTATGATGTAGGCATCCGCTAAGAAAGGATTTTGATTAATTCTACCCCCAAGGGGATATAAAAGGGGTTGAAAGTTTGTATGAAACAAAATTTACGTGGGTGAAACCATGGGGCACAGGTAGTTTATAAAACTACTTGCTAAGATCTCTCAAAAATAAATCGTATTAAATATCACTTTCATAAGATCACATTTCGTTTAAAATTTTTGTTTTTCGAAGATTAAACATACACTGACAGTTCTAATTACCCAATAAAAAAAGGTGGTATCCAAATCAATGCTATGTTTTTGTACGCCATTTCTCGAAAACAGCAAAACCGATTCGGATGGTTTAAACTTAATGTTAAGTCAGGTCCCTAATTAGTCCCATATATTTTTTACTGACGTGTCTCGAATTCCCGAAAACATTTTTTATCCAAAAAGTTTAAACCATTATACTTACCTACTAGTTGGAAAATAACTTACAAAAATATTTAATATTATTTTGAAGTTTCAACCAACTCTGAATGAATTTTTGTATAAAAAGTTTTTTTTTCGATCGGGCTTATACTTTTTGACACATGTTATCTCTTTCACACTTCTTACAAGACGCTTATACAAATTCTGAATAGAGTAAACAAAACAGTTTTTGCTTCCATCGTATGAAGTTTCTGCGTATTTGAGCTTTCTCAGAAACCATTAATCATTTTATAGCTGTAATATATCCGCACATATTTTGTCAATGGAGCACCGCCCTTAGACCACATGGTCGTGAGATAGGTTAGTAATGAGGATACACACAGTGCAGCACATAATCCTTATCGATAATGTAAATAGGAAAGTTTGTTTGTTTATCTTTCTTTCACGCTCACGCAATAGAGCAACAGGTTTACGTATTTTTGCTCAGACTTAATAAATGTAAAAGTCTGATAGTGCCAATTCAAATATAGGAGAAGCCGCGGGATGAAATTTGGGCACTGTAAAATTTTAAAATTTAGCTGGTAGCTGTTTTATTCAATGTTTTATATCATAAAATAAACACTGATGTATAATGTACACTGATATAATAAAGAGGAAAGATTTGATTATTTGTTTATTTGTTTGTTTTGAATAGGCTCCGAAACTACTATACCGATCTTGAAAATTAATAAATGCTGAGTCTGCAACTCTTAACACAGTCACACAGCTGAATTATTGTGACAATTAAGATCTCATGGTTGCGCCACAGCTCAATGTTAACCATAATCTTAAAGTACTTACCGATGAGATATCCATTTAAGGCAAAAATCCTTTTAACTTCTCCATTCCGGCCTATGTACTATGAACCAACAAAATTGTCTCATTATACGAGTACGTAATGATGATCGTAAATATGAAATCCTTGTAATGTAAACAATATTTAAGATAACTGAATGTGTGACGAGGTCGAGTAAATGCATTTAATATTGCGATTATACTATCACAGTATAATATGCGCATAATGTGAGTAGACGTTGTTTACAAGGGTCTGTTCAAACATTGAACTACCATATTGCGTAGTCGGCTTATTGCAGTAACTATACTTGGATATAATATTACGATACTCACGATACTTTAAATCATAACTTAATTTAAGTATAACTCAGAAATGATAAATTTGTCAATTTATATAATGGTGATATAGATGCGTAAAATAAAATTTTGAACTATACTTTCATTTTAAGTGCGCTTAAGAACGTCGTTCAAAGTAATTGTTACTTAATCAAAATAAATATATCTGTATACAACAAATGTATTACTTTGATACTTTGGCTATTTAATAAATATATAATGATAATGCTATTTTGGTCTTAAGTAAGTAAGTGTCGTGACTCATACGACATTTTGGTATGAAATGTTGACATTAAACTTAACCTTGCTTTATACTGTCAAAAATGTGACAGTTCAAGAAAAAAATCGAAACAAAACAAACATAATTTTCTGAGTAAACACGGCAAAGTTTACACAAATATCAACTTTGTCTCGTATAAGTTTATTGAACTTTCAAATAAAAGATAATTACTATAGGTACTACTTTGTGTTAATTGTATGGCGTATTACTTGACTGGCAGCTCAAATAATGTGTTACAGAAATATTCTTTAATTATTTAATATAATAAAAATATTATAAAATTATTATTTTTATGTAATGTACAAAAAATAAATAAAATAAAATAAAAGTCTCTTTATTTCCTACTAATTAATTTTGCGTTGTTTTAGGAACATTAACTAAATTTGTATATTTAACCACTTAACTGATTATTTTGTTAATTTCAACTTAATATCTACTTAGTGTACTTCCTATCACCTGTGGGGAGAGCGAGTGATCATGCTCATCCCCAGCAAAGGGAAGATCTTCCAGCCAGGCGGGTGTCATGCCTGGGGAACCGCGGCTCCAACTGTTCTAGTTGGAAAACTTGTATATATACAGCATTGCGCTTGAAAACTCTTATGGCGCGATTTAGGTTCTCGTGTATTTGTACTCAAACTTCGCATTTGTTAGCGAGTAGCGCCATCTATGAGCGAGTAGAGAAACGCTGCTACACACCTTTGTACAAAAAATATGGGAATAAGAAAAATCCGTAATTAAGTTTACAAAAATAATGCGTTTTAAAAGGCAAAATAATTCTGTTAAGAATTGGCGACTACAGATTTACAGATTATCAACCCATAAGTCTTAAGCATAATCCGAACCCTCTAAACCAACATCCAATTCACCTTAAAAAACCACTTAATTTACTATTTCCGTTTTTCATTATCCCTGTAATATCTGCCATGATAATCAAAATCTCCATATGCGATCATGACCTTAATGACCTCGAGAAAATACATTGAAATCACCTCGCAAAGTTGATGATATCCGACTGTCAAACATTTAAGGAAAGTAGTATTCAATATACAACTATTAAGTAACCCCTGCAAAGTGAGTGAATTTATCACAATGCACTTCACGCTGACATTTTCAGAGCCATGGTCACCCAGTGGTCTGATTGACTGCAACCTTCGTGACTCATACAATTGTCTCTTATTTGCAATTAAAATATAAATACGCTAATGCACACTGAAAATATAAGCTTTAAAATCAGTAGGGAATATAGGAACAAATCGTACATAATGACACACTCACATAGATATGCGCATAGGAGAATATAAGCAGCAGTAGCGTCAATAAGAGGTGTCACGTCCTGAGGGCCTGGTGCGAGTTTTTCACTGCCGCCGTCATAAGCCACCGCGTCGACGTAAACGTAGATTTATTTGGGATCGCAACCACGCCATCTGTTGGTCCACGGGTGGCACTATGTTGGTCCCATACAAATCTGCGTTTACGTCAACGCGGTGACTTGTGACGGGAATTTTAAGCAAACTCGCACTAGGCACTTTGTTCTGTGTTTTACCACATTTTTCAAAACTTCAAAGCTACAGGTCTACTTTATTTTAACAGTAAATAAAAGAGTAAATTTTAAAGTCTTAAAAATTGACAACCCTCACGTTTGCGTCAATGGAGCAAAAGTCCTTATTTCAAAAGATAGTTCGATATTCCTTGCTGTTTGTAAAGCTTAAATTTAAACTATGGCTAAAGTAGTCAACTATACATTTTGACACATCGATATATTTGTCGGATCGGACATTTGTTGTAAAGCGTTGTGACTGTAACTTGCATTTCGTGCAAATGAGCACTTGAATATTTTATTAAACCATTTCAATATAATCAGTAGATTAGTGGTTAGTACCCAGCTAAGTATTAATTTATTCCGACTAGGTAGATTAATAATCAAACAATGCAAATAAATAATGGCACGACTGATGAGGTTTATAATAAGTTTTTGTTTGAAAGAAGTACAATACAATAGAATTCTTCGTCATTTCAGACATGTACTCGTACGTACAATAGCTGTGTGAATCTAAAGAACTCCTCAATCCAGTTTGAAGTTGAACTTTGATTCCAAAACTGAAAAGACGAAGAATAGTCATTTGACACATTCAAGGATGTTTAAATAAGACTTCCAAATCTATTTCTTAGTTGAGATGTGAGAATATAGCATATTTTTACCTGTATTTGTGTACGGCCTTCCGTCCACTTACTTACCCTTAATAAAGAAAATATTTGGTAAATGGTTTATTTTTTTACATATAGTTGTTTAGGAAACAGCAGATAAAGATCACACCTGAAAAAAAACTCTATTAAATTGTCGTTGAAATCAAAAGACTGATACGATGACCGTGAATCTACAATTACCCGTTACCTTCACCTATGTCCTCTTTCTCGGAGACACGTCAAGGTTTCCAGACTACTTTTCACAGCGCTTTGAAACAATGACAAAGTTGGGAGGCTCCGTGATCTATTAAACCTATTTAAGTGACATTTCGCGGTCACGATTATCTCGTATAATGATTTGGTTACACTAAATGCCTAGATGCCTGAGTGAATGTACGACTGCCATCCATTGATAGCTATCAGCAACGGTATGAGATCGTGAGTACGGAAATCATGAAATGCCAAGTGGAATACACATTCGGCATACATACATTAACGGAATACCTACATCTGATACCTATTTTAGTTTGACTGTGCTTGTTAGTTTGAACGTGGACAGGAAAACAGCATTAAAAATACACTTTACACTTTCTAACAAGATGTGAAACAAGCCGTACCCCTGATGGTAAGCTTCTACTGTCTAATATTAATCAACACTTATAGAAAACTAGCTCAGTCCCGGGTTTCATCTGCGTACCCACAATAACGTGGCTTCCTATTCTATAATTTTCAAATTCGGTCAATAGATTTCTCGCCTACTCCTCCGATCCATGGAGCATTACCAACCGTACCCAACACAGGAACGCAAGCCTACTGCAGCATTATGTGTCGAAGGTCAATCTCGGTGTAAGGGAAACCTCGTATGTCTTCCTGTTTGTAGAGTAAAAAAATAAAGATGTAACCGCGGGGTACAGCTAGTTGACGAAATATGATTAGCATATCCCATGAAACTTGATATCAATCAACTCCTAGTTCTGTACATGACCTTGACATTAACCTTCACGTCGTCGTTGTCACCGGACCCTTTTAATCAGTCATTTCCACTAATTTGGTCGAAATATTGCATGACTTTATTATTTTTGTGATCAAACTATTTGCCCCCGCAAGTGGCGTGGTCGCTAGATGTGGCACATTCGCACAAATAGTTAACCGTCTGCTTCCTGCGGGGTAACATTGAACCATATCTCGGTGAACGCCGGCCAAGTGCAGTCAGGATGTTATTACGGACGCAAATAGAACGTTATTACGAAATAGAACAATATTCGCGAGCAGGTGACATTACGTTTCGTGCGCAGATTTCTTTTATCAAACGAAACATTGGCTGCCTCCATAAGGCTAGCCGCACACGCACAATATTATTGTCAATAAAGTATTGACAATATTATTGAAAAATACCACAATATGGGCACATACACAAAATTATTGACAATGTTGGATAGCCTATGTGATGGATTTATTTTCTCGTGTCTTTTGTTTTTGATATCTGTAATTCACACGATTGCGTCATCAGGGGCGTATTTGAATAAACTGTCAGGCGTAGACTGATTTATATCGGCCTTGTGGATCAGTTTGAATGAATTCATCTGGATTGTATGAATGGTGTAGATTGGCCATTTATTGTACAGATACGGTCGTCAATGGGAGGAAGCGCGTAGCTATTCAAGATCACTACTGACTGCACTTGCAATAATTGGAAAGGTGGACTGCAATAGATCGCAGGGGATCGTTCATACAGTGCTATATTTAGAAGATGCTTCTGAAGGAGGGATGTTAGCATTTATTTAATAAAACATAGGCATATGGTAATTCTCTGGACTACCTGGAACATTCTACATGACTTCCTCGCTAGTAATGGATTCTAATTATTTTACAGACGTAGAAATCACTGATAGTGACGGTTATACGTGGACAATATTTATTAAAAAATGCCGTTCACTTGACTCTTTTGTGAGAGATTTCTCATAATGACTTATAAATATTTTTAATTGCATGTAAATTACGATGTGAGACGTAACGACTGCGAAAACGTATTGATAAATACATTATATCTAAATGTGATTTATAAAGCGTCATTACAACGTCAGCATTTTTTAAATAATATTTGTCATGTGATTTGACTTAATTATAACGTCGGTATTATCCATATCTCCAGACGAGGCCAGCGATATTCTCGTGTGTTTTAATGAATAAGTGCAGATTCTAATATTTACTGGACGGATATTTGCCGGTCCAGAATTGTGTTAAATTAGTTTTTATCCACTGAAAGACGTCTTCCTACTTGAAAAATAATCTGGACACAACTCTTGGCACAATGCGAGATGTGCAAAGCATCTAAGATTAGATAAAGTGTTCAATGATTCACCTACAGTCCTTTTACAGCCCTCCTTGTTTCATAATTTGCTCAATCTTTAACAATGTTGTGTTTATGTTTCAGGTGACGACAAGGTGCTGTAAAGATGTGGTTGGTGCGTTCAACGGCGTTTCTCCTGGTGGTGTGTGTCCTGTCGACGCCTGCGCAGGCTGCAGTATGTCCCGACCGCTGCGTCTGCAGCACCACGCGCGATGGCCTCCATCGCGCCACCTGCAGTGACCTTGCACTCCTCTACAAATTCACTCTCCGGCAGAAACATCACAACATCAACATACTAGATCTGTCACATAACAATATAACAAAACTGAGCCACGAACTCGACCGGCTCACTGAAGTTGTCACGCTGGACTTATCAACAAATGGCATTCAAAACCTAAACAAATTTTTGCACAATGCAAAAAAATTGGTTCACCTCAATCTTGCTAACAACAGGATAACGAAGCTATCTCTCACTTATTTGCCAATAAGTGTTAGTTCATTAGATTTAACTGACAATCTGTTGCAAGATGTTCCATCTGAACTCGCTCATTTACAGAGCTTGGAGCATTTACAATTGGAAGGCAATCCACTTACTTGCTCTTGCGAGAACATCATGGCACGAGATCAGCTATTGCAATCAAAAGTTTTAATCGATCACGTCAAATGTGCTGCACCTGCGAAATTTAATGGACAATCATGGTTAGAACTGAAAACGAAAGATGTTTGCAAAACACCGAAAACTGAAATAAACTTTCTAGATATGATGATGGGAGATCAACCTATAGATGCTGTTCAAGTTGGACAAGAAACTACGGCCTTGAAATCTATGCCGATGGTGGCCAATAGTGATCTAGATGATGGGAAAGTTATACAGGCTGAAGGTCTTGGTGAAGAGGACGACAGTCTTTTATACATGAAAGTGAAGCATGCTACACCATCAGCACCTTTTGGAGACTTCGGATCCGGTTCTGGTGATTATGAAAGCTCAACTATATCAGATTTCTTAATAGAACCAAGAATGGTATCTAATTTGAATTCAGAAGCAAATGATGAGTTTATACCGATAGAAAATGATAGTACGACTACCGAAGAGCCATTTGAAGGTTCTGGAGAAGGATCTGGATTTGGATTATTCAATTATCGGTCATTTGAAGATTCTTCACAAACATCTACTCCAGCGCCCCTTCCCACCGATCCCGTTCATAAATTATTTGAAGATGATGACAAGTCTTCTACTGAATTCCCAATTCCTTCACCACCAACGGTGTATCAAGGTGGTATTAACTGGAATAGCGATCCTGAGCCTTCAAGCAGTACAGAAACAGTTATAACATCTCCTGTCCCGAGGGATACCACTGTTTCAGAGAAAATGCATATCACGCAAGCTCCTGCAGTACTTGAACAATTACCAGCAGATAAAGAAAGCCAAACAACTCACAAAACTGGCACTTATGTTTGTATTGCTATTATTGTTATGTTATTAGTGGGATTGATCGGATTTGCTATTATCAAAGGACAAATGAGAAAGAGGAGAGACCGTAGACTTCTTCGTCAACAAAAGAGAGATGTTGAAAAGGCATCCAAAGAGATGGTTGATATGAATAAATCTCTACTAGGCAAGCCTGCACCCTTAGAAGCTGCCGCAGAAAAGAAAATTAACGGGAAATACGAATTAGTGCCTACACATGAACCTGCACAAAAGAAAGGTGAAAATGGTGACTTAGCTAATGGCGCTAACGGCTACCGTGATACTAACGGTGTGCAGCAAAGAACTGACAGTCCGAGAGATACAAATCAAAATAAGAGCAGTTCAAGAGATAATAATTTGTCAGGGGATAGTGTTCTACCACAGCAAGAAACTTCATTTGATTCAGCTCCAGCGTCACCTGATTCCAGAAAAGATTCCCACTCTCTTTCTAGTGAAGATATATTTGTACCGATACATGATGACGATATTATACCCAGATTGAATGGCACAGCTGATTCGGATATATCCCAACCGCTCATGAATGGGGACCAAACCACTGATTCAGACTTCCTTTCACCTTCACGCGAGTATGTGCCAGTTTATTCCCCGGACATGGGAAGGGTTCGTATAAAGATGACGGAGATGCCAAAACCTAAAACTCCTGTCCTAGTCACCAGAAGTAGGTCGAATGCCGGAGACATCATCATTACTCCATCAGACGTGAACGTGCGCAAATCAACCACCTGAAAGTAGGCTTTGATAACAAGGACTATAGCACTCTGTGTATCCCATGTGTCAAACAGCAAACACTTCACTATTGGCGAAATTCTGTGATTTATCGTGTGCGTAGTAAGGACTTGTGAATGTGGGTTTGGTATTTGAGCGATGTGACTGAATGTTAAGTCAAGAACTTTTGCTGCCAAAGTGTGTTTGTAGTCGACAGTGCCTTTATTATTAAACTTTTATAGCGGTATAAATTATATTTATGAGAGTATACCTTTTGCGCAATAAGTGAATCATATTTTTATACGTGTAAAAAATGTTGCCATGTTCATAATAGTAATAAAATGTCTTGTTAGTAATTTACATTATTTAAAAAAATCGTTTTGTTGGTATGGTGTCTGTCTAACGCCCTTCACGTTGTACAAATACATTTTTATGTATTAATTACGACACAGTTTTAAGCATTGCATGTATTTTATTCTATATAAATAACGGGGTACAATTTTTGAATTGTAAATTTTCAATGGTTGTGTACTTACTATATTCAGAGAAAAATATGTGAAGTAAACAGTAATGTATGACAACTTATGGGTCCACTGGCTATGTATCTCATTATTTCCTATAAGAGACCATTGCGATTACATGGACAGTCAAGTGCATAAGCCTAATCTATAAAATATAGCTACTTGGGATCCATGATAACATCAATATTATACTTCCTCCTGCCCCCGCTCAATTATATATAACCAAGCAGTGTTTATATTAAAATGATCGCTCACCCATTAGAGATAAGTGCTAAAAAAGAATAGCAAAAAAATTTATATGTTTTAGATTATGCACTTGACTGTTCATTGTACAAACTAATTATATAATCTTAATCTCAGTGCTAGAGATTTATTCTGTCGCGGTCTGGCTAAGTATGTTCCTTATAAGTAATGTTATTGAGTGTAGAATTAAGAATGTGATACCATTTATTTTAAGTGATGCGCGCTATTTCCTACGTATGTATATAATTTAATTCAATTCCTTTGTCATAGGTGTATATTTGAAATTATTATTTTTTCAATTACGATGTTGCTTTTTTATATAAGTTCTTTACAGAACCAATTATCTTATGGGTGTAATGAATGTTACTGCAGATTGAATCAGATTTGTTAATGAACAAAATTGAGAACAATAAATAGCTCGGTAAGCAGATTTATAAATTAATGTATTTTATTTAGAACTATACGATATAAATGGTTGATCCTATCCTAGTTGTCTTATTTCTAACCCTGAACGTGCACCTACTAATAAAATACCTATTAATGAAATTTTTGGAATGTTTGGAAACTTGCCTATAAATTAAGCACCATCTATATAGATAAATAAAATATTTGTGTCTGTTTGTCTTTTCACTAAATGCATATTAAAGTATATAGGGTACTGAGAAACCAGCAAGACATTTTTGAAAATAGTGCAAATGTTACTATATTCCAACCCATCAAAAAAAATGCTAGAAAGATGTGAGTTAAACGCTGTGAAATTTTATTTTTCCCATTTATTGCATACTAACGCCATCTATGAATTTTCTTGAACGTTGATTTGATCAGTAAGAGTAGCATTAAAACGAAGCGAAATAGTTCCAACACAATTCGTTGGAGGGCGCTTACAACGCAAGACAATAAAGATAATAAATAATTAAAATATTATCTACCTTTATATTAAAGATGTATACAAATTGATAAGCTAATATTTTTTGTTATTTATGATAACGATTATCCAAGGGAATCATAGAGAAAAAGTGTCATCTACAGAATATTAGGTTTATTTTATTATTACAATAGTGAAATAATTATTAACGCATTACAAAGTCTCATTTCATTCAATCAATCAATATTCAAAACACACAGAACATAAATTAAAAAGTTTTTATCCTACTCTAAAAGTTACTTTCTCTTGGTTCATTATTATCTGTGGAATTTCTTCTGTTTCTTGGCTGAAGAGGCTGTTCCATTTCTGCATGTACCTCAAGAGTTACATGATCGCTATCGTCCACATATACTGACATTTGCCTGCGACGGGTTCCTGGTGAATGTTCTAAGTCCGCTATCTCGTGACTACCAAACATTTGTGGTCGCCTGCGAGGTCTCCTCTGACGGTTATCGCCATCGTTCTCAGACAGCTCTATGTCTTCTAACACTGGTAAATCACCATTCCTTTCTGTCTCCTCTAGCAAATCTCCGCTTGACTTAGTTTTCCTACGACCTCGTTTCCTTCTAGTTTTCCCTGAGCCTGTCTCATTGAGAGAGTGAGTTGATGCATTCAGTTTTGGCATAGACAGTGCTTCATCGTACGACGGTGGTGCAATTAAATCTCTAGGGTCAGGCGTGTTGCATAAAGCTTCTTGTTCCGCACGCAGTCTTAACTGCCTCAGTCTGTCTCTAGCTTCCTCTACTTGTCTTTCTCTTTCTAGTTGTAGTGCTGCTAATCTACGTTTCATTGAACGCCTTATTCCATTCACCAGCACTATACATAAAGCTAAGCCTATTATCATGACAATAATAAACCAAAGCAAGCCGTCAGCATTCGTCGCCTGTTCCAGAGGATTCCAGACGAAGTAACAAGCTTCAAGCCACGTTTGTCCAACCACGTTAACTGGACTATTACATATCAGATTGTACGATTCCTCTTTCTTGTTTGGTTCAAGTGTGACGTATTCATAAAAATCGTTCATATTGTCATCTTTGCAATCGCAACGCCACATGTTGTCACCGAGGTCGAGTCTCTCCAAGTATGGATTGGAATCGAAATACGATTTCTTCCATATTGTTGTGAATCTGTTACCCACTACGGCCAATCCTATCAGTCTTGGTAACATGAAGAAAGTGTAGTTGCTAACAAAACTAATCCGATTGTAATTTAAATTTAGATACTGTAATGTATTGGACGATATGCTATCTGGAATGCGGGATATAAGGTTACGAGACAAATCCAAATCTCTGAGAGACTGAAGCCCCTCAAGTGATTCCTTTCCAATTGTGTTTATTTCACAGGAGCTCATGTCCACAATTGTTACAGACATTGACTTTAAATGTCCAACTTTCGTAAGGTAATTTCTTGCCAATTTAATTTGTGTTAATGACGGCATTTCTAATAAAGCATCTTCTGGTATAACGGCTATTTCGTTCCAAGACAAATCTAAATGTTTTAAGAGGTCCAGCCCACGAAAAGTGTCACTTTTTATGGATCCTATATTATTATATGACATATCGAGATGTTCCAATTTCGAGTTGTTAATGAATTCGTTACTCCTCAGAAATCTGATCATGTTATGATGGAGGAACGCTTTCTTTAAATTCGGGAAACCTTGTAAATTGGGTTGCATAATATTGCAATAGGAGATGTCTAAAAATTTTAAGGAATCTGAAAATAAACTGTAAGCGGAGGCTGATAGTTCTAGTCGATAATTGTGGGACATTTGAAGGTAAACCAAAGACGGTAAGTACATCAATTCATTGTGGTTAATTGTGCTAAGCTGGCAATTGCTGACGTAAAGACTCTTTAGCGTTGACGATATCATATTCTGGATTCTCACCAATGGATTCGAACTCAATTTGAGAATTTTCAAATTTGTCAGACCACTTAAAGGAGACCGTCCATGTACCGAGTCTATTTCACAATGTTCAAGAATCAAGGTTTCCACTGATGGACTGATGATCAGCTCTTGGTTTGCTAGATTACCCATTGTCTTGAGTTTGTTATAAGATAAATCTAACGTCTTCAAACTAGTTGTTTGTTGGAACAAATCGTTGGGGTTTATATTGAGCCATGACTCGAAGTAGTTTCTAGATAGATTGAGCACTTCAAGTGCGGTGAGATTATTAAATGCATTCGTTGGTATTTCACTCAGTCGGTTCCCACTTACGTCCAAACTTTGTAAATTGTACAGCTGGCTCAGATTGTTGGGGAAAATAGATATCTCGTTAAACGATAAATTCAGCTGCTTCACCTGGAAATTGTGAAACAAATATTGGAAATAGGTTAACATTTGTTATCGTCACTCAGTCGTCATAACCATCAACCTCACTATACTAAGAAGTCCACATATGAGCCTTACAAGCAATAAGGAATAGGCCGATTTTTATAAATAAAAACGTTTGCTCTAATTACTTTCTGCTTACTTACTGTCTAAATCTACAATTTTACTTGTATTTATTGTCAAAATAATGTAGATTTACGTTTTGAAGTTTTGAAATATTTCGGTAAAACACGTGAATGAAGAATACAACTCTGACTCTGCGCCTATTCAGCTTATTTTCGCGAAGATGTTCGCGTCTGTAATAGTGTGTCATTGCGAACGATTATTTTTTTCTAGTTCCCTAACTGTGTAAAGTTCATATTTAAACTGTAAGTGTAGTAAGTACTCAATCATTATTTTATAATCAACTAGCTGTGCCCCGCGGTTTCACCCGCGTAGATTTAGTTTCATCCTTATTGTCGCGGAACCCTAATATTTTTAATAAAAGGTAGCCTATATGTCCTTTTACAGGGTCTAAAGATTGTCCGTGCCAAATTTCATCCAAATCGGTTGAGAGGTTTAAGCGGGAAAGCGTAACAGACAGACAGAGTTACTTTCGCATTTATATTATACATATTATTATATTTTGTAGACTCTTACATGAATTCCCAGGCCATCAGGCAAGTCAACGAGACCTCTTTTTGAGCAGTCGACATTTGTTTTATCAGGATTACAAGAGCAGACGAAGCAAAGGTCGCCAAGGCCCCTGTCATCGAAGTCCAAGAACGCACCAGCTGTCATTAAAGCCAGTGACATAAACGTCTGTGTCCAGAGTAGTTGAATCATCACTTCTGCCTATCATTACTGTCTGGAATTAAGGAATAAAAACACCATGAATTGTAAAGAAGTACTAAGTAATAGTAGACTTTTTTATAATATATTACATATTTGCATATGAGTTAATTTGAAAAAAAAGAAGAGTCCCTTGCTTCCAATGGGATTCTATTATGTTCATCAGTGAAGATTTATTTTGCATTCAGTTTGTGGACTTGGGTTAGTTATGAATAGTATTATGAAGGATTGCATAAAAATCCTGTGAAATTGAGAATTTCTTAGGCACAATGCCTCCTCCCCGCTGCCATGGAGCACTGACGACTTTACCCACAGCAGTAACACAACAGTATTCTAAGGCAGCATGATTGGGCTGCGATCTTCTGTAAACTGGAGGAATAGTCTCTAGTACGGCAGATCAGGATTTCCAACGGGTGATCCCGTTCCATACCCCAGTAGACAGGTTACTTGTAATATTATCCTTACGTTCTGATCCACGAGAGAGCTCCTGAGCTCGGTCTGCGGGTCGGCAAAGTGAGGGTTTTATATCTTTAATTTCCCAGTTGTTACTTTGTGTGTAATTGCCCGGAGTATGGTATAGTGGTTGTTGGCAAGGGGTTCGCCTTCTATTATTTGGGACAGAACCATAATTGGCTAATTGTCAGTTTACCATAAGTACACCTCTGTCTATCCAGGGAATAGAGGCGTGAGCTGAGCATGTGTATGCTCTTTATACTTTTTATATAGCTGATAATTAGTAACGTTTATGTAATAGTAACACAATGCTATTTTAAGAGCCGGAAGTGAATGTATGAACACCTGCAACCATTCGGTCCATTAATTCCCCTCACGTACCCACTAAGCATGACCGCAGAAGGACTCAGTGGGTAAGCACTTCCAAATAATACATCCACTGGCTGTGTCAACACACATACAACAATTTTATCTACGTTATCTGTTATTGATAAAGCCCTAGGTTAGGATAAGGTTAATTTGGGTCGCACTGAAGTAGTTTAGAATCGAGGCCATGATGCGTTGTTCTTAGCGGTCTTTGAATATAGTTAAAACTTAATTACTGTATTCAAGTTTCGAAATGAAGCTCTAAATCAAACTACAATAGAATTTTACGTGGGAATTGCGGTACTCAGTATTTTCTTGTCCTCATGTTCTTATGATTTATAGTTATATTTTATACTAGCATCCCATCCCATTAGAGGTGGAATTTTGCATATCCTTTTTTAGTGGAGTAGCCTTTCTTGTGAGGTGTATTGTAAATAGCATACCACCTCGCAAGGAACAATCTTTCCTAATTTAATGTCTCTAGGATCAGCGGTTTAGGCTGTGCATAAGTCAGTCACTAAGGGCTTTAAACCTTATATGCATAGTAGTTTTACTAACCATGATAGTTATAAAGCTTTAGGTAAGTAAAATGAAAATGATTTATTCAGCATAGGCCCTGGAAAGCATTTTTAATTATTTAAGTGAACCGTATAAATATATTTTATAATTATTAACTACTTTCAAACTAGATACTTAATTTTATTCATAACTAGCTGTGCCCCGCGGTTTCACCCGCGTAGATTTAGTTTCATCCATATTGTCGCGGAACCCTAATATTTTTCATAACTAAAAGTACCCTAAGTTACTCCTTGAAACATCAGCTACCCGTCAGTGAAAGTCCCGTTAAAATCGGTCCAGCCGTTTCAGAGATTACCCGGAACAAACAGACAGACAGACATACGGACAGACAGACAGAGAAAAAATTTAAAACTTGGTTTTTCAGTGTTAGTAGCGTGTATACTTTCATATAGCATTTAGTGAAAATCTGTAATTTTGGAATTACAAACAGACACTTAAATTTTATTTATCTGTATAGATTACCGTAATCTTACAAAACTAGGTGGTAATTTAGTAACACTCTGAAGAGTCTTTCCAAGACCTAAGCTGAATGAATTATCTAATTTTCAATAAGGCATTTGATAATGTCACTGGAGTTAAACTTAATCGTATGGGATTGTTACTATTACATAAATCAAAAAATGATACCATCACTATGTCATGACATAACGATCAATTGAAATATTATTTAAAGATAGGGTTTGAAGGGCAACAGGTAAAATATAGGAAAGCGATGTACCTGGTTATAGTTTTAGCACGGTTTCTGAAATCCTCATAATTTAACCAAACACAATACATAGTCAGAAAATCACTATAAGGCTTCACGTATTCTTCTTCACTTCACATAAATATTTTATATCAAATAATACTGAATACTCGAACGTGTGGGCGCAGCCGAGTGATAACATTGTATGACTCAAAATGACGTGTTATCAATGATAACGGATAAAAATGGCTAAAGTGGATATGGTTGAAGTAACATTTGTTACATGTGACTCTCGAAGATTTTCTGAGAATATTTTGTCTTGTATCAAATATCTTATATATAAAAATAGGGATTCCATTTCCCTTGGTCACGGCAGTAACCGGCTAGATGGATTTTAACGGGACTTTCACTGGCAGATAGCTGATGTTTCAAGGAGTGTTTTAGACTCATTTTATCCAAAAAAAAACAGCATGAAACTAAATGTACGCGGATGAAACCGCGGGGCACAGTTAGTTACAATAATAAAATTACCTACACAATTTAAAATTATTCAGATTATATGTAGAGTATAAAATTACGTTTAGCGAAATGATATGGTAGAAAAATAATTTAACTTAAGGTTCTTTGTGGCTTTTTTATAGAGCAAGTATGATTATAACTGAATTTTTGTTTAAGTACTGTACCTATAGTTTATAATTTAAAATTTCGCTAGCAAAATGGTGCCCTCTAGGAAACGCTAGAGTAACTGTCTTTAAGACAGACCTTGGACTTATTTAGCTCACTAGAACCTTAGTTTAGTTGAGGAAAATTACGACAGATGGCGCTAAGAGGTGCTTTTAAAATTTTCTCACTAGCCTTCTCGCGCTTTTTCTGGAAGATAGTGGAAAGTGTGGGAAGAAATAGTGACTAGAAAAAAGAATACTAATAAGTTTATTTTGTTTAATACTTATATGAATATCTTGTTACAGTTCGTATAATAAATTAAATTCTTAAACTGAATTAAATTGCCCTTAAAATAAAATCTATCTAAAACGCGTCCATTGCGAATACTTTTTTTTTTATTCTATTCGTATTTCTACTGTGCGTCTGATAGAACGTCTGTCGACAGTCCTTGGCCTGTACTCCGTCAAATCACCAAATGATCTTGATCTCCGATAGCTTCGAGACGGCCCCTCTTCATCCTCTATGAAATCTGGTAGGGAATGGAAGGAGGCATTAAGGCGAGGCATTAATAGTGCCTCGTCGTAGCTCGGAGGCAAGTCCTCAGTCAAAGGAACCCTCAGGACAACTGACTCGGCTCGTGGCTGCGGTGTCGTCCCGTTGAGATTCAGAACTGTCGTCTCTGGTGAAGGCCGTGGCGGATCCGGCTTGCTTATCGCCACCAGCCCTCGACAAACGCACGACGTTATCACTATACCTATTATAATACCTACCATCACCGCTATCGTCGTGTATGACTCCACCGTGCTTTCGGTCGGATGCCACGTGCGGATGTACGCCTGTTGCCAACTCAGCTGCGTTACATTCGACGGTGAGTAACAAATCAAAGAGGCCGTGTCCGAAATCTTTGGCGGCTCTTTGGTCAAAAACTCGTATGTAAGCAGTAGATTAACACCAAATCCCTCACAGCTCCACCGGTTTCCCTTCACATGCACTTCTCTCAAAAATGGATTTGAAGCAAAATGTGAGGTAGGCCATACTTCCTTGAACGCGTTCCCTCTCAGGTTCAATACCGCCAGGTGCGGTAAGGATGAGAAGGTATAGTCAGTCAATGAGAGAATCTCGTTGTAACTCAAATCTAGCTCTTGAAGAGTGTTTGACCTGAGACTGTCCGGTACGTACTCAAGTTGGTTTATCGATAGATCTATCTCCACCAGCGAGGTCATTCTCGTGAGTGAATCCACGTCGATATTTGTAATTTGACAGCTGCTCAGATGTAAAGTTTTCAGTGAGCGCGATTGGAAGTGAGGTACTTCGGAAAAGTAATTTCTGCATAGGATGAGGGTGTCTAAGTTGCTCGCTTCAGCGAACATTTGCGGCGGCAAGTCGTAGATTCTGTTTTCTGATAAATCGAGGAAGTGTAAATGTTCCATTTGTGTGAAAGCGTTATCGTCGATGTTGCTTATTTTGTTCTTGGATAAGTCCAAAGACTTTATGTTGTGGTTGAGGCCATTGGAGCTCCAGGTGTCGTAATTGTTGTTGGACAAGTTGAGTGTTGCGAGCTTGGTCCAGTTGTGTATGTAGCTGGGCAAAGGTCGGCTCAAGTGGTTGTTGGAGAGATCTAGTGTCTGTACTTGCGAGAAATTCTCTAGTAGCGTTGGAAACATCACGAAGTTGTTGTTAGATAAGAGCAGTACTTCAGCCTGAAATTGAGATGATTTTGCAATTAATATCAATAAACGTCGAAAATTCGATTGAGAAAATATTTTTTATTCGAGCAAGTTATTTATGAGACGTAAGATACGCTTGACTAGAGACTATACTCTTCTTTACAGATTATTGCTATCACATGCTACCTTAAAGTAGCGTTGTGTGCCTGTGGTGAGTAAGTTCGCCATTGCTCCATTAAAGGGAGAAGGAGTCGCTATGCTAGCAATATTTGTCATTACGTTGGCACAGCGCTTTCATTTTTAATTAGGTACCCGCCAATGACACTCTTGGTGTTCAAATGCTGCTATAGTCGCTTGTCATGAAGCGGACTATACAGTATAAAAATATACAGTCAAGCAAGCATATAACCCGTCCGATGCACGGTGTATTTAAACTTACATTATAATCTAATCCCAGAGGTAGCTCGTTCAGGCCTCTGTCAGCGCAGTCTAGGTGTGACAGACCACCTAAAGTGTACGTGCGACACGACACGTCCTGGTCGTCTATCTCTCGCATGACACCTGCCTCTCCACCCACCACCAGCCATAGACATAGCGTCACTTTTACTACATCTGGAACAGATCACATCTGAATTGAGTTTAATTTTAGGTACTAAAGAGAGAGAGTTGTGGTGGCCTTGGGGTGAGCAAATTGGCCTGATACGCATGCGGCACAAGTCCAAATCCCAGCGGGCCTGTACCAATGAGTTTATTAAAAACTTATGTGCGTTTGTGATTTCACAACACGTGCTTTAAGGAGAAGGAAAACATCGTGAGTATCCTTGCATATCTCTGAGAAATATTCAAAGACGTATTTATTGTCACTGAGATGGCGATAGACTGTCACGTTGGCACTTAATCATCTTCGGTGAAAAGTGGGTGTTGTTATTACAACAGCTGCCTACCTTTCGGGGAATACAGGCGTGAGCATGTGTACGTACGTTAGGTACTAATTATGTTTAAATTTAATGATATTGATCTCTCATTGATTCCTAAAGACTGTTTCGTTGCCCTAGTGGTGGCAAGGCACCACGCGTAGTGATGGCTATGCTGGCAGACAGAGAGGTATGGAGGGCCGTAGTCTCCTTCTGCGAGACAGTAATGTCCCAGAAGGAGGCCTCCGAGCGGGATCGAGATAGAGCCGATCCCTCTCGGAGACGACGGCGACGGCGGGGTGTAGGCAACGCACGCCCCGGACCGTCCACCCAATAGCCAGGGTCTAAGAATTTGGCTATGGTATCCCCTGCCTGTCGTAAGAGGCGACTAAAAGGGGGCCGGAGGGCCTGCTGGCGGTGGTCGGGGTGGGAGCTTTGACCACCGAGCCGCGGGCCCGGGAAGGTTGCAGCGCGATGTGGCTCGCGCTGCCTTGCACAGCGAGGTCTCTAGGGGCGGCGACTCAGCTGCCCCGGGGATGTGCCCCGGCAAAGTGTGGGGGGACACCGGTGCGATCTATCAGAGTACCCGGAGTCCCCCCTGAGCACTGAGGATGGTCACCGGGGGGGTTTTAATTAGTTATTGGGTTTTTCCATCTCTTACTTCCCAGTAGCAACCCGGACTCTGGATTCGTGTCTTGTATATTCGAGTTAAACATAACTGGTGAAATAAGGGAAATATTATTATATTATATTCATCAAAATCTATTTAGTAATTTAGTCGTGAAACGGGTAAAGATCGATATATGGCTAAAATTTTGCATTGAGAATTAGTACACTTTGAAAAGAGGTTAACCGACTTCATACAAAGGAAGAGGGATTCACAATATCCTAATAGGTTATATAACTAATTAGTTCCTGGTATCCAATAACAGCTATCACATAGCTAACACTATTGACGTTACAATGTTGACTTAGCTCAACGATAAGCAGTCGCATTACGACCATCCGCGGATGTAATTAAATATTTAATCCATTTCAAAAAGGGTACATCGGAAAAAAAAACACAATATTAATTCAATCATAATGAATTTTAGGGAATGTCGGGGTATCTGATTCAAATCTCTCGATATTCTTTTTTTCATAAATTCACTTTTCAATTCTCTCTTTGGGATCTCCTATTATGTCATGACAGACACCTTTATAGTAAAATAGCAAAAACAGGAATAAACTAACTAACAAATAATCTCCAAATATAATAGAGCTCTTAAGCCTAGAATGGAATTGCGGTCTATTCTCATAAGAGGACACATTATTAAGTAAGTAAATATGTGAAAAATACAGTTTAATTATGCCAGAATATCCCCTCTGTTCTCTCAGTCATTTGGGTTATCTCATCCTTGTTATCAAGCTATTCACACGTATGTACAAACAAGATTTTAGTGTAATGTCATTTACTTCAACTTGTAGATGCATATCGCAATCCTTATCCCCCTTACTACAAAACATTGCCTAAGATAATCCTTGGTTATTCAGTTTTATCTCTTCTCGTAAAACGGATTTCAAAAGGGATGGACATAGTTTTATTCCGAGTTTGGTCTAGTCTTGGTTTAAATCATGTTTTGTAATAAGGGGGTATTAGTATATATTTCTGTCCGTCTGTTGCCGAATCACTGGCTAAGATAAGCTAAGACTTTGCTATGGATATGTAGTTAACACTGAAGGAAGGCCATTTATTATAATTGGGAGACCAAGTCGCGAGCAGAGAGAAGTATTAATTTTGATTCTACATTTTGAAGCATAATGATCATCTAAAATAAGCTAAGAGAAGAAATAGTTAGCAAGTCATCTATATTTCATAACAATTTAGCATTACAATCTTACAACAAAACTACATGAATATAAAAATTATCATTAAAACACGATACAAATATCCAATATAGACCTATTATGAAAATGAAAATGATTTATTGAATTTAGGCCCTGATAAGCACTTATGAATGTCGAAAAATTTAACACCGGTTCGAAAACTAGCCTTCTGAGACGAAGAAACTCAGCTGGCATCATGTACATTTACATATGCCTGTATTACGCGAAAAGGCAGGCAGATGTGTTATAATAACAACACCCACTTTTCACTGAGGTTTAAGAGCCAACGTGACTGATGGTGAGTCTATTGCCGTCTACAGCCTTAATAATAATAATTTTAAACACAATACAACACTCAATCCATTAAGATTTGAGCTGTATACCACTTTAAGAAACTTAATATTTGTTCAAAACTATTTAAGGATTAACTCACCAAGGCCCATGAGGATTGCTATCTATTACACATATTAGATCCCACTGACACCACACCGGTACTATTCTGATAACGCCTCTAAGCTGATTACACCTGCTATGTTTATAACTACTTGTTTTTGACAAATAAATACTCCCGAATTATGTCTGTCGAATGAAATAACACTCGTTTGTTGACGGCCGTTACTAAAGTGGTGGAGATAGTGGCAGGTTTCTAGGTGAGCTCAACTGTACGTATGATTGTCCAGAAGATACAGGATGTGGTACGAGTGAAACTAACTGTCATTTGGAGATGTATTTTAATGATGTCGCTCAATAGTCGTGTAGAATCTTAAAGTGAGAATGAGTAGAAAAAATCCACATTTAATGACGTCATTTGTACATGGAAGATAATTTTGATTTTCATAATAATTGTATCCTCATAAAGAATTAAGTACATTTGAAAACGCAGAGTAACCTTCATCGAGATAGGAGTTAATATTTGTTTTTCCTTACATCGTAAACATTGATAAGATTAGGCCTAGATGAAGTGTATCTCGAGCAATTGAAATATAAGAATTAAATTTTTTAGCTCAGTATGATGTAATGCAGGGATTGATAAACATCGCACAAACTAGCACAGTGTCCAGGTTTGTAAGTCTAAAATTGTGTCTTGTTTCTGCATTCCAAGTAGAACGCTAGGTACCCGCGAATGAACGTATCAATGACTATTTCAGCACTAGAACACTGTTTAATTTCCAAATGTCGATTCGTGTGTAGGTACTACATTATTATTATTAGCCTGTAGTGTCCCACTCCTGGGCAAAGGCCTCACTTCCACTTTTCCAACTTTCTCTGTCCTTAGCAGTCCTCTCCCAATCGCCCCTGAAAGCTTTAAATTAACCTAAAACAAACATTTTGAATTGTTTAGGTTTTGTTAACATTAATTTTATCCTACATTTCTTTGACTTATTTTTTATTTATTGCATTTTTTATATCTTTGCTCAAATATAAACTAAGTATAAAAAAGAACAGCCTGTAAACTTGAACTGTTATCGACGTTGTCTTATCACTGATTAGGTATCGACTTATCATCGTCCGAAGAAATAGTACCTCGCCTCGAAATAACATGATTCACTTGCATTTAGATATAAACATTGTTTAACTTATTTTTTTATTTGATTTATGTTTAGGTTAAGATTTATAAATATGTACATTTGTCAAATAGATGTATAGATAATCTATACATCTATACAGATAAATAAAATTGAAGTGTCTGTTTGTAATTCCAAAATAACAGCTTTTCAGTAAATACATATGAAAGTATATACGATACCGACATAAAAAAAAAACAAATTATGATTTTTTTCTCTGCCTGTCTATTTACTAATAAACGGTATAAACAGTCCGAACACGTGTTTCTCACGTGATAAAACCACATCGTAACTTACCAACTCCCATTTTAGAAAGTAATCAACAAGCTGTCTCGACACGTTCGTCGTATTTCGGCAATCCTAAGTGCTCCAAGATTACCAGGTGTCGGTACAGCAAAAACGCGACACGCTTACCTCACGGCTGTCTGATCTTGTTAACAACCCCTGTTTAGCTTTCAATATCACGGGGCTCAAGGTGAAACGTACCTACTTTCATAAGCCTTTTTCGATTATTCCAGATTTTCACGGTCTTACAAAGACGTTCTCTCAACTCTCCGTGGTCTTTACTGAACTTGGCTTAAAGCGCCATGGTTTGGAAAGTATTGTTTTTTCGAGTGATGCCTTTTTGTTTCGGGTAGAAATTCATAATTGTTTCATCAATACGTCACATGCTCAATCCCGTATGTTATAGAGATTAGATACTATGTTTATGACACAACATTTTTTTCGAGACTGCATTTCAATGTAGTAAAATGTAATTCATTTTACTACATTGAAATGCAACTGTCTTCTTGGCACTATTCCGAAGGATTTGGAGCATTACAATGTAATTATTCTCAAAGATAAGTGCCTACAGTATGAGTAATAAATACAATGAAAATTAAAAAATGTTAATCAAATTTTCATAAACTTTCGCTAATAACTATGATGTATGATCTAGGTACTCAATATAAAAGCTGTAAAGTTATGAAAACGTGTAAAAAGTGTAATTTTGTATGATGGCGATTTCGTTTGGGCAGCGAGCTCAATAAATAAGGATAAGGCCCATTAGAGACGGTCCAGCAAATCTTCGCCCGCCGAACGCCACTTACTTAGACTTAAAGTGTTCCGGAGGCTATTTTGTTAAACATTTGGGATTGTAACGTCCGCTTTGAGATATTTTGCCACAACTAACCGCTTGTATCGTAAGTATATTGAAAAGATATCACATTTTACACGTGAAATTGCCACGTGTGTCACATTCTTTAATATGTGAAATGTAAGATATTTCAACACGTTTTTTTAAATTAAGTATGTGCTTTGTAAAATGCTAATGCTGATTATTATTCTATAAGGTGCCCAAAACGGGAAATCATAAAATTCTGTTGCAGATATATTATACGCGGTATTATATGCGGTAACTCCTTGAAACATCAGCTACCAGTGAAAGTCCCGTTAAAGTCGGTTCACCCGTTTCAGAGATTACCCGGAACAAACAGACAGACAGACAGACAGACAGACCGACAGACCGACAGACTGACAGAGAAAAAAAAATATGCTTGGTTTTTTAGTGTCAGTAGCGTGTATACTTTCATATGCATTTAGTGAAAAGCTGTTATTTTTTAATTACAAACAGACACTTCAATTTTATTTATCTGTATGTATAGATAGATTACAGCAACGTGCGAGATTATTTAGATCCTATGAATAAATACTTACAAATATTAAACTACTCTTATTTGAATTCAGACAAAAGGTTGTAAATAAAATGTAAGGTTAGTCATTTCAGTGCTTGCTGAAAATGTAGAACTGGCACAAGTCGTATTATTTGTTACGTCTTACAACACACTATACATATTCTTCCTTTGTTCTGAATGGCTGACTGACGGATCAGCGCACAGCCTAAACCGCTGGCCCTATAGGCATGAAACTTGAAGGGTGTGTTCTGAGGTGATCCACAAAGAAAGGGTTTTCCGAAATACTACATCTAAAGGGGACTGGGGGTTCAAAATTTGTTTGTTAAATGTTACTGGCACATAGGTGATGCAGCGGGCGAAACTCTTTCCGAAGTCTATAAATCGCGATAGACAATCGATTCAAAACAAAAGCAAAACAAAAAACGTATCAATTCGTGGTTGAAAACATGAAAATTACGAATTGTCCGTCTGAGGGCGATTCTGACCCTTCCTCGTAATGCCGGGATAAGGGAAATATGATACGAAGACCGTATTTATTTGTGCCCACTAAGGATTTGCTCCCCGACGCTAAGCCGGTTGACCCACGAAATGAGATGACGGCAATTTGCTTTATTGACTTCTTGATCTGACGGATAGTTAGAACTAATAGCTTTTTCATTGTTTTCTACAAGGAAATGAGAGCTCTTTTGGGAATGAACGTACAATTATTTAGAAAGGAATATTTATACGTATAAGCAAAATAATAATTTATTTATATTAATCATTTTGCTTTTCTTTGGTAACTATAGCAATCATGTTATTTAAATTTTAAAATTGCACACTTCTTTTATTTTGGGTAAGTAAATATTTAAAATTATTATTTATTAGTTTTATAATAGGCATAAAACAATTCTTATATTACATTCATTTGCTCAAAAGAGGTAGGTTTATATAAGTTGATGGGAACTGAAATGGGGATGAACCTCTAGCTTAAAGCACTTGTGGGGGGAGCGAGTGATCATGCTCATCCCCAGCAAAGGGAAGATCTTCCAGCCAGGCGGGTGTCATGCCTGGGGAACCGCGGCTCCAACTGTTCTAGTTGGAAACTTGTATATATACTGCAATGCGCTTGAGAACTCTAATGGCGCGATTTAGGTTCTCGTGTATTTGTACTCAAACTTCGCATTTGTTAGCGAGTAGCGCCATCTATGAGCGAGTGCAGAAACGCTGCTACATCACTCCCCTCCAAGACCGAAGGTCGATCCATTTTTCTTTGTGTGCGTGCAGTGCGTGCTTGAGATAGCTTGCAAGGGCCAGGGTGCTTCGAAGTCTGCGGTGAGTCGAGACTGAGCGGAGATGCCGACCGAGTCCAGCAGGCTCAGCGCAGGCGTGCCACGTGGAGCGAAGAGCAGGCGTCCAGCGTGGGCTGCGTGAGGTGGACGTGCGGGGTCGGTGGAGAGATGAGTGCCAGGACCAGTAGCGCGGTGCGTCGGCTGTAATGGACCTGTAGATACTCGATGCTGGCTTGCTGTGTGACTGCTGCTGCTGCTGATGGTTGTGAGGAGAATGATGCGAAGGTTGTTGATGTTCAGGATCACGTCGGGGTCACCACTGTGGGGGGAGCGAGTGATCATGCTCATCCCCAGCAAAGGGAAGATCTTCCAGCCAGGCGGGTGTCATGCCTGGGGAACCGCGGCTCCAACTGTTCTAGTTGGAAACTTGTATATATACTGCAATGCGCTTGAGAACTCTAATGGCGCGATTTAGGTTCTCGTGTATTTGTACTCAAACTTCGCATTTGTTTGCGAGTAGCGCCATCTATGAGCGAGTGGAGAAACGCTGCTACACACTGATCCAGTGATTAGTAAGGTTACCAGTACTTCAAAAGATAGCTTTTGAAGATTAAAGATTGGAATTTTTATTTATTCTGACGGTACTCCATTAGAATGTTACATTACTTACAATACCATGAATGATATAAAAAGTGCTCTCAAAATACACTTTTCATATAAAATTTTAGTGAAAATAAAAAAGCTTTCACACAGATTTCCAATCACCGGTAAAAGGCAATGTTTTAATTACTTCGAATCGTTGTACAAAGGGTATTTTTCGTTAAATATTCGTGTAATATGAAGAAACAAAGAGACGCTATCGAGACAGGATCAGAAATATTTGCCATTTCAGAAGAAGTACCTATTCACGGTGACTTTGTCTACGTCTCAATCCGCTACTTCGCTTGTCGTCCGCCTCAAATGTCAATCCTTTTATATTAGGGATGGACATGTTATCGATATTCATCCTTAATATTTTCATCGACAATTCTTTATACCATAGATACATAATTCGTGTGTCTAACCTTATTGGTCTTAGACATGAAGAAAATGTTGAAGAATAACGTAACATAAAATTTAATTTAATATTTTAACTTTTGCGCGTGTGTAAAGCAAATAAAGATATAAATATTATGTAGTCGTCATAAAAAAGGAGTTTTCTATTCGAGAAAAAGTAGGATATGTTGCTGTAAAACTACTGTGAAACGTGTGATCAATTATGCATAAGTATTCCTAATTAAGAGGGACCCGACGGAACGGGACCCCATCTGGACCGGACAGCGTAGGCATATTTATTTTTATCGTTTAGTCCTTATTTTAGGGTTGGCTTATTTTAGTGTGTAGTGTTTTACATTGTAGTGTTGGCTGAATAAGAAAATGCTTTCATATGTTTAGTTATTATAAACAATAAAACAAAATATTTCTCGTCTAACAATCAATTGTACACACCCAACGACCAAACTCCAAACTCAACCAAGAGCACCTTTTAATCTCAATGAAATATCGACACAAGCCACAACACTAAACCGTTCACAAGCATTTTAAGTATTGATGGCAGGAGAATAAAACAGCATTGAGTTGAGTCGATGTCGCATCCCTAAACCGCGATGTCGGGAAACAGGCTTATTCCTTCTATGAGTGCTATCGCTCGTGGCCTTTTAGACGAACTCTCTCGGGAGCTGAGCCTTTTACGGTGTGTACCCGGCTTTATGTGACGATCGACTTCCAATATGAATATCAGATGGGTTATAAGATTGCGCTTTGTGATCGAGAAACATATTTGCTAACCAGCTTTCCGAAGCTATTCTACGTTTCGATTAGTTATTTGTTAATTTGCTTTAGATTTCAATCGAGGTCTTTCCTTTGTTGCGAGGTTATTTTGAGTTTTTATTGTGTTAACGTGCGTATTAGCCTTCTAAGTTTTATAGTGAATATGAATAGGTATTACGAGTTCATATTGGTCAGTTAAGATGTTGTCGAGTAAATAAAATAAATGAATTTTCTCCGTCCAAACTAATCGTGATTCAACACTCCTCGTCCTATATGTGTCCCGTATGTGTGTTCTACAGACAACTTACATATTTTGCTAGCTTTTACCCGCGTCTTCGCTCCCATTGTTTTTTTTAATAAAAAGTATTCTTTGTCACTTCTAATACATCCAAGAATTAACGTTTCATCATGATCCGTTAAGTAGCTTTTGCGTGAAAGGGTAACAAGCAAACTTACATTCACATTTATAATATAAGTAGGATAGAGTAAAATTATACGAACCCTTAATGTGTATACCTTCAAGGCAAGCATAAGTCATGACGAAAATTAAATACGCCTCAGTAATTTTTTACCAGAAGCCATCCAACTTCGGAGCTCGCGTATAAGTTTTCATAAAGTTATAGTTTCTCAAAGCCCGTCTCGAAATGTTTCACAAAATGAAGAAGCAAAGCATCCGAGTGAAACGTAGACGCGGGCTGAGGCGGAATAAAGTTGACATTTTTGCAAAGCTACGTTAGAATTTCAACGAAATTAAATGTGGCACTACACGAAATGAAAATAGTGTGAAGCACCGCCCGCCCTCCGCGCCGTGCCGCCCGCCTTCCCACTCTTCACGCCTTATTTTTGTTGAGAAATTTCAGACGCTCTAGTTAGTTTACAGTTTCGTCTACCTGGCTTGTGAAATGTTCACGTGACGTAATAATTTCACATTCTCGCCTCTTTTCAGGAGTTGCTTTTAATTATAACAATTCTAGGAACTTCGTACTTTACTTAATACTAGCTGTGCCCAGCGGTTTCACCCGCGTAGATTTAGTTTCATATTTATTGTCGCAAAACCCTAATATTTTTAATAAATAAAAATAGTCAGTCAAGTCACTCTTTGATACATCAGCTACCAACCAGTGAAAGTCCCGTTAAAATCCGCTCAGCCGTTTCAGAGATTACCCGGAACAAACAGACAGACAGACAGACAGACACAGACGGACAGACAGAGAAAAATTTTAAAACTTGGTTTTTCGATGTCTGTAGCGTCTACACTTTCATATGCATTTAGTGAAAAGCTGTTATTTTGGAATTACAAACAGACCCTTCAATTTTATTTATCTGTATAGATGTATAGATTGTATTGTGGATTTCATAATATTTTTTGTTTATGCTTAAATATTTTACTACTGTGAATATTTATATTGATTACCTATACACAAAGAGGAAATAGATAAGTGTATATTTATATACATAGGCGTAAAATTCAATGTCTTGTCTGACTGACTTACACAGCCTAAGCGGCTGGTAGAAACATGAAATTTGGAGAGAGTGTTTTTAATGAGATGTTCCAAAAATCCATCCCAAGGAGGTTAAATGTGGGTTCACAGTTTATATGTGACGGCACAAACTAGTATAATATAACTAGTATCATTATTTTAGATGCAATGTGCAAGATGCCAGCTGGATCTCTTCATCTTCTTGTGGTAATTTTCACGACGTTACCAATCCCTTAATAGGGCCTAAAATTAATTAATAATATTTCCAATCAACAACGACATGACCGTATTAAGTACGTTAATCTACCTCGGCTTACTTTTGTTTAAAAATGTGTCATAATATATAACAGAAGCCAATATTTAGTGTATAATGCAAATATGCATGATCCCTAAGTTAAATTTTAGGTAACAGTCATGCGATGCAAACAGCAAGATGCAGGGGCACATTAGCGCAACGAATAACCTCTGTCGCTGCGACTATCGCGCGACACATAAACTACCCACCACATTACCGCTCTCATACTCATAGACAGTAAGGATGACTAGTAATAAATACTTTTTAAACCGATTCCCAAAAAGGACCATGTTGAACTAGCCTCGATTCACACAAACGATCGTAGCCATTTGGTCAAAATCCTCTCCCAATGTGGTATTCACGTGATCCGAAATTATAGTTCGATAGGACTTCAACTCAAAAGGACGTTTTCTCAACGACGATTGATATATTCTGATTTTACTTTGATTGGGTAAACGCTTCTACAGATCTCTCTTATTCTGAATAACCTATATTTGCTAATTATTTAGAATATTCCTTGAATTACGATGATGGTTCTTAAGGAGAGAGAGAAAACATTTTTAAAAGTACTATCAATTCGTAATAATAAAAAACAAATATTTAAGAATCGACTGTTAGGGGGTACGAAGTTTGCCGGATCAGCTAGTTATACATATAGTTTTAAAAAAAAAAATTGCTTGCCGTGTTCGGCACGCCTCTGTGTATTCCAATACACCATCAAGACCGCACTATTACGAGGCTAATGTGCCCTGATCGTAGCTTATGATTTTCACTGCAATTTTACTGTAGGAAAATTACTAAACAGTTTCCATACGCTAAGATAAATTCAGTAGTGAAATATGAGTTGGGACTATACTCATTAGACTATTGGCAAGATTCTTAGATTAGACTATTGGTTACTCTTACTAAGATGCTGTCTTTGTGACCTGGTGATAAAATTTGTCTCATAACCAGGTGTGTCAGAATGAGTCCGAAGGTGGCTTAGAAGTAATCACTTTTTTTTGCTGAATGATATACATCTATATCTATGCAGATAAATACAATTGAAGTGTCTGTTTGCAATTTTAAATTATATATTAGAAAGTATAAACGGAACTCACATTAAAAAAAAAACAATAAATTTTCTCTGATTGTTCCGGCTAACTTCATAAACGGTAGGACCAATTTTAACGGGACTTTCACTGGCTGATAGCTTAGGAGTAACTTAGACCACTTTTGTTTAAAAAAAACATTAGGATTCCGCGGGTCATCAATAAAATTAACTCTACGCGGGTGAAACCGCGGGACACGGCTTAAAGCATATATAATAAATCGCTTAGGTACTTACAAAAAAAACTAAATGTATTCGATTTTCACCACCTAATACATCGCAAATAGCTACAAATATATCACTAGATGGTGGTAAACTGGATTTGGTTGATAGTACGGTATTCTTAGGGCTAACAGTAGATTCAAAATTACAATGGGGCTCTCATATTGAAACATTGTCAAGAAAACTTAGCTCAGCAGCATTTGCTGTTAGGAAAATCAAACAAATGACGGATGTCGATACTGCTAGATTAGTTTACTACGCATACTTTCATAGTCTTATGTCATATGGCTTATTGTTATGGGGTTCCGCGGCAGACCTAGATTCTATATTTATACTTCAAAAAAGAGCCATCAGGGCAATATACTCGTTGGAACCCCGTGAATGCTTGAGGGATAACTTTAAAGAAATTAATATACTCACTTTACCCTCACTTTACATTTATGAGAATTTATTGTACATGAAAAAAAACATTCATCTCTTTAATTTAAACTGTGATGTTCATTCGATTTGTACGCGAAATAAACACAAAATTATGGCTCCTAGATTCAGATTAGTTAAAGTAAATAAATCATTCATGGGGAACTGTGTTCGCTTCTACAATAAAATCCCACAATCAATAATCGCGTTAAATTATGATAAATTTAAAACACATGTCAAAACTGTTTTGATGAAGAAAGCATATTATAAAATTTCGGATTATATAAATGACAAGGATATATGGAACTAGGTAAATCACTCTGCACAAGTAGCTCCTGGCAAATACATGGTATGCAAACACTTGTAAATCTATCTGGTATTGTTATTTTTTTATCTCTTTGATTTTGTTTTATAATGACTTGCATGCTAATACAATTTGTCACTATTGTGAATATTTATACCTATTATCAAATTTGATTTTGTATGATGATTTCATTATGATTTATATTGTTTCGATGTTATGTACATGATGCCTGGCTGAGTTTCTTGCCGGTTCTTCTCAGAAGGCTAGTTTCCGAACCGGTGGTAAATTCTCGACTTTCATAAGTGCCTTACCAGGGCCTAAACTGAATAAATATTTTTCATTTTCATTTTCATTTTTCACATCAAGAACCTTAGTCTGTGATCATATTACTTCACACATGGTTAAGACAGCTAATTTATTTTTAATCATTAATTAATTGCATAAATCACGACTAAGGCGATCAGGGCAAGGCGCAAGGCGGTGGTAGGGTATCAGCACCATTTATCGGCCCGGTGGCACTGCGACTAAATGTCGGCTGTAATTGGCCCGGCTCCATCTGCAGGCAATTAGGAGACGGCGTGAGTTAAAAGATCCATATTTATTCGGGCTGGCCCACTGCAAAATGGCTCCCAATGCCACTGATTACACTGATTACGTAACAACTTACTGTTGCTATTTTTAAAGTATTTTGAGATAGCACCAAATTGATATTCAGAGGAATGTACTTGTATTTTAACGTGACGATGTTTTTGCAAGTAACCGAAATCCAAAACATGATGTAGTTTGATTCACAATCTGATTGTGGTTGACAAATCTAATGGATACCTCTATCTAGCTGTGTTCGTTGCAACAATTGTGCAACTAACTTGCAATAAATATATATATATGAATATGAATATGAACCAAGTATATATTACCTCCGTCGTATTAGAACATGCATAATATATAAATATGTAATACAGGCGTCAGCAGTAGCATGGGCAGACGTGTACTTATAGTACATCCACATTTCGTCAGTAATGCTTAAGTCCTATGTAATAGGACGATCGAGTCTGATGAGAAGAATGGGTTTTCATCAGGCTTCTCTTAACACTATTCTCGACCCGGAGATCGAACCAAGACCCTCGTGCTCAGCAGTAGAGTTGAAGACCACTCGACCAACGAGGTAGTATTAGAACATACAATTACAAATAATTTTTTGGTATCTTCTAGAAGCATTGTATCAAGCTGAACTATCCTTATAACAGTTTTATTTCATCGGAAACTTGCCACTATCGATTCGGTAAAAATTCAGTCTCATTCAATAAATGTATGCAAATGGACCACGATTTTACTTGAAGTTACCTAACATATTCCCAAATAAAAGTTGGTTATAAATTGGTTATTCTCTAATACCTTCTCTATGAAACAGTCCTAAGTGCACCTAACAAGACTCCTCGGCCGCATCGGTCATTCAAGGAGGCCTAATGCACGAGACGCCATATTGAATTAATAAGCCCCGAACGTTCCAAATTCAAAAGCCTCCACATCGCTTTCTGGATGATAATGACCCTTTGCAAGCGGCCAGTAACTCAAGCAAACTTGTCTATGCCTTGACGAAGTTCACATTGCCGCATTTAAAATATCTATCACTACTCTATTTTCTGTGCGGTAGAGTTGAGTTTCGAACGCGAATGATCAAGTTGGAGTGAAAAGATGTCTTGGAAGTTGTATGAAGGACGTTAGAGGCACAATGCACTAATAATATCAGTATCTTAGGAAGCCCCTAACCAACCCCTTAACAGTTTTCCACGGTATCGGAAAGGCATTAGTGCATTTCTCAGTAATGCTCCTAAAGGCGGTGTGCGCACGATGACCAAAGAGGTCGGTCGGTTGCACCGATATTTTAGATAAACACCGATTTAACTTAACCAGGGGCTCAACTATGATCGTTTAAGTAGCGCGTCTTAAGAACTTCTTAGTTTTAACGTTTTATTTAACGGTACAAAAATGAAACGCCAGTGCTCAGACGTTCTTAATACGCTCTGCTCAAACCGATGATGGTAGGCTCCGAGGATAAAATAATACAATTGATTAGAGTCTAAGTATTAAGACATTAAAATTGTTCGGCTATGATTGCTATGTGGATTCAGTACATACTTAGTTAGTTGATACTAATTAACACGGAGTAATTATTTATAATAATACAACCTCATATTTCAGGCTATTTAACAGTTTGCTGTTGAAAACTTTTAATAATATTATTTATTTTATTTTAATTTAAATAGAATTAACTCTTTGAAACTTATCACCAAAAGGTCATAATCATTATCTAAAAAAGAAATGCTTACTCAATATTTATTAAACATTCCTTTTTTGGCAATACCCAAACGTCTGTTAAATCATGCGGTGCAACTCGTCCGTAGCTAATTTAGAGCTATTGGCCAGCAAAGTGCTCCCAGCATCTTGTCAGACGCAAGCTAACTTACTACCTATTAAACTATTTCGGGTAATTCAGACCAAAATCTAATTTTCACAAATACATTCTAACGATTATTAAAGTGCTTTCGGCGGGGGACAGGTCAAAATAAAACCAATACTAGAATATAAGGAATATGTCTTCTCACAGTTTAGAGAAAATTTAAACAATGGGTAGTTACTCAGTTAGTTTAAAATACAATTAATAGTCAGAGTTAAAGCTAGAATTTTAGAATGGTCCTTACCAGGGCTAAACTTATTAGGCGATTGTATTAAACACAGGGCATCGGTAGGTGCATAACAAAAAAAAAGTATAATATTATAATATCATTAATTTTTTTTTTTTTTCGTTATTATACTAATTATTTATTTTTGAGTAGGTACACTGAGTAATTATTAGTTTTTTATTAAATAAATTAAGGATTTTTTTTAAATATTTATGAATAACAACATACAGTCGAAACGTTAACCTTTTTTCGAAGTCGGTTAAGAAGTCTGGCTTCTATATTATTGCATCGAGGTTAATTAGGGATCCGTTATTAAACGCAGGCAAAGCTAAGGAAGCTATAATAGTTTTTAGAGCCAATTACAATTCAAAGCAACTTCTGCAGCCCACCCTAAGCTAGAACTAACTAGAACAGGGTCAGGAATACTGGGTAATTTAGAACAAGGTTTTCAATCTATTTCACTAAGATCCACCAACCTTGAGATTTACGTCACGGTGACTACCTAAGTATAAACCTATATTATAACTAGCTGCCGTCGGCGCAGTATTGATATCTTTTTAAATTAAAGCCTAAGTATTATTCTGATGTATAAGCTATATATTATTGAGAAGTTTCATTAAAATCCATTCAGTAGTTTTTACGTGAAAGACAAAAGAAACATCCATCCATACTTACCAACATTTATAATATTTGTAGGAAGTAGGATATTAGAACATGGCCCAGATTCTACCGTTATGTTGTAAAACGTATTTTCTGTTATTAAGAAACAAGAAACGATGACGGAAAGTCTTGAGAAAACCAGCTAATGTCTGAGAAGGAACTCAAGGACGTATGTATAGTTACGGGCTTGGGTTCGATCCCCGTGTTGGGGAAACAGTGATAATAGTTCTCCCATTTGTAGTTCCCCAGTAGCAGCCAGTTTCCTAGGAGTCTGAAATAGTGCCCGATTATTGGCCCGGTGACTCCCTATTACATGGGACTTAATAAAACTTACGAAATAAAGATGAATTATTTGTTTTATTTATATCTCTCCATTCAGTTTCGGGGAATACACTAAAACAGGAGAACATCGTGAGGAAACCTGCATATATCTCAGAATTCAAAGACAGTATAGTGCCTGAGACAGCGATAGACTCACCAGTCCCGTTAAAATCCGTCCAGCCGTTTCGGAGATTACCCGGAACAAACAGACAGACAGACAGACAGACAGAGAAAAATTTTAAAACTTGGTTTTTCAGTGTCAGTAGCGTGTATACTTTAATATGCATTTAGTGAAAAGCTGTAATTTTTTAATTACAAACAGACACTTCAATTTTATTTATCTGTATAGATGTATCTTTAAATTGAATGTCAGACATTTGCTAAAAATCAATCGGAATGCCTCAAGTCCTGCCCCAACTATCTCACCCTAAATACGCCGATACAATTAGCTAAAGCACTAATATCCCTTAATTGCCAAATATCGTCTCACAAAAGGGATCCATCTCCACTAAACCGTTAAAAGGATACGTCGCTAAGTGCAGGATCGGGGTTCGATTCCCCGTTTGGTAATTCGATTCGTGCCAATTAGGAGTTTAGTTGTCGTCTTCTTAGAGGTAAGAGTTACTTAGACTTGCGTCCATTTGAAGGTTATTATTGAATTGGGGTTGCGTAGCCTTGAATATTGGATACGTTAATTATAAAGGGTTCGTCTATCTTTGTATTAAAAGTGAATGATGAGGTTACGGCGATTTAATTATCACGTAGTAAGTATGAAGATTCACTATTCTCAGTTTTTTTTTAGTTACTTAATTTTTATTCAAATTTAATTCGAATTTTGAACATGACGTGATGATTAATCCGATAGTTTATTAACTTTGAAAATTACCATTCTTTCGAAAACTAGCCATCCAATAACCGACCAGAAACTTAGTCAGAAATGTGTTTACTATACTATGTATGTAATCTATACATCTATACTCTATATCTATACAGATAAATAAAATTGAAGTGTCTGTTTGTAATTCCAAAATAACAGCTTTTCAATAAATGCATGTGAAAATATACACGCTACAGACACCGAAAAACCAAGTTTTAAAATTTTTCTCTGTCTGTCTGTCTGTCCGTCTGTCTGTCTGTCTGTTTGTTCCGGGTAATCTCTGAAACGGCTGGACCGATTTTAACGGGATTTTCACTGGCAGGTAGCTGATGTTTCAAGGAGTAACTTAGGCTACTTTTATTTATAAAAAATATTTGGGTTTCGCGACAATAAGGATGAAATTAAATCTACGCGGGTGAAACTGTGAGGTACAGCTAGTTAATAATATTGTTGTAATTTTTAAGTGCTATTTCGTATTCTGTTCAAAAGATAAAAAGCTTAAGAAGCTTTTGGGGCTATCTCAAGCGTGTAGCTTAAGACTAGTCCCCTATTTAGATATAAGTAGGACTACAAGACTTTTCATTAATGTAAATTTATATCGACATTTGTACATTAGGACATGTTTGTATTTTAAAATTGTATAATATTTTTGAAAAGAGTAATTACTGAGTTTCTGCCAGGTTCTTCTCAGTACATAAAAGGAACCTTCCGATAGCATGTATAATCCTGTATAATTATGTAATTCTAACGATTTGAAAGTGCTTTGTTAAAAGCCTAATCGAATAAAGATATTTTTGAGTTTTTGTTTGAAAGACTTTGTGAGAGAAAACTGAACTGTATATATTTTCTTATTCGTTACAGCTGACAAACCTAATCTCAGTCTTGGCTGGGCGTTAAGGCGGCGAGCTAGGCGTGGCGGATATAGCATATCCGTATATCCGTGCTAGCTATATCCGCGATAACCGGGGGGCGGATCAGCCGGATCAGCAACAGGTGGGGATGAGCCGGTTAAGATCCGCCCACTGACACGTGGATATCACGAAGTCTATTGTTAGTTCTGAATAACTTTTAGCGTTATATTTTACTTTGAACTTGGTAAAGTAAACTTTTTTCTGTAGGAAATGTGAATCTTAGAGCCTAGAAATAGTGCCTTTTATTATTAAATTAATAGTTTCAAAGAAATAAATCATTATTACTCTTATACTAGCTGTGCCCCGCGGTTTCACCCGCGTAGAGCTAATTTCATGGGTTTAACGCGGAACCCTTATGTTTTTTTTTCAAAGTAGCCTAAGTTACTCCTTGGAACTTAAGCTACCTACTAGTGAAAGTCCCGATAAAATCGGTCCAGCCTTTTCAGAGATTATCCGGAACAAACAGACAGAAAGACAGACTGAGAAAAAAAAAATTGGTTTTTCGGTGTCAGTAGCGTGCATACTTTCATATGCATTTATAGTATAGATGTATAGATATAGATTTTGTCATAAGAGGGCTTATTGCAAAACCTGGTTTCAACAAAGATTAGTCCAAACTCGGCCTAAATGTATATCCATCTATTTTTAAATCCGTCAAACAACAAGAGACAGAGCTACCTTCAAACCAAGATTTTTTATAACCACATTATTTTATAAGAGTTTTTTTATAGCTGTCTATATAACGTAACTTTCCTTACGGTTACATTATACTTTTAATTTTTAATGAATGACAAACTTTGTACGAATATTAGTTGAAAGTATTTACTTAAAACACAATTCTCATAAATTGTAGTGAATCAAACATATTTAATTAAACAAAGCTAATAAACAAACTCAAAACAGCCCAATAAATAAACTGGGATTTCGTTTCCGTACATAAAATAAATCTAACCTACCTAATATCGCGGTATTGTGAGCCAAAATAATCGCTAGAGTGAAATTTATGTGAACACTTCAGCATTTAATGCGTAAAATTGACGAAATCAGGCGTTGGGTGGGCAAACTTTACGCGGGTGTCATTATAGTCGAATCAATCAGGGCAAATGGCGGCCGCCGATACTCAGGGGATGGTACCGAATATAAGTGTGACACTTAGTTTATTTATGGTAATCACTTTATGGGGTTGAGAGATATTTTAGTGGGCAAAAAGAAACAAATACTAGTGATTTCACCCGCGTAGTTCCCGTTCCCGTGGGAGTACGGGGATTAAATATAGCCTATGTTACTCGCTGATGATTTAACTATCTATTGCTGAAAGATTTTTCCAGATCGGTCAAGTAGTTTCGGAGCCTATTCAATGCAAACAAACAAACAGAAAAACAATCAAATCTTTCCTCTTTATCTGTACATCTTTACATCTATACATAAATACATCTATACAGATAAATAAAATTGAAGTGTCTGTTTGTAATTCCAAAATTACAGCTTTTCACTAAATGCATATGAAAGTATACACGCTTATGAGACTAAAAAACCAAGTCTTAAAATTTTTCTCTGTCTGTCTGTCTGTTTGTTCCGGGTAATCTCTGAAACGGCTGGACGGATTTTAACGGGACTTTCACTGGTAGGTAGCTGATGTTTCAAGGAGTAACTTAGGCTAGTTTTATTTATTAAAAATATTAGGGTTCCGCGACAAATAGGATTAAACTAAATATACGCGGGTGAAACCGCGGGGCACAGCTAGTTATAATATAAGTATAAAATATTCACACTTTTATTACCTTCGTGAAAGAGTAAGTCATAATCAAATGACATCTTCCCTGATCAACGTTATTCTGTAAGGTTTGCTAGTTAGCTTTGTTGGGTGTCGGTTTCAAAGATGAAAAATTGAACTTTATCGTATATGTATTATGCATCAATTTCCTATGATTACAACCGACGCTTGACGTTGAGTTCGACACCTTATAATCCTTATAGAATAACTCGACTGATCTCGTAACTCAGACATTCGTTAAACCACGCGCACTATAGATAGAGCATTAGAAAATGTCTACGCGCCAGCTACGATTAATGCTACGGTTGCTACGCTCGTAGCGGATTCTTGCTTGCTACGAGTTGGAAGGCTAATAACTTTTATAGTGTTGTATTCCTGCGGGTGTTAAAGCGCTCTGAGTGGCTAGTGCGAGTTTTCTTAAAATCGCCGTCACAAGTCACCGCGTCGACGTAAACGCAGATTTGTATGGGCTCACAATAGTGTCATTTTTAGGCCGACAGAGGCGCTGATCCGATCCCATATAAATTTGCGTTAACTTTGACGCGGTGACTTGTGACGGAGGCAGTTAAAAACTCGCACTAGGCACTCTGATGTGGTCTGTTTTGACTTACACTGTGTTGGCATATTCTATTCTTTATACGCTTACATTCCAAGCGGGTTGTACGTTCATTTACCACCTATGTCCCTAGTAAAATGGCAAGGCAAAGTGAGTGTCCTTAGATAAGTTTTTTGGGATAAGTATAACATAGTTACTACTGCCTACAAGAACTAAAAGGCAATTAAAAATATCTCCGATAGAAACTTCAAAACAATTACACCCTTAGTCTTACTTGTACGCACTATTCCAGGGGCCCAACCATGAGCTCTTATTGCAGTGATAATTCAGTTGTGCGACAGTGACAGATGTATACACGTCACATACATCTGTCACATAAATGAGTGAAACTATCATGGCATTAAGAACTCATGGTAAGGCCCCAGGTTTCTCTATGTAAAGTAATGTTCGAAAAAGATCTAAAAGGTTGTGTATACACCATCTAATAAAATGATCAACATAAACTCACACACGCACACACACGTCCCGGTTATTTGTCGGCGTCCTTAAGACCCAAATTAATAGTCTAAACTTGGATCCCGCACGCCGCCTTACTCGCAACTTAGTCGCCAATTAATTTATCGCGCCAACTTTACTTTCATTCTTTACCTTACCACTTATATTCTGGCGGTGGAGTGTTGCCATATGAATATGATTTACTTCCCTTATTGGTGATTTGTAGTAAAAATAATTAAGACCTCGGTTGAAAAAAAAATTAACGACATAAAAATAAAACCGTGAAGGAAAACACGAATATGTTTGAGAAGAAATTCAAAGACGTGTGTATTGTTCCTGAGACGGAGATAGACTAACCATCTGTCACGTTGGCACTTAATCATCTTCTGTGAAATGTGGGTGTTGTTATTATAACACCTCTGCCTACCTCTTCTATATGTATAAAATAATAATAATAATAACATTGACATTATCACTCAGTGCCACCTAGTCCCAAACTAAGCAATCTTATAGCTATGGGTTCCAGACAACGGATATAATAGGTATAAACTTTTCTTATTGCAAATACATTATAATACAAACACCTAGATACAAGGCAAGCATAGATATTATCTAAATATTTTTTTTTTCATGATTGAGTCATTTAATTATATCCATACTGGCAGAGTTGTAGGCATAGGCATTAATAATTTATGAACATTACACAAATAAATTGAATTTTTCAACCCCTATCAAATCCTTTTCTTAGTGCACCCCAACAAGAATACACTCCAAATTACATGTCTATAAAATCAGCAGCAAGGTTGTGCAGATCAATTAGTTAGAACTGTAAATTTTGTATCAACTTATAGATTTATGTTTAATGCGAAAAAAATTATAAGTAAGTAATATCAAGAGTCTTACTTAATACCATGGCAACCCTACTCACTGGAGCCTACGCGCCCGATAACCTTACAAAGGAGATTTATTCATGAAACTTGTTAAAACTTTATAATTTGGCCGTATTATCGGTAACTGTGTATGTGTGGGACCATATTACATTATAAAAGGCAATATGCCTTTTATTAAAATAGTTTTTTGTATTTTACTTGGTCTAGTGGTCAAGCGAGCGTGCTAATTTCAGAGACTCAATACCAGGATATATTTTTTATTTGAATCCGGGATCATTTCTATATCATGAACATCATCATCCTCCTGTTCGGCCGGATCGGCGCAATGTGTTCTTCTCTTCCATTTATCCACGATATCTGTATTCAATCCCATTCTAGCCATATATTTTTATTTAGTTTCACATAAGCAGCTCCATCGTATCTTCCTCTCCTATTGTAACAACCCACATTTATAATGTTTCTTCTATTTTTTTAATAGCTTTAATATATCTATTTTCTTTGCAGAATAAAGAGATTGATACTTTTCAGTTGATTGATAGATTATTTTTACATAAAGCTAGCAAACGTTGTTTAAAAGTTTTTATGTTTTTTTTGGGGTTAATCACCCTTATCATTTAGGGGGAAAAATAGGTGCTGGTAGATTCTCAGACCTACCCGATATGCACACACATTTCATACAAATCAGTCCAGCCGATTCAGAGGAGAATTTTAAATATTACATTTATAAATACGTAGTAGCATAACGTTAGCCATATTTCAAATACAGAACCCGACAGACCAAATCTTTTACGGCAGCCCACAGTTAAGAAAATCTCAAGTACGTATTCAGTCCTCGTAAGGCAATTCTAATTAGCCCTTCCTTATTTATGATTCATAAGCCGAAGTACAATAAATTCTGGCAGAATCTTTCCGTCCCACATGTGTTACTAAGCCAAGGTATTAGCGAATGTTGAATGTAGGTTCTCGCCTAATAAGCGATGGGATGTAAGGAATCGCACTGATTACTATATTATTTATTACGCTACGTGCCGCCCGTGTAAACGCTACCTAATACTCCATCTACGCTCGCATCTTGGAACCTTTACAAAATGAACGTAATCCTTACTACTGGGAAGGGCTGTGGAAAACACCCTCAACGTTCCTGTGAAATGGTTCTATAAGCGTGCAAGGAATAAGGCCATCTATCAAATGGGGTAACGATTAAGTGAGTTGCAGAAGCGAGGCACCTATGAGATTTTTAATTATTGGTCATATTAAATCATGATTAATGTGCGCGTACCTTTATAGCGTCTGGGTTTGAATAAGTTATTGGTAGTTAGTGAACATGTTTAGAATTAGTTATTTGGTAACTTTATTTTGTGGATACTATTCCGTCGTCAGCGTCGCACGCTTTTTATTAGGTATCCCTAATTAAACTTGTTTAATAATATAGATATTTCTCAGTCAGTGATTAAGTAGCTTTCTAAAGGCAAAATATATTCTGAAATTGGTCCAGTAGCCTTTAAGTTTATTCGTTACATACATAAATATTTTCCTATTAATTTTATTAGTGTAGTGTAGATCTAGATTTATTAGTACAAGATGATAGTGATGGGTCAGGTGATGAAATAATTCAATCAAGCTAAGATTATTGCAGAGTTCCAAATTTGCATCATTCGTTTATTCAAACATAATAATTTACATGAATAGGTAATAAACCTTTTTTTTGTATTATTCCATTATATTCACCACAATTTTACGCCCAAGCAAATGCCCAAAAATGATTAGGCGACATAACCCGACTAGCGTAAATATATCATCAGCAAGTCGACAAAGCGTTGTGAATAATGACTATCATATTTCGTCGTATCTCCACTCTGATTATTGCCAAAGGGGATAAAGTATAGAAATTTTGCTTTATATGCCACCTTTGAGCTAACGGTACTCCGCGAGCGCCTTATGCGATATTCTCGTAATTTTAATGAATATTTATAATGTTTGTGCATTTACTTAAACTTGGTGTGTGAATGAACATTTTCGATGGGATGTGGACTTTTAATTGGAAATTGGTATTAATGTTCCGATGACTTCAATTAACTTGGTGGAATTTATTTTTAACCATTTACTTCTGCGATTTGAGTAAATTATAATATTTATGTTTTAAATCATAATTTCATAGATATCATGGTATACAGGTTAATTAAATTAGTTAGGAATAGCTTAGGCCTTAGCAACTTGACCGGGCGTGAGAAGATTTAGAAATGCTTATCTTATACTAATATAAAATTCTGAGGAGATTTTTGTTTGTTTGCTTGAACGCGCTAATCTCAGGAACTACAGGGGGCCAACTATGATCGTTGAAGCAGCGCGTATTAAGAACTTCTCAGCATTGACGTTTAATTTTACGATACAAACGAAACATCAAAGGTCAGATGTTCTAAATCCACTCTGCTTAAGCCTATGATGGTAGGCTCTTAGTCAAATTTGAAAATTGCAGTGTTACTCGTAGATAGCCTATTTATCGAGGAAGGCTATAGGCTATATATGATCATGCTAGGTAAACGAAGTTGCAGACTAAAGTTAGCGTTAGCCCAAACTGACTATTCCACACGAACAAATTTGAGAGAAGAAGCTTGTTGAAACTAATCGTTATCTAAGAATATATTTATTTATTTATTCATTACAAAATCCATAGCTCTTAAATAAAACAAAAACAATCTTAGATTTAACTCTTACAACCAACAAGGGATTTACAATGTGTATAAATGTTATATAATTTAGAGAAACAGAAAGTGTGTGAAACTTACATACCTAAGTAACTTGGTACCTTCCCTCAAAAATTTGAAACACCTATTACGTCTTACCTCCGCGCCTTCAATCAGACAAGTAGGCAGTAAGCGCTACGTGGAGCCGTGAATCATACTTACCCAGGGTAATCTATGACGTCAGTGAATTATTATTTATAACGTAATTACAAAAACACTCTCACACACCTCACCCACGCCTAATGTTATTTATGCGAGGATAAACGACACCTCGTAATTTTTGCATATCCCCCCTTATCGACGGTGGAATTGAATGATAAGAAGGCGCTTTGGAGGGATGGCTTGATGACTCAAACGAAAACAAATAATTATTTACGATCGCTTAAACATTTTGTTTGGAAGAGATCGCTTTAGCGAGAAGACCGCCATTAGTATACACTCTTCTCGAAATTATTTTATTGTATCTTTCATTTTTGTTTTTTTGTGGTGTACAATAAAGAGTTATATTATTGTTATTATTTACATATGCTAGGCTGAGGTGTACTTATAGTACATCCACATTTCGCCATTTATTAAAAAATATAATAAAATACCTGGGCTCTAATTATTCTTATCGCACACGACGATATCTCCCAAACAACCTGGGATGGAATGTCTAACAAATAATATTATGGGCAAAAAGTAGGTAGGGTAAAAAAATATTTTTTGTATATGAAAAACGTCAAAAAAATAGTGTGATCCAATTAGTTTTTTGGGATGCTTTGATCGCCAAAAGTAAAACTATACAAAAAAGGATTATTTAAAAAAAAATTGTTCCTAACGTAAATGGTTTTGAAATTCAAACATTTCCAGATAAGAAAAACCATCTAGAAAGTTGTTTGGTTTATAGTACGCGGCCCTTTAGGCACTTGTTTAGGGCTCGTAGTATAGTTGTACAAGCTGCAATACATAGTAGCAATTTGAAGTATACAAATTGGTGAAAATGTGATCACACAGTGATTCAAACGCTGTTGAAATGCGAAACACGGTTTTCGATCAAAATCCTCATAATATAGATCTTCCTTTATCTCTGTATTTCAAAAACAATATGAATGTTATTAAAACTCAAAAATTACCGAACACATTAATTTTAAATTCAACCTTTCTGACACCGTTTCCCAAAGTTTATTATCGGTTTCCGCTAAACGATGTATCCGAAAGTTATTTTGCATGTGAGCCGAGATAGGGCGTGTGCTGCACTTGTGAAAGAAACTTGTATGAATTATGTGACACCCCCACGTAAAGACTGGCTTTATCTATATCGGCACTTTATTTTAATATCGGTGTCGAGTAACAATGGATTAGGTATTGGAATATCTTAGAACTTACTTTATTCGTTGCTTTATTTTTGTAAAAAGCCGAGGTAGCTGTGAGAGTTTCTGAAAACTTAGTGCAGTGATTTAACACCACGTGCTTAACGGTGATTGAAAACATTGTGAGGAAACCTGCTTATGTCTGAGAAGTAATTCAAAAGCGTTTGAACTCTGTCACGTTGACACTTAATAATATAATATTATATACATAATTTATTATTATTCATATTATTTTATAACTGTAACTCAGTTTAATTGTTACTTTTATCAAAATCAAGAAATAAGACAGAAATGAATCCACTCGAACTAAATCTTTGAAATCACGATCATAATCAGTTCATTTCTTTTGGGCATCTTGCCCAAATACCTACGATTGCCATATACAACTCGCCCTCTTTTCCAAACCATACACCTTGTGATACAAGGTGATAGAACTTATACACCACTTAAGTGAACAATATCCGCAACCCAAAGAAAATCATATTCATAGAGACGATAAATTCCCCGACACTCGCACCTCTTAACCGGCTCTGTATTATTTTAATATACGTAAACCGATTCATGTTTCGTCCCTTTCACACGCGATCAAGATGTGTATAGTTGCGTCCCGTTCGGTTTTCGGAGGATATCTTAATAAGATTCATGAAAGGACGCCATATTTTATATCCGACTCTGTCCTCTATCTTCTTATATTATCCTTGCAAGAGAAGCTTTTGAAATATGTGCTTGCTTGGGTATTTCCAATCTTTCAATTACACCTTTGTTGGTAAGTTTAGTGTTTTATCAAGATGGGGAAGGCTTATGCAAGTTATGTTTAACTAGGTTTCAGTGCCCCAAGTATCAAGTAGGTTTTGAAACATTCATACGTCGACGACTGACCTTGAGTTTTAGCGTGGCTTAAATTGTGTTGATACTTTTTAGGAGATGATGATTGCCAATTTAACATCTTTGGCAATCGTTACTGGTCAGTCGGAGGCCTAAAAAATAATCTGACAACTGGTTTAACACAGATCACAGATTTTCCTCCTAAATGGGGTTGCGAAGGTCAGATGGCAGTCGCTTCGTATAAAAATCAGGTGATCAGCCACATCGGGTCGAATCAAGTGCCGACCCCATCAATGTATGGGATAAGGCCAGGGAGATGATGATGACTTTTTAGGAGATGAGTTCTGGTTGAATTCCAAACATTGCGGATCAACACTTTTCGTGCCACACTAATTTCACCAAATACGCTATCGAATGTCGACAACGTTTACGAAACTTATACTTGGGATACTGCACTTTGCCTGTGTATATTTCTCAATTATTTTTTTCACTTACATTATAATTCACACATTATAGCTTTTCTTGTCTTGGTTGATTTTGATATCTCACACACACATAATATATTGGAAAGGAAATTGCTGTTTCTAAGTACAGACCGCTGGGATTCGAACTTGCGTCGCTTGCGTAGCAGACGACTGCTTAAACCCCTTGGCCACCACGGTAATAAAATAATAGGTATTTTGATAAAATGTAACCAAGTCGAGTAAAATAATAAGAAATCTTATAACGTGTCTATTACAGTGTTATATAGAGCCTTAGATGCAGCTTAAAAGTTTGCGCCGGGGGTTACCTGTAGCCGATATTAAATAAAGTTAGAGCGATAAATATTCCTTCAGTTGTCTAAGGAACAACGGAAAATAATCGCTTATTTTCTTCATATATTGTTTTGGTATGAATGAATGTAGAGTACAAGAAAATTTATAAGTTATGAATTAATGTATAGTATATGAAGAGATGCATGAATGTTGATGAAGCGAAAGAAGTATGTATGGATCGTAGCTTGTGGCGAACGGTGGTCTCTGCCTACCCTCATGGGATACAGGCGTGAGTATATGTATGTATGTAGATCTTTGATTATGTCGGTAAGTAATTCCTTCAACTGCGAGCTATGTTAATTTGAGTATTATAATAATTAAGATTAAACTATCTAAATAATATACTCATAAGTTAATAGTTTGTCACGACTTTATACGTTGAATTTCTTCTTTCTCATCGCGATGTACCAATCTTCACCGTAAAGGTATCGTGACAACCAAAGTTGTCCAAACCAGTAAACTCGTAATCTAGGTAGACTTTAAGAATTATACGTCTTCTTAATACAATTCTAGCAGGTGCCCGCGACACCGTCTGCGGAGGAATTGACTTGTCTTTACATTTTGGACAAGTCGCACAACATCATTATAAATTTTATGTAAGGTTATTGTAAGTTTTCATCAAAACAGTAATTTTTGCGTGAAAGTGTAACAAAAATACATACACACATTCTTACAAATTTTCACGATTATAATATTTAGTAGTATAGGATAGATAATTTTTTGTATATAAATTAAAATGTTTTCCTCACGCATAACTTTTCAATAAAAACTTGCAAGAGCCACGATACTTTTTCATAGAGTGTCTCTGGGCTTACTTCGCGGGGCGCAATATAATTCCTTTGGTCGTAAATCTTAAGTTTAACTGAAGCTAGGGGGGATTAAAGATTACTGATCTTACAGATGAGTTATGGCTGCGGTACCGCGCGCCTCTTTATTGTGACTTTAAGAAACTAAGAGATTCTCTTAAACGCCCGAAATTAATTTAGATAATGATTAATGGTATCTCTTGTAAGCAGGAGTACGGGGTGTTGGTATTTGCATAATTGGAAATTGGCTGCGAATGTTTGTGGTTACTCTGTTGTTGTTAGCTTCTATGTATAGTATGGTTCTGTTGATAATATCTCGATATCTTTTATTTACTTCTATGTATTGTATGGTTCAGATGATAATGACTTGATATTTTTAATTTATAAATTTTTTTTCTGGTTTTAGTTATTTACTTAGGAGCAGAGGTAGACGTGTGGATATTATGATACATTAAAGAGGAATAAATAATAATCTCAATAAAAAAAAATAATACACTTAGGATGAATAAATGTAAAAATCTTATTGTAAGGAATCTTAAAAAATATTAAATACCTCATTGTATATCGTGATACGTCACGAGGCGAGTACGGCTTTGAATTTACATCGCAGAAGTATTAAAACAAACATCAAAAATAACTTTAACTGAAAAGAAAACTACGACACAGGAAATATCCAAAAACGTACCCGTATCGTACATATGGTACTTATTTGGGAGACGTGATTTTAAAACATTTTTATAGCATCGTTGTAGCTACTACTTAGTATCTGTATAGAGTTAGTCTAGCCAACGTATGCATCAAAAGTTACGTAAAAGCACATTTTAACCGGACAACCCAATTCAAAGTTAACACCGCTATCAATTACATTGTTAATTGAACGTGGAGCCTCTGAGAAATTAGTCAGGGCGTGTTTATCATCACCAATCATCCACCTTACACAAATGGGGCTTATTCATAAATCTCCGGGCGCATTATTCGCGAGGTGAAACAACAAACATTACAGACATAAATCTGAAACGTATCTCGGTTGCGAGTTATTTGCGCGACACACAGATGGTGAGGATAGCTAGCTATTTAATGTATGGGTTACCAACGCAAGCAAACGACTGTGTATGTTTCTTACTATGGATTAATCAATCCAGTAGAATCCTACTGACGTAATGGTATCGTAAAGCGATGAAGCTCAGTAAATTTGGTGTCTCTGTTTATATCCCTGATTAGTTGGGTCCTTTGTGATCATCCAAGAGCTAAGTATAAAATAATAAGTTCTTAATATTTATAAAAATTGTGACTTAATTTTTTAACATGTCGATCAATATGCGCTTTTGTTTAAATTTTCCTGTTATTTACTTAACCTGCATCTTTATTTTTTTGAATTAATTACTTACAGTTCTTCAATTGAACGAACTTACACAATTTTGTTTTAATTACGTATTCATTTATTATGTAATTCACTCATAAACCTGTCACCCTTTCATAAATCTATATTCAGATCATTCATTGAATACTTTCTAAGCCAATGGTGGTTGCTCAAGCGTTAGAGCAATGTGTCACGAGCGTTATCTGCCACCGTCGCGCCATAAGACAATAGTAAGGCAATAATAAAAATGTTGAATAGCCCCCGTAATGATATTGTTACCGGTAATGCATTGTGCGATAACGGATAAACTGTACCCCACTGTACCGGTATGAATAATGACCGAGTTTCGCACTTATCTGCTGAATTTAGATTTAGATTTGAGTTATAGGTTATTAAATAAGAGGTGTTAAATATATAGCGTATTAAAAAAAAATACACAAATCTTAAATAAGGAATACAGTAAGTAATGCTCGAAAACAGTTGTCAAAGAAAAGGTACAGGCAAATTTGACAATGACAATATCTTTGACAGTAAACATATGGTTGCAACAAATTACAGTCAATTGGCTTATTTTTGCTGTCAATGTCAATTTCAGTATGTAAAAATGTTTACTTCAAAAATAGCTTTAGTCAGAAAACATTGGTTAGCTTATGGTCAAAGTCATGACGTCATCCGACAATTTCAATATGTAACAATTTTTTTTGGCCAATTCACTGCCTTAATTAAATATTTTATAGCTAAAGCCAGCAGACGCAACCCAGCCTGAATTCTACAGATTTTAAGGTCGCTACCAAATTCTGTATACAACTGAACTACGATTGAGCTGTAAATCACCTAAAATTTTAATGTACCTATTCCATAAAATTTCAAGCCTTAGCGAATAAGTACAGTTCAAGGTTTTTCAAACATCATACCAGTACTTTAGCCGAACTATTATTTTCAATCAAGGATATTGTACGTGTGTTATACAATATCCGCGAAACAAAATAATATTGAAACAGACAACAAACTCCTAACCGCGTCTGAATATTTACGATAGAACATCAAGATTTTCTTTCAAATTTCCTCGAAGTAAATACGTATATTTTCTCCGTTTATTATCCGAACCGACCTTCTTACTTATCGCCGAGTATATTGTTAAAAAAGACATGATGACTTAGGAACTGAAAGTCCCATTAAGTAGGCGTCTCTATTCATGTGGTAACATTGTGTCGGAAGGGGGAGGCAGGGGGTGTAAATACAAATAAAGAGAGTTGTTTAAAAATGGAACAAGCGGGTATTCCGCGAGAGATAAGGCTGCGTTTCCGTCGTCTCCCCGCTGGCGGGCGTCACAGTGGAATTATTTCAGCGATTCGACGCCGAAACCCGATGTCGTGTCGCTGTCGCATTCAACACTCTATCTTTAAAAATAAATAGGGCTGTTCCCTGTTTTGGTCAACGCTAGTCGATTGTCAGTTTATTATCGATAGCCACAAGCAATTTTTGGCAATAGTCTCACCCCATATTACATGGGATTTGTACTTGTGTTTGTATGTAACCCTCTGCCTACCCCTTCGTGGAATAAAGACGTGAGTATGTATAGTAACCGCTTACTGTCATGTTGTATTCTTACCTAACATCTTTGCCACACTCATTGATTTGTTTGAGCCAAAAGATTTTTTCGAACTTTTCGTTAGGTTCGTTAATTTCGCATAGAAATATCTCGTTCTTCGCAATAAATCTTATTAAACTGCGAAAGTTTCTGTGTCTGTGTTCTTGATGGCTAAACTAGTAAACCGATTTAGCAGAGGTTTGTATAGAATACATATATAAATGCGAGCGGATTAAAAAATACGACCTATTTTGTCGATGTGTTTTCCCATCACTAGTGAAAGATCTGGAAAGAGCCACCGTGTCAGATGGCCGCCGCTGTTTCTTAATTTCCTCTCTGAGATAAGATTGGCTTTTAGCTTTTTATTGAATTTTCTATGTTTGACGTAGCACTTTACAACTTCGCCAGCGCTTCTTTACTTTAGACATTTAAGATACAGATACTAGGTACTATATTTTATACGGTAAAGGTGAAATATAAATTCGTTTCTGTTTCCGTTACATAAAGCTTATTTTCAAATGGCACATCTGATATAATTGTCGGCACATAAGCCTTTAATATGTCCTGAGGTAAACTTCATATGGCTATTTGCGGCTCCTAACATCTATGCTAATACATAAAGCTGAAGAGTATGTTTGTTTGCGCCCTAATCTCAGGATCTTCTGGTCTGGTTTGAGAAATTCAGTGTTGGAGAGTCCATTTATAACTAATCAATAATAAGTACACTACAAATTTCAGTAGTTTAGGCTTTACGTTTTCAGTCAGTCGGGGTTTGGTTTTTTTGTGTATAGATTTGTATATATACATACATCTATGCATCCATATACAGATAAATAAAATTTAAATTCATATGAAAGTATACATAGTACTGATATCATTTTTCTCTGAAATTTTTCTCAGTCTATCAGTCTGTCAGTCTGTCTGTCTAGACATCTAGGTTACCCGGAACAAACGTCTGTTTGTTCCGGGTAATCTCTGAAACGGCTGTACCGATTGTAACGGGACTTTCACTGTCAGCTGTTGTTTCAAGGAGTAACTTAGGCTACTTTTATTTAGATAATATATTTAACCGCGGGGCAAGTTTATATTATTGTTTAAACCTTCTCTGTAGTATTCCAACAAACAATGTAACATTTTACGCTGTACTCGATATCAGTTTACGTTCTAATATAAAGATTGTGCATCTGACTACATTTACATTGCCTTATCTGACGCATAAACCGCGCGTAAGCAACGCTGCACATTTCCGCTTTATTACTAACGTACTGCGTTTTATTCCGGGAGTTTCCGCTATACATTATGATTTTTCTGATAATTGTCTTGGGGTTTCTGTAATGGTGATGACGAGCACATATACATTCACTTTGTTATCAAATTGATTCGATAATCAATTCATTCTAAACCCAATTACAATGTGATTTTTAAGATCGGTAAAAATTGCAAGAAATTCTTTGAAATTCCTAAGATTTGTTATACTGGTGCTGGTGCCCGCGAGTCCGTCAGCGCTGCGTTTAATTTATCAATATATTTTGAACAATTCACACAATATCGTTATAAATTACAGCTTACGTGTAATTCTGATGTGTAAACTGTAACATTGTAAAGTTTCATTAAAATCCATTCAGTAGTTTTTACGTGAAAGAGTAACTAACATCTATACATCCATCCATACTTACAAAATTTCGCGTTTAAAATATTAGTAGAACATGATCATTTGTGTTTTTTGAGATGTCATCATCTCCCTGGCCTTATCCCATGTATTTAGGGTCGGCACTTGATTCAACTCGATGTGGCTGATCACCTGATTTTTATACGAAGCGACTGCCATCTGACCTTCGTAACCCCTTTTTCGAGGAAAATCGGCAATCTGGGTTAAACCAGTTGTCAGGCTTTATTAGGCCTCTGACTGACCTGTAACGATTGCCAAAGATGATAAATTGGCAACCGGGACCGACGGCTTAACGTGCTCTCCGGTGGCACGGTGGGAACTCGGGCGGTCACCCATCCAACTACTGGCTAGGCGTATGGTTGCTTAACTTCGCTGATCGAATCATATGCGCCATAGCAACTGTGCCACGAGCTCCTCTGATTTTTGAGATAGTTAATTAATATTCATGAATGCTCATAAAAATTAAAAACGACAGCGTGTTACGTTGTTTTTCATCAAACACGTCTGTTTCTTTCAACACGAGTGAATTAAAAGAAAAACACGCTTTATCTTTGACAAAAAAATCAACACCCTACCATCTTTTAGAGCTAAGGGTGACACTTCTAAAGAGATAATTTCCTCCGCTCCCTTAAAGATATCTTTATTATTCTTATTGCGGTGTGTACCTTAAACGGTTGATTAACTCAGCAAGATGTCCCTTAGGAATGTAATTAAACAATTTTGATGAGTGCTCGTTTGAAAATTAACTTGTTTTGTCTATGAGGGGCAGTTAAAACGACGATAAAAGTTTACTAAAAGCAAATCATTAATTCATTTAAAAAAAAATCATGATTTTTATTTAATGTTAACAATTTTGGTGTAAAATTAACTGAATAGTAATTACTCACCTGTTAGTAGAATTTAATAGTATGTTAAATACATTTATTGTGTAAATGGAATATTAGTTTCATAGGCCCTGTAGATAAGTGCAATAAACGAATAAAATTTGGCAGTAAAGTTGCACTTTTAGAACTAGTAACGTAATTAGCCGATTGGTGAATCTAACAGACTTTTATACCAGTAGGTGCCTATAATTCCGTTGTTTCAGAAAATTCAGTAAGAAATACTTCTCTACGAGTTATCTATACTAATATTATGAAGAGGAAAGATTTGTATGTTTGTTTTTATTGAATAGGCTCTATTGAACCAATGGATCAAAATTCTTTCAGCAATAAATAGCTAAATTATCAGCGAGTAACAAGGGCTATATTTTATCCCCACGGGAACGGGAACAACGCAGGTGAAACCGCGTGACGTCCGCTAGTAGGTTATCATTTGACAAGCTCACTCTTTTCACTACTTTAGTTTCTGACAATAAGTATAATTTTATTCTACGGTTGCTTATTATATATTTGTCGACTTCTGCAAATCTAAAGTATGACTCCGGATATTTTATGCTTTGTTTGATAGTTCACCTAGTATCCAGTAGTATACGGTAGACAGTGGAAACAGTAAACAGTTAAGCTACAGTACAGACGGTGAGCGTGGGATCTTTTCACCTGAGGCCGCGGTAAACACCACATACGGGGAAATTAGAAGGATTGATATAGAGCTGGCAGTACAATAATTACATTGCTTATTTTCATAAAATTACTCTAAACACATGTGCTTATTATTTTTTATAGCAGAAACAGGGAAAATATGAATGATTGAAAGTGGAAATCGCAGTCTATGGGCCGCTTTGCTTATTTGAAATACATGCGTTTTATCAACGCATACTCTGGTAGGATCAAAATTATAAACCTGTACCAAAAATGTTTAGTAATAGGTACTTGGGTCTCCTATTCAAATTTATCTGGTAACTTAATGCATCCAATTAACCAGCAGAAATATCATATTACGGTATCATCAGCTCCTTGTAAGCCCAAGGTATTGAGATGCATAAGTGCGATTTAGCGAGATGTCAGGGTGGGCGATGGTACTCATGCGTTAATTTTGAGGGACAAATTAATTCAAGCACAGATTTAAACGTGAATAAAACGTCGTCGTATATTTTATACGGCTTTCATGAGAGGTGCAACATTCTACAATGCTGTAAAGTGAATACTCTGGAGTCAGACTCTCTAACTATATAACAGTCTAGTCTAGTAGACTATGTTTTTAATCTGTCAGTCAAATTTTCTAAGGGGACAAACAGAAGAGGACAAATCTACTTTGAATAATCAGTTATGGAACTTATACTGCTATGTTCCGCGAGTGAGTGTAGTGACTAATCCAGAGGTTTTCCAACTATAGATATCCAGGCGGCCAACTGTGATCGTTGAACGTTCTTAGTTTAGACGTTTAAATTTAAGGTACCAAAATGTAACGTCAAAGCGCAGAAGTTCTTAATAAGCTCTGCTTAAACCGATGATGATGCCCCGAGTACAGGTTTAAAAAAACTACCAATCTTTTGTTTTGGATCAAGATAACTGAACTCTGGCAGCTTTTCACTGCGCTGAATTATATATTCAAAGGACTTAATGTAATCAATTTATTTTCTTTGTTTTGAAGGCAAACTCTCTGTGTGATTACTTACCATCTGCCAAGCTTTTCAAGGACAATAATACAACGAAATACTGACAGTATTAATTGCCTATATTAATAGTTATAATAAACACAAACAACCGAGCCTCAAAGTTAATAAACAATAACATTTCCCAGTATGAATCTTAAGCGGAACGTAACAAAGCGACTGTCAACCTGATTGCACCTCAATCTGACTCAACAACGAATGAATTGAGACGAATAAACCACCCCAATGAATAAAAAATAAGCCACGGCTCATCACGGAAAGCGGGGGAGTAAAAAAATAATATTATCCTGTGGAAATGAATTAAGCAAGTCGCAGATACTGTGGGTCAGGATACGAGAAACGCGTCTTTTTGAGTGGAGACGGACTTTGTTTTACACACAACAAAACAACAATATATATTCAGATTGCCATTGAAAAAGTATTGCCGGTTCAGTGAACGTTTGAAAGTTAAGTGTGGCTACAAAAACAAAAATGTATCCGAGATAATTCAAATTATTGTCGGAATGCGGGAAGCTTTTTTTCAAATTTTTTTTTGTCAATGAAAAACTATGTGTTTTCGAAAAGAAATGAATTGTTTTTTGAGAAAGTTACTTTATTTTATTTACTTATAATAATTTTGAATCTACGGTAGAATTATTATCCGACGAAAAAAAGTATGAGGTTTTCTAATCGACCCGCATATTTTATGTTAAACAAAAAAACTCAAGCATGCCATGCAATATTAAAGAAAATCCTATTTAGTCAAATCAAGAGTTAGTTTGAAAAAAGCGTATTTCGTGAAAGTGTGCGAAGCTCTCTCCCCTGAAAGTGGCTAGGAGTATTCAATCCTTGGCAGCGTAAGTAGGGAATAAAATTAACCGAGGATGATCGCTAATGAAAATAAATTGGCGGCGGGAGATTTGAGATTACACCGACCGCGACGAGCGGGGCACCGAAAAAATGAGCCGCGTACATACTACGGACACTTTTATACCCGCATTATAAAAAGCAAATAAGATTTATACTATATTATAGTATAGATATAGTTTTATTTATTCATCATTTTGACGATTTCCCGATATTGCTAAAAATAGTTTTACGTTCCTATTAAATAAATTGTCTTATACTTATGTATTGATGATCTATGATCGTTTAAGGAGGGCGTATTAAGAACTTCTTCGATTTGACGTTTATTTTTACGGTACAAAAATGAAAAGTCAAAGCTCAGAAGTATTTAAAACCCTTTGCTTACACCGATGATGGTGGGCTCCCTGATCTTTTATACTTACATGGAAAGTAAAAAGTGATTTATGAAAACATAAAAACTTTCATCCCCTTGGGGTAAGAATTAATCAAAATCCTTTCTTAGCAGATGCCTACGTCATAACATCTAAATGCATGCCAAATTCCAGCCTGATCCGTCCAGTGGTTTGGGCTGTGCGTTGATAGATCACTATGTCAGTCAGTCAGTCAGTCACCTTTGTGTTATATATATTTAGATACATGTAAGACAGGACACCGTCTGTCGGGTCGGCTAGTATAATATAAAATTTTCAGACGGTTGTGTTACTTCACAATTTCATACAAATATGCACGCGCAGATATTAGAGAGGCAGCGCAAATGGAAGCTACATATCCGAGGGTGGTTCATCTTCTTAAGGCGATGTAAGGATCAACTCTGAGTTATGACTCGGAGTGGGGGTAGTTATTAAACCAAGGAGAATTACGTTTTTCGTTACTGTAAGACTTTCTATGAAATAAAAAATTTGTAAGGAATTTGTAAGGAATGTGATGTAAAAAACAAGGAACTAAACAAGTTTAAGATCACGGATTTTGTATATAAATATTCAAAATATATGAAAACAGTAATAAATAATAATGTTGTAATTTACTTCAGTACTGGGGATGATCGCGTTATTAAACCAATAAGTACGACCAAATAAAAACCTACAAAAAAAATGCACATTCTTTGCACTATGTTTGTAAACAAAACATTAATTTATCGTTACAGCATCGGGGGCTAAGAATGTCATGTCAATTAATAAAATGTACGGTAAGCTTCGGCTTAGCTGGCCTGCTTGTTATATCATAACTAAAGCCCAGACGGACAAGATAGGCGGACGGTGGCACTGTAACGAACCACAACGAATTATTTTCACCTTATCGCAGAAATTAGTTTTTGCACCGAATCGCTGAATTCGTATTTAGAACGTTAAGAGAATCACTGGAATCGTTGTTGAAATTTTTGTATATACGAATAGGTAATGCACGGCCAGGTGGAATGACGATCTGCGAAAGACTGCAGGCAGATGCTGGATGCGGCACCTAAGCTGAAGATAGGACGCTATGGCCCAAATTAGGGGACACCTTTGTCCAGCAGTGGACTAATATATTGGTTGATGATGATAATAATGCACTTCGAATAGTTCAATACTTTTAGTTTAAACAAGCATTAACTACCATTTAAACTTAACAAAGGTCTTCAATGTATATATTGTTTTTCTATAATAGATAATACCTAATTGGTCCTCATGCCATTAATTATTTGGAAATTAATCATAAAAAGGTACATTAATTCTCATTATTTAATTCACAATTTACTAACGAATATCACTCTTAAATTCCCGTCGGTGTGACATAGACCGCACAATGTTGTTCAGACAACGATATTACTGTGTATTAAGTTTCTCGAGTAAATCTTTCCGCTAGGCACTGGGCTTAGGAGTTTTATTGTCGTGTGCGGGGGCGATTACAGAATGTCCGTCGGTGTGTTCTTAGCATTAATATCTTATTAGCTGGGTACTAGTTAGACCACGCGGTTTCATTCGCGATGAATTCATCGGCTTTATTTTGTGCACAAAACCATTATTATTTAACCAAATTAAATTAAGCCTTAGTTATTAATTGCAGCATCAGTTTGCAGTGAAAGTCCCATCAAAAATGGTTCAGCCGTTTCTCATAGATGTTAGGCGCAAACATACATTCTCTTTGGTAAGTATTTTACTAAGCTCTTATTTTGACATTACAAGCACATATTTTACATTTTATGAGCCGTGTTATATGCTGAACTAACCTGTTTAAGGTTGAATGTAATAAGGTACCTAAGGAATACACATTTGCATCTTGCCAAGAAAATGTATTAAGTAAATAATTCTTATATTCACCTCAACTCAACAGAATTTAAAAAAGTACCCGCGTAGATTTAGTTTCATTTTATTGTCGCGGAACCCTAATATTTTTAATTGTATCATTACCTATTTGCCAGTGAAAGTCCCGTTAAAATCGGCCCAGCCGTTTCAGAGATTACCCGGAACGAACAGACAGACAGACAGACGGACAGAGAAAATTTTTAAAACTTGGTTTTTCAGTGTCTACTTTCACACGCATTTAGTGAAAAGCTGTTATTTTGGAATTACAAACAGACACTTTAATTTTATTTATCTGTATAGATTATGCGTAATTTTACCTCCACTTAGCCATATAAACTGAAGTGTTCCAGGTCCAAGACAGCAGACGAGGTGTTACCTACTTAAATAAATCTATTTTCTCATTAACTTCTTGAAACATGAATTAAGCACGGTAGATCAAAATGGCGGTACCGTAGACACAGGCCGTAATAAATTGCTTTATTAACTTCAACGTCTTAATCCACGGTTAACTAACATAAATGCGCAGCCTCTAGGTGGGCAGTTTGTTTAGATTATAACTTCATTAATACCTTCATATTAGTACATTATTTTAATTCGCTACAATTTAATAGAATCTTTTGCGACTTATTAATTTTAATAGCAATTATTTTCTTACGAAGCAAATTATTTAAGCGCCTGTGGAAATATAATAGCAAACATAGGTTATGCGTTTTGCAATACCAAATATCGCGAACTGCATTAAATTATACATGATTAAAATATAGTTAATTAAATAAAATGTACATTATGTATCAGAGATAACCTACATAACGTAGGAACATTTTTTTAAAGGTCATTAATTAAGTCTAATTACGAATACCTAAATTATTCATAAAAATCGTGAAAGCCTTATAAGCCTGTTATAATTTCATCATTAGTATCACAATGCTTGGAAATCGTGTTGTGTTCGAAATAATTAACGAGATGGCAACGAATGGAGTACGCTTCCGATTGGATAAGAATAGCGAACGATCAAAGAATGTTTGCTTGCTGCGCCCCAATCTTCATTTAATTGGTATAATCCTTCGGAGAGCGCTCTATCACACGCGCTTGCACTTGTGATATCGAACCTTACTAGAAATACAATTTTAAATATTCTTATAAATTTAAATTGTCTATAAATAAGCTATCTATCTATGCAGATAAAATTGAAGTGTCTTTGTATTTCCAACACTTTTGTTTTTTTGTAACAACAACTTTTCATTAAATGCATAATGATATACGATACTTAAATAAAAAAACTAATTAATAAAAATATCTGTTCGTCTGTTTGTTTCGGCGGTTCTGAAACGGCTGGACTGATTTTAACGGGAATATCACTGCCTGAATGAGGTAATTTAAAAAAAAATATTGGATTCTCGCGAACTAAAGCCAGTCATGAAATGAAGTGTACTTACGAGGTAAAACAGAGGGGCACAGCTAGTAAATAATATATTTTACAATATAGCGATAAGTTATGTGTGTATTCAGGTAGATAGTATCGACGAAAGTTTAAACCTCGTCAATCTTCTCTGTCTCCGAAAACGAAAATTCGCAAACGAACGAAAATCAAACGAAGTTTCAGTATCGCATTGTTTTTATCAAAATCTTTATATTTATATGTAAGTATTATTAATGCTATACCTAAAGAAAGTTTATTCTCCATCGCGTAAATATTTTTTATTTTAAAACGCCTATCGTTTCAGTAATATCGAATCTTCGTTAGTATGTTTATTTAGTATGTAGCTGATATTTAATTAAGGAACAATTATTTTATTCTACCCTCTTCAGTTACTTTTGTTACTGTTTCATGACCTACCTTTGTTGCAATATAGCCGTATAAAAGCTATAAAACATTCAAAATTAGACTTATCAATTACCTTATAGCTTCGTGACTTATAGTCTAGCTGGCTGTGAAACTTACCTTTAAAGTCGATTAAGATCTTCACGGACACTCGAAGCCTAAACTGCATCGAAGTGACTTTACCCCAAAACAGATCGGTCATTGCCCAGAGCTGGAAGACGCGACAAAGACGTCTGCAGATATCGCTGCCGATTACAAGACTTGTAGTTTGGTTTGACAGATGATTTGGGTCTTGCCGCCGGCCACTTCCGTCGTCGACTGTACTTTGCTGATACTATTGACATACGTTGCAGTGTATCGGATGTTCGTTGTCTGTTTAATCTATACTAATATTATAAAGGCGTTGTCTAAAGTATGTAAGTTTGTTTGCAGGAGGTAATCTTTGAAAGTAATTACCCGATTTAAAAATGCTTTCATTATGAACACTTCACTATAACTTCTTCTTGTGAACAGGTGCTGCTTGTGGGGGCTGGTCATCTCAAGCTACGCGTTTAGATATTAGTAGAACTTCTAGACTTTTCTCTATGTTAATTTTTATCGACATTTGTACATTGGAACTGTGTCCATGGGCTTAAATTTCTCGAGTGATTTATTTGTTTTTTTTTAAATTGTATAATCTTTTTGAAAAGAGTATTTACTGAGTTTCTTGCCAGGTTCTTTTCAGTAAAAGCAACCTTCCGAACCTGGCTGTAGCATGTATAATCCTGTAAATTGTGTCATTCTGACGATTTAAAAGTGCTTTGTAAAAAGTCTAATCGAATGAAGATATTTTTGACTTTTGACTCTTTACAAAACAGTCACCTTTAAGATAACCTTTAAAGTAGTAAAATTAAGTGCAGCTTAAGGAACTGTCATCACGATTTTTAAAGATTTTCCACGAATACAAGAAGTAGGTAATTATTTGCAGGAAGGTACTATTTAATGTCATAATTGTAATTGTAATACTAATATTATAAAGATTTGTTTCTGAGAAAGTTGAGAAATATTTGTATGTAAGTATGAGGCCAATTAGCTCAAAAAGTACTGGCTAATAAATTAATAAAGGCTATATTTTCCGTACTCCCACGGGAACGTGAACTACGCGGGTGAAACCGTGACGTCCGCTAGTTTATTATAAGGAGATGAAAAGGAAAGGAAATAAAAGATCAGAAGGTACCATTTTGTAATTATATTCAATTAGATTTTGGTTTATATAATTGAATCGAATAAACATTTAGCCAATATTTCGTTACCTAAGCAGTAAACGTTTGAATTGTTCGTGTGAGCCTAGTGACGCAAATTTATAATAAAACCTTATTTAACATTAATAAAAGTATTTACATTACTATTTGGATATTTCATCACAGCTTCACAAAAACAAGCTTAACATTGGAACAACAAAACAAACTGACAGATTAAACTAGCGATGTATTTAAAACTATAAAACAAATTGTCGAGTTAAGGTATATTAAAGTGTGTCAATACAGCCTCAATTCGATAAATGCGCGAATACTGTAACAACGTAATTATGATACTTGTTTTCTTGCAAAGTTGTAGGCGAAAAATTTTTTTTTTTTTTACAAATTATGTTTAAATGTAAACATTTGCATTCACGCCCCTTTGCATAGTAACGAATCTTAAGACCCACTTGCAAAAAAATAAAATCTACATTTTGTCAAAACTAGATTCGTTTAAATCTCGACTTAGCTTATATCTCACTAGGCTCGTAGGATAAAGCCATATTTGTATTTGATATATCTAAATCTAGATTTAACTACTTCCACGCGAGCTTTTTTTAATTGTTGATTTAAATCTGGATTATATATTATTGATGAAGTACAAGATGTAATGCTAGTTTTAAGGCTAAGTCGATGTTATTTTCTATTAAATCTGCATTTTACGTTTTTTTGCAAGTGGCCCTTATTGTTTGAGAAGAACTATTTTTTACCCATCTTTGGACTGAGGAAACATTCAACTATTGTTATAGTTAATATTTGTTAATAATAATATAATACGGAATGTGCGTAGTCTATAGCATACGAACCGACGTAAGTCGAATTTATTATAATATTTTATGTGCAGTATAATTATTATTATTCAACTACTACTAAATGACTCCCTAATAATTATAAAATTAATGTATATTTAGAATAACATTAAATACCATCTAAACGTCTTCGAAACCTTATTTCACTATATCAAGCGGAACTTTTTAATGTGAGTATCCATTCATATATAATTAATTATAACAGATGTATGCTTCGTAACTACCAGTAAAATGTAATAAATTACTATAGAGTCATGAGTTCTATATACACATACAATAACACTATCCAATTATAATTTGAGATTCATTTACAAACAATAAAATTGTGATGTCGCATCCTGTGATAGCATTTTATTTGTACATCTATGTACATAATACACAACACGATGTGATCGCTGCTATATACCGCGTAGATATTATACTTATACACTACCATAAACCTACTTGCATTAATGAAGTCCACAGATTAATACGAATTGCTAAAGATAGAATGACGTCATCATATTAATACTAACATGGCACTGCACACCATTAACGATTCGAAGTCAGTCTTTCGTGTCAAGATGCCTACTCAGAAATCACTGAATCTAAGCCACAAATTCACGGATCTCCGAAATGAGGTGTTCAAACTAACTTCCTTTCGGGGATAGCGTGGTGATGCCCCGGGTGGGTGTAATGGCTCGGTGAAGACGGCTCATAAAGCGACATCTTCAATCTCTTACACTTTGCCCTTCGGTTTTTGAACCAAAATTGCACGTTCTTTGACTCCAATCGTGGGAACTTCTGCCTGTAAGGCATTCGGTTGAGCTCCTCTGTGTATTTAAGTATCAGGTTGTGCGAGGGGTGTGTGTTCATGGAGAACCATTGCTCAAGAACGGGAACCTCGGATACGGGGTCGATGAAAGTGCGGTTGCGTTTCCTCCGCTCGTCCGAAGCTCCAGCAAGAGCTAAGTTCAAGCCACTGGCACCTTCGCCGGGCACAGCTCCTACGCCAGGAAACCCACTCATGTATTGACTCATGTACATGATGCCGTGACCGAACATTGGGTGGTTTGGGACCATAGGAAACGGCAAGCGGTCGATATGTGGAGATGAGGGCCGGTAGTGTCGCTCTTGAATAACATCATCGTCTGAGATTTCATGTTCGTCAGCTACACCATTCTCCTCGTCATTATTATTGTTATTACTGTTGTTGTTATGAGAACTGTCGCTGTTTTTTGCTGGAGATCTTTCTGGTGAGATGTGATTCTCCGGTTTGCTTAAATCTCGGGGCTCTTGCTTTATGTCATGGACCTGAGGAAATAAATAAAATTATTAAAAAAAACTTTTTTTTTATATAAAATAATACTATCTATTTTATTCTAGAAAATAAGCAGAGTTATACTATTTGGGTCTTAGTTAAGAAAAAAATCTGTATGTAACGTGATACACGTTCATTATCTGCATACAGGTAGCATTGTCTAAAAATTACCTTTATAATGTCCGGTGGTTTCGGTGACTCGTCTGGCATTTCTTCAGAATCATTATTGTTCTTCTTATTGTTGGCGGTGATCAGAGACAGTGGTGCATCTGGACTGTCAGCCCTATCGTCAGGGTTCAACTCCCCCCCGTCATCCTCTAAATCAGAACCACCATTTGACAAGTTATCTTCCGACATCACTGACATGGGATATCTGCCAGGACTGCCCGATAACTGCATTGGACTTTTCATGGAGTTGTGATCTTGAGAGGCATAATTATCATTACCAGCCATTAACGAACCGTTGGAAGGACTGTGGCTTCTGCTGTTGAAGCCATTAACGCTGAGATGGCAACTTAGGCCTCCAATGTTGCGAAGTTCGGCCCTCTTTTGTGCTGCACGAGCATTTTTGAACCAGTATACGACGTTGTTGACATCAAGAGGCTTTCGTCCTCGTCTTGATTCCAAATTATTCAGCTCCCGAACATATTGCTGTATTTGTTGTCTGCTTGGGTGTTGGTTTTCAGAAAACCAACGCTGCAATTTAGGCAGTTCTAGCTCAGGATCGAAACTTGTACGCATTCTAGTTTTCTGCGTCGGATATTGACTTTGAACTGTCTGCAGTGCTGGGTGCAAATGATCCGGTATTGTGTTTAAAGTCGGCGAACGGTTTTTGGGCCCAGGAGATGGATACCGTCGAGGACTAAACGGTGGAGGTCTGGGCGACACCTGAGCGCTCCACCAAGATTCAAACTTACGACGGGTTTCTTCAGATGGCTCGTGAAAATTATGCGGCCCCGGCGTCCTATCCTGACCTCGACAAATCTGTGCTAACGTTACCTGCAACAATAGAAATCTTTTAAATCACACTCTTCCAAACTTCGACAAAAAATAACAAAAAAATACTGCAAACAATTTTAGATGGTTTTAAAGAGGTCAGTCTAACCAGCAACAGATACAAAGATAATTGGTTGAATAAACATTGAGCATTGTTTCACAGAACATCGCCATTAGATTATGAAAATATTAGGTCGGCTGTTAATGCATGTGTCATGCGCGAGCGGTCGGTGCGGTTCTGACGCGAGGACGTGTTTACTCGGTGGTTAGTGCGCATCACTCTCGCGCGCCGCCGAAACTTCAATCATGGTCTGCTCTAAAACAATGAGCGGGAAGGGCGTCTTAACAATTAGCATCCACCCACTTCACCCTCAACTAGGCGCCGTCATACCGGTGCCTAGCTAAGTGTTTCTACTTAAACGTTTTCGCAGGATCTCGATTAAACAAGGCGCCCGCCGCCACAACCCGCTGCCTATGCAGCCCTGTTTAACCAACAAATAAACCGAGCGACATTGATATTAATTTAATGCAGTGTTTAAGTTTCACAATTATTTATTTAAAATGATAACACTTGACTAGCGCCTGTTTGGATAGGTATTAATATAGCGCAAGAAGTCAATCACAAAGAACTTGTCAGATTATAGCCTCAGCGTTAGTTTACCCAGGATGACAGTTATGCAAGTGAGATCTGCTCATATCGCTAGATTACATAGAACAATGCCAGTGATTACGTCGTCACCGAGTTGTCACTCGCGCCCGTTTGCTTTGCGAGTGTTGCTAAATCAGATGTTAAATTAAGTGTAAGTATTACACATCGAGATTGTACCTATAAATCATGTCAGAGGCATTAGCGCGGAGCTCGTGTGATACGTTAATCTGCTTCTTTGTTTTATATTTTTAAATAGTGAGGCCATATTTGCTTTCAGATATTGTCTGCTTCAGCTTCGTGGAAGATTTACAAGAGCTGGCGCCTGCGCGTGATAACTCGCGTCACGTGTAATCCGCCTAAGTGTGTACGTATTTCGGTGTGAGATTGCTATGCGAACATTGCTTGATGTACTTCTATCTGGAAAGGACAACTTTGAACAATAGGCTTAGTCTTATCTCGTACAATTTTTGTACACTAACACGGTAGATATGCGCGTTACTTGCGTGCTGCATATAATGGTAATTTATTACATTGTATCCTATTGTAATAATGTATTATGAGAACTTAGATTTTAATTTTCGTAATCAATAGTGTTTTAAAATAATTCTTTATAAAATGTATGGAAATGACATAAATCAGGCATGTGACATAATATGTAATTCCCATAAAAACTTTTCGCTTCTGTAGGCAAACGCGTGGATGATGATACTTTTTCTACAAGCCCTGGTGTCCAATCATCCTGTCCATTCTAAACTCTACCATCCGAATGATCTTCTATTCTTCACTCTTTATAACATCCTCGTTTGTGAATATCTGTCTACTTATTTGATTGAAAAATGTTTTCTAACATTTTGAACTTATTCCAAGTTGAAAATCGAAGTGGCACAATTGGCGCGAGATAAATTACCATAATATGATAGAGCCGAGTTCATCTGGCGTTTAGCTACGAACTTCAGTTCCAAGTGTTTGATTATCATCCTTTGCTTCATTTACGGAAACTTTGACGGGACTCGCTACTTCAATTTGTTACAAAGTTATGACTTTCGGTAGATATCAGTCCAAGTTTTCTGTATCATTTAATCACTATGTAGGTACAGTTCCCAAATGGAGCATAAAACATTGGTTATTTATGTTCGTCAATTACGTTCTAGATGTTTATAATTCAAGTGTATATGGTAAATTAACTTGAAAATGAATTAATCTTCTGAGGCCCTATTAAGGCACTTATGAACAAAGAATTGACCACCGGTTCTAAAACTTGCTTTCTGAGAAGAATGCCTTCGTAGTTTTCTGAGCTGGCATCATGTATATTTCATTACATAGTAAATGCTTATTAATACATACATTTTATTTAAATTACCTGATATTTAATATTAAGGTGACACCTAAATGATATGTGCACTCCTCAGCAACATTTATGACTAATACTTACTATTAAAATGTCTACACACCGAACTTTACCTCTTGTATGTCACCAAAAGCATCAAATTGAAATTGCGATCCCGCCATTGAAGCGTTTAAGCTACAGGGGCCCGCATCTCTCGCTAACCTTGCGTTAATAAGATTATAAAGCATTATTTTATGGTATTAATAAGATCAAAAACGTTCGTACATCTAAAACTCCCTTTAACCCTCTTTTGGAGCTCAAGACAAGACCCCCTAACCCGTTCGCAACAAGGCGGATATTTAGAAAATATAATAAGGCTTCGCGGGGCGCGGATGAGTCGGAGATTCAATTAAATTTATTATGTATGGAGATCTCGCGTGTGAGTGATGTAGGCAGGTACTCTTCGCGTCGACAAATTACTCTATACGCGAGGAGGTTTAACCGTCTCAGTAACTTATTTTGGCAAATTAAATCATGGTTTATGGGCATGTAGGTACACTTTATCCTTTCTGAGACTCATCAGGTCATAACGTAGCTAGATTATTTACTGAATATTTACATACATGCTCAGGTACATAATTTTTACGCCTGTAGGGGTACGTAGAGGTGTACTTCTAGTAAACCCACGTTTCGTCAGTTATGTTTTGAGTTTGAGTAAAGAGGAAGAGCCTATCAGGGCATTAATCCATGGGCTACAGGCTGTTACTGGGAAAATACTGATCGAAAAACTAAATAACAAAATTCTGTACATTTTATAAGATATATTTTCCTAACTAACCTACGTAAGGACCAAATTCCGTCTAACAGGGTAGTCCATCTTTATAGCAATAGCTACTCTCTTGTCGATCTCTCTTTTCAGTCGATATTATTTCACAGATTTCTCAAAGTGCTTCTTTTGTGAGTCTTAGGAGAGAATCCCAATTATTTCCTTTGTATATCTCCAACATAACATGAAAATAAAGCTCGTATTTGCCTACAACCGCGAACATGAAAACAAATGCTTCCTTAATTCTTCGCCGAGTGATGATCCCTATTAGCAGGGACTTAGGAGTAACCTCCCAAATTATAACGACCTCCAACATTGTACAACTCCGCTACTTAGAACGGAGTTTGATAATCTGTCGCCGGGATTCTTCTGAAGACGTTTTGAAATCTTTGAATTGAAGTGCAGATAAGAGGAAGATTTATTATGAAGTTAAATGGTTAGTAAAATTACGTTTGCGCTAAGTTTTCGGGGCAATCTGTGCCTTGAGTTTTCAACCTCATGGTACAAACTATATCTAGAAAATAATCTATACTTATTATTATAAAGAGGAAATATTTGTGTTTTTGTATGTATAATAAACTTAAAAACGACTGGACCGATTTGTAATATTCTTTCAGCAATAGATAGCTACAGTATCAGCTCGTAACATAGGCTATATTTTATCCCTGTACGTCCAAGGTAACGGGAACTACGCATGTGAAACCGCGTGACATCCGGTAGTATATTATAAGATCACAATATATTAAAATAGTCTTGTACAAAGCATACCGAATCATTAGAAATAATTAAATATTTAATCGCTATTTTATCAAGTGTTCATTGTGCATACATATGCCATTATCTATATATTATATTATATTATTAGAAAATAAAAGTTTTAATATTATTAATATTATTATCACCGTCAGTCAATATATGAGAAATAACATTAATTAACGCAATAACCAAATCATCAACAATAACAACGCAATACGTTTCAAATTCGATTGTACCACCAAATACTCGGGCTTAAAATATGGAAAACAATGAATTTCCGCAACTATAAGGGGTAAAGGTACAGAGTTCAGTATTGTGAGAGCGAGCCGGGGTCACAATCAGGTATTAAAGAGCAGAACCGCGATTGTGAACGGCGGTTTAGCTCACTCTACCGCACGCGTATTGTCGCTACATGAATTTGGATGATTTTAACGCCCGCCCACCCTGTGTAATTCGATTTGACAGATGTTTTTGTAGAATACAAACGGATTTTGGTCGTTAGGATGTTCTATCATGCATGACGATGAATGTAAGCTTAGCTATGAGTTTAGTAGGAGATTTTTTATTTATTCGTTTTTTTTATATTTAGTAGCTAATAAGTAGAGACTTTTTAATAACAGGCAGCATTGCGTAGGTCCTTAAATTGTGGATAATGTGAATGTAAATTTTTATTTTATTGGTACCATTGATCTTATAAGCGATGTCACTTTTTCACCAAGTAAATTGAAGACAATCTCCATACTTTATCCGAAGCGTATATACAGCGTGGGTTTTCTCAAGAACGGTGGGCTCTCTCATACTTTTTGAGAAAACTCACGCTGAATTTAACAAAGTTATTTTTTAACAGCTTATTACTATCATTAGTGATATTACTGTAAGCCGTATGTTTGTTGATAATTTCAAAGCAATCTAAAAAAGAAAAACAATATCTCTGTTTTGGCCTTAGCGCAGGTCCTCCCAAAATAACAAAAATATGTTTCGTATATTAGAAAGTTGCATAATTTCTCGCAAAACTTAAATTATATTTAACTCAAACTCAAACTCAAATATATCTTTATTCGATTAGACTTTATACAAAGTACTTTCAAATCGTCAGAATGACACAATTACACAGGATTATACATGCTACCGCTAGGTTCGGAAGGTTGCTTTTACTGAGAAGAAATTAAAATATCCTCTTACTTCTAAGTATTAATAAAATGAGCGCAAAGCTACCTTTTTTAAGAGACGGCATAACGCCATCTTTAGGTATGAATTGAATCTATCAATCTTACCTCATCCAAGGGACAGCCGGTAGAAATAAGGAGTGGTCGACTCTGCACCAGGAGAAGCCTAAGCAGCTTGTCCTTTATATCCTGCAGGGGTGTCGGCCTCGGTCGGAGCAGCTGGATCCTCAACGTAGCCACCGTCGTCAACTCCCCAAGAACTTCACCGACCGTTGCCAGCGGACCATCCGAGATTCTCTCCAAAGACAGGGGCTTCCAATTGTTTATTACCACTGATCCTAAGGACAAAGGAAAATATGTTATTCTATTATAAATTGGAGTTATCTTAACAACTTATTTGAAAGTTGCACGTGTACTCGTGTGAATTTTTGAGCTACGATACTGGCTACGATGCTACGCAAGTATACGCAAGGCTACGATTGTCTCTTCCAATATATTGTTACTTAATAAATATTTTCATTGTAATAAAGATTGAGTATTTATAAAAGTGGTCCTAATTTTATTCGGAAGTTTCATTGTGGATGAAGCAAAAGCGAAAGGATGGTGGCAAACGGTGGTCTCTGCCTACCCCAATGGCATATAGGTGTTTGCATTGCATACGAATACCCGCGACGCTTGATGCTGATTTGTTTCAGAATTAAATAAAGTGTAAAGTACCTTTAGCAGAAGCCGCCAACTCGTGCGGATATCCAAGCCTCATCATAGCAGCTGGCACCAGCTCGTGGAAGGCGGTGGCAGCAGGAATTATGACGTAGCTGTCGGTTTCTACCACTGCTCGTCGTCTCCACGTGCCTTCTTCGAGTGAGGACACTGCCTCTACCACACAGTGGACCGGTAGAGTCTTGCCTGTAACAAAAAAACATTTAGGTATACATCCCTTGTCTGATACTCCTAGTGCCCAACCAAGCTATGCTTAGTTGGGACTAGATGGTGCTGTGTAATCATGTTCAAACATTATTTATATTTAAAGACGAAAAGTATCTTTCATGCTGCCGAGAATCACGTAAATAGTTTTGTTTTATGTCGGATGATATGTTAATAGCATCCAGAACATATATTCGTTAATACGAAATTTCATACTAAATACCTACTGTTTTCCCACCAGGGTTTAATGTGGTGTAAAAAAACGGTTTTTTTAATTATACACCCTATTTTATTTTATTATATGCGCGCCCGAATTTTAATCTAGTGATCTTTAGACGTCATAAAGCCTTAAGAAATTACTATTCCAGACTCTGTCTGAAGTAGTTATTAACGAATCGATATTTCTAATATTACTTAACGTCTACAAAAACGCAATGAAGTGGGAAGGGAATTAAAAAAGCCTTTTGCTTTTCCACCCAAAGAATCAGGCACTTAGTTCGCTTCGTAGACGTAACTGTCGTTCAGAAGGCGTCTTAATTATTTAGCAACTTTTCAAGCGAAAAAGCAATGCTTTTGACTTGCTCGCGGACGTGGTAAAAAAAAGCGAGTGAAATGTTAAAATAATAATTAATCCTTTAGCTACGTCTCACAGGCGGCGGCGCTCTTTGTGCCGGCCGGCGCTTCTACTTCCTTTGTACAAATACCCCCTTAGCACGATATTAAATATAGTTTTTGCTTTTAAGACTTTTAACGTTAAGTGCTCTATTTAGTCAACTTGAGTATGTATTACGATCATTGAATTTACTAAAATCCATTATTGTTATAAAATGGAAATAGAGTCGTGTCTGTTCGGAAGGGACGCTGAAGAAAGCATTCGCTTATTTAAGAAAAAGTTATTATTCTACAATGTTACTGACTTGTAAGAAAATCTTGTGGGTAAATTAGTTTTCTATACGATGTTAAACAATTTTTGCTGAAATCAGGAACAGAGATAATTTTAGCCCTAGGGTCCTAAGGGGAAAAAAATGCGGACGCAGCCACTAGTCTATACTAATATTATCAAGAGGAAAGTATGTTTGTAACGAATTGGCTCAAAAAGTACTAGACCGATTTAAAAATTCTTTCACCATTTGAATGCTACATTATCAGCGAGTAACATAGGCTATATTTTATCCCCGTACTTCCACGGGAACAGACGCGGGTGAAACCGCGTGAGGTCCGCTAGTTTATAATAAAACTCTAATACCTGCGCATTTAACTCGATATTATTACGGCAAACGATCCAGAGTATCAATTTGAAACAATAGCCGTCTTTGAATCCGGGCACAGTTATTGAATTTACATAATTCTATCCGGGGTATTGAGAACAAAACATAGTGGGAACTGTTTGGTGAAATTATAAATTTCGTAGCGTAAAATAATCCCCTGTAATGCCTTTGGAAGTTGCTTGCGTCGGGTTATGCGTTTAAAACAAGTGGAATTTCCGGCGGCGGTAATCGTGCAAAGTAACTTTCAATAGTTTTCGTGATCAAGTTCTTTAGTGAGCGGGTGTTTCGGTAGTTTCAGGTTAGCACCTAGCCACCTACGGCTTAATAATGAAGCTTGGATTACTCGGGGTTTAGTCGCGAGCGGCCGGGTCCATCCTTCGGTCACTTAAATCCCTTAGTTATGAAACTGGTGGTACACGATTATTAATTTAATGCTGGTTATAATAAAATACATTTCTGGTATTATCAATGTTTGTCCGCGCACCTCGTGACCTTAATGACATGCGGTGGCGCAAATCTCGACTCTTATGAATCTTATCTCAAATCCGGCAAATTTTAATCGTATTAACGAATGAATATGAGTTCACCGATTTAGATAAATTATATTTAAATATTTTTTATCTTCTATTCATATAAAAATCAAAGACAAATGCAGACATTTAAGTAAATTAACGCATTGCCCAAACCTCTAGTGCTAGAGATGACATTTGGTGTAGAATTATTAGGCTAAAAATCTCAAAGTTTAGATAAGTAAAGTTATTATTCTCAAGCAAATAAGAGTAATAAACTAGCACACCGCATCACTAATCTATTAACAAGGACTTGTTTTGGCAATTGGGGCTAAGTTAGATACATCGTTCATTAACACTACATAAAATGGCAATTAGATAGACGTGCTGTGAGCGAGTTACACTGAAGCTTAGCCTCTTGCAAAGAGTTCACTCAAGTCTACTTTGAGAATTAAAACTTTGTACTAACAGAAGGCAGTGGGGTGGTATTCGGGGTATTGTGAGGTAACCCTGTGTAAGGGATTAATGTGACGTCAATCATGTGTATCGGAAGAAAGACTATAAAAATAAAATAACCTGTAATCAACGGAAGCCTTGCAAATTTTACTTAATTGATATATTAAATTCTTCGCTAGAATATCGTTCTTAAATTACACAATTTAAAGCTGATATTCAGGATAAGTGAATATTTCCTTAACTGAATACTAGCGGACGTCACGCGGATTCACCCGCGCAGTTTCCGAATGGGGAGTATGGAGATAAAATATAGCCTATATTAATCAGTGACAACATTCAATTGATGTAAGAATTTTTTATATCGGCCCAGTAATTTTTGAGCTAATTCATTACAAACATACATACAAACCTTTCCTCTTTATAAAATTACGAGTATAGCCAGGACTGCGATTGGTATTGACATCTATACATCCATAAATACATACATACAGATAAATAAAATTGAAGTGTCTGTTTGTAATTCCAAAACTACAGATTTTCACTAAATGCGTATGTTTTTTTCTGAAATTCGTTTGATTTTCAGTGTCAGTATACACTGAAAAATCAAGTTTAAATTTTTTTCTCTGTCTGTCTGTCTGTCTGTCTGTCTGTCTGTCTGTCTGTCTGTCTGTCTGTCTGTCTGTCTGTCTGTCTGTTTGTTTGTTTCGGGTAATCTCTAAAACGGCTGAACTGGATTTTAACGGGACTTTCACTGGCTTTTTCTGTGTACACGAGGCCCTGGGTTCGGACAAAGTGTTATTGGGTTTTTCCATCTGTAATCTTGTAGCAGCCCTGGAGTCAGCATAAATGCCTTCTTAGTGGTGATAGACACGCCCCCTATTAAATGCGACTTAAACATAACTGGCGAAATGTGGGTGTATTATAGGGACACCTCAGCCTACACCTTTGGGGATTTCAGAGCATACGTATAATTTTAATTTCACAACATAGTAGCATTACTCAATATTCCCTGTACCTATTTCTTTTCCATCACCTTACAGCGGCGCGGTCTCGGAAAACTAATTAATAGTGTTAAGTGTAACCACTGACCGCACTCACCGCCTTCTCACGTTTATTAGTTCGAGGGAGGGGCAAACTACTGTTTGATTTTCAGTTTGACCGTCTTGAGACTCGTGATTATGTATATGATTTACTATTTATTATAGATTTACTATGAACCTCACTCTCGATTAAAAATATCTAGCATTTTAGTTTTTAACTAGAAGTCGTGGGCGAAAGCTAGTAAACACTAATTACATGTGTCTATCAGCAAACTGTTATTTATGTACATCCAATTGGATTACTTATTAGTGGTTAACATAAAGTTGCCTTATTGAGTTTCATGTCGGCTCTTTTCAGAAGGCTTGTTTCCGAGCGTTAGTAAATTTCACATGGTTCATGGGAACCTTACTAGGCCTAATTGAACACACCATTTTCATATTAGATATTGGAGCCTAGGAAGCGCCTGGTCACCATTGAGTTCTTACACCGGCCACAGGATCAGTCAAACGATACAGCGAGGTAACGCAGCCCGGTGCGTGGCATTATATCCGCAGATAAAGATTTAAATTAATATTTCTAATCATTAGGTCAAGTATAGTTTATTATTTAAATGACTCCAATCAAGTTATTTCAATTCATGTTACTTTGAACGAGCCAGCTCCAGTGAGCTTATATCCGCATTATAATGCAGACAGCATTAACAATGAACCGTGAGCGACGCGTGTACTTAACTCGGAGTTAGCATAAGTATTCCGCTAAAAGTCTCATCTCATCCCGAGCTCCAAGAATGGGGTGAACCTTTAATTAGTTGCGATAATACTTTACGCTCGTAATTTGGAAGTAAAATGAGTGATGAAAGGCTGAATTAACAGATATACGGATATGTCTGTAAGAAGAAAAGTAAAACTGACTACACTAACATGCTCACGCCCGTATTCCCCGAAGGGGTAGCAGAGGTGTTGTAATAACAACACCCACTTTTCAACGAAGATGATTAAGTGTAAACGTGACAGATGGTGAGTCTATCGCCGCACTCTCTATCTCAGGCACTATACATACATCTATTATACGCCAAAGCTAAGAAGTTAACACGCGCTGCTTAAACGATCATAGTTGGCCCTCAGTGACATGTTCTAGTGAAGGCTATTGGATTTGCGTGTTGGCGATAGCCTATTCGTGAGCGATGATCTGTTTAGATTGGCTTAGTCCTGCGTGACGGATGCTGAAACCTAGCAAATACAAACATGCTACCATTCCAATGATACCCCGTTGTTTGTTATAATAACAACACTATTCATTGAAAGGGTATAGTAACACATTATTGTATGTAATTATTACGTATTATTGAAGCACAATACATAACAATTTCCTATACGTGCCCAGTGTGCTTATGGCAGATAAGTGGTCAATGTTCCTCGTGACTATAGATTTTATTTGATATCCTACACGAAACTATTGCCCCCTTATTAAAAAAGATAGTCTAAGGTAGTTTTTGGTTAAAAGTAGCGCCATCCCTTTCTATGATAAGGATTGAAAAAGGGATGGACATTGTCCGGCTTTGGTCTAGGCTTCGTTTAAACCATTTTTTAAATAAAAGAGTTGAGTTTAACAATCATATCATGTGAGTTAACAACGACATCTCTCGTTTGAAATTGGAGTTTGGGCTATTACTTTAAAGCTAAGAAAAACGGAACAAAAAATTCGCTCATAGAAGTGATACAAAATGTATGGGAATGACATATGACACGTGCCTGATTTTGTATCGTGCCATACCATTTTATATCGCTTCTTTAGCGAAAACGCGAGAGAATGATATTTTGCCTAGGCCCACAGTTAAATTCTAATCTATTCTAGTGTAAATTTCCAAAAGTTCCTTATCACCAAAATAACAAATTATAATATTAGCTATATACCCATTATATATTCGACCATTTTAACCTTTACTTTTCTGTAAATACGCGAGATAAAAATACAATAACATGTTAAATATGCGTGACAGATTATGATGCGTTGATAATATGACGGATTTTTCCACGATTAATCAAAATAGGTTCACGATCTTTGATTGATCTGACAACTTAAAGAGTTTAAATAGTTCAATTGTCGATAATATTCTTATCTCGTTGCGGTTGATAGTTTATCAAAATATAATATCAAAAAATTAAATAATTGATGGATTATTACTTTTAGTATTTATTTTATAGGGTTGCTTTTCCCTTCACATGGCTATTAGGGATGGGATTTAACCCCATTTGTTTTTATTATACCACCAACAATTTATTTATATATTCTTCAAAGGGATAGGACACCCACATTCCAACGTGACAGTTGGCGAGGCCATTGCCATCTGAGGCACAATTACATAAAACTTTGAATTTATTCTCAGACATTATGTCATTTAAATAAAAATATTATTTTTGTTTTTCTGTGAGACCATAATTGGGAAAAGGTGATAATATTAACTTCTGCTATCGTAACTAAAAACTGGTGTAAACAGTTTATTTCTGGTTAAAAATACGAGTGGTCCCACTCGTCTGATGATAAAAACAAATAAAAACTAATCAGGCATCTGGAACGCCGTTACAGTTAGCTAACGATCCCAGGCGCCTGAATCATCACATAAGCTAGTCTTACAAAAAACAATCAATGAGTGCTTCAATATGAGAATAAGAGTTTCGCTATGGCATTCATTAGGGGATGCCTATGTCTAGCAGTAGACAAACATAGGTTGTCGATAAAGTGCTTCAAGTATCCCCTTTGCAAAAAGAAAGTTTAGAATCAATATAGAACAAAACAATCGATTTAAGCCCTCGAAGCCACTTTACATATAAAATCTGAAGAAACAAAACGTGTATCCATTAATTCATTATTAATGAGCATAAATCTGTACAAATCTGTTTGAAAACGTATTATTCGAGTTCATCAAACGTAATAACTTGGTAACGAACGCTGAGCTTTCCTTAATACCTTATTAAGAAATTCGTCGAGTACATTTACGTAGTCTCGATTGATCTTAAGTGGGTGTTGGCTTTCAAGGATTTTTCATGTATATTAAGATTCGCGTGAGCGTCTTAAGATACCTGTGAAGACTTTTTTCCGTAATACCAACAACATATTACGTTATGGCTGTTATATTTCTTGGAATACAAACAGCATTGTTAAAGACATGCTAGCTATTTAACACGTAAAATATTCAAACGCATGTATTTTTTAATCAAAAATCCTTGGATATGATATTTTCATCTAAAATGTAAGCGTTTTTTTTTTCGATAGAATAGATAGCGACAAATGGGTTGTTTATTCGTATTAAAATAGAGCACTTTAACTTAGTACGCAAACGAATTACATCATATAATCAGTAACATATTTTAACAGTGGGATATTATCGGTTTTTAAAAACAAAACAATATACCTAATAGGTATTATTCTACTTCAAACGAATTAAAAAAAATCCTAGTCGATTTAACGAAGTCAAAAGTCTCTCAAAAGAAATAAAAGTTATTTCTGTATCTGTGTTATAAAAACACAACTCTGTCTGCACTGCATTCAACGATTTACATATGAAGCTAAATTATATTCGTAGAGTAAATTAATAGAACTGACGAGGGTTAATAAACAATTCAACAGTCTAAAACACAGTCCTTAATGTATTATTCCTAAACGTCGGTAGGTCAAGAATATCTACCGTGAGTAACTCACCTATGTCCAGTCAGTAATCCTATAGTCTGCCCCCCTAACTTTACCTGGCCAGCAAGCCAACCCTAGTCCGATTTACATTGTATAATATGCACGGAAATTCAATTCAAACATTGTAAGTAAGATAATAATATTTAATTCTGTATTGCGTTTCATTATTTTCAAGATAAGGCTAAAAATAGCTGCCATTAATACAGATAAATATAATTTAAGTGTCTGTTTGTAATTCCAAATTAACAGCTAAACGGGTCTTAAATAATAATTAAACATTCAATAATATAATTTTTTTTCCTCTATCTGTCCGTCTGTTTGACCGGCTAATCTCAATCAGATAGCTGATGTTACAATCAGTAAAAAGGTAGGTTATGTATCTTCAAAAAAAATTGGACTCCTTGAAACAAATATGGTGGTGAAGCCGCGGGGCAAAGCTCGTTTTTAATAACTGGGGGTTGTGTTTGACAGGCTACAAGTCAATCAATGCATCTAGGTTTATAAAACTCATTATTACTTCCGACAATGATAGCTTCTCTTTCTCAGCTCGTATTTTGATTGAAGTCAATCCATACATACTCCACTCTGTATCAACACATAAGTTGAAGTGCAGCTCATATGAAGCTAGCAGATCCAGGTAGTATAACTATACGGTTATAGTGAAGCAGAGTAAAGCCACGCGTGGTATCAACTGACCGCCTGTCTAGGAAGGTAACACGACTCTAGGTCTTAGAGGCAAGCTTACCCGCTAAGCCTGCACACCTTTATTATACACTGTGCTTAAATCGCACATTTAACTTTACAATAACTCCTTCACTGCTATTCTCTGTCGACTGTAGCTCGGGAGACATGTTAGGTTTTGGTTCAATGTAGCTTCCGGTATGAGTGTGGTTTATTTTTCGAAATATTTAAAAAATTAAATGAATTAGTAAAGAGTTTGGGGCTAAAGAGTTTGTTTTTTAACATATAAAGGATTTCTAAGGAGGTTTTATTTCGCAGTATTCGTTTTCGGTATAACAAATGTACGGATTTATGCTTAGAGAAGTTCGTTAGTACGGTATTTTAAAGTGACTACTAAGCGTGTACCGCGGTATGTTCGAATATAACATATGAAAGTCACCTAATTACGGTGTATATTACTGTGTAACCAAATTTGTAGAAAATTGATAGCAAAGTTAACTTAAGCTAAACATTAGACATTCGTACAGCTTTCATGTGCCAACAATACGATCGAAAGATAACGCCAACAATGATTGTGAAGGCGTTACAACTGTCAAAGGGCGTGTTTGTGGTTTTAATTAAGGAACTCGGTTCATCCCTCGCAAACGTTGGCCCAATTGTTTGACGAATCTTATTGTTGGAGTCGCAAGTTATTGTAATAATCATGTTACACGTATTGTTCTAGTTTTGAGCTCTTATGAATTGATAAAACTTTTTGAACTACCTTAATAATTTTATTTAATAAAAAGAACTTCATTTCTGAGCAATTTAAAAATTATTGTTCCATTAGCTCATTAGATTCAAATAATTGTAGATTTCTATAATAACTACGTACATGTGACTTTAATAACAACGTCACAACAATGTCTTCGTACCGTGAAGGGTTAATTTAAAGGCAACGATACGATTAAAAAAACACTCCCGACCTGTAATTAATTCACTCGCATGAGGGAGTCGTAAGGCGGAAACGTCATCATTATCTGAGCCGTTGTTGCGGCAACTGTGTATGAATGCCGTCGTGGCTTTTGTCCCGTCCCTCGTCAATTGCTAACACATTTACCCACTTACGACTGGGTGAAAACTTGCAAAACGAACGGCATTGTGGAGATCGGTGGAGTCTAGATACACAATGGCCCGCGCCGTGTCGCGCTTATCGACGCCCGCGCGTCAAAGAACTTCAAAAGCGCGGTTTAGACGTCTGCTATCGCGGCGTCGTTTGTCAGCTCGCGCCGGCAGCGGTGATTGTCTCCCAGATACAAATGGCCTTTTTGAGGGCGCCTCGCTTGTTTGCCTTTTAATTGACACCGAAATCAAAAGAAACATGCCTTCGTAACACTTCACGGCTACATATCAAACATCTTATTTGTTTAGATACGCGCTATACAAATTCAGTTTCAATTCATAAATATCTTCAGATAATAATCAAAATTAAGCAGGTCACTAAGCTACTTAACAACGCACATAAAATGTGATATTCCACAAAGCTTTAGTACATCAAATCCGCCTTACAACACATGCGTATAAACCATTTACGAGCGTGTCTTAGATTCCACATAACAGTGTTACTGTGTACGTTTAAGTATTAATCTCATTTGTGTAATAAAATCTGTGCGTTAGCCGAGCCGATGGCAAGGCATGATCCGGCCGTGAAATGCTTGCCTCCGCACGATAATCCTGTTAGGTTAAGAAGGTTTCTACATATTACGTGCTTTGCTACGCCTTAAGGATTAAAACGACGTGTACGCATAACTCGATACGTACCTACTGTTGGGGAAGACGTACACCCTCATATTGATTTTCTGCCAAGACAACTATTTTATACGTGAATCTACCGAAATTTATAGGCATTAATTTAGCGAGCCGGCTAGACGAGGCCGAGCTTAAGCGATTAGGCCACGGCAAAGATGCAATGTAGATTTAAGGCAAAGCTTGCCATGACAAGGTGGTCATCGCAATCCCCAGATCTTTATGCCGGACAATGAAGACAAAGGACCTTTAAATTATTCAGACATTGCAAAAGCTACCTTAATATCTCAGACGTAGACGCTATTTGTTAATATTTAAGTTTGCGCGTCAATTTTGCGTTAAGACGAGTAGTTTGCATGAGAGAGGAATCGGAGAGCGTCTGGGAGCTAAACCTACCCTCCGGCCAGTAGGGGGCCATAAATAATTAATCTGTACCGATGTGGGGCCGACGGTTAACTAAATCCTGCCGCGGCTCACGAACTAGCCTTTGGGGATACCGCAATGGACTAACATTGTTTCTTTTTGGAGCGAAATTGTTAACCTAAATTACATATTTCTGAATCTCGGACTATCTTTGTTGCCAGTGTGTAAATTATAGTGCTTTTAAATGAGCGTAGACATGCTACGCGTAAGCTACGATCTCGCGTAGTAGCCCACTAAGCTGTTGTCATCTACGGGTATAAATAAGCGGCATTTAATTTGTGTCCACTTTTAAGTAGCTTTCCAGCTCTATCTGTCAATTTAATTGGACGTTGTAGAAATCTCACTCATCAACCATCAAACGTGATCTATAAACGCTTGGGACAAAAAGTAAAACTCACACGCTGCTTACCTTATAAAGAGTGAATCGCAGTGCAAACAATATAGTGTTAAGTCCCAATCGGACGCTAGATCTCGAAACGACCGCCTTCTATCAGATGTAATATGAAAAATCTGCAACTCATTATTACTAGTAGTATTTAAGACCTAGGAAGTAAGTGAAGCGGTGTAGTTGTATTGTTTACAGTGACATAACGGCATGAAGCCCCGCTGAAGCAACAAGCGGCGTCTTGCGGCTGCCAAGCATCGACGCGGATTAGCTTGGCTTTACTATACATACATACCTATACTTCTTTATGTGTTACTAGATTTTATCCGCGACTTCGTCCGCATTCTTTTTTCATGAAACGCGACCTACTGTCATGAAGTCCACGAAGAAGATGAAAGGCTAAAACGTAGCCTTGAAAAGGTAGCATACAGACGAAAACGGTGCGCATTCACGATATGTGTAAGTAGAGACTTGATTGTCATATAAACAAAACTAGATGACGCCCTCGACTCGGTCTGCGCAGGATTTGACTTTATATTTTGGAATATTCACACAACATATATATGAATTATGTGTAAACTGATGAACCTATAAGCAATATAATTGGAAAGTTTTATCTAAATTCATTCTGTCGTTTTTTAAGTGAACAAGAAACAAACATATCCATACATAATTTCTTACATACTTTCGCATGTTATTAAGATAATACTTACGAACAACTAAAATAAATGTTGGACACCCCTAAAAACACGAGGGTTGCTACCCCTCAAATGTCAATACCATAACCAAATTAAACTATCATTGGTCCACTTCGCTGTCGTACTAAATCTAAAGCACTCAGCGAATATAGTTAAAAGTTCATCTCAAAAGTTAACTCTAATCGTGTGTATGTTTTAAACTCAATTGGCGCAGCCTACGCTTCATATTGGATTAGAGACAATTTCAATTAAAGTTGCGCTTGAAAGCTAAAACCTGCTAACTAGAGAACTGGCTCCAGGCTTCTATTCTACTTACTCCGTTATACTTAAAGGTGGACTTTAAGATAATATGCTCACGCCATCCCAAAAAGGCCCTCGAAGGGGTATGAAAGATGTTATAACACTTAAGTTTCACCGAACATAAAAAAGTGCCAACGTGACATATGATGAGTGATACATTATAACTTTGATTGTCTTCTCAGTCAAATGCATGTTTCTTCACAATATTTTTCTTGACCGTAAAGTTTGTGGTGTGAAAATTACTCTACTCAAGTTTTTTCGAGAAATCTCATTCGTACATCGATTAGATTTGAACTTACGTCGTTTTGGGAAACACGCGAATAGGTAAACTCCTTTACCTACATTTCAATAAGAAATCCAAACCACATTCGACCGACTCTATCAACAGCCATTGAATCAGTAATGACAAAATAATTAATCACCTGAAAATCCTAACGAAAAATAGCAACAATAAAAAATGTTCGTATCTTTTTAATAGGTAGGTACTATTTGGCTCAATTTATAGGTTGCAATTACTCGACACACACATTAGCAGACCACTTAGCTTTGTCGAGATTAACGCTAGCCATTTAGTTCAGCGCGGAAACATTTTAATAAATCAAATCTGCATTAACTCAATAACATAGTCGCTAATACCAGTATTCCCAATCATTGCCAATGAAAATGGCAACCAAATAATCGCTATGCAGTTAATGAACGCATTTGAAAAGTTAAAAGCTCGCTGTTAGGCCGCGGCCACGTCGGGCGACTAATTAACGTCGCGCGGTAATTCCGCGCCTAGTGTGAGCGCGGACTTAGCTGCATTATCGCCCAAATTGTCCTAATGTTTAGTTGTGGCTGTGTACGGTAATGATTTGAGATACTAAATGTGTTCGCTTTACTACTGCAGTGGTTCCAAGCATTGATTTTCCATTTAAATATAGAACGTTTGAAAAGGTATAAAATAAGTATTGAACAACCTAAAACACCCCAAATTAGATCGCCCTAAACGCATTTCATAATTTGGCTTTGAGCGAATCGCATTTAGGGAGCGCAGACAGACCCGATTTAGTAATTAATTTTACAACGCGAAGTGCTCTAAATGCACTAGAAACTATAATCCTCATTAAAATGGGAACTAGTCGGCTATTCACTGCCATCAAATATAATTTTGGCTTCTAAACGCGAAATATAATTATGTATTTTGATAAATCCCGATGAACGTTGCGGAAAATACAGTTATTATTGCTTAGTAAATTTGAACATTTGTGTAAATGGAAACTCCTATCTATACTCCCTATAATCACCTAATGAGTTTTAAAGCGGCTTAAGCGTCGAAAACATTTCACTTATAATCCAACCAAAGTAAAAAGTATTATATTTCATTATCAATCCACTGAGAATAAAATTATACGTGCCGATCATTTTCATTTGCGAACGGCCGCTCAATTTTTCGCATAACGCACCGTCCAATGAAAACACAAATTAATCTGCTCATTTTTCTGCATACAATTTTATATCATTGAACTCAAATATCCGGACGTGATGCATTTCACATCGCAATCCCACGTCACACTGATACTTATGGATTACTTTCGTCTCGATTGAATTAATTCATCATCATAACTATTATGATTAATTTATTATTTTTAACGAGATAATCCGTGAAAGGACCGCGTCGCTTTGTTGGCGTTTATCACGTGTGCTTTTATTCGAGTTGAATGAAGGTGAACTATACAATCCGAAATCAATACGAATGTGTGTATAGAACAAGAACGCGGGTGAGGGCTGTGTCGACGCGATATCCAACACGGGTTCGGATTAAGCGACGTCAAATCCGGGATTAAGCGGGAAGGGATAAAGCCGAGGCTAGGATCGGCTCGAGCTCGGGTCAGCGGGATTTCGGCGGGGCAATAAAAGTGTCTGCAGCCGATTTAGGCTGAGCCCACTGGCAATTCGGCACGGCTTCCAATTGCTAGGTAATTTTGGCGTGCGAGCGCGATCTGTCCGCACAAAGCCGTTCTAATGCCCGCCAATGGGATTAGCCTAGTGTCGTGTGGCCTTTACAATTTATTGGACGAAATCAGACATCTGATTTAAGATGTTCCATTGTAAGTAAGTACTTAAATAACGGACATGATTAAGTACAATTCAACTAAAAAATATAACGTATCTTTTTTCGATTCACCAAAGCAAATACTAGCAAAACAATCGAAGCAACATAAAAAACTAATCCGCATTACGTACTCCAAGCCGCGCACTATGCACTCGACTAATCAAAGTTTTTCTTAACTAAATCCCGCTCGTTTGCAATGGCCGTCGTTCAGCCATTATAGGGGCCCCTCGCTAATCCGGATTGGAGATTCATTAGGGCGAGATTATACTCTATTGAAATCTGGCTTAAGCGGGGGTTCGGCAGCGGCTGCCCAGAACCATAGAAATGACCTTTCATACGCCGAGCATGTACACATGAATAATTTAAATTAAGGACACCTTTGTTTTCATCGGCTCGTTATAAAAGCCTTTTGATCAATCCCTGATCAGTTTTTAGGTTTGGCTTCATCAAACTTATTTTTGTAAAATTGTGTTAGAGTATGATTGTGTACGAAGACAGAATAAGTATATGATTTAGGAGTGTGGAGCTCTCTTTTCAGAAACATGAGACTATAATTTTATAAGTACTGTTATTTATTATCTTATTTTAGCATTATGCTACACTACCTTCTAGTGTAGTATAGAACCAGTACCTTACGGAGTTAATACGTGTTATGTTAAGTACTTCATGAGCGACGGATAGTTATGTCTATATAAGAAGTTGATGAAGTTAAATATCAATACTACATCAAGGGCCGTTCCATTAAATCTCATTGCGTCTTTCTTAGGACTCACTGTAAGGGGGTGTACCTGACATTATCTGTCGTCTTCACTCACTCGAATAACCATCTAATAAAGGTTGCTAGGAACTAAGAAGAGTGAGAGTCGCTCTCGGCAAAGAATAAAAGTACTACGAACTCTCACCTAAGACTCTCGCAATCCTACGACCAGTCAAAGATTAAGGCCAATCGTGTAATGAAACCCTAGTAACAGCACACAATACAGCTTCTTACAGTAATGAAGACGTGGCAATATTAATAAATGAATCAATGTAAAGACCGACGGTAGCAATGACGAATTACCGATATTGGATAAGTCGCACGAAAACATCAAAGTGAGGTAAACAAAACAAGACATTTACTGATGAAATGGTAACACGTAATTACCGTGATGTATTGCGAGATATTTCATACAGTTATATAAATCTTGGGGTGGTAAAAGATCTCACGTTATAGGGTACACGTTTAGGTGAATTTTTTACATTATCAATTTTATAAGTCCTATAATTTTATTTAAAAAACTTAATTAATCGGCCAGCCTCGTTATTCTAGAGGTCGCAAGCTCTACCGTAGAACACTTATCACTGGCAAAGTGTTATTGTGTTTTAGTAAGAAGAACAAGGGGTAATTTCTTAGTAGCAACTAGCTGCCCGGAGTTCGGATTAGTGCCCGGATAATGGTAATAGGCCGGCCCCAATACATGAGACATAACTGGGTGCATTATAAATACACCTCAGCCTATTCTCTCGGATGATACAGGTGTACAGTATAATGGTATAATTTTGTGTTTTCTTGAAAAAGAAAATTACTGAGCTTCTTTTACAAGGATATTCTGTGTTCTGTTGTGTCTGAAATCAGTTGTCAAATTTTCTTAGGCTTTCTAATGGCTATAACGATTGCTAAATAAGTTCTATCGACGGCTTTATGTACTTTATGAAACACAGTCTCCACAAACAAATAAAAGTCCTTACCATGAGACCTACATTTTTGTAGAATGAGTAATTTTTAGCTGCAAAATAAGGGAAATCCGACATATGTGATGTGACAACACTGGAAATAAAATACAAACTCAACACTTAATCGTACTAGGAGCTTATCTGTTTTTGTAGTCGTCCACGCGGGATTATTCGGCCGGCCGACTTTATCCCTGAATAAAATATTTATATCCCCACGTAACGAGCTGCCCAAACATATAGCCTTTTGCTGCTTTATGATAATTATTTTAAAGGAATAGTATATCTATTTTGTGTCCGTGTATTCCAACGTAATTATATCTTCATGACGTTTGGGTTCCGTAAACTGTAAAAAACTTTATTCTCAAATTTTTTTTTCTAAGCTTTATAAATGTGGATTGCAGGTATCTGCTATTAGGAACGTTAATTTTACATGAAATCGCAAAGTTGTAACCACAATCGTTTATTGTGTTAAATTTTGCTCATCTGTTCTACATGCATTTCTTGTCGATCTAGTGAAAGCAGTATTTTTAGATTGACCTTATTGAATTGATAGAATGCAATAAAGGAGTATCCATGCACATACAACGCAGACAATTTTACAAGAATCCTAATACATGCAAAAGAAATCAAACTGGATAATTTTTCAAACAAAAAATCGGATATGAAACAGTAACTGACACTGACATACTTTTTGGGATATCTAAACAGATAAATAAAAGTTTAGTGTCTGTTTGTAATATCATATTCCGCATTTAGTGAAAAGCCGTTTGGATTTTCACTATATGTGAACTTAAAACTTAAAATTAGTCCAGCCTCCGGAGTAAAAAAGGCAACTATTTTTGGTTTTCAATATGCATTCGCTAAATTCCACCCATGCAACTAAATGTACGCCGGTGAAACCGCAGGGCACTGATAGTTTTTTCATAATGTGGTTTCAAACTCAAACTCAAATATATCTTTATTCGATTAGACTTTATACAAAGTACTTTCAAATTGTTCAATGTACTTTAAAATATCATAACCTTACTTTTACCACGAGACAGAGTTAATTTCTAGTAAAATTGCTCAAGGACAACCCTAAACGTCTGTAAGTCCTAAATCCCAGCCTTTATTTAAATTCTAAGTTCAAACAAGGCATAAAAACATCCGTCTTAGAAGGACAACGAAGCAACCCCTACGGTAGGTCGCGGTTTTACCCTACGCGGTTCATTGAAACCAAACCCTTACTCGAATCATTCAGGTAATATTGATCTCTATTCCTACGACAAAGAGTCAATTTTTCATTCGGCATTAGTTTTCCGCTGCAAGCCGAAGATAAGCCGGCGGATTAGTTCGACTGAACGTAAAAAAATAATAAAAGAGTTTTTAAAGTGCGAACCTCCTCGCACCCGTACGCAGAATTTGGTTTTTTTTTTCGTGTAATATATTATTATATACTAGCTGTGCCCCGCGGTTACACCCGCGCAGTTCATGCTTAATATCGCGGAACCCTAATATTTTCAACAAGAAGACATTTTAAAACTTGGTTTTTCATAGTTAGTACCGTGTATACTTTCATATGCATTTAGTGAAAAGCTGTTATTTTGGAATTACAAACAGACACTTCAATTTTATTTATCTGTATATATAATTTTGGAGAAATACTGGCCGCTTACTATGAGAATAATAAAAACGATAAAAATACTGACGATTATTTTTCCGATATAATAACACCGCTACGCACGGGTGCAGGTTATGCTATGCCCGTATACAAAAAAAAGTTATTGTACAAGGGACGAGGGCGAGGAAATCCCGAAAAAGGCCATGTCGCAATCCCGGATACTGGGATTTGGTCTATCCCGTCTTACCGTAATCCCGTGCTTACAAATACGTGGATGTGTGCTCTCCACACGTGTGAACTTAGAATCTACATTGTTTTGGAGTTTTAACAGGAATAAAATGTACCTAATAATTGATATTAATATTCCGTAACACTATTAGTTGCAACGAAAAATAAAAATGACTTACTTATGAACGTCGAGAAGGTTACAACCGGTTAGATTACAAGTGCCCTTGGTTAAATAATAACGTTAATCAAAGCTTCTAACATCTAGCCCAGTTGTTTTTAAGGACCATATATCCTTTTAAGGTCAATGGATTAAAAACTACCTAATTTTCAAATTGCAGCCTTATCGGTATTCATCTCATGAAAAGGAAACATACAGGTAGACAGATACACTTTCGCATTAATACATAAATCCTACTAATCTATACAGATAAATAAAATTGAAGTGTCTGTTTGTAAATCAAAAATAACAGTTTTTCACTAAATGCATCTGAAAGTATACACGATACTGACACTAAAAAAATCAAATTATAAAATTTTTCTCTGTCTGTCGGTCTGTTTGTTCCGGATAATCTCCGAAACGGCTGGACCGATTTTAATGGGACTTTCACTGGTAGGTAGCTCATGTTTCAAGGAGTAACTTAGCTGGCTAGCTACTTTTATTTCTTAAAGATATTAGGGTTCCGCGACAATAAGGATGAAACAAAATCTACGCGGGTGATACCGCAGGGCACAGCTAGTTTTATAAATATGAATGTAAGTTTATTTATTACGCTTTCACGTGAAAACTTAACCGTCATGAAATTTTGTACACATATTTTTGGAGGTATTAGAAGTAACATAGGATTTTTCATATTTTTCTATGCAATCGAAGCCGCGTCTAAAAGTTAGTATTACTATAAATACAGACGATTCGTAGCAAACTGGTGGAGAAACTAATTTGCGTTAGAGAATGCATAATCAAATTAAGCATAGCCACTTCGCTTTAGAAATTCTGCGCGGCGAAGTCAAAGTACCAAAATCTTACTTTTTATAGATGTACTTAGTACACACACGCCACTTGCCGCGGTCCGCTGGGAGATAATCCCATTGTTTCTCTCGCTCGCACCCGCAGGAGTGGAGCACAAATCCTCACCCTGTCCTTCTCTAATCCCTTATTTGAATCTTATCAGATCTCAGGAGATACACCGGTAGTGGTCTTAGTCCGGTCGTTGTATGTGTGTAGTTGCGGATTTCGTTCTTAGGGTTGACAAAAAAAGCGTTGATTAACATAGCCATTTTACGCAAAAAGTTGTTTTTTTTTTTTCAGAGAACGAGAGAAGGAACTCTTAAGTTCTTATGATTTTTCGGCTCAATCCTCAATATCATTATTTGTAAAGATAATGAAAATATTTTATAAAGAAATTAAAAAGTTAGTTTACATACACGTGTGTTATCATAAAATATAGTTTTGGTTACTTTACTTTGAATGAATATTTAAATATATTCAAGTAGTTATGAGTATGATAGTTTATGAGAAATCCACAATTAATTCCAACAAGCCTAATTTGCAGGTTTATTAAATGAGCTTATACTATTTTATGAATTATTATTAGGACTCTATATTTTTTCATGATGATTCATTTGCCTTCAACCTATACATGATTATATCTATACAGATAAATAAAATTGAAGTGTCTGTTAGTATTCCAAAATTACAGCTTTTCACTAAATGCATATAAAAGTATACACGCTACTGAAACTAAAAAACCAAGTTTTAAAATGTTTCTCTGTCTGTCTGTCTGTCTGTTTGTTCCGGGTAATCTCTGAAACGGCTGGACGGCTTTTAATGGGACTTTCACTGGTAGGTAGCTGATGTTTCAAGGAGTAACTTAGGCTACTTTTATTTATTAAAATATTAGGCTTCCACGACAATAAGGATGAAACTAAAACTACGCGGGTGAAACCGCGGGGCACAGTATAAATATAAATTTAATGCAGAAGGGCCGCCAACAGACCAAGGAGACAGTCATGATAAAAAAATGCATCTGTAATCTATGAGCCTTATATATATGAGTTAAAAGGACATATAATTCCTCGTAGCCAAATCAGTCTGGCTAAATAGTTCAGCCACGAGGAAACACCCATGACAAATGTGCTAACTACCAGTAAATCATTAATTCATTAAAATGCCAGCCGTCTCCGTAAACTGTGAAGTACGTAAATACAGAATATATCGAAGTGAACTTAACGATGTCCACTCGGACGAACCAAAACTACTTTCGCGAATACTTAAGACTGTTACACTTCGGATGTCTGATTGTATATCTACTGAGAGTTTGAGATCATACTCTGAGTAGTAGAAGCCATCTCCGGTAGATTCAAGGGATGCATAAATACATATGCTCATATTGTATTGAAAATTAATAAGAATCTATACATACAGATAAATAAAATTGAAGTGTCTGTTTGTAATTCCAAAATAACAGCTTTTCACTAAATGTATATGAAAGTATACACGCTACTGACACTAAAAAAATAAATTATACAAATTTTCTCTGTCTCTCCGTCTGTCTGTCTGTCTGTCTGTTTGTTCCGGGTAATCTCTGAAACGGCTGGACCGATTTTACCGGGGCTTTCACTGGCAGGTAGCTGATGTTTCAAGGAGTAACTTAGGCTACTTTTGTTTACTAAAAACATTAGGGTCCCGCGACATGAAGCATGAAACTAGATCTACGCGGGTGAAAAAATGGGGAACAGCTTGTTATGAATAAAAATTAAAAGCAATGTTAGGTGAAAATTCAAGAAAAAGCCTTGAACAAATACCGGCTCATAAACTATAAACAATCTCGGAACATACATGGAAGTGATTCGCATACCCCATATCATAGTACAAGCCAACTTAATTATCCCTTTGGACGTCTATGAATGTGTTTAAATTAAATGGTTTCAAGTATTTAATAATAATAATAAATAATATAGTAATAATAATAATAAATAATACAGTAATAATAATAATATTTAATCAAAATACTTTAACTATTACATTAATTCATAATACACAAAGCTTACTTTATGGACTACATAGATTAGGTGCCTGAACTAGGGTAACTGTAACCTGTGTTTCAGAAAAAAATATTTATATGTGAATTATGCGAAAATAAAATAAATACTTAAACTTTTTTTGTACACATTACTAAACATGATTTTTAAATGGCTAATAAATTAGCACACCCCTAGCCGCGGTTATACATTAAAGGTGCGTCCAGACTGAACCCGCGATTAATGGGCTTTGAATACGCGATTGGAACTAAATTTATGTTTGTCACAGATTATGGTGGCACCAGCGTGGATGCAGCTGCTTTGATCTGTCTCCTAGATCCTGGATCTTCTAATATTAGACATCATTGGACACCATGTTCGGCCGTTAAAGCCGGTCGGCAAATCATAAATGTTAAGACTTCAAAATACTTAAGTCATTTGCAGTACACGCCTTCCGACTCTAAAATTGAATTTAGAATCGAATGTCGCTGATGTGAATGAGTTAACACTAAAAAAGGCTGAATAAAAAACAATTTAAGAGCGCAGTTCGTGTCTGGTTCTTTTTTTAATTTGAATTCAGATAATTAAAAAAAAATATAGGTATATAATAAAATTAGTGTATAATATAAAAAAAAAATCGACCTATATTATTCACCCTTCTCAATGGATCGAACTCACCCGAACTTCCAAAACAAAGCATCTAGCAGCCATAATTTAAAGGAAACGACGAGAATTAAAGGTTTATTTCTTGCCAGTAATAAGATAATATTACTAACCCTTTGTAGGGATTAAGATTTTGTTAAGGGCCCAGTCCCTAAGCCCAGCCAGACGGGGTCTGAGCGATTACGAGAGGGTACAAGCCCTTTGCTGCTCACTTGTAGGGTTTTTATGATGCTTTAAATAACTGTACACCTTCTAGTTCTATATTCACATTATAAACTAATAAATAGTTGGGCCCATGGGCATAGTAGTATTAGCTCATTTTGAACAAACAAAAACTTTATTCATAAATAATTTCTTCGATAGTTGTAGATAGTGCAGCCCGTTCTTAACTAGCAATAACAATGTTGGCTGCAACGCAATAAAAATATGTTTACTAAATAACAATAACAACAAAGCAATATGAATGAATTTAAGAGTAAATAAATAATTTGGAGGGAAAAATTCACAATCTTAAAAGTACCTAGTTCTTAATTTGAAGTTTATCTTAATTTTTTTGTAGAATGCCAGCAGTAAGAACATAGATTCGTGCCTTCTTAATTTTTAATACAATAAGCTGAAATCATTAAAGAAAATTATGCAACCAACCTTTTTTGTAATCATACGAAGCCATATCTAGTTACGTTTCGAACGATTAAATTATCGACGCCGAAAGTTCGTTTTAAAAATCGAATAAAAAATAGGCAGCTACTCCAGTTTCCCAAGTAGGGAGCTGGCAATCCGCGTGTGCGAGTAAGCCTAATCTTGACAAATGGTCCGGATCATCCGGAACCAGTACACCGGCCACACTTATTTGTCCACACGACTCGACCGGCACGATTTTTTATCGATTGATCAGAGGCTCAGCTGATTGCGACTCTCTGTTGTTGCCGACGGATTATACCCACACACGCACAACCCGACCCAACTACTCTGTAGTTGTGACTTTAAAACCAAATTAAAGTCGGACACAAAGGAATAATCACGGAGGATTTGCATTGTGATACGCACACAAAGGTGCGTGTGTAATCTAACGTCATTTATCGATATCATTTTAGTTATAAATCGGTCACGCGACTAGGAGCTTTATGTCTTTGTGCTAAGAATGTTGTCTTAGGACCGGTTGTGGTTGTGTGTGTGCACTAAGCCGAGTGCAGGCCTCAAATTGGGCTGAAGTGCGGGAGATTATCTGGAGATGATTGATGGCCGCCCGCACCCCGCACTCGGATTTACGTCCCACCACTGTTGATACAATATGAAGTAATACAAGCTATCTAATCGCCCGATGATTTGTTGAACATAATTAATTAACATTAACGTTAATCTCTGTACTTTCCTTTTTGATTTACGATAAGCACGTGGTAGATAAAATGTCAATAGAAAGCTTCATAACCTTTAGAAGCCATACTGGTGATCTTATTGAAGTCATTTTCATGTTAATATTAAAATAATAAGTACTAATGTCTTTCAGACAAATCGATATAGTCACAGACTAAGCAAAGTTTAAAATTATGTAAATCAGACATTTGAAATACTCGTGTAGCATAGGCAGGCTTGTACAAGCCGGCCGTTACGACCTAGCGACGTTTGAAATATACGTATAGGCACTACATAGCAAAGTTATCTATATTCATATTATAAATGGACAAGTATCTGTCTGTCTGTAACCGTGTCACGGTGAAACGACTAAAGGTATAGGGATAGCTATGACCCAAGAGATGGATATACATTGCGGCCGAAGAGCTAGTGCTGTACATTTTAGCAAATGGCTTTTATCACTACATCCCATACAAACAGAGCCCAACAATATCTAGGTTTATAATAACGAAATCTCAGCAGCTAACAAAGGTAGCGAGCGACCACGCAAGAACATATCCATACAAGTATATGTATATAGCTAAGTTGAACTTCATCCGGATCAGCTGAGATTAGGCGGCAGCGGCTGCCCAGCGCCGGGATACATCTCCCATCGGATTACTGCAATCCGGATTTTGTTGAATACGAGTTATTTAAGGCTTTACCGTCTTAATAATAGAAATCATTTCTAATGAGCCTTCGTTGCGTACGTGTTTTGTTATTAAAGGTATGAAATTTCCGAAGTTTGCAAAAGTAGTGTAACTATTAATGATGTAATTTTTTGTTTGGAATTAAAAAGAATAAAAATATGTGGCGTCAGATGGATAACCGATCTATATGACCGGAGAGGTAAAAGTAATGCTGACTATTTTAAACATAATGGAATTAAAATAGTTGCAATATAAAGGATTTAATATTTTTTTGAAATAAGCGGGAGAAGAAAGTCATTGGGCATCTACATAATAAATTATAATAATACTTATTATATTTATATAATAAATCATAAATGTAGTCCCGGGTAAGTAAGTTAATAAGTGAATATGTTTAGTATATTACCAAATATATATTTATATATATTTCAATTTAAAAATTAAATAAGCCGTGGATTATTGGTGTGTAGATATACAAATAAGATTACACATTATGTTAATCTTTGACGGAGAACCAAAAATTCTGGTTCCCAATGTGTTGAAACACAAACAAACACAACTATTTCTTTACTAATTAGATAAAGTAATCGTAAATAACAAGATGATGGCCGCTCAATGGTGACGCGACCCGAATATTACTACTGTATCGTTTACATAAATATATAATCAACTGTTTTCACCGATTCTTAATCGATGTTTATGCATATTATGAGATTAAAGATCGTGTTTTTTTAAATCGCCGTCATATAACACGTGATTTATTTGTCAATGTATCAATAATTTTCTAACAAACGACGATACGAAATGCCAGTCAATCAAAAATATAACTACCGATAAATCTGAAACCGCCTATAAACAAGGAAATATTTACATAGCAACTAGCTATACCCGTGTTTTGACCTGAGCAGATATTTTTTCAAGTTCAACCCTCATTATTTATTTGATACTAGCTGTGCCCCGCGGTTTCACCCGCGTACATTTAGTTTCATCCTTATTGCCCAAATATTTTTGATAAATAAAAGTAAGCCTAAGTTACTCCTTGAAACGTCAGCTACCTACCAAGGAAAGTACCGTTAAAATCCATCCAGCCGTTTCAGAGATTACCCGGAACAAACAGACAAACAGACAGACAGACGGACAGACAGTTAGACGGACAGACAGACAGACAGAGAGACAGACAGACAGACAGAGAAAAAATTTAAAACTTGGTTTTTGAGTGTCAGTAGCGTATATACTTTCATATGCATTTAGTAAAAGTCTGTTATTTTGGCATTACAAAGAGACACTCCAATTTTATTTATCCGTATCAAAGTTATTTGTTGTAACTTCACCTGGCAGTGATGATGTCGTAAAAATCGATCTAGTCGTAAATCGATTTAGCCAAAAATTATTTAGTGTCAATGCAATTATGTTCACTATTTTCGCGAACATAATTAAATATTAAATTGACTAAGTATTTTTTCATACCGACATTCTGGGGCCTTACCATGAGCTCTTATTGCCATGATAGTTTCAATCATTTATGAGACAGATGTATGTGACGTGCATACATCTGTCACTGTCGCACAACTAAATTAACATTGCAATAGGAGCTCATGGTTGGGCCCCTGGACGTAAGAAAATAAAGTTTATAATTCAGCAAAACGACGTAACTGGCAACTTAAAATTTCAGTGTAATATTTTTTTGTATCTCGCCTATCTTGCGAACTTCACGCCGCGTTTCCGCTGTGGATAGAGACAATATAAATATAGGGTGTGCACACACACGTACCTACATACACGGATCAGTCCTAAGCCGGATTACTCGACCGACGGATCTGGATTGTACGTACCGTGGAGAGGTCGGGAAACGCTACTGTTTTCAGGGCCGCGTTATAACACTTTTGAAATCGATTGCTTATATTACACAATATAGACTGTACATATCAAACATTTAATCGCCCAATTTAACAAGGGAAAATTGATGCCCTAACTCATATGACCAGCCAACATGACCTTAAAGGACTAATTCGCAGTAGTCATTTTATGAGTCTGTCTTTTTGTATGGCGCGACGCGAATAAAAACTCCCACTATATGCACTCAACGGCCATAACTCTCGATGGTACCTATATCATCTTATCATGTATAATAAGTACAGGTTTAATAAACTGAGATTAATAAGATTATCATAGACAATTATACTGGTTGTACCCACCGCAGAATACAAGGATGACATGACGCAAGGCTGGCTGGCATACAATCGTTCTTTATGATGACAACCGGTTCATATTGCAGGCTTACGGGCAGATTACCCGATGCTATCTTAACCCTGACTTATCAAATCACGTCTCGATCCGATTGACAACATAAAAATAGAACGACTAATTCGTTCTATTTTCAAATTGTCAATCACAATCTTCAAAACAAAAGTTTAATCGACTCAGCAGACTTCCTTATTCATCAATTTTGAACGAAGGTCCAGCTCTAGTACTCATACGAGGTGGGTACGCACACAAGAGCGAGGGGATCGCGGATGATCCGGATCATCCGTGTCGCCCGGAGATAAAGCTACACTACCCTCGTGTTACCGTACATCCTGTATGTAGCAAGCTACGTTCCCCATTCGAATTTAACTTTAAAATGTTTTTCGATTATTATAAAAGCTTTTTAGGTAAATCTTATAAAATGTCGGTGTCTAGTTTCAAAAGAATTTTGCATGAATTATACATTTATAGAAGAACGTGAAATAATCGGATGAAATCTGATCCTTATTTATTTAATCTACCAAATGAAATAGGTATGGATTAAATGTGTGATTTACATATTAGATATTACATAAAGATTAGTCCGACCAAACGAGTAAATACAAATATTATTATTTGAGCATCGATTTTTGCCGATTACCTTTGAATTATTTAGTTAATTTACATTCAAAATCGTCGAATTGGCCGTTGATTTTGGCGATAAACCGCTCAACTACACACGTTATGTCTAACATACAGAATAAAATAAATAACACAGCACAATAAAAAATATAAATCGGCTTATCTATATAAAACCGGCTTATTCGTATAAAGTAGCGACAGCAAAATGATACACTTCTTTATTTTATATTTAAAATTTATGAATATTATATTTTGTACCATTTTATTTTAAATGCAATAGGTATTTTATATTCTATTAAAATATTATAATGGTGGTATTATTGAGGATTTAAGTTTTATGTAATTTTTTATTTTTTATTAAATTAAAGCTGTTTTAAGTCGGGAATTTGCAAAACATTTATATGACGAAACGGTAATAAATATTAATAAATTTAATTTTAAATGAGTGAGTACATTAAAATGTGTGAGCTGACGGTACACAGGTACGAACTGACAAAAAGATATATCTCAACGTCGAGCGTAATCCGTCGTTCATTGTGCAATCGCTAATCGGCGCGGATCGACGGGACGATTGGAAATTAATAATGATTTATAACGGACGATTAGACGCATTAGGCATTTACCACCGGCTCTTTGGCGGCCTCTCGCTTTAACCAACTGTGGAGGCGCTTTTGAATGTGTCTGCGAGTTTGTTAATACCCATAGACTAACAGTTACTTCACTACTATGTATTATGGACTTAACCGTCAGATTCACTTTGTCATTCATTATTTACTTAATGATTCCAATTTGAAAATTATTAGGTGATGATTGCACCGCGATATTATAAAAACCGCGGAAGATAATCCTTGGTTTAAATATCTAATTTAGATATGGACTTAAAAACGGATGGACTTGGGGCCTTACCATGAGCTCTTATTGGCATGATAGTTTTACTCTTACTAAGAGACAGATGTATTTGACGTGTATACATTTGTGCCTGTCACACAGTTGCAATATCATTGTAATGAGTTCTTATGTCCATGGTTAGGCCCTTGGTCTGGTCCGAGACTGGTCTAGTATTGATTATACCATGTTTTCTAATAAGAGCATAAGTATTACGATTTCAACTTTATTATGATACTAATGTATTTAATACTTTGTATGTACAAAGTGCGTGCTTGCATCTGCACGCAGGCTTATTCTCTGAGCGTGTCTTATTTCAGCCGGTTGTTGACAGATGTACCGGATTAGAGTTAAGGGGTAAAAGAACTAGAGCGAGATGGAATAAAAGGGATTTGCATGGTGAAGACAAGGACATGTTCAGAGATTATGATGCATAAAGAGAGGTGAATGAATGGAAAATTATTAGGGAGAATAAACGCTGGGAGTTAAGCTCATGCTCTATTGAAGTAGGTAGATTCGTCTTTGATTTGATTTGTGTCTTGGAAAACTGAATGACTATGGACCTTTTGGACCCTAACATTGAAATTAGTCAATGATAAGGGGATTTTAAAGTCATTACTTTGAGAGGTAATGAATAAAATATATTTCGACACAATTTTCTAAACTGCTCCCACGTTATATTAATGCTCAATTCTTCGACGTTCATAGTGTGCCTTACCAAGCCCTAAACTGAATAAATCATTTTCATTTTTCATTAGATTTCTGAATTTCATTGCCTTCGCGATATTATAATATGACCAATCATTATTAACTCAATATTTAATACAGAATTTAGAATGCTCCTTGAAATTATTTTAAAGCATCGTTAACTGAAATATCGGGTATAAAATCAATCAGATATTCGCCGACATGGCATAAAAGAGTTGCTGTGTAAAAGTAGAATCATGTGATGCACACGCAACATTTCACATTTGGAGAATTCAAATAGTTGCTGGCGGTACGTCTCCTTTTACGTACATCAAACTATGATAATGCAACTTTAGACTTTACGTTTACAGGTTCTTTTGTTATCTTATCGATCGATATAATACAGAAATTAAATGTGAGGCAGAAAAGTCTCACATTTTAGAGCCTTGCTCCAAACAAAATAGTCTTATTTCCAATAAATAGGTGGAATAGTAGCACTGGGATAAATAAGAAATAATAATAAAAGTTGGTCCAGTCAGATTAAATTAATTTATAATATGGCAGCTTTGACCCACAACTGTACGTTTTCTATATCAATAAAGGCGTTGCGTGTGACGACTGTAATTGCATCTAAAGAGATATCGGTGAATCAATTATGGCGTGAGATTAACAAGATGAGCTGGCCGTCCGACAATGGGGTAGGACTCGTGACTACGAATAATGTCCCCAACTATAACAACATGACGTCTAATTGTACACAACGTTTTGTGTCTTTCAATTCAGTTGATAGATTTTTTTTATTGTATTTTAACGCATTATTTTTCGTAAAAAACTCTTTCGTACCTCCGTGTGTCGAATATTCTAAATATTTTTTTTTAGATTTTGAATTTAAAGATTTATTTTTATTTAATAGCCTTTGCAACATACCAGTAATGCCCTTATTGAAGATATTGTTGAAGGCCTCCTTCTTGGGCGAGAGGTGGGGTCGCTCGTGGTGCACGGGCGCGGACGGAGGCCGAGGCACAGTGCGCTCCTCCGGCGACCGTCGCGGCGGAGTCTTACTGCGACGGAGTTCACATGCTAAGCTCTGCAAATAGAAAAACTACTTTATTATTACGGTAGCCGAGTTTTTTAGTAACATCCCGCAGTGTATGAGTACTAAAAATATTATTGACTACAAGAAAATATATCGGATATGATCTAATTCAAATTGTATTTACATCATACGTAATGTAGCATTGTGTCAAGTAATGTAAACAGTCCATGTGTGCAATAAACAAGATTCTTCGACACTAAAATGACGCTCCTTCGGAATATAAAAATTTCACTTTTGAAATACTTAAACAATGCATTGCTCTGTTACCCTTCAACCTGATTATTAATAACATCATAATTGATTAATCTACACAGTATAAGGCGTGGCGTCTAGACAATCCAAGTTCACTAAGGCTCAATAATGAATAATTCTGCCATTAATTCGTATACACTCTTGCATTGGTGCAATATACTTGCGTATGCGACGCGTCTACCACAACGAAGGCATACGTGCAAGAAATATGTAACTGACTGTACAAAGAGAACCACTGATTTACATTAAATTGCTTTATGTAACTGTACTTTTTTCATGTATGAAATAATTATCAAACCATTGCAATACAATTTAAGGACACTTTTAACGGTAAAAAGCCGTATTGTTCGCTGAAACAATATCAAAGTTCAGTGTTATTATTCGAATGTCGTATGACTTGATCGTAGGTACTTACTGTTGGTATAAGCATTAGAATTATTGTAGTGCTAAATACTAAATATGTAGGAATGTTATTATTATTATTATATTCAAAGTTACACTTTGGTCTCGACCGAGATCGGTAGTAGAGAACCAGGTACGGGCTTTTGCCAAGTAGACTGGTTCAAGTCAATTATTATTATTATTAATGTAGGAATGACTTCCTACGAGTCGCCCTACGTCGAGTCTCGTTATATCGAACCAAAAACACACGGAATCGAGTGCATTGCTGAAAGTCATCTCATATTCGATTGGATAGAACAATTTTAAGGAATATGTCCCGTCATTTTCATACGTCGTATCTATATTATAGCCGTTTATTTTTTGCTCGATATAACGAGACTCGACATAGGGCCATTCGGCGTAACGCCACTCAGCGTAGAGGGAATCGACGTCACGTTCACAGTTCAATCTTTTAGTCAGTAAATAAGACACTGTTAAGACATTGAATATCATTAATGAATAAAAAAACTGTCAGTTATTAGATGATGATAACATTAACAGATTTTAGAATACTAGTAACACGAGCAAGTCGAGCTTAGTACCTACTAAATTTTTATTTAAAAAAAATTAAATTATCCATCTCACTAAAGGAACATTTTCAAGGATTCCATACTAAGAACCCAGCATGGCAACGTACGGTACTAAGTAAAAATCCCATACCTATAAGTCCAAACATAGCATTTTATATTACGATAATTGTATAAGACATCAAATTGGTCATGAATTCCGAATCGGTTTGTTCTCAATAAATTAGCACTATTTGTAAGAATTCTCTCTAATCCATATTTATAGAGGCTCTAATGAACTTGAGGTTTGAGGCGATTTAGATGAACGTATCGGGGACGATTATGTAAAACCGCTGCTTCGAGGACCCTACTAGACTGACTGGAGCTGGATGTAAGCTTTGTGTAAGTAATATTTGCTTGTAAAATGACGTTCAGCCATTTAGAGACGTTTGCGAAAGAAATAAAAAAAAATGCTCTGCTTCAGAAACACATGTGTAGCCGAGTGAGCACACTAGTTCAAACTGAAACAGTCTTAAGGTTGAGGCAAGTGGCTTCAATCTGCGTATGTTCTAATCTAAGAAAAGTCGAACCACTTAAGACGAGAACAGATTCAAATTGGACACTTGGGCATTGCGTCAGACGGCACAAACCGTTCATCAGCCACTCTGATTATATTCATTGAATATCGTTGTACTGTGGCCGCGTAATGGCGAATCTCAACCAATGATAGGGTTTTAATAAGGTTAATGACGTGCAAACACGACGTATCTCATCATTTCGCTTGTGGCATTAAAAAACTTACTGCACTCACCATTGTATCAAAACATAGTGATGATGCTATCGGCTGATACAAGTAGCAGCTGTGTTGGTTCATTATCTGGAAATTTCGATATTTAAAGTAATCGAATTATCGCTTCAATTCTTTCATGACGGTTTTATGAATGAAATCAACGATCGTATCAAAAAACTCTTTAAGTACAGTAGAAAATCGTTAAAATACTTTTGCAAAACCCATGCAAAATATATTTTTTAATCTACGTTTTATTCTTTACGAGTAACAACAAAAATCAAATATAACCGTAATATCAACATATTTACTCCATTTACCACGAGTAAGTACCAATAGCAAGCCAGCTATTCGCAGTATATACTCTCTCGAAGCTAGCAAAGTAGAAAGTATAAACGGACATCAATCGTGCTTTTCTGAACGTGGCGTTATTTTAGCACATTTGACATTCTAAATGATAAGCGTATGTAGCGACATACGCCACAGCGATGACGCCTAACGAAATGTTTCTACGAGCGCTAGCGCCAACACACTGCTGCAGTTTAATCATACATGCACCAAGCTCGCGAATTTCGACTCATTAGTATAAATCAGAGCACTGCCTTTGCATTTACCATTGAAAAGGCATTCCCTTGAATCGAATGCATAAAACAAGTGATCACTTCATGTAGCGTCCATAGAATCGTTGATTCGCGCCACAGATACGTCTAATATCGTATTGGAATTTGTGATGCCGTTTGACCCCTGTTAACCCAGATTACGCTTCTCGCCGCCTGATTCGTCCTCGTCGCAGCCTGATTGTGTTGTGACACAAACTGTAATGTATTATGTGTTAACTCTTGCTGCAATCACGGCTAGCACGTCGCACAATTACAATGGATATGTTCGCCGAACTTACAATTTATTTGGAACGATCTGCTTGTTTGTTTTGCTTCACTGCGGTTGTTGGGGGTTAGGTGTTTAAACTTTCGTTGCGTACTACGAAATTAATCTATGATGGTTGACGTATGGAATTTTTATTTAATGTTTTCTTTTATTGGTCACGGTAAAAACAGCGAGTGAATTAATCATGATATTGATGTCGTCAAGTACCTAACAACTAAAGACTATTAAATATAATATTCATCATCATCATCATCAACCTATCATAGCCTATGCCCACTGCTGGACAAAGGCCTACCTACTTAGCACCATAGCGCCCTGTCTTCAGCTTGCCGCATCCAGCATCTGCCTGCAGTCTTTCGCAGATCAAATATATATAATTAATAAATATATTCTATACGATTAAATATATTATCCTCTCCAAACTGAAATATCTCACATTCCTTTCCTATCAAACCTCTCTCTTGTCCTAATGTATCTCACCTGTATATTGAATTAAAAATCCGCAACACACCTAGTCTATTTATTTATACATAAAGCAGTATCTTACGTAAGATCAGTTATCAATAAATCCAAATTTAATTCATTTATTCTTAATTTCGTAAACATAAAGTGTAATTTACACACGATATCTGTTAATATTAAAAAGAAACGGGGGGCCTATCATCAGTAAACAGGGCGTATTAAGAACGTCTGAGTTTTGACGGTTCATTTTGGTACCGTAAAATAAAACTTCAAAGCTAAGCAGTTCTTAATACGCGCTGCTTATACCGATGATGGTAGACCTCCTAGTGATGTTTATCTAAGATTACTATGATCCAACCCCCAAAATTCCTAGCATCCATCGATCAGTAAAGTCAAACACTCATTTCTTATCGCTAGAACAATTTATTAAAGTTCATCCCCAAATTATGTTTGTATTCCCACATTATCCTAATCAGAGTATGAAAATAAATATAGTTACTCAACTCATATTGAGATATTAATAGACGACATTAGTAGTGTTGATAGACACGGTATTCATATTATGAAAGTTGTGTCCCGCGGTTTCACTCGCGTAGATTTAATTTCATAGGTGGCTTTATTTAGCGGTAATTTTTTTTTTACATAATAGTAGCCTAAGTTCCCCAGCATTCAAAGAATCGCCGGAAGAAGCAGATGGACAGATTGAGAAAAAAATTTTACTTGTCGAATATTATTTGTATTGAAAATATCAAAATGTAAAAAGTACAAAATTTTACGAAAATCGTTGAAGACGTTTCCGAGATTTAGATTACATATACAAGAATTGCTCGTTTAAAAGAATTAGATAGATACGTAGTTAAGAGGTAGGTACTCGTAATTTTGGCCTCGAATTCTAGAACTAATACTATATAAATATAATAAAGCTACATCTCCGTTTGCAGTTACGAGACACGAGATTACAAAATCAGTAAATATGTATGTATGTAACAATTACTAGATAAATAGAGCTCAGCCTGTCAGCTACTATTTTCATATGGAAATACTGTATCCTTAGATATATGTACCTATTTACGTCGCTTATCATTATATAATTCATACGTTACATATATTGAGAAAAGGCATGATTATTTTTAAGTCACGTTGCAATACTTGTGTTACTTACAAATTAAAGTACGCAATTTTATTCAGAATAAACTAAAAGCTCGTTAATATAAGATTTCAAACTGCGTTTCAAACTGAAGTCAGGTCAGTGAGGTATAGATAAAAGTTTTAGAACATCCACATTTTACCAAAGATGATGTGCCAACCTAAAGGGTGGACAGTCCAACGTTGTCTGCACTACTATAGGTCTTCTTACGATATTCTCATTCCAGGGAAAGCTCGTGATTTATAATTGTTCTATGCCTCAAGTGACACCGATGTAAGTTCCAAATTTTTTACGTATACCGTATTACCGTTCGATAGGGAGTTTTACGTCTCCATACAAAAAAAAACGACGTTGGAACATTTCAAAACCTATACACAAGAGGCACTGAACATAATTTCAGAAAATCACTTGACAAACCTCTTTTTTTTCCTGAAACTGAAAAGGAATCCCAGCATTTTCAGTGTTAATCTCAATAATACAGAGGCAGTGCGTAACATGACATACAAACAAACACCAAAACTATGCGATAGTAACATTTACAGAGGCATTAGACGTGTTGTCTATCGCACAGCCCTGATTAATTTATGCCCCACTTATTTGTACGAGATAACATATAGAAACGTATTATATTTGTATATCACGAGGGCTTATCTTTTAATTCCCGAGATGTCAACGTCATATGAAAACTCAGGTTTTTCCTCCGTCAACTCGAAACGTATGACTTAGTTACGAAATGTGTTGCCTTTGTAGATCGTTGGTATATCTAGGTTAGAGAGATTAGCCTTTTGAAAGTTGTCTGAGAAGATGATACGAGAACTTGATTGTTTGTGGTGTTTGAGGTCCAATGTTTGATCTCTATGGTCTAATAATAATATGTTCTTCGTTGAAAATAAAAATAGTAATACAGTAATAATTGGCATCTTACATCCATGGCATACGATTAAAATAGCGTCATGTGGGATATGAAAATAAAATAGTAATTCGATATGTTCTTCTATGAAAACTATTTATGAATAACTACTTATTTTATGAAATAAAAAACAATATAATCTACAAATAAATTGTAAATAGTAATTATATTTACATTCTCATAAGAACAATTTTAAATTAAAAAAAGCGGTATGAGAAAATTGACACTCAATGCAAGTCGTATTTTGAAATATAAGTATTGTCGTTCAAAATGATCTTAATGCGACTAAATTTAATTGACAGTATATTGGAAGAATTTATTATTCGTGTGTCACTGACTACCAAAGGAGGATTTACGGTATATTCGACGCACATAGTTTACTCAAATAACTTTACTTATCTCAATACGATCTAATTCCGTCACTAGGTCAGTGTCACGGTCATCGATCATAACTCGTGTTTCTAAGTTAAGATCGTAAAAACATTAATGATTAGCGAATTACTGCGATGTTTATAATAAACTATTTTGTTTAAAAACATTTAAATTAGTCGTGTAAGATTAGGAATAACATAACTGACTATTCGCTTTATCAAAAAATATATCCGTTTTGTGATGAACTTAAGGAATTTTACAATCATTATCTATATGTTTACCTCCTGGTCTTCGGTCTATAAGAAATCACATTTACTTTTATTAAAAAATACAACATAAAAAAAAGTATTAAGCTAATAGGAAGAGTTGAAAGCTCGTAATCTTGCTAATATTTTTGAGAATTAATAAGAATATAAAATGTCAGTTGATTATTGTGTTTTAAATGCGAAGTCTTTTCTTCATATACCAACCGCCTTGCTAAATAAAATGTATCCAGCTTTTTAAGGGTCATTCGCTGTGTGTTTATTCGAAAAAGGCGTCATACCTTAAAATGCATATCTAAGCATAAGATTATGAAAGTGCAAAGTGAAAACTTTAAAGTTACATGCAGTAAAATCACAATTAACTTGACCATAATCTCGCGTGTATGAGAATAAGCGCCCAGGTTGCATGATAAGGCCTCTCTGGCTGCATGCCCCCAGACACCATGTGTACATACTACCGAGCCAGGAGCCACCTTTTTTTTTTTTTTTTTTTTTTTTTTTTCCGTGGGAAATCCGTCATGGATACGCCAACCGCTGCGGGGGCAGCGGAAGGGTTATGCCGGACTCATACCGGCTAAAACCCACGGGTGTTCCTCCTCGTCGCTTTTACAGGGGGGGCGTGCGATCGCGGTTGCAAGCTTGCATTGCCCCCCCTAACGATTGGCCGTCGGGCCTCTCCTTCTTTCCGGGCTATACCCGGCTTACTCCCTGGGAGGGCGCTTCGGAACACGAACGCGCCCTTCAACCGCGAGGGCTTTGCGTTAGCGTCGAGACCCCCGTCCCAACGCCCGCGGCCCTCTTAAGGAGGCATCTGCCGCACCTCGGCACGCCTCCTGCGACCGGTCCTCCGGCGGCGGATTGGGTCTGCCAGGGGGTCATTCTCCCGGCCCCGCTCCGCTGCCTCTTTCTGCGACATGACATCGTCACAGAAGGACACGGCCGCCTCCCACGTCCGGGGACTGCTGACCATGGCCTGAACCAGCGTCGGCAGTGAAATGTCCCGTCCAGTATGTGCAACGAGGACACCGCGTTGCACCGTCCAAGCCGGACAGTGTTCCAGCGTGTGCTGGGCGGTGTCCACGTCGCAGCCGCACTCGTGGCACCTTGGGGTCGCCTCCCTCTGCGCCACCCCGTGAAGGTACTTGCCGAAACAACCGTGTCCGGAAAGTACCTGCACGAGGCGATAGGTTAGCGACCCGTGCTGGCGACTTGTCCACTCCTTGAGGACCGGGCGAATGGCCTCAATGGTCAAACGCCCGGCCTCCGGCTCCGCGAGCCGCTCCTGCCACTTGGACAGTGCATGTTCTTGCGCACTTTGCCGCACACGCCTCAACTCTTCGGGCGCGGCGACTCCGCCGTCTTGTCGGGCCTCAGCGCCCCGCCGATAAACGGCCGCGAGCACCTCGGCCTCAAGGTCCCAGGGTAGGGTCCCCGCCAATACGCAGGCTGCGCCGTGTGAAATTGTGCGGTATCCGCGGATCACCCTGGTCGCCATGACCCGCTGCGGTCTACGCAGAAGGGTCTTATTGCGGACGCCCAGGGCTTCCACCCACACAGGCGCGCCGTACAGGGCCATTGACCGCACCACCCCGGTGTACAGACGGCGGCAACACGCACTCGGTCCTCCCTTGTTGGGCAGGAGCTGGCTAAGCCCACCAGCCGCAGCGACGAGTTTGGGGGCTAGGCGCTTAAAATGCGCGTGGAAGTTCCACCTGCCGTCGAGGACTAGACCGAGATATTTCATCTCAGTCCCTATCTTGACGGCAGCGCCCCCTACGTCAAGCTGCGCCCCCGCTGGTGGCTTCCTTCGAGGCCCGTGGAAGCACAGAGCTTCGGTCTTGCTGAGGGCAACCTTCAGGCCCAACTGTCGGATCCGGCCGACGACAACCGCCACGCCGGCTTCCGACAGAGGGACCGCCGCGGCGAAATTCGCAGCCCTCGCTGTGACAAGGGTGTCGTCCGCGTAACAGACCACGTTGACTCCGGGCGGGAGAGCACCGCGCAGAACCCAGTCATATCCGATGTTCCACAGGAGCGGGCCTAGTACCGATCCCTGTGGAACACCGCACAGAACACGCTGACGCAGTAGCTCCCCGTCCCCATCGACGCAGACGACACTCCTGTCCAGCAGGTAGTCCTCAAGGACCCGTCGTAGGTACGCTGGTACCCGATGGTACCGTAGCGCCTCAGCCACACAGCTGAAGGGGAGAGTGTTGAAGGCGTTGGAAATATCCAACGATACTGCCAACATCACTCCGCCCCCCGCGACGGCTGCTTCGGAGAGGGACTTTACGCACAGAATTGCGTCCACTGTGGACCGTCCCTCCCGGAAGCCGTATTGACTGGTGGCTAGATCCGGGCCCATGGTGCGGAGATGGTTTCTGATGCGGGCAGCAATTATACGCTCAAAGAGCTTGCCCGCCTCATCCAATAGCACAATGGGCCGGAGCCCCGACGAGTCCAGAGGACGACCCTCCTTCCTCAGCAAGACGAGTAAGCCCTGCTTCCATACTGAGGGGAACCGCCCGCATGCTAGGCACGCATTTAGCAGTCCCCTAAAACGGGCCTCGAGCGCTCCTAGGGCCAACACCAGCACGCGGCCGGGAACCCCGTCGGGCCCTGGAGCGGTCTTCTTGGCGCGGAGCCGTAGTATCGCCGCCCCCATTTCGCCATCTGTTATGGGGGGAACGGGGGCAGTGTCTGCGTCATGTCCGGTAATTCGCGGCGCCATCTCCGGTGGCTGAAAATCGGCACTCTCGGGGAATAGCGTCGCGACAACTTCTTTGAGGAGGCGGGGCTGGAGTGATTCCGTTAGTGGAGCGGCCTGCCTGCGCATCTGCTTGCGCGCATACCGGTATGGCCGGCCCCACGGATCGCGGTTAAGCGCCTCCAGCATCTCTTCTCGGCCTCTGGTCTTGGCTTCTGTGATGGTCAGCTGCAGAGTCTTCTTACATGTTCTGTAAGCATCGTACAGCTGACCCTCAGTAGCCTCGTCGCGCACGCGCTGCCTTCGGCACCATTGGTAGGCTCGGCGCGCAGTGACGCAGTCCCAGCGGAGGCTAGCGATTTCTGCCGACCACCAATACACCTGTCTCCTCGGCGGTCGGCGAGTGGCGCGTGGCATTGCCACGTCGCACACTTCAGTCATCGCCTCCCAGAACCACGTGGCTTCCTCCTCCACGTCAATACGCGACTGAGGCTGTGTAAACCAAGACCTATCGCCGCCTCCTCAAGAAGGTCTACGTCCAGCTTCATCAGCGCCCATCTGGGAAACGGTGTCCGTCGACCTCTGCGACCTCTCGGAGTCCCCGCCGTTGGGGAGACGCTGAACCGGATATACCGGTGATCCGACAGCGTCTCAACCCCTTCAAGGACCCGCCAACCCTGTACTTGCGCCGCGACAGCAGGAGATGCGAACGAGATGTCCACTATAGATTCTCCCTGCTGCCGGACGCAGGTGCTGACAGACCCCTGATTCAGGACGGAGACTCCGACTAGGACTGCCCATTCTTCCAGGGTTTCGCCACGAGCGTCTGTAGCCCGACAGCCCCACGCCGTCGACTTTGCATTGAAATCCCCGAGAACGAGTACCGGCAGCGGTGACGCCCGTCTCACCGCCGCCCCAACCTCGTCCAAGATCTCAAATTCGGCAAGGGGTCTGTTGGGGGAATAATACACCCCAATAAGAGCGAACTCCCCCCAGGCTACGACAACGAAACCCTGTCCTCTCTCCCTGACGACTAGGTCTCCTGCGCCTGCTATGACCACGGTTCCCGTTACATCGCCCGCCCAGTTTGATCTGTTTGGAACGAAGTAGGGTTCCGCGGCCACTGCAACGTCAACTGACCACTCCAGCATTGACTGCAGGAAAAGGTCCTGAGCCCTAGCGCAGTGATTCAGGTTACACTGCAGGACCTTGGTTGGTACACTAATTTTCGGAGGATACCGTTCCTTCCCTTTGGCTAGTCAGCTCACCCGCTACGGGGGTTTTCTCCCTCGTGGGCGCTGGCTGCCGACGACTGCCCGGTTTGACCGGCGCCGCCTTACAGTTCTTATTGCCAGCCACATGGTTGGCTGGCTTTTTAGATTCGGCACATAGGGCACAGTGTGGCTCTGCCTTGCAATCACGCGCCCTGTGTCCAGGCTTACTGCAACGGTAGCAAGCGTCACTGCGGTCCACTGCAGAGGTGCACTGCGACATCATGTGGCCGGTCCTGAGGCATTTGAAACAGCGCGCTGGCTTAGCCTGCAGCAGCGTCACGCGTGCACTGACCCATCCTACGACCAGCCGTCCTTTTTCGGCTAGCGTTTTCGCCGTTGCTACAGGGCAGCGCGCCCATACCGCGTAGAGGCCTCCTGGAGCAGGGCGGACATCCCCTATTTTAACGGCCGCCTCCGCGCAGCCGGTCTCGCGAGCAATGGCCGTAGTCACCTCTGCTGCAGTCGCCGAGTCGTCCAGCCCGGATATGCGAATTTCTGCACACTTCACGGGTCTGGATACCCTTACGATATCGGCACTCAGCGACTGTCTCAAACGCTCAGCTAAGGCTTCCGCCTTATCGTTGCTGGACTCTCCAGACACCTCCAAGATTCGAGCCCCCGTGGCAGCCACCTTCAGTCGCACGGATGGTATGCCCTGAGCCTGGAAGTCCTGTGAGTCCAGCTTCGTCTTGGCTTCGGTCATCACTGTAGCATAGGTGACCCCTCTGGCTACTGCGTCAGGCTGTAGAGTAAGCACCACCACAGCCGTGCGTGGGGGGCGTATTTTCGGGGCCGGTGGGGACAATCGCTCCTTGGTTTGTTTTGGGGTAATGCCCTTGACCTTCGCACCCTTATCACCCAAATTTACGGGCCCGGATGCTGGCGGACCGACACTCTTTTTTCCAGTCTTCTTGCGACCAACGACCTTGGCCCACGTCGCGGTTGTTGTCGGTACGTTTGGAACCAACTGAACTACAGGACCGCCACTGGTGACTGCCGGCAGATCACGTACAGGAGCAGCCCGGCTGGATCTCTGCCGGTTTCTCCCAGGTCCCTTCTTAGCCAGCACGGTTTTTGGCAGCAACGGACCCTCAGATACCTTGACCTGACTAGCTTCCCGGGGTGCAGGGGCCACGCGCTTCTTCCATTCTTCGAACCGTTGTTCCATTGCCGCCATAACAACAGCAGCCACATCCTGCGTCGCAGGTGCCGTTGCTGCGGCAGCTGGGGTCGTCGGCAGCAGTTGCGACCTGGATCTCTCCATCTCAGTTCTCAGTGCCGCTAACTCCTTTCTGAGTTCATCCAGCTCTTCTCGCAGACGAACGTTGTCAGCTCGGTCACGTGCGGCCTCCGCCACCTCAGCCCGCAAGCGTTCAACCTCGGCCTGGAGCTTTTTATTTTCAAGAGAGGCTGAACTTTCGTAAAGTTTCTCCCCCGATACTTGCATGGAAGCTGCGACATCCTTCAGAGCTTTAACAAAAGTGCCCTTCAGGCGACCCGATTTGGCAGCCACATCGAGGACAATATTGGCGTCGGCAATTATCCTCTCCCTATAATCTGCCGCCGTCGGGTCGTGCAGCCTCATTTCCTCCTCCATACCGAGGCTTTTCCGGGCCTCATTGGCCTCGCAAGCGGTTTCCGCTTTGGCTGATTTAACAGCCGCCTTCTTTTTGGAGCGGGAATGACCATTCTTCTCGCGCCCTGATAAGGCGGAGGCTTGCGAGCAGTCGCTTTCACTCTGCACCTCCTGGACTTCGGGGTTCACTGGCACGCGTACGTAGCTGGCCGTCTTGTCCTGCGCCTGAGATAAGGACGACAATACCCTACGGCTTCGCACTGCTGCCGCTGGCCCCGTCATTGGCGCTGGCATTTCTTCCTCTGACGGTGGACTGGCCGAGCGATCACCTGACGCCCAAAAACGCCCTTTGGCATCTAGCTCCTTCGCTTCAACTACGAGCGGAGTATGCCCTAAATCGCCGAGCAACTCCTTCTCCTGTTCTCCTACACCTCCTCCCTTGGGTTTTATTAGGGTGTCCATAGGCCCAAATCATCTATATTCATCCCGACGGCTCCCCACCCTCCTCGGAGCCCGCACACTTGGGGATGCCACATTTGCACCAGGGCTACCGCCAGGATATAGAGCCCCGAGGCTAGCTGCCCACGAGACGGACGACGCTCGCTGCCACCACCACTTTAGTGACCGCTTACACCGCCGGCTGCGGACCTCTTGACCCCAGGACTCTAGCCCCCCCCCGCCTAAGGGCGGGTTTGCAGCCGATTGACCAGTATGCGGCTACATACTGGCCTCCCGTGTTAGAGGAGCTAGGGACCAAAGAGGCGTGTTGTCGGCGACGGACATCTTACCCGGCCCGCCGCGGACTCAACCACCAGGACTCCTTCGCCCCCCATTACGGGTCCCCGCGCACGGCAAACACGCGGGAGGTTAGTCCCCCCTCCCACCATCTACGTTCATAGAGAAGGCAGGACCACGATGCCTAACCCCGGCACACCGCAGCGGAATTTCGGGAAGGAAATGGGATAAGGACAGGAAAGGGATGGGGATAATGTGTTTTGAGTTTTTGAGTGTATGTGGTTTTTGCATGTATATGTGTAAGTGTTGTGTGCTGTATGTATATGTGCAAGGAATTGTGTGTGTGTGATTTGTGAGTGTAGAGTGTGTATGTATGTATGTTAATACCCTGTAGAGTGTACCCCCCCTTGGCTAGCTATTTGCCACCGATCTTTGGCCGGTGCCCAGGGTGCACCACGTGGAGGTTGCTGCCGTCGCACCCCGAGCCAGGAGCCACCTAATCCAAACATAACTCCTTATCCGAGACGGTTGAATCATGTCGATTTAAGGATTTGTAAGAATACCTCGTCTCGCCAACTGTCAAGATAGCTTTTTAATACTACAACTTTTTATGACCCTACTAAATACTTTATACGATTGAATTTATAAAGTAATGTTAGTAATTTTATACATATCACCTCGCCTGCAGCTTCGTCTGCGGATAGACTTCGCATGCAATTTCAACCCCCATTCCATCCCACTAGGGGTTGAATTTCGGAACCCTTTCATACTATATACCAACAACTCATCATGAATACGCTTTCCAAATTTCATGCTTCTAGGACGAGCGGTTTCGGTTGTACGTTAATTTTAGACGGTAAGCATTTTATATAACTAGAGAGATCTAATCTTCGAAACTACTCACCATCAGATTTCAACCAATCATTATTGCGCTCGCTGCGGGAGAAGCAGGTTGTACTTCTAATATTCTGTGAGTGTTTGCTTTCTTTGATTAAATCTTTGTTATTTTGAATATAAGTGTTTCTGTGTCTCGTCACCTGTAATGGGTGATGAGAATGGTGACGTCAGCTCAGCTGACGTCACTGTTTTTAAAAACCCAGTTGGTCAACCTGCTCCGATATAACCCATGGATTAAAAAATCGCTACATTTTTGCGAAGTTTTTAAGCTATGCCTTCACTAATATTGTTTAGAATGCGTATTGCACCCTGAATAGGTATATACCAAGCAAGCAAAGCCGTGGGCGGAAGTCACTTACCGATAAAATGACCACATAGTAAAATTGCATTATATAACATAGCTAGCCAAATAACAATATTTTCTGATTCCCACATTCCACATTATAAAACCAATATTTGTTACGGAAATTGCGGTTATCGTGAAGATATTTAATTAATTTATTAAATACATTTGATTAATAATGATAAGGTATTAAAGTAAATATGTTGGTGATGCGACAAAGAGTTTTATGGAGTACACAACACAAATTAATATCTCTTATTTCCGGCATCGAGTAAATAAGTTACTAGTTCTAAAGGCAAATGAAGCTATTAGTTTCCATTATACTGCCCCCACATTGCACTGGTTTTCATTTAAATGACAGGTCAACTTATACTGGAGTATCCGTGTGCACGATGTACATGTTCGTTAATTTATATAAGTATACATTTAATTGATCAATTCTCATACCGATAATTAGGTAATTGGTTCACCCTTTCAATTTAATATATGTTACAAAGGTAGCTTATATGCACAGAGCACTTCTAATGACTCGTTGGTCTAGCTAGTGGTTACAAACGCTACTGCGAATCGCGAAGTCCTATAGGCTAATTCTCGTAATGAAAACCGTTACGATATCGTAGCGACTTGGTCGCAGACAGCGTTTTCGTATTCTCTCGATACATAGTCACACGAATTATATCGCCTATAGTCTGACGTATTTATGAAATTAGAATTTAGCCGTTACGAGCAAAAAGTGCTAAGCTCATTAAAATGAAGACGTACCCAATAGGTAATCCTTGTATCAAAGTGGTCTGACCGTTAGGTTCGGTGCGTGAAGACAACGGTTTAGTAAACTTCAGAGTAGTATGAGCAATCTATTAGCACAACCTTGCTACCTCGTAATTAGTGTCATTTGCACTATTTTTGGACGGGATAAACACAGCAGGCCATATTGCCGGGAAGCCCACAAATTGGTCTCTATGTATTCAAGTGCTAAGTTAATTTGTTCTTTTGCTAACGTGTGAGCAATCAACGGCGATCTCACAGAGGTCTTGTGTTATTGCTTCACGTCCGAAAATGTGATTTGGTTCATTGTCAGTACCGTTACATAGCTTCTTGCCGTCCAATTTGGACACTTATTACGAGGTATTGTACCTCCTGTGCCAATGAGAATCGGAACATTAAGTGGGTATGATCATTTATCGGACCGTTTTGAGTTACCACGAAATGTCAAGAAACAGTGGAATTCATTTAAGAGCATACTTATTATTGACCGTCAAGATCCGTGGTGTCATTTGAGAAGTAACTATAGCCCTGTCACGAGTTTGCCACCGTCCCGCCGAATATTTGTATGGGAAATTGTACAGCGCCTCCTAGCGGTGACGAGAAACACGGATATATAATATACCATACCAAATATTGCGAACAATATGGGAAACTTGTATTACTGCATCAAAAACTTTTGTTAAACTTAAGAGTAGTGACGGGATGGTTAGGAAACGTGCATAATGTTTTCGAAAAAATACATAATGCTTATGAATAGTTAAACCGCCCTTTCCTTGCCTTTGGATTTATTCATTGAACGAGATATAAGTTAGATAATTTAATTAGCCTACTACGATCAATACATAAAAATATGAATGTCTACAAGTGTTACACCGAGGTAAATTTTTTTTAACGATTTTTAAGCGCTGGCCTTGAATGAGTAATTCTTGGGGTTCTGTATAACGTGAACAAACATACACAGTTATCATCACATTTTTGCAGAGCGTTCAAATCTCGTGACGACACCTGTACAATAATATTAATATTAACGTAATAAAGTGAATACCTAATCTTAATGCGAATGAGGCATTCGTCGAAAACATTAGCGTAATCGCACAATCTCTGTACAAAGACATTCCGACAATAAAACGCGATAAAAGTATAAATCTGTGCCGTAATCCTGAGATATCACGTATCCGAATCGCTATCGACGTGCGACATCCGCTCGAGTCTAGCGCGTGGATTATCCACAACGTGCCTTATCATTGAATTCTTTTAACGTATATTACCTTCGTTTGCTTTGGATTTTTGTATATTTGATATTAATCGTATAGGAGTTATGGCACAGTTTAAATATAAGTTTTACAAGCAGGCAAGAATCTAGGAACTAGACATCCTTGATTTTATTACCACTTCCCCGGCTTTTGTTTTGGTATACAAATGTAATCTCACGACATCCAAGAAATTGAATTGTCGTGGAGGTCGCTGGAATGTATGTAAGTTTATTTTTCAAAATCTATGGGCTGTGGATGTCTGGGAATAAGCCGTTCGAAATGACCCACTCACACAGACGCGCACATTTGAATGATTTAACCCCAAGTTTTGCGAAGTTCTCTGCGAAGGTAGAGACAGTCGGAATCACGTTATTTCAATTGTTTGTAATCCAAGAGTTATGATATTGCAAAAAGCGCATTAACTACCGACGGTCAGTACCACTTAAAAAAATCAGTATCAAATAACACGCGCTGGCTACAAAATAACCTTCAACGACAATTGTGATTAATGATATCATTGTGACTTAACAGTCATTCGATTTATCGCAGATTACTTAAACATATAGCATTATTCACAGATTTTCACGTTACGTTATCAAGGAAACGATTCAAAACACTCGAGATATGTTCCACTCGAAGAATAAACCAGTAATCGAGTCGAAGATTATTTGCCGTCATGATTATCGCTAATTAAGACTCAAGTTGAACACGATTTATATGGAATAACCCAGTTAGACCACTTGCTCAATAGAGATATCGTAGTATTCCGTCGGTGCTCAACAATCGCGCTGATTGTTTTCGTTTTCAGCAACATGTGTCATACATTATGCAACAATTGTGCAGCATATTATAATTATAATACACACACAGCACACTAAGTCCCAAAGGAACTTTGGGAACGATGAACAAAAAGCCATCAATGGAGCCGCTGTCAATTCGCGGAGCACATTAGATATTGTTGACAAAACTTCCTCCTTGATTAATATGCATCAGCAGGTAATATGTGTACGTGCCTGTGCGCCGCCGTCGGCGCCCACGGGTAAATTTTCGCATGCGCGACGCATCCATGCAAAATTTTAGGCGGGATGCGTTTGGTGACGTAATAGCGTCCAGTAAAAGTAGCTATACTTTCCATCGTGGTCTCTTTGTCTCGGACGCCCGCCACCGGCCTGTTAGACAGGGAGGCACGGTGCGTTTGGACAACGCGTAACGCATTCGGTAAAAGCTGGTTTCGAAGACCGACCGCCAGCGCACATTCCCATGCAAGGTATGCCCGGAGGAGCTATGTCGGCAATTTAAATATTACGGCTACTTAAAAACGTGAGATGTCGGTAGCAAGAAAGCCCGTGTGGGCTCCCGTCTCGACGAATTTCGGATACACTGACTCCAACCAAAAAAGCACCTAATTAAACGGAAACATTTTTCCGTAATTAAATTGTATCTTTGCAGTGCACTCGTAAAGCCAACTTAAAAATATTATGCGTCTTAATGTCTACAAAGACCAACTAAATGTAATGAGATCATATAATGTCACAAAGAAAAATGACAATTCTTCTCATAAAGCGTTTACATGCTGAGATTATGTGCTATAAAAATTCTTAGTGTTTTGCGAGAAAATTGTTTGTTAGTTGATGCGGGAAGGGTTATTGCAAACATTGTATGAGCAACGCTTGCGATGGGCAGGAGTCATTCTCATGTCGGCTTCGAAAAAATATTCAAATTGATTCACGCGCGCACCTCCGTCCGAATTTTGCAGCGCGTTTGATGCGCCCGCGTCGATTCCGGCAAATCCGTCGCGTCGGAAGTGCGTGGCGCGCGCCGCCCAACCATGCCGCCACTTGTCGATGTGTCGATATGCTCATATAGAGTCGTTGACCTCGATCAGGACCTTCGATAATGGACATCTGATAGGCCGTTATTGGTTAGATTAAGAAGCCGACTGAGATGTTTTTGTTATAATACATTACGGAACAATAACGGGCCTTTTGAGAACCCCATTATAATTTCTGATACACAGTTTGATGAGTATTGCATTTCTATTAAAGCATATAATATATTTTCTACCAATTTGCACTACATTTTTCTTTTCCAATCATATATTCCTCGTACAATATATAAAATGTATATCGAGAACTACTTGTGTCTGGTGTACATTGTATGTTGAAGTGCAAATTATCGACGTTTCGTATTCACCTCACTAATCCGTGCGGTACGTATACGGTCTCACAATGCACTTATTATTCGGTGGTACAGGTTCTAAGTAAAGTGCATAAGGATCGAACACGGAGTGTATGAGACCTGTCTGCCTGCCTTCCGATGACTTGGCTTCCATATTGCATAAACTGTTGGTTCAACCGAAACGCTGAAAACAATAAATATACGCATGCGTTTTACTAATTTAAGTCACATTTAAAGCAACTGCCAAAAAAAGTTTATGATTGAATAATTATCATACTTAATATTTATTTTTATAGATGTCTTCCTGTCTTTAAATTTTGATGAACAGTTTCATTATGAACCATTAAAATATGCAGCATGAATATTTTCATCCATTGACGAAGTAATTATTATGCAATATTTATAATGTAAGAGTCATAATATGAAAATTTACTTCATAATATCACCGGGTTTCACCCCAATGAGTAAAACAATTCTACGAATTCCATCCGCGGCATATCAATTGGCTTTCCTGTATTTTCTAGGCAACTGTAATATTTGAGATGTTAAAGGGATTGTGTTAAGTCTGTTAAGGCAATTAACAATATTTCTTGCAAGTGAGGTAGCGTTTACCTGCGTTTTATGATGTCACAACAAAAGGTAGAAATCCGTCGAAGATCCGTCAATTGTTTAAGCAACATTACGTCAATATAAGTCACAAATGGGATCATCACTTTAACGGTACATGGCGAGGGAGCACAATAACACCTACCTGTCTTAAAAATAAATATATGACAATCATTTGTGGGCTTAGAACACTTTTAGGAGCCGTGTCTGTTGTTATTGGATTGGGTGTTATCTGTTTAAAGCTTAGTCAAAAAAGTTCTACAAGGACTAGTTGCCGCGTTGATGTCTATTAGTTTATGAAAAAAAGTTAAGAAAAACACCAACTTAACTTATAGATGGAAATCATTAGAATCACATTCTACTACACATAGTTTTTTTCCAAAAATATAGGGTCGTTTCATTGTATTCGTTTTAAGCATGTTATGTTTCAAAGTGGCAATTTATTAAATGAAAGTTTTATCAAAACTGTCGATGCAATTATTAAAAGTGCATTTAATAATAACATTTTTAGCAATCTCTGCCATTCAGAGCTTATCAGCGTCACGGCGAGCAGTTCATTTAAGTTCGATAACTACTGATTTAATAACCAATGGTTAACTAACTACTATAAATAAAAATGTTGTATCTTTCTTTGTAGAGTGAACCATCGAGAGCGATAAGGCTCGTAACTCATTAGTATTGATCAACTAATTCTCAAATAACAACAATCTATCTGTGCGTGAGCACGTTTACATCTCGGCGAGTCTGGAAGCTGCCACAAAACAGAGATTAGAGTTCGTTCACACAGGATTTTATTCCTCTGCATCGGTATCGATGCGCGTATCGGTGCACAGCTCTTACTCATTTGTTGTTGTAATTGTAAAAGGGATGGCGGATGAGATAAGTGGGTCGATGACATTTGACTCCGGCCGGCGATTACTACGATTATGCACTTTGTGCGTTGAACTTTACTACGGGCCAACATTGATACGAGGCCACTGCCTGCGTCCACCCGACACTGATTTTCATACACAACGCGATACAGATAACTTTCACATGTTATATTTCATATTGCATCGAATAATCCGAGAATTTATTCCGGATGCCTTAGTCATTTCCACGGTACATTATGTTATCAAAGCTTGCTCCGATGTATTTGTGGCATAGAGCTGTATATTTCGTTGGTAGCAGCGTGCGCTCTGGCCATATAAATTCCCATGTTGGGCAGATAGAGGCCGAATCTATCTGCGCGATAGGAACCGCTATTACCGCTATCGCATCCGTTGCTCCACTGTGGCGATAACTGGCGATTGTCGTACGTCGCCTAGTAATCTATTGTTCTAACTCTAACACGTAAATGTGGGTATTTGTACGCGGCACATGAGGTTAGCGAGCCTTCCAGACACTCTCACTGCCATTGACCAATAGTATCCTCAATCCTTGTCTAACAACTTCAAAGAACTCTTTATTGTCTACATAGCATGTTAAACAAATCACGCTCGATAAGTTATTCTGAAACGATTGAACTGATATCGTTCAGAGCTTTATTAATAAACGTAGTATTTTATGGGGAGGAGCTCTTGGGACTGTTGCTTAGGCGCATATAATTCGATTAGTGAATCTAAGCAACCCCAACCCAGTTTGGATGGGTGACCGCCCGAGTTCCCTCCGTATCTTGCATAGCACGTTAAGCCATCACGCCCGGTGCCACTGTAACATCTTTGTCAGGTCAGTCGGAAGATTAAGAAAGTGACAAGAGATTTAACCCCACATTACCGATTTTCCTCGAAACAGCTATTTTGTTAGACGTTCGCGTTGTAAACTGAGGTAACCGCCAACAATCGGTGGTAAAAAATAATTTTATTCAATTCCCTCGAATTCAAAATATCTTGTTACTCACGCATGATATTGAGAGTGCAAGTTGAATAATCTCTACTCACTGATAAACGATGATAAACTGAGGTTTATTTGTACTATAAATTAATAAGACAAACTATTAAACCTATTGATTGCAGCGTGAATAAATTATTACTGATATCGATTAAGATGTATGCAGTTTTAATATAATGGTTGAATCTAACCTGTTATTTATTGTCATTTCCGAATGTGATACCATACAAGTACGTTCTGTTTCTATTATAATAAATAACCAATAAAGAATAACGCTAAATTCTTGTGTCTAACACGCTTTGAATGGGAACCGTGTGATGCATGGCAATATTGGTTAATGAGATTGGAGCAAGCTATGAGATTGCAGCGTTTACTTTGCAAGAATACAATTTTCAAAGGAACTTTAATATTCAGTTGAATCAAACAATCTTAAAAAGTTCACAGTACCTAGGCACTACCAGAGGTTGTGAAATTATTTTATTCAACAATGTAGATCAATCCTCGCAGTTCCCCAGAAAAGCATCCAACGGCACGAAGACACACATTTTCAAGTGAATGATGAGCTGCCAACGTGACTGGTTTTGAGTGTATCGCCATCTCAGGCACTATTCTCCTCAGAATTACGTAAGCTTCCTCTTTTTTTTATTTGGTGTGAATTATCGTTCTACCTCAGAGCTGGCCTCGGCTGGAATGATTTCCGCGGTGTCTACCTTTTCACACTGACCGCAATCTATCCATTTTGAAATAGGATAGCTTATACTCGCGTAAAATAAGTGTCTTGCACAGAATAATCTTGAAATTGTTGTGACAATTAACTACGCAAATGTATTTCCATGTCATCATAACTCTTAACTACTTAACTAAATATTTCTATTAAAATGTTCAATCGCTTTGACTTATCACATAGACTATCAAACTTTTTTGCATGTTAATAGTAGGTATAATATAATATGATTATTTATTCTTCTCTAAGTTATACGATCGTCGTTATTACCTGTCTGTTTATGTTGGAAAATTAATTTTACAAAATATAGCTTGTTTATATCTTTGCATATGATTTAAGCAAGAAATGTAATATATCGTGTCGGAGATGATCCGTGCAAGTCTTAACGTCTTGCTACAAATTATTATTCAAATGAAATCCGTCATCGTTTTAATTTAATCACATTATACTTGTGAATGCGTATGTAGATGAGTTATCAGACTGAAGTATTTCACTCTTTCATACTTTCTTCCTTCAACATTTAATTTATTGGTCATCATGAATATGAAGTGTCACCTATCTCACCAGCCACCTATCACTGTTTTCAATTAGACAACGTATTAAAATCCAAAGAAGGTAATACACATATTACAATACTGTAATTAAAATTGATTTTAATCAGCTTTCTGATATACCTTTACCACTTCAGAATAATACTTATGTTTTTTAACTGTTAAGCACACGAGTAGAGTGATTCTTCATGAAGTGTGTGAATAGTCTATCACAGGGATGGCCCTGATTGCGTTCCAAGGCTGCGAAAAAGGTAGTATACTGGTTGCCTCATTAGTAACTAAAAAAATATACATATACTCAATTGGAACGATTAAGCCTTGTTCGTCAGCAGAACAATACTCCACTGTTTAAACCCCGTCAAAGAATTTTTTTAGCAGTCCAGAGAGTCGCCCCCACATTTTTCATAGCATTCAACATTCAAAAGAGTACTTAGAGTGTACTTCATATTAGAAAGCAGGTGACAGTGTGTCCTCTCTTGCAGATTCTCCTGGACTGTTCTATCAAGTGCTACAATTATAGTATTATGTCATAGTAAACAGCGGCTCAGATTGTTCGCTAATTGTTTTTACATCGGTCTAAATTGCTCAGAGATGAGAGCTGAACCTAAAGCCGAGGTTATGGTGTCAATTGTGACGTGACGCGAGACTTACCCGTAACGCACGCGCCTCTAAAACATTCATTAATCAACACAGATTCTAAATATAGCCTCTTATGCCAGGGTGTGATGTCAGCGCTCTAGGAGAGACAGATTTGCTGACAGATTATCTTTATTGAAGGTCTATTTCATGATTTATTTACAAGCTAATCATCGCATCTTGAAGTGTGTTGTGGGGTAAGGTTGCCAGTTCCATAAGGACGAAGGATAGGGAAAGTGGAAGCGCAGTGCTTGTTCTCGTTAAAGCTCGCTTTTATTGATATTGCTTATTGATACAGCTTGATGATGGAAATACATTAAAGGAAGAAAAAATATTTAAGAACTTCAAATAGTGCCTCTCACATTGCTGTGCCCTAAAAGGGTTTAGGTTAGTTTAACTTAGGATACCATTATAATTAAGTTTATTTTGTATCTAACTTAATTGCAATAAATATATAAAATTGTGTGACTTTCTTATTATATGCTAGTAGTGCACTTACCTTCAAAAAAAGGCAGCAAACAAAAGCTATCTCTATTCCTATTTCTCATGGTGCTGATTTGGTATTACAAATATAATTACATATTATTTAACATTAAAAGTAATATGTAAGCTTATTTTTCAAAGTGAATACAAAAACTTAGGTATTCAAAGTATCCAAAATTTTGAGTCTTAATCTCGCGACAAAAATGCGATACCGTTTTTGTAATTGATTAAACAAATTCAGCAAAAAATGGTAGGTACCATTAACAAGATTAAAAACGTAATACTCAAAAACACGAATACTTTACAGTTATTTTATCATTCTGACCTTTCTAATGACTACATTTTATAGATCTACCTTGGATTATGTCTAGTCGAAATCAAATTTATTTACATTTGGGGACCAATAAAATATTATTAAAGAACCGTTATGTAGTTTTTCAACATTTGCACAAAAGAAATTAACATATTTTTATGCGTTAACAGCTTATAATAAACACATTCGTGATGATCCGATCTACGTCAACTGATAAGAAAATTCGTGCGTGAGTGAAAATTTGCTGGCATTAAAAAACGTAATTAGTATGATATTGCAGGCAGATATGTTACATTACACCTTGTTTACGATGCATGACAATATTATTTATTGAACACAAAAAGAGTAATTCTGCATTCCTGTTTTGATCAAATCGGCTTCGTTCAAAACATAGAGCAATCGTCTGTTTTAATTGTCGAATCAAAGACACAGTCTACAAACAAACTTAACGAGCAGTATGGAAACTAGGCCTATTTTTGTGAGGTTTATGAGCGTGAGGCTTGTGAAAGATTAAAAAATTCCTCTTTTATTTACTGGCTAAATTATCTTATTGTCGGATTGATATTTTGAAAAATGTCGATAAAACACGTGAATCACGTATACGCGATCGGCCACGACATGAATCCTCTTACTATCGTTGCGCCTATTCTGCTTATTTTCTCGTAGATACGCGCGTCTGTGTGAGTGTGTCACTTCGAACAATTCGTTCCTGAATTCCTAACTGCTTGTAAAACTTATATCTAAACTGTGGCAAAGTTCGAATTTCACGACGCAATACGGGAAAGCTTTCCAAACATTGTTAGTTTGGATTTAATTCCTTATCATGTTTACAGTAAATAAGTAATTTATGTTCGATTCTGCGAATGTGTCATTAAAATTATATATAAATAATTGCAAAAACCCTGTTGGCAGCCGGTTCCCGTATGCGATTAAGTGTATTGGAACGGAGTGAAATTGTTATATTTAGTGGCGTCATTTTATTGTCCACCCGGTGGCTAGCGGCCTGTATCGCCGGATCCATGGATATGCACGCACAGGCATGGATTAGCGCAACATTTTATTTAAAATAAATGTTAACTTTTATGTATTAAAATGTTTTAAGGACTACACAGTATCAGCAGAAAACAAAACCCACTTTTCACTGAAATAAATACCTACGTCTGTTGATCTCCTAACGGAATGTCGGTAACGGCGGCTAATCTCAACGGGGATTAACCATCTGCGCAGGAAATATTATAGTGCACAAGTGTGTGCACAAACACAGATGCACTCATTACTCCCTCACATAGTCAGATGGGACGGCAATTGGACACGACCGGAGAGAGATCAGGCGTAGGACCAACGGCTTAACGTGCACGGAGATTTAGCTTTGGTATTCAGACTCAAAACCCACTATCTATTTTCGACCCAGGACCAGGGAATCCAGGACCTCGTGATCGGTAGGTGAACTTGCCAACCACTAGACCACAGAGGCAGATACCTAGGTAATGGTGAAGTGAATGTCAAATGCACATATAGTTGGATTTATATTCATAAATATACAGATTCCACCGCAATGTTTCATCGGATAGCTCGTACTCAGTCACACCAGTTCAGAAAAAGATTTGATATAAATTGAAATTTGAACATATCAAATAACAGTCAGAAATTCAGAGTTACTATGGTTACAATTTTAAAGATATGGAAACATTTATAAATAAAATATAAATGAGTATTTATTTAATGCCGGAGGGCGAGAAATTATTGTGAATACCATAAACAACTACAACAGCTAATATAAAGACATTTTTGTATCAAAAAACTTTTGCAGTCGTACACGTAATAAAAACGCATTCCTAATCCGTCCCCTCACCCATACATAAGCAAAGGTGACCAAAGTGAGGGTGCGTGCGTTGCGTACACGCACTACATGTGGGTAGGTTAATGATAGTCGCCTTCCGTCGCGTCACACCTGAGAGCCTGTAACCGCCATCGAGTTATAGATACCACCCCTCACCCCTTAATTCAGACGCAATGGACGTGGATTCATGTAGAGTTGATAATACCACCATAGCATTTATAAATAATAATCAGAGTTGTATTTATTGATGATTATTTGTAAATCATTAATAATTTCGGCAAGCTAATCAAGGCGATTTCTATTGCATTATAATACCGGTACATAAGATATCATCACATTCATTGTGAAATATTTCGTAGTTGAGAAAACAAAGTACTTATTTAGGGTATCGTAATCTTAACTCTTAGTTTTTTTAGTTATTTATTAATATGAAGTAGGGTTTCTTCTTGAAATTTATTGTTAAGTAATAAATTAGCCAAATGATTAATTAAATGTACAATTTCGTCAAAATATATGTAATTGAATATGTCATTATTTTGCACTTAAAAAAACATGACATATTTTCCAAATGAGTTAACTCGCTAAACCGGTGGCTAAATTATTGCTCAATGTCGCTATCTAATCTATTATTTTAATGATTATTGCAATATAAGTGGATTCAGTTATATTAATTGTATTAATATAGGTATATTTAATACATTGATAGTCAGGTGTGCAATAGATAAGATCTATCTAGACTTGATTAAAAGATAATTCAGGAAATTACTATATTGTAAACTTCTCCACACAAGGTTACTTGTAAGTTTTAAACTGAAACCTCTTTTTTTTAAACATCGGCTAAAATAATCCTGGTTTAGTTCCATCTCTTCTTGTGATATGTATTTCAAAAGACATTATAGTTTTACTGCGAGGCTGGGCTAGTAGTAAGGTGAGAGTATTTATAGAAATATTCATTCATACTATGCTTTCAGCGATAACCAATGAATATGCCTGCATTACGTGTTAGTCAAAACAAGACACATATTGAAAATATACCATATAATATACCAAAGATATTCATATTATATTAAATATAAAATTGTAAAATATTTATCGAGTACCCATTATTATTAATATTCGATGTATTAACCACTCCGTATACTTCCACCAGTGACATGTTGAACGAATTACGCACGAATACAATGGCACTTGGAATTAAAAGGAAAAAGTTCAATTAATCCTAATTTGCTCGCTAAGATTAAGCTTACGATAAGCGGCATTCAGTAAGAACCCTTTACTTCACTTCCGCGCCCTCCATTCATATTTAAGCCGCTTTAAAAACCCGTAGAGTTCTACAAACAAGGGACTTATAATGCGTAACGGACTAAGAATTGTTCCCAAGAATCGCATCGATTTAAATTAGGGAGCGTAATAGTCGATCTGAATATCGATAAGCATCATACTCGATTACGCTTATGGCATCAATGCGTTTGGCGATAGTATCTGTGAAAGGTATAGTTTGTTACCGATTGGTCGACAGTCTACCTGTCGATAGATCAGTCGACTTCACACACCTCATTACACATGCGAGACAATGATCGGGATCTAACCCCGCTAACTGCATAGTTTTTTCCATAACCGTCCGACATGCAAACCACGTTGAGAATAGTTTCCCTCTTAATTAGTAAATACATTAACATAAAAAGCATGGCCATCCCATACTAGGAGTTAGGACGCTCATTATAATAATTGTGCTTTTTTTTCTCGCGAAAAACTTACGCTCTGTAACGGTTTGGTCGATGGTAATCGCGTACGCATCCGCCGATAAATCGATAAACAAGTCGGGCGACTGTGACGAGTTTCCCAACCACCTACAAATTATAATAATCGTGTTGCTACTGTTTTCACAGAGAACGGAGCTTTGATTGTTCGATGAGAGCGTTTCGCCGATCGTCGCCCGATACGGGGGCGGCGAATTAATTACTTAATTCCGATGCGTGCATAAACGCATGCAATTTCTAACGCAACGCCCCGCAATTAAATATTTTTTTCGTTTAACAAAGATAAAATAGTTTTCGAGAGCTTATCGCTCGTGTTCATTATACGTAACGCAAACCACATTCACATGAAGCAACTTACAAAAAACTTAACCATCGACACCCACACATGATAGATACAGTCAGCTTCAAACATAGCATGAAAACAATTATTTTATCTTTATGTTTTAGACATTCCATCGATTCGCAAGAAACGCTTCGCATCCTCCTTTCAATTGCTCACAGCTAAGGATTGGAATTCCCTTCCCTCGTGTGTGTCCCCTGAAAGTTATAACTTGGGTGTTTTCAAGAAACGAGAGAGTATGCTATTAACAGGCTAGCGAACTCCATCTTAAAAACATCATCATTTTCTATCAGGTGAGATTGAGGTAAATCACAGACCTGTAAGATAAAAGAAAGAAGCCCTAATAAAATTGCAAAAAATCAGTTAGTCATGGAATACAGTTAATTTTAAATGTAAGTATTGAAGGTAATATACATGTGTGCGTTACCCTCGATACAGGGCTAGCTAGTGTGCGTTTATAATAACACAATTTAAAGAATACATTGCGTGCAACCAAATACGTTACCCGTCAAATGTGAATCCGCAACTTCCTCCAAATAATTACAATTCAACTCAAAAAAAGATCTCCATATTATGCGTGAAAGTAAATAACAATTAGGAAAGGGCGTGTTACACAAGAATTTACTTATACGCTTTGTTCCAATGCCAGATGTTATAGAAAACGTCAAATTCATTAACCGAACTTATCTACATAGATACTCGCATTTAATGTGCCTTTATGCAATTCCTTGAAATAAAAATACAGTTTATTACGTTGCGATTATATTACGCTGCATTCTCATACAACAATGATAAAAAGTTGGAAAAATGCAGTTGCATATAACGCTGGCGTATTAATATTTATTTGCATATACGTACATGTGTTTAACAATGGATTACTAATATTATGTCGACGCAGTTACTGTCGTCCGTAGGGTTTTCACCACTCTTAGATAACAACTGTATGAGTTAGTCACTCAATGACCGAATGCGTATAAACTTTTGCAAGAATAGTCTCTACGTCAAAATTATTATATATGAACTTATACAAACAAATTACTGATATTAGATAGTTTTTGAGTTTATGTCCTAGGGCCCTACCATGATCTCTTGTTGCCATGACAGTTTAACTCTTATTACGAGACAGATGTATATGTCGTGTATAAGTCTGTCACAGTCACACAGTGAAACTATAATGGCAATAAGAGCTTGTGGTAAGACCGCTGGTAAGGCACTTATAAACGTCGAAGAACTGTACCACGAGTATTGCACCATTTTCGTAATCTATACTCGCTTACGTCACCTACAATATTTGTATGACATATTTTAGTTCTTCACGTCACCGCTGGGAGGCGCTGTACAATTTCTCATACAAGTATTGGGCGGAGACGCTAGCGAGATTAGGAAAACGGCTTCAAACTCGTGATAGAGGTACTGAACCGCTTTCCAATGTAGTAAGAATGACGTGTTTTGTTTTGCGTTCTCGTAATTGACAACCCTATATGTGCACATGTGTGTATCCGTAATTTCCCTGCGCAGGAGTCGGGAGTCGTCGATCGCAATGATTGCTCACGCGTTTCGCATCAGTCACCCCACCCTCGGTAGAACTTGTTCACATACAATTTACATACATGTTACTCGTAGTAATGTTTTTGTGACAACGTTAATCTACTTAGTACTCCGGTAAGAAGTATCCCTTCGTACCTCTGCTTATTGATTGTGTAAATGCATACATTGTTAGGGAAATGACCCTTGTGCTATGTAATTGTATGCGTTTATGAAAAAGCTTCCGAGTTCGAGTTTCTAGGATTAGTAAGGTTGTTAAATGCTCAAATATCAACTGGATATCGGATCAGCATCGACTTGAAGGCGTTCAGAATGTTTGAATGAAAATTCCACACTAATAAGAATCGTAATCGCATGCGGCATCACCTCATCTAGTGATAGGACAGCAAACTAAGGCAACGCAATCACAGTATACATAATTCGTCAAATCGAAATTACAGTGACAGTAAAATGGACTAAATTTCAAAAACTTCAGCTGTTACAGTCCTCAGGTTCGAATCGACAAATTCATATTTAAAAAAAATACTAATATGACCCAGACATACGAAGACTAAATCACTACAAGCGTTTCCGTTAAATTATTGTACGCTAAAGAATTTTATGTACACTGGTACTGAGAAATGCAAGAAATTGTAGTTACATTTTGAGAACGAAAATAGACACTCCGTATAATAAAGGCTTGATAGAGAACAGCGTAAACGTTTTTTCTACCTTCTAATTTTTACCTTTCTGATTCGAAATCCAAAAAAATAATAATTAACTTTCGGTAGCATTGGACTCACCCGAACACAACATTGAAACGCACACAAGTACAGGGCGTGTCTCTACGCACTAGTGCACCCTCCCTATTGTTTATCCCACGATTAAAACCAATTCAAATACTAACTCGCACTTGAAAATTAAGCTCGAGTGGTACTCTGGTACCCTTTGTTTTAGCACAATACTCGCCCTCGGTTCGACATCAAAAACCTGGTACATTTTTGTTTGCATTCATTTACTAGTTGGGTCCCTGCAATCCAGGGGGGTAAGACTCTAACATGTCATCATTCAGAAATAACTGTATCTATGGAACAAAATTGTCATAAACCGATATCCATAATATTGCAAGCTTTTTATTAACTTCCAAAGTATGCTTGTCCAGTATCTATATATTATGCAAAGTATTTACAACCGATTGAGCTGAAATATACACTTATATTTTGGATGACAATTCATGGTTTGTGACGTCATTCAACCCTCACGCTCGATTGAGCAAACGTTCTTATTTCAAAAATGTAATCTAGATTCCATACTGCTTAGTGCGCTTTTAGTGATACTGTGCCCAAGGTGACTCATTCGCCGTCTTGAACTACTTAACGATGTGCAAACTCTTTTCAGACGTATGCAAGTTTCCCCATGATGTTTTTCTTCACCTTTACGATCAAAATAATAGTAATATACCAAGTCTGCACTTATAATAGCGGTCGAGAAATTCGCGTGGATTAAAGTAGGGTGTCGTTGGGAGCTCTTGAGGCTGCGCCGGCGCAGGCGACAGCTGCCGCCACTGTGTGAGATTTTTTTATTAATTAAACAACCTATTATACCTTTATTAATTCCCTATCGTGAGCGGCGATCGACGGGATTCATGCTACGAGCAAATGTGATTTGGTTTTAATGAAAGAACAGTCTATCAACGCTACGTAATCTTTAGGTATCAATTAAATTCCTAGATGGATTATCGAGTATTGAATTTTGTGGCGATACAGTTTGTCATTCCGAACCAATCGCGATTATTCTCGCCACTGATCAATAATTCATTATCGAAACCCTTAATTAATAAAAAGAAATATGTTTAATATTTGCTGTAAAATATTAAAGATATTTTGTTTGACATCCGCGGCGCTTGCGATGCGACAAAAAAGGTATTTGTTAAACATAGCCTGCATACAATATTTAGGGATACTTTATCATCAATCAATAATTAATATCTGGCTGCTGGACGGCTGAGACGCTCCCGAATTTCGTCGAGAATGATGAGGAGATCGCGTTCGAGTAATCGAACCAGCAAAAAATAAAAAATGAAGCAAATACGAAATACTCCATTACTGGCTCGGACATAGGTGGCTATGGATACGACAATAGTTATATTACATCAATACATACAAACTTATATTTATATATAGTAGTAGTAGACTTTAATATATAGTAGGCAATGTTTTTAAGCTCAAATCAACACAACCAAAATCCCATTTAAAAGAAGATAAAAAATTATCCCAATAAAAAATATTGTCTTCTAATATTAACAAAAATACGGATTCTAATGGAGTGAGTAAAGAGGGTCCCAAAATTCGAATGCAATTTTTTTTTTAATGTATTTTGTATGGAGTACACACAAAATACATTTAAAATATAATAATAAAATATTTTATCAATCAATTCTGAATAAAATTAATTTCGTCTAGTAAACTTATCTTGAACAAACGACTATAAATGGTTTTACACGCGTAGGCTTAAGTTCTCAGCCTCAGTTACTCCTCGTAACCCTAGCTATCTGCCAGTGAAAGTGGCGTTAAAATCGGTCCAACCGTGTCGGAGATTAGCCGGGAAAAACAGACAGACATGCAGAGAAAAATATAAAAATTGTTTTTTTTTATATGAGTACCCTATATACATTCAAATACATTTAGTGAAAAGCTGTTAATTTGTAATTACAAACAGACAATTCTATATAACCTATAATGTATATGTGTATAGAGGCATGCTCAGTTTTTGGGCTATCATTATTTCCTTGGGTTGCGACTCCACGGTTGCTATGTCCAGTGTTGGCACATTGTGTATGCAAGGCGCGGCAGGCTGCGGGCCACGTCAGCTATTTGCTCATGTCCAGAGGGCTAAACCATTCAAGGCTAAAGCGGGGCCAGTTTTTGACTGTTCTCAACTTGATCCGCCACATGGACACCCAACCGCTTTAGATTCCACGCCGAAACTGATTCAATCAAGCATGGCAATGTTCCATTATCAACTCCAAAGTATTTCTGGGATTCTACTTGGAAAATTTACAGCTAGTTTAATGACGAATATGAAATTACAAACTGATGCCCGGGACTCTGTCTGCCTTTAGTTTGACTTATCTTTATAATTCACAAAATGTTTTCATAAATTCTATTCTAATTATAATCTTTACCTTCAAAAAGCTTAAGTGTTATTCTGAAGAGTATATCTAAAATATTGTAAAGTTTCATCAAAATCTATTCAGTAGTTTTTGCCTAAAAGAGTAACAAACATACATTCTTACAAACTTTTGCGTGTATAATATTTAAGTAGGATATGATATTTACTTATTTTCACCCATTCATAATAAGAAGGAATCAATTTAGCTCTCAGAGCTCTCAGCTCAAGCATTTTCTCGAATTTAAAAGTTCATACAAAATAATAATATGATAAATGGATGATCGTCTTCGCGACAAGGGTTTTCTTAGCATATAATTACGCTAGGCAAATTCCTGCTCAGAAGGGTTCTTAGCGACCCTTGTGTATCGTAATCTTAAGTACAGAATTTGTAGATACCATGTGCACTAAGCTCCCCGTACATTATTAATTGCACTCCTCAGGTGTGAGATTATCCCTTCTAGGCCACCGCAAGCCAGGAGACAAGGTTTACTTCCGCGTCTCACGTCTGCAGAGGGCTATAAACTTATCATCTTCATTTACATAACGTTAAACGTAGTTTATTACGTAAGTAAGTAGTATTGTTTTTGAACAAAAGATGGCACTGTACTATTTTAAATCACGCTATTGAAATTCTCTTTCAGTTATATATTTCATGTGAATGTCAAACCAAAAAAAACCAGGAGCCATACCATAAGCTCCTAATGCCACCATAGTTCCATTGTATGACAGTGACAGACTAATACGCATTAAATACATCTGTCTCATAATAAAACTATTATGGCAATAAGAGGTCATTCCAGAGCCCCAGGACTGCCCAGTTACGGTGTTTCATTCCAACCAAACAAGATCTACACCGATTGATCCTGGCTCCCAGGCCTTATTTTATTGTACACATACTAGACCATTATCTGTATTGCACGAAAATTAACGTATCTTACTCTATACTCATATTAATAAGATTCAATTTAATCAAGCAATAAAGTTTCTAATCTATCAACACCTACTTACACACACATTATTGTTGTCGAAATAAGCGTATATTTTCAATTACCGTAAGCTAATAATCAATGCAATACCGCCTTTCATTTTCAACGGATTAAGTAACAACCTTAATAGATTGTATTCTAGTGGGTATTAGAAATTGTGAAACTGAAAATAAAAAACGGAATTGTGTTTTCGATCGCGGCGTGTCGTGCGCAGTTCTCCGGTGGAGTATAATTGCGCTGAGCGGCGCGCGCGCAGATTATCAGAAGCAAGTGCGTTCGATAACGCATGCGCACGAACGCGTATTATTAAATTTATTCCTTTTTCGCCAGAATCTGCATAATGAGGGGGGCAAAAAAACGCGAAATCGCTAGAGTGAGCGTCGTCCTCCCTTGGAGAAAGGCGGGCAGGCTTTGTGAAAAATATAAGTACACGTGAAATAAGTAACGAGTGGCTATTTTATTTTGGTGTTATGGAGGATACGCCAGACGATTACTGGCGATTATTTCTTGTCAATGCGTGGCATCGGCTCGAGGGCTCCGGCTACTTAAGGAATGTATTAAATAAAGGCCATACCTAATATAATTGCCTCCGAGCGTGTGCGATCCACTCATAACGAAACAACACCTTACGTTTCTCACGAGGGTTCAAATACTTAGATTATTTCAAAATAATATTAAATCGAGAATAATTCAATATGTTGGCAAAACCATGATATGGACAGGAAGTCGATTTCAACGGTAAAATATAAAAAATACAAACAATTCCTGGAGTCGTACCATCATAGGTTGAAGCAGAAATAAATTTGATACCGTAAAATCAAACGACTAAGCTAAGAAGTACTTTATACGCGCTGCTGAAACGATCGTAGTTGGCTCCCTGGACTCTCATATAAAATATACATATTTCGAATGTCTTTTTAAATTGTTAATTAATTGTTAATATTTCAAATGATCAGCGTAATAATAAATTATTAAATAAGAACTTCCATTGTAACGAAAATGTCTCAATACACTATTTCCCATGAAAATCCGTGCTCAGTTACACGTTCGTCATTATCAGCAGCAATCTCTTTAAGATATGCCTTCTTAGGTATAATGAAATGATGTGATGTTCGTGAGAAGTTCACGTTGTAACAGGATCGAGGGATCGGTAAAAAAGGGCCGCGCGTGTCGTCAGCGGTCCAGCAAGTAGCCAGTAATTTATGGTTAGTTTTTGGCTGCGGCCGCGCAATGCAGCCTCGCGGCTTTTCGCAGCTCCGCGCGCCCGCGCACCTACCGACCCGGTCACAGACCCCAACTCATTCTCTCAATCTCAACTACTTATCCGTCTGCGCGGATCCCTTATATTAATCATTTTTTCACCTAAAAAAACGAACCGCAATAAAGATCCTATCGCGCCAGCCCCGGGAGCGACACGTCCGTCGCAGACCACTCGCTTTCGAAACCTCACAATTGACAAACAAATATCACAACTGATACTTATTAAGACATGTATTATTGACTATAAACTGGTTCATTGTCCCGCCAAAATTAATCTCGGAGCTTAGCTGCGTCACAAAGGCGGCGTGCCAGCGCGTACTGGGGCTATTACAGACACCACATTATAATTACCTTTTTAAATAGTTTTTTCAGGCGGTGTCGATATTAAAACGTCAATGTAAATAACTTGTTAGCCGCAATCTCATTTCTGAGCGATTGGATATTTCAATAGTGTACGTGATTTGAGAAAGGTAACGGTGTCGCCGCTTTATCCGCGAGATGGAGCCTATTACCGGCGCGGGCGCAGCGCGTGCCGCCGAGCTCGCCACAACCATGCACTTACTAACAACACCAAAAAAATAATTAACGTGTGTAATTTGGAGTTTTAGAACGTCGTCTAGTTTTTGAATAGGGTTGTTCGTGAAAATTGTCAAAATAAAGTATAGCACATGAGTCAGGATGGCTTCGAGCACTTGGTGGCGAATAGTGGCTGTAAATGCTGTAATAGACTTGAAAAAGAGAACGGGCGCGCGTGGCTCTGTAATTAGGTTTATATCCAAGCATTGTGTTCACCTCCAACGCAAATTGAACCACGGAATATTTCACCTGACCGTACGTGTCTAATTGCACGGATTATTTATCTACTAAAGCCCCTCAACAGTTTTTGTAGTAGCAGAGCCGGCACGCGCCCACTTTCTATGTACCCATCTAGAGACGTAATTGTGCTTATACCCTTTTTTATTTAAGTTTCGGAACGTCTAAGTCATCATCGGCAATCAGTAACGGTGTTGTGTTCTGCGCCCGATACCATGTTGGTAACATAACAAACATTTTCGACTCTCGATCGTTTATTTCTTTACTAAAAGATATTGGAATTGGTGAATAGGTAAAACGATGACTGATTTTGTTTTATCAATATGTTTTTAACGGGTATTGATAATTAATACTGCTCGTATGATCTTTCGAATCTGGATTTTTGGCATTGAAAGGCTAATTTCCGAACCGGTGGTAAATTCCTCGACATTCATAAGTGCCTGGGCCTAAACTGAATAAATCATTTTCATTTTCATTTTTTCATTTTCAATAACCATGTTTTTTTTTTACATTGCCTTTTTGATCTTGTGGTCGAAACACGAGGTCCTGGGTTCGATTCCAAAATAAAAATAATATAGGGTTCCTCCATCTGTAATTTTACAGTAGCAGCCCCGAGTCAGGATTATTGCCCATATAGTATTGTAATAGCAGGCGAGACACACATATCATCATGAGCCTATCTTGGTCCACTGCTGGACATAGGCCTCCCCTAATGAGTGCCGTAGCGGCATAACACACATATATATATACGATATTTTTCTAATATCTTAACTGTATTTTATGATTGTCGATGTGACAGTTTTCCGTAGTGTCGAAGCATTCGTCCTACAGAAGGTCGTAAGTACATGATTAAATCAATGCAAATGATATTAGCAAAGTTACCTGGAAGCACTGCCACACATCGATAACGGCATGAGGTAGGTATTAGTCGAGTTATCGAACGAACAATAATCCGCGATAATGGATTAACTCACTCGATGGTTATTTATAAACACCGCTATCGATTTAATCGGCAAAAATCGAACTCGAGCTACATTCTGATTGATTACTGAATCGATTGTGGCAACGGATTGTGACGTGTCACTGATTTTGTTGCTTAATCAGGGATTGGTGCACTGATTAGGTGATTTCTTTTATTTTTCATTTAGACTTACTGCTGTATATCTGATGGATTAGAATGGATTAGTTGGATAAGCGACATAATGTTAACGAGATAATCTTAATTAAGATCAACGTCATTGCAATTAGATTTGATAATTTATTACTGAAAGATACTAAAAATTTTAATATTACTAGCTTTGCCCCGTGGTGTCACCCACGTAGACTTAATTTCCATTTTTCATATAAAAGTAGTGTTAGCCTTTGTAACATCAGCTATCTGCCGGTGACAGTCCCGTTCGGTCCAGCCGTTTCAGAGACTAGCCGAAACAAACAGACAGACAGAGATATATTTTTTTTATTAAAAAAATCGTCATTGTTTTTATATTTAAGAACTTTTTTTAGTAAGCCCAGAAATAGGACACAACAGGCTCATAATTATAGTAATGATAATAATGTAAGTACTGTAGGCTGTGTATAGTTTCGTATGCATTTAGTGAAAAGCTGTTAATTAATAATTACAAAAAGACACTTCAATTTTATTTATCTGTATATATGTGATTCAACCTTGTATAGTTGCTGATCGACAAATGTATTAGCTATAAATATTTCGTTAGTAAATCGATGTGTAATTAGATGTAGATTCCATAAAGCGTAATGTGGTAGCAGAGTGCAACATCGTTAATTTCGCGTAACACCAACCGCAGCAAACCGGTCGGAGGCCAATAGGTTTTGGTTTAATTTGTTAATAAGTATAGTAATCAACACTGTGTTTAGATAACGAATGCCTTTAGTTTTGCAGTAAAGTTTTTACATAGTGTAATAATTACTTAATATAACATTAAGGTCAGCATTACACATGTTATTTCATAGGTTTAAATAAAAAATTAAACTGTTTTTTTTTAAAGGAAATGTATTTATTATGTCTTATATCGCACGCATTCCATTTCATTGTATTTTAAATTATATTTCATAATTTCAATTAGCAAAATGCATTGGTTTTTTTTACTGTTATATTATTTTGATGTTTATACAGGGCGAAAAAGTAGTGAAAATCACAAGTTCTTTTTTCATAATTAATGGACATCTTTTTGTACCGAGTCTCTGTGGAAAATTATTGAGAAGGAAACGCAAGAGGTGTAAGAGAAGAGTGAAATTTAATTTCTCTTTACTTGACATTCTATTCAAACCAAGAAATTACCGTATAGGGGGTCAACTATGATCGTTTAAGCAGCGCGTTCTTCAACTTCTTCGCTTTGACTTTTAATTCTACGGTATCCAAAATGAAACGCTTAAGTTCTTAATACGCTCTGCTTAAACCGATGATGGTAGACCCACAGAATCCTTTTCCTATCAATGAGAGCGAGACGCCAACATTTCAATCGTGGCTTGGTGCAGTGACAGTGATAGAGCCGATACCGCATCAATCACTTTGACTGCACAGTGTTAAGATAAAGTGATAAAACCTATTTTTATTTTTAATGTCAAAAATGTATCCAAAACTTTTTGTTTTATAATTTCCGTCACGTTATGAGCGTATACCTTGATGTATAGCCATAATTATTTAATAAGCCTGACTGGCATCTGAACACACGATATTGAAATGTATTTTTTTGTTATTACCTACTTACACCTAAAAAACAAGCAAAAAAATAATATGCAATTGATTTTTAAAGAAAAAATATGCAGCTTGTTTGCGCATAATCGAAAATAACAAGGTAGCTAAGAATAAATATAACAACTTTATTATAATAGCACCTCTTTATTTGAACGTTATAATAAGCCTTCTGACAATATATTATTATATGGGTACTAACATCACAATATTTTATTTTTTGTGAGGTCAACAACATTAGGAAGTCTTGAGCTACTTGATTGAATATTCCGTATATATCCTACATAGAGCTTATTAGAATTTATCGCGCCATTACAGAAAAAGGTGTAATAGCACCCATTTTCCCTCATTCGGTAACAAAAAACGCGCGTCGTCAGTTGGTTACTATCTCTCAGGCAAAAAAGGTGGCAAATCAAATTCACACTATTCACGTTACTAAAGCATTAGGGCTTACTAAATAATTTTACTATACGGCTGATACAAAAAAATACTTATCCCGCTGTTACGGCTTTTGGATTGATAGAAATAATCTCCAAGGTGTCCAAGAAAATAAAACAAAAGACAACCACACCGCCCGCTTCTGGGTGTAATTAGTTAATCTCCTCGTTTTGTTCTCATTAAAAAGCATTTTGTATTCATTTTGAATTACGGACTTCTTAATTATTTTCTTCTGCTAATAATGCACTTATTATGCGACCAGCAGATGCAAGCAAGGAAATATTATATTATACAAGAACAAGTGACGAAAGTATATATTTCCAAAATAATATGTATTTTTACATAGAAATAAAGGAACTCGTTGAACTCTTTTGGACAGAAAACGCAAATTTCTTGTAACGAATATTTCGATATTGGTGTCGAACTTCATTTGTAATGTACCTCTTCTGTGCAGGTGCTGTCATGAGTTTTGAGCGCTAGTAATCTTTTGCGAGCGCGAACAAATACATGCAAGGTTACATCGCTGCACGATCATAGCTCATGACTGTATGAGAACTGAATGAACTACCCACTATTACCCACTATCAACGAACACTGCGTCACCACTCCCTACCCCTGCAATATGGAGCACTGGTGACCTTACTCACCGCAAGTACAAAACACTACCAAAGGTAAAAAAACTGTCAAGTTTTTAAAGTGGTCTGTAATTTTTTATTATTTTTATTATCTGGCATTTAATGAAAATGAAAATGAAAAATATTTATTCGGTTTAGGCCCTGGTCAGGCACTTATGAACCTCGAGAATTTACCACCGGTTCGGAAACTAGCCTTCTGAGAAGAACCGGCAAGAAACTCAGCCAGGCATCATGTACATATCATCGAAACAATATAAATCATATGAAATCATCATACAAAATCAAATTTGATAAGAGGTATAAATATTCACAATAGTGACAAATTGTATAATGTAATGATACCTAATTGCCTAAATATGTCAAATCACCATATATCATACTCTGCATTAATTAGCTCTCATACATAAGTATTATAAACACACATGCTCTAGATATTCAAAAGGTTTTACTGTACTTATGTGGCGTGGCATACGGTACCCTAGAACTAGAGTGAAACGGAAAAATTCCCTATTGTTCGACGGTAAAAAGTGAAGGTACAAAAAGCTCACAAAAACCTTTCTCCGGGTTCAATCTGTTTTTATTTGTAAAGCTTAGGTCAATGTGTCGTTCTATTATTTGACAGTAGAACGAATTTGATCCGGACAAGAGTTTTAATTGACATAAAAGTATTGATGCCGATATTAAGTCATATTTTTACAGCGAGAATTGGGAGCGCCGTGTCCATGTGGATTAGGTAACACCAGCCGCGTTATTCTGTAAGGTTTCTCAGCGTCGAACTCGACATCGAGCGTCGGTTTCAATCATAGGAAATTGATACATAATACTTAAAAGATAAGGTTCGATTTCGTATCTTTAAAACTGACACTCGACGACGAGTGCATGGCTAAGAAACCTTTTTGAATAACGCGGCTGCATCGCCAGCGTCGCAAAGCCTAAAGATGTCGCTTTGTAGAGGCCCCGTCACAAGTTTTGAGCTCTGACCTTGAATGTAGTAATTTTATGAGTCTGCCTGGATGGCAAGACGCGAATAAAATAGATTCCTTATTTTTCTAATTAAAAAGTTAGATAAGTCTTTAAGTAACTGTCACTTACCGTAGCAACAAAACCAACGGATGAATTGCAATAATTTGCATAATGAGTTATAATTAGACAGTTTAAAGAATTGCAATGTTTTTATTAATAATACTCTATTAAAATTACGAAGACAATCGCTGTCGATTAGCAAGTCCTTGGTGTTTATGGAAATGTTATAATCAATGTCATTAGTATTAAAAGGAGCCGATAAGGCTGGACTTATACCTAATTATGTATTCTTAAAATTATTTTTTTGATACATCTTCCATCAAGAGGAATCGGCAATTAAATTTACTTCCAACAAATAATCAAATAGATCGGATCATTATTAAAACGTATTTAATTATAAAATACTTATATCGATTACAATAAAAACAAAAGAAATATTTGTTTCAAAAGGGATATAGGCAATGATATGTAGAGTTTAGAGAGAAATGGGAGAGACCAACGTTGTGCTGACCACAAATACCATGGTATTAGAGCAGGAAGATAATGAATATATACTTAAAAAGCGGTTCTTCTTGTATAAATGTCTAAATACTAGAAGATAATACCATGAAGTTCTTGGTTGTAAATGCGAAAGCCAATCCCATAACCTTAGTATCTACTATTTTATCTGTCAACCCTATATCATCAAGTATCTTTCAGTATCGATCAGAGCTTATTTATTATTATTATAATTATAAATGTTTCAATCTTGAAATATGTTTATATTTGTCATCCCCATCAGTGAGAGTAGAAGAATAAAATACAGATTACATTATGCACAGATGTTTAATAATAAAAAATAACCCATATAAATTATTTATTTAAAAATTTGATAAAGTTTTTCCAAATACAAGTCCATGCATGACAGTGATTCTGTCTTTTTTAATATGTTATCAATATTAGGATAACGTAAACAAGTGTTACGATTTGTTATTCAATATTATTCATACGTCACATGTTATACTGCAATAATAAGAGATAAAACCCGAAATATTAAAAAAAAAAAATAAATATAACAGTACATTTTGCGTTAAACTTGATCCGTAAAGTAATTAGCAGAAACATTATCTTATATACCCAATTAAACTTGGATTTTAAGAATGTTTACGACCTCAGCATTATCGCAGTTTTAGTAGAGAAACCAATAAACATGATTAAAACTGAATAATTAATCATAATAGCATTAACAGCTCTAGATTTAGCAATTAAAACGGAAAGATGTATTTTTATTAGCCATCATTGGAAATCAATTTGTGGAGCACCTACTTAGGTGTCAGGGGCCCAACCATGAGCTCTTATTGCAATGATAATTCAGTTGTGCGACAGTGACAGATGTATGCACGTCACATACATCTGTCTCATAAATGAGTGAAACTATCATGGCAATAAGAGCTCATGGTAAGGCCCCAGGTGATATGATAAAGTATGCATGCTACGATTATTATGACAGTTATAATTATTTAATATTATTATAGGTATTTCTTGTGGAGTGTTTAATTATTTCATTATCGGATGTCTTGCCGTGGCCTTGGTGAAAATATCGATAGCGCAATAGATGTAAATTTACGTAAGTGCTGGCATTATTTTAATGCAAATCAATTATGTTATCTCGATGATGGCAAGCATTGTCTATGGTGAATGAATCATACTCAACTACACCATATATTGTTTCAAAATATTATATTAATTAAATATCAAATTTTAAAAAAAACATAATAACTAATTGCAAGTGAAAAGACACGTGTTGTCAAGTTTTTGGTAAAAAATATATTAAAAATTAAATAACATTGCCGTTTGAAAAATAACCCTACTATAATTAGAAAAAGAAGCAAAATTAAAACAAAAAATAACTAAAAAAAATGTTTAAAAACTCACCTGTGAGAGATCACTCGGTGCCTCGGATTTGACAGTGTTGGCAGCTGCCCACGCCTCTGCGAAAGTCTCCATTGCACTTTGAAAGTCCATCTTGTCGAAATTCACGACGACATCAACATGCCGAAAATTAACACAACATGTGCCCGGTGCGGGGAAGACTAGCAATAAGCCTGCGACACGTGCGTTCGGGCCGGCCGGCGGCGCGCCACTGACGGTCGGCCCCGCCCAGAGAACCGCCCGCGTTGAGAAAAACCGATACCACCCGAGCCTTCCCGTTTCAGCGCTTTTCTTTTTTAAGCCGCTGTTTTAACGAGTTTCTTTTTTCTTCCCAAGCCCAGCCCACGGTGGTGGTTGGGCGTCCTCAGGATTATTTACACTTGTAATTCACAGATCGCCACAGTGTTATGTTAAATGTGACTCCGTAGAGGGGTGTTGCGCTATCTCGATCAGATTATGCGCTATTGTGAGCTACTCGTGTTATCTTCCGCTGATACAAAGCAATTGTTTCTATTATACCGGAATGTTAAGTAGTTCTTGTCGTATTTCATTCAATAGCTAATGTAGGTAGAGGCTATCTATTTAGAGTGATTTTATTGAGAATACTCACACCGAGATTCTTTCGGTAATTAGGAGTCTAATAATGGTTTTGAGTTATTGAGTCAATAGTTTAACTTTGTAATTTGGAAAGCTATCAAATTGGCTAATAGCAGCATCCCTGTAAAATGGGCTGTTCGTGTAGGAAGCATTTTTATTCATTATATAAATCACGCGGGCTTCTCGGCTTCGGCGGGAACGGCGGGATGTAGGAAAAAAATTGTCACGGCTTCCCATAATTTGGTACGTGGTCGTTATAGAGCGTTTAACCGTTATTACCCTCCCGGAAGGTTAATTTTTCTTAATTTCAGGAGCTTTCAAAAGGTCACCCCAGACTATAAAGTTACAAAAGGAATAAATATGACCAACGACGCCGCTGACAGTATTTCATATATCTCATTAGTTAAATTACATTAACGGTGACTTTACTTAAATGAATTGTATTTCGGCATAAATAGTAGTGTTTTAGACAGGGCATAATCATTAAATATCCATAAAAAATATGAGTATAAATTAAATCAATGGCTATGAGCATTGCAGGAAATAAAAACTGTATATTTTTCATCACAACAACTTACAAAATTTCGTTTAATCACAATTTTTTTAATCATGGAGTGTCGTGAAACTTTTGTCAATGTTTGAATTGATATTTCATACCTCCACTCTCACTTCATAAACTTCTTAAAATTCGATTTTTTCCTCTGCCTATGTATATTTTATCTTCGTTACTTCATATACTAACAAATCAATCGGCACCGAAGCTTACAAATTCTATTCGTCGTACCGCTAACTATTGAAGTTAATCCCATTATAGATTATTAACTTAAAGACAGTACAGATATAAACAATCTTATCATAATCCTAATTACTTAAGATAATACCGTTAAGTAGAGAGAAACGGGTGGTTTCAAACGAACCGGTCTAAAGTGCCAACTAGGTAGCGATTTGACGTCTTTATTTTCCCGACTTTGGGACTTTTCAAAAAGATTTAAACAGTAAATTGTTTTGTTGCTTTGCTTTCTTTTTGATCCTGGCTATTTGAGCTACTGCTGCAGGTAGGATTTTGAGATTACTATTGATAAAAATATTGAATATTTAATTCTTTGACTACTGACTTCTAAAGTAATTTATATTACCTTGTTTATATTGTACTCACGTTTCCACAGTTTGTTTAAAATAAAGAACATACGCGTCAAACACAGAACCTCATCCTTCTTTTTAAAATAGGTTAATAAAATCGAATTTCATTACTCCATTGATTCTTTGGACAATAAATATCAACAGTGAAAACCTAGGGCTTAGGCCTAAATTGTCATTGCTAAATGAGCTAATGGTTAGTTTCTGATAGTTAAATTGTGTGACAATGACAGATGTATACACTTCATATGTACAGCTGTCTCATAATACGAGTCAAACTATCGTGGCAATAAGGCTCATGGTAAGGCCCCTGTAGTTTTTTTCCAGAAGGTACTTGTAATGTCGATCCTCAATTTATAGAAACATCCAAAATACTTCATGGTACCTTTCAGCAGTGTAAATCACACCGTGTAATCTGAAATCTAAGTCCTGTTGCAATAAAATAAAGTTTAATTTAGATTGACAACACAGTCACGTATGCTTAAGGTCAATAGTTTCATAGCAACTACTTACCACATCAAGATAAGATAAACAAATAAAATGTAAAGTTATTTAGTTAGTCACGAGATTTGGGACAAAGGCAAATTATTTAACCATGATTTTCCTCCGCATAGTTGACACAGTGTAAAAAATATTTATTAAATTGTAAAATCAAACACATAGTAAGACAAACATTGGCCTTTCGTAGCATTTCGTCAATCAACACCTGTGTGGACCTCTTTTATCTTTTTAGCGGGTTCTAGTTTCAAGTTTAGTTAAGACTTTAATACTTATCACATTTGTAATGCGTGTCAGTACGCTTACAGATATTAGATTTCAAACTTAATTGCTACTGTGATAAGGTTGATACGTTTATTTACAGTAATAAATACGATGTTTGCACTGATAAGAATCAGTAGTTGGATTTGTACTGTCATCTTGTGGATGGGTTTTTATCCAGTTTTCATCTTACTGTGTTATTTGATTAGCATTATAATTACATTTGTACGTCATTGGTTATATAATATCATCCAATTGGCTTTTAATGTGCTCTGCAATATTCAAGTTTGAAATATCTCACAATTTACACGCAACGCTAGGTACTAGAGAGAGAGTTGCTCTATTTTACACTGTATTATATTCATTATTAAGTTCAAAAGAGATCATTTAATTTCCCGCCTAACAATGTCGAAATAGATAACAGTATCGGAAATAACAAGAATTTCTTAAACACTCAAGAACCTCTTAGCCCAGTACTAAACTTGCGCCGTTTAGAACAACACTGTGTATGTCTAATCATTTTACACCAATAAGTACCGTTCTTCTTTTATTTTTAGCTTTGTAGATGCGTAGAGTAGACAGGTATTAAGTGGGGAAGCTTGTTGGAACCGTTTAATAGTAAATAACTAACAAGAGTTGCCGCAGCTCTTATTAACTTGACTTAAAACTGACATTCGACTATGTGTACCGTAAACAGGTAGCTTAAAGTATTGTTATTCTAAACTTATTCAAATGTTTGTTCGGATTTAAATCTAATTAATGTCAATAATGAAATAGCTGCTGGATTTATTGATGTTATTTTGTAAATAAAACTTTAGAGTAAGGTTGTGGTGCCGTAGGGAGCTATTTTTGGCCCGTAGTAATTTCTCGCATATGTAGTGTGAATTACGCTAACGTGACTATTTAAGCGCGTCAATATTGTGTACTCGCGACTAAAGTATTTAATAAAGGCAGCTCTGTCACATATCTAAGTAACTTAAGAACTTTGTTTCCTACTGTGTGTGTCGTGTTATATCATTTAGATTGTAACCTTACCTTGACTAGTGGAAATTTGATGGATAGTCACTGCGTATTTTTCGTCAAGATTATAAAATTGATAGAGGCCTATGTAATATGTGAATACATATGGAATAAGTGGAATAATTTTGAAACCATGTTATAAAGAAATATGTATTTTTTTTTAAATTATATCGAGGAGTAACGTGAGCGTCTGAAAGGTCGATACATTAACCTAATTTCCAAGTGTTCATCCCAACAAGTTAAGAGACAAGGGTACCCCCCTCCCCCACCCCCTTTACATGACTCCCTGAAACGTCTCACGGACTGAAAGACGCGTTTAGGTAAACTCTTACAGTACATATCCCTAATCCAGCTGAATCCGAGATACCAATGGGATTCGCTAGGCGTTGACATTCGCTAAAACCTCCTCCAATGCGGGTGTGTCGGGGTTAGGTTTATCCGATATCCGTAGATTAGGCGCTCTCTGTCTGGCGGGGGGCGGGGTCTAGCCACGCCCACCGGTCGATGCGGCGCCCACGACCTCACTCCGCTCATTGTTCCGTTATCTATCCGAGACGCAGCACGCTCATCCGCCGCCACCGCTCGTCACAGATAAGCACCGGTAACACAGGTTCCGTGACGTCACACAACTTACGACATTACTCCACTGTCTACATGTCTACTATCCCTCGCTGGATCTGACCCCTATGCCACCATAGATTCGGTTGACCTAATTTTCAAATCAGGTCCAAAGTCAAGATCACGAATGTTCTCGTATCTAGTATGCTTGATTGAAAGGCTCCGCAATATTAATTGACTATTACTTTAGCGGGATATTTTTTTAAAGTATATCATTCATCTTATATCGCAATACACAGCCAAATGCACCTTGTTACTAAGGAGCACGATTTTGTATTCAATACGATACTTTACATTAGTCATGCAGTTTAGTACCCATTTTAAAACGGCACCAACTTGATTGTCGTTTGCAATTTGAGTTTAGTCACAATCACCGTGCAATAGAATCGATACTAGCCCGCCAACTGTGTTAGAAAATTGAACATATTGAAATTACAATCTGAATTCAGTCAAAAGTAATAAGGAAAATCCGCAGAATAAATATCTAAGGAAGTGTTCTTTACTATGCCGAATTTAAAGATTCTTTGAAACAGCGTTGACATGCTGACAAAATGATGATCATATAGAAATTCCATTTTTCTTTGTAGATACGGAATATTAATTATTCTTTATTGACGCTTAGACATTTTGGCTTAGTTATAATAATGAACTGTAAGAATTACAACAAAGAAGCACCTTGAGTATCTCTATAAGGAACTGCAGAGAACAATCACGAATTAATTATAGGGAATAGAATCGTCCGCCATTTATATTGGCCTCGAATAGTTAACGTTGCACGGCAGTTGTGCATTTGCACATATGTAATACAGGCATACAATTCTAATAAGTGAGCTGACAACACTATTATTCTAATAGAGGAATGAAGACAGCTACAGGATTATGTTTGACATTACTACACTCATGTAGATCAATCACTACAGAGCTTAGGCACTAGATTTTGACATGTTTCAACTATGACGATTTTTTTACGTATTTCGGAGATCACAAAATGTGCCACAAGTAGCCTCTGAATTCGTAAATACATTGCATGCCATGCTAATACGTAAAAAAATTCGTCGACTTGGAAGAATTTCAAAACCTAAAGCGATATTTGGAGCTATTCCAAATCCTGAATGAAACACCAATATAGCATAGTTTGACATCAAATCAACTGTTAGTCTTTCTAACAAAGCTAGTATTATTTCGCATTCAAACTGATGTTAGCACTTACTCGCTGGATGAATAGCGAGTATAATCGTTGTATAACTAAATATACAGGTATAATTATATAACAAACTCGCTGAGACAATGCTAGGAGGTAGGAGGTGGGAGGTTGCGAATGGAATGAGCTCCCTCCTCGAGCGTATTTGTTATCTCAAGTCTGTGATATAATATCGTCATGTGAATCTTTTTTACCAATGAATACTCAATTACGCCGCGAAGGTCTAAGATTAAGAAGTCCTACAAATTTAATGCCAAGTAATCGCATAATCATCAATAATCCTTAAGTCACACAAAAAGTAGCACAAGAAACGGATTTCTATCATGCTAACAATAGCGTAGCCTGTATGCTTTGATGTTGTTTTATCTATTCAATTTTGAACTTTATTACATCAAAATAGGACAACATTTAGGATTTAATGGTGTAAAAGTTATCGCAACCCGCTGCGAATCAAAGATAAGCATTTTGAAAAAAATAAACAGATTTTGGGATTATAATTAATGAAATGTCACTCGATTTCTGACTTCTGCCTACCTGACGGTGATGTGAGTGTGTAAACTTTTACCAGTTAAAATATATTTTACTTGCTCTAGGCCATCTACGGGGACTGTGTTAATTTTAAACTTGCTTACAAGCTACAATTAAGGGTAAAAAAACCCTTAATATTTGCTATTGCAACTTGAGTTAAATCAATGTAACGGACGGGCAGAGTCACTCTTGCATTTATAATATGACAAAGTGTAGTGTGAATTTTAAACTATACACTAACCAGCAGGATTTGCCATCATAATCATCCAAATTTATTAAGCGGTTTGAATCACTCCAACATTTAAAGATCTTCACAGATCGTAATGAAAAATATACCGTAATAGTCACTACAACCAATTCGAGGTAATCTTACCTACCTGGAGACCAAAAACTGAAGCGAAGAATACAAGCCAAAGTCAGAAGCAATAAAAATTCAACGTCGTCTATTCAACATTTAAGTCTGTTTGTAAACATTTAAATCCAATAAAACTACAAAGGATAGAATCCGAAATCCTGCGAACCAGTGAGAAAGTTGTTTACCTGTTTAGCCGTATTGTCTGTCACATGATTTATTGGAGAACTAACTTTTGTCTTCGACTTCTAACCCTACGTCCGTCTTTGGGGATAAAGCTCACTTTACCTATCAGCAACATGAGGGCTTGCAAATGTTCACTCTTCATGAAGGTTCCCTGTCAGGTTTGAAAGGCCGCGGGTGACAGCTGGTTGCCAGAGACAACATAGAGACGCTCTTTTATTTACAAATATTGATATAGATTGAAATAACCAGTAATCACACTAGAAGTACCAGATTCGATTAGATTTACTTAGAATGAATATAGTACGTTTGAATAATGAGTTCTAGATAATGAGAAAAAAACTAATGATGGTAACGAATTTAGAAAACTGGTTAACTCATCCACATATTTGTTATTTGTATCAGTAGGCAAGAACTTCAAAAGAACAATTTGAACCTCGTAAACTCCATCCCACATTAAACAACCGAATCCAATTTGAAGATCGAAGGCCGATCCAAAGCTCCGTTTAGAATGCGACGAATTTGACAAGTCACCGATTTTTTATCTCGAGCCAAGATTATCTGGTCTTCTTACCCCACTCGATCAATCTTATCAAGGCAACTATGACGTGGTACAATTTCGAAACGTTATAGGAATCGATAATATGTAAAAACTAATTTGAACTCACAGTTATGGACATAAAGGTGGGAATAACAATTGATGATTGTAATGGAGACGCTATTCTGAAGTTTGAATGCGCCGGATCATCGCTGGATTCCGGGAAATTCGCCCCGCGTGAATACCTGCCTTTACAGGTAACCGTTTGTGAACTAACTATATGTAGACAAGACAAAAATAATAAGTAAATATTTTCTGATATCTCGATCAGAAATAATTGCTCTAACCTTGATTCAAGAAATACTAATCAAAACCACGTTGAAATCAATCATGTAATTTATAAAACTAAATAATTTGTGCGTGGAAATGAAAATGGTGACTACTTGCTGCAAAATTATTGTTGAAAATTCTTTATCAGGCCAAGGTTACAAAAATTATATATTTCAGAAAGATCTAATTCGTGTACGAGGAAGAGAAGTGAAGAAGTATGAAGAGATGCATGATTGTGGTCGACTACCCCCATGGAATACAGACGTGAGCATAATATAAGTACACAATAAAATAGTCAAAAAAGTGTTCTTTAAACATAGCTTGTTTATCGTCTATTGTCGTTGCTTGCTTTGAATTCATTTCACACTATATCTATGTCGCTTTTAACTCTATGACCATATGACTTGCTATTTGACCACGGTCCTGTTATTGTTGATCCTATTCCAGCCTCCCTTAAACAAATAATTCCATGCAAATATGACCATATTAATACTTACCTGTTTGATTTTAAGATCGTGAATTCTTAGAATCAAGTTAATCGAATAATTATCTTTTAATTTCTTAGAACTTTTTCGCTTCAATTCATTACGATTTTAAAGGCTTCCTCTATAAGGTACTATGAATCTCTCTACGACTGAATAAAATGTATTTAAAGAAATATGTTAACGCCATCCCAGAAGAGTCCCCGAAGAGGTTGAGAGGGATGGAGGAAGAGGTATAATAGTAATAACAACATTCACTTTACACCTGAAATGTGTGTCGATTGCCGCTTCAGGCACTATAAGACGTATGTAGTCTTTGAATTACTTCTCAGACATATGCAGGTTTGTTCAATGCAATCAAATTTTTATATTGTGTTTATTGTAGCAAAGACCATTGAATGAAACAATTAATAGACCTATATAGGTGAATTATAATATTGTTTTCATGTTTGCACGAGTACAGTGTATTTATGGTAATCGGTACCGTAATTATAGTCCGCTTTATTTTTGTATTTACCTAATTACTATTTTATTTACAATTGCATCGAAAACACCAAATCTTTTCTCCCAGACATATTGTGTCAAGTCGACATTCGAAAAATTAAATCAATAAAAAACATTTTAACATAAAGAGGTTCTACCGCTACATATTCATCCATATTTTGAGTAATAAAAAAAATACCTCTTTTTAAACATTATGTTATGTGATAGAGTACTGAAAAGTGCTTTGAAACTTTAGCCACATCTTCAAACTAGTATCCATCGGCTCGTTGGTCTAGTGGTATGATTCTCGCTTTGGGTGCGAGAGGCCCCGGGCTCAAATCCCGGACGAGCCGAGCAATATTTTTTTACTTAAATACTTGTTTTAGGTACTTGGCCAAAATGTTTTGCGAGAAGGATAGTCATTTTGCGACATATTCAAATCAATACCTGGGGCCTTACCACGAGCTCTTATTGCCATGATAGTTTCACTCACTTTTGAGACAGATGTATGTGACGTGCATACATCTGTCACTGTCGCACAACTGAATTAACATTGCAATAAGAGCTCATGGTTGGGCCCCTGAACTGGGATAAACTGATAAATTGGTTTTTAATAGACATTGGGGTGAGTTGACATATTATAACGATACGTGAGGAGTAAATAAAAAAAAGAACCTTGGTAGTAATGATTAGGCTACTTATTCCACGCAGGCAGTCAAGCGTAACGTAATGTAAACTAAAGATTTTAAACATTACCATATCCTTAGGTACCAATACAACCTACACGTTCCACGGTAACAAAATATTGGAGCATAATATTCATGAAAATAAAATATTTATTCCTCATTTCACTTATTTATTGAGGATACGTTGGTTAAATGAATAACAGGTAAAGTCTCAGCGTAGAACATTTTCTATTTGCAATACATTTTTCCTAATACAGTTTATTATGCCTCATTCGTTGTATCTCACATACGAATTGCGTTTAAACGGAACTTTATTATTTTCCAAAGCGGAACGGGCGCAGATGGCGCGAGTGGAATAATTTTCAGATACGATGCTATGAACCGATACGCGCAATAAGAAAATACTGAGTTTTACTTACGCGAAGAGAGATGGGGACCGACACGGGCGCTCCACACTGCTTTTATTGCATACGACTTTAAAGTATTATTCGTCTACAGTTAGATTCACGTGAAACATGTGGTTAATTCTTCGACATTCATAAATGCCTTACCAGGGCCTAAACTGAATAAATCATTTTCATCTATACAGATAAATAAAATTGAAGTGTCTTTTTGTAATTCCAAGATAACAGCTTTTTACTAAATGCATATGAAAGTATACACGCAAATGTCACTAAAAAACCAAGTTTTAAAAATTTTCTCTGTCTGTCTGTCTGTTTGTTCCGGGTAATCTCTGAAACGGCTGGACGGATTTTAACGGGACTTTCACTGGTAGGTAGCTGATGTTTCAAGGAGTAACTTAGCCTACTTTTATTTATAAAAAATATTAGGGTTTCGCGACAATAAGGATGAAACTAAATCGACGCGGGTAAAACCGCGGGGCACAGCTAGTTTTACATAAATCGAATAAATCTTAGCCCGATTCACAGTAAAAAATTGAAGTATCTATGAACGATTTAAGTCGTTTGATCAAAGTTCTATCCAAGTGCGGTCGTACATCAATTTATTCCCATCTACCAACCTTATCTTCCACCTTAGATTGGAACTTGAGAATTGCATGAGCCACCTTCATCGGGTGGCACGACATCATGTAAATAAGTACAGGATCTACTATCATCAGGGCGAATTAAGATTTTCTGAACTAAGTAGTTCTTAATGCGCGTTGCTTAAACGAGCATAGTGAAACATTATGGTGACACTGCGCATGTTTTTATTCGCCTTGCACCATACATAGACAGAGACATACTCGTAAAATGAATATGACATTCAAAGGTACTCGTTCTTAAATCGTGACGGGCCCTATACTTGATGCACGATGGGAATGAGTCCGTACATCGTATCGAAACCTCTAAGCGGTCTTGAATATGAATGTTTGAACATGAATGAAATGAATCGTGCGTTTAAGTATTTTAGCCCGTCTGTATTTTTTTACATTATTCAATCCACCGTCTTCTAGAATTCGTTTGTTACTGATCTCGTTTTATTTAATCACACACATGGCGACACCTGCTAGCTAATTTACAAGGTAGACTAATCGATCTACAATTTGCCTGAGTAAACGTTTACCGTCACCACAAACACCACATACAAAGTACTTTCAAATAGTTAGAAGGACACACACAGAATTACATTACACAGGATTATAAATGTTAACTCCGGGTTCGGAAGGTTGCTTTTGTTGAGAGAAAATTTACAAAAGAAAATTGTATTTATTTCAACGAAAATGATAAAATAAACTTCTATTTTGAATAGCAAAACAACAGGGCTCGTCCGGGATTTGAACCCGGGGCCTCTCGCACCCAAAGCGAGAATCATACCACTAGACCAACGAGCCGATGGCTTATACTATAAAAGTCTAATAGCCAGTACGTTTACCCACACACATTTCACTTGTGTAAATAAAAATGGGAGAAATTAATTCCGTAATTATTTTTTTTATCTATACATCTATACAGATAAATAAAATTGAAGTGTCTGTTTGTAATTCCAAAATAACAACTTTTTACTAAATGCATATGAAAGTACATACGCTACTGACACTAAAATACCAAGTTTTAAAATTTTTCTCTGTCTGTCTGTCTGTCTGTTTGTTCCGGGTAATCTCTGAAACGGCTGGACGGATTTTAACGGGACTTTCAGTGGCAGCTGATTTTTCTAGGAGTAACTTAGCCTACTTTTATTTATCAAAAATATTAGGGTACACGACAATATGGATGAAACTAAATCTACGCGGGTAAACCGCGGGGCACAGCTAGTTTTGAAATATTATTAATGCTGTATTTGACACTTAAATGTGTTGCCATAAAACTAAAGATTTTTTATTTCTAATGATATTTTCATAGTACTCAAATCATTACAAAAATATTGTTGAAAATCAATGGAACGTAATTTTATGTTTATTTCAATGGCAATTTGTAATGGATGTATATTTTATTATTTAGCAATATATTCTTTCTTTCATAGACATCTTAAACCTACTTGAGATCAAAAATAATGAATACAACTTTATTTACATTCAATTATAATTTTGTACCTACATCATAATACGTATTTAATCCTATGATTCAATTTAATCAAAAGGCTGTAGCCAATCATTTGATATTAAATACAAAATTCTTAGGAAAATGTTTTAAGTAGGGAGCTATCTACTTGGCAAATTGCGAGAACTTGCAGGCAATGATCTGCAAACAGCTCCTCAAAGGAAATAATCTGTGCTTGGGTGCATTAAATATAAATATCGTCGTTAGCAAATCATTAGCCGGTATATTTTTCCTCTGAAGGATCGGATCGTTTCCTATCAATCGAGCTCGTGTAAACATTTTTACAAACCTAATTGAATAAAACGGCCCCTTTGAACGAGTCCTTCTTACGTCGCATAATTATCCGGCATGTATTTTTATTATTTATTATTCTTGATCCTTTTTTATTCAAAATAAATAGTTAGAATAACATAGTTTCATAAAATTCTCGTGTCACACATTTTTTTGTGTATAATCGATAAATCTGAGAATAGCATGTAAACAATTCTTTATACCCCTAAGTGATAATTGAGGTCCACCCAAAATGCATAATTATGGCAAAATAATGGGCAAAACTCAAATCATTTTTCTTTAAAAATATTTGTTTTTCATAGACACAATAAGGGATAGGTGGAGAATAAAAAAGGCCTTATCCTACACATCGTTGGTCGGAACTAAATAAAATAATAATTAAAAATCAGATGATCAGCCACATAGGACTTAAGGCTGATCATCTGATTTTTACACAAAGCAACTGCCATCTGACCTTCGCAACCCCTTTTACGAAGCAGTTACTGTTAATCTTAAATTATATCACTTCGCTAACGTACAAAATTTGAATATGTATTAAAATTAAAATACAGCTTTAGCTTATACAAAAAGAACAGGGCTCGTCCGGGATTCGAACCCGGGGCCTCTCGCACCCAAAGCGAGAATCATACCACTAGACCAACGAGCCGATGGGTGTCACGCTGAAGATGTCTAAGGATCTTCTTTCAGCCCCCAACTTTACTCTATTCTATTGAATTCCTTATTTATAAAGTTACTAGTTGTGCCCCGCGGTTTCACCCGCGTAGATTTAATTTCTTGTTGTTTTTTTTATAAAATTAGTCTAAAACACTTCTTGAAACATCAGCTATCTGCTAGTGAAAGTCCCGTTAAAATCCATTCAGCCGTTTACGCGTGATGCCGTGACCAAGGGAAATGGGGATTCATTTTAATATAATATAGATAACAAAATCTTGATAGTCTTAATCAAGTCTCGAACTGAACCACTGTGTTACTTGTTTCTGGGACCGTGGTCCAGAAATGTAGAGGTCCCTGTGGCCTGAAACCTCTTAGAGTCATAGCGTGAATTAAGCCGCATGCAAGTGCATATTGTTGAGAAGAAATTCTACGTCATATCAGCGTCTGAAAGATGAACTTGAACCTACCATCATCGGTGTAAACGTATAAAGAACTTCTCAGCTTTGACGTTTCATTTTGTGCTACTTAAACTAAACGTCACTGCTATAACGATGATAAATAGGTCCCCTGTTCAAGTTCTTATCTCAGACATGACTGATATGACGTTAAGTTTCTTTTCAACAATATGCAGGTTTAATTGTTTCCCAAATAAGCCACACATACATTTTGAGCCACGCTAAAGCCCAAGGCTTTACAAACCTGTACTTGGAGCGTGATGACCATCGTACACCGTGTTACCTAATCACTCACGAACATCGTAATATCCAGGTTGAGAGAGCAAGCGATCATGTACAGCCCCATCGAAGAGAAGATCTTCCAGCCATGCAGATGTTATACCTGGGGAACTACAAATTCAACGTTCTAATTGGAGTGCTTTACACAGTCAATGGCATACAGGTGCCGCTAAGAGTTATAGCTCAGAGAAAATAGTGGAGATAGCTGCACATTATTTAATTCTCATTGCGCCATTGAGATTCTCAAAATGACTACTGCGCATTCAGAACAGTGCTTTCAACTCGGCACACTATCTGTAACTTCCATAGCACGATTTAGTCTGTTACCAATTGTTCATTAACATGCGATTGTTAGTAATAACGTGCCATCTTTTAGGAAATGGGGGAACGTGTTCCTTCTGAGAGGACTCTTTGGAAACGCGTAGGCCTATAGAAGTATGAAGCCCCAAGTGCAAATGCCAGACAACCCCTTGGTTTGCTTGTCAAAGTAATAATACTTTACAGGGCCACTAAGATTTACAACCACAACTTTAAATACGAGTCCGGACATTTGAATGTTTTAACATTACTCAGGGTACTTCGTTTTGTTCAAAGGAACGGGAATCATCTTAATGCCGGTAATTATACGGATTCACCGAATTACTCGGTCATAAGTAAACAAACAGAATTCCCTATTTACAATCGTAAATTTCAAGAGTCCCCGCGAATCTTGGAGGAACGGACTACTCCGGCTTTTGGTCCCTCGCACTTTGTCTTATACTTACTGGTTTTGAATAGCCAAGTCGTTATAATCTAACTTGTTTTTGGCTGTGACTAGGCTTGCGAGACCTCCGCAAAAAAATCACAACTCGAATATTTTGGTCACATAAAATATTTGCCCTGACAAGGGAATCGAACCTGTGAAAGAAGTGGGGTATACTAGCCACTATACCAACGGTATCGACAAATTTATCAGTTTTAATATGGTAGAAGATTAATTTATATGGTAGAAGAAATTCGGCGACGCATATTTAAACAATTAATGGTTATTTTTATTTATTTACTGTATATCACAGTTCAATTACAAAATAATCCCACCTTTTAAAGCCATTGAAACCATAAAAATGACAAAGACATTTTCCAAACGAGCAAATACAACGGAATGAATATTTCATTATGTTCCTAAGCACAAGATTTATGGCTTGTTGACATTAAAAATTGTAATTAAAAATAACATCAATCAAGGTCTGTCAGTCGTCGTAGCGACAATTGTAATAAGCCCGTAATTTTTGAGGAGCCGTGGTCCCCGCGGATCGTGGTGGCCGTGGAGCTTGAGCAGTCGCCTGCCACGCAACCGACGCAAGTTCAAATATCAGCGTTTTTCTAAAATCATGCAAATGATTGTGAAGTTATTCAAAGTAGTGCCTAAGACGGCGATGGACTCGCCCTCTGTTACGTTGACTCTGAATTATATTCGATGAAATGTGGGTGTTGTTGTCACAACACCTTTACATACCGCTTCTGGTATGGCATGAGATTTTGTTTTTGCTTTTTCTTACTGCCGTCATAGTTCCACTGTGTGACAGTGACAGACTTATACACGTCATATACACCTGTCTCATAATAATAATAAAACTATCATGACATGACAATTTTTGTATTCAATAAATAAATAAAAAATAAATAAATTACTAACCCGTCCGTCCATTTCACTCGTCTTTCGTCCGCGTAAATGTTGTGTGTTTAAGCACTGAGAACATTGAAAAATATACTTCTTATAGACCAAGAAGAATCAATAAGTTTCAGTGAACTAAGCTGTCTTCGTGTAAGAAATAACTTATTTTGCCAGCGTTAATTATAAGAAGTGAAACAAAAAGCAACTTAAATATAAACAGATCAAGTATCTACTATGAGCTGCACAATTCCGTCGTATTTACTGAGGACGGGTGACGTAACGGTGTGAACAGAGTTACGCAGGAGAGCGATTAAAGACAAATTTTAACTCTTGTTATAAATGTGAAGCTAAAGAAATATTTTGAAAGAACATTTTAAAAATTTATTGGATTTGTTATCCATACTAATATAATAATGAGTAAAGATTTGTTTGTTTGCTTGTATTAAATAGACTCAGACACTACTTGACCGATATTCAAAATTCTTTAAAAATTCTGCGAATGATAGCTACATCATCAACGATTAACATAGGATATATTTCATCCCCGTACTCCCACGGGAACGGGAACTATGCGGTTAAAACCGCGTGTCGTCCGCTAAAAATAAATAGTAAGTATAGTGTATACTCTAGTGTACACTAAATTTACTATTTATTTTATAGTAATGTGTAGTTGTTAGAGGTTACAAAAGGTTTGAAGATTATTGGATGATACGTGACACGTAAGACAATGCTTATTTTTCTTGAACGATGTAAAATTTTAATAAAATAAACGACGAGAAATGTAAGGGTTTTTAATTTTTTTTTATTTGATAAAGATCACCAGCTAAAAGTCAAAAATATTTGCATAAAAGATTCAACTCCATATATTTTGCATGGTAATAAAATCGCTCCGCTCTTGCAGTGTAGTGTCAGTATAATGGCTGTGTAGCTTGCGAGCTAAATGGCTGGCGCACTCGCCTCGCGGCCGGCTAATGAAATAAGATCCCAGCTCGGAGCTAAGGAATGGCGGAATTAAAACTACATAAATGAGCGGCCGCTGCCACACCCGACGGAAAATTTCAAAGCAACCCGTTTTAAATTGTATCTATTTCGTATTTTCTCTTACAATGTATTTATTTAGTTTTCAGATTCGATAGGGAGACGTGCGAATTTACTAGTAATGAAAAATCGTGTTTTATCAACACTAAAAATGTATTCTGTCGATTTGAAAGTGTAATCTAATCAAAAAAGATATTATTGAATTTGAATTTGAATTGTATGCAATCCATATCGATTAGGTATAGCGTCCTGTCAGTTGTAGCGGAGAGCAATTTGACGTGATAAAATTGTCGGCCTTTTTTTACTGCTAAACTAATTTCGCTAAATTTTAAATAGCTTTGAAGCTAATAAAAAAATATTAAATTGACTAAGCAACTTATTGTTTATGTATTTGTAAAGTGATATGCAGATTGACTTTCTTACCAATGTACAGATAAATAAAATTGCGGTGTCTGTTTGAAATTCCCAATTTCACTAAATGGATATGAAAGTATATATGGTACTGATATTAAAGAACAAATTTTTTAAATCTTCTTTGTCTGTCTGTTTGTTTGTTTCAGCTCCACCACCAACCACCACTGGACCTAGGAACGACTGGAATATTACAAGGAGGAACTTAGGCTACTTTTAATTAAAACATTAAGGTTCCGTGGGCCACCCATGAATTTTACTCAACGCGGATGAATCCGCGGGGCAAAGAGTGCCTAGTGCGAGTTTTCTTAAAATCGCCGTCACAAGTCTTCCGTCGACGTAAATGCAGATTTGTATGGGCTCAAAATCGTGTCATCTTTAGGCCGACAGAGGCGCTGTTCCGATCCAATACAAATCTGCGTTTACTTCGACGCGGTGACTTGTGACGGCGATTTTAAGAAAACTCGCACTCGGCCCTCAGTTAATTATTACGTGTAGCAGCGTTTCTCCACTCGCTCATAGATGGCGCTACTCGCTAACAAATGCGATGTTTAGATACAAATACACGAGAACCTAAATCGCGCCAGAAGAGTTTTCAAGCGCATTGCAGTATATATACAAGTTTCCAACTAGAACAGTTGGAGCCGCGGTTCCCCAGGCATAACACCCGCCTGGCTGGATGATCTTCCCTTTGCTGGGGATGAGCATGATCACTCGCTCTCCCCACAGTGGTGACCCCGTTGAACCTGAACATCAACAACCTTCGCATCATTCTCCTCACAACCATCAACAGCAGCAGCAGTCACACAGCAAGCCAGCATTGAGTATCTACAGGTTCATTACAGCCGACGCACCGCGCTACTGGTCCTGGCACTCATCTCTCCACCGACCCCGCACGTCCACCTCACGCAGCCCACGCCGGACGCCTGCTCATCGCTCCACGTGGCACGCCTGCGCTGAGCCTGCTGGACTCGGTCGGCATCTCCGCTCAGTCTCGACTCACCGCAGACTTCGAAGCACCCTGGCCCTTGCAAGCTATCTCAAGCACGCACTGCACGCACACAAAGAAAAATGGATCGACCTTCGGTCTTGGAGGGGGAGTGATGTAGCAGCGTTTCTCCACTCGCTCATAGATGACGCTACTCGCTAACAAATGCGATGTTTAGATACAAATACACGAGAACCTAAATCGCGCCAGAAGAGTTTTCAAGCGCATTGCAGTATATATACAAGTTTCCAACTAGAACAGTTGGAGCCGCGGTTCCCCAGGCATAACACCCGCCTGGCTGGAAGATCTTCCCTTTGCTGGGGATGAGCATGATCACTCGCTCTCCCCACATACTTAATGATACAAAACCTACTTATAATCAGGGGCGTGCATTGGATTTTCAGAGTGGTAGGCATAAACAACAATGTAGGTAGGTAGGCAGGTTAAGTACATACCTATGTGACGCGGCGTAGGTACGTACGTCTTAGTAAAGATATACATACGAACAAAAACACACACGACACGAGTGTATTCGGTGATCACAAATTGTAACTTCTGCTTACCTGCTTATATGCAATGCACGCCACTACAGTTATAATAGGTACTATACATAGTCTAAATCTAAATACCTGCAAAGTATGTCCCATCAGTTATTTAAATAATAATCAAATCGTCAAAAAACCCAGTTGATAATTACCATTGTTGAGTCGGTGTGGAAAGTCCAGATGAAAGTGAGGGCTTAGGAAGCCTTTTGAATGAAGTCATCTGCCGCTTGATTGATGGCGAGGAGATTTATTATGTTAATTCAATGCCGCTCCGGTAAAAACTGGGCTCGTTAATGAGATTTCAGATTGCGAATTGGGTAAGGAAGTAAATACTTACTTATATGTACTGCTAGATGATCGACACTTGAATTTTGAGTCAGGGGGCCAATTTTAGATAACTTTGAATGCACGATCAACGTATCGTTAATGAGATTTCAGATTGCGAATTGGGCAAGGAAGTAAATATACTGCTAGATGCTAAAACTTATATATACTGCTAGATCAGTGACATACGAATCATTCAGGTGGCCAATTCTAGTTCGTTTTGAATGTACGATCAACGTATGGATGAAACTACAAATAGGTACATAGGTAATATCATCAATACCAAAAATATCTCTATTTGATTATACTTCTTACAAAGTACTTTCAAATGGTCAGAATAACTGTAGATAAAAGATTAAATATTCAAATCATTACGATTGACAACATCAACTCCCTGGCCTTAATCCCATGTATTTGGGGTCGGCACTTGATTCAACCCGATGTGGCTGATCACCTGATTTTTATACGAAGCGACTGCCATCTGACCTTCGCAACCCCAGTTAGGAGGAAAATCAATCGGCAATCTGGGTTAAACCAGTTGTCAGACTCTCTTAGGCCTTTGACTGACCTGTAACGATTGCCAAAGATGTTAAATTGGCAATCGGGACCGACGGCTTAACGTGCTCTCAGAGGCACGGAGGGAGCTCGGGCGGTCACCCATCCAACTACTGGCTAGGCGTATGGTTGCTTAACTTCGCTGATCGAATAATATGCGCAATAGCAACTGTGCCACGAGCTCCTCATATTAAATGGAACAAACTTAGTTTTTTTTTTAAACTGGCCTTTCCTTACTTCTTTTAAAGCTTATATTTATACTGTGACTGGAGTCTGTATTAGAAATTGTATCATGGTGACATTGCACGTGTCCAAATTATGCAGTCTGTTCTTTCTTGAAGCTTTCAAACGCTTTTTGAGATAACTATGTTTTTAATATTTTTTCATTAAGATGTTAATGTTGCGGTTGTTACATTAGTGGTAAGACAGGTTGATATTCTATAAAGTATTGAAACCCCACGACCACCAGCTCGCCAAATTATCAGAGTTCATAGGCCTAGACAAAGTTACACTCTCTCACGCTTGCGCTAATAGAAACGTTAAAAAATGTATGGAAATGACATAAATCAGTCATGTGACATATGTTTCTACTAGCGAAGCGTGAGGATAATGTTACTTTGTCTACAAGCCGCTACGCTTTACAGCGTCTGCCGCTGCGCCGTCAGTCATAACGTAATGGAATGGCAGTGTATGAAAATACAGCCTCTGCGAAAACAGAGATTTGACAATCGAATGAGATATTAATATACAAACAATGTATCCAGTAAGTGAACTAGAGATGAGAATGATGGGATGAGACGGTCGCCGGTGTCAATCCCGGCACAATGCGGTAGCCAAGTCGACGACAGCCGACAATAGTGGTGCGCTATCGCACCATGTCCAATCGATATCCGATACACAGGCGACAAGCTTTGTTACCCTGGGAACAGAGAATATCCACTTCTGAGCTTGTTTATATACTGTTATTAGTACTAAGTGTTCAATGACATATATTGGTTTGTTCTTAAAACTAAAAATCATTCGAAAATATAAGCTAAGAAAAGATTGTAACATTTGAATCTCGCAATGAAGATACATAAATAGTTATAATAGAAGAATCAATCATAGAGGAAAATTGGCTATCGAAGAAAAGTACGAATTGAAATAAACTTTTTTTACCATATATAAGGTATAACACTCACAGATTTCCCATGCGAGAGATGTCGGGTTAAATAAGTAACATCCTATTTAAAAAAAAGGTAATTCATAATACAAAGTAAGTACCGAACCTAGCAAGTTTACGAATCACAAAAATAATACCTTTTAAGTGATGCGAATAGCGCAGAAACCCGATCTAAACATATTACAATTTAATAACGTCCGACGAGTGTACATTATCAAAATGCAGTGAATTAGAACATAACTCAATAAAACCAGAAAAGGGCAGGAAAACTCATAATTTCAACAAGGTAAAACAGCGGCTTCGACACACGCACTCAAAAACTCAATAAATAACGCAATTACCGGAACACCGGTTTATTATTGAATCAGTGACGTCTACCTGGCACCCTCGAGCCTACACCAATTACTCTATACCTTGTTTTAAAATCATTTTAACCCTTTCGAGGAGATAAGTTTATTTTGAGCTATCGAGTGGCGCTGCTCTTCATTTATTTAAGAGGTTCTTTTGTGACAGCATTCCGGTGCGCCTCTCTCAATTAACCGGCTGGAAGCTCAAAAATTAAGTTAAATACGACTTTGTACGGTTTACTTATCGAGCTATTGGCGGACGAGTTCCCAATAACTTCGTAAATTAAAACTGTATGGATACTGGATGTGGCGCATTTCCGTAATGGTGGGGAGGTTTTGTTTCGTTATTTTATGTCTGAAACCTTTGACGATGTCTCGACAAATTGACTATTTATCTATACATCTATATCTATAGAGATAAATAAAATGTATGTGTCTGTTCCAAATAAACTGCATTTCTGATACATAGATGTAAACACCAATTTAAAAAAAACTATCTGTCTGTTCGTTCTAGCTAATTTGGGGAACGGTTGAACCGATTGAAACGGGACTTTCACTGACAGATAACTCATATTTCAAGAAGTCATTTAGGCTGGCTTAGGCATTTATTAAAAGAACGATTAGGGTTCCGCATACCACCCATGTAATAAAGTCTATGCAAATACTAATATACTATATTCTTCTCTTCTCTATTAACTCAACAATGTACTTATTATAAAATAAATGTATTAAATTTTATGGTGACAAAGTTACTCTATTTTACCTGAAATTAAGAAATGAACCTAGCTTTGATGTTCACTATTATCCAATGTTGATTTCTTATTAGAAAATGTACTTATTGTAATTAAAGGAAATTCTTCGAAGTTCATAAATGCCTAAACGAAATATATAACATTAGTTTCATATTTAAAGCTTTTATACTTTAAGAAAATTTTATAATAATCATAAGATTTCTTCGACCATCACATTACCCTAACAATTTCAAATAATATTATTATAGTTTATCTGACAGCTGACATAACACGTGCTTAACTTAAAACACTTAACGCAACTTAACACAAGTACAGCCGCGCGATAAACAGAGGTACACGTCTAAGTTGTAAAACTTAAGCCCTCGGTCGTGTAAACTTGGCTTAACAACAGTAAGTAGCTACATATTTCATACGGGCTCTGCGCTACCTGCGCCTAAAACAATCAAACAGCCACTAGACAAACAAGCAACTTAGCGCCACGCCGCTTAGGTTTAACTAAATACCAAGTTCGGCTTAAGTAAGATAACTTACACGTGGATACATGCCTCTAATGTTTGAACATTCTTGGGCGCTCTCTCAACCCAACATTCCGTGCAAATAATGTTTTTAAAATGTTGTAACTTCAAAGGTGATTTCTTTTGAGTGTTCAAGTATGAAATTTATATATTGTGAAGACATTTTGTCACAGTAGTCTCAGTTATACCCTGAGTTATACCTATCTGCTGGTATAAGTCCCTTTAAACTCGATCCAGTCGTTTCGGAGCCACATAATGCAATTAAAAAAATGTGTTTCTAACCGATTTATTCTAATTTTCGAATACTTATACATTTAGTTGTAAGTTGCTTCCCTCTTTTTTCATTACAAATAGACACTTTAAATTTCATTTATTTGTTTAGCTATAACACCGTTTCTAATAGGTAGGTACAATGGGATTACCATCCCATGTAAGTAAGGGTTTATCATGCAAATTAAAAGTACTTCAACAATGCGTAAGGTCATGGAAATATAATTCGGAAGCGTGCAAGGTCCCGACAGAATTTTAAAAATGTACGTATGAATAGGGAATGCTAGTTATAATATACTAGCTGTGCCCTGCGGTTTCACCCGCGTAGATTTAGTTTCATCCTTATTGTCGCGGAACCCTAATATTTTTGATAAATAAAAGTAAGCCTAAGTTACTCCTTGATATGTCAGCTACCTGCCAGTGAAAGTCCCGTTAAAATCCGTCCAGCCGTTTCAGAGATTACCCGGAACAAACAGACAGAATGACTGACAGACAGACGGACAGACAGAGAAACATTTTAAAACTTGGTTTTTCAGTGTCAGTAGCGTGTATACTATCATATGCATTTAGTGAAAAGCTGTTATTTTGGTATTACAAACAGACACATCAATTTTATTTATCTGTATAGATTTTTGAATGAAACAATTCGTATAATAATGTTTTAGAACTTCACTTGTTAAGTTCGTTATATCTTATATTTTTACACATTACGTTAATTAAAACAAACATTTCGCTAATTAAAGTGTGCTAATTACTTCTGTAAGTACAGATCTGTTTATAAATCAGAGTTAATTTGAACATTTTAATTAAGATATCAAACAACTTCTTTGCAAAGAAGCTGGCGACAATTCATCTGAGACTATATTATATCGTCTATAATTAGTCATTATTTTTCACTTACAAATATACTGTTGAAATCCTACTCTATACGTATCATGTACCTACTTATCGATCTAGACATTTTATCCATTTAATTTATTATGCTTTTTAAGTGATAAGGACTCGCAGTAAAAGCGTATGTTACGTCTGATAGTACAGGCACTCATCTATACAGATAAATAAAATTGAAGTGTCTGTTTGTAATTTCAAAATTACACCTTTTCACTAAATGCATATGAAATTATATAGGGTACAGACAAAGAAAAGCCAATTTTTTTATTTTTTCTCTGTATGTCTGTCTGTTTGTTCTGGGTAATCTCTGAAACTGCTGGACCGATTTTAACGGGACTTTCACTGGCAGGTAGCTCATGTTTCAAGGAGTAACTTAGGCTACTTTTGTTTATTAAAAAAAATAGTGTTCCGCGACGAGAAGCATGGAACTAAATCTACGCGTGTGAAACCGCGGGGCACAGCTAGTACAACAAAAAAATCAAACGTTTAATTCTTGCAAGCCACCGTCATAAGACCTTGTCCGTAAATTATGCGAATAATCCGTAGAATAAATTAACAGTGTCAGTACATTAAGCATCAATCCGGAGGCCGCATTAATAAGTTTATACAGCACAGGGCTCGCTCAATTGGAGCCCAACCACCCCGCAATTTATTTAGAATGTTATGTAAATTTGAACACAAGTCTTTGATCGTCCGCATCAAAAGTCCAGGAGAAAAAAGTGTTCCACGAAACGAGAGGAGCTTAAGAAAAATAATGATTTAATCTTACTTTTCGCTGTCTCGCATATAAAGCGTTGGGGCGGCCGGGGGGCGCTAGAATCGTTTTTAATCTTTGCTTTGTAAAGGTGATTATGAGGGATTATAGGTTTGGAAGTATGGCTGAAATTTCGCGGCTGAAGAGGCGGCCCCTCGACTCATTTATGCCATATTTTTTGGGCGGTGGGTTGCGGTTGTGCCCCCTCGATACTTCTCAACTTTTCCTTATTCTAGAGGTCTTCAAAGGAAAGGCTTTATTACGTTTTGTTTTGTCTTCACCGATAGACGTCCTGCCTCTTTGTATTGGATGAGCTATGGCACAAAATATACAAGTATAATTCTGCGGTTCCGGATGCCGCAGCTATTCTGCGCGCGGATAATAATATCCCTGAACTATATACGTATATTTGTTTACTTATTTCTTTATTATTAATAAAAGAAGCATGAAGTCTGCAAAGGAAATACTCTTAAATTTAAGAAGCTATATATTCCATGTAAATAACGTGAATATTGTTTAATACTAGCTGTGCCACGCGGTTTCACCCGTGTAGATTTAGTTTCATCCCTAATATTTTTCATAAATAAAAGTAGCCTAAGTTACTCCTTGAAACATCAGCTACCTGCCAGTGAAAGTCCCGTTAAAATCAGTCCAGCCGTTTCAGAGATTACCCGGAACAGACAGACAGACAGAAAAAATTTAAACTTGGTTTTTCAGTGTCATTAGCGTGTATACTTTCATATGCATTTAGTGAAAAGTTGTTATTTTGGAATTACAAACAGACACTTCAATTTTATTTATCTGTATTAATGTATAGATATAGATTTTTGTAGATGAATAGATGTTTTCTTTGTATCTTACGAAAAGGCAAATCAAGAAACACCAAATGATAATTTGGTACAATACTTTAATATTTACAACATATAGACTCTATATTTACACTACAGAAAAGGGCTATACGATCTATATATAATTTGGGACCGCGAGAATCGTTAAGGGAAAAATTTAAATCAATTGGAATTTTGACAGTGGCCTCACAGTATATTTTAGCTAACTTATTATTTGTGCATCAAAACATTGGATCGTTTCAAAGGAAATGTGATGTGCATAACGTAAACACAAGACACAAACATAAAATTGTAGTGCCTGCGCATCGCCTACAAAAAGTGCATGGCTCATTTTTAGGACAGAGCACACGCTTCTATAATAAATTACCAACAAAAATTGTAAACTTGCCCTTCAACAAATTTAAAGAAACAATTAAATCAGTTTTGCTTGAAAAAGGATATTATACTGTAAGTGATTATATTTGTGATAAGGGAGCCTGGGATGTACCTGATAATGTTTGTAAATAATCCCATTGGCACTGTACTTTTGCTACAATTAATTAATCTTAATTTTGCTTTGACTGGCTGGAATTTGCCATGCTCACATATATTTGTACTATATTTTTAGTTTTTAGTTTTTATTTTTGACAATTGAGCATTAGAGCTGTGTCCATGGGCTTATAGTTGCTTGAACAATTTATTTTGTATTTTTAAAACTGTATAATATTCTTTAAAAGAGTAATTACTGAGTTTCTTGCCAGGTTCTTCTCAGTAAAATCAACCTTCCGAACCTGGCGGTAGCATGTATAATCCTGTGTAATTGTGTCATTCTGACGATTTGAAAGTACTTTGTATGAAGTCTAATCGAATAAAGATATATTTGATTTTGATTTTGATTTTGAAACAAATTATTATTTGATACCGAAGTAGGTACCTATTCTCAAAATGCTCTCATTCGTTGGATCCAAGGTGGAGAGGCGAGACGTAGTGCAGTTTTGTCATTTTTCATTACGTGACCAGATCAGGTTTGTCATCTGAAAGCGACGGCGATCTCACGCCACCGGTATAGCCTTTAGCCACCTCTTGCCAAACCATCACAACGACCAACAACCTCGCCATCCTAAAAGCAACCTTCTTCGTTTAAACATAAAGCGCAAATCCCTTTAGCAAAAGTACGCGTTACGACATTATGTTTTTATATGAATGTCTTAGTAAAGCTTCTCTTGCTAGATGAAGAGTGGTGCCTGTATAAAACTTGGACCGTTACTATGAATACGTAAACGAAGGATAATGTCAGTCTTCTTAAAGCCTTTATATTTTACATCTTACTAGGAGTTTATGTATTTAAACTGGTTTTAGTATGGTGGATATTGATTCGTAGCCGCTCGTAGATTTCGTAGCGCCGCGTAGCATAGAACCGACTATCTAACCATTTTTAATTACGATTGTTATAAGAGTGAATTAAGTGACAGATGTTCAAGAGATGTAGGGCATAAGTGGGTCTACAGTACCTCCAGCTTACGAAGATCGCTGTCAAATAATGCTACCTTTAAGTTGTGCTGTGTTCCTGCGGTGAGTAAGGTCGTTAATTAGATGACACTTGATGTTACATGATTGCGCGGACAATGAGACGAACTAATACTTTTAATATTAAACATGTTAATGTTCTGATCTTTGTTAGGTACAATCACAGAAAAAACTGAACGATTTGAATGAAATTCGGCGCACAGATAGTTTATTCATAATTCTTTATCTTTAGCAACGTAACGGATAGAAACTGGTGAATAAAGGTGTGGGTATATGCATGTAGAAACAAGCGAATAAAAAATAAGTCGAGTATGCGTTACTGAACATGTGCGTTTGTTGAACCCATGGATTTAGGTGAAATGGTATTTTTAGTTCGAAACGTATAGGTATGTTCTTGTGACATTATACTAAGGCATTTGGGTGAAATACGAACACGGCGTATCTAAAACCTACAGCAGTAACCTTTAAGCTTGAAGTATGAATCGAGCGGATCTGTTCTAAATCACTTGAAGTTAATACCAACAACTGAAATAATGGCATTGTTCAATAGATACTTACGTAACGGACTTAATTATATTGCTTGATCTCACCGGGGGGTGGGGGGTGTCTCATCTCAATCGCAAATCGGCCATCTTGCACCCCCGAGATCGCCCCCTCCCTCCCCCCTCGTCCATTATACTTTTTAAGCTCCAATCTCGTTCATTTAAACGGTTGGCTTTAGATGGCAATCGCATTTTTCCACTGCAGGTCACGTCTCGACCCGTCTCCCGAGTCGGGGCTTAAATCAACAAAAGAAAATAATAAGATTCGTTCAAATTAAAAGTGTAATGTCGCGAAAGTGGGCGCGCGGAGTCTTAATCCCTCCGCCTCTCTTCATTAGACCTCCGCCGCTTAAGGCCCCGGAAAATACTTAAAAACGTCGCGAGGAATTTTTCTTTATTCATAACAGAGATTAAGAGAAATGCAAATGAAGCGAGGCGTCGCGGTGCTACTTAGCTGTGTCAACAGCGCGCCGGGAGCGGAGGGAATCGCTACTTTTTACATCTGAACGCGTGCCGAACGTGATGTCATTGTTAGAATATTTGAATAGAAACATTTTGTTTATTTCATTAATATACACATTACATTTTTCTTTCACATGTCCTTACCTTTACTTGTCGGGCTGAACTTATATACAAAGGTACAGGTGCCGTCAGGAGTTTTGAGCGTTCAGCAAAAATGGTGGGGGAGACTGCGCATATATTTTAGAGAGACTCATAAAATTACTATTGCGCATTCAAGGTCAGAGTTTATAGAAGTTTATTGAAGATTTTCTAAAAACAATCAATACATCTATCTATACATATACATACAGATAAATAAAATTGAAGTGTCTGTTGGTAATTCGATAATAAGTAACAGCTTTTCAGTAAATGCATATGAATTTTTTTACAGTAACTGACATCGAAAAATCATGTTCTCTGTCTATCTGTCCGTCTATTTGTTCAGGCTAATCTACTGGCAGGTAGCTAATATTACAAGGAGTAACATAGGCTTATTAATTTTTTTTACTTTATTTAAATAAAACATGAGGTTGCACACCCATGTAAACTCTACACAGGTAAAATCGCGGGGCACAACTAGTAGTACATAATTCAAACCAAAATTTTGAACCTGCATAGATTTCAGCATGCATCGACATAAACCACACGACCACCATGCCTCTTCTTCTTCAATAATTCTTGGAGCACTACCAACAGCTAATGTTTAAATACAGCTTTGTACAAAATACCATTGATAATAACCCCGGTACCTACTTGCGGGAATTGAGTTATTTCGCAATGGTAAAGTCCTATCGATCGCTGGTTAATTTATTTGTTCATCCAGTCTTAACGTTTATGCTCGCAACTCTTTCCAACAATAGCGGTGTCTTTAAAGATAGAGTTATCGATAAACAATAAAAATGATCCCTATTTTAATCACGTTTTATTGAACTATGTACTTAAATACTTTATCATTTAAGCAGCGTGTAATAAGAACTTCTTAGTTTTGACGTATAATTTGACGGTACCAAAATGAAACACCGAAGCCTAGACAAAGTAACATTATCGCGCTTCGCTTATAGAAACGATACAAAATCTATGAGAATGACATGTCGCGTGCCTGATTTTGGTCATTTCCATATATTTTATATCGTTTATATTAGCGCAAACGCAAGAGAATGTCACCTTGTCTAACGGAGAAGTTCCACACCAGAAGTTCTAAATACGCTACTACTTAAACCGATGATGTAAGTTTAAAGAGCTTCCTTTAAATGGAAGGCGGAGATACCATACGATTATTACCAAATAGGATCACACCTTATACTTTCAGAAGATCAGCATGAAATACCAACTTCTGTATGCCCAGATATAATATTTCTATTAAGGTAAATAAATAATTAAGGTAAATATAATTAAGGTTTAGCTACTCTTCTACCTTCACGATAGGTAGGTACTCAAAGTCTAAAACATGCATTAAGTGAAAAAATATATATTTAAAATATATCGATACCTTTTTGTACCAAGTGAGTACAACACTATAGCAACTCTACTCCGCAAAATATATTTTTATTCGGAATTTATATCTGGCAAGCAATCCCACATTATTGTCTTTGAGCATTTATTTTGTGATGGGCATTAAAACAAACCCCTTTTTCTCGGAGAGGCGATTTCATTTTAGCTCGGTTTAGGAAATTTAAAGCCTGTCTTTAAGGCCTCGTTGTTACGGCCGCTGGTGGGCGGTATAATTAATTTACTCTCTTATTATTCGAGTTTTTCATTGTGGTAACACTTTGTGTAAATATTTATTCAGTAACAAAGAGATTGAGAAATTATATCTTATTTTCTGTGTCTATGAACGTCACATAGGTACATGTTAGCAATTAAGAATGTAGTCTATACAAGCTGTGCCCCGAGGTTTCACCCGCGTAGATTTAGTTTCATCCTTATTGTCGCGAAACCCTAATATTTTTGGTAAATAAAAGTCTAAGTTACTCCTTGAAACATCAACTATCTGCCAGTGAAAGTCCCGGTAAAATCGGTCCAGCCGTTTCAGAGATTACCCGGAACAAACAGACAGACAGAGAATTTTTTTAAAACCTGGTATTTCATATGCATTTAGTGAAAAAAAGTTATTTTGGAATTATAAACAGACACTTCAATTTTATTTATCTGTATAGATGTATAGATATATAATAGGTGATGTGTATATGTTTCAAAGTTGACAGAATTAATCTGTCCAATTTTACCTTAGTTTTTGTAATTAATCAGCATGGATTTGTTTATGTAGGTAATATTCGAAGCACTCGCGACGAATCAAAGTGCCCACTTTGATATCGAAACGTCCACTTTTGTTTGCACACTCGTTGATATCCCGCCGCAGTGAAATCGCCCGAATAACCCATAGGCTAGCAACTGTGGAGAGGGATTTTAATTTTGCATTGATCTAACCATCTATACAGATAAATAAAATTGAAGTGTCTGTTTGAAAATCCAAAATAACAAATTTTCACTAAATGCATCTGAAAGTATACACGCTACAGACACTAAAACACCAAGTTATAAAAATTTTCCTTGTCTGTCTGTCCGTTTGTCTGTCTGTCTGTCTGTTTGTTCCGGGTAATCTCCGAAACGGCTGGACCGATTTTAACGGTGCTTTCACTAGCAGTTAGCTGATGCTACAAGGAGTAACTTAGGCTACTTTAATTTCTTAAAAAATATTAGGGATCCGCGACAATAAGGATGAAACTATATCTACGCGGGTGAAACCGCGGGGCACAGCTAGTTTAAAGTAAAAAATTAAGATAAAACAATATAATTAACTAGCGGACGTCACGCGGTTTTACAAGGGGATAAAGTATAGCCTATATTAATAAGTGATAAAGCATTCAAATTTTGAAAAAAAATTTAAAACCGGTGCTGTACTTTTTGAAACAATTCGTTACAAACATACTTACATGCAAATCTTCCTCTTCATAATATTAGTAGGTATAGATTGAGAAAGTTTGATTCGACTCTACATTTTTATCTAATAGAAGAAAAATGCGATTAGCAATAATTATCATTTATTTTGCTTAAACTCTTAAATAATGTCAACTGGTCAATGTGAAGATGTATGTTAATTTTCATTATCATAATTATTAAAAGTACTTTGCTACACGTATTTATTACCTACTAGCTTCCGTGCGCGGCTTTGCTCGCGTATAATTACGAATCCTTAAATAACCTCTATGAACAATATTGCCTATGTATTTGTAGCAATATTTTAGTGAATGATGTAGTTTTGGAGCCTTTTCATTACAAACATACAAACTCCTTGTTTATAACAGAATAGATAAATTTGTTTTGTTTTTTGGTCTGCCTGCGTTGTGCGCGTATAATTTGTATATCAAAATTTGCAGTACATTTATAACAGTTACAGAATAGCAGAATATAGTATGAAGGGCAATTCGACTCCATAATATGTGATCTGTAGTATCCAAGCTTAATTTGATTAGCTCTCGCAAACCATAGAGTGCGCTCGATGGACCGGACTGCAAACTTTGGCGACACAATTTGTATTAACCCCTGGTATTTATGCAGACGACGAATCAATTTAATTGTATGCTTTTGTTGACTCTTCCAGTTTGCTCATTTATGTGACATGTCGGTGTTTTATAATATTGCGTATAAACAGTTTTTTTTTAAATTAAAAGTAGCCTATGTTACTCATTTTAACATTAGCTATATGCCAGTGGATGTCCTACTAAAATCGGCCGAGACGTTTCAGAGATTAGCCTGAACAAACAGTCAGACAGTGAAAAGCTGTAATTTTGAAATAAAAACGAACCCTTAAATTTTATTTATCCGTATTGATTTATATAAATGAATAAAATAAATCATGACTCCGTTCGTGGCACAAATAGTGTATATTAGTATGGCCTTTCATTAATCAGTTGTTAATAATGTAATCCCATATGTCCCTCTATCTTTATCATACATATATCTAAGTACAAAATAGAAATTTTTAAAAATTTGGTTTTTTAGAAATTACAAACGAGGTTCCAACATATTTCAAATTAAAATAATTGTATATAATTAATTAATTCATAATTATAATTAACTTTATAATTATCATGTTAGCAAAACTGCAATCAATCCGAAAGACGGAATAAAGTTAACTAGTAGCGCCATCTTTGGGCAAGTAGTAAGTTAAGTATAATAACGCCATCTGTGATACAAATTTGGTACCATTATTGAAGGACCTTAATCTTACTTCATCTTGTTCTATTCGAGTTTTGTTGTCTGTTGAGAGGTTAAGAGTGGCCATCAGTAAAAATACGTGTTGTTGTATTTTTAATAGATGGCACTAGCAGTCCTCATTTTTAAAAAACGTATTTCATATGCATGCATCCGGTACGCATGTAAGTTCAAGTATTTAAATGCAGTCAAATTATTCATATATTTTGTATTAAATTTAATATACGACTAGCTTATTTAACTACACAATTCACACGGTACCGTTTACACCTTAATTATTAAATTGGAGTTTAAATAAAGTAAACACACAAGGTTACAGGCAAAGTGAAGTTTTGTTTGCTTAATTTATACAAGGAATTTAGTTCTTTACACTAAAACATCTGTATCATATCTTTTCTTGGCTATGTTCTTATTAGTTAATCTTTATTTTAGGATAATTAAAAGGATTTTCAGCCCTGAAACTGAGCTGACAAGGTTGGCAACTGATAAGCTGGAATGTTAAGTTTGGCCGGACCTCGCGAAGCGTAAAAATGACTACCTATATTCATTCCAAGGGATTAAATTCAAATATCACTAAAACTGCAAGCCAAATTATACGGATATTTTTTAAATACTTAGATTCACAATTGAGATATAGATTTGTTTTGCTAACAGGTAGGTAATGAAACCCATATATACATATATATACAAATAAATAAAATTTAAGTGTCTGTTTGTAATTCCAAAATAAAAGGTTTTCACTAAATGCACATGAAAGTGTACATGCTAGTGACACTGAAAAACTTAGTTTTAAATTTTTTCTCTATCTGTCTGTTTGTTCCGGGTAATCTCTGAAACGGCGGGACCGATTTTAACGGCACTTTCACTGGGAGGTAGCTGATGTTATAAGGAGTAACTTAGGCTTTTTTTATTTTTTTTAAAGATAAGGGTTACACTCACATATTTAGTAGGTAATAATATAAATTTTAATTAATGCTACGTCGCATTTTTCTATGCATGCAAAATAAATGTTCTTTCTTTCTTTCTTATAGCATCAGACGATCTAGTAAAAGAGTTAGCACCTCATTGAAATTAAAATTAAACCACAGAATAAGCATAGGTAGGTATTTTCTTATAGCAATGATAATTCAGTTGTGCGAAAGTGACAGATGTATACACGTCACATATCTCCTAACTGAGTGAAACTATCATGGCAATAAGAGCTCATAAGATAAGGCCCCAGGAGTCACAACGTGATGTGATTCAATCATTCGGATACATCGTGATATTAATAGGTAATAATATGATAAAAAATATAATATATAGGTAATATTATGAAGTCACATTTAGTGGTACGTGGTAAGATTGTAGAAAAATATATCACTTACGAAAAACTGGTTGACACCGGTATCGCAAAACATTTAAACGAGTATTTATAATGTTGAGGAGGAGAAGGCGGGCAGTTCAGGGTGTTGAATGACAGCTTTATTTCATCTCTTGTATCGTTTATTTTCTTGTTTTTTTGCAATATTACAATAGGTACACGTTAAATGCGTAGTCGGTCGCAGCGAGAGGACGACAGGTAAGTATGGTGGGGGGACGCGAAGTTAGCTGCAAGCAGCTAGGAACGTTTCGATTGACGTGAAGTTGGCTTGCGCGTTAACATGCCCCCGGCCTTGGAAGCTGGCAGCAAGCAGCAGCTTTCAATGGTTCAGCTTACTTCGACAGGCAGCGGACAGATCTTCGAAAATGCCCGCCGTATTGTTCCTGCAGCAGTGCGAATGTCGGCAACTCTGGAAACGCCATCATGACCCGGTAGGACGGAGATGATTCTGCCGAGGTTCCATCTGAGAGGAGGGGAGTTGGTGTCCTTAATGACTACCAATGTGTTGGGTTTCAGATCCGTTACATTTGACTTCCATTTTGCTCTGGTCTGTAGCTCACTCACGAACTCCGTGGACCAGCGGTTCCAGAAGTGTTGTCGTAGTTGTTCGACTCGCTGATATCTGGTCAGACTCGAAATCTGCCTTTCTTGTAGGTCAGCGCAAACAGGTGCAGTCAGCGGGCGACCAACTAGAAAATGAGCAGGACAAAGAGGGGAAAAGTCGTGTGGATCAGAGGAAAGAGGAGTTAGGGGCCGAGAGTTCATTATGGCCTCAATTTGAGCCAATGTCGTGCTTAACTCTTCAAAAGTTAAATGCGCATTACCTACTACACGCCGGAGATGGTATTTACAGCTCTTTACTCCGGCTTCCCATAATCCACCAAAATGAGGCGCATAAGGGGGGATGAATTTAAATTGTATATTCTGACCGGCAGCGTAATCTAATATTTCTTGTGAACAGGTTTTTAGAAATTTAGCAAATTCATTCATTAGCCCAACAAAGCATTTCCCATTATCAGAATATATTACTGAAGGTTTTGAACGCCTAGAGATAAATCTCTTTAATGCTAAACAATAAGCATCTGTAGTGAGGTCGCTAACTAGCTCCATATGTACGGCGCGGGTCGCGAAGCACACAAATAAACAAATATATGCCTTTACAGTTTTAGCTCCCCTGCCTTTTCTGTTTAATATGAGCACTGGACCGGCGTAGTCAACACCACAGTTTAAGAATGGATAGCCTGGATGCAGTCGTTCTTTAGGTATGTCACCCATGATAGGCTGTGGTGTTTTGCCTCGCAATCGTGTACACAGCACACAATCATGGAATATTTTCCTAGCCAAGTTGCGCCCTCCTATTGGCCACCAAGTTTCTCGCAATGTGTAAAGTAGTAACTGTGGCGCAGCGTGTAAAAGTTTAATATGTTCATAGCGAAATATTAAAAATGTGAAATGATGTTTAGATGAAATTAAAATCGGGTGCCTTTTATTATAATCGAATTGTAAATTATTGTTGAGTCGACCCCCTACTCGAATTATATTATTAGAATCTATAAATAAATTTAAATTAGACAGTTTGTGTTTATTGAACAACGCTTGTTTAGTTTTTAAATTATCATAAACGTCACGAAAAGATTCCTGTTGTGCTAATCGAATCAATAAAGTGAGCGAGTCTTCCAACTCATTCACACTCAGGGGGCCTGTGCGTGATGCATTCATATGGCATTTATTGAAAGAAACGCGCTTCAAACGGGCAACGCCACGAATCATTTTGTTAAAATCAGAAAATCTATCGAAGGGAAATTTAAATTCTTTTTTGTGGATGTTTGTGACGTATGTATGAGTAGTGTTCGCATTATGAGTTTTCATATCAGGGAGATCACTTTCCGCGACAGAAATGTCTGAATTGTGAGTTGAGCAGTTTAGAGTTGGATTACGGAGAAATTCCGGGCCATGCCACCACAGGTGAGACATACTGAGCGAGTCCAGTGGTACGCCTCGTGACACGAGGTCAGCTGGGTTGTCTTTGCCACTGACGTGGCGCCAAGGATGCTCTTTCGTTAACTCGCGTATCTCCACAGTCCGATTTTGAACGAATGTTTTTAATAAACTTGGTGTCATGCGCAACCACCCGAGAACAATAGTGGAGTCTGTCCAGAAAATTACCTGATGAAAAGCACAGCGCATAGATTGTTTAATTTTATTATACAAGTTAGCACTTAATAAAGCCCCACACAATTCTAATCGGGGAATACTAACAGGTTTAATAGGTGCGACTTTACCCTTTGAGCATAAAAGTGCTATGCTAACTGTATAGTCAGTGTGTATAGTTCGAATGTATGCGCAAGCGCCGTAGCCCAGCTGAGAGGCATCGCTGAAAATGTGTACTTCGACATAACTGGGGTTTGAACCAATGACATGACGCGGTATACGTAATGTATTGAGGATAGGAAGTGATTTTTCAAATTGGTTCCAACTAGCAGCTATGTCGCTAGAAACTGGATCGTCCCAGTCGAGTTTTAATAGCCACAATTTTTGTAACATCATTTTCCCCATCATTAAAAATGGACTAAGCAAGCCTAGGGGATCGAATATTTGAGATATACTTGAAAGTATGAAACGCTTTGTGATATGTGTACTATCATTTGGTTTGAATTGTGTGTGATAATGAAGTTCGTCGGTTGAATTGTTCCAACCTAAACCGAGTGTACGGCAGTTAGCATTCTCGCCCAACGAAAGATCCTTATAATTATTATTGATGTAAGTGTTGTCTAAATTGCACTCGTTCGGATTAAAATTAAATGTCCACTTACGAAGTGGAAAGCAACCTGATTCAAGGACCCTTTTGGTTTCGTGACACAGAGATAAAAGATGTTCAATCGAATCTGAGCCCGTAATCATGTCGTCAACGTAAAAATCGTCATTTATAATCTGTTGCACTTCCGAGTTGGTGCACTCTGCTGCTAACTGCTTTAAACACCTAACAGTAAGAAATGGAGCAGAGGCAGTGCCATAGGTGACTGTGTTCAACTTGTAACATTCGAGCCGATCCCCAGGGTTTTCACGCCATAATATTATTTGAAGCATGCGCTGCTGCTCATTAATTAGCACTTGTCTGTAAGCCTTTTCAATATCAGCGCACACCACAAACCTATGCTGTCTAAACCTCAGCAGTATAGAGAATAAATCCCCTTGGATTGGCGGCCCAATTAACTGCAACTCGTTAAGTGACACATTAGAACTTGACCTTTGACTGCCATTGAACACAACCCTTAATTTTGTTGTGGTGCTGTGTTCACGAAAAACGCCGTGATGCGGCATGATATAATATGGCTTATCGTATGTATCTATTCGAGTCATATGTCCTAAATCATCGTACTCCTTCATAAAATCCGCATACATTTTCTTAAATACAGTGTTACGCTGTAATCGTTTTTCAAGACATAAAAACTGCTGTTCAGCTATCGCATATGTATCGCCTAAACTGTCAGAAGAACGCTTGAGAGGTATTTTGACGCAAAATCTACCATCAGCCATTCGCATCGTATTTTCGATGAAATGTTTTTCGCATGCCATCTCATCTTCGCTTAAAATATTAGCTTTTGGTAGCTCCTCAAGTTCCCAAAACATTTTCAATTGAGTGTCAATTGATTGTGTGAAGTTGCAATGAATTAAATTATTGCCTTTTGATTTATTTGTATGTATGAGTCCTGAAATAATCCACCCTAGCTTTGTATTTTGAAGGAAGGGTCCATTTTTAAGGCGCATCCGTCCTTCACTCAATAAGTCCCAAAACATGTCTGCACCGATTAAAATATCAATGTTTTGACTTTCGTTAAAATGTGGATCGGCTAACTTAATGTTGTTGGGTAATTGTAAAAGATCGCTTTGTATGTAAACGGGTGGTAAACAAGAAGTTATCTCAGGTAATACAAAACATTGTAAACGCGTAATGAAAGTGCTGGCCATCGCTTTAATTTCAATATCACACCTTTGCGAGCTGTGTGTTATTGAATTTCCAACACCTTTTATGTGTGTAGTGGACTGTATCGTAGGAGTGTTAAGTAAATCGCATAATCGCTTTGTAATGAAGCATCGTTCGCTCCCACAATCGAGCAGAGCGCGTGCAACATGATATTTACCGGTATTAGTTATTATCTCCACCTGAGCCGTTGACAACAACACAGGATTCACACTAGTTAATAATTGTTCGCATTGTGTATTTAAGTGTGAAGTATGTGCGTACGTATATTGTGCAGCGACAGTCGCATCGGAAGAGTTGTTTTCGCATTGAGAAACCGGTTTGTTATTATCGCTAGCTGTGGTCGCGGCGGCGATCAGCTGTTCCGTGTGGATCATTGTGTGATGCCTTTGATTGCACTTGCGGCATGAACCGAACCTACAGTTAGACACTGAATGACCTGCGCGTAAACAATTAGCACACAGGTTGTTATCGCGTACGAATTTTAGTTTGTCTTGTAAATTGAAGTTAATAAATGATTGACAAGTGTAGATTGGGTGATGATAGTTACATAGTATGCAAGCGCGTATTGGTTTTTTAAAGTGTTGTTGTGAGTTATTCGTATTGTGTGAAACTGGTGACACATGGCAGTGAACCTTAGATATTGGCAATTGTTTATTCGCTTTATTGTGAGCGCTATGTGTAACCAATAAAGTTTCTAACATGTCCGCCCTATCTTTAAGAAATTTAAGTAAATGGTCAACTTTAACTACCGGTGTACTGTCTTTGTCTGACTCGGTGGCATGTATGGAACCGCGATATTGTTCCCACTCGCGTTCTGTACTGCTATCTAGTTTACAGACTACAATATATATGATGAGTGTATCCCACGAGTCTACCGGTTCGTTAAGTAATTTTAAAGCGCGTAGGTTTTTCAATATCGTATCAATTAATTTTCGAATATGAATGGGAGATTCTTTAACTAGATTTTGAATAGAGAATAGGGCTTTGACGTGGTTGTGTACTAACAACCTAGTATTATTGTACCTATTGCAAATTAAATCCCATGCTACTGTATAATTGTTTGAACAAAACTCTAAGGAATCAATTACTAATGCTGCGACGCTTTTTAAAGAAGACTTTAGATAATGAAATTTCTGTATTGAAGAAATATCTGCATTATTATGAACTAAAGAGAGAAATGTATCTCTGTACTCCAGCCAGTGCTCATATGATCCATCAAAGGTTGGCATAGCTATGGTAGGCAGCTTTACAGCATGTGAACTAAAATGTGAGCTTGTAGCGGTTTCACTAAAGGAAAGCAAGCTTTTAGCTTTAGCTATAATGATATAATATGCACTTTCAAAGCCTTCGCGTAATTCTAATTGTTGAAAAAGCTCATGATCATTTACTGACACTTCGATTTCACTTTGTATTGAATCAAAATCATTGAACATTTTGGAAGCTCCCTCAAGGCGTAATTTTAATTCCCCTCGTTTATTTGAGTTGGAAGCTAAATCATTTTTATCTAAATTGTTAATATATTTTGTTAATGCCGTTAATCTGCCTCTAATGACACCCCTTTTTTTATTGAAAGTGTGTAGGAGGTCATCACTTTTAGAATTTGCACTTTTGGGAGATTTGTCTGGAATTGCCAATCTTTCGGTGCTCATTTTGGTGGATGATGAGAAAACACAGAGTACTTACAGTTTTGGTTGATTAACAGCCACGTGCAGTAAACTTTGCGCAGTATCCACGACAATATGGCGGCCGGTTGAAACACTGACAACTGGAATTTGCAGATAGAATGCTATTAGCACAGGTAGGCAAAGAAGTTGGGAAGGAAACTAGTGGCCGTCTTACCGAAAATACACCGTTTGCCACGCTGATTACTCCGTTTCGTATCGTATGTCGCTTTATCGTATGGTTCGCTTCTTCCGTATGTGATCTGCGCTTGATTGGCAGAATTTGGCTCCGATGGACCACTTATGTTGAGGAGGAGAAGGCGGGCAGTTCAGGGTGTTGAATGACAGCTTTATTTCATCTCTTGTATCGTTTATTTTCTTGTTTTTTTGCAATATTACAATAGGTACACGTTAAATGCGTAGTCGGTCGCAGCGAGAGGACGACAGGTAAGTATGGTGGGGGGACGCGAAGTTAGCTGCAAGCAGCTAGGAACGTTTCGATTGACGTGAAGTTGGCTTGCGCGTTAACAATAATGAAGTATTGCCCATAAACATTATCACTATTTTACCGGTACCTACCGGTTCGTAAGTCAGAGTTCGCAAACGAATTATCTGCAGCGTTCATTTGCATGTAACATGTGATTAAACTGGTTCAAACTGAAAATAAATATAAGAAGGTATGTTATTGTCACGTTTGTAATTATCGCTTTCTATTCGCGACAATATCGATGTCTTTAAGTAATAAATTCCTTCCTCTGTTCAAGCCTCGTGCCTCGCTCCGTTCCAGGCGATCCAGCTCTTTAGGCCCAGATAAACCGTAGATGGATAGCACTCTATACTCTATACTTCCTATACTTACAAACTGACGGACACTTCTATGCTGCTAATAAGAGAAGACTGTGTTACTCCTTGTAGCATTAGCTATCTGTCCAAATCTCGTGAAAATCGGTCCAACTGTTTTTAAGATTAGTCTGAACAAACAGACAGACGGACAGACAGAGAAAAAAAATGTTTTTTTCTATGTAAATACCGTAAGTATGTACTTACTTATGCATTTAGTGTAAAGCTGTTAATTTGGAACTACAAACAGACGAAACTTCAATTTTATTTATCTGTATAGATATAGATATATAGATAATACTATGTATTAGTAAATACGTGCGTAATTAGGTAAAGAGATGACGTGTAAACGTGGTGTGGGTGTGTGCATTCGCTCAATACAAGCGTATAACGGAGCGATAGACGCGAAAGACGCGATAACCTCACCCCCAGCACATCGACGGGCCAAACATGTTGACTTGGCGACGATAATCTGCTCTGTTGCAATCTAAACAAATAATAACCACAGCCGTTAATTGATTACTTATTATGCTGTTTCTCGTACTTAATTAGGTTACTTATCGATCTGCAGTTTTACAGATAAAAAACATCCGGATTCGCGCACGGGGGTTCCAGCAAAAAATATCAAAATTAGGTAATTATCATCATGGAACAATGTGGAAGAATTCGTGACCCTTGTCATCGAGAGTGGAGTCTAGTAGGGCTGTGTTCCCTCAGCCGTTTACCTTCTCTATCTAATTCTAATTTCTCGGTAAAAAAAGTTTCTCAAGGGTATCGCTGCCTTTACATTGTAGCTGCAAACCAGTGACATTTTTCCCCTCCCTTCTATGATGCACCTCGATAAGTAGGTACATTTTAATTAAAACATAATTCCTACCTATAAAAGTACCTACGTAGGTACCTGCATAGATTTGTATTATAAATGAGGACACTAGGAATTTACATACAATGTTGATTAGTATTCCAATGATCTTTCACCTCAAGCAGGTAACTTGTTTACGAAGAAAGTAAGTAAATTCAGTATAAGGTATGTAGGTATACAACCTCCATTATGAATACAATTTGAATTTGATGTAATTACGTAAAAAGAATGACAGCTTCAACTTAAGAATAAAAAAAATATAATAAAATATGAACTAATAATACCGTCTTTCAATGCACTCTTAATTTCGTCTTAAGTTATCTATAGGTCCATTCCTAAAATTTCTAAAAACAAAACCTAAAAGTTACGTCTTAATGATATTATCTTATACCTATATTATCTTATTATCAATCTCTTGCGATGGTATAGGTTGTCCATGATTTGACAACTATTTAAAAAGTGCAAAACCATGAACGATATTGTTAATTTACTCCGTCGAGATATAAAATAACGGTATATTCAGTCAATGAAAAATTTCGCTATCTAACAAGCCAGTCTGCACGTCAGTAACAAAATTCAAAAGTACCGCGCAAAGAGTAAAACTATGTACCAATTAGACATTCCGTAGAATTTGAACCAACCAATCACGAGGCCCGCATGTGGTGTGACTTCGGAGGGACGCACCCAGGCATCATAAGGATTGTTAGACAATATTTTTTTATGAATTAAAGGCTGCATATTACTTTGCGCAAAGGTGAGAAAAGCACGAGTCAAGCAGGCCATATTCATTAATAACAAATACCGTATCACCTATTTACGTTTAATTTGTAGAATACACTGATTATAATCAAAGTTCGCGTCCCCCGCATCGTATGATCGAGTCATATAAATACGTGGACGCTCCCCACCTCTAGCTAAACGTCAAAATATCTCCGTGGCGTGCGGGTGTTCGTTTGTCGATTGTTCAGCGAGGCCGTCATTCAGTTCGCGTTGTTTCGTAAGCTGTGCTACCGAACGTCAATTTATAGTGACATCATTTCAAAAATTTAGGGCGTGTGAGTTCAGTGATATTTAAAACTGTTAAATAACACCAGAAGATGTCTTTCAACACCGATATATCGACCAAATTGGAAAACAGCAGGTACGGATAGCAATTTTAATCTGCCATGTCGGATGGGCTCGCTTGCCCTTAGGCCCTTTGGTGCATACGTGCCTGGTGCATTGGGTGCATTCTCAAATAAACTATGATGGTTGTGTGGCAATTTCTGGATGAATGGTGCTTCGATTCATTACTTTTTATTATGTATTTGACTGTGAACAGAATGTCGGATTGGATTCCTTTCACATTTGCCTTTCGTTGCTTTGATGAAAATGCATTTGTAAAGTAAGCGATAGAAAGAGCTCGCCGCATATCTGTTAGATACGAGGGACGCTATTAGCTCCATCGATGAGGGAGGTTATCCCGGTTAGGTTACTGGGCGTGCGCGAACGTTATGACTCAGTATCAAATTATGTGACTCGATTTTCGTAACTTACCTCAGGCAAAATTATCTAGTAACCTCAATTTTTGAATGTCGCACTCAAGGCTTTCTTGTGTCATGCGAAATTAGGTAATAACAAGAATATACACAACATTTTAGCATACCAACCATATACTTAAGTATTTACTTATGTTTATATAATTTGAGTAAGTGGTTAAAGTAACACTTTTCAATAACCAATACCTAACTGAATTAAACAACTTTCCATTGTCAATTACCAGCCCAGAAATGTGTGAACTCTGAATGTTATTTTCACTTCTTCATTGATGCTTTGTATTGATAAATTTCCTTTGTATGAAAGAATAAAGGGTTCTCAGAATATAGGACATAAAATCTGTTTATATTATTCCTCTTAATGAAAGGCACAGAATATGAAAAGCTCTCATCTATAACACATTAAAAGTAGTATAATCTACCTTTAAATGTGCACTTTGTAGGGTATAATGACACCTCACTCAGTCATATTGATTTGTTGCATATAAAATTATATTCCATTCAAATATATATAGCAAACTTTTATCTGAAATGTTCTGTCATGTAGGTGCATGCTTATTATGTTTATTATATGTATATCAAAATTTTCCCTTTAACACAGTCACATCATACTGTCACTTTCATGTATATTTTCCTTAACATTGGCAAGTGATCTTCCTTTCATTACAGTTAGAATATTCTAGTGAATTCAAAGTAATTAAAATGTTATTACAATCGAATTCAATAACTATAATTCAACCTTCATGAAAGAATTTACTACCAATTAAAAGCTGTTTTAAAAAACAAATGCTAGTTATATAATCTTCGGCAGTTGCAATTGTTGTGCAAGAAATGTTTTCTTTTTCTTTTGTAAATGTTACCATAACAAATAACAATTCATTCACTTTTAACTCTTTCTTTTGAAATTTAAGATATAACCATATTTTAACTTCACTACCATGCTGGTTTGATTAATTCTTCCTGTTAATTGATATTATGTTGGTGAGAAATGTAGTTTTGTTGGGGCGACGAAGAAATCTGCTTATTAACTTCTTAACCATTTGCACACAATAGCAACCTCTTTATAAAGACAGTTTGCAGAATCCCTTTCAAAGCTCAACATTATTAAGAACATACTCTTTAAATTTCAAACTCCTCGGATCAGTCAGCGTTGTATGAACTTCATACAATGCATAACATGTTTGTCAGAAATGGATTTTTGAAATACATTTTAATCTATGGTCATTGTGCATGTGAGATAAACATGCAGACATACGAAGACACTTTTATAACTTGACTTTCATTGTTTATAAAAAATAAAAGTTGTTGCTTATGTTATCTATAAATGAAAAGGAATGTTTTTTTTCGGAAGACATTCAGATACCATCCTCACATAAAACTTCAAAAGATATGGACTCTTTCTCTCACTTTCTTTCATGAAGAAGTTTCTTCCTATTTATTAGATTCAAAGATAATGAAATGTGTGTGGATTTATTGATTTAATGTGTGAGAGTACGATCAGTATTTATAAAAATCTTTGGGTGCATTATTATGATTTTGTTATCCATATCAAGTAAACCTTTGAATGAATTTTAAGTGTTCATAATTATTTTGTCATTAAAGGTAGTCCAAGACTTTTTATTAAGTACTTAACTAATTTATCAAATAGTTTATTTATCTGTATAGATGATATTAACTACAATTTATACTTAATGTCTTTTGTCCATTGTTACAGGAACACACTGCGCAAAATTGCTCGCCATGACAACACTGAATTCTCAAAGCAGAGCATTCTCAATGACATGGAGAAGTTCGTCAAAATGGTTAATACCATGGACGAGACCGTGCTCGTGCCCAGCCGGCTGATGAACTTGCCGCAGGAAGGTGACGATGACCCGTTCAGCATGTTCGCCATGTTGAATGACTTGAAGACTGAAATGCTGTGGGCTGGGGCAGACGATGATGTATCTGAGCGGGGCCGTAGAGTTTCTGACATGAGTGATACAGAGAGTGACGCGTCCAGCGCAGCAGGCGACTCTGGCATCGAAGGCGAAGATGAGCGCGAGTCCGCAGCGAGGGCGGCCGCCGCGTGCCGCCGGCATTTACGTGGTCTGCGCCGCTCCCTCCGGCAGCTCACCGCCGCCGCTGCCCACCTCACTAGCTCCTACCAGGAAGAGGTCGGCGCGCCCGTCTAGAATCTACTATCTCCTATCTCCTGTGATCGCCTGTCCCGCACGCGCTGTACATATAGGCTAAGCGGCCCGCGCTGTATATATAGAGTTATTAGGGCCGAACGTGTTTGGGAATCTCAGTAAGTTAATGAGGATATTTAATAAATTTAATTTTTTGATTATTTATGCTAGTTTCTTTCCACCAGATCACCCATAATGCTAAGCTATAATTATTACTGCAAAGATAATACAGATATACAAGAGAAAAATAATAAAGAATATCTTCTGCCTGCATCTAAACGTGTTAGATAGTATCTAGAAGATTCATCGTTACAATCACACCTACTTAAGATCAAAAATAGACTGTCTTGACCAGACACACCGAGTCATAAATAGGTTGAGTCAATGCTAACTTAAAAAAGATGACATGATAACATGACGAATTATTCAACCTCAATGAATGAAGTGATAAAAAATATGAATTACTGTTTACTTACACCACACCCATCAATATACGTGTCTAAGTGCTAAAGTAATCGCTACACGAATTTTAATACATTATTGACCTTTAGTGAGGCCTGTTACGTAATATCAATAGACAATACCGCTATAGTGAGGTCAGACAAGGTCGGAATAATCGTAAAAACATCCTACGTCACTGTATTATTGTGCACCAAAGAAGTAACCGCGGAACAGGAAAATCCTTGCTTCCATTCCATAGGAAAAGACTAATCTTAATGTATATGGATTAGACAGGGATCTTACGAACATATTGAATGCTTCTGGATGTACCTAAGGGTATATATAGGGTAACCTTAGGAACCAAGGTATAGAAGAAGTATCTACCTACCTATAGAACAAAAAGAAAACCATCACCTCGGTGCTGCATCATATACAATACCTGATCCTGTTAGCATCCAACTTAAAAGTAGGTACATTTCTAAACCAAGTAAGTATGTGGGTACAAGCAGACCCTCAAATAAAAAGTGCTCTCCTATAAAAACTACCTAAGCACCAAATAAAACTCCCGTTCAAAACTAGCTTCTGACAAGACTAGCACTCCACCTTGAAGAAATTTGCAGTAGTTATAAAGTCAAAGTCATAAATATCTATTCGATTAGACTTTTTACAAAGCACTTTCAAATCGTCAGAATGACAATTTACAGGATTATACATGCTACCGCCAGGTTCGGAAGGTTGCCTTTACTGAGAAGAATCTGGCTAGAAACTCAGTAATTACTCTTTTCAAAAATTATATACAATAAAAAAAAAACAAAATAAATCACTTGAGAAATGAGAAATGTAAGCCCCATGGTCACAGTTGCAATGCACAAATGTCGATAAAAATGAACAAAGAAAAGTCTAGTAGTTTTACTTATATCTAAATGCGTTGCTTGAGATGACCAGCCCCCACAAGCAGCACCTGTTCACAAGTAGCCATCGCCCAAGAGGTTAATCGAATATTCGCTGACTATTCTATATACCTAGGTGATGTAAGTACAGAAAGGCTGGTTGGAGAGATAACCGCGCTTCTTTTAAATTCGGAGCTATCTAACTGGGATCTACTGGTGTGGACTTTTGTAAGGTGGTCCTTACTTATCTTTGCCAAATAATTAGTAATTGCGTTGTTACGCTTGATTGCCAACTTTGTAGTCTAGAAATATTTTACCCCTAATTAAAGAAACACCGCAATGGCTACGTCTTAGCTCCCTTTGCACTATCAAGATAAACATATACCTATAACAGGGTGTACCAATAAAAAGGCCTAACCAATAAATTTTGATCCAAAGACAAACAAAACACAAGATTACGACTGCATTGATTAGATTGTTCCATCCAATAGTATCGTGACTAATGTTGGATGATTATTTCTTCGGATAGTGTGTAGTAACCTTGCGTAGAGATTGTAACTTGCAGTATCTCGTTAGCTTTGCCACAATGATAAGATATCAGTGGCGCGAGGTGTATCGAACTCATTGAATTGATTTACATGTAATATAGGCACGTTTAACGATCATGATTCAAGCTTGTGACTATTTATGACTGTCTTAATCTGAATTAATTTCTAGTAATTCTCTTGCGAATTACAGTTTGTTTTGTTTAATCGTGATAACGCTATCTATAAGTCGATACAATGTTTGACACACCCAGGGGTCTTATTTCCTCATTGGTAATCTAGATAATAGTCGTAATTAAAAACAATTCGTAAAATCTAGGTGCTTGTTTATGTCTAAAATCCTACCTTTGGGCCGGTTTCAATAAAAGTAAAAAAAAATAATGCTCTCAAATCTCTACCACTATTTTCCTATCCTAGATGCCTCTACTGTACTGAAGACTCCGACTGACCAGGGGCCCAACCATGAGCTCTTATTGCAATGTTAATTCAGCTGTGCGACAGTGACAGATGTATACACGTCACGTACATCTGTCTCATAAATGAGTGAAACTATCATGGCAATAAGAGCTCGTGGCCCCTGTGTCCTTTAGGCACTACATAAGCAGGTATAGAATTGAATTATCCACCATTATGATAATTGATAGAGAAGCGATTTACTTAGCAGTACATTATTCCGAACTGAACTGGATTTTTACTTAGAATCAACTAAGTACCTTGTTCGGTTCATTACCTACACTCTTTATATATTTCCTTCTAGTGTTTATTTCAGCTTGGCAACCGCATTCTAGCCAATTAGGACGACCTTGCGCCGTTGTCTCAACAACACTGATAACCTATTTCATGCCTACACGTCTACAAGTTCGAATTAATAAAACCGTAGTAGGTGTGTGATAACATCGCATACCAACCTGACGATTTAATGTTCTTTTAATGGAATAGGATCACCGATGACGATTATTCACTTATGGCTTAGCTTCTTTATAGAATTGCAGCATATTCAACAAAAACGACCCATCATTTAAATATGAATTTGGATCTGGATCTGACTAAATCGTTACGTAATTTTTTCGAAGTTGCAGCTGAACACAACCAGGAACTATTATAATTTTTTGAGCTATGTGACAGAACTTTAACATTATTTTCTTCAATACCTACTTAATTTCGTTGGCTCAGCGACCCGAACAGGATCTATATTTGGTCTAAGCACCTTTATAATATATTTTGCTATTCAGAGCTCAGTTCCACAATATGCAAAGGTCTTTGTCCGTCGCCATGGAATTCACGGATCGATAAAGAAGCTAAACGCACAGGCTATTGCGTTGGAAGTTGGACGTATGCACAACTGCATTGCGTTGCCTGAGTTCGTCAGCTCCGTTAGCGGAAGACTTATTTATAAATACCTAAGAGCTATTACGAAATTCTCAAGACCACTTTTATCTTCCCCGAGATAAAGCAACGCGATAACTTGTGTGTGGCGTGCTCAATCAATTATCTCTTAGTGATATATTTAGCAGACACTTTTGTGGTATCTTAGACGCGTTTGTTATTGTTTTAGTAGAATCTGAATTGGCGTATACATTTTATAAACGTGGCACGTCTCTGTTATTGCCTATCTGCGTGTTTAGAACATCAAATTAAAGATTTAGGTGTCCGGTCGAACCTTCAAATCCTTCGACGCATATGTACGTACTTAGTACAGAATATTAATAGGCCTAATTAAAAATACATTGCCAAAACTAACAGAACTTCGCGCGAACCTAGATGACTCAGATGATCTTAATAATTATTTTGGCAAATGCTCTCTGTTGTCGCGGTAATTATTAAAATTCTCAGGAAAACGGACAAAGAATGCGGTGAGTGCTAAGTATGACGAAACAAAAGGCGAAAGGGAGGTAGCAAAGGGAATTCTGTACACAAGGAAATACGGGCAATGAACTACAGAATAATAACGTCATTATTAACACCGATTACAACAATAGAGCAACCATTAGGCAGGCAGATGATTTTACACATTCCACACAGCATTTAGAATACTGCATTTCGTAAAGATGAGTTGGGATGTAAAGTGGGATTACCTAGGTACACAGATACACACGGACGATTTGTGGAGTCGGGGGCTTTTGGGACCGGGTCCGTGGTTCTCAACGGCTTCTCTTTTGAAGGGGAAAATGGGACAAGCGTCCCAGTTTACATCCAGGTTGGCGTTGGGGACCGCGGTCTTGGTCCCAAAATCCATCTACTCGATTTTCGCACATTCTTAGAGCCATAATTCACGTAATATCAGGATTATCTACCTAGATGACATAATCACTTTGCAATCCACAAAGAAGTAATAACTAGCATACACATAGCAATGCAATGCAAATTTACCATCCATACAATTTTCAAGCTCATCCACTGGTAACTGGATACCGTTCATGCATTTTAATAGACAATACACGTTTCGCATTACAATATTATTACTTCTGTGATTCACTTGCTGCTCAAGTAAAGTGCGTTGTGTTCGAATGCCATACAATTTCGGTCAAGTGCGTAGCATACAGGTTCGTGCAACCACGACTGACAAGTTCTTCCACTCTTGCTAAATACAAGTAGCTTGTTTAAAGACATTGTATCTTTAATAATGAGTACTAGCTTTGCCCCGCGGTTTCACCCGCGTAGACTTAATCTCGTAGGAAGCCTGCGGAAAACATATTACTTACTTATTATTATTTTTTGTTAAAGGTAACCTAAGTTACTGCTAGTAACATTAGCTATCTGCCAGTAAGATTACCCGGAACAAACAGACAGACAGACAGAGAAGAATTGGTGTTTTCTATGTCTGTACCTTGTATACTTTCATAATATGCATTTAGTGTAAAGCTGTAATTTTGGAATTACAAACACTTCAAATTAATTTATCTGTATAGATGTATAGATTATTAAGCGAAATATGCATGTTAAGTATATACTTTTTTGTGGAGAACCAGCCTCCGCGGATGCATTGGAACGATTAAGTTAGACTAGCACCGTCTAGACCCCACGGTGTTTCTCCGGCCCGAGACTAATAATTTAAAAATATTACCATTTCATTATGAGAGAGGAGAAACTCTGCCATCCATATAACAATCGAAGCCTGAGTTTTCAAAGAAAAACGAAAACTAAAAACACCTAGACAGACATTTAAGTTATACTCAGAATGCGTTTGAGGAAAGCTTGGATAGCGAATCTCTCACAATACAATAGTCACTAATGCTGTCGCCATTACCCTATTTGTAATAACCGACTTCATTCACTCGGGTTTCTCAGCGACGAACTAGACGATGAGCGTTGGTTTCAATCATAGGAAATTGATACGTAAAACATAGAGTATAAGGTTCAATTTCGTATCTTTAAAACCGACACTCGACGACGAGTACGATGCTAGGAAAACTTAGTGAATAACGCGGCTGGTCACTGTTTGTGAGGTGCATGTGCCATGTCTTCATATGCTTCACCGTGTCACCTCCAGTTTCATGATATACCTATACGAATTGGTTTTCATTAGGTAGGTAACTATTACATATAAACATACATAATGCTCACGCTTGTATTCCCCGAAGGATTAGGCAGAGGTGTTATAATAACAACACCCACATTTCACCGAAGATGATTAAGTGTCAACGTGTCAGGTAGATAACTATTGTCGTAATTTGTAAAAATTGTCTCCGTGACTTTTGAACTTTACTACCTACTTCAAATGCGTGAGATAAGTCATCCATTGATCATTCAATGATCATACCAAATTAATGATGCAATATTTCAGTCAATTTGGTGACAGTCCCGTGACAGTCACGCTCGAATCATGCAATATCATTATAATTCGTGTTAATTAACTTGGAAATATGACCCAGATCAAAGGGCACATTTCGTGCACACCTTTGTCGATTCGGCTCCGTGATGTAATTTAGTAAAGCAAGATCATATTATTTAAGGAAATAGTACTTAGCGTCTGTTAGTGTACTGATAACAATTAGCTATATAGGTACTTATGTTTTGCAGTCATGTACTAGGCGTAGTTAGGTCTTAGGGATAATAAAAAACACAAAATAAATCTCAAGAGGTTAGGAAGGTAGTTAGGTTAGGTTAGGTTTTAGCCAGGGTCTAAGAATTTGGCTATGGTATCCCCTGCCTGTCGTAAGAGGCGACTAAAAGGGGGCCGGAGGGCCTGCTGGCGGTGGTCGGGGTGGGAGCTTTGACCACTGAGCCGCGGGCCCGGGAAGGTGGCAGCGCGACGTGGCTCGCGCTGCCTTGCACAGCGAGGTCTCCAGGGGCGGCGACACAGCTGCCCCGGGGATGTGCCCCGGCAAAGTGTGGGGGGACACCGGTGCGATCTATCAGAGTACCCGGAGTCCCCCCAAAGCACTGAGGATGGCCACCGGGGGGGTTTTAGTGCGGTAAAAATCCCACATACCCCGATCTGCCTCTCCCAGGGCGGTCGGGGACCTTTTGAAGGTTTACCCCTCGTCAATAAAAAAAAAAAAAAAAAAAGGTTTTAGCCAGAGTCTGACCACCATATCCCACATATATACTTAAGAATTGGGCTATAGTATCCCCTGCCTGTCGTAAGAGGCCACTAAAAGGGGGCCGGAGGGCTTGCTGGCGGTGGTCGGGGTGAGAGCTTTGACCACCGACCCGCGGGCCCGGGAAGGTGACAGCGCGATCCACATCCAATTCGTCGCTGATGCTTATAGAATAACGCACGCAGAACAAGCGTCTCTAAATTGCCAAATAAATACATAATCGTCATAATTGTGACGATAAGTACTCAGTGTTTACTCAAATCCCATGTTTACAGTCGGCTGATGTAAACGAACCGCCACCTCCGTCACTTCGACTTCTACAAAATCACATTTCGCGATAATGCCGTCAACTGGCTAAATGGAAACATAAACATTAGTTCGACGATTCTTAGATTTACGCCATTCATTACTTTCTTGCAATCCGTCCGAGTTACAATGAAAATTCGAAAAAAAAAACGAAAAAGCCTTCTTATCGCGCTTCAAAAGGAGGTCTATTTTAATATTTTTTAATGAAAAATATACTGTGTCACGAGTTACGAGTCCGGCACAAGTTAAGAACAAGTACTTTTATATGCGCACTACTTTTTCATTTTATAGGTCTGTCCCTGTCTATATGTATGAACTATTTTCCGTTGCGCGTTCTTTACTCGTGGCGGGACCTATATAATACTGCATACGAGGATATATATAACTAAAACTAATTAAGTAGTTGAGTAGTACGTATATTCCAATTAGTTATCCTAGCAACATTAGTGATAGGTATAATTTGACACATTATACTTAAATTGCAAGAAGACGTTTGAACATTAGTGTCGCTACTCTTTTTGTCAACAGCTTAAGTACTTACAATTCCAACGCGAAGTTCATCTTAAGTATATACATACCTGTAGCAGATTATTATATATTATTATCACTTAAAATACAGGAAGATCAAAATGTCATCATAGTAAACGTTCGGCAGCTGCGTAAACATCAAATATTTATTATTTTAGTTAAATCACAAGTAATGCCCAAAAGATAGAGGTCACGTAATTATGATTCATTCACACAATATCAAAACAGTGATGTTCTCCTGACGTATTGTGAACATAGATTAAAAACTGCAAGTGCAGTAGCTTTTTACTCTATGGCCCTAAAGTAGGTCCGTCATAGACAACACAGAAAGACTCATAAATACCTAAATGTCACGTTTTAACTGTTCTATCAAATGTTCTATCTCACTAATAATTTGTGTGTGTGTGTGATAGGTCGATGACAGATCAAGCTTACACCTATAGCAGTCAAAGTCAAAGTCAAAGTCAAAGTCAAAAATATCTTTATTCGATTAGACTTTATACAAAGCACTTTCAAATCGTCAGAATGACACAATTTACAGGATTATACATGCTACCGCCAGGTTCGGAAGGTTGCTTTTACTGAGAAGAACCTGGCAAGAAACTCAGTAATTACTCTTTTCAAAAATATTATACAATTTAAACAAAATAAATCATTTGAGAAATGTAAGCCCATGGACACAGTTCCAATGTACAAATGTCGATAAAAATTAACATAAAGAAAAGTCTAGTAGTTCTATTTATATCTAAATGCGTAGCTTGAGATGACCAGCCCCCACAAGCAGCACCTGTTCACAAGTATGACGAGAATGCCAGCCATCGCCCTCCTCAACCATTATAGAGGGAAGTGAGCGACCCGTCACCCTGACGCCGCCGCAAGCAAAGGCATTTTAGTGAGCATGACAACTCAAGCCAGTCAAAACAAAGATCAAAAGAAATATTAAAAAGAATTGTAGCATAAGTACAGTGTCCATGAGACTACTTACAATATTTGTCTGGTAATACATTATTCCAAGTTTCCTTATCACACATATAATCACTAACTGTATAATAACCCTTTTTAAGTAATACAGATTTTACAGTTTCTTTAAATTTATCAAAGGGCAAATTTACAATACATGTAGGTAATTTATTATAAAAGCGTATACTTTGCCCTAAAAATGATCCCTGGACTTTCAGTAAGCGGTGTGTAGGTACTACTAATTTATTTTTATGTCTTGTGTTGACATTATGTACATCACTCTTCTTTTGAAAAGAATTTATATTTTTATGTACAAGTAGTAAGTTTGCAAAAATATACTGCAGAGCCACTGTTAAAATTCCTATTTCTTTAAATTTTTCCTTCAAAGATGCCCTAGATCCTAAGTTATAGATTGATTTTACAGCCCTTTTCTGTAATATAAATATGGCTTCTATATCGGCAGCTTTGCCCCAAAGCAAGATAGCATACGACATAACACTATGAAAGTAACTAAAATAAACTAATCGTGCCGTGTCTACGTCAGTGAACTGCTTTACTTTCCTGACGGCATATGCTGCCGAGCTGAGTTTCCCCGATAGACTAGATATATGTGAGCCCCATTGAAGTTTGTTATCAAGTGTTACACCTAGAAAAACTACTGACTCAACAATATCCAGTTTTTCACCATTGATCATAATTTTGGTCGGAACAGGTTTAACGTTAGGTAAAGTAAATTTTAAGCATTTTGTTTTTTTCGCGTTTAAAACTAAGTTATTCACAGTGAACCATTTAAATACTTTGTCAAGGGCACTGTTTACATCGTCATAATCCGTTTTACCTCTGCTAACTTCGAACAAGAGTGATGTATCATCAGCGAAAAGTACAATATCACAAATATTCTTAACAAAATGCGGTAAATCATTGATGTATATCAGAAATAGAAAAGGCCCTAAGATTGATCCCTGCGGCACGCCCATCAGTACCGGGGACCCGGAAGACTTAACGCCATTTACCTCTACTTTCTGTACCCTCTGGCTTAAATATGAATCAATTAAATCGAGTGCAGTACTTTTGACTCCATAGTGTTTTAATTTGAGCAATAATGTCTCATGATGGACGCAATCAAACGCTTTAGATAGGTCACAGAATACACCTATCATATCATGTGAGTTCTCCCAAGCCCTATATACATGTCGAAGAAGTGCAACACCGGCATCAGTAGTTGACCGACCTTTGGTGAAGCCATACTGCTCATTGTGTAAAATATGATTTATGTTGAAATGGATAACTAGCTGATTTAATATGATTTTCTCAAAAATTTTACTAAGAGCAGGTAAAATTGAAATCGGTCTGTAGTTATTGGGATCATTAATATCACCAGCTTTAAACAATGGTATAACTTTACTATATTTCATCAAATCGGGAAATTTACCTAATTTAATACAATTGTTAAAAATTTCAGCCAGGGTTGGGGCTATTATATCTATTATATCGTGTAATACTTTTAGAGATATATCCCACAAATCACCCGTTTTTTTTAAATTTAAACTTTTAAATGTCCTAATTACTTCTAATGGGGTAACGGAACAAAAACAAAAGCCGGCGTCGCATTCTGACACACTTGACTTAAGAAGAGATTCAGCGTCTGAAGATGAAGAATGCAAAGAACAAGTTGTAGCTACCGGAATGTTAATAAAAAAATTATTAAACGTTTCTGCAATTTGAATATTATCGCGGATTAAATTATTATTAATATTCAAGGCTATTCGAGTATCGCGACTTTTTATTTTCCCTGTCTCCGCATTAATTATATTCCATGTAGCCTTAATCTTGTTATCAGCATTTTTTATTTTAGACGAGAGGTATAGAGCTTTAGCTTTTATACAAGCTTTCTTGAAAGTTTTTGAATAAGTCCGTACATAATTTATAAATTCTGGGTTATGATTACATTGTTTCAACCCATATAGCTCATACAACCTATTTCTACTAACACGTATACCTGGAGTTGCCCATTCATTAAATTTTGCTTTAATGTTTTTATGAACTGGTTTAAGTTTAAAGGTACTGTTAAACTCATTTTTTATAAGGTGAAATAGGCTTTTGAAATGTTTATCGGGATCAGTTTGTGAACATTGCAAATATGGAATTTTACTTTCTATGTTAGATCTAAACAAATTTAACCGTTTCTTTGTGATAGGCCTACATGTTACTTTTTGTGTATCTAAGTTACTTGTATACAAAACAGTCATCTTTTGACCACAGTGGTCAGATGTGAGATCACTAATAATAGCACTATCTGTGGCTTCGCAGTCGCAAAATATATTATCTAAACATGTGGCTGTAGTTGCTGTGATTCTGGTAGGCTCAGAGAATAAATGTTTTAAATTAAAAGAATTAAAAAGACTAACCAACCTAACCGTTAATGGCCCACTGTCTAGCAAATTGACGTTAAAGTCGCCACAAACTATTAAACTTTTATTAAGTACACAAACTCGCTGTATAGCATCTTCTAACAGAGATTCAAATAAGCAAAAGTTCCCTGAGGGGGGACGGTACACGCAAATAATAACAAATTTATCAAGTTCGATGCACGATAACTCAGCTGTGCGCTCAACGGAAATATTAACTATGTCTTTCCGTTCCTTATATTTAACTTCATTTGAAACAATGATTAATGAGCCTCCATGTATTGCTGAACGTCTGACAAATGCACTTGCAAGTCTATATTTTGTATTAGTGAGCAATAGCTCATGGTTCTTCAGCCAATGTTCGGTTAAGCATAAAATGTGAACATTGTGATATTCTAAAAACAAGTCTATCTCTAATTCTTTGCCAGCTAAGCCCTGTATGTTCTGATGAACAACATTTAAGCGACAACGCTGAGAGACACTGGGCACAGCTGTTGTCTCTGGTACTAGTTTAAAACACCAATAGGAGTGTTACTAGTACTGTTATACTCAGATTCATTCCTTAACCTATGTTTTGTTATATTTGCTATAACGTCGTTAATATTGTAAGCTATCAAAGTAGCAATCAGTTTAAGACATTGTTTAGGGATATAAAAGGAATCCCTAGTTACCCTAAGTCCACTAATAAATTTATTAGTGTCAAAAAATATAAAACCGTCACTATGACGGGACGTCGTGTGCAGTAGGTTATTTAACCTACTTATATATTGGTTCTGCCTATCTGTGTAACATTGAGAATATGGGAATGCACATAACATAATTTTCCCAGAGTTTAATTGGGAGAATAAATCTAAGCTCCCTAATAGATCACTTTTGTTAATACATAGACCATTTCCTATTAATATTACAATATTTACATGGGCACCAAGTGAAAAGCTTTTAATTTTACTAACTATTTGGTTGTATGTGGCCCCGGGCATACAATAATTAATAACTTCGCCTGTTATATGGGTGTACAATAACTGACCTATGTTTTTCCCCATACAGTCTGAGAATACAACAGTTTGTGTAGTTGTGTTATGCTGAGGTAGGGGCATGCCGTTGCTACTATTATGAAGCGCTTCACACAAACTGTTATTAACCTGTGATGTGGTAGAGCACGGTGATAACTGAGCACACTGACATGAATGTTTATTAACTAGCGAATCAAATCTATCCTCATTGTACTTACTAAGCTCCAATAAGTGTGAGGTTGCTAAAATCTGTTCATTGATGGTCTTTTGAGACATATCATATTTGGCAATAAGACTATTTATGTATAGTTCTTTCTGTTGTAATTCAAAGTTCAGGTGCTCCATTTCACTGTTGTGCAAAAATAAGGTATCTTTTAATTGCTTCTTACATGAATATAATGATTCTATAAGTTTGACACGCTCTACTCTATTCTTATACAATTTAATATTCTTGTGCTGTGACTTAATTAATTTCCTAGTTCTAGCTATTGTTTTATTAATCTTAATATATTTCTTAAGTTTATTATGACTACCCATTATAACAGGCTTCCTACAGCACATAGTACTATCATTTGTTAAATCTATGGTGTCCATGCACTTTGGAGACGGTGCTGCATCAGTTCCCAGCAGTTCATCATAAAGGCTGTGTACGCTAATTTCCTGTTGGCAGTGCTTCTCTTGCTCTAGCTGGTTAACAAGGTGGTGGGCCTCGCACAGACTAACTTCCAGTTCTGATATGCGGGAGAGGGCCCTCTCGTGTGTGTCACTGCACTCGCTGAACCCGTCCACCACCTGTTGGAGGTGATCCCGCTGGTCCTGGATGTCCACATAGCTCTGGTGGAGTGAAGCCAGCTCCTTTTTCAATAGACTGTTGCGGTCCACAATACTCTTCACTTCCTCTTCGCTGTCATCTCGCTCCTGGAGCAGCTTAGCGCAGAGGTCTTTACATGTCTTGAGTTCAGCAAGTGTTGTTCTTAGCTTACTCTCCAAGTCCTTGGTTGTGGCCTTGCGGGTCATCATTGACATGTTGGTGGTGTAGGTCTCTGAGGCAGAAAACAACTAAAGTGAGTAGCAGTCCGTCAAGGAAGTGTAACTACACAGATAATAATGTGTTTTTATCATGGAAAAATAACAATAATATTAAACGGGGATCTCTTCTAACTATTTCCCAAATATATTTTAATAATTTAAGCTATAAAGTAAATGTTTCGTAATTAAAAATATTTTTATTTTATTGTGGAGGTAGATGAGTAAGCTAATGATTTGAATAAATTGAAATGTGTTACACAGAGAACTAATTGAAATAAGTTAGTAATAATGCCTATAAATTGTAGTCAATAGTCTTAAGTATACAATTATTGACTTAAATAAACAATTATAGGAATAAATCACAATATATCAAGTCTAACTAAAGTAGTTAGATTGTGTCAATGTTTGTGCATTTGTGCAATGAGGAAAAAAAATGCAAAGACTTTTAGGTGTTAGTGATAAACCTATCTAGTGTTTTCTAAACTATAATAATATAATAAAAGTTCAGAATACTCCCCGGGTTTCACTTTTGATGACGAAGTTCAAAATTCCTTCCGTTGACAGTTCGCCGGTGGAGAAACTTGATATTTCACAGCTACACTAGTGTTTATCACAAAACCCACATTTGTGTTGTTTATTTACACATTAAACTACAGTATTTTATATGAATTACACACTAATATTCAATATATCAATTTAATTTTAAGATTTAAATACAGACGTAAACTTTTGACAAGTTAAGGCTAGTGTTGCCATCCCCTCCAGTCACAAGGTTAATCATTATATTTTATTCAAGTACAATAAAGTTTGACCACGAGCCTTTAATAGGGGTCGTGGTCCAACTTGAGGCTCGTGATTCGACTACTAAGTGAAATTTTGTAATGAACTATTTAATAATATCTCTATTATGATGTAGGTAGAAGCTCTGTAGGTAAGTAGATTGGTATTAATTATCTAGGTGTTGGATTAAATACTTTTCTACATCTACCTACATTACTATTACAAAGAGGAAAGATTAATATTTTTGTGTGTATGTTTGCAATGAATAATTCAAACACTAGTGTGTAACTCAAAAACTACTCTACCGATTTCAAAAATTCTTTCGCCATTGGAAAGCTACATTGACCCTGAGTAGCATAGGCTATATTTAATCCCCGTGCTTCCACGGGAACGGGAACTACGCAGGTGAAGCCGCGTGACGTCCGCTAGTTATCAAAAAAGAAGCTAGGTAGCTAGCTAGTGCTTGAAACAGTGGTTTAATTATTATAATATTAATACTAGCTGTGCCCCGCGGTTTCACCCGCGTAGATTTAGTTTCATGCTTCATATTGCGGAACCCTAATATTTTTAATAAATAAAAGTAGCCTAAGTTACTCCTTGAAACATCAGCTACGAGTCATTGAAAGCTCCGTTAAAATCGGTCCAGCCGTTCTTGAGATCACCCGGAACAAACAGACAGACAGACAGACGGACAGATACTACTAACGTACTAATTCCGAATTTAATTGAATCGCAAATTGATGTTGGACTCATTAACTGTTTGTTTTGTTTTATTAGCATGTTGTTGACCTCAATGAATATTAATATATTCCTAATTTAAGACTTATTACTTAGAAGAACCTCAGCATAATCATGATTTTGTTCGACAGCGACTGTATGAAAAGAATAGTTATTTTGCAAGTCATCCATAATATCTTTAATGAAACTCCATTCATGTAAGTAAGCGTTATGGACGTCAAGTGAAAATCAATGATAGATTACACGTAGGTACATAATTTATACATCTATACATACAGATAAATAAACTTAAAATGTCTGTTTGTTCACAATATCAGCTTTTCACTAAATGAATATGAAATTATATACGGTACCGATATTGAAAAACAAATTTCCAAATGTTTCTCTGTCTGTCTGTTTGGTCCGGCTAATCTCCGAAACGGCTGGACCGATTTTAACACGCCTTTCACTAGCAGATAGCTAATGTTACAAGTAGTAACATAGCCTTTATTTAAAAAGACTAGAGTTCCGCGGATCACCCATGAAATAAACACTACGCGGGTGAAACTGCGGGGCACAGCTAGATAAATAAGTAAGTGAAATTGTTGAACTCCTTGAAATTATCAAGAAGTAACTGCGCCTTAAGCTTATGGTGAAGACAAGTGTAGACATGAGAATATTATGATTCCACATTTGACGTAATAGAATTGAATAGAGCATTCTTCAGACGCGAGTCTTACAATCAATCAACGTTTGTGTTAATTAATAGGCAAAATTTTAAGGGCTTCCCCTTCAAACTTTGAGATTGCTGGCTTGGAAGAAGCTAGGAACGCTTACTTAATCGCATGCCCAGGTCAAAATTCTCCAGTTTCTCCAAATTCTCAGAGGAGCTGGGACGACATAAATAGCAAATTGACATATGAAAATCTTTTGAGCCGTAGTACAGGTTCGGCGCGTGCCAGGCTTTTGACCGTGGGGGCGCGTGAGGCCGGCTACTGGCTTCACGCGTACCCTTCGTCAAATACAGGAACTTTTCTTGTGCCTGACACGCTCCGAATCGCAACATGTCTACGGCTCGGGGTTCCGGTCTGCATTCCTCACAAATGTCCCTGTGCCAGTGATGTCGACAAGCTAGGACATCACGGACTATCATGCCAAAAAAGTGCGGGCCGCTTCTCGAGACATGCCGCACTTAACGATATCATACGCCGGTCTCTTGCCACCGTCAACGTGCCGAGTCTTATTGAGCCGACAGGCATTGCAAGAGACGATGGCAAGAGACCGGACGGCATGAGTTTGATTCCATGGAAGATGGGACGGGTGCTGGTATGGGATGCAACCTGTTCAGACACGCTGGCCCCGTCCCATCTACATGGAACCAACAACAGAGTTGGTGCGGCATGTGAAGAGGCGGAGAAGGCTAAAGCTAGCAAATACAGGGGTCTGGGCACCGAATATGATTTTGTTCCATTCGGTGTCGAGACCCTTGGTCCGTGGGGTCCTAGCGCTATAAGGCTTTTTAATGAAATTACGAAAAGATTAGTCGACATCACCGGAGACCGAAGAGCTGGCAGCTACCTCGGACAAAGAATTAGTTTAGCTATTCAAAGGGGGAATGCTGCCAGTATCTTTGGAACCTTGCCTACAGGGACTCCTTTTAATAATATATTTTAGGTTATTATATTAGGTTATTATATTTTAGGTTATTTTAGTTTATATATTTCTTTTTAAGGCTGTTAGTGTAATAAATTTTATATTTAAATTTGAATATAATGTGTTAACTTAAATTTAAAACAATAGAACTAAAAAAAATACTGTATATTAATAAATTACACCTCGCCACACAACAATAACATAGTAACTAGGTACTTTCTCATGATGAAATTAGTAATCCACATCCATAGACTCACAATATTTTGAGCATAGATATATTATAATCTGTGGATTTGAATTAGTACTAAGTTGCTCTTCTTATTTCTTTTTTTTTATCTTATTCATTTTATTATTACTCTGTAGTCTTTTATGTTTATTATCTTTTTATCGTTCCGCGTCTGTGTGGAAAATAAAACATTTCTTTCTTTTCTTTCTTTAAGAAGTACAGACGTGTTGCCTAGGTAGAAGATCTGATAGTACCTATTTAAATATCCCCAACATAGTACTTACCTACTTTGAGGAGTATTCTCGCAAGAAAATAGCTTACATGCTAGATGGTTCACGTAGTTGTTTATTTACCACTTGTCTACGTCGACAGAATCTGAATCTGAGGCTTTTGGAACTGGGACCGCTGTACCAAAAACCAACATGGATTTAAAAAAAAAAATTACGGGGACGGGGAAAAAGGGAACGGTGGCGCTTTGGACCGCGGTCTCGGTCCCAAGAGTTAAGAGGTAACTTGAAGAATTCCACACCTTTTCTCTTGTCCAATGATAAAAATAATTGCTACAAATTGTGAAATTGATTACTCTCTGTTGCGTGTAGTTTTAGCGCAACTTGTCACATAGTATGCAATTAATAAAACATGTTGCTTCACAATGTATCAACCTCGAAATACCAACAAGACAACGACAGTGTTGTGGTTTGACTACGGAACGCAAATTGTTCCCTTTTTAGCTCAACTCCTCTTACTGTAAACTCTTTATCTTTTTGGTGTCCTTAGTCCAAGTATTTATTGCTTGAAAATTAACTTGAATATTGAGTACTTACTTACCTTGATATACAACCTGCTTATCACAAACTTAGCCATATTGTATTATCTTTACTTCAATTAAGGCGCTAACTAACATTCCGATTAAGTTGCATTAAATACAAACTCAAGGACGTTCTAAAATTGATTCGCGAGTCCGCGACTGTTTTTTAATTCAAGCGGTGTGCGTTTACGAAATGTGTGCCAGGCGGTTCCAATGTCAAGAGTACGAGGCTATAGGTACAATGTTAAGTTAGGAAATAGGTTGAGCTCTATCAATACACGATGCTGAACTTATGTGACGCTTCAACTTGGAACAAATAACCTCGCTATCAATACGACGGAGCTCGATATTAAAACGATCAACTGGAGAAACAGAATATGTACCTAACATTTAGAAATCCACAAGAATGATTTAATGTATGACAGAGTGCAGAAACTGCTAGAAACTAACTATTACCACAGAAAGATGCCAATCTTGGTTTGATATTGGGAAGCCAAATTTTTCCTCCTCATTCTGGTCTCTTCAGGATTAGAGTGCAGATGGTTTGATTAACTTCAAATGAAACTGAATGGAACCTGTGATTTGAATATGGATTTAGCTTTAAGGCCCGTGTGTGTCTGATACATAGCTAACAACGCAGATAATAAACACATAAACAAGAGACTTAGTTTCCTTAAATTTGATGTCGAAATGTACTTCAATCCTAAAAATAATGCATCCTAATCATTAATGATCATGACCAATCAGAAATCAGAGTGAGTTTTGTTCCAATTGAACTATCAAACAAATGACAACTTAGTTTTGTATTAGCCTCCAGGTATTGAAAATGAAATTAATGCAATCCTATCGATTACCTACTCACAAATCAGTTGAGTATAATAGATGAATAAGTAACAACATGCGAACTTTCCGCGCGTCGACCTTCATTGGCATGCGTAATTTGCGCAACTTGCAAATCGCGATGTGCATTGCATGTTAGTAGGTGGATACTCGGTCCATGCACGGCGTCAAAGAAAATTCGCCCTTACCTCCTGTCTAATAGCTACGAACTACACACTGTACATGTTCTTTGAGTAGTAATGCTACGACAGATAAATTATATTGTAATTTGCAGAAGGCATACATTTAGTTTAAACATTTCGTCGAACTTAAATTGCAGATCACGCGACCTAATTCGACCTACGTTCAGGATTTCAAGGTACTCTTTTTCAATTATATCAGTCAGTTCTTTTCTAATTGATAATTATACCGTGTCTTCTACCAGCTACCTACATAGGTACTTAATACTTATACTTATATTGAGTGCCCTTTTTAAAGATACATTGACTGCTGAAATCCTATTAACCTCTCGGTATTTATTGATTTGAAGTCCTTCAATTTGATTTCATCAATTTCTGTCGATCTCTCGGTCGATCATTCCGCAGGCTTCAACAGACTACGAGCACGAACAGACGATCGCAATTACGTCACAATACAACAGCTCTGCGAATCTTCTAGAATGATCAGTTGCTGGACATGCGCACCACACGCCTCCTCCACTGCGCAACGCGGAGTGTGGCGTGACTGGCGTCGGTACGAGATCAGCCAACCGGCTCGTCTTGATTTACGTATCTCTGATGTGCCTGTATTCTATGTTACATAGGCTTTCCTTTGTTTAGTTAGTTCGATAGTGACGTCAGTACAGATTTAGAAACAGTTGTACCTAGATTTAACCTAGTCTACATACTCAATGAGTAAACACCTAACTAATCAATTTTGAAAACAACCTATTGTATGAAGTACACAGGTAAAGATAAGGGCTTAATTGATGTGACTTCAGAGTTCTATTCCTGCGAGGTTTATTCTTTTCCGTCTATACGGAGCGTTGTCACGAATCGAGCTCTAATGTCGAGCTAGATGGTTCGCTGCAAGAGGTTGGTAGTTATTGATTGCCGGTGACATAACTTCGTGTGATGTCATGAAGTGGTCTGCGAGTAGTACATTATATTCGAACCACTCATATCGTCCGTCTTGTACATTCGAGAGATGACTACCTACCTACATAGCATTCTAGATCTAGAATGCTAGATGTGTAACAGTTTTGTAAAAAAGGCATACAAGATGACAAGAGTAGATATTATGTGGGCTGTTATATCTGTGAACACAAATCATAGAGTAGAAAACTGTCAAAAAGTTTGTCATTGCTGTCAATCGCAACATGAGCGTCAAGTATCTGTACAAGTTAATGGGAATTAAAAACTTTTGCTCAGTGATTTGACACCACGTGTTTTACGCTGAAGGAAAACATCGTGAGGAAACCTGCATGTCTGAGAAGTAATTCAAAGACGTTTGTATAGTGTCTGAGACGGCGATAGACTCATCAAAGTGGGTGTTGTTATTACAACACCTTTGCCTACTCCTTCGAGTAATACAGGCGTGGGCATATGTACTTATGTATATTTATTGGGATTAGTCCAGAAACTAACGCTACCGGCTGAATTAATCGCTTTCATGTTAGGTTTAATTCAAAGTTGATAAGAGAATAACAACTAATAATAATAAGGACTAGCGTTAGAAGGCTAATTTCCGAAATGTTTCTAATTTTAATACGTAATACATTTAATATAGAGTGCTGGACACAACGGCTCCTAGAATATTCGATAATTTACATCTTGTCGTTACCCTTTATTGTTGAATGCATAAATCTGCAAAAATTAATAAAATAAAGTGTTGACGGTTTCCTCATTACTGTGATTTACATACATATTACTATTGTTGATTATATAATAATGCAAAAATCCCGCTACATACATACTTTAAATACCTATATTACAAGACACATGATCTACCCGTTTACCACAGGCTTAGCCCAGATTCTTGGCGTGCAGTAATGACGTAGTTATAGGTCGTAGTTACTGGTATACTTACTCTAATACATAGTTCAATAGCTTCAAACTAGGTCTTATCGGCAATACTTGACACTTTAAATCTACTTGTGAGACAGGCTGTAACTAATTGCATTACAGCTTTAAGGAGAACATAATTTGTTTCCGTGAAAATAATATTCTCTTGCGAAGTTACTTCGGCTGTAAGATTCTTTTATTTATATTTTTTACAACAAGGACGTAGTTCACTGCTGAAGAAGATATACATCATAATGTTTTTTTCCAATCCTGTCCTTATCCCATGTTATTTGTACTCGGCTCAATGTGTTTTTCTTTTCCATTTCTCTATAATTCTGTATAATATCCGCTGTCCACTATCTTTCTAGGAATCTTTCATCTAATAATTCATCCAACGTTTCATAGGTCTTCTTCTCCGTCGTATCCAGCTTCATCAGTAATCAAAACTTCACAATGTTTCCTGCTAGCATTAGTTTCAGAAAGTTGATTGACCAAACTTCAGAATAAGTCCAGGCAAAAGGAAGGTCATTAACTTCAGTTGAAAATGTAGGTTGGAGGTTGATACCCTGCGCCCCTGCTATTAATCATGATTGTCATTACATGAACCGTAACAGAACCTGGTGGTAAGCCATCGTTCAGTGCTCTATGTAAAGGTTTTAATTTAGCATGTTTCAACAACATGTTTAAATTTTATTGCGTACCCTGACGTTACGCGGTTCCACCAGCTTAGTTCCAATTCCCGTGGGACTACGAGGATGAACATAGCCTATGTTACTCGCTGATAATGTAGGCTATCCATTGCTCGGTCCAGTAGTTTCGGAGCTTATTAAATGCAAACAAACACACAATCAAATCTTTCCTCTTTATAACATTGCGTATTAGCATGGCTCGAAATGTTCTCATATATTTTCAGAAACGATTACCTAGTGATTGAACTCCGAAGATGGCAGATCACGTAACGAAATTCGTCGACGTTTTATCATAGCAAAACCTATCTACATACTTAGCTAAACTACCTACATAGGGGGATAGCACTGTCGGCTTTTCTCTGAGGTCAAAAACCTCCCCAGACTATTACCATGCCATGACGCTGCTATGGGAAAATCCCTTTACACAGTTTTTGCCATCCATTTAAATCCTTCACGTAAACTAGTGTAATAAAGAAACGAGTTTTGCAAATACATTTTTTATTGCGAAACCTGTTCTATCGCACTATAACTCATGAATTATAAATTTAGCACTACGGTGTTTGTTAGCGATAATTTTAGTTATGATTAATTTCGTATTTTTATCTATTGGTTCAAGTATATCAATATGGCTAGCTATTCATATTCTTTTGGCTACTATTTATATCCATGTTTTGAAACCTGTTTCATCTAGTTAAATATTATTATGTAGTAATGAATCAGATTTATTGCATTAGTTCTGACTATAATATCAAATAACAAAAACTATTATGAATCCTAAAAACAAGTGACCGATAGCTTGAAATTTGTTGTTTCTAGAAGTGAAAGATGCACTTTATTTCAAAACATGGCTTAAACAAAGACTAGACCTCGAAACTCGTAGCTATTTCCATTTTCCAAAGAAATGGAGCTTGTATTGAACAAAGGACTATCTTAGACTATGTTATGTAATAAGGGGGAATGAAATTACTTCTACGGACGTTTAGGGAAGACGTCACGTGTTGAACAAGTAAATTCCAGGTAACAGATTTAACGACTGCTATCGCGTGCCCGCGACCCATTTTACTGAAGAAACCAGTCTCCGAAATCTAAACGTTGTAGTCTTGTCGAACTTACGGAGGTTTGTGGAACTTTCTTTTCTGTACCTCAAGTATAAGTTTAATAATATAGACGATATCAATTGCATTTTTCCTCATTTAATTTTTAGTTATGAATGGTCTGTCAGTTAGCATTTTAGCTATTGAGACTGAAGACGACTCCATCCACAAATTGGCTAAAATCGGTCCAACCGTTTCGGAGATTAGCCGGAAGAAAATTATAATTGTTTTTTTTTGTCAGAACCGTACGGTTCTGACTGAGTAAGTACTTACTCGCATGTGCAATTAGTGAAAAGCTGTTATTTTGAAATTACAAATATATCTATAGTATAGATATTGAAGCACGGCGAGGACCATGAGCTCTCATTGCCAAGGTAGTTTAACTCATATTATGAGACTGATATATATGACGTGTATACATCTGTCACTGTCACACAACTGAACTAAATTGCAATTACAGCTCATGGTGGTCCCAGTTCATTCGTCGGTCGACCAACAAAAAGTAAGGAAATATTACGATACTCATTATTCAACGGGTTTTTGACACAGATCGTAACTTGATTTTGATTGGGAGTGAACAGACGGTTTTATGATGAAGGCAGGTAGTATAATATTACATGACGCCAACATGGCTAACGACATAAAAGCAACATTTCATCATAATTTCAAGAATTGATTTCTTCTTTTTCTCTATTTTCCTTCATCATCATCATCATTTCAACGCCCACTGCTGGGCATAGGCCTCCCCCAACGATCTCGACGACGATCGGTGTTTGCCTCCCATATCCAGCGGGTTCCCGCGATCGTCGGTCCACCTTGTTGGGGGCCTACCCACACTGCGCCTAAAAGTACGCGAACCTTTAGGCCCCATCGGCCATCGGTTCTACGACGTGCCTCGCCCACTGCCACTTGATATATATTGATAATCGCAAAAATCCTCTGGTCCGGAAAATAACAAGTACATAGGTACTTACTTTCAATATGGTAACAATAAAGTAGTGAAAACGTAACATATAATATATTAATAACACGAAGAGGTTGTAAATATGTTAACTGGAAATGCACTTCCAAGTTAAAAAAAACTTGCATTATATCTATACAGATAAATAAAATTGCAGTGTATGTTTGTAATTCCTAAATAACAGCGGACATCACGCGGTTTCAGCCGCGTAGTTCCCGTTCCCGTGGGAGTACGGAGATTAAATTATAGCATATTTACATCATCATTAATCAGTGATAATGTAGCATTCGAATGGTAAAAGAATTTTTAAAATCGGCTTAGTACTTTTTGAGCCAATTCGTAACAAACATACATACAAATCTTTCCTCTTTATAATATTAGGTAGTATAGATTTAAGCAACCATTCGGGCCAAGTCGCGGGCGGTACGGAAACTAGTAACATAATAAAGTAAGTAATCCTTATAAAATTGTAAAATCACGAAGTGGAATGACTCAATATAAATGTTTAAAGTACAATAAAGTCGAGCACGTGTTAACTTATAATGACAAAGGAAAGGTTTCAAATTTAAAACAAAGCGGATTGTTTTACGAGCACTGGCACATCGAGTGTGGATTAAAAGGAAGATTTTAACACAATATTTGTGCTATAAAAAATTGTTTTTTTTATTATGTAGTTTTAAAAATCCTTACACTCTCATAAACAAACTCTTTGTACTGTTTGTACTGATTCAACGGTTTTATTTAAACCTGCGTACCTATGCTGACGTTGGCGGTATAAGTACATTAATTTGACAAATTTAATAATTCACTTTTAAAAAAGTTATCCCGTCATATAGAATAGTATTGCTATTTATTTATTTATTAAGACGCCAACAAGATTTTCATCACACAAGTAGGTATCTAACAAAAGACAGGAAGGTTAATTTGCTAAATGTAATCTTAATTTCAGGTGAACGATTGCATAGAACTATCATTTAATTTAAAAGATAAAAAGTAAATGTAAAATTATACATTTATATTTAATTAAATTAGCAATATGAGTGCCATCTCTAAGGCTTGTACCTAATGTATTTGCAAAGCCTCAACCAATATTTATTTGTAAACAAAAAATCGGACATCGAACTACACAAATGCAATAATATTATTGAAGTGCATCAGAAATAATAACCAGGAAATGTTAAGTTACGACACTTGAATATAATAATGGCAGGAAACTTCCGTATGCACTTCTTGTACTTAAGTATTGCTTAGGTAATGACGCTCTAAGCACTAATTACAGTGGTTCTTACTATAACAGTTCGTAAAGTTATTGTACTTATTTTCTTCTCAGTAAAAGCAACCTTCCGAACCTGCCGGTAGCATGTATAATCCTGTATAATTATGTCATTCTGACGATTTGAAAGTACTTTGTAAAAAGTCTAATCGAATAAAGATATTTTTGAGTTTGAGTTTGAGTTTACTTAATTATTTATACCAACTATACTTAACTTCACCTACTAAAATCATGTGAATAAAAATTGTGCGTTATGTATTTATCTATGTATTTATTTATGTGTGCTTGTGTAATTAGACAGGTACTTATTTATTAAAATATAAAATTACAGGTTATGACCTATGTAGCCTTTGCCATCATTGTTACTCAAACATACTTAGGTAGTTAGTAGTATATGAAGTAGGTACCTCCCATCGCGACTGCCTAATTGTTCTGTAATAGAATGAAGGAAAAAATACTACCTAACTATTCAAACAATTTTTTTTCTAAAGTTTAATTTTATGCAAAATATTATTCTTATGGAAATACCTATGCCTGAAGTAAGTACATGTTCGATTTTACATATGGGCGCACAGTAGGGCAAGGTGAATTACTCGCTATGGCTCGGTATCTCGTGAAGAGAATTTTTATGTTTTTCGGGTCGTGTATGTAAAAAAAGGCGATGTTTCCACCCCCCTGCCTCGGAAAGCACATTAAGCCGTTGGTCCTACGCCTGGTCGTGTCGGATTGCCGTCCCATCGGACTATGAGAGTGAGGGAATATCAAATCATATCAAAAGCATACAAAAAACAAGTTGTGAGATTTTTCTCAGTTGATTTGTTCCGTTGTACAATTATTTAAAAAATATATTAGGTGAAGCCACCCATAAATTAAGACTAAGAGGGTGAAAACGCCCCTGCTTTTAGCATAGCTAGAACTTAATAAAAGTCAGCAAGCAGTATTAACTTATTGGTTATTATATAAGCCGAAGGAGCGAAAGATATGGATGTGTTTACATTTACGAAGTCTATATCACCGTCGTTAATTAGAGCAATCACGGCAATGGCAGATAAATATGCACCTGGGGCCCTACCATGACCTCTTATTGCCATGATAGTTTAACTCTTATTACGAGACAGATGTATATGACGTGTATTAGTCTGTCACAGTCACAATGGAACTATGATGGCAATAAGAGCTTATGGTAAAGCCCCGGCTCAGATGCTTCATTAAAAATCATAACAAACACCAAGGTAACGAGTGTATCGCGTAAACTATATTATAATCTGCCTCTGTGGCGCAATTCACAAGGCAAGCGTATGCATTTTATTGAATAACACTTAGGAATGTTACTGACTGAGTAGAAATTATCTTTATATTATTGCATAGTGCGTCGTTGGTCTACTGGTCGCAAGCGCTACTGCGGAACACGAGGCCCTGGGTTCGATTCCCGGGTCGGCAGTGTTATTTGATTATTTCATACATACATACATATGCTCACGCCTGTATCCCATGGGGGTAGGCAGAGACCACCGTTTACCACATGCTACGATCCTTACATACTTTCGCTTCATCCACATTCATGCATCTCTTCATACACTTTCTTCGGTTACGAGTGCTCCGAATTTGACCTTTCTGCAAAATACTATTAATTTGGTCATAGTAGTTCTTCCTATATCCGTGGTAATAGACACGACCCTCTTTAGATGGGACTTAAACATACCGGGCTTATTTGTGTGTGTGCTATAAGTACACCTCGAAACGTAAAACTTCCTATACCGCCGCTCGTGGCGCCTCAAGCTACGCATTTAGATATAAGTACAACTACTAGACTTTTCTTTATGTAAATTTTTATTGACATTTGTGCATTGGAACTGTGTCCATGGGCTTACATTTCTCAAGTGATTTACTTTGTTTTTAAAAATTGTATAATATTTTTAAAGAGTAATTACTGAGTTTCTTGCCAGGTTCTTCTCAGTAAAAGCAACCTTCCGAACCTGGCAGTAGCATGTATAATCCATGTCGTTCTGACGATTTGAAAGTACTTTGTAAAAAGTCTAATCGAATAAAGATATTTTTAACTTTGACTTTGACTTTTTATACGCCGTTTCCATACGAAATAAGGAAAATACGCAGGCGATATCGTTAACGTAAAAATGAGTTAATAATATCCTAGGGGCACTGTTAACCCTATGCATAGACAGACAGACAGTCAGATGAAAAAAAGAATGTATATCGATATAGTTTCAGTATTCAAAGTATTCAAATTATGTTAAGGCAGGATATTTTTTCAGTTTTATTATACGAGTAAGTAGGTATTTATGGCCAGTGTTATTTTTGTCGAAAACAATTTGTTTGTTTTTGTTTTATTTTCAGAATTGGAATAAATATACCTGTAATTATGACAATTAATTCTTTAAATACTAGCAAGGCCGTTTACATTCAGTCTTTAATAGTCCTGTCAAGATTTAGATCAGGGCATCGAGTTTATTTTTCCTCGGATCTGGTTTGAGCGCATATCTTGTTCTGTTTCTACATTTTATTGTTCCTGTAATAAATAGTTAAGTCATTGCGGGTTAATTAAAAGGCCGTTTACTGCGGTTGCCTATCATATACATACAGATAAATTACATTGAAGTGTCTGTTTGTAATTCCAAATTAACAGCTTTTCATTTAAAGTATATGAAGTATATTATATACCACACAAATAAAAGTAGCCTAAGTTACTTCTTGAAACATCAGCTACCTGCCAGTGAAAGTCTCGTTAAAATCGGTCCAGCCGTTTCGGAGATTACCCGGAACAAACAGACAGACAGAGAAAAATTTTAAAACTTGGTTTTTTAGTGTCATAGAAAGCTGTAATCTTGGAATTACAAACAGACACTTTTCATTTATCACCAATTTTATTTTATTTATCTGTATAGATATGGATATCGCAGGACCGATAGCAGTGGCGTGTCACAGGGGAGGCCTACACCCAGCAGTGGGTGCATGTGGCCTGAATATGATGATGATCATTAAAATACGAGAGGTTATGCAAGATAAAAATAACAATCAGGAACGTCAATACAAATAAATTGCTAAATCACTGCATGTTTACAGACTTTCTTGTAGAAATGAGTTGCCAAATTCAACGGTGAATTGAAATTTTTCTCGAAAAAATGGTTTGAATCGAATTGCAAAAATGAACCTTTACTACGAGTCAAAAGTCGAATAGAACCGTCGAAAGTACCTTTAATATAGTTTCAATGTGTGTGAAAGAAAAAAGAGAATTAGTAATCTATTAAAATCTTAGCGGTTAAGGTCAGACTGTGTGATAATGATCATGGAACTACAAGAGGAGCATTGTATTGTATTTGTATTTCATAAATATGTAGATATTATACATGTAGGTGCAACTATGTAGTTGTAAATACAACCATTCCGATGTGAAGTTCAAGGGTACAAGAAACACGTGGAGTGTTTGTATTGTAAGTACAATGGATCCATATCATTGTGGGATTTTAACAAAAATAACTACATATAAATGTTTAAATGCTTCTTCTTTACTTCGTCTTGATCTTTAACAAATCTTAAAATAATAAAATATTAATACGTCTTTCGTCGTCCGTCTCTCACGTGTCGTCCACGTGACAATGACGGAATTAAAGTTATAGAGTAACTTCCCAAATGCATGAACGCATCAGTGTGAACTTGATACAGTCAATATCTCTGCATTTAGTCACGTATCTCTTAACGATCTAGTCACTTTTCAAACAAAAAATCTGAATCCAAATCAGTCCATTAGTTTTGCAGTTAAACTTAAAACAGGTACTACTGGTTCTTCGACGTTCATATGTGCCTTACCAGAGCCTTAACTGAATAGGCTATTTTCATTTCACAGTATTCTGATTTTGTCGGGGTGTAGAAAGGAAGGACTTAAAATCGTCTTAATTACTGCTTAAGTGCTGCTGGAATTGGAAGTTTTTTAGCAGAATCCAACTAGAGACTGGTCCTACCGATTTCGATGCCAATCCTCAAACATAAATAAAGCAAGACACCATATTGGCGAACCTTCTACTTAATATAATTCGTAGGACTTACCTATTTTCTGCCCTTTTAGGATTGAAAAAAAAATTAGAAAATAAAAAAGAAGATTTTTTTTAAAATTCAAGGATAAAGAAGGCCCGGAGCTTTGGTTTATTTAGTTAACGGCGGTTTTAACAGACACCCACGTGGATGCGATGGCTGCTTCCCTTGTGGCGATTGAAGGCTAGTTTCCGAACCGGTGGTAAATTATTCGACGTTTATAAGTAAGTGCCTTACCAGGGCCTAAACTGAATAAATCATTTTCACTTTCATTTTCATTGCAAGTATACGAGTAAGTACAATTGCTTCGAGTTTTGACACCGAGCCGATAGCTTATTTGCATATGTTTTCTTTTACAACGAAATACATTATTCATTTACATTTTGAAAAAAAATAATAATATTATCAACGTCTGGTATTGAAAAGTGGGTCTGAAATAAACAGTAGTTTTTGATTATATTCTTTACTAGCGGTTTCACCCGCGTAGATTTAGTTTCATCCTTATTGTCGCGGAACCCTAATATTTTTAATAAATAAAATTAGTGTATATTACTCCTTAAACATCAGCTACCTGCCAGTGAAAACCCGTTAAAATTGGTCCAGCCGTTTCAGAGATTACCCGGAACAAACAGACAGACAGACAGACAGAGAAAAATTTCAAAACTAGATTTTTTTGTGTCGGTAGCGTATATACTTCCATGCATTTAGTGAAAAGCTGTTATTTTGGAATTACAAACAGACACTTCAATTTTATTTATCTGTATAGATTTTGTAAAGATGCTCTTAGAAAAAGCTGATCACAGATTAAATTAATCGCTGCATTATGCATACCTACTGATCTTTAACAATCATAAACTATAAGTATAACTAAAGTAGGTACTTAAAAGGAACACATGTTAAAAAAACCGGGGAGTTTAATTTGGAAACGGTAGTAAATAAACTTAAGTTCGTGATGACGTTCAATGAGTGTTCTAAGTGTCAATTATATTGAACAAAAGTATTTGAATTGATTTAAGTAACCTTTTAAGTAAAATTTAATTTCTTTTTAGTTCTACTGTAGTAGATTTTAGTTAATGTATAATAGTTTAATCTGTGAATATTACTTATACGTATATTCAATATTTCTCTTAGATATCAAAATCAAAAGCTGTATGTTAAAAGCATTTAAAATATGTCAAGGCCTGTGAAACCCCAATGATTATAAAATACCAGGAAAACAGATACGAATAGGTATCAAAAAATAAAATGGTTTTTATTTCTTAAGCCTATTCAAAAATGATTGTGCTGACCACAAAATGACGTGGATTTTCCACACGAACGTTTTCCCGACGAAATAGTTAATTTATACCAAAATAAAGGTCAGGGCTTTAAAACAATTTCCGCGAATATGATATTAGATGATTTCTGAGCATGCCTTCATACAAGACAGCAAAATAACATTATGATTGTAATAAAACAGTTAATAAAGAATTAAATTCGTAAATTAGCCAAACTGGTTTTGTGTATTCATTAATAAGTAGGTACATGTGAGTGTCCACGTGACACCATTAAGCATCTCTAGATGATTGTCGTGACCTGAATTTAAGGAATCGAAGTACCTAAATAAAATATAATAAAACACGTACCAATCACTCCAGACTTCTCCTGTATATTGATCGGCGCAATAAAAAATGAACTATCTGTGACATCAATATTACAAACAGTGACAACGTCTTGGATGATTGTGAGAGATTAGTAAAGATTCATATTTGCTGTAACGCCAATCGATGTTCACTAACGTGAAGACAATCCATCACGCGTGATAAAATTATGCTGCCTTTTATTACTTCAAATGCATTTTAGGTATAATTTAAATTTATGTGTTTCTTGTAGTTTTTCATTCAAGACTCTACGTTGCGAATGTTACATAAATGGTAACACTGATTATAATTCAAATTAAAAGTAAATAAGTATCAAAAAACACACTCGACCCCAGGTGGTCGTCTAATGCCAACAACACAAAACGTACAAAATAGAGCAATATTTAATTAGAGGAAGATACCAACAATAAATTATAGAAATAATATGACATACAGCGAAAAACCAGATTCATATGAGGCAGGAATTTTGAAATACAGGAAAACAGTCAGTGACGTAAACACTACGTAAATGTGAATAACACAGTTTGTTTACAGCGAGCTGGTCATTAGAAGGAATTTGGTAACAATTAGAACATCTTCTATAAGTAATACAATCAGGATGGAATGCCAGACATTTGGTAATAGCCGATAATGGAATTAATAGTGCTGGTGCTTTGTACCTTTGAGAACAAAACAAAGCTATTCACATCAGAATTCTAAGTCAATTTGAGATTGACGCGAGTTCATGATGACCATGAACTCGCGTTAGATGTATCTACTTGGGGGTAGGGTTGCCATCCGACCGGGTTTCCCCAGATTTGTCCTCATCCGGAGCGTCAGAGCAGGTCTTCATTTAAAGTCCGGGTTGAAAATGTATAGTCTTCAGCCGCCAGCTTCAAACGCACTGTGCCCGCACGCCGCGATCAAAAATATAGGGTTTCGACGCGTCATGTTCTGGTTTCCAAATATTAGAGATGGCAACCCTGGTGAAATAGAGTACAGAAATCTTTTCGGGAATTACGCTTATGTCATTCTCAGACATTTGTTTTTTTTTCAAAGATCGTTTATGTAATAAGATAGATAGATAGATAGATAAAAGGTTTATTTGCCACACACTAATAAGTTAAACAAAACTACAATGATGAAGACCTACAAAATAAATTAATAGTAAATAAGTAAACGATAACAATGGAACTTAGGTCTAGCAATAGGACAGTGCGCTGCAGTGGTGCAAATAGGCCATGGCTCAGTGTATCGCTTTGCTCTTACGAGCAAAACACTGGTATTCTGCCACCACCCTAAATTCAACTACAATTATGCATATATTGTGGAAGAGAAAGTTGTGCATGTGTGTGTAGTAATGTGCAATGAATCAAGACTGAGAATGAGTGTCTGTTTGATATGAACAAGTAACATATCATTAGCCCCACACTATACAAGAAAGTCCGCCACCGAGTAACCCTGCGGAATACCAATCATTTGTTTGGTTAAAAGATAATTCTTAAATTGTTTTTTAAAAGAGTTCTTAGATGTCAGCCCTCTCACGGGCGGTGGAATATTATTCCAGCATTTAGTTGCAAGGTAGCGGAAGCTGGCGGCGAAAGCTGTAGTTCTATGATGCTGACTAGTCAGAACATGACGTGTAGACCTGGTGCCATATCGCTCATGAAACGGAGATGTTTTAATTTTTGAAAACAAGTATGCAGGTCTCTTAAACTTAATAACATCGAATAACAAGCTAGCAAGGTGCAAATGCCTGCGTGAAGTCATATTCAATATTGCGGCTTTATTTAAATATGGCGTGATGTGACTCCTAGGTGGAATATAATAACAGAATCGGCAACACGCATTTTGAACGCGTTGAATAAGTCTACGGGTTCTTGACTGCAAGCGCGGCCCGTAGACCAAATCACCGTAATTTAACCGAGAGAGAATCAGCGACTCACATAAGGTTACTCTGACCTTTTCACTGACAAGATTACGTATATTATAAATAACTTTTAGGCGGTAGAAGCAAGACCTAACCAGATTAGCTATGTGCGTTTCAAAGCGTAGCTGGGTGTCCATTACGATTCCTAGATTTTTGGCCTCATTTACGCGTTCAATATTTTGACCACCAATAAAAAGTGTAGGATTGCTAGCCAATATACTTGCGATTTGACGTTTTGAACCCAGCAACATATGCTTTGAATATTATGAATAAAATATTAAAGTTCGAAGATATTAAAATATTTGCATTAAATTTTAATAGTTGAATTTTAATCAATCTTCCTATAACCAGTATTTCTTTATAAAAGGTGCATGTCACCAGCTTGGTATCTTGCCGTTTTCCGAACCGGTGGTAATTTCTTCGACATTCATAAGTGCCTTACCAGGGGCCCAACCATGTGCTCTTATTGCAATATTAATTCAGTTGTGCGACAGTGACAGATGTATACACGTCACATACATCTGTCTCATAAATGAGTGAAACTATCATGGCAATAAGAGCTCACGGTAAGGCCCCAGGCCCTAAACTGAATAAATCGTTTTCATTTTCATTCATTATGTGGATAGGTTGTACTTATCAGCAACTTATATTGACTCTATATCGATGTGTGTATGCGATAACAATTCGACCGGCTCTCCCTTGCTTACGTGTGCTCAAAGGGTAAAACCCAACCGACCACGTTCCACCCTGGATCAATAAGTGGATGCTATCATGTGTGCATGTTACCATATTTTACACAATAGCCTTCCAGATCAAGTGTTATTTTGTACTTCTTGTAAGTAAGAAGTTCCGATGAGACAGGTAAACTATAAACCCTAATATGTCTTCTAAATAAAAGTAGCCTATGTCAATATACTCCCTGAACCATCATCTTCTAGTGAAAGTCCCGTTTAAATCTAAATCGGTAGAGCCGATTCATGGACAAACGGATAGACAGACATAGAAAAAATTAATTGTTATTTTTTCAGGGCCCTATATAATTTCATATGCATTTAGTTCAAAGCTGTTAATCTGAAATAACAAACGGACACTTAAATTGTATTTATCTGTATATTAGATTTAGGTATAATAGTGATTCCAACTGTGGGTTCTATCGCAAAGGCAGGAAGGCGGTATCATTAAGAAAGTATGATTGTAAACGTGCTGATAACAGACCACGTTCATGCATTGATTGTGTTTGTATGTACGTCCGTTACTGCAGTTTTAGGACCTGTCAGCGGTATTGGAAAAGTTTCGTGGAATTTGAATCTTATTCTAGAACCAAGAAGGCTTAATGGGATCTTTTGTTCCTTTGGATCTGTGCCTCGCAAAGGATACGCAACAAATTAAGAAAGTCAGACACTATGTCACAATAAAAACAGATAATTATACCAGTGACTTTTAGACTCAGGCGGATTACAAGCCATAATTAAATAGTTGATAACGTAGTCAACCCGTTACTGGAATACTCATGCTTTCATCATAACAGGTAAAGTTTTAAGCTGGAAATAAAAATACTTACCTAATATTACGTCGAGTTCTAGCAAACTTATAAATCTTTTTTTAATCTTCGATTTTTTCAGGGTATTTGACTATACTTTGAGAGATTTTTCAAGGTTTCTTGAAGGTTAAATATCGGTAACATAATATCTTAGGTACTTATTAAGAGTAATTTTTCAATTATGAGTCACAGGATTTACGCCAGTGTTATCTTTATCTATACAGATAAATGAAATTGAAGTATCTGTTAGTAATTCCAAAATAACAGCTTTTCACTAAATGCATATGAAAGTATACACGTCAGTACCGTGTCTGTATGTACTGTATGTATATGTATAGATTTACCATTTTTTGTATGAAATCATAATCAATTATAATATAATAATATGTTTCTGCCTATTGTGAATACAATATTCACAATAGGTATTTAGGTAGTTAGGTAGTTAGGCGGTAATTAGGTAGGTGGATACCTTATAAAGATACTTGTAAAAACGCGTTCAATATGTATTAGATAAATTTACTTACGATGTACGTCAACCACGCTGTACCTATAAGTACCACGATGTTGATGAATGTACCCCGTCAATTTAATTCCATGTGCACACGCATTCCTACCATTGTATTTAAAATTTATTGTACATACCCATTAGGTTCAGCCCGCGACTTGTCCGCGTGGAATAGTTACTTAGGGCTAACGCTTACTTTTACCCGCGATTGGTCTTAGCATGTTGAGTATAGTATTCCGGTATTATAGCCCCAAACTATGGCCCACCTCATATCGTGCCCCGCGTGCCCCATCAGCTGCACGCGGAAGGTTCTAATGGCTGCCACCAAAATGCTGTGACCCTAGCCAAGTTCTGGGCTACAACAATTCAAAATGTCTCACTTCGACACGATAAAAAGAAGATTATAGCCTTCTTCGATAAATGGGATATTTAACAATGAAATTTTTTTTCAAGTTGGACGACTTATTCTTGACATTAGCGCGTGCAAGCAAACATACTCTTCAGCTTTATATGAAAGCGACTGAAATAATTTTTCAAATCGGTCCAATAGTTCCTGAGATTAGCACGTTCGAGAAAAGAATAAACAAACTCCTCAGCGTTACATTTACTAAGATAGATAAGTAAGAGAGACAATTAATCGTCAAACAAAAACTTGAATTACACTTGCTCTATATAACATTGGATCATTCGACCATCATATCTTGCGTTATTGTATCAAACAATAGCTAAACCCTGGCCGCGGCTGGGGGTCACTTCCGCGGTTTCATCAGTTTCAATAGTTAGTGCGACAAAGCAGCAACTATTATAAGATAATTACGAACCGACACCTCTTCGCCTATTACACCCTATTGTATACATTGTTTCAACAAACAATTGAGGGCAATAGGAGTGCTTATTACCAAACTGTTACCGACCAATGATATTAAAATTATACGTAGGTACGTTATGCTCAACGACAGAACAAAAACATTTTCCGTACTCATATTGCCACTTGTCAAATATGTAGTACCTACTAGCTGTGCTCCGGGTTTTCATAGCTTTATTTTGGCACCCCAAATTGTAAAAAAAAATGAGGTTACTTTTTTACACCAGCTTTCTTTTTACGCAAGTTTTCATCATTTCAGTACATATGCATAATTTTCACCAGACCGGCCGCGGCCGTTTAAGATATTCATAAATACAATAATTTATTCATAAATACAAATCCCTACTTTAATATTATAAATGCGAAAGTAACTCTGTCTGTCTGTTACGCTTTCCCGCTTAAAACTTTAAACCAATTTTGATAAAATTTGGCTCAGACAATCTTTAGAACTTGAGAAAGGACATAGGCTACCTTTTATTTATTAAAAATATTAGGTTTCATCGATAAAAACTTGAGAGCAACTGAGTACTAACGCTACAATTCTGACAACTTAAAAGCATCAATTTCGGCACGCTAGTAACCATTATTACCGACAATAAACTCGATCTGCATACGATTTTCCATTGAGTATTTTTAGATACTCCGAAGAACACATACCCATATGTGAAAATCGTCGGATTAGATGAGTTAGTTAGTTTTCATTAACATCCATTAACATCATCCATTACATCATTTTATAGATTTAGATATGACTTCTTGAATTAAGACCAATATCCCATAAGGAACTATAAAAAATAAGGAAATTAACACACAGATCTTGATGAAATACACCTTTAGTTTATTCGTAGTTCAAAAATTTGTGCTGTTTAAAAATAAGTACCTGGATGTCTGAGATTTATTCGATTTACGTTTTCTAGATCGATTTATTGCCCCCGAAATGAATACTAAATTTCATGAAAATCGTTGGAGTCCTTTCCAAGAATCAGATCATATTATATTATACTAGCTGAAGCCCGCGGTTTCTCCCGCCCGAATACTTTTCTGAATAAAATTAGCCTAAAACACTCCTTGAAACATCAGCTATCCCGTCAGTGAAAGTCCCGTTAAAATCCATCCAGCCGTTTACGCGTGATGCCGTGACCAAGGGAAATGGGGATTATTTTTTATATATAAAGATATAAACAAGAATTGCTCGTTACGATATTAGATGGAAAGAAATTTCTCAAACATATTTCGAAAACCCAACCCTGAAGCGAAAGCGATAATTTAATTAAAACATCTTATCTATCATCCTTCGGTGACGTAACTTACATAACCAGATATACCCGTTAACAGGAAAAAACCTGTATAATTGCTATAAAATTTAGATAATTCAATAGAACCATTGGACTCATTAATCAGATGAAAAACGGGCACGTTTTGCCCATGCGCCGTGTCACACTTTAGAAGCATGTACATGCGGTCGAAAAGACATCTCCAATATAATCTGACATCAGATTGTATAAGCATTCCGCTCAATTAGGGCTCTAGTTATACTGGATGTCAGCTTGTAAATTAAATTAATTCTATTTAATTTATTCTGTTGGTTGTCAACATCATCGCCTACATTGTCTCTCAGCAGGTAATTTAGTAGACTTGTCAGATTGATACTTTGCACTTCTACCCTTTGTTACCCAGTTTAGTGACTTTTTCCAGTAGCTCCTGAGATTAGCGTGTTCAAGCAGTCAAACCGCTTTATTCTGTAACACTTGACGACAAGAGCCAGTTTCAAACATACAAAAGTGAACTTTATCGTCCCTGTACCTATTATGTATCAATTTCCTATCATTGAAACCGACGCCCGAAATCAGCGCTGAGAAACCTTACAGAATATCTCCGGAGTTGTTCCTCAGATAAGGCCGTTCAAGCTAACATACAAACTCATCAGCTTTTTTTATTAGTATAGAAGTATAGATACGAGCAGTTTGGTTATTATCGTTGGAAATATTAATTTACCAAATTTTTTAGCAATGCAAAATTTTTAAGTTAGCAACAGCAGCTGTCAAGGGAAAAGAAATTACTTTACCACAAAGTATTTGATTATTATTTGAATAATTTAGATGCTTTCAAGCTTGTCTAACCGGATTTTAACTAGAATATAAAATTCGGTACAAACAGGTGGGTAGTCGTAATTTCCTTAATTGTTTGCAAAGGAAATTCCAAAGATTTCAAGGTGAAATGAATAAAGGCGGAGACGGCATGAAGTATTTTATTAGGTGATCCTAATTCTATTATTTTTTTAACTTTAAATAGAAAAAGTTCGAATATAAAGTTACTTACATACAATACATATATGGTCACGCCTACATTTCGTCATTAATTTGAAATTTAATTACCGTTAAATTTAAAATACGTTTTTTTTAATTACTCGCTGCATCTTGTGCCGGTGCTTATTTTAAGTAAGAAAATTTGTTATATCTATACATCTATACAGATAAATAAAATTGAAGTGTCTTGTGAGTGTGAAGTGAACAGCTTTTCACTAAATGCACATGAAAGTATACACGCTACTGACACAAAAAAACAAAGTTTTAAATTTTTTCTTTGTCCGTCTGTTTGTCTGTCTGTCTGTTTGTTCTGGGTAATCTCTGAAACGGCTGGACGGATTTTAACGGGATTTTCACTGGTAGGTAGCTGATGTTTCAAGGAGTAACTTAGTCTACTTGTATTTATTAAAAATATTAGGGATTCGCGTCAATAAGGATGAAATTAATCTACGCGGGTGAAACCGCAGGGCACAGCTAGTCTATATCTATACATACAGATAAATAAAATTGAAGTTTCTGTTTGTAACTCCAAAATAACAGTTTTTCACTAAATGCATATGAAAGTATATACGGTACTGACACATAAAAACTAATTTTTTAAATTTTTCTCTGTCTGTCTGTCTGTCTGTTTGTTCCGGGTAATCTCCAAAACAGCTGGACGGATTTTAACGGGACTTTCACTGACGGATAGCTGATGTTACAAGGAGTAACTTATGCTAATTAGATTTTTAAAAAACATTAGTGATCCGTGGGCAACTATGAAATTAAAATCTACGCGGGTGATACCGCGGGGCACAGCTAGTATATCGATAATAGCTGTGTCACGCGGTTTCATCCGCGTTCAGTTTAATTTCATGGATGGTTTTATTTCGCAGAGGCAAACTTGCTCCTTGTAACATTATTAACCAGTGAAATCGGTCCAGCCGTTTCAGAGATTAGATAGAACGAACACATAGTCAGAGATAAAAAAAAAATTGTAAGTACCGTATATACTTTCATATATTGGAAAGCTACTTATTTGGAAATACAAACAGACACTTAAATTTTATTAATTTGTATAGTATAAAAAGTTTGAGTAAGGTTAAGTACTTGGATTAATATGAACAATAGTCACACACAAAGCGTCACAAACAGTTCATTGATTCACAGAACAAACCCTGAGACGAATTATCAAGTAGGAAATAAAAAACGCCAACACGACACACGATTTCGTTCATCCAATATTGATTAATGTAATAAAACTATTATACCGGTAAACGATGTGTATAATATAAACATAAATATGTGCACACGCACACCTGGTAGACACAGTTAGAAAAATCCTTGTGACACACTTCCTGCTAGAATCGCGAATAAGTCACTTTATTTAGGTTTAGAGGCCATTATTAATACTAGCTTTGCCCAGCGGTTTCACTCACGTAGAATATCACGAGTTTTATTTCGCGGGTCCCTATTTTTAAATTCTCTCCTGTTTACATCAACTATATAATCCTGTTACACTGGATCCAGCCTTTTCAGAGTTAGCCAGAATAAACAGACTTTATATTTTTTATTTAATTTTTTTATATATTCTACCGTAGATATAAGCTTCATTTAATGAAAAGCTATTTCTTAATTTGGTTTAAATAATAATTTTGTAGACACTTCAATTTTATTTATCCCTATTGATACAGATTAAAAAAATATTAGGTTTCCGCAAAATAAAGCCACTCTTTAAATTAAGTCCAAGCGGTTGGAACTATGGGCCACAGCTAGTCTGCTTTATATTAGTTAGCAGTTGGTAGGTATACGTATATATTGACAACTATTTGGCTCAAAGTCCACCAAATGTTGCAATCATTTGAGGTAAACGTAATACGTCTATCTGCACTACTATGTTTCGACTAAGCTGTGGATTGGATCCAAAGTTCAATTGGTTCTTACGAAATAAATACAAATGTAACCTATCATGTTACGCTATTAATTAAATTTAACTGTGTCACTTCTATTTACATGCTTCGTTTGCGCGTCAATTTCTTCTGAAAAGAGAAAATAAACTAAACATATTTACTTAATGTTAATATTTATTCAACATCATTAATGAATGTGAAACCAGGAATCCTAAATTATGATCGTCGTATTAAATAAAATGTTCTTACATAGTAATGTTAAAGAACTGCGTAAGTTTTTATGTTTTTTCTAGTTGGTCCCCAGAACATTTTTTTTAGTACGTAAATACATTCCATCGGGTTTATGACCGGGTACAGTTCACGGGGTTGTCAAATTCTACGTCCGTTGGTTCATTCAACCGCAGTTCAATAATGTATTTACTTACTTTTTCTTGCTATGTTATTGTCGGTGTTAATTACAGGCCTATATTTTTTTCATGCTACTATTTTATTATTCGTTGCCAAGTGTCTGGGTAATAAACGTACATATTTAATGACATTAGTAACAAAACGTAACTACGGACTAAATGGGTCAGGACCCACTGGGCCCCCAATATTCGTCCCTTAGAATAAAAGTTGTAGATTCGGCCCCTATATAAGTGCCCATTGGTCCCCCGGGAGGAGAACAGCCTATTACCAATTTAATATTAGAATAGTTATGTTATGATACAGAATCATTAAACTTCTGCCGCCCTAGTACCTTAAATAGAACAGGAGACGAGTGGAAACCTCATAAATGTAAGAGCACCAGTGGGCGACAGGGTGCGAGTTTCAGGGGACGAGTGGGTCCTGACCCGCATAAATGTCCAGACCAATGTATCATTGCGCGTTGCCTACCTTATAAAGAATGGAATCACTGTGGCAACAGTAAGATAATTACGGATCCCACTATAGTTAACACACCGTTTCTCCTCCCCCTCCCCCCAAAAGAGCAACGGCGATCATGGTTACCACAGGAACACAATAAAAATACTACTCTAAAGTATCGTAATTTGGCTGTGATGTTCTGTTAGGCGACAGTCACCAGGCGGGCAGCTCTGAATGTCCAAAGCATGTATGCATTTGACCCTAAATATATTACACTTGCGGACGTCACTCGGTTTCACCCGCGTAGTTCCCGTTCCGTTCGGAGTACGGGGATATAGCCCAGTACTTGTTTATTCGTTACAAACATACTTCCATAGAAATCTTTCCTCTATATGATATTATTAGTATAGATAATCTCCTAATACTTACACAGATAAGCTCAATATACATCATTGTATTGATAATTAAAAAATTACCCTGACTAGTCAAGTCAGCTAACAACAAATGCGTCGGCCTCGAAGCAATTCGCAACAGGCAAGCCAGACGTCCGCACAGGTTTAACGGATCTTTTTTTGTGTACTTCAAATTCACGACTCGCTGGTTCAAATTAGGGTCGCCATTTTTTCAATCAATATATCGTACGATATAACGGTTTATATCGTTTTAATCTGTAGGATGTGTTTCAATATGTCTTCGTGAGTTACATACATATACATACATATGCTTACGCCTGAATTCCCCGAAGGGGTAGGCAGAGGTATTGTTATTTTCAACACCCACATTTCACCGAATATGATTAAGTGCCAACGTGACAGAGGGTGAGTCCATCGCCGTCTCAGGCACTATACATACGTCTTTCAATTCTTTCTCAGACATATGCAGGTTTCCTCACGATGTTTTCCTTCACCGTAAAGCACGTGGTGTGAAATCACTGTACATAAGTTTTTAGAAAAACTCATAGGCACAGGCCCCGCTGGGATTCGAACTTGCGTCGCTTGCGTAGCAGGCGACTGCTCTAACCCCTAGGCCATCACGGCTCTTGTTTCGTTTGTTCGTGCGTTAAGTACCATTTTTTATAATTGCGAGGTATCTTCGAAAAATTTCAATTAGAATGTGTCTAAAATTATGTATAACAATTAGTTAAGTATGTTTTTTAATATTAGACTATTATTTATTGTGTGGTACAGGTGCAATAAGAGTTCAGCGAAAATAGTTGGGGTTTCTGTGCATGTATTTTATTCGAGTTGCTTCATACTGACAGACAGAGACAGGCTCATAAAATACTACATAACTCATGGTATTAAGTATTTACGAGTACTATTGTAGTAAGACTGTTATTTTCTTTTCAGGGAAAGGCTCTAAGGGAGAATATTTTACAGAAATATATTCTACTCTATATTAGACCACTATCGAACGTCACGCGGTTTCACCCGCGTAGTTCTCGTTCCCGTAGGAGTACGGAGATAAAATATAGCATATATTAATCAGTGATAATGTAGAATTCAAATGGAGTAAAAAAAATTTAAATCGGTCCAGTACTTTTTTGAGCCAATTTGTTACAAACATTTCCTCTTTATAAAATTAGTAAGTCTATCTAACACAAATTAAATGCTATTAATTCCTTATGGATAAGCACGTGGCGATATGACTTAAGTCTATTCAGAAATACACTAATATTTTTAAGGAAGTGTTAATTCGGAAGTAGTGATAAAATAACTAATTAAAACCAAATTAATTAATTCACCACTTCCGTCAATTATATATGCACGCCTCCCGATTTTGGAAACTATATCTTATTTTATCACACTGGCTTCTTATCTAGTTTGCAAATCGTAATCTACATCTACACAGATAAATAAAATTGATGTGTCTGTTTGTAATTCCCAAATTACAGTTTTTCACTAAATACATATGAAAGTATACTTACACGGTACTGACATAGAATTTTTTTTTTTCCCTGTCTGTCCGTCTATCTATCTGTCTGTTTTTATGGGACTTTCACTGGCTGGATTAGCTAATGTTACAAGGAGTAGCATAGGCTATTTTTAAATTTAAAAAAAAATTGGGTTCCGGGGGCCACAAATGAAATTAAGTCTATGCGGGTGAAACCGCGGGGCACAGCTAGTCAAAACATAAATTAAACTAGTTCTGTTTTGTATTTGTGAATAATGTGGGTTATCAAAGTCACCATTTCGAAGGCCAAGGTCAAATAACTAAAATTCAAATTTATACAATTTCACATAAGTACAATTATTTGAATATTGTTCGGCATAATCAATCATTGCCTTGTTTTCATTATTTCCTGGTAATAACAATTAAGTACTTGTTTGTTAAGTAGGCTCGGTCCCAGTTTGTCCAAATATGGACCTATGTATGTATTACATTTTGACATTGTAAACTGTAACACTATGCTATGTTATACCTACCAGTTTATTAATGTTAGGATTTAGAATAAACGAAGACGTGATTTATCATAATAGTTAATCAATTAATTACGAACTTGGGACAAGTTTTCTTTTTTTACCTTGTTTTGTTCCTTAATTATTTTTAAGTACTGTTCCTTGTATATATACTTAAGTTTTTATTCAATAAATAATCATTACGAACTAATTTGTATTTAGAATTTGAATAAGCTCAAAATTGGTTTTCAAAAGACAGATTTTGGAAGTATGTTTCTCGACTCCACCCTAATGAAGTTTGGTGCTAAATATCAAAGGTCGTGTCTCCAGTAAGTTCGCCAGTGTCTTATGGGAAGAGGTACTACACATCTGATGGTATTTATGGTACGATTGTCAATAATAACGTTAGCACAGCGATTAAATTACGAGTGTACGCGTGTTTGCCACTTGCCACATTTTTGTAACGTTAATATTGACATTTCTATATCTAGATAAGTATTATATAGAAAGCAATTGAGAAGCTCGTTACCACAAACGTGCCATGCGCTTTGTCTGAATAAACCTACTATCTGTAGAGAAAATATCTATCATCAAAATCACATCAACCATAATTTATTCTCTACTGGAAGTCCACCAATAAGTCCTCCTTAGATGTCCACGTTGACATAAAGGAAAGTGTTGCATGCATTCAAAATATGAAGGCATTGGGGCTCATCTTGTATTCTCTTCCAGAATACCGCAATTACACTTAAACGAAGATAAGGCAATTCTATAATAAATTTACGGGTAAATAAAACAACAAATCATCGCATTGTTTGCAATAGTAAAACTAATGTAAGAACCCAATGCACATTGGATGCAATCAGTCACAATGCACGCGACGATCACGCGGACTATCCGGTCGACATAAAAATGAACTTTGAAGTGCGATAAAAAAACAAATAATGTCTATGGTAAACGTGTTCGTTGACATGGATGGACACGATAACGCATCGTAAGCGGCCGGCGACACTAGGTCACGTTTACGAGGTCTCACACACATCTTTAATGTCAATTACGCAATTCGGCGCAGTGGACGAATTCGATGTTTGTATTTTTTTTTCACAGCGAGAGTCTCTATGTGTGCCAGACACTGGCCAATAATATTCGAAAGTATTCGATGCTAAATACATAAAATATTTTAACGCACTGGTAGTATAAATTCTCAACCAAAAAATAAATAAATAGAATTATTTAAATTTGGAAAAACATCGAAATTAAATTTAAAACAATATCGATTTCTAGTTAACCATTCATCAATATAATTTTATATTATTGTTGAGACTCGAATGTTAAGTTTTCAAAAGAGAACGTTTCCAAAGTGAGAGTGTCACTAATGGGTACTCAATGACCGATATCAAACGCGATAAGTAACAAGTACCAATGTACATCAAATCGATAATTTTCCACAACATTCCTTAGGTTGACCACAAATGGTTGTTAAGTACGAATTTATAACATTTCGTTACTTACATAAGTAATTATATTGACCGCGGCTTAGATGTGTTGAGCAATGGAAACTGTTTGGCAACCGACCTCGGGAAATGTGCGCCTATCCGACTGGGTTTCTGACGTTTTTCCAATGTATCGTCTTGTCGTACCAATTTAAACAGTAAAATTTTACACAAGATCAAACAATGTATCCTCCTTAATTTAACCACTATCTATAACTAAAAACTTCAAAAAATATAATCTAGTAACTAAAATATAGTATTAAAAGAAGTCCCTGTAGGCAAGGTTCTGAAGGTACTGCCAGCATTCCCCTTTTGAATGGCTAAACTAATTCTTGGTCCGAGGTAGCTGCCAACTCTTCGGTCCAATTTAAATTTGTCGATTTAAATCAATTTTTGATTTATATAATATAATACTTATTTAGAATACAAAATATTTTTTATTACGAAAAAAAATTGGACGTATTATTTAACGTGCATGAAATTTATTGGAATAATTTTTTTTGTTTCGCTGACCTGTTATCGCTATGCAATTAAGCCGAACAGAAATATTAATTATAATATTTTTGCAATTTATCATATACTAATGCAGATTATTGGATTATGGTACTTAAAGATTTAATAATAAAATATGTTGTTTCCATGCTGCTATTCCTGATATGGTAACAAACAAGGAAAATAATTATCGTTGCTTTAAGTGATAAATTACGAAAATAACAAAATATTATGAATTGATTGCAGATGTTACTGTTGATATTGCGACAAACAAGTTAACCAGCTGGGTACAAACAAACTATGTGATAGCTCCTGTCACGTTATTTGTTAAGGCTTCTCATCGTCGCACTCGACGTCGAGTGTCGGTTTCTAATATACGAAATTGAGCTTTATCATATATGTTTTATGTATTATTTTGCGGATGAATGTAAGGATATATTTTCAGAATGCATAATAGGTACTGCAGAGAACACTGAGTAAAAGTACCTATTAGTGTAGGAGGCTTATAGCCGGTCTAGTATGGATTTTAAATAAATAAATATTGTTTAAATATTGAGTTCTATCCTTATAATTAATTGTCGAAAATTACTAAAACATTGGTCAACTTATTCGTTGGACACGGTATAGTATATTATTCTAATAGGCCCCAAAGAGGTATACATGTAACTATTAACAACTCAATTCATTTTTTTAATCCGTTCCAAGAATTGCGGCTCATCGAAACATCTCGATGCATCGAGTTTAAATTAGCTCCCAAACATGGAATATCCAGATATTTTTAGATACTGCGTTCTAATTTATTAAAACCGGTTGTGATGTACGTAAGTTGAATTGGAATACCCAAATTAAAAATAACTGCGGGCATGTTATTGTCAGAGTCGATAGATTGTAAACCTTCCATGACGTCAACAGATTATTTATCGAACACAAAATGCAAGTAAATGCATTAGGAATGTGGTTGTTTTTCTTTTGCAACTTACAAGGTAGTTGTAACCTGCTGTTACTCCACCTAATAGCCAGGGTCTAACAATTTGGCTATGGTAGCTCCTTGCGTGTGGTATCTCCGTAAGATGACTAAAAGGGGGCGGGCCTATAGGTGAGTGAAATGGGAGCTCAGAGTGCCTAGTCACAAGTCGCTGTCACAAGTCATAGCATCGACGTAAACGCAGATTTGTATGGGCTCACAATAGTGTGATGTTTAGGCCGACAGAGGCACTGTTCCGATCCTATACAAATCTGCGTTTACGTTGACGCGGTGTCTTGTGACGGCGGCAGTGAAAAACTCGCACCTCTGACTACTTTTGAGGGAACTTTTCTTTTATTTACTCTTACTAGATTTTTCAAGGGCTTTTCATTGTAAATCAGTTTGTGGTCAGTAACTTGTCTAAACTCTTACATTCCATTCACAAAATGATGGGTAGGAAATATACTGATGCCGAGAAGTTTTCCGATGTTTACTTCGCCGTTAAGCATGTGGTGTGACGAATTACAGATTGGGGTTTGGTACCCACAAATTTTTTCTTAGGCACAAAAAAGGTAAACAAGTATACAACCTGTCTTAAGGTAAGCGATTACACACCTTATAAGCAGAGGTATGGCTGTACTGTACCAAAACAATTTACTTAAGTTGATAAGGTTAATCATAGCTATCACAGTGCCTCTTCATAGAGCACCGCGACCTATGTAGCGAGACGGAGACAGACTCCCCAGTCGGAAACCTCAGAAATTCGAGCAGAACATCCAATTTTGCGCTAGCGCTCTCGCACCCTGTTCGCCAACTACTTACTTTCAAAATGGGGCTTGGGAAGAACGGAATCCTGAGGTTTTACCATGATCGTTTAACAAATATGACACAGATATGACGTGTAATATGTCATTGTCACACAGTCAAACTATCATGGCATTAACAGCTCCCCCTGGGCCTGTGGACAGAGTAACATTATCCTCACGCTTCGCAGATAGTAACAATACAACATTTTTGGGGATGACATTACATTATTGTTCTTTTTTTATTTGTGGCACTTTTGAATTTAATTAGCGATATTTCACGTGCCCGATTTATGTCATTTAATTTTCAAATATTTTGTATTACCGCAAGCGCGAGAGAATATTACTTTGTCTAGGCCTACAGCAGGACTTCCTGTTTCTTTATTGTCGATTTGAAATGTTCTTGCTAGAATGGGCTCGAACAATCAGGTAATCCTACGCATGAATCATGATTGATAGAGAATGACTTTCTTTATCAGTAAGTATGTGTGTGAGGAAGTGATTTAGATGTTTGCTATTTGATTTATCGAATTGTGTGCGAATTGTAATCAATCATAATTATGACAAAATATCAAATAAATACGTCAAATACTCGTATACCAACTTGTGAATCACAGCAAATGCTATTTACTAGAAATACCCTGGGTATGTATCATCATGATTGTAGGGATATAGTATTCTTATATCATCATAATTATAGGTTGTAGTAGATAATAATGCTCATACCATATTACTAAATACAGCATTTAACTATGTCTCGTAGACTTGTCTCAACAATATGTCTCGATTGATTCAAAACAAAATGTCCCTCACATTTAAAATGAAATACCTCATTAAAACTTACTAATAGGGTTGTCAAAAAACCCGGTTAAACTGGAACAGCCGCGTTATTCACTAAGGTTTCTCAGCGTCGCACTCGTCGTCGAGTGTCGGTTTTAAAGATACTAAATTGAACCTTATCCTCTATGTATTATGTATCAATTCCTTATGATTGAAACTAACGCTCGTCATTGAGTTCGACGCTGAGAAACCTTAGTGAATAAGGCTTAGGCTTAATAGCACCAGCCGTGCCCGTGTTTTTCCTATCACAGATATTCTAGGGTCGTGCCCCGACGAGACAGCCAACGACCTACAAGTAAAATAATACAATATTATAATTTTGTACCCAATAAACAGTCCTTTGAAGTGAAATCGAAACTAGAATGGTAACTAGCCTTTACGTAGAACCAGCTTATAAAAATGCCATATGTACTTAAAAGGTATATGTAGATAATTACTTTTATGTGTTTATTTTGCGTTCTGAGCTCCAATTAAGCGTTGTTGCTAGCTGGAAATACCTGCTTCTCTGATCAAAATAAAACGTTTTCATGTTCTGATACTAACCCAATCTATATCCATACAGATACAGAAAATTGTGGTGTCTGTTTTTAATTCCAAATTAATAGCTTTTCACTAAATACTTATCAAAGTAAACACAGTAATGACATTAAGATAACCAATTTAAAAAAAAACTCTGCCTGTATGTTTGCTGGACCGATTCTAACGGGACTTTAGACTAGCAGATAGCTGATGTTACAAGGGGTGTTATTCCCTAACTTTTGAGTGAAGATCACTTTGCAAAATGTACAACGATCAACTGTCAAACAGCTGTTTTTGACAGTTTTGGTATTCACGAACGTCAGTGTCTAACTAAAATGACGTCACGAGTCCGCTTTGATAGCCATCGTAACCATTTTTGACAGGAGTTTATTATTCATATTCATACTCATATATTTATTGTAATTAGTTAGTTACATGATAGAACATAAACTTAATTATAATGTGTATCGATAAATCGAAAATTGCGATTTTGTAAGCAAAGTGTACAACAAATTGGTACTTATTCGGAGTACCTTAGGAAAAGATTTTTTTTTAATTTATATTCCGCATTAATTCCGCAGCGGGGCACAGCTAGTGAAAAATAAAATAATTTGTGGAACATTGGCCGTGCATTGAACATCAACATCGAGGTTAGTGACATCAGTAGTACCTCGTGGATCCAGTCAGACAACAAGGCGACAAGGCGCTTGATTCAGTTTTTAAAATCAGACTTTCATTTGAAAACGGTAGTACATTCACTTAAGTTAGTTTTATATATGCAATTTTATGAGTGTTCCAAATGATCCTTATCTATACATACAGATAAATAAAATTGAATTGTCTGTTTATTATTCCAAATTAACAGCTTTTCACCATATGGATATGTAAGCCTCTAAACGGTGCTCACAATAAAAAAAAAAACATTTTTTTTCTCTGTCTGTCTGTCAGTCCGTCCGTCTGTCTGTCTGTTTGTTCCGGCTAATGTCCAAAACGGTTGGACCGATTTTAAAGGGACTTTCACTGGCAAAGAGCTAATGTTACAAGGAGTAATTTAAAATAAAAACATTAGGATTCCGCAAGCCGTCCATGAAATTAAATCTACACGGATGAAACCGCAGGACACAGATAGTATACTGTACTCCTTTTTCTTGTTCCCCCGAGCCAATATCAACCTATTTAACTAAGTATAAGGTTCAATATCGCTATTTAATCTATTTGGATGAGATGGTGAAGGCGCAGTCACGCATATTCAAGCGTCAATTATAAAGACGATGTCTGGTTTGTTATATAATTACTACTCCACGGTTTCATGGGTGGCCCGCGGAAGCCTATGTTTATTAAATTAGTTACTCCTTATAACACCAGGTATCTGCCAGTGATAGTCTCATTAAAATCGATCCAGCTGTTTCGGAAATTAAGCGGAATAAACAGACAGACAGAGAGAGAAAAAATCAAAACTAGTTTTTTTAAATGTTAGTACCATAATATACTTCCATATGCATCCAGTAAAAATCTATTTATTTGGACAGACACTTCAATTTAATTCGTCTGTATAGATGTATAGATGTCACTAAGTTTTGTTATTCAATTCAAATCGAATACAATTAAGAATAATAGGTTAACCATTTTATCATCGATATCAATGCGGCACATTTCTCGGTTTTTTCCACGTTCAATAGATACAACTTAAGTAAATTTCCATTAGTATTTCGTAAGCCCTCGCTTGTGATATACAAAGACGAAACTGCGTAAAGGAATTGTTGACGTAGAACATAACCAAATAGTTAATAAGTACCGTGCATTAAACAAAAATGTAGGAACATTTTTATTTACCGGCCAATTAAGTAGTACGCGCGCCGATTTCTTCGGCCTCAAACTGATTATTATATTTCCTGAGTTACAATACAATACCTTGCAGGAACAAACATTCATTGCAAAGAAACAATTTTATTTATAAAGTGTATTATTTAAATTAATTCATATTTGTAGCGTCACTGGGTCCTTAGACCACATTTTCAAATTTAAGTTTGTAGACGATAGCGAATATTAGAATTTAGAGATAGAGCAGTGAGAAAAGCAGCTGACATTACCGTATTTATTTGACAACTTACTTACTAACAAGTGAAAGATAAAAAAAGACTAAAAATAAAAAAAACATAGATCATAAATATGACAAAATAGTTTCCAACAAAGTTGAAGTTAACTTACAGTAATGTCACTCAAAACTATACTACGTCGACGACGGTCCGATTCTGAAGTGGGGGCAAACATTTTAAGCTATTTTATTTACCTTGTGTCCTTTGTTGCCCTGATTTCTCATTTCTTAAATATGCTTGTCTGTATACTACAATACTATAACCACAAATACAAAAGAGTAACCAGAAAAGAACAGTCTCGAAAAAAATATTTAAATCTCAAAGGGAGCGTAGACATTCCTATAACGTCCTAGCTTGAAAACATGTCATTATTATCTAAGTAACTTTGATAAAGAGATTTCGAAGTTTTCTTAGAATAACTTCTACCCAGGTCATTGTTAGGGGACATTATATAAGAAAAGAAAATAAATAAACTTTTGTCATTCTCAATTAGCATCGCTTAATGCGTGTTCTTAAATTCATTTATTAAACTTTTTTCACGTACCTTTACGTAGAACCAGCTTAAAATAATGCCATATGTACTTAAAAGATATATATGAAGATAATTATTTTTATGTGTTTATTTTGCTAAGCTCCAATTAAGCTCCAAAAAGTTTAATAAATGAATTTAAGAACACGCATTAAGCGATGCTAATTGAGAATGACAAAGGTTTATTTTTTATTCTTAAATTCATTTATTAAACTTTTTTCACGGCATATAATGTTCAATGGAAATTTGGTGTTCTATTTATTCGCTTGTTCCCAATTCTTTTGAAATTTGACCTTTTTCCATGAGACTGGAAGTCGCAGACTCGCAGACTTCGGGTGACTGTGCAATTTGGGGCTATGGTTAGTCTATACATATAGTGGAAATATCTAATCCAATCATAACAATACCATAATCTATATACCTATAGTTAATAAAATTGAAAGGTCTGTTTGTAATTCCAAATTAACAGCTTTTTACTAAATGTATAATGCATATACGGTACTTATAAAAAAACTCTCCATCCATCTGTCTGTCTGTTTGTTCTGGCTAATCTCCGAAACGGCTGGACCGACTTTAACGGGACTTTCACTGGCAAATAACTGATGTTTAAAATTGTAACTTATGCTAGCCATGAAATTCGGTCTACCCGGGTGATACCTGACACAGCTAGTATTACAATATGTTCTCTACGGACATTTTTAATACTGTGGCAATACCCAAAGCAACCTAAGACGCTCAAACATCCTCTATCGGCTCGTACCTAAAAATTGCTAACGCAACAAATAAGGAAGTGAAAACTCATTTCGATGCACAACACGATTTGATGTGGCGATGAAAATTGAACTTAACTACCACGACTAGTAAAGGTCTTCGTCCACAAGGACACGTGCCATAGTCCACCTCAAGGGCCCGTGATACATGCCAAGGGTCATCTTTACCATCACCATCAACAATAGCAGTCTGACGTACTGGCGCTTTAGTTTTGAATTTTTGAATAATGAACCAGTGAAGCACCTACTAAATCGAAACAATATACGAAACGAAATCGAATATAAATTTTACTAGAGTTAAGTCGAAACTCACTGTATAATCGAATCGATGCGGCATAGTGGATCACTTTCTGGCTCTTTCTTAAGGCTACTTATTCGTTGACGAAGTATAATCGAATGTTTAATAAATTCGATTTTAGATTTTGTGATCTGTGTATCAAGGTGCCGCCGTCTTGGAGGACATTATCGGATTGGTGTGTGGGATTCATAGTCCAGAATATATGTTCGTACCGTTTCCACAGTATAAGATAAACTTTCTAAGCGGTATGGAAACTAGATATTTTTTTAAAATAAGAACGTCCCGCTTCGATGTGTTCTTCTTAAAGTTTTTTACATTTATACCTTAACTTACAAAGTAATGTCGACTTCTCGATTTGAAGTTAAGAAAAATGCCTGTAAAATACGTTACAAATGCTGTATACGGATTACACCGAGGTTGCTCATAATTTAGTGAATGTGCGTCTATGTGAGTGTGTCATTTCGAATGATTTGTTCCTAAATTCCGTTCCGTACTATTTGTAGTTAGCTCATATTATGTATACTGTGCCGTTTCACTTTTCTCTCACGAAGCAATACAGCCTGAAAAGATACTTAACACCAAAACTCAAGTACACTTGAGTTACCTACATAAACGTGATTAGCTAATAACGCAAGTTACTGGTTTCCCTGATGACGTAAATCTATTTCTAAATCAAGTTTGAAGATCAAGATCAGTGACCAACGAAGTAATGATAGAAATGAATTACCACGAGAACTATGCTTTTAAGAATTTAAATTAGCGTATAATGATAGGTACACGTAGGATGGTGAGTGTAAAGAGAATATAGAGTGTAGTCTTTCCCAATAGCATGAAAAGGTAATCTCTACTTAAGGGTAAAATTGTATGGATATAAAATGCTTAAAAACAGTGCTTCTCACGTATTTCTTGCACTTTAACGAGTTCAAGGTAACCTAGTTGTAGTTTATGTAATTCACGTTTTGCAATACAGAACCTTATGTAATTATCCAATCGCAGTTTTGCAATATTGCTTAGATTACGGATGAAACACTTCTAAGTATGTAATCGCTTACACTTCTCTGTTTAACTTTGTTCTTAAGTAATCGATATATCTAATCTAATCTTCCTAATCCTTTAAACGAGCAATTTGAAGCTCCGAGACGGCTTCAAAGATTTTCATGAAATTATATATGACATTATGTAGGGGGTTTCAGTGGCGATATATCAATCTGTACCAAAGGCAGCGACCTAATTTTAAGTTCGAAGCATGCTTTTGTAAATAAATAATATTATTTATTTATCTAATGCACCGTGAAAACGTATCTCTCTCTTAAGTTTAATAGAAATGTAAGTAGTTGTGTTTAGTAATATGAAAACCTTTGGCAAAAAAAAATCCATATATTTTACGTTCGACATTAAAAGTATTAATTGGAAAAAAAAGTATAGCTAGCATTCATAAATAAATAATGCCAGTCGCAAGATAAGAGAGCTCATGCATTATGAAATGTGATGATAACAACTATATCAATAAAGAAAAAACGGTCAAGTGTGAGGACTTGCGAAAAAATATTATTGGTTGAGAAGGTCCGTATATTTTACCAAACCAATAGGTAATATATATTTTTGCTAATTTATTTATTTATGTTTACAGCAAAATTTTAGATAGTACCAAAGGTAACGTAAACTCATTCGATTGTCATTTCTTTACTATCTAAGATGAGGAAATAAGAAAAAAATATTGCTATTAATTTTCATAGAATTTATTTTACAAATATTATAAAAACTAGAAGCAAAATTAAATAAACGTATGAAAATAAATATTATTGTTATTTTAATGATCAATAATAATAACCTACGCAAACATATAAAGTATGAAAATAAAAATATAATTAGCTATTGTATAACTTGCCACTATTTTGTCCAAACGCTCACACATAATGACGATTTTGAATTTAATTAAGACTAGACACATACTAAAATGATGCAATTTCTGTTGCAGTTACGAGTTAATTAACCCGTTATTGCGATAAGAGCAGGAATTGTAATCATAGTAATGTACCAACGAGTTTTCCTAAGAACTTAAGTGGGGCTGTTATTATTTCTCATACGAGATTTACGTTTTAGGAAAACATCGTGCGTAAGGCTAACATCCAGCCCGGATTAATCATGAGCTGGAGTATTCAACTGCCTAGGGTCCCGAGAATAAAGAATTTCAAAATATATTTTCCAAAAAGTTAGAAATGAGTAACTAAATGCGGGGCGAGGCTATTGCCATTAACCAGGCACTAATACCTACTCCAGGCTCTGCTACTGGGAAATCAGGAATGAAACAATTCTGTGTCACTTTGCCTGGCGATCGAACCCAGGACCAGCGGTTCTCTTTAAGTGTTAGATAACACACGGAAATGACGCCGAAAACGATCGTTGAAATTTTCTACCCCACTTTCTTTGTCCATGTCATGGTCACTTGGAGGCCTTTTGTGACCTTCCAACAATGAACAACGTAGGTGTGGTGTTTCCTTGATAGCAACGTGTCTTGCTATTTTAAGTATTCTTTAACCTTTTGCTAGTTTTGTTGTTATAGCTGTAATGGAGTCTACGCCGCGAGGACGTGGTCTTAGTCACTTTAATTGCAGCTAAAAATGGCCAGCTTAGCTCTGTTTGTAAGAGGAAGTCAAGAAAAGTTACAAAGGAGCCAATCAAACGTACAGCCACTGAAGAATCTTATGAACGCTTACGAAAAGTGTATCGCGTTTTAATTACTTAAAATTAGGTTAAAAGGATTCATTTATATATAATTTATTCATGTTACACAACATTCATTTGTATTCTAAAGTCGTGTCACTAAATACATGACGGTAAACAAAACGCAATTTAGTTATTTTTTGCAAAACAAACACACTTAAGAACATGTATTTATATACCAACTGGAAATTTACGTCGTATTTATAACGACCAACTTACATATGATTTTTTTTCATGCATATAATAAAAATAAACATATTCAAATGATAAATTTGGTATTGTTTATTTTTATGTTTATGTAAGTAATAAAACTTTTGGATGGATGAAACGTGAAGAGTCGCCATCCTGTTGAGTCGAATACAGGAGAAACTATTACTAAACGTGGCATTGGCAGAGTTACTTCACTTATTTTTTTGACATAAGTAGGTATATTGGTAAAATTCAGTAGGCTTAGACAAAGCAACATTCTATCGCGCAGTAATAGAAACGATAAAAAAATATATGGAAATTACATAAATCAGTCACGTGACAAATGTCTTTCCCGTACACTTTGTATCGTTTCTACTAGCGAAGCGTGAGGATAATGTTACTTTGTCTACAGGCCCAGGGGCCCAACCATGAGCTCTTATTGCAATGTTAATTCAGTTGTGCGACAGTGACAGATGTATACACGTCGCGTACGTCTGTCTTATAAATGAGTGAAACTATCATGGTAATAAGAGCTCATGGTAAGGCCCCAGTACCCCTAGACAAAGCAACATTCCATAGCGCTTGCGCTAAAAGAAACAATAAAAGATGCATGGAATTAACGTAAATCGTTTCTACTAGCGAAGTGAGGATAATGTTACTTTGTCTACACGCGTACCTACTGATCAGAAACAAAGTGACAAAAGAAAAATAATTTGTGATGCGTGTTTTCATTATATTCAGGTCGGGACAAATTGACCAAGAAATCAAGACAACTTCATCCAACTGACAACCAACCACGTTAATTTGATTCTGAAAAAAGTCAACTAGGATTGAAGATATTACCTACCTAAGAACACATTAGATAAATATAATTAATAAATCATGTTCGGAGATTCTTACACACTCTACATCTAGTCCCGAAATAAGCATACCTTGTGCACCAAACTTTGGATAAAATACTTTTTGTTCATATATACGAAACACATATGTAATGCTTGCTCTAACTTGGGAATCGAACCCGTGGCACTTAATCCACAAGTCTGGTACTCTGACCAATACTTGTAGTCCAAGGATGCCGCGGCCGCGAGATCGTCTCATAATAATAGGCAAGGACTAAATTTGGCATCAACGGATCTCTAGCAAAAACAGTTGTTTTATAATGATCTTGAACGGTCGTTGCACACGAACATAAAGCTAATGTTAGTAGTTTTAAAAATAAGCAAATATAAGGCTTGTTTGCACTGTATGAACTATGTATAACAATGTCGTTCACACGTTCAAGCGCAGGCCACTATTTGCAGAAACGTCCGGAACTAGGTTCTCAAATAAATAATATTTACTTACCTACCAGTTAATATTTAACCAAGTTGATCTGTGGTCTTGTATGATATGACATATTCTAGAAAGATCATTGAATCTTAAGCCACAGTATAAAAATATAAGCTTTGTAAGCAGTAAGGAAAATAGGCCTTTTTGTTAAATAAGAACGTTTGCACCATTAAAATATTTAGGTTCTCTTTTTTTACTGTAATATATTTACAGTCTATGTGGATTTTTCGCTGTCAAACTTTAAAAAATTAAAATTTCTTAATAATGGTAAAGAAAAATACGAACACGAGGCGGCGAGACTTGAACCCTTTAGAATTAAACATGTATGTCATGAATAAAAAATCTAATATTTAAAAAAATCTTTAATTCATGTAAATGACCTATAGTTACGTCATTGGGCGCGACTTGATGTTTACTCCCAATTGACGCTACTGCAATTCAGCTTATAATCTCGTTAATTTGCATGACCGTGTGAGTTTGTAATTTCGAACAATTAATTCCTAGATTCCTAACTGCAGTGCTTGTAAAGATTATATTTGTACTGTGCTTAAACCTTATTTTACGACACTCGAGCCATAGTGACACACGCAGCGTTACTGCGTAGAAGAATAACATTAATTGTGTAACACAACCATAATGATAATGGTAACATCATTATGTAACTCAACCTTAATAATAATACGATTAATATTAATACAGAGTCAATTACAAGTCAAGTTACAATTAGTATTGGCTACTGAAGATCAGCAGAGTGAACGAGATGTGACCAGGGGCCTTACCATGAGCTCTTATTGCCATGATAGTTTCACTCATTTATGAGACAGATGTATGTGACGTGTATACATCTGTCACTGTCGCACAACTGAATTAACATTGCAATAAGAGGTCATGGTTGGGCCCCTGGACATTAAATACTTCTTTTTCTACGTGTGGGTGGTAATTTAGTAACTACAGCTTTTTTCTGCTAATGATTAAATCTCTATAACATTTCCAAATGATTCCAACAGTTTTATAGATTAGATTTCTTAATTATTTTTTTTGTTTATGAATGTGGATGTTTATAAGAGGAGAGGAAGACCTAAGAAACGATGGATGGATTGTGTGAAAGTCGATGTGGCTAGCATGGGAGTGAATACAGATATGACGGCTAAAAGAGAGAAATGGAAGAGAAGAACATTGCGCCGATCACAAATAACATGGGATAAGGGCAGGAGGATTAAGTAATATTTGGCTACAGTTACTCCACTCTAGCCGTTAATTTTTGAGGGCTTTGAAGAATATACTCCCAAAAGAAAGTATCATATATAATCCAATAGAAGAAATCTGGAACAATGTAATGAATATAAATTATTCTAATCGTGTCAAATTACATACATATAATCCGGTTTGATTGTGCGTCAATAGGCAACACAAATTATTCGGCGTCACAAAGATACGGAATAATTTTAACGAATTGACGTCAAACTGGAATAAACAAACAAAAACCTGTCTTTTTTGCATTAACTACTATGTGGATCAATTAACTGAACTAATTTATGTTGGTATGCATTGCGTTAATAAGTACTTTAAATTATAGCTTAAGATGACGTCGGGTGATGACACAATCCTCGGCTGACCAAAACAACAGCGAGAGGTTAGGTTCACGGTCGTTGGAAGGTTATTTCATTTATTATCAGAAAGCCTTCACTAAAACCTCATTTGAGTCGTCCCTCATATGTCAAGAAGCAAATCCTTCCTCGATCACTTTCAAATGTCTACCACATTCATCAACTTTTTTATTTACTGACGAGGGGAAACCTTCAAAACCGCTCTGGGAGAGGCAGGTCGGGATATGTGGGATTTTTACCGCATTAAAACTCCCCCGGTGGCCATCCTCAGTGCTCAGGGACGACTACGGGTACTCTGATGGATTGCACCGGTGTCCCCTTACACTTTGTCTAGCACATCCCCGGGGCAGCTGTATCGCCGCCCCTGGAGACTTCGCTGTGCAAGGCAGCGCGAGCCACATCGCGCTGCCTACTAGGTACTCTTAACGTCACCCAATAGCCAGGGTCTAAGAATTTGGCGCTTAAAAGGGGGCCGGAGGGCCTGCTGGCGGTGGTCGGGGTGGGAGCTTTAACCACCGAGCCGCGGGCCCGGGAAGGTGGCAGCGCGATGTGGCTCGCACTGCCTTGCACAGCGAGGTCTCCAGGGGCGGCGACACAGCTGCCTCGGGGATGTGCCGCGGCAAAGTGTGGGGGGACACCGGTGCGATCTATCAGAGTACCCGGAGTCCCCCCTGAGCACTGAGGATGGCCACCGGGGGGTTTTAGTGCGGTAAAAATCCCACATACCCCGATCTGTCTCTCCCAGGGCGGTTGGGGACCTTTTGAAGGTTTCCACCTCGACAATAAAAAAAAAATAAAAAAAAAGGTACTCTTAACGTTCGCTTGACTGGATACTACTTAGGAAGTAAGGAAAAGTATTTCGCCTTAATCCTATTCATTCTCTTTTACAGCTACTTATGACGTGAGTAACTGTATCAGGAATATTCTAGATTGTTGATTTAGATAATGCTAATTCCGTTTCTCAATTTCCTTTGTCCTTTCATGACCCTGTTTGATTTAATTATCATTAGAATAAAATAGATAGAGCAGCAATTTAATTAGGTACCTTTCCTAGTAGGGCCGTTGCAATAGGACCTCTATTCGAGGGCGAATGGCGTAAGCAAACGTGTGTGGTGCGCGTCCTCATAATAACGGCCAGACTCATTTCGATATTGTCTATACATCACCCTCTCTATACGTCAACGCACTTTGGTAGACGCGAAATCTAATACATTAGCGCGCAATGGATATGCAATTTAGCTAAGAAATGCACGAGTCGACTCGAAAGGCCATTCTATCCCCCTATCGTCGGCACGTGGGGACTTATCTCTCGTCCAATTGTTTGTAAATATTACCTGTATCCTGTATATAGGAGTACTTAAGCTATCTAGATAATTAGCTAGATATGTAATCTTTTATCAGTTTTATAACATAATCCGATGATGATTGAACTAATGTCGTTTGGAGGACATTGTTATATGAAGCAACTTAAACAAAGGGACCTGGAAGTTGAACCCTGAGTTGTGTTATTCGAGTGTCCGTTTAAAAGATACGAAATTGAACCTTGCCCTTTACGTATTATGTATCAGTTTCCTATGATCAAAACCTACGCTCGTTTTCGAGTTCGACGCTGAGAAACCTTTGTGAATATCGCGACTGGATACACTCAGAAACGTGTTCGAATGGTGAAACTAAGGACACAATCGAACGATCTTATGGCGTATATTAACACGGAAATCATTATTTTTCGTCTAGCCTTTCTGAAACCCTCTATTGTACAGAGATCTTAAATGTCACGTGTGTGTTAACTTTGCACGCGTTGTAAGATTAAGTAAGTTCGAATAATTTGCATAAAGAACAATGAAATAAGAATTTCAAGCTTTTTTTTATGTAATTTTTTTTATTGTTAGTTAATAATATTTTACCAACGGAGACAAAATATTTATAGAAAAATGGCTGGCAACGACTTCTACTGAAAACGAAGATTTGTCGAAGGTTGCAGTTTTGAATTGCGAAAAAACCAATAAAGAATTTAATTAATTACTGGCTGTGTACCGCAGTTTCACCCGCGTTAATGTATGGGTGGCTCGCGGAACCCTTGTTTTTTAAATAAATGTAGCCTATGTTACTCCTTATAATATAAGCTATCTGCCTAGTAAAAGTCCCGTTGAAATCGGCCCAGCCGTTTTGGAGATTAGCCGGAACAAACGGACAGACAGATAGAGAAAAAGTTTTTAAATAGTGTTTATTTTAATAATTTGTGTGAGTACCGTATATACTATCATATGTATTTAGTGAAAAGCTGTTAATTTGAAATTACAAACAGATACTTCCATTTTTATTTATCTGTAATGATATTGTACAAAAGTTAAAAGGAATATGCGTCTTTGTAATGGATGTTTCGAGAACTTTAATGATATAGTAGGTAGTATGCGTACTTATATGAGTTTTACGAGCTTTACCGCTACTAATTCATGTAAATGATTTCATAATTAGTCAACCTGTTTAAATGTATGGTAATAAGTATTTAGTTCGCAGACTATGATGCGCTTCAAATTCAAGTGATTTTCCTTCATGGAGCTTAAAAGACTTTTTCCTTCTACAATTCTTCAAGTGTTGGTAACAAAATCTTATGGAAATCAAAAAGTATATTCATAACAAATGTTTGCCCTGAAATGGAAATGGAACCGGCGGCACCTAACGTAACAGTCAGTCGGTATACCAACTACCTACCACTAAGCCAATGTGTCAGAGCATAAATATAAGCTTAGTAAGTTTGGAATCTAAATAATTTTTGAAATAAGAACGTATCGATATTCTTAATAATTTTAACTACTTTGTTTACTGTAAAATTATGCATACACGATCGGCCACGACGTGTCGTAGGTCGTCCTTAGATCACCTTACACGTCGACATTACGCCTGTTATTTATTATCTCGTAGGTGCATCTGTGTTATTGTGTTATTCCAAAAGATTAGTCCTATATTCCATACTGTCATAAATACATTCATTTTGTGATTTGAGAACAATCCCGTAATAGAGTAACAATATGTCGCATCCAAACAGCACATGTCAGACAGGTCAATGAAATTCAATCACGACATGTCAGCCCACATCGTACGATGCACAGCGGCCAGGAAGAGCATTCAAGACCCATTACTCTAATCTAGACTTCCTACCGTCACGAACACTGCCACCAGGGAACTATACTTATATGATGCAACGTAAGCGACGTGTTGCTTGGTCTGTGCGTAGTCCACGACACAAGTTGCACACATACATAATATTGATGGGTATTTCATCACGCCATGCCGAGTAGCCAAAAGGTCGATAGTTAGTAGCCCCATTTATTCTCCAAACAAGCATACGTTCCACCTGAGACTGCTAACTGCTATTTAAATTAATAAAATCATAACATAATTTTGGAAGAGTCTGCGTGATTCTCAGCTGATTTTGAGGTGATCTTGTGACGTTATAAGTGGTTATCACGGCCTATGAAACCTAACGAATCTTTTAAGAATCTCTACACTCCTTATGGAAGAGCCCATCGATGTTCCGCTTAGGAAAACCGCGTCCGGGAGCCCATTCTGAAGCTTAGATATCTTTGGAAGGAAGCTGATTCTGAATCGCACAATGAGAGATTTTTTGGCTCCAAGGTACGTGTGTGGATGAGCTTTGAACAATTACCTTTTTTTTATCAATTATCAATTTCCAGTTATCAACGAAACGTAAGAGTGCTCAAGTGTAGAATGTATTTGAACTGTATGTGTTGTCGAAACAAGTTGCTGCTGCAACAAGATATATTATAAGGTCAATGTTAGAGTTTTCATCATTTGTTGCAATCGGTGTATCGCCTCTATAAGGTCAGGTTACATTTATCAAGTTTCGGCTTATCTTGCATTCTTCTCCAGACACTATATTACTAACCAACTATGTTTTTTCCTTAAAGAATTTGCCCTTACTTTTATAACAATGTTATCCATCCGTCTGCAATTATTGTTCTATTTCTACCAACCGTGAGTCCTAAACGATATCCAAGATTACAAAATAACTTCAAAATATATAAGGAAGTATCTACCATCGGTTTTTGTTTGGTCTCTCTTAAGACATGGAAACCGGATGGGACCAATACCTGTGCAGGTATTTCTAAGAATGGAATGTTTAGTACAGTAAGACAGATAAGAAAATGGACCTGTTACTATCGTATATTTACGACTCGAATTTGTTCGACAACAATTAAAACATTCCGAAATGTGCTTTATAACAATCAGTTTAAAATTTCTTCTTCAATATCAGAGGCTGAAACCCATGTCTCTTATTCATAACTTGCAAGTAAGAAGTCAGATGAAAGTAACATTGCGTAAGATCAACATAGTTCTCCCAGCTCTGACGACGGATCTAGATCGAACGGAATCGTATGATGTCGGTGTATTATGTCACTCCATTGAAGATCACAACACGATGACACTGCTTCATTGCTAGAAGGTTCTGGACAGATTGCATTGCAAGAGCGGGCAATAATCTTTACAGTGTCAAAACCTCTTTCACCTTGAGTTTACTTTTTGCCCACATCATCATGAATTTAAGAACAATTACTAGTTTAACCCAGATTGCCGATTTTCCTCGAAAAAGGGGTTACGAAGATCAAATGGCAGTCGCTTCGTTAAAAATCAGGTGATCAGCCACGTTGGATTAAATCAAGTGCTAACACCAAGAATACATGGGATAAGGCCAGGGAGATGATGATGAGACTCTTGTCGGTGTAGCCGATACAACTCTTTCCATTTGTCTTTTTTTAACACGGGGAATCCATTTCGGATACGCACTCGCTGTGGGGGTAACGAATGGTTATGCCGGGCTCTCACCGGCTAAACCCCATGGTGTTTCTCCAATTCGCTTTTCGGGGGGGACACGTGATACGTTTTCACATGCTTGTCTCATGTACCTATATTAACCTTGGTCTCCTTCTTCCTCTCTTCCCTTCTACCTTTCCTTCTAATGCGTTTTAAAATTCAGTAATATTTTTGCTATGAATGCTATATGCATTCGAGTGAGATCAGTAGTTACCTACTATAGCCAAATAATAAAACTATCATAAAATATATTTCGCATCACAATATCATTTATATTTTATTGTTTCCAATAATAAAAAATCAAACAATAAGTAAAGCCATTCCATTTATAAACAATTTTAATTTTGTGAAAACAATGAGGATAAGTTCAACGTACGCATTCAAACAATTGTGAAAGAATATTTTTTCTTTGATTTAAATGTATTTCAAATAAAAAAAAAACTCAATTTTTTTGTAGCCTTATTATCTCTCGTGGGTATACCAATACCTTACTCTGACCCTGCAAATTACATTTATTATTCTCAGACCTAAAAAAAACAAAAACAAAAATCTGCCGTTTTGCGTCACCGTAATCGGACATAAGTTGTAAAATATTACGCTTCATTAACTATTTTCATGTTTCTTTACACTCAAGCATATTATTCGCGACCCTCTACTCTTTAAAAATAAAATTCATTCTTTAAAATTTAATTAGTTCATCTATAGATCACGTAAACAAAGCATGTATAAAGTTTCCATCGATGAATTCGCAGTTCAACGCACCATTTTTACGCAATGACGAAACAAACATTAAACAAAACGTTTTTTGGTAAGTTTATTAGCATTATTAGCGCTTATGACGGATCAGCCGACGGAAAATACGTGAAATCAATTGGATTGACGCATTCTATGATTTGACATCATTCGCTATTTAACACATTGTCGGATAATTGAATGGCAATGCATTAAGTTATAACTTGTCAGTTTCTATTAATAAACAATTCCATCATCACACTATTGTTAGAAGTCATGTCTATATACATTGTCCTTACAAACATATCAATATGTGCAGTATATACATACATATTATGCTCACGCCTGTATTCCCCGAAGGGATGGACAGGAGCCCAACCATGAGCTCTTATTGTAATGATAATTCAGTTGTGCGACAGTGACAGATGTATGCACGTCACATACATCTGTCTCATAAATGAGTGTAACTATCATGGCAATAAGAGCTCATGGTAAAGACCCAGAAGTGTTATAATAACAACACCCACTTATCACCGAAGATGATGAAGTGCCAACGTGACAGATAGTGAGACTATCCCCGTCTCAGGCACTATAAATACATGTGTGAATTACTTCTCAGACATATACAGGCTCACGATGTTTTCCTTCACCGCAAAACACGTGGTGTGGTAAATACAATAACTCATGGGTACAGGCCCCGCTAGGGTTCGAATGTGTGTAATGGAACGAAAAAGGTCTGTAAATCCAGAGATCCGACGTACGACGTTCCTTTACCCTTATGGGATTCCTTTACCCTATTATAAGGGTCGTGGAATATACACGTAGGTATTATTCGATTTTGTTCTTCTAATACCTTTCTACTTTGAGTTTGGAATAATTAGAATACTAAGAATAGTTTTACAGTTCAGAGAAACTCAGTTTCAAATTGCATAAACTTTAAAATGTGACGTAATAAGTAGTTCTATTTATTCTGTGGTAAGACTAAGTAAAGACAAATGTCACAATCAACATTCCCATAAAGGTAGCTCAGAGATAACGTGTTACAGTGGATCGCTACATTAACCTACAATTCTACACTTATAATCTCTATCTCTACGCCACATCTACAAGTATAATCTCTATCACTTACTGTCTCTATAAAATGTGAACAAATGTAGTTTATTCTGAAGTTCACTCTTAAACGCAATAAAGACATTCAAAAGTACTAAGTACATTGTGTACAAAATAAACAGAATCTTGTCAAAGTCGTGTTCAAAAATATTCAATAAATAGTTGTGAGAACGGAACAATTCAGTTCCGTTCCAGCTTTCACAGTCAGCAAGTATCAATAGAAAGTTTATTTATTTATTTAATATTTATGCACACTTAAAAAGTACAATGGTTAACTTAATGCTAAAGCTTAAAAGTTTCTATAATGTAATTCATTATGCCATTGTTTTCGTAGAACCAAAGGAAGTGCATAAACAGGTGTACGCAGGATGTTACTAACTAATTTCTGAGCTTTGACGTTTCATTTTGGTACCGTAAAATTAAACGTCAAAGATCAAAGAACCTTTTAATACGCGCTGCTTAAACGATCATAATTGGCCCCCAGAAAGAAGATCAAAGCTATAGAACTTAGCCGGGTGCCATCCTCTACAAGGTAGTGGTACAAAAAATAAATAGAGGAACGTGGACGCACAGGAACCTTTCAATCGTTCTGAAAGACATAAAAGCGTATGCAGTACTAGCGTGGTCTTATGGAATAACCCGTTTCCAGGGCCCGTTCTGAACCGGGCCTTGTAATGAAAGAGCGCTTTGTACTTAATTTTTTCATGTCAGCTGGAAAATTATACCAGTCTGAACAACCGAAGTCGGGTTCGTTGATCCTTAAAATAATAACAGGTAAAAAAGTAAAGTTATTTTATACATCGAACTCAATTGGGCGCACTTGCCTCACCGTCGTATACGTATAAGAAATAGGTGCTTGAAGCTAAATTACCTAGGTAGCTGCATACTTAATTAATGGTCGATAATTAATTAGGTATTAGTAATTTATTAGGTACTCTAATCTTCACCCAATAGTCATTTATATTATAGCCAATAGGGTCTAAGAATTTGGCTATGGTATCCCCTGCCTGTCGTAAGAGGCGACTAAAAGGGGGCCGGAGGGCCTGCTGGCGGTGGTCGGGGTGGGAGCTCTGACCACCGAGCCGCGGGCCCGGGGATGTGCCCCGGCAAAGTGTGGGGGGACACCGGTGCGACCTATCAGAGTACTCGGAGTCCCCCCTGAGCACTGAGGATAGCCACCGGGAGGGGTGTTAGTGCGGTAAAAATCCCACATACCCCGATCTGCCTCTCCCAGGGCGGTCGGGGACCTTTTGAAGGTTTCCCCCTCGGCAATAAAAAAAAAAGGTACTCTAATCTTACTACTTACATTATAAAGTGTTTTTAACATGCAATTTTTGTTGTAAACAATATCTTCACAATTAAAACGGACAAGACTAGTTAATTAAATAAATTTAGGCGTCACCGTTGTAAAAATAGATGTGTCTACCTCCTTATTTACATATTTATTCTTTTCAAGTAATACCTGTGTAACGCTCCGGCAGTAATTCATTAAATACATTATATTGCTCGCAACAAAGGCAGATTTTAGGAGCCCGAGAGCAGAACACACTTACAATACGTTCCTATAAGTAGCTTTCTAAAGCACTTCTAGGAATTTATTGTGAGTGCGTTCGAGATGATTTGTCAAATCCATATCAAATATCATAGACGCATTAGTATATTGATTAGTATAGGCACTTAACCAATGTCCAATCCAGTCTATGGGCAAAGTCCGCGTCGAGTAACTTAGATTAGTTACAAAACTGATTTACTTACATACATTATAACAAAGCAGGGTCGGCTGGATCAGAATTAGCGTTGAATGGATTAATGCGGTTAACTATTTGCCCCGAGACGATAGCTATTTCCTGGTTAATATTTTCTTTTATGGTCACATTTTCTACCAAATCAAAAATGAGGTAGAAGAATCTCTACTCACAATACCAATTTATCAATTAGTACCCGCGACTGGTAGCAAATAGCTGGTGCCCGCGACATCAGCGCGGAATTTGACTTACCTTTATATTTTGGGCAATTCACACAATATCTTTATAAATTATATCATATGTGTTATTCTGATGTGTAAGTATCTTTATCTTATCTTACTCAAACAAACTTAAACTTTCTTATTTAAACAAACCCGTATACATTCTTATAAACTTTCGCATTAATAAAATTAAGTAGGTACTTAGGATGTCCGAAGAGTATTTTTTCAAACTTCAATACGAAATAAAACGAAATTATGATTTTTTTTAGTATAACAGTGTGAGAAATATCCACCATAATTTAGTAAGGTACATATTCATTTTGTCGCATACTTACCTAGCAACGAAGAATCGAAATTAAATCGCAATTAAATCTCGGGGTAACTTGTGTGGCTGCTCGGAACTTCAAAAGGTTCTAATCAGATTTACAATCCTAGTTATTAGACTTAAAATAATGGGAGTAACTGCTCATGTATTTTATTTTATTTGCATCGCGTCATTCAAACAGTCAGAGGCAGACTCGTAAAGTAGCTACAGTGCTTTCAAGGTCAGAGATCATAACTCGTGACTGCACCTGCACCTAGGTATTTATTTCAGTAATTGCTTATTTATAAAAGTGAAGAATTCTTCCAACTTCATAGACCTGGCAATTGTTGGTCATTAAAGAACCGCTTTTTTGCATCATAATATGCGAGTGTGTTTACATGTCATTGTTGACTGTTTTCTGAATCGAGTAAGTATTATGTACAAAAATTTCGCTGTACCTTACATCGGGGGTGTAACTCAGTGGTAGAGTGTCTGCTTCGCATGCTGAAAGTCCTGGGTTCAAATCCCAGCACCTCCACAATGGTAACATTAATATTTTTTTTATTCTTCCTGAAACCACGGATGCAAAGTATTGTGTTGAACTAAGAAATTGCTATATTACGTTATTTTGCTAAATTATAAATTGATGTTGCCGATCTAATAAATAACTATGTAAGCTAGCGCCACCTATCGTTCATAATACCAAAACCAAGTATTTGAAATACCGCCATCTGTTGCAATCATCTAAAAACTGAATTAGCCCAAGTGGCCTAAGCTGATAGATTTTCGATACTTGGTTTCATTTATAGCTGTGCCCTGCGGTTTCACCCGCGTAGAGTTAATTTCATGGATGGCCCGCGGAACCATAATGTTTGATATTTATAATCTACCCTAATATTATAAAGAGATTTAATTGTTTATTTGTTTGTTTGTTTGCATTGAATAGGCTCCGAAACTATTTGACCGATCTTGAAAACTCTTTCAGCAATGGATAGCTATATCAGCGAGTAAGTCATAGGCTATATTCTATCCCCGTACTCCCACGGGAACGGGAACTACGCGGGTGAAACAGCGTGACGTCCGCTAGTTTGTGAAGAAATGCAGAGCGATCTATAATGGGCAGGATATTAGTAGCCTTAGTTTGCATTTTAAAGACTTATCTAACACTGACTGTATATTACGATAAATCTATACAGATAAATAAAATTGAAGTGTCTGTTTGTAATTCCAAAATAACAGTTTTTCACTAAACGCATATGAAAGTACACAGGGTACTGACATTAAAACAAAAATTTAAAAAAAAATCTCTGTCTTTCTGTCGGTCTGTCTGTCTTTCTGTCTGTCTCTATGTTCCGGGTAATCTCCGAAACAGCTGGACAGATTTTAACGGGACTTTCACTGGCAGGTAGCTACTGTTAAAAGGAGTAACATAAGGCTACATTTAATTTAAAGAAAAACATAAGGTTTCGTCGGGACACCCATGAAATTTACCTACAATAATATTATTACCTACCTCTGGGTTGATAACGAGAAGAAGAAAGAATAATCTAAAAATAAAAGAAATATATTTCGGTGTTATATTTTAATGAAAATTCAACTAAACGTATAAATCTTATTTATACTTACAATAAACAAGTACATGAATAAATATTTACAGTCAGCTGGAGGGGGACAGCTACATCGCTGTCCCCTCCAAAATTGCACTAACAAAAATATGGGCCTCCATTGTGTCGGAGCCCTATTTAGGTTGTTGATTGGCAAATATTTGGAACAAAACTAGAAAAATCCCTCGTCTGCATACAATTTAAGATACCTACATAAAACACGGCTTAGTATTATTTGAGCATTTCGCAAACTATGACCTGCAACTTCGTCTGCGTTTACTTGAAAGAAGAGCTCATATTACATTAGACTTTAGAACTTTTGATTGATAGGTAAATAGTGTAAAAACGTGATTATATTATTATAACTCTGTTACTTTTATCGTAGTGACATAATAAGTAAGTTCCAGATTCAAGGTTAATGATAAGCTTTTCAACACTACGTTTTCGTTCGTTCAATAAATTGCCTGTAATGAGACAAAACTCTTTTAAAATCACTCCAATAGTCATTATGTCATTGAAAATGTTATGTCATAGAGTATATTGCCAATCAACAGCCCTGAGTACATTATAACGAGTAAAAATTGTATAAGTTACACTATTTCGCAGTCTTGTACCGTGCCACCTCTGACTAGCTAAGACCGCTGCTAATTACGTTAGTATTCACTCCTACAATGGTGCTAATTACACTACATCAGAACAACTAACCTGAGACCCAAGTCTGTTAGTAATAGCGCAAAGTCACGAAGGAAACAAAGGTTAGAGAAGAAATTCAAAGATGATCTGGTGCGTTATTCTGCAATGTTTCTTAGCGTCGAACTCTATATCTGCAGTCGAACTCGACGACGAGCGTTGGTTTCAATCATAGGAAATTGATACATAATACAAATGGGATACGGTTAAATTTCGCATCTCTAAAACCGACACTCGATCACGGGTGCGACGCTGAGAATAACGCGACAGTGCCCCAAGTATAGGTTGCACTATGGTGATAGCATGTTTTCATGTCGATAGCGTGTTTTCCTCATTTTATATGGGAACGTAAAACTTCCCACACTCGCCGCTTGGGGCGCTTTTTAACGTTCCCATACAAAATGATGAAAACATGCTATCGACATCGTCAACGTTAAAACCATGTCAAACCCTTTACATGGGTACAGTACAGCGCCCCAAGTATAAGTTTTGACACGTTCGCACCTCTTCGCTTGGCCTTACGTATTGCTCTTTTTTTGTATTGAGACGTAAAATTTCCTGCACTCGCAGCTTGGGGCTTACTTGCTACTTAACGTTCGCATACAAAATGAAGAAAATACGCAGGCATGCAGGCTATGTGGTCAAACCATTACTTGGAGCAAAGTACAGGGCCTACAACGGCACCGGTCTTTTTGCACCCAACCGTCTTCATTTGGAGATTGGGCCTCAATCGGAGACTCTTCTCAAAAGCATGTTTAATAAGTACTTACGTAAAAACGTCACAATATTGGTGTAAACACCATATAGGTAAGCAAAATTTATAAAGTTGTGATTTATGTTTTATTACTAACAGATTTAGGCCCTCTTATGCATGTAGCTTTGTGTGGCAAGTACTTGGACATCTCTCCGAAAATGACTAGATATTTAATATTTTACAAAAAGAAATGAGATGAGAAGGTTCATTTCTGTTAACTCTTGAATAGCAACGACAAGATCACAGAACAGACAAAAATACTATTGTGAACAAAATTTTGGAGCATAGCTAATCATATTTGAGCACTTACTCGGTGACAATTTCAAAAAACAATGACTTGTTTGGGCTCAATCCAAAACATTCAAAGTATTCTCTCGCAATATTTTTCTCTATTCATTTAGTGTATATGACGGAATGTGTTATATACACAGTATGAAAGAAAAGCAGTAAATTTAAACCGTAAGCACATCCAAACATGCCACACACAAGCCTACCTAAGAGCTATCTACGCTAATAACGCTACGAGTATGGGTAGATAATAAAGATGGCCTCGCCTAAACGATAACAGAACTAGACTAACAGGACTATTCTAGGAATTATAGGACTTGTGGAGGGACTTAGAAATTATAATAGTGTCGAAAAACTACGGGCCGTTTACTCTTTAAAGATCGAATCAAACAAATAATCACAAAACTCTTTGGAAACGATGATTAAAACGGAACAACTTTTGAGACTATAGCGTAGATCTATACAAAATACCCTTGGTTTGGTTATAAGTAAATTGAAAATTTAATATTATAATATAGTATATTGCATTAATAATTACGGTACAACACACAATGAACCGGATTTCAGAATTATTTCCTTCATTATGTTATCTGTGGTTATTTAATAAAATCGCACCACTAATAAGTATTTATAAGTAGCGCGATTTAATTTCCAAACCCATCAACGCTTCATTATAATGAGCTGATAATCCTGCCAACAGTACTTAATTGGAAAATGTTGCAATTAGTTTAAAGCAATAAAAACTCAACTCCGCAATAAAAATAGAGGTCTTAATTTTTAGATGCTGCGGATATCCCATTGGTCTACCAAGAGTGAAGCTGTCTAGCTGGGGACGTGCCTTACAGAAGACAAAATATTGCTCCGTTAGAGTTGTGCTTCTGCGATAAGTTCAGTGCTCTGTGGGGAGGGTGTGACAATGGGAATAGGATATTTGCCAACCTTCAAAAGACGATTCGTTAAAATAAACTCAAATCACTTGCAACAAGAATATAAACCAGTAAGAGTAACGGCCCAACTACTTGGATAAGACTAGTTTTGGCAAGGACGGGAAGACTACACCATGGTGCAATAACAAACGTTTACTCCTCCAGGGGCCCTACCATGAGATCTTATTGCCATGATAGTTTGACTCATATTATGAAACAGATGTATAGTATAAATGACGTGTATAAGTATGTCACTGTCTCACAACTGAAGTATAATTGTAATAATTGCTTCACTATCGATGACGTCACCTCAGTCACGTGATATATCTATGACATGGGCACTCCTGGCATTACTGTACCATGGATTACACTAGCAGCGACTATAGTGAGTCGAGCCGCGTACGCTGCACCGCCAGTAAAGCTGACTGCTGCTGCAGACTTTTGCGAAGTCCGTGCAGCGTTTGCAGAACCTGTGGACAAAGGGGATACTCAAGTGAGCAAAAGTGTTTTCGATTCATCAGAATTTACAGATAATACAGAATATCTTCAGTATTATCTGTAAATTCTGATGGGAATCATGGGATATGTCCCATGATTCGAATGGTTGTTTCTACTTGGAGGAATCTGGCAGGAGATACAGTTATTACTCATGTTGCGAGCGTCAACTAGTTCTCTAGATACCCAATCTACTTACATACTAGTCATCTTGGGCTTACTAGTCTTTCTCTCAAACAGTAAGTGTTAAACAAAATCCATCCATTGCATCGGCCTCAACCATTTTTAACCGACATCAAAAAAAAGAGGAGGTTCTCAATTCGACTCTATACATATATTTTAGACCACTAAACTAAAATGACAAACAAGCATACGACTCACTTTGATTACTGTAGTTTTGAAAGCTATGAAAGGAAAATCGCCTTTGGTGCTGCAAGTGTTCACATATTGGACCTTACCACCAGGCGGGTTAACTAGTGTTGCTTTTGAAATAAAAAAAAAAGAGCATCGTCAGAAATGAAGCTCACCTCATCGCGAGCGTAAGCCTTCCTTTTCGGCGGTTCAGAGTGGGGTCTGTCAGCCGTGAAGGGGTGCGTTTGGACCCTGAGTGTGGGCGGGGGCGGGGGCGCGGCGAGGGGCGAGGGGCGCGCCACGGGCGACGGCCGCCGCCCGGGCTCCGGGGAGTTGGCGCGCATGAAGTTGGTGATGTGGGTGCGCTCCGGACTACGCCGGGGAACCTCCACCTGGCACATGCAATAATGACTCTAATGATATGACTACAACATCTATAGGTACCACATACAAAAGCTCACACTTGTATTCCCCGAAGGGGTAGGCAGAGGTGTTGTAAAAAAAAGTGCGTGACTTTTCACCGAAGATGAGAGATGAGATGAGAGGTAATTACTTCTCAGAAATATGCAGATTGCCCCACGATGTTTTCCTGCACCATAAAGCAGGTGGTTTAAAATCACTGAACATATGTTTTTTAATAAAGCTGAGAAATTAACCTGTCATCATGTTTTACGATTAAACCAACATTTTGGAACCTAAAGACATAATGAGTGTACTAATAGGCACATTAAATTTAATAGGCTGTCTATCTCTATAAGATGTCGGAAAGCAAACGAGAGGTATAAATAATAAATTATGGAAGGATAATATAATCTGATTATGTTTTGATAGTCTATCTTTCCTTACCTCAGTAGCCCTCAGTTCCCTTATCCGAGGGTTGTGCGGAGGTTCCAAAGGAGCTCTCGACACAGTCACTAGTAACTTCTCAGCCTCTCGTATAAGCTCTCGGTACTTCCTCTCTGCTTCTCTGTCAGCTTCTAATAAAGGATCTCGTTCTCGGACAGGAGGCGCTGATGGTGCTTGGTTGCGACGCCGCATGCGGGGGGGAGTTGCTCCTGGAATTGCAAGTAAAGGTACTATATAGCCTATTTGATGTGCTGTTTTTTATAAAATGCGGATTCCTCTCTTCCAGTCAACCTTTAGTTGATGCAAAAACAGACATTGGCAGGTGTAAAGAAGACTACTTTTTTGTATTGTCTTAATTTTTATACATATGTAGGCGTGAAATGCCTAAAAAGCTTACAGCCTGCCAGATACTTAGTAAGCTGTTAATGCAGGCTGCCTGCCGCCATCGTTAACATATGACTTAAAGTAAAAGAAACGGCGAGTTGAGGTCTGTGACTACATAAGTGTCGCCTAAAATTTATTCTCAGTGCCACAATTGCTTTTCTAGTGATTTCTCTATGTGAACATGTTGGGTGTTGACATGAGTGAATGTTCAATTCGTTTGCGTGTTGGTGTGGAACGAGATCTTAACTAAAGAAATTTAAAAAAAATTTGGGTATTTTCAATCCACAACCACAGTAGGTTAAGTGTACACATATACACTGTGCCTGAATTTAGAAGTCGGTAGGAACAGTTACCGGCAGAGCGCGGCGGTCGTCGTGGCGGGCGTCGTCTGCGCGCGCGCCGCCGTCCAGGCGAAGCGGTTTCATCATCGTCCTCATCACCACCATCCAGCCCCGTGTCCCCATCAGAGTCCACGTCGGCGTCAGATAGTATCGCCGTCTCCCTCCCACGCGGCCTCATACGACATTCTTCGTCGCTCGATGCACCACCGCGGTGGTAAGGAGACCGCGCCTCAGGAGATAAGTGTGGGGATAGATGGGGTGATCTGAAATTAGGAATATTTGCACCTTTTATTGTTTCCTTATAGCAAACGCCACTTATAATGATATGATTATAACTATAAATAATAACATAATCGGTGGATTTATATTGCACCTCCCACTTGTATACCTTACAATTATATTATTTTACTCGTATTAAGGACTTCGTATAAACTTGTAACCACATAGGCAATTCGTATGTTTTAAAATGCTGAAAAATAATGAAAAATATAATAATGCTTGCATAAATTAATTTAGTAGAGAACTCCATAAAATAAAAGCGTATTACAGTTGAAACAATGTTATAACTTTGCTGGGATCATGTTTCATCCAATTATGAACTTTGTGGCGATGAGCTAGGTAGTTGTATTTAGCCCACTGACCCGTTTACGCACTCACCTCACCTCACCCTATACAGGATGGCTAAGTTAATGCACATGAGCATTGAGCACACACTCATTATGTATTTTTTTTCACAAAGTCAGTAACGCATTACTGCCAGTCTTTATCAGAAAGCTATCGATAAATAATATTTATGGAATTTATTGAACACATTGAAGACTAGCTGGTGCCCACGACTCCGTCTGCGCAGTAATTGACTTATCTTTATAATTTGGACAATCCACACAATATCTTTTAAATTATAGCTTATAATTCTGATGTATAAGCACTAAAAATATTGTGAATTCATATACCTAACAAAAAACTTTAATGCTTAGACAATAGTGCCGAATAGTATAGTAGTGTTGAACTTTATAGTGTACTTATGTATTTATTATGTGATAATTTACAATTATTGAAACTGACTGAGAAACTTTACAGAATAACGCGGGATTCCATAGTAACTTAAACACTAAAGTGTTCCTTGGGTCATTTACAATCTACGAACTACGTTTCGTTGACCAAGTGCCTAGTTTGATTAGACTTACCTGGAATTATACTTGGTAGGCTGAGCGTCAAGTGAATACTGGGCATGTAATAGCTGTGGCGGCGGTGGTTGACATTGCAGCGACTGTTGGTGGGTGAGGTGTTGTGGTCGGCGGCGACTGGGCGAGGTGGCCCCCAGCCAGGGGTTGGTGCGGATGCGGCACCGCGGCCGGGGCGAAGGAGTCGCACACACCACCGCCACTGGCTCCGGTACTGGCACACATCGCCGCACACTCACGTTCGAACGTCTCTGTAATAATAATATAAATGTAAAAGTATATTTATTTTACAAATAACATTTTATGAGTTGCTCTATTTTGCGGCATAATTTTTTTAAAATAAAAGCCGATTTTACTTCTTATTCCATCAGCTATCTGGCTATTAAAATCGGTCCAGTATAAATAATAAGTAAATAATCAGACCGACAGAGAAACATTTTTAAAATGTTGTTTATATGTTAGGACCGTATACTTTCTTATATGCATCTAGAAATACAGACACTTCAATTTTATTTATGTGTCTCCTAGATATGAACACATTGCGCAAACCCCCAAATAACATGGAATCAGTTCTCAATCTCAAGTGAAGAGAGATTTGCCAGTTTTAAGAAAACGTTAAACTGTTAATCGATCAACAAATGTAGCTGAAATTTGATGGATGGAGTCGCGGATAAAGTATATAGTAGCATATACGTAGGTTTAATCAAAATACGGTTAGTATGAATGAATGGGGTGCTTTGTATTCACACTGAGAGTTTACAGCAAAGGAAATCATCGCCAGGCTAATGTAAGTACAGTGATTTGTCAGTTGTCACACCACGAGCTTTACAGAGAGGTTACAACGTGAGAAAATCTGCATACAAATGTTTGAAGAGAAATACGAAAATGTACGAGTGTCACATAGTTGTGCCTTAAACACAGATAAATAAAATTGAAGTGTCTGTTTGTGATACATACATATATATACAGATAATTAAAATTCAAGTTAAAACATTAGGTAAAAAAGTTAGTGAAAAGCTGTTATTTTCGAATTACAAACAGACACTTCAATTTTATTGACTTATCTGTATAGATTGTAACAAAAATATATTTTAGCACAAAATAAAATCTAAACTGGAACTGGCCGCTTATCCCTTCTTCGTTCTAGAAATGAATGAGTTTCACTTTCAATGCTTCTAAAGTTATCCTTTCCCTAAGTCTAGTCCCCTGTTAAGTAAGAGGACCATTCAAAAATTGCGCTCGACCCCCTAACGGCGGCCGGGCGCGGGTATTCAAGATAAACTTGTGGGTGTCAGCATAAGTGCTCTCACTTTACGATCACTGCGCACTATGCTCCCCGAGACAAGGAAAGTGAGCCTGAAGTAACTCTGGGTTTACTTGTAACCGCCGTGTAAGATAACCATAGCGCGATCTAAACGACTACTAGCGACATCTAGTGAAGGAAACTAGAAACTCTTTCAAAGTATTCAAATTTCAAATTATACATACAGATAAATAAAATTGAAGTATCTAGTTGTAATTCGAAGCAGTAAAATTTTTTTTTCTCTTCTTCTGTCTGGTTGTTCTCCGAAATCTCCGAAACGGGACTTTAATTGGCAGATAGTTTATATTTCAAGTAGCTACTTTTATTAAAAAAAACTTTAGTGTTTCGCGAGCCACCCATGAAATTAAATCTACGCGGGTAAAATCGCGGGGCACAGCTAGTCAATATTAACTTTTATAAATGGTGCAGAAGTTACATAATTAAAAAGAAAAATTATGCATAAAATCTAGCCACCGCAAATCAATTATAAAAGGAGAACGACAGTCCCCTTCTCAAGAAATAATATTGATTGGTGAGCGTTGACTTTGAAGTTGCGTTGTGTGTAGGCATTGCTTTTGAGGAACACCCTTATGATGTCGGATTACTTATTTCGGTAGATTCCTTCATTCATAATGATCGTCTTATTTATTTTGATCGCTGGGTGGCCTCAATTTCAAGAACATACTTATATAGATACTTAAAGGAAAATCAATAAGTGGCAAACCGCTGTAACTTTCTCGACCTATTTGATTTTGCTTTGACCTACAACTATCAGATTTTGTTGATGATCACTGATGTTATAAAATGATTTTAATTATAACCATTCCCTGTGCTCAAATTGATAATTCAATTAGTCTACTACTACAGTACTAAACTACTAAAATATTTAGTTATGCATTGTATGGGGGAGCGCAATCTCTGAAACGGAACCGATTAAAAAAAATCTTTTACTTTTATGAAGCCACACACTCGTACTTAATGCGAGTCTTATATATTGTAGTCTATATACTTAACCGGCTCCAAATAAAATAGGTTTTCAAGGACAAGCTCTAGAATAACTGATCTAATTTCAATACCGCAATGTATAACAAATCACATGAACGAAAATGCGAGCATGAGCTAGTAATTTTCGACATTAAAGTAACCCAAAATCGTAAAGGAAAAGCAACGAAGATGTACAAAAATATTTACAAGGGCCATTGCTTACATAATTATATGCAAATGAAAGTAAGCAGTCTGAAGCAACTCAGTACAATCCGTGTAGCTTGGAATAATGACTGACTCTTTGCATAATGTCTCTAGAAAAAGCGAAATTCCGCTAAATTGTCGGGATAAACACAAAACTCAACTGCGTACTTAACTTGAAAATCTTTTACGATCGTCAAGAGGTCGATTTCACTCATTTCTTAGCACAGGTTGGAAATTCAGGATTAAATAATGGCAATCCCTTAAACTTTTGGAAACAATTTGAAAACAATTTTTTTTTGTTGGAAGTTTATTCGTAGAAAATCTATACATCTATACACTGATAAATAAAATTAAAGTGCCTGTAATTACAAGCAGACACTTAACAGCTTTACTAATTACAGCTTTTCACTTAAAGCATATGAAAGTACTTATATACGGTACTCGCACTTATATGAACGTTGAAGAAATTACCACCGGGGCTTGGAAACAAGCTTTTCTGAAAAGAACCGATAGGAACCTCAGCCAGGCATCTTGAAAGAACATTATACAATAATAGCGGACGTCATGCGGTTTCACCCGCGTAGTTCTCGTTCCCGTGGGAGTATGGAGATAAAAAATAGCCTAGAAAAAATATATAAATACTCGCTGATGATGTAGCTATCCATTGCCGAAAGATTTTTCAAGATCGGTTAAGTAGTTCGGAGCCTATTCAATGCAAACAAACAAAAAAACAATCAAATCTTTCCTCTTTATAATATTAGTGTCGATAAATAAAAAAAATAAAAAATACTTTGTGCACGTTATAGGAGATGACAAATTCACCAATGTAAATAAGTATCACGGTAAGCAGAGAAAATGTATACTTACTCAAGTTATACTGTCAAATAAATACCTTCCAGCCAGTCAAACAAATCAATATAAAGTATTCATGTAAATAAATATACCCAGTACCACGGCATTCCAATGTTAAATATTCACTACATAGAGAAAGTTTCAAAGCATCAATGCTTTTAGCTCGCAAGTAACATTTTCAGTGGTTATATTATTTATTTAAGCCAATGGAAATTCTGGGAGCTTAAATATAGGCCTGTAAAAGGTCCCCTTGTCAATTTATCCGGTCTAGTTAATGAATAAAGTAGGGTATGGATATTGACCACGTTCGTTAGACGACAGATATACAATACGGTTGTTAGTGGTAAAAGTCCAACTTCCTTGCGAACTTCCTTGTTTAAATAAAATTGATCGATCAATAACAGACAGGAAGTAAAGGCTAAGTAGGTACCTAAGTAACGGGATTGATTAGATGAAAATAGAAGATATGGCTAAAGATTGTTATTCATCTATATGGATAAATAAAATTGAAGTGTCTGTTTGTTATTTCAAATTAACAGCCTTTTCAAAAGTATATGAAAGTGAATTTGTCTGATCGGCTGTTTATTCCGGCTGATCTCTAAAAAGGCTGGACCGCTTTTATAGGGATTTTCACTGGCAGATAGTTGATGTAACACGGAGTAACTTAGTCTACTTTAATTAATACCTACCCTTTCAAGAGATTACATCGATTAAAATTTGGTACTTTGAGATCAACTTAGATTGAGTTTTAGACGCAGGTAACAAAATCTTGGCTTACTTTAGCAGGTTCATGATAAAGATGTGTAGTAGGAGGCGCGGGCGGCGGCGGTGGTGCGACGAGGGGTGCAGCGAGCGAGGCAGGGGGCGCTCCGGGGGATGTTCCATCCGTGGAATAGCCGGTGCTGTACGCGCTCTCTGGCGAGGACAGGTGCGGAGGAGGCCCAGGAGTCGCCGGCGGAGGCCTCACTTGCTTCTGCTTGCGCTTCTTGGCCCGCCCCAGCTGCGCTTCCATCCAAGACTTCAGCCGCGCGCCCAACATGCCTGTAGCGGCACCTACGATAAAAAAAAGGTTTGATACATCACTACCTGGCCTTATCCCATGTGTTCTTGGGATCGGCAGTTGATTCAACCCGATGTGGCGGATCACCTGATTTTTAAGCGACTGCCACCTGACCTTCATAAGCCATTTATTAAGAAAAATCGGTAATCTGGATTAAATCAGTTGTCAGATTTTCGTAGGTCTCCGAATGTCCTGTATCTATTGCCGAGGATGGTAAATTGGCAACCGAGACCGACGACTTACCGTGCTTTCCGAGGCACGGAGGGAACACGGGCGATCACCCATCCAACTACTAGCTTTGGTTAGGGATGCTTAACTTCGCTGAACGAATGTTATGCGCAATAGCAACTGTGACACGTAGTTGGGAAATCTTTAGTAAGTTTCTGTACTAATAGTCAGGTGATACCAATAAGTTTATGGGTTGGAAGGTACTTGTGATGTCAAAATAAGTAAACGCTAGTCCCATTACTAGCTAGACAATATTATTGTAAGATTTCTACGTCAGGTAAGTATACCGTGCTTATAGTTAGTTACATAACTATAAACACTGAAGTACCAAGGTACTTAACAAGCTTATTAGATCAATACTATATACAAATTCATTTAAGTAGTCGATATCTATATGTAGGTACGTTTACGGGTGTTGTTAAACGTTTGAAAAATCACCACAACCTACTTCGTTCATGAAATATTATAAGGCAGTCCACCCTTATCAGTTTGCAACAGTCACCGACCTGAACAGCAAGCATCCCCTATTATGGTAAATTAATATCGTTTACGTCTCCGGTTGGCAGGAATTTGGCATTTTAGGAAAAATCCTGCAGAGTATCTTTTCTTTTTAGACTTTTTGGAGACCCAAACCTTGTTTTTTTTATTCCACATTGAATTTATTATTACCAACGTATTACATGTTAATAAGGGTGTTATTACAAAATAAAAATCAAACAAAACTAGGAATAAACTGTATCCACTCTTATTTAATTCCGTAATATTCTGAAAGATATGAAGCTACTTTTAAACCTTGCACCTATCTTAGTCTTTGTTTTGTAATAAGGAGTTATTAAGTTTATTAGCAAGTGGGAAGTGAAGACTTAAGTTGAAACAGTAATATCGTAAGCATGCTTTTTCTATTCGCAGTCCATCTATGAAGATACTAGTGACTAACAGTCCTTAAGTGAATGGTGTCTTCAAACTCCATGCTACAGCTACACACTTATACTTATTACATTTCTAACGAGTGTTCCAACTAAGTGTTCCAAGTGTCCCTTATGTTGAATAAAACTTTTTGATTTGATTTGAACGCTTTTTTACCCAATATCATTTGAGTATAGCCTCTCAAAATAATAATGTAATTAGCAAATTATTAAATAAGTATTATAATCTTAAATCAATAGTTTAAATACGATTATTTTAAACGTTTTCCCCCTTTGGTTCAAAAGTGCCTAGTTCAATCTCTTTTTGTGATACCTATTTAAAATTTTATTGAGTCGGCTATTAAGAAAATTTCAGCAACCACAGATACAGGAGTAAAATTTAACGGAGAAATAATTAAGTTTATTAAATTTGCTGATGATATAGCAGCAATCGCAGAAACCCACGAAGATTTACAAACACTTATTAATACAATGGATATAATTTTAAAAGAATTTTCACTAAAAATTAATATTAATAAAACCAAAGTAATGACCGCATCCAAAACAGAAGTACACCCACCAAACTTAATACAAATAGAAAATAACACATTAGATAGAGTCAGCAGTTTCAAATACCTGGGCAGTCTCATTACGAATAACTCAAGATGTACCCCAGACATCAAATCTAGAATTGCAATAGCGAAACAAGCATATAATAATAAAAGAAATATTTTTACATCAAACATTTCAAGGAGGGTAAGAAAAAAGTTTATAAAAACATATATTTGGAGCATAGCACTATACGGATGTGAGACATGGACGATGACAAAAAGGGATAGAGAGATAGTAGAAGCGTTTGAGATGTGGTGCTGGCGAAGGATGGAGAAAATTAAATGGACAGAAAGAGTAACTAATGAAAATGTACTCAAAATTGTGAAGGAACATAGAGTACTATGGAGAACAATCCAAAATCGAAGGGGAAAGATGATTGGCCATCTCATGCGACATGACAGCTTCTTTAAAAACATAGTAGAAGGAAAGGTAGAAGGGAGGAGAGGAAGAGGAAGACCAAGGCTAACATACATGGGACAAGTTAAAGAAAAGGTGTCTGTCATGTCGTATAAGGAGGTCAAAGAGCTGGCACTGGACAGAGACAAGTGGAAAGAGTTGCATCGGTTACACCGACAAGAGTCTCATTACTCTTAAATTCATGATGATGATGATTTAAAATTTATGCACATAGTTGAAGTCCGAGTTTTGTGTAGTCTTGGTTTAAATCATGTTTTTTTAATAAAGAGATTCAAGTTATACATTTAGGTAGTGCACTGAAAACTAAGAATCCTTAACTAAAAGATACTTATGAATACCAATTTCTAATGCTGTTTGTTCCCCTGTAATGACATTCTATTAAATTTGAATCGTTTTAAGGATTACAGGCACGTACATAAGTAATATGCTCACGCATGTTTCTAAGGAATACAGTCAACGTTAAATCCTCTCATACATATCAAAGAGGTTTCAGTTACATATAAATAATGTGCTGTCTGCCTGAAGGATGTGGAAGAGCCGACTGAATCACGCACACCCGAAAAGGTGATGTTAAATGACTCCGATATGAATAAAAGCTCACACGCGAATATAAAATTCACACACGTATAAATTTATACAGTTCATAGCAGTGAAAAAACTGTATTATAAACGTGTCGTGACGCAACATTCTGTAACAATTGCTTCCCTCGGCTGCTCTACATTTCCCTGTCATCAGAACCCGCGCTTTGAAATAAACAAAAGTACAGACATAAAGATGTTTTATCGCGTAGTCGTCATTGCGGAGAAAGGCGGGTGTTAGGGAGCCGCAATACACTGTCTGTAGTCCCAGTCGCGTCTCATATTTCAAGGAGCTGTGGCTTACTCGTAAAAAGGGCAGTCAGCACCCTCGCCCATCAATGAAATGTGGTATTTCGGTGCTACTTACTGTAAATAACGAGGCCGAGGGCCAACTATGAGTGTTCAAACAGCGCGAATTATGAATTTCTTAGCTTTGTCGATTAATTTTACTATACCCAAATGAAACGTCATAGCTCTGGGCTTGTAAACAAAGTAACATTATCCTCACGCCTCGCTTATAAAAATGTATGGGAATGACATACATCACGTGCCTGATTTATGTCATCTCCATACATTTTGCATCGTTTCTATTAGCTAAAGACCAAGAGAATATTACATTGTCTATGCCTACAGAAGTTAATACGCGCTGCTTAAACGATCATAATTGGCCCCTTGTTGTCGTTACCAAACCACACACGCTACTACTGATGCTGAAACATCCATCACCTTGAACAACTAATTTTTTGAAGTATTTTTAACGGAGCAATAAAATATACCTCCAATAAAGTCTCGAATCGGAATCTACAAGAATAACCGTAGGTACGTAACACTCGCATGCAATAAAATTGTAACACGTCTCAAACATTTTAATGTCCATTGCAATCAGAATTCAATTTACTCATATGTCATAGGCATATAGATGCGGAAAAAATAATTCATTTTCACTAAAAAGCATTTCGATTCCATAAATTGTGTTTGACCACTCACCCTGAACCAATATTAATCACAATTCCATTGGAATCTCATTCAAATGGACTCGGAAAGCGAAAGCTTCCCTTCCAATTCATACAGAGTGCGCACTCCACTAATGTTTTGACGCCCCTTCCCGCCCCTTGTGGGAAACGAATATCTGTAGAAAAGACGGATAGAGCCGACTTACGTACAGTTAGCGAGGGGTTTAAACTTACCAGATTTAGCTAATATTGGCAATCCATTACCCCACACCCGCGGTTCCCATAACTATCTATCGTGGCTGAATCCCTAATGTGAAATGTTGGACCGACTCATTGATAATGTCTATCGGTAACAAACAATTCCCCTTCGAGATTTGAATTTACATTGTAACATTATATCTGAATACCTGTTTTTCTGGAAGGTATAATTTAAAACCGTGCTATGGTTATTTTTAAGTGAGGGTCGGCTGAACTATTTAGTAAAAAAGATGAAAAAAGTCTAGATAAACAAAGAAATTTCAGTAATATATAAAGCTAAAAGTTACAACTGTGTGGGAATAAGATAAGTGCGAAGTCAAAGACTTTGTTCAGCTTCGCTCCCTTGAAGATTTGTTCCAAACAAACTCAAACCACTTGACGAACGTTAGAGGCGCCCAATATATGTAGCAATAAAATCCCTTATCCCGACAATCCTTCACATTGTATAAAACTTTTTACGAGTAAGCTGTCGTAATGAATTGAAAGCAAACTAATAAATTGTGGTCGCGAGACAAAGTGTCGAACTTCGGGCTGTTTGGATCGATGCTATTTGTATCCCAAAGAACGACAATAATAAATGTTTGCGGCCAACTTTTACATTTATACTGTGAATTGCCTTGTACATTTACAAACAAATAAAGGTAGACGATATTTTTAAATACGAAATGTGGTTTCAACTTATGCGAAACATGTCTGAGGTATATATAACCCTGTTAAAATATATACTACTATAGTTTTGACTATTGTTACATAGAGTATATAAAATACAACTAATAGTTGTGTTTGTATTTACCTGTGGATACGCCGTTGGAACTCGCCGTTAATGACAATTAAATCAATAAAAGTTTGAAGGAGTTGACTTGAACACAAATAAACTTATAATATATTTATTCAGCAAACTATTCATATAGACAGTTACCTACGAAACAATACCTATCGAATTGGACGAACGCTGATAGCAATATTGATGAGATTAAGGACAGAATCCAGTTATTGGAGGTTGGAAATGTATTATCTATTGTTACAGAAGAATGAACCAGTAATGGAACCGAAATATGAGTAGCGTGAGATAGACGGCCGAAAATGTGATTAAGTACATGTTATAAAATATAGGTAGTTTTTCCTCATTGTGAGCCTGAAACATATTTATTTCGTTAGTAAATCTTAACAGAGTAGCTAATATTGGTTTAGGGTTAAACTTAAACATTAAACCATCGTAGAAAAGAAACCTAAAAACAAGATTATTTTGCAAATACTTACGCAGCATGTTTGAAATCTACATCAATTCTTTATTTCCATTTCCCCATGATTTATTAACCAAATGCAAGCAAATAAAGCAAGGACCACATATTATTTTGGCACGAAGACAGGGGAAGTTACCAAAACATTGGCTACGAGAAGGAACAAAGGTACAAAAATAAAAGGAAGCTGGGACTGACGAAGCTTAATTAATAAATCAAATATTCATGTATGCAGGAGCGACTGATAATGCGGATGGCAGGGGATACATTGTAACGCGGAGTTTTGTCTAACCCGTTGAATTCGTAATGTGTCAATAGCTCCGGTCATCCACCTCCACGAAAGCTATTGCGAGCCTCTAGGATTAAAATCCATAATTATTAATATTATAAATTAGCTATGCACCGCGGTTTCATCCGCGTAAAGCCTTTTGTTTTTTAATTACTCCTTGTAAAACATCTGCTATCTGTCAGTGAAAACCCCCGTTAAATTTGGTCCGTTTCAAAGATTAACCGGAACAAACAGACAATTTTGATTTCTTTTGCAACTAACGTATATACTTTCATATGCATTTAATGAAAAGCTGTTAATTTAGAATTAACAACAAACACTTATATTTTAATATCTAGATTGTAGTGTAGACGTTCTCTCAGATAAGGAAATCATTCATTTACGGAATTAAAAACTTACGCGTGCCGCTACCTAGAGGGTAAATAATTTGTCTCTATAAAAACTTTTCAGAAAAAAAAAAGATTTTGCTGAAATTATAAATAGAGACAGCCTTAATTATAATATATCACTGAGCCTTACAAAGTTGCAGGTAAAAATAGTAACGAGGTACTTATGAAGGGAGTAAAATAACAAACGTTCATTTCATGACATAAGTCTTCGGCTTACAATAATATTATTTTAACATTAAAATAAGTTGATTGATGTAAATCCAAGCTAACAAAATTTTCTCCTCGGAATTTAACAAGTACTGCTAAGCATTGGATTGGCTTCGGCAAAGTTAGTTGCACGTGTGCTTTTAAACTTGCTTGTAACTTTCACAAACAATTTTCCATCAATTACAAAAGTTTGTCGTAAATGACGAAGTATTTAACCCGTCGTAACTCAAAGTAATTATGTTCCTAAACATCTTGACATCGATTAAATGATTAGCTAAAAGCTGCGAACTTGCTTTGTTGCTACGAACGTTTTGTCATGGACGATTTCTATGGTGTCACAAAAGCCTTCATAATTTCCATTAAATTCTTGGTAACTCGCAACCAATCATGTGAATACAAAATGCGACACACGAGGAGAATCATTATTAACACGTTAGACACTTGAAGTTTGTAGAATAGTAGCTATATGTTATATCATTATCTCCCTGGCCGTATGCCATACATTGTTGGGGTCGGCACTTGATTCAACTCGATAAGGCTGATCACCAGATTTTTATACAAAACGACTGCCATGAACTTCGTAACCTTTTTACGAGAAAAATCGGTAATCTAGATTAAATCAGTTGTCAGACTCTCTTAGGTCTCACACTGACGTGTAATGATTGCCATAGATGTTGAATTGGCAACCGGGACCTACGGCTTATCGTGAACTTCGAGGCACGGAGGGAATTCGGGTGCGGCGGTCACACATCCAACTACTGGCTTGTGTTAGGGCTGCTTGGCTTCGCTGATCAAATGATATGCGCACAGCGCAAAAGCAATTGTGGAACAAGCTCCTCGTGGTACTTACCTACATAGAATATGCAAATAACTTTTTATTAAAACTTCGTGAAAAAATGCGTTTTATAATACAAGCATACAGCCCGACTGATGTTTCAACGTCACTGACTTAATTAACGTTTTGCAGTGCAAGGGATGTATGTTACGAACTTTGTGCTAATGATACCGTGGTGCCAACAGCACACAATTTAAAAATAACCACTCACACAACATTAGAAGTATACTTAGACAGAAGTAGAATACTTAAAAGATTATTTGAAATGCCAAATCATCCAATTTGGTGACAATATTTCTGAGGAGTCTATTTTTATCCCAAGTACTTAAACACAAAGGAAAGGACGAACACAAGACAGGAATTTGAGTACGTCTTCTAAAGGAAACATATATTTTATCTCAAGCAAAAGAAATGTCTACGAAGGTATTTAATTAAACTCAGAACGGCTGTCATTTTCAATTCCACTGTCGAAGCTTGTAATCAGCACGTAGGCAAAGTCGTGACGTTTGCCAATCCCTCCATTTCCGCTGACTGATTCCAAAAATTAACAAGTTGCATAACGTTGGTTCGACGAACGATGAATTCGCGTTAATTAAAAAGTTTGTTCATGACTTCAGAAGCCTTACGTACCCACTGGGTACTTGATTTTCGAAACGTTATGATGATTGACAGCTTGATGGTAATGTCGCGGGTTCGATCACCGCTAAGGGCAGCTATTTGTGTAATAAACAACACATGATATTTATATTTCTTTTATAGACTTACTAGCTGTGCCCCGCGGTTTCACCCGCGTAGATTTAGTTTCATCCTTATGGTCGCAGAAACCTAATATTTTTAATAAATGAAAGATAGCCTATGTCCTTTCTCAGGGTCTAAAGATTGTCTGTGCCAAATTTCATCAAAATCGATTGAGAGGTTTAAGCGGGAAAGCGTAACAGACAGACAGAGTTACTTTCGCATTTAGAATATTAGTAGGGATATCTTTGACTGTCATTTCTTCTCCTGCTTAGAAACGGTAGTAAATTTGAAAGTTAGGTTTAAAAATTACGTTCAATGAGTGTTCCAAGTGTCCCTTATGTTGAATTTATTTCTTAATTTAATTAATTTAGAACCGTGGTGGCCGGTAGGGTTTGAGCAGTCGCCTGCTACGCAAATTCGAATCCCAGCGCGGCTTGGACCAATGAGATTTTCATAAAAACGTGAGAAAACCACGTGATTTAATGTGAAGGAAAGCATATGTCTGGTATTCGGACTTGCATCGTAGCAGGCGACTGCTCCAAACTCACGGCTACCATGGCTCTCTTAGTAAAATTAAATTTCATAACATTATTATTAAGAGTTAGTACCCAGGTGAGTCGTGCCTGTGTCTAATAAGAGTGTAATTTCGTTAACTATTCAATATACTTAGTTATCCCTCGGGAAATCGGGACGGCGACTTCAGAAAGGCTTCTTATTTCTTTATATTTCTCACCCAAATTTTTTTTTTTTGTAAAGCTTTCTTAGAGTATTTCAAAAAGTATGTCATTTCTGGATTATTTACAACCTTGAGCAAAATTGCCTCTTAAATTTACTAGTATATAAATACTCTGAGCCAGACACAAGCTAATTTGTGGGCCGCTTTCAGTCTAGCACTAGGGCTCACGGAAGCACAGACAAACTAAAAAGAAGAGGCTGTCACCGACGCCAGACAACCGGCAATTGTTTGTCGTTCACTACGTACACAGACTATACAGGCACTCGCTCAAAGGCTAGCCTAGCTTGACGCATTCATGAGGGCTTTATCACTGCATACCACTTCTAGCTTTACTTTTAACGAGTTTTTTTAAAGGAATTTAATTATTTATTTATTTTATTAAGGAAAACCAACGGCGTTATAACAAAATATGAACTAGTCGTAAAACAGATTGATAGTAAGGCTAATAATAGGATTTCCACGGGTTAACAAAATATAGTAGGTTACGAAACATGAACATGCACTTTGTATACATAAATGAGAGTTAGTTATATTATCCTAAGTATAAAAATCACAACTAATTATAATCTTAATTAACTTAAGAAAATAAAACCAAGAGAACTAACAAAAAGAAACAACAACTTAACACAAGATCGAACTAGACTTTGAAACAATATAATAATAATAATAAACTTAAATAATACAATAATAAACAATATCTCAATGGGCAGAACACCCCTGCACAACAAAAATAAATAAAAAAGTATGATATATTATACTATTAAAATACATTATAGTCCTTTGAATATAGGATGGTTATGCGTTATGACCTAAAGGGGATATAATTAGTTGATGCATGCACTTGATATGCCTATCTGAATCTCAGATTACAGAAACGTAAGGTTTCACAACACCTGCAAACAAGTAGGTAACAATAATAGTATTTGCATAGTACTTATAGGTTACGTATACACGTTGTTATGTATAAAAACCGCAGACATACGTGGTAAAAACAGCATTACACGTTATATTAGTTGCGTATATAAATAAATAAATCTATGTAGCGAATTTGGACCCTCGACAAAACCTGTAAATTAAATGTAGACCTGCGCTCCGTTCGTAAATCTTTCCACAATCAACACTAAATGAATTAGTCTGAATTCAGAGCAACCCTTCAAGAAGAGGGTTCACTTTGCTACCTCTCACAGGGGCAGTGGGCTATCGAACGAACCGCTCATTTGTTAGTGCGTCGGGGAAGAGCCGGCCGGAGTACAGATCCACGTGCGGAAATAATCATTTCCTTTCGCATTTTTCTGAATGAAAAGTTCATTACGGGTTGCATTAGAACATTCTAGATTGATTTTAAAATAATAAGGAGTACTTACAGGGGCGCGCGGTGGTTTGTAGACGATATACGTGAAGAGCCTTCGGTACCGAGACACATGCCGGCGTGACGCGGCGACGCGCGGCTGCCGCCGACTGACGGACGCACGCACGCACGCGCGGCCGCGCCGCCCTACAATACAGCTACGAAGCCACCCGCTACGCTGCTACGGTGGGCGCGCTTACACCACCTCGTAGCAACGAACGTAGCTAACTTTAAGTTAAATAATCGTCATTTGTTTAATAATCTAACCAATGTAATCACATTTAATGATGCTGACTTTGAACAAAATTTTCCCATCATTCGGTTCAAATTATCTCCTAATGCTGAGTATAGATCGTATCAACATGTTTGTTTACATTTGTGTTATTCGTTTGCGAACAACGATGTAAGCAAAAGGCCCATGTTGTAGGCTGTAGCTCATATTCTCTCGGCGGCTATTACGTTAATGTTTGGGGGTAGATTTGTACAATAAAAATAAACATTTACCTACCGTCCGGGACGACTCCTAAACGACATAACTTTGTTATTCATGTTCCGTTATTAAAAATAACTGATTCTATTCAACCTTTTCCACTTTGTCACCGGTCGTACATCGTGGACTTTTGACCTTTTTGATAATTTAAGGAAACATTTGGAGATAAATTAATTTGAAGGCTTTTTTAATTACATGCGTCGTAGAGTTGTAGATTGCAAATCTATATTAATGGTCTGCTCATGTGGCAGGGCACATGTACATACATGTCGGTACTTTGGTCTTACACTACCTTTTTCATTCGCAGACGCCCTAATTAATTCTGAAAAGCGTGGACTGCAGGCAGTTCTTTTGATAACGAGCTAGCATTAAAACTAGAAAATTCAACCACTGCCCGAGACAACCCTTACTACTTTTCTGTAGGGCTGCGAGTCGCCTATGTACGAGTAGATTGCAGATACAATAAGGGCCTATATTTATTTTAAATGCAGTAAAAACCTTTATAGTACTAATTCACTGTACTAGACTTGTACACTAAGCCTAAACACCCAACATCACTAACTACATTATAGAAGCGATATTAAAATAAAGCGCGGCAATCACAATTTTTTTTTATGTTTTTTTTCTATCATACTTATAAAGTAGGTAAGTCGGTATGTAGGCACATAAAAGAGTATTTAGTTAGGTTCAAAAAGAACCATGCGTCGACCAAAATACAAATAAACAATTTTCAATTTATTTAAGCGAAATGAAGGAAACGAAAGTTGTAAAAGGATTGCGTTAAAAGGCAACTATTCAAACATAAGCAGGCCCTGTTACTTCACTCACATCCGTGCATTAATGACTTCCTGAAACTATTGGAAACCGTTCAACTACTTATCCGGCTAGCTAGGCGTGGCGAATGATTGAGCACTGCACCACATAGGTATATATCTCTTGTTAAGCATGTTGGTATGTGTGTAATGTTATTAACTATACTGATGCCGAATTTGTAAGACCGGCGTAATCCTACACGAAAGTTTGTATGAATAAACTTTACAATAATTGTATTACATATATTGTATGTAACTTATACATAAGAATATATACAATACATATTGTATGTAACTTATACATAAGAATAACACATACCTAGGTTATAATTTATAAAGAACTTCTGTCAATTGTCCCATTTAACACGCGGCTTATATGTAGTAAGTAGATGGCTTGATACTCGCGTTTAATTTTAACGTAAATAGGTACCTACCTAATGAACAGAAAAATATTGAAGCTTACTTTGGATTGGCAATGTACGTAAAATAGGAAATTGCTGCGCTGATCGGTATTTGCATAATTTGCCTTAGATAATTGCGGTGAATATGTAAATTCTGCTTAGAACTTCCTTCTTCTCTTGAAATGTGTTAAAAAGCGGCTATCATAATCCGCTCCATTACTCCGCTCCATCCTGATATCACAAATACAGTAACAGATTGAGACTCCAACACCGGCATTATCGCTCGTAGATCCCTCTCGATAGAGGCGCTAACAAACATGCTGGTTTGCTATGCATAGTTTATCGTTTTGAAACGCATTTTTCTCGACATTATCATTACAGAGCAAGTATTATATTGTATTGTATAGGTACTGCACAATAGTGGAGGAGGTAAGTACGTATCTAGAACCTAATAAGAGGTTAGTAATAAGTAGTTAGGTAGGAAAAGGCTTTCGTACGTATTTTGTAACAAGGATGGATAAAGATTAATATAATACAACTAAACCCAAATTACTTATTTATAAAAACCAAGTTCCCAAATGTTTTTTTAAATTATAGGAATTTAAATTAGCACTAATCATTGTTTAACAATACACAACGTCCGCTAGACTTGCTAGCTATTTCTACGTTGGGTAAAAATACGCCTATTTACATTATGTGTCGCTAATGGCGCATTTATTTATTTATTATTTATTTTTATCTGTTACATATAGCCATTTATTTTCTGTGATCTATCGTTCCTCCTGCTTTTACTCTGCGCTTTTGTCATTTATTTCGTGCCGCGTTTCGTTCATTGTGTCCTTTATCTGTGGTAATGTCTGTGGTTACATTTGACTTTGACTATCTGTCAAAAACTTGTACTGCTACTGCTGTGCTGTGCGAGGTTTTTTACTTTTTCGGAATAGTGTTTTATTCCCACACTTTTACTTGTTTACTCATTCACTACATTGGTAACTTAAGAAATCTTAATTACTTAAAATAAAACTTACATCGCAGACAATGCCAATTTGAACGTGACATATGAAACTTGTGTGTCGCTCTTCCATTTGAATAACAATGAAAGCGCTTAAAAAATAACTGCGATCTGTTGGGGTGTGAAGATATTCAGAGATAAGTGTTGTAGCGTGTTTAGTGGATGTGAAATGGCAGATAGTGGTTCGTTTATGACGAAACCGGCAAGGGGGTGGTTGCACCCCGACTCGGTACTGGCGAGCGATGGAGTTACGTATGCGGTCAGAGTAAGTATCTAACATCCTGTGCCACTTGTACTCAGCTCTAATTATTTGTCAGTGCCGTAAATCAATACGTATATTTCTAATTTTGAATTATCTTATAAATCTGCATTATCAGAAATCCATAAATGTTTAGTCATTATAATTTTTTATGTTGATAATGGACATGTATCTAGATAATATCCTTGTTAGTCACAGTATCTTGATAAAATAAAACAATTTTATTTAAACATCCCATCCAATGATAGGCCAAGAAACAATAATCATCAAACATTATTTGTAAATTGTTAATAAGTCTTTCTAATTATGTTATTTGCTTGTAGTACATTGGCTGCATGGAAGTATTAACATCAATGAAAAAATTGGATTTTGAAACAAGATCTCAAGTGGCCAAGTAAGTGATGATTCACCCTGTGCTTATTTGGACTTACCACAATATGACACACATTCCTAAAAGATTATGTTGTTTCAAACAAGTTTGGATGTCTGACTGTTTCTGAGAATCCATATTAATATATAGAGAAAGTGTCCTGTCAGTCTGTCTTGTCATATTTACCAAAGCATACTCACTGTGCAATGTATAACTGGCGTGTGGTGGCATCTTGTGGGTAAACAAGTTGTCATGACTGAACTGCTGAACCAATTTGACTGTAATTTTCGATTAGACATATTTTTAACCCTTAGAGTGGACATGGATCAAAATATCACTATGGTGATGAAGTTCCCGGCTTTTAGCATAACATGATCTAATACTAATGATTTAAAAAAACCAACCGTATTTATTTATGTGGTACATAAACTTTTTTTTTAACTTTTTTTCCTTCCAATGCTTTTGTATTTTATTCCATTATAATTGTCGTTTTTAGAGAATGCATAGCCCGCGTTTGCGCTGCGGCCGGCTTAAGGTCGGCAGACAAGAAGCGACGTGTGTCTCAAGCAGCCGCCAGGGCACTCGCTGCCCGACCTAGGATGTCGCACTCCGGCGCTAATGTTGCCCTCACTATATCTTCTAAAGCTATAGTACTTGCTGCATTAGAAGGTAAGTACATAGATTGTTTATTATACCATGTATTAAAGTGTTGATTATCTGCACAGGATTCCTTGTACCTAGGCATGAGCATAACCTACACCTAAGTCTTTAAGGAGTACACACAATTTGATCCAAAGTTATTGGTATTAAGGTCCCAATGGAACTGATTGTAAGACAAAGCAAGGTGATACTTCAGTGCTTTTCAAACTATATCAATAAAGCAGTAAATTCTCAATAAATAAATATATGTTTCCAGGAGGTGAAACAGTGGCCAAACACGACATGCCTCGCGTGTCATTCGCGTCGGGTGGCGACGCAGATTCCTTAGACTTCGTAGCATATGTAGCCAAGACAGCCAACGCATCTGAATGGCGGGCGTGCTATGTGCTGGAATGTGGAGGCAGATTGGCTCAGGATGTGATCGCTACTATTGGACAGGCGTTTGAGCTGCGATTCAAAGAGTTTTTAACTAAACCCTCATCGTAAGTAATTTTTAAGTGTTATAGTTTGATAATGTATCTATACTAATTATGAAGAGGAGAGATTTGATGGTATTTTTTTGCATTAAATATGCTCCTAAAAATTCTGAACCGATCTTAAAAATTCTATTACTATAAGCAATATATAGCTATATTATCAATGAGTAACATAAGCTATATTCTTTCCCTATACTTCCACGGGAACCGGATCTACGCAGGTGAAACCGCGTGACGTCCGTTTCCAGTATGGCTTAACAGTACACCAATTATTGTTGAATTCAGTTTGATGCAATTTCACTATATACATAAATTATGTTATTCAATCTAATAAAACTATGCATAGGGGGAAAGCCTATGTGTAATATTATTTGTCATTTTCAATACACAAATACAATGACAAATTGTATTACTAACGCTTAATACATGGCAACAAATAAATACCCAAGCATCCTATCCAAGCCATAACCATCATATCCGAGACCTCTACAAAGCCCATTATCGCTATACTACCACAAAATCATAAGCATAGCTGACTTGTATTTTATCTGCAACAGTACATCTTAGGCCACGAGACTTTCCAAATTTCGAAACTAAGATCACTCGTCATCTTTGCTAGAGAGTTTATGTTAATGCATTTTCCTTTCCAATAGATATAATAACTATACTTCCTTGAAATAAAAGGAAACAAAACACAGTCAACCTTAATCAGACTACTGTGTGACACACATTTCTTAGAATCAGAGCACATTGCACAGCAGTCTAAAGAAATCATATTCCTAAGATGAAGTCATCAATTTTATTAGCACTGTTATAAACGCTCATACTGCGAAACGAAATAACGATTGTGCTAGACACAAATGCGAACTGTGACACATGACTCATTGTAATGCTAAAATCAAATCCATTATGGGTTTGTTTTGCGCGGGAGATGAAGTTATCTACTAATATTATATGTGAAAGTTTGTGAGTATGGATGTATAGATGTTTGTTACTCTTTCACGCAAAAACTACTGAATGGAATTTAATGAAACTTTACAATAATATAGGCATATATAATTTATAAAGGGTTTGAGTGAATTGTGCAGAATATAAAGATAGTGTGCGACAGAGATAACGCTTTATGAAGTCGAAATTTGCCGACTGCCTCTTTCCTGAGATCGATGTGCAATATATATCGCCGGGTACACATACTTTAGCTTTATTATGCTTGAATTACGTGCAGGTTAAACGTGAACGGTTCGTTGGAGGAAGGAGCGCACGCGTTGGAGGACCGCGAGTACTACAACGACCTGCCCGACAAGATCCCGCCGCAGCCCGCACCCACCGGACACCGGCATCCACCCCCGCCCCCGCTGCCTTCACTGCCGCCGCTATCATCGTGAGTTACTATACTGCAGCAGATATCAAAAGTGTAGATACCTTCATCATCTCCTTATCCTATACATTATTGGGGTCGGCACTTGATTCTCGAGCGCCTAATGCGAGTTTTCACTGCCGCCGTCACTAGTCATCGCGTCGACGTAAATGCAGATTTGTATGGGCTTACAATGGTGTCATGTTTAGGCCGACAGAGGCGCTGTTCCGATCCTATAAAAATCTGCGTTTACGTCGACGTGGTGACTTGTGACGGCGGCAGTGTAAACTCGCACTAGGTCCTCCGATGTGAGGTCAATGAACTCGCCGCCAACTAAGACTTCAGTGACCTTAGCCTGCCAGCCGGGGACGCTATTATTGCATGTACCAAACTTTAAAAAAAACGTCTATAATTTGATGATTGAGTTATGTTCTATTCACTTGATATATAGCTCTTTATATTTGGCACCAATGCAAAACCTGTATACATAAACCTTCACGTGTAAGAAATGTATAATGTCCATTGTAGGTGTGAAGAAAGCGTCCGCCACTACGTGAACCAGACGCCGCCACCGCGCACCCCTCCCACCGCGCTGCTCATGCCCAGCCATCACACTGACATATTCGACATGCGTAAGATTGTCATTAAATAGCTCATTCTTTTAACTGTCAACATCCAGAAATAAAATATATAAATACATTTTGTATACAATTCTAGCCCTCCTATGAAATTTCTTCAACATTATAATGGGCCGAATAAAGAAAGTTTGCCAACCACTGCACTAGATTCTAGACCAAGAGGGCATGATCGATATGATGATTGTTGTGCGTAGAGCCGTTCACGGCAGCGCCGGTGACGTCATCATCGGGTGCGTCGTCGTGCTCGCCGGTGTCGTCGCCGGCCGAGCCGCCGCCGCTGTCGGCGCACGCTCAGGCCGAGCTACTCGCGCAGGAGCCCTGGTTCCACGGACCCATCTCCCGGACCACTGCTGAGAAGGTACCTCACCACACATTACTATTGTATCTAATGGCCCGAGCCGCCGCCGCTGTATAGTAACTCGACTACTGCAATGTCGGACACGCAAATACGCGCTTTATAACATAAATGTATAAAGTACACTTTTCAAAAACAAATTAAAACAGCACATAATAAAAAACAAGCCATATATAATTTAAAACACTTTAATAAATCATAGAAAAAAAATACTAACTCACAAATAAGTAAAAGAGACCCAAATCCAACACGTAATAAAACCGTTGCTATCTGGTATCATGTTAATGCACACACTTGCATCGACGTGGTTGCACTATTGGATTTGTTTTATTTATCGCACTACCCTCATAATCTGTTACATTCTTAAATTCTTAACACAACCCACTTCACTTGTGAGATTATGCTTAACTATTTTAATAACGCCGTTACGGCATTTGTATGTGTTTCTCAGTTAAACGAAAATGCATTCCTTTGAGAAATAAATATCTTTAACCATAAATGTATAAAATCTCTGTCACAAACGCGCTGAATTGTCAGAGAGCTTACTCGTTAATTATCACTATCAGGAGAATTTATTTATAGTACTGCAACAAATATATAGTCTGCCTGATAGTAAGCAGCTCGGTTTAAGAAAGTGATGACCTGGAGCCTTACCATGAGCTCTTATTGCCATGATGGTTTCACTCATTTATGAGACAGATGTATGTGACGTGTATACATCTGTCACTGTCGCACAACTGAATTAACATTGCAATAAGAGCTCATGGTTGGGCCCCTGAATGTTGATAATTCAATTAAATGTGATGTTTGTCAGATGGTGATGGAGGACGGCGAGTTCTTAGTGCGCGAGTCGGCGGCGTGTCCCGGCCAGTTCGTGCTGACCGGCGCCAGGCTCGGCGCGCACAAACATCTGCTGCTCGTCGACCCCAACGGCGTGGTGAGCACTTACCAACATTATATGCAACGTCACAGTCGTAACTTTCAGGGCGCACATTTTTGTAAATCATACCTCTAAGTAATTTGTAAATGCTTAAATGTAGTTTGTAGCTTCGTAAACCTTGCGTTTTAGCGGGGCACCAAATTGGTCTGCCATCTTTAACATTCAACCACAACCCACCTCCGAAAAAGTATCAACACATTTTGGCCACGCTCAAAACCTATACTTGGGACACAGCATACATTATCTGAACTACTTATGAGCCAAAATGTTGTACTTGGGCATTTTTGACACTGCCTATAATCTCCTGTATTAAGTAAAGATATACTACTATGATGAGCTCGTGGTACAGTTGCTATTGCGCATATGATTCGATCAGCGAAGTTAAGCAACCATACGCCTAGCCAGTAGTTGGATGGGTGACCGCCCAAGTTTGAAGTTCCCTCCGTGCCTCGGAGACCAACCGGGCAACCGGGACCAACGGCTTAACGTGCGTTAAGCCGTTGGTCCCGGTTGCCAATAATATTATCTTTGACTATCGTTACAGGTCAGTCAGAGGCCTAAGAAAGTCTGACAACTGGTTTAACCTAGATTGCCGATTTTCCTCGAAACAGGGGTTATGAAGGTCAGATGGCTAACGCTTCGTATAAAAATCAGGTGATCAGCCACATGGGGTTGAATCAAGTGCCGACCCTAAAATACATGGGATAAGGCCAGGGAGATGATGATGATACTACTATGTTAATTTATTTGCTCTGCAGGTGCGCACAAAAGACAGGATATTCGAAAGCGTGCCCCACCTCATCAAGTACCATTGCACCAACGAGCTGCCTATAGTCTCCGCCGACTCAGCTCTACTGCTACGTAAACCAATCATACGCTCCGGCACATCCTGACTCAAAAAATAAACAATACTTGCGGACCAGAGACAAAGAGAGGCAGAACCACAGAATATACATTCAACCGTCGACATTCTCGATTTATATAATTATGTAGCTTGTATATTTTATATTTTTAAGACATAATGAAACCCAAAAATAACAATGAAATTGTTTGTCATTTTATACATACTTCTTTCGAAAAGAGAGCGCAATGTATTAAAAAATATATGATTGCATTTATTGAATCCAAATTGATATAAGTATCTAGATGTATATGTATGTAAAAAGGAATTTAAATTGTTACCAAAGTGTTGGGTATTTAACGAGATAGAATTTGGAATTGTGATTTTATTTGTACATTGTACTGGCGTGAGACTGACCAGTCTGCACTTTGCACTCGTATTTAATATAAGAAAGTATAATCATATGAAATGGCTATTGTGAAAAGTTGCACTCATCATCGCCGCACATTATTTTAATAGTAGGAAACAAGACGAAATACATTTTCCGGAGGTATTTCAGTTTTTTAGTAGTATATTTGTTGATACGCGCGACCGCAGCTCTTAATATAACTTACCGTCAAAATGTTAAGATCGGTTTGAGCGTGACTTTATGCAGACATGTTTCCACCGCTTCGAAAATTATAAGTACATATTATATTGTATTCGTTTGAACCAAATATTTCCGACGAATGGAATGAAAATTAAAGTCAAAATTATTTAGACTAATTTAGGGTTATGAGAATAAATGTTTTACCATTAATATGTATATCATATAAAAGATCAAAGATGAACCACAACCGTAATAATGTGACTGCAGAATAATTAAACATTCCTGTAAAAATTCTTACTCAGTTTTTTTTACATAAATAATGTAATTTAAGTATTAACTTTACAATGCAATGATCGATGCCAAATTATAAAGCCGAAACATTGAAATGTATGCATTATTATAAAACATGTTACATCGCATCATTCCATTTCATTCGTTATTTATAATGCACGAACACAAGCTCTCTCAAATCATAATATTAATGTATTATAATTAATATACCTAATTATATGACATAGGTGCTATAATCGCTTACTTAAATATTATTAGAGTAATTAAAATCAATTTGTACATAATTCATCACAATATTACGTAATTATTTTACTTTAAGACTGTTTTATTTGCACAGATACTTTTATTATAAGCAATGTTTTTAAGTCAAAAATAGCACGGCTTAAAAAACATACTTAAAAAGATCCCGGCACAGTCTAGCGTGAGTCTTTCTTTATTTTACATGAAGTTGTTTTTCAGATTTGTGTCAAAAAAATAATATTTTCGTGAAGATCCGATTTTATGTAGAACTTCGTTTGTTCACGCCTTCCCAGAAGGGGTTGGCAGAGACTATATCAACATTTCACTGACGATGGTAAGGTGCCAACGATAGATGGCGAATCCATCGCCATTCAGTAACATACATTTTAATTTCTTGATCAAATGCCTAGTGCGAGTTTTCATGAAGTTTACTCTCTCAATTTGTATTGGATCGCCATGTGATCGCCCACAGATGGCACTGTTTCGATCCCCAGCAGTCCGCGATTACGTGAACGCGACGGGCGGTAGTTAGAAAACTCGCACTTGGCACTCAAGTTTCCTTATACACTTCGTAGTGTCGCCTTTTCATTTGGGGCCTATTTTTAACCGTATTTGCTTATTTATAAGATCTTTATCGTCTGAGTATACGTTGTCTATGTAATGTTTAGTCTGAACCAGTCAGCATGTTGGATACTTTGAAATAGTTTATGTAAGTTACGGAACTTGTTCTGAGCACCGCATGTAATATTGGTGTATTCAAATAGTAATGTGATTTCAGAATAAATAAAACTACATATTTTGGAAAAAGACATAATTTTTTTTTTATTTTAGTGAGATCTAAAATGTTTACAAGTTTTTGTAGAAAATATTTTTTATCTATACAGATAAATAAAATTGAAGTGTCTGTAAATTCAAAATAACAGCTTTTCACTAAATGCATATGAAAGTATACACGCTACTGACACTAAAAAACCAAGTTTTAAAAAATTTCTCTGTCTGTTTGTTCCGGGGAATCTCCGAAACGGCTGGACGGATTTTAACGGGACTTTCACTGGTAGATAGCTGATGTTTCAAGGAGTAACTTACTCTACTTTTATTTATTAAAAATATTAGGGTTCCGCGACAAAAAGGAAGAAACTAAATCTACGCGGGTGAAACCGCGGGGCACAGCTAGTAAATAATATGAAATGCTTGTAATTTATCCAAATTAGATGCTGTAAACACGGAAATGATATTCAAACAAAATTAACCTTACACATACATAAGTCATCTATGAACATTTCAATAGTAACTATCACGGTTCATAGTTCATAGTCGTAAGTGCCGTACCAGGAGGGCCTAAACTGAATAAATCATTTTCATTTACAGCCTGGTTTCTGACAGACAGACAGACGGACTGACGGAGAGCGGAATCTTAGTAATAGGGCCCCGTTTAACCTTTTAGGTACAAAACCTTAAAAACGACGTAGTTTTGGGAAGGCAGAATTAAATATGTTGTCGTCCTTAATTTCTTTATTAAAAATGTAATATTACAGTATAAACAGTAAGGTCATACATGGCAGTGATGTTTATATTACTTATAATTATATCGGCATTCGCTATACAACACTCCCCAACGATCCTCGGCTCCCTCTCGACGCTAAAGAAATAAAGTAACATTGAAATCTCACTAACACATCAATAAAATCCCAGAAACAACAAACGATGTGTCGAGAGAGAGCCGTGCCTTCAACTGCCAACCCTGAGCTTACACCCCTAATCCTTCTAATTTACACGAATCCATGAAACAATTTTATTATACACCTTATTTTACAATCCAAGTCAAAACTAATTAATTTAATGTCAATTTAGATAAAACATATTTAATTCACTTAATTTTGTCAAGATTTCGAAAACGAATAATTATAATAGGCATGAAACAAGAAATGCTTGTAAAAGACCACCCGCCAACTTCCAGTAGCAACTTGCCTACACGAGTATAACATTCTTTGGGACATCGCAGCACTATTCACCGGGCCCTGCTAAAACGTAGGACCGCATTCCGTGCAATACACTTATCACTACTATTCGCTAACTGTCTACAGATGAACCTAACCTCACAGTACAATGAAAATAAATAAATATGCCTCTATACAAAAATAACATATCCTATACGATGATGAACACGTGAGCAGTCGACCCGCGGCCCGCGCCTCCCCACGGCCGCTCGCCTCTACACTCAATTGACTTCATTACTTACAATATTATTTACTCGTACAATTACAAAAGTGATCATCGAGGTATACATTGTAAAGTGGTCTTGTTATAAAATTACAATTCTTCACCAAAAATATCCTCATCACACAACAATTAATTTATATTCACGCGCCGTGTATTAAAAATAGATCGTGATTATTTCCCTAGTGTTTTTACAATTTGGTCAAAAGCGACGCTCACAGGACCTAAATTACTCGGAACTAGCTAGCATCTAATACTGTACCAAAATTACGCAACGCCATATCGGCAGCCGGCCCCTCGGACCCCTTCCCGCCCTCGATTCGCCCCCGAAGGCAGCGAGATCGGTGGAGAAACGATAAAACTAAGAAAACCACCGCGTCGGTGCAACTCTCGGACACTCTCACACGAAATAAAAAGAGATCGTCGCGGGACGGTCTCAGTCGGGCTGCGAGGCGAGGGCGGGCGGCGGGGCGGGCAGGGCGGGCAGCGCGGGCAGGGCGGCGTGCGAGGGCGGCGGGCGGTGCAGCGAGAAGGCGTCCAGCACCTGCGCCAGCTCGTCCAGGTGGTGCTCCTCGAGGCAGAGGAAGCCCAGCAGCGCGGGCGAGGCGCGGCGCGCGCACGGCAGGCAGTGCACCACGTGGCGGCGCTCGTGCTCGCGCACCAGCAGCGCGTGCCACACCTCGCGCTCGCACGCGCCGCAGTAGTGCGACGCCTCGCCGCGCGCGCGCCCGTGGAAGCGCACCGGCACGCCGCGCGCGCGCACCGCCGCCAGCGTGCCGCACGCCGCGCGCAGCGTCTGCACCAGGCACGTGCGCATCGCGCGGTGCAGCCGCGGGTCCGACACGCGGATGTTGCGCGCCAGGTTCCACGTCAGGTGCACCATCGGCACGATCGACTTGAAGTTCTGCACCTTGTTCCACTCGTAGCGCTCGAGCGCCAGCGAGTACTGGCGCGCGGTGAGCGGGCCCACGTTCCAGGCGATGTTGTTGCACCAGCCGGTGGCCTGCACCCAGTGCACGCAGCCCGCGTTGACCCACACCAGGTCGCCGGGCCGCTGCGTGAAGCGGTACACGGGCACGCCGTGCGCGCGGAGCTCGGCCGGGTCGGGCCACCACGAGCCGTGCAGGTACGACAGGCCGTGGCGGTCGCACAGGTCGCGCACGCCGCCCCAGTACGCGTCCGGCACGCCGAACCACTCGCAGTCGCCGGGGCCGATGTTTATGTTGATCGAGCAGAAGTTGTTGTTCTCCTGGTGGCCGGGCGTGCGGCTGCCGGGCACCTTCATGTACAGCTGCACCGTGTTCATGCCGAGGATCACGTGGCCCACGTGCGACAGCATGTTGGCCGCGGAGGCGACGCGCGCGAACGCCGGCAGCTTCTGGAGCTCGGTGAGCTGCGAGCGCCACTTGCGCTCGTCGGAGAGGTCGACGTTGGTGCCGAAGCGCAGCATGCGCGCCGCGCGCCGCCGCTTGGGCGGGCCGGGCTGGCCGTCCGAGTCGGACTGCGCCGCCGGCCCGCCGCCGCGCTCGCGCTCCTCGCGCACGGACTCCTGGAAGGAGCCGGCCTGGTAGGCGGCGTACTTGCGCACGGTGGTGTGCGAGCGGTGGGAAGCGCACGCCCACACGCGGCGCCGCCCGCTGGCGTCCCAGTTCTCGTCGGCCGACTGCATCAGCTGCGTTCGCACCTCCACCGCGTGCTCGGGCCACGCCTCCACCAGCGTCTTGGTCGAGAACAGGCCGAGGTCCAGCTTGAGCGCGGCGGTGAGGCCGCGCACCACGGCGATGGGGTGCTTCAGGCAGAAGTCCTGCAGCTGCGGCGAGAAGGCGTCGCGCTTGGACTCGACGTAGACGAAGGGCGCGGGCGGCGCCAGCTGCTCGGGCGTGAGACGCGGCGGCGGCACGGCCGGAGGCTCGGGCGGCGCGCACCCGTCGCCCAGCACCGACCACAGCGTCGCGGGGCCCGCGTTCTCCCTACAAACAACACACGGCTCGGTTACTAACTAGACCACACCAGGACGGTACAAACTGACCAGTGTAACAATATCCAAAACCGAGCACCGGTCGATGTTCGATCAATCCTGATATTGCTTGCTGTTGAATTGTACAATGAAAAATTCAAACATTATACAGTACACAAATACAGGGAACAATGAATTTCCTAATAAATGAATTGAATGCTTACTTGCAAGCATCGATAATCTGTTTGGAACTCATGCCGATGTGGAAGGAGACAGGTTTGAGGGGGTCCGTCTTGAGCGGTTCCAGCTTGACGACCGGCTGCCGGCCTCCCAGCACCGCCTCGTTACTACTCGCGGTGATCGCATTTTCTGCTGGAATGAACGCATACTTATAACTCCTATAAAACACTGATTTAATGACTATCGACCCTATCAAACACTAACAGACATGATATATTAGTATGAAGCAGTAGATATCAGTTCGCCTTTCATAGCATATACCCGGACGCCTTGACATAATTGACTCAAGTGCTAGGCAACATGCTCGCTGCTAATAAGTAACGCGTTTTACCATTTCAAGGTTCATACATAACATACTGATGTTAGATATTCTAATAATAATAAAACACATAGATTTACTAACTGAATTCTTTCTTCATAATAATGTATTTTATCGTAAACTTGATATAATATCAGTTGTCTATTTGGTTGACATTGACATAGACCTATAAAAAACAGTGTTATCATAAACTCGAATTGTACTAACGATAATGCAAACTATTTTCTAACAATTTTACGACTTGTTTTAGGTTTCATCCACATTATAGCGTATATATGACGCAATAATGGAAGATCTTGCTTGATCGTCTATAAATGTTTATTATTGCGGGATAGGATTGTATTCAAATTGAAAATATGTATTTATCATACGTCATGTTTTGGAGGTCCAACAGGACAGACGGACAGACAAATGGTATTAGCAGAATAATACGTTTAAAATTACTAGTAATTTCAACAAATTAAATGACAGCTTGCAAAGTAAATTGTGTTTTTATATAACTTCATAATGCATTTAGTGAAAAGTTATATGTACTACCTATAGATAGATAAACCATAGTAGAAGGCCTAACTACCTGCGATGCACATATGATGTAACAATCCCTTCGACTAGTAGCAATACTTTGTCAACAAGGCCCTTCTAGCTTGTGTTATACTTTATCCGTCGTCAGGTTTTCGTATTTTAATCCTTATTGTCGCGGAACCCTAATATTTTTAATAAATTAAAGTAGCCTAAGTTACTCCTTAAAACATCAGCTACCTGCCAGTGAAAGTCCCGTTAAAATCAGTCCTGCCGTTTCAGAGATTACCCGTAACAAACAGACAGACAGTCAGAGAAAATTTTTAAAACTTGGTTTTTTAGTGTCAGTAGCGTGTATACTTTCATATGCATTTAGTGAAAAGCTGTTATTTTGGAATAACAAACAGACACTTCAATTTTATTTATATGTATAGATTGTCGAATTAGCTATCGGATCTGCGAGGATATTTTACAGACAGGACCAGCGGATGAAATATTGGACCGTCAGAATAGATGAACATTCACCCATATGAAGCTTGTTAAACTCTCTTTGCTGTGCCATAGTTAGGTAAGAATTGGCTGCCTGGCAACACCCTCATAGGACACATCATGAATTTAAGAGTAATAACTCTTGTCGGTGTAACCGCTGCAACTCTATCCATTTGTCTCTGTCCAGTGAGACATGGACAGTGACAAAAAGGGATAGAGAGATACTAGAAGAATTTGAGATGTGGTGCTGGATGGATGTACTGAGTTTCTTGCCAGGTTCTTCTCAGTAAAAGCAACCTTCCGAACCTGGCGGTAGCATGTATAATCCTGTGTAATTGTCTAATCGAATAAAGATAAATTTGAGTTTGAGTTTTGAGTTTGATGGAGAAAATCAAATGGACTGAAAGAGTAACAAATTAAAATGTACTCAAAATAGTTTAGGAAAAAGAGTACTATGGAGATCAATCCAAAATCGAAGGGGAAAGATGATTGGCCATTGTCATATGTTAATGTAGGTAGGTTTAGTTGATATATTTAGTATGACAGTATGAGGGTACATTTCTACTTTATTAATAAATAATGTGGATTAATGTGGGTAGCTAAGTAACAACATGACATTACTTACTTCTCTGTGTGGGCTACCTAGCTGAATACACGTTCTACGATTACAATGTGTTTTAATTAACATTCGGACATATTAGCCATCATGTGCGACATGACAGCTTCTTTAAAAACATAGTAGAAGGGAAGAAAGGAAGAGGAAGACCAAGGTTAACATACATGAGATAAGTTAAAGAAAAGGTGTCTGTGATGATAAGGAGATGCCACATTATATTAATGTAAACAAATATTTTTTATAGTTAATTTTAAATGACGTCGTTTCGGTCAGCACCTTCAGAGCAATTTTACGCAGCGGAAATAATAATAGCCAAAATGACCCTTAACATTGACACATTCTTGATTTTTAAAACGTTACTTTGCTAATTAACCAAACTGTAAAATAAAACGTTGAAGCGAAAGTATGTGTGTAAGTAGTATCAAACTAGCGATCCTACGGCCTACCCAATTCGGCACTCGGCATGATGACATGTATGTAAAAATAAATCTTTATATATAAAAATTAATCCCCATTTCCGTTGGTCACGGCATCACGCGGATGAATTTTAACGGCTGGATGGATTTTAACGGGACTTTTACTGGCAGATAGCTGAAGTTTTAAGGAGTGGCTTAGGATAATTTTATTAAAATAAACAGTATGAAACTAAATCTACGCGGGTGAAACCGCGGGGCACACATAGTAAACTATAAAATGTACATGGCTCTTAGTTGCATACCAGTATAATGTCCTAACGACATGGTGTCTACAGATTTGAACCAAATGCCAAGATTTTTGTTTCACGTGCTTATTCTACTTATGAAATTTTTGAGAAAAAATTGGGATATCACCAAAACGCAATCATGAATCATTTTAAAGCGGTTGTGCTTTAGCAGGCAAGGAGTAGCAACGTCGATGTCCTTCGAATAAAAATGCCCATAATACTACAACATACACTAGGGGTGTCACGCGTTTCCGACATTATCGTGAATTAAAGAGAAAACCATACATTTACTGCTTGCACATCTAAACACTCTGGAATCCTTAGTAGATACACAACAGTACACCTTATACCCCTTGAATAGCTGAACATCGTTCTCTACATATGCCCTATTCGTATGAAAATACGTGTCATTATTGAATGCGTTACGTTGTTGAGTATCAAAGGAATAGTTAGTTAGTAAGCTATATTTATATGCGTAATAGGTTAACATGCGAGCGCGGCTGCGTCCGGGGTAATAAGTCAAGTACATCGCTTGTCTGTGCACGAACGTTGTATTTCTCTCCCATCCTGTTCCGCTAATACGAGGAATTTACTTACTTGTGACGGGTTCCTTCTTAATATCCTTCGGTGTATCAGAGAATCTCTTCAACAAGTCTTCGGCGAGCGACTCTGCGTTCTCGCCGGCAGTGCCGCCACCTTCGCTCTTGGTCACCTGTAAACAATAACACTATCAATACACGTCCATATACAATATTGAACTAATAACTAGACCTGCCGCCATACGAAAAGGGAGTTTATTCTAGGTGTTCTAAGTCTCAAAGTACAAACCGCTCGTGTCCTCGCCGCCTGTGCGAGACGGTACTGTGATAGTAGTTGCTGCATCAACGTCTGTGGACAAAACAATATATTTGACACACTCATTACTTTGGAAAGTTGGAAAACTTAGAAACATATGCTACACAAAGATTCTTAACCTACATACATATACTCACGTCTGTATTCCCTGAAGGACTAGACAGGTATACTTATAGTATACCCACATTTATTTTGTCCCATGTAATAGAGGCGAGCCTATAGCCATCTACCGGGCACTAATCATTCCGGGATGCTACTGAGAAATTACTGATAGAAAGTCCCAATAACACTGCCCGACGCGGAGGTTGAACGCAGGACCTCGTATGCCGTTCTAAACTAGCGAGGTAGTCTTAACATGTTTTGTTTGAGGTAGGGCATAACGGGATATCCCGTTCAAGTACTTCCAATTTCAAAGCTGCCTTGAAGTATAATTTAGCGTAGTGTTGTGTTCCTACGGTTGGAAAGGTCGGTACGGTGGACTAGGAATTTAATCCCAGCATCAGTTATCAGTCATGTTAATAGTGATATCATTTTTGTATTTTGGTACTAACGGTCTGTACACTTGTTTGCCACCTGGGTTGCATAATATATTATTTTGAGACAAGGCTATAATAACGATAATTTTCCAGAATTCTATTACAGATATTCCGAGATCCGGCAAGTGTGTCAGGGCGCATACTTCCGGATTAGCGTTGAGATTCTTTTTTTAGTTATTCTAAAAATATTATAGTAGTATTAATGCAGTAGATAACCGATTCCGATATATTTTAAGAAACTGGGAATCCGGCAGATAATCCGCAGTGATATTTATAAACCCTTTTTGCAAAAAAGAAGTACCTAATGATTGTGAATATTAAGCTATTTTTTTTAACTATAGTTCCTATTAATTCCTTTAATATTAATGCAGTCATAAGAGTAATCGCCTAATTTCTTCTTCTTACTAAGAGCCATACAAAACTATTATTATCATTTCTGATTTTTTTGTGGAACTATGGTGTGAAACCAGCATTCGGTCCACCGGATTACCGGGTTACCGCAGCCTGACAATGCGCTTTGCCGACCCTAAAAGGCAGAGATTGTTAATATTGGAGGAGTAGGTACTTGTTGGTTGGCGGAGAGGTTGTGTGAGTTCCTCTGGAGGTACTGCAGGGTCTGCAGCTGGTGGTGTGTGAGGGGCGGAGGGTCATCGGGCCGCTTTGGCGCGGGGGGCGCGCCGGGGTAGGGCGGCGGGGCGGCCTTGGGAGCTCGCGACGACATCTCCGCAGAGATGGGCAGGTTCCACGCCTCCTCGATCGACGGCAACTGGCGCCGTCTGCGCATATATTCACATATTTATTTATTCTTAAAAATGGTAAAAAGAAAAATAAAATTTTGTGAAATAAATTACTTGCTTTTGAACTTGGTGTTTGACACCCAGTTTGATGCTATATTTGGCACCAAATTCAAAAGTAATTTAGTTCACATATTTTTATTTTTTATGATTTTAGAATGTAAACATGTTTGTCGTGAATAAAATGTAATGTATATTTATTCATGTGTATTATGGATCGCTAACAGAGTAATACACTTTAAAACAGTTAACAACTAGCGAAAGTCACGCGGCTTCACCCGCGTAGTTCCCGGTCTCGTGGGAGTACGAAGTTATAGCCTATATTATTCAGTGATAATGTAGCATTCAAACAGTGAAAGAATTTTTAAAATCGCTCCATTACTTTTTGAGCCAATTAGTTATAAACATACATACAAAGCTTTCCTTTTTATAATTTTGGTATAAATATAAACATCTTTTAAAAGTAAACATCAAATTGAAAATTTTAAATGTTTTAAAGGCAATGTATATGAACATAACTCCCTATTCTATGATAAAAGAATTTAATTCGCACAAGAATTTAAAAAATGCTAGACAAATTATGAGTGCAGAGCTAAAATAGTGGAAATAACTGCGCATGTATTTGTTAGCCCTCGCTCCAAACAAGGACCAAAAAAATGCCACCTAAAAACGTAAAATCACCTTTAACTTAAAATAATATGCAAAGTATCTTACTTTACATAATAATTAGTCTTTACATTTTATGTTTCTATTTTTAAATTGTCCGATTCTGTTATTTCCTTTGGCAATATATTACTTGCTCGTAATTAGTATGTATTTTACAAAAGTTAATTAGTTGCTCACGTGATAGATGGTACGACTTCCACAATGTCTTTAAATAACTTCTTAGACGTAAGTACGCAGATGTACCTATACCTATTTACATAATGTACAATCAGTGAGTGAACAGCTCGAATATAGGTACAATTACTGGCAATTTTTTAGCTTTACAGATGGCTACTAGGTTGATATTATATTTAGTTAGTAGTTGTGCCCCGCGGTTTTACCTGCGTAGAGTTAATGTCATAAATAAAAGTAAACTAAGTTTTTCCTTGTAATAAATTAGCTGATGATGGCGAACAAACAGACAAGAGTATTTTTTTTCAAACATAGATTTTTTTATGTCATTACCGTATATAATTTAATATGCATTTAGAGAAAAGCTGTTTTGGAATTACAAATAGATGTTTCAATTTTATTTAAGTATCTGTTTAGTTTTTTTTATCTTTAAACTTGAATTTTCTTTGTGCGGGAATCGACTTTGTCTGTAATCAGTATGTGCCACCAGTAGCGGCGACATAGTGATGTCATTACACCTTGGGCTTTATGCATATGATAATACAAGAACAATACTTATATGATGTGCCATTTGTTGAGAACAATATTGATTTAATTGTATTCATAGAGCAATAAAATGAATCATGTTGGGCAAAGTGATATGCCTACTTGGTTACATATAAGGCTATGTGTCGACATACACTTCCACGCACATACACTCTTATATTCTAAGAGATATAATCACATAATCACGCATTTAACTCCCACACATGTAGGTACACTCACATACCTCATATTACCCTGTTTTATTGCTTAAATAAATACATATATACTGTCAATACAGATAAATACAATTTATGTTTCTGTTTGTAATTCCAAATTAAATGCAAGAAAGTATTCATGGTATTCAAGATAAAAAAAAATCAAATAATATATCTGTCCTTTTTCGGCTGTAATTTAAAGGAGCCTTCACTAGCCAAGACGTAGCTTTAGCTACAAGAAGTAACTTGACAACGTTTCTATTAGAAAAAATAGAATTACGCACAATAAAACCCATGCAATTAAGTCTATCCGAGTGAAACCACAGGGCACAGCTAGTAAATAAATATTCACAAGTGGTACTCACTTCCCAGTGACTGAGGGCATGGGTGCGTGGGCGAGGTTGGTCTTGAGGAAGGTGAGTCGGTGTCTGAGGGCGGCGTGCGAGGCGGTGGCCGCGGCGCCGCCGTTGGTGTAACACGCGAACGCATCACGTGGCATCAGGCAGCTCTCGTACAAGCTGCCCAGGTTGGTCCACGCGGCCGAGTGGCCTTTGTCCAACTGCACCGCGCATATGTACGCTTGGAGGGCGTCCATCGGCTGGTTCTGTTGCTGATACAACACCCTGGGGAACGAATCATTGTGACCAACTACAATACTCGCCGGAACCTCTCTTGCTTCTTATTGGCACATGAAGATAGCCAAGAGCCGATTTCAAAAAAATTTAAGAATTTAGATAGATCGCTATGTATTTACTATAACCTAATTAATTAATGATCCTAAGAGATAAGCGAAGGTGTTACAACACCCACTTTTCACCAAAGGTGATAAAGCGCCAACGTGGTTGATCTCTTCACTGCTGTCTCCGAGTATTATATCTTGGGGTGAGCAATAAAAGGCTGTTGTATATTGAATGTCTAACCCAATAGAACACCAGGTGTCAGCGTTTCCTTCGGACTTCTCGACAGAGTTCCTGTACGCGATGAAGGCGTCGTGGACCTTCCCTTGGGCGGCGAAGCACCGGCCGAGGAGGTAGAGGCCGGCGCCAGAGTCGGGCTCGGCCACGACGGCGCGCTGCAAGCACCAGATGGCCGCCCGACCGCGCCCCGCAGCCTCGCCCAGCGACACGCACCGGTGGTACAACCAACCTGGTCATATCCGCCTTATCATCGTAATGTTTCTAATAGGTGCGTGCTTGCGGTGATTTTGCTGAACTCTATTGCTTATAAACTTCATGTAGATTACGGACCACAATTTTTTAGATATGCTTAGAATCATCTACCTATACTATCCATATATTATCGGTTTAAATCGTGGCATTCATGACAGCCTGCATAAAATATTGATGGTTATTAAAATCGGATTTTGAAGATTACGTCCTAAAATATATATATTTAATATTACACAAGAATGTTCAAAAATCTCTATATATATAAAAGAAAGACTTGTTAGTTACACTATCTACAATTCAAGAACCGGCTGAACCGATTTGGCTGAAAATTGGTGGGGAGGTACCATAGAACCAGGAGAAGGACATAGGATCTCGTTCCCAGACTTGACACATATCGTGGCATAAAACAATAAAGTCTACGCGGGTGAAACAGCGTGGCCCAGATAGTATTATATGATCTGTTGGGGTGAATTCCAATAACTTTAAAAAGTTATGGTTATACAGTCTACTTTAGTTCATTGTGACAGGTGACGAAAACTACATTTGTAGAGCTTCTTGTCTGTAAGAGTTGACTGTTGTTTAAGGTAATCCGTGACTGTTGATTGTGAAACATTTCCTCAAAGGCTTAAGGAAACTTCAATAGTTTTTGTAAACATTCTTTGAGATTCATAAACCAGCTGGGTGCAGATTACGTATTCAGCTTATTCAACTCTACAAAGAGTTTAGTGACACTTGAAATTATGTCCGTTTGTGATAACGTGTGTGAAACTGGTTCTCGATGAGTTTTATTCGTTTCATTACCATTCGCCGCCTTAAATAATGTTTATTTTATTCTCAAAGTAAAACATCAAAACTGGTACCCGTGGACGCTGCGTATTCCTAGCACCTCTATAAATAAGTTAATAACCTCATGTATTTCCAGTACTGATTAATTTTACTACCAGAGTGATTAAAAAAGATACGAGTTTTGGAACAGTTGTTGTCAATGTTAAGTGAAGGCAATGTTACACGTAAAATTCTGACGAGTAATTTAGGAGTTCACAAACAAAATTAATAACTTTCTATTTCTGTTTACACATTTACTGACTCGAAAGCATATTCCCGTTCACATTATTATCAGAATTAAAGTTCAAATTATATATTATTTTAATTATAATTATAGTGATTACACAACTTGTTGGTCCTTCGATCCTCCGAGACGACCGATTTATTTTAAGTTCTAGATGGAAACATGACTCACCTAATTGCCTGCAGACATCGGCCTTCAACGATGAAGAGAGTTGAGGTTCTTTCAGAAGTCTTTCGTAGGCATCTCTAGCCGCTTTCCTCAGTCCCCGTGCTTCAAGGAGGTGTGCGGCGTGGAAGCTGAGCTCTAGTCGTGTGAATGTTGCGTCTTGATGAGGTGCGAGGCGTGCGCGACGGAAATGTGCAGCAGCGGCGCCCCAGTGCCTCCGCGCCTTGAACATCAGCGCCAGCCGCAGGTGTGCGTCCGCCGCGCGGGTGAACCCCGGCGACACGTACAGTGCCATCTGCAGCGCCTTCGTCGCCCTGCCAGCCAAAGTATACACTACACCCGCGCCCACCGGCCACTTCTGTACCTAGGTATCTAAAGTTTTAGAAAATACTATTGAAGATATTTTAAAAACTAGCTCTTTGATGAATCCATAGTAAAATACCTAAGCAGTTCCTCGCTTAAGACTGCATTTTAAGATTCCGAATCGCTTGCAAGTTTTCAATGTTCATAAATGCCTTACCAGGATCTAAAATTAAGATAAAGAACTTTTTTATGTGTTTTGTAATTGTTTACCGATTTTGTGTCCTTGCATAAAAAACAAAGTGTTTACTTAATTGCTTTTGTAAACTTTACCAAGCATAAAAGTTAACAATGTCAAAGATAGCAGTTGTGTAGCTCACAAGGTCAGACACAACGCAAATGGGTAAATAAATGACGATATTATAAAAGATGTCATAAAGGAGTATTCCAGTTGTTTTGTAATGGACAAACTGCGATTTCATACCAACGAATCCAACAATACAAAAGACTATGCCTGGAAACAAAAAATATCTTTGAAATTTCACGATTTTTTCGAGGAGTGCCAACAAACACCTTTATAAAGTCTTAGCAGACGCAAGATATAACAATGCTCCACCTACCAGGCCCGAGCAAACTTTTTGTAATTTCCATTCTACCGATCCATTCCAAAATCTAAACCGGTTTACTTGGAGAGGTTTGAATGGATATTGCATTACATTTTATGGGTTTGATGAAAGAATTTCTTGTTCCATTATCTGTATATCATCCGTATTCGGGTACGAAATGTTTGGTTATCTAAAAAAATATTCAACATTATCCATAATATTTGGTACGATGTAAACTAACAACCTTATTTAAGTAAGGATTGAAAGATAGGAAAGATTAATAAAATTAAAAGAGAAGTGGAATGTTGGACTCAATAGAATGCGACGAAGACATCAAGGTGCGTAAGTTAGGCACAAGACAGAATTGATCCGTAATGGCCGTAAGGTTAGTGAAGAGCGTATCACCGGAGCGTAACGTCACCGATGCGCCCGCGGGGTCGACGACCGTCTGAGGCTCGTTCGTGCAATCGATCGGACGATGCAACAACGTCTAGACAGCGATCGCTGTCCGAACCGAATTCAACGCCTATAACCTTTATTTAGATGACCTCCGCTGACATTTGCAAGCCGAAACAAAGAAGCGAGACAGGTGCCGTCCTATACCTCGAAAAAAGAAAATTAAAATGACGTTTACACACACATACATCAGCGTGGCGCTCGTAGAGAGCTTTCACCGCGCCCGAGTCGCCAGAGGCAATGCTCCACATTTATCATAATAATATTATGAGTACCTAAATGAGCATTATAATAACCGACAATACTTGGTTCTCGTTCACATTCAGTGCTCCATAGGAATTTTGATTGCAGATAAGCGATTCCTGGACCTTGTCTCATAATTCGATTGTTCAATTAATTGAGAAAATTATTTAATACATCAATCAATAAGTATTACAACTCTCCCCAATTTAGATGACCTATTCATTGATATTTGGATCGAAAGAAAACCTCATAAAACCATGAAATATGTTATACAGTGGGGCAACATGTCCCTGCCAAGATAACACGCTGGTCTTTGTTCGATATCGGCGATTAGGATTATGGTTCACAACTTCAAACCACCCACACGCAATGATAACACGACACGAATGCCACATTTGATAACCATACTCAATACCTCATAATACTAAATATTATTATTAATATTCTTATAATTTGTGGAACAGTATAAGTCCACGTTAAATTTAGGGTCCAGAAAAGTTTTTCGAAGTGATCATTTCTTCCAATCTACTGTCTCATTCGGCTCATGTATTGCACACAATACTCCATATTGTATAAGATTGTACACAAGTACACCCAGGGATCGATTATTATTATAATCAGACTACCTGCCACGGGCCTCGACCCAACTTGGGATTATTATCAGGTAAAGGTATCCTGTATTATACAGGACATAACGAAGTATGCACAAAGACCTCCAACACTGTAACATTATACTTCCATGAATGAATGAACATCTGTTACATTTGGCTACGATATGAAAATGCGTTGTTTGAACAAAATTTAGACGTATTATGTAAGATGTAGCTGAATATAAACAAACGTACGTCGACGGCAGAACTACTGAATCTAGATTCAAACGATGACTAGAGCAGTAAATATTTCACTTGTACTGTGTAGGAGAGCAAGGAATACATATTGTAAGTGTTCAGTGTGCTATAATTGAGCTCTTTAATAGAGTGCATAGCTACGATGGTGTGCACAGGGACACTGACAGCAAGCTGTTTGGCATGACCTAGTTCTGCACAATCGTGTCGGCTCAAGGACGGATCGACCGCTATTTATAGAGTTCACTCGTCGGTCGTCATAGCACCATCGTACTCACTTTACATAACTGAAGTAAGCAGTCGCTAGGTGTGCCGCGGCACGTGATTCAAACTCTAATACATAATTCGCGCAAAATTCCCACGACGTATTCAACAAGGGGAACGGATGTTGCGCGGATTAATAACCTATTTTTCTATTAACACGAGGGATGCTTGAGATTATACAGCAGGTGACGCATGCGGCTGTGAACGAGGTCAAAGTCGCGCTTATTATTTCTAGGGCACTCGTTATTTTCATTGATGATTCAACATAAGTGGAAGAAAAGGAACACTCATAAAATGAGAAAATCATCAACTTCAAATTCTATGTCATTATATACTGTCACGAGTCTCACAACTGAGTAGGAGAATGATGTTGATAATGAAGTTAGTAGGTAATGCTTGCTAGTTGCAACCGACGTAATCATGCGATGCATTCAACGTCAACCTACAATTCACCTGGCTGTATTACATTGCATCACGGCCTTGGCTCCACGGCAGTAGAATGCAACACAAACTGCAATTGTATGCACTACATTATAGAGGTAGTTATCGTACAAGGTAAATACACGTTCTAGACTCCAACAAAGTTTTACTAGTAAGTACAAAATTCCATCACTAATAAACAAAAGTTCAATGAAACTTTATTACGATTATTCTCAGTTTAAATTGAATTATGCCTAGTCTAATTTAGAGTTAGTGCGAGTAAATAGTAAACTTACGTATCGAGTAGTATGAAATTGATAATGAACGACGGCTCTTTTATCGCTGGCGTCATTCTAGTTGACCTACTTTCGTCCCATTCGATACCACTTATAGAGTAACCAGCACACAAACGGCCTCATAAACGACATATTTCGTATAATGTGTCTCGAACTCGACTATTTTCAGAACTCGTGCCATTTACAATTCATAATTCAAATGCAATGTAAAACGAAACAATATATTCCAAATGCTATTTTATTCGAAGGTCATCCATCTGCATTTGTGTCATCCACGACCAAAACAGTCCCACTTGCATCCTAAACAATATTTACATTTGAAAATTGACGTGGTTCAATTTATTCGGAACCAGATACATTATACAAAATGAGATTTATCCCCCATAATATATTACTAAATCGATTCAGGGAACTTGTAAGGAACTTATTCTCACCATAGACTTTTTTATCAGTGAAGTAAACGGCTATGTAACCACTACGAATTCAGAATCAAAAGAAAATAATCTTTTTTCAAATAAAGATGAACAAGAAGCGAAATAGAGCAACGCGGAAGTGAGTGGTTCATGACAGCTGCATACTGCAATGGCACTTGCATAGCGTATAGTATCACTGGATGCGCTGAGAATGCACAATGAGCTAGTAATAAAAAATATGCACATTATGCGCGTCCATTACTGAACAGGTTCGCCTTGCTCCCAACCATCATGTTTTATTTACGTAAATTGTGTAATGCCTATATAACAGATAATTATATTTACGGCACGGGTCGTTTATCTGGTGATTGTATAATTTGTTCTAGACATAAATATGTTGGTCTTGTCAAATAAACGTAGCAACTTCCAAGAGAAACCAAATAAGTAAGATGACTTTCCAATAGATAGCAAAGATACAATTTCAGGTAGTTCAAAATAACATGACTATTGATTTCAAAACTTGTGCATACGTAAAACCACGTATGGAGTGCGTTTCCCCTACAATAAAATGAACATGAACACGATGCTATTATTACATTACAACTGGCGCAGTGCCCTTGATAACTACCCTATACGATTTATAGCTCACAAGTGTCCTAGCAAGTTCAATACTTATTTACATGCAGGAAAATTAAACACTCGGCCCCATCCCCATCATATTTTAGTTTAGAAGGGTTCAACCCTTTGTGAACCAAAATTTTAGGCTTTGTTCACTACGTCATAGATTGCTTCTTCAGATAGTGGGGTGGGTACTAGCACATATGAGCCACTATTTTATAACTACGCATTTGTGTTTTTGAAACGCGTCGACCCGAAGTTGGCTTCTTGTCAATTTTCAAGAATACCTGGCATCGGAATATTTTTAAAACAACAATAAAATTGTTTATCACCGCTTATTGCATATATTTGAAGTATCCCATGCTATAGATGTTAGGCCCAAGAGAAGCAGGAGGCCGGTGATTATGGTTGAATTCTGATGTAGCCATCTTGCGAGCTCCGAGGCCTCCGAGCCCTTCTATTGCTCCCTTTGCGGTCACCGGCCGCTTTCTAATACATATTGTACGTACTGCGACGACGGACGGTTAGATTGTAAGAACGGATCGACATCCGTGAGAACAGAGGAGTTGGTCTCTAATTACGTATGCTCGTGTGTGCGCATTTGTAGCACACAAGTTCACAACAACAAAAGTTTTTTTTGATACTTGAAACAATTCTTGATACAAATTGATGTTATTTTGCTGATCACAATTCATATTAAGGTTATCTCAAATTTATAAGTAAGTAAGTAGGTATGCATTTCTTTCAGTTTTAATATTATAGAAAACAACAAGTGAACACAGAATGAAATAATTTGATTCGATGCTTTTATACCTGAATAATTACTGAAATATTAAGAGTAATTTATAGCAGCAAGCTAACATAGCAACACAATGACGTTAATCAAAAGCAATTCACATAGTTATCTGCGAGCTCGCATGTAGAGTCGCTAACATCAAATTTACGTAACTTGCGTAGTACCTAGCTTGCGATAGGTATACTAATGAATACGTGATCGGTATACTCAAGTAAATGACAGACTATAATTTGATCGCAGTACTCGGAAAAACCATCGTATTGTAAATTTCCATGAAGCCATTATTGTGCTAAATATTTAGGACTATTTTTCTGAGGTAAAGATTAATAATAAATTTTTTCGGCTTTCTTTGTCATAAAAATCTTACAGGATATATTTTTAAGGTAAATAATAAAGATATGAGTTGCATAAGAGGGATGACCGCATTAGGCAGTAGTGGTGTATTCAAGAGTTTGGCTACTGCTTGCTTACTCACCCGCGGCCTTGCGAGCGTGACGTTTCGCCGCGCCCGTCCCACTACTTGTCGTGACGTCTCGTGACGTATGGTTTTTTTCGCGGAAATTCCAACGCGGCCATCGCTCGCTCGCGATCGCTAATATAAGTGCGAAATCAGACAGACTCGCAATTAGAACATCACCACAATAAAGTAAATAAATATCGACGATGGTTGTTCGAGGACAGTGTTGAACAGAAATAGAACAGACCTTTAAATTTCATTTTTTCATTAAATGAAAGCATATTTTGAAGAGATGTTTTTATTGATATAAGTATCTTCAAGTGGATATGTAACTGTTAATATTGGTTGGTATCAAGCAGAAACATATATGTATATGTCTACATGTCAGCGATGTACAATAAAAGTTTCTGGTAGGCAAATGAGATGTAAGTACAATTAATTACACTCATGACTAATTTATTAGGCATATGAAGAAATAAGAACGAGAACTAGCGACGATAAACAATATACATATATAACCAGTCCCAGAACTGAACCTTTAGGTATTCCCATGACAACTGACTGCCCTCGACAACGAAGTTATATTAGGAGTAAATACTTGTAATATTCCACCTTGCAAAAGACCGCTATAATACGCGTAAGAGTTGCATATCTTAAAAAACAGTGATAAGTCTTTCGATTCGCCTCGTACTAACTGTCCCAAATATCTTGCATTTTCAATTTCAGCTTGCAATAACACATTTTTATATTAAATCAACCTCTAAAAAGTAAATTATGCTGTATAGGTACACTATGCAGCAACATCTAAGGTAGGCTGCTTGACATAGTTCATGCCCTGCGTGGGTGACTGCCCTGCAGATGTATGGTGGGCGGTTGACTTACGTAACTTAAACAAAGCCGAAGGGCACCCGCTTGCCGCAGCGCCTTTCGCAACATACGCCCTACGAGTTTTGTAAGTACCTTAGCTATGGCTTAGTTAGGCCGTTAAATAGGAATTGTGTTATTATAATATTATAGTTTGTTTGAAAGTGACGGGGGTCATTGACAGGGTGGAGGAGGAGACGCGGATGCAGCGAATGCACTCAGCGAGTTCCGGTGCACTACGCGGCAGGTATAAATAGCAATCCGTTAGTGTCGACGACCGCGCGCCACCGTCACCTACACTCACCCTTCTCTCAAGTCACAAAGTCATGACCTAGATTTATAAAAAGTATGAACACTTACCAAGTTACGACATAGGGCAACTAGGTAAAATCAAAAAGTTTGTCGTTGGGGTCCTTTGTTTGGAAAAGTTAGCCAGTGTGCTAGCTGACAAGCCCGAAATTCAGAGCAAAGGGCGAGATTAAGGGGATGAGGGCGGGGGAGACGGCTAATAATGCATACATGCGCCCTCCGACAACTCGATAGAGCCAGACCGGTGATTCTCGGTGCGCGCGCGGCCCCTCGCCAATGCGTCCCTCCCTGTGCGTGAAAGGGCCCATTGCGTACGTGACGCGACGCACGATGCGGGACGAAGAGCGAAGGGCGAGAAGGTTGCGGCCCGCCCGCACATCTTCAGCTAGACTCAAATGCACTATTCTGCTAGGGTCGGAGACCGCGTCCTCTATTTGCGCGTCGGCGCACGACGCCAGACTATCCGACCGCTCTATCTCGTGGGGCTAAAATTCATGGCAAGATTCAATGTGAATACCGCTACATCTCTCAGCTATAAATCCGCGCGAGAAACTACTGGCTAAGCGAAGCACTCTTCAGTTAATTCCGGTTTCTCCGCTATTCTGTTACTATGCGAGCGGCATCGAGCGTTCGGATGTAATCCACACAGCTATTGTGATGTAATAATACGTTTCACATTGAAATAATTTTACGCATCTACATGCTGCACTGTATTTTAGTATAGTAGTTTTTACGTTCACTACGCTTGTATGTACTCAGCTGACACTATAATGTACTAAATACTAGGTTAAAATTAGTGTAGATTTGGTGGACAAGGAATACAAGAAACCCTTTCGACAATATAGATTCCCATTTTTGAACAGAAAATTATTTAGTATCGGCGATACATGATTCGATAGTGTATTTAAAATGCAAATCAACTAAATGTTTCCACATAAAACAATATTTTAGTGAAATCAGAGTATTATGGACCAGCCCACCGGAAAAGTTTGTCGGTAATGGTGAAATTAACTAGCGAATGCAATTACCTACGCTACTATTTAACTAGTGAGTGAGCAGACACGTTGGGAAATTTTATCGCTTTCTACGCTCAGATTATATTCAGTATGTTTACTACAGAGCTCGTACTGGGTATAACGTACAGTATTGTGAATATTACAACGTCTACATATAGTTGATTACAGCATGATTTTAGTTAGCACTATATTGAATGCAAATTACATACTCACTTATGTTCGCAAATTAATTCCTCGTATAATTAACCTAAGCAATGAACCACAGTCATATCACCGATTTGTTAAATTGGCAGACAATGCAATGCAAGTAACGTTTAACAAGCATTTCTGAAATAAGTATTTTGGTCACTTTACATGATATATTGATACTATTATGATGGATGATCTAGAGCGAGTTATGAAGAATAATAACCCCTAAATAAACACAGAATTATATGCATAAGGAGAGCTTGAAGCGGATTTAACCGATCAAGAGCGACAGCTTGAAGAGGTACAAAGTTAAAATGCTGGTTGATATTATTAAAAGAGGAAAGAATAGTAGATGCAGCAGCTGATGCGGTGACAGGTGTGGCAGCAGCCGGCTCGCACCTGCCTCGGCACGAGCCACCGCAAGCTGCTCTAAAAATTACAGGGCATTAATTTATGCCATCATAATCTATATACGTAGAATACTGCTTGACATTACCTACGCCTAGCAGCTGAGCACTAAATGCCCATTACATAACATTACTACTACAAAGAACAACGGCCGGTGTTTCGATTACGACGGGTATCGATAAAACGAGAAACAATAAGTATGATACCACCTTGAATAATAATGTAACTCCGCTGAAAAAGATAACCGCATTTGTAATATGCTTTTGAATACCAAGAAAAACTCGGTTTGTATTGGTTTATTTATTACAGCAACCAACGTATGCGTAATGAATTTCAATAATGTAAAGTAGTATCGAGAATGGTGTATTAATTTGTACGCAAGATCATTATGAATCGTACTTGGCATTCTACTGAAGCGACCTTTGTTGATAATTCATTGGATGACGTAAATATTGCCCGATTCGAGTTAATAGGTAAATGGTGGAAATACCATTTCCGGCTTAGATAGGCAAGAAAGGAATAAAACAGGCATGAGAACATGTTAGCGAACAAGTTTGCGAAACAAGCAAAGCGAGGCTAGACAGTGGTGGGATCCAGAGAGCTGATCTTATACCGTTAGGTCGATACTGGAAGCGGACAGCGAATGGCGTCGATAAATACGAAGACCGGTCCGCGACCATTATCATAGTGATAACAATTACGACAGATTCTCAAGATATTACCATCCGACTAGTTACTTGATATAATATTTCAGTTATCTAATAAATGATAACTTTATTATAATATATTTGAATATGATTGAATGATAGTCGTAATATGTTCGTCAAAATTTTGCCATCTTTCGCAGAAAAAGCTGTGTTTCGGCATAAATGGAGTTATAAATAAAACCGTATGAAAAACACCTCGGGAAATCGGGATTACGGGAAGTACCCATATATTAATAAAGATAAATTCAGTATTTCTGTTCCATATTTATTATCTACTTCCTTTGTTACATCTATTCTTATTTGTAATCGATCGACTGGAAGCATATTATCATGAAGACTTGTTTCATTGTATGCCGGATGTGACGTTGTTTTAAGTGCCTTACAGTGTATTGCGATTTTTGGTATCACTTCATTGAGTTGCAGAGCGGTATCGCCGCATTACCGGTCCGATGACCAATGATGTAACACAAAAAGTGCGCGAATTCCACCTGTCTTGTAATCGTGAGTCATTTATATTCCGGTATCTAGTCGTACAGTCATACATTTTACAATATGACGGATAACTCATTGCGTAAAGGGTGGTGTAGTTCTTCATCATCGTCTCAATATATTATAAATATTATCTAATACAGCGTTATTATAATGTAGTGTGCGTTTTATTTTGTAATTGTTTCTTATCATTTTATTAAAACGATGTCATCAATTGAACCCTAGAATTAACTAGTTTCTCAATTAGGTCAAATTAAATTAAGTAAGTGACACGGCATAAATTCTGGTATTTTCAATGGCTAAAATGGCAGGTTCGTCCAGAAATACTGGTGCCACCGTATTCTGTCTATATTTATCTACGAATAGAATGTTAAATAGGTTCGGTCAGTATTCTAAGTAATTGAACAATTCGTAGGAGAGGCGAGAACGTCCGGGTCGGGTACTGGTGTACCGTTAGCATAATGCGCACGGCGCCGGTGGTATGTAAGTACCTACGTGTCTTAGTGTAACAATGAACCGATGCAATATCAGTGGTGCATAAAATGCGTTTAGTGTTGCCTGTTGGCGAAGGGAGGCCCGAGGCAGAATGGCATCGCGTGCGGCGGACTGTTGTGGCCACACTCCACCGACCTACATTTTATACGGCGGCCAACTCATTATTTACTTACAGCACGACACATACTCAGTCAACCCTCGTTATTTCACTACCCTCTGCAACTAGGGAAGCACAGTAATCATTTTGCTTCTTTTTTGTGTCCATGAATGAGATATTCGCCAGTATCGGCTACCTGCGAAAACATACCAAAAAAACAAACCATGCACACGAACAAAAACACGACCTCTCTGGATCAGCTTCTACTTCGGGACCGCCGATGTAGGTGTCTGCATTTCGGAAACAAAACATAATAGAAAGAGTCGTCGCGTGCGAACGTGATGCAGGGATACGGGCGGCAGGTCGAGAGAAAGAGGCGGCACGAGGGCCGATGTAAACAAACTGCGAGCGGGTGCTTCGACCGCACTCACCATTTCGGGGATCTTCGGATCCTCGGCGGCCCGGTGCGGCCGCTGGGGCCCACGTAGTGAAGAGCGGAGACGTCGTCAGCGGGACAGCACAAGCACTGGTTCACACAAGGCAGTTCAGCGCACACTCTCGGCTCATATGATCGCGACTCGTCCCGTCCTACACTAGGTGATTACATGTACACGGCCCGCGCCGATGCAGTTTACGTCACCGCATCCCGCTCCCGACTGGCTGAGCGCGGCGCGAGCGAGCGACGACCTCGCTGCAGCGTGCACCCCCCCTCGCCGCGCCCGCAGCCCGCCAGCGCGCGCTGCTCGAGCCCTAGCGCGCCGCCCGCCCCGCCCGCGCCCGTCCTACGTCCGTCCGGTGAATCACGGACGGGCCACCGTACCAAGCGAACGTGATGAGCTTTACGTTTCATTCTTTTCTAACCAACACTTTAAACCTCCGGAGATGCGCCTAAAGTTATGAATCGCCCGATCAATGCGTTTGACGAAATAAACAAGAAAAGCACGTTAGATTTGTTTTATACACATGCAACTAGACGAGTTCTGTTAGAATATTTAAATAAATTTTAAAGACCTTCCAACAATCTCTTCATAATCTTGCATAAGAAACTAATTCAATTTTATTGTAACAAAAGATTGTAACAAACACTTATTAACCAACTTCGAAAAAAGGAGGAGGTCCTCATGCGGATTTGAGAAACTAATCATGAAGTCAGCCAAGCATAGGATTCAAACAATTGGAATTTTTTATTCGGCAGGGAGAGGAGAGAACGGAAAGAAATCATTTGAAAGTGGAAAATTGTCTCAATCAACCAACCTGGAATATTAAACAAGAAATTAAATGATCTGACAAATCTAATAAATTTACTTGTCATTATCAAAACCCGAATTGTATTCAGAGCGGTTCCTTTGAACTCGATGTATACATCCATCTTAATAGTAGTCTCGTTATATTCTGATGGTGACACTTATGGGTAGTAAAATTGCTTTAGGAACAAAAATAACAGCTTTCTTTTAAGTTCGACTTAACTCAAGTAATAAAAATGGGTTATCTATTTCCCAATATTTAGTTTGAATACTGATGTGGAGCTATAATCAGGTTATAGTTAAAGCAGTTGAATTTTTTGCTTCACCAGGATAACCATTCTAGCTTAGTCACTAGCCAAACTAAGAACTAGTAACCAATCGGTTACCAGAGCATCTTATTGGAGGGTCGGATGGCAGTTTCTACGTGTTGATTACGTCGCATCGGGCTAGAGAGATCCATCGCGCGTGTATCCTACACTTATGTTAGGATTACAGCAGGGTGTCTGCAGTATCCATAGAAGTACGATAGAAACTTATAAATCTCTTATTCGACAGTTTTCTTTTTTTAACCGACTTCAAAAAAAGCAGGAGGCTATCAATTTCATTGTATGTTCCTTCGACTGTCTTTTGGCTCCATCATCAGATCGACTCCACATCTTCATTGAAAAGTAGTGCTTCAAATACTCAATGAAAATAATTAACAAACGCACTAGTCGCCCGTAAGATTTTCGAAGGTTCCCCTCAAATTCTCATGGATGCCACCATCAGACCTGAACCAAATGGGACCACACTTGGGAAGCATCACCTTTCAAATAAAAAAAGAATCGTCGAAGTCGGTTCACCCAGTCAAAAGTTCTGAGGAACATAAAAAAACAGTCGAATTGATAACCTCCTTTTTTTGAGGTCGGTTATAAAAGTGAATAACCCGAAAACCGTAACTTTGTAGTTACCTTTATCACAAAAAATAAATTTGTATGGAACACGGATCTGGGGCATTGGAATTTGTTAAAAATATCTTTAGAAGCTTCTTGTATTTATTAAAAAACAGTTTAGTTCCTATAATTTTTAGGCATCAATCTAATCTCATTGGACAATGTCAAAGTGCGTTCATCTCGATGATTCGTTTATCCACGGCTACGGTTGTGACGAAATAATACAACAATGGCATCTATTTCAAGAGCACTGAAAAAACGAGACACCCGGACATGGGAGAATATTGAGAAAACCTACCTACTAATATTATAAAGAGGAAATTTGTTAAGTTCGTTGTAACCAACAGGGACCCAACCATGATATCTTATTGCAATGATAGTTCAGCTGTGGCCGTGGTGGCCTTGGGGTTTGACCCACCATCTGTCACGTTGGCACTTAATCATCTTCGGTGTAAATTAGATGTCGTTATTACAATACCTCTGCCTACCCCTTCGGAGAATATAGGTGTGAGCATATGTATGTATGTAGTTCAGCTGTGTGACAGTGACAGATGTATGCACGTCACACACAAAAACAATATGGCAATAAGAGCTCATGCTCTTATTGCCATAAAAGCTCATGGTGGGCCCAATCTCTGAAAACACTGGAGCAATTAAAAAAAAATCTCTTATTATAATTCTACATTATCCTTGAGTAACATAGCCTATTTTTGTTAATCAAGATAAATTAAGGATTACAAATAAAACTGGGGGCAAAGCCGCGTATGAAGGTAGTTCAACATGATTAAATTGTTAATATTGTATGTAAGGAAGCCTTCGATATTGTTCTTCAAAAACGGAAAGAAAAGTTTGTTCAATGAGGAATACTTGAGGGCAAGTTGTTAAAAGTTTGGGTTGAAGGTATGTAATACTTTGTAATTCCGAGTATGTATTTAATTGTGTCAGAGGATTAATTTTCCATGAATAATTATAAAAAGATTCCTTTTGAATCTTGGCACTTAAAATAGTGTATATATGTCTTTATTCATCTAGTTGCAGGTCAGTCAGAAGCATATGAAAGTCTGACAACTAGTTGAACCCGGGATCGAACTGAAGACCTCGTGTTCCGCAATAGTACTTGTGACTATTAGACAGACGAGGCAGTCGTATGTACCATGAAATTAAGAGTTAATCTCTTGCCGGTGTACCTGATGCAACTTTCTTCATTTTGCCACAGATATATTATTTCACTTTGCTTATTATTAACCTGGATCAGAACATAATGCAATGACGTTAATTTAATCTAGGCCAGAACAGCTTGATATCAGGTGGGTTTCCCAACAAAATTTCCGAACTTGGTCAGGTAAAATTATAATTAACTAAAATATTGTAGTAATTAAAATAGTACCTTAAATTGTTGGGGTAAATCCCTCGACCGATAACGCTGAGGTTGGAGTAGTCACTTGATAATATTGAATTAACGTCAAGGAAATATTGTATTGTCATCTATCGAAATATTGACCGCTTTGAGGAAATTCTTTATTTCCTCAAAGTGCGCGCAAAGAGGAAATTTAATTTACCATTACTGCTAATCCATATCCATATGAATGTTATAAAAGCAATAGTTTCCTGTTGGGTGGCAGATGAGGAAAGTGTTAACAGATTTTAGAAAACGTAATAACTGATCTAACTAACGTGTGGCGCCATCTTGTGTGGGTAAATAAATTGTCTGAATCTTTGAACCCATTTTGCTAGCAATATAGATAGTTTTAATCCCAATAAAATAGACACAAAGATAGAAATACATAGGATTACTTAAAAAATAATTGATGCAATTCAATAACCTACCAGGGCCCTAATTATCTATAATCAAGAGATCGCGATGCGTTACGATATCTACATATGAAAATGTGATGAAACTGGTTTAAAACAACACAGTTTTAAACATCTTTACATAAATACATTTCCTTCATACTTAAAGACTTCAAATCTACAGATTAGTATGCATAAGCATTATTACTATAAAAAAAATAGTATAAGTTTTTGAAAATCACATGTTATTTACAGGTAATCGTGTGACATCTAAATATATATAACTCAAAGGTGACTGACTGACTGACTGACATAGTGATCTATCAACGCACAGCCCAAACCACTGGACGGATCGGGCAGAAATTTGGCATGCAGGTAGATGTTATGACGTAGGCATCCGCTAAGAAAGGATTTTGGTTAATTCTACCCCCAAGGGGATAAAATAGGGGATGAAAGTTTGTATGAAACTAAATTTACGCGGGGCACACCTAGTAGTGGTATAAGATCCCAAGCAGCATCAACCTTCACATCATTTACTTTATATCAAATAAAATATTCTTCTGTGTTCAGAAGAATATTATATATACCAATAAGGCTTGCCATAAAATTATGGTCATGACTACGTACATGGGCCCCGTTAGTTCGGTACCAGTCAATACAACCTTCTATTGTTTTTAATGTCAGTGATAAAATATGTCGTAGCAAATTAAGCAATTTATAAATGTCAACACATTACTTCTATGGTACGCAATTACTTTTTATGCAATGAAAGAGTAGTAGTGTCTGGGTAAATTTGCACTTATGGATACCTCATCTGCAAGACTGCAACATTGGTCCAATTATCAAGCAAGTTTTTTGTCTGTTTTTGTGGACATAACCAATTTTAATTGCACTTTAATGGAAAGGACATTTAGCAGTCTAGCCCAATTTCAATCCATAAGCACTGCAGTAAGGAAAGTGTTCATCTGATCATAGAACTAAAGTATAATGTGAGGTAACAAGGTATTCATAGAGACGGTCCAATTACAGTGTGTACTGATTGATATAAGCATGTCTACACAATGTAAGTATTTAAAAGTCATAAAAAATAACTGCCGGTAAGAACATAAATGGTGCCATATATCCAGGTTGTTGAACAATAAAAAGATTACCAAAAAGGCTTGCATAGCTGTCCACAATCCGATATTAATCATTAGTCACAACTTAAGTAATCAATCAATAAGTAAACAGCAAATCTATCTGAGGATGATAAAGGATGATTAAATGCAGTGCCTTCTAAAACTTGGACTCAATTATTTTCAAGAGTTTCACCATTGTATACATAGCACTTCTTATGAAATGACAAACGAGATCATGCAAATATGTCAAGAATAATCAATTGCTCGAATGACGCTCTGTTACCTCTGCCTACCTGCCCATTCCAGATAGAGGTAGACACTTGGTCATATAATCAATTGTTCAAATGGCACTCCGTTACCTCTGCCTGCCTGCCCGTATCAGCTTGTGGTAGTTATGGAAGGGGTATAGTAATATCTCTTCGGATATAAACCATGCATTTATAAGAACTATGTAGATAGTCAAAAAAACTCCCTACAGGCTCGCCGGTGGAGTAAGTACTCACCAATCGAAGGCGTTATAGTGATAGTAGCACAACCCCAAGCCGTAAAGGAACAGCGGATCCTTCCAGTTGTCTGGCTCCAGGGCGTAGAACTTCTGATATGCTGACATTGCTGCACAAAAAAAAAGGTATTCATTATCCATTCCCAATGATATTACTTACAACGAAGAGGATATTACAAAAGCGCTCGCAAGTGATGACTTGAAAACATCCTAAATAGGAGGCTTTTAATGATAACTATTCATTTCTTGTCTCGTATCTGACTTTCTGTACTCTATGTAGATCGAGATTTTTACAACAAATTTTAAAAGCCGATTAATATGAACGTAACATTATTAAGTATCTACTATCATAGAACATTTTACAGATTTAAGAGTATGTATTCTTCATACTAACTTGATATTGACTTGTGGCGCCATCTTGCGGGTAAATATCTTGTCTATCCCTTACTCCTTACGGCTTAATTGGTTTTGCTAGCGATTGTGATTATAGTTCACATATTATAATTTTTCTGTCTGTCTGTCTGTTTGTTAAGGGTAATCCAGAAACAGCTGGACCGATTTGAATGGGACTTTCACTGGCAGGTAGCCAATGCTATAAGGAGTAACATAGGCTACTTTTATTTAAAAAAAAGACATTTAGGTTCTGCGGGACACCCACGAAATTAACTATACGCGGGTGAAACCGCAGGGCACAGCTAGTTAATCCATATAATAAAATCTTACGGTGATCATTTCTCTTCTGCTCATTTTGTTGGTCCGAAACTGGGAATAATCCAATACCAACATTTTATCTAGGGTGAAATGTGGGTGTTGTTACTCCTTCCCACCGACCGTATTTCCCCACTCGGGAAGACACAGACATGGGTTCGAAAAAGTTATTCATACCCACACATCACAATACATTCAATGAACAAAAATAATAATAACATGTTACCTTTAGCATAGTCTTCTAGCAAAAGATGGAAGTGTCCTAATTTACAGTAAGTTTTAGGGTCTATGCAGATGTCTCTCCTGGCATCCGGGGAACATGCCCTTTCTTCTTCCTGCGCATAAAATAATTACATTATAATACTAGCTGTGCCCTTCGGTTTCAGCCGAGTAAATTTAGTTTCATACAAACTTTCATGTCCTATTTAGTTTTATAATTTAGTATATTATTCCCTTGGGAGTAGAATTAATCAAAATCCTTTCTTAGAGGGTGCCTACATTATAATATCTACCATCATGCCAAATTTCAGCCTGATCCGTCCAGTGGTTTGGGCTGTGCATTGATAGATCACTATGTCAGTCAGTCAGTCAATCACCTTTGAGTTATATATATTTAGATGAATAATGTATAAATAATGTTCAAACATTACCACAGCATCTAGTACAAACTAATGTTTATTATAAGTATGGGAAACAGATAATGGATCTATATATAAAATATTTCGCCAGAGTCAACCAAACTCATAGAGAAGGAATATCTAGAATTTACAATTAATATTACATATTAATAAGTAAAATTATAGATATAGTTAATTATGATTGGTGAGCACTGTAACATCGCCATATTGATAGACATAAGACATACTGTAATGATGTATGTAAAAAAATATTTTATGTTCTATATTCATCTGTAACCTGAGCAATAGGGGACACCTGAGGAGGAGTACATAAACCATATCAAAAATAACATACATTTAAAAAGCATGAAGAGAGAGAAGACATCAATTTGATAAGTGATTTTAATAAAGCTATACATACATATGCTCACGCCTGTATTCTCCGAAAGGGTAGGCAGAGGTGTTGAAATAACAACTCTCACCGTTCACCGAAGATGATTTAGTGATGGTGAGTTTATCGCCGTCTCAGGCACTATACATATATCTTTAAATTACTTCTCAGACATATGCAGGTTTCCTCACGATGTTTTCCTTCAAAACATGTGGTGTGAAATCACTATGCATAAGTTTTCTAGAAAACCTCATTGGTACAGGCCCCACTGACACTTGCATAGCAGGCAACTGCTAATACCCCATGGTCATCATGGTTCTAATAATATAGCTGATACAATAATAATATGAATAAAGGTATAATTATAATAAACCTGATCAGGTTATTAATACTTGATCAATAAGAATACCTTGACTTGCACCAGCATTCCCTCCAAATACTTGACAGCCTTGAGGACCAGTGCTCGGGTCCTGCCATGTTCACTGCCTCGCAGCTTCAGGAAGCCAAACTGACGGCTGAAATGTTATGGCATAATAATTAGTTTAGATTTGTGAATACTGATATGACACGGTCATATCAGTAATGACAACAGTAGGGAAATGGAATAGAAAAGCAAAGCATGGACTCCAAATAATATTATAATAATTGGATTACAGTCTCATTTCTCTCAGCATATCTCTGAGAACTGGTGCATCATGTAACATATATGAATTCTCTTAAAACAAGTTTCTTGCCGATTCTTCTCAGAAGGCTAGTTTCCGAACTGGTGGTCAATTCTTCGACATTCATAATTGTGCGTTACCAGGGCCTAAACTGAATAAATAATTTTCATTCAAAACATAATGCTTGTGAAATAATAGAAGAAAGGTTATAATTATTCAACAACAAAGGTTTTTTTACAATTAAAAATATAGAAGAGTGAACTAGAGTTTATGGACACAAACCTCTATTGGTCATTTATTGCAAAACTTTTTTGTAAGTACAACCTAACACTTCAAATTACAAGTAAGACTAAAGCCTCCTCATTGAAACTTTTTTTGACTTGCTTTATGATGTTTAAGTTGTTTTAAAAAACACAAACTTACTTATGCCAATGAGTAGATTTTCAATACATAAATAACATCATGCAAGCATATGAGTATTCATGTCAGCATTGAGGACTGGTACACATTTATTGACACAATAATATAGGGGTAACTTTCAGCAAAACACATAAGACAGCTTATTAGAATCATGCAGCACATGATGATGTACACCTGAATCCTAACACCCTTGACATAGCAAATATTTATTTTCAATTACAGTCAACATGACTGTGATGGTTAAAATTTGCTTATTACTACTAATATTCATCTATACATCTATGCATCTATATACTCTATATACTCTATACAGATAAATAAAATTGAAGTGTCTGTTTGTAATTCCAAAATAACAACTTTTCACTAAATGCATATGAAAGTATATACAATACTGACATGAAAAAACCAATTTTTTTAATTTTTCTCTGTCTGTCTGTTTGTTCTGGGTAATCTCCGAAACGGCTGGACGGATTTTAACGGGACTTTCACTGACAGATAGCTAATGTTACAAGGAGTAACTTAGGCTACTTAGATTTAAAAAAAACATAAAGGGTCCACGGGCAACCATGAAATTAAAATCTATGCAGGTGAGACCGCAGGGCACAGCTAGGTTATTTATAAATCAATGGCTTTGATTACACCAATGGCTTAACATAACAGTCAATAGTTCATAGTTTTTCACTTATTTAAATATAATTGTTAGTATTATATTTCTTACTGAACAAGACTGGGTATTATGGTACATACATAGGATTAGAAAGATATCATACTCCACTTTATGAGTAACAGATGATTTAAAGAATTATGGTATGAAATTTATAGGAAGCAAAGGTCTCTAAAGAAGTTAGTGACGAATGAAAAAATTATGCTGAATTGGAACAGGATCAGCTGCACAGACAAGTGAGCGGCCTATGTAAAGTCATTGTTGATAATAATAAGTTCATATATAATATATAAATATAACAGGTCGGCTGTTGGTAATACTCTATGATATAAAGTTAAAAAGTTGTTGTATCATTTTCTAAAGTAAGTAGAGTAACTATTTGCTTGTAAATATACAGTAAAGTACCTGTCAAGTTCCGACAAAACTTGTAACTCTTGAGAGGTTAGATGCAACTCTTCTTTATCGTCCATTTTCTTCCGAATTAAAACAAGTGGAAGGAAAACATTTATTAGATGCAAAAAGTAATACAATTTTGTAAAACTTTCTTTAATTTATTATTATTTTCACGCAAACAAGGCGCGGTTACGTTCATACTAGTGTTGTACTGTATGTAACATTTTATTTCATTCATTCCATACATTGAATTCTAAAATTATCGAATAAATTAGTCGATAATTTTGTTGAATAGGTTAAAGATGTGCTGAAAATCGAGTAGACTGAATTGGATATTTAGTTATAAATACTTAATATTAATTTATTTATTTTTACCCTTAACGTACGGTTATGATTGAATTCAATTGCTCCCGCATAGTACTCTTTCACAAATTTTAGGAATTAATATAAATAATGTACTTGTGTACTTATAATTATATTTAAAATGCTCATAAATCTTCTTGTAGTGGCTTATGCACCACAATTTTGCACTATATAGATAGAAACAAACTATAAAGAATAATCGATACAGCTCATACCCACAGCTATTACTTTACAACTCTAGTCATGTTATGACATGATGATAGCGTCTGATGAGGTTTTTCATTATTTCTATTTTAAAAGCTCTCTCTCTGAATACACTTGATACTTTTCACTTTTCAAGTGTATATATATATTTATTTCTTTAATTTATCAATAACTTCGTTTCCTCTTTTATTTTAATTCAAATATAATGAATATATGATAAATGATTTCGTTTAGTTATATGTGGCAGCACCGTGTGGAATGAAATGAATGAGAATGAATGAAAAAGTAGCTGTCATGTCATACTGTCACAGTCAAATATGAATTGATGAATGAATTCATAAATTGTTAAATTCTTATGTTTTGAGCGTGTACAGTGTTTTTACGTCCCAAGCTAGAAATAAATAATTTAATATTAGTTAACGGTATTTTATCATCTGACAAGCAACGATTACATAGAAAAAGATGAGTTACAGAGATACTGTGAGTACAAATTGTATTGCGCCGTAAATTTAATTTTAATATTTATTTTTCCACTTTTCACAGATATTCGGACGAACCTATCGTATTACGATATTCATGTGTAACATATATATACCTTACTACTGTTTTATTCGACTTTATAAGACAAAATTTCCCAGTTCTATTTTTTGCATCTTATTAGTCACGGATCCAAGGTCGCAGTGTAGGGATATCATTTTTGTAATAGTTCCTATTTTTAGATTTACGTGGGCTCCGTACTGTAACAAGAACCATGAATTAAGAAGATCGTGTATTTTCTTACAGTTACTTTATCCCCGGCGCTCCCGGTACCCACAATCGTATTACGATGTATGTAATTACAGAAAATCTTACGTTAAAAAAATCGTGTTGTTTGTTAGGACGTTACCACCTTCGAAATCAGAAGGGTCCTATTTGATTTTTTATTGCTTTTCAAAAAATGGTAAATCAAAAAGAGATCATTCATTGAAAAAACTTTTTATTTATTTATAATTAGATTATTTAAACTACAATTACAGAAATATTAAAATTATAAGTGAAAAAATAATATATATATTTTTAATTAATACCTGTTATTATTTTCATCATCATGAATTTAAGAGTAATAACTCTTGATGGTGTAACCAATGCAACTCTTTTCATCCTTCTCTGTCCTGTGCCATCTCTTTGACTATTATTATTTATTTTACTTGGAAAATATGTTTTTTAATGATTTAAAAAAAAAATGGTCAAATAGAGAAACCTCCTTTTTTGAAGTTGGTTGAAAAGGGAGTTTCATTCCTATGTTAAATAAATCTATGTCGGTCTCAATCCAAAATGAATTGCCACTTCAAATATAATTTGGCTGTCTATGTATGTTTTTTTTTTTGCAATAAATATTAGACTCATTGGCTATTAAAACATGTTTGAAATGCTTTAGTAACATCATTTAATAAATATGTGTTATCTGCAGTACTCACTCTATCCAAGATCACATTCTTACTCTGCGGCTAATGAGCAGCGTGTAGGAACCTACATACGAACACTAATGGTACTTAACAATGGGCTATTTAATGTGTGATCACTGTACAAATACATATTTTATAGCAACATATTAACTGTGGTCCCTGCTATTGATCCACAGTGGGTCCACGGGTAATCTTTTTACCTGTAGACCCACTGATCTTACTTACTTAGGTACTCTGCTGGCTCAGCGACCCGAAGTGACTCTTGGCCTCCGATACGATACCCACTGCTCTAGTTTTAATTTATCCTTTTCAATATGTCACTGTCTATGAGATTACAGACCAAAATTCTAGCTAACACAGAGTTATTTGGGTAACCCCTTTTTTTTATTTTTTTTTTTTATTTTTTATTATTATTATTATTATTTTTACGAGGGGGAAACCTTCAAAAGGTCCCCGACCGCCCTGGGAGAGGCTGATCGAGGTATGTGGGATTTTTACCGCACTAAAACCCCCCCGGTGGCCATCCTCAGTGCTTTGGGGGGACTCCGGGTACTCTGATAGATCGCACCGGTGTCCCCCCACACTTTGCCGGGGCACATCCCCAGGGCAGCTGTGTCGCCGCCCCTGGAGACCTCGCTGTGCAAGGCAGCGCGAGCCACGTCGCGCTGCCACCTTCCCGGGCCCGCGGCTCAGTGGTCAAAGCTCCCACCCCGACCACCGCCAGCAGGCCCTCCGGCCCCCTTTTAGTCGCCTCTTACGACAGGCAGGGGATACCATAGCCAAATTCTTAGACCCTGGCTATTGGGTGGACGGTCTGGGGCGTGCGTTGCCTCCGCCCCGCCGTCGCCGTCGTCTCCGAGAGGGATCGGCTCTCTCCCGATCCCGCTCGGAGGCCTCCTTCTGCCCTAGCATAAGGTATCAATGTTTTCAAAATGGAAAAATTCAAACCAAAGCAGTGGGTCTACAGGTAAAAATATTATTCTTGGGTCAATAGCAGTGGGAACATGGTTAATACGTCTTTATAGCAGGCTTGCTTCATATTTTATTATATATTATTCATGTTTTTATCACACATGGAAATGCGCATTGAATTTATGTATATTGCCATATTTTTTTGCTTCCTTTGCATCAAATATTTATATCCCATTAACACTATAAATAAGTATGTCAAAGAAAATAACAAATACTGGGTAGGTTTACACCAATAGTTTATTCATAGCAAAGTTATAGCAGATTAAGTTCATATTGCAACAATGTAACTTATCTATATTTTATAGAAAATTGACAAGAAGATAGTATATGATTAAAATGTTAAATGCAATATGATTACATCTTGCTTTCAAAGTTATCTCACAGATCCAATAACAGTGCTTCACAACTAATCAGTGTTTGCAGTTCCCTGTCATTATCTAAATGATTTATTGTACACATCCACTCAGAGAAAATATTTGTATTTCTAGAACTCATTTACCACAAGAGTGACAAACTTTAAACCACCATAAACTAACAATGGAATAGTGTGGAGTGCTCGAGTGGTAGAACGGAACTTGTTAATATGGGGCAGGCTTTATGCAGTTGTGTAACTTGTAAATTCAATGTGCAGAGTTTCGGGTCTTCATCGTCGTCAGTGTTGAGTTCTCTCTCGTCGTACCGCTCGCGGCCTATCGCCGAAGTCAGCTACAACCCTACTCCTGACGTCAATGAGGTCTACCCAGGATTGTATGTCGGAGATGCGTAAGTACAACACATTTTAACATACATATATTTATATTTATGGCTATGGGATTATATGAGAGAACCTCAACAAGATTTCTTGGATTTCGAAGCTAACTGAAGACACTGGCACTGTATGTCACTTAGCATAGTATTGTTTCTTTGATGAATAATTCCACGCCAGTTCTTCATACAAAAGAGGACTAGTGAAGGTGTTGTGCAAGTTATAGTAGGACCCTTGGGCCTTTCATAATGTTGGCACTGTGATTTATTCATTTGTTGGTAGTGTGCGAGTGATACCTTTGGTGTTGCAAGTACTCCTCCGACTGCCTGAGAAGTCTCATCATCAGTCAGATTTGACGTTTATTTGCAACCTTATATCCTTATACATACAGCATACAGTTACTAAACAACATATGAGATTCACTAGCCACATTCCAACTTATATCTCGCGATTTGGACAAAGGTCATCTCCCGTGATATAAATACAAAGAGAAACCCAACAGCTTTCATGTATCCTTGAAAATCTATTTTGGTTGCACCTAGAATTTCGACGGTAAAGTAGAGTAGGCATAAAATACAGATAGAAAACTATTTTATGTTGAGTTCATGTTGTTTATTAGTGTGGCGGCTAAGGACAAGTTGTTCCTTCGGCGAATGGGCATCAACTATGTGCTCAATACGGCAGAGGGCAAGTGCTACACCCAAGTTGACACCAACCACCTTTACTACCGCGACTGCCCCGGACTGCGCTACAAGGGCTTCCAGCTCATGGATATGCCATCCACTGACATATCCAGATACTTCCACATAGCTGCCAATTTTATTGATGAGGGAATTTCCTGTGGAGGTCAGTAACTAAGTACTTGTTCAATCGTAAGCCGTTGCCTTCCCAAAGAGGTTCTTTCTTTAAGGGGTAGGCAGATGTGTTACACTCACTTTTCAGGCAATATAGGTGCCGTCATGATCTAAGAGGCGCGCAGAACCTTGAATGCGCAGTGGTCATTTTATGGGTGTCTTTATGGCGCGATGTGAATTAAGCACATTCGCAATTACCCTCTCTTATTTCTCTGAGCGCTCATAACTCGTGACGGCACCTATACTACGATGCATATAAGGCCTACCTAAATTATAATGGCAAATAAAAGGCTGAATTTTTTCAATATCAAATAATTATGCCAACTTTTTCCATGACAATAGGTATTGCATTTCCTCTGAAAAGGAATTGTTGTTCTACCTTGTAGTCTGACCATTCTTACAGTGTATTATATTCTTAAGCCGGTAGTAGTAGTTACATATTGTTTGGATTATCAGGTCGCGTGCTCGTGCATTGCTTTATGGGCGTGTCACGTTCGGCGACTTGCGCGCTGGCCTTCCTGATGATCAAGCGCGGTATGTCTCTGACGGAGGCGATGAGCACGGTTCGCTGCCGGCGCGACATCCACCCCAACGAGGGCTTCGTGCGCCAGCTCCAGCAGCTCGACCGTGAGCTGCGTGTCTCTCGCATCCGCTGACCTTACACCCCCCTCCACTCCTCCCCGTTCGACGCCCGCAGACATCGCGTGCGTAGTCTAGACAGAACCTTCAATCACCGTTATTACTAAACCGTCGTTCACGATGTCTGATGAAATACTAACCATAAAAAAAATCGAATATCAAATTTATCCCATAGTAAATTTATTTTATCGATAGCCGTCAGACGTCGTGAAACCGACCTAAATGTACCTAATGCATGCAACTGTGATTTCAAAGATTACAAATGGAGCTGGAGAAATATTTTTCAAACACGAATTATCGAAGAAATCTATATTATAGTGAATGTACCGTAAATGTAAATTACGAGTTCTATTTTCATATACGAAATTATTATACATATTCCGTTAAAACTAAGTTTCGATAGACTTTAAATTGATTCATTTATTTTCGTAAAAAATATTAATCTAATTAAGATATTTTTTTCTAGTCCATTTGTTATATTATGAAGTTTTAAGTACCTCAAATGTTCAAAGAAATTAGATAGTCTTATTAAAATTATAATGTAACTGTTATCTCGTGACAACCTGTTAACTATGCATATTAATGTGGAGATTTAATATTTATTTCTATTATAAACTTATTGATCATTAATTATAAGTGAATAACTGAAGTTGTGTGATTCCAAAATATTTTTGACGAAAATGTCTTGCAGTGTTTATGGATTATACTATTTTCAATTGAATTTAATTAGATTGTGATGTGCCATTTTACTCTATGGATGGTTTATTATACAGGTTGCTTGGGATCATGATGCTGATCTTAGAGGTGACAGAGGGAAAAACACTAATAAACTAAAATTATATTCATTATAAGTTTGTTCAAAACAAATGCAAGTCCCAACCTAAACAAAAGGAAAAATACAGCAGGTCTTTACATGTTTTGAAAGTCTCTGATTTATATCAACCGCATAAACCAAACAACCTGTGTAGAATAGATTGTGGACATGTTATGTATAAGAACATAAGTAATAATGTCCAGTTAGTAAGTTATTACAGTTTCACATTAAGCGATAGCGATCAATGTAACTATAGTACAATCATCTAGCCTTAGTCATGACATAATGTGGTGACTCTAAATATGTGTACGCAATAATGCTTGTAATACTAAATATGCTATACATACATATTATTAAGTATGCTCTTAAGACTGGTGTGTGTCACTGTACTCGGCTTATTCATAGTATTTAGCTTAGCAAGTGTGTCAATGCCTCGTGGGCACATGTCACACAGTGTGGGCATGCATTGTTTAGGGCTTCACACCCGCTGCCAACACTTGTGACATTTGGCTGCACATATGTGTCACTATTAAAGTCTATTTTAAATCATTTCATTACTTCGTGTATTAGAGACCTACTTTTGATAAATTTCTTTTTAATTATTATTCATCAATATTTTTTTATTAAATTTACATTTTTATGTTTGTGAATATGGAACAAGTCTGTTATAAATGGGCTTGTGGCTAATGTACTAGTCTTTGTTATTATCTAAGTGCAATAAGTAAATGTAAAATTCACCAAAGATAGCTAATATTGTGATATTCAAAGTATAAAAAATGTTATAAAAGGTAGCAATATTTTTCTGCAGTTTTTCATCACAAAGATATAATATTCAGATGTTTGTGTTAGTATTATGATAAATGCAACTTTAAGCTTATTTTTGTCTTCATAATAGCTTTGCTAGGTTAGTAAACTTCATGGAACCAATTGTTTTATGACTGTGATAAGCATAGTACTAGTTATAAAACCTGCAATTATATTCTCTGTTCATTTATGAAAGTATGCAAGCTAGGTCCATACTCCATACCAAATAAGAAGTCATTTCTATTATTTATTTATTCCTATCATAATCCCAATGTTATAGTGAGCTAATACCAGTCATATTTGCCTAAAATATGTCTTCTGTTAAAATTAAATATACATTGGTTTGTTAGACATAAAAGTAAAGTATTAGGTACTTAGTAAGTTGTACTGCCAGTATGGACTAGACAATAAGTTTAGAAGTATGCTGGGATAGTTATTCACTATACATTCTACATTACAACCATATTACCTAGTTTGTCATTGAATGATTGAGTAAAATATTATAATAAATTTATTTATTTGGAAATCTTTTTTTTATTCTCTTTGTTAATGCCTAACTGACAGAGATGAAAATCCTCATTATATCAGTAACCAATTTTATTCAAACTTATATACTTGCAAGTGTTTAACACTTTATGTGCAGGAAAACATATGTGTGAAAGTGGTCCTCTAAAACCGAAATTATTTAATTGTGTAAGCATACATTATAATCAGCACTATTGGCACATCTAAGCAAAAGTTTCACTGCAACCAACAAGTTTTAATTGATTTTCCTTAGATAGATATAAGTTCCTGCCACAATAACTATAAATTGCATGTTATATAATTTCACAATACACATACATGCATTATAATATTTTTTATGTGAACTAAATACAGTGCTCTAATTATTTGACCTTAATTTTGCTGGCAGTTAAATATTGGTTCTAGTTTAGTTTAGTACCAGAGTAGCTAAATGAAGATGTTCAAACTAGTTCTATATGGTGCATCAATCTTATTATAGTTAGGTAGGTATATAAGTATTGGAAAAGGAAGACACTGACAAATCTTTTATTAATACATTAAACTACTTTCTTAACTAAATCTTTACAAATATAGGTAACATAGGTATTTACAAATAAGGCCTATTCATTTCATTCTTCTTAGCTTTCTTGTCGCGGGCTCTCGGGAACCAGCGGTGCTCAGTGGTAAGCGTTAAAGAAGCGAGTTGTTTCCTGGCTATCTCCGGCTTTGTATCTTTGAACACTCTCCTTACTTCATTTATATCAGACATACGAAGTACGCCAGTATCTTTTATTTCTTCCTCGGGGAGAGGTCGTGAAAATTCGTAAGGAAATTCTTGGTCTCGGTGTAGAGCAACGATGGTAGAGCCATCGTCGGTAATAACTATTTTGTTATAACATCGTGAAAATATTTCTCTTGGTCTAAACAATAGGGACCGTAGCATGAGGGTCATAATTGAAATAACCTTACCTAACTGGTATTAAAAGAAAGGTATCTGTTAATAAATATTTGGCTTTATTTCACTTTGAGGTTATTTGATTTGAATGGACTAAATTGACATTGACAAACAAGCATGTGACAGTGACATACAGGTGTCAGTTTATAGGGCTGTGATCTATGGCCCTTTATTTATTTATTTATTCATTACAAAATCCACAGCTCCTAAATAAAACAAAAACTATCTTATATTTAATCTAAATCGTGATTTCGAAAGAAGTCTTTCTGTCAGTAAAGCGCCGTTTGCAGGGCATTATTGTTTCGCTAAGAACATAGGTTGTTTTATTTTGTTTTGATCTTTCGGTATTTTTTTCAGTCAAGCAGTCTCATTCACAACTCACTTTCACAAATAAATTAAACCCAATGTAGAAATCACAACGTTAGTTCGATTTTTGGCCGCAAAATAGAATAAATAGAAACCACAGTACCTACCTGAATTTTTTTGTTAGATTCAGATAAATTTTTTTGGTAATATGGAGATAATTCAAGTATTGGAGATTATTCAAATCATATGGAGATGATTTAAGTACATATATCAATAAAATTTAAAGGCTTGTTTATACGGTAGCCATAAACAAGATGAAGAAGGTGATCTGACACTATCAAATCGGCTTTCTTTATGGTAGAAGCTTTTTATTCTGTTTCGTTCGTGTCATTCTGTTACTTATCTTGTACTTTACAATGCTGCTATTGATTGATAAATAAATACAAACAAGAGAAGACGAGTTGTTTTATTGTAATGGATTTTCCGGCGACACCTAGCGCCTCGGATGGAAATGAGTATCCAGGTAATACACATTCGCCGTTTCATAACGCCGGAGAGGACAAGAAACGACGCAGGTAGTTGAACAATAAATAAATGTCAACCTTCCTTGATCTGATACTGATGCAACACAATAAATGTCTTTATTTTTATAGTTCATCGAGATCAATAAAGCGTAGGCGTTTTGATGATGAATTGGTGGAATATAGCTTGGGTTTGCCCGGAGCATCGCTGGGTAAGGGAGACAAGAGGATGCGTACTCAGTCGTATACAAGTCAACTGCCAGAGTTCCCTATCATGGGAAGCGCGCCCGCCACGCCCGTGGCTCCGCCTCCTGAACGCCGCCGAGCCTCGAGTAAAATCTCTGGGAGCATGGGACGTAAGGCACGCCGCAAGGGCCACTTGAGCCAGCTATCTACAAAGGATTTGGGACGCTGGAAGCCAACTGATGATCTCGCTTTAATCTTGGGAGTACAACAAGTATGTCTTGGTGTCTTATTAAATTCCAATAGCTTTGAAATTGCAAATATAATAACATTTATTGTTTTGGAAATCATACAATATAACATCACCATCACTTCCTGTCCATATCTCATTTTAATGTGTTCAATGTGTTCTTCTCCTCCATTTCTATTATCTGCAGTCATATACAAAATTAAAGCATATCATTGGTATCATTTTCAGACAAATGATTTGCGCATTGTTCACCGGGGGATTAAGTTCTCTTGCCGCTTCACTGTGAGCGAGCTCCAGTCTCGTTGGTATGCACTATTGTACAATGCTGAGGTGTCCAGGGTGGCAATAGCGGCAATGCGGAACCTTCATCCTGATCTGGTGGCTATGGTACAGCAACAAGCACTATATTCCAATGCTGAAGAAGAACTCCTCGGCACTTTGTCTAGTGTAAGTTAGACTAGAACTTTATGTTGTATTTATGACTATCAATATTATCTGCCATTTGGATCACTTCCTTGCAATAACTGAGCAATCCCTTATGTCAAGTTGACCTTGTATGAAGTAATTAGCTTATCTGCGTGCTATATGCTTCCTATATGCATAGCCTATGTAACTGGTTTGAGTCTAAAAATGTCTGAAACAATTTTCGAAACTTCACATCTTTATAATTTTAGTAATTATAGATAGAATAAATAAATACTGCTGATACAAGCTTCTCTTTACTCATTTGAGTGCAATATTTTATCCTTACCTATTAGACATCAAAGTCTTAAAATTCATATGTAAAATTTTAAGCAAAGTATCTAATCTAAATATATATAACTCAAAAATGACTGACTGACTGATGTACATAGTGATCTATCAACGCACAGCCCAAACCACTGGATGGATCGGGCTGAAATTTGGCATGGAGGTAGATGTTATGACATAGGCATCCGCTAAGAAAGGATTTTGATTAATTCCACCCTCAAGGGGATTAAATAGGGGATGAAAGTTCGTATGAAACTAAATTTACGCGGGTGAAACGGCGGAGCACATCTAGTATAACTATAAAACCTGATTACTTCTTAATATCTATTGCAGACATCACTACCATCTATAGAAAAGTTCCAAGAGTTGCTGGAGCAAAACCCACATGTATTCTACCAGTCGCGCACGGCCAAGACTTTGATGGCCCACTGGCAACTACTGAAGCAATATCATTTGTTGCCCGACCAATCAGTGCAGCCATTACCTAAGAGTGAGTATTAACTGTTGTTTTAAAGAACATTCACTGATCCATACTATTATTATTAATACATTCACTGCTAACATTTCATCTTCTTCGTAGATTCTCTAACAGATAGACGCACACACGCGTCGTTAGCAGTGAACACATTTAAGCTAAAGAGTTTGTTTGGTTGAATGTGGTAATCTCGGACTACTGGATTTAATTGAAAATTGTATTTTGTGTTGGATATTTCATGAATCATATAAGGCTTTAGGGTTATAACATCACAAACAGACTAACAGGGGCATGAAAATGTTACAATAAAGGGAAAAATTGTCACTAACAACATAGTAGTAACTTTTAATCCTTTAGAGGCATATCCTCAAGGCACAGAATATCCTGAGATTAGTCCATTCCACCAACCAAAAAAATTCATCATCTGTATAGCATTAGTATAGATTATAGATTATTTCTGTACCCTATTGAATATATGGGTAAACAAACTACTGTTTGCAACATGCACATCTTGAGAATAATATAATTCTAATTTAAATTTAATTATCCTCCTTTCTATATCCCATGTTAGGGGTTAGAGCAGTCGCCTACTACGCAAGCGACGCAAGTTCCAATCCCAGCGGGGCCTGTACCAATGATTTTTTCTAAAGAACTTATGTAGTGTATTTCACACCGCGTGCTTTACGGTGAAGGAATACATCGTGAGGAAACCTGCATATGTCTGAGAAGTAATTCAAAGACGTATGTATAGTGCCTGAGACGGCGATAGACTCACCATCTGTCATGTTGGCACTTAATCATCCTCGGTGAAATGTGGGTGTTGTTATTACAACACGTCTGCCTACCCCTTGTATGTATATCCCATGTTATTTATAGTAGGTGCAATGTGTTCTTCTCTTCCACTTCTATCAGCTGTCATATCTGTATTCACTCCCATTCTAGTTTTATGATCTTTCACACAACATTCTCATTTAGTGAAAAAAATCTATCTGTTCTTTTAATTTATTACAGATCCAGGTGACAAAATCCTAACATTCTCTGACGCTGAGGAAGCTATGAACGACAATGAACTACCGGACTACAAGGAAGATGGTATTGATATTGAAATGCAACTTGCAGACAGGTTATTAAGATTTTTTATACAAACTCAAGTCATTCAATTCCAAATTTCGAGACGCTTATACATGATTGTTTATTTTTATGAAGGAACTAGCTGTGCCCCGCGATTTCACCCGCGTAGATTTAGTTTCATCCTTATTGTCGCGGAACCCTAATATTTTTGATAAATAAAAGTAGCCTAAGTTACTCCTTGAAACATCAGCTACCTACCAGCGAAAGTCCCGTTAAAATCCGTCAAGCCGTTTCAGATATTACCCGGAACAAACAGACATACAGACAAAAATGTTAAAACTTGTTTTTTTTAGTGTCAGTGGCGTGTATACTTTCATATGCATTTAGTGAAAAGCTGTTATTTTGGAATTACAAACAGACACTTCAATTTTATTTATCTGTATAGATATAGAAGAATCGTGAGGAAGCCTTTATTATGTCCTTAAACAAAGTTTTCGTGCTCGCGAATTTGTGGGAGACTCACATCGGAGTTCTATCTAGTTTGGGACTGACCAATTCGTGGGGAATAGTCCGAAGGTACACACCTACCATACATAATGCTCACACCTGTATTTCCCGAAGGGGTTTGCAGAGGTGTAATTACACCCACACCCACATTTCGCTGGTTATGTAATGGCTACTGCCATTAACCAGGTACTAATTTAGATTCTGGACTGCTACTGGGAAATTATAGATAGGATAACCCAATAAACTCTTTAATACTCTTTGCCCGAACCAGGGGTCGAACCCAGGACCTCGTGTTCCGCAATAGAGTTTGCAACGGCTAGACCAATGTGGCAGTTGAAGGATTATTATTTCTTATAATGTTGACAGCTGTATTTGTAAACACTATAAACAATTGAACAGGGTCGAGAAGAAAGACATTCGTATCCTGGAGAACTCGTTATCACGATGGCAGGTTTTGGTGCAGTCCGTGGCCGGCGGCAGTGTCGAACTGGATAAGAACACCCTCGCAGTACTCCGGGGAAGACTTGTGCGGTACCTCATGAGGTCTAGAGAGGTTAGTCTATATTATGTACTAGGGGACGTCATGCGGTTTCACCCGCGTAGTTCCCGTTCCCGTGGGAGATAAAATATAGTCTATGTTACTCGCTGATGATGTAACTATCCATTGCTGATAGAATTTTCAAGATTGGTCAAGTAGTTTCGGGGACTATTCAATGCAAACAAACACAAAAACAATCAAATCTTTACTCTATAATATTAGTATAGAGTAAACTATAATAGGAAGGACTTGGTTGTTTGTTACTACTAAAGTCAAAAACATGAAACTACGAACAGACACTTCAATTTTATTTATCTGTAAAGAATGTCATTATATCTATATAACTAACTAGCTATGCCCCGCGGTTTCACCCGTGTAGATTTAGTTTCTTCCTTATTGTCGCGGAACCCTAATATTTTTAATAAATAAAAGTAGCCTAAGTTACTCCTTGAAACATCAGCTACCTACCAGTGAAAGTCCCGTTAAAATCCGTCCAGCCGTTTCAGAGATTACCCGGAACAAACAGACAGACAGACAGAGAAAATTTTTAAAACTTGGTTTTTTAGTGTCAGTAGCGTGTATACTTTCATATGCATTTAGTGAAAAGCTGTTATTTTGCAGTTACAAACAGACACTTCAATTTTATTTATCTGTATACATAATGTATAGATAATAATAAAGGAAAATAAAATTATGTGGAATATCATAGTCATATATTTATTCCAAGTCCGTTCATTTTACACATACATATTATGTTTTATGTATTACATAATATTAGTTGATGTGCCAAAAAAAATATTAAACTGACAACTGTACATTTTTTTATGTTTATAATTAATCCTCAAATGTTCAATGTTCAAACTTGCCTTTTTTAGTAAAATTTCTAGTCTTGGCGCTTATGTATTTTGTATTATTAACCGAAAATAAAATAAGCAAGATCGCAACTAAACATTTTCAATAACGTGAATACGTCATCAAATAAGCATAAACAATTTATTCATAAACATTGAAGTGGTATCATATAGAATATTCTACGAAAACTATTGTTTTGTTTTTCAAAGAATATTACCATTTCTATTCATACATAACAATTACTATTCATATTGTATAACTATCTGTGCCCCGCGGATTCACCTGCGTGGACCCACGGAACCCTAATGTTTCTTTTTAATATAAGTAGCCTAAGTTACTCCTTCTAACATTAGCTAGCATGTCAGTGATTGTCCTGTTAAAATTGGTCCAGCCGTTTCGGAGATTATCCGGAACAAACCGACAGACAGACAGAGAAAAAAAAATCAAATTGGTTTTTCAGTCAGTACCATGTATACTTTAAAATGCATTTAGTGTCTGTTTGTAATTCCAAAATAACAGCATTTCACTAAATGCATATGAAAGTAAACACGCTACTGACACTAAAAAAACATGTTTTAAATTTTTTCTCTGTCTGTCTGTCTGTTTGTCTGTTTGTTCCGGGTAATCTCTGCAACGGCTGGACGGATTTTAACGGGACTTTCACTGATAGGTAGCTGATGTTTCATGGAGTAACTTAGACTTTTATTTATTAAAAATATTAGGATTCCGCGACAATAAAGATGAAACTGAATCTACGCGGGTGAAACCGCGGGGCACAGCTAGTATTAAATAAAAATAGTAGCTGATTTTTTTTTTATATACATATAATATATATTTTTTTAATTTTCGCCTTCATATGCATTTAGTGAAAAGCTGTTTTTTCCAATTAAGATTTTATTTATCTGTACGGATGTAGTCTTTACCAGTGACTTTGTCTGCGGTCGCATTTCAAGTAAGTTTAAAGTACACTTGGGGTCACAGCTATCTCTATATCACATTTCACCAATCCGTTCAACGGCTAAGCCGTGATAAGATAATACAAAAATATATTTTCTATCTTCACTAATATTATAAAGACAATAGATTTGTTTGTTTGTGATATATGATTTTCAGGTTTTATTTAAAAAAACTTTGGGGCCTTTCATGACATTTTGTCTAATCGGGTGAAACCGCGGGACACAACTAGTTTTAAAATATATGGCAATTATTTAAAGTCGAGCATTTTGTTAAGCTGTGTTGACTGTTGTTACCATGGCAACACTAATAGCTATAAGGTGATGAATATGATCAAGTAGGGTTTTCATTATGTATTTCTAATACCGAAGTTTTCCTATGACGTCGCGTTGTTTGTTCAGTACTCCATGTTAATTAGGTACTTGTATTTTTACTTGACTGCATAATAATGAATACTCTGTACAAATAAATTAAATTGAAGTGACTGTTTGTAATTTCAAAATAACAGCTTTTCACTAAAATATTAAAAACTAATGTAACGAGAAAAACAATTTTTAAATTTTTTCTCTGTCTGTCTGTTTGTTCCGGGTTATCTCCGGAACGGCTGGACCGATATTAACGGGATTTAGCTATTGTTATAAGGAGAAACTAAGGCTACTTTTATTTAAAAAACATGTAAAGCCGCGGGCAACAGCTAGTATTAAAGAAAAACACATTACATTATTACATTAAACTACCTTTTTTTTTTAAAGTCGGTTAAAATGTCACTGCCTCTGTCGGTCTTAGTTATTAATTGTTAAACAGATGTCTTGATGATGAAGGTTATACAAGACGGCCCTAAACATACCACAAGGACATAGGGTCGAAGGTCTTATAAAGGAGAAATTTGCAAATGGCGTCTTCTACCAATCTCAAACGTTTAAAAGTCCTCGTGAAGTTGTCCCACCATTGAATAGGTAGGCATTTAAATAAGCATCTAAGTATCGACAAGCTAAATACTTGATATTTGACACATTAATATTAAATTTATACGAAGGTACAGTCGGCGTCAAAAGTAGCAGAATTAAACAAATCTTTAGAAATATCGAAATATTATTATAATTGAAAAAAAATATTTCAACGGCTAATATTTAAAAAAGTGAACTCATTTGTAACGAATACCTATGACAAATTAAAATTCGTCAATCTTTCAGATATACAGAATAATTTCAGCTTGAAATTATATTCGGGAGTTAATTTGTATTCTGTTAAAGCCGACTGTACTTACGTATGCATCGTGATACAGTAATTTCGTAAACATTTTATTGCACATACATGCATCTACGGAACACGTGCTCACCTCACCTATATCGTAAAATATCGACTGGACGGCGATAAAATTATACACACATAATATGTACCTGTATTTGTGTTAGCCCCTGACATGTTCGTCAAGGTCTCTGGCCACCCTAATGACAGACAACTCGATCGACCTACAAACGTGTAGTGGTTGAATCGATCCTGTAAATCGCCACTAAATATTGATCGCCCTCGTTCCTATACATCTACGTGACACTCGGATGACTTTATATTCATATTATCTATTTCAAAATGTTCACGACACGTAAGATAGGTATAATCTTATCGTAGGATTTCCCAGATCGCTTTATCTGTTGGCGACTTATTTTTATCATTTGTAATGTATTACGAAGTAGTTGCCTAGATGACAACTGAGGGTAATGATTGTTACGTACGCACACACGTATTTTGTCTTTAGAATACATATTATTTATTTATTCAAGAACCTTTACTTGACCCAGTGAGTACGTAACCAGTTACACCCGTTCGATTTGTAGATATTCAAATACAGAAATATAGCAATCAATTTGTAATTATTAGCAGGTACAAGGCTGGTCATCGCCAGCAAATTATACTAAGCTGTCGATCGTTTTGAAGGTCTTCAATACGTATGCTATTATTTTAACTATAATTAATTTGCTTCTACAGCAATTATTTTTTGCTCTAATTTATATAAATCGTTAAAGAAACACGAGGATCATTCGTCAAAGAAATGAGTCGTGGAGAGTAATTTGTTACGCCGTCATTGATTTGAGCTCAACTATTTTGTATTTTCATTTTGAACTTAGCCGTGTTAAACTTAGCTTGTTAAAAGCCTTTGAAAGCCCCAGCTAAAGAAAAGTGACTATTTCATGAACCTAATAAATGGTTTATACGGACATAAAAAATAGACTCTGATAGACGGTACATTATTACCAGTTCGTAATTGAAAGTGAAACACAAAATTTCTAAAAGTGATTCCCAATAGCCACATGACATTTAAACGAAATAGCTAAGGCTACGTCTACTATAAACCGAAGAGAGATAGGGGCTGATATTGTTTCTATTTTTAAACATGACGTACCTACAATATAGTAGGGTGCATTTGAAATATCGTATTTACAGATCTAGTAGGTACACAAATGGAAACAGAACGAAACGAATTATACAAAGGGCATGCTTCTAACCTGTTGATGATGTTAGACTTACTTGAAAAGCACGTCACCCGTTCGTACAAATTAATTTAATATTTTTCGGTGACGTTTGGTTAAAACCAAAGGTCTTTTTGCAGTTTTTGAAGTTCTGTCGGTAAGAACGCAATATACCTAAGTTGATTTATGTCAGGAAACGTAAGCAGTATTCACAACAGTTGAATGCTGATTCCAAAGTACAAGCAATAAGTACGTTGTAATTCTCTTTTTAAATGAGAATTTTCTGCCACGCTCCGTCGTCGAAAACTATATGCAAGATTAAAATCATTATAATGGTACCTATAATTGTGCACACTCGCGAGTGCAAGCGCATGTGTGTTTACACAACATTCCCTCATAACAATACCATTGTTTTGGCATACCTAGTACGTCTGACATGCCAAACATTGAGTATCAATCAATATTGAAACGATAAATGTAAAGTGGAACTTCGGTGATGTCTGATGAATTCATTGAGGTTTCGTCTTGTCGCTATCGTCCATGTTTTATATAATATAGATTAAATTAAATAATGTAGCGGTTTCGTCTGCCCTCGGAGCAAGTATATGTTGTAGAACATTTGTGATCTGGTGGGTGATCGGTGATCATTTGGGTACGAAGGTATGCATGAGCGCCGATTACACTGCTAGTAACTAACTACCTAAATACCTCGTAATAAACCTCTAAGATTCGTGAACCGGTTTTGTTTTAAGCTATGTAACTCGGTCTTTTGTTTTTTACATAATCAGACCCTTCATAGTATAATTTAGCCGTAACTATAAGCATTACGGAATTCAGACGCTGTCAATCCTCTGCCAAACGAATGAGATAATTTCAAGTGATCGTTGCTATGGCGCAGGGTTCTACAGAATATCCGGTCAGTTTTCGTTTTCGGTTTCATCAACAAAACCCAAGACATAATTGGTACCATCAATGATTTCTTCCGTTTTGATGATGAAACTTTAAGTATTTGCTGAATGTAGGTCTCCCTCAGCGTAGTTAAAGTAATAATGATATCCAAAACGATTAATGGTACAATAAAACTATCGTCAAATATTCTCCCAAAGTTCCGAAATCTGAATTTGGAGGATTTTAATTGGAATGAAAATAACTTCTGGATTGAAAATGAATAATCAAAATGCACTAGAAACACAATCATTTTGATGTTAGGAATCCTGCACAGGGTTAAATCCAATGTCTGAAATTATACAAAATATTTTATAATTATAATTTTAAATTATAAATTTGTTTTTCATTGCCCCCGAAGGCAATACTGAAAGTGATAATATTTATTCTTGGAACAAAATGCAGTAGGTGTAAATAATTATGCTATGAGACGCTTGCTGATGACGTCAATCGTTGATTTAATCTATACTAATATTATAAAGCTGCAGAGTTTGTTTGTTTGTTTGAACGCTCTAATCTCAGGAACTACTGGTCCGATTTCAAAAATTCTTTCAGTGTTAGATAGTCCATTTATCGAGGAAGGCTATAGGCTACATTTTATTCTCATAAAAATTAGGGGTCCGTAAGTAAATTGCAATTTTGTAACCTAAGGTGTAAAATCAAAAACCTATTTATGCGTACGCTGCAAAAACTATTGACAATAGAACAAAATGATGTACCACGGGTTTGTAGGTCTTATTAAGATCTACAAAAAATTCCGCGAGAGCATATATCTAACTCTCATAGTTTAGTCACAATAACCGCTTAAATTTTTCATCGCATTTTTTTTTATGAACAAAAATAAAATATCGCCTGAAGAATGAAATTACGTTAAATGTGTATCATAATATTAATTCTTATCCTAATCAAGCATTATGCTGTCAAGGGTATTCATGTAGAAGTAAAATACTGATTGTTTTATTCCAATAGGACATTGCGTTTAGAAATTATCACAAGTATGAAAACGCAAAGAATTGGTACCTAATAATAAGTTATTTACCAAAGAATTCTGAAACGGCTAGACCGATTTTAACGGGACTCTCACTGGCAGATAGCTAATGTTACAGGGAGTACCATGGGCTTTTTATTTATAAAGAAAATGTAGGGTTCCGCGGTAATCAAATTAAATCTACGCGGGTGAAACCGCAGGGCACAGCTAGTATTCCATAATGGGAAAGTGGCATCGGTCTTTTGCCTGCCTTTGTGGAAATTATAAAGGTGGCCTATTCCGTTATACCAGCTCATGAACGCTTAGGTGAATGATCATATTTCAAAGTATACCGATTTATAAAACAAATGGAACACTGCAAAGAGTAACGTCAGTATACCAAACGATGAATAAATGAATGATTTTTTATTTTCAATGTATTAAAAAAACGAAAATATTAAGAACATTTTAACAAGAGGTTCTAAAAATTAACGAGACGTGAAACGTGAGAAAAAATCTCCATTCTAAACATATCGCCGTCGCAATACTTAGATGCTTCTTTTTTTTACAACAACCGCGTTTGCTCAATTGTAGTAAAACGTTTATTATGATAGGGGTTCCAATTCTATTTAATAAAGTAATGCGACGAACTTCGACTAAAAATTTTCGTCATTTAAATTCATTCAAATATATAATCTAAATTATCTCCTCGGACCTCCAAACCAGATAACAATCTAAATGTATATAAGCATTGTGTTTAGATATAATCGGATATTTCCGTAGCAAGTAGTTAACCATTTAATGACTCCCGCACCGTTGTTTTTTTCATATTGAACATGACTTTAAGGCATGAAAAAAATTTACAGTGCATGTAACAAACATTCCTCTGCTATAATTTATTTAGGTGCAAATGAAGAGTGGAAAATTATTGCACATAAAGTAAATACAGTTGATTACATACTATCTGTTGAGTATTATTGTTGGCATATAATTTATGTTTATTGTTTTATAATATGGCAGAAAATAAAGGGGAAAACAACTCAGTGCAGTCACCTCAGTTGGTTACTTTCAACTTGTACATTTTCATTGCATTATACTTGGCATTTTCTTTATACTTTTATTTTTCTTGTTTCTATCATTCAATTACTTGCCAGTGTAAGCTTGAAAACCTTATTTAAATGTAGAATTTCATCAAATCGATGCAAGTCCAGTGTGAAACTCTTTTTTATTCTGGTACTAAATCAGTACATTATTGCAGGAATACCAATCTTTATTTATATTATAATGAAGAGGTAACGTTTGTAAGTTTATTTTTAGGAGATGTTTAATATTTGAAAGAGGCTTCAGGGTGAACTTAACATAAACATAAGGTATATCTAAAATTGTTAGTTTAAAAGTGATTCCAAATTTGTATATAGAGAATCAAGTAAAATATGAAAAAAAAGAGTTATACATACTTCATTATTTCCAACTTAAATCTATATATACATCCTTAACTGACAGTATTCGGGAGGCCAGAGAACAGAAATTTATTATTTATGTTAATTTCCTTAAGTTAATTACCTTATGTTGGATGTGCACTCACTTGGAAACTTTTGTATGAAAATGAAAATTAATTATCCAGTTTAGGCCCTGGTAAGGTACTTATGAACGACGTAGAATTGACCACCGGTTCGGAAACTATCCTTCTGAGAAGAACCGACAAGAAACTCTGGCATCATGTACATTTCTTTACATAGTAAATAATTATTAGTTACAATAAAATTCATATGACGTATGATGAATGCTAAACGCTTGTTCCATCTGCGCGGTCGGTCGGAGAGGTCGTTGTCACACGGGTAGTTAAATAACAGTTTATCTGATGTGAAATTGTGCACGACTGTACTATCGTTACTTTTTTTCGCTACACTGATGTAGGTTATGTTACAATTTACATAGGTACCTGGGCGTGCAATTACGACATTTTTTACACTATAATTGCGAATTACTATTTACAGGTATTGGTATACTTTTCGTAAATATAACGGATAAATTATTTTTTTCTATTGAAAAATGATTTGTTCCGTAGAAAAATCAGGTACTTACTTAATGCTATTCATAAAATTCTCATTTCTCTCAAAGTAATGAACTAATAAGCAAAAAATATAGACGTACTTTCTTTGGTTTTAGTTAATAGTACTTATCCAAAGTTTAGTAAATTAATTATTGCATTTGTGAACCCAATAAAATGTTATTTTCCAAAGTCAGTAACATACCTACAATGATGCCGTACAAAGCCGTAATAAAACATACATATTACTGAATGTTTAGTTGTTTAATTTGCTTCACGAAAAAATACTACTGTAATGAATTTGAAATATGTTTCTCCAAGTATTTAGGAGTAAAGGCTATGGGGATTTAAAAATAGCAATACATTTCATGTAGTGTACGTTAGTAGCTACGTAGTTAAGTTTGTAAAGAGAATTTTATTATTTACCAAAATCCAAGCCGTCGAATTTGCGCACGGAGAGATCACGTTATTAGAAATTATTACTATACTATTTTCAATTAAACTAATGATTAAATATAATTTCAATAAATAAAATACTAGACTTAAATAAAGTAGTAGGTAAAGCAGTGTATAACACAGATCCAGTAATGTACAGGAAAACATATTGTTATTGCAAATGTGGCCATTTACAGGCTTAAATATTTCAACAATAACAGGATAATATTGTCTTAATTATTATTCGATAATAATCCGGAAAACACACAATAGTTAAAGCCTATATTAACTTGTTCCATCATAATTTGTTGTATTATACGTACAATATATTGCCACGTATCAAACACAAGGCACACACATGCAATGTAAAAGCTATTTAAAAATGTTAAATATAAGGTGTTCTGAATTGTACCTTGTAGCGAAATGGATAGCGTTATTGATAATGAATGTGCATACAAATTAGAGGTCTCTGCTCTATGGCCTGCCTGTGTATAGATACTTATTTATGGTTGATAAGCTATAAGTATTTGTAGTAGCGCTTACCATCATTATGTTTCTGAGTAGCTGTGCCCCGCGATTTCACCCGCGTAGATTTAGTTTCATCCTTATTGTCGCGGAACCCTAATAATATTTTTGATAAATAAAAGTTACTCCTTGAAACATCAGCTACCTACCAGTGAAAGTCCCGTTAAAATCCATCCAGCCGTTTCAGAGATTGCCCGGAACAAACAGACAGACAGACAGACGGACAGACAGAGAAAATTTTTAAAACGTGGTTTTTAGTGTCAGTAGCGTGCATGCTATCATATGCATTTAGTGAAAAGCTGTTATTTTGGAATTACAAACAGACACTTCAATTTTATTTATCTGTAGAGATAAGTATTTCGATGTTGATAGACAGAAGTTCAGTATTTTAATAGTGAAAAACGCGGAACGAATTTTAATGATTTCAAACTTTACTCTTTAAATATGTATGTATCTATTCGTAGGTGTACTTATACGGTTAGAAGCAGGTTCATCGAGTAGTGAACTTCAAAACGGCGCAGGGTTTACTCTAACTTCATAACTGTTACTGCACTTAGAGCAATTTGAGGTCGGGTCCCCGTCACGTGCTAATTGTGTTAACCACTAAATATTTCTTCCGCCAAGGAAAATACTCTGACGCGAAGCTTTCTTGCACGACTATTCGTTTTGAACACTACAAATTGTGTACGAAACAAACCAAGTAAATAGACGAACGGTGCGTAAAACTATCTATTGTCCATAAATGTCTTTGCGTAAACTACCTACTGTTAGTCTACATAATTATTAGGGTTGACCTAAAAGAGATTTTATAATTCCTTTAAATGGAGGAGGTTGTATGCACAACCGACATTTTTTTTCAATTCAATCGATAGGAACCGTTATAATCGAATCGAATCGTAGAACACACCTTGAAATGAAAATCTGAATACTAGATATTTTTTTCGTCTTTAACAAATAACAACTACCCTTTTGATACATGACAATCTATCTTCCTGATACTTACTTAGCTAATTTGACGCGGACATTTTCGATTAAATCTTACTTAAATAATAAAAATATTACCTTAGTTCGTTTACTTTATCTAAACCATAAGTAATTTTACGAGGTTTACACCCACGATTTCTCGAGAGAGATGGTGAAAAACTTACTATTACTTACATATTAATATTTTAATACTGGCAGTGCCTCGCGGTATTTATAATAAAATACAATGCTTATACTTAGTGATATATTGTGCAATTTTTGTAACATTTCCCATTGATGCTTCGCTCGTTTTGGTCGTAGCGTAATGTTATAAGCCTTCCTCGATGACTGAACTATAGAAACTAAATTTATGAATTCCAACAAGTAGTTCTTGAGATTAGCGTATTCGACTAAATTCTTCAGCTTTGTAATATTATGTATAGATTCAATAACCAATTTGTCATCTTTGGCAATCGTTATAGGTCAGTCAGAGGCCTCAAATAGTCTGACAACTGGTTTAACCCAGATCACTGATTTTCCTCGTTAAAGGGGTTGCGAAGGTCAGATGGCAGTCGCTCCGTATAAAAATCAGGTGATCAGCCACATAGGGTTGAATCAAGTGCCGACCCCAAATACATGGGATAAGGCCAGGTAGATGATTCAATAACCGGATGAATCCGGTATGAACTAGTTCACGACTATCGCACTGTCGGTATTTACTAAAGAAATAAAGATCATTGTCAATAACATTTTTACTCAGTTCCAAAACTCGTCAAGGCCTTTGACTAATCAGAACGGAGATAACGACAACCCTAACAAAAAATGTAAATCTTTACAAAATAAGTTGAAAACGAGGGCAAATGTCGCAATGATTATGCATGAGTGTCAGAGCAGTCCTGTTTGATTCATCCTACTGATATAGTGCTCAATGTATTTTGTTCTAATTAACTTTACTTCGTCCAAAATATATTTCATTAATTTAATTGGTTCGTTATTGAGGAAGGAAGAGCGAAATAGTTATCGGTTACGTTAAGCAGTAAAACATTTTTTTTAAACATCGCGAGTTAACATAAAATTAAAACCTCAGAGGTCATTCAATAATGTTATAAGGTATTTAAAATACATAAAAGTGTACAATTTTACAGTTTTTTTAAGACATGCGATTAAAAAAATTTATTTTTGTTCAAAATAACTGTATATTATGTATATTTACGTACTTATTATCTGAAGACGTCAACCTTTGCGATATGTTCGCGTTTATCACAGTGACTGTTTACACATAATATCTAATTACTTACTATACAACTGAAATAGTTATTTGATAACGTTATGTTTAATTGCCTCGACAAATTGATAAAGAAATGTTGAAGTGTCGCTATTTAATCGTAAATTGTCCAAGGTACTGCGAATATATTATATTACGAACACGCATTTTATTAACATTGGAACGCGTAGTACCGAGTTAATTTCAGTTAATTCGACCAGCGACTACGCAAATCGTTTGCATAAGGTATTTACTCAGTTGTATGTACATTTAGAGTTTTTGGTGCATCTGTTCAAATTGTGTTTGAATCTAATTAGGCCCAGTGCCATACGATTCAATAATTAATTACCTGATTTAGATTCTCGTAAATGTTATGAAAAACTGTGTATTAACTAAGTATTTAGTTTATAGAAACATTTTATTTGCCTCTAGTGTGGTGTACAATCTACATACTTTTAAGCCCACGATTTAAAACACATAAATACAATTATCTATAGATTATTTGGATATGATTCGGTATCAAGGTAATTTATGTAACTCTGAACCGTATCGCATTGTGTTTTAGCTTTATCGCGAGTCACCAATCAGTAATTATACATTATCCTACCGAATTCCTATTTGCTTTCAAAGTACGTAGACTAGTATCATTAAAGCACTTTACGGTACTATTGTGACAGTGCTACTAGAACTCATATTTATTCTGTTATGCTAATGGCATGGCATCACCAAAATACCAAGCTATTCTTCATTGAGTTGTTTTCAAACTTTACTCAAATTAAGAACGCAACTATTGTCGAAGCAAAAGTGTTACTTATGTACTACGGCTACAGTTTCTTGTAAGGTTGGGTTTTTCTGCTTAAATCAGACATTTTTCTGTAGTTTGGTTTTAACAGTAGGTCCTGTCCCTTTGCGCCCTATGTCTCTTGGAGCTGGAGTTTGAACCTGTATACCAGAACCCAAAAGTGTCTTGAATAAAACGAATGAAGAAATTTTGAAAAGGATAGAAAGATGACCTACTGGAGGGAGTGTGAACAGTGGAAAGTCCGTTTCTACACAGTAAGACAGTACTTCGTTATAGGGCTGTTCTAAACCTATAATCGTTATTGAAGCAACATGCTCAGGAATAGCAGTTGTGGATCTATGGACGGTGGCAGTTTGCTGGTGGCTGCTCACTGAATTCGGGACGCTGTGTCGTCACTATTGTCGGCTGAAACAATGCCAAACGTGGACTCCTGCGTGGGTCAATCAAGTTGCAAGTGTTAACCCTATGTGAAACGGGCACTCCGCTGTCATGTGGAGAGGCGACAATGGCCATATGCAATTCTTTAAAAGCGTATTAGAGCCACGTCCTTACGTCCCTTATTAGGGCTGCTTTCGTCTCAGTCCGTCACATTGCCTTTGTCGATTCCCTGAACAGCACCCAATGAATGAATCGTTCTACTGCCACGGTAAGACTGTTGCGATACGCATACATACATTAGTGGGGCCATGCTACGCTTCAATGCACTTGCAACTAGAAATCGGGTAATGACGAAGACTGCGGGATTTCAACTACCTACTCCAAATTAGCTTTGTCGTAGTTTTGAAATAGCATTCTCAAAAAAGACTGCCTGAAAGAATTTCTGTGCTGAGTAAAAGATGGTATAACCAACAAGCATCGCATTTTCAATACTCGTCGGAGAGTATTAATTTATTTTATTAGGAGGTAGAGATGCTTTCTTGTCTTAAGGACGAATACAATAGTATGACCCTTTCGTCCGATAGCACGTTTGACGTCATCTGCAATCCAAAAGTCGCTGCAAATACATAAAACATCACTCACTTGGTTCTCGATGTTCAGCATTATGACTTGATTGCGATGCGATACAGACGCACAGCAATAACATTACGGTTGCAACAAATAACGTGTGCTGAACTGTAAAAAAACTGAATTTTAAATACTGTTTAACCTCGTGGCCTTCATTACGTAGTCGTCTTACCTTCAACGTTAGATACACGCGTTGAAGTTGCCTTTTAATAATTAGTATAATTACTAAATGAAATTGAAATCATGACAGCGTTTGCAACATTCGCAACCCCAAGCGGTATTGCAATGCGCGAGTCAGGTTACCTTCTGATAAAGCGTTATCTGTGTAATTAAGTATTGTAACGACTGTATCTGGTCTGTAAATATAACAATATTCATGAACATTATTAAGTATAATTGTTATTTCGGGGACAGTTGGAAGAACAACTTGAACATGTCAAATTATAATTGCGAAGTAGTCGATTAGGTATGCGCCAGCATATTACTGGAATTTACTTCAGTTATCTTCTATTCCCAACTGTAGGAAGCATATTCACAAGTTATCAAGGTGCTGTGTGTTATATCGTTGGCAGATGGAACAAATGCTCAACACACCGAATGTTTGCGAAATTGATTAGGTTTTATCAAAGCCATTCGTTCTGCAGAAACTACATTAATTACTATCCGATTTGTTTACTCATAATTGCAGTGAACATGTTGAATAACCGTCAATTATACATGATTTTTTTATTTTATTAATGCGATGCACGAAAGATTAGAAGTTGCATATTATACAAATACAATGTATTAATGAATGCACACAGGTGAGACTATGCATATCTACTGCTTAATACTGTGTGTAAAGTTAAGTATATTCCCATATTATTCATACGTTATCCGGACCTTTTCCATCAATATCTTATTTGACATCGATCACAATTTATTGTTAACCGCAACATTTTTTTCAATTATAAATACACACATATAATGTGTTTGAACCTTCGGTGAAGTCTTTTGTATCTTTTCCTACCCGATCTTTGCGGGACCCTAGAGTATGAGACCTAAGGATACCAATTACCAGTCAGCATTCTCAAACAAAGATACCTACGGCTAATCCGTAATAAGGAGGAACGCAAAAGGAATAAGTAAATGACTGCTTGTTTTTACGCTAATTGAATTACGATATAGAAAATCAACGTTGCTTAAATGTGTGGTACTTCACATAGAAGTAGACAAGACTGATACTTCCGTTGGCGTTGTTCTAGCATTGCTTTCATTAAGCATACCAATTAACGGTTGCGCGTGCGTCTAGCGGCAATAATTAGTTCAATATCTTGACCAATGACGAGCGTAGGGCCGTTAGCTGCCTGCACGCATTGTCGCAGCTAGTGCTACAAACAGGTAAAATTATTGCGGTATTTGATTAAATAAAAATAATATGAAGCTATTGTACTAAATATTTTCCTAATATCCGCAAATCCCCCAGGCACTCGCACATCAAGCCACGTTATTTTTCGCAGTATTTATTATTAGCTATTTTTAATTATAGCGTTGGTTTTGGTCGGACGAATAAATAGATATTAATCTAAGACTTAATTTATGGAAATGTTTATTATGAATTTTAAAAAAATATCCATAGTTGAGAGTAATTCGGGAATATCATTTATATGGATGACTTTATATTTTTCCATCAAAATTTTTGGTTCTCAATTGTGGCAATATGTTTATGTAACATTATATTATTTTTGTTTAGATAGCCGTGGGCAGGAGCACAAGGGACCACCCTATCGATGTGGACCTGAGTCTAGAAGGTCCCGCCGCGAAGGTGTCACGGAAACAAGCCACCATCCGCCTCAGAAATAGCGGCGACTTCTTCATGTCATCGGAGGGCAAGAGACCAATATTCGTCGACGGCCGGCCAGTGTTGCAAGGGAATAAAGTCAAGCTCAACCACAACAGTGTTATTGAGGTGAGGCTTATGCAATTTGATTTAATTTTAATCTTTAAATTAATATGGTCTATTCCGACTAATTACATCATAAGTTCCATTGATAAAACTAGATGGACTTTTTATTCCGAGTAGTTACATTTACGAAGAGGCTTTCCTTAATGGAATGGCTTCGAAGCCTGAATGTTGGTGATAGCGATCTCAATGTTTTAGAAGTTTTTACTTATATGTCGTGTTTATTAATAACTTGGTGTGTCCGATAATTATCGATTAGCCAGTAGACGTTGATAGAATACAGGGCGCAATACGCCCACTCTGCAGGAAGCGAGACTTGTTTACATTACATGTATTGAATGAAAATCGTAATTTTTTTACTTGCATAATAAATCACTACGTTCTTATATTATCAACTGTTTCTGTTACAATAGTTCTGCCCCCGGGAAAATTTCTAGGTTTTCTAGAATGCCCGACTACCACCGCAAAGAACTTATATAAGTTTTTTTCAGATCGCCGGCCTGCGATTCGTGTTCCTCGTAAATCAAGAGCTCATCAGCGCAATTCGCCAAGAAGCTGTCAAAGTTAATATTCCTGTTTAAAATAAATTATATTCAACCGAAAGTAATAAACGTTTTTTATTGAGAACACATTTATTTGGTCAATTTTAGAACATTTTCAAAACTAGGTACCACTCAAAAACATAATACGTTACACCCTTGAAAAATAGGCGCGTGGTCCACACTACACTGCTCCATACATTCAACTCATTTACACAGCGAGTGTACGACGACGCTCTATCTATAACGTCTATCACCAAACATTATCACGTGCGTTACTGGCATAAGATATGCATTAATTCAACGACAAACAAATAATTCAATATTACAATTTCAATAATAATTAAATCCATAACCCTTAACAAATATTTTAACCACTTTAAACTATACCAAATTCGCTTAATGTTATATATATAACAATGGCCAACAAAGTGCAGGAAAATAAATCAACAATCCACTCGATAGTGCACAACAAACATACGAGTAATGGAAACTAATAATAATATATTATTGTTATATTATATTGATGAAGGGATCGGGACATTTTATTATCAGTCATCAGCACCGGCACCACTCGCGCTACGACTTACGGCTAGGTACATGCTTACATGTCATGCCATATTGAAACATTTCACTGTCCTAAACCTCCACCAATAAAGCCCATAACTGACGACGCCATAATATATATTAATATAAATCATATTAAGGTATATTACTGTATCGTAATATACTTTTATATTGTCATATTACAAAATACGGGAGTCTACCGCAGTATGATGTATATTAACAAATATAATCCGTCTGTTGTGGGCTTAATAAAACCATGTTACCAGTTTCATACCATCTTATTTACAAAATAACTTAAATTAATGCTATCGGAGCTCGCTTTTGTACATTTATTATTCCCTAAAATTAACTAACCTTTAGCGGCTAAATTCTTTCCAACATTATTACAATAAAACTAACATTAATTTTACCTAACCATAATAAATAAAACAGTCCGATCATTAAACAGATATGTACATAACACATACTAATTGGTATTACATTTTGTAGTTAATTCTAATCTAACTTTCATATATGAAGGCAAACTTGCGAATACATATGTGTATGTATGACTTAAAAGCACATATTTGGTATATTTACTGCACACCCTGTACACGATATCAAAATAGTTTATCATATCATAAATGTAGGTATATAATATATTTGTATTATTACAATTATTAATAGGCACGATCAGGCAGAACAGTGATTCGGCGTGTGCCCTTTGAGATCAGTACATAATAATTCCCAAAACAAAGCCTGGTCCGAATACACTTATACATAACTGTATACTGAGACACAAATAAGACACAATTTAGTTAACGGTGCATGGTGTATCAGCAAAGTGGGAAAGGCACTAAAACAACATTCTGCTAAAAAAATTACAGCTATGTACTAATAAATATATTTCTTCAGTCATTCAACTAAAACCTTTCATTCAGCAAATAAGGATCAGTATAATATTATGTAAATATAGCAAATATTATTTATTCCTTCTAATTACTGTTAACATTCATATAACTATAATATTTATATATATCATTACAATATAATAATTAACAAAATTAATTTTGGTATTCTACAATGTGGCGAAGCAGTAAATTCTAGCCACGAAATGCAGTTATATTCTACATCAAGCTCATTTTAACACAAGTACCTACAGGGTACTTTACGAAATTCTATTATTTTCTGAGTATTGGCTTTGGTTATTTCACGCTATAATTTTATTACATACCTACACCATGTTTCACTGCCACGTCGTTAATTTTTTTATACTACTGGACGAATATTGACATGATGATGACTGAGACACGAAATAGTGCAGATTTTGTACTTCGTCTAAATATAGATATCATTAAAAAGATGCGACTTCTAATGTGCTTAGATTTTAAGTGAGCAATCAATTACCGTACGTATGTACATGTCGGTCCACAAGTACTAATTACATATTTCAACTGTAATCAAAAAATATTTGAGTGACTTGCTTGTAGATGAACAAAAAAACAAAGATTGATACTTCGAATAAGAGTAGGATATATCTGAATAGCTGGACTCTAGACACAATTGTTTCTCTTTCTACACGCTTTAGTAAATTCAAGGTCTAGATCTTATATACACGCGTAACAACAATACACGCGTAATACGTTACAATTAGGTAAATGTAACAAGAAAGAGTTTGAAAATTGTAGAGCTCGTATCTTCTTGCATATAGACAAGTGAACTTGAAAACATTCGCGTCGCCACATTCAACCCTACCTTCTGTTACAACCCTCCTTTATTTGATCGAGTCATACTTGATTCACAAACTAAATCGTAGAATTTCCACTAGCTATTTGTATTTCAAGCAAGAAATCAAATAATTCAACCTGGGTATTGAACAAAATACAACAACATTTCATCTACCCTCCAATTAACACATTTCTAAAACGTAAGCAAGTGGTGGGTACCTGAATCATGTTTTTATTTTGCTCAAATGTTTTCGAGACGCTTCAGACATCACTTATTGAAGTCGATAACTATAATTTTCCACAAAGATTAACCAATAAAGTAAAATCACTATGCACAATGAATATCAATAATATCTAGATAGTTCAATAAATACTCCACTATTTAAGGCCGTACACAATAATACGCCTGTTAAAACCTATATCTTTGTAAAAATGGAATGACAAATTGGCAAAATTATTTTCAATAAACTAACACATAACAAAATATAGATCAGATCAAATTGCACTGTCAAAAGAATATTTAACATAAATTATCTTTCATCTTTGTTATTTTCATTATCACACTACTGAATTTGGCTTCAATATAAACTAGACAAATAAACTAAAATGGGGAATTTAAAGTCTAAAATGGAACTAGGTACTTACCTATAGGAATGATTACGAGACCTTTGTTGGGGTGGGATCAGAAGGCCAATATGGCCGTCATCGAATATAGATCCAAAAACTATGTTTCACATAAAGGACCTTGCTCAGTAGCTATGCTTCAATCTGATAGTGTATTTTAGTTGTCCGGAGGACGATTCGTCCAGCTTGGGTTGCGTAATAACAAACTTAGCACTATTTACAGACTTATATTTTCTTAACTTTTCGGCTAATACGTACGTATTCTTTCTATGGTTAAATATAGCTCTAGTTTTCCTCTTGTGAGCCATTTTGTCAATGAAATTGTTCTTTTCTAAGAACACCCACGGTTGCCATTTCCTGCCCGTCAAGTCAGGATTATACACATCTTTGTTCGATGTGCTAGTGTAATGTGAACCATTCTGAGTTTTTTTTATAACCACTTTGGGAACAACTTTTTTCACTTTTTTACTTTTCTCTTTGTGCATTTTAAATTGAATTTCGTCTATACTTTTGAGAACGTCTTCAAATTTTGGCTTTGCTTTCTTTACAGTTTTAGAAATAGATACATTATGTTTATGCTTTGGCTCATCTTTGGATAGTTTCATTTGCTTTAACTTCATAAGGCTCTGTGGTGGTAATGGAAGTTTAACTTTTAAATCTCGTATGGATTCTTTCAAAGGTGGAATGTACTTTTGAGCTGCTTTAGTGATTAACGGTCTCTTAACAGGTAAACTAGGATGTGTATTTATAAAAACCTTCTCCTCCGTTAACTCGCGATTCGTTTTATTGTTTTCCATGACGTCACTAATTTGAGATATCCTTGATCCTTTATAATTTGTGATTTTTAAAAGAATACTTGAATTTCTTTCTTCCGATGTAGTCGACGATACTTCGGGAGAACTCGAAGTTATACAATTGGAATTCTCCAATAAATCTTTGTAAGAAAACACGTTATCGATACTAGATTCACAAGAATGCACAGTATCATCTTGTGTTTTCTCAAAATTGAAAGTATGCGATTCTGCAACCTCAGTTTCAGATTCCGACCCAATATCATTCATAGAACTACATTTATTTTGTAAGGAAGATAAACTCTCTAGATCGAAATTCTCCTTATCGTCAGGAGACTTAATATCATTTAAAGTGTCGGATAACATAACGGAGTTGCCATGATCCAACGTATATGGAGACCCCTGTTGACTATTTGATTCTGAAAGTATCCTTTCCAATGATTCCTGGTCGTAAAACTTGTTACAGGCTTTACTTCGGTATTCCTTGTTAATTTGAGATGTCCTGTACAAATTTTCTATAAGTTCAGAATCATCAGTGAACATTTTATCATGATAAATGATATTGTCCGTATAATTAGTAACGTTTGCACTGAACACCCCAGATTCGTCGTTCTCAGAGTAATCAGTATATTTAGGAGTCGAAGGCGAGGAACCTATTGTTATGTCTTCTGCAATTTCATCGCTTACTACTGTTTCAACGCAAGCTACGTCGTCAACCCAAGCTTCACGGATTTCTTTGTCTTCGTCATCTAATACTGGTGAGTCCCTAAACGAAACAAAATCAGGGTTCTCTACTGGCACAATTTCTGTATTTTCTATTTCTATATCTTCATTAATTTCGTTTTGTATGTCTTCTAAGCAATGTTCTGAAAATTCCGTGTAGCATATTTTCTGTTCTTCTAAATCGTTTTCTTCTGTTATTATACAATTGTTGTCTATCAAAATACATATCGATACATTTTCTTCATTGTAGGCTGAAACTGAATTCCTACGATTACTTTGTAAAATACTGCACAAGTTTTCTGTGATCAAATCACAAGTATTTGTTTTATTCATTTTACGAAGCCTATGAGGCCAGAAAGAACGACTTTCAATATCTCCTGTTGAATCATCGTTGTATTCACTTAATGCAGAATCTGACAAAGACCTCTTAAGTGATAGTCGTCTTTTAGTAAAGAGTTCTTGTTTTGACTTTTCAATATTATCAATGCAAGATTTTTCTTCGCGTCCTATGTCATGCTTACTTGGCAAGTCTTCCAATAAATCATCATTTCTTTCGAGGCTTGTAAGTTCGGATTTAAGTTTGGTCTCCATTTTGTGTTCACGCACTTCAGGATCAAAGTTAATGATATTTTCAGCAACCGATTGAAGTTCCACCTTACTGATTGTGATATCACAGTTCTGTTCGGATAAAGTTACATAATCTTCGTAAGTAGTATTATTTTGTATTTCTAATTCATCATCACTACAATTTGCCACAGCGACAATACAGTTTTCAAAGTTCTTATAGTTACTCTCACCATTGTCACTCTTTCCTCTTAAATCTGTGTTATCACTAGCTTCTACTACCGGTAGTAGTATCGTTTCACAATGTTTTGCGTCTATCTCTTTAGTATCCACGTTTAAATCTGCATCTATTGATTGAGGCTTTTGGTCTGTTAATACATTACCAAGATTCATATTTTCTTTGCTTGTGTCAGCTAACTTTTCATGGCAACTATCAGCAAGCTCTAGATCATGTATTAAATTAGCGGGTTCTAAATTTGTCTCTAGAAGATTGTTTTTATTGCATGCTAGTGAAATTGCAATTGTTTCGTCTTTAAAATTGTCTCGTTCACACATATTTTTGTCAATATCATTACAAAAACCTTCATTATGCAAGATTAGTTTCTGAATCCAAGGAGAATAACATTCTTTTGAGAAATTAACAGATTTAAGTGTTTTATTCGGAAACATCACATTACTTCTCAATATAAGTGAGTCATTAGACTGTTCGTGTTTCGAAACACCTGATCCGTTCAATATCAATTCTTTGCAAGTTTCATCCACTGCGGCTATTTCTGTGTCAGTTAGATTGTCTAAGCAATTAACTGCTGAACTAGAGAATTCTTCTAAACTATTTTTTTTTTCATGTAAAACATCTTGTTGACAGGCTGGCTCGTCTGTGGTTGGTGTAATAGGTATAGGAGACGATATCTGGGTGTTATTTTTTATATTGTCATCAATTACGACTGCTTCTTTACTGAAATCGTTATTAGAACTGTTAGGAGATTTGTTATCATTTTCTATCAGAGTAGTATCGCTTTGGATAGAAGTTGGCACCCCGTTTTCAGAAGACTCACATGGTATACTTTCGTCACATTGTAAAACATTTTCACAATCATCTTCATTCATATTAGCTTCACATACCACTCTGTCAGCATTTACATCACCTTGTATATCAGAAGTCATTAAAGCAACAGTATTTTCATTGTTCAATGAACTATCAACATGTTTATGGCTCTTATCTAATTCTTCCTCTACCTTTAATGCTGATTCTAAAAACATATCATCTTTTACAGTATGTGTACACATGCTGGAATCCAATATATCTTTATTGGCATCATTGTAACCAGGACTAATTAAAGGCATACTTTTCAAATGTCGATTATGAGAAGTTATGTCTTCTTGATATGTTTCCTCAGTAACTATAGATGAATCTGACTCAAACTTCAAATTGTTTTGATCAGACACTGAATTCCCAGTATCTTCTATTTGGTTATTTTTTTCAGCCAACTGTTTGGATTCATTTTCATATTTATCTTCAAATAATTTACGTTCATTACTTCCTTCTTCTAAATGACATTTGGAGCCTAAAGTACTATAATCCTGTTTATTCAAACTAAAATCAATGGCATCGTCAAATGAGGAATCTAAGTTTTCTGTTTTGGAGTAGTCTGATTTAAATTCCTGTTCTCCTTCATTGGTATCATTACAATATGAAGTAAGATTTATAGGTGTTTGTTGTATTTCATCTGTTTCATCATAATTAAGTGGCTTTTCAGGAAGTTCTTCAAATGTTTTTAGATTGTCAGGATTTTTTATTATAACACTATCGGTTCGAATAGTTTTGCTATTAAGCCAAGATCCATCTTCTCTCTTGTCTAAAGGTTTTACCTTTCTGTATTTACTGAGCTTCACGATCTCCTTTTCTGTCTCATTTAGAGGAGAAAATTGTGAATTGCAATCAGTCTCAGTAAGGAGAACCCTATTATCTTTTGGTATTTCTTTTGCAGTATCATTGACTTCCGGGGCAGGTAAATCGTTAATGTTTGTTTGAGCCATGGGACTTTTATTTGCATTTATAAACTGTTGATTTACTTCAGGAAAACTTAATTCTATATCATTGTCAAGTCGTGGAAGAGAAGCTAGACAAACACCAGAGTTACTTTCAAGATCCTGTAGGCTATAGTTGGTTTTCATGCAATCAATAGGATTTTCACTTGAATTTGAATATTGTGTTTTAACCATTTTACAGCTGGAATTATTTTCATTGTTATTGATATTAAGTAAATGACCTTTCCTTTTCAAAACATTGTATGTATCAATACTCTGATCCATTCCACTCATTAAGGGTGATCTCATCATATGTGGATTTGCAACCTTTTCTATTAGCCTTTCACTTAACATGTTTTGGATAGGTGCTGCCATTTCCACATTCAACATCTTAGGACTGCATGGCTTTATCTCAAAATTACAGCCAACCTCCTTATGAATAACAGATTGGCTTATCTTTGCCTCCACATCTAGTGGTGACAATGGTCGTTGCATATGATCTAATGATGACATTCCTACAGACCCCTTTGTAAGATTTGGAAAATCTCTAGGTGTTGGTGGTTTGAAACAATTCATTTTAGAAGATTCAATTGCTTCCTCAAATTGATTTAATATGTCAATGTTATTGTAGCCTTTAATATTTTCAGGTAGTTTTGAGACTTTTTGAATATGTTCATATTTACTTAGTTCTTCACTTGGTACATTAACTAGCCCTAGAACATACAGCTGCTCTTGACTATTATTAACAACATCATGTTGTTTAGGCAAACTGTTGTCTCTAATTGGTGTTTTACTGACAGCTTCTTTAGCATTGTTGTTATCTGTATCCTCATCTCCTTCATTCCACATCTGTAAAAATTGCCTGACATCTATATTACTTTTCTTTTTCTTGGAATTCACGTTACTATTTCCAGATAATTCAGAATTTGATACTGGGGAAGTTCTGATAACAGGTGTATACCTGAAGTCATATCTTCTATAAAACTCATGTGGGTGTCTACTGATATTCGTTTCCAGACTCCTGCCACTGGCTGTGGATGACTGACTAACATAGCCGCAGTCTTCTTGCATAGTGCCATGAGTTTGTGTGGTATCATTACTAGCATTGGAGTCATTTGGGGATATAGCCACTGAGCTAGGTGAAAACCTAGATGGATGTCTTAGTAAAGGATTGTTCATATTCATTGATGGATCCATATTCTTAAAATGTGTCATATACTCATAACTTTTATTGTCCTTCTTAAAATAAGGGTGAGGAGGCATCGGATACATATTAGCAGATGGGTGATTTGCCATAAGTACCTGACTTTTCATTGGATGTACCCTTGCCATTTCATTAACAAAAAAGTTTTCTGACACAGGTAGTGTTTTATTCCTAGTATTATCATAGTCAACATACATTTTATTACTGTTAGAAGGTACAGATTTCAATTTACCATCTGATGGGTAAACATGCAATTTACTCTGCGGGTTTCCTAACATTGGTCCATATGTAGGATGAATAATTTGGTTACGATAAGCTAGATTATAATTAATTTGTTGGTTAGGTCTTTGGTATCCATCCATAATAGGATCTGCCATCCTGTTCTCCAAGTACTTAAGGGGTGTATATGTTGCATAAGGGTGAGGATGTATTGGCTTTTGTAGTTCATATTTATGAGGTGGGAATGGTGAAGGATGAAATGGGTTTGAATAATTACCAATATATTCATACCTTGCTTGAGGATATCTTTCCTTTGGTGGTGGGTAGGGCTTGTAGCGGATGTTTCCATCTTGATAGTAAGGGTCTGGATAGATGAAGCCGGGCTCCTCTTGCACAGTCCGGTGGGGACGAGGCATGGTCACTGGTCGGGGACCAGCGCAACTGGGGTATTCAGGATACTGATACATTTCAGAAGCACCATATGTCCTTGGGGAATGTAAGTTAACACTGCCAGGTGGCCAACCGGGAGGAGCAGTTCGCCCAAGAGTGGGGTTTACACTTGAAACACACACTTCATGGTTTCTGGCAATTTTTGGTTCAGTTGCAGGATTAACACTATAAGGCACATCACAGTACTTGCCCTCAGGGGACATTTTGTTATTTTTTAAAACACTGCTCTTATCTGGAATATGAGCAAAGCTGGAATCTTCACTAACTTTAGCAGAGCTGTATGTAGGAGGCACCATAATACGCTGCATATTTTCTTGGAATGTTTGTCTTGGTGATATGTTTCTTGTTGGATTTTGGTAACTGGACAACCTGTGGGGGTAGTCAGGTGGGCGGCGGTAGGCGAGTTCCGAGCAAGGCCATGGTTCGACGGCAGACTTCTTCAAATACGCATCGCTGGTGGCGGGCGGCGGCACGACGCGGTCGGGCCCTATAACGGCACACGGCCGCGAGGTCGGTACATCCACTTTAGCCACCGAGTTCGATCCGATATCATGATATGACTTGTTTCTGTGACATTGGAGCACGGAACCACTTTGTGCGTATTTGCTTCCATCGTTGTGTTCATTCGAAGCTGCGTCGATCCTTAAGTCTTTAGCATCCATCGCCACGGAAATTTGGGTACATGATTTCAATAGATGTAACCATTTTATTTACCTTGGTATGGAAATTCTGATATAATAACGTAGTGCCGTAGTGGCCCGTAGAAATACGTCCATACTGAAATATAAACAAAATATCAGGTAGGTAAGTAGGTATTGTTCTGACAATCTGTCAAAATACAATGCCACATAAGCCTTTGGGTTTTTAGATGAAAAACCACCTAATGTAGAATTCTTGTAACAAAAGCATAATTATACCTCATGGACTCCAAGTCCTCCTAGATTTCATGGAACGAACATCAATATTATTTCCAAGGAAACACCGATTTATTACGTTCTGTCTGTTTCGTTCCGTTTATGCCCATGTACAGATGTTGCCCTTGTCATAAAAACAATTTAAAAAATGTAAACAAATTAAATTGGGGATGGGAAACGTGGGACACCATAGATGTAATATTTATTCTACTTCAGGAAACAGACTTACAAACGCGATTGTTCAACAGACAAATTAGCTTTATTTGTTTTGTACCACAGCGTATAAAGTAGAAAGTAAACTTAATTTGGGGTGTATTCATCATAAATAATAAAAAAATTACTAACTTTGTATTGGGTACCTAGACATTTTAGGTATGGTCCAACTATGATAGCTGAACCTCTGAGTGAAAGGCCTTAAGTCGACTCCATTCGACTATTATGGACTAATGGACAGATTCTTAATTTGGTAGTCAAATCTATACATACATACATACTTATTAAAAAAAATATTAGGTTTCCGCGGGCCACCAATGAAATGAAGTCTACACGGGTGAAACCGCTGGGCACAGATAGTTAAAAATATATTTTCGTAGTATGTGCAAAAAATTATTTATTTTATGTTATGAATAACATAAAAAGCCTAAATATATATTTTCATTTCCTTGTAGAGTTGTAGGATTCAGTGATGTACGAATCTGTTTCAATTATGATATTTTCCACCATTTTCTTGAAAATGTTATCTAAAAGTTTGTTCTAATTTTGTCCAGTCGGTCTACAGATTCGGTTTCTGCTTGATTTCAAGACGGACCTGTGTTAATTGTTTTCCTACAAAGTCAAGTACTACATTACTCTGATACTGTATTCTAGCATTGTCTGTGACCCTCTAATTAGATGCGAGTTATATGGTCAGTATACAAAACAGTGCTGCAGCATTTATAATATAATCTGTGGTTTTCAGTCAGGTAAATTGTCAGCAATGGTTGTCAAATAATATGACATTTATGTTGTGAAGTCAAACGTAATTTTTTTAATATTTTCATTTCACTTCACTTCACTCACTCGGCATTCGATTAGATTTAACTTACTTTGGTTGGAAGAGTGTAAGAAATATTATTTGGTTTGATTGGGGGTTGGATTGAATGAAATTTTGGCCGTCATGAAGTATATTTCATTTACCACTATTATTAGTTTAGTTTTTGCTGGGTATATAATTAATTCCATATGGACATTGGCTGAAATATTTAGACCGCCAGTGTGTAGTCGTGGCGAGAGATGTATTACTTCTTATTTATCTGAAAATCCAGTTCTCCATTTGGTATTGTACACATCTTTGAAGCCATATTCTAGCCATGTAGGGTCATCCTCGGAAGCTGTGAAAAAAGTGCATACTTCAATGAAATTGGATTACCGGAACCCTGCAAAAATGTAATTATTTCAATATATATATATTCTGTTGGTCTTTGAAATATTGTTATGTAGAAAGTAAATTACTTATTTTTCTTTTCAGTGACGTATTGCTGGCCATACCACGCAAAACCCGGAATAATGGGACATTGTACATGCACGCTGTCCTGTTGGAAGATTCCCGGCTGTATAGGGATTTCGACGAAATTCGCCACACTGAAGCAGTCCATACATTTTCACTGATCACCCATGTTGAGCCACAAGCTGCTACATATAATTTATTAAAGGAAAATGTAAGTAAGCTTTTGTTTGTTTTTTTTTTAATGTGATTCTATTATCCACCGTCACGCGGTTTCACCTGCCTAGTTCTCGTTTCAGTGGGAGTATGGGGATAAAATATAGCCTATGCTACTTGCTGATCATGTAGCTATCCATTGATATGACTAGAATGGGTGTGAATACAGATATGACGGCTGATAGTGAGAAATGAAGAGACAAACACATTGGCCGACCACAAATAACATGGGATAAGGGCAGGAGGATGATGATGTAGCTATCCATTGCTGAAATATTTTTTATGGTTGGTCTACTTAGTAGAGCCTATTCAATGCAAACAAACAATCAAATCTTTCCTCTGTATAATATTATATTTTTAGTAATAGTAAAGATGATTTTCCTTGACATTCATAAGTGCCTTACCAGGGCCTAAACTGAATAAATCATTTTCATTAAACATTCTGAATTTTGATCCAGACAGAAGAGAAAAAGTCACAAAGTAACTACATTCAACCATATGCCCACATTGCGACAGTGGTCCCGCTGTCCATCCTCACAGATGACTTGACACTCCCCACCACCAATATACCTGAAGAGCTGTATCATAGTATAAGGTAGGTACTCTTGGTTATTTTTAAAACTTGATGATATTAATTTGGTTTACTCAACAATAATGACTATTCATGCCCTTATTCATCTTGTTGTGTTAATGACAAGCATATTTTAATACTAGCTGTGCCCTACTGTTTCATCCGCATGGGCTTTATTTCACAGAATCATATTCCTTTTAACAGCCAGATGGACAGACAGACAGAAAACAATAAGAGAAATATTTTAGGATAGATATGCAATTAGTGTAATGCTGTCAATTTGGAAATACAAACAGACACTTCAAGTTTATTTATCTGTCTAGATTGAATTGTCCCAGATCTAGGCTGCTCGTGGTACACATTTTTAAACTCTAGTGTACAGTAGTACCATTGCAAATTGTTTCCATGGGAAAAGTTATATTCTTAAATATCCTTATATTTCCCTTTTGCCTTCTTGAATAACAACTCATAAAATTAATCCTGAACTAGAAGTATCCTATGAGTTAGTAAGTAATAATAATAATCCTATAAGTAATTATTTGACTTATCTATACATCTATACAGATAAATAAAATTGAAGTGTCTGTTTGTAATTCCAAAATAACAGTTTTTCACTATAGGCATATTAAAAGTATACACTGTAAAGACACATAAAAACCAATTTTTAAAATTTTTCTCTGTCTGTCTGTTTGTTCTGGGTAATCTCTGAAACGGCTGGACGGATTTTAACGGGACTTTCACTGGCGGGTAGCTGATGTAACTTGGCTACTTTTTTTTATTAAAAATATATGGTTTCCGCAACCATGAGGATGAAACTAAATCTACGCGGGTGAAACCGGGGGGCACAGCTAGTTAGTTAATATATTGAATTAAATTTTCAGGTTGAGAGATAACAAGTTTCTGCCAATATTACAACACAATGTAATAAAATCTAGGATTGCAAATCTCCAGCTACTGAACAGTAGTACAACTGAAGTGAATGTCACTATAAATGTGTCCCCAGCGTCGTATGGTTCCTTCCGTATGGGACGGCATGTGCGGCTGGCTCTACACCAACTATACGCTCTGGGCTTCAGCGAGAAGGATGTTGATGATGTCAAAGGAATATTTGCAGATACCAATCTATATTTGCTCTCAGCTACAGTCATGATTGCTGGTTGTCATGTAAGTTTAAGACATTGTGTTCATGTGGAATATTTTAAAGTTCATATAAATCAGAGTAAGTTCAACAAGCTTTATTTTAATTTGTATGTAAATTGTTTGTTTGTATGTATATTCACATAACAACATCAATAGGACCTAATTTATTGCAATCGGAGCTTATCGTCACTACAATGGCGTCCTTAACACTTTAACATTAAAAATTTTAATGTCTTTGTTTGATAAAGTTGAATTTGCAGTGTTGCGGAATTACATTATACAGAATGGTTAGTTTTACCTAACTATAATGTAAATAAATATATAAAAATAAAATGTTCATCTTCCATTCCAGCTTTTATTCGATATACTGGCATTCAAGAACGATGTGTCATTCTGGCGTCGCCGGCGGTCGTTGTCCGGATTGTCAGCGCGCACTGTGATGTGGTGTGCCTTCTCACAGACTGTCATATTCCTGTACCTGCTGGACGAGCAGACGTCAATGCTAGTGCTGCTGCCAGGGGGAATCAGCACTATTATTGAGGTGAGGATCTCTATAGAAATGGCCCCAGACTCTTTACTCTATAATAAGCAGGCAACAGGCATTGTATTGTAAAACTATTTGGCTACAGGTATGGATTCCGCAATATTCAAAATATTGCTGAGGATTTACGAATGTGAACACCATCTGAACATGTCTAGCTCAAAATGCTTAAATTTTTCGTCATACTCATAAAATATTTACAGTGTTTAACACCGCATTGATTGATATTCCACTCAATGTTCTGGTGTGTCACATAATCTGAGCTAGCGAAAATTTCTTTGATACAAAAAAAACTGACAAACCATTTTTCAGCCAAGGCTCACTAATAAGGTTTATAATAAGTAAGTGTGAATTTTGTTTTTCAGCTGTGGAAAGTGACAAAAGTGCTTCGTCTCCGAGTATCGTTCTCTAATTGGAGGCTCCGTGTGTGGAGGGAGCGTGTAGAGGACGCCGGCGAGCAGTCCACGGCTCGAGCAGACGCCGAGGCGATGAGATACCTCTCCATGTTGCTCTACCCGCTCTGCATCGCAGGCGCAGGATACTCACTCATCTATGAACCGCATAGGAGGTAGGTCATCATTACATCTGTATGATAGATAGATAAAATGTTTATTTGCCACACACAAATAAGTTAAACAAAAATACATGATAAAGACCCACGAAATATGGACCGCCTTAGAAATTAAATTACCAAAATATGGGCGTTCATATCAAAGAATTGCAGTCCCAAGGAGATCTCGTAATATTTTACACATAACATTTACATAAAGATTATATTAACAACATCTGTGAACGTAAAATTATGACCCATATGCCAGTGACATTAATTTGTGATTGATATAATAGCAGAAGGGTTAAGTGAAATGTAGCTGGGGCCGAACCTGTTAAAGGACACATTCTCCCTTATTACAAAACATGGTTTAAGACGAGTCTAAATACTTATTTTAGATTAAACTGACGTCCATCTTTTAAAGGAACAAATTTTAAGCCAGGGCTATCTAAGGCGTTGACTATCCTTTTCTAAGCTTTAGTTTTTGATAATTTAAACTGTACTTAGTAGAGTCGTAACGGAGACTGAATAAAATGACTGAATAAGAATCTCTATTTTGTCACATTCACATCTTTATTGAATACTTCGTTGATAAATAGACATGTTGTAAAAAAAAGTCAAAAGTCAAAAGTCAAAAATATCACTTCTTCACTTCACTTCTTGTTTATGGCTTCTGCGGTATTGCCACAATTTCGCCAATGTCGCGTGGATAGAGTAGAAAACAAACGACGGAGATTGATCGGTGGGTGTAGAAATTGGCCGGTGGAGTTTTGAAATTTTTATTGCAAGAGTTTCGAGCTATCTGTAACAAATAGGACAACACAGACATTTACAGCATGTAATATACATATATATTTTTATACATATATCAAAAGTAATTACAAAAATAATTTATAGGGATTAGTGTTATAATTTTATATTGTTAATTGTAATAAATTTACATAATATATAAAGGGATGGAGAAAACGCGAGGGATAGGATTGGGCTAAAATTGGTAGGGCGGGGAATTTCTGGTGGGAGGACATCATATAGAGAGTAGCGCAACCTTGGACATTCAAAAAAGAGGTGTTCTGTAGTGCCTTCTTCCAGACCGCATTCACAAAGAGAGTGATCGTGGATTCTAATTTTGGCTAGGAAGATTGGGGTGCAAGCATGACCCAACCGCAGGCGACATATTGTAGATGTAACGGTTTTGTTAATTTTTTTGAATTTGGAGAACCATGGTTTTATAGGAATAGTGGGTTGAATACCGCCATAGAATTTACCTTTAATATTTTTAGAGTTCTGCCAAAGTTTATTCCAGTCTTGACGCAAAGTATTATGGCAAATAGAAGAGAGATCGTGGGCGTATACTTTATAGTGGTCTGAATTACCATGAATAGCTGCATGTTTTGCGCATGAGTCAGCAGTTTCATTGCCTGGAATTCCGACATGGCCTGGGATCCATGCTAACACAACGTTTAATCTAGACATCTGACAATTGATAAGGGCTTCTTTTATTTTTAGAATGATTGGGAAAATTGGTTTGGCTTTAAATTGGTTGGACAGGATTGCTTGAAGACAGCTTTTAGAGTCGGTAAATATAATGGCTTTGCCAATTGAGTGAGAGATGACAAAGAGGATTGCCTCTAAAATGGCAACAGATTCCCCAGTGAATACTGAAGATTCCGGTGGGCATTTGAAGCTAAGGATTATTTTATATTTAGGAATCCAGACTGCAGAGCCAACATTACTCTCTTTCGTTAGTTTTGAAGCATCTGTAAATATTGGGAGCCAGTCACTCCATGAGTTATTGTATTCTGCATAAAAAAGATTAGTAGGGTCAATAGAGTCTTTATTTATGCCAAAGTTAAGAATGATTGAGGGTTTAAAGGCCAGGGCATCATAATTAATGGTAAATAAGGGATTAATTTGGAATTGGACGAGGGGGCAAGATAGTCTTAGGTATTTAATAAAACTTCGAATAATACAAGGGAGTTTGGCCTCAGATCTGTATCCTTGGGATCTAATTACAGTATATAATTTATCTACTATTTTTAACAAGGGATGGTTGGAGATTTGGGACAGTTTAAAAAAGAATTTATCTGAAAGAAATTGCCTACGCAGATGGAGAGGGGGTTCGGCGCATTCTACTTGCATGGCATTTATAGGGGTGGACTTCATAGCACCAATAATAATGCGTAAGCATTTTGCTTGAAGTTTTGTCATCTTATCTAATGCAGCTTTATTTCCAGGATCTAAAAAAAAGGATCCATAGTCTAAGTGACTACGGATAATGGCGTTATATAACAGTTTTTGGCAGAATGGGTGAGATCCCCACCATACCCCAGAGAGGGCTCGAAGGATGTTGATATTTTTTTCACATTTACAAATAACATAATTAAAATGCGGAACTCCAGTCAATCTGGCGTCCAACCAGACGCCCAAAAACTTCACACTGGATTGAAGGGGAATAGTTTCCCCTTCATGTTGTAAATTTAGTGCTGGTATGTTTCTTTTTTTGGTAAATATCACAGCACTACATTTAGGCGCCGATATGGAGAGACCATGGTCATGTAACCAGTTACCAAGGTAGGAGAGAGCCGAGTTTAATCTTTTTTCAGCATCCATGATGGCTTTGCAAGATATGTACAGTGCAAGGTCATCTGCATACTGTAAAACCTGGCAGAATGAATCTACTGTAGCTTCTGTCAAAAATATCTTTATTCGATTAGACTTTATACAAAGCACTTTCAAATCGTCAGAATGACACAATTTACAGGATTATACATGCTACCGCCAGGTTCGGAAGGTTGCTTTTACTGAGAAGAACCTGGCAAGAAACTCAGTAATTACTCTTTTCAAAAATATTATACAATTTAAAAAAAAACAAAATAAATCATTTGAGAAATGTAAGCCCATGGACACAGTTCCAATGTACAAATGTCGATAAAAATTAACATTAAGAAAAGTCTAGTAGTTCTATTTATATCTAAATGCGTAGCTTGAGATGACCAGCCCCCACAAGCAGCACCTGTTCACAAGTATGACGAGAATGCCAGCCATCGCCCTCCTCAACCATTATAGAGGGAAGTGAGCGACCCGTCACCCTAAGGAGTACAGTCTTACTATAACAAAGACAGCTATAGTGTTAACTTTGTATTTGTTATTTCCAGTTGGTATTCGTGGGGCCTCCGCAGTATAGTGAATGGAGTGTACGCGTTCGGTTTCCTATTCATGTTGCCCCAACTGTTCGTGAACTATCGACTCAGATCGGTGGCAGCGCTGCCGTGGCGTGCGTTCATGTATAAAGCGTTTAATACCTTCATCGATGATGTGTTCGCGTTCATAATAACGATGCCGACTGCACACCGCGTCGCTTGCTTCAGAGATGACCTGGTCTTCCTCGTCTACTTGTATCAGAGATGGTGAGTTGTGTAGCTTTTGTTTTAAAACTACGCTAAGTGTTACTTGTATTTATTAGGATTTCTGTATAAAATATGGGGCTTAATTCTTGGGGAAGCATATGAACTATATTATTGAACTTTTTATACTCTATATCATTTTAAATAACTAATTATCATTTCTTTTTGATTATTATAATTATACAGGGTGTCGGAGAAAAAGGAACAGTTGTCTTCTAGAAGTTGTAGGGTTTTATGAATATATCACTATGTTGAAATCGCAAAATATCTAGCTCCAACGATAACGTAGTTATAAGCTATAGCCAAAGAGCTCGCGGCCTTAAGCGATTGAATGAACGCGCGGCCGCGTTTACCTACATTCCGTACGCGGTCATTAAACTTATTAAATTAAGGGGAAGGTTAATGGTTTCGAAAAATGGTTTTATGGGATTATTTCAGGATTTATTAGTAGGAAAAAAAAAAACGTAGTTAGATTTCACGTGAATAACTCTACGTTACAGCTGATTTTTATGCGAAAATAAGGTATTGATGGTCAACTTTGAACATCAATTACTCGAAAACGGAAGAAAATATTTTTGTCATAATAATTTTAATTGCTTCCTAAAATTATACCCTATCACATATGTTAAGAGCTATCCCGGTTTCCCCGACACCCTGTATATATTATTACTCGCAGAAGTCACTCGTCTAGTTACCGTTCCCGAAGGAGTACGGGATAAAATATAGCCTATGTTACTCACTTATAATGTAGCTATCCATTGCTTTAAACATTTTTAACATACAGTTGAGATGCTCATACCCATATTTTTGAAATAATAACAATTAAAATTGATGAATGAACTTTTTAGTATTCATTTAGAAATGAATTATCGAGCTTATTTAAATAATTCATATGTTTTCAGGTTATACCCAGTGGACAATTCCCGTCTCGACACTGGGGCAAGTATGGACGAGAGTCCGGTAGAAGTGAAACCGCTTGAGGATAAGAAAACAGAATAACACCTGTTATATTCATTGGCTATTTAAGAGGCTATGTGGTGCTAATATACCGGTTACCGCTGCGACTGCTATCGATATTAGAATATCGATAAATTTTAAGTTTATATAATTATTGATTTTAGTTCTGAAGCAAACTTTTGTAGCATATGTTGCTTATTGGCCGACGTCTTTATCTCGGTAGAACCAAAAGACGTTTCATTTATTTAAACGGTTTTACTACTGGCTATGTTTTACAATTGCTCAACATTTAAAAGCCTAGCTTCTAATTTACGTTTACGTAACTTTACCAATAGTATTTTATTTAAATTATTATTATAAGAAATAAGGTACCGTTACACATCACTTTCTATTAGTCATGTATTTTAATTGAAAACTTTACCCCCTTTTTTATAAACATGGATTATCTCAAGCGAAGAGATCTGTTTCATACATATGCTCATGCCTGTATTCCCCAAAGGGGTAGGCAGAGTGCCAACATGATAGGTGGCGAGTCTATCGCCGTCTTAGGCACTATACATACATCTTTGAATTACTTCTCAGACATATGCAGGTTTCCTCACGATGTTTTCGTTCACCGTAAAGCACGTGGTGTGAAATCGCACATAAGTCTTTTTTAGAAAAACTCATTGTGTAGCAATGGCCCCGCTGGGATTCGAACTTGCGACGCTCGAGTAGCAGGCGACAGCTCTAACCCCAAGGCCACCACGGCTAGCTAGAGGGGCTGTTTCTATATTTTTGTAATATGGTAGTAAAAAGATATGTACGTCATGCTAGCCTGATATTAACATTTCTTAATCTTGGATAAACATGTTTAGATTAATAAGGGGGTTAAATTAAATCCCAGTGGAAGCTAAAAGAAGCTAGTTACAATTATAGGAATCTCATACAATGCAATTAGTTACAAAAAAGGGATGTGTGGCGGTACTTTACAAATACAATTATAGCTTCTGTTGAGTAGTATTTTTACGTCTATGTGTGGCCCCATTGATAGCATTTACCAAACGAATTTACTGTATGTTTTATATTAATACTAGAATTATACTTGACTGAAAACGACGTCTACAAGAATATAATATTGCTACTATTTACCAGTTATTATACATTAGTACATTCAAGCCATTGAAAGCTATTAGAATGAGCATATTATATGCCATCACATTACTGGTATGAAATAAGAAATTATTTGAAATTCGAAACGTGTCCGTCACCGCTTGCGGCGCAGTGATTGGTCCGATCTCTCCACCAATCAGTGAATGCGAAGAAAGGGTTTACGCTTCGGTTGTTAATTAAAGGGCACTCTGGGATATAATGCACTTTGTTCAGTTCAGCTAGTCTCTACTATACCAGTAAGTGTATTTGCACAGAACCCAGTGACCAGCAAGCCAATAGAAACTCTAAAGCTATGTCGTAAAGTTCAGTTTTGCCACTTCCTATGGTGTGATTATTATCTTATTTTCCCAAATTTGCCAATGCGTGGCGTGTGGAAAAATAACTTAGGTTAGTGAGTTTAGGATTATTAGTACGAAATGTCACAAACTTTGTAATAATTTAACTATTTGACCGACTTAAAAAAGGCAAGTTATCAATTTAACTGTATTTTTGTATGTTACCCGATTTCTAAGAAACGGCTGAACCGATTTGGATAGGTTCCGTAGCAACACTTCTCTAAGAAAAAGACGAATTCAGCTTAACAAGAATACGATATATCTATGTATTGCATTTAGAATTTGATGATATTTCTTTATGCACTAAACAGCATGAAAAACTTAAATATTTAAATTTAGTCATTGAAGTCGGGTTACAAATCGAGTATTTGAACTTATAAAAAATGATTTTTAAAATTATTATTTAGTATTTTAACTTTAACTGGGGCCCAACCATGAGCTCTTATTGCAATGTTAATTCAGTTGTGCGACAGTGACAGATGTATGCTCGTCACATACATCTGTCTCATAAATGAGTGAAACTATCATGGCAATAAGAGCTCATGGTAAGGCCCCTGTATGTAATAAACATTCCATTAGTTATCTTAAAAACGGTGTAATTCTAAAGCATTGAGAATTGATAGTGACATGAAAATGATATAGAAAAAATATAATCTTGATTGAATTTCGCTGTCAGTATATTTGAGCTATGCGTCTTACTTAAGCACTTATTGCTAAATTTATACAACGAAAATATATTTATATATTTGAATTGGCTTAGTATTAAATCGGCTATAGATTATTAATATTATTTATAAAATAATATTAATAATCTATAGCCGAAAAAAATACATAAAAGTAGATAATCTATAGACAAATAAATGTCCTATATACTGAAAAGTATGACAACATATATAATTGCATTTATTAATTTCTATCTGATACTACGATAATGTTTTTATATTAACTGTGTTATATGCCAATGTGTAAAGCAGGTAGTAGATTTCAGGATTGCTTAATTCCTCGATAAATATTTAAAAATGTAAAGAAATATATGAATTTCCCGTATTTTAGTTTTATATACAAAATGGATAAAGATGACAATTTTTGCTATGAAAAATAAAATTCGCTTCCCTAATAAACTCACATACTTACACACATTTATGAAATATATTATTTATTTATTTATTGGCTTAAGATAAGTAAATGAATTGTATTCCAACATGCGGCTCAGCTATGAATATACTATTATTAAGTGACTATATTATGTATGCACAATGAAATTAAGCGTTATTATTTATTATAAGTAGCGAGACAGCTTAGCACAATTTTTAATGGTTGTAATTTCACATTAAAATAATTGTATTACAGATATAATGTTATTATTTCCCTTTGTTTCAATAGTTAACTTAATAGGTTGCTTGTCGCCTTGGGTCATATATTTATAGGGTTCGGTGTCGTTGTACCCTATATGATAACACCATTGAGTTTTCTGCACTCAATTATCAACTTAATGCACTAAGAATAAATGTCTTAATTCACTTATTAATGATTTGATTTAGTACCGGTGTGATCTCACATAAAACCAACCATGAAGAATTGATATGAAATACATACATAGTTATGTTAGGTACATTATGATTTCTACACCGTTTCTATGATTGTTTGAGTCCCCAATGGGGGCGAACTTTGTACAAAATAAATTGTATTGCGCAAAATACGATTATTCTCAACCACTTAATTCGTCGTCGACCGGTTTGCTCAGTATAAAATAGTACGTCGTCAAACGATCGGCCTTGATACTGGTGTGTGGAAAATGTGAGAAGAATCCGACGAATGTCATGGCTACCAGATAAACATTCGATATTGAACTCTATTACATATGTATTAGGTATGCACGCCAAAGTATTATATCTACACATATATGGGTCTATCTTTGAAAGGCACAAAATTTGTGTCTTCGAAAACATCTCGAGAACGGGTGTATGTATTGTCAATTAAAACGTGAAGTTATTGAAGATAGGCGTTATCGCTTGTAAAAATGAGATTATTGTTGTAGGGAGCAGTAATTACTTGGTACTTATAGTAGTGCGGTGACAACTCGCTCGTATTGATCAATGACATAATAGAAAAGACCTTCAGTGCGCCGGAGTTGCGTGCTTTTAGAACTACGTATGTTATCGTTGCTTATTTATGTATTAGTGCAGCTCTTCTCGGAGAAAATGGATATATTTGACGTTTTACTGCAAGCTGGGTTAGTGACCGCAGCTTTGGTGTCATATCTGATTTTTAGAAAACCATCTATATCAAGTGGAAATTATCGTGAACCAGGTAAGCTCTTTTGTTTGTTTAAATTTCAGTAACTTTAACCCGCGACTTCTTCCGTGTATTTTTTTTTAAGTACCTACTGTCAATCCTTAAGCGAGTCAAAGCGTATATTCCAAATTGAAATAATACAAATTCAGCGTTCTACCTGTGAATAGGTCACAGACAGACTAAGACATGTTCGCATTTATGAATTAGTATGGATTTCTCCGATGTTATATAGACAGTTATTTTAAAATGTGTTTTATATGCTCTCATTATAGACCATCTAGTATTAATTCAATAGAAAAAAATGGTGTACCTATTTGAGTTTGTTTCGTTAGATGCATGTAAACTTTCCTTATAACTTGTTGTTAATCAAAGTGCTCTTACTTTTTATTTAAGAGTTTTTTTAAATAGTACGAACGTCTAGTCCCGTTGATAACAACGATAATAGCGCACTTGTACACTAACTTGTAATTAATCTGCGATTAGATTGCTCATGGATCTAAATTTTCGATCCGGTACTTACCTACCTACACCGTAGGAAGGTTTTATTAGTATTTTTTTTCTAAATTCTCATTCTTATTAATTAAATCAAATTGGTGTTCAAGCAATATGGTTTCAAATCTCTTACATACATACATACATATGTTTTAAAAATTAACAGTTCGTTTGTCTCGCTAAAATTCAAAAATGCCTAGACCGATTTGACTAATTTTGATCTTGAAATATTTGTCGAAGTACAGAGAAGGTTTAAAGGAAAATACTAATAACGACAAATATATACAAGAGCTACGAAGTTCACCCGCTCATCTACTTTTGTCATATATTTTCCATACCTAGGTTGGAATCACTGTTTGAAATTGCTCTGGGCACGGTATACTGTCCGACAGTGGAAGGCGAAGCTACGCCGCGCTAAGCTCAGCGAGAAGCCTCGAGATGACCAGCACGATGGATGGGACAGCATCTCAATACGGACGAGTGCGAACGATGGAACAGCTCTCCTGCTTGGTATACGCAAGCTCTGTGGAAGACAACCCTTAGCTGAAGTCACCGTGCACTTCAAACTACCGAACGGGACTAATTATAGGTTACCACGTAAGTTCTACACTTCAGACGCAGCACAAATTTACGCTATGCTATCGATACTTTGTGGGACGATCCTGCGAGTAAGGTTAAAATTATCTCACGTTATATAACAGAATCACAGGCTATTTAGGCTTGAAAAGAACAAGCCTAAATTCAACCCTAGCAGTTAGTAATAAGGGCGCGGATATAAATACGTTACTCTTAATCCATTTGTTTTTTAACCGACTCTAAACTTCTTGTATTTTTTTAAAGTTGGTGCTTTCGGTGTCCAAAATCCATGATAAAACGTAATAATAAGATTTATGTGTATTAGTTAAAGGCGGTTTTTTTAGAAAAGTCTTTCTATTAAAGTAGGTAGGTAGTCAAATTATTTAAACCAAAATACGTTTTTATATAATAAAATACCTTTTAACACATATCCTCACATATGTACGCACTCGCTCGACATGAAGTAGCCGGCTATTGTTTTTGGCTCGACAAAGCGAGACTCGACGTAAAGGGAATCGGCGTAGAGGGAATGATTCATGTTATTGAAGTTTTTCTTTATAGAACACCCAGACACAGCTGTGGGAGTGTGGGAGAGTATACCAGACGGTTGGAGCGCTAATGGTTTGAAAATACAAATCTTGGAAGAAGAGAAACGACTGAGAATCTTATACAATGGACTTTTAACTAGAGACGATAATGTCACGCAGCATGTAAAAGTGAACCTTATGTACGTGGGCTTAGCGAATTTTTGAGAGGCGTTTTTATTTGAATATGATACTGATGAAAGGGTTTGTTGTAGCTGGACATCTGGATCGGTTGTGATGCGGTATCCTGAAGATTGGAGCAACAAGTTGGCCGCTCGGGCTCTAGCGTTGGAACCTTGGCTGAATGAAAAATGGCCCTTCATTCTGTACGTAACATTTTGATCGATATATTGTAGTTAGTTTCGCATTTATAAGCATCTACGTACTTAATACAGCTATGCAGAAAAATAAAATTGGAAGTGTCTGTTTGTTATTAAAAAAAAAAACTCCTTTTCACTAAAATCATGTGAAAATATATTCGGTACTTTATCAAAGTACAGTACAAAATCAATAAAAAAAAATTCTCTGTCTTTATGTTCCGAATAGTATATGAATCGGCTGCACCGATTTTAATGGAATTTTTACTGGTAGATAGCTGATGATAAAAGGAGTAACTGAGACTACTTTTATTAAAAAAAATAATTAAGGTTCCGCGAAAAAAGGCAGTCATGAAAATAAATGTACGCGGCGGAAACCGCGGGGCACAGCTTGTAACATAAGTGTAATAAGTGAACTAACAGGTTTCCAAATTTAGTTGCCGGGAATTACAGTAGGTATAACTTTAAATTACCACATACATTGCAAGACAAACAATATAGAAGTGTTTGATAGCAATATCCAGGTTAACCGTATCTGTTGATTCTTAAAGTGCTTGCTTATCCAGATAAACTAAGTATAAGTTAAAATTCAATATAAAATGACTTTAAAATCTTGCAATGATTGCACTTACCTATGTAGTGTCAAAAACTAGTTCTTATTACAAAAATATATCAATAGCTCCACTTGGTTTAAAATTTGCTTCTTCTGTGGTACGGATTTAGAAAGGGATGCACATAGTTATAAACCGAACTTAGTTTAGACTTAGGTGTTTTGTAATAACCCCTGTATTGTGAAATAAAAAAAGTCCTAAAACCTTGTCTTTCAGAGGCAAGTTTGGTGAAAGTAGTATCCTTCAATTTGGCGTGTTACAAGGCCGGTTCCAGTCTTATGATTCCGAGGGGATGTCGGATGAGAGCGTGTACCTTCGCTCTAGAGGGGTGAAGGAGCGGGTCAGTGCACCTCAGGGATACCAGAGTCTCAGGAGAGCTGTCACGTTGACATCTACAGCTCACGATGGAACTTTGGTCCAGCTCAGAGCTCTGTCCTATAAGGATGTTCTGACTGAGTAAGTATAGTACAGTATATATATACTGCACATCGTGCTCTATAGGCCTAGACAAAGTAACATTCTCTCGCGTTTGCGTTAATACAAAATGTATAGAAATTACATAAATCAAGCATCTGACATATGTCATTCCCGTACATTTTGTATCGTTTCTACTCGCTAGTAGAAACGCTTCGCTAAGCGTGAGGATAATGTTACTTTGTCTACAGTTTCAGGAATGAGACAATCGGCTAATTTCGTTATCTCTGTCGCACAATAACTATGCGGCATTTCTCAGTCGTCAGCGTTTTTAGCAGCGATTATAATTGGTCTAGTGATCGCAAGCGCTACTTCGGTCCTAGGCTCGCTCACTGTAACATGGCACTTAAACATTACTGGCTAAATGTTGGTGTATAGGTGTCGTCACGAGTTTGAGCACTAAGGGCCTAGTGCGAGTTTTTCACTGCGGATGGACGTAAACGCAGATTGGTATAGGATCGAAACAGCGCTGTCTGTCGGCCTAAAGATGACACTATTGTGAGCCCATACAAATCTGCTTTTATGTGACGCGATTATTTGCGACGGCGATTTTAAGAAAACTCACTGGGCAGTCTGGCCTCCAATGCGCAAAAGCTATTTTAACAGTCTATCTCTGTGTCTGTACGGCGCGAGCGAAAATAAAATACATTCGCAGTTACCCCCACTATTCTTGTTGTGCGCTGATAACTCGTGACGGTACTTGTACTTGCACAATATAAGTACAGCTCTACTCCTTCGGAGAATACAGGCATGAGCATGTCTAAGTGTATTTGTACAAAAAGGTAATACTTTTTGCAGATGCATTTCTGGTTACGTCCGATTACCTAACTATAACGTGGAAAGCATTACATCTACGGATCTGGTCATGTCTGATTTCTGTGAGACTGCTAATGGACTGCCTAAAGTATACACAATCAATGTGAGCAGTAAGTTTTACCTAACTTTTTTGATTCGCTATTAAAATCTTAGATTTCCTATTCTTGCTTCTTTTATAATTATTTATTTTCTTGTAAGGTAATTTGGTTTTGAACCAATCAAACCAAGCAATGCCACCCATTGCATATATATTTTGGTGCCTTAGTCGAGCCTAAAAAGTTAAAAAAAATAATTATAATAAGTAATTCCCAGTTTATTGTCTTATGCATCAAATAGGGACTAGAAGAATCTTTTAATTCACAGTAATGTTTTCAAGAAAACGTTGTCTGCCATATATTTTTTTGAAGTATATCACCCTTATCCTTTTTTAAAGTAGATTTTACCGGATTTTACCCAATATGCACACATTTCATACAAATCAGTCCAGTTGTTTCGGAGTACTTTGGTAACAAACACCGCGACCTATTTTATACATTAGATGTTACTTGTATATAAAATATGTAACATTTCTCAGCCATGCATCGTAACCTGAAGTTATTGTTGAGGATCAACGAAGACGGTGGCAAGTTGTGGAGTGGTGTGCCCTATCAACAAAGCATTGTGTATCGCACTCTCTCACTGGACATCGACCATGAACGAGGCGCTGGCATTTTGGAATGTACTTATGAATCAACAGGTAATTCAACAAATTGTATTTTAATATAAACAGTTTATTTGTTTTTTTAATGTAAAAAGTTTATTGAACTAATCGATTCTATTACTTTTTTTTCAAGAACTCTGCAGAATTTTTATAAAGTAGTGCATTTGTTGCAACGTTTTAAAGTGATTAAGAAATATTTTAACACAATGTGGGACCTCATTGAAGTGAAGTTGCTCTTGTTTCAGTTGTCAGTTTGCAAAAATATTGGAATGTATTTTTCATGTGGTTGTATTTTTCCTAACCATTTAAATAGTTTAAGAGCAAAGCATGTGTGTCATGCATGGAAATCATATAAAACAGATTTAGCGCGGGGAAAAAATGAATTATCTTTGCGAAAATTAATGAAATAGTGATTCCGTGCCATTATGGATATCTTCGCACGCAACCTCTCATCTTTCAAAAGATCTTTAAGTTAATTACAGTAAAAAAAAAAACTCTATTAAAACCAGTCTTCTATACAAAAACATTGTCTCTGTTATTTTACTGCATGCTGTTGCTACCTATAATTGTAGTGGCACTTACATATGTTACATCTATCATGTACTCAAACTAATGTATGGGTGTTCTCTATGTTGGTAGCCTTAAAAATAAATAAAATAAAATAAAATAATTCGTGTAACCAATAGTTTTGGGTTATGCGGATTAAACCGGCTGTCAAGTCTAACTAAATGTATTTATTAAACCAGCTGTGCCCCGCGGTTTCACCCGCGTAGATTTAGTTTCATCCGTATTGCCGCGGATCCCTAATATTTTTAATAAATAAAAGTAGCCTAAGTTACTCCTTGAAACATCAGCTACCTACCAGTTAAAGTCTCGTTAAAATCCGTCCGTTTAGACAGACAGAGAAAAATTTTAAAACTTGGTTTTTTAGTGTTGGTAGCGTGTATACTTTCATATGCATTTAGTGAAAGGCTGTAATTTTGGAATTACAAACAGACACTTCAATTTTATTTATCTGTATAGATGTATAGATAAATATGTTTAACAAATTGGTTTTAATGCAGTGGTATCTCAGCCATCAGTCCGCCTCTCTCAGCCACGTGTGCTCAAATGGTTGAGTGAGCGAGAGGCCGGAGCCGTGGGTTACTGCGTGCCTTTTGAGGAGCGAGCTGCAGCTTGCACCAACTACGTGGGAGGGAAAGGAGCTTCACTAGCGCTCTTGAGCTCAGTGCAGAAGGAAGAGGTAAGATCTACTTTGGTGGGTTGCATCAACTAACTTTAGTGAAAACATGTTAATGTACCGGATAGGCATTAAATTAGTTGCGCCATTTGAATTTTTCACATGTAGCGATAACTTTAACTGTTAGTTTTTAGTTTTTCTATAGTGCACCGTGCAACCTTGCATGAATGTTCAATGAATTTTAGTAATAAGATTTTTATTCTTCGTTCCGCGGTTTTGAAAATATCGGTCAAGAGAAGGTAATTGCTTTTGTAGCACATGAGCCTAGTAACTTACTTTACCCACTTAGTATTTACCCTTTGGAAAACAGGCAGGACGACGGATATAATAGATAACTGTAATTGTTGTTCCTCAGGGCTACCGTGTTCCACCAGGGTATTGCATAACCGCTAAAGCTCTGGAAAAACATTTGGAAAGAAATCCAGAATTAGGAGATGCCATCCAAGCCATTCAAGACGCCAATGAAAATTATGATGAAAACACCTTTAAGGACAAGTGCAAAAGGTACATTTTATATTTCAGCTATAAACTCGTATTTTGCTACATTACTAAGAAAGTGACATCATATTAGTAGAAAGTTCGAGATGATTATTTGAATTGTAATTTTAGGGCATCAGAGCTATTCGCTCGTACAGAAATATCTGGTGATATCAAAGAGGAGATTCTGGTCAATTTGAACGATTTGAGAGTAAAAGCGACTGAACAGAAACTCGGGCCTGAGTTACGTTTTGCTGTGAGATCGTCAGGTAAAGTATTCTTTTAATAATTGCATATTGTGTGATTACAACCAGGTAGACATTATGATCCAGTGTAATGCAATATAAAGATCATATCTTTACTACGTTAACAAAAAGTTTATAGCAGATAACTCTATTAAATTTAGGATCGCGCAAAAAAGGGTCTTATTGCAATAAGATAACATTAGTTTTCTTTTGCCAGCTGTGGGTGAAGACAGCGAGGCACTCTCAGCAGCTGGTCAGAACGAGACGTTCCTTGGATGCGTGAGTGACGGCGATGTGTTGGGAGGTGTGCAGAAGTGCTGGGGATCTATGTTTGCATTCACCAGCGCTTATTACCGCAGGTTATACCAATTCTATATAGTTTGTACAGAAACTGGGGCGGCTATCCTTTTTGCAGCAGAACTTTAGTACTAGCTAATTAGTAATACCTATTACGATTGACATTGTAATGACTGGTCAAGTTTAACTGATTTCCACTTGTGTTTTTTATGTCACGCTATTAAGTGTGACCGCAGCCTATGCATGTATATATTGATGTCGACACTGTCACAATCTCTTCAGAGGTTATTTGTAACTATTACCCCTTCTAACCCCTAGGAAAAATTTATTTCATATTTTCAAGTTACACTACATATTGTTACTTACTTGAGGTGTAAAAATAATTGGAAAATGATTGATATTTGCTTGGAGATTAAATCCCCATAACAGATTACCCATGCCCATGTATAAATATGTATACATAAAATATCTTATAACAGCTAGGAATATGTGAAACTGGTAATAGAATATGATTAGAGTATTGTTTGGCCTTTAGACAAAACGGCCAGCCATGTGTCTGTGGCGGGGGAGTAGTGGTCCAGGCGCTGGTGTCTCCTCGCTCGGCCGGCGTCATGTTCACGCGACACCCCGACGCCGGGGACCCCTCCAGGATACTCATCACAGCCAATTATGGACTTGGCGAGGTAACTACCTCCTAGTTTAGTCCTTCACTCAGCTCGCCCCACTAAATCGTTAGAATGATGAAGTCGCTGGCGGAATATAGTATATTACAGGTGCCGTCAGCGAAAATAGTATGGGTATTTGCGCTTGTATTCTATTCGCGTCGCGCCATACTGACATACATTTTATGAGTCCATCACTCATAAAATGACTACTGCGCATTAATGGTCAACGCTCATAGCTGGTAACGGGACCTACAACATAAAATAAAAAACAAAAAATACAATGTGGAGTTACCTATGTATTTACATCTATAGACGAACTTATCGATATAGGCCACATCACTACCGAACAATGCGAGTTATGAGGTACACGCGATGTAACTTAATCAAAACAATTAGTTACTGTTTACTTTTTCGATATTTTTTTATAGTTCAAAGGTGGCAAATAAGCATGTAGTCCGCCAAAGAAACAAGCAAGTAACCACATCCATCCATTGCCCTCAATATGTCCAAGTAACTCTTTCTAAAATTCCTGTCAGATTTAGCTTATTACAATCTTATTATTTCTACAGAGTGTAGTGTCAGGTGCAGTGGAACCAGATACAATAATCGTCAGACGCGGCTTGGATGGACAACTCTCAATAGCTCATACCGAACTGGGCTCCAAGAAACAAAGAGTCAAAGCGGCCGATACTGGGGTTGTTATGGAAGATGTACCCGAATCAGAAAGGGGGTTATCTTGCCTCAGTGAAGCTGATGCGATAAGACTCGCGAAGATTGGAGTATCGCAGGAAGAGCTCTGGGGCGCTGGCAGAGATATAGAGTGGGCAGTTTGTGGGGTATGTAACTTCTAATACCTACGTGTGCATAAAATTGTGTTTTAAATTTGTTTTTATTGCGTCTCATTCTGAAGAAAATTTGTATGAATTTCCGCCTTTTAGCCTATTAGTTCACGTTCACTGAACTTTGAACGTCCAGCTCATCGAAAGTACATTCCGCGTGTGCCTAGTTCCGCGATAGTCCATTATTTCAATGTCCAACTTTAACAGAATTTTCTGGATTGATTGCAAATTATGTAATAAGTTAAAAGCCTTAGGTGCTTAAGACAGTTAAAAGTATTCTCTTAATAGATATACTATAAAACCATGGGCGAGCCAAATTATTGGGGACGCTTTAAATTTGCCTTCATATAACTAACTTCAGAACGTACCTACAAGTTTATCCTACGGTCGTTAGATTCACAGATTTTGATTAACATCAAGGCAACCTTTAAAAGGGTATCATTAAAATAGCGTAAATTGTAATTACTTACATGTATTATTATTGTAACTTATTATTTTTCTAGAGTGAAATATACCTGCTTCAAGCGCGGCCTATTACGTCACTGGAGCGTTGGACCGAGGAGGAGTTGTTGCATGAATTAGACTTCCCCATCATGGCTGACGATGAACTCTCTACCTTCGCCAATACTGGAGAGGTAAACATAATACCATTCTTTCCGGTATAACCAGTCCTTAGTAAAGACCATCAAAATGATCCTTAGCTGTGATGAAATACGCTAATTGGTCACCGGATTTTTACTTGTACAGACTGCTGACTCTGAGTGCCTAGTGCAAGTTTTCGTAAAATTGCCGTCACAAGTCATCGTGTTGACGTAATCTCAGATTTGTATGGGACCACAATAGTGCCATCTGTGGGCCGTCAGATGGCGCTGTTCCGATTCTATACAAATCTGCGTTGACGTCGACGCTGTGACTTGTGACGGCGGCAGTGAAAAACTCGCACTAGGCACTCTGATTGCTCCCATTTATGTAATCGAAAGGGTCTGAAGGTACCAATGTATATTTTACGGGCTTTCAACTTATTTTACTTAACTAATCTATACCTATACAGATAAATAAAATTTAAGTGTCTGTTTGTAATTCCAAAATAACAGCTTTTCACTAAATGCATATGAAAGTAAACACGCTACTGACACTAGAAAACCAAGGTTTACATTTTTCTCTGTCTGTCTGTCTGTTCCGGGTAATCTCTGAAACGGCTGGACGGATTTTTACGGGACTTTCACTGGTAGGTAGCTGATGTTTCAAGGAGTAACTTAGGCTACTTTTATTTATCAAAATTATTAGGGTTCCGCGAGAATAAGGAAGAAACTAAATCTACGCAGGTGAAACCGCAGGGCACAGCAACATTAATATTACAAATGTCAAATGAGAAGAGTGCGTCAAATGAGAAGTGCATTTACAGATTTTAGAAAACAATCATTGTAAAACAGTTGTCTTTCTATGACCTATTGACAACGTACCGCTTAACCGATTTGTTGAAATTTAAATACCTTTGAGCCGTAACACGGCATAATGCACGCGAGCGTGGTTGCAGGTAGACCACCACGAGTGACAGACCATTATGTATATTTTGTATCTTATATATAGGTGATACCAAAACCGATAACAGCGCTGAGCTACGATTTATCCATGATGCCGTTGACGAGAGGCGTGGACAGGATGGTGCCGACCAGTGGCGATGGCTTCGAGCACAGCGTCATCATCACACACCATAGACCCATGCTTAATCTCTACGTTGTAAGTATTCTCTAAATCTATATCTACACTCTATCTATGCTTATATTACAAAAAAAGAAAGATTTGTTTGTTGTTACGAATAGATTCCAAAACTGTTGTTGGAAACTATGTTGTATTATAATATTTATGACTAGCTGTGCCCTGCGGTTTCACCCGCGTATATTTTGTTTTATTCCCGCGGAACCCAAAATGTTTTTTTAAATAAAAGTAGCCTAAGTTACTCCTTGTAACATTAGCTACCTACCAGTGAAAGTCCCGTTAAAATCTTTCCAGCCGTTTCAGAGATTACCCGGAACAAATAGACAGACAGACAGACGGAGAAAATGTTTATAACTTGGTTTTTTAGTGTCAGTAGCGTGTATACTTTCATATGCATTTAGTGAAAAGCTGTCATTTTGGAATTACAAACAGACACTTCAATTTTATTTATCTGTATACATGTATAGATTATGTTTTTTTTATTCTTAGTCTTTTTTATACATTTCACCTATCAGAAGTTGTCAAATATAATTATTAATATCAGCTGCTTTTTTCATGGCTCTCTCTATCTCTGAATTCAATTATACGCTATCGTCTGCAACCGTACTAATTTAAAAAAATCTTTGACTTATAGAATGCCACATTGGCGCCGAGTAACACAGGCTATATCTTTAACAGAGTAACATTAGAGATTCCTAATAAAACGCGGGCGATGCCGCTTACGGCCGCTGTTATATATGTATATTCAATCGCATTGGTTGGCAAGAGTCTCATTGATCTTTATACAAATGTGTCGAGTTGATACAATACGAAATGTGTTCTTGAAAAAACAAGGGTTGGGAGTAACTGCCCTATTTCGTAATGTAGACGCACAGTAAAAGTGGATCGGAGGTCAATTTAAGTTTATTTTAATTGTACAATAAAAAAAACTGCAAGATAGCATGCAGTCCGTTTGATGCTAAGCGACTTTATAAGCGCTACCAACAAAAAAGGCGTCATTCTCAAGTTGCTAAATGAAAACGCTATGTCAACATAATGAAAGCCCGATATACTTCTTTCTTTGTCATCATCTTCTTATCCCATGTTTTTTTTTGGGTTCGGCACTTGATTCAACCCGATGTGGCTGATCACCTGATTTTTATACGAAGCGACTGCCGTCTGACCTTCGTAACCTCTTTTTGAGGAAAATCGGCAATCTGGGTTAAACCAGTTGTCAGACTTTCTTACGCCCCTCTTATACTTCTTTCTTTATATCTTTCAATGTTTGTTTTATTTGTTGTCAGTCGGTTTACCGTAACGTGCCAAAGAAGGCTGATTTGGGTATCCGGATGCTAGAGATGGCTATCCACGGACGCACGGTGGCGGACCAAAACGTCATCGACACAGCTCTGCACCGCCGCCAGAAACGATGGACTGATTCTATTGCATTGGCATACAACATTCTAGGGGTACGTTCTATGTTTTCATATGTTATCGAAGTATATAAATATGTACATATTTGAAGAAAACATTTGGCGTAAAACCTCAAAATATATTTTTTTTATTTTTATTTTTAAATCCATAATCATCATCATCATAGGCCACTTCATCTTGACAGATGATTGTTGCAGTGCTGTGTCCTATCTCATACATCTTCTCCTGTGGCTCAGCAGTCCAATGGCGGCACGGCATCTCTTGCCACATCTGTCGCAAGTGAACCGAGAATCTGAGGACGGAGCAGTGCCGGTTGTTCGAAGCCTTTTCTGCTTAATTCTGTCGAGCCAGGCTTCGTCATGCTTTGACATCCCAGATGATATCTCATGGCGCCATTGAGTTCTTACATTGGCGTGTGTCTCCCAGTTCCTTGTATCCACATCAAAGCTCTTCATATCACGCTTGCAGGAATCCTTGTATCGGAGCATGGGACGCCCGACAGGTCTTTTAGAATCGGCGATTTGCCCGAGCAAAACTTCACGCGGCAGTCTGTCGGAGTCCATTCGATGAACATGACCAAGCCAGCGGAGTCGTCTTTGTTTTAATATTGCCGTGATGCTGTTGCAATTTGTTTTGGAAAGAACAGTTTCGTTGGTCATCCGATCCTTCCAAGTAACTCCCAGTATCGTTCGCAGGCATCGCATGTGGAAAGCATTGAGTCGACGTTCTTGTTTAGAGTATGTTGTCCACGTTTCCGATGCGTAAAGAAGTATACTGAGAACGCAAGTTTGGTAAACGAGGATCTTGGTGGTTATGGTAAGTTTATTGTTTTGCCAAACTCTCGGTGAAAGCTTACCGAACGTAGTCACAGCTCTTCCAATACGGGTGTCTAGCTCTTTGTCATTACTGAGTTTAGAGGTTGTGGTGGACCCGAGATAGCAGAAGTCTTCTACTACTTGAAGTGGTGCTCCATCGAGAACAATATTTGGCTGTAAATCTGTACCCTGGCTCATGATGACAGTTTTCTTGGGATTGACACTCATGGAAAATAATTTGCATGCGTGTTCAAATCTTCTCACTAATTCCTGCAGTTCTGCTTCCGAGTTAGCGACAAGTGCAGCATCATCAGCATACAGAAGTTCTCGGGCTATTACTTCATAACGGTGTCTTTTTGATTTGAGACAATTCACGACGATTTTTTGCCACACTAGTATAATCTAGACAAATTGGAAGATGTTTGAAACTATTTGAGCCAGGGTCTCTACCATGATAGATAGAAAAGATTATGAGATATATGATGTGTATGTCTCTATCACAGAGCCAAACATCAAGGCAAATGGTAAGGTTACCATTCCTAATTGCACCAGATGGTAGGTTATGCACCATTCGGTGGTTGTAACATCCAATTATATTTTTATAGACAGTATTGAAATCAAAGAGTAGATTGAACGCCAGTATTAAGGACGTGAATGAACTGAGGATCGACACGGATACGAGCGACGTCCTAGAGATGGTCGAGAGGATAGCTCGCCTGGACACTGATATGGAGCAATATTCATACAACCACTCTATTACGACCACCGCCAGTACTGTCACACAGTTCATCGCTATGAGTGTGCTGCTTGAGGGGAACTCAGGTAATTACTGACAGGCCGAATAAATGTTAAAACGATTTTTCTAGGATTTGAGGTATTGTGTTTGACGGCCCAGATAATTATCTGGGGCAGTTATACAGTTGTATAATCTGCTTGAATATATCAGTTACAATCCTACTGAGGATTTACCAGAAGATCACACAGATGAATACAAATGTAACTGAGAGTCTAGCGTCTATAGAATCCTGAATATCATATTCTATACCGTAATCTTTGTTATTATGGTAAATCAATTCTATATAGCGAACACGCCTGCAAAATATTAGAGGTCTTTGTCATTTAACGACTTGAAATTATGACTTGCTGCATTATTCTGTAAGGTTGAACGAACTCGCTGTCGAGTGTCGTTTTAATCATGCAAATTGATACATAATACATATGCGATAAAGTTTATTTTCGTATGTTAGAAAACTCTCACTCAACGTCGAATCGTCTCTGATATGCCTTACAGAAGAGCAGTTAATCCTGTCATCTAAAATCATAACTCTATGCAGGCTTAAAATAAATGGTATGATGATGAGAAAAAGCAACAAATTAATTAAATGCCATTTCCAGATTTCACAGTGGAACAGTGCAACGAAATCAGCTCCTTGTTAAGTTCTGGTGACGTACTATCAGCTGACGTGCCCGCACGCTTGGCGAGCCTCGCTCAAGCGTTAGAAGCCTCGGGCCGCGCCGAAGAATTCCGAGCATTAGACCCCAATGTTGCTATGGAATACTTGAATAAAAACATCCCAGAGGTTTACAAGGAAGTCTGCGAGTTCCTCGACCAACATGGGCACAGAGCTATAATGGAGGTAAACGCATCTTATTATTTATCTTTTTTTGGGGTATGCGCAATGTGCTTTTTTCATCCATTTCCAAATATATTTTTGAATTCGAATATTTTGATACGATAAACGGAAGACTTAGGTCCGGGGTGAAAAATAAATAAAATATTTGGTAATAATATCCTAGCTATTACAATTCAGCTGTTTTGTCTGTGTGTATTTTTACTGAATAAAATGTAGCCTACGGCACTATCTGGCTTTATGCCCCTACCCCATGTCTATACATAAATAAAGTTGCTGCGCGATAGGACCAACCGTGCCAAATAGACACAAATGTTTTTATTTTAACTTAGTCTCTGTGCGTGGAGCAAAGGAGTAAACCTCCAAAGATAACCATGTGTACGGTTGTACACATGTTATCTTTGGAGGTTATCATTAGACTGATTAGTCTTTATTCCAGTTTGATTTATACACCAAACCGTGGGCCTTAGTCCCGGAGGAGATGATGAAGGTCCTTCAATCTATGCGACATCATGAGAAGGCGCCTCAGGGCGACAAAGAGACAGTCGACGTCATAGCTAACCTTAAAACTCCGAAGAAGTCCAGCACCAGGTAATTCCATAAACCTTGAATTCACTTTACTCTCTACTTTAAAAAAAAATCAAATGAATGTGATTACGAAAATACAACTTTGTCTATGTCCATATTCATTTTATTTTCATTTTTTTCATTTCATTCTTTGACTCATAATAAATCTGCTGGGTCCAAATATTATACAAAAATGTGTGCAATTTAAATATCACAAATATAATAAAGTTGTACTTTGGAGGGCCGGAAAAAGAGATGGCAGGACGAATTGAATGCCTACCTGAAAAACTGGCCCGAGTAAGCCGCAAGAGATGGATAGAGGGAAGATAGAATCGTATCCAGCAGTAAGACACATCGGGCTTATAATAATATTAATTTATAAAAAATTGGTTGTAGGAAGATACTCCGGTGGGTATTACCGCTGTGCAGACGCAGCGTCCGTCACAGAGAAGGCACTAAGGCACATCTGATCCTAGGCGTCCACAAAGTGCGGCTGGCGTGCCTCCATCTCGGCCGCATGTTAGTACGTCACTGGTACATGCCCAATGCAGACCTCGTGTTCTTCTTCAGGCTCAACGAACTACTACAATACATTGTCACTAGAGATCCTGCTATTTTAAAAAAGTAAGTGTTATTCAATTACGGATTTCAGAAGAAAGGGTATTTTTCAAACATGCCCGTACTATTTTTTGACTGATGTTAAGTGCAATTGTTTTAGTACACTCTCAGCACCAGGACTGACACTCGCATGTTGTCGGATCACATGTTTCAACTCAATCACTCAAAAACAGCGAACGGATTTTTTAGAAATTTGGCCCGCAGATTAATTACCTGGATTAACATGATGGAAAGATAGTTTAACTATCTTCCTAGAAATCTTATTTTCTGAAACGCATAGAGGGCGTTTAAGCAGTGAATAAATGTGACACTGTCACACAGTCAACTAGCATGATGAGATCTCATGGCTGGCCGCAGGTGAATGGTCATTCGAAAAACTTGCGCACGAACGGACTATAGCGTAAATGATACAGAACAAGAAGGAAATCAGCGCCTAGGAAGCTCTGGAAACCTTATTGTAGGAACATAACACTACTATATTAAGATCAATATTTGATAGACATTAGTGTTTATTTCAAGAAGTTCGATAAGTAGCGAGTTGGCACTGTCCCTATGTACGAAAAATCTGACTTTAAAAAAGTTCCAATTCAACACCACACACTTTAACTCCCTCTATTTTTCTATGAGTGATATCAAGTGTAGCATGTAAAATAAATTATTATTTCAGGGCTCTTCAACGCCAACAATACTACCCTACATGGTGCAAGTTAAAATTCGCCGAAATTAACACAGGATGGGTGGAACCGCTCCAACAGTCCGGTCCCCTGGTCACAGCCAGTGACGTCAAAATGAAGGCAACTTCTGTGTGCGGCGGAGAAGTTATAGCCAGAGCTTGTGTCGTTAAAGATCTTTCTGAGGTGAGCCGTGAATGTTTTGATCTTATGATTTCACTTATTATTATATTATTTATAGTATAATTCAAGAAGGCATATGCAGCCAATTTATGTTGAACCATGCACTTTAAGTGCAATGAGAGGTCTTCTTTTGGATTGGATATATACATTATATGTAGCATTGTCTATATCACACGTTTCCACCAAAGATGTGCAAAGATGCGTAGCGAGAGATGTGTTTGTAAAGAACCAAATCACTGCGCCGCGAAGCTAGGTGAATGAAACGATTCTATTGTTTCTTGACAGACACATCTACCGATATACATCCTCGCACATTTTTCGTGAAAACTCATCCTAAGAGTGCCCCTTACTTTTGCATAGAGTGACAACAAACTACAAAGTTCTCAGTATTTCAAGCAAAACTCTTAGGTAAAGTCTAGATAATAATGTAAATGACGTCATTGTTAACAGATTGGTCAGCTGCAACAAGGCGACGTATTGATCACGCACGCCACTGACATCGGCTGGTCGCCCTACTTCCCTCTCTTGACTGGAATAGTCACCGAACTTGGGGGACTCATATCACATGGTAAGTAGAGACACTACACATTATAGTATAAAACAAAGTCGCTTTCTCTGTCCCTATGTATGCTTAAATCTTTAAAACTACGCAACGGATTTTGATGCGGTTTTTTTTAATAGATAGAGTGATTGAAGAGGAAGGTTTATATGTATAATAACATCCATAATTAAATAAAGGAATGAAAAGTCAAGGATTAGTAATAGTCTTAAAAATCCGTCCCGAAGCGAAGTGAGGGCGGGTCGCTAGTTGCAGTATAAAACGGTGATCGCGTGCCACTGACCTCTTATATAACAAGTACGATAGACGAGCTATATATTGCAGCGTACCTACTTGTATACAACTTAGTACTTATAATTATTATTGTCGTCCGATTGCTTCGCTTTATAACAGATTGACAGATTTAAAATGCTTATTGGCTAACGAAGGCTTAAATCGGTTTCAAACCAAAATGTTTCGTAACAAATGGTGGTGGTCGGTGTTCGATAACTGACAAACTTTATTATGAAGGGCATAATGTTGAAAGTCGCGTAATTTCCAGGTGCGGTAATAGCTCGCGAGTATGGACTGCCGTGTATCGTAGGCGCAGCCAACGCGACCGATATCTTCATTACTGGCGACACGGTCCGACTCTCTGGCACACTAGGGACTATCGAAAGAGTTGTGATGGGCGATACTGAGAATCCTCTAACAAACGGCTCATCTTAAACTGCACGCATGCGTATATTAAGTTAAAAAAAAATTAGATTTATAAATGAAATATTTATTGTTAATAAAAAACGTAATAAAACAAACTTGTGTAAACTCCAGAAACTAACCCTACAAAACAACTACACAACATTATATAATGTCAACAACAATTTTCCAGATTTGATTAACACCTAAATCACCAGTAACAATCCACATGTTAACCTTCTTGTAAAACCGTCACATAAGTAGCAAATAATTTTACATGAAGCTCACGCTATCGCGGCCACGTAAATTAAATTTAAAATCAAATAAAATTCATGTTGAGAGACGGTACCTAATTCAATAGCCATGTTATGATGCGAGCACGAGGAGTTCGTAGCAGTTGAAGGCGAAGGGTCGTCCGAAGATGACGACGTGGCAGCGGTAGTGCGGAGAGTGCACGGCCCCGACGAGGTGGGAGCTGCGGTAGTGCACGCGACCCACGTGGACTCCGCCCGCTACCCTTACCGCGCACGCGCCTACCTCGCCCGCTCGCCACGCTACCCATCTCACTTCGCCGTTGCACATCACCTAGTACATTTGATTATTGAGAGATATCAAAGGCAAAGTCAAAAATATCTTTATTCGATTAGACTTTTTACAAAGTACTTTCAAATCGTCAGAATGACATTAATTAACAAGATTATACATGCTACCGCCAGGTTAGGAAGGTTGCTTTTACTGAGAAGAACCTGGCAAGAAACTCAGTAATTACTCTTTTCAAAATTGTAATTATTTAAATAAATGGTCTGTTTACCATACTGCTTACTAAGCAATAGCATATATAATAAATGTTATACTGTAAAGAGATTCTAACAGGTTCGGCAACGCGCACGTTATGTCTCTGGCATCGCCAGCGTCTGTAGCCACTTACCATCAGCTAGGCTGCATGCTTATTTACCATCTTAGTGGTGTAACAAGAGATAATAGAAGTGTAAGATGAAAAAAGTAAGAACGAAGACTGCAGTATTTTACAGTCTAATTCTGACCCATAATTTTATAATGCCTATACATATACATGCATAATTCATGATTTAGGTCATGATATAGCACTTACTGCAGGCAGGGTTGTTCATAGGGAGTTATTCTTCAAATGAAAACTATGATGTAGGTACCTGATACTTGGTGTAATGATGTACAGCGCCGTCAGCGTAAACAAGGCAGCAATGTTTTGAAGGGTGTAGAGCGGCTGGCAGAACTTGACTCCTGAATAGAACATACCATGCAAAGATCAAAATAAATAAGTCTTCGAACATGGACTTGTTAAGAAAGAACATTGATATTGTAACGCCTCCGCTTACTGTTTCAGGGACCCTTCTGGGATAGCATGAGCATATTGATAATGTAAAAAATATACATACATACATAAATACATATGCTCACACCTAAATTCTCCGAACTGGTAGGCAGAGGTGTTGTAATAACATCAACCACTTTTCACCGAAGATGATTAATTGCGAACGTCTGCGTGCGTCTCTGAATAACTTCTCAGACATGCAGGTTTCCTCATGACGTTTTCCATCACCCTTACGCACGTGGTGTGAAATAACTGCACATAAGTGTTTAGAAACACTCATTGGGATTTGAACTTGCGTCGCTTGAGTCTGCTCATAAACCAATATCGAGAGTTTATGACACTAGTCGTCTAAGGAAAAAAAAAAGCCATGGCCTATATTTTGAAGTACAGGGTCTGGTGACCTGTGCGTAGTCCTGGCCACCCATATGACCTCTCCGTCGAACATTCCAGCCGCTACAGCTCCGCTGGGCACGGCGCCGCATGCGCTCACCACCCACACTGGCCCGCGTTGTTTGAACGCCGGCAGCCAATCTATAATAAACCACATAGGTATTCATACTTCTCACAGCCCTATACTTGGGACTATTAAAATCCCATAAATCTCGATCCGCCTTTAAAGTGTCACGTCCTCCTGCGAACTATTATATACTAGCTGGCTGCCCGCGACCCCGTATGCGCAGGATTTGACATTTCTTTATATTATGGACAATTCACACGATACATAAATTTATAGCCTGTGTTATTGTGATGTATAAGCTATATTAATGTTAAGTTTTAAAAAATCCATTCATTAGTTTTTGCGTGAAAGAGTAACTAACATTGGTCCATCCATACACTGAAACTCACAAACTTTCACGTTTCTAATAGAAGGATGAGCGAGTATGTATATAATATTATGTTCGAAGTAGATGTTGTCGCATTATTTTATTGCAGTGCATCATTGTTGAAAGGTGTGAAGACATACCAGCGATGAGGTTTGTGTACTTCTGCTCCCAAGTATCTTTCAAGTGCTTATTGTATTTCTTCCAATCCTCTGAGTATTGCCTGATCTTCTTCTTAAAGTGATTCCAACGCCTATTAAGAGATAAATGTATTACTTTAAATGCTTTATTGTCTAAAATGTTGTAAAATTTTAGGTAAAATAAACTTACAGTGCATGAAAAGGTATGTCAGAGTCGGGTGCGTGTTGTAACCGATCAGTTTCCTTGACCTTATGAAAAAAACGAATTTTAAAATTTAATTGCAATAAGAATTCAAGCAAAGGCTTCCGTCTAATATATTTTATTTTTTGTCGAGAGCATACGTTACTTGTATTTGGCCAAAGATAATCGTAATCTCGGGTCGTTATTGAAATGATCCTATTCATTTACTTTCGGTCCATTAGGTCCAATTCGTTATATATCAAACACTTAAAATCTGTTTAATTTCCAATGGGTAATTCTTATTGTGATAAGATTTTAACAAATGGCAACTTAATGGATGAATTTCGGTAAGTAGTTAGTCTTCTTTACTTACGACAAGTATTAACCAGTGGGTCCATCGATTGAACATGTCGATGATGTCTAACATTTCCCTCTGACACTCCAAGTATATCTTGGTCTTGATAGTGGCCCTTGTTGGCGACACAATCTGTGGAAACGATTTGATCTTCAATTCGACAAAGTCTTTTCCTTGATGGCAGAGGTCTGGGAGTTTTACAAAAGCAAGTGCACACAATAGCAATAGTAGTAGTCAGTCACACAGGAGGAGCTCGTGGCACAGTTGCTATTGCGCATATCATTCGATAAGCGAAGTTAAGCAACCATACGCCTAGCCAGTAGTTGGATGGGTGACCACCCGAGTTCCCTCCGTGCCTCGGAGAGCACGTTAAGCCGTCGGTCCCGGTTGCCAATTTAACATCATTGGCAATCGTTACAGGTCAGTCGGAGGCCTAAAAATAATCTGACAACTGGTTTAACCCAGATCACAGATTTTCCTCCTAAATGGGGTTGCGAAGGTCAGATGGCTGTCGCTTCGTATAAAAAATTAGGTGATCAGCCACATCAAGTGCCGACCCCATCAATGTATGGGATAAGGCCTGGGAGATAATGAGTCACACAACGAGCTTTACCTACTGTGAAGGAGAATATAGAGGGGAAACCTTCATATCCTTTGCATACCTCTGCCTACCCTTCTGAGAAGGCGTGAGCTTAATTACACACGCTTTCCATTTCGGTAACGAACCTTATGATTAAGACAACCTTACTAAGTCACCAGTTTAGGGGCTCCGATCTTGCTCCATATTTGCGAGGAAGACCAAATAGAATTTCATAAAATGCGAAATTCTAATTGCGTCCGCCGTACCTGTTTATCCTTGTATCGTAAAGCTAAGCGTGTAGCTAATCGTCGACTGAAAGCGTTGTACTGTCGCCATTGCAAGGATTCCGTAGCCACTCTCCTTTGAAATAACGCCCAATTTTCCTCGGCTTGAAAAATATTGAGTTAAGGATACAAATCATACATTTTACTTAAATAATATTTGAGAGTTGCATCTATTGCAATGAACTGAAATAAAATTCTGAAATTGGAATTAATTAAGTTTTTTCACTGTCCATAATCCATCCTTTACTCAGAACTTAGGAATCTGAGCAGAAGAAAAAAATATTGAGAATGCAACGAACAAATTTTAAATTTGGTTAATTATGTAGTGAGGACAAAAAATAAATTACCAGCCGACACATCTGATATTGGTTGATGTGTTAAAGCTCGATCAAAGTTTTCTTGGATCCAATCACGCCATGCCTGCAAGTTCCACATCAGGCTGACCATCATGGCATGCCAATCGGACATTTGGTCCGTCGACACGATGGGACCTATAAAAAGAGATTTTTAAATGTTACCAATTTAAATAGTAATAAAAAAAGCTGGCTAATAGCACGGGACTTACGCTGCCCATATCCACTTTTAGATTGACTCGCTCTTCTCTGTGGCCGACTCGCTCTTGTTGAGACTGGTGCACCAGTATTAGTTTTCGGCGTTAATGGGACATTAAAACCAGTCTTCGTTGCTGATGTCGCAATAGGACCAGTCCTAGTTGATAACGATGAAGCAGGACCTGCCCTATTTGAAAATGACGCAGCATAACCAGTCTTTGCTGATGACAATGAACCATGACTAATTCTAGCTGATGACGTTGCATTATGTCCAGTCTTGAGTGAAGACGATAGAGCAGCACTAGTCCTATATGTCGAAGGAGCTGGCTCAGTCAATGTTGATGGAGTAGGAGCTGGACCAGTCATAGTTGATATAGATGGTGAATGTTCAGCCTTTGGAAGTAACAACGGAGATGGCTCAGTGCGAGTTGATATTAATGGAGTGAGACTAGTTTTACTGGGTGATAACGTTGGACCCGGATATATTTTTGCTTCCACAAACTGATCTGCTAACATGATTGTTGGAGTTTGCCAATGAGTGGTTTCTTTTTCACAAACGTTATTTTCATCCATCGGAGTATGGTAAGAGGTTGTAGATTCGCCAGATTCTTCAACTTTCCTTATTTCAAGAGAACTTTCGGCAGCAGTTTTATCAGAGTAAAGTTCCATTAAGATGGATTTCCACGGTGAAAAACATTCTGATTTTGTTACATAGTCTGCATCGGCAGCAGTCTTCAAGGAACTTGAATGCATATCTAGATTCGAGGACAATCCCATTGAGCTGGATGCAAATGGATATCGATCATAAGAACTAGAATACATGGCGTAGGAGGTAGTTGGTTTGTTAAGGCAACCTGAGGAAGGCTTTGCAGCAGGACAAGGTAGGTTGGTAGGTTTGTCCCGATGACCGCCTCCTGGGCACTGAGTGATGGATATGTCTATGCCCCCGGTATATGCACGCGATGTGGTCGGACTGACGTGCACGGACTGGCCTGGAGCGAGGTCCGTCAGCGCTTGGGCCGATACGTGTCGTGCGCACGTGCAACACGGCCGAGTCACGCGCCGTAAGATTTCGTCGCACCATAGTTCGCATTGGACGAACACATTTTTCATGCACTTGCAAACTTTGATTATCTCTGAAGAAATTAATGTGTGATATAACTTTTATTGAATGCAAAGGATTAAACATTTTAGACAGTTTATGCAGCAACTCCAAAAACACTTACGTGGCTGGAAGAAATGGACAGCCAAATACGTTGTAGCATCTTCGATGACATCTGAAACGAAATGTACAAATTTATGATATACACGTAGTTAAGTAGGTACTTACTTTATATATGGTCTGAAAATATTTTTGATGAATAAATCTTTGAATTTTTTTGGGTTCTTACCCTCCATAACAGGTTGATACTTGGGGGGTGTACATTCAGCCATTAAATTTGTCAGTTTGATCTGTATTTTCCTCGAGACAACCGGATCAGCGCCTGCGACTGATAGTTGATCTGCATTTTTACCATCCAACCTGTATTAGTTTATTTCTGAGTTAAAGTGCGTAGACCATCTATTAGAATTAAAGTTTAATTTACTATCTTACTTGTCAGCCCCATCTTTGTAAGATTTCCGTAACTCTCCGTGTCGCAACAGCAGACTGTCGCCTGCTTCTATCATCTTTTCTATCAATACCTTCAGAGCTTCGGTCTTTTCACCTACAAATGTATTTATCAGATGATTGTTGGCAACAATTGGCATTGGACAAAAATATCAAGTTAGTATTTATAATTACCCTGAAGCATTATAAACGATACGATGAATCTGGTACATTCGCTAATGGCACCTGAAATGGTATTTATAATTATTTGGGAGATGTACCTTAACTAACATTTAGATATTATTTCCTTAAAAAGAATGACAAATATGAAGACTTTTTTATATTCCCTGCAATAATTCTGAGTTTTTTTTGTGTTTGCTCACCATCCATAGCAGCCTTGGAGTATCCCGTAGGCGTTACATTTGCCATAATGCTTTTCAGCTTTCCCTCTATAGCTGATTGTAGGGTACCATTAGGTAGCCCTATTGGATCGTTGATTGAGGTAAGTGATTTGAGACTGGAAGCATAAAATAATTACGGATATTCAATAATTAAAAACTTATGTATGGAATAGGCACCTATGAATGACGTCTCGTTTTTCTTGTACTAATTTCGGGAGCTCTTTCTACCTATTAACAATAGATTGAAGTAAACCATGATCTTCGCTCACGCCCAATATGATGACAAGAGGCTTATAACAAAAAATTAAATTAAATTTACTATGCGGCGGCCTCCTTGAAAGACTTTTCAATATTTCCTTCGACAAGTAGACTATCTCCGGTTGTTTCCATCTCTCCTATTAACGTCACATAGGCTTCGATCTGTTCATCTGAAATGTAAATCAAATAATTACCCGGTATCTAACGTTTTCATGAATTTGATATTACTTGTCCTCTAGCAACTTACCCGGTTTGGTCACGAGTTCAGACAAGTAGTCGGACGCTTCTTTTATGTGTTCTGTAATAAATTACAAACTCGTGAGAATATACTCTCAAAAGAAAAATGTAACAAACAAAATTTTTACTGCCTTTCATAGTAGCATTCAATTTTCGAGGCATGGTGCGACATCTGACAATCTCTTCCAATTTCTTCGACAGGTAGTATGAAACTTGTTCACACGGCTGCTGTGCATCTAAAGTATTAGCTTTCTTCAACCTTTAAACCATTTCAATATATTAGAGGATGGTCTAATAGATTAACCTCTTATAGGACAGTATAATTAACAACATTAGGTACCTACTACTCGTTTGGTTGGTGACTTAGTTTCCAATTAAATATCCAACGCGATTATCAAAATTGATTGTATTTGATATAGTGTTATACTTAGGTACCTCTGTGCAGCAAAGATGCACGTCTCAGTAGCACCGTCTACTTCGATAAGTATTTCATTGCCACGCTTCTGCATTTCCGCTATCAGACCATGGCGGGCAAGAGTCTTGTACGCTAAAAGCATTTAAAACACAAGTACCTTGTCATTGTTGAAGTCTCTTGAAGGAATAAACTAGAAAAAAATTATACTTACTCCCTGATACGAAGTACTCCGAGAGGATTCGCGAGGATTCAATAACGACGTCTGGAAAAATAATGTTAATTTGTGTAGCTTTAAAACCAATATTTATGATATGGGATTTGATGGTTCGTAATGAATTATTGACCTTGCATAGCGTCGTACATATCCGGCGGCGTAGCTTTTAAAACGAGCGCACTGAGTTTCCTCTCGAACTTTTTACTAAGACGCGCCGTATCACCCGAATCCTTGACAGATTTTTCCACTTTCATCGGAGGTTTCATAGCTAACCTTTAATGGGAACATTTACACACACATAAAGAGTGAATTTACACTAGAGATGTGTGATGATGCGTAGCGATGAATGAGTTTCTAAGAACCAACAGCTTTACTAATTTACTTGCCAACGCTGGTGGAAACGCATACATAAAGTATGAAAAAATCTCGGCAAGGCAGATAAGTACCAAGTAGGATATTCTCCTAAATATAGATTAAACTAACCAATCTGAGGCTTGTGAGTGTGTCAGTGCGGTTTGCGGCTGCTTGTACAAAACTTCTCCACCGTGCGCCCGCAGCTCTTTGTGTAAGATAGCCAAGGCATTGTCGTGATCCTGGTCAGTTCCACCTAGTCCATAGGAATGAAATAAAATATACGCAAATACAAGGAGGAGTAATTTCTTTGTTGAAATTCCAGACTTTATTTCGATACTCACATGAGATATTTCTTATAACATGTTCTTCTGGTACAGGAAAGTATAGGCTAGAATTGACCTTTTTGTCGTAAGGTTATGGCAAAGGAGTTCTTCTAACAGATATAAACGACGGTAAAAAAACGAGTGTAAAGACGTAAGACATTAGTAATTTTTTTTTTTATTATTTAAATAAAAACGGATAGATCATAATAAAATTACCTCCTCCGCCACTTTGCATACGCCGTTTTCTCCTTTCCGCCTCCGTAAGATTTCTATCATCAGCTCCTCCTCGAGCCCGTTCTTCTGCTTCTCTTTTTCGGCGTTCCTCTTCTGTTTCTCCAGGGCGTGCGCCGCCACCGCCCCCGGTTCCTTTCCCCCCGGCCCCCCCACCTCCTCCCGCCCCCACTCCTCCGGTGCTGAAGCCACCCGCCCCGCCTGTCCCCCCAGGCCCGTCTGCTCCTCCTGCGCCCCCCGTTTCACCCGCACCGACGACTCCAGTCCCACCCGAACCCGCTCCACCAACGCCCCCCGCACCAAATCCACCAGTACCGGCGCCACTCCCTACAGCGCTAGCTCCTCCAACACTAACTCCCCCGACCCCAGGACCTCCGGCCGCGGCTACCCCGGCACCATTTGCCCCAGCGCCACCGGTCCCAACACCTCCGGCACCAGAACTGCCAGCCCCAGTTCCCCCTGCTCCAACTCCCCCCATGGCACCACCTACACCCCTAGCTCCACCCACGCCTCCAGATCTGTGTTGAACGAAACCAAGATAAGAAGGTTAGGGATTTATATTTCTTAAATTCTAGATCGATTTAATACATGATCTACAAAATTATGTTACGTACGTTCCAGTTACGCCGCCCAAAGGACTACGATCAAGGGCTGTTAAAGCTGTAGCATCCAAACCACCTGGGCAAAAGAGGCAAGATTTGAAAAATGTAAGGTGTTTACTCCCCAAAACACTGCGACGCGAGTTCAAAGTTATTTGAAATTGTATTTACATTCTTTGGTGGCTACTCCAGCGATGAAATCAGAAGTGATATTGGCAGTGTCTAAACAAAAATAGAGTAAAGTTTAGGTACCACGGAAATATTGACAACTGTAATAATATACGCATAGAAAATTTATTTACCGTTCATGTGAGCCCTGCCCATAGGGGTGTTAGGTTCCTTGTTAAGAGCATTCACCTTCTTGGCGACATCTTCACGAATTATAGGCGATGGATTGTGACCACCGAATTTTGTAGCAGTTTCCAACCTTTTTCAGGATAATATTATTATTTGTATATGATCATGTCCCATAAAATAACAGTCAAATCAATAAATCTAGTTCCCTGCGTTTGAGCTACCTACTATTTTAGTTTTAGGATTTAGGATAGTCATAAGCACCTAAGTTTATCACGCTCAATGAATAAATTTACCATAACTGTTAGTTCATTAGATCTACCGGATAGAATAAAATTATCCCATACATTTCTGCGGCTTGGCCGTAGGTCTTCTTGAAGTCGCCAACGTCTACCAAAGTTTTGTCCTTATCTTTTACCAATCCATCGTGAAGCACTTGCATTGCATCGCCTATAAAATACAGTTTCTTATCATTTACAGCAGTCGCCTGCTATCAATGAGTTTGTCTCAAAACTTATGTGCAGTGATTTCAAACCACGTGCGTTACGGTGAACAAAAACATCATGAGGTAACCTACAAAGTATTTCAAAGACATATGTATAGTGCCTGAGACGGCGATAGACTGTCCATCTGTCACGTTGGCACTTAATCTTCTTCGGTGAAAAGTGGGTGTTGTTATTACAACGCCTCGGCCTACCCCTTCGAGATACACAGGCGTGAGCGAATATTAACCTCACAGTGATATTTATTCAACTTATGAAATTTCAATCAGTACAAACATAAATATAACGTTTTCCTTTTGTTGCGGGTGCGTTTCGACCAGAGATGTGTGAGCACGCTTAGCGAGGGTTGTGTTTATTAAGAACTTTTATAGGTTTCTCTATCGCCTCATTTGGCTAGCGTTAAGCAGCGCGGTGATTCTATTGGTTCCTCCGCTTCCTAACACATCTCTGGTAAAAACGCACCCTTAACCATGTGCTGTATTATAAAAACTGTGCTTACCTCTGCCTTTAAGAACATCAGTGATATGTGCAGCGCCTTCTGCAACTGGATCTGAACAAAGAAATATATTCTAAGATACTGTAAATGAATAGTTTAAGCGGTTAACTGTTGGTATGATTATTTAAAATGTTAACGGAACTTTTCAATATCTCTTGTAACTTCTTGTCAGGTATGACATCGTTCATTTTATCAGCAAGTTCTTTCTTTTTTGCTTCATTGTGTGAGGTTTTCACTCCCGTCAGTGCCTTCATTACCCTAAAACAATATACGGATCTGCAGTTTGCTTAATTCCAATGTAAAATCTTAATTGAATATAAAAGAGTTCGATGTGTAAAGCCTATATCTGTAGGTAGTATTAGTAGTAAGTTAAACATACTCATGTCCACCTTCAGTATAAGTCATTTTATAAAGCCCTTCTTGACCTAGTTGAGCATCACCCTTGCGTGCCATCAAATCAGCAAGCACTCTTCTTTTATCTGCCTCGGCTAGTATTAAAGTAACATAAAAATTAGTAACTTTATTAATGGAATATATCAAATTATTATACTTGAAGAAAATCTTACTTTCAGGCATTGGGGCCGCTAAATATTTTGATGCTTCATCAATAATTCCTAGAAGCAAGGAAATATATGGTAAAAACATTGAGTAATGTTCGTCTTTCGTAGATCGTTAAAGAATTTGCTAAAAATCAAGCAATTTGCGAAATTATGTAGGTAAGTAGGTACCAGTCATATCGACGGCTGCGGGCTTCGCTGTATTCAGCGCTGTAAGTTTCTCCAGCACATTGTCGTACGTGCCTTTCTCAACTTTATCATTTTCTAAATTAGCCGCATTTTCTAACCTGGAGGAGGACAATAATATGTCATGGAGAAACTCTTAGGGTATCCATCAGTTCCAACCGGGTGAATTTGCCATCCAGTGTCTCTTTCTCTAATTATCTCAACTATAGACCCGTGGATTCTCTAGAGAAGAGCCAAGTAAAATATCAAGTGTTTGAAACTCCCTCTTCGCATGGAAATGGTGGGAATTCACAATTCCCTACATTTTTTTCTGGGTGGATTAAATTGCGGAATGATGTCTGATCTGAAATTATTAGGCCATTGGTTTTTACAGTTACTAACCTTCTTGCACCATCGCTGTAGGTTTGCTGATAACCTTGCATCACTGCCAAAGGACTCTCGCCTTGTTCCTTCATAATGTTTATCAGGTGCTCCATGGCATTTCCTTTTGAAAAGAGAGATATTAATAGAGAGTCAAATTATTTTTTTCCTTATTCAATAGCTATTCATTAGCGAAGTTACAATTCATAAGCTATTGTTTATTAGATAGATGTTAGCTAGATATTAGCTAGATGTTTTAAAATTAATTCAGAAAACCTTTTGCGACTCCAATCTTCGCTAAAAGATGGCCAGCTTCCTCCATCGTTCCTAAAACATCAGATTAAATGAAATATCTTAATCTTAATATCTCTTGCGTTGAAATATTTTTGATACCTTACCAAGAATATATTATAATACAATAGTATATAAATATTTCCTCACCGACCATATCCTTTGCAATAGTTGGGGCCGTCCTCAATGGTACACCCCTCTTCAACTCCGTGACAATTTCACTTTTTAAATTATGCTCGTCTGGTGTCATGTCAGGGGACTTGTCCATAGCGGAAGTTTTTATTCTTATAACAAAGAAAAATAATTGTTTAGCGATGGAATTCAACTTGTAAATATCAAAAAGTCGTATAGACATACGCTTCTGCCCCATTAGCGTAACTTTGCGCATACGCTTTGAACTTGAATAATTGTCTTTTGCCCAAAGACTTTTTCATTGCTGCCAAGTAATTGAGTGGATATCTCGTACCAGCAACTCCACCTATCGGCATAAATAAATAAATACGTTGAAATTTGTCCATGCCAATATTTACTGGCAAATGTGTGTAAGGATGAGCAAAAAGTAGGTGATAGCTTACTTCTAAGAGCCACTGGTTGGGATAAATGTCGAGAAGCATCTTGAACCACACCTTCAAATAAAAAAGTTGAAAGGTAAATAAACATAATTGTCAGTATTGTGTCGAGGTATATTTCACAGATAAGTAATTAGTTCCTTATCTTCTTATCTCACTTTTCATGGCTATTTTCAGTTCCGGAGGAGTGGTAGTCTCCACGTCTTTGGTCAGTTTTTCTTTGACCTCATCAGCAATATCTTTGATCGGTAGAAATGGCACTATTGTTGGTGATGTTTCAATCCTGATCAAAATGGAAGTTAGTATAAGCTAAGACATTAGAATGATCGAACTATGATCGTTTAAACAGCGCGTATTAAAAACAAAACGTCAAAGCTAAGAAGTTCTCAATACGCTCTGCTTAAAACGATCATAGCTGGCCACATGTATTATCAAGGCCTTAATTTCGGGAAAATTGTATAAAGTAATAACTATAAGGAATTAAGAAATGAGGTTTTACCCAGAAATTAAGCAATATCGACTAATTAAGTAAAATAAAAATAAAACTATTTTCTTACTCCGTTGCACCATTGGCATAGGTCATTGAGTAATTGTTTCTCTGTACCAATGTTTTATTACCATTCCCTTTCATGGACCTCAGTAAGATTTGCATTGCCTTGTCTAAAACAACAAATTAGGTATTTCAAGTATAAAGTGTTAGTAGGAGATAAGGGTAACTAAAACAAAAACTTGAAATTAACGTTACCTCTGTCTCGAGCATACGCAGATAAGTAATTACCACATCTATTTATAACATCTGGAAAATAAGATTTTAATCAGCGTAACTATTAATAAAATTGTAATTCAAATTAAGGAATTATATTGCCATACAATAATTATCTTTACCTACAACTGAATTTTATGTTTAATGAAATGCTTATCTAAAATTCTCTAGATGGTAAGTCATTTGATACAAAAAATAAAACCTTTCATATCGCCTTCTAGATTTTTCGGCGTCGCTAAATCAACAGCTTTATGTAAAGCTGCAACGAACGTTCCTGATGTTGATGTGTCTGATTGCACTCCAGACATTCCGGGTGCGGATTTTAATCTGGCAAAATATTTATAACTTTTCATACTAGATCTAAAAGGCACACATCTATCATATTTGCTCTTGGCTGATCACCTATGGTCAGAACATCACGATGAAGAAGAATTATTAATGGAACCACCTGTCTCATCTTTCATTATCTTAGGTTTCTCAGCGTCCCACTCGACGTTGAGTGTCGGTTTCAATGATAAGAAATTCAACTTTATCGCCCATGTATTATTTATCAATTTCTTATGAGAAACCATACAGACAAACGCGGAAGGTTAAGAAGGTTGTTTTTTAGGTTTAGATGGTATTGTATTATAATAATATGTAGTGATGTAGGTAATACTAACATTAGAATCGGAATTGGGAAAAGCGCTTACGTATATGCTGCTGGGTACTTTGTTTCCAACGTTGGAAATTGAGGAGTGAAAGGATCACTCCCATTTAGCTCCAATTCCCTGATTAGCAAATCAAAAGCTGGCCCCCTTTCAACTATAAAGATATACAGATAAAATTGTTGATGATGGAACAAACACAGGTAGGTACTGGATATTGCTATGTGAGTAGGAAATGCTAACTTACTTTCATCTACTGCACTTTGGGATAGATACTTGGAACATACGTCTACTATCTCTGTAAACAAAAGGTTGTTAATCAGAAACGTATAACATGGCTATAGTAAAATTCACATTTCAATCAATAATATACTAAGCTCTCCAGAATTACCTATGATACTTACTCCGTATGGGTACCCACTTTGTCTGGTAGGGATACTGATCGTCATGATTAGTATACGTGTATTTCAAGAGGTTCGAAGGTTCGATGAGCAGTTCGATCTTCGAATATCAACTCATGTGACAGCACATAATATATTTGTTAGAATTTTCAGTAATATCTAGAACCGTACCACTACTTGTGACTCGTAGCTGTTTATTTACTTGACTAGGCAAGCCGAGGAGTTTTGATATACGATGCTTTTTATTGACCCAGTAGTTTTCTGCAAGATATTGTTCTTAAAATTGGATATTTTTTTTACCTGCCATATCAGATTTCAAATCTGCAGGCGTTACACTTTGTACCACCTTCGATAGTTTAGCATGAATCTCTTGAGACAGATTAGGATGGTCGTGATCACTATCCAGGCCCTTAGCTTTTTCTAATCTGCAAACATTACCAACAATTTAGATATGAATTACTATGGAATAATTTACAGCAAATTTAGAATCATAGTACTCAGTCGCTGCAGTAGTGTATGTTCTTTTCGCTTTCTGCTTCTGGTATAGCTCTTCGTTACCTCGTCCTTTCATTGATTTAATCAATAATTTGAATGCAGGTCCTTTTAGCTCTGTAATTGAAAAGATTTTGATTATTAATCGTTAGATAGGTACTGAATGCAAACGATTGATATAATATTCTAGAGGGCGTCTAACTAACGTGAGGCTTAGTCGAAATCAAAAATCGCTAAAATCATCTTATGTTATAAGGTACGAATCCAGAAAAACATATGTGCCCTAAATCCTACTTAAAAAAACTTGCACGGTAAATTTCAAACACAGCTTCCTATTTTATGAGGGGGTGATGGGTTCTATACCTATTTGAAATGGTTAGTTTATAGCGTATAGTTTACTAACTGTTAAATTCAGCATGTTGTGCAAGGTAATTTGAACAAATATCCACCATATCTGAAAGAATACGGACATTCATTAGCATCTTAAGAGGAAACTGATAACTTTATGAAGTTTGTTCTAAAAAGAAATACCTGTCATAAAAGGTGCAATGTTAGGCGGAGTGACAGGTTTCACTAGGTTGGTCAGATTATTGTTCACTTCGCCGGCCAATGTTGTGTTAAATTCTGTCGCTTCAAAGTCAGGCGCCTCTTTCAATCTGAATTTAAATACATTCTCGTATTTATTGGGGCCAGGAGGCAATGAATTACATGTAGGTAGATAACATACAAGATGCCTAACTGAGTTACTGTCATTCGTGCGTAACTTAGATAAAAGTACTAGCTGACCCGGCAAACGTTGTTTTGCCATATAAATAAATTTAGGGGTGGACTACCCCTAACATTTAGGGGGATGAAAAATAGATGTTGGCCGATTCTCATAGATACCGGATAAGCACAAAAAATTTCATCAAAATCGGTCAAGCCGTTTCGGAGGAGTATGGCAACGAAAACTGTGACACGAGAATTTTATATATTAGATAAGTTTAACAGAGGCTGAAAAAGATGCAAACTCAGATGCCGTCACGAGGTTTGAGCGCTCAGTGAATATAGTGAGAAGGACTGGTCATGTGATTACTCCAGGGACCTTACCATAAGCTCATAGTTCCACTGTGTGACAGCGAGAGAGATATACAAGTTATATACATCTGTCTCATAATAAGAGTAAAACTATCATGGCAATAAGAGGTCATGGTAGGGCCCCTGCTCGCGCAAAACAAATCCAAGAAGTAACTACTACGCATTCAAGGTCAGCAGCTCTCAAAACTCTTGACTAGTAAGTCAATGGTTTCTTACTCATCAGCTCCCTCCTTGTACGACTGACTGAACTTCCCATAAGTTAATAAGTTCTCATCGCCCTTGCCGTACATCGATTCAGTTAGTATGTTGAATGCTTCCAACATTTCCCCTGCAATTTTTGCATAACTTTTACAATACAGAATTTATTCTGAGGAGAACAAAATGCAACTTAATGCAACGCTACCTGTGAATCTGAGATACGCGTTCTGGGCTGAAATTAAAATATAAAAATACAGATTAATTTAGTATATTGTTCTATTTATTTGATCATTGATCTAGGCAATCTAGAAAGATGGACTGCAATATACTATAAAGATAAAGTAACTCACGTCCTTTAAGAAGAGCACCCTGAAAATAAAGAGAATTGTTAATTAAAGAAGAATATTTAAACTATAATAAGTGTAGAACCACCCTTCATTCTCCAATCAAATACAAATGAACACAAACGAAAGTAAATAATAATTTAGGAACAGTATTAGGTTCTTGTTTGGAAAATGAAGAAAGATTCTATAAAAACAAAGAATTTGAGTTACCTTATGCTGTGTTCACTTGTATCAGAAAGGACCAAGGGATGCTGGTATTATGATATGTTATCGCCAATACCTTTCATAGTATGAGACAGAGACAAATATATACGATATATCTTCGGCATCTCTTTCAACGTTACATTTATTGCAATATCAATTCATAATACCAATCTTGGGGGAACGAAAGAAGTGGACACAAGTTTTTAAATCATTTTACAATTTTTATTTGTTTAACTTAATAAGTTTGTCTTTTTGTATAAGACATAATAAAGCACAAATTCTTCCATAGTCTGTTTGTATGATAATATCAAGTCGGCGCTGTAGGTTCAGGTCTGCGTACAAGGACTGTTTCTATATACAATTTAAATTCAAATGTTTCTATCTTCACGATCAAAATGAGTATGACGAAAGTCTTGAGCTTGGCACCACCCTAAGCGACATACATTATTAGCATAGGCAAGTTAAGTATATGTACAAAATATTTTTTTTCTATTTTAAATTAGTTATTGAAAATTACTTACACCAGACATCATATTGAGGAACGAACCCGCAAACTCTGAATCTCTTATCTCATCTGCACCTAACACATCTGCGGACAAAATAGAGAATTCTTAAGGAATGTGTCTATCAGTGTATCATACCCGATGATATAAAAGTGTTCATTGATAATGATTGGCCATTGTATAAAATATCTTCCGTTCTTTTAAGTGTCTAGGTGCTTTGAGGTCTTTATTGTCCAATGTTATATTAGGTACAAACAATCAGTCTCATAATTCCCGAAAGTTCGAATCCTTTGAAGGCACGCCGCGTTTTAATAATTTAATATACCTATTGTTTTACCTTCTGATGAAAGCAAAGAGTTCACTTACAGACACTAATTGAGACCGGATTTGGAGCTTTTGGGCGTGATAGCGGGCGAAGGAGCGGCTGATTGTGGCTCGGAGCTGGCGGGTGTGGCCCCGGGCGTAGAGGCGGGGGTCGTCCCGGGGGTGGCGGCGGGGGTCACCACTGGAGTGGCCCCAGGAGTGGTCGCGGGGGTCTCGCCGGGAGTGGCGGTCGGAGTCCCGGCAGGTGTGGCCCCCAGGGTAGCTGACGTTGCGTCTGTCATGGTTGTATCCGGCTCCGCGGGCGGTCTATTTGTGTCGGCGATGCTCTTCTCCACTTCTTCACGTAAAATGTCAAACAATTCGTAAAAAAACATACCTCAAGACAATGAAGGACTGGCTCTGCCAAGAAAACTGGGGATTCCAAACGTTTGAATTTGTGCTCAATTGTTCAGCAAATATTTATCAGAATCCCCGTTTTTCTTGGATCAATATTTGGATTAACATTGTACAGGTTCTAATAATAAGTGGTGAACGATTGTCACAATTTGCAAACGATGACGTATCTTACCTTACGAAGATGAGGATTGATGTTATATGGCTAGAGTGAATCAGAAAGTAGAACTACGTACCATCATCTTCGTCAAAGTCCATCATCAACATCCTGTCATCAGATTCCGAAAGGATCTCGTCAATCCAAACTGCAACCTATAAACAGTAATGTTGTTAGGCACTTATTTCGATTTATATAAAGTAGTACACTTGTACTGACTACAACATACCTTGTCAGAAACCTCCATCATGAAGCGAGACTTGGGGTTAGTGGAACGTCGCGCAGGGGTTCTCATGTGCATGTAACCGCAAACTTCATTCAAAATTATGTTTGAGAGTCGCAACATGCTGCCAACAAAGCGACATTTAAGAATAATGATACAAATCATCTCTTTAACAATATTCTTAATTCATAATGCACAATTTGATAAATAACAACAGTTTCAGTTTCATACCTATTTCGCGTGCGACGCTAGGTCAAATCAAATCCCAGCGGTGATAAGATGACTAATAAGTTTTACTAAAAACTTGAGTTGAAGAACAACGAGCAAGAAAAATATCGTAAGGAATATATGTGAGGGTAAATTCTAAGACGTTTGTATAGTTTCTGAGAATGCTTTTTTCACTTTGACACTTAATCAACTTCGGTGGGTGCTGCTACACCTCTGTGTACCGTTTCGGGGACCCTTCTGGAAAAGTGAGAGTATATTTCGATGGAGCAAGTCATACCCGTCAGCGAGTGCATACTGGCCAGGCCTCGAGAGTCGCTGTTGGATGCCTCTGGCGAAGGCCACGGTTGCGTTGCGAGCCCACACGAACCGTTTATCAGCGCACATCGCGAGAACATCTTTCTTGATTTGGTTCACGCGCATACTATAAAACATTTCAGGAGCAGTTATTAAGGAAGTAGCTAGGACGTAGTTTATGAGTAACCCCGATGATACAGGCTAGACATAATGGCTACGGAATGTTCTCTTACAAATCCTCAGTTCAACTAAGTAGGAACTTACTCATTAGATTTCTTCTTAGTCTTTCTCATGTTGATGAAATATTCGTACGCTTGGTCCGGTTTGAACGGTTCATCTGCATCTAACATCGCACGCAGTCGAGCAATCTAAAGAAGCGGAGTTGATGATCATATTTAGGTAAGTACCTTACGAACAAATGTGGCAATAACATAATGATCGAATTGAACAGGTTCCCATTGGATCATTATATGGCATACCTAGGTATTGTGAGTAGGTACTTAATTTGCGTATGGCGCGTTTTTGCTAATTATTCAAATATATTTATTTATTCATATATTTGTATCAGCGAAATAAAAAAAAATACTTTAGTCGACCAAGCTCCAAAAATCAAGCGTTGGGAAAGATTCCTGCGAAATGAGGATAATAAGGAGAAGTTTTTTACCGTGTCTGGAGGTAAGGTATCAGCATTTTCCCTCCACAGATATATGATCCTGCGGCGCAGGGGTTTGGACATGTGTTCCAGGCGGTCTGACAGCACCGCGCCGTGGCGCCGCAGGCAGCGGGTGTGAGCTCTCATCGCTCGGTTGTTCAGTTTTACATCGGTAGCTTTAGGGCCTCTGTCGAATACAATCAACTTAATTTACATGTGAATATAAAAAAGAACGATGGCTTGGATCTGATCTGTGTTACCCTTAAACGTTAGATACCTGAAAGCTGCTGTTTGTGGGTAGCACAGAAATAATTATCTATTTATTAAATTAAAGAGGAACTAAACCGGTAGGATACCTACCTACTTACGAAATTTGCCGTGGCCGATAAATAAAGGTAAGTACCTACCTACTAGCTAATCGAATGTAGGTGTGGAAAAGTTGTCCATGTCTAATAAAAGATTCCTTTATTTAACCGTTACATATACAACTCTTATAGCGCCTGTAGGTATACTTAGAGGGCGGCAGAATTTACTAGTCCTTTAAATGAATAGGAATACCTAGGCTTAGCGGGCCTTGGCGGAGGATGCACGGATTTCTTGGGAGCGCTCTTGTGCTGTAGACGCAGGCCTCGGCCGGCCACGATGGTGTCCGCCACCGACGGCGGCACCGGCTCCACCGCGTACGGAGGGTAGGGCGGGAACGACGGCGCCGGTGGAGGACCAGGCGTTGCTACCATACAAATATTTAGGATAGTAAGTGCTTATTGAACGCAGAGAATAAAGTTTCGCAGACATTTCAACCTTCCCCCCCCCCCCCCCATTTATCGGGTAGGTATCATGCTTCATGACGTTACGTAGGCGCATAGGAGGCCTTGATGTCTTAATAAGTAGTGTATTTTGGTCTTTTTTGTTTGGGTAATTACGTAGTTATGTAGGAAAGTGGGAAGGTAAGTATTTCCCTAGTTGCAGTCACCAATTATATATTTAAAAAAATTATGCATATCACAATGAGATCGCTGCAACGGTAGTTAGATTAGACATTTACAAGAAATTCACCGACTACCATGGCACCTACCATGATTAATAAGGTTAGAACTGATTGAATGGCTGTGTTGAATGGTAAACTTATGAGAAAACTCACCCTCCCCCATCTCCGACGCCGGTACTTCGGCTTGTTCCCAAGGTGTTCCCGACGTTATAGCCCCTTCCGACATTTTTGGAGTCTTGTTCAAATTAACAATAGAAACAGTCCTTCAACGATTATGTTGTTAATAAAAAAATATGTTTGCTAAACTGATGATATGTTGTGCTTGCATTTTAAAGAATGACGTTTAGAATAATGATGATTGTTTTTCAGCTCATAATTTATTTTCATCCAGTATTATTCAGTAAATTTTTTTTTCTAAGGCGGTACAAAAAGGCGGCAAATAAGCGTCTTTCTTATTTGACGAAGCATCTCGGGAATTGGTTTTCTTTTGTATAACCATAGACAAAACAAATTTACAATAATGATTTATTGTGTTGAATCTTTAGATTTAATTAAAAAGCATTTTAAAATAAGTTAGCTTGTATCTACTACAGTGGGTTCTTGTTTTTTGCTTGCAGCCGTGTTTTCTTGTTTTTTCATTTGTACACAACGACGTAATTTAATAGTTTTGCTATATTTAATTACTATTGGCAGATAACAGTCCATTCCCAATCATTGTCAAGGCTTATACATAATGGTCCTTCGAGCAGGATAAGTTGCACAGCAGTGTAAATAAAACAAAAGAATTATGGAGTAAATGCATTCTTTAAAAAAACATTGTTGCCTTATACACGATTAACAAGTATGATACAAATATTAACAAACAAACAATGTTGACTAAGACATATTAATTTACATAAACACATTGACACAACATTTGACGTGCGCTTTTTTAACGCCAGTCTGAATTTACACATAATATGCTATACATAGAGAGGTTATATAATCGTTAAACACTTTAAATCCGGCGACGTTCTACCGAGTATTCGTGCACCAAACATTCCATAATCCAAATTTTACACAGACCTTAGCATTTCTAGCTATTCTGAGTGGTCTTGTAAAATGCGGGAACTGCTAAAATGCCACCATGTAGTCTTCATCATCGTCATCAGCGTCTGACTCATCGTCCATGTCAACTTCAATATCGTAATTAAACAGCGATGTGTGAGCGGCATTCACTACATTTGTTTTGACTAAGATTTCAAATGCCTTGTGGCCTACCTCCATCCCTTCGTAAGGGACGTAGCAACATTTGTGACTCGGCTGCACCTTGCCGGGGATTAAGTGCCCTTCGTGGGAAACCCTGCCAATGTAAAGTGGTTCTCTGAGTGCCTCACTGTAACCTGCCTCCACTGCACCTACTGGTATCCTATCCTCAGCGGTCTGCACCCAAGAACAGTTGTAACCACACAGGACCTGAAAACAAGGATTTATAATATTTATTAATTAGGTATATATATATAAAGGAATATATAGGAACAAGATCTCCCGTTCAAAATTTGGAGCTGCCTAACTGGGGACTGTACCTCCAACTTACAGAAGATTGCAGCCAAATAATGCTACTTTTTACACTCACACATAGATACCTATTTATGTCAATTGTTGTGCACCTGCGGTGAGTAATATTATGTAGCCAATACTCCATGGGGAGGAGAAGTAGGAAAGGAGTTACTGTACTAGATACTAATGATAATGGATTTAATTCTTTATAAGGTACTCAACACATGAGTCACACTTGGTGTTACAAGCATTCACTATTTAATTTTTTTCAATTTCATTATTATGCATACTTTCCAAGAAGATCAGTTGGAGGCTCAGTTTCCCAGGTAGCAATAACTAGCTAGAGGCTAGCTAGAGGAGAGAGCCTCTTTTTTTTGTGGCATAGTTATGTTGAATACTCTTACCTCAAATTCACTCTTTTCATTGGCCTGTCCGCCCCAAGACACATAGCCTAATCCATGTGTGGGCATAAACTTGCCAGGGGACAAAGATCCTCGGTGTGGAGCCCTGATTATATACAGAGATTCATTCTCATACCCTCCAATGAATGCATCATCAGGTAACTGTACATCGGCAGACACCCACTTGAGGTCTCCTTTGGGACTAGGTTTAAGTTTGCTTTCTTCTAAAGGTGGTGGTACTGAAAAGGTTTAGTATTTATTTCCATTATTTTAATAAGATGTGGGTATATCATACAAATCTGGCACAACCTAATTGGATCCACATATCAGAGGAGAGGAGCCAATAAATGCTACTTTACAATAAGTAGTGTTATGTTCCTGTAGTAATGATGGTGTAGAACATTAAGGGAATTGCATTTTTTTTTAGGTAGGTAACAATTTACAATAATATGATGTAACTCAAATGTTGATAGCCCATAGGCTATAGTAGACTCTTGTTTGCCACCTTTGTTGTGTATAAATCCAAAATTTCTTTATAATGTGTCTAACACTATTACATTGAAGTACTTACACTCAATTTTCCATTGAACAGGGGTGTGCCTGTTTGTCGTACCAAATGTGACATAGTTCAAGCCTTCTATATCACAAGCAAATCTCAAGATAGGTTCGAACTGTCCATCTCTACCAAAACATATGTAGGTCCCATACCAGGATAACCAAAATCTTCGATACTCTTGTACATCCATAAGCCCAGGAGTATTCACTGCTTTGGATTTACATCTGCCTGTGTTTTTTTGAACCCAAGAGCGATTATCTATGCCTAGGACAATCTGAAATAAATTAGTAAAGTCAGGAAATCTGTGTATATCTAAGAGGAAATAAATTTGTGCCCTAGCAAGAACTTTCTATTATGTTGGCATCCAATAACTATCCTGCTCAAAAATAGGTATTGTAATTTTATATTATACATAAAATTCATATATTTATCTGCACCACAGGTCATAACATACTTGTCCAATTTGGCTCCTACATCCTTAGAAGGCAGCTTAGTAGACTTATATAATATGTTTTATGAGTTTACTAGATAGCAATTACAAGCAACATGATTAGATTTTCCTTTTGATAGAATCCTTCAAATATTACAAACACAAAAGTTTGACAGTATGAATGGATGTTTGTTACTCTTGTATGCAAAAACTACTGAATGGATTTCAATGAAACTTTACAATAATATACAAAGCTTATACATCAGAATACCACACAAGCTATAATTTATAAAGATATTATATCAAATTGTTCAAAATATAAGGACAATTCTAAACCTGTACAGACAAAATCATGGGCACCAGCTAGTCCTCATAATTTTAATATCTTTATTTGGCTTATATAATAGTATTGTATAGGCTAAGCAGTTCAGCTCACCAGGTATGTAGGTTGTCTGCTAGGTCGCTTAGAGAGTCCTACAACAGCATTGCCATTGCCTCTCATTTCAAACGACATGGCATTAGATGTTATTTCATAGAATATTTTTTGTGAGCGAATTGATGTGGTTAGTTCTGAAAAAGAATTTTTTTAATAACTATAATATGATAATGATATATATCTTTATTTGATTAAACCTCTCACAAATTACTTTCAAATTGTTGTAGGGACAATGAGACAAATACAGGATAATTCATGTTACAACTCAGGTCAAATGTTGCCATTATTGAGATGAAAGTTTGCTAAGATATACTATGATGCCACTAATACTTATCAATTTAAATATTTCCCTCAATGATACTCGGGACCCCAAGCAATTAAAAATAGGTAAAGCCCTTTTTCTGTATGAACTATATTGGTATCTTTGCTTCAACGTAAAATAGCATATAGTAGGACATAACACTATGAAATTTATGCTTACTAAGTAGTTCCTTGGGAAGCCAAACTGACTCATAGAATTCATGATGTAAGTAGTCAATTTTGATTGCATTCCAATACAATTGGTAAATTGTGTTATTTTTTATTATTTGAAAAAGAAGTGTTATTACAAATTAGGCTTTATATACCTAATCTTGTGCAATAATTTTATAAAGTCAACCAATATAATTAAACTATACTCACCCAATGAATCACCCATGATGTTGTTTCAGTCACCGAAAGGTAGGTGGGAATTAAATAATGAAATATCCGGATCTTTATGCAGATGATACCGAATTTATTAATGTTATCTTAAATTATATCATCGTTAAAGTACCTATCGTTGGATTCATTTGTTTCTATTTATTGACGCACGCACTGGTTGGTTACTTCAATAAGCAGTAAATCTGAGAGAATTGTGAGATAATTTATTTTAGTTAGTTTGGACAAACGACAAACAAAATAACATGACATCGATATGACATGACAGTTAGGTACGACAGAATGCAGATACAATACAATATAGATAAATAAAAAGAGAATGCATGAATGAACAGTGCTGCCAGCATCATTTAAATGATTAAACAAAACGGAAAATTAAAAAGGATTTAAAATGTTGATTTGATCCTACGGACAACAATTTAATTGTCTTAGCCAGCTTACTAAGCTTATTTATAAACTGTGACTAAAAGCTCCATAGATATAGAAAAGAAATCGAAAGGCTCTAATGCTCTTCATAAAAGTGTGGCCATGTCCACTAGTGGATTGACATTTGGTTTCGATAGTATGGATAATCAAATGTTCATAATATGAATATTATTTGCTTGTTGGAGATTTTCTCAAATCAGAATATACCCCATCTACATAGATAAGTAATTATTTCTCGAACTCTTGGATCTATCTCAGTCAGGTAGGTACCTAGCCCTCCGTCTTGTTACCATAGTAAAAAAAGTGTACTATATACTTACTGTTAGATTTAGCTTCCTTCCATCTGCGGTATTTAGGTAAATTATAGGTAGGTACATAAATATGAGTAATATATGAAACCTAAACAGCTAATAATAACTATTAATAATATTAACATTAATAACTATTTACTAACCGGTAAGTAAATAAGTAGGTACTTTATAATCCTGTATCAAATTAATTTTGTTACTTAAAAAACCTTCGAGGAGGTCAGATAATCTATACAGATTTCTCTTGAAACTAGCCGTGCCCCGCGGTTTCACCCGCGTAGATTTAGTTTCTTCCTTATTGTCGCGGAACCCTAATATTTTTAATAAATAAAAGTAGCCTAAGTTACTCCTTGAAACATCAGCTACTTACCAGTGAAAATTCCGTTAAAATCCGTCCAGCCGTTTCAGAGATTACCCGGAACAAACAGACAGACAGACAGACGGACAGACAGAGAAAAAATTTAAAACTTGGTTTTTAGTGTCAGTATTGTGTATACTTTCATATGCATTTAGTGAAAAGCTGTTATTTTGGAATTACAAACAGACACTTCAATTTTATTTATCTGTATAGATGTATAGATAAAATTGAAGTGTCTGTTTGTAATTCCAAATTAACAGCTTTTCATTAATTGCATATGAAAATATACACGCTACTGACACTAAAAAATCATGTTTTAAATCTCGGTCTGTCTGTTTGTTCCGGGTAATCTCTGAAACGGCTGGGCCGATAATCGGCGGGACTTTCACTGACGGATAGCTAATGATACAGGGAGTAACTTAGATTACTTATAATAAAAAAAAAATTGAGGTTCCGCGGGCCACCCATTAAATTAAGTTAAAAATATGAAAACAAAAGAACATTTTAATAGTTTAATAATTTAACAAAATACGTAATTTAATCTTATGCAATACATAATGCTATTTTGCAGTGCATCTATTATTATATTAAAATATAAACTTAGGCACAGCGTGACTTATTGTTCATGTTTAGTGGACAGGTCATTTACTCCCTTTTCATCATAATATCAGTTGCTATAATATAAGCTTATAATATAATTATTATGTGTTTGGATATTTCGGTAATCTTAGGCGACAAGGACTTCGTACTCCGGGAAGCTAAGTTCCTGGCCTGCGAATGGGATGTAGCAAACGCCGTGAGATTGCTGAACTTTTCCGGAAGTGACAATGCCTTCGTGACGCGCCCTGCCAACGAATAGTGGCTCTCCATCTTCGGATTCTCCACCTGGGAACGCACCACGAGGCAGGTTGGTGCCGGTTACTGGCACCCAGTTGTTGGGGCCCCCTACTAGAACCTGTTAGCATGAAAAAAATAATATTAATTTCGATATCTAAGCCAGATTAGTTGAGTGATACCCTTCGACGTTTAAGTATTAATGTATGAAACGAACTCATAAAATGACTACTGCGCATTCAAAGTCAGCGCTCATAACTCGTGACGGGACCTGTGTTTTATTACATTCTATACACATAGATACTGATGTCCATATTTTTTTACGACCAGATGCTTAAAAAAATGATTACCTGGTATTGTTGTTTGCCGTGCTCCGCTCCGCCCCAGGCAACATAGGCGCATCCGTGTGAAGCAACGAGTTTGCCGGGAATCATGGCGCCTTCGTGCTGCGCTCTGGCCACGTACAATGGCTCGCCAGACGCGTCCTGACCAGCCTGCACGGCGCCCGGGGGCACTTGACCTCCAGTGGCGTCCATCCACACGCCTGCGCCACCTGGAGCACCAGGGTATCCTGGCGGGCTGGCGTACAGCGGGGCCGCCATCGGAGCAGACGGCGCGGCAGGCACTAGAAGTGGAACTGACATTTACAAACTTTATATTTACAGTGATAGTGTTAACAGCAATTATGATTTTACGAAAAAAATATATAGGGTGCTTGGAGGAAATTATGAGGTTATGCACATACAATTCTGATGGTTTTATGTAGTTAAGTACTTATGGATTTGCAGGCATCATGCTGTCAGCATTCATAAGTGCATTGCACTATGACAGGCAGCAGATAATAATATGATTCATAGCAGGTAAGTAGTTTTATGTATTGCATCGCCAATGCATGCAGCGATCTTAGTAGGTATTTATGTACATAAAATCAGCATCAATCAAAAAAAATAGTCATGCAAAATAACGTTAGGTCAAATATGAAATCCTATAATAAAAACAGAAACGTGTTAAATGGAACAAGAAAAACAAACATCCTGAAGCTTCACAAAATGTACCCAACGTACCGCAACAATCAAATCATCCAGATAATGAGGACCTACAAATTTACACACCCAAATATTATACACACGCCATTTCCTCTACGACCAATATTTATTATTTGTTAGACAGATTAGAGTAGTGCACGACATCTGATAATATATTTATGTCGATTAATAACATTAATAAAGAGATCTAATAAATTGAATACGTTTGATTAGTATTCAATAAAAAGCTTTCGCATTCTCCATAAAATGTGACTCAACATGGCTGCGTGCCGGGTTGGTAGAAGTGTGTGATGCGCCAGTTTCCGCGCGCGCCGTATCCGGTGCGCACACCGAAGTGCGTCACCGGGAATGGTGCGGGGTCCACCCACTCCATCAGCAAAGCGCCGGTCGACCTGTCGCGCACCATCACTCTGCCGCATCTCCATTCAATCAAGAATTTCCTGAACTCGTTAGAATTCATAAGGCCAGGAGTCGGGACCGTTACCTATGGAGCGTCAATTGTTTCATTTACTGTCTTGTCGACAAGATTTAACAACTTCACAACATCGACCACGACAATTCTACGCTAGGTACCTTGTCTGGCTTCTGTCTGCAATATCTAATGACAGACTGGGTGTTCTCCCAGCCGCCGAGGATGATTTCGTATATAGGATCGACGTCAGCGGGGGCGGAACTCAAACATAAATGGCAATTGTGTGGGCCACGATATTCAAACTCCAGGGAGCCCGCAGCGGCCGGCCCGAACTTATACTCTAACTTGTCTGGAGTATCGAACTCGGCTCCATCTGTACCGATAATAAGGTATAAATTTTGATTCGTTGGGTACATTTTGACGGTCATAAAAGGATATGATAGGATACTATTATACCTTCAATTTTCCAGCTGCCAGAGGCACCCCAGCCGGTGCACACACCGACGAAGCCAATCGGGAAGGGCTCGGGGTCCGACCACGAGATGAAAGGAATGGCTTCACCCTCACGACCGGCGGATATGATACCACTGTCCCAGCGGATCCAGAAGCCACGGAATTCACCACCATTCAGGATACCGGGGGTTTCAACTTCGACTTTCTCGGGCTTTGTTCTGTTTCTTCTAATCACACTCTTTGTGTTGCCCCAACCACCGATGAATACCTGAAAAATTAAGATATATTGCCTATTAATCGTGTTAATATAAGGTAAATTAGAATAAATTATTGTAGCAAAGACATGTGGGCGGCGTACGACCTTGGTTATAAATGGGCTTAGATTGCGTTCGGGTGATTTTATCAGTACTCAGTTAGGTTGCGTGATATATTTAAGCAGTCTATTTTTATAACCCTGTGAGCAAGTCATGTTAAAGAAATGCTTTATGTTTTGTGAAGAGTTAACATGAAGTAAAGCCTACCTCATACATGGGGTCGGACTCTTGGGGCCCCATAGTGAGTGCGATGTGGGCATCGTTGGCAGAACGAACTTTGAACTGGACGGACCCGCTTGAAATTGGGAAAAACTGATATTGCAGGTTGTCGTCCGTTGACACATCTGAAACAAACGAGTACGTACTTTTTTAAATTTTGGGTCTTAGTTATCAATGACGATTAATATTCTCGAAGCGTAACATGAACTTTTCTGGAGTCCTATTAGTATTTATTGCGTCCGCCGCTTCGCATGCCATGCGAGGCATGTCTCCTAACAGTGCTTCTAAATATAGTAGTGTTTTGGTATGCGATCGAGTATCGGCTAGCATCAGCTTTACTGTCTATATGGATTTTCATTTTGTGATGAAAATTTGAGTTGAATGAAGATTCGATGCCTCTTGGAATGTGAATGCAAATAGGTTTAATTGGGTATAACGTGGTTCGTCCTTTGCGCAGAAGTGTGCGGCGGTGATGTCATAGCTTGGATCAATGCGGAGCTGACCTTTGCGGGTAGTATAACAGGACGGGAGCAATAATAAAGATCAATATCGGTTCGGACACAATCCCCATTCTTATAAAACATCGCCTCAGAGAATGTTCCGTTTATTTATGTGATATAGATTTCGGGATGGACAAAGCTTTAATCCGAGTTCGGTCTAGTCTTAGCTTAGTCTGTTTGCTAAAAGGGGTTCTATTATAGCTATTCTATTATTCTAGTGGATTATCTCGCGTCATTTCTTCGCGGTATTTGAAGAAGCAAAACCTAAAACATTTCTGCTAAATTACACGGAGCGAGCGATTACCCCGTTAGGATAAACTAACTACCTTGTTTTCACATTTATTTTACTTTACTACCTACTTAGGATATCACGATAGGAAAACAGATGCCAACAAACTCATAAAACTAATTAAATAGGAGCGGCCTCGACTCTTAGATGTGCTCATAGGAAATATACGCAGCAATCAGAATACTAATCTACTCGTATTAGCAATATCTAATAGCTAATAATTGATTAATTTCGATATTCCTTGGACAGCAGATTTTTCCATTCAAGCATTTTTTGCTAATTGCAATTCGGGTATCGATTTGTTAATATTCAAAGAAGAAGTTTGAAGATAGAATGTGACCACCGCCTACTTATATTCTGATTTCTCACTCAATTTATTAAAAACAAAATGTCAACATTGAAGTTTTTCTGCAAGTTTTTACATGTATATCGGTGACTCAAGCCCAAGCGCGGAAACTAATATTATCCTGCATTTAATATCAAACAAAAAAATGTCTAGTATCATTTCTAAAATTGGTATCATGCCTTCAGTTACGATTTTTATAAGTGAATTCCTGAGAGTCTAGTCATTGGTTAGTTAGGTCAATTAGATGTAATTTAGGAACTGACTAGGTATGTTCTAGTTACGAGTACAATTTACACTGATTGTGGTTAGCTGACGACTAATGACTCGCATGACAACTCATGACAATAATAACGAAATAAATAAATCTATAATATTTTAAGTATGAAAGTGCCTCTATCTCTCCGTCTGTTAAATTCCACCTAATATAAAGCACTGAACCGTTTTTGCAAAAATATCGTACAGAGATTAGCTGTCCGAAGGATCGACATAGAGTAAGTAAGTACTTTTAAAACCTCACAATACTGAGAACTAGCAAGTAAAGTATGTATACTTAGTTTATATGTAATTAGGTACGTAGTTATAAACTTAACACCATGTTAACACTGCTAAAGTCACAATGTTATGAAAATAAAACGTATTAGTATCTTTACCGAGTACTTAGTTACCGCACGATAGTTTGCTATGCTTGTTTGATTATTTAAAAGATCACAAAATAACTATAACATGCCATTATCGCAATACTAGTGTGGTGAATACGATGTTCTACTGTAAAATAATATGAAATAATCTAAACCTACTTGCTAACAAATTACAAGTAAGTACTTAGAGCTGCCGGGGCTTGTTCACAGAAAATCACAGCCAGATTTATGCTGCGATATAATAAGTATCCCTGGGGTGAGTATGATCACCATTGCTCCATTGGGACCTTAATTACGTACTGCAGGAATATTAAAATATAACCATCTCATGGTTTCATGCAGTTATCTCTACTAAACTAAACTGATGAACCAAGCTTGATGAATCATTTATACATAGAAGGTATTTCAAAGTAACAGTAAACAGTAATTTTTGCAGACAAATAGGTTCCTTATTCATAATATTTGAATTTAAATTGTATAATATTTTTGAAAAGAGTAATTACTGAGTTTCTTGCCAGGTTCTTCTCAGTAAAAGCAACCTTCCGAACCTGGCGGTAGCATGTATAATCCTGTAAATTGTGTCATTCTGACGATTTGAAAGTGCTTTGTATAAAGTCTAATCGAATAAAGATATTTTTGACTTTGACTTTGACTTTAATACATTTAGGTACGTGAGCAACATATCAATGTTAGTAGGAAATGTACAGTTTCAATGTACCATGAAAAGTTGTAAATAAACAAGTTTGTAGGAGACTACCTTCATTTACTACTAGGTAAGTACATATTGATTCAGTATCTACTTTGTATTTGATGTCGCTGCTAGTAAATATCTACCTATCTGAATATTGAATAACAGATGATCTCATCGTAAATAGCATTTAAAACTGCCAAGCTTGAATCAAATTGTCCTCTAATTAACGACACGGTTGACAAACAGTTGAGTAGAGATGAAATGTTACAAAAATAGATTCTTATCTCGCTCTAGGTAATTTCGCTTGTATAGCCACTCTTGTAGCGTGTAATATCCATGTATAATGATCGTAAATAATCTTTTTGTATTGATTCAATGTTCCTAGAACACGAATTCCATACCACGCCCGTATTCTGGCAGTATGCCAACAAAACGCCGGCTAGCGGCTATGCTATTATTGCGAACCGGCTTGTCAACCAAACCAAACACAAGCTGATTTCTTTAAAATTAGAACTTAGGTGTAATGTAACGATAAACATGAAGTACCATCACTCATCTAACAATCTAGAAATATCCTTCTAAAAATCTCGACATAAACAAACACGTATCAAAAATTAAATTTGGATTTGAAATCAGTTACTTGGGTAGTTAAGACTGCGTTCCAAATCTAATTGGATTCTATAGTGAGGAAACTGGTTATTCAAAACAATATTGTTGATTGACTCACCCATGATGTTGGCCATGGCTTAGAAATGTATTTGTACTTTTGGAACACTGAATTAAAATTTCCTTAGAGCGTTAGCTGCGGCCGAATGCTCTTTCGTTACTGGAACCTGCAGAGCGAGGCGACTCCACCACATCTTGCGACCTCGGCGCAGCGCCCCTCCAACGCTACGTAGCCCGATGATGTCATACTCGATTCACCTTCTGAAGCAAGTTCTACACACCTTGCAATAAAGAATATATTACATCGTCGACAATCCATAGCCTTATCGCCTTTCTTTTCTATCCTTTAAATCATACGCTGTTAAATAATAGTACCCAAAGTATATGTATATTATCCTAAAGTATATTTTATGAGCTAAGTTTGCCTACATTAGGTTGAAAATAAACTGGCTAAAGTAATTTGGTATTCAGGTTGGCGTTATTGGTTATCTATACGCTTAAGAAGTCGAGTCCAATAAGAACTTATGCAGAAAATCGATACATTTTGGTACTTACCTAACATTCCTAAGATGGTGTAAATAAACATCACGCTAAAATAAATCTTTATGTACATGTTTAATAAGGTTAATAATTGTTAGTTTAGCATCCTGATTGAGATAATCTTCAAAGCATAGTCCAGTTGGTTCCATTGCTTTCAATCCAACGTATAATAATACAATAGCCGTTGCGACCTTCTCAGCCTCGTCTCGGTCAAGGTTGGTCTATTGTATATCTATTATATGACATCATGATAGGTACCTACGTTATATTACGTTGTATCGTATGTTATCAGCCTATGTTTGAAATAAGATGAAATTCAAAATCAAAATTCGAAATATCCTTACTTCATTACACTTCTCACAAAGTATTTTCAAATCGTTTGAAGGACACAGAAAAAATCACAGGGTACAGGATCATACATTTTATCACCGGGGTTCGAAAGGTTGCTTTTATTGAGAAGAACCCAGCATATACTCGTTTAAAAAATTCATTTTAAGATACTTAGCTTCCCGTTTTGGTGGTAAATTTTCGACATTCATAAGCCTTACTAGGGCCCAAACTGAATAAATATTTTTCGTTTTCATTTTCAATATCGACTACTTTTAAGTACTTATACTTTTTAAGTTTATTCAAAGTAAATAGGTACTTATTTTCTTAATTCAAGTGTCAGAGTAACCTGCACGGTTTGCTGGAGGTACCTACCTACCTAAGAGTACTAAGTACCCATAAGATTAAGGTTCGAATGATTCGAATCCTTGTGTTCGTATTTCTCCTTATCATCTTAAGTATCAGGTAAATTTAGTGGGATAAGATTATCCAGTAGTTACCTACAGTGACCACGTAACCTTCGCACCTTGTCCATATCAACCCGCGACCTTCTTGACAATTAACTTAGTGAGAGTTCGCAAAAGTATACATAAAGTTATTATATGTAGTCTAGCTCAAGTTTCAGCATCAGTGAAACGTCATTGCCCGCGTAACTATTGCGATCATCGTTTGAAACCGTTAATAAGCATTATTGGCGTCATCACATCAGTGACTTTTACTTATACTACACGTATCTGAAACACCTTAGATAGTTTTATAAAAATATTTGAATAGTTACCTACTTGAAATTGAAGACTGAAGGACTAAGTGATGTACAGATACTTCTAGTCTCTCAAAATTAAGTCCATCTCAAATTCGAAATGTTTTATTGATTCCCTATTTTGTATGAAAGATTCTAGTGTGACGACGCCTTAAATAGTTAAGAAGGTATTTAGTAAGGCTACAGGTGATATCAAGATCATTTACCTACATTCTCTTCGCACCGCGGTTCTGCTACATTCCAAATGAGTAGATTATAATTAATCACTCCCACTATTTTGGCGTATGACACGAACTACGTGGCGTTAAAACGAATCGTCATCACGTTTCTTAAATCATGGAGGCTTGTCGCACGTCTCATGTCGTAGGTATCGTGAATGAGTCAGCTGTGATGAATACCTATTGTGATCTTTAATACATGCATTTTAGAAACTGTTAATTTTACATGACCAGGACCAGGTTGTAGGTCCTTTTAATAACCTGCTGTAGTATATGCTCAGCGCCATCGCTGAAGGTTCCCGAAGGGGTAATCAGAGGTGCTGTTATAAAAACACCCAGTTTTCACCGTGACAGATGGTCAGTCCATCGCCGTCTCAGGTACTATACATACGTCTTTGAAATACTTCTCAGGCATATGCAGGTTTTCTCACGATGTTTTCTTTCACCGGTTCCTAGAAAATCGCATTGGTGCAGGCCGCTGGGAATCTAACTAGCGTGGCTTGTGTAGCAGGCGACTACTCAAACCCCACGGACACCACGACTCTCGTCTTTTGTAGCTTAGAGGTACGTAGACATCTACTTAATTAATCTTCAAACAGCACACATCTTGTGCGTCTTATATCTACTTCGAATTATGTGATAATACTTAATACTAGCTATGCCCCGCGGTTTCACCCGCGTAGATTTAGTTTCATGCCTTATATCACGGAACCCTAATATATTTTCTAAATAAAAGTAGTTACTCCTTGAAACATCACCTACCTTCCAGTGAAAGTCCCTTTAAAATCCGTCCAGCCGTTTCGGAGATTACCCGGAACAAACCGACAGACAGACAGACAGACAGACAGACGGACAGACAGAGAAAAAATTTAAAACTTGGTTTTTCAGAGTTAGTAGCATGTATACTATCATATGCATTTAGTGAAAAGCTTTTATTTTGGAATTGCAAACAGACACTTCAATTTTATTTATCTGTATAGATTATAAACGAGAAAGGTTTTCATATTATTCAGCCCTTTCCCTAAACTCTTGCTTGATTTGTTATGGAATCGGTGTCATTCATCAAATGTTATCCAAGAGGTAAAAGAGTACTTACATAAAAGCACACAGTCAAAACATTTAAGTGATTACGTCATTAGAATTCGAAAACCGCTACCAGCTAGACTTTTTATTCCATGCAGGTTGGTAGGTACCTACGTACTTAGGACGTAATCTAAAGGTCCATGATAACTAATGTTTTGTACACTTGTTTATTAGAAAAATTTACTAACGATGTAAATATGAGTTCAGTTCAAAAAACACAAACATAATTAATTAATCACGCCTTACTGATTAAATAATTATGTTTGTGATCATTTGCCCGTTTTGTAATGACTCATCCTTCTGATACTAAAGAATAAATAATAACTTACAAAGTTGTCCGTTGATACGTCACTATATCTTAATGTCATATATCAAGTCGTGAGGTCAGGAAATTAGCTCACCATTTATTTACAGACTATGACGTCATTATTAAAGTGGCAATAACACACCTTATAGTGAAATCAAAAGCTAACGATGACGTGATCAGTTTAATCAGGGTCTCATTTTACTAATCTTAGGAAATATGGGGTTTCTTAAATATTATAATAAAAGCTGTGCCCCTCCGCTTCATCTGCGTAGACTTATTTTCATGCCTGCAGAACCCTAATGTTTTTTTTACAACCAGCTTATGTTACTCATTGTAACATTAGCCATCTGTCGGTGATTACATTCTACTACATTAAATTAAATAAATGACGAAATTATCCGCGATAACGCATGAAAAAAAATACGGCCGAATTTAGTTACCTCCTCCTTTTTTGAGGTCGGTTAAATAATTGCGTTCTACAAAATAAAGTCAATCTTGAAACTAAGCCTACGCGGGTGTAGCCGCGGTGCACAGCTAGTACTTATTCCTATGCTTGTGGCTTATGATTTGTGAAATGTACATGAGTATCGACTGAGTTCTCTTACTACTAGCGCCATCCTGTATTTTTGGGCCACGGTCCTTAGTCTAGTCGGTAGTAGTCTTATTAAAATGTTAGCTGTAAGAATAGTCAACAACGCGTTTTGTATCGCTGTAGTTAGTTAGTTCATGGCGTTGGCGAAAGATGGCGCTACGGACAAAAACTAAATTTTATTTGAAAATGTGTGAAATCGTACCTAATGCAGATAAAAAATCGATTTCGTGAATTGTTTACTTCAATCCTAATTGAAGATAAAATACTTTTGTTTGAAAATCGTTAGTTCATTGAGAAACCGAGGGAGAGCGGTATAAATGTTGATGTGTAATTTTCGTATAACTTGGCTTAGAACTTAACAACTTAGGTGGGCTTGCAGTGTTTTTAATTAGTTCATCCTTAATCCAATAGAGGGCGATGCATAATGTTCACGTTAGGTGTTACATATTTAGTTTGGGCGTTTACCGCAAGCAACCTTTTATTAGGCATTTTGTTTGTAGTCAGTAGATTTACAAAAACATTAGTAGGAATATGTTCAGCATTACCTACAGACGAAGCCTGCTATCCTAAATGAGGTGAGCCAATCGTAAGCCAATACTGACAAATTATTTCCATATGGTTAACTTGGATGAATCAAGAAAAAAGAAACTGCCATTCTCATGCGATGCTTTCATTCAGTTGAAAATATTTTCACCTTGAAATTAAACTACGTAATTTTATGATACATAAATTAACTAGCTGTGCCCCGCGGTTTCACCCGCGTAGACTTAGTTTCATCCTTATGGTCGCGGAAACCTAATATTTTTAATAAATAAAAGATAGCCTATGTCCTTTCTCAGGGTCTAAAGATAGTCTGTGCCAAATTTCATCGAAATCGGTTGAGAGGTTTAAGCGGGAAAGCGTAACAGACAGACAGAGCTACTTTCTCATTTATAATTTTAGTAGGGATTGCTAATTTAAGTGCATGAATCAGATATCGTTTTTAAAGCTAATATACTTGATGAGACCAACGTTAAAACCATTTTTTTAGGCAGAGATACCTACCCTCAATAAATGCATTGTTGCATTTTTGCTATTTAGAAGATTAGTAAATAAAAACTAAATTCAACCCTACACAAAAGAGGGCGCCAAAATAATAATACAAAAGGATCAATACTTGTCCATGGAGCACACGTTGCGCGAGATTATTCTCTTTAGTTTGAGGGAGACACATTGGACAGGACCACAGACTGATAATAGTTACAGAAGTATTCTATAAAAAAAATGATGTGATCTTCAGAGAAAAAAACTTAATGATAATCATGATTCTATGTGGTATTAATAAATTTAAATTCAAATTCAAAAATATCTTCATTTGATTCGACTTTTGACAGAGAACTATTAAATCGTCAGAACGACAGGATTATTCTGGATTATACATACTACCGCCTAAGGCTTAGGAATAATACTACAGGTGCCGTCAAGAGGTTTGAGTGCTCAGTGAAATTATTGGTGACAAATGCGCTTGTTCAAGGCCAGCGACCAATACACGTAACAAGCCATCCCTAGCTCTCAGACCTGAGTGGAGGAAATGATCCCCCTGCTCTCCCTCTGTTCGGTAAGTGGCAGCTAGGCAACGTGGCAGTGAGGGGCTGTTGCCGTTTGATGCCTTAATAAAGTAAGTAGTACTAAGTTTTAGACGCGATTTCATTTATATAAGCTATGTTTACAAAAAATCGGAAATTGATACAACAATTAGCCGTGAAAATAGGCATACTTAATTATGCATTCAGCTTAAAATCATATTAGCAACTAACTCAACCCCGCGGTTTCACGCGCTACCACCAGGTTTTATCATTTTTGGGGTTAATATATAGTGTAATATAACGTGTCTTTTTATTCCTTAAATAATTGTCCAAATTGGTTCAGTTGATCAAGAGATTACCCTCAACAGGCCGACGAACATCGTAATAATATTAGAATAGATGATAATTACGAGGCATTTTGAATGCGTAAAGTAAGGCTGGTTAGGATGAATTTTCAGGAGAGATTATCCCCACCTCATGTATATCTCAACAACTGTACATAAATACATAAGTATATTGAATTGACTAGTTTTCACACGATCTTATTTATATAAACACTCCCGCACCCGCCACAATGCGTACATCTTCAGTCTCACAAGCACATTGAAGATTGAATACAGTATCTATTATCATAAATTGCCTTGATAAAATTGTTCGATCTCTTATAAAGCCACTCATATAATTAAGTCTACGCGGGCAAAACCACAGGGCACAGCTATTGTATAATATGAAGATACTAAAGAACAAAAACTAGTCACACAAAAAGGATGCAAAGGGCTAAATGTGAAAAGATACACTTTAAGTTTAAAATAAATGCTATGATCGGGAAACGATAACTTATCAAAAGTTTGCCACATTTCCCCCAAAATCAATTAAGTGAAAATTGGGTATTAACTGACAATACCAGTGACGGCTGAAATGAAACTCAATATAAACACTGGCAGAAGTAAATCTTGACCTGGCTGAGTCACTGAACCGTTGAGTTTGAGCTTAGAGTGCGAGTTCATTGTCTAAGTAAAATTGGCGTTCCTCGGAGTTCATCACCGCTGCTCCGTCTGCACCTGAGGCCGCTGTTGTCGTTTTGTGGCCACTGCGATCGCTAATTTTAGCGCTAAGCTCGACCGACATGCGGCAGATATTCGAGACTCATTTCAGTATTGCTTTGTCTCATACAATTATAATATTCATTCGCGCCTGTCCACGTTTCACCATATAATTGGCTGATAGATGGTGACTCAATCAACGTCTTTCAAGCACGACTGCTGACTTCTACGTCATGTGTCATATCTTTCAGATATAGGTGTCACAAGTTATGTGCGCGGACCTTGTCATTTATGAGTTTTTTTCTGTCTCTGTAAAGCGATTAAAGACATCCAGTATCCCCACTATATTCGTACAGAAGTCAGCACCTGTACCTTGATTTAATCTGCTCCAGGGGTTGAAGCGTGAGACTTAATACATAAACAAGATGTGATAAACTTTCACGTGTAGAATGCTACCAAAGCTGCATCAAAAAACATAAGGCTCCTATTATACAGAACCTCACTCTTAGTAGGTGCCGAAAGTTAATAGAAAAAGTAGCATACTATGGACACTGTTGGGCACAACAACTTTGAGAGAGAACTTACATCGTAATTATATATTATACTACACTTATATTACACTTTATACTTATTTATATTTTATGTAATATACCTATTTACCATATTTTATAGTAATATAATATTTGTTTTTACTCTTTACTCTTCTCTCCGTCTGATTGAACTCTAATGATAGATCACTCAGTTCGATTGGGCAATTAGCTGATACTGGTATCCTGTTGTTAGACTGCACGCTGTGTCTAATTGTCTATAATAAAATGGTATGCTACTGTGGCTATGTCTATTGTCTGTACTATACACACGTAAGAAAATGTGTGTTATCATGATATAAATGGCGATTGTGACGGTGTTGTTACTAGCTCGTAGTATTACTACCGTAATTAATCTTGTACTCGCATTATGAAAAGAAACAAAGTATTTACCTATGTCGAAGTCAAACTTACTTTCTCTTCGTCGTACCACCAACTCATGCCACTAGTACGAGGAGAATTTTTAATTTTCTCTTTGTACCATTGATTGACATGTCATTTGCAAAAAATATTGATCAATGGGATTTACCTTTGGGTCACCGCGCTCAAAAACTTTTTAGTTTGCCTTTTTCTTTATTATCTTAAATGTTTTGTACTAGACAAAAATAAATTCAGCGTTAGAAAAAAATGAGTGTAAAGTTCTAACATCTGCTTACCCCACGAATAGGGTAGTCGCGCAGCTGCGTGTGCACGCGCATATTCGACAATAGCCGCGATCAATGAACCCACCACCCTGACCGTCTCATCAGGTACACGGTACACTACCGTTCTAGCATTATTATTACTTCCAGTTACCGGCTGTAACGCTTTTTATGCCAGGTAACAGCTGATCCAAACAGCTGGTTCAAATCAATGAGACGCAAGTTACTGATAAATCTTAACCTTTAGGGATTTTGAAGGTTAGATACAACATCCTTTATTGAGCTCAATGCTTTGGGCCTTTTGTCCAGAAACCTTGAGCTGGTAATATTTATTTTAAATGAGTTAAAGGTAAGGCTTTTGAGATAGGAGACAGAGGCTAGCCAAATTATTTGGCGAATAAATTCTCAAATATCACTATGGCGAAGCACATTTTAACTACCGTATAAAAAGGAATCCTTGAAATCCAACCATAATTTAAGGATGAATTTATGCTTTGCATCAAAAATTCAAGTATTTGGTTTATTACCAACATTACAAGTTTTTATTTGTATTTAAAAATACCTTATTATTAGTCTGTAAACTTTCCTAAAATAGAATAAAAATTTAAATATATTTTGAATTTGTGGTGTCAACAGCATCAATAGCCGGAATATTGAGCACTAACAGTTATCATTTTATTTTGTGGTAGCCGCGCTCGACGAAAAAACACGGATGGAGTGGAGGAAGCGATCAGTTCCACATATAATACTGGTGGTTCAAGAACAATGCGTTTCCCACAGCGGGCGAAGCTTCCTGTCGTGCTATATGCAAACGTGATTTTGGTACTTTCTCAGGTTATTTGCCGTTTTAATTAGATCAAATGAGTTCTTATGTTGACAAGATAAAGCCAAATAAGTGCATGCTTTAGCAATGTCTATATTTTCGGGATCGATTCCTAGGGTTTGTATCAACGGAAATTATATTCTTACATAAGTGTATAGTAGAAATTTGGAGCATGAGAATTTTCTTTGCGAAACTGTACAATCAAGAATATAAAATGTATTTCTCTTGCCACGAAAATTAATTACATACTAAAAATAATTACACTTATAAGTTATACAAGTACATAGATATTCTAGATACCGCTCATAATTGTAATGATTGCCCCAAAACGTTTAATCTAATCATTCGATTAGCAATACTTATTGAGAGATAACTGAAAAGTGAGGTTGTTAATGATGTAGTTTTTCGCAATATCGACATATGAGGAGAGGAGCATCATCTGCGATAACGAGGCGTGTCATTGTAGTGAGGAGGGTGGCATGGCGGGCCCAGGCAGTAGGGCACGGCAGGGCAGCCACGCATGTGGCCGGTGGCGACGCATCTGGTGACGGGGGGGGCGCGGCGGGGGCTAAAATTAGTAGCCGAACGCCACGTGGGCCGCCACCGAGCATCAGTCCGCGCGCAACCACCACACCGCACGCCCGCTCCATACACAGTGTTTACTAGCACACACAGCACACTCGCGTCGAGTGACTGACAACCGCAGAGCGGCGGCAGTGACAGTGTTAACAGAGTGCAACGGTGGCCGGCGCGACGGAGGCGGTGCAAGGAATGTTGATGGCGGGCGCTCTGCCGGCCGAGCCCGAGGGGCTGCTGGCACTGGGCGCGCTGCCGGGCCAGAAGGACACCACATGGACGAAGCTGTTCGTCGGCGGCCTGCCCTACCACACCACCGACAAGAGCTTGCGGGAACACTTCGCCGTCTATGGGGACATCGAGGAGGCCGTCGTCATAACAGACCGACAGACCAGCAAGAGCAGAGGATATGGCTTTGTGAGAATTCTTTACTTTCTTTGATCGTTCTCGCCTTTATTGAAATGCAGATGCCATATGCTGAAAGCATTGTGTATATTTGAATTGACACGTAAACCTCGATTGCTCGTGCGCATTCGCTTGGTGTCGACTCTGAAACAGGCATATCGCACGGTTAACGCGTTATCGCACCTCATTGCTACCTATACTATACGTATACAATATAACCCACCGGTGGCTGCCACATATACACGAGTTATATCGTGAATTTACATCAAACACGGAAGTTGTTACCGTTCTGTGCAGGTGTTAACGTCGATCCGAAAAGTTATATAGGATCACTAGATGCGTATGTTACGAGATAATTCGAACATTCTTTCAAAAATTCAAGTTTATCATTACACCAAACATGCTATTTGTTGACTTGACAAATATTAATTTGCTGTTACACATAGCTATGTAAATTTTCAGGGTCTTTGTAAGGTCTGTTCATATTGTCCGGCTTAACAATGAGTGTCGTATTGTCAGCATTGCGATTGGGATCTATTACTGGATTATGTTTGTTTAAAATATGAGCAGATGTAGTACTTATTAAAGCAACAACTAGGTTTTCTAACGTAATAAAGTTAGAGGCTTTCTATTTGGTGGTGCGTCGGGCTCGTGGGAAATGAATCACAACCCCATTTTCAATCGCGTTGGGGTGCAGACCCCGCGGGAGGGTACGACTCCGTTGCACCCTCCCTGTCATAGCCAAATAGCTGTAATAATCGCAATTCATCGTCCCGACACATTCTGACGTCACACTTCTATACAATTCACTATGGAAATTGTGTTTGCAGTTTGCGACACACATTCAAAACTTGCCAAATAAAACTTGGCCTACTAAGAAATGTATTTAAATTCTAAGATGTGCATACCTATATACTTAGAACTATTTCCAAATCAATATATTAAAGCATCGCGATCCGTAACTTTAGATCACAGTCTAGTACCTAGTTGGTGTATGTAGACTCTATACTTAAGCTGAAAAGTGTGTAACTTTGTTCGCTTGAAAGCGCTAATCTCAGGAACTGTTCGTTCCGATTGGAAAAAAATATTTTAGTTTAAGTTAAAGTTAGCGTCAGCCCCTAGTACCGCGGAAGAAATCGCGAGCAGAAGCTATCAGTTTAATAATTTTGAAATCCATTCCACGTAAATTCTTAGTAAGTACATACTTAAGTACTTTTGCGACGTTCATAAGTGCCTTACCAGGGCCCAAACTGACCGAATTATTTTCATTAATTTTTCATTTTCGCTTCTTCAATTCCACAGAATGTCGCTTGTTAAAATAATCTCGATTCTCGTAAGGTTTTTGTTCTACTTACTCGCTGAGCCGGGCCACGACGTGCTGAAGTGGTGGTTGGAGACAAAAGCCTGATATCTGATACTACGTCGCTCGTGGCGCTTTCAAGGCGTCCTCCTGGATAAACCAGACTGCTTGCTAGTTATATCCATGGAGTGAAATTTAATTAATCTAACTAATATTATAAATGTGAAAGTTTATTAGTTTTACACACAAAATCTACCGAATGGATTTTAATGAAACTTTATACATAGCTTCATTAGAATAAAAATTCTATAATTTATAAAGATGTTGTGTGATTTGCTCAAAATATATCATACTAGTCATTAGTTCCTTAAAATGTCACATTATATAATCAACAAAAATCTACGATACATATACGAGCACAAGAAGTTTTTCTTATGTTGGTATGGATTAGTAACTCTGTTATTTGTAATAATTATTGAGGTTTTAAGCTGTTTTATATATATTTGACATTATCTTATTGAGGCGTGGCTTATACATAAGTTACAGACTAGTGGGCGGTTCGCTTGTAACGCCTCTACGGGCTACGCGTCTACGCCGTAGGCCTTATGACCAACGATTCAATTATAATAGTATCTCGTTATTTAATTATCTTCTGCCTTCAATATATTTAGTAATTCAATTAAGTACTGTTCCTCAAGTGAAGAACGCTTAATTATAACATACGTGTAGACATAGATAAAATAACACTCTCTCGCGCTTGCGATAATAGAAGCGATACAAAATGAATTGAAATGCCCAAAAATCAGGCAAGTGACATATGTCATCCCATACATTTGGTATCGTTTCTATAAGCGAAGCGCGAGGATAATTTTCTTTACTTTGTCTACAGGCCCCGTAGGAAGTTATGTCACCCTCTCTCACGGTGTAAGTTTTTGCCGACACAGAAATAAGACAATTTTCTTGGCGTAGATCCGTTCAGGGGCCCAACCATGAGCTCTTATTGCAATGTTAATTCAGTTGTGTGACAGTGACAGATGTATGCACGTTACATACATCTGTCTCATAAATGAGTGAAACTATCATGGCCATAAGAGCTCATGGTAAGGCCCCTGATGAGGATCTAAAACTGAATTCGAGGTGTGATTCTTACGATCTGGAATCCCATTGTGTCTCTCCGTTTCAAAATTACTTCAAGAAAGCATTGAGGTTACTTTATGAATTATTATTGTATTCAATGAAAAGGAGTACTAACTTAATTAGTTCCAATACTGAAAATATTACCTGAAATCTACATCGGAAAACTTCTTAGTCAAACATTTTATTTTTAGACGTTATTTATGCCTTCCCTGTGTAAGTGAACTACAAAAAAATTGTATAAACATAATAAATAATAAACATAAATCGTAAGCGCGCTCTGTTTTCATTCATCAATTAACATTTCCATAATTTTACAAGTTTATTACCAGTCTTGGAATAAGCTTTGTTTGATTTGACTATTTATTCGATGGTAAATTTATATTTATGACATGAAAACACTTTATATTTTTTATTATACCTCATCATGTGATTATACCGTATCCTCTTTAATTTGGATATTCTATGTATACCCGTACTATTCAAGGAATATTTCCCCAAGAGGACAATGTGTTATTCATTTTCCTTTGTTGGTTCTAAACAAAGGCTAGTTTTTGGGTGGGTAGTAATAATCGAAGGGGAAAGATGATTGGCCATCTCATGCGACATGACAGCTTCTTTAAAAACATAGTAGAAGGAAAGGTAGAAGGGAGGAGAGGAAGAGGAAGACCAAGGCTAACATACATGGGACAAGTTAAAGAAAAGGTGTCTGTCATGTCGTATAAGGAGGTCAAAGAGATGGCACTGGACAGAGACAAGTGGATAGAGTTACATCAGTTACAACGACAACGAAGTTCATAGCAGCTTACCAGGTTTTTACTGACTAAATCATTTTCATTAATATCGACTTTATATTTTAAAAATTACATTTAGTATTAATAATACTAATGGAATAGGGATCCCTGATTAAGCCGTAGTTAAATTGTATTCACACGTTTGCTACCAAACCTGTTGAGTTTGGTAACCTATGCAAATGATGTCAGTTGGAAGATAACACAGGAAGCAGAATGTTCGTAAATTAACAGTTTAGCATAAATTGTGTTCTGTTATTCTGTACTGCGGTTATGTTGTTTGTTCGGTGCTATCGAACTTGCATTCGTATATTTATACCGTCACTAATACAAACGTAACAATAAGTAATTTTTTTATTGTTTTGACATAGAAAAGTGAAATGAATTCGAAGCCGAGCAATTTATATTTCAAGCGCAATATATGCACTAGTTAGAACGTAATAAAAGGATTTATTTTCTCACTAAGGTGGCAAAAAGGTTGACTGTTGACTGCTTGGCTTGATGACAAATATTATAAAACACATATTAATCCTTTGTTCAGAAGTAGCTCTCTTTCTGTAATACGGATATAAAAAGAGATGGACATAGTTTTAGGCCGAGTTTAGTCTTTTCAATAAAGGGGAAAATTTAAGGTTCTATATGTAGATGGAGCATATTATTACTTCATGAAGCTTTTTCAGGAATGCCACTTAGTGTCATTGAAGTATAATATTATAAGTCTGGTTGTTATCTATACATCTATATCCATACATCTATACAGATAAATAAAAGTGATGTGTCTGTTTGTAATTCCAAAATTACAGCTTTTCACTAAATGCATATGAAAGTATACACGCTACTGACACTAAAACTTTTTTCTGTCTGTCTGTTTGTTCCGGGTAATCTCTGAAACGGCTGGACCGATTTTAACGGGACTTTTACGGGCAGATAGCTGATGTATCAAGGAGTAACTTAGGCTACTTTTATTTATTAAAAATATTAGGGTTCTGCGACAATCAGGATAAAACTAAATCTACGCGGGTGAAACCGCGGGGCACAGCTAGTTATAACATATAATATCCCTCTTTTCCGTTGGTACCTTAAGGTTGCTTGAAAGAGATAATATCACTGATAACGCTGATTTATACTTTTGTAATGAAGAGAATATAACTCATTGTAATTTGAGTGCGATTTTATGAAAGTCCTGATGCGCAATTTGAATTCCAATTCATTTAAAATTATTTATAAATCGATGGTCCTGGAGACAAAAATTGGAGAGTTATCTTAGTGAGGTCAAGTATACACTGTGAAAGGGTTTTTAGAAATTATTCCTCTAAGGGGGTCAGATGAGGATTAAAAGTATGTTTTTTTTAAGGTAAAGGTGGCTTGATAGCGACGTTGCCGTTCGATCATTCGATCGAAATCCTCTCCCAATGTGTTATGTACACGTGATCCGAAATCGTACGTCGATAGTACTTTTAACTCGATAGGACGTTTTCTCGACGACGACTGAGTGCCTAGTGCGAGTTTTTCACTGCTGCCGTCACAAGTCACTGCGTCAAAGTTAACGCAGATTTGTATGGGATCGAAGCAGCGCCTCTGTCGGCCTAACACTATTGTGAGCCCATACAAATCTGCGTTTACGTCGACGCGATGACTTGTGACGCCAATTTTAAGAAAACTCGCACTAGCCCCTCTGAGCTATTCCGTTTTTTCTTTGATATAATACGAAAACGGTCGGGCTACTATTGCGCAGTTTCAATTCCAATTGTGAATGTAGATTTCTTAGTGTGTTATACGTCGAATCTCGTGCTATTATTTCTATTTGATTGGCTAACTGGCCGTTCGTTATCGGCCGCGCACCTAACACAATTTGTACGCTCTAACAACAACTTGCTTTGTAGTATCGGCGTACTGCGCGATAAACCCGATTGACTTTACTACGTTCGGCCAATTTTATTGAAATGTTTCAGTAATAATGCTGTTTCTCAGCACCCAATAGGTATATTTACATACAATACTGGAATTCGATTGTAATGTGGATTTAGTTTAAAAGAGTAAAATACATACCATTAGCAACTATTCCTCGCAATCTTGGGTATTACTCTAATATTCACGAATTATCAATATAGTAAATTACTTAATATGTATCATCTAAAACCATCACACATTTAATGTGTTATAATGTTTGTTTCAAAGTTTTGTGGCGTCGGCATTTGATCAAAATGAGTAGACAGCAATGCATCGTTTTTAAAATAATTATTTAAGTATATTCATATTTATATTAGAATAATTATTTAAAGTAAAGAAATAGGTAATGCATTAAAAAAAGTACAGGCATTTGTATCAAAAGCATCGAAAGTGATTTCGGATATTTAAAGGTTTATTTTTTATGAAGAAAAAACATAAGTGGGGCCATAATACCCATTAAAAAAGAAATCCATAACAATTCTAAGGCGTTGTTAACCTTTTCATCTAAAGTTCATTACATATCTGTTCGATCTACTAGAGCCACTAACATGTCTGTCTAGTTTAAGCTGACCTCTGCTGTCCTATGTGACATGTCTTTATTGCTTTATAATTCATATGGAGGGGAGGATGTAGTAGGTCATGCAAAGGTGGCCATATCAATATTGGAAGCGGCGAGGTGGTGACCCGGGCTCACGTATGCATTACAATAGGTAATGACGATCAACGTCATTCAGCGACGCACTATTTTGTATTTAAATCGATACAATACGAAACAATATACCCAGAATAACATTAACCCTCAAATTTCAATAGTATATTCGTAAGTTCTTTGACAAGAAAATAATCTGATAAGAGTTAAAAAATGAAATAAATACTTAAGTACCGACTGCGGCCAAAATGTAACACTTAGTTTAGAGGGCCTAGTGCGTATTGTCTTAAAATCGCCGTCACAAGTCATGGTGTCGACGTAAAGGTAGATTTGTATGAACTCACAATAGTGTCATCTTTAGGCCGACAAGAGGCGCTGTTCCGATCCTATACAAATCTGCGTTTACGTCGACGCGGTGACTTGTGACGGCGGCAGTGAAAGTCTCGCATTAGCCCTCTGTCCTGAGAACTTCTAAGCTTTACGAACTTCTATGATATCAAAATTAAAGCCAAAAAGTTAGAAAGACGTTACTGCTATAACGATGATAGTAGACCCTCAGGGCCTAGTGCAAGTTTTTCACTGCCACCGTCACAAGTCACCGCGTCGACGTATACGCAGATTTGTATAGGATCGGACCAGCGCCATCTGTCGGCCTAAAGATGACACTATTGTGAGCCCATACAAATCTGCGTTTACGTCGACGCGATGACTTGTGACGGCGATTTTAAGAAAACTCGCACTAGCCACTCAGATAATCCACGATCTAAAACGCCGGTGAAATAATACAAACCAACGGATCATGGGACCGTCAATAAAGTGAATTTAGCTATAAAATTGGCAATTCTTATCTCGTTGTTGGCAACATTTTGCTATCGGTTGCTACTAGCACGTTAAACTACACTTGTGAATTACAAATGAACGATAAAATTGTTACTCGGAAATTGTTAACAGCCAAGACGGCTATGGCAGTATTTTAAGAAATGGGGCGCTCACATTTAATAATACAGATGAATCAATGTATGGGCTTTGTGGCTAATGTGGCTTTTCACGAGACGGTATTTGTGCTCTTCTGGTTTATACTTCATACATGTTTAGAACCTTTGAGGGCCTAGTGCGAGTTTTTCACTGCCGCCGTCACAAGTCACAGCGTCGAAGTAAACGCAGATTTGTATAGGATCGGAACAGCGCCATCTGTCGGCCCACTGACGGCACTGTTGTAATCCCATACAAACCTGCGTTTACGGCAACACGGTCACCATGTTGTGACGGCAATTTTAAGAAAACTCGCACTAGGTACTCTCTGGCCCCGCGCCGAGCAGTAGGCCTAGACAACGTGACATTCTCTCGCGTTTGCGCTAATTGAAACGATAAAAATATATGGAAATGATATAATGATGTTACGTGACATATGTCATTCCCGTACATTTGTATTCTTTTTACTAGCGCAGCGTGAGGATAATGTTACTTTGTCTACAGGCACAGTTGAGACATCTTTCTATTCCCCTTCTACCTTTGTAAAATACAACTATGGTAAAAAATATATTCAGGCATTTGGGATATTGTTTTCTTCCGTCGTAATGCTCTTCAACGTAGGCTATGTGACTATTGTGACGACTATGTTTTGAACAGGTTAACTCTTATTAAAAACTAATTACAAAAAAGAACTATAAAGTTCAAAATTATTTATATGAATATTTGTCTCCAGGTGATAATGGGTGACCGAGCGGCGGCGGAGCGAGCCTGCAAGGACCCTAACCCAATCATCGACGGGAGGAAAGCCAACGTCAACCTCGCCATCCTTGGGGCGAAGCCCAGGGGGAACCTGGCGCCAGGTGAGTTTCTTTATCCTCTAAAACCTTTCAATATCCACTACACACAATATCTTAATACTAGCGGACGTCACGCGGTTTTACCCGCGTAGTTCCCGTTCCCGTGGTAGGTAAGGAGATAAAATATAAACTATATTAATAAGTAATACTGTAGCATTCAAATGGTGAAGGAATTTTTAAAATCAATCTAGTACCTTTTGAGCCAATTGGTTACAAACATACACATCTTTCCTCTTTATGATATAAGTATTTATAGTAAAGGTTGGGTGTCTATAATGGAGAGTATGTCTTTCATAGGGAAACACTTACTGAGAGTATAAAAACGAAACTGCCAAAAGTTATAATGATATTTAAATATTCTGTGTAATTTAAATTCTTGAAAATCTGCATATTCACTTAACTTTATAGTACGCTTGATATTTTCAGGCGATCCTTATTCAATGCAGTTTGAAAGAACCAGTGGTCGTATCGTAAATTAGAGTGTAAAATCTTGACGATTATCTCCGTTTTTATTTGAACGGTGAAGGGTTACAAAAGCGGTAACAATACTGTCCCACACCGTATCTTACGGTTATCAGTCGCTCAGCTGTTTGTCGAGGCGTTTTTATAAAGTACACACATACCATAGGAGATCCGATGATATTCATTTGTTAGGGTTCAATATCATCAAAGTAAGAGACCAAATAGTGGGCTTTTTAACCGACTTTTAAAATTGGAAGAGGCTATCAATTGCTCTGAATAGTTTTATTTGCTAATAATTATAGTTTTTAATCCACGTCATGATTTTTAAATCAATTCAATTATAGACGTAGATAATGTTATAAGAAAATCACATAACATTACTTTAGTTTTTAAAAGAAACAATTTTACCCGCAATTTTCACACTATTTAAATAGGTAAATTTTGAAAATGATAAATTCAAAGTCACTTTGAATTGGTATGTATAAAAAAGTGTATAAGTATATAATAATAACGGATATAATAATAATAATTATTATTATTAAGTAGGTATATGCGTTGTCCCATAATACAAGTTTGCTTAGTTTGGGGCTGGATTACGCTGTGTGATAATATTTTTCTGTCCGAACATTATTCCTTTTACTAACGGAACCCTCTGGGAATTATTACTAAAACTGTATTCAGTTTTATTCAAACTTTATACTTGGCAGTCGTCGGCGTGTCATCGTAGTGCGGGACAAAAAATTATGAACGCCGTGTGTGATACCCTGGGGGGGTCTTACATGTGTGGGTTAACATGCTAGGTCCCAACTACATTATAGAGTTAGTATAGTGCTTAGTTAAATATAAATAATAGTTGGTAAACAGGTTTACGTATTCATATGACCCCTTTGGTCACTATGTGTGTGTTTTATTCCGTTGTCAGTGAAAAGGCATTACGGAAAATAATGTTCGCTCTATTAATAGTAGTTTTATGAAATTACTCCTTATAACATCAGCTATCTGCCAGTGAAAGTCTCGTTATAATTTGTTTAGTAGTTTCAGAGATTGTTCGGTCAAACAGACATACAGACATTCTTTGTTGGGTATGCATTTCGTGAACAACTGTTAATCTACAAACAGACACTACAATTATTTTTATCTGTGTAGATATAAGCAACTATTAAGATAACTGCGTTATACCTGGGAATAGGATGCAGAAATAAGTCAATTGGTAATTTAGGTAAAATTTTGTTATTTCTTCAGACATATTAACTTTGCACCTAACTTCTTACCAGTAAAGGTTACATTTCCTATAGAATCGGCTTACAAACAAACATCAGAAATAGTTTATTAAGTGGGCCATATTTGTTTGTATCCATTGATTAGGTCCCGTTATCAATCCGGTATCAATCGCGGGTGCGCACTTTGATAAGGTTTTATTTAATTGTTATCGCAACTGTCAAGTGGTCATCTAATGAAATTTATATTCTTATATTATTATAATCTTTATATATAAAAATGAATCCCCATTTCCCTTGGTCACGACATCATGGGTGAATGGCTGGACATATTTCGATAAAAAAAATTTGTTGTGTTCGTTATTGTTATGAGATAGGTCTTATGAAAGAAATGGCGTGGAAAATTTTAAAATTTAAGAATACTTAACCACCATATAAAATTATTTCTTTCTTCTTAAATCTAACTTTAGCGCTTTGGACAGTAAAAACTTTTACATATAACTTATACATGACATAGGATTGACAGAATACGTGCTGCATTCTCATAATAAAGACAGGGCAACGTCTGTCGGGTCAGCTAGTAATACATAAGTGTATGGTCGCTTGTACTTATGTATTTCGATAGTCATGTGATAGGACAGCCTTATGGCCACTAACGAAGCACTAGTGTAGACATTGCTGTTACAGGTGGTAAAATCTATTAACACTTCATCTTTGAGTTCCTTCACTAATTCATCACATTATTCTATCATTCTATCATCATACTAATCCACTGTATTGCTCGATAAGAAAATCCTCTACCTCCTATGTAGTTAGAATCGAACACATTGTGTTATGATAAACCATATATCTATTTCCAATGTCAAAAGAATTATGCACTTTATCAGGAAATGATGTAATAGACCCTTAATTTCATGCGACAGACCATGAAATGGTCTGCAATTACCTCATATGCCATTGTTTGCACGTATACGTATTGAACATAATGGCATAGCTTTTATCAAAAGCCTCAATAATTTAACGCAGTGCAATGAATAGACAATACCTACCTACTTCATACATATGCTCACGCCTGTATGCCCCGAATGGGTAGACAGAGGTGTTGTACTAGATACACCCACTATTCACCGAAGATGATAAGTGCCAACGTAGGTGGTGAGTCTTTCGCCGCCTCAGCCACTATACATAGATCTTTAAATTACTTCTCAGACATTAAATATCCAAGTTTATTCACGATGTTTTCCTTCACCGTAAAGCACTATGAAATCACTGCACATACGTTTTTGTAGAACAACTTAAACTGAAAAAAAAAACTGCCTACACAATACGAAAAATATATCCAACAAATCACTAGTACAGAATCAATGACTTTAGGTAGCTTTTATAAATTATCTTTCATATCGTATGTAAGTACATTGATTTTCCACTCATGATTTCAAAATAATAAAACAATCTTTATCTTTAACTCTTATGTAATCTTTAAATCTCTATCTAATTGCATCTGTCTCTTAATAAACTATTACTTCGTCACTCCATTGAAATGAACACATCGCGACAAAGCTAGTGATATGTTTAACACGGTTGTAATGTGTAAGGAGACGGTAAAACACACTTCATAAAAAAATCCTGCCAAACCATTTCAAACCCTACCCCAGAGAAGTTACAATCGAATGTCAATAACTTTTTATTAAACACTTTGTTAGAAAGTAAAACAATGCATATTGGACCGTGTGTGGTATGTTTCAAGGTGTGAAATGGGTTGAAGTGGGTCTAGGGCTAGGGGTGCTCCCTCGACGGAAGTCCCTAAACGCTCGGAAACGGAAGTGCTCGGTGTACGCGGTCGCTAATTGATTGCGCCCTGTAGCTCGTGCCTCGGACACGCAGACACAACCCTCCGAAGGTGGCATATTGAATTATAATATTAACATCATCATAATAATAAAAAAAACAGCTGTTAGAGAATTTTATGGTTCTTGTGTTGGTATATTTGTAAATGCATTTTTTACTTACGATTAATTTTCCTCATAAAGAAGTAGGTATGATAAGTTAAAGTTAAAGACGCGTTACTTTACCTTGTATTTTCGAAAGCAACACGCAGTATTTATATAAGCAGTTTTTGCGAAAGGCGTCCAACTAATTCGTGTATTGTAATTTATATTAAAATTATCGTTCAAATTGAATTAAACGCGCTGGACGGCAAGATGTCCATGCAAATGCATGTGCGAATAAATCTTTTATACTTATACACCTTGTGGCTCATTGTGACCATTTTTTTTAAAGAACACATGCTAGTAATGGTTTGAGAATACATATTTGTTCGATCATGGCGATTCAGCGTGGTAATGCTAAGCCTTCACAGTTTGCACGATCCCGACCGATATCGATTTGTATTTATGTTCATAATAAGGTTTTGTTCCTTGTATTGTCCAAACCCTCAAAGATAGATTGTTATGAAAGATGCAAACTCATTCATGCATTTTGAGTTAGGTTCCTGTAATATATTTGCATCGGCAAATCATCGCATTTGGCAGTGGTTCAACCATGCATCAAACGCACCAGCTCGGAGCATCACGGTCGTATCACAAACGACATGGCCTTGAATCCACCACACTTACGCAACCAACAATGCCGTGATAACAATCTGTGACATCTGATTTAATGCAATACATACAGCATTCATGGTTGGTTGGATCAACGGTTCCTTAAAGCGACCATTAGCATAATTGGTCTAATTCAGTCGAGTTGAGAGTACCTTATAATGATGGATCTTTCGGATCAAGAGGATAGAACCACTTGAGAGTTACCAATATTAAAAGTAAGGCACTTGAAAAGCCTTGGATGTTTCCGCAAATCATATGATTGCATCGGAAACATTGCGCTCATAATTTCGGAAATCAGTGTAGAAAATTTATTTTTCCTTTAAGTTCCACCTTTAAATTGGAAGGTAGTATTTGACAGGCGACACGACATACCATGGATGGCGCCGGCGCCACAACAAGGCGCCGGTCGCTACACGAAGCCTCTAAATTTTTGATGGAATTTCTATTGGGTAAGTGCTATCCAGGAGGGTAATAAGTACTTATATAGTGAATTTTGTCCAATTCTAAGATTAGTGTAGGTAGAAGGGGGCCAAACAGAAATGTTTATCATTCGCAAATGGAAAACTACATCGTCGGTATAATTTCACAAATATTACTCCAGTTGTTTATCTTGTTCAGTTGGCGTTGCTGTTTAAACAATTTTGATAATTGAAAATTGTTCATCTCTTGATCTAGCTTGGCGTATTGTGGATGAAAGTCGGGGTCGTATTCTACATATATTGATTATAGTAGGCTCACTCGTATGTGCAGGCTATTGCTTGACGTGTCGGGTACGCATTGTTTGCGCTGTGTAGCGAGGGGCGGCCGCACAATGGGTGCGCGCGCGCATGACGAGCCACCTGGCCACCGGCCCTGCCATATGCCACGCTAGGGCTGCTATGGTTAATGAATCTGTTACCAGTTGCATATAACGTTAAAAGTGAAAGTTCACATAATTTTTTAATGAATACCTACAATGTTTAAAATGTACTATGTAGTAGCAGTAGAGGCATAGCAAACTTTTGTGAAATCAAAAATGAAATTTTTATTTTATTTTTGATTTTATGTTAGCGTTATCGGAGCGAAGTGCATTACTGTATAATATTTTTTAAAAGAGTAATTACTGAGTTTCTTGCCAGGTTCTTCTCAGTAAAAGCAACCTTCCGAACCTGCCGTTAGCACGTATAATGGTAAACGGTAATCGAATAAAGATATTTTTGACTTTGACTTTGACTTACTTTTCAAAGTCATACTAACAAAAAAAAATTGAGTAATAATTCCTGGGGAATTCGTATAACGGGAGTCCCGTTTCGTGGACTTGAGCTAAGTCTATCTATACCCGTAATTATTTCGAATACCACAACCATGACTTGACTACGTATTGATTATAGTAGCGAAAGTGTTTGAGAAGCTATTACCTACTGCTCAACTATGAGTAGTAGAGCTATTATCAGTTGAGCAGTTGATATCGCCCATTGCTCAATTAGGGCAATTTTGTTAGGCAGTGTGGAAGAAGCGGTTATTTGGTGTGTCTTGCTTTTAAGCAGCAAAGATACACAATTTATCGATGTAATTTGCACAGAGATAGATAATATGGGCAGGGCAATGGAGGGCTACTTTTTACCATAGCATACTGTGAGACCAGCCTTGGAAAAGAAGTAAAAATCATGCTTTTTATCGGTTTATCATAGTAATCAGTTTCGCATCTACGTCAATCATTCGCGGTACTAATGTAAAATGTTTTCCACTGCGACGGTGGTCTCACCATTAGTCACGTTGGCGCCTACGTATCTTATAATTTTCGGTGAAAAGTGGGTGTTCCAACACCTCTGCCTACCCTTTCGAAAGGCGTGAAGGGGTAAAGCAAATGGAAATTTGTTTGAAATGAACACAGAATATCTTAGAACTAATTTTCTTTTTACGCATTGACACACAATTTACTTGGAGTATTATCTTCTTACTTCAACTAAGCAATTATTAGCTTGCATTTTAGATGAACCTTCATAATTTTAGCAATTTTTGGCACAGTCCGCGAATATAGTTGTTAGGATGTATTAAATCATTGCCTGTTTAGTCTACAATACTGTGCTAAGCACGTTTGGTTTACGAGTGTACAACATTGTATCCGCAATTGTAAGGCCAATTCTCATACAAACTATTCCAGTATTCAATTCAGTATATCTTTAAAAACTCGTCATTGAATAATCAGAACAAACGCATCCTTGCAAACCTGCAAGTATTCAATCTGAATACAAATCTAGAATAACAAGAATTATAATTTGAAATCTAGACGGCTAAAAGTGATAAAAGGAATGACCGTTAAACTAGGCCGGTTTGTGTGTGACCGTTTGTGAGGCATATCGATCGTTACCGTTATTTAGGGAGGGTTGGTATTCACTATGAATGGATCGCAGGCGCATCCACCAAACACAAAAGCCCAACGATCTTCAAACACAAAGACATGTTATTCGGAGTGCTGAATGCAAATGAGATGCAACCAAAAAAGTTTTGAAAGGGTGCGTTGGTTGCGTCGCAAAGGGTTCTATTGGGGATTTAGGGTACTTAATTGCTTAGTTTTTTATCTTGCTGTGAGATAGTATGTTTGCAATATGGCGGATTTGTCTCTATTTGATAAGTTACAAAGAAAAAACAAGTTCGTACTTTATATTTAATTGGACCTTTTTCTTCAATGTTGCTATTAGATAGGTTTATTACAATAAAATGTGTATTTTATAATGTATGTTTCAAAATTACCCAGCAACTGTGTAAAGTAAACAACAATTTCCTTAACGACCCCCTGTAGCGACGTTTGATTGGAAATAGTAATTGCCCCAATGAAACTGTGACATGTGGAGGCACGGTCGAATGGCCACGGAATACGGTTGCTACAAGCCCGCCCCGGCTTCACACTGCCATACCACTATTTCCCCTCACGAGTACATCGAGTAACCACTGGTTAGGTGCAGCAAAGCAGGTGCCATCATCTCCTATATATAAAAATGAATCCCCATTTCCCTTGGTCACGGCATCACGCCTAAGCGGCTGGATGAATTTTAACGGGACTTTTACTGGCTGGGAGTTTCAAGGAGTGTTTAAGGCTAATTTTATAAAAAAAAAACAGCATGAAACTGAATCTACGCGGGTGAAACCGCGGGGCACAGCTAGTGACTTATAAAATTACTACCGCTCATAAAAGCGCTCACATCTCGTGACAGCTCCGGTATACTCATCCTTGTGATAGTATGTTTTTATGGTTGTGCTTCACAGTACCTATAATCTGCCTAGACTCAATTTCATGGGTGTCTTTGTTTTGTCTCTCACTCACTTTTTGTATGAAGATCTCATAATTTTCACTCTAAATGATGCATGGGATTAGGGCAGGGCGATGATCTGTTGTACCGAATGCCAATGCTTGCTAGCAATACTCAATGCTGTTGATCGTATGAACATCATTTGAAGTAGAGAACAGAATATAGGTGAAAGAAACCGAATCCAAATCTAAATAGTATTTTAAAAGCTTCATCCATCCAGACAAACAAACAAAGCCCTGGATTAAAAGAGAATTTAATCTCACCTATCCTTAATAGTGGGGTCACTCACTACCACGGATGAATAATAGCTAAAACTCGTCCAGGTTCAAATATACTGAGCAATTGGAGTGCTGATGATATAAATTCGTATCCAATAAATGCTGTTACGGGAGAATAATATTTTTATAGAAATTCATTGAGATGGGATATATGGAGGCGTAAAACTAACTGCGTGTCTGTCATCGCCGCTAGCGCATAGTGGCCGAGCCAAGATAAACAAGCAAGTCTTCGGCCGGCGAAGGGAAACGACTTGGATTTATAAAACACGATCATTTTTATAAGCCGAATACTCTTGAAAGACTTTGGATTCACCTATTTGAAAGACACGATTAATTTTCCTTCAGGTTATAAAAACATTAAATGTCTGTAGCGTATGTTCACGTAACTTATTATCATACGAACGAACTACTGTTTGCATCGATGCTTTTATTTAGTTAGGTGTGTGACTATAAAACAATTGTAACACTTTTGCGACCTATGTTTCAATGAATTTTGCTGTAACACTTCGCCAGAACACAGAGTCACAGAATGATGTTTAACTATGTACACTAAACTCACTAACATCGCTGTACCTATGAAATTTGTGTAGCCCAGTTTCTAAATACGTCGCAGTGGTTACAAGCTATGGGTGATTTCAGCGGGAAGGCGTCGATTATGAAAACATTGTTAAAGTTTTATTATATGGGTGTTTACGAAGGCCGGCGGGCCACTTGTCCAAACACACGACACGTTGAATTATTGAGCAGACTGAGCACCGCACTAATCGATTCACACCTGACTATGACGCCTTTGAATGACCCGAACGTTACCTACACGCTCTACGCTTACATTTATTTTACTGTAATGTAATTTAAGCCATATTACAAACAACGCTTAAAAAACACATTGCTTATAACTATTGTTGTTCTGCATGTCTCGTCGTTTACTCAACTCTACCCCTTTGAAAGTTTTAGTGTGTTCGACGCATCGCTTATGCTCTATTGGGCAAATGGCTAAGCAAGCATGCTCGTCATTGATTAATGAATAGCCTGGTCCCTTTGTGGTGTTTGCTAGGGTTGCCGTAGTGTTGGCAGTGCAGCCGGATCGCGTGCGCCGCGCCACTGGCCGGCCGCCCTTCGCCGGTGCATTACTTATGCATGTTCCCCGCGCGCCCTCTCTATGTACCCTCCGACTATTTTTATTCCAAGTTTGGGATTTAGGAATGCACTGATGACTCCGCACGTGCCGGTCTGCATTCGATCGATAACTCACTATTATTTTTCAGTACCTACATAGAATTCAAAATGCATTGTCTGTTTAGTTGAAGCCTGTTTTGGCACATGCACTAGTTTGATGCTTAAATGCTTTCATGTGATACTAATTTAATTACGTCGATTCTTTATTCAGCCCCTTCGTACCTACTAATAGTTGCATTATCTTCGCTATTGATACTAATTCTACCTTTCTTGGTATCAAAACTCCCATACATCTGGAATCGATATGCCTGAAGTGTAATTGGAATGAAGCTCTAGTATAGAGACTAGCTAGTCGTTTACCGATGCCTAGCAATCGATAACGCTGGCATTGTTTATAATCACTCGTAGACCACGAAGTGAAGCCATAATGGGCAACTCGCATTAGTCGCGTGGACCGCGTGATAATATCTGACTCCAACAATCGTGTGTCTTTATTTTTATTGTTGAGAACGGAACGGAAACGTGTAATTACCGCACCGTAGTGTCGTTTGATGTGATTTCCACCATAAAACGGTTTTGAATCCAGTATATTTAATAGCGTAGTTTTATGAGTTAGAATTCTATCAGTTTTTTCAGACTTTGTGGCCTTTGCTAACTACCGACACAATCTTTCTCGAGTTATTATTAAAATAATTTCACCTATGGTAGAAGTAACCAAATAAATAGATCGACGCGAAGAGCTCCTTTTTTGGTTTCATATTCTCGGTTGGAGGAGAATAATGATACATTATAGTTGGCAATGGTAAGAGTGCTGCTATAGAATTAGATAACCACTGAAGTCAAATGGTGTGAGCAAAATTTATTGGTTTCCAGCTAATTGGGTTAGCTATGCTGTGGAACATCACCGTGCTCTCCGGCGATGTTTTAGAATTATGTATGCGGAAACTCCTGAGAGTAATTAATCTATTCGCCAGTTTGGCAGTACGTAGTGAATGATCATTAACGCACTGAAATAGATAAATTAATCTGTGAAGTCGTCGTGTGCGCTAATAACCTCGAAGCCGTTGAACGTGGTCCAAGTAAATAATCGTATCTTCCGTGTGATGCGGATGTGTGGCATGTAGCCCGAAAATCTTAACCGATGGTGCGGACGGGGCATCTGTTTTAATGGAAGCTGGTTAATTATCGTTTATTAGAACATTGGTATGGTCTGACCAATCTTTATTTCGAAACTTTATTATAACTAGTGAGAGGAGATCAACAACACAAATCTAATGATTCTAATGATAAAAATCCCCATAGTCCACAGTCCTAAAATTCGACAGGATCGTAAGTGCCAGCCAACTTAGTGGTGTTGAATATGGCGAGTTAAAAAGAATAACAAGGCATTAGTTCTAAGTATCTAATATAGACACATAGATAGTAGTTCGTGGAACGGTATGGGGAGCTCGACAGGAACACTCGCGTGAAGTAGTTCCGCTCCCTTTGTCAGCGGCTGAAACACGAGCCGTAGCCGCGACTTCCGCACGAAGCCCCTCGATCCTTCGATAATCCTCCGGCTACAAAGATTACACGTAACAATTTAAACCGTTTACTTCGCAGCAATTGTAGTAGATAGGTATACGAAAGAACTGGTGTTCGTCCCCAAATGTGCGGAGCTTTCTTCGTGTCTTAATTATTATTTATGTACAACAGCTGGCGAGCAGAGGTTGGCCGAGCGAGGCTGACTCCGTCCGGCGAACGACGCAGTTATTTATAAAACAGAGTTGCGTCTCGTTTTGTCTTCGGCGCGCTCTTTATTTTGTCTAAATATATGCAGTTTTGGGAACGTCGTCGCGGCCGCCGTGCCGCGACACAAGCCTTGGCAGCTCGCCAGCTCCTCATCTTTTCTCGTCTGCTTATCTTTTGTCGGACACCACAATATGTACTACTTCTTAGAATGCGGCTTGCAATGAGAATTCGAAATGATTCATAATCATTGAATATGCTAAAGATTAAATGTGGCTAAAATGGTATCTACTTAGTTTTACTTGTGTGCTAATTATGGAATTCCTCGTATTTCAAAGTAGCCTATACAAAAATGAGTGCGTGAACTCGAGTTGCGCACGTGTTATCTCCAAAAATAAGTGTGTTGGGACGAGGGATGTAAGTAATTAATTGGTCGAGAGGACATCGTGCTCTGTCGTCGCTCGGTATAATATAATTTGTAGGTAGTGGTGTGGATTGATGGCTACCGTCGTTTGAGACGATACCGGCCACATCAAAGGAAGGCCTTCAGCCAAATGAAGTTATCGTTTCTTCTCGTCTTTGACTCGCCTGACTCTTGGAATAATTCTAAGCCCACGCAGGTGGCTAGTCATACCTACTGCAGCCGGTTTTACTATATTTGAGATACATAAAATCCTGGAGAATACATGGAAGTACAATTGTAAATACCATTTGAATCTGATCTTGTTATCATTTTGGAACGAGGTGGAGTTTGTACTCATAAATTACTTGCCGTATGGTCTTGAATATTATACAGTGTTCATCTCTGTAATACCTTCATATAAAATCAAAAAATTTTGCAAACTGAAATTTAGCTTTACATAGGTGAGACTTGGCGGAAAATAATTAAGTAGCAACGAGTAAGTATTCGGAACGTAAATAAGAAATGATTGAACCCAAACTAAAACTTACTTGAAATATATTTACTAATTACTATTAAACAAACGGAAATAACGTCATAATTAGGTCTTCTAAGCCTTCATAAAGCATGTATATTCAACTTGTATCGTAAGTAATCTATCTGACCTGAACATAATTCTCTATGTATATTTCAACATTGGCTATGTTACGATAGCAATGCTAAGTAAGTGCCTAGTACACTGGCCTTCTGTCCCGTTCAGTGCGTTCGCGTCTAAAATCGTATTTCCGTAGAATCCCTACAAGCGAGGCTAAGCACTTACTGACGGCTTTCCAGGGCGACGACCCCAGCTCCTTGAGCTATCCTGAAAACGTATTCAAAACAAAAACTTAGTAACACTAGGCATCAGTTTGTCCTGCTCACGCGCAATGCTCTAACACTATTTAGGAATTTAAGCATAACTAATTCTCTCGAGCATTTCATGTGAATAAATATTATTTCTATTTCTTATTTCTATTAATACGATTACCATTTTAGACGTTTTAGCTGCGTTGTGCACTGCGTCATGTGTGTTCTACATCGTCGACGAATAATTCCAATGTTTACCTATTGTGTTCAAACCCACAATCGATTGCGACTGAAATCTATGTAGGTCATGCAATGGTAACAAAAGACCACCGCGTCGCATGGTCTGCGACAATGGAAATAAAAGGAAAGAGGAAAAAAATACTGAATCAAGATAAGCTTTATGGTGGACAGAGGTTCGACCTTCGGCCGCCAAAGGTTTTCATCGATCCACACGTGGTGGCATCGGTGGCACATCACGCAACCCGGGAATGTTCGAGGTCTGACCATTTGCCGCAGTACATTTTAAAGATCGCATTAATAACCAGGCTATGTAATGAACAAAAGACTATAAAATAGCACTAATTGGCAGGTGTTTCATGTATAATTTACTTGGCATCAGCGACCTGGACCGAAGGTCAGCTGACATTATCACGGCACACGAACCGCGACACCATCCGGGGCCACTGCGGATGTGATCTGCTGTAATCACCGGTGAAATTTCACCACACACAATACAATACGCATTATACCCAGTTAAGGTCACGCTCTTTTGGCCATTAGTTATTAATCAGAGATTTTTGATTTATACACATCTGTTGGGTACATACTATGATTGCACACTTCCTGAACTATTATTTCAATATCAAAATTACTAATAGCTGACAGTGTAGATATTCAACCAACTGTAAAGTACATGCTACCATTGTAATCGTTGCATTGTTTGCATATGTACCCGAATAGATATTGGCACACGATTGCCAATCGCAACAGATGATGCCTAAAAGGCATCTCGACAATTTGGTATCGCCAGTCGATGCCAACGACTCTTAGCCATTTATAGCGAGGTGTTTGTCGTGTTCTTGTCAAGGAGTATGTCTTATGCCCGGGCGGGCGGCGAGCGACGGAAATAGACGGAGCCTCGCGCGGCTTAACAATGCAATAAAAAGAAATTAACACTGCCGTTGCCTGCGTTAAGTTGACTCCTGTGTAATTTGGATGTGGTCCAATCTCCTGTCATATATTTTAGTTTGACTTCACTCTAGCCACTTCCGTTAAGTGAGAACTAAAATAGCGACTAAGATGAAGACGCTGAAAGAGTAATGGGTGTTATTTTTTGTCGATGTCCTCTTTTCTTTGTCACATTATATTTTATGTCGGTGTTTTAAGAATAGTTGTGTGTTGTTGCAGGGTTCGGGCTGGCAGCAGCGGCGGCGGCGGGCGTGCGTGCCGGCTACCCGACAGTTCTACAGTCGCCGTATGGGTGAGTGTGAGCCTGTGATGCCTACACCGCATTCTGTATTATGTATCAATGTTCTATGGTTCCACTTCGATATTTGCCAGCACAAGTGGCGCCGCATGCCGCTCTGAATACATCTCACGAGACAAAAATCAGACGTATATCCCCTTTCCTTATCAGCGGGTTGCTCCAGAACAATCAGGCACCCACGGACCCCTTTTAGGTAGCATTATCCGAATGAGTTGTAGTTATTTAAGTAAAGCGAACAAATGAATCTGAAGTATTTATTTTCAAAACAGAATAGCTTGTGAAAATGTGTTGGGCGGACGATAGAGTGCTGAAAATACATTGATTTAAAATCAATTAATACTTTCATCTAAAGTTTTAGAAGATTAACGTATGTGTAGATGCTAAGAATGGATTTAGTATGATTGCAAAACGAGTAATTCGGTTAGAGAGTGAATATACAGAAGGTAACGGACTTAGTGTTTGAGCTGACTTTTGTCTCGGTAGATGAGGTGAGCGGCGTCTCCGGTCGGCTAGCGGCGCGGCGGCCGGCGGACCACACCTAGACTAAATTATCAAACATTTTCACATAGGTATCTATGGCAAGCGTGAGCGTGAGAGTGGATTTTTCGTTTTGGGTGTGAATTAGTCGATTGGGTTTTTTAATGTTTACGTTTTACAACGCTACATGGGAGCATGGGCGGCGCCGGCGGCGGATGGCGCAGGCGCCGCCCACCGCCGACACACTATGAGCATCGTTCTCGACACTCAATGTTTTCCTTATTTATGTTTTTATGCCGTGTTCGTGTAAGATTTTGTTGATTTGAATTGCGTTTTGTTGGTGGTGGATTTCGTTTAATACACTGACTGATAGGTGAAGGGTTGGCACGGCTGAGGGCGCGCAGTGTGTGCGTAGGTGTGTGCGCGCCTTCGGTCGCGCCGGGCCCGCCGCCGCCGCCGTGCTGTCTGCCACCACTCACTGCCCAGTATCTACCACTTACGACCCCCCGTACCGCCCTTGGGACCTACCGCGCACGGCCCATCAAACCACTCTCGATCCCGTACGCCTCTCATGACACACGAAATACCCAAGTTAAATCTTCATTACGGTAACCTGAAATCTTCCGTGGTCTTGACACAGCGAAACATGTTAGTGAGCGTCAAACATTTCTAAACTTTTTCGATTAATGTAGCTATTTTGTTACATTATGTGGCTTCAGAGTTGAGGAGTGCTTTTCACTTGGTTGTTTCGTGTGACAGAGCCTTAATTACATAGGGCGATCGATGCTCAGCCCGGCACGCCAGCAACACCGCCTTCATATATTATTTATCGGCACTCGGTTTCTAATCGACAAATAATCATCGGAGCTGTTCATTCGATTAATCGCCTTTTCTTTTTATTTCCAATCAAAAGAATTGTGGGTGCAATGTCGTTAGTAGGCGACCCACAGAGTATTAATCTGATGGATGTTACAATTTGATCCCTATCGTCTTTCGAAGGCCATGCATGAGACACAGTACGGCATAGGTTATTGATGGTAGCCATTACTTTAATACATTTCTACGTTAATTATATTAGTTGTAGATATAAGCTCTGCTTGCGTGTTTATGTATTATCTGCCAGTATGTTGTTTTTCTGTGTTCACTACTATCTTTTAATTATTAGAATTACGTTCGCTGGACACAATATTTATAGTTTAAACGATTCCACCACCAACGCCTATTCTTCTCAGTTCTTAGCTTTGTGCGTGATTCTGATTACATTTTTAAATAAGCAAACTCATTGACGTCACACAATTGGCGTCAAAGCTTCTTTCTCAATACTAAAGGCCCCAATAATATACTGAAGGCATCATCGTGATCAACAGTGTGCGAACACATTTAAAATATCTCTACATATTAATGTCACTGTTAAAATTGTCGCACTCACTATTTGGTACAAATATATACAAAACGTTAGTTATGACTTCATACGTATAAAAGTATAAAAAAAATTGTAGGTATACACAAGACCACAGGTGGGCGTGTGGGGCGGGCGGAGCGTTAGGCGGGCGTGGGAAACGCATGCGCGTTACACATTACACCGCAAATTAAATTATAAACCAATCAATCCATCCCTTTATTCTCTTAAGGGATGGAAAAAGATAGATGACGTTGCATTCGGTCCCGGATGCAGGCTGAGAGCTCTTTGACGCGCTGACGCCGCGGCGTCCTCAAGTGCATCACTTGAGCAACTTGACCGCCTTCGTGAGGAAATCACGCTGACTAGTTGATTTTCCGCTCCCTTACTCACCGAACGAAAAACCTCAACCGAATACTCAGTACCCACTAAACTGTCTCATTAAATCCAGACTTCAACTAGTAATGTCTCAATTTAATTTTTGGAAAGTTTTCAACTCCTGACATTTCCGAATAGGAAAATGAATTGCCGACGCAAGCTTATACATTTATATAAGTCGAGTCCAAATGATGTTTCGTAATGCACGTAAGCCGCCATCTAAATCTTGAGCCACACGACAGTTCTCGATGCAGAGATAAGTAGGTAAACGCGTATATTTCTGTATTTTCGTCGAGGCGGAGTGCCACCCGCGCTACATTTTTCCCTAGTTTTTTATAAACTCACTGGCAATGACGCACGGCGGTGGTTTCTTAACGCGACATCACAGGCTAAGATCGTCGCATACTTACATTCAATAACCGTTTATCGATGTCTACTAACATAACCAGATTAGATTTGCTCGTGTCTGTCACGGCTGCAAATGGGGCTAGGTATCTACTTATAGCGTGTGATGACAGTTTTTGAAGAGTATTTTTATTAATTATAATCCGATGTCCTTTCACGAACACCTTGAAACACAGTGACCAACAAAGGAAAGAGAAAAAACCTAATATAATACTAATTACGAAAATATCTAGGCTGCCGATAGTTTACTAACTGAAAATACAAAATTTTAATTGATTCTTACAAGCTACACAAACAACTTGTCCTTACTTTGATGGTCACTGCTTCACTTCGTGAGAGGTCAAAAACACACGGCCAATGTTCCGGATATACGTGAACATTTGGCATGACAGTTTCTATTGTAAGTAAAACATGTTTTCTTGGTAACAGATTGTCCCCTGGATACGTTTACGGCACGCCAAGCTACATGAACGCGATGAGTGGGGTTGGGGCGGGAGTCGGAGCGAGTGCAGGAGGGTTGGTCCAACTGCCGCAGCTGCAGCACGCAGCAGCAGTGGCAGCAGCTAACCATCTGTATGAGTACCAAGCGGCTGCTGCGCAAGGAGCCGCGGCTTATCAGCAACAATACGCTGCTGCTGGATTTGATCCGTACGCTACTGCTGCCGGTGGGTATCGTGATCTAATCTCAGAATGTAATTATGAACGATTTCCTTTACTTAATATCTAAGTGTGGGCTCTAACGGCAACAGTATGAAGTTGTAATGTTATGTTTGTAATATAATACATAAATAAAAAAGATTCGAAGAACATGATTGAACGAAGCTTGTAAAATTACAGTTGCAGAAATAAAAATAAAAATTTACAACCATCCTATTCAGTCTTTTACAGCAAACATAGATCCTTTCTTAATCTACCATTCGCTTGCAATATTTTTGATTTACTTAATACATTGAATTTAAATTCTCTTATATGTCACATTGAATACAAGTTTCCGACCGCGGTTTGCGCGCGATTTATTAGGGATTTAACTCGATTGACAATATAGCCTATGTTACTCAGTCAAACTTTCCTCTTTATATTCTTTAATTAGTATAGTAGATACCTATTAATTAATATATTAATAGGAATAATGTAAATTGATTATATTTCAGCAGCGGCTGCTGCAGCGAGCGGTGCAGGATACATGTCTCCATACTACACTCTGCAAGGAGGCGGCGTCCAGGCGCCCCTGCTGCCTCCCCTGCCCTATCCCCCACAGCTGCAGGAGGCTAGAATGCAGTAAGCACCAGCGACCATCGGCACTACATCACGCATAGAAATACAACCTTAGACAAAACGCTTTTCTACTTAGTTACAAATCTTTGACGCTAACGTTCTCAGGCATCCAAAACTAACTGATGAATGAGGAACGATATTCGCGTCTGATTTGTCTGACGAAAAACAAAATATCTTTAATGTAGTACCGATTTGAAGGTGTTGTAAAATGACAAAGAGCTGGTGAGGAGCGCGATCAGCAAAGTATAGCCAAACGGAAGTTTATAAGCGACATGTCATAGAAGTTTGTAAAACTAAAGAGTTGTAGGTAAAGCCAAATATTTAGACTACGTCTAGTAGAAACTGTATCAACCAAAATGATGTATGACCAAAGCTATAAGCTTATACATTAGGACTAAGATGCCTTGTTTTACTAACACGAGGGAAGCCAGGATTAGGGTAATGTTATGGTGGTACTTTCCCTTACGTATCGGTGTAATGGAAAATAATTATACTTAGTATCACAAAACATATTAGCTATGATGAAAACTTCTTGCCTCATAGGTTCGCCCTACTTCCTAACATCACATATTTTTGTATGTTCTTAATAGATAGGTATATTTTTTAATGTAGATAAACACCCTATTACATCTTTTCTATATTCAATATAGAAAACCATTATTAAATTCAGATATTTATATTGTTCTCCAGTTAAATAGCCTAACATTTAAAAGCAAATAGCTGATGAATGACAATAAATATATATTTTACGAATGAGCATCTTTAGTACCTACCTATTTTCTCTACGTATTTAGTAAATCTTCATGTAATTATTAGACTATTTCTTACAGCTACAACCCAAAGGCTAAGACTATCAACGATTGGAAAAGGTTGGCAGTGGTGTGGCCTTACTCAAGCGGTAACCTATTGCCACATTAAAAAAATAAATGACAACAGCCAAGTAGGACGTTGAAAAACCTATTGGAAGATGTCAAAATGTGGTATAAAAGCAATCTCTCTTATTACAAAACATGGCTTAAAAACCAAGAATAGACCAAAATTGGACTAAAATGTCCAAAAATGTAATCCACACCTTTTGAAATCTACTTATAAACTACTTTAAAATCAAGGATTATATTAGCCGATGCTTTGTAATAAGTGATCTTCTTTTACTGCGGACCTTCGTTGATGTCTTATTAATGAATCCTGTGCTAACAGATATGTAACTACTTCCTGAAAGCAATTTTCCATTTTACGTAGCCTTTAATTTAATAAGATGTATCAATGTTAAGTACTTAACAAGTATTTTAATCCATGCAACTATTGCATTCTTCCGAATCATATTGTAAGTCTCAGCTGATTGTTTCTAGGTACGAAACTATCTGCGGATCTACTCTCTTTCGCCGAAAACGAAACTTCGCAAACGAACGAAAATTAAATAAAGTTGGGAAAATAATTAAATTAAAGTAAGTTTAGAACACATAAAAACGTCAAACAATTTTCTTGCTGAACACGATCGGACGTTATTTTAGAACGAATAACCGTTGGAATATTGCGAACTTTCGACCGAAGCTATGTATTTCGTTGAATAAGAGTAAGTTCCCCTATTTCCCCTAGTTCCCCTATTAGGTAAAGAACGCGACAACCATCCACTGAAGAGCAGAAATCACCTCTCGATAATTCACTGGATATGATATGTGATCAAGCCTAAGTTATTCAGCCGAGGCCTGGAAGAATGGATGTTGCTATGGTTTATGTAAAACTTAAATACCTATTAGTTTTCTTAAGTTTTCTAGTTGCACTCTTAGAATGGACGAGTGAGACTATCAATCGCGGATATGTTGTGGCGTCTGTGATCAAACTAAATGATTAATGATCTATCGACATAGCGCGACAAACTTCTTGTCTCACCCTTCTCTGCTATGGATGCTGTATTAACATGTCCATGTTGCTCAATAAGTCTTGATAAGGACTTGGTTTAGCTTAAGATTGTGGGAGAGCAATAAAGTAAAGGGTTAATAATAATAAATGTTTAATTGTAAGTATCTTACTTAATCTCGTCTCAGTGAAAACTATACTATTTTTGTACACTATGAGCCCTTAATCTTATAGTGTTCTCCAGAGCGGTATAGGGTACTTACTAGTTAGGATAATTCAATTACTAGTCCATGTAATTTTAATTTAATGAATTTTAGACGTTCGCCGGTCATCTATTCATGTGAATTTTGCAGACATTAGGTACTTACCTACTTATACTTATTACCTACTATTGTGTAGTGTAAGTATAGTTGTATAAATTCAAATCATACTTGTCACTTTGTGGTTAAATCACCGTATAACTTAGGTCTTTATTGAAACTATCTTTGGATAAGATGCAGTTCATAGGAATATAAGTAAATTATTTGACTTAAAAAGGACTCTCTATCTTTACTTAAAAATCTCACACCATGTTACTTACGGAAGTGGTATGGGTATGGAGATAATGAAATAGATAATTCTCATTTTCCGTGGTGTGATTTTTGAGGGACTACTTTTAAAGGCTATTTGTGAACGAGATTCATTGTTCTAATTCATTTCAAATCAACATATATTTTTTACAGTTGTATTAACGGTTCATAGCACTATTTTATATTGTCAGCTGAAAGGGTTCAATATGTCTTCACTTAAAGAATATATTCATATCTTCGATATGATTGGCGGATGTGACATTTATCCCCAAAGCTTAGTGTGGAGTTAAGGCCGGCGACATAGTACAAGTTAGAAGCACTAGACAGAGTAGAGTTCACTGAAAGGTAGCAAATAAGCTTAATTATAATTATTGTAATATGCTGTTATTCGTAATTTATTTTGTTGATATTTGTAAATCTACATGTTGATAACTATTTATTATGTGGAAGAAGAAATAAAAATTTGTTAAATATTATATCGACCGAATGGGATCTTTATCGAGTCGCGTTGTGGTCCGAGTTGGAATCGAGGTTCGGTCTAATATATTGAATTATACACAATAATTATAGTTTATTATGTAAGTAGATTAATATTATACTTAGTTGTGTACCAAATGGAACAGAATCATGTAAGCCATAACTTGTGGCCATCTTGCCTTATGTATACACACATAGACTACGTATTGTACTTACGTATAGTTATATATTAAAGTATAGTATTATACACATATCATCAGAAAATATTAAACTCTATTATAAAAATAATTCGGTGCACCTTGCACTGAACTGTCCATTAATAGTGCATTTCATTCGCAGTAATTTTAAGCACAATTATTTATGTGTTACATGAATATCTAAATACATATATGTATATAAAACATAAACATGAGTTTCATAATAAATACCTAATAATTGTTATAATTAATTTAAAATCATACTTCGATGTACTTACTTAATTTAGGATATTCTAAAATGGAAAATAAATTTTTAAGGTACCACTTCAGTGTTTTGTTTCAAGTCACACAAAGTTATGAGTTAATAAACCTAGTAAAGTAAGAACCGAGATCAAAGATAAATAAAACGGTGTGGATCTTACATTAAAATTGTATAAATGGCAGGAAAAGCGTAATAAATTAGGTCGGAAGAATCTGTGTCGTCAAACATTTGGCGCTGCTCCAAATTGTGTGATCTGGCATAAATATTTTGTTTAGATAGTCACCCAGAAATATGGGCGCGAACATTAGATGTTGGCCACTGATAGCCAGATTAAAACCATGTGACACGGTTGGTGATTTATAATCATTGGGCTATTATAATAATGTTAGTAGGTTAGGGGACAGAATACGCTAAACTTTTATAATGGGCTGCACCGTGGGTACCTTTACCTAAGTAAGTACCTAGGTACCTAAGTTAATAACGTGGTAGTATTTACCAAGAATACTGGACCAAAGATAATTAGGTAAGCGCATCTAATTTCCTATCGCCAATATCCTACCTACCTGTATAAAACAAAATAGCCAGGCGATTGAAACTTGATTTAAGACTTTGGGGAAGAAATGATTTTTTTCTCTGCCTCCAGAGTGTTTCTGAAGACAGACATCTAGATTGATAGATACATTTTGGGGGAGCCACTGGAAGCAGTTTAAAAATTAAGGCAAAAGGAATATTAAAACAATATTTTTTGAGTGCAAGTGGCCTAAAATACAGAGACAAAGAGGCACTTTGTTTCAAGATCCTAACCTGGCTTTTGACGTTTGAAAACCAAAACTGACACTGACAGATATATATACAACAATGTTATGTCAAATGTCAAATTAATTTGACATTTCCTAAAAATCCGTGCTACAGGAAATTTGAGGTTAAATTTTGTTTGTTTGTTTATTTCCTTCATTCCTTCTGCATGTGGTCCTGTGCTGTGCCAAAATTAAAATTACCGTTCTCTGATTCGTGTACGCAAATATAACGTTTCGTAATCATGGCCGGGCAAGGCCACCAGTTCCCGGGTAACTTCCAGGGTAATGCAGGAGCGATGAGATCAGGCTTTGGCGGAGCACCCATGGGCGGTCAGATGCCGGGAATGCCAAATCAAATGACCGGTAAAATGTTTTATGAATAATGTTACCTTACATCGAGAACTTACGAAACGTTCGAATGCTGATTTAATCATAGAAAAAGAAGATTGTTTAGCCTATTCTGTATACTTTGTGGCAAAAAAAATTACACTCATATAATTGTTCTCTAACTAGTAACATAGTACGGGTTCCGCCACTAGCTATGAGCGCGCAGCGAAAATTTGTGGGAATACTGCACATGTTTTTATTTGCCTCGCTCGATATATATAAACAGGGAGTGTCATGAAATTACTACAGACCATCAGTAGGTACCTGTACCAGGCAACTTCTCCAACTACTTTGCCACCATGACTCTTAATTTAAGTACTGAAAAATGTTGTCGCATCTTAAAACTGGGAAGAACACTTCTTTGACCTCATACATTTGTTTTCATATGAGCACTTTAATAAGTTACTTTTGAAATGCAATGAAGTTAATTGGAACTTCAAAAATTCTAGGAGTAATGGGTGGTCCAATGGGCAACACAGGGGGCATGGTTGGTATGGGGAACCAGATGGTGCCGCCGTATGGAGCCGCTATGCAGAATCAGATGGGCAACATGGGGATGGGACCACAGGTCAGTGCCAGAAATACATAGAACATGTAAAATATTACAATGCTTTATTCTGTTATTCTAAATATGCAATTATCTTGTTTGGTAATAGGCATAAAAAATAGTAACCCAAAAGCGAGGGTATGAAGTACTTTGTGAAAAATCTTACAAAGATAATTTGCTTATAAATAAATTGCAGTCCAAGCAAGGCATGCTGGACTGCTCTTAATTAAGATTTTTATTTTATTTGTTGTTATGTTATGTTCATTTCCAGGGTATGGGAGTAGGTGTAGCCGGTGCTCCAGGAGGTGGACTGGGACCTCAACCAGTTCAACAACCAGGTATGAATAATAATTAGCTATTTAGTATAATATATGCTGCCAGCTTCTGGCGACTGCCTCTTAACGCGTTCGCTGCTAACGACGCACCTGCGCGTCCAACTGTTAGAGAATTTACGAAGAAGACGAAATTTCAGCAGCGAATGTGTTAATGTTAACATCCTGAGGGATACCAAATGTAAGGTATATGGAATCTGTGTATATAAGTATTCAATTTGTATTGCAGGAGGCATGCAAGCAACTGGACCTGTGACCACTCCAACGGCTCCACCGCCGGTGCAGCCTCAACCACCGCAGCCTCCACAGAACAAGGAGTTTAACACTGCATCCTTGTGCAAGTATGGTTCAACCTTATAGCATACTATACCTTCAGTACAGCACTGTGGCCGTCTAAAAACAGAGTCTTAGGCTGTCTGTCCAATTAAGTTGAGCTGGTGGAGCAGTGTGCGAGGAATATAACCACCAATGGATTCGCACAAGATCTCCGTTTGTGTGAACCTAGTGGTGGATTTTTACTCCCCAGTTGACACGTACGGGGCCGGATTAACCCTATTGGTGCCCCTTACGGTTACTCTTTTCTTACTTTTTAATAAATATATTCTCGACTTCTACTAGGGGCGCGGCATTTAGGTAGTTGCTTCATCCGCCTTATGGATAATCCGGCTCTGTACAGGTAGCTTTAAACAGCGTAAGCAGAGGTTTTAATTTGATAGACATATTCTTTAAGAAACTCAAGGTTGAGAAACAAACAGGAAAGGTTTTTTTTTGTATGTGGTATACATACAAAAGAACCTTTCCTATTTGCGTCTTTTATCCCTAAAAGCGTGGTGATGTTATTGTTGAAGGTTTGGCCAGGAGACTGTACAAGATATTGTGAGCAGAACCCAGGATGTGTTCCAGACTTTAAAAGCAATACAAGTTAGTATCCAAATATTAATTAAACTACAGTCGTTTTCATGTTACTTTACTTTCTTCTTTACTTACTTTTTTCTCCATAGTTAACTTGATCACTTGGGAAAAAAGAATAGTAGCTGATAAAATGTACTATGGAAATTTGAAGGCTCAGACAATCGGAGGATATAACTATCAATTCAGAGACCAACCCTAGTTTTAATTTTATTCAAAATATTTAGGTCATCAGCAAATCCGTTTACTACATATTTTGTAGCCTAAATTTACACAAATTTATAATAACATAATAATTTAATAAGTACCTACTAATTTTAAACATTTATTTCTATATATTCTTTTTCAATAATTCCTTTAAATGTTGGGAAACATTTTGGGGAGAAAATAACAGAGATATAATAGTTGTAACTGTATTGGGCAGCCCCCAAACGGCACCCAGCACGGAGAGAACGCGAGTAACGACAAGAAGGCCAAGATGCAAGAGCAACTCCGCACCATTCGGCTGCTCTTCAAGAGGCTAAGACTCATCTATGAGAAGTGTAACGAAACCTGTCAAGTAAGCCTTTTCTGTATTTGGAAAATCATACTAAATCTGAAATAAGTCAAAGAAAAAGTCTGCTAAGTACCTACATCGAAAATAGGACAGTCTACAAGACTACTTTGTAAAAAAATTTATAGAGTTATTGGTTTTGAGATTGTGTCTATGGTGAGTTGAAGAAGTTTTATGCACAAAATTTTTGCCGTAAAACTTTAGGTCGCAAAACATTCACTTGAACCAGAGTAGTTTCTCTTTATAGACATTTTATTCTCTGGTGTTTCTATCCTCTACTGAATGTTTGAAACTCTGCTTCTTAAGAATACTTTACTTACCGTGTTTTGTTAAACATCCTCGGAGTATCTTGTTTATGGAACGTGTGTGCATAAGTTTACAAGAAAGACGGAATATATAAATTAGATTTAGGGTCGGCAACGCGCACGTGATGCGCTGTGATGGCATTGCAAACGTTTATCTATAGACTGCGGTAACCACTTACTATTAAGTGGGTCGTGTGCTTGTTTGTCACCTTAAACTGACAAAATACCATGTTTCCCTTGCGAATGAAAATGAAAATGATTTATTCAGTTTAGGCCCTGTTAAGGCACTTATGAATGTCGAAGAATTTACCACCGGTTCGGAAAGTAGCCTTCTGAGAACTTCTGAAGAACACATATCTTCTATCATCATGTTATTTAACTGTTTGTAAATTATTGTACTATTAAATATTTATGTTTATATCCGTCACCAGGGCATGGAATACACACACATGGAGAGTTTAATACCTTTGAAAGATGAAGCGGAGAATAAAACTCTAGACGAAAGGCGGAATACTGAGTCCTATAGACTCGCTCTCGAAGAAAATAGGGAACTTACAGACCAGGTAATTATTGAGATGCTTAATAATGGTAAATCTATGCTGACTTATATTAGTTGTTACATAAAGTAATTTTATTACAGCGGCCCCTTGAAATGAATAAAAACTCTTTTTAGTTTGGTATCTGCTCTCAATAAATAAAAAAAACACAGTAAACAAAAAGTATAGTATAGTGATGTAATTTGTCTCTGTGGTGCAGTTTAATAAATCAAATGAACTATTAGTATTTATGTCAGTATTAGAATGAGATATAACGTGACATAGCGTGTTTGACTGTCGCAAACAGAACCTTATGATATTACTGTTAAGGTTAATTCTGCGATGATAAAGACACGAATGGTTATGGAATAAAGCTCACTCTTCTAACTAATTAAATATAATCATATTTCTTTTCTCAGGTGGTGTTAAAAAATAAACAGTTGAAGGAAGTGATCACGAATTTAAGGACTATCATTTGGGAAATCAATGTTATGTTGACTATGAGACGGTCTTGAACTATATTAGTATCTAGCGACCTCTCCTCTGTACTAGTTCTATATTGTAACGACAGATGGCGCCACATTCCATATGTATACAGTATAAAATGGAAATGCCTGTTTGTCGAAACATTAAAAAAAATATCTGTCTGTCAGAAAATAAAGCCACCCATGAAACTAGGTCTACACGGGTGAAACCGCAGGCTACAACTAGTGAAGAAATACAATTCCTCTCTATTCAAGTTGTGGGCAAACCTTAATGGCGCTATGAGAGTTGATTTGAATTTCAAAGTGTTCTTTGATATTAATTTTTTTTCTATGATGTTGAAAAAAAAACATTATGAAGTGTCGTAACTACTTTAGAGTATTATAACTGTTGAGAATCTAAATGTTTTTCTGTGATTAGATTAATTTCTAGAAATGTGTATTTTATATCTTTTTGGAACATATGAGAATGTTATACTCACTTTAATTCTTTGAGATATCTAGGCCGTAGGTTAGATAAATAACAAAAATCTATTTTAGATTCACCATCTATCACGTTTTAGATTAAAACCTTCTTGGTGAAAACATGGGTGTGGTTACACCTACTATAATACATAGAAGTGATTTTAACAGTAATACAGTTGGTTGTAAAGTACAAAGAATAAGTTAGTATCGAATTTTTTTTGTACCAAATCAATGTAAAATGTCCAAATTTATATTGTGAACGGTATGTATGTGAATATATGTGTAAATATAGATTTTAATTAGCCTAAATATACGTTGAAAACAACATGTTCTTTTCTTATCTAAAATGCTTCTTATTTTCCCACTAGCTGTGCCCCGCGGTTTCACCCGCGTAGATTTAGTTTCTTCCTTATTGTCGCGGAACCCTAATATTTTTAATAAATTTACCTACCAGTGAAAGCCCCCTTAAAATTCCGTCCAGCCGTTTCAGAGATTACCCGGAACAAACAGACAGACAGACAGAGAAAAAATTTAATACTTGGTTTTAAGCGTCAGTATCGTGTATAGTTTCATATGCATTTAGTGAAAGTCTGTTATTTTAGAATTACAAACAGACACTTCAATTTTATTACTCTGTATAGATTTACGCAATAGAGGTGTAATAAATAACTGGAACACTATTAATAAGTTACTTTAATTATTAATAATAGTACACTAATATACAAAGTGTCAAGTTTCGCTGTACATATCATAGCTTCGTACATCGAAATAAATAAAGCGAATGACTGAGTATAAGCAACACTTAACTAGGTAAAGGTTACATGGATGTTGCCACCATCGCACCAAATCAAATTAAACTTTACGTATATTGAAATTAAGTCGCTAATTGGGTGCGAAGAAAAAACCGGTATTATTTATATAATAATATGCAAAATTCCACTTTGCTAGTCTTGGGTTAGAGTTCAATAACGCTAGTTTACGATTCGATGTGACGATGTCAGTACAGTGCCCCAAGTATAAGTATTGACACGTTTGAACGTCATCGCTTGACTTCGCGTTGCGCTTTTTTTGTATGGAGACGTAAAACTTCCTACACTCGCCGCTTGGGGCGCTTTTTAACGTTCCCATACAAAATGAGGAAAATACGTAAAAACATGTTAAAAACTATACTTGGGGTACAGCTCCATATGTTCGTAACTTAATCTATCTGCGTTCAACAGGCTTCGTGATGTCAATGACCTTCTTTTTCTTCTCTAGAGTTTTCTTTTCATATTGGTCGACATTTTCTAGTTCTGGGATTTCAGGCTGGGGCTGGTCTGCCTGTTCGGGGAAGTCGGGGGAAGCTTCGACCTCCTTGCCCGCGCTTCTTCCTGCGGGTAAGGCGTGGAAGGCCTCGGCTAGTTCTGAGTTGATGTCAGCTAAAGTATCCCCATTCGCCTCGTTCAATACGTACACGGGCACGTATCCAGGCTTCGCCGGCAAGTATTGCTCTTTCGGGGAACGAGGCCGGGCTTCTGGAATGTAAGAAATTATTTGTCACACAAAATTATATTTTGTAAAACATCGTGAGGAAACCTGCATATGTCTGAGAAGTAATTGAAAGACGTATGTATAGTGCCTGAGACGGCGCGATGGACTCACCCTCTGTCACGTTGGCACTTAATCATATTCGATGAAATATGAGTGTTGTTGTTACTCTCTCTGCTTACCCCTACGGGGACCCTTCTGGGATGGCGTGAGTGATTTATTTTATTTTTATTTGTCAGAGATTATGGGAAGTTTGACGACGATAAAAGATTGTCTGTCTATTGCGTCCTATTTTATAAAAGATAACTATGCTGGACTTGGCCCATTTTCATCCGATATATTCAAATACATGCTTCTAACGTAATGTAAAGCAGTATCCCTATATTGATCGGGATCATACGACCACTGAAAATATGTCTTCTTTTCGACATTGGCAGGTTGATTGACTTATGAAGTCAATGTAGGTAGCCGACCTATGCAGGCGCCCTTCTGTCATCTTTTATTCTGTGCTGTAGAATCTCAAGTTTTCTTTATTCTCTTAAAATTCCATACAAATAAGCCATAATTTAACCAAAAGATCATCTAATTCTCCAGTTATGGACAAATTAAGACACGCTTAATTAACAGGCTCATAAACTCTACCTTTAATATCCGGGCTGGAATTGCAAAATTAGCGAAGTCATATGCATATTAATGTTTATCGACAAGATTTGAGTGACTTGCTTCCCGTAATAAAGTTAAATGAGCGAGAAATCTTTATTGCAGTTGATTCGACCATTTAAATTTATTAAATGTTTCACAAGCAATGTTTGTCTATACATCTATAGAGATAAATACAATTGAAATATCTGCTTGTAATTCCAAAATAACAGCTTTACACTCAATGCAAATAAAATAAAAAATCAATTTATACATTTTTCGCGGATCGTCCGTCTGTCTGTTCGTTCCGGCGAATCTCCGAAACGGGTGAACCGATTTTAACGGGACTTTCACTAGCAGCTTCCTGATGATATTCCCAATTCATAAAATCAGCCAGGCGTAATTTTGGCTACTTGTCATCTTCATTTAAGAGTTGTGACTCTTGTCGGTGTGACTGATGCAATTTCTTCCATTCGTCTCTATCAAGTGCTATCTTCTTGACCTCCCTATACGTCCCTAGGCAAGTTTTTAAATAAAATATCGGTTCCGCAAAAGCCACACATTAAATTAAGTTTATACGGGTGAAACCGCGGTGAAGGTACAGTTAATAAATAAACTAAATTAACAGCACGTTCACACGCCGAGAATCAATTTAGAAATACAAGTCTATTATATCGTGAGGAATCACGGATGCTGTGCGCGGATCGGTGATTGCATCCGTGCATCGCAAATTCGCTAATGCCTAGATAAATGGCTGCAGATCTCATAGGTCGTTCAACCACGCGGGACCCAGTTCTATCGATACCAATGCGGTTCAATCTCACGCTATTTCTTTCGTTAACTATCAGCTAGTTAGCAAAGTTCGCACCGCCTCAGAATCAATATTGTAAAAAACTCGGTTTTACCTATAGTTGATTTCATGGGTGATCCGCGAAACCCTGTCTTTTTTAAATTTAGCCAATGTCCTTCTTGTAATATTAGCTATCTGCAAGTTCCGTTAACATCAGTCCACCCGTTTCGGAGATTAGCCGGAACAAACAGACAGACAATTTTAGAAATTTAGTTTTTTTATCTCAGTACCGTATATACTTTCATATTTTATGCATTTAGTAAAAAGTTTTTATTTTGGAATTACAAAGAGACACTTCAATTTTATTTATCTGTATAGATGTATACATAGAGAAGTAATAATTACTTTAATTTGTGAATACAATTTGTATTCATTGATAAATTTCGTCGAGTGCTAAACTGTGTCACGTATTCAGTTTTTAATCAGAATAAGGCACGTTTCAAACGGTAAATTAGTTGACTTTTTCTTTTATGAAATGAGACGAGGGTATCAATACGAGTATCATTCGTCCTAAGTCTCAAGACACTAGTTAGTTGTCTAACATGTTCTTACTTTCGTCCGCGTATAGGAAAGAACCTACCTATGTACTACTTTGCTTATTGTAAGTAGTTATATCATTACCCGGGGATCAATTATGTTTGTGTAATTGCCGGGTTCTTCTCAGCAAAAGCAACCTTCCGAACCCGGTGGTATTTTTCGTGTCCTTCTGACGATTTGAAAGTACTTTGTAAGAAGTGTGATCAAATAAAGATATTTTGATTTTTTACTAAATTTAGCTCTGCCGTGAAAAGGTAACTGGTGAGATCCTATGGTGTTTTTTTTAATATTACCTACGGCCTGTGGTATTTAGTTACATCTATGTCTAGCTGTGCCCCACGGTTTCACCCGCGTACATTTAGTTTCATCCATATTGTCGCAGAACACTAATATTTTTAATAAATAAAAGTAGCCTAATTTACTCCCTGAAACATCAGCTACCTGCCAGTGAAAGTCCCGTTCAAATCAGTCCAGCCGTTTCAGAGATTACCCGGAACAAACAGACAGACAGGCAGACTATTAAAACTTGGTTTTTTATTGTCAGTAGCGTGTATACTTTCATATGTATTAGGCAAAAGTTATTATTTTGGAATTACAAACAGACACTACAATTTTATTTATTTGTAGATGTGTCAGATGTTTTTGCTCTTTACAATTTAATTGACCTCACGCAAAACAAATGAACACCGGTTATGATGTTTGTATTATGCTAAAGCGGCGTGAATGGTTAGATTGATTGTTATCCGCCGAGTTGTAAGGATTATCTTGTGATTTATGAGCTCACGATCTCATATAATAACATTTATTTTGTTTTCTTTTATTAAATGGTTTGCGGTTTTTGCAACTTTTTGTATCCCGCCTGCCTGTATTATGATTCAGAGTTATTTCTAGCGACGTGAAAAAAAAAAGGAGGCTGTGTGTAAGTAGAAACTTTTTTATTTGTATGTTCAAGGACATTCAAGTCAAAAATTTTAGTTTTATACTGTGTTTTTTAAAGTATAGATACGTTATGCGCTCACAAAACGAACGAAAAATGATCCATGTGCTTTGTCACTTGTGAAATTAAAAAAAGTTGCAGGGACATTAGATTTTGAAAGTAGAGTTCTGTCAACTTTAATGCTCCGAATCCCGATTTCGGCACGAAGACTGATTGAGATGCTAGACTGGGCTTATAGGTATGTAGTATTTTCTATATCTTAATGTTTAAAAAACCTACCAACCGTTTTATTAAAGGCCTACCCAATCGTAAACAGGAACCTGATTCATATAACTTTATAAGTCAACTAGCTGTGCCCTGCGGTTTCACCCGCGTAGATTTAGTTTCATCCTTATTGTCGCAGATCCCTAATATTTTCAATAAACAAAAGTAGCCTAAGTTACTCCTTGAAACATCAGCTACCCGCCAGTGAAAGTCTCGTTAAAATCCGTCCAGTCTTTTCAGAGATTACCCGGAACAAACAGACAGACAGACAGACAGACGGACAGACAGACAGACAGAGATTTTTTTTTAAAATTGTTTTTTTGTTTCAGTACCGTGTATACTTTCATATGACTTTAGTGAAAAACTGTTATTTTGGAGTTACAAACAGACACTTCAATTTTATTTATCTGTATTGGTTTTTATGTGTCAGTACCGTGTATACTTTCATATGCCTTTAGTGAAAAACTGTTATTTTGGAGTTACAAACAGACACTTCAATTTTATTTATCTGTATAGATGTTGTGGGTCAGTTAATTTATATTCATCATACATTTGAGGCACATTATAAATATATACAAGTGTTTGAGTAATTCTGGAAATAATATGTACCTACCTACAAAGTTTAACCTCAATTAGGTATCTACTCTCCTCTATCATACGTACTAATCTATCAGACATAAGATCAATCAAACCTGCACAATTCACACCAATCAATCTTTGGTACTGTAATTGTGTTTAGAAAAAACAGTAAGTAGAGTAGGTAGGTATGCAAAGTGAGCTTTCACTGACCCACCGACGTAATGAGCCAATCATTCTAATTCTAAATCTCAAAGGCAGCATCACTAGTTTAGTGTGTAATTGATTAAGCAGGTTGCTGGATAATTCGTTTCTTTTTAGAGCAGGACCAGGGGCCAGGGGCCAACTATGATCGTTTAAGCAGCGCGAACTTCTTTGCTTCGCTTTAATTTTACGGTACCAAAACGAAACGTCAAAGTTCAGAAGTTCTTAATACGCTCTGCTTAATCCGATGATGGTAGGCCCCCAGTAGTTTCTTGAGATTAGCGCATTCAAGCAAACGAACTCTTCAGCTTTATATATTAGTACCTATAGATTAAAATAATTTATATCAAGTATACTTTTGCATCGTGTTCATGTATGCGGTTAAGTTAACAGAAAACAAGTAAAAAGTGGAGGCGAGTTGTGCCATTCTCTTATAACGGTAGGGTCCATCTAACTCAGGCTCGCTTTTTGCTCGTCAAAACGCTGACTAACTGTACAATCTTTTGAGTACGTATACACTTCACTTAAAATGATCCATAGCTGTTGTAATCGATTTTTGACTTAAGATTTATGTGTAGAAAGTCGACATTACAACGATATAACACAACGAAAGCAACATGCTATATCTATTTATCGTACTAGATTTAGTTACTTCGGAATACGGAGTTTTCTTATTACTGGGCGGAAATCTTATACGCAGAAAATACTTGTATGTAAGGATCGTAGCATGTGGTAAACGGTGGTTTGCCTACCCCTATGGGATACAGGCCTGAGTATATTAATGTACTTAGGAATGTATGTATATATAGAATAAGTAATACATTTCTGCAGTATTCTAAAAAAACGAGGGTATCTACAAAAAAAATATTAGGGAGTCAATACAATAGTTTCCAATTAAATTGATTGATTCCAATGAAAGCTGACTGCTTCAATATAATATATCTTGACCATGAAACTAGGTCAGTGTCTGAGTTTCCAAGTCTGGTTCCTTATCGGGATGTCGGAACGACTTTGCAGTTAACATCTCAACTAATTGCGATAGTTGGTTAATTAGCGAGCCTTCCACAATACAGTATTATGGACAACATACTCCACGTCTATTTGCGTTTGATATTATCTTTCTTAGTTCATTAAGTACTAACAAAGTCATGTACAATATACTGACTTGTTGTTCGCAAATGCTACTTTGGACTGTGGCACACGGGGTTCAGTGACGATGGGTTTTTCTATCTACAATTTCCCAGTAGTGTGGATTCGTGCCCAATTAATGGCGCACCTATATTCTCCGAAGGGGTAGGCAGAGGTGAATAGTGCATTTCACCAGATATGTTTAAATCTCATGTAAAGGGCGAAGCTAGGGTGAAGAAACATTGCAATAAATCCTGCGCACGATGGATGTGTACTACTTATAGGAGACGGACCCTAAATGTATCATTACTTAAAAGTCTTCTGTTAAAAATTATTGCTACCTACAATATTTCTGCCAAACCCTTCGAAGACCTCTCTGGTAAGGTACTTACAAAGAGTTTTGTACGGTGTTATGAATATTTAACAGTTCTAACGACTAGGCTAAATAAAGCTCGGTTTGCCTTCAGGGGCCTTACCATGAGCTCTTATTGCCATGATAGTTTCACTCATTTATGAGACAGATGTATGCGACGTATATACATCTGTCACTGTCGCACAACTGAATTATCACTGCAATAAGAGCTCATGGTTGGGCCCCAGATTTTTGAATTGGTACCTACTTTCGTAGAATTCATACTCATACTCAAACGGTCATGGATACAAAATTTGTTACTTCTTTATGACATCACTACAGAAATAAGCAAACTTTTCTGAAGTTATTTAGTAACATTGAGTTAGCTTAGTTGTTATAGGGACGCATCGGGGAGTCATTGTCCCGGTCTCTGGCCAGTGGTCTGTGACCACAACCAAGTCCAGAACGGGTCGATCGTGTTTGTTTTTGCATTATTATAAAATTCCTCTCTTAAACCCTCGCGAAAGGATACACTATCGCCATCAATGTATTACATTGATGACTTAGTTCGTAAATTGAGAGCGCTTTCAAAAACTTTTGCAGGCATGTTCATCGCGTTTTTAGGTTTTCTAAATGTGTCTTTTATTGCCTTGTTAATAAGGTTTAATTTAATGCCAATTTTATTTAGCCATGGTTAACATCTTTCCCGGAATCGTGATGATGATATCATATGCCGGATCTGGTTTGAAAGCTCAAATGATGAGCATCGATGCAAAAAAAGATGGCGATGAGTAACTTTAATTGGTAACCATATTGTATTGTTCCAATTGATTTGCGATAAGTTATGTTTAGCAAGTGTATAATGCGTTGCATTAAATAATATTATCTTTGGTATTTAGAGCGACGTGAACTGTGGCCTTAATTTGTGCATAACATAAACATTTTAAGCACTATCTAATGTCGTGATGTCCACTACTAGACACCGAAACGGAATTATTATATTTTATGGCGATGTTATATTGGAAGAAAAGAAAAATATTAAAAAATATATAGGCTCCCGAAAAATACGTTTAGCTACGTTTTCATACCAAAAGTTTTCTTGAACGTCTGATCAATACATATAAATTTAAATCTATACATCTATACAGATAAATAAAATTGAAGTGTCTGTTTGTAACTGCAAAATAACAGTTTTTCACTCATTGCATATGAAAGTATACACGGTACTGACAAAGAAAAACCAAGTTGTAAATTTTTTCTCTGTCTGTCTGTCTGTCTGTTTGTTCCGGGTAATCTCCCAAACGGCTGGACGGATTTTGACGGGACTTTCACTGACGGATAGCTAATGTTGCAAGGAGTAACTTAGGCTACTTAGATTTTTTTAAAACATTAGGGATCCGCGGGCAACCGTGAAATTAAAATCTACGCGGGTGAAACCGCGGGGCACAGCTAGTATACAAATAAAATTCAAAGTGCTGTCCGACTGAAATCAACGCTTAGCCTAAGCCGCTGGTCCTAGAGACATACAATTTGAAGGGTTTGTTTTGGCAAGATGTAATACACGAAGAAAGTTTTTAAGTGGGTGAAAAGCGTACTGAAAGCTTGTATGTTGGACCTGCAGGCGACAACTAGTTTCTTATAATGTCTTTTTATTCTTATTTAAATCAGCAGGAATGCCCAGACGGGTACTTTATTATGAAAAAAAATCGGATGTTTGTTAATCAATGTGTGCATAACGGCCGTGTAAATCAATTCATCAGCTAATACATCACATTCAAACGTCAGTAACATACAAATTAACAGACAATCGCCTTAATTGAGCATATAATATTGAGTTTACTATAAAAAAAATACATTTATACGTAGATATATTCTTTGATCAGAATTTCGAAATGATGCGAGAGATTGAGTTGGTAGATTTGGGTTGGTATTAATGATACTACTTCATAGTTAAGGGTAGTCGGGTGGTAGCAGCTTCACTACTTAAGATGAGTAGGTACCCATTTCTTTATATCTGATAATTTAAGACTTCGCTGATGTAGTGCTTGCGAACGCTACTGCGGAATACGCCTCCTGGGGCCGATCTCCGGGTCTTGCAAAGTGTTATTGGGTTTTTCCGTGTGTAATTTCCCATTAGCAGCCTGGAATCTGGATTAGTGCCCGGTTAATAGCAATAGGATCTGCCCCTATTAATGGCGAAATGTGGGTGTAGGTACTGTACACTCCTGCCTACCACTAAGTGGAATACAGGCGTGAACATAATGTATTTATTATGTATTCGTTGAATTATAATTAACATCAATTAAGATAAACATTTGGCTGTTTAGCTCAAAGCTGTCGAATATATACAATTAATTGATTGTTTTTAGAAAAAATATGTGTTTAGTCTCACGACCACGGAAAAGTATGATAATCACGATTTGGCTCGTCGCCTCCGTGACCGCCTATGAATAAACGTTATGTTGAACAATGTATCATAATTATATATTATGTCCGAGAAGTTTTTGTGCCAACACTTAACGCTTAATTGGAGCTTTTTGCCCAAAGCAGCATGGGCTCATCGTGCTTGAACTTGTGTTCCAAAAAGCACGATCGCCCCACAAAAAAATACTGAACCTATTGCGTTTTTTATAGAGTTCGATTGAAATATTCCGATGAAAAACTATCGTTGCAAAATAAGAATAGAGCCTTTTTATCTGATTATTTGAAACAGGCCTGTTCATTATAAAGTAGTTACTAATTCTGAAGCATTGAATTGGATCATATTTGATGAAATTTCACTATTTTTACTACGTAAAATAATTTAATTAAGGATTCAAAATTAACATAATTCCAGCTTTAGATAATAACGTTTAAGTATATTTATTTTTTATTTTTATTGAAAAATATTTAATAATGAGAACTTACCAATAACGACACAGTACACCACACATAACAAAACTACTAACTTATACATTTTTGATGGATTATAATAAAAAAATATATTGATCAAAATGGCGTGTACAACGCGAGTAGCGGCTATCAGTGCAAGCTTGCGAGTGAAGCGCGGGCGCAAGCAACCGGGTTAAAAACGTTAGGAGATAGGATCCACGCATGCGCACACTGTCTCTTTATATCGTACAACCCTCTGAATAAAAGCCGACATAGAACTACCTAGGTAACTTCGTAAGTGTGTGATGGCCAGGTCACAGTATAAATATAAGCTTTACAATCAGTCAAATTTATTTATAATAGAATAGTTTTTTAGAATTTCAGTACCATTTTTTTTTATAAATAATTACCGCAAATCACAAACAGACTAAAATTATATTTATCTATATCTATACAGATACATAAAATTGAAGTGTCTGGTTGTAATTCCAAAATAACAGATTTTCACTTAATGCATATGAAAGTATACACGCTACTGACAATGAAAACCCAAGTTTTTCAAGGAGCAACTTGGGCTAATTTTATTTATAAAAAATATTAGGGTTCCGCGACATGGCGCATGAACCTAAATCTATGCGGGTGAAACCGCGGGGCACAGCTAGTATTTGTATAAACTAGCTGCCCCGCGGTTGCACTCGCGTGGACCAGCGGAACCCTATCTGTATAGAATATAGAATGTATAGAATGTATAGCTGACCCGTTGTACTATTGAGGCCTGCCTGAACTGTCAGTCGCCTTAATTGGTAACAAATCTTTTTTTTAATAATATTAGTATAGACAAATAATATAGTATATATAATATAGTATAAACTGCCTCGTTGGTCTAGTGGTTAGTCGGTTCGCCAGCCGATCACGAGGTCCCGGGTTCGATTCCTGGGTCGGGTCAAAAATAGATAATTGGGTTTTTCTGTTAAGAAATTCACAATAAAATGTCCGGAGTTTGGAAGTTGGCGGTGTTTACACCCCCGTGCCTCGGAAAGCACGTTAAGCCGTTGGTCCTACGCCTGATCTCTCGCCGGTCGTGTCGGATTGCCGTCCCATCGGATTACACACACACTTGTGCACTATAATATCTCCTGCGCACAGGGCTAATCCCCGTTGAGATTAGCCGCCGTAACCGAAATTCGGTAGGAGATCTTTTTTATAGACAAATGAAATAAAAGGATAATTTTGCGATCACATCGAAATCCAACATTTCATCCACTGTCGTCGCGCTTGCGAAAACGTTACAAAATGTATGGGATTTGCATAAATCAATAAATTATTTTAGCTTAAATATTTCTATTACTATTTAATAAAGAGCCGTGGTGGCCGTGAGGTTTGAATAGTCGCCTACTACGCAAGTTCAAAACCCAGCGGTCTGCAGTTTTTATATAAACTTAAGTGCAGTAATTTCACTCCACTTGCTGTACGGTGAAGGAAAACATCGTGAGGAAACCTGCATATATCTGAGAAGTAATTCAAAGACGTATGTGTAGTGTCCGAGACGGCGATGGACTCAACCTCTGTCTCGTTGGCACTTAATCATGAAAATGAAAATGAAAATTCGGTGAAATGTGGGTGTTGTTGTTACAACACTTCTGCTTACCCCTTCGGGGACCCTTCTGTGATGGAAAATGAAAAATGAAAATGAAAATGATTTATTCAGTTTAGGCCCTGGTAAGGCACTTATGAATGTCGAGGAATTTACCGATGGGATGAGCATATTATTATTATTATATGATAAAAAACAGAATTTTCAAAACTAATATTACGCAAACATTGTAAGTATAAAACGATAAAACCTAAAAATAGTCTTCGACCCATAAATGTAAAGGGTTATCTGACCTTAGGTCAATCACTATCTTACTTATTTGCGATGCGCATTTAGGAAATTTCGATCGTAGGTAGAATAACCCATTCCGAGTGATAAATATCATTTGTACCTAATTGCGTCAGATTTCTGCAAAACATCTAGTAACGAGATGATAACACAATTTTCCTTGTTATATGCAAAAATACCAGGTTGATAAGGATGAATAATAATGTGTTTACTTTGTGTGGTCAGCATGAATCCGTTAGGGTTCTTATATTCCTTGATAGTCAAATCTACTAGCTAATATGTAGGTAAAAGATTAAATTCGCATTGCATTTAGCGGTCTAATGAAGAAACAAGAAAATTATATTTATTCACACAGGGGGCCAACTATGATCGTTTAATCAGCGCGTATAAAGAACTACTTATTATGACAGAAATGAAACGTCAGAGCTCAGATGTTCTTAATACCGATGATGGTAGGCCCTCAGATAGGCAACTGCAATTATTTGTTATACACATAAATGTATCTAGTCTGTAAACAAAAGGTTTAGGTTCAGCTTTTGCTGGCATCACCGAGGGCAACACACAGCACTGATTTTTAAACCTACATCTTAAACACTTGCAATATTATGTCTAGATGGTTTATAGTAGCAGATAAACAGCTGAGCTTTTTCATAACTTAAACATAATTAAAAGGAACGGTATAGTCTTAATTACTTTAAACGGTTTTTTAACATGTACATGACTGATTATGAGTCCATCGCCGTCTCAGGTGTTTGAATTCCTTCACAAACATAATTATGTAGGATTCTTCACGGTGTTTTTGTCATTATTACGATTAAGGAAAACATCGTGAACTTTGGCTCGAGGTTTGTGAAAACTTACTCCTGTTAAGTTTTAAAAAGCTCATGCAAGTATTTTGAGCACAATTAGAAAAAAAATGTCTGTCTCCTTCTGCCTGTTCGTTTGTTCCGGCTAATTTCTGAAACTGTTGGACTGATTTAAACCCGAGTTTCAATGGCAGCTGATGTTATAAAGAGTGTTTCGGCTACTTTAGAGGGAAAAAAATCTCTTGGTTTTTATTTTAAAATTCTACACAGGTAAAACCACGATGCACAGCTACTTAGGCTATAAATTGTAATTAGTAACCTTTCCCGTGTTGATTCAACATCCTGTTAGGTTAGCTAAATAAATTAGTTTTATTCAAGTAAGGCGCCTTTTACAAGATAAAATACATTTAATTAATATTCAAGATAACTTGAAATCAGAGTGAAAGTTCGCTAGAGAAGTCATAACTCAGCTTTCTGCCTTTCTAACATATAGTATGGCCCTTTCTATGACCATTTACAACTGCAATAGTTGTAAAATACAGTTAAGACGGGATCACATGATATTCACGCAATTCAAATTATTGAGCTAAGAGCCGTGGTGGCCTCGGGGTTAGAGCATCCGCCTGCTACGCAAGCGACGCAAGTTCGAATCCCAGAGGGGCCTGTACCTATGAGTTTTTCTAAAAAACTTGTGTACAGTGATTTTACACCACGTGCTTTACGGTGAAGGAAAAACATTGTGAGGAAACCTACATATGTCTGAGAAATAATTCAAAGACGTATGTATAGTGCCTGAGACGCCGATGGACTCACCCTCTGTCACGTTGGCACTTAAGCATATTCGGTGAAATGTGGGTGTTTAAAATTACAACACCTCTGCCTACCCCTTCGGGGAATACAGGCGTGAGCATATGTATGTATGTCAAATTATTGAAAAGCTTTAATATAACGCTCTATATACTTAAGGAATAGGAATGTGAAATGTTATGTTTTAGCCCCAATATAATAGGGAGTGAGCTTACTGCCATTAACCTGGTGCTAATCCAGCCAGACTCCGCGTTACTACTGGGAAATTATGGATGGAAAACCCCTATAACAGGGAGCTTTTCAACCACCGGATGGATAGTATGATTCACAATGACTGGTATTAGAATCCTGTCAACAGTAGTTGTGTGTGTGTGTGTGTGTGTGAAGCAAAAATGGTATGTGAACATCAAGAAAGATTTTCTATAGTCCGTTATGAAAGAAACGCAATCATATTCAGTGATATGTGGGTGTAGTTGTTGCAACACCTCTATTTGCCGTTTCGAAGACCCTTCAGAGATGGCGTGAGCATATTCATTTAGTTTTGTTATAAATAAAAGCACGTTACGCGTGAACGATATGTAGCCATCTTCAAGGAGATAGCTGACTGGGCTTTTATAGTATTCACACTCTGTGTATAATTTGGTAATATAACATATTGTATCTATGGCGTACCTGGCGGCCAACTATAATCGTTTAAGCAGCGCGTATTAAGAACTTCTAATTTTACGGTACCAAAATGAAGTGTCAAAGCTCAGAAGTTCTTAATACTCTCTGCTTTAAACCGATGATGGTAGGCCCCTTGATCTCAGAATTTGGGCTGTGATGGATGATACACACACATGTCAAGGTGTTATTCAACCTCACACTTTATTACACGTTAGACAATAAAAAGTTTGACTACATTCATGTGTTGACTTGAATGCAAAGTCCAGACAGACAAACAGTTTAAAAAAAATTTACAGAAAATATCGAATATTTTTTTCTTTACAGATGAAGCAATCTAGTAAGTAGAGCATTAACTAGAAGAAAAATAATGTACAGATTAAAAATGTTGTAAATTCGATCCCCACTGAGAACATTGCAACACATGCAAAGCTAAGTCAGCACTGTTTACGTATATGACAAGTTGTAATGACCTTAACCCTTAAATCCAGTAGCATTGGCGAGGGTTGCGCTGAAGGTCAGACAAGGCCGGCAGGTGCGTCGACCCCTCGCGAGCGTTGACCGCAATAACCGCTCGACCACTGTCCACTACACTATTCCGCACTAAGCTGGCCTTCATAGCAATGCTGCTACAAATTATTAACATGCGTAAAAAGACAGATCATTTAAATATTCAAAATATTATTTACAAACTGCAGTTTCATAGTTACGTATAGTGCCTGAGACCTATAACAAAATCATGTCGTACTGACGTCTATTTTAATTAAAATTTGTTATTGTATTATGTATAAACATACTTATCAATAACTCCAAATCTTGCCTACAGGACACTTTAGAATGCCTATCGACAAAACAGTCTGGTTCTAAGCAATACGTATTGAAAAACCTTCTTACACCTAGTGCAGGGGCCCTACCATGAGGTCTTATTGCCATGATAGTTTGACTCATATTATGAGACAGATGTGTATGGCGTGTATACATCTGCCACTGTTACACAGCTGAACTATCATTGCATTGAAAACTCATGGTTGGGCCTCTGACCGTGTTCTCTGAGCTACTATTTGTTTTATTGTTATAGCGACTCTAAAGCCCGTTCGGAAACCGCATTTTTTTGGCTCCAATAAGCGAATAAACAAATCGAAAACCTTACTAAAACATATTTAACAGACCGGTACTGGAGAGAATTATATGAACAATCTTAGAATTTGGAACACACTTTATGTAGCGTGGCTTCTTTAGTCAACTTCGTATGTACAAATCAGGTACTTATTTCGCTGCGCAGTTATTAAAACTTTGCTTAAATGATTTGTTTTAAGGAATTCATAATTTTAGTGTAATTTTGCGAATGCGCCGAGTAGCGTCCAAGTGGTTCCTTTATTAAGCACTGAGGCTAAGATTTTAAAGTTCAGTTTTAGAATCAGGTGGAAATAAAGATTTCTTTTCTATTATTTCCTATTCTTCTAATTTTTTCATGGAATTTTGTCACTGTGTATATTGAGTAAGTACTATAAAATAGGAGTACCAAGCAATATGCAATTCCTAGTAATTGTATTTCTGCACAAACGAACGACAGTTGAGAGGTTAAGGTTTGTTTCGCAGAAATAATGATAAGGCGAGCAATAGCTTACAATTCAACAGAAAACACATAAAAAACGCTTAAATTATACCCATTTTAGATAACATATTTAGTCAAATAACAATATAATTAATATTGAGCATAAAGTAAAAACATTGGTAGTTCCTATTTATAAAACGAACAGCATACGATGAATCACATAAGACCCCGCGACCTGCGTTTCATAAAATCAGCCTTATCAATGTTTTTCACTAAGGTCACGATTGCTAATCAGCGCAATTGTGTATTTCCGAATACGTCTTGAATGCCGCTTTTATGTGGTTACTCACTGTAAACATGTTTTGATCAAGGTAATCATCTTAAAGTCCACAAGCAGTAGTTATAATAGTACTTACTATTTGTAAATGATCAGGGGGCCTACCATCATCGGCTTAAGCAGAACGTACAAATAACTTCTAAGCTGACGTTCCATTTTGGTACTAAAAAAATAAACATCAAAGCGGCCCCTGTGCTCGTGGAGGACACAAAGCAGAGATTGAATGCCAGTAGGAACTATGCTGGTCTATTGATTTGAGCAGTAGCCTAATCCTTAGCCTTACCATAAACTCTTATTACCATGATAGTTTGACTCATATTATGAGACACAGTGACACACTGTCATCGTCACACAGCGAACTATCATTGGAATAAGAGCTCATGATTAGGCCCCAGTAACCGATGCAAGTTTCAAACTCAGGTTTGAAATATTGATGTAATGCCATACAACATTTTGTATTTTGATTAACCCTATAATTTAGGCCGCTTAGATGTGAAATCTACGAAACGAGATGATATTCATATGCATATGTTAATTAAATAAGGTAAATTCCTCGACATTCATAAGTGCCTTACCAGGGCCTGAACTGAATAAATCATTTTCATTTTCATTTTCATTCATTAGTTATTAATTTGTCAATCAATTTTAACATGTGCTTAAACTATTTTGCATTCTAAATTGTTACCTTGATTCGGGGTCAGTAAGAATATGAAAACAAACATGTTAAATTTAAAGTGTTAAATACCACCTCGTTAAATCCTTTATAATGTTTAAAGCATTGAAAAGCATTTTGACGTCTTAGGAATGCGCAAATTGGATGGTTGGCAATAAAGTGACCTTAGGGATTATCACAAACTATTTAACGCGTATAATGGTGTTTAGTAGGTCGTGTTCAAATTGCCAAAAAGTTTCGATATTCATTGACTGAATAATGTTCTTGTGGATTATAATGAAATTGAATTGATTTTGGTAAAAATTATGTAGCTGGTCTGTTCAGAGGAATTATGCTTCCATTATGTTGGCGTCCCACAGGGTTATGAGCAGTGGCCAGTACTCTTCCTATGCTAAACTGTTTCATACTATTTACCTACTATTACTATTTACATACATCTGTTGACATACCTTTTTGTAGGACAAGCATTGCTAGGTCTCAATACTTGAACAATGTATTGTTTTTACAAATTAATAAACATTGGTTGTTCAAGGCCATTAATTTTAGGAATTCTTTTAAAACTTTTACAAGGTAAATTTAGTAAAAAAAATCATGGCCACTCTGGGAACCTGTAAGTTTATGTCCTAGACAAAACAAGAAGGCTGATAGCCCTAGCTTAGTATACAGTTCATTGACTCAGTGTTACTACGCTGTAAGAATATGTCACATAAGATTTCTTAATTATAATTAACAGTGTATCGTGGACCTTTGATAACCTCTTCAATATGCGTCTTTGGTGTAGCCACTACCATTATAATGACTACTTAGCAGATTTTGAGATTCATTTGAATATAGACTGCTTTATGGAGTAACAATTCACCTGTTACTCTTTTTAACACATTTAATTCTCTGCCACGCACTTGCTCGGATCTATGGACTTATTTCATTGCGTGTCGACTAGATTTCGAGATTTGCACCAGGTTTTTGTGTAAAAGTGTTCGTAAGAACATTTTAGCAAATTGGGAAATTGTCTGCAGTATATTTTACTGTGGGTAGAGTCAGAAAATATCACGCTCCAGATATATATTCAGAGACCGGTTCTGCGCTTTTGAAACGCCTTCTTATAAATATTGAGCAACCAACAAAGTTTTATAGTAGCAAGAAGTTTGCTTTACGATGATTGTCACTACGTTACTATAGGAACGCAAGAACTTCGCTAAAGGTGGCCTACCATCATCGGTTTAAGAGCTTTATAAAAACTTCTGAGCTTTGTCGTTTCATTTTTGTACCGTAAAATTAAACGTCGAACATAGTTGGCCCCCAGTACGGAGTTATTTATGATTGAGCCTGTCTCTGTCGGGCACCATATAGATAGACAGTGAGAGTCTCATATATTCCCGAATGAGAAAATCATAACTCTTGACGGGACCTGCCGCGTTTTCACTAAGGTTTCTCAGCGTCGAACTCGACGATGAGCGTTGGTTTCAATCATAGGAAATTGATACGTAACACATAGAGGATAAGTTTCAATTTTGTATCTTTAAAACCGACAAGTGTTGAGAAACTTAGTGAATAGCGCGGCTGTACATATACTCACGCGTAGGGTGGTAGAGGGAAAAGGCTGCTGCTTTCGCACACTGATAGAGTTAGAGAGACTTTTATATACAGCGGTATCCCGATTGGAGTCTCCACTTTACAGAAGAGCAGAGCTTAAGAAGGAAGCCAAATCACTCTACCTTGAGAAGAAGTATTGAGCTTCTGTGGAGGGTAAGATCAGCCAGTGAGGAGGAGTGTAGGTCCTGTGTGCCTTCAACTAATTATGTTTGCAAATCGAACTCATTCTTTATTGACCCAAGGGAAAGAAATGATAAAATTTCACACTTAATTAATTTTATTTAATACTTATTTACTTAAAAATAAAGTTATGCAATTTCAAAGGACTTACACCAAAATTTACAGATTTGATTATTTTTTGACTTTTTGATTAAATGGGGTCCAGATAAAAGTGTTAATAAAGAATGTTTTGTAATTTATATATTTATTACGAAAGCAGGTAAGTATAAACTAAATTATTTGGTGTAAGCGATTAACGTCCGACCACCACAATAACACAATGGATCATCACAGAGCTTCGATAAGTAACAATTTGTTGGTGATGCCTGGAAACACCAATTAGCGCTTTCCGTAACTTCTGTAACAAATAGAAGCAAACAATTATTATATTTTACTAGTTGTGCCTCGCAGTTTCACCCGGGTACACTTTATTGTGATTTTTATGTCACATTACACAGGGACGGGTTAAAAAGCATCCTATGTCCTTCCCCTGGTTCTAAGCAACTTCCCCAACAAATCGATTCAGCCATTATTTTGTTGTAAATAGTGTAACTAACACGACTTTCTTTCGGTATTGATTTAAGGACTAGCTGTGCCCCACGTAGGCTTAATTCATGGGTGGCATTTTTCATAGACTATAATTAAAAAAAAGTAGCCTTAGTTTCTCTTTGTACCATCAGCTGCCTTTTTCAGAATTTACCCGGAACAAACCAATCTTTTTTCTTCTTTTTATGCTTGTACTCATATTAGGTACGCATTTTGTGAATAGCTGTTGATTTGAAATTACAAACGGAAACTTTACAATAACTTATATTTATATATGTCTATGTATGTATGTATATATTAGCAAAACCACGTTACCCGGACGAAGAGCTAGCTCCAGCGACTGCGAAGGAACTGCTTTGGCTGTAACCACCGCCACCGCCGCCGCCGCAGCCTCCACCGCACCCGTGGGAGACGGGCACCACCTGATAGTTGGTCTGTGGTTGCTGTTGTTGGTAGTACACAGGCTGTTGATGCCCGTATGATTTACCGCCTCCTGGAAACATAATTATTTCCGTTTAAAACATTTTCCATTGATGCTAAGCTCTTATTGGTCGCAGCGTGATGGTTTAGCATATCTCGGACATGTTCTACGACATGAGCGCTACAATCTTCTCTAGAGTATAATGGGCAAAATTTAGGGGAAAAGGCTAGTTGGAAGAAGGAAGTTGTTATGGCTCCGAAATTTAAGGCAATAGACTGGGATAAACTGCGTGGTAGAATTGTTTAAATAGCTTGCAAAAAATAAGGACTAATTTGCGGAGTTGACGGCTAACCTGCATATGTGGAGAGGCACCGCAAGAAGATGTGATGTTTTAAAGTTTTTTTAACTGTACTTAGTTTTGAGTTGAGTTTAGTTTAGTAGTTCATCTCAGGAACCTGGTTTAATTTAAATCATTCTTAGTAGACAAAAGCCTTGACGCGTTTTGGAACTGAGTAAAAATATTATTCAATTTTAATAAATGCCGACAGTCGAATAGTCGAGAACTAGTTAATACCGAATTAACTCGGTTGTGGAATATATACCTCTATTATAAAGCTGTTTGTTTGTTTGGTTGAACGTGCTAATCTCAGGAAATACTGGTTTGATTTGAAAAAATATTTTTGTGTTTATATTTTGAGAGGAAGGCTTTAGGCTTTATAATATCACGCTGCAAACAATAGAAGCGAAGCAGCAATAGATAATGTAACAAAAACGGGAAAAAAAAAATTTTTTGAAAGCTTTCGTTGAGTGCGCTGCATAAATGGTTTAAGTTATGCAAAAAAATATTGAATTATTTCTCATTAATAGTTAAAAAAATATATACACATTTCCTATAACCCTTTTATGGTGTTTAAATTTGTACAGAAAACCAAAAAACTGAGAAGTTTTTTTCGTTTCACTAAAATTATACGCGTGTGAAACCACGGGGCTCAGCTCTATCTTAGACTACAATAAACTTTTTATATGAAAACGCTTGTCAGCATGCATTCTTAATAATATTGTGTGTGCAATTAGCAATCAATGTGCAAAGTACAAATATGTTTTTTCTCACTAAGTTTTCCTTCACCATAAAGCGTGGTTTGAAATTACTGCACTTAAGCTTTTCGAAAAATAATTGGTACAGGGACCTTAACCATGACCACTTATTGTCACGATAGCTTAACTCTCATTATGAGACAGATGTATATGACGCTTATACATCTGTCACTGTCACACAGTAGAACTATCATTGCAATAAGAGCTCGTGGTTGGGCTCCAGGACACTGGGTTTCGGCACTTGCAACGCATACTGAGTTTCTTGCCGGTTCTTCTTAGTTTCCGAACCCATAGTAAAATTCTTCGACATTTATAAGTGCCTTACCAACTACCAACTACGGCCTAAACTGAATAAATCATAACCATTTTCATACGTAGCCGGTGATTGCTCAAATCCCACGGCTACCACGCTATCATATAACAAGACTCTATCATATAACAGGGCTCAATAATATAAAAAGCCTCAATCATCTAACAAGAATTTAAAGCAGTGAGACAAACCACCGTGTCCACCCTTTTCCACGGTAATGTAGATTTTAGTAGGCTCTTGGTACGTTGGCTGAGCTTGATGATATACAGGCTGATAAGCGGGTTGATAAGCAGGTTGGTAATAAACAGGCTGGACTCCAACGTAACCTCCTCCACCACCGCCTTTGTAGAACTTCTTCAATGTGCGCTTCTGGCGATTCAAGATTGGTGCTGCGTTCTCTTGGTCTGCCAATTTCTGGAACACAAATTGAATAAAGAATGTTTATTTTTTAATCATGAAAAAATATATTCTATCAAATATTAATAAAGTTGAATCTACATAATCCGACAATACTAATGCTAATATGAATGTACCCAATAAATAAAAATGCCCGATCGTGTTCGAAAACTCGCTAACCGTAGGTTTCGTACCCTAACACAACTAATTTGTACTTCCACAACAATAAACCAAACATTATAACAAATTGAAATGTCTTCATAAATTTCATTAAGGTATTTTACAAACCGCCAAATTAAGTCCAAGAAAAAAAAAAAATGTAAAGTGTGTGTCGATAGTTTTATTGGAAACCCTAACCATAAATAAATTTATATCACTAACGCGATGAAGATATTCGGAGTTCACACACAACGATGATCCAAATATAACGATGATATCAACAAAATAAATTACAATTGGTACACGTGAGCTTTGAAGTGAACGATATAAAAACATCAGTAGATTTTACACGAAGCCTCCTTAATTTCTTATCTAAGTTTTTTATACCAACAGTGGTAAACATTCAAATCAGATCTATTTTTAAATCAATATTAATTAAATTTGTCTACATTAATAGCTTAGCTTGTTCGATCAAATGCAATTAATTACTACATTTAGAAAATATGTACAGACAGGCTTGAAATGGGTAAATTCGCACCAAGATTTGGACGGTTTCAGAATTCTGTGACCACGTTAGTGATCATGGTACTAAACAAGAATATCCCAGGAACATATTAAAAAAAATATATGAGCAACATTTTCAGTCTACGTAGTGGAACGATTAATCTTAGTTTCGATCGTTTCTGAGAAGGTAAAATTCGTTCCCTTCTTACATTACTAACCCGTTTTAACTCTTAGGATATCTACACTTTAGGTACAGAGAACACACCCTCAAACGCTTTGGGCTTTGTGTTTATATACATATAATAAATCAATAATTGACTTTGAAGTTTATACGTTGGTATTCAGATAGTTTTAAATGCAACCAAAATAAAATAAACCGTCGGTATTAAAACAACCATGGATTATGTATGAAGGCTGGTCAGTTAGTTGGGCGGCAATGGTCCGTTGGTTTTTCAAACGGCTAAAATACTAAGAATGTCTGATAACTGGCCCCACCCCTAATAAAAAACTGATGTTCTAGAAATTGGCATTTATAGCCCTGCAGCTTCTCTAAATTACGAGAAGCCATATGAAGCCTTAAAAATTAATAACTACGTAACGTATATCAATAAGACGCCAGTAACTAAGAAAATAATGATCTAGAAACCAGATACATAAGGTGATTTAGAGTATCCTTAATGTAATCTATCCGGAATATACCTGGACGTAAATAGGTCGAGGGTTGGTCTCCAGAGACTTGGCATCAGCTTCAGACCGCGCATTTTCCGACCGATCCTGTTGAGCTAGCAGGATTAGTATGGGGAACTGCCGGGAGCGGTCCGTTGCTTGAGTCCGCGAGTCCCGGGGAGGTGCTAGCACCGGCGCGACGAGCACCACTCTCTCTCCTCCATCCAGCCTGTTGTCAACGACCGACGCCGACACAGCTACAACCAACGCCAAAACGGTCACCACACTACTGAGTCCCATCGTGATCACTGCCGCAGGACTCACAAAGCCAACCTATTTATACGCCGTGTTTTTCCCGCCGCCGACGTCATCAACCGCCTTCTCGCCTGTTCTCAGGACTTTAATTCGTAGAACACTTATTCCCACGATGACGTTTACGTGGACAAGTGATTACTCTACATTGTTCTATGTTCAATAATTAGAGATACCTTCAGTAGCAGATAAAAAAAAAATATATATGATATCGTGTCTCGTGTGTCGAAGCGCGAAACGTGATGTTATACGCCTACCAATTTGCAGATTCCACTCACGTATGTGGTTATTCCCATAAACCGGATACTCGTTACATACTATAGTGTTTGGACACATAATGTACATTACAAGTGCTTCATTCCTTTGGTATAAGATTGTAGCGATAGGTTTTATTTGTAAACACAACATTGGCCTTCACTAGTGGAAACCAGTTTAGTGTAAGCTAAGATGAATCGTACATCGTTAATGTTTCCTTTGTATGTAGCTACTTAGTTTTATTAAGACGTAGTTATTTAACTATTGATAACGAAAATACATTTTTATATTTCTGCTAAATAGAGCTCGTTGATGTCTTTTACTTGTACGATATAATTTCTTGTCGATTATTTCAGATTTTTAAAACAATAATATTTTATAAGATTCTCATTTTATTTTCTTCACTGATTAAAAAACTTCTCTTCATTTCTTCAGTTGAATCGAGTATAAAAATAGTCGATTTGAATCGATTAAATCGATCATGGTATTCAATCGTGAGAACTTCGAAGTGATACTTGCAAGAAGGAACAAAGATTAAAAACAATAATTACAGTTGATCCTATCGCAGCTGATTTATTGCATATGATGTAGAGAATAGATGAGCACGTACGTAATCTCATTGAACTTACTACTTGGCTGAACATTGAGGTATAAGTATCCAGTATAAACTGAGCTCGCTGTAATAATGGTCTCCTACCGAATTTCGGTTACGGCAGCTAATCTGCCGCCGTCACTAGTCACCGCGTCAAAGCTAACGCAGATTTGTATGGGATCGAAACAGCGCCTCAGTCGGCCTAAAGATGACACTATTGTGAGCCCATACAAATCTGCGTTTACGTCGACGCGGTGACTTGTGACTGCGATTAAAAAAAAACGCACTAGGCACTCTGCCATCTGCGAGATATTATAGTGCACAAGTGTGTGCGCAAACACAGGTTCACTCTTTATTCCCTCACTCTCATAGTCCGATGGGAAGGCAATCCCACACGACCGGAGAGAGATCAGGCGTAGGACCAACGGATTAACATGCTTTCCGAGGCACGAGGGTGTAAACACCGCCAACTTCCAAACTCCGGGCATTTATCGTGAATTTCTTGACAGAATAACCCAATATCTATTTTTGACCCTCGGTCAAAAGTTTTGGTCGTTGTGATCGGCAGGCAAACTTGTAAACCACTAAACGAGGTAGTTAAACCCCATCGTATGTACTTTGCATACAATGAGAGGCCATACAATTAATATTGGTATCTAATAGTCTTTCCGTCTAGTCGTATATAATTATAGCAACATGTTATCATCTTGTGCTAGGTTCTTTACCTGCCGAGTTGTGCCTACGACTCACTTATTCGAGAATACAACAAAAAACTAAAACAAGTTTTACTAAAATATGGGTTTTTTATTTCGCTTGTTGTTTTGTCTTAATTGTACCTATAGCATGGCGTATACAATTTATAAACGTTATGGTGATTCTCAGTAAGCCCGGTTCATTCCGTTGGTTTGATCTGAAACAAATATATTTTTATGATAGGGCACTCATTAGAAAATTGTGGTCTGAAAGTTAACGATCTTATATAATCAACATTTGGTTATGGCACCCGCGTTACCTTGGCACAGTATAAATATAAGCTTACTGCAAGCAGTAGGGAATCTAAGAAAAACTGGTTTGAAATGACACACTCACACATACGCGTAGATCTACAAGATCCTCTACAAGTCCTGGCATATTGCTCGTGAGGGGTGTCACTTCGTGGAGGTGTATACGTCATTTACGGACTCTACAGACATTACCTAAACATCAAATCGACATTACCTTGGTATTAATACAGGAATACATTTTGATAGCTTTAAGATTACTCTTAATGTTTTTAAATAACATGTTGTGAGGGTTACCCCTCAAACTCGAAGAGGCAACGTTCTTATTTGAAAATCTAGCTGTGCCCCGCGGTTTCACCCGCGTAGATTTTAATTTCATGGTTGCCCGCGGATCCCTAATGTTTTTCTAAGTAGCTTAAGTTACCCCCTGTAACATTAGCTATCCGTCAGTGAAAGTCCCGTTAAAGTCCATCCAGCCGTTTCGGAGATTACCCGGATCAAACAGAAGGACAGACAGACAGACAGCCAGGGAAAAATTTTAAAAATTGGTTTTTCTGTACCGTGTATACTTCCATGTTTTACATGCCAGTCGATAAAAATTTACAACAAAATAAACCGTAAATTGAATATTTATTATATGACTAATTTTAGATGCAAAAAAACGTTAACTTCGTGGCTGAAATCACTTACCTATCAACAAACAGAAGATCTACTAACTACAACACGATGATCATTTAACCTCTTTTGAACTACTGTCAAAATCATCCACACATCTCACAGGCTCATAAATAATACTTAGACAAACAAACAATTACGTGTATACAAACAGAAGCGCACATAAACGCACACACACATACATACACACACACACACACACACACACACACACACGTACCTACACACACACACACACAATCATTATTATTACTTACTCTTGAGTACTTCATTAAGTCATTGTATACTATGTTAATATTTATAAGTGTTACATAATTTAAGACCACGGAAAAGAGGGGACTCTTCTAATACAGGTTATTGTAACTTAAAAGAAGATGTCCCAACCACTGTCATCCTAAACTTGTAATTTAAATAAAAACGTTTATTATTATTATTATTATTATTATTATTATGTGCATTTAGTGAAAACTGTTATTTTGTAGTTACAAATAGACACTTTAATTGTATTTATATGTATAGATTCAGTCTAGATTCCATACTGCTTAGTAAGCTTATTTTTATACTGTGACCTTAGAGCCTCACTTTGAGCCAACGATGGAAGTCTGCGAAGTAGCTCTTTTAAGCGAGTACAACATGGGGTTCCTCTATAAAGATATTAATGCGATTACAGTTGTACCATTACAAGCTACCACAGGCTAAAATAACTGCCTTTCATCATGCGCTCATTCCCCCGTTGGGTTGAAAACCTATTTGAGGGTTTATTTAATCTGTTGCAATACTAGCAATAAAGCTTTTATTTACCAGGAACATTGACGACGACCGTAGGAAATCGCTTTGCCTGGTACGAAGTTGGAACACTCTTATGCGGAACACTGGAGCCTGAAATATAAACATTTTAACCATCTTGCACTTGTTTTTACGAAAACATACATACATGCTCACGCCTTTATTCCCCGAAGGGGTAAGCAGAGGTGTTGTAATAACTGAACCCACTTTGAGTGTCAACGTGACAGATGGTCAGTCTATCGCCGTCTCAGGCACTATACATAGCATTGAATTCTTTCACACATATGCAGGTTTCCTCACGATGTTTACCTTCACCGTAAAGCACGTGGTGTGAAATCACTGCACATCCCCGCTGGGATTCGAACTTACTTCGCTTGCGTAGCAGTGAATGTATATAATGGAATGTTACCTCAAAACAAATCTCTAGGAAAATCGGAAGTAATGCGTGGAATTACGAAAAAAGTGTCAAACTCATAATAGACCTACCTATTGTAACGTCTTACTTATATCTAGATTCACAGAAAACTTGCCTTGTCTTATTGAAGTAATTAATTACAATTTATTATGATTCACTTAGATATAGACACAACATCTTTGACAATTAATACTGAATGTGGGAAAGGAAAATCCGTGCAAAACAATGATATACCCACATATTGCATTATACGGAGTATCTATGAAAATCAGTTGTCTTATAGAAGTTGTAGGGTTTTATGAATAGAACACGATTATAATGTCCATATCGATCAATGAGAGTCTATACCCATTTGATTTTATGGAATTACTAGCTGTGCCCCGCGGTTTCACCCGCGTAGATTTAGTTTCTTCCTTATTGTCGCGAAACCCTAATATTTTTAATAAATAAAAGTAGCCTAAGTTACTTCTTGAAAAATCAGCTACCTGCCAGTGAAAGTCCCGTTAAAATCGGTCCAACCGTTTAAGAGTTTACCCGGAACAAACAGACATAGACAGACAGAGAAAAATTTTAAAACTTGGTTTTTTTAGTTTCAAAAGCGTGTATACTTTTATATGCATTTAGTGAAAAGTTGTTAATTTGGAATTACAAACAGACACTTGAATTTTATTTATCTGTGTGTATAGATTAAAGGAGAAAAATAATAATTAATCGCAGTAAGATCCACGTATACTCTTCGTAAAAGCTTACTTTTATGCAATAATCAGGGATAAATTGGGACAACTTTAAAAGTAAATTACGCAAAATAGTTTTTTCGCGGAAGAGTAACAAACATACATTCTTACATACAAAATTTCATGTTTATAATATTCATACATTCATGCGAGATTATAATATAATTAGTAGGATAATATATCATGAACCTGACACAAAGGCGATGCTAATTGAGTTTTCTTTAATAATTCTACGTACAAACAAGCGTAAATAATTTGTCATCGTTAGTGATTACGAATGTCTTTGTACAAATTACAAAAGGTTTACCTCCGTTAGGAACCACAATTACTGTTTGTTCTCTACTTTGCGCAGCTGGAGTGACAACTACGTCACCTGCAAATAAAATGAAACATTTGTAAAATTCTCTGGACTGATTATAATAATTATTATATTAAAGATGAATACTCGTAATCCAAGGAAATGTATGAAGTGATGCATGAATGTGGATGAAACGAAAGAAGTAAGTAAGGATCGTAGCATGTGGCGAACTGTGGTCTCTGTCTATCCAATGGGATAAAGGCGTGAGCATATTATGAATGCTAATTGCTATTAGAAAACGGATAAGTGCATGTTAGGACTGAGAAAGACGTTTTAAGGTCTTTATTTAGCCTCTGCAATCAGATGGTAAAGTGGAGTTTTTAGGCCTCAATTTGGCAAAGAAAATTTAATAGATTCGAGGAAGCGATAATAAACTAATAAATAAAAATATATTTATTTGACTAAACTACATCCTCTCTACCAAATCTAACAAATAGTTCTATAGTTCACGGCAGTGGAAATATACGAGTATTTAACGCTTCTGGCCAACTATGATCGTTTAAGCAGTTCTTAGCTTTGACGTTTGATTTTACGGTACAAAAATGAAACATCTTTAGCAATCACTTTGGCTCAGAAGTTCTAAATATCCTCTGCCAAAACCGGTGATGGTAGGACGCTGGACAACTATAACTAAAGAGGTTAATGATGATCTTACTAATTACTAATAGGTAAAAAATCGTTGACATTTAAGTGGAATAATACAGACCATTTAATCCTCTATTTCGATTAACAAAGCTTCCAGCACGTTCGGCGTTCTGTAAAAAACGACCACGTCAATTAAAAAGTTTGGGTGGAAATTATGAATGTGACGGATGGAATATTTTTACCTTATTGCTCATTTGACCATTCGTGTTGACGGCGAAACAATTAACGAAAAACGATAAAGTTAATGTTATTAATAATGATTTTGTAAACATGTTTGTGAAGACTATAAAACCAAAACGTATATTCCTGTTGACGTCAAATTTGATTATGACGCTCAGTGAGAATAATGACACTTTTATATTTTTTCATAGATTTTATCACATAGTTATTATCATCTAAGCATTCGTTAATCGCACCACTTAGACTCACTTACACACAGTTATAACATTGTTCCTTAGCTTATAATTTAACAGTATTTAAAATAATGAGTTATGTCTTGTTTGCTCTGCTCTCTGATTCGCTGGGTCTTCTATTTATTCTGAGGTTAAATTAAGCGCGAACTACGACGTCGTCGCATTCCAAGTTTCTGAAATGGAGTCAATAATGTCAACAATGGCTTAAGTGAGAACTACCATCATTCTCCCAACATACTATAAACTAGCTGGTGCCCGCAAATCCGTCTGCGCAGGATTTGACTTATCTTTTTATTGGGGCAATTCACACAAATTCTTATCAATTATAGCCAGTTGTTCTGATGGATAAGCAATATTATTGCATAGTTTCATCAAAATCCATACAGTAATTTTTGCGTGAAAGAGCAACAAACATACATTCTTAAAAATACGAAAAAAGCTTCCCAGAAGGGTCTCTAAAAGGTCAAAGGTATTACAACACACTTCCCCAAAGATGCGAAAGTGACAGATGGTAGGTAAGTCTAGCCGTTTTGAAAATGAATTCATGTATGTAAACTGCCTACTTTATCAACGACTCTGTTTTCAGGCATAGAACAATTTCCCCACGCTGCTTTTGTAAAAACTCTTTTGGTACAGGCAAAAATGTATGTATTGGCCTTTTGTTTTATTCGACACTTGTGTCAGTTTCGTAAGAGATAACTACACAAATGACATTAAACAAACTTACCTTGACGTATATTGGCTGCAACTCTTCACCAGATTTAGGTTCTTCAACTTTAACTACCGTATCTTCTGTCTCTATCAACGTCAATACTGGGAAGTCTTTTGCCGTCTCTGTTACTCGTGCCCTCAAGTTGTTAGGAGGTGCTAACACTGGTGCTACCAATACCACTTTTTCATCAGAATTCATACATTCTATTGTTTTGATAAGTACGATTAATGTTAAGAACTTCATTGCTTTACAGAATCTCATCGTGATTAATGGCAAAATGAATCGGGTAGCTTTATTTATACGTTAGTTGTTCAATACCATCACGATGTATGATGGACACCAGGGATTATTGTGCTTTGAACAAGTCACGTTGAATGTGTGAAAATTGATTAATTAAAATTTAATCGATGCGTATTGCATTTGTATTCATATGCATTATGATTCGTACTGACAGGATGCGCCGAGGTTTCACTCGCTAGATCCCTACTTAATATTATAAATGCGAAAGTAACTCTGTCTGTCTGTTACGCTTTCCCGCTTAAACCTGTCAACCGATTTTGATGAAATTTGGCACAGACAATCTTTAGACCCTGAGAAAGGACATAGGCTACCTTTTATTAAAAATATTAGGGTTCCGCGACAATTAGAATGAAACTAAATCTATGCGGGTGACAGCCAGTTTAATATAATTCGAGGCTTTATTTCACGTAAATTTTAAATACAAATTGCTTATGATACATCAGCTATCTGCAACTGAAAGTCCTGTTAAAATGGCTACAATCGTTTCAGAGATTAACCGAAAGAAATAGACATACAGAAGAACAGGCCCAGAAAAAAAAAAAAAAATTAAACTGTTTTTCTATGTAACTATCGTAAAACTTTCATATTTAGGGGAAAGATGTTAATTTGGAATTACATATAGACACTTTAATTGTATTTATCTGTGTATAGATTAAGACAAGATGAGTCGCGTGGAATTGCAGGTTATAAATTCTTCCATACAATGCTACTTTGCAATAATTGTATGAATGAGATGACAGATAAGGGGAGTTCCAAAATCTCTTTAAATTCCATTAGTTTCAGATAAACATTCTGAAATATCTGCTGCATTCTTATGAAAACCCTGTCAAAACGCATTTAGCCGTTTTAGATATAGCCTTGGACGAAAAATTGAGAGACAGATAAAAATATGAAACGTGTATTTGTGTTTTGATCGAAGAATAACCAGAATATTTTTTTTGTAAATTTTCTATTAGGATACCTACATGTTGCACTAAATTGTATTCTAACGATAGACAACAAGGTAGTTATTGCAAAACGTGATGAAATAGATGTTAATAGGATAGACATTCCTCAACAGCTTATGTATACAATATAGTGTGTAGACTTTTCGTTAGTGCTGCATATTAATTTAAAAATATATAAAAAAATCCCTTTACATTCAAAAACAAAAACATATCGTTATTTTTGGGATACTTTGTTTTTAGAATTTATTTTTACAACAATAATAATCATAATCTTATGTTTCACAGATCATCCAATAAACATCAAACCTTAAATAAACCTTTAAAACACTTACCCATAAAAATAAGTAATAAATATAAGCACAGAAAAAAATTAAAAGTTAAGGGATATTTTTGTTATTTTTAAATTGATCTCTCTGTGCCAAAAAATTGCGGCTAAAAAGTCTACAACCTATATAGTAGTTTAAATATCTTCCTGTTCTTTATCAGATAATTAAAGACTATTTTGACCTCCATTTATTTGATCTTCAAAGGTGTCTAAGGAATAAAAAATAATATCCGATACTTTATTGACATTGATGTATTAAATATTTATTATAAAGGCATTATACAAAATATTGTTCGTTCGTGAGGTGCAGGTATCGTCCAAAATCACTAAACTTGTTAGTTTGTTTACGGCTCGATTTTATAGTACGTAAAAAAAGAGTCGTAAGAACTTTACAAATTTAATTAACGTTGCTAAGACTTTACCTGAAACATAAAAATTTGCATGAATTACATATTGGATAAAATTAAGTGTAGTCTCTTATTTCCATGCATTATATGTTTTTTTTTCAAAATGATCCGAAGTTTGGTTGTGGGTATCCTCCTAAGATGCCCACCTTGCCTCTATTTTGTGCAATTTATCCCCAGTTTGTTTCAGTCTTTTGTTTTCATCTTCCCAACGAGCCAGCGTAATTGCATGTGATTTGAAAGGCTGTACCATGAAAACAAATTAGAAGTACACAACCGCTGACATTGGTACTAATTGAAGCAGTGTCTTGTTTATTTTCACCCTTTTGTAAAAGTGTGAAAATATACATTTTTATTTATTACTACCTGTGGCCTGTGGTTTTGCCAGCGTATACTTAATTTCATGAGTAGCTTGCATAACTCTCACGATTTCTTTTAAAATAAAAGTAGCTAATGTTGCTGCATTCAGTGAAAAGTAGTTAATTTGGAATTACAAACAGACACTTAAATTGTATTTATCTATATAGATGTAAAGATATTTGCATAATAACAGACTTACGTTGAAATGTAGGTACGAATCAACTACAGTTTCACCCAAGGAATCGTCTTCAGGTTCAAAGTAAACTCCATCAGGTAGACTGGACTTCTCTTCTTCAACTCTGCTCAACTTCAATGCTCCTTCAGGATATCTTCCACGCAATATATCAATCAAATCTCCATTGACTTTGTATACAGCTGTTTCTTTCGTAGCATTTTCTTTAATAAACACCAATATGGCTACAAATATTATCAACTTCATCGTGAAGCTTAAGTAGGTAACTCAAGTGGTGACTAAATATTTGTCCTCATATATTTATAGGTGAACCTACCATATTACAGTAGGTATAGAGATAGATACCAGTGTATGAATACCTGCTTTTGTTGATTGATTCAATAGTAAGCAGGAAAATGGTGAAGTATTGGATTACATTCCTTATGAATGTAGATATATTTACTTTTGCATGATATATTATTAAACAAATAAAAAAATTGCTTAAACCAAGACTACAAACTCGGACTAAAACTATGTCCATCTCTTTTGAAATCCATATCACGAAGACAGATGTAACTACTTTTAGACGAAGGATTATCTTAGATGATTAGGTATCAATGTGACAGATATTTAAGAATTTATTCTCCGACTTTAGGTTTTCTCACAATTTTTTTCTCCCTTTTAGATAACTAGTTATCAATAGCAATAATTCATTACTTCTAGTTACATTACTTTTAGTTCTAAAAATTTTTAATATTTGTAAAATGGGTAATATCAACTTCAAAACTTTAATCCAATACCAAAAGTAAGACAATATTTGATATTCTTAATTGTCGTAAAACGTTAAGTGTGCTTGTAATATTTCTAACTAGTCCGCTAGTTAGACCGCGTCACGCGGTTACACCCGCGAAGTTACCGTTCCCTCGGGAGTACGGGGATAAATAGCCTATGTTACTCACTTAAGTCATAAGTAAGTCACGAATTTAAGTCATAAGTTTCGGAGCTAATTCTATACAAACAAACAAAAAACAATCAAACATCCTCTTTATAATATTAGCGTAGATGATCACATTTTTTTATGTATAAAGTATGCATCTTTTACACACTACATACAAAACTAGATTTGAAGTTGTGGAAGCTGTTCGCTTGTTCGTTTTACTAATTACAATACGTTCCATAACTTCTGTATTGAGATGACGCACGTGCAGTGAAGTTTGAAGCCTGCCGATTAATGTTATCGTGAGCTCACATGGTAATTAATGTTTTTATACGATCCTTGGCCTAGGTAACAGACTGATATGAATAAATACCTAAACCATATATATTTAAAACTTACTGAATGTCACGCGGTTTCACCCACATAGTTACCGGTTCCGTGGGAGTATGAAAATAAAATATAGCCTATAGTAATCAGTGATAATGTAACATGCAAATGGTGAAAGAATTTTTAAAATTGGTCCAGTACTTTTTGAACCAATTCATTACAAACATACTTACATACAAATCTTTCCTCTTTATAATATTTACTGGCTATTATCCGCGACTTTCTTCACGTTATGACATTTTAAGTACACAAATGTCCCTCTTTGGTGTCAAAACTAGCTATATTCAAAGATTCAACAAAATTGTTTCAAAGTCAGTTCTGTCGTCAAAAGGTAGACACAATTAGTCACAAGATGGCGCCACGTGTCAAGTTAGATCGCGCTATCACTGGGCTTTCTTAAAACTTTAAAAGCTCTCTTCTAACGAAGTCATTTGGAGAAGTCAGTTTTATAATACAATCTCATGTTCAAACTTGAACATATATCCACGCATTGTAGGATTTATAGGCTTAGTCGCCTATAATGGTATGGAGCCCTGTTTACTTTATATGACCTTTATAGCTTAGGAAATAACACACATAAGCTGGTAACGTTTTATTTAATATCTTGTTCAGTGGTTTGGCCAGTTCGCGGGGAATCTCCATACTTGAAACAATGACTACACCACAGTTGGATCATATCCAGTAAGCTAATAACAGCAATATAAATTCAATTACATAACTTACTACTTAATACGTTTTGTTTTTGTTTTGATTAACTAGGACACCAATATTTAGCGTAAATATTTATTGATACAAAGACGTTGATCATAGCAATTCTTGGGTATATTTATAAGAGTTTCATGACGGAAAAATATTTTTTTTTTATATAAAAATAATTTATAAAATATGCATTAAAAGGTATATATTCAAAATTATGATTCTAATGACTTTCTAATAAGAATTATATTGAGATGTTGTTCGTGCCAGCATGGAATACAAAAGTGTACATTTATACAAAGTTAATAGATTCGTGCATATTCTTTAATTATTTATGAAACACGTCTGACTTAATATGTTATGCCACTGTTTGATATTGGCTCTTCTATATATTTTCCACTAAGATGTACTCATGTACAACTTACAAGGTTGGTGATTAGTCACGGTATCATCATCAGGTACAATTAAAGTAAAGTGTATACTTATTAAATGACACACAAAAACATTAATTGCGTGTTTTTACATGATCCACCTTCTAATTTAGAAATATACATTAGTACAAAGATATAAATAAACAGGATCGTATTTTTGCTAACAAAAACATGTTGTAAATATTCCATTCATTTATATGCATACGTGTACCTACAAAAGTCCGACAAAATAGTCGGATGATGATACTTAACTCATTACTACAATAATTACTGGAAAAAACAGCAGATTTAATTGGTCTTTGGAACCACGTACATGTTCGAGTTTGAAGAGATCAAAAAAAACAAGGATTGCTTTAAATGAGTGTATCATTGAACATTAGAATAACCGAGTGCCAATAATGATGTGAGGTAGTTATCTACCTAACACCATTATTTGTCCCAGGGAGTATACAATATTAAGAGAAAGTATTAATTAGTACTTATACAAACAAACGAATTAAATGATAAATTAAGCTGTGGCTAATTGATAACAAATTTGACTTTTAATAGGCATGAATGAGTCAGTCATTGAAGGGTTTATTTAATATCCGTAACTATGAAGTCATATGTATGGATTGTGACAGTTGTGTGTCACAGGAGAGACCTATACCCAACAGTGGATGCATGTGGGCTGAGTATTTAAAAATATCCTTAATTCATCTTTCCAGTTGTAGTCACTATTCCTGAAACAATTAAACGTTAATAGATAGGCACATTAAGCGATGTAAGATCTCATCCCAGGGGTCTGTACCAATGAGTTTTTCCTAAAATGGAAGTGCAATGATATCATACCAACGAAAAATGATTGTGAAGAAAAATGCATTTATTTATTATTTCAATTCAAAGACGTCAAGTAGGTATAGGTGTCGTCAGGACTTATGAGCGCTGGCCTGCATCAGTGCGTTATATTAGGAATAGTTAAATACCCAGTTATCCTCACAATTTTCGCTAAGTGCGTATAAAATAATGAATAATCTTAAAAAAAAAAGTACCGATTTCAAATAATATTTCACTATTACAATTTCAGCTAGTAACACAGATTAGTGATCCATAATACCACATTGATAAAGCCACGGACGAAAGTTTGTGTATAATAAGGAAACCTGCACACGTCCAAGAATCTAATGTAATCTTAGATGATCATGATGATTCAAGCTCTCAGTTGGCAAAGAAATGTTTGTAAGTACATGAACAGCATATTGCTAGTGTTCTTGTTGGTAATATTGAATAAGTAGGTATAAGGAAAATTCTCAGGGGGTCTACCATCATCTGCGTAAGCAGAGCGTATTAAAAACTTCTGAGTTTTGATGTTTCATTTTAGAACCTTAAAATTAAACGTCAAAGCCAAGAAGTCCTCAAATGAACTTGGCCCCCCGTTCGCATCTGAATGTTCTATGCGTATAATAATACTAAGACTTGAAATACTAGAATGTCACAAAACCAATAATAATAGTTGTAATACTGTGAATATAATGAATTAATTAAAATTTTCCTTTCATTTAATAAGTTGTAATATCAACTTCATGAATATTAGTCTTACACAACACTTGAAAAATTAAATTACTTTGTCAATAATCAGAATCGTATACTTAGCTAGATTGACCTGCAATTTTTTTTAATCCTATGTCTATGAAACCTTTATATTTTACTAGATTTAGTCCGTGACATCACTCGCTTTTAATTAGGGATCCCTGATTTAACTCGATTTACAATGATATTAAGCATTACTTGACAACAACGTTGTACTAGTGGTTAGGTTAGGTTGTTCCTGACTGCTACACAAGGGGTTCGATTCCTGAGTCAAGGCAAACATTTTGTGGTTTGAGCATTTGTGTTTGTCTGTTCGATATGTAATATAGTAATTATAAGTATGTATTTACAATATAGGCAAAAATGTTTGTACCCAAAACAAGCTTTGCTTAGTTTGGGACCTGATTGTTTGGTCCAGTAGTTTTGGGAGCCTCTTCGTAACAAACAAATCATTCTTCTATATAATATAAGTATTGACAAGGCGACATTATTATAAAGAATGCAATAATTACCTTCGGGGGAAGTAAATCAGTAGCAGGGACATCGAAGCTCGACGATAGGAAATAGGACTTTCCTTCCTTTACATTAGTTTTATCATTCACAACATCGGGAGCAGTTACTATGACTGACTCCGTAGATACATCTACTTTTTCAGCTACATCTGTTTTCGTAACTTCAGCTGGCGTTGAATTCACTTCAGATACCTGCTTAGCAGCAGCCGGAGAATCCGTAACAGGGAATATAGTCCAACTACTAACTAAACAAAATGTGATTAGTAACACAGACGTGAACAATAAACTCGTCATTTTAAGTACAAGTCAAACTGATCACACGAAAGTTCCCTCCAAGTGGTCCAACAAGAATGCCTGGCTAACAATATTTTGATGAGATCTCGAACGAGATTAGCATACCTAATTCACCAGTTCACCCTGAATTTAATAGAAAATCTATTATCGAATATCGAATCTTGACGATTTATGACTAGTAGACATACTATGGATGAGATTTGTCCATTACATAAAGTTAATTAACAATCTATAATAATATTTTAATAGTTTCAATTTAAATTGCCATTTCCATACCAAATCATTTTATCAGTTTGTTCAAACAGGCTTCGTTTTTCTTAACTACGTAACGGTATGCAAACATCACGGAGTTGAACTTCGATGGGTTTATAGCTAAATCCATACTTCCATCGTCCTTTTCTCAACTATATATAAATAATATAGATAGTTGAGAAAAGTCAACGTTTTGTAATAGTATTATGAAATCGTAACCCGTACCACGATTCTTATTAATTCTAAAATTGCAAGAAAATTCTTTGAAGTTTATAAATATCTTCTAAACCTTCGTCATTTAAACTTCTTTAAGGAACAAAAAAAATAGTTTGGTAAAAACTAAACGATAGTTAAATTTCGAAAAGAGTATTATAATAACGAATCGCTGAATCTATATTTCCTTTTTTAAGGTCAGCAGGTAAGTGGTTCATAGTAAGTCCTTACTTCTATACAGCAATGCAGACCAGCAATAAAATTATAATTGCTTCGTATATTCGCGCCCGCTGGCTATGAAATTAGTATAATAATTTTGATGCAATTTCACTATCTACTACATATTGTTAAGTATAGTCAAAAGTCGACATTGGTTTCTTCAGATCAAGAAAAATAATATATTTTGTCCTGAGGCGGTGTCCCAATAATATAGGAATCGTGTTACTTAGCAGTTCAAATTTATACTAATATTATAAATGTTAAAAGTGGTTTTGTCTGTTGGTTTGCTGCTAAACCGCTGAACCAATTTGGCTGGTAATGGAGATAAGTTCTATACAATACTTCTGGCATATTTTAAATTAAAAAAATATTACAGAAAGTAGCGGGTAAACATAGTTAAATATAAAAGTGTCATAGTATTAACCATTAGTTAGCATATCATCATCATCATCATCCTGCTGCCCTTATCCCATGTAATTTGTGGTCGGCGCAATGTGTTCTTCTCTTCCATTTCTCTCTATTAGCCGTCATATCTGTATTCACTCCCATTCTAGTCATATCATCTTTCACACAATCCATCCATCGTTTCTTAGGTCTTCCTTTACCCTTGTAACCATCCACATTCAAAAACAAATTTTTTTTGGCGTTAGTTACATAATATGCTTGTGTTAAAGGTTATGTGATTAGTATGTACGGAAAAAGATAATACTTTTATCTTAAAAATGTGCATAAAAACTAGAGACAGAATCGTTTACCTTTGGTAAGATGTCATATAAACAGGATCTTACTAAACTAGTATAATGGAAGAATAATGGTTGAGGACTCTGCCAAAAGATAATAACGATAAATGGTGTGCGCGTGCTCTTTGCGGAATATTTGCACGTGCTCTATAAGCACATACCTTGTTGACTTTGCCTATCACTTATGAATGCTCAGTGCATTATAATGCATACCTGCAGTACTACCATAAGCTCTTATTGCCGTGATATAAGTTGTGTGACAGTGGCAGAATTATACACGTCATATACTGTCTTCTGATAATATAAGTTGAACTATCGTGGTAATAAGAGGTCATGGTATAAGGCCTCCTATTAATCTGTATATATAAAAATTAATCCCTATTTCCCTTGGTCACGGCATCACGCGTGAACGGCTGGATCGATTTAGATAAAAAAAAATTGTTTTGTTCGTTATAGTCAGGAGATGGTTCTTATATTATAGAAGAAAAAAATTGAATATTACGCGGATTATTTTTAAATTTAAGAATACTTAATAACCTCAGCACTTTAGACAATAAAAACTTTTTTGATGTATCGTTTGACATAGAATTGACAATATTGCAAATATTGCAAGATTGCAAATATCTCCTAATTAAGACAGGACAACGTCTGTCGGGTCAGCTAGTATTATTATAAATTTAACTACACATAACATAAATAATATACAGGGAGTCAACTTTGATCGTTTAAGCCGACTTCTTACGAAACGTCAAAGTTCTGTAGACCCCAGTTTATTCATAATAACTGGGGGCCTACCACCCAGCAGCGACATTCTAAGAAAGCGACTTAAGAGAGGTAGCAGATAGATATCCAAGAAAATAAAATGATTTTTTTATAGACACTATTCATGGGATCTGTTGAATGGTCCTTTATTTTGAGACATGACAAGGCAAATGGCTTATTAACACCACGAAAAATCTCGATCACGTACTCACCGAGTAAGAGGTGATTTGTAATCTGAGGACAAACGCTGTTGTTCTGACTGACGCACTGGTATATTGGGGATATACCAGTTGTCACAATTGAATCCACTGCTGATATTAATATTAAAAACAAGTCTTCTATTGTTATTTATTTATAAGCCTTCGCAGAAATCTCTCTGAAGGGGAAGGCAGAGCTGTTTCAACACCCACTTATCACCGAAGAAGATTTAGTTCCACCGTAACAGATGGTGAGTTCATCAGTGGTAACTTTTCTCGACATTTTCATCGCCGCCTCATATACTCACTTAACACGTCTTTGAATTTACTCTCAGACGCTCCTCTGGAATTTTTGGAGCCTGAGGGATCAGGAGTTTTTTACTTATGTTTATATTGTGGACTTCTAGCTGTATTTAAATAAAAATTTGGCACCCTGAAAAAAAACCCAGAAAAAGTTTTCAAATATGTGATCAAAGTTAAACTTACTCAGGTACTTAATTGTTATGTGTCCCACACACAGAGTTAGGTCTCGTAGTCAAATTATTCGGCCCACTCATAGTCGTTATATGCCGTAACCAAAGAAATAATTTTAAGGCTTTAAAAACACTCGTCACGTTACTATGTTAACTTATATTGCTCATTATTATTGGTTTTCGACCGGGTTTGCTGAATCGGAGTTCTATTTGACAACACCTCTGGTCCCTGTATACCCGATTGCTACGCTAGGCTTCGCGGGTTTAATGCCTGCGTCAGGGCATTCATTTGTTTGATTATTTGTGTTTGTCTTGAGCCAGTACAAGCCATGGGTAGCTAGGTGTTTAATTACATCATCATCATGAATTTAAGAGTAATTACTCTTGTCGGTGTAACCGATGCAACTGTTTCTATTTGTCTCTGTCCAGTGCCATCTCTTTGACCTCCTTATACGTCATGACAGACACCTTTTCTTTACTTGTGTCATGTTTGTTAGCCTTGGTCTTCTTCTTCCCCTCTTGCCTTCTACCTTTCCTTCAATTATGATCCTTTCGTTACAAAACGAACAAAATCTTGTCATGAACATATGGTCTTACAGACAATGTTGTCGGGATCCTTCTCTATAGAACTTAAAGCGAAACATGTTCCTTGTATAAAACAAAACAACAACTAGAGATATTTTTAGCGGGATAAAGACCGGTTTTATAAGTGCTTTGTGTGTTTCTTGTGGCTTTAGCAATGTTTATGCGAACACTATCTTGATCAGGAGCATCTTCACATCTTTACTTACTGCTTTACTTAGTTATACAGTTGAAAAATGTTATTTTATATTTATTCTATACCTACTACCCACCACGACGTCGCCGCGTTTGATTAGAGATCCGTAATTGGCCTTGATTAATAATAGATATAACCTATGTTATAAAATCTTTATATATAAAAGTTAATTCCTATTTTCCTTGGTCACAACATCACGCGTGAACGGCTGGACCGATTTTAACGTAACTTTCACTTACAGATAGCTGATGTCTCAAGTAATTTTATTCAAAAAAATCATTAGGGTTCCGCGGGCCACTCATGAAATTAAGTCCACGCGGGTAAAACCGCGGGGCACAGTTAGTTTAAGATATTTTAGCATTCTATTAGAGAAATTATATTTTAAATATTTACCTATAGTGCATCAACGTGTCAGGGCTTTTCAATATAGGGTCTTATAAATCGATAGGTGTTGCAAGTTCTAAAATATTTTTATCGGCGAAATAATATAAAATATTGTTACGCCTGTGTAAAGGAGCACGAATAGATAAAAACTTCTGATCTACACAAATATTATAAAGAGGAAAGATTTTATTGTTTTTTTGGTTGTTTGTCTGCATTGAATAGGCTTCGAAACTACTTGACCGATCTTGAAAATTCTTTCAGCAATGAATATACATTCCACCATCTCGGAAAGAGTATTTTTAATCTTCAATATCTGAGTGGAAAAGCCGTTTTTATTCTCTAGAGGATAAAGTAAATTGAATTTAGAACATCATGTGCACTAAGTTTGTGAATTAAAAAAACATTAAACCTATTTAGTACCTACCTCTATGGTGCCGAATGTATCATACAACTTTTTTTTTATTTGTTAAAAACTCAAACTCGGAACCTTCTTGGTGTTCTTTTTTCAATTTGCTTTGTACGCGGTTCTTTACGCGGCATTTTTTCACGTCATTGTTAAACCTTATATTAAAAACAAGAAACTTGAAAACAAGTGAAAAAACTAAAATGACTTCTAGCGACGAGGAAGATTGTTTGACGCCAACAGAATTGACTGAAACTGTTAATAATGCGCAAATGAGCTTTTTTTTGCATTTAGTCATTTCCTCGCTGAGGTGGAATGAAAAGTTACGTGTTGCACTCGAGTGCAAAGATTTTTCACCTCGTGCTCTTTTGATTCCCTCGCTAACGCTCAGGATTCTAATTTTGATTCACTCGCTGCGCTCGTGATTCAATTTTAGAATCCTTCGCTTGCTCGGTCATCAAAATTGAACACTCGGTAAAAAGCAACTTTGCACTCTTGTATAACAAATAATTATTATCCCCGTACTCCTACGGGAACGGGAACTAGGCGGGTAAAACCGCGTGACGTGCGCTATATAAATATAAAAGGAGTGATGAAACCAGAGGATCTATAGGTTTTCTTCTTCTTATCTTAAGATGTCGGTGTCCTAGTTTAAGAAACAGGTTTTAAGGGTTGAACAAAAAGAATACTTTAAATCAAAAAAAGTATGCAATAAGCCATGTGATTTTTTGGACTTGGCTTTGTGTTCATACACTCTTGTTTTCGTCTCTTAATAAGCTTGCGCCTGGTGGCGTGAGAGCATTTTACTCGGATCGAAAATAATAACGATTGCTATAATTTTAGTGTCAGGATGATCGTAGTTTACGGACGTATATATTTTAATTGTAACCAAAGATGGCAGCACTGTAGCGTACCCATAGCACAAGCTTTGCTAAGTTTTTGACTAGATGGCGCTGTGTGATACTGTCCTACCATCTATACAGATAAATAAAATTGAATTGTCTGTTTGTAAATCAAAAATAACAGCTTTTCACTAACTGCATATGAAAGTATACACGCTACTGACACAAAAAATACAAGTTTTAAAATTTTTCTCTGTCTGTCTGTCTGTTTGTTCCGGGTAATCTCCGAAACGGCAGGACAGATTTTAACGGGACTTTCACTGGTAGGTCGATGATGTTTCAAGGAGTAACTTAGGCTACTTTTATTTATTAAAAATATTAGGGCTCCGCGACAATAAGGATGAAACTAAATCTACGCGGGTGAAACCGCAGGGCACAGCTAATTACGTTATAAAACTATATTGGTAAGCCGGTTTAATGGAAAACGTTAATTTGGATGATTTGTGGAAAATGTGCCTTTATTCGTGATGTATTCTTACTCTGACATAGCAAGTTTATGTTCTCAAAAACATTTGCATCGTCCTTAATTAAGAATCATAATATAAGTACTTCACTGAAAGAAATATAATATATAAACTATATAGGTATACATAGATCATCACAGATTAGCACCAACGTAAACAGAAATAATTCAATTCGAGTAAGTAGGTAATACGGTAGGAAATTGTTTCACAGAAAATATAAGTAAATTAAAAAACAAGACACGTAAATAATCGAATGTATTTCTTTAAATAACACCTTATAATCTAAATTAATAAATTAATTGTCAGTCCACTAAGCACCGTTACTTTAAAATTGAGGCTTTTCCTCTTCTTGACCCTAACCCACTTATAAACAATGAACAAGTAAGTGTCATCTTAATTTATGCTGTTCATCTGTACCTACGTATTTGTCACCATATCTCCTAAACTATTTGCATGAGTTTTTGTGTGTATTTGAGTAGAACTCTAGGTGGTTGAAAAATACAATTGGACCCGGTAGATGGCGTCGTAATCACAATTTCATCAAAACCAGATTTGCTGAACAATTGACGACATAGAGTCTATGAGTCAATAAACGGTTAACACAGAATAAATACGACCTTACTACAAGCAGGACACTCACACAGACGTATACGTCATTTACGTATTTTACAGACATTTTTCTAAATTTAAAATCGACATTACTTCGACAGTGAGTAAATTTTAAAACTTTTAGAGTGACCACTGTCCTGATGGAGAAAACGCTCTTATCAAAAAATTGGAGTAGATTCCATACTGTAAGTTTATATTATACGGTTTTGTTGACGCCAATATCAGAACCGTACAACGACTGTTTGGTACAAATTTTTTGGGCTACATTTTGTTTATAATATCTCCTTTGATTCTCCAGAGGCAGAAGAGCTCTTTAGTCTACCTATACCACTTGTGCTGGATCCGCGGGATCAGTTGACAGGACTTCAAAATCACATGACAATCGAATAAATATACTAACATAATAACAATACACTCCATAGGTTGATTTGATTCATGAGTATTTAGAGTACATTTTTGTTCATTTTGGCTTCTTTGACTGTACTTATCAAACAAATAATTTATTTTGAGCGCTTGCACTCTAGGGGTCTACCATCTGTTTAAGCAGAGCGTATTAAGAACTTTGACGTTTCATTTCGGTACCGTAAAAACGCGCTGCTTAATCCTTTAAGTACCTACTATGATAATACCTATGATCCTATCATAGATATTATCATAGTTGACGAACAAATAGTATTATTTCTATGAAGGTTTCAATCGACAAACGGTCGCAACCTCTTCTAACTCATAACATCATAGATTGCTTGGTGTAACAAAGAGTTGCATCAGATCAACAAAGTCTTTTACATCCTTTTGGCTAGACACAGTTGTGCTTCTTCTTATTTTTTTTGAATACAACTATTACCTCTTTCCTAATTCGATACCAACACTGCTAAGAAGTCATCACCATTCTTTATTGAAGGTCTAGACTTTCCACTTCTAAAAGCAGCTGCACCAACCCCCCTTCCTCTGCCGGAGATGGGGAAATCTGGGAAGGGGAAGTTAGGAATCCCTCTATGTCTGATGTCCAGGAGACCGTCTCCGAAGGAGGCCTGAAAGAAATAAATATAAGTTAATACCATGATATCAACAAACGGTAACAATAATGGTTTCAGGAGCAAAATTCTACTAATCCTAATTCCTACTGTGCTTTCATAAACATGAATGTATGTTTGGACGTATGTTTGTTACTCTTTCACGCAAAAACTTCTGAATGAATGGTAATGAAACTTTACAATATTATAGATTATACATCTGAATAACACAAAGACAATAAGAAATAAATTTTGGTGGTACTAAAATTAAACGCGAGTGATAACGCGGGGCTCAGCTACTCCTCAGCTAATCTTCAATAATATTGGAACGAAACAAAACAAAAGACGATCGGACAAATAATTCTAATTCATTATTTTTTATTTCTTAATGGCCTGTAAGTAATGCGGAGGTACTGGCCTTCTTTCTTACACTAATAAAATGAACAATCAGATAGTATTTTTGCCACATCACAAATAAAGAGAAAAAAATATTTGAGCCACAATTTTTTTTACCATTATTAAATCTTGTTTTCGAATACGCTTGGCTAGAAAAATGTTATCCTTTTCCAAAAAATCAACCAAGAAAATCTGTCTCGACTCACCTCAGGTTGTCCGAACCCGTTGAGGGAGTTGAAGCCGAAAGCTGAAGACGCGCTCTGACTCTGACTGCCGAATCCATTCCCGAGAGATGCTGCCGAAGACGCTGCTCCTGACACCGAGGTTCCGCCGAAGGATGCCGCTTGACTAGCTGACTGACTGCCGCTGAAGCCACTGGAAAAAGATACAAATGACATAAGTCAAATTGGTGTTTTTTTTATGATATGGTGCCTTAAAATCAGTTGCTGATAATTTATTATAGCTGCAGCGTTGCAGTAAGATTTCTGACATACTGAGTTACATACCCTTTTTAGGTGGTTTAGACTAAGCGTTTGTGTCAGTCGGTCAGTCAGGACATGGAATTTTACATAAAAACTTCATCTATATTTATACCATATAAACATATGCTGATGACTCAATTCTCCGAAGGGTAGACAAAGGTGTTGTAATAACAACACCCACTTTTTACCGAAGACGTTTTCAACGTCTCAGGTACTATATAATGAATTACTTTTCAGGCATTTTTCCTTACGTTGTTTTCCTTCACCGTAAATCATGTGGTGTGATCACTGCAATACGTTTCAAGAAAAACTCATTCATCAAATTCGTATCTCAGCGGGGCCCGTGCCCCTCTCTCTCAGTAAACTCTTTTTGGAACTTGTGATAGGATATTTTATTTTCTGGTGTTACATACAGACACTATAGTATTAAGTGCCTTCAACATATGAGTGATATATTATGTGAGAAGGTCTTCGGTTTAATATTCCAAACTATGAATCAATGCTCGCACACTCTCGACCTTATTCGAACTGCTTTGAACCAACAATAAAAACTATTGCCTAAAATATACTCTTTACTTAACGCATTCATGTCAAAAATGAAGCATGCATGACTACCGGCAAATATTAAAACAAGGTAAATATTAAACCACATCGTGGCGCTTCTAATTCTTCTGGAAATAGTTAAGCAATATGCTCGAATAAGTTCATTGAATACTCATACGGAGTAAATAAACCATTATTGAATAGAATCCAGGGCCTTACCATGAGCTCTTATTGCCATGATAGTTTCACTCATTTATGAGACAGATGTATGTGACGTGCATACATCTGTCACTGTCGCACAACTGAATTAACATTGCAATAAGAGCTCATGGTTGGGCCCCAAGTGTTATATTTATTAAATATTGAATATAATGTGGGTATATGACACCGAACCGATGATGCCTCACGCAGGTGCGAAACATGAATTATTTATTTATAAAAATAATAATTATTTATATTTAATAAAATAATGACATACTATTGATTTGTTGTTCTATTCGACCTTTCCAGTCTTAAACAAACTTTTCAAGGTTGTAAAAAAGTTAATCAGTCTAATTCTAATTTTACTACAAAAACAGTTTAATTACAAATACAGTCTGATTTACTTCTAAAAGAATCATGCTCTCAGAATTTTATAAGATTGTGTAAAATCCCATATTTTTAATAATAGATCACTTTTAAATTTGCGCTATCCAGTTTGCAAATATAATATTATTTGTTAGTATTAACGTTTATTATTAGAGTAATTTTGTTTATTATTAGCGTTTGCTAATATATAAAAATTCTCTGTTTTAATTCACAATCATCATGAATTTAAGCAATCATAACTTTCACCTTATACAGCATGACATGACTTTTCTTAAACTTTACTTAAGTATGTAACATATGTATCCCAGCTAAATTTACCCAAGGATTGAACCGTAACAAAGTTTCTACCAGTTACAATGAATCGCTCCATTGTACTCTAATTTTATTTCATACCAGCTGTGCCGCGCGGTTTCACCCGCGTAGAGTTAATTTCATGGGTGTCCCGCGGAACCATTATGCTTTATTTAAATAAAAAATTACTCCTTGTAACATTAGCTACCTGCCAGTGAAAGTGCCGTTAAAATCTGTCCAGCCGTTTCGGAGATTACATAAAAAACATTAAGTAAAAAGTTGTTATTTTGGAATTACAAACAGACACTTCAATTTTATCTGTATATACATATCTGTGTACGTATATAGACTATAGCACCAGAGTAATTTTGTTTCAGATCCGGATTCACTCAGTGTCCTGTTTGAAAGGATAACGGAGAACTTAGCACTAATTAAACGAGAATCGTGTTTATGAAATGTCATTTAATCAAATTTTGCTTGAACTTCTGTTATCAAAAGTAAAGCACGCTTCTTCAAGATCGAATAAAATTCTGATAATTTCAATGTAGAGAAAAAAACTGGTAAAACCGAGTAGAAAATTAACGATTGCTGAGAAATAACTGATGTACTTTGTCATTAGAATATTCAAAAGCGAAAAACGGGTTAAACGTATTTAAAATAACAACCAATTCATGTTTATTCAATGAATAATACAACGTCGTACTTAACTATTGTAACGTTGTATCAAGGCGAGGACTCGTGTTACTAAATCACTTATACTGAAAAATATTAACTACAAAAACTACACATAAACAAATTTTAATCATTCAGTTGTCTAATGATCTTATCTTTGCTAATGTTATTATATTATAACTATCGTGATCGGTTATCTTACTTTTAGATTCTGATTTAGGAAATTATTAGCGTTTAGGATCATCATAATGAAATTGATCATCTGTTCTTTTCTTCTTTCTTTTTAAAGATGTAAATACACATCCGGGCGTTTATTTTAGGAACATAAGTACGAAACGAGATCCGCAATAAGATATGATGTAAATGTCAACTGCTACGACAATGTGTGATCGTCACATCTTTAATCCGACCACGTGTTATTTCATACATAAGTGTACCATGTCACTGACCTTCCAAAGCCATTGAAAGACGATGCCTGGCTAGCCGAGTGGGACGCACTGAAGCCTTCATTGAATCCGAAAGAGAAGGACTGAGACGCCGAATGACTAGCACCCCCGCCACTAGCACTGCTGCTCACACTTGCTGATAATCCTCCGTTTCCAGAAGGAGCGACGTTAAATCCCCCACCAAATCCGAATCTAGGCTTCACTTGATTAGACGCATCGCGCTCATTCGGCAGAAGCGTGCTCGGGTCACGTTCCAAATGTTCTAACACGGGAAGAACGGGAGGAGTGATCACCGGTTCTAGCTTCCTCTCTCGCCTCTCTTCGGGGAAGACGAAGCTTCTAGAGGGCGCGAGCACCGCCAGTCGCACCACAGCCGCAAAACACAGACACGAGTAGAGGAACCGCATCGTTGGGGATATTGGTGATACTATGACTGATTGGCGATGTATCTGGTTTTAATAGGGTCGTGCGAGGTCACCCGCGGTGTTGGCATGCGGCACGCGCCGCAGCCTTCAGAAAACCCACTGCGCTGCGCCCGAGACGACATCCTGCCAACATCCATCCCCCCTCTCCCATACATTGGATGATATCCATTAAAGTATTGAGCCCGATCCTTTTACAAATTTAATGACGTTATTGTCTCAGCTTAGCTCAAGCCCAAGTGGGGAAGAATTATAGATGCGAAACGGTTGGGAAATCCGTTTGTCCTCTTTCATAATTAGTGTTTGCGTTACGGAAACACGACACGTTTGCATCGTTTGGTAATTTCGTAATTATGTGAAGGATTTAAAACCTCCTTCACGGTATTGAAGGAATACGTAAAAAGACAAAAATCTAGAATCACGATTATTTTTAAATTGTACAAATCAACCAATAAGCAAATGGACACGCGTCACGTCTGATAAATTAAAACCGGCTAATGGGTCATTGACGGGTATTTAAGTCGAATAAATTACAGTACTATAATGTCAGAAGATTATCAAGAGAATACATAAATATTTCATGTAGCTACTATGCATAATATAGACTCCAAAAACGTTGGATCAAATTTAATCAGTGAGACTGGAAACGTAAATGTATGTAATGACTTCACTATACGTATTTAAAAATAGCTTCTGATTTTCCAACATCACTTTTTTAAGAGCATCATTTTATTTAGCGGAACTGAACCGGATGTTGGTAAAAGCAAGAAAAACCCGGATACAAAAGCAGTTATAATTCTTGCCCTTCATAAAGATCGGTCTGGAACCAGTATTGCAGTAAAGGTATCATTTATCCAAGATGTCGAGCAATCAGCAAGTTGCTATGAGGTTATTTATACTTATTATGTGACAGGGTTGGCACTATTCTAAAAGAGAGCGATTCTTTAAAGTGCTCAAGGTACTAAGTAGTAAAAGTATTTGCATTTATTGAGCTGTTTTGCAGGATGCAATATTAATGGCTATTATGACTCCCAGAAGGGCTGGAAATTTTTACTTATAGATTTGTCAACATTACTTGGACATAAAGAAAGAAGTTATATAACAGCCTGCTTTTCAATATATTTTACTTGCGAGTTCGTCCGCGTATTAATAGCCCTATATTTTGTAGTATATAATTTAAGCACCCCGTCCTAGAAGATAAAGCTGTCTCTATTCTGAATTTCAGCAGTTCACCGAGAAAACATATCAAACAGTATAAGCACAGTAGAGTCATTATCCGTTTATATAAAAATTTATCGCTATTTCCCTTGGTCACACCATTACGCGTGAACAGCGGGAGCGATTTTACCGGGACTTTCACTGGCAGATAGCTCATGTCTCAAGGAGTGACTAGCTTAATTTATTTAGAAAACAAATTAGAGTTCCGCGAAATGAAGTTCGAAACTAAATCTAAACAGGTGAACCTGCGGGGTACAGCTAGTTATTTACTTATACACAAGGTGATGTGATGTGTGGCGACATCAATTAGATCACAATTCTCTCATTTTTTCCATGTTCTAGTTTTCTTTACGATGTTTAACGTCACTTCGTAACTTTAAGTGGTAGCCCTACTTTAATAGCAGTTGGGTTTGAGTGTGACCCACCAGGGCCACACGTCCTGTGTCACGGCCGCATTTAGTCAGCACTCACATGGTTAAACGCACGCGTCGGTGCTCCATTCATTGTGCAGTCCAGGCACATCGTTATACTTATCAATATTATCCACTGTGACATTCGAATAAACCCATGATTAAACGTTACAGGCATTGATTTTTAAAATAGAGCTATGACAACCCTAGAATTACATCTATCGTGAGGTTTCTGCTCAGAGGGTCATCATTTTCATGAATATCTTAAATATAGCTTGAATTAAAAATAATAACCTCAGATTCATTAGAATGTACAGGGGCCTTACCATAAGCTCTTATTGCCATCATAGTTCCACTGTGTGACAGTGACAGACTTGTACACGTCATATACACCTGTCTTATAATAAGAGTTACACTATCATGGTAAGGCCCCTGATCGGTGAGATTGGAATTTGGATCATATGACTTATTTACGTCACTTACATCGCAGGTGTATTTTCATAATGCTCGGTCACTATCTATACATCTATATCTATACAGATAAATAAAATTGTAGTGTCTGTTTGTAATTCCAAAATAACAGCTTTTCTTTAAATGCATATGAAAGTATACACGCTACTGACACTAAAAAACCAGGTTTTAAATTTTTTCTCTGTCTGTCTGTCTGTCCGTCCGTCTATCTGTCTGTCTGTCTGTTTGTTCCGGGTAATCTCTGAAAAGGCTGGACCGATTTTAACGGGACTTTCACTGGTAGGTAGCTGATGTTTCAAGGAGTAACATAGGCTAATGTTATTTATTAAAAATATTAGGGTTCTGCGACAATAAGGATGAAACTAAATCTACGCGGGTGAAACTGCGGGGCCCAGCTAGTGGTTGAATAAAACTGATCTTTATTAATTGTACAATACAATGCTTTTTTTTATGAAATGTGAGGAATATAGTTATAGTCGTGGTTTAAATAAAAACCACATTATATCACAATAATAATAATATTTTATAGAACAAATATTTAAAAACATACTTCAAGTAGTCAATGTATTTTGCTAAAAGCCTTAACAAGTCAGAACAATGAGTATTTTAGAAATACCAACTGAACAAATATCGATATTATTGAATATATTCAATGATTTTAAATGTATATCATTGCCGAACAATGATAGAAATTAAAATGACTTTATGTTTTTCCGACTTAAACAGATGAGGATGTTGGTGGTTCTCAATTCGAATGTTTATTTTTTTATGTTTGTTACATCAATGTACACATAAACTTTAAAGTTTAGGAAAATAGTTTTTTTTTATGTTTCTAACAAGTGTTTGCACTCTCAGATTGGGTCCATATAAATTGGAATAACAAGAGTGCAAAACTAGAGGATAATTGATTGTTCATCTCAAATACTGCCACATTAGATATTTTCAACGGTACTGTACCCCAGGAGCTCACGATTTGGTATCCTTGTACTTTCTTTAAAATATTTTATTGAAGGACCGCGACGTTAGAGAACGGTACTCCTTAATAATCAAATATATAAAATCTATATCTATACAGATAAATAAAATTGAAGTGTCTGTTTGCAATTCCAAAATAACAGCTTTTCACTAAATGCATGTGAAAGTATACACGCTACTGACACAAAAAAACCAAGTTTTAAAATGTTTCTCTGTCTGTCTGTTTGTTCCGGGTAATCTCTGAAACGGCTGGACCGATTTTAACGGGACTTTCACTGGCAGGTAGCTGATGTGCTCAAGGAGTAACTTAGGCTACTTTTATTTATTAAACATATTAGGGTTCCGCGACAATAAGGAAGAAACTAAATCTACGCGGTTGAAACCGCGGGGCACAGCTAGTTAATAAATAAAATCAACACCAGGAATAAAAAAAATATCGGTTATATAAATATTATCATATTATATTTATTTAAAGTTGGTACTCAATACCTAGCCTATAAACGACATTTACCACAATTACAAAATTAATAAGTATACCTATTTTATTTAATGTAATTTACACATTAGAAGTTTCGGTGACTGTAGTTGATTTTACTTTGTTACTGTGTAGTGAATAGTGAACCCTAACTATATGTACTTAGAGGCTTATTTTTAAAACAGGTCATCATTCTCCTGCGTCACTCTCCTTATTGGGATAAGGAGAGATGTATGATAGAGATGATAACGTAGGCGTTATTTGGGGTCGGCGCAACGTATTCTTCTCTTCCATTTCTCTCTATCAGCCGTCACATCTGTATTCACTCCCATTCTAGTCATATCATCTTTCACACAATCCATCCATCGTTTCTTAGGTCACATTCATAAACAAAACTTTTTTGGCAACATTATCCTCATCCCTCCGCATAACATGTGCATACCACGACAAATGTTTATTCTTCAACTTCTCAGTCACTGGTGCTACTTTCAGACTTCCCCTTATAAACATAGGTATAGAAAAAAATATAATATACATAAAATAAACTAACATTAACATTATTGTGTGCCCCGCGATTTTACCCGCGCTCGTAATTTCATGAGTGACTTTATTTCGTGATTTATTTTTAAGTAAAAGTAGTTTAAGTGACTCCTTGACATCCTTCTACCATCAGCTGTCTCCCAGGGTAAGTCCCGTGAAAACAGTCTAAACAACTTTCATGAAGTGAACAGCAGAAAATTAACAATTTGGAATTACAAACAGACAATTTTATTTACCTGTATAGATATTTCACTCGACCACCTTAATAATATGTAAGTAGCACATCAAATTGATTCGCTGCAGTGTATATACGTAAGAATATCGGTTCAAAAACAGCTCTTGCTGAATCATATCTATGATTCATATTTTTTGTTTTAACATTAACATAATAACAGCATTAATTTGTCGAATGAATCAAGTGAGATAAGTCCGGTTAGATCAAAAAGTAAAGTTTATTTCCACTGTTGTATAATAGATCTTATAACGACCTTGCTCTTATTGCTAGTAATAGTGTCATATATATAATCACGGCCTATAATCTATGTATCACTATCCCTTTCATTATTAGCTGATTGTACGACAGTAATTGTGATACATTTAATAAAATATTTAGAAGAAACCTTAAAACTTAAAGAAATATAAACAATGTATTCAAATGATTATTCAGAAGATGATAGCAGCTTCCCAAAATAGTAGAAAATGTAATAAAAATGTTGATTAATTACTATTAGTTACCTTAACCTTCAAGTAAGTAAAAAAATATAAAGGAGAAAGTTAAGTCTGCATTGGGCCTGTAGACGAGGCAACATTATCCTCACGCTTCGTTTAAAGAAACGATACGAAAAGTATGCGAATGACGTGTCGTGTTCCTGATTTATGTTATTTCATGCAAGCGCGATAGAAGTCTAGGCTTACAGTAGCCCTGCCCGCAGTCCATAGAATATACACGATTCCCCCTAGGCGGTATATGAGCAGCAGCTTTAAATAGAATTTTGATATTTCGAGAACTTGCCAGTAAAACCTCTTTGAGAATAAAAATAAAATTTTAGTGCGGCATCACAGAACATAGAATGACAATTCCTTAAGTAAGTATGTCTCATACAAACAGTTTCTTAACAGCGCCGAGTAATGCGCTCTAGACGCAGAGACAATAACATTGAACGCTTGCCCAATAAATAATACAAGGAACGAATATGAATCACCCAATTATCAACTCAGAGTTGGTAGCGCATTCATAAAACACGTAATAACACCGACATTCACTAACAATACACCTATGATAATAGCTAAACAAATGCCTGTAAATCTTACACAACTTGGTCACAGTACACATAAGCTTACTACAAGCAGTACTGAATCTAGAAACAAATCTTTAGAAATGACACACTCAGTGGCCCTGGCAAAATGTAAGTAAAAGATGTCAGGGCGTAGCCGATCGTGCATACGTCACTTACGTGCTTAGAAGACATTTTTCTAAATTTAAAATTGACAAATCGATATTACTTTGACAATACGTATAGGAGCCAATTTTAGGAGCCAAGTGTGAAAGTCCGCACATCCATACTTACTAGTAAGCTTTTTTATTTATACTGTGACTTGGTGCAGTGTAGAAATGTGCAATAAATAGGTGATAATGAATTGACCAACGAGGTCATTCTTTGCTAAACTTTTCAGACTGTATTGAAAGAAATTTAGGATCAGTCCAAACTCCTCATTAAGTAAAACGAGATTAAAGAATTACTGGAAAACATACGAATGAAGGGTTAGGCATATATATATACCGATGGTACATCAAGATTTCGCCAGCAAAGTCTTGTAGTAGATGCGAGCCTATGCCATTAACCGGTCGCTAATCCAGACTCCTGCCGCGTTACTCACTATGGTTTCTCAGCGTTGAACTCGACAACGAGCGTTGGTTTCTATCATAGAAAATTGATACATAATAGGAGGATAAGATTCAATTTCATATCTTTAAAACCGACACTCGATGACGAGAGCGACGCTGAGAAACCTTAGTGAATAACTGCTACTGGGAAATTGCGCACGCCATTCGTATCAACAGAGACAGAATATTAAAATGACTACTGTGCATTGAAGATACGCGCTTATAACTCGTGATGGCACCTGTATTTTTAATTAATAGCGTACAGTCTTTGTCACATAATCGATGAGGAACAAGTTTGTCCAGCTTACTAATCAGTAAATTATGTATATTGACTGGTTTCTGGTCCTCGTTATACCCGGCCATTGTTTCATTAGCTGGGTTTGGCTAGGCTACACACCATTGTTACACATATGACACGAAACGTGAGTCATTTGTTGTGGAAGATTAGGATGCATTATGCCAATGGAGCATTTTAGGTCAGTGTGAAAAATATCAGGTATTTTAGAGGTATTTACAACAGTTTAGAAGGTGATTCAAATTTGCATGTACCTTCTATGGTCAGCGAAACCAATATTTCGATCATTTACACTATGGCCCAATCGTTCGGGCCTCAACGAAAATGAAAAAGAATTAGTTAAGGCCACAGTGTAAAAGGAACTTACTGGTCGGGACACAATTTAAAACACCCAAAGGTTTTGGGTCACTATGAGAAAAATAACAAATATTTTAGAGATATTTAAAACAGTTTAGAAAGTAATTCAAATTTATACGTACCCTTCTTTGGTCAGCGACACCAAAAGGCATTAATGAACCACAAACTTGAAATCTGCGGCTTGGGCATGATGTCACCATTACATAATGAAAGCCTGTCAAAAGCAAGTGACGTCATGATCATGAGAGAATTCACCTGGTTACCTTAATGCAACCCACACTGCAAGCGGATCTGCTGGACCACTTAAACGTTCTCGAGTTATTGACATTGTTTTATACTGGGTCAGAACGCTAAGATTATTTGGGTCTTTTATTGGGCAACAGTTATTGTATTGGTTGGAAGAGCAAGTGTTTTGGCATTCACGTTTGGGATTTCCACGCGATTAAGCGTATCTAATATGATAAGTGCGAATATTCGTAACACTTTCTTGTTTAACTTCACGACGGATCATATTATTACTATGGAATTGGTCATCTTAAATGGCTCAATCAAATTACTTTTATGGTAACGAAGTCAAGGGAACATATAAGATAAGATGTGTACATTATGTTGGCCAGAATACTCAACAATCTAGGTAGATAAACTGTTTTAGAAGTAGTCTTCAACAAAAGCTTACGTACTTACATACTAGGTGTTTTAGTTATATATGCTGTGTCCAGAAGAGCAGAAGCAAAGAATGAAATATTTGGTATCGTAAATAAACATTTTTCCATCATTTAATAAATCTACATGAATGCTGAATGTTTTATACCTCGTATGTACATGGCACCCCCCCCCGTTAATACCTAGCAATATATCTGCACAGTTGTTCAATGTTTATAATGATTGATCATTTGGAAAATTTCCATGATGCAATAACATTATATTAATTGTCACACGTCACAATTATTTTCTCTTTTGTTCTTCTGAATAGCGAAAAGTAATGCGCAGCAGGACAGAATATTATATTTTCTCGTAAAACATCATTTTATATCCAGTGTCATAATAGTTCCACTATGTGGCATTAATAGATTCATACATCGTCTGTATTCCATGAAGGGTTTGGCAGAAGTATGCATATACGACCACATTTTGCCAGCTCTGTGGCCTAAGCATGGGCTCTTATTTCAATGATATTGCAGGTGTGTGATAGGGACAGATGTATACACATCAAATAAATCTGTCTCTTAGTAAGAGTAAAACTATCATGCCAATAAGAGCTCATAGTAAGGCCCCTGTTTAAGTCCCAGGTAATAGGAGGAAAGCCGATTGCCATTAACCGGGCACTTCAAACGCAAATTACAAAAAGAAAAAAAAAGGAGATCGATCCCAGGACCTCGTGTCTCGTAGTAGCGTTTCCGATCACTATACCAAGGAGACACTGTTCAGTGACGTATTCATACGTCATTACATGTCCTTATATGTATTTTACTATCGCAATCAACAATTCAAACGACTATGACATTAGTTCTGTCACGTTGGCACACTTAATCATGTTCGGTGAAATGTGGGTGTTGTTATTACAACACCTCTGATTACCCCTTCGGGGACCCTTCTCGGATGGCGTGAGCATACTTATTTACTTTATGACATTAGGAGCCCATGGTAAGCTCATGGATAATTAACCGGTGTCCTGGTTAATGAATTGCGATTATTTATATTTATAACAAAGATAATATACAGAAGCATAGATTTGGATCATAATTAGGGAGATAAATTTGTTTAGGTACACAAGTATTTTTGTCTTTTAAATTGTTACTTTCGTACTTTTTCACGAGTACCATCTATTTTCGTGAGTCACACATCAACCATTTAATACCAAATAAATTAAGGTAAGTATACGTCATTAAAAATTCATTGAAATGTCTTCAGTGGACTATCTTCAATTAACCAAATTTACTCTGGTTCATAATGTAGAATGCAAGACAAAAACAGCTAAAGCAAGACAAAGCATTTGTTTCGTACCGTCCTCTCCATACGATTCTACATGTTTCTTTCAGTAAGTTTCGCAGAAAAGCGTAGACATTCGTCACACTGTTTGAACAGTTGCTCCTCATTTGAACAATAACATATGAATAATACTTAAATGAACACGTATTCAATATACTCCAGTGTTATTGCAGTACTTGGGTAAAAGCTACGTACATTTGGGAGATATTATTGTACTTTGTGAAAACGATTCGCCATTAAAATGGCGTGTAAATTTATAGTGATAGCTGTTGCCTTAGTTGGGATTAACGGTAAGTTGAAATAAATATTCATGCGATCATTCTATTGAACTCTTTAGGACTGCAGTCGAAAATAATAATATGTCTTTGGGTATCTATCGGTGCTGTATTTGCAAAGGCAAAATAGTACAATACCTTGTTTAACGAATAAATACTTACTTACGACTTACTAGTCAACGAATAATTTGTGATTTTTGACAATTTTTGAATGACAAAAAACATACAGTCGAATTGATAACTTCCTCCTTTTATTGAAGTTGGTTAAAAATTAAGCACCTTAAAATCTAAACAATATACGAAATCAAATATCAATTTGTACTAGAGTGAAATTGATACTTATTGTATAATCAAATCGATTTAGTCGTCTTTCAACATACGACTTCCTTTTTCCTTTTTTCTCTAATGGAGCCGTCACGGCGTTATGAGCGCTTATACCCGCAACTTGAATGTGCAGTTGTCATTTTGTGAGTCTGTTTCTGTCTGACATGCACAGTTACCCACACTATTTTCGCTGAGCACTCAAAACTCCTGACGGAACCTATAATTATTCTTTATTCGGATAATGACGTATTTTGATCATAGCATATATCCGAAAGAATTGAATTGGCATACAATGGCAGCGCACCTATTTTATTTGCACTTGATATCCTACTTTGTTTTACATACATAAATACATATGCTCACACCTGTATCCCATGGGGTGGGCAGAGACCATCGATCGCCACATGCTGCGATCCGTACATACTTCTTTCACTTCATCCACATTCATACACTTCCTGCGGTTACGAGTGCTTTGAATTAGACGTTTAGTTTTATTCTGTTTTTTTTTGTGATTTTGTCTTTATTTTTGTTCTTTTCTTTGTTTCCAGCGGTTGCCGCTTACTTTCCGTAAGTAAAAAACATGTGACTTTTATCAGAACAATATTGTTAGGCTAGGGCTACCGCACGCTACAAAAATGTTCTCTGTGGTACCGTCCAATTTTCCATGCGGAAGAATTCACCTTTACTATTTTAATTTCATAGTTTTCTAGTTTTCTCTTATTATTTTGGTATACTAATTGAATCACGTACCAAACTTAGTCATTCATATTACATTAGTAAGATTTTTAGGACTACATTCTTACACAACGTTTTATAATATAAATGCTGTTTTATTAATTCCAGATTTAATATGCCCCAACAACAGGTAAGACCAGAATTACATTTATAGAAACAGCTACTGTCGGGTGGTATTCAGATATTATTATATTACTATGTATAGAGAAGACGCTATTACATAGAAACGTCACGCGCAAAAACATACCTACAAATTGTCAAAAAATATATATGACGTTTGAACCTTTTTTAGTGACGTGTTGTACCAAGTAGCAGTAAGTAATGTAATGGTACGGGGTTAATCTCTGTCTGAGTACCTACCCCAAATCCGTTACCGGAGTCATCTAAAAGAATGCAAGTGTAATTTCTAAACATTTGCACACTGTTTGATCTAAGTTTCAGTAAATATGATAAAAATTAAAGTGCCAATTCATTGCTTTGCTGCGCTAGTCTTCTCTAGTACATAGGACATAATAGCTGAATGTCATGTCCAAATGCATACTGCTACCTTCATTTAAACTAATGTGTGTTATCACTTAAACCCATCACTTAAATATTTGTATTATAGAATAATACAGTTCGTCTTTGTACTGAAAAGAAATTATTTATTTAGTTTAGGGCTTGGTAGGTAAGCCTAGAAATAAAACTCGGGTAATTTACCATCCTTAAATGCCCGCTTACATATAGAACATAATCTCTAAGTGATACCTAGATATCTGCTTAATGAGAATGAACTTCGACTCTTTTGAATGAGATGCAAATGTTTGAAGGATTTAATTCAAAGGAAAGTACCTCTAGACACCATGCTCCCTCTATTCCCTGAAAGGGAAGGCAGTGGTGTTCTTATAGAAAACCACATTTCGTCAGTTATGTATAAGTCGGGTGAGCCTATTGCCATTATTCGGCCACTAATCTAGACTCCAGGCTGCTACTGAGAAAGCCAGATGGAAAAACCCCAATATCACTTTACCCGACCCAGGGATCGAACCTAGGACCTAGTGTTCCGCAGTAGCGTCTCCGATCACTAGACCAAGGAGGCAGCCGAGGAAGAGAAGCGTATTGGTATAATGATCCACTACTTGTCTGCAAAGTAATGAATTATAATTGCAGTGGAAATATGTGAACGGACTTCAACTTCCCAAGATGCCTGGACTTCCCGACCCTCCTCCTCTATTAGTACCAGCATGGAGTAATTTCCCTAATTTTAATTTCCCTTCATTCCCAACCCCACCCCGTATGCCGACGGATGAAGAGATTAAGAACTATAAGCCAAACAAGGGAGGGACATATAATGGGGTGTTCGTGAGCTCTGTAAATGGCCAAGGAACCAAATACGTCATCAACCAAGATGGAGAAGTTTTGACAGGCGAACGTACGTACATTTAATTTATACATATCCGTCCATAAATATCTATCTAATATTTAAACGAGCATTTGATGAGCCGTGGTCAAATATTTTCATAGAATTAGGCAAAAGTATCATGACACCCATTTTTCAGACAGAGCGAGACAGACGGTTCATTTGTCCCAGTCTCTCAAGTCACCTTTTTACTTGTGTGATGTTGAAAATGACATAATCATAATAATATAATATTATTACTATGAATAATTGTTGCTTATAAAAATATATGATACATTACAATATACATATTATAAGAAAATATATATGTTTAACAACAATTAAACAGTGTTCTTGCGTGTGTTTATTTATTGATTTTATTTTATTTCCAGTTGGGAAGGATGGTCTCAAAGAAACCACGTCCCCATAAGTTAGTATATTTTTGATTTCTGCTTAATAATGAGTAATACCTGGGACCAAAATACTATTTAATTTGTTTTTTTTCAGGATTTTCCGGTAAGCAGCACTTAGAGGAAAATTAAAAATATAAATAATAAAAAAATATTGTTACATTTCATTTCACATCCTTGATTATTTCAAATAATTAATATAAATCCTGCGTCCAGGTAATAAAATAATTTTAGATTAGATAGACTGTACAAAGATGAACGTGTATTATTGCTGTATTATTATTTATTTCATTATTTTAAATATTTTTTAGTTTAATTATTATTTTTAATCCATGTATGTTTCATTGTTACAGCCTTTCGATGATTTTGATTTTAAGGTACGGTAAATATTTACGAAAATCTTATTAAACATTGCACAAACATACATTAATGCTCACACCAGTACGTCTAAAAAGGCCACTTTGTGAGAATCATAATGTGATCCGAATATGATTCATCACCGAAATGACAAAATGGTCACTTAAGTGCAATTCATATTTATGATTCACGAATGAATACAATAATTGTAGATGTTAGTCCCTATGTAACTTTTTATGGTTCTGCTATTTGTCACAAAAGCAATTCATATTTTGTGGCCCATTGAATTTTCATAGGAAAATGTCAAACAGGTGAATTGCGAAATATTAATAATTCCTGAATCATATTCGGATCACATTATGATTCTCCCAAAGTGGCCGTTTTAGACCTACTGTGTCCTTGGTGGTTGGCAGAGACTACCTTTGGAAGGAAGGAAGTGTATGGAGATGGATGAATGTGGACTAATCGAAAGAGTATGTAAGGATCGTAACGTGAAATGCATTACATCTATATAGATAGATCAAACTAAGGTGTCTGATTATATTTCCAAATTAACAGGTTTTTACTTAATGCTTATGAAAGTATCCACGGTACTATTTTATAAGACAATAGATACGGAAGTTCTTTCGTATTCGTATCGTCAAAACGTAAATGAAACACAATTCGATATTACCTAAAGTGTAAATGGGACTCTGCTCTTGGGGCACAACAAGAAGTAGCATGTTGAACCCTTATAAATGTTACCACTACAGCCCTGGGTTCGAAAAGTAACTTCTACTGCAAAAACCCAAGCTAAAAATACATCGGTACTTATTTCGAATGTTTTAATTTCAGAACGATTTTTCCAAAATATTTCAAGAACATTTTGACAGTCATGAAAAAATGAAGATGCCAGAAATGAAATTCCCTGAAATGCACTTTCCCAAAGCTCCTGATATGGACCACGTTCCGGGACCTAACGAGAAGTTTGTGTCGGAGTCCAAGTCAACTTTCCAATACTACAACAATGACAATGGAAAGGTCACCCAAGGGGGTGATCTTCACGAGAAGCTCAATGATAACGGGGCTATTAAAGAGAAAGTTTTCAAAATCCGTGATGGCGATCCTGAGTAAAAACTTATTTTAGAAACCAGTACCCCAAATATAGGATTTAACGTTGACAATATCGATTGCACATTTTCTTGATTTTATATGGGAACGAAAACTTTCGACTATCACCGGTAAGGGCTCTTTTACGTTCCCATACAAAATGAGGAGAGCACGCACTCGGTGACTTTCCGAAACCGGTACCCCAAATATAGGATTTAACGTTGACAATATCGATTGCACATTTTCTTCATTTTATATGGGAACGAAAACTTTTACGTTCCCATACAAAATGAGGAGAATACGCACTCGGTATCAACTTTCCTAGTAAGAAGGGCTTACGAAGGTAAGAACGCAGACGCGTCGTATAAAATCAGGTGATCAGGCCACATCGGGTTGAATCAAGTGCTAACCCCAACAATGTATGAAACAAGGATGATGATGCAATCAGTATCGTCAACGTTTTTAATGTTATAAAACCTATACTTTGAGTACTGTAACTTATATAAAAAATTTCTAAATACTATATGCAGGACTACACATCAAGCTATCTATATATCTGCCTTAATATTTTAATGTTCACAATATCAGACAAAACGCGGTCAGGTCACACTACCTTTGTAGCATTCTTTATGTCACGCAATATCCAGTCTATGAAGTCACGGCATCTGAATATTTAAATCCAGTTCTAATTTTGTTTAAACCTCTTCAATAACCGTAGAGTAAGATGTGCGTATTAACGTAAGGAGTAGAGTTCTGCCTTGGACATAATTTTACTCTATTCTGGGAGTACCTACTTATATAGATTAATTTAAATGTAAAGCTTGATGTTTAGCTGTGTTTCGTCATGTCTCTACCTACCAAATAATTCATGTATCAAAATTGAGTTTATTAGTCTATTTATTAGTGTATTAGTAGTAGTTTGGTTAATCGTGCAATTTTTTCGAATCGTTTTAGGTCTTTTATCGAAAGCTTTAGTTTGTATTTTCTGACATCGACAACTTATTACAACCCTAACTAAAATTTTATTAGAATACAGAGTGTTTATTTACAACTTTCATATATTTTATTAATTCATGTAATTTTTTTATAATAATATAAGTTTATCGCATATATTTTTTTTATGTTATTAAATATATACAAACCTCGACTGTTATTTTATTCTGTATGTGCATAACATATCATCTCCGTAACCCAGTGGTAAGATGCTTAGGTAGAAACGGCGGTGCATCCATGTCGGCAAGCATTTATAGTCTTTCAGTAATGTAAGAACAGAAAACAAGGATTGTGGGGAGAGCAAATAATCATACTCATCGCTAGCGAAGGGAAGATCTTCCAGAGAGGCAGGTGGTACGGCTCCAACTGTTCTAGTTGTAAACTTGTATAGATTTAGTAGCGAGATGCCTACTATCGCCCTTAGTTGACTATTTTACGTTTTGATACAATTGATAAACTTACTCTAATATGCTCGAAAACTCTTATTGCGCGATTTAGATCATGGTGTATCAGAAATGCAGAAAAGGTTGAGTACAATTCAAACTTTCAATTGTTAGCGAGTAGCGCCATCTTTGTAGCGAGTGGGGAAACGCTGCTATATAATGTTGGGACTGTAAGATATACTTGGTAATTTGTGAGTAAGCAGTAGACTCAGGAGGTCTTGTTGACACCTTAAACATACCAGTTATCTATATCTATACAGATAAATAAAATTGAAGTGTCTGTTTGTAATTCCTAATTGACAGCTTTTCACTAAATGCATATGAAAGTATACACGCTACTGACATTCATAAGTGCCTTACCAGGGCCTAAACTGAATAAATCTTCGTTTCGAAAAAAAAACATTTTCATTTCATTTACTAAGTAGGAAACGTAGGTAATTATCAAAAACAGAACAATTTTTGAAGAAAAACGCTGTCCTTTATCCGTAGGGGAGAAAGGGGGAAACACACAATACTAACCAGTCATTTATTTGTTAAATAAAATATATAGCTTCCTATATTATTTCACTAAACAGTTAACTAGCTAATACTAACCTTTGGTAAGTAATTTAATAAAATATTGCTATGTTAAATTTTTAAGGAACTATTACTAGAAACACCGCCTTAAGTTCAATTGAAGGCAATACTCCATCTGGCAACATGCGTTTTTGTGATTCTTTAGCTACTTCAACTAAATCCAATGATTGCAGGACATATTGTACTGTCATAATAAGTTTTTTAATAACTTTATTACAATACTAGCTGTGCCCCGCGGTTTCACCCGCGTAGAATTAGTTTCCTCCTTATTGTCGCGGATCCCTAATATTTGTAATAAATAAAAGTAGCCTAAGTTACTCCTTGAAACATCAGCTACCTGCCAGTGAAAGTCCCGTTAAAATCGGCCCAGCCGTTTCAGAGATTACCCGGAACAAACAGACAGACAGACAGACAGACAGACAGACGGACAGACAGACAGAGAAAAATTTTAAAACTTGGTTTTTTAGTGTCAGTAGCGTGTATACTTTCATATGCATTTAGTGAAAAGCTGTAATTTTGAAGTTACAAACAGACACTTCAATTTTATTTATCTGTATAGATTGGATATTGTTTACATGAGAGTTTGTTAGTAAGTAAATAAATAAATTATCAGGCCTGACTTTAGTCATTTATAAAGCTTCAGCCTCCCCTAGGAGTCTTAGCCTCTTCCTTCCCATACGCTTATTCATAATGTAGAGTACACTTAATCGTGTCAGGTTTTGTTAGTTTTTTCAGAATAGCTCCAATGTTCAATAGTAGCATAGATTGCCCTATCTACCATTAATCCAAGGACACACTCGTCTCTCACAAACATGGTTTATTATATAACAAAACTTCATATAAATAATATTGAAAATGAAAAATGAAATGAAAATGAAAATGAAAATTATTTATTCAGTTTAGGCCCTGGTAAGGCACTTATGAATGTCGAGGAATTTACCACCGGTTCGGAAACTAGCCTTCTGAGAAGAACCGTGGTATTCTTGGTAGTGCAGCCACTTTTCTATGATAAATGACTTTGGCACTTCGGGCTCAAGCTCAATCTATATGCTAATTATCTGTAAAACATGTTCAGGTGCGTGAAATCTGAACAAAATGCCTGAAAAATAAAAGGCACAGATTTACAAACATAAGCTAAAATATATTATTGTGAAGAACGTCACGCGTTGTTAAATTCTGCGAATAATCCTTTCTGAATGTCTACACGGTTTTTGTACAAATCTAAACTAACGTATATCCATAATATACATATATTGTTCTAATTGTTACAAAAATTGACACATTATAAACAAAGCGAGAGACGATTTAAAAAAACAAAGTTGCCTCGGTCTTCAAATTTCCATTCAAATTGTAATTTTGTTGCATTACCATATCAGCTTTGTCTTTTACTTTAAAATACAATGCGACGGGGATTTTCCGTTGTGGGCAAAACACTCATACTTATGGAATATATTTAGTAAATATTATAATTGATTGATATATATAATTCGAACATCTTCCTTATTATTCAATAATATTTTATTGAATAATAAGAAAGATGTTCCAATCAATAGAACGTGCCTCCATACCTAATTACAAGTTAATTCTACATTCGCACTGCGTATGCATACAAAATCCAATTATTGTTATAACTTTAGTGAGTAGTTATTATATTATTATTATTGTATTCCTAATATACGACTTGTGTAAATATTATATAAAATCAGAACAGTTATAACAAGCCCAATAATATGAGGTAATGCATTTTTCAAGAGATTTTTATGCTATTAATGTATTTTTTTTAGTTTAAAAGTTTTAGTTTAATCCTATTTGAAAATCTCATATCAGCTTAATTTAACATACACATAGCTTAGACTACTAATACATACATATAGGTTCACGCCTGTATTCCCCGAAGGGGTAGGCAGCGGTGTTCTAATAACCACACTTTTCACCGAACATGATTAAATGCCAACTTTACAGATTGTGAATTTATGTCACTAAACATACGTCTTTGAATTACTTCTCAGGCATATGCAGATTTCCTCACGATGCTCTTATCACTCTACATACAGCCCCGGGGGCATACAGCCCCGCTGGGATTCGAACTTGCGTCGCTTGCGTAACAGGCGACTGCTAAAACCCAAAGGCCACCACGAGTATAAACTAATATTAGCTACTATTTATTAATGGGTGATCTTAACACATGATTTTAAGCTCATTATTAACAATACTAGCTGTGCCCCGCGGTTTCACCCGCGTATAGTTAATTTCATGGGTGTTTTTTAAATTAAATTAACCAAAAACACTCCTTGAAACATCAGCTATCTGCACGTGAAAGTCCCGTTAAAATCCATCCAGCCGTTTAGGCGTGATGCCGTGACCAAGGGAAATGGGGATTCATTTTTATATATAATTAATTTAATTCCCGCGGAACCCCAAATGTTCTTTTTAAATAAAAGTTAGCTACTCCTTGTAATATTAGCTATCTGCCAGTGAAAGTCCCGTTAAAATTGGTCCAGCCGTTGCAGAGATTACCCGGAATAAAGAGACGTGTTGATAAATTTATATTATTAGGTACCAATTCTTTGCGTTTTTATACTCGTGATAATTTCTCAACAAAAAGTCCGATTGGAATAAAACAAACGGTATTTTACTTCTAGATGATAGCATAATGCTTAATTTGCGTAAGGATTAATATTAAGATACACATTTAACGTAGTTTCTTTCTTCAGACGATTTAATATTTTTTATGAACATAAAAGCGGTTATTGTGACTAAACTATGATAGTTAGATATATGCTCTCGCGGACTTTTTTGTAGATCTTAATAAGACCTACAAACCCGTAGTACATCATTTTGTTGTATTGTCAATAGTTTTTGCAGCGTATGCATAATTAGGTTTTCGATTTTACACCTTAGGTTACAAAATTGCAATTTACTTACGGACCCCTAATTTTTATGAGAATAAAATATAGCTTATAGCCTTCCTCGATAAATGGACTATCCAACACTGAAAGAATTTTTGAAATCGGACCAGTAGTTCCTGAGATTAGAGCGTTCAAACAAACAAACAAACTCTTCAGCTTTATAATATTAGTATAGATTACAATGAACACCGTCATTAAACAATTTTTTACAACAAATGTTTTAAGTTTCAAAAAATTTAATTAAATGAATAATTTAATTTATAAATAAAAAATTTGAACTTTGGTCACAGATAAAAAATATTATGCATGTTATGTTCACGCATATTCCTAGAGGGCTAGCAGAAACCGACGTTTGCCACATGCAACGAGCTTATATAATTTTTATCTGCATCCAAATTTATGTATCCTACTATGCCCAACCTCCTCCTTCGAACATGAATATATTAAAATTTGACCGTATGAAGGCCAGGGTAAAATGATATATAAAGTGAAAATAATGTTATGTGTTTCAGAGGGTTTAAGGACTTCAAACTCGAATCATCTGAATTGTTTAACGAAACGTACACCCAATCGAATAATATGTCGAAAATTATTATTTTTGTTATGTTCGCTGCTTTCATCTACAGTGCAAATGGTACGTATCATTATCAATTCAATACAATTCAAAATATCTTTTTTGGTTAAATTTTTAGCAAAGTACTGTTAAATCGTCAGAAAGACACGATTATACAGGATTGTACATGCTACCGCCAGGTTCGGAAGGTTGCTTTTACTGAGAAGAACCTGGCAAGAAACTCAGTAATTACTCTTTTCAAAAAAATAATTTTACAAGCTGAGTAATACAATATAAATCATAAAAAAGTCGATAAAAAATATTTAATCTAAAAGTAGGTAATAAGTACGTAAAATTGTGTAGCTTGATATATATATATATATATATATATATATATATATATATATATATATATATATGTATAGAATTATAGATATTACTACTCTATAGATATATATTGTAAGGTAACAGATTACGGGGATCCGATCGGCATAATTCCCTAGATTAGATAGATTCTTTAAATAGTAATTACGTTGGTATTCTCAACATTAAATAAGATCAATCTTTTTATATTGGGTTCAATCAAGTAGGTACATTGCTATAATTGTTTAATTTATTTTTTTGTCTTTTTTGTTTCAGCCAGATTCTTTGGAATGGACAGGTGAGTTATCTTTCTTAAGAGTGAATTAGTAGTATATCAATATTTTTATTTTTAGATAAACACAAGTTTGTACGCATCCTCGGTACGTGAGTTCGAATTTCTTTACGTATAACTTCTCATTATGAATATTATTCATTGACTCGTATCTATTGGTGTTCTATTCTATATAACTACCCCATGAACTTTCCATGACGGTGTGACATCATAATGACTTATAAATAAATCCCCTTTCCGTTGCAGCTCGGGAAAATTAGTTGGAGACTGGGCCCAAATGAATAACGGTGTAAGTATTTAGTACCTAAATGAGTTAACAAGTGGGTTTATTTCTAAAAACTTAAGATTTTATGGTGAAGGAAACCTGCATATTATGTCTCAGCAGAAATTCAAAGACATTTTCTTACCAGCACAACATCACTTTACTAGTTGCGCTACACTTTAGGGGTCGGTAGGTACTTAAATTGCTATATTATATTTTATATCTACGGAGTTTAATATCAAACAAATAATGCAGTTTTGCATATGTCTGACAAGAAAGACATTTCTATCAAAGTCATTTTTATATAATTCCCTGCGACCGCAATATACGGGTTGAGAGTTATTTCAAGTGAAAATGAATATGAAAAATATTTATCAAAGTCGAAAAATTACCACCGGTTCAGAATCTAGCCTTCTGAGAAGACCCGGGAAGGAACTCAGTCAGGCATCATGTTCCTCCTTACGTCAAGATTTCACTCATGCAAAAAATAACTATCAAATGTTTTTTCAGAACGTACCTGCTGACGGCAAGAACCATATGTCAGGCATGGTGATGAGTAGCTCTCAGAGCGTGGATAAAGATGGTAACGTTGTAAAGAAAGGATTCGCCATGACCAACAATGATGGGCAAATCACTAAGTACGAGTACTAAGCGAAACAAGAAAACTTCACCCCTTTAATACATTGGCAATGATTTGTAACCAAAGGAAGTTATGTGTGTGGTCCTAGTGACGACTCATCTATAGAATTAGATCCTAGCTTAGTTTTTAAAGCAAACATGTTTAGTGTTTGAAATTGAATCCTATTGTTAATGTATTAAAGTGGTGTTTTCGTCCAAATTGCGATGTGAGCAAAAAAATTATTTAAATTAATTTAATTCTGCTTGTGAAACGGAACATAAAAAAACAAAAAAAAATTAATATGTTATATCGACTAATTGATGTTATTGTGAATTGTAGAAATATATATTAGAAAACGCATTTTAATATTGCATTTTTATTACCGATACGCAACTCTTGAAAATAATTACATACCATGTAACTGCTACTGTATTCCGCGAAGGGGTTGGCAGAGGTATACTCATAGTAAATCTATATTAGGCGGTTATGTTTGAAGGTAAGTGGAAAAACCAATCAAAACCGACAGCTTCGTTGTTCCAATAGTCGTAAAGGTTACTGAGGAAGCCGAGGGCCTAGGTTTGATCGCTGGGTCGGAAAAAATAATAAAATGTAAACGACAAGTGGCGCAAATGTCGTTACAGTATTCTATTTTTAATAATAAATTAACCGCCTACATATATTATTGATTACAGACACTTCACAATGACCTAATCAAAATCGTATAACTAAACAATGTTGATAACACAATACCAATATCACGTAAAAGCTTATACAGTTATGTATTATAATAAACTACAAGCAGTACGGAATCTGGGAACAAATCACAACGACACACACAGATGCGCGGCGCATATATACGAGATAATTTGTGTCAGTAAGTCACATCGTGGCCGCATATACGTCATCAAAGAATTTTACAGACACTTTTCTAATCTTCAAATCGACATAAACTTGATAGAAAATAAAGAAGTACATTTTTCAAACTTTAAGAGAGAGTAAGAAAAAATTGGTCTGGATTCCATACTGCTTAGTAAGTTTATTTATACTGTGGTAAAAGGTTTGTTTTCAGCTTTAGACATAATAACGAATACAAAGCCTAAAATTTACGTTTTTCCTTGAAATCACTACTTAGGTTTATTACTTTATTACTACGGTGTAATTCATCTCTGTAATTACATTAACGTGAGGTATGTTATTCAATAAATGAAAATAAAAACAAATAATTTAGTTTGCCTTGGTAACCTTTTATGAACCTAAATTACTACATAAAACCCTCATTGAGCGTTATATTTGATAGATGGTGAATGGATGTCGCACCAATGAATATACTATGCAATAAAGTGAAAGTTTATGTTGTCACTGAGATAATTAAATACCATATTTAACTAGGTACTAGCCCTACGCGTGACCTACGACGTAGCTGTAACGTAGCACCTCGCTACGTACGATTATGTTAAAGTGAAAGTTTGTAACTTTTTGTTTCTTAAATATGCGCTTAATGAATCTGCGGCCAATACTTCCCATGTCGCACTGGCACTTAATTATTTTCGGTGAAAAGTCGGTGCTGTAACACCTCTGCCTATCCACATAGAAGTCCTTAATAATTTTGAGACGAGAAGTTTACGATATTTGATTAATTCAGTTTCACAGGTCGGATACAACACCATGCACAGCTGCGTCACACGGCGTCGTCATTGCGTGTGAATTAATTAAGTTTATTTTATAATAGTGTTTACTATCATAATATGTATATTAGTATTTTAAGGTATTCTTTATATCTATACAGATAAATAAAATTGAAGTGTCTGTTTGTAATTCAAAAATAACAGCTTTTCACTAAATGGATATGAAAGTATACACGCTACTGATACTAAAAAACCAAGTTTTAAAATTTTTCTCTGTCTGTCTGTCTGTCTGTCTGTTTGTTCCGGGTAATCTCTGAAACGGCTGGACCGATTTTAACGGGACTTTCACTGGTAGGTAGCTGATGTTTCAAGGAGTAACAGGCTACTTTTATTTATTAAAAATATTAGGGTTCCGCGACAATAAGGAAGAAACTAAATCTACGCGGGTAAAACCGCGGGGCACAGCTAGTTTTTATATAATGCTCTAAAATTCTGCTTAGTTTGGGACTTTCGTTTCTTGCCGGTTCTTCAAAGAAGGCTAGTTTCCAGACCGGTGGTAAATTCCTCGGCATATAAGTGCCTTACCAGGGCCTAAACTGAATAAATCATTTTCATTTTAATTTTCATATGCATTAAGTGAAATGCAGTTATTTTGGAATTATAAACAGACACTTCAATTTTATGAATCAGTATATATGTATGTATGTATAGATGTGCATACATACATGTATAGATTACCTGCGTCGCAGTCACAGAGAAACAATTATTTTAATCTGTGGCCACAGAAGCCACGACCTACTCTAAATGATAATGACCCTCAATCATTAACCGTTATTAAATTAGACTCTATCAGTGAATTACTCTAGTAATTAGAACACTCATTGAATTTGAGACGGTTGCAATCTATACAGACAAATTAAATTAAAGTGTCTGTTTGTGATTCCAAAATAACAGATTTTTACTAAACGCATAGGAAAATATATACGTTAGACATAAGAAAAATAATTTAAATTTTTTTTTGGAGATTAGTCGCATCAATCAGACAGACAGAGAAATTTTCTTGAACCTGGTTTTTATGTGAGTACCGTATATCATTTCATATGTGTTTAGTGAAAAGCTGTTAATTTGTAATTACAAACAGACACTTCAATTTTATTTTTCTGTTTAGATATCCGAATAACTGCTTCTTGCTACATGTATAATACATTCGTAATCTGCAGTATAAAAATTATAATTAAAAATAATATACTTAAAAAGTAAGTAACACGAAAAAAATACCAGATACTACGGGCATATCACTTTTTAAATAGCAAATTAAGTATCTTAAATAAGTAGCAGTACTTAAAACTATTTAAAAGAAAACTTAGCCCAAAGGCTTATCATATTAGGCGTACAACGCTACTGAATGCTTATTCAAGTTAAAATATATTTTATTCATTAGATACCGTCTGCTCAATATGATATTGTGCATCGCAGTCATATTTTGTATCAGCGCACTCACACCTAATAATACATGTTTATACAATCCATTATAGACCTAAATTGTCCTAACAATGTAAGTGGATATTTTACAAATAACATCGATAATAGCATCCTGTTCATGTGATAGTAAAAGGAATTTGGAAAAGCCGAAAATAATAGATTTAAGTGTCTGTCACTTACGTAATAGAAAATGATATAATGCAGCCAAATGGAGCATCCGGGACGATACTTGTAAGAACATTTCTGAATAAGGAGACGAAGAGTGAAAAAGAAAATAAAACGATTCTATTAAAATTAGTAAAAATGCCTAAAGTAAAAAATCTAGGTGTTTGTCTACTTATATATTTGTTTATGGTTTTAAATTTCTTCTTCTTTGGGCTGTCTTGTGTTGCTTCTTATATCTGTTGTTGTTTTTATCAGTTTTATCATCATCTCCCTGGCCTTATCCCATACATTTTGTTGGGGTCGGCACTTGATTCAACCCGATGTGGCTGATCACCTGATTTTTATACGAAGCGACTGCCATCTGACCTTCGCAACCCTATTTAGGAGGAAAATCTGTGATCTGGGCTAAACCAGTTGTCAGATTATTTTTAGGCCTCCGACTGACCTGTAACGATTGCCAAAGATGTTAAATTGGCAACCGGGACCGACGGCTTAACGTGCTCTCCGAGGCACGGAGGGAACTCGGGCGGTCACCCATCCAACTACTGGCTAGGCGTATGGTTGCTTAACTTCGCTGATCGAATGATATGCGCAATAGCAACTGTGCCACGAGCTTTTATCAGTTTTATGTAATAAAATATACATTACACGAGAACTCTTACTGTATCGAACCTGATACGACCTCTTATAGATTCGTTCAGTTTAGGTCCTGGTGGTAAGGCACTTATGCACAGACTACCACCGGTTCAGAGACTTATCTTCTGAGAAGAACACTCAATAACTCATCAAGGCATCACATAATATCATCTTAACAATAAAAATATTTTTTTGACAGCAGATATATCAATACAGAGTAGCAATATCTACTTTTCACTGGAGATAGTGTATGTAACCATTTATTATTTAATATATAAAAAAGTATGAAATATCAATAAAAAAATAATTTGAATGATAATTGGAGAATGTTTTGGTTGCCAATGTCAAACGTCAAATACAAATGAAAACAAAAAAAAAAATTATTCTTTTTAATTTGATTTTATTTATACGGGGCTGGCATCAAATGTTTGATACTTAGGAATCGTTTCTTAGGGAAAGTGAAATTGTTGTTTTTACTTTATTCCAAGCAATTTTTTCATATTTTTTTTACATATACTCCGCTTTGAAACCTTCCCTAGACTTCTACAAATAATTCAAAACCAAAATCAGCCAAATCAGTCCAGCCGTTCTCGATTTTTAGCGAGACTAACGAACAGCAATTCGTTTTTACATTTATAAGATAGATAAAAAATACGAGAGTAAATATATTAAATACTTATGTGGCCACGTTCCCCACCCATCAAGTAATTAAATTATATTTACACTGAACACGTGTCGTCAATATGAATTAAGAATAAATTAAAGTTTTATTAGGCTAATATTGTATTCATCTGAATATTTAATACTCAGATGTCAGATAAATATAAATAAATACATTAAGACGATGCAATTTTTAAAACAATAAAAATACCTGCCTCTTTGAAAAAAAGCACATCGACCAACAAGCACTTTATACTGACAATGATATAGGTAATAAATTAAAAACGATAATTTAAGGAATTTTGCATTAATATGTAAAACAAAAAAAAACTTAGGTATTTATGCATATGTGGTGTGATCCCTGCGACCCAACCTAAAATAAATGTGATGTCAAGTCAAAAATTATTCGTAAATTTATACCTTTAGTAAGCCAATATAATAACAATAAACTTTACATAAAAATAACCCTTACAATGTTTAATTCAGCCCCGATAAAGTGTAATATAAAAGTGTTATATAAGCAAGTGTTCGGCCCTCCCTCCGGCATTTAAACGCCGCAGCTCCGGCGCGACGGTCATTTATCGCGAATATTTGTTTATGTTTATTGAATAAATTAACAATATGACAAAATTTGCTATTGCGTTGCTGCTAGCAGTCGCGATCTCCATCCAAGGTAAGCAAGGAACACGATTTTCTTGTTGTTATAAAAGAAAAAAAATAACTACTTAATTCGCAATTTGGATTCTTCTACAATTTATAGTGAGACGTCGGATTTAATGGCGTTTAGTGGTTTTATTGTTTATGTTAATTCGGTGTGACTCGAAAGTGTTATGGAAGAAACTAAATGTGCGTTCAGTGCGTTGATTAGAAATTCACCTTGACGGTTACTATTAATGTTATCGACGGAACGATCCAGCCCAAACTGAAGGACTGATACCCTCGTTGGTAACTTTGCATACCAATATTTTTTCTCATTTTTAACCGGTTCACTATGGGCTATGCAGCTTTTTCCATCTACTGTCAGTGGCGTGGACCAAATGTTTCGTGACACCCCCGGAGAGTCACGCGCAATAGGATAAAATGATCCTGTTGGAGAGTCATCCAGAACACATCTTTTAATGGAATTCTTTCAAAATAACTGCGGCTGTTGGCCCACGACATCACCGCGCCGAGAAAATTTCACGATCATAGGATTCTTCAGGAGTATCTATGTATAATATATACAATTTCACCAGAATCGGTGTGATATATTTATTTATATAAATATATTTATCTGTAAAGTAAAGAAATGATGGTTTGTATTGCGTTATTACGGATTTCATTATCGACATAGTACAGCTATTGCGTATACCTAGCAAACAACAACAAACCAATTCAAATAAAGTGAGTCGTCATTGAACACGCGGTCATGTTTCACCAAACGACATCTCATCGTGGCTACTCGAAGACAACACAAATAAGACATTCAACACGGAACAAACTGAACCTTGAGAACGTTGGCAAAAGCATTATGTTTATTTAATTTCAATTAACTTTGAGTATTGATCGTTAATAGGGCTGCCTCACCTGTTATGTCAGGCACCTATAGAGTTTTTAAACGAAGCAAAGCCTCACCGGGCTTTTGAATATTGTTATGACCCAATTTGGTAGATATTTGGAACATATTGTCATGCCAAGTCCCGCGCATGGTAGGCAGGAGTAGGCAGAAAGAATACGCATCATTTCACTTTGGACTTTAGAAAACTTTAATAATTGAAGAAGTGAGTGAAATATATAAATGTGTGTTCAAAGTTAGGAAGTGAGAAAGATACTCATTTTATGGTTACACGAAAATGTGTGAACCCTAACCGTAACGCATTACGGTGTGATGAGCCCTTTGTGTTACTTAACTAGTTACGTTTCCCTTAAAACTTTGTTTGACACTTTTTATAACGCTTGACGAGAATACGCATAATATGGGACGCAGTTTTATTTCAAGCGTAGAAGGAAAAAATATTTTCTATAGACGCAATGTAGGATTTGTATTATTGACTAAGCTGACTGGCAAAGCAGCCAGTAAAGAAAGGATTATAGGTAACGTAGCAATGATGCAATATGTATTAATCTTGAGTTCTGGTAGCACCTAGTAATATTTTTGATGAATATAATTGTCATTTTTCATTACAAATACTCATCATCAAATTTTAAACATTACATTTATGTGAACTTTAAAATTTTCGTTGAATCTAAAGCCAACGGGACAAAGTCAGGGCACGAGCTAATACTTATAAAAAACATAATTAAATATTGAACACCTCCTTTGATTGCTGTTTTTAAAATAGCATGTATAAAATATTAAAATAATCAACACATTTACAGGTCATGGTCAACCAGAGATCAGTTGAACTCAGACGGTATCAATCATTGTAGTCTAATAGTTTCTGAACATCTCATTTAAATCTATACATTCATAATTTGGACACTACCTATGTTATTTCGATTGCTAATCTGACATCATTTACGTAGAGCTTGATAACGTGAAAAGCGGCTTCGTAGGAAAATATTACTACAACATAACGGAGGTATTTAGTGATCTAGATAGAACTATATTAAGTATTGTGTTGTTAGCATTTGATTGCATGAGGATACAGATGCATTTTCCTTAAAGCATGCAAGTTTGACACGATAATCTAATTTGAGATTCAGAAACAATCTTATTAAACTGAATAATCCTGCAATTTGTATTTTCGAAATAAGTAAGGGTTCTTTGAAAATGCTTCTGCAATAAGTAATAGGACATTTTCTAAAATGACCTGAGCATATGCAACTAACAATGTTTGACATTTTAAATCACATAATTACAGTTCAACTGTGTGATTGTGACAGATTCATTCACGCCATATACGTCCGACTCATACGGTGAGTTAAACTATCATGGCAAAAAGAAATATTAATATTAATCTTTATAATGTTACATATAATGCTTGTATTACTTGTGTTGATATAGGTACATTGCGACATTACCAAGGCAAGATGTTAATTTAATTCTACATACATACATATACTCACGCCTGTATTCCCAGAAGGGTTAGGCAGAGGTGTTCTAATAACAACACCCACTTTTCATCGAAGATTAGTGCCAACATGACAGACGGTGAGTCCACCGCCATCTCAGGCAGGCGCTATACATATGTCTTTAAATTACTTCTTATACATAATGCAGGTTTCCTTACGATGTTTTCATTCTCCGTAAAGCACGTGGTGTGTAATCACTGCACATATTTTTTTGGAAAAACTCATATGTGCAGGCCCTGCTTTTAATTCTAAGAAATTCCAATAATTCATATCTCGATTCTAGACTTTTCCAATTAGTTAGTCACAGTTATTTGATTGGTTAACCTGAGTATATTAATTTTCATGGTATTTCTATTACGCTTAGTCATATTTTTCATGATATGATTGTATTACTTTTCCTCGCTTATTTAATTTCTTCAATGCCATAAAAATATTCAATCATGTTTGCGTAAGCAATGCTTTTGATATTCACATCTGCACTTAGCTTTATTTACGTTTAATGTAAATGCAAAAGTAGGGACTTGCGAGAAAAAATATTTTTTTAAAACATTTCCATGACCCTAAATATTAGAATATAAACGTGTCAAGCCAATTATACGTTAAAATTATAATTTTCTACGAGTTCACGTGTCCCGCTTTGCGCATTAATAAAACATTAATTGATCAAAGATACATTATACAAATAAGATAATTTAGATGAATATCTACGTCTAGACCTACTTCTAGGAATAAAAATAATATATTTATTAATTTATGTATAAGCCACTTACACTAATAGGTACACACTTTTACAAACATGATACTATACTATATACTATATCTATTCATCCGGATCGGAGCAGCGCCTCTGTCGGCCTAAACATGACACTATTGGGAGCCCATACAAATCTGCGTTTACGTCGACGCGATGAATTGTGACGGCGATTTTAAGAAAACTCGCACTAGGCACTCAGGTATAGGACTCCGGTTATCTTAGGCGATTGTGGTTTTTTCATTATAATAATTCCTTTCGATATTTTCTATTTAAGGAGCACCAACAACAGGCGATGATATCACAGCAGCAGCAGCAGCTGGTAATTGGGAGGAAGTGAAAAGACTGTAAGTTTAAATTGAAACTCATTAATCCCCGTGGTTTTTCCCGCGTAGACCTAATTTCATTGCCAGCTTTATTTCGCGGCACAGATTTTTATAAAAAAATGCCCTAATTACAATCAGACAGACGAACTGAAACATTTTTTAAAAATTGGTTTGTTTTTATATACCATATATACATTTAGGTACTGGATACTGGCTGCTGATTTGGAATTACAAACAGACACTTGAATTTTATTTATCTTTAGACGATTTTAACAAGACTTTCATTGGCAGAGGGTGTAGTTACAAGGAATAGAATAGGCTATTTAAAAAAAATGGGGTCAACGATAAGAAGTAGTAGGATAAAACTGTAGGGGCGAAGTCCTTAAGCTATCTCCGTTTAAAATGACCTTAAAATAATTATTGTTTTTTTTTTATTACAGCATCCAGGTTGGATTTGATCAAAATAATATTTTGAAGGTACTTTTTATTTCGTATTTCAAGTATTTACAACAGTTCATTTTACATTTAACAAGTTTCAATAACTAAAGGAATTATATTGAGTTGTACTAAGTCAGCTGAAATATTTGCTTATTTTATTTCTCTTCTTAGTTGGGCTCAGATTTTGGTTCGAATGCAAATAGAGAACCTTAGCTTATTATTTATATATCACACAACAGTCAAGTATCACGTATCAAGATTTTTGGTAGCTGTACCTATTTGACTCGAATTTGTACCTACATAAAATATTTTTTGGTTATTGATGAAATGTAAAAAAGGCTTGTGTAGAGTTTCTTGTCGGTTCTTCCCAGATGGCTAATTTCCGAACCGGTAGTATTTTTTCGAAATAAGTTCTTACACCAGGGCTCAAACTGAATCAAATCAAATCAAATCGTTTCCATTTTTTTGTATATTTTTTGTTAATAATTTCTAAGAAGTATAATAGTTTACAAAATGCATTGCTTAATTATTTTCTTCCAGTCTATATCTTCGGGTAGCGTGAAGGATCTGAAGCCAATACCAGGAGGCCATGTGTACGGAGAGGCGCAGTACACCTTCCACTCAGCAACCAACTACAACGGTCACAAGTCAGAGCAGAGTGGCGGACACAAAATCATCAACGATAATGGGAAAGTCTCCGAATTTTACATCTCACCCTAATATAAATAGGGCTGAGTTTACAAAATCTATAGATAGACTGTTGAGCACATAACCCTTTCCTTGCTTCGCTTTAGTTGGTTAATACATTATCTGTACAAGTTGGACTCGCGCCCGAAAGGTACCAATATCCATGAGAACGAGCGAAAAAAATCGTGTGTGTTTGTACCTTACATATTTATCTGCGAAAATTTTAACTGTCTAGTTAGACAGTGAGGCGTGGTAACTACCACGACTCATAAGACAGCCTGGTGACAAACGGACAGACAGACAGACGGTGAAGTCCTAGTAATAGAGTGTCGTTTTATACGCTTTGGGTACGGAACCCTATAAAGTGCAATCAACCCATGTCAGATTGAAAATTTATGATGCTATTTACACCATATCATTCCAAACTGTTATAAAAGGTACCTATATATCCGATTATGCGAAGCGGGGTCAACTAGTCATCACGATAAACTGTCACTTTTAAACTCAACAAAGGAAGATCCTACACGGAAATCTATCGAAATAATATCGAATATAATACAGTATCGAAAAAGGCTGGACCGATTCGGTAGGATTAATATTGTTTTTGGTAAAGGTCCCATCCTCTTATTCCGTTTCGTAGAGAAAAACAATTGAAAGATTGTCCAATGGAGATACCTATTATAATTAGGTACTTACAACTAGATTTACCAAACATGATAACTTTTTGATTTGGTTATTATTAACTCAGTTTTAAAATATCACAGATTAGCTTTAAATAATATTTTTTAGGTACTAATTTGTTTTTTTTTTTATGTTTTTATTATTTAATGAAATCTCTATTGATTTTTTAAAGTTACGTATTCTGCATAGTTGCTGCAGGCGTAGCCATCAATATAATACCTAACACTTCACAATACATTTTATGTGTGCAATTATTTATTATTTAAACCCGAAAAAAGACATCTGTGATTATTGTAAGTGTATTTCGATACGAAGAATCTAAATAAATAAATGAGATTACATCTACTTGTCTTTCTTTATTTATTTACTACGTTCTACGATCGTCGTGTAAGTTAGTTGCTTTGGTGGTTCTGTGTCAGAAAACCACTCTTATCTATACATCTATACATCTATACTTAGCTTTTCATGATACTAGGTACATAATACTATACTTAGTGATACTAAAAAACCAAGTTATAAATTTTTTCTCTGTCTGTCTGTCTGTCTGTTTGTTCCGGGTAATCTAAAAACATCTGGACCGATTTTAACGGGACTTTCACTGGCAGGTAGCTGATGTTTCAAGGAGTAACTTAGGCTACTTTTATTTATTAAAAATATTAGGGTGCCGCCAATAAGGATGAAACTAAATCCACGCGGGTGAAAGCGCAGGGCACAGCCAGTGAAAACTATGTGGTGTAGACCGGATAATGTTAAGTGCGGGCTCCTGCTAGCATTCTCAGAGCTATTAATATGTAGCGACTTTATACTATTCAACGGCAGAACCTTTGGCAGCTATGGTAGTGTATGTGATCAGGCGCTCACTCGTGTTGTTTGTGTCTGCATAACTATCATGCTTTTGGGGAGATCCTGTTGTTAAAAACATTTTTTTTAAGGAAAACTCGTCCGATTTTAGCGCAAGCAAGAATGGGCTATGCTGTGCCAGTCATATAAGTATTCATGCTCATAGATGAACTAGCTTAATTGATATACTTACGATAAGACTTTGTTTTTCATAAAATAATAACAAAAAAATATGATTGAGAGACAAAACAAAAAAGTTACTACATAAAAAAGAACCACGGTGGCCGTGGGGTTGAGCATCGCCTGCTACGAAAGCGCATCGATCGTTCGAATTCCAGCGGGGCCTGTAACAATGAGTCTTTCTAAAAACTTACGTGCAGAGATTTCACACCACGTGCTTATGTTTGAGAAGTAATTCAATGACATATGTATAGTGCCTGAGACGACGATTGACTCACCATCTGTCACGTTGGCACCTAATCATCTTCGGTGAAAAGTGGGTGTTGTTTTTACAACATTTCTGCCTACCACTTCGGGGAATACAGGCGTGAGCATATGTATGTATGCATGTATGTTATACTACATAATTTTTGTTTTATTTTGGATTAGATAATTTGAGTATATTAAATTATTAGGACACACAGTAGACTGAAGAGCGACCTTGGGTATAAACTAAATTTTGCTCAAAATACCTATGGCTAAATCAAGAATTACAACAAAAAAGACTCATCTATGGGGAAAATTGCTATAATAACATCATTTTTTGTTACCATAATTAAGGATTTCTTCCGACTGTTTTTCACATCATGGGTTCCGGGAACTTTTACTGCTTGTATTACAGACAATGGCATAACTATATAAAACCTTTAAGGTGGAAATTCCCAGCAAAGCAACTAGGAATGCTAGGATATCCCATCATCATCATCCTCCTGCCCTTATCCCATGTAATTTGTGGTCGACGCAATGTGTTCTTCTCTTCCATTTCTCTCTATCAGCCGTCATATCTGTATTCACTCCCATTCTAGTCATATCGTCTTTCACACAATCCATCCATCGTTTCTTAGGTCTTCCTTTCCCCTTGTAACCATCCACATTCATAAACAAAACTTTTTGGCAACAACAGGTGAATGCTAGGATATCCCATGATGAGAATACTCTATACATGATAAGTAGACTGGTTTGGTTAGATTATTAAAATTATATCCTTCTAGCTTTCAGTGACTTGTATTTAAGTAATAGCTGTGCCCCGCGGTTTCACCCGTGTAGAGCTAATTGCATGGGTGTCCCACGGAACCCTTGGTTTATTTTAAAATAAAAGTAGCCTAAGTTAGTCCTTGTAACATTAACATACCGTGCCCGTTAAAATCGGTCCAGCCGTTTCGGAGATTACTCGGAACAAACAGATAGACAGACAGACAGAGAAAAAATTAAAAATTGTTTTTTTATGTCAGTATCGTATATACCTTCATTTGCATTTACTGAAAAACTGTTATCCTGGTATTACAAACAGACACTTCAATTTTATTTATCAAATACGCGGGTAAAACCACGGGGCATAGCTAGCTTAAAATAAATAACACCAAATATAGCACCCAATTATTTCTGCTGAAAAAACCGCCTTGGCCTGTGTCGAAAGGCGTGGATATTTACCACATAATTATCGAAACGACGTCCTTATCGTAAAATGAAAAGTCATAACGTATAAGCATCCGCCGGCTGTATTGTGGAAAATTTCAACAAATTATCACTCGTTCTTGTCTTTAAAGGCGAATGACAACATCGTAGAAAACCCAAACAATCCTACCGTGACGTCATCAAAACAAAGCAAGTATTATAAAAACAAACAATATAATAAAATTGAGTACTTATTCTCAGAAGGCTAAAAAATAAAATTGCTTGGACCTACTTCGTGATGTGAGTAGCATCGGGCTAATGGAAAAAGCGTGAGCCACGATTATATATTAATATACATATGATATATATGTATCTCAGGGTATAAACATTCTGTGATCGTCTTCGTACAAAAACAATGAGGTTTTAGGGTTCCGTACCCAAAGGGTAAAACGGGACCCAATTAATATGACTCTGGTGTCCATCAATCTGTCTGTCCGTCCGTCTGCCCGTTTAATCGCCAGGCTGTATCTAATGAGCTATAGTTAGACAGTCGACTCGTTGCTAACGACTGTAGAAACTAATAGTAAAAAAAAGAATAAAATAAAAATATGCTTATGCCAACAACGTCCAAGTATTTTACTTCACCGTAAATTACTGCACACAAGTATTTAGTAAAACGCAGACGATTGCTCAAACCCCACTGCCACTACGGCTCAGAATAGACAGCCGAATAAATAATATTTAAGGGGGCCTCCATACATCAATGTGTTTCTTTTACTCGTTGCTATACAAAACGTAATGGTAGGGAACCATTCGTATGCGAGTTCGATTTGCACCTGGCGGTTTTTTACTTCTCTTATACCTGTCTATCTATTGACACACGGTTCCCTTGTTATTTCGTTCGAGTGGAATTTTAATACGGTTATTTGATACGATATGATTACATTTTACAACTTATAAGTACCCTCAAGAACTAAGAATCAAAAAGTGATGCCCTAGCTATGCCGTTCCGATTCATAGTAACCAGCAGTGGATCAGATCAGGGGATCCAACCAGAATAAATCGATTCGATTATACAGCGAGTATCGACCTAACACTTTCTAATTTCGTATAATCGTCTGCATTTCTAGGTGTACGACATACACATATTTAATTGTCAAACATTATAAAACATCAGGCGTAGACTGTAACATTCTCTCGCGCTTGAGCTAATAGAAACGATACAAAATGTATGGAACTGGCATTAATCAGTCACGTGACATACTATGTCATTCCACTACATTTTGTCTCGTTTCTACTAGCGAAGCATGAGGATAATGTTAGATACTTTGTCTACAGGCCCAGGGCAACTTATCTTTTCGTTGGACAAGGTATAAGTAAGTGTCATTGTTTTAACTCAGACTTAATTAACATAAAGTCGAGGTGGTAAGTGAAGTCTTAAGCGATGCAAGTTCAACAGAACCAATCAGAAAATATAATTAGACAGCGTAATTTGGTGCAACGTATTTCACCGTCAACGCTAAAATGAAAATAATTTATTCAGTTTAGGCCCTGGAAAGGTCGAATAAAAGTCGAAGAATTTACCACAGATATATTTAAGCTATTGCCATCGTTAAATTTGCCATTAACTTTAGCTTTAAATATTCTCGCTAAAAATAGTCTCGTTAAAAATATTCTCGTGCAACCAAGCCTACGTAAATAAGTAGACTTACATAAAACGGTAAACATAATTTTCGTTACATAGCGTACTGAAACAATCATAATAATAAGAGATTAATGTTTCTAAGAACATTCACAGCTCTTCGGTTATTGTGCAGCTCAGAGACCCTACCATGATCTCTTATTGCCTGATAGTTTAACTCATAAAATGAGACAGATATATATGCCGTGTATAAGTCTGTCACTGTCACACAGTGGAACTATGATGGCAATAAGAGCTTGGTAAGGCCCCTGAGCGGATTGTAATAGCTATATTATTTTTGAATCATATATCATACTAGCTGTGCCCCGCGGTTTCACCGGCGTAGATTTAGTTTCTTCCATATTGCCGCGGAACCCTAATATTTTAATAAATAAATAAGTATAAAGTAGCCTAAGTTACTCCTTGAAACATCAGCTACCTACCAGTGAAAGTCCCGTTAAAATCCGTCCAGCCGTTTCAGAGATTACCCGGAACAAACAGACAGACAGACAAACAGAGAAAAATTTTGAAACTCGGTTTTTTAATATGCATTTATTCATATTCATTTAGTGAAAAGCTGTTATTTTCGAATTACAAACGGACACTTCAATTTTATTTACCTGTATATAGCTATGTATAGATGTATAGATATAAATAATTTTTGTGTCGTGTGTTACAAATCCTACTATTATAAAACTCGGCGTATGAACTCAATGTGTGGGTTCAAGTGCAGTCTATAATTATTTATAATAAAATAACGAAGTATGTACTTAGTTTGTTTAGATAAGTCTTTATCACCTAACCTTCGGCTTAGATAAACGATTCACCTTGATCTTCGATGCCTCCGTGCACTTGTATATACTCGTATATATAACACGGTTAGGTAAGCATCTATTTACAATACATTTAAGTACATACGTCCTATAATAACACGGATCCCACGGATGCACCCCGCAGGTCTATGAAAATGTTATTATTCTCGCATATGGAAACGATACAAAAATGTATGTGACATGCCACGTGCCTGATTTACTTCTATTAGCGCAAGCCCGAGGAGTTTAACTTTGTGTAGGCCTACTGGTCCTGTAGACTAAGTAACATTATCCTCACGAAAGAAAATAGAAACGTGAAATGACATACGTCACGTGACTGATTGATGTCATTCCCATACAATTTGTATCGCTTCTAGCGCAAGCGCGAGGAGAATGTCACTTTGTATAGGCCTACTGGTGAGATTACCGTCAAATGTAGGCGGCATCCATGCAGACAATAACTAACTATCGTATTACATAATGTTAAACAATAACTTGCGGATATTGTCCGTACGTGCAGGTATTTGACGCGTTTCGAGAAAACGTGCATTTACTCATGTTTTTTTTACTAGAACATATCGAATATTGACTCACTCGGTTGTAAATATTGTAAGTATTAAGGTAGGACTACAATCATCTGAACTTATGTTGCAAACGCCTTCGCATTCGACGAACAAACACGAGAAGGTACAAGACTGTATATTCAAAGGGAAATGAGCCTTGTGGCAGACTATTGTAAAGATCATAATTTTTCATCATCATTATCAGCCTACCTTGGTCCACTGCTGGACGTAGGCCTCCCCTAATGAGTGCCATAGCGCCCTGTCTTCAGCGTGAGTAAAGAAAATAATGACAAATAAAAAGAAATTCTAATAACATTTACATGTGAAAATGAAAATGAAAATGAAAATTATTTATTCAGTTTAGGCCCTGGTAAGGCACTTATGAATGTCGAGGAATTTACCACCGGTTCGGAAACTAGCCTTCTGAGAAGAACCGGCAAGAAACTCAGCTGGCATCATGTACATTTCATTTCAATAATAATAATTACAAAAAAAAAACATTATAAATTATTCACAATAGTGAAAATTTATGACTATAAATGTATCAATTTTCTCATTTTTCCTTGTAATATTATATTTTGAGGAACACGAAGTACCTATAGACGAAACTACCAACGATTCCTTCTATACTTCATTGGGTGCGGTCATTAAAACAGCATCCTATCAAGAAATTACACAACTCATTATACTACAAAGTATTAAACTCATCATATCTCTGTTCATCTTCTTCTGTAAACAACTCATATTTCATATTATGAGATAGATGTTTAGGACGTGTATAAGTCTGTCATTGTCACACAGTGAAACTCTGGTCGCAATAAGAGTGTACAACCTGAGTACTCTTATTAACTCCTCTTGATCTCTTCTCTTGAAATCTTCTCACTAAATATAATTATATACTAGCTGTGCCCCGCGGTTTCACCCGCGTAGATTTAGTTTCATCCTTATTGTCGCGGAACCCTAATATTTTTGATAAAAAAGAGTAGCCTAAGTTACTCCTTGAAACATCTGTTACCTACCAGTGAAAGTCCCGTTAAAATCCGTCCAGCCGTTTCAGAGATTACCCGGAACAAACAGACAGACAGACCGAGAAAAAATAATTTTTTAGTGCCAGTAGCGTGTATACTTTCATATGCATTTAGAGAGAAATTGTTATTTTAGAGTTACAAACAGACACTTCAATTTTATTTATCCGTATAGAAGATCTGTATAGATATAGATATAGATATTGGTGAACGGGTGCGCTATACCAGGGGCTCAACCATGAGCTCTTATTGCAATGTTAATTCAGTTGTGCGACAGTGACAGATGTATACACGTCACATACATCTGTCTCATAAATGAGTGAAACTATCATGGCAATAAGAGCTCATGGTAAGGCCCCTGTATAAACTTTATAATATACCTATTTGATGTATTACTTGGGATACTCGAGCTTGACGTTTATTTTGAGCAGTAATATATACTACATACACACCTATAATTGTGATAAGCGGTAACAGAACTACATATTAATGTGCGAAGATCCCAACGCAAACACAATACTGCGATCGTTCGTGGAGCATACTCGTGTAGCGTACTCACTTCAATCATCTTATAAATATATGACGTATTAATAAAAGTAACGATTTACAATAAAATATTATATTTAATATTATAGTGTGTGGTCAACCATGAAGACGTTTGCATTGTTGTGTGTCGTTTGCTTACAATTGGGTTGGAGTTATGGTAAGTAGTTTATAAAAAAAAATTTATTCAATTTATTAAAACATATTAAATTTAAATATTATTTAATATTTTAGTAGGTGATTTTTACAAATAAAATAATAAGTTAAATTAGAAAACAAAGTGATAATAATATTTGATCATAATTTTTTTTAAAATAAATATATCTCTGTCATTCCGTTTTGAACTTAATATATTATACTTTAGAAATAAACAGTAACGACAAGTATATATTGAACTTTTATTGAGTGTATGTTGTTATTGATGTAGACAACGAAACAATATTTTCGCATTAAAAAATAATACTTCTAGGATTTAAAAATATTAGAGAGCGTATTTCAAACAAAAGTTCATCAAATCGAAATATGGCAGAACAGTTCAAATAATCATTAAGGCTTCTTCTATAGATAGTGAAGCAACGCTTAAGACTGCATTTTCTAAATTATCACCTTTTGTAATAAACTAGCTCTGCCCCGCGTAGATTTAGTTTCTTGCTAGTTTTTTTTTAATAAAATTAACCTAAAACACTCCTTGAAACATCAGCTATCTGCCAGTGAAAGTCCCGTTAAAATCCATCCAGCCGTTTACGCGTGATGCCGTGACCAAGGGAAATGGAGATTCATTTTTATATATAAAGAAAAGAAACAAAACAACTAATTCCACGCTGGCGCATACGCGAGCAGCAAATGAATTTATTAATGCATATTGTTTACTAAGCCTTTTAATAATAATATAAACATTCAGTACTTTATGCTAACGCTTGCTTGCCACCTTTGTTGTATAAAACTAAATAATTTGCACTTCAAAATGATTGATGAGAGATCCACTCAATACAAAGAACGTAAACGGTAAAGCTTGAGCACCATACATATATGGTTACGTCACCCAATTCCAAGTGAACAATTATCTATTCAAATATCCTAACCGTAAAATGCTTTCATATCGCCAAAATGGAATCGCCGGATTCGGAAGCTTCACTAAACAATCTGACATATATTTATTTACAATCTGACATGCTACTTTGTCGTACCAATATGTGAGTTGTTATCATAACAAACCCATTATATTGCAACATTATTCCTTAACATAATAATAATTATATATATATATTGTATTCAATGCGCTTTTTAAGATATTATATTATCAAAGTGATGATTCTTCTACTCATTATCTGTCAATAAAATGTTTATAATTATTAACACTATGCACCCCACGCTTTTTTACAAAAATGTACATTCATTTCTAATTTACAATATTCTTTATCCAAATTTATTTAATTTTATTTTCTGATTTTTAGTTGGATATTTTATGAAAGCGTGTTTTTTTAGTTTTTTTTATATTATAGATATTATTAATTATCATTTTTATAATAAAATGGTGCACCTACTAATTGGCAATTAGATTTATTATTATTATGAAAGATTTCTTAATAAATTGAAGCAATATATTAATGATAATTACAATGCAATACTAGTTTCAACACGTAAACAGCAATCGTTATCAGTTCTCGTAGAATATAAGTGTCATTGAAGACACGACATTAGACTATTAGAGGCATGGCTTCATTATAATTACCGACTGATGTTGTTTATGTTTTGTTTTCATAAATTGATGAGCACGTCACTTTTTATAAACAAACAAACTAGCGGTGACCCTCGTATACTTATCTATACATCTATATCTATACAGATAAATAAAATTGAAGTGTCTGTTTGTTCCAATTCCAAAATAACAGCTTTGCAATAAATGCATATGAAAGTATACAGGCTAATGACACTAAAAAACAATGTTTTAAAATTTTTCTCTGTCTGTCTGTTTGTTCTGGGTAATCTCTGAAACGGCTGGACGGATTTTAACGGGACTTTCACTGGTAGGTAGCTGATATTTCAAGGAGTAACTTAGGCTACTTTTATTTATTAAAAATATTGGGGTTCCGCGACAATGAGGAAGAAACTAAATCTACGCGGGTGAAACCGCGGGGCACAGCAAATTTTTTTATAAAATCATTCTAGCCGTTTCAGAGATTATTATAGTGAGTTTCATATATAATTATAATAAACGTTTATTATTTTAATTGGTGGAACCGATATAAATAAATAAATAAAAAAATAATAACCGAGTTTCAGACGGACAAAGGAAAAAAATCAAATTGTTTTTTCTATGTCAGCCCCCTATATACTCTCATAGGCATGGCATTTAAATGAAAGCTGTTTGGAATACCAAACAGGCACATTAATTTTATCTATTGTTCTCCAAAAAAATCTCACAATACGTAATTCCCAAGAGCTCCATATAATATAATTAAAATATTTGAAGCTTGCAACCGGCACGAAACGCTCAATCACTTTGGAATCTAAGTCATATAACTTCGACTTATACTTCCGCCCACTGCATAGATCGCGGGGTGGCTTTCCAGGCGCTCTGAAATGTTTTTCCTAGCGACTCTATTAAACGATTAACAACAGCAACTATTAAAAAAGGGATCACATCCCTGAATTTATCGCATACATTGTTGAGGTCGGCAGTTGATTCAATTCCATGTGGCTGATCACCTGATTTTTATACGGAGCGATTGCCATCTGTCAATCATCATAACGAGGAAAATCTGTGATAACTGGTTTAACCCAGTTAAACTAGTTGTCAGACCGACCTGTAACGATTATTGGCAACCGGGACCGAAGGCTTGACGTGCTCCCCGAGGCACGGAGAGGTTAGGGTTGCTTAACTTCGTTGATCGAATGACATGCGCAAAAGCAACTGTACCAGGAGCTCCTCAAAAAATCAAAAAAGGAATATAATAATATCTTGAAATTAAAAATATAGTATCCGAATTATATTAACATAAATCGATAAATTCAACATGCTTATCGCTCATGTTCGATACATTGGACACAGTTAGTGTATAAATAAAATAAAATTGAATTTTATAATCGAAAGCTTTCTAATACTATTTACGATACTTTAAAAGTCGTTGTGTAAAGCAAATTTTGTCATTAACCCTATTACGGCCAAATATTTATTATCTTATAGAACATATAAAACGCCCACTTTAAGATATACCTAATAGTGATAAAATTATATCTTAAAACTAGCTGTGCCCCGCGGTTTCACCCGCGTAGATTTAGTTTCTTCCTTATTGTCGCGGAACCCTAATATTTTTAATAAATAAAAGTAGCCTAAGTTACTCCTTGAAACATCAGCTAGCTACCAGTGAAAGTCCCGTTAAAATCCGTCCAGCCTTTTCAGAGATTACCCGGAACAAACAGACAGACAGACAGAGAAAAATTTTAAAACTTGGTTTTTTAGTGTCAGTATCGTGTTGCATTTAGTGAAAAGCTGTAATTTTGGAATTACAAACAGATACTCCAATTTTATTTATCTGTATGTATAGATATAGATAATAAGTGGGCGCAAGGAGTCTAGAATTCGAACAAGAAATTTTAAAAGCGAATAAGTTATTTAATAGCCCAATCTGATAAGTCTATCAGTTACATTTTAATAACCACCTAGTTTCCATATATTAAAAAGGTCTGTATGTATACATACAATACTAGGTTCTGTCCGCGAGTTCATTGTTGTAAAATACCTAAAAAAACTAAGACACAATAATTAGAAATTTCTCATACTTCATAGCTCTTATCGACTTACATTAAACATCATAATTTAAAGACACTCGAGAAACTAATTCTTACATACAAGAAACAGGGGCCCAACCATGAGCTCTTATTGCAATGTTAATTCAGTTGTGCGACAGTGACAGATGTATGCACGTCACATACATCTGTCTCATAAATGAGTGAAACTATCATGGCAATAAGAGCTCATGGTTAGGCCCCTGTGCTTTTTGATACATTATCATAATCAACTCAGAAATTTCGGACATTGTTTCTTAGATCCATACTTACAAACATACAAACAAACCTCTTTATATTAAACTAGCTGTGCCCCGCTGTTTCACCCGCGTAGATTTAGTTTCATCCTTATTGTCGCGGAACCCTAATATTTATAATAAATCAAAGTAGCCTAAGTTACTCCTTGAAACATCAGCTACCTACCAGTGAAAGTCCCGTTAAAATCCGTCCAGCCGTTTCAGAGATTACCCGGAACAAACAGACAGACAGACAGACAGACAGACAGACAGACAGACGGACAGACAGACAGAGAAAAATTTTAAAACTTGGTTTTTTAGTGTCGGTAGCGTGTATACTTTCATATGCATTTAGTGAAAAGCTGTTATTTTGAAATTACAAACAGACACTTAAATTGTATTTATCTGTATTACAAACAGACACTTCAATTTTATTTATCTGTATGTATAGATGTATAGATTACTCGCATGGATAGTAAATTAATAAGTTTCAAACTGGTAACTTTACCGTAAAGCGGTCATGGCTATAAACAATAGAATTAAGGATCCGTTACACATTCCTCCGCGAATATAATGTATTAAAGCTTCGGAGATATGTTTATAAGATTAATATAATATGCGAAGATCAATCTGTAAGCAGACGCCAATTAAGTTCTAATTATTAAACCCTACTTAAATGTATTTTATAGATATGTGCATATAAATGATCAAATTATTATTTTATTTAATGAATTTCGTAAAAATTGCTAATCTATACAGTCTATACATATACAGATAAATAAAATTGAAGTGTCTTTCTCTGTCTGTATGTCTGTCTGTTTGTTCCGGGTAATCTCTAAACTTTCACTGGCTTCACAGGTAGCTGATGTTTCAAGGAGTAACTTAGGCTACTTTTATTTATTAAAAATATTAAGGCTCCGCGACATGAATTCAAATTCAAATTCAAAAAATTCCAGTATATAAGTAATTATAATCAAATTATATAGTATACATTTGGGTAAAAAAATCCCAGTAAACATTGTTCCAATTCTTGACAAATTTCGTGTAAGCAAAAAAACATAATTTAAAAATGTACTTAGGTCAATTATCGATTTTTTTTCGTCCAACTTTAACAGTTAATTGAATTCCCAATATGCCATCCTGATTCTTGAGTGTTTTGTCAAACAACAACATCCTAAATACCGAAACATTGGTACTTAAGTCGCTTAAATGATTGCTTTGACATTCACAAAAGCGCCTCAAAGAGTAATGACCTAACGTCCACAAACAAAATGAGTTTGTCACCACAAAAAGGTCCATAAATCATAATAAAATTATCTTGAAGTAGAGATGGCTGATTGATGTGTCAATCAAATTGACATAAGATCAATCCGTTAACCCATATTATATTGAGCCTTTAGCTTGTTAATCATTTATTAGCAATAAACTATTTACATTTTTATTTATGAAGTACGATCAGCCTTAAAAAAAGGAACAAAAGGAATTTTGAAATATACTATAACTATTTGTGAAAGAAATAATTTAGTCGTCATTTTTATAATATCTCTTTATTCATTTTAGTAGAGTAACAAACTGCGCTCTAAGAATTAGAAGCTATTTCATTTGGAGGGTAACTTCGCTAGTAAGTCTTTTCAGTTTCGACAGATGGCGCTGTTTGTTTTTATTTGAAATTTAGAACGCGCTATAGAGAGTCTCCCCTGTTGAATGACTACCCTAAGCCGTCAAAATTTAATCATACTTACCTGGCGTAGGGGACACCGTGATCAAGAAGGCGGTTCCCCCAGGGCGAGGCCCCTCCATTGCACTGCGGTTGGGTTGACCCTTGCGATTATCCCTAATGTGGATAACTCGGACGCGTTATTTTTGGTAGTGGGGACTGCGTTCGCGCTGTCCCCCCAGTAAACGATTTAAAACCTATGCTTCGCGTAGGAATCTAAACAGGTAAATAAAAAATTGGAGTGTCTGTTTGTAACTGCAAAATAACAGTTTTTCACTAAATGCTTATGAAAGTATACACGGTACTGACAAAGAAAAACCAACTGTTTGTTCCGGGTAATCTCCGAAACGGCTGGACGGATTTTGACGGGACTTTCACTGACGGATAGCTAATGTTACAAGGAGTAACTTAGGCTACTTAGATTTTAAAAAAACATTAGGGATTCGCGGGCAACCATGAAATTAAAATCTACGCGGGTGAAACCGCGGGGCACAGCTATATTAAATAAAACTACATTACTTTGTGATATTTTTACCAGTTTTTTCCATTGATGTTTAACTCATTTTCTGTTCCTATTGGTTTTGTTAGAAAGACGAATATCCTTCTTCGATGAATGAACATACCAACATATTTTTTAGTTAGTATATGACTGGATTCTGCCCAAGACTTCGTTCGCGTGGAAAAGCTACTTTGGACTAACGCTTACTTTACCCGCGACTTCGTTTACGTAGCGTTACGTAGCATGACATTGGCGTGTTCAACAAACAAAAATACTCTTCAACTTTATATAATATAATATTTAGATAAGTATAGATTATTCGTACTAGTCAGTACAAGGTCAATGCAAATAATAAAACATGTCTTATTGATTATGCCGGCGCAAGTTTACATTACATCTTATTGGTATATGTATACATAATTATTACCATGTCCACAAACCAATGTATGAGTCATACAACGAACATACATTTTATGCCTTGTTTTTTCCATGCATCGCGCTAGACGGCGAGTGTCGGTTCCAAAGATACTAAATTGAACTTTATCATCTTTATTTTATGTATCAATTTCCTATGGTTGTAACCGATGAAACCATTCGACAATAAAAAACCTTACGGAATAAAGCATCTGGTTCCTTAGTGATTTTTCTAAATCAAAATAATTATTTTTATTTATTTAACCTTATAGAACGGTTTGAAGCCACTTAAACTAAAGGGAAAAAAGGAACACTTGCATGTAGTCTCCTCACAAAACTCCAAACATACAGACAAAATATTCTTCCATTCATCCGCAAACAAATCACATCCAGGGTGATTATCCAGGAAAGTATTGAATGCGGAGAGAGTGCGCGGGACAGGCTCGCGGGCCCGAGCGACTGTGCGGCTCGCGGGCACACACAATAACTTGTGCTTTCTGCCGCTCAAGTAACAGTATACAAGTAATTATACATAGTTACTATGTAGATATTAAGATTATGATTGAGCTATAAATTGAATTGAACTGAATTTCAAGAAAAGTACGTACACATACATATGCTCGCGTCTGTATTGCTCGATGGGGACAGAGGTGTTGTAATAACAACACCTTCTTGTCACCGAAGATGATTAAGTGCCAACGTGACAGATGGTGTCATCGCTGTCTCAGGCACTATAGATACGTCTTTGAGGTACTTCTTAGACATACGCAGGTTTCTTCACGATGATTTCCTTCACCGTAAAGCATGTGGTGCGAAGTTTTTTAGAAAAACTCATACAGGCTCCGCGACATAAGTCGCTTGAGTACCAGACGACTGCTAAAACTGTTACCAACTCAGATTTTGAAAAATTCGTAGACGGGGTTTGACAAATACGTAGAATTAGTAAAAATAGCTTATGAAAAGTTAGTAGATCTACGTAGTTTCATCAAGCTGGTATTTTTAATTTAGGTTTCATCACATTAAATATAAAAATATGTAGATTCTGGACCGAAGTTAGTAAACATAAGGCGAGTTGGCAACGCTGCTCAAACCTCACGGCCACCACGGCTCTCAAGAAAAGTGGTTTACTGAATACCCACCATAGCAACTAGCTTACAGCCTTAGTCTTAGAAGGCTACATTTTCTTCCATAATCTATATTCACAGTATCTAACGTGGCGTAACTGACGTGACGTTGATAATGTTGATAATATTGAAACTATATTAAAATACAACGCGTTACGGTAAGCTTTATTACGCGATTAACTTCAATTGCTTCAATTCTGGCGGAGCGTTTGTAAATCGCTTTTTAATATCCATTCTGTGCAACAAGTATAGATTTTAGCATGTTTTTACGATTTTCCTCACTTTGTATGGGAACGTTAAAAACCGCTCCAAGCGACGAGTGTAAGAATTTTTACGTCTCCATTAAAAGCGCAAGGCGCAAGGTCAAGCGAAGACGTTCGAACCTTGGGGCACTGTAGCACGACTTGGGTTTGAATAGCTTGTTGTCATTGCATGAGTTTTACAGTGAAGGAAGATATCGTGAGGAAAGAATGGTTATGTCTAAAGAGACTTGTATAGTGCATTCGACAGCGATTTTCTCACCATCTGTTACATTGGCACCTTATCTTTAGGGAAAAGTGGGTGATATAACATATCTGCCTACCTCTTAGAGTACTATTAAGGTGTTGTGAAATTATGAATAATTATTAAAATCGCAAATCGAAAATTAGGTACTTATGCCTCCCTTAGCAAGTCCACTGTCTATAAAGGATCTAGTATCATCCACAGTGTGACTGCGATAGATGTAATAAATTCGTTGATGAAAACCACAACACAATATCAGCTGTTCTTAAACCATCAAGACCAGACAGACGGACAGACAAAAACGGTATTTACCACACATTTTTGCCGAAAAAACTGTCCTGCCGCGTTGTTCTGTAAGGTTTCTTTGTAACGACACTCGACATCGAGTGTCATATTAAAACTTACGATATTGAAATTTATCACGTACTAGCTGTACCCCGCGGTGTTACCTGCGTAGACGTTATTGTGTTATACCACAATTTTTGTCAGGTTCCACGGGAATTGAATAATATGTCCTTCTCCTGGGGCTCAACCACGAGCTCTTATTGCAATGATAATTCAGTTGTGCGACAGTGACAGATGTATACACGTTATATACATGTGTCTCATAAATGAGTGAAACTATCATGGCAATAAGAGCTCATGGTAATGCCCCTGGTTCTAAGATATCTCCTCACCATTTTTTATCTAAATCGGTTTAGCCGTTCTTGAGTTATAAGTAGTGTAACTAACACGACTTTCTTTTATATAAATAGATGTATTATTTGTCAAATTCTTATGATTGTAACTGACACTCGACGTCCAGTTCGTCGCTAAGAAACCTTATAGAATAACGCGGTGACGTAGAGATGAAACCGCTTTATATGGACTATGATTAATGGTTTAAGGCGGTTACTATTTTAAGAGAATGTGCAAAAACTCTCCCACACAGTCTTAATTGCTTACTAATAACTTTTAAATAAACAATACCATCTTCGGAAACATGTTTCGTGATAATTTATGCATTATAAAAGCGTTTGACTAATTGGACGCGCCTTCACAATGCTCGCACACATTTGAACCAACATTTGCAAGAAGATATTTTAGTTATTCTCAATCAATATTCGGAACCAACATTTGGACCAACCAAGAAGCAAAGATCCTATAAATCAGTCGTTTCTGTGTCACCGAATTCACCGGAGGCGTGTTTATAGCACAGAAAATAAATCCGTTTTATTTGATCCGTTTCACCCTAAGGGTAGTCAGCCACATATACCTACTAGAGGGCCTACCATCGGTTTAAGCCCAGCGTATTAAGAACTTTGAGTTTTGAAATTCTATTTTGGTACCGTAAAATTAAACGTCAAAGCTAAGAAGATCGTCAGAATTATTTTCTGCACTATGAGCACTTTGAGCTTTCTGCTATGATAGCACGGTAGTTCGACTGTGTTGACAGTTACGGATTTAGGTATATTCTTACATCTGCCTTATACGTAGGACCGACTATGAGCTAAACTATTGTGGCAATAAGAGGTATTATTTACACCATTGTAATAGAATAAATTCGGTCCTTAAATCCAACCTCATGGAATTAATAGGTGAAGGTAACTTATGTAACAAATTTTGTGAAACTGTGTGAAATAATTTTAAGAATCGAAAAAAATTGTTCTGAAGAAAATTTTTGTAGGTAGTGCATTGCATAGATAGTGCACCCAATTTGAATCCGTCAATATACATAATATCCTGTCAATTTGAATAACTTTTTGTTTAAGATTGAGTTCAAGTGACTTGACACTTGACATTCAAATATTAAAAAAGCAAAATAATATCATACTTTAAATGCGCTGTAAATCAATTAAAACAAGTCTTATTCAATGAGATCTTAAATGAAGATGTATTTTCTAGAGATAATGAAAATTTATTGGTATTATTTAAAATGCTATTGGCAGATTTATGGACGAAGTATTAGACTAATTTAGCATTAAATGAGGCACATATTTTATGCAATAAATTTCATCATACCAATTAGATTTGAGTGTTGAGTGTTTCTCTATATGACGGGCTTTTGGGAATAACTGCTATAGAAAACGTGTTCGACTGTCTCATAAAAAGCAGCTATAAACACTGTATACAAAGATATCCTGTTGTATAGACTAATCATAATAAAAAGTACGCAGCCGACGAAGTATACAATATAAGGATTTTATCCAGCCAGAAAATTCAAAGACATTTTAATGTGCGTGAGACGGCTATGGACTCACCACATTGATATCCTCGGTGTAAATTTTTTCATTGAAAGACTTACTCTTTTAGCTACCCTGTTATGCTACAATGTGCCCCGCATTTCCACCAGCGGAGATTTGATTTCATTTGACGGAATCCATCTATATCTATACAGATAAATAAAATTGGAGTGTCTGTTTGTAATTCCAATATAACAGCTTTTCACTAAATGCATATGAAAGTATACACGCTACAGACACTAAGAAACCAAGTTTTAAAATTTTTCTCTGTCTGTCTGTTTGTTCCGGGTAATCTCCGAAACGGCTGGACTGATTTTAACAGGACTTTCACTGGCAGGTAGCTGATATTTCAAAAAGTAACTTAGGCTACTTTTATTTGTTAAAAATATTAGAAACTGAATCTACGCGGGTGAAACCGCGGGGCACAGCTAGTTATTTTATAAGCCTAAATAAAAAAACTCCTTCTAACATCAGCTATCTGCCGGTAAAAGTCGATCTTACAAAACGTTTTAGTCGTTTTAAAGATTAGCCAGAACAAACAGAGAGACATACATTTTAATAATTTATATTATTATTCAAAACATGTCGAGAATCTCGAGTGTTTTTTAAAATACGCATAGCCTCAGGTGCTAATAACATATATCATGCCATCTATCTATATAATATCCAATGTAACGGTGTGAATACAATATATGAGTAGTTGTTTATATTGAAATACTGTCAATGAAATATATTACTTACCAGCATCGCAAACAACACATTTAATCAGGCAGGGGCCCAACCATGAGCTCTTATTGCAATGTTAATTCAGTTGTGCGACAGTGACAGATGTATGCACGTCACATACATCTGTCTCATAAATGAGTGAAACTATCATGGCGATCTCTCTAAACGTACACTTATTCTGACCATCTTGAATTAAAATATTATAAAATAAACATACTTTTTTGAAGGTTTATAAAAGGTAGATCACAGGAAAAGAAAAAATTTAATCTAATTAAAATGGTAGATATGTTAAGTAATTAATTGTAATTGATAAAAAAACTACATCAACTAGACAGTCTATAATATCTACTTATATTATTATTAAAAATAGGTGAAGTTTGTATATATTTATGTAATGTATGTATAGTGCCTGAGACGGCGATGGACTCAAACCTGTCTCGTTGGCACTTAATCACCTTCGGTGAAAAGTGAGTGTTGTTACTCGTATTACAATACCTCTGCCTAAACCTTCGGGGAATACAGGTGTTAGCATGTATGTATGTAATGTAATCTAAAACCAACTAACCAATTTCAAAATTTTTTTGTTACTTGGAACAATATAGTTTCAATTTCATTCATAACACGATATCTTTATACATCCATAACAAGTCCGAGACCAAATTTAAAGTACACAATACCAGTTCATTAAATACAATGTAAAGGTACAACAATGCATGAGTCATACAAAAAAATGCGCGTGATTTTAAAACTTACCTAGCAGGTTTCTAAAACATAACAAACAAATAGACTAAGTACCTCCTTATACCTGTAGAAAATAATAAGCTCTTCTTTACCCTGCCCAATTCTGCAATTCACCCAAGTAAACGAATGTATCTAATCTTCAATGATATTAAAAGTATACATACGTTATGCGCTCACTAAGCCAACGACAAAAATGTAGTATACAATCTTAAGAGCAACTGAGGATAGAGGCTTTAGTTCTGACATCGTTAAGCATATCTTCATCATTTAAAAAAAGTGCAATATCATTGACTCCCATAGATTTTATGAACATTTGCATTTAAGTGTAACTGGCGCCGGTACTTTTTCAGTTCTGGTACGTACGAATTTAAATGCGTATTTCAATAAATTTTTAAGGATCATTATTTCGCAGAGAATTCTATCGACTATGAAGAATCCACTTCTGTAGATTTTGAATTTCAATATTCATACCAGAACAAACTAGTTCAGCCTAGTCTAATGCGGTTCATTCGAGCTTAGGTCAGACTAGCTGGGCTACCAGTTTATCCTATGACACAAACTCATACGATTTCTCACTTTTAAAATTATTACAAAAATACATACACCGTAGGTAGATCTGACGTAATTTAATTTAATTATAGAAAAAAATAAAAGGACTAAAATTTTCTATAGAACTGTCTAAATAGGATTTCCCGTCAATTAAAAATGACGTCTATTTTGATTTATGTTCAGCAAAGCGTGAATTAATACCAACGCTAATTATATCAGAATAAAGTTCACAGTCACGACCATCACTGTTAAAATTACTCGTGATTTACACGTGATCGTTCAATATTAACACAACTTTAATTGGTTCAATATCTTCGATAGTAATACAAACGCAATCACAAAGCGTCATCCTGTCTCAAATTATTTGAAGCTAATACTGTTGGACATAGACAATTCAAATTACTTTTCGTATATACGCAAAAGCCATACAGGTACCGTCAAGAGTAATTAGCGCGCAGCGATAATAGTGGGTATACCCCGCATGTTTCTAATAACCTCACGCCATACATAATATGAATAGTGTGCATTCGCACTAATTCGTGACGAAACCTTTAGCAAGCATCAAGATCCATTCATCCACAAGGCAAACAAAACTGGGGGCCTACCACCATCGGTTTAAGCAGAGTAGGAGAACTTCTGAGCTTTGACGGGTCATTTTATCAAGTTCTTAATACGCGCTGCTTAAGCCATTTTAGTTGGGCCCCAGTTAATTAATTAATACTCATTCCTAAGATTAAGAAACTAAACAGTATTTTCCTTGCAGGTGCCAGTAAATCAAATGGAGTAGCAGCCGTGGCATACCAGGACTCTTCTGGTAATAGGTACGGTGGTACTTACGGGCTAAACGACGAGCAGGTGGCAAGCTTTTACGGCTTCCCGTTTGCTCCCCAACCCTACTCCTACTCGAGCTCAAACTACGACGATTTTGCTCCAGAATTCTTTAGGAACCTCGAGAATCTGCTCCAAGAGTAAGAACCACCACAGAAGAACTGACCGCTTACGGCAGTGGCTCTTGGACTATCGGTGGTTGGGTTCTAAACTGTGGAAAACGAGTTCTCTTGTATGGTGGTGGTACTGTATATTACAAGCTAGATGTATGTTCTTCAGCAATGCATGCATCTAATGCTAATAAAATGTAGTTATTAGGATCATTATAGAATGGTAGATGGAAATTAACAGAAAACAATCTAGCAAATGACATAGTCAATTAGAGAGCATGATCAGTGATGATATTTTGTTGCCTGGCAAACGGTTTCTTTTGTAAAATTAAACACTTGTTTCTTTGTTTGACCAAATATAGCACATTAAGCCCACTCCTCTTTCTCATGAAAATCTATATTTATATGATACCTAATTTGATAACTTACTTGTAGACTGATTCGTATTCATCGGCAAGTACCTTTCCGTTGGTGGCCCCCATTGCCCCCTTTGCAACCACTGATACCATTTCAACCATTGCCACCGCTGCGACCGTTCCGACGTCTGCAACCGTTTTCACCGCTGCTACCGTTGCGACCACTGCAACCGTTGCAACTATTGCGACCAATGCACCTGTTGCAACCGTTGCCACCCCTGCAACCGTTGCCACCCTTGAAACCCCTGCAACCGTTGCGACCATTCATGCCCTTCACTCGACGGTACGCAAACTCACTCCAAAGGTAACAATTGTAACCAAGCGTGACCGGGGTTCTATTGTGTGTAAGTTACTACACTCAACTCTCTTTTCTACTAATCCTCTTCTTCTGCTTTCGAAAAGCTGCCACTTCTCTACTCGACTGTTCTCTGACTATACGTTTGTGATTTCAGGGCCTTCTATCCAAATATAAGGAATCAGCAGCTCGCGTATAACGCTGCAAGGAAAGCATTCGACCTTACGTCGAACCAAGCCGGTTATTTTCAACCTTTTCCCTCCAGGTTCCAGAATAACGCCGCAGCAGCCGCTTTCCCCAACTTCCCCAACATACCCAGCATCCCCGCAATTCCAGGATTTCCGGCCTTCCCCACACCAACCTTTGATATGCCCAACTTCGGTGATAACAGCGCCTTTGCAGCAGCTTCCTTGACGCCAGGGATGGGCCACCAAATAGCGGCCATTAGCCCGAGCAACCCGGTGAGTTATTTTGCAACTACATATATTATAGAGCTCGTGGCACCGTTGCTGTGTTGTGAATTTCATTCGATCAGCGAAGTTAAACAAACCTAACCTAAGCCCGTATTTCGATGGGTGACCAATTTCCCTGCATGCCTCGAAGAACACGTTAAGCTGTCAGTCCCTGGTTGCCAATTTAAGATTTTTGGCAATCATTACAGGTCAGTTGGAGGCCTATGAGCATCTGACAACTGGTTTAACCCCGATTACCGATTTTCCTCGTAAAAAAGATTACGAAACGTACACAGTCGCATCGTTTATAAATCAGGTGATCCGCGACATCGGGTTGAATTAAGTGCCGACCCCAACAATGTATAATATAAGCGAGTAAAGTTAGGAAAATTATCATTATACCTATTACAGGTTTTTATAACAAGAATGATACTTGCTGTTATGTGTCTAATAAATACTAGATGGCTACAAAAGCAGGGTTAAAAAATCCATTCTATTTTGATGCATTATTCACATTGTTCGATTAATATTGCTGCACGATTAAGGCATACAATTTATTTGATTGCAAGATTGTGGGTGGCAGCTACCGATATTTTTATACAAATACTTATCATTCATAATGGTTAGGTAGTAAAACTGTCAATTAATTTGCAATAGGTAGTCTCAAGTGGGTATATTTACAGTTAAAGCTACGTTATACAAACAAGTACGTATACAGTTTTTGAGAGTTGATTGCGAAGTTAACAACTCTAGTGTATATATAAACACAAATTGTAAGCCACGTACAGATTCTGGCGTCATAGTCTATCTTTATATTGATCTCGTCATGCAGAATAATCAAGAGCGGGTTAGCGACAGTAAGCATTTTCTACAAATCACCAGTTATGAACGCTATGATGATTTTCGGGTGAGGGGGGAAGACAAATTAGGCTCGGTCTTAGCTAATAGTGGAATTTCTCTGATATTATTTTCTAGATTGAGTTACCATACTGGATCCTTATTTGCCAATTCTGTAAACCCTATAAAGAGTTGGTATTAGTGCGAAGGCTTGAGGCGTAAGGAATACATTTTCACTTCACACAATAATATTGAATTACTTCATTAGTTTCTTTGTAGGTACCACAAAACGCGGAGAGACGACCTCTTTTTATGTGGTTAGGTACTTATTTAATTCAATAATATATTTTACTGCTCACTGTGCCCCAAGGTATCATAGACTTAATTTAGTAGGAGGCTGTTTTTTTTAAATAAATGTAGTTCAAGTTCAGCCAGTGAAATTACAGTCAAACAAACAGAGACAAATAATTTTTCTTAATTGTTTTTTTTAATGTAGTAAGTATCGTATATACTTTCAAATGCATGTAGTGAAAAGCTTTTAATTTGGAATAACGAACTGGCACTTTAATTTTATTTATCTGTATATATGTATAGATTTGTGTTGAATAGCCTAGACCGAGTAAAGCCTGCGCAGGCGTGACTAACATGAACTAACGCAGTTCGTGCCTTTGCGCCATATTCATAAACGTTACAATATACAAGTACTTCGTTATCGTCCAACACACGGCTGTTAATCGATTTGAATATTAAATTCTATGATAATATACCGAGTGAGACTTGTATTGTGGTCATACGATCAATGCAAATCTATACATACATACAGTTAAATAAAATTGAAGTGTCTGTTTGTAATTCCAAAATAACAGCGTTTTACTAAATGCATATACGAGTACGATATAAAACAAGTATATACGATACCGACATAAAAAAAACAATTTTTAATATTTTTCTCTGTCTGTCTGTTTGTTCCGCATAATTTTTAAAACGACTGGACAGATTTTAACAGGACTTTCACTGGCAGGTAGCTAATGTTACAAGGAGAAACTTAGTCTAATTTGAATTAAAATAAAACATAGCGGTTCCGCAGGACACCCACGATATTCACTCTACGCAGGGAAACGGCGAGGCACAGCTAGTGAACAATATATTAGCAGATTGCCTCTTTGGTGTAGTGGTCGCAATCGCTACTGCGGCACCCGAAGTACTTACTGCAGCCTTACCATAAGCTCTAATTGTCATCATAATTCCACTGTGTGACAGTGACAGACTTATACACGTTATATACATCTGTCTCATAATAAAAGTTAAACTACCATGGCAATAAGAGGTTATGGTAGGGCCCCTGGCTTTGATCTCCAGGTTGGGCAAAGTGTCATTGAGTTTGTCATTAACAGCCTGGAGTTTGAATTAGTGCCCGGTTACTGAGAATAGGCTCACCTTCTATAAATATAGCGAAATTTGGATTTACTATAAGTATTAAAATGCCTTCCTCTGGCTTCTAGAAATGTATACGTGAGCATATGTATTTAGCACTAAAAGAAGCCGTGGTAGTCAAGTGGCTTAACGCAGCCCCCACCAAATGTCTGTGTGAACCAAATACCAAAGATATTTTTTTTCTTAAAACTAATGTGCATTGATATCACACGACGTTTTACGGTCATGGCAAACATAGATAGCTAACTGTCTCAACATCAAAAGTAGCAAGGACTATAAAAGTATGAACATTGATAAGCAATAGGTACGCTATATCGACGCACGATCCTTCACAAATAGTTGAATCATCAGATATTATGTTTGGGAAATTAAGTCGTTCGTACTCAAACATTGATACCGACGGTACCAAGTCAGACTATTTGATATCCTATGTTTTATGTATAATAATAGGATCACAAGTTAACATTTCGAAGTACGTACTTAAAGTAGATAAATTGCGCATATGCTTAGAATTTAAACGATATGTATGTGAGAACGCTACTGTGAAGCTTTTGGGATTGGCAAAACACTCTTAAAACTAATTCATGCGATTTTTTAATATAAGTCGAAGGTTACATTTCTCTTGTAACATTAGCTGCCAGTGAAAGTCCCGTTTGTGTATAGTATGTAAAGATATAGATGTATTATATAATATACGAATGTAATCCTTTTCAGAGTCAGCCAAACATAAACAAGGTGACAAAGTTCTCAGACACGTCCAACACGAACCCTGGTGTGATGTCTGTCTCCACCTCCTCATTCGCCAGTTCCAGTGATGTGAACGGTAAACAGGTCACCTCAAGACAAGCTGTGACCACGATCGATAAAGACGGCAAAAGTATCACCTACAAAGTTTCCAGTTAAACTCCTTTACCCTTATTACAAAACTATGTGCCCTGCGGTGTTTTTTTTAAATTAAAGCCTTAGTTATCCTTGTAATTAGCTACCTGCCAGTGAAAGTCAAGATCGGTCCAGCCGTTTCGGAGATTACGCGGAACAAACACAGGCAGACAGAAATAAAATAAAATTTGTTTTTATTTTTATGTCAGTATCGTATATACTTTTATATGCATTAAGTGAAAAGATGTTGTTTTGGATGACAAACAGACACTTAAATTTTATTTATCTATATAATATATATATTAAACCAAGAAGACTACGTCCATCACTTTTTAAATTCCTATCACGAAAAGAACACCAAGAATTTTCTTAGGCCACGGTTTTGTAATAAGGTGTATCCCCTAACTCTTCACTTAGAATGGATCTCAAAATTTAACTTCTCTATGACTTGAATAAATTCGCCAAAAATAACGGTTGAAGGATTATAAATGTTTTCCCAAAAGACGGACTCTCGAAGTTTGGAGAACCGCTATGTATAATTTAAATTGTATGTATAACTGGCTGTTTTAAGTTTATGAAGCTCGATTATAAGATTGTGTGGGCGTTAATAGTCCCTCTTAAAATTTTATATGTAAAGAATGCACCACGCTTACGAATAACATTACAAAAACTTCTAATAAAAATGCTATAAATAACTACGACTTTTTACTAACCCTACTCGCCAAACGTCAAAATAATTTTTGATAGCTTTTAATTATACATAAACAAGTATCTCATTAAAATCTGTTGGTAATTAATGAATGAGAGTAATTTACAGTTGAGTCCAAAACTTTGATTATACAAGTCTGTGCACTGGAACTTTACGTGAGCACAATTATGTTATACAGTTAGGGCTGCCTACTCGTATTAATTGCATTCTTAAAGAAGTTTTGTTAATACTATTTCTAAAGCTGAAAGTGAGCCTAAATGTCTCTGAAGTTGCTATACTCGTATGGATGCGCGCCCTTGCGTCCTTAGGCCCTGGCCCCTGCCTGCATGATCTATACATTTATTCATAATTAATATTATAAATAGGAAAGTGTTTCCGTCCGTCTGTCTGTTACCTTATCACGGATATACCACTGGACCAATTTATCTGTATTTCGATAGTGATACGCCAAGGACGATTAGGAAGATGATGAGGTGCAGATTATTTCTTTAACAAAAAACAATCAGATTACTAAAATGCCAACAAGTACCACGGTTATGAAATAGCAATAATGGAGTATTAAAAAAAATATGACGAGAAAATATTAAAAATGAAATTAATAAGTTGAAATAAATGCTAGTAAGTTTACGTTACAAATACTGTTTTTATAATTTAGAGCACAGATTGTATCCTGACATAAAAATAAAGGCCGCACAATTTAAAAATATGTTCCGTCAACCCTGTTACAGCATCATGACTCCGTGTGAAGCATCCAAGGTTTCTAAGATAACATCGTGTGTTTTTGCTGCCCGCCATTACTTACGAGGATGAACAAAAACAATGAAACACACCCATTAGTTTAATTTCGCCAATTTGCCATCCAACTTTAACTTTGCAGTTGTGGTTTCATACAACCACTGATTGCCCCTTTGTTGTCCACATCCACTTGACCTCTGTCCAACACTTAGCTCCCTGCACTTTTTACAGTAGAACTCTTTTATTGCATCATCTGCTATTCTCCTGTTTATTTTTCCCGGATCTTCGTATAGTGGTCTATCGTTTCTTTGTACGTTAAATTCTCTTTCAGAATCTTGATTCCACCAATTGATATTTTTGTAGAATGTAGAAGGCTTCCATTGGCTCGGATTACCCACATTAGGGTATATATCGTACTCGTCGCGGATGTTGCGGCTTATGAAACCTGAACTGGGATAAATAGCCTTGTTTCTTGTGTCTGGGGTGCGAATTTGTGTTGTTCCAACGGCATTGAAACCTTTTACAATAGGAACTTCGCCGCTGTCCTCCTTAACACTGCCTACGTTGTAGTTGTGTGTCCCACTGTCTCCTATAAGGGAAACAACCTCAATTAAAACAAACGTTGAGTAATTTTTAACTACGTCTGTACTTTATACTTAATATATAACAATAAAGTTTATTTGTGTGTGTGTGCTGGAACTCATCTCAAAAACTAAGTACTGGGGCATTCCACTATCGGAGCAATCAATAAGCAGAGCGTATTAAGAATTTCTGAGCTTTACGGTATGAAGATGTTATACGGAGGGATGAGGATATTGTTGGCAAAAAAGTTTTGTTTATGAATGTGGAGGACAAGGGGAGAGGAACACCTAAGAAGCGATAGATGGATTGTGTGAAAGATGATATAGCTAGAATGGAAGTGGATGCAGATATGACGACTGATAGAGAGAAATGGAAGAGAAGAACACATTGCGCCGACCACAAATTACATGGGATAAGGGCAGGAGGGTGATGAGCTTTGGCGTTTAATTTTAGTACCGTAATATTCATATAGACAAGTGGAAAGAGTTGCATCGGTTACACCGACAGGAGTCTCATTACTCTTAAATTCATGATGATGAATATTAAACATCAAAAGTTCTTAATACGATCGTAGTTGGCCCTGGTCGGATTTGAAAAAATATTTCAGCATGAGACAGCCAATTTATCGAGGAAAGCTACAAGGCTTACAATATACCAACTAAGTAAACGTATTCGCAGCAGCTAAGTAGTCATCATCATCATGAATTTAAGAGTAATGAGACTCTTGTCGGTGTAACCGATGCAACTCTTTCCACTTGTATCTGTCCAGTGCCATCTCTTTGACCTCCTTATACGACATGACAGACACCTTTTCTTCAACTTGTCCCATGTATGTTAGCCTTGGTCTTCCTTTTCCTCTCCTCCCTTCTACCTAGTCATTGTATAAAATTTCCCCATCGACTCAGACGAAGTAGTTTTTATGAGCTTCCAAAACACGCATCGTTTGATGAATATAAAAAGCATAATTGTGTTGTTTCGAACAAAACATATAGTTATAAAAACATTGAATAGGTATGTCTCGTAGTTAAAGATCTTGAGGAATCGATGCATGCAGGCACAGCACAAAAAAATAATTAACGTATTATAAATTTAATTTTACACGTCAGACTTATAGACGAGGTATGAAAAACATAAATATTTATCTAGAAACACGATAGTAGGTACCTCATTGAAACCTGACCAAGTAAGATCGTTGGGTTCTTAGGATTTTGTTACACAAGTAAGTACTATTACTAAAATAACTGAGCCTTCATGTATGAAGATAATTATACAATGGAATAGAATATTGGTTTATTTTTGACTCAGGGCGTTCAGTAAAAAAATACATGTTGCATATAACAAAAAAAGATAAAAATGCAAAATGCCACAAAAAGGCTTCAAATCAGCATAATGCTGGCTGCAAGCCAGCGCTGGTCTTCCCTTGCAACCTGGGCGTAGGTGACGTCACGGCACAGATCATACACAGATCAACACGTTACAAGATATTTATAACACAATATGTGTTGTTGTAATTATATTACATACTAGCGGACGTCACTTCGTTTTACCCGCGTAGTTCCCGATCTCGTGGGAGTTCGGGTATAAAATATAGCCTATGTTACTCGCTGATGATGAAGCTATCCATTTCTGAATGAATTTTTAAGATCGGTGTGGTAGTGTCGGAGCCTATTCAATACAAACGAACAAATATTTCTTCTTTATGTATAGATGTGGATTCCTAGAGTCAAAATTGTCACAAATCAGATGACGGGTTTCATTTCATTTTATAAGTAAAATAAACTTACAAGGGGACCTACTATTATCATTATAGCAGGACTTCTTACCAACTTATTTGTTCTTAAATGTATTTTCCTTTACTCTATATGGCACTAGTTTCTACCCGCGACTTCGTTCACGAATGGTAACTTTAAACTAACTTTAACCCGCGATTGGTCTCAGCGCGGTGATGTATAAGGCCTTCCTCGATAAATGGGCTATCTAACACTGAAATATTTTTTCAAAGATGGGCCAGTAGTTCCTGAAATCAACGCGTTGAAACAAACGAGCAAACGCTTTATTTATGTACATTTGTGTACTTAGATTGTAGTCAATCAAATTCATTAATAGCATTATAAGTAGGCACATGTAAAACATTTTCGACAAAGTGAGATGACCCTAATTCTCTGCATCGTCATCATTTACTATCGGTATTATACTCGTATTATTATCTTATCATGCTAAGGTGTCTGTACCGGCCTATGATGGAATACTTAGTTGCTAGTGCAAGCCAGCGGTTGAACGGGCTCGGACAACAACTTAAGCTGTTGGTCCTGGTTGCCAATTGAACATATATGGCAATCGTTACAGACAGTCGGAGGCCTAAGAAATTATAACAATGTTTTACACAATGGGAGTTAATTTTGGATATCACTCACTCCCGCTACGGGGGCAGTGAATGGGTTAGCGGCGTCTCACCAGCTAAGCCCCATGGTGTTCCTACAAAGTCAAAGTCAAAGTCAAAAATATCTTTATTCGATTAGACTTTTTACAAAGTACTTTCAAATCGTCAGAACGACATGGATTATACATGCTACTGCCAGGTTCGGAAGGTTGCTTATCATTTATACAGTTCCTACTCTTTGAAGGGGACACGACTCTAACAACTAGGCAGACTCGTTTAACCCGTAAAAGGGATTGCAAAGGTCAGTAGTAAGTAGAGGTCAGATGTCAGTAGTGTGTAAACATGTGGTGGTCAGCCACATTGCGTTGAATCAAGTAAATACCGACACTAACAATGTATGGGATAAAACGTGATTAAAACTGTGAATTATCAATGATTTGGTAAGATACAAGTGCCGTCATGAGCTATAAGCGAGCTTAAATGCGCAGTAGTCATTTTAGGAGTAAGTATATCTCTGTCTGTCTGTTACCCACACTATTTTCACTTAGCTCATGACGGCGCAAGTACAAGTATACACACCATTGCCACTGCTGTGAATTCTCGCTCGGTTGTTATTCTTGAGTTTTGTAGATACAACTATAGTATGCTTCACCTCAACATCGCCGTCCTCGACTGTACTTGCATTGACCTTGGTTTCTTGTTCTCCAAAATCAATTTTCGTCGACACTGTACTACCGGAAGCAAATAGGGCTGAAATAGCAACATTGGAATATTGAATGACAAAGTGTAGTTTAAATGTGGACCCTCTTGAATTGGGCTTCATCCAACTAATATTATCAACGCAAAAGTTTGTATGTTTGTTACTCTTTCACGCAAAAAGTACTGAATGGATATAGATGAAACTTTACAATAATGTAGCTTATACATATCAGAATAACACATAGTCTGTAATTTATTAAGATATAGTGTGAATTATCCAAAATAAATAACGATCAAGGTGTCATTATTTTATATAGAAACACTTTGTCGTTGTAAGTAGTGTTTACATAATTTGGCCAAATATTTGAATTATTATTTATGACCCATAAAATTAAGACGAAACCGCAGGGCGAAGCTAGTTTCATATAAATAAACACACTTATGAATATTGTGGTTATTTATTAACGATTCCTAAATTTACATTCGAAGGACAAGTTTATTGTGTCAATGTCAATGGGACGGCGGTCTATTGTGGAAGGCTACCCTTGGATTAAAGCCTTGAAGTGAATCGATGCGCAGTTATGTGAGTATGTAAAGTGAATTATTTATTACTGATCGTAAGTACCTATTAAGTGATGTTCTAAATTAAAGTTTTTAAGTTAAAGTACAGTATAGTAAGAAAGGCACTTCGTAAAAATACTATCTTTTCAGAAGTGTCTGTTTGTAATTTCAAATTAACAACTTTTCACAAAATACATATGAAAGTAAGTATATACGGCACTCACATAAAAAAAAAAAGATTTTTTTTTTTTCAAATTCTGTCTGTATGTCTGTCTGATTGTTCCGACTAATCTCCAAACGGCTGGACCGATTTTAACGGGACCTTCACGGGCAAATAGCTGATGTTACAAGGAGTCAATTAGGCTACTTTTATATAAGTATTTAGGCTATAAGTAAGTATTTTCAAAAACATAGGTCACCTATGATATTATATTAACTTCATATAACAAGTCTTCATATAAAAAAGCTTTTGAGTGAAACAGGAGACACTTATTAAGTCCTAGCAGGCAAAACCGCGGGGCTCATCTATATTAAGATAAAATGAAGTAAATCTTACCGCAAATTGTGAGCAGAGATAGCATCTTTGTCATGTTGTCGTCCCCATTACGAGTAAAACATCTTACTAGAGGCTAGGGTTTATATAAACTTCTCAAATTGCACTAAATGATGTCGCAGAGGAAGCAATTACCTTTGTTACGATATTATATGACGTAGGTACTATATAATATGTACCTACTATAGAAGCCGTAGTGGCCTCGGGGTTTGATCAGTCGCCTGATACGCAAACGAAGCAAGTTCGAATCCCAGCGGGGCCTGCACCAATGAGATTTTCTAAAAAAACTTATGTGCAGTGATTTCACACCACGTGCTTTACGGTGAAGGAAAAAACATCGTGAGGAAACCTGCATATTTCTGAGAAGTAATTCAAAGACGTATGTATAGTGCCTGAGACGGCGATTGACTCACCCTCTGTCACGTTGGCACTTAATCATATTCGGTGAAATGTGGGTGTTCTTGTACAACACCTCTGCCTACCCCTTCGGGGACCCTTCCCGGATGGCGTGAGCATATTTTAAATTTTTTTTATATTTATAGTATGTTAGGTAGATACGTATAGTGTAAGATATACATTTTGAAATGCTCATTCTTACGTCTCTTGTCCCTAGAAGCATTAATCTAAGCAAAAATCCTTACAAATTCTACTTACCACACACATCAACACACCCACTTTTCACCGAAGATGATTAAGCGCCAACGTTACTGATGGTGAGTCCATCGCCGTCTCAGGCACTCAAACATACTAATTACTTCTCAGACATATTATGCAGGTTTCCTAGCGATGTTTTCCTTCACCGTAAAGCTCGTAGTGTGAAATCTAGAACTCATTGGTAAGCACAGACAGGCCGCTAGGACTCGAACTTGTGTGGCTTGCGTAGCAAGCGACTGCTCAAATCCAACGGCTTCTGATAAGTTACTTACGTTAAATTAAAATTTATAAAAATGTAGTATATTTTCATTTCTTGACCGTACAGCGCCATCTATAGTTGAATTGTGTAGTAACTAATTAACGCCATCTGTTGTATATAATTGAAATTACTAACATCGTTGGTGAACATCTAGTTTAAACCGTATAAAGAACATACGTTACATTAGTTGAACAAGTTAAGTGGAATTTGATTTAGTTCATGTAATGTCCGCCTGATGGCAGTAAGTACTTATTTTGTGAATTTTACAAAAACAGTTTTATTTTCAACGTTTGTGAGATGATGAGAAGAGACACGTCATCTCTTTTCGCCTATAACTCTTTACTGAATAAATGTATTAAACCAAAACAATTAAGTTAACATTTTTTTAATCAGATATTTTTTTCTCTTCAATATTTATGCAGTTTAATAACAGTAAAGTTGATCATTTTAGAGAAACAAAAATAAATAAAGCGCAAAGATAAAAAAATTATGCGCCCAACGTGGGGCTCGAACCCACGACCCTGAGATTAAGAGTCTCATGCTCTACCGACTGAGCTAGCCGGGCTGTTATAATTGTCATCAAAATTATCTATTGAGTTATACTAAAGCTAACAGTAATATACCAACTTTAAAATATTGAAATACATACACAGTATAATGTACCATTTACCCGCAAACAATTTCCTTAATTTAAAAATAAAACCCACCTAGAAAATTATCTTCATAACCTCTCATCCAACATTACTCTTCAACAGAACAAGAATGTTTTACAAACCCTAAGAGAAATGCAGACCTCGTCACAAGTTCTTACAAAGCTAACTCCGCGAGATAGACGTGTTTACCCGGGCATATTGCTACGAGGTCTCCGGTCGTATCAAAGCCGCACCCTGGGGACCCGGGGCAAATGTCCCGCGGAGTTGCAGCCGTTTGACGAGCCGATCGTATGGTTGGCACTTGTTTTAGGGCTCACACTCAAAGACTTCAATGGGAATTGGAAACAAGATGCACTGCGGGTTATATTCAATATCTGCTGGGACTTATGATGCACTACCCTTGGTTTAGTTTTCATACAAACCGCGTAGGTATACACTATTCAAGAAGGTATTGTATTCAAGGAGCAAGTGGTTCATGTTTTAGGATTATTTATTCCGTGTCTATTTCACAGCTGAATCCGTAGATATTGAATCTGATAGTGTTAATTTATTTTTACTTAACTTATATTATAAGCTAGGTATGTTTGCACGGGTTGAATCGAATTCGATGCAACTGAATTTGACAAACCAGTGAAATTTGTGTGACGTCAAAAATATGTGACGTCATTCTAATTCCAATATGGTGGATCACCCAAGATGGCGGACAAGTATTTTTTATGCACTGAGAAGATTTTTTTAGATTCCGTTCCTTTTGTTAAGTTCTGAGTGACCTGAAAAAAATGTGTGCCTTTAACGTTGACATTTGGGTAAGTATACTAAGTAGAGTAGGTACCTATATGCTAGTCTGCCAACAATAGGTTGGTGGCTTCGCAAATAGGGCACTAGCAATCAGCAGAGTGCGGCACGAACGAGCCAGGTATGCTCATCAACATAAAATGTTCTCGTTAATTTTACACCTAGATTTACACCAACTTTACCGTTGGCCACGGAATAAAAAATATTCGTAAGTTGTCTCACAGCGCCTTTTAGTCTTAAACTTAAACAGCTACATCCTATTGGCAGGTGCCGCGGTTTCACCCGCGTAGATTTAGTTTCATGCTTTATTTCGCAGAACCCTAATATTATTTCTCAATAAAATCAGCTTAAGTCCCTCCTTGAAATATTAGCTATCTGCAAGTGAAAGTCCCGTTATGGTCCAGCCGTTCACGCGTGATGGCGTGACATAGGGAAATGCGGATTCATTTATATATACATTGATTGATTCATTGATACTTTTGTTTTACTTATAACTACATACCTACTTATTTACTATTGTCTTTATGTGGTGTTTTGTATTTTAAACTTTTCTATGCGAGAAAGTTGTTTTCATGCTTTATACTTCTTCTTTCTTAAAAAAATACGTAGGTACTTAGGTACTTTATATGCACTAGCTGGATTGTGATAGTGGCGGTATAACTTAAAAAGAATATAGTTGAACACGCCAGTGAAATTACTAAAATTATGTAGTAAGAGATTGTTTCAGTAATTTAATATTTGTGTTTTTTTTTAATACCTTGGACGTGTTACAGAATAAATCCCTGAACACTCAGACAACTTTTTATAAAAACTGGTTATATAATAAGATAATAGGAACAATCGCACTTATCTACTGTGTTAATACAATTTTGACAGTTGCTATTTAGCTGTTAATATTAATCACACAAACCAAGCGCTAACAAGATTGGACAAAAACGTCGGCGGACTCAAAGAGCTTAGCCAAAATTTATTACACATCATATCTGGATATTCAATATAGGTACGTACCTATAAGTAGTTCTACTAACACTTCTACAACCGCAGGCGAAAATATAACTAACAGCTTTGGTATAGCGAATATATTAGCTTGTGTGAAAACAACATGTTATTTCGATAAACCTGGTAGCACGAGAGCATAAAATATACACATACAGAACGCCAGCTTCCAAGCATTGGCATAACCTCGTTAACACATAGACACTCGCGAAAGTCTGGCTCTAAAATTACTAGCGGTTTCTTAATAAGAGTAAATACGCTGAACTGTCGCGTTAAGTTCCATAAGGAGTTTGTCGGTTTCAAAGATACGAAATTGAACTTTATCGTGTATGCATTGTGTATCAATTTCCTATGATTGAAACCGACGCTCGACGTCGAGTTCGATACTGAGGAACCTTACAGAATAATTTGGCTGGCTACTACACAAAATTATAAATAGTATGTTGATTTGAAGTGCCACTAGCAAGGGAACAAAATTTTACGTTTAAGAACATTGTTTGATTAGCCCCGATTCACAGTATAAATATAAGCTGTACAAGTAGTAAGGAATCTAGGCCTAGTCTAGTCAGTCCAAGGTAAGAAACCGCCCTTCTGTTGGCTCTTTTATGACAAGAGGTTAAAGAGTCGGTCACGATCGCAACAAAAAATGTATCTGAATGCAAATTCAATCTCAGCGATAAACAGCGGGTGAGATCAAAGAAGGAGGCGTACTTATAGCCGAAGTATAGGTACTATGTTACTATTTTTTACTCTTTTTGTTGAAGTATTTGAATTGTTATTGGTTTAGAGAAATGTATGAGACGAAACATGAACAAAAATATTTTTCACAGAAATTTAAAGTTTCTATTTGCAACATAGGTAATGTTCGGGATCAGGTCAAACATGTAAATCTTTGGCTACTTAGGTCAATGAGATTTAAATTTATTTTTGAATATTATTTCATAGTCTCAGAATTAAGTCAAAAAAATAAAAATAGTCGTGAAACGTAAAACAAAAGTTAAATCATAATAAAATAGTTTTTTAGAGAACATAAAGTATTAAAACATCCGCCCCGGAGTAACTAGCGACCCGAGCTGGGGTCGCCAGTTACAGCTGCCTACAGATTCTTCATCTTTTTCTTTTTTCCTATATAGATACCTAGATAATGAGACGAATGGTAAAATTTTCAGTATAAAGTAGTAAAGATCAAGATATCTTAAAAAATATACTTTTATACCTTCTTAAGATTTCACAAAGCATCTAGAAAAAGACACGTGCAGTAGTTAGTGTAAATTATCATACTCTATCCATTCAAATTTTCCATTCTTATGACAAATAATATGAAATTCAATTTTCTTATCACGAAATATCACGTTTGGAAGGTGAACACAATTCCATATTTCCTGCCGAATGAACTGTCGAATCGAAATATGAATAATATAATGACTTTACATATCAGAACAGAAACATAGAGTTCATTTGACTTCCTATGTGAATACTGGGTATCAAATCTGATCAAGAGCGGTAGAGTGCTTAGCCCGCGACTTCGTCCGCAAAATGCTTTTATAAAACCTTACTTTCGTCGTTGGAGCATTTATTGTGTTTACGTACATATGCTCACGCCTGTATTCCCCGAGTGGGTAGGCAGAGGTGTTGTAATCACAACACCCACTTTTCACTGAATATGATTAAGTGCCAACGTGACAGAGGGTGAGTCCATCGCCGTCTCAGGCACTATACATACGTCTTTGAATTACTTATTGTGTTTATTATGTCATTTATTGGGGTTTAAATAAAACTGAAATTTTATGTACGACCACAGGTTTACAGAGGTCGTAGAATACGAGGCGCTAACCATTTTTATGAATATAGTTAATAATTATAAAACTAATTTATATTGAATCTAGCTCACCCCCGCGATATTACCCGCCTGGGTTTAGTTTCAAGACCATCGCAGAACCCTCTTTAAAAAATGTCTCCTCCGGCAGACAGACAGAAACATTTTAAGAATTGGTTTTTCCTCTAAATACCGCATATACTTTCACTTGCATTTAGTGAACTGACACTCAAATTACGCAAGCTAATTCTACGATGCATGTTTTATGTTTATGGATCGAATTGAAGTTACTAATCCTTAAAAACCAGTGACTCACTCCATTCTACTTCATGTATGTATCAACTGTCATGCGAGGATCAAAACGCACGAGAACCTTTCGACGGTAAACATGGGTCAAATGTCAAATAGCACCTTATTATATATATATTATACACCTTATAATATAGAATAAAAAATATTACTTAAACATAGCAGTATGTTTAAGTAATATTTTTTATTCTCTCGTCCATTTTGACAAGAATGAGATGAAATCTTATTGGCAATAATCTAAACACACCTGCATATTTTGCTTATGAAGAATAATGTACATAGATCGTATCACAGACAAAGCACCGACAAAATATGGCCACGGAAATAAGTAACAGAAGTTCGGCTCCCATACTTGGACACAGACCCACGTACACTACTTCATTTGCGTCTCGAAGTTACCTACAGAGTGCCTAGTGCAAGTTTTCTTAAATTCGCCGTCACAAGTCATCGCGTCGGCGTAAACGCAGATTTGTATGGGCTCACAATAGTGTCATCTTTAGGCCAACAGAGGTGCTGTTCCGACGGCAAAATGAAAAACTTGGACTGGGCCCTCGGGGGGGCAACTATGATCGTTTAAACAGCGCGTATTGAGAACTTCTTAGCTACTTGGACGTTTACATTTACAGTACAAAAATTAAACGTCAAAGCTAGTGCGAGTTTCTTAAAATCCCCGTCATAAGTCACCGCGTTGACACAGATTTGTATTGGATCATAGTGTTACCGTGAGGGCGTGAGACGACAGATGACGCTGTTTCGATCTCATATAAATCTGCAACAACGTTTAAACATATAAAAACCTATACCTTGGGTAATGGAATTAACTAAAGTACTGGCTACCGAAATTCTCGTGTGACGACTCTCGACCAATTAATAAGAATAAGCCGACCTTATGAGCCTTTCTATTTTGTGACATAACTTATAGAAGATAAAAAATAAAACAATGGAACGAGCGTACCCATTGCATACATTAAGTAATATCATTCATCTTCGTTGTACATACACAGGTAATACATTTCGAAATACAACATTACTGTTGTTATATTGGAGGTATATAAATGTTGGAATATTCTAACATTTCCTCAATATATTGTTATGATTGCATATTTCGTTTGTGCAACACTCTCCGTCTCTCTCACAGACTCGACAAAAAAATTTTACTCAATAAGAATTTCCAGTTTCGTATGAAAATAAAATTGTATGGAGAAATCGTACGGAAAAGTGATAATTTGACTGACAACACCTGCATAAAAGAATGGATAGGTAATGGATAAAATGAGTAAATTTTTTTTATTTAGGTTCATCAACAGTTACAACAACATATCACTAATATATATACTTTTAGCGATTTGTATTAAAAAGATATAAAAAAAAAAACAATTACCTTGCTAACATAAAATAATACTCACAAATAACCAATTTTTATTATAACTTCCAGATCAATTACGAACACAAAAACACTTACCAAATTAATTACAATTAAATAAAATAAAACTAAGAGAAATAGACTATTATAAAAATAACTTATGAGTAACACTAGGAGGTGTTAACGCCCCGACGTTCCGCTGCAGAGTAAGAGAGCGAGCGCTGTGCCGACCGCTTTTTATAGGAGGCGTTCGGCTTGTCCCTCTACCGACATGTTATCGATAACACGGCCTCTCCTGACGGGTGGTAGTCCTCGACCACCATACGGATCATTAGGTTGACTGGGCAAGGGGACTCTTTTGCACGTCTTGGCCCGCGTGACTGCATCCAGGTTCCATGGACCCCGCTGATTCATCAGGATTGCGCAGAACAGTTTCATCTTCACCGCTGTTGCTTTGATGGTTTGCGCAGGAATCAGTTTCCGCTGAAATAGACACAAATAAACTATAAGTGTCAAAATGTCAGTCCGAAGGCTAACTAGCAGAATGCACTGAGCAAGGGGCTCAGTGCATCCAAGACCAATGATTCATGCACCATTACAGCAGAGCCAATGCTCGATGCTATCGGCAGAGCCAACGCTCGATGCTATATCAGCAGAGCCTACACTCAATGCCACCTCAGCAGAGCCAACGCTCAATGATACCAGCAGAGCCAATGCTCGATGCCACCTCAGCAGAGCCAACGCTCAATGCTACCAGCAGAGCCAATGCTCGATGCCACCTCAGCAGAGCCATCGCTCAATGCTACCAGCAGAGCCAATGCTCGATGCCACCTCAGCAGAGCCAACGCTCAATGCTACCAGCAGAGCCAATGCTCGATGCCACCTCAGCAGAGCCAACGCTCAATGCTACCAGCAGAGCCAACGCTCAATGCTACATGGATAATCTCCCATCAGAATGGGCAAGTACTTTTTAGACTTTCAGGTTGGGCACGCTTATTAAAACCTGGGGCAATAGTAAAGTAAGTGTTACTTACTGTCAAAGAATATTGCACATGACTCGGGGGTCCATTCCCCACGCCAAGCAACCATGTGCTCAGCAGCGGCCTGAGACCTCTTACCATACGAACCACTTAGCAATTGTAGTTCGTATCGGCCGTGAGGCAACACTTTCGTCACACGATATGGCCCGCGCATCCCAGAGTCCAGCTTGCCTGTAATTTGAGAGGTTTTAATTACAAAAACTTTATCTTCGAGTTTGAAGGATCGCGTGACTTTCCGACCTTTGTTTACAGTGTCATCTTGCCTACGCCTATTTTGGTCTAGCAGTTCGATGGCACGTTGTTTTTGTAGTTCTCTAAATCCTTCTCGATTGGGCCGTGTTTCATGCATAGCCACGTCACGAACGAGAGACCTTATAATTGGTGTAGTTGCTTCAACACCAATTAATAATTGTAGTGGTGAGGTCTGAGTGGTCTTTTGTTTAGTGCAGTTGAGGATCAGCTGCATTTTCCACAAGGAGTCTGACCACTTATTGTCGCGATTAGTGGCTTCTATGCGCAACATGTTAAGCAGCGTACGACAGTAGCGCTCCACCTGTCCATTCTCACTGTGCATCTCGGGCGTTATAAAATGTATCTGACTACCCATTTCATTTACCCAAGTCTGAAACATTCGTCCTCGATCGCACACAATAAGTTTTGGGGTACCAAAAAGGGAAATTGCGTTAGTTACAGCACATTTAAGTTCGCTTGAGTCTTGTTTCTTCAAGGGATAAAATAGACAGTACTTAGAGTAGGCATCAACAATAAGCAAAACATACCGGTTATCGTTTGAGGCGGGTAGGGGACCTAAAACATCCATATGGACGGTACTAAACGGGTTGTCTGGCTTTTGCCAGGAAGAAATCGGATGGCGAGGGGCTCTGGGTACTTTTTTGCATGAGATACATATTAAACAGTGACCTATGTATTTTTTAACAAAAGTATGAATGCCAGGGAACCAGAAATGGCGTAGAATGAGGTCGATCGTCTTGTCGGTACCTATGTGGTCATGTTGGTCATGGAATATCCTTAGTAAGCTTAATCGATGCCCTTTGGGAATATAACAGAGCAATCGTGGCTCTTCGCCAGTGGGAGTATGTTTATAATACAACAAGTCGTCACGTACTATGTATCGGGACGTATCGAGTTCGTTATTATTTACTTTGTCAATAAGCGTACGAGTCTCCTCGTCCGCGGATTGAGCAATCTGAGCCCAGTTTTTCGGCCTTGTAATTACGCGGATGTCTACAGGATTTCTACTTAGATAGTCTGCGTGCTGCATCATGACACCTTTTCGATACTCTATCGTAAAGTTGAAATCCTGCATATATATCCACCAACGCGCAACGCGTGGTAGAAGGTCCTTTTTACGTTCGGTAAGTTTTAATGCATTACAATCGGTGATAATTTTGAATGTTATACCTAACAAGTAATGACGGAAATTTTGTAGGGCCTTGATTATCGAGAGAGTTTCTAATTCATAAGAATGGTAACGCGGCTCGGCACCCTGAGTGGTCCTGCTAAAATAGGCTACAACGCGCCTCTTATTATTTTCATGAACTTGGATAAGAACCGCACCATAACCGACTGAACTGGCATCCGTATGCAGTTCAGTAGGCAATGATGGATCAAATATAGCCAACACGGGCTCATTGGTGAGACATTTGATCAGGTACTTACGCGCGCTCTCTTGTTCATCACCCCAATAAAAAGGGACACCACGTCGCGTTAGCCTAGCTATACAAGCGGTTTTTGATGCATAATTGGGAATGTACCGGCGGAAGTACCCAGCTAAGCCCAATAACTGACGGACTTGTTTTACGTTTGTGGGTACAGGGGAGTCGATAAGGGCTTTGATTTTACGTTCGCTCGGTTTTACCTGACCCTGTGAAATGGTACGACCTAAATACTCAACCTCTGTAGCCACAAACGTACTTTTTTTTTAAGTTTATGGAAAATCCCGCTGAAGTTAGAGTAATTAGTACATCGCGTAGATTCGTCAATGCCTCATCAATAGAACTTGCCAGAATCAGTACGTCATCTACGTAAACAAGCACTTTACCGGAATCTATAAGTGATTTTAAAGTTTTCGTTATAATCCTCTGATAGACCACTGGCGCGTTGGCTAGACCAAACGGCATTTTTTAAATACTCGTAATGCCCTTCAGGCGTTACGAATGCAGTCTTTGAAATGGAGTCGTTAGCTACTAATATTTGGTGAAAACCGGTTGCCATGTCCAAACAGGTGAAATATTTGGTCTTTCCAAGACGATCTATATGGTCTTCTATAAGGGGAAGAGGGTAACGATCCTTAACGGTAATCGAGTTTAACGCGCGATAATCTACACACATCCTATCCTTGCCATCTCTTTTCTTCACGAGGATGATGGGGCTAGCGTAAGGGGATTCAGATTCGCGAATGATTCCTTTATCGAGCAAGTCACTAATAATCTCACGTACTTTTAATTTTTCATCAATAGACAGCCTATATGGTCTGTAATAGATCGGGGTGTTACTCGTCAGCTCTATGTGTATGTCGCCAGTTTTTACCGTAGAAACGGCAGTACCGACTATAAAGTAATCTTGGAACTCGTTAAGTAAGGACCAAAGCCTTTCGCGATCATTACCCGTAAGGGGAGTCTTAATCGTCACTGGTTCAATAGAGCCCACGAACAACTCACTACCGTCACTATTCAAACTAGGAATACGTGTTATTCGTTGTTCATTGTTCACACGAATGTAAGCTACTCCGTCGCGGTTAAGTACATCAGTTCCTATGAGCACCGGCACTTGTATGCAATTTTGGGGGACAACGAGCAAATCTACTTCTAAGGAAATATCACTGAATTCCACAATCAAAGTTACATAACTATTGCATTCAATATTTTGGTTACCTATTCCTCTTAGAAGTTGATATGTGGGTAGTCGAGTGTACTTGAAGTATTATTCATGCTTCGTTTACGGATGTTACGATCGAAAGGCCTACTTTGAACGGGTCGCACCACAGTGGAGATTGGTTTGGTATAAATAGACAAAAACTCGACTAGATCTTTAGGCATTAATTGCGCATTAGTGGTGGTAGCACGTATCTGAGGATCAGTTATTCCACGAATTATAATAGCAACAATTAAATCATCACTTAATCCTTTGACGATATTCAAACGCAATAGGGAACGTCTGACGTATTCAGCATATGTAGGGTAGCTATCTGAATTAGTGCTCATTACTTCATATAAAATGTTAGCAATATCGATTCTTCGAGAACATAATGGTTTAAATTCTATTTTAAAGTTAGACCAGGTACGATCGTTGGTAACCCAGTCATTGAGCCAGCTGCGAGCGTCCCCCTTAAGGCAGTTGGCTATCCTAGCTAAGCATTCGTTATCGTCCCAATTATTTATATCGCGTGCCCTCTCAACTTCATCGCACCAAGAATCAATATCGTGCAAACTAGGATCGAAATTAGAAATATAATAATGTGTGGATCTGACCTTGGTTAATGTGCTTAGTGCTCCTATGAGGCGGTCCGTAGCATCGTGGCACGAAGGGCGTATTGGAGTGCTTGCAAGCGAGTCTCTAGCAGAGGACTCCGGTACTGTCAGCGATGGTGGCGGTGGCTGTGAAATAAACGCTGGCGCGTGCCCGTCGTGGTTAGGTATTACGGTGTGCACACCTGTTGCTGGCGCCACGATGGCGCGTAACTCCGGCGCCGGCCGGGATGACTCAGAATTTGAACACGTGGCTGGCGGTGTCGTAATATTATTTTCTAACACGTTTAGACGTGCTAAAATGGCCCCGAGCTGTTGCCGAATACCCTCAGCATCGGTGTTTTGATCACGCCTGGTCCTGCCTCTACTACGAGTGGGAGGGCCATCGGCCATGATTAGTAACGATTTTTATAATCGTTACTTATAATTTTACGCCTTGTAACCAAAGTAAGATAGGCATGGAGCCAATCCCACTTCTGATTTTAGCGATTTGTATTAAAAAGATATAAAAAAAAAAACAATTACCTTGCTAACATAAAATAATACTCACAAATAACCAATTTTTATTATAACTTCCAGATCAATTACGAACACAAAAACACTTACCAAATTAATTACAATTAAATAAAATAAAACTAAGAGAAATAGACTATTATAAAAATAACTTATGAGTAACACTAGGAGGTGTTAACGCCCCGACGTTCCGCTGCAGAGTAAGAGAGCGAGCGCTGTGCCGACCGCTTTTTATAGGAGGCGTTCGGCTTGTCCCTCTACCGACATGTTATCGATAACAATACACATAGCTACAAACTAATTGCATAACTGTTACAGGTAAACGCCACATGCACTGTTTTCTAAATGTAACATTTATAATGTTTAGGTAATTAATTAGTTATAGAGTGACAGAAGTGAAACTGCGGGGCACGGCTAGTATGACTTAAAAAATCTGAGTGAGTACCTACACATTTTCGGTAAAATAAAAGATTATCACCAAATGAGTGTCCAGTCCATTATAAAAAAAACAAAAGGTAGTATTGGCCCAATCTATACAGACAAATAAAATTGAAGTGTCTGTTTGTTATTCCAAAATAACAGCTTTTCACTAAATGCATATGAAAGTATACACGCTACTGACTATAAAAAACCAAGTTTTAAAATGTTTCTCTGTCTGTCTGTCTGTCTGTCAGTCTGTTTGTTCCGGGTAATCTCCGACAATAAGGATGAAACTAAATCTACGCGGGTGAAACTGCGAGGCACAGCTAGTATTGAAATAAGACATAAACTATTCAAATACAACATCCAAATACAAACACAGATTGGACACGGCCCATCTTAGCAGCAATATTCCAATTAAATTCCAATGGAGCAGCGTTTTAAGGTCACTAATTCTTTAAGTGGGTACCATTGAGATAAAAAAAACAATGCTTCTTACCGGGCCGACGTTCGCGGCACTATTCGATAATCACGATCGTGTTTAGATAAAAAACAATAATAACAAAATAAACAGAGTCTATAATCACCTCATGTCAAAGTAATGAAGTGTAGGGTATACTAGGTTTAGTACGTAGAATACAGGACATCTTTTGGGCGATAGTAGCGCCGCGCTTGATTTCTATGTGTTGATTAACAGCTACTTGTGGGTTACATTAGTAGCAAAAATAAATATAATGAAGTCAATTTTAACACTAAAAAGAAGATACTTAGGTACTTAAAAACTTTCAAATGCGTTTCATAGTGTGAGACAATTTATGTACTGACAAATATTTTCCATCTAGACCAGTCGTGGGCAATATTTTATAATTTTGAAATTGAAATTTCAGTTGCGGGCCAGAATTATATGCAAAAAATGCATTTTGTATTGAAGTTTCAACACAAACTGCAATCATTATGAACCGTTAAAATATAATTATCGCGGGACATATAATATTCATGTAGAAGAGCTGTAGAAGAGCTGGTCTGATTTAATTTCCACGTGCCGGAGCTGGCCTGCGGACAGTACTTAGCCTATCATTGATCTAAACTGTAAATAAATATAATTTGTCTCATATAATTCCAAAGCCATGGTCACAGGACAGGTCCCACTCGAACGCCTCCAATCTCAAGTTTCAACATTCAACATGACGTGTGACTGACGTCCAAGTATTTTATTTTAAATTATAATTTATTAAGTTTTTGTACGCAGCACTAAACGTTACGCAAAGACTTACAACAAATCACTTGTATACCCCCATACATATACGAGTATACAATACCTCCATATTTATTCTTGAGAGTTTTAAAAAAAGTTCCGGCCACTAGGTTCACAGCTGAAACGAAACTTGACTATAGAATACAATGCTGTAAACTATACATCTATATCTATCTATACAGATAAATTAAATTGAAGTGTCTGTTTGTGATTCCGAATAAGCAGCTTTTCACTAAATGCAAATGAAAGAATATAGGCAAGGGACATACATAAAAAAACCTATTTTAAGAAAAAATGTCAAGATACTTCTTGTAATATCTACCAGTGAACGTTCAAATCGGTCCAGCCATTTCAGAGGCTAGCCAAAAGGACGGAGATTTTTTTGAAAAATTTTTTTTTTCTTATGCATTTGGTGAAAAGCTATTAATTTGGAATTGAAACAAACAGACTCTTCAATTTTATAAATCTGTAAAGATGTAACTTGTAAGTAAGTGTTCTAAGTTTCAATAACACATCAAAACTTTCACCGTTCTCAACACAACACTATGAATAATTGACAATCGCGGGGAACATTCATTTGTTTAAATGTTAAAATCCTGTAAGTCAAGGGACTTGATACACCTGCGCCAAATGCACCCCTGCAGCGCTGTTCAGCTCTAAGCGTACCCACGAACTTTATCTCCAAGGACATAAGGTTCATATTGCAATGAAAACTGTCTTGACAGCTTTATTTATAAATATGGTCAAAGTAAAACCCAACTGGAACTTGGCACTTATACATAGTAATATACCTCGAGTAGTTGATGCAAGGATCCTCATTCACACGTGCGTCTAGTCATTTTAATCCATTGACTTTGAACAACTGCCACCTGGTGCTGAAGGGATTTAGAATTGTGGATCGAAATAAATAGGTACCTATCTATACTAAGCTGAAAAGTTAGCTTGTTTGGTTGAACGCGCTAATCTCAGGAACTTACGATTTGAATTGAGAATATATTTTTGTTGTGGTTAGTTCATTCCTTGAGGAAGTCCTTTTATAACACCACGCTGCATAATTCAAAATTCAAATTATTTTATACAACTTAACGGACACTTGGAAAACTCATTGAATGTCATATTTAAGACTTACTTACTTTAGTTTATTTTAAGAACTTCTCAGCTTTGACGTTTCATTTTGTGATACTTAAACGCTAAGGTTAAGAAGTTAGTAAGACGTTACTGCTAAAACGATGATATCAAACCTCCTGGTGGCCAACCCACAGAGTCTCAAATTAGAAACAATATTAATCACGAACCATGGGGGTGTAGAATCTTACCGAAGCTAAAACAACACAAAAATCCACTTAAGGTAGGTAAGATAAGTGCCAGTACCCGGAGTCCCCCCTGAGCACTGAGGATGGCCACCGGGGGGGTTTTAGTGCGGTAAAAATCCCACATACCCCGATCTGCCTCTCCCAGGGCGGTCGGGGACATTTTGAAGGTTTCCCCCTCTTCAATAAAAAATTGGTAAGGCAAGTGCCACAAGATATCTTGATTGCATATTTCAGCGGCTGCCGTAAATTTTAATAACAACTTAGGTAGGGCGAATGAAAATACGACATAATAAGAAAATATTGAGGCGTTGAACGCACCCGAGACGAAGGGAAAAGTGGGAAGATTTTAACGGAATTGTTTATAGAAAATTAACCTTTTTTACTCTATAAAGCGGTGGGAATTTCTGGATAATGGAGAAAAGATATTGTGGAAAATGCTTAACATTTCGTTCAGCAGATCTGAGGTAGCTTGTAAACGGGTTTCACGGCGAGATATCAATTTCAGCCAATCAATCAATATATCAATTAAAGCAATTTAATTTTTTTCTGACGAAAGGCAGGGGATAACAGCCAATTTCAGATTTATTCTGCATTCACCCTGCGAATCTTAGCCGCTCCGAAAAAACATCCATGTTTGCACACATTATGTTCCTGTTTAGCACCAACAATATTTTGCTTAATTTTATTCTTGTTTCACCTGGCTTGCAATAAAAGTTTTTTTCAAATCTATACATCTATATCTATACAGATATGTCTGTTTGTAATTCCAAAATAACAGCTCTTTACTAAATGCATATGAAAGTATACACGCATATAGTGTCAGTAACACAAAAAAACCAAGATTTAAAATGTTTCTCTGTCTGTCTGTCCGTCTGTTTGTCTGTCTGTTTGTTCCGAGTAATCTCTGAAACGGCTCGACCGATTTTAACGGGACTTTCACTGGCAGGTAGCTGATGTTTCAAGGAGTAACTTAGGCTACTTTTACTTATTAAAGATATTAGGGTACCGCGACAATAACGATGAAACTAAATCTACGCGGGTGAAACAGCGGGGCACAGCTAGTAATCTTATATAGCGGACAATCAAGAAGCACACGACGATACCTCATTTGTCAAAGTATAATACGTAGATTTGAAGTTCTGAGGGAACAGATGAACATACATAGGTACATACCGGTCAAAATCATAACCCTCTTTTTTTGTTTCGCCGTAGTCGCGTAAACAGCACAGCATAAATCCAAATTCTTAAGTCCTGACTACGTGGATGAAAGAGCCCCCTGTCAGAAACTGGTCGTGATGATACAAGTATTTTGTACTGAAGAAGAACTATAATTCACTGATAATTTTCAAAACCTGACCGTCTGTTGTTTGTTTAAGCATCGATATCTCCACACGTGTTGTTAAGAAATTACTGCATACTCTCATTGATTACTCGGCAATAGGGCTGCCAACATACAAATAAATACATGCTACTTATTAGTAAACTGAATAGAAACGTGTTGAGCTAACCATGGATTGCAACCCTGAATTTAAGTAAGTAATGACTTTTCGATTCATTAAAAAGCTGTATTTTAAAAATGCTATCGGCATATTCAATCATATCCAATGATGATAAATAATGGATGAATAAGCGACATGAAGGGATCAATTTTCCGTCAGAAACACTTTTCAGTTGATTAATACTATATTCTGACATCTATGAAGTAAAAAATTAGGCAAAAATTATCAGAATCTAATGAAAGATATTCAAAGTGACAACCCTATTGAAACAAGGGCCTCCCTGCAGCCAATTACGATAATATTACGCTACATACAAACTTTCCTCAACTCTTTTTACTTCTACCTCGTAAATTGCCTGTTCCGAAGACCCGAGTAAGTATAGCTACCTACGTCAGCGTCGATGTTAATTCGATAATATCTTTTCAATTTACAAACAAGAATGATTTTATGAATAACTAGCTGTGCCCCGCGGTTTCACCCGCATACATTTAGTTTCATGCTTCATTTCGCAGAACCCAAATATTTTTGATAAATAAAAGTAGCCCAAGTTACTCCTTGAAACATCAGCCACCCGCCAGTGAAAGTCCCGTTAAAATCGGTCCAGCCGTTCCATAGATTACCCGGAACAAACAGACAGACAGATTTTTTTTTTAAATTTTGGTTTTGGGCTTTATTAGCGTGTAAACTTTCATAATATGTATTTAGTGAAAAGTTGTTATTTTGAAATTACAAACAGACACTTCAATTTTATTTATCTGTATAGATATTGTATAGTTGGGTTGAGACATTTAAAATGTTAACTGTTCCCTTAATCACGTAAAACATACAATCGAAATATTGTTGAACGATTAGAATCATTCGATCGAAATCCTCTCCCAATGTGGCATTCACGTGACCCGAAATCGTAGTTCGATAGGACTTCAACTCAATAGGACGTTTTCGCGACGACGACTGAACACTGTTAACGACTAAGTCGTTACGATTTTCGTTACGTGAATACTGAAGATTGCACTAAAAATTCCACGCGGTTTCACCCGCATTCACGCCACAAACAATACAAAAATGTTTTCCATATTCATGAGGCTGAATAAATATGTTTTATTTTTAATTTCAAAGATTTTTTGCCAAAAAGATAACCCAACAACCCATTTTTTGGTCGGTACCCACAACACAAACACTATCTAAAAGTAATAAATAACGCCACTTCCAAAAATTATGACTCATTTGGCGTCGCGTGTCGTAGTGAGGGTGTCGCAAAAACTATTGAGCGTGCGTCCGTAAATAAATAATAGAGATAAATAAAATAAATATTATCGTAAATAAAAAATGAAAGTAGCTGCATGCGTGACGTGGGAAACTGGGAATGACAATTGTTGGGGGTGATGGGCTAACAAGAAATTGCCTATCTATACAGATAAATAAAATTGAAGTGTCTGTTTGTAATACCAAAATAACCGATTTTCACTAAATGTATATGAAAGTATACACGCTACAGATACTGAAAAGCCAAGATTTAAAAAAATTCTCTGTCTGTCTGTCCGTCTGTCTGTCTGTCTGTTTGTTCCGGGTAATCTCTGAAACGGCTGGACGGATCTTAACGGGACTTTCACTGGTAGGTAGCTGATGTTTCAAGGAGTAACTTAGGCTAATTTTATTTATTGAAAATATTGGAATTCCGTGACAATAAGGATGAAACTAAATCTACGCGTGTGAAACCGCGGGGCACAGCTAGTAAATAAATAAATCTTTCAAGTTTTACAGATTGAGAAAATGCATATTGTAATGTTAACTAATTGTACCAAAAGAGCTTAATTTTATAAAATTCCATTAAATCTCATTCAGAATGTTCAACAACAACGCAGTGATAAACCATTCGCATATTGCATTACAAGTCACATGACCTTAATACAACATGACATTGCACGTTGCACATGTGGCATGGCATCTACAGTGACGCAGCACACTACAGACAAACATACATACAAAATTCTGACATAAGCGTCCATGTAAACGAGCGAGTAAACTTTAGTAACACCCCATGACTTGCAGGTTGTAAAAATAACACCCTTAATATGCAAATGCTTGTGCGATGTATCGGAAGTTGAAAGCTCTTTGTCACTCGTTAGAAAGCTCGTATGAAGCTTCGAGAATGTACTCGGTTGATGCGGCTTCGAAGGCGGTTCTTAGTTTGATTACAAATAGTGCAGAATGATTTTTTTAATTGATATCAAGTGTAACCTGCGAAAACTGGCTTTAGAACTATTAGAATTCCGTATTTTTTTATATGCCTCCTAATAAAGTGACAAGTGGAACACCTGATAGTAAGCAGCTACTGTGTACCCTATGAACGTGACCAACTGGACGTAACAAACAAACAAACAGATAGACAGATAGAGGATGCATTTAGTCAAATGTTGTTATTTAGGAATTGCAAACAGACACTTCAATTTTTTTATTGGTATAGATTTTTGATGAAAAGTGTGCAACTATGTTCTTACGTAATTGTAATTAGATTTAATTTTGAAAGTCTTCCTAATTGCCTAATTAAAGGGCTGTTTACCTTAATTTCTATAGACAACGGTAGATACAAGGGCCGATAATTATTACGTACGCAGTGTTAGTGAGTAGAAATAACAAATTAAAACAAGTCTGTCATGTCCGTGTTTAAATGATTACGGCTGAACGCGTGTTTTGGTAATTTGGATTTTATTGCGTGGGTGTTTGATTGTAATTAATTTGACAGTTTGTTTTTACGTGTGACACCTACTTGCTATGATGAATGTGTAGTGCATGTCAAGTGTCACTTAGCAATTAGTGACAGCTTCATGCATACGGCTAATTAAATCATAAACAAGTGAAGGGGACAAAATAAAAAATAACACCCACGCTTTACCGAAAATATGTGCTAACATGACATTATCAGTCCCAAGTATTTTGTACTAAATACTGAATGCTTTGTACTAAATGCAAAAGTGTCTTTCTGTCTGTTTGGAAAAGTCAAAGCTTTGAGTCTAAGTTAGGTATAGGTATGTCATGTTTACGTAAAAAACACGGATAAATTAATATGTCGTTAAAAAACTAATCAGCAAATTGCCGGAGAAACGAACCTGTTGCCTGGGGGTATACTCTCTTTCTCCGAAAACGAAACTTCGCACACGAATGAAAATCAAACGTAGTTTCAGTATCGCTTTATCAAACTCAAATTATCCTTCGTTTAATAATTTAATTAAAGTAGGTTTAAAATATATAACCGTCAAAGAATTTTCTAGCAGACGTTATTTTAGAATGAAAAAGAACCGTGGTAGGAACTTTGCGATCTTTCGGAAAAAGCTTCGTTTTTCGTTTTTGCGAGTAGTTCCCCTGGATGTCTCAAGTCGAACTCAATACTGAACCACAGTGAAGTCAGTATATTATTGTTATGATGAGCATCGTAGGCGGGCAACTGAACAAACAAACTTGGAGAAAATAAACAAAACACACTCACATGTTTAGACTGGGCACGTCAACCCTTGACTGATAATCAAAGCAGACCAATAATCAGTTATTTCATTGAATTTTTGACGTTCGACTACAGTGGGTATATTATATTTACGGATAGATTTTTCCCTATAGACCCACTGCTCCTCAATACGGGTAATTGAAACAAAACTGCTTATTACCTGTGCTCCACCGCTGTTTATTAATAAGTTGTATATAATTGTAGGTTGGATTATTAAAATTATATTTCAATAAATGGTTTTATTCAACTAGCCCTGTTTGCTGTTGTTTGTCAGGGTCAACATTATTTAAATTTAATATCTGATGTCTATGGTCTACAGGGAAACAAATTATCACAGGGACGATCCGTAGGCTCACAGAAACTGTCAGAGTGAAAAGGATACATTAAAACTAAAGCAGTGGGTCTACGAAAGCAAAAGACGTTCAAAAATCCCTCGTAATGATTCTATCAAAAGAAAGGCAATATTTTTAAAAAGTAGAGTGTTCACACAGACGCTACTACTCTATATTGGTAAATTACAAGGCCATAGCCACAGATAAACATAAACACAACTATTCGATCTATTTTGTATACTCTATGTAACCTTAGGTAAAGACAAACGGTGAACCAAATGACATTAGCTACACCTGTCTGCATATTAAGTAAATATTTTATGAAAGCACTTAGAAGCACCAAACATTATTCCACCTTTCAAACAAAACGGCCATTACAAAACCAATTTAAATATAATCTCCTCAATTTATCTAGTAATAGAATAATAATTGTGTTTGTCCTGTCAGCAGTTTAGGCGATCAATTAGGGTGTGCGCACACTGTGCGGTGGCGATACGCCGAGCCGCGTCCGGTGTGACGTAAGCAAACACCGCCTTACGATTATAATTCGATACACATTATCGACAAAGTAAATATAAGTTTTACAAGCAGTAAGGAACTATTTTTCGAAATTAGAACGTTAGCTCCATTATGCCTCCATTGAGCTTGAATGTTGCCAACCTTAAATTTTTTAAATTTTACTGTTTATTTATGTATTGTGTGTTATTGGGAGCACGGGGATATATAAATATAGCCTATGTTACTCGTTCATGATGTAGCTTTCTATTACTGAAAGAATTTTTAAGATCGGTCTAATTCAATACAAACAAACAAACAAACCTTTCCTCTTATAGCGGCGTCAGGATGACGGGTCGCTCACTTCCCTCTATAATGGTTGAGGAGGGCGATGGCTGGCATTCTCGTCATACTTGTGAACAGGTGCTGCTTGTGGGGGCTGGTCATCTCAAGCTACGCATTTAGATATAAGTACAACTACTAGACTTTTCTTTATGTTAATTTTTATTGACATTTGTGCATTGGAACTGTGTCCATGGGCTTACATTTCTCAAGTGATTTACTTTGTTTTTAAAAATTGTATAATATTTTTAAAAGAGTAATTACTGAGTTTCTTACCAGGTTCGTCTCAGTAAAAGCAACCTTCCGAACCTGGCAGTAGCATGTATAATCCATGTCGTTCTGACGATTTGAAAGTACTTTGTAAAAAGTCTAATCGAATAAAGATATTTTTGACTTTGACTTTGACTTTGACTATAATATTATACTATCAGTACCTACAGATATTTTTTTTTAAATATTCTGCAAATCTTGTAAATTACGTCTTAGATTCCATACTGTTCGTAAATCATATATTTAAACTGTGTTATCGATGTACAGTCGATCTATCACACGGTAGTCGATCGAAATATAAAAAAGTTAAACACACCACAGACATAAGAATACAGGAGAGAAGTTGTGATCGAATAAAAATAAAGTGACACTCCAAAAACTAATGCGAGAATATCCCAACCCCAGTTGGCGTAATGTGTCATCAACAACCTTGTCAAAAAGTATCAGGTGTGAACAAAGGCCGTTTATAATCGTAGTAGTAGTAGGTAGTACTCTATAACGAATAAAAGTTTTGGTCAGTTAAAATTTTAAATGATACTCTATGTAATGTTTGCGGCTGAAAATGAAATCAAAAATGATTTATTCAGTTAAGACCCTGGTAAGGCACTTATGAACGGCAAAGAAATTACTAGCCTTCTGAGAAGAAACTCATTTAGCATCATGTATATTTAATTACATAGTAAATAATTATTAATTACAATAAAATTCTTATAAAATTATTATCTTATCTTTTTCAACAACAATTTAAAGAAAACGAAAGGGAAATTTTGTATTGCGAACCAATGACAACCCACTTTGAAGCTATTGTTTAATTTTCTCGCTTACTTAGGTTTGTTTAATATGAATGATGGATGGACGTCTGCCTATGTGTGTCCTAAACATCCGTGTAACATGGCAGTCTGACCGATCTAATATTAAAATGAGCCACAATTTGTGTCGCGCCGATTACGACGATCCATCTACTCCACTGTATTGAAAATACAACATGTATAAGGCCTGGAAATGTATGGAGACGCATATTTTAAATCTATATTATAAACTTAGTAATGAATTTACAAGAACATAAACACGATTAGTAAATTGTAATTTTAGAAAAGCTCAGGCCTTGCCCAATTAGTCCTCTATTTGGTGAGCAGGGGTGCATAAGAACCTATCTATACAGATAAATTAAACTGAAGTGTCTGTTTGTAATTAAAAAATAACAGCTTTTCACTAAATGCATATGAAAGTATACACTCTACTGACACTAAAAACCAAGTTTTAAAAATTTTCTCTTTCTGTCTGTCTGTCCGTCTGTCTGTCTGTTTGTTTGTTCCAGATATTCTCTGAAACGGCTGGACCGATTTTAACGGGACTTTCACTGGCAGGTAGCTGGTGTTTCAAGGAGTAACTTAGGCTACTTTTATTTATTAAAAATATTAGGGTTCCGTGACAATAAGGATGAAACTAAATCTACGCGGGTGAAACCGGGTGAAACCAGGGCACAGCTAGTTTTGAGATAAAAAAAATAATTGTAATTATTATTTTACGAACAAAAAATAATTTTATTAAATAACTGTTTCATTTCGCAATGTTTTGTAATTTATATATTTAAGTTAAATGCAGTCTCCACAGCTTCGTTATTCCATGGGCATTATTCAAATAAGAGGTACTACGTATCGCAGACGACTTGTCGTTTGATGGATAGCTTCGGCCCATTTTTAATCATTCCCATGCGCATTTAATGGAGTCATAAACACCAGTATATTGCAATCGAAAATGGTCTCTATTACGCCTGTCTTAAGACTATAAATATGATTAAATATTCTTCTTATGACGTGTTGAAGTTACTTGTTAACAAGCTGTGTTTAATGTTTAATATGAGTTCCTCTGTCGAATATCATGCTTCGAGTCACTTTCGTATGAGGTAACTGTGACCGTGTTTGTACATAAGTTTTAATATGTATTTACACACATACGTACACAAATATGCACGTCTGTATTCCCCGATGGATTAGGCAGACATATGTTCTTTAAAGTATACCCACATTTCGCCAGCTATATTCAAATCCTATGTAAAAAGACGCGAACCTATCGCCACTAATCCAGACTCGGGGAAATTACAGATAGACCCGAGGTCGAATCCAGTAGGCCTAGACAAAGTAACATTCACTCGCGCTTGCGCTAATAGAAACGATACATACGAAATGTATGGAAATTACATAAATCAGGCATGTGGTACATAACGTTACTATGTCTACAAGTCCAGGGGCCCTACCGTGACCTCTTATTGCCATGATAGTTTAACTCTTATTATGAGACAGATGTTTATGATTGCAAAAAGAGCTTATATATATATGGTAAGGCCCCGGGACCCCGTGTTTCGCACTAGCGCTTGGGTCCACTAGACCAACGAGGCAATCTGTCAGTTGTTGTAACCATTAATTACTAATGAATTGACTTGAATTATGGACAAAGCCATTGTGGATGCAAGGTAGCGTCTCTGCGTAATTTTTACGGCAGCGGTTTGTTCGCAAAACAGCCGTCCATTACGCACATTGTGCGAGCACTCAATGTATGATTAATGACTCAGTCTTCAAAAACATATTTGTTCGTGGGAACCCTCAGTTCCTGGCTCGATAAAGTATCTACACACAATACGCTATCGATATTTCTGCGAGGATAGAAAAATGCAATGTTTACCTCCGCTCGATTAAGCAGGATGGGTTTTGAAAAATGGCGCGTGTCATACTTCCTTGTGCACAATCCAAATTAGAATCTCTCAACCTCTATATAGAGTTGAAATTACCAAGTATGAAAGTATTGTTACCCACATTTGGAGTTCCACGGAGCGTAGCAAGGATGTTGTTTTATTGGAAACGGATAATTTATTTCGTGTATTTATTTTGTTGCGGCACGTCGGATTCAATAACGTGGGATTTGCCCTGTTTAGTGGTGATCCTGTACCATTATTAACTACATACATTTTTCTTATACGCCCTCTTTCTATCGTACGAATACAATCACATTATTTCGGGATTTATATTGCGACTCACCCTCTATCATGTTCACATCTTATATCTTGGTGGAAAGTGGCTGTTTTAACACTTTTGGTACCTTCTTTCATTCTACGTAGGTATGTAAATTAGGTCCATTAGGTACATTCAGACTGTGTAGGTCCCTACTATGGTCGTTTAGACAGCGCGTATTCAGAACTTCTTAGCTTTAACTTTGATTTTACGGCACTAAAATAAATCATCATAGTTGGAAGATTCAGATTAAAATATTTTTAATACGCTGCTTTAACCGATATTGGTAGGCCCCCAGGACCCGATTCACGTAACGATCGAAATATCGATAAACGATTAGTCTCGATCGAAATCCTCTACCAATGTGGTATTGACGTAATTTGAAATCGTTGTTCTATACGAATGAAACTCAATAGGACGTTTTAGTGACGATAACTGGGGGCCTATCATCATCGGTTTAAGTAGAGCGCATTAAGAACTTCAGGGCTTTGACCATTCATTTTGGACCCTACAATACACGCTGCTTATACGATCATAGTTGCCGCCCTGAGCTATTCCGTTCCTTTGGTATAATGAATACGAAAACACTGTCAACGAATAAGTCCCTACGACAAGACGTCGTCTTTACGGTTTTCATTACGTAAATCGGTATAGTCCGTCGTATTCTCCAATTCGTACCCAATTCTAATTTCAAACCAGTGTCCTTATTTAAGATTACATTCCGTAGTAAAACCGAATATTGTTTAGACTGATTGGAAGTGAAACTCGAGCCGTGTTTATTCCCCGAATGTATTTACAGTTTGTGGATTGGGATAACTCCATTAGGAATCCCGGGAGCATGTTGGGCGGAAATTAACTTAGGCCCGCGTCAGCCGGCCGCAGCTGACGACCGGGATGAACTACAACACTTCAACAACTTTATCAACGGAAAGGTCCGTTTAAGGAACACTTTGGAATACGACTGTATCTTCGTCAAGACTATGGCAAAGAAAAGTTTAAGTGACATACGTTGATCAATTCGATCGTCCAGAACTTTATATCAAGAGTTAGGTGTATCTCAACTTATCATCTGTCTCTGTTTGAATTGTATCGTTATAATACCTACATGTTTGTATCATTGACATTATTTCTTCAGACTGTTACCCCCTTATTGCAAAACACCGTTGCAACCTTGCTAGGGCTAAAATTATATCTCTTACAAATCCGTACCATAAAAAAAGATTGAACTACATACTATTAAACCAAGAACTATAGGCGATGTTTTCTAATAAGATGGTTACAGTTTAAGATTTGTTACTATAACTGAGAGCCACATATGATCTTTTTAAGTAGAGCTCCTCAGCACAGTAGGTACTCAATAAAAATCAAGCAAAAGAAAAAGTATTTATTCAAAGTTATTTTGGTACCAAAATGAAACTTCAAAGCTAAGAAGTTCTGGATACGCGCTGCTTAAAACATGCTTATATAAATTTTTACCAAAATGTGATGATGAAGTGGGTTGAAGATGATGTAAACCAGGGCGCATGTAAGTCAAAATTCGACAGAGTTGTAGCGATCCCTAATCCCAACATCTTTGGATATATCTCAACACAAAAAGCTAACAAGCATACAATAGCAACAGTAACGACGAAACTTTGTCTGTAACCCTCAATTATTTACCGAACTACAATCTCAGGGTATTGTGGATGGAGCTTAAGAAGTTTAGCTATTGCGATAGCGATGGTCTTTTTATTGCTTCTCATTTGGGTTTATTTTCAGTCTACATTTAGTAGATACAATAGAACATAAAACAAACAAGATAATGCTAGTAGTACCTTCCAGCACATGCAAAATCAAAAGTGATAATGCATCTCTCTTCTCTTTATAAAATGTCGTTTACTTTTTTGCTTTTTAATCTATACATCTATACATCTACCTATAAATGCATATGAAAATATACACGCTACTGACACTAAAAAACCAAGACATAAAAAATTTCTCTGTCTGTCTGTCTGTCCGTCTGTCTGTCTGTCTGTTTGTTCCGGGTAATCTCTGAAACGGCTGGACGGATTTTAACGGGACTTTCACTGGTAGGTAGCTTATGTTTCAAGGAGTAACTTAGGCCACTTTTATTTATTAAAAATATTAGGGTACCGTGACAAATAGGATGAAACTAAATCTACGCGGGTGAAACCGCGGGGCACAGCTAGTCTCTACTATAAATTGTCATTTGGCGTTGCAATCGCAGTTCCAATACTTTGTTAATATTCCAATACCAAGTAGGTATTTCATCCAGGGAAAACCAATCCACGCTTTAGGTAAATCACTTTAAACCATATTAATCTCAGGCGGACAGTAATTAATTGTATGGAAACGCATTTTCTCACTAGAAGGTTCATTTTTCACTGTCAGCCTTCAAGCGCTGTATTAATTGGAACTACTGGTGTTGTCCCCGGTCTTATTTTCTTTGCTAGCTGTGTTGACAGCCTTTTTTTTATTAATATTGTTGTTTTGCTGCAATTTTTTTATGAAGTGTTATTTGTATATAGCAGTAAAAGGGATCAGTATGATTTTCGTCTTATAATAAAAATTATACCTAACTAGTAATATTTCCTACGTGAAAATTTGTTTTATTGTAACTCGATATTCGACTGTTGTATGTATTCGACTTCTTCTAGTGTCGAAATTTTTATATCTCGAATCAATTAAAAAGTCGATGATTGACTATACTCTGAGGCTTGGTTTCAGAATGGTCTACAGCTCCACCCAATGATGCCTTTGCAGGGTGCGAAACACGTGTCGTGACGACACTGTGTACAAGAACATAGTCTCCACGTGGCGAAGACAGCAAGTGCGTGCTGCAGGCAGATCAGATGGACGTCCGCAACCATAAACATGGACTCCAACAAAGTAACACCTGATTATTTTAACGAGTCCGATTATTTCAATTATTGATTTGATTAATTTATTGCTATATTTATTTTTTATTGATTATTGAAACATCTCGCAATCCCGCATAGCTAGTCAATCAAAACTCCTAAATATTACGACTAATACGATCCAAGTTTTTGATCGTGAGTATTGGTAGGAGCCTTAAGTTCCTAAAGGCTATTGTCACGATCACTTTGTCACACTGCGGCCATTACAACTTCATCCCCACACACCGCCGATACAAATTAAACTACGGATCAGCTCGAGCCTAACTCGAGACACAGAGCAGGGAAAACATTGGAGTCGACTTTCGATGTAGCTATCAATGGTGCTTATTGGAGGGATGGGGGCAATGCTGCTTAGTTAATTGAGCGAAACTTTGAAGAGATGATTCAGAAAGCTAACCGAATATTTATAAGTTTGTGTTCACTAATAAAGACTTCATTATGCCTAATTATCGCTCAATTTATGTTATGAGTCGCAGTGCTATAAAAAGGAAGAGGTATATCATGCCATATGTTCAGAATCATGCATGGTAAAACCTATTGAGAGGTTAAACCCACTAAGATTCAGAAAATGCATTCAGTGGAAGGTATTTTCTGAAGCTATGCGAATATATAAAGCTGATAAGTTTGTTTGTTTGCGTAAACGCGTTAATCTCAGAAACTACTGGTTTGATCTAAAAAATATTTCAGTGTTAGATAGCCCGTTTATCGAGTAGGATATCATCAGGTTGTATCGGGTAAAAGTTAGCGTTAGCCCAAAGTAACTATTCCACGAAGGCGAAGTCGCGGACAGAAGTATTTTTTTAATGAAATTTAAAAAAATTAAAGTCAGGATTAGAGCACATCTCCATAGATTGCTAGCTGTCCAAAGTCAAGGCGAAACGAAATCCTCGTTCAGCTAATCTCGAGGGCGGGCGGCCGTTTACGCAAATGTCATTCACGCGACCCCTTCACGCTTTCCATCCAACATATCTAGACCCACCTCACCCCTCTTTACGGTCAAAAAAATAGAAGAATCAGGTGAAATATAAGCAAGCTTGGAGGTCCCTGTAACTGGCCAGTAAGATATGTGACTAAAATAGGATTCGGTCACAATCCTTCTTGATTGCATCTCGTTCCATTTTCAAATCCTCTGCGATCGTTTGTGGCGCGACCACACATTTGTATTCAATGATGGATTAGAATTGGCATTTTAAGTACTTTTTTATTTTTTTTAAGAAATATTGAAAAACATTGACTTATTGCATTATATACCTACATACATGCATAATTATAGGGGTAGGCAGAGGTGATGTAATAACAACATTCACTTTTAACCGAAGATGATTAAGTGTCAACGTGACAGATGGTGAGTCTATCGCCGTCTCAGGCACTTTACCTACGTCTTTTGAATTACTTCTCAGACATATGCAAGTTTTCTCAGAAGGTTTTCCTGCACCGTAAAGTACGGGGTGTGATATCACTGCTCATAAGTTTTTTGAAAAACTCGTTGGTACAGGCTCCAATGGGATTCAAACTTGCGTCGCTTGCGTAGCACGCGATAGCTCATACCCCACGGCCACCACGGTTCTTTTATTTTCATTATTTAAATATTTCCAAGAAATAGTTTAGATATCACAGTATGAAAGTAAAACTCCCCTTCCCGATGTTATTTGCTTCGTCATTGTCTAGTTGACCTATTTGTTTTGAACTTTCTCTGTTGCTGCTATATTTAGGTCAATACATGCAAAAGTTCCTTTGAAAATAGAATAGAAATTCTAAACATGTTATTACAAAACATCGCATATGATATATATATATATATATATATATATATTTAACTCTGCCTCTTTTTGCGATACAAATTTAAAAGAGATGGCCATTGATTTAGTTCGGTTTTGGTCTAATCTATGTTTTAATCATGTTTTTGTAATAAGGGGAGTGTTCGTCAGTGTTCCTCTTGAAGGAAGATAATGAGGACCTCCTTTTGAAGTCGATAATGTTAGGATACATTTTATCGTTAGAAAAAATGTGTAAAAATTATTTTGGGGGTGTCAAACTACTGACCTTCCGAGGGCTGCAGGAACAGAATAAAACCAGGGTTGAATTCATCTAAACAATTATTATTATGTTATGTAAAGAGGGATTTGAACAAATCAATGGTACCAAACATATTTATGTAACGCAATACAACTTTCAACAGCGCGATCTATATCACAACTAACGCCATCTACTGACAATTAGTGAAACTATAACAGGTAAACTATAACATAATAATATTATATTGACGTCGAAAAAATACCACCACAGTTTGTCGGTAATACGTATGGGCTCAGATATAAACAAATAATAGATTGTCAAATTATTATGGAATCGTCATAATATATTTAATTTAATAATTTATTGTCTTCAGTTTCTATAAAGACATTTTAATGTTACACCTCGTATATTATAAACTAAAATATAATAATTAATAACTCGCGGGCATCCGTTCAATATTTTGCCGTCGGACTTTTATTCGTTTTAAAAATAACCGATATGAAATAGTGTGTCGACTTTTTTATTCTATATAATATGCATCCGATGTTAACTCCTGTATAATCTTTGTAATCAAAACTAAACCTTATTAAAGTAACAATAAGCACTTCAATTAACAAAACAATTAGTCATCCCCAACCTGACAGAACTTTAAGTGCCAGCAAATTTGTGCAGACCAATCCATTAATCAAAAGGTGAATTAACTTAATCCAAAGACCCTTAGACGTTTGTCACAACATGTGGTCGTTAAGGCAAATGGCCACTGTCGCTTTGTCCAATGTGCCTATTGCATACTGATAGATACAACAGAGTAAACGAGGCAGTAAGCCAATATTTTATTATGACGGCTTCACTTCGAAGCCTTTTTCTTTTTCTATAAAGGGAAGGCAAGATATTGGTCCCGAATGAATGTACGTAATGTATGGCGCGAGTCGAATAAAAAAATTAAGTTTTTTTAATGTAAGTACCGTGTTTACTTTCAGCATTTAGTGAAAAGCTGTTAATTTGAAATTTCAACAGAAACTTCAATTTTATTTATCTGTACAGATAATCTTGCAGATATATAGATAGATATGTTTGTTATTACTAAGTTTTTGCTCACTCTGGCGGTTTATGCGAATAAAATACCAATTTAAAACTCTATAAATAGACTTTAATAATATATTTTATGACAACCAGTTCGATTTGATTATGTACGTTCATTTATTAAGGAAATAATCTGCAAGGCTATAATCACAATTATTGTGTGTGAAAAAAGTATATCACCATGAATTTAAGAGTCTCTATCTCTTGTTAGTGTAAACGATGCAACTCTTTACATTTGTCTCTGTCCAGCATCTCTTTGACTTATATATACTTTCCTTATAGGTCATGACCTATTCTTTAATTTGTCTCATATATGTTAACCTTAGTCTTTCTCTTTCTTTCTATCTTTCTACTACTAGACTTTCCTTGTATAACATAACACATCATACAATTATAATTATAACCTTAAAAAAGTACCTACTTTATTTAATCTATAGTTCCTAAGTAGAGTGTCCAAACACTTGAAGGGTGTATTACTAAAACGGACCACTACTACGTAATTAAGCACCCAGTCCCGTTGTTCACTGGACCGTGAGGGGACACCGGCACACAAATTAAAACAAATTCCTGCGTTAAAGGATTTTCAACTCTAATCCTCTTATACCAAATTTCTCAATAGCTTAAATAACTTTTAGCCACGTTGGGCAATTTGGGTAATGCGCGTTTGGTATAAATTGCTAGTTTTCTTTGGACTTTAAGTACGGATAAAGGCAGTTAGTAGTTAGCGTCCGGTTTTATGGCAGCGGAGAGCCGCAGAAAGGGTTAAGTTAATGTTAATTGCTTTTACTACAAGTGCCTTATCCACATTATGTGCTGAATCATTTAGGTAGCTGCTAAATAATATGTTATGGCATAATAGTAAATTTTGCCATTGGCCACGCTACTGATATTCTGCTTTTAATCTTGTAGATGCCCGCGTCTGTTTGAGTGGGTCATTTTGAACGATTAGTTCCTATGTTCCTTACCAAGGAGTAAGTACAGCGTACACAATCGAGACTTTTATGTACACTCACAGAACATTGGTTTTTGAAATTTTATTTTTAAATTGATATGTAATACATGCAAAATAAAATAAAAAATAATATAATTTTTTTTTTAATTTATAGTCATTAATTTTATTAAAATGGATGACTATAATCTTATTTTACAACAAAAATAAGCATCGTCTTATTTTCCACACATAATTTCACCATCGTCCTAATTTTTGTAACCTCTTGCAAAGTACACTTTACTACTAAAATAAATAGTTATGATGAAAAAAATATTAATTATTTTATATTTTATTTCAATATCACCAGCCGGTGCCTGCGCCTAAAATATCTCTACTAGGCCCTATATTCACACTGTGTTTCTAGTGAAGTATAAAACCCGTATGTTTACTTTATAACAGTTTCAATGACCAAGAAGGCAAGTCTATCCACAAGTTGCATTAGTATTCACGAAGGGAGCATCGTAAACAAGCCTGATTGAAGGTGCGTGGATGCAATGGTTTTTACATACTATCGTCTTGTCCGAACTCCTGCAGGATGTTGTTAAGGTAATGCAGACGTTGACTGAACCTTAACGATTTGTAATCTTTGATCCTCTCTATTTTGTGGTGAAAGTATAGGAATAAGGCATGAGCGCTTTAATGACCATGTACCAAGTAGGAATCTACTTCAGGTTTGCCTTTTTTTTATCGTGGAGAATCCGTTATGGATACACCACCGCGCGGGCAGTGGAGGGGTTATGTCGGACTCGGACCGACCAAACTCCACGGTGTTCCTCCTGGTCACTAAGTGAGGGGGTGCACGGGATATGTTTTCACATGCTTAGCCGTGAGTCCTCTCAAGCCTCTCCTTACGACACCAGGCTGTACCCGGCTTTTACACTATGGAAGACCCCCGTTCAGGCGCCCGCGGACCTCTTTACGGAAACAGCAGCCGTTCATCGGCCCACCTCCGTCGTTTATTATTTTTCTGCTTACATAAATGCATTTAAATCTTTTGAGTAACCATAAGTTATTCTTAAAAATATATTCAACTTTATCCATGTCACAATCGCACCGACTAATACAAAACCAAAATATATTCGAATCTCAGCGACCTCCCTAACCAAACCATATTCCACCAAGTCCCAAAGTTCCCGATATCAGATGTTGTGATTCACAATGGCTTATTTGACTAACAAACAGTATCGAACGCGATTATCCTACGGCGCGCTCCTGCATTATGTATGAGACATATCCGCTCCGTCGAAGACCGTCGACGCATGTTTGACGAATATTCCCATACAAATTACCACCTGGGTTAGCCACTCAATCCGAATTACAAGTTTCTGAATAAGCTGGTAGTGAATTTGAACTTTATCCCCTTATTAAAAAACATACTATAATCTACCTAAGATAGTCTGTTTGAGATATAGATTTCGAAAAAGATGCACATAGCTTTAGTTAGTAGATGTACATAGCCGAGTTTGGTCTAGTCTTCGCTTAAACGGAGCTTGACGTTTAAATCAAGACTTTGTTCCAAAAGAATAATAGTTTTTTTAAATTAAGGATTTAGAATTTTGTGCTATGAAAATTGGCAGCATTACCGATGTAGTGGATAGCAAGCCTACTGCTAATTATTGAAGGATTAGCTCCAGCTCACGACTTCGCCCGCGTTGAATAGTTACTTCGGGCTAAAACTTTAACTCGCACCTTCGTTTGCGCGATCATTTTAAAGCCGCCTTCGATAAAATTAGGCTATGTATCACCGTAATAATTATTGAAATCGGATCAGCAGTTCCTGAGATTAACCCGTTAAAACAAACAAACAAACAAACTCTTCAGATTAACATATTAAGTATAGATGTAAGTAATAAAAAATAAATTTGTTTAGCATTTTTGCGTGTGAAAGCGCACTTAAATAACTTAATCCATAAATTGTATAGTTTAAAAATCGTGTGTCCCCAATTTGTAATCCCACAAATAGTCGTGTCGTGTAGGGGCTTTTTTACTTACCATCGCTTTTCAATTGGACTGAGAGATCAGAGAAGTATTAACGAGTATGACAGACGCACTGACGATGACAAGGCGTTAATATCACTTGAACATATTGAACTGAAAGCTGTGGAGACGCATTCGTGTTACGTATTAGGATACGTGATTATTTAAAACATGACTCTACAGATTAGTTGCCAATGATTCACTATGAGAATAAAGTTGTTTCATATGATTTGCTTTGACGTTTATGTATCAAAATTAAAAACAAAATAAGATCTAGTTTTTCGAGAAAAAATAAATGTAATATCAAAGGTAAAGTCAGCTGTTCATTAGACTATGGACCTAAGGACACTTTTAGTTTCAACAAAACAATGAATGTAAGGCCACGGAATAAATGTATGCTTATAATATTATTCTGTGAATTTGTGCCCACCCGACGTCAGTATCTATCAAGGCAGCCCTTATGGTCCTTGAAACCATGTTACCTAATTTAGGTTTTCACCCACAAACATTTACGAGTACATACAACCTCTTTAAATATAAAAAATAGTCTAATATCGGGTTTCGACATAGAATATGTTTCTCTGAAATTGAAGTGTACTTTCATAAACAAAACTGATAACATTGATTTATTATAATTTAATCACCAAGCGTATCCACTCCATCGCCAGTTAATTAATTATGACAAAAAGCGGCGCGTGAGTGCGCGCCGACTTGTTTGTTTATGTCATTGTCTTGTTGCAGCTCCAAGGAGCATTTAACCAGCTTGGTCCATTGTCTCGTGATCTCAACCATCTACATACAATCGCGCCCACAACGCTTTAGGATTATTTAGTCATTTCTACTTGTGGTTATTAGACGCATTCGATCTTTAAAATCAATAAATTCATTTTTACCAATGTTGAAAATGTTCGATGAGTTGCACAAACAAATTCATATATGTATATACTAGCTGTGCCCCGCTTATCACCCGCGTAGATTTTATCTCGCGGATTTTTTTTTTTTTAAACTATGTATTTTCTATGTCACTATTTGCCAGAGAAATTTCCGTTAAAATAGGTCCAGCCGTTTTGGAGACAAGCCGGAACAGACAGACAAGCAGAGGATTGTTTTTTAAATAGATTTTTTATGGATGTACTGTTTAAAGCTTCGAATGCATTTATAGAAAAGCTGTTAATCGGAATTACAAACAAACACAATTATATTTATACGTATTGATATATGTAGATATGATTTCATTAAACACATTGCACAAGAGCATAGGATCCTAGAAAATCTGTGCAAGTCACACTGTATCGTGGGACCAAAAGACCATGAAAAACCGTCTTGTTCTAACTATATGCACAGTGCACTTTCAAATTATCCAATAGGTTACTATCGAACACACCCTCAAATATAACAGGATCCTTTCTCAAAAATTCTAATTGCAACAAACTCGGCACATTTTTCACCAGGACAGGGGAGCCGATAACCTTCATCGATCACTCGCGGGTCTCCAGTTTCGTGCGATAAAGTGATACAAATTTATGCCAGGATCCTTTTTCTGTATGAGAAATGTGTGCGAGTAATATTCGGGCTTATCTGACATCTCCGCACGTGGTTGCATGGTAGGGGACATGGTGAGGCGAGTAGCGGATTATTTTATTACTGTGTGAACCCTTACTGCTATCAACAAATCATATTTGTATACACAGAAGAGTGACTTAAAATTCTTATTTTATTTTGATATTTTTTTGTTTCACTTTTGCGTTCTTTTATGAAAATATTGTTTGCGTCAAAAAAGGTGAAAACTGCTTTTTTAATTCTTTAGTAAATACTTCAAAATTAAATCACAATTTAATATCTTATTAAAAATAATAAGTATTAGAAATTACTTATTTGCCTCTAGTTTGAAAAATATAATTAAATTATAAATTATTGGAATGTAACCGCGGTACTATTTCAGCTAATGTCACAAACCCCCTTGCCTCATCGTGTAACCAGATACTGAAAAATTACGAGTTGTCGTAAATTCGGGCGCACTTCGTCATTCCTTTATGACGTATTATTATAGTGGTGTGTTATCTTATGTGCCTTTACTATTCCATCCTATAAATACATTGGTCACGGTTGGAAAGTAAGTGGTATTCAAGACAAACTCTATCTACTAAAATTTTAGAAGTCAAGCAAAAATTTTAATTGTTTGTTTTTTGTGTGCCGTATATTCTTTCATATGCATTTAATTTGAAATTACAAACGGACACCACCATTTATTTCTGTTATTCTAATTAATAACACCCAGTGAGTAATCCTTTTAAATTTAATTCAATACTAGCTAGCGGTTTCACCCGCGTAGATTTGGTTTCATCCTTATTGTCGCGGAACCCTATTTTTAATAAATAAAAGTAGCCGTTTCAGAGATTACCCAGAACAAACAGACGGACAGACAGAGAAAAAAAATTAAACTTGGTTTTTTAGTGTCAATAGCGTGTGCATTTAGTCAAAAGCTGTTATTTTAGAATTACAAACAGGCACTTCAATTGTATTTATCTGTATCGATGTATAGATTATGAATGAATGCAACATAAAACATTTAAAAAAATGGAAGATCTAATTTAATCACGTCGCCATAATATCATGTAACTTAATCCACATAAAATACAGACCAAAAGGGTAAAATAGTCAACGTTTACATTGGATCGCGGACAATAAAACATATAATTTATTACAACATAAAGCGTTGGCCCATTCAATTAATACGGCTTATTATAGCACTTGCAACACAATGAACAAAGATAGAAATTATACTCCCGTTTGATAAATGCTCATGCCGAGTTTAAACGATAATTCGTTTAGAAACGCAATTAAAATGTTCCGTAGTGCATGTTGTAAATAGTTTAATAAATGTACTGAGACATTCGCGCGACACATGTCCGAGATATTTGTAACGTCCATTAATAGAGGCTGTTCTGCATATTATCGGGAGCTTAAAATGTGTTAAGAGCCACTTCACATTCATAAATTGAATATTTAAGTGGTAAATTGAGATTTCGCTTTGACGGTTACTTCGAATTACATTTGAATATTTGTTGTTAATTCACTCGTATCTTCCGAGAACTTGTTTGAAGTGTGCTTACTACTAATGAATGAAGGAATAAGATAGTTTCCACATTTTCCAAGATAATTAACATAAGTGCTTTACTAAAAAGCCGTGGTGGCCGTGGGGTTTAAGTAGACGGCTGCTACGCAATCAACACAAATTCGAATCTCAGCGGCCTGTACTTATGTGCAGAGATTTCACACAACGTGCTTTACGATGAAGGAGAAAATCGTGAAGAAGCCTGCATATATCTGAAGAGTCATTCAAAGACTTATGTATAGTGACTCAGTAGGCGATAGACTCACCATCTGTCACGTTGGCACTATCATCTTTGGTGAAAAGTGGGTGTTGTTATTAAGCTCTGCCTACCCCTTCGGGAAATACAGGCGTGAGCATATGAATCTAAATTCTATAACTACAGATTCCATACTATGTATGTGGTATACTTATTTCAGTGCAGTTGATAAATAACGTGGCGACATGTCCTGTGCCGGCGCCGCGTCGCTAACGAGAGCCCCCCGGCAGCGCTGGCGCAAGTCGCCGCAACCATTCCGTGTTAATATAGACACTATTGATTTGGCATTCATTATTGATTATACAGGATCGATGCTAATCCTTTTTGATAATTTTCTCGCTTATCGATTGGTTTAAACAGCTTATTTCTCTTATTTATTCCGGTCGGAACAAAAAAATATTACGCCTCCAAAAAAAAGAACGAATATATTAAAATTATTGTCTAAATAAAGGGAATTACTTAAAAATAATTTCTTTTATAAATACTTTTACGACACTATAAATTTAAAACTTAAGTAACACATTAACTAAAAGCTTTAACATGGTACATTTTTGGAGTGGATGTACTGTGATGTATTGTGACCGTTTGCTACCTCGAATAACGACGCTCCGAGAATTTGCCACAACAGTCTAGACTGTATGTAAAAATTATATTTCCCAGACAAATTAATTATACTCTTTTGAGAAATAAACATCTAAAACTAGATGTACGAATATTATTTTGATTTAAAAACTTCTCCTTATAAGAAGTCGAATAATTAGCACCCTATAGCGACACTAAAAGTACGTCGTGTAAACTGCAGTCTCCGCCTGCCTTGCGAGCTGCGCCTGCGCAAGAGAATGCAAATAGTTGATTTACTTGTCCACTCCTGCGAAGTTACACCGCACACGCACGCGAATGTCAATATGCGGGATAAATAATATTGTCTCACGCAAGACGAATGCGTCTGAGACCTTCCCGCGACGTGCGTGCAACGAAATGAGGAATTGCACACATACAAAACAAATATATCTGTGTCCCGTTGTGACTTATGCATTAAGTACCGTACCCAAAAATATATACTTACAGATTCAAAATATACTTTTGTTGTATTATCAACACGGTTTTTTTTTTCCATGAGAGGGGGTTTCAAGCAAGTATGTGAACTGACCGAATGTCTTAGTGCAAGCACTGCAAGCAAAGATTAAGTAAATGTCTGAGAATAGGTTGATCATATTATGCTTTTTTATAACCTAATGGTGAATGAACAAGACGAAACACTAACAAGTATTACTCGTTACTTCTACTAGGTTATGATTATTTTTCAGTGGCATTAGGGTTAATTCTATCTCAATTCCAAATTTCAGCAAAATCGGTGAAAAGGTAACAGACATAAATACAACATTACGTCGTTTCAAAAACTCTTTAATCAACGAGTTCCTTCCCCGGACGGTCAACCTGTGGAATGAATTCCCTAACATGGTTTTCCCAAACGAGTACAGCAAACTTAAAGAAGAGGTGTCAAGAGATATTTGCAGAGTCTGCAACGCGTGCGTTATGCCTCTGGTATTGCAAGTGACCTGTATAGTATGGGTTCTTGCGTTAACGATATCGCCTGCGTATTTTCCTCTTTTTGTATGGGAACGTTAAAAAACGGCCCTACCGGCGAGTGTGAGAAGTTTTACGTCTCGACACAAAAAAGCGCAAAACGCAAGGTCCAGCGATGACGTTCGAACGTGTCAAAACATACTTGAGGCACTGTATTAAAAACCTGTTGGAACAAATAGTCTATCAATTGGGCGCCAGCAAATCTACAAAACATGACTTAATAATGTACTTATTTGTTATTTAAGGATTGCGTGTCGTGTTATCTCAGGGTATCAGTCGACACAACTTTAGTTCGCCACTCGACAACCAGCTTAATTAAATAGTTTGTAAACAAAATAGTTTCTAGTTCGGGAGCTAGCGTGTGGCGAGAGATAAATGATCGAATGGAACTAATAATGGCCACGTATTAGTTTTAACAAAGAAAAGCTTTTAGTAGGTTTGCTAATGGGTGTGTTATTTTTGTGTTCAAGAAAGTCGTTTTTAATATATTAATTAATGTCTTCTCAGTTTTGCTACTTTGTTGTAATATCTCATTTAAATTTGAAATAAAAGTGCTAAAGAAATTTAAAATTTAAATTGATAAATGATTTGTCTATTCGTCATTGCAAAATTTTGCTTTTGTGGCAACTCCCGGGAACTGACGTTATATTCTACGTAGATTAAGTTACGAGTCGAAGCTATATTGGAATTTCTTTTTTCATTCCTAGTGTAGCTTACAAAACACATATTAATAGTTCCTTGGTACTTATCACAATATTATTTTGAGTAATTATACCTACTTCGACTACTACTTCTTTAGATTTGGTTGCACCAAATTGTGTTAAGTTTACGCGAAATTTACAGAAAAAAAACATTAGAAAACACAGTTAATATCGTTTCTGATTCAAAGCGAAAGTAATCTTCTTACAGGCAAAAAATACAAACAAACTTATTCCAGAGCAAATAAGAGCGTCGACAAATAAATTTACCGCCTACAAAATCGATACGTACATTTGGTACGGACTACAGAGCAATCAATGTGTAAATGATATTTATTGTCGAGCACTCGCACAGTTATCACGCACATGTGTTGTTCTTGTAACACGCCCTTATTATTGCCAACATTATTGCAGATGTATCGATCTAGTTCATTGCCCTAAAGGCCAGGGGAATTATCTTCTACAGCGAAATAAATATTACCGATAATAGCTTTTTATTTGACAGGGTAAATCGAGACCAGCTATTACTAAGACTTTGCTGTCCGTCTGTCAGCAGGCTGTATTTCACAAATAGTGTTCGTTAGACCGCTGGAATTTCCTCAGAAGATGTATTTCTATTGCCGACAATAAATACAAAAAAAAATATATTAATTAATATCATCATCCTCCTGCCCTTATCCCATGTTATTTGTGGTCGGCGCAATGTGTTCTTCTCTTCCATTTCTCTCTATCAGCCGTCATATCTGTATTCACTCCCATTCTAGTCATATCATCTTTTACACATTTTACTTTAATTAATTTTTCACATATTGATTAAATTTAAGTGGGCTCCCATACAAAAATGGCGATTTCTGTCGTTTTTATAGATATTGGCGCGGAGCCCTTCGTGAGCGAGTCCGACTCGCACTTGCCGGTTTTTATTATTTGTGCGAGTAACGGAAGCTTAATGCGTAGCATAGGTATTCGGTCTAACCTGTTACCAAATGTAGTTTTGAGAATTTTCCAAGTAGACACCACTAAAACTTAGCGACCCTACCGACCTTAGTAGATATTATGTTCTCCAAAGCATAGGACCCTCATCCAACTACTAACTGACCATGTCCAAATTGCTTAACTACTCAGATCGATCGATCGCACAATATCGACAAAGCCAAACAAAACAAGGAATAAAATTGCAATAATAGTAATCCCCAGTCTCCCTTATTACTCCGAGCTGTGGATGAGAAATGTGACACTTATCGCCTATCGATACAGGGCGGCAGCGATGTCGATACAGGGTGCACATAATGAGGCTCCTTGATTGAGACGTAGTGACGAGTCACCGGGTCACTCGATAATCCGCCCCTGTGTTCAGTGTAAGGACGACGAATAGGGACGGTGATAAAATGGCTTTGAAAGCAGTTCGGCTTCATGGCAACTTTCACGAACTTGTGTTGGCAGATTTATATTGGTCGATAAAATCAGTGACGCTGAAGACAGATGTATTGCAAATTGTACTGCATACTCTAAACACTTGTGTGATCAGGCTGTTAAGTACTCCAAATAATTCAGTTTATGAATCTAAAAACAAATTGTGTAAAGACGTAAAGTTTTTAAGGTATTTTGTAGAAGGTAATCAAAAACCAATCATTTCTAAGATTTAAAAAAATATTTCACTAATGTTAAAAATTTACTTATAAATAAAGCTAAATCTGCGACCGAAGACGTAGGTGAAAGCTAGTTTGATAGATTTGTTGTGCCATTTGACAAAACACCTATAACCATGCAGTCTCATAGTTGAGTAGCAAATCGCATAGGCCTCTATCACCCGTATCGTCCAAACGTCCCTTCTTAGTCGATTCCACTAAGCTTGGGGTGTCGTTATTTCCATGCTTTGTACGTGACCACGCATCCCTAATTACTTGCCTCGACGTTCCCGCTCGGCTCCCATTTTCGTGAATTTTAAGGGGCTCATATGGAACTGACACTCCAATATCGATTGGAAAGTTACCCGAACTCATATTGCTCGTACACATGGAGTTTTAATGGAGTTCATGAAGTCATATTGCTGGAGTTTCGCGTATCTGTTTGTTTACCTATTAGTAGTTTGTACGTCTATCTTAATTCTCCTTGTTCCCACCAATTGCGATGGAGTATTATTCGCGAATAAGTATTTCACAATTTTATACCCGAATCTCGATATCTGGGACACGACACTTCATTACGAAAATGGCATTAAAACTTTACCAGTTAATCTTACTTGCTTCACTTTTTGCTTTGATATTTTAATCGGATTTAGCTCTGCGAAGTTATTGGACTTTTACAGGGCGAAATGGCGGTAAATAAAAGTTCTTACTCCAAACTCAAAACAAAGTGGTTCGAGTGAGAAATATTGCGTTCACGTATACGGATGGTGAGATGGGAAGTAATTCAACTTGGATGGATGTACAAGTTGTTGTGAAGATCATTTCCTTTGACGACGCTCTTTTATCACATAATAAATATTAAGTTTCTTTGCGAGAAATAGAAGTAGAATTCGTAAACCCACGCGTTCCCATAAGGTTCTCCGAAGAGGTTTGCGAATGTGTTGAGTGTCCTTTTTTCACCAAATATGATCAAATGCCAACATGACTGACAGCGAGATCCTTCACGAAGCTTTACTTCAAATAAATGTATCCATCGTAAAGCTCTTGGTGTCACGTTACTGCAACTGTTCAGGTTTAAAGTTCTTGGGTAAAACCCGGTTAGATTTAAACTTAAATCGCTTGTTAGAGTTACTCAAACCCAGTGGTTTGAGTACCTCTAACAAGCGATTTCGATTTCAAAGATTCATGACGGCCCAGTGGCCGTCATGAATCTTCAGTTAAATTCTACATCACGTGATAGGTGACCTCGCACAATAACTCGACGAAGATCAAATCAACAAAAATTCTAAACAAATCAGAGAAGGGATAAAATTGCAAACTTCACTAATACAACTCAGTATTATAGCCGCAATAAACTCAAATACGTACTTGCCATGCCCCTGGTCTTCCCATTCCAACGCAATAAACCAGACCCATGAGATAGGAAGATAAAACAGCGAACTTACTTCTGAGGACAATTAAATTAAATTAACATGCTCAACTGAGATTTTAACCCAAGATTTAAGTGTTTCGTGATATTCGTGACTTGGGTTTTGTTGACTTTAAATAAAAAGCAAACTCAAAGCTTTTTTGCCAAAGCTATCTCCTTGACATAATTAAATCTACTAATGTTCTTTAATGAAATGACGCAAGCACTTGATTGTACTAGCTTCATATGTTTATAATTTAGGTTCTCAAATTCGTCCTCTTTTGTGAATAAATTCCTTGGCTCTTCAAATTTAGGCAAAATGCCAGTGCAGTATTTAGACAGCAGACACTTTCTTATTTCACGGAACTCCTCCTTAGCCACTGAACCTATTTTTGTGATTTGTGTGTACTTGAGTGGATCCCTGCGTGGCGATCAGGTTTGGACAACGTCTGTAAGGACTTTAGGACCGAGAGTATTTGTATAAATCGTAAAAATTTACATGCTGATTCAACCAAACTTATTCGTACATCCAGATTCATCAACATCTTTATTAAGTTCTTCTTATTCTTCTGCACAATTCTTCAAGCACCATGATCAGCTAGCGGGTCTATTGTAATATATTTTCGATTGCAACACTTCGATTGTAACTTCTTATCATTATTCCAGCTGAGTTAGCAGTATGCATTGTAGTGAAAGGCAATTTTTCCGCAACTTTGTTGAATGCAACCAATACATAGAAAGCTGTCGACGATGCCACAATTCAATAACGAGACCTAACAAGTCATAAGTGATTAGTGTTTTTAGATATTTTATTTGTCTTCGGATCGTATATCTTGGCATTATTTTAGACTGGCATAATACCAGTGGCATTAAGTGCGCCTGCGCAAATGTATGTATAGTGCTGCTGTGCAAAAATAAATAAACAATTTATTTATACATCTATACATCTTCTATACATCTATATCTATACACATAAATAAAATTGAAGTGTCTGTTTGTAATTCCAAAATAACAGCTTTTCACTAAATGCATATGAAAGTATACACGCTACTCACACTAAAAAAACAAGTTTTAAAATTTTTCTCTGTATGTCTGTCTGTCTGTTTGTTCCGGGTAATCTCTGAAACGGCTGGACCGATTTTAACGGGACTGGCAGGTAGCTGATGTTTCAAGGAGTAATTTAGGCTACTTTTATTTATTAAAAATATTAGGGTTCCGCGACAATAAGGATGAAACTAAATCTACGCGGGTGAAACCGCGGGGCACAGCTATTTGGATACTATGAATTGAGTCTTGCTCAAATATAAATTTATTGCTTGGATCACAAAGTAAGATGTATATCGCCAAAGCTTTATGAAATATGTCCCGACGCCGACTTAAGCCGTAATCCAAATACTTTTTTCGAAGACTTAAGCATTTCAGCATATTGTAAAAGGAAATGACATAGCAACAGATGATAACATAACTCCAGCAGAACAGTAAGGGGACATTAATCTATGTAGTTAACAAGCCCTAAGGAAAAGTAACTCGGTTCACGATAACCCGCCACAAATAGGCTCTACTGTATTTACTCATGTCACGATAACGGATGATGGGTCTCGACAAGAAAATTCCATCCTGTTGATAAACAAATTTTATGTTGGCCGGAAGGGATAAGGATTTGGTAGAACTATGTTTTTACTTAGTTACTTATCCTAACAGTCCTCTACTTATTCGACAAGCAAAGAGTGCAGAACGCCAGAACGCACAAAACAGTTTATTACAGTGTAACTCAGTCATTAAGCATGAATTTGCTTGCTATTGATGCCATATTATGTTTTTGCGTCATGCCATCAAAAATCACGAAATACAAGTTTATCGACAGATTTGTACCGTTTTGAATCATTATTATTATTAGCTAGGTTCTGTCCTCCTCCTATGTTATTTGTGTATCGCGTCGGTGCAATATATTTTTTCTCTTTATATTTTCATCTAGCTGTGCCCCGCGGTTTCACCCGCGTAGATTTAGTTTTTTCCTTATTGTCGCGGAACCCTAATATTTTTAATAAATAAAAGTAGCCTATGTTACTCCTTGAAACATCAGCTAGCTACCAGTGAAAGTCCAGTTAAAATCCGTCCAGCCGTTTCAGAGATTACCCGGAATAAACAGACAGACAGAGAAAAAATTTTAAACTTGGTTTTGTTCGTGTCAGTATCGTGTATACTTTCATATGCATTTAGTGAAAAGCTGTTATTTTGAAATTACAAACAGACACTTCAATTTTATTTATCTGTATAGATATAGACCATCACATCTGTATTCAATATCTAGCCTTATTATCACGTTTCACACAATACATCCATAACTTCGTAAGTCTTATTTCAAGTCTTCTTTTCTTCCTTGTTACTTATGCCTATGACTTAGGCCACCCCTAGATCTAGTTTCAGTCTTTCAGCCTTCTCCCGACTCAATAATTTCCTTTGTGGTGAAGTCCTATCGGTTAGAACTTCATTGATTAAAACCGAGTGTAAATGGCTCGGTCCAACGCCTTCGCTGCAAGTGCTTTGTTCTCAGCTCTGAACTTTTTCCTACTTGTTCCACACCAGCGGAATGGAATAAAGTTCTTTGATAACTTCTCTTGCGCCATATGTACATTGGATATGATGTATTGATCTCTTAAAAACGGGTTTTCCAATGTTGGCATCATTTGTATGGTTCTAATATTTCCAATATGAAGGGTAGCTAATATTCATCACATTATTTTTGGTTCCTAGAACAGGCTTTACTTACTATCTTTCATTTAAAATATATATACGAATATAAAATATATCATCGACGGCAAGTTCGTTGCAAATGATTTCTCCCAGTTCAATGAAAAATTGAGTGCCGCAACATTCGTTACCACCTATGCAATTCATACCAACGTAACCGACTGGTTTAGACTGCACATTTATCATCGCACCCAGCAATTGTTCAGTCAATAGAGGGTGTTTAAACTTTTAACTGTATGAATGCAGTATACATTATTCAATATTTGCCGAAGTCGCCCTCTAAAATGCGAGGATACTTTTTTGTCGCGTATCGTAGGTACGGAGCCCCTGTGGCGACCCCCGTCTCTTGATAACTTCATTGCGATTGCTCGGCCGGGATGCCGTCAAACAATACGAAGCATGATTTGCAATATTTTTATTTGACTTGTTTATTTTTTATATTTCCCTTTCGATAGTGAATGGACGAAGGATGACTTTCAATCGTGATTTGTGAACGAATTTGCTTAAAATATCGGTATCGCGATTGCTATTCCTTGGGAATTTTTCGGGTCACGATGCTTAGCGATAACGTTCTGAGCAAATTAAAAGCGGTACTGAATCCAAATACTTACCAGGGCAATTCTTATCTGGGCTGAATGATAACAGTATAATACACTCCTTATAAATATACAGCGTATTTACACTTCAGAAATGCAAGTGAAAATAAGCAAAGCGTATTAAGAACTTCAATGCTTTGGCGTCCCATTTTTGTACCGTAAATGTAAACTTCGAATCTGAGAAGTTCTTAATACGTGCTGCTTAAACGATCATAGTTGGCCCCCTGTACTATGTAGGTTCGTTTCGTTTCTAACATTATAAAAATATATAAAGCCTTGTTCACTTTTGCATAACTCCATCATAGTACAATGCACATAATATGCAGGTCGGATGCAGTTAGCTCCCCGGGGTCTAATTTTCGTAACCCCGCTCTCTGGGGTTTTAACGCTTAGCTATTTTCTGCACATGTAGAGCAGTTAATGTTAGTAGAGCTTACTATCATTTTGGTGTGACAAGAGGACGAGAATGTAACGAACGGTAACTACGAATATTAATTTCGACACTACCAAAAAATCTATGAATATAAAGGATTGTTATAAGATACTTTATTTCACAGGATATTCTGGATATTTTTCCTTAGCGGCTTCTAATATCTGAAGTACAACTAGTTGCATTATTCGTGTCACAACTCGTAATCAATTTCATTACATAGCAATGTGATATTCATATTCAGAGACTTAAGAGAAGATAAAGATACGCGAAGAGTTAGTTTAGTAGGTACAGCTAATATTATGTATGCCTATTTATAATAATTAAGTAAGCATTTTCCACAAAACATAATGATCTCCTAACGATCTCCTGCAATTTTTCCTTTTCTTTGTAATATCAACTCTATATAATAATAATGAATTCTCCACCAACTCTATGTGAGATACCCCATTTTATTTACACCGGCTGGTAAAAAATAGGCGAGGATCTGCACTAATCCCCAGCTAGAGGTTGTCAGTAAATTCGATTCCCGAGGCGTTGGGCCCCAAACATATTTCAAGTGCAGGATTAAAACATCTACAGTTAGTGCGAATGCGTAATGTGTGTTCGTGACAGATCGCCTTTAATCTAAAGCTTTGAATTTAAGGCCTGCCCTTATGGCCCTCTACGAGACCCTCCAAACGTGCCCTTAATCTTCCAATGTTGCCATTTAACGAAATCACGCGTGCAGATGTTAAACTGTTTAAAGATTTTGTTTGAAGATTAACATTATGTAGTTAAACGAGTCTTACACTCTACCTATAACAAACACTAGCTTCTGCCCGCGACTTCATCCGCGTGGAATATTTACTTAAGGCTAATATTTTTTCAAATCGGACCTACAGTAGTTCCTGAGATTAGCGCGTTCACGCAAACAAACAAACAAACCCTTCAGCTTTATATATTAATTATAGAAGTATAGATTTTCCTGAAACCAGTGGAATGACACATGAACATTGGAATGTATGTTCCCATTCAATTCACAGAAGCCACACAATTTACACCATACTGAAATCAGACTTCAAAAACATTATGATAAAATGCCGCAATAATAAGTGGTAATAAGTAATTCAGATAGAACAGATAGCAGGGGCTAACAAACTCCTGCGCATATTATAATAATCGGATGTCAACATCACTAGTCTTAAATGCTTTTAAGCAGCCTTCAAGGAAGTGCAAATTTGGAATTCCGCGAAATTTAGACGATTTATATCAGGTGCAGCTGCATTTATAACATTCGCTATTCATCATCATCATCTCCCTGGCCTTATCCCATGTATTTGGGGTCGGCACTTGATTCAACCCGATGTGGCTGATCACCTGATTTTTATACGGAGCGACTGCCATCTGACCTTCGCAACCCCTTTAACGAGGAAAATCAGTGATCTGGGTTAAACCAGTTGTCAGACTATTTGAGGCCTCTGACTGACCTATAACGATTGCCAAAGATGATAAATTGGCAACCGGGACCGACGGCTTAACGTGCTCTCCGAGGCACGGAGGGAACTCGGGCGGTCACCCATCCAATTACTGGCTAGGGCTAGGGTTGCTTAACTTCGCTGATCGAATGATATGCGCAATAGCAACTGTGCCACGAGCTTCTCTTAGTTATAACATTCGCTATTATCATCAGTTTATAATTACGAAGAAAACTAAATCAATTCTGACCCTTGAATAACTATGTACATAAGTGTAGTTATAAAGTAACTGTCAAAAATGAAAGTACTTATAGCTTATCCAATTCCTGTCTTGTTAGCCATAGGAATAATGGTTCGAGTCGCCTGTTACGCAACCGACGTAATTTCCCTCACCGGTCTGTGCGTGATGTGACCACGAGTTTTGTAGAAAAACGTCGTGAGGAAACATGCGTAATGTTTGAAACGAATTTCAATGACGTATGTAGAGGTAGTACCTTAAATGGCGAAGGACTCACTATCTGTCACGTTGGCATCTAATCCAATCCATAATCATTGATGAAAAGTGTTGTAACACCTTTATCTACCTGGATGTAACGCCTTCGGGGACCTTAATGTGCCTAGTGCGAATTTTCTTAAAATCGCCGTCACAAGTCATCATGTATGAGATCAAAGTGAGAGAGTGTCACCAGTGGGCGACAGATGGCGCTGTTTCGATCCCATATATATCTGCGTTTACGTCAACGCGATGACTTGTGACGGCGGCAAAAACTCGCAGTAGGCACTGAGGAAACGCGTTAACTTAGGGACAACTAATCCACCCAATAGCTAGGGTCTATGAATTTGGCTATGGTATCCCCTGCCTGTCGTAAGAGGCGACTAAAAGGGGGCCGGAGGGCCTGCTGGCGGTGGTCGGGGTGGGAGCTTTGACCACCGAGCCGCGGGCCCGGGAAGGTGGCCTTGCACAGCGAGGTCTTCAGGGGCGGCGATACAGCTGCCCCGGGGATGTGCCCCGGCAAAGTATGGGGGGGACACCGGTGCGATCTATCAGAGTACCCGGAGTCCCCCCTGAGTACTGAGGATGGCCACCGTGGGGGTTTTAGTGCGGTAAAAATCCCACATACCCCGACCTGCCTCTCCCAGGGCGGTCGGGAACCTTTTGAAGGTTTCCCCCTCGTCAATAAAAAATAAATAAAAAAAGGAACTGCTAATCGGATATTTCAGTAGGTTAAAATAGAAATCCTGTCGCGTTATATTATATCTTACACCTAATTTTATCACAGCCGAGACACAGGGGCCCAACCATGAGCTCTTATTGCAATAATTCAGTTGTGCGACAGTGATAGATGTATGCACGTCACATACATCTGTCTCATAAATTAGTGAAACTATCATGGCAATAAGAGCTCATGGTAAGGCCCCTGGTCATCTCAAGCAAGTCCTTCTCACACCTCCTACTTCCTAATTAAGTCTTCAAGCCCACATACTTCTCTTAATTCATTAAACACTAACGATTGTGTGAATGTCTGGTCAGAATTGTCAGAACGAATTAAACTTTAACAATTGTAAATTAAATTGAATGGAAGTGGGGTGCGTTTATTAAATTATTATTGCTTTAAAGTGCGTGTAATTGGTGTCAAACATTTTTGACGTGTCATAATAATCAATTTGTTTGGGCACTCGGTGGTAGTTGAGCCAAGTTCCCGATTTTATAACAAGAGGCGCGTGTGTTATAATCTTGTGTGCAGTTTTATTAATCGCCAAATATATAAAATCTCCCTTGCCTACTGCAGTCTCGTTCAAAGTACTAATTGATGCGACCTTTCAACTTATTAAACGTCCTTTTAACCCAACTTAATCTCTTTTGCTTATATGAACTGTGCCCTGCGGTTTCACCCGCGTACACTTAATTTCATGGAAAGCATTGTTATTTTTTTTTTCATGAATCGTTCCTAAGTAACATCAGCTATCTTCCAGTGAAAGTCCCGTTAATTGGTCCTGCCGTACAGAGATTAGCCAGAATAAACAGACCGACAGACGGACAGACAGAATGCCAGAAAAAAATTTTGTTTTTTAGTAAGTATGTAAGTGCTGTCTATATTTTCGTATGCATTTAGTATTACAAACAGACACTTTAATTTCTTTTAACTGTATAGATATATATTTGGAACATCATGGCACGTGACCATACTTATTTATTTTATCATGAATATGTAGGTACTTATTAATAGACAAAGGAACAAGTGTAATGATTTAATAAATTATATTGACGTCATGAATTATAATCATTAATCATTCTGAGTAAATTTACATCATCAATAAAACTTCATTCAAGAGGTCAAAATGTTAATTGGTGTAGATGCGGTACTTTCACTATTCAATCTGAATGCTATATAATATTGTATAAGCAATAATTGAGGAGACTATTTGTATAGTCAAAAGGATTCCACATATTCTATTACTTGGCTACCTTTAGCTATCTAATCCATCCCGTTTTGTGGTAATTTACCTGCAATACGAATATTGATACCTGTATTTATTAAATACTAGCTGTGCCCTGCGGTTTACCCGCGTTGATTTTATTTTCTCTGTGTCTGTCTGTCTGTTTGTTCCGGGTAATTTCTAAAATGGCTGGACCGATTTTAACGGAACTTTCACTGGCAGGTAGCTGATATATTAGGGTTCCGCGACAATAAGGATGAAACTAAATCTACTCGATTGAAACCGCGGGGCACAGCTAGTATAAAGTAAAAGTAGATTATGATCTCTCGACAATGGTGTGAAAACGGAAGCGTTTCCGTCCAGCAGTAGGAAGCTTTGAATGACGATTTATGAGTTTGTTTACTGGAGCCAGTTAAAGTTTGTACACTGCAGCTATTGTACTATCCTAGTTTAGTCTAAAAACAATGTAATTGCGCTCGTAATTGGGTCGAAATTTGCAAAATTTTGTGATAGAGGAATCTCCAGGGCTGTAGGATGAGAGGCAATAACTGCTTACCATCAGACGTTTGGTAAGCAATATCTTGTAAATCAGTCATTTGCCTAAACCTATCGCATTATTTTATTACGACTACGAGTACCTAACGGTTGCTTTCAATAACCTATCAAAGTTTACAGATGGATTGCTATCCCCATTTATCTGTCACATTTGATCTATTCATACCTTCAATTTCATAATAATATTAACTAGGGATACGTTATTGGACAAAATTTTCGATTATCTTTTCTTTAATTACTTTAATATCTAATAGACTGTCTATAAAAATAATCTGTCTTGCGTAGTCTTAGAATCTCAAAAAATGCGATTAATATCCCAAAAATTATCTAAACTTTGCAAAAATATACCGCAGCTTCCATTTACATCCTTCTTATACAAAAACATATCAAACAAATGGCTTAACTTTAAAAAGATCGAGTAGAAGGAACGGTAGCGAGGGATAATCTAGAAAATATGGAGTTAGCTATCGCGCCGGTACAGGTCCGACAAACAGCCGGATTATGGTAAACCGGCGCTGAGTACGGTTATGGAATACATTCTATTACAAGGGGCATAAGAATGGCTTTATTATGAGCGTGGAAAAATTGCTTCCGACCATCTTCTTAATAGTAATATTTCAGTACGTTTTTAGTGACTTGACCGCCTGACTTGCAATGTAGCAAGAATGGCTTATTTACATCTAACATTATAAAACCAACTCAAACAAATTTAGTACATCAAATGATTTGCCTTTGAAAACAATATAATTTGCATATTACATAAAAATCCAGAAGAGTAAGGGGTAAGCAGAGGTCAACAACGACACCTTTCACAGAAGATGATCAAGTGCCAACGTGACGAATGGTGAGTCTATCGCCATCTTAGGCACTATGCAATGTATTTGATTTACTTGTCAGACATATGCTGAATTCCTCGCCATGTTTTCCTTCACCGTAAAAGTAAGCAGGTAGGGTGAAATTACAGCACTAAAGTTTCTTAAAAAACTCTACACCCGTTACCTTAATAAATGAGATTGCTTGGAGGCGGGAAGCGAACCCGGCGTCACTTTACGTAGCAGTCAGATTTACTAACCATTTTAAGATTACATCAATATTATACTTAGATAATGCACGATCCTAAGACACTTAACTAGCAAGATAGCAAATGCTAGACACTTTTATAGAAACTAGTCAATAACAAATAGAGTTGCTAACACAGTTGTTTGCTAACGGTCGACGAGCTGGCGACTACGACTCGGCGATAGTGTCGTCCAGCCGTGTTATTCACTAAGGTTTCTCAACGTTGAACTCGACGACGAGCGTTGGTTTCAATCACATTAAATTGATGCATAACGCAAAAAGGATAAGGTTCAATTTCGTATCTTTAATACCGACACTCGTCGTCAAGTTCGATGCCTTAGTGAATAACGCGGCAGATTACCGTAAAAAGTCGTATTTTATGGCTCACGACTACTGCAAAAGATACGTAAGCCTTTTTACTAGCTGTCTATTGGACTCTTATTAACATACCAGTTAATAGTGATAGACTTTCGTTTAGATAGTGAATCGTTTCATTATTTCCCTATGTATATTAATAGCTCTATTGATAGATACAACGATACGAATGTAATTTTTTATTAATATAAGTAATATCTGCATGATAGCACGTGGTCCTCCATCGACCTATATACCTAAAACGGTTCACAACGGCTCATTCACTTCATTTCACTTTATAACTTCATGCTAGGCTGACTTTAACTACAATTTAATTAAATTTAAATAAATTTTACATCATTGGATACTTCGCTATTTACTTAAATAAAGGTTTTGAACTTGTTTGGGTACTTCCATGTGCACGGCAACAAAAAATATTCACGCTAAATATATAAATTGAAGTAAGTAAGCCTACTTAGGGGTAAAAGTATTGAAATTCCTTGGTTATTTTATATCTGGTTTTATTCTCATTTCTCCAAAATAATAAACATTTAATAATATTAAACATATTCAACAATAACACTCTATCTCTGTCCGAGCAATCAATAAAATAATATTTACATACCCCCATTATACGAGATGTAACCTAAATCCATTTACTGCTAAAAACGCGATAATAAAATGAAATTAACTGCCGTGAGTTATCGTCTCCTCTTCTCCACCACACAATAAACTCGCCTCGTAAATCCACGTTGTAATAATATCTGTCTGTTTAAGGCCATCGCAATATGTAGGTATCAATATCTACTATCCTTTTGACAAAAAGCAGTGAAAGTATTGCTATATATAATCAAGTTACAAGCACACAAAAAACCAGCCAATTGTCAAATGACAATCTACAAAAAACGGAATTTCTAAAAACGTTCCCTATATTGTGACTACCGATGTCAATGACTATCTGAACCCACTTAGGCTGAAAGTTGGAATAGAGATCCTAGAATATACAAATACATAAACGAAGTCCCGCGACTTCCAACGCAACGACCAAAAGCCACTTATTTTATTAGGCGTACTGTACCACCTGTTTAATTTATTGTAGTGTGCAAGAAGGCCCTATTTTAATATTGGCCTTCTATAATTAAAAATAAGAATATGATTTAAATTTCAAATAGTTCCGATCTTCTTTTGTTTTTATTTCTTCACATTAATGATTGCTATTGTTTTTGTCTAAATATAATATTGTTAAGAAATTAAGCCTATTTTATTGATATTGACGAATTAGTTAAATACAACTACCGAAGAAAATATGTGTGGATAAGCTTAGTGTTTATTCACCACCTTTTGTATTTCTGGATATGAATATACACCAAAGTGTATATTCATTCCAGATATTGAAAGTATATTCTTATTATATAATGAGAAACAAATAGGATAGGCCATTTGGTTAGCGATTGAGAGAGTACACATTTCAGAAGATAACAATAGGGTGACGTTGACTTCGTGACCCAATTTCATGGGATCGGTGTTATGTCGCGGGAACTATAATCAAATTGCCAATATCTTGCCTTTGTTCCGGAATTGTGTATGTTGATCGTGTTGATGGGATTATTATGAGATTACGATGGAAATATGCTACGCATGTGTGTTGTTATCGAATTAGTAACTTTAGCTTTAGTTACAGTCTTGTCTTGTGAAGGAATTGGATAATGACTATTAATTAGTCGCAAATTTAGGTGTTTGATGTAAATATTCACGGATTATCTTATATTAACTGTTTTGTCTTGTAAAGGATTAAAAGGATTTTGTTGATGATGATCGTAAGCTAGTCCATATATTCACGAATCGTGATATAATACCGTTGAATAAAATGTCTATTAGAATGATTAAAAATATTAGTATATTGTAATACGAGTATCTACGCTTTTTCTCCAAGACAGGTAGCTTCATACAATTATTATATATAAGCTATAATATTGATATTCGAAACAGTGGAACTAGTTGCATTAATTAATATAATTAAAGTGTTATTTATATAAAATAATTATGATTAAAGTCAATTTTATATTGAACTTTCAAAGCTAATCTTTAAAGGAACGATTCATCTCTATATTAACTAACATCAAAGCGTTCAAAACCTCTTCCTATTCCGACTTTTAGAAATCCACAAGAAATCAATAAAAATAATGTTTCCTGAACGACGTGTGGATGTAACAAGAACTGGGTGGAACAGTAACAAATGGAAATAGTATCGGAAACTGGAACTGCGTGCGAACGAATTTATGCGTCGTGTGGAGCCGAACTGGTGACAGACAGATCGACTGACGACAACGCTCGACGCTCCTAGTAACGACATACTAATTGTACCTTCAGTAAGTATACTACTCGCTCTTTAATGCTTGTTTATGGTGAATTAAATAAACTACTGTAAATGGTATAAGTAGTAAGTCTGATGGTTAATTACGAAGATTTCTCAGCCCAGTCGCAATCGTCGCCGAGTGTCAGTTTTAAAGATACGAAATTGAAACCTATCCTCTATGTTATGTGTATCAATTTCCTATGATTGAAACCAACGTTTGACGTCGAGTTCGTACGCTCAGAAATCTTAATGAATAAAATAATATAAAAGTGATATTCCGTAACTCGACGATAACGAGTGATGATCACTTTGCGAAATGTACGACGATCAACTGTCAGTTTTGGTCTTCCCTAACGTAAGTGTCCTAGTGTAAGACTCCACAGTCGGACACTTACGTTAGGGAAGACCAAAGCATCCACATGCCTTTTAATATCCTATCAGAGTTTCGTAAGCCCTTGCGGCCTGGATGAGTTCATTTAAGATTGAAATAAAACCTTTGTAGACCTGAGGCCTTACCATCATCGGTCTAAGCAGGACGTATTAAGAACTGAGGTTTGACTTTTCATTTTTGTACCGTAAAATAAAACTTCAAAGCTAAGAAGTTGTTAATACGCACTGGTTAAACGATCATAGTTGTGAACTAGCTGTTCCATGCGGTTCCACGCGGTTTCACCCGCTTAGATTTTAATTTCATGGTTGCCCGCGGATCTCTAATGTTTTTTAAAAAGTTACTCCTTGTAACATTAGCTATCCGTCAGTGAAAGTCCCGTTAAAATCTGTCCAGCCGTTTCAGAGATTACCCCGAACAAACAGAAGACAGAATTTTTTTTTTTAAATTTAGTTTTTTAATGTCAGTAGCGTGTATACTTCCATATGCATTTAGTGAAAAACTGTTATTTTGCAGTTACAAACAGACTTGTTATGCAGTTTGACGACAAACAAATAACACCCAAATAAAGACTGACCACTTTATTTATGGGTGCATTCCTAATCATAAAATTGAAGATCTACCAATTGATAACAACGTAAATGAAAATAGTAAAAGAGCCCCACACATGTAACCGTCACTTTTGATTTGTGATTACAAAACAAACACGTATGCAAATAGGGAGTTACCACCCGTCGGGGCTTGCTACGAGTCCGTGCAGGCTTCTTCATATCTTCTCTGTCAATTTATTATTGTCTTTATGATCCGCATAACAGAGGCTAATTTCGATTGCTGAGAGTAATAACCTCAAGGTTAGGACCATGTAACGAGATGGATTTATGTAGACGCCCCGACAGTGCATGCATATATCAATTTCTTGCGAACGATGATAAATTAGTAGAGATACGGTGCGACGCGTTGAAGCGGTTTCTGGATGTAATATCTCGTGGGCGACGCCTCCGCTCTTGTTTTGTTACTTGTGTTGAAACAATGACTAGGTTGTTGGTTGGATAAAGTGCAGGGGCCTTACCATGAATTCTTATTGCCATGATAGTTTCACTCATTTATGAGACAGATGTATGTAACGTGTATACATCTGTCACTTTCGCAGGACTGAATTATCAATAAGAGCTCATGGTTGGGCCCCTGGATTGCATTCTGATACTATCACAGAAACAGTGTTGAACCACTAAAACCTTAAGAGCCGTTTAAATGAATTTGACAGCTCATCTGATATCTATTCTAATTACATAAGCTATTCATAGTAGGTACGAGTATATCTTTGTGTTTTTGCTGAAAAGCATCCGCAGAAAGAATGCCTGAACCCATTCTGGGTTTTGGATGAACTTATTTATTGTTAAAATCTGTTCTTTAATTTTATAGCCGATTTAAACACCTCAGTGATATTCCTTCTAATTGCTATAATTTCAAAGATAAGAGCGAACTAACGAGAGAGCAAACTAAGCTAAGTACAAGTCATTTTCATTCATAAAATGAAACATAATTTAAGCACGTGACGCTTGAATGTGAACATTTTCGAAATTCACTGAAAATAATAATGAACTCAGAAGTTATTTAGGAGCTGTTTACGTGGAAATATGCCGTTTCATAACGAACGCTGCTTATGATTTAATGGTCACCCTAATGCGCTGAGCATTTCGCCGTCGCCTGCCGTAACGCGATAAATAATGAAATTAGGGAGCTCACTAGCTTGGATTCAGCGATGTTCTCATTATGAGGCCCAGGTTCTTGGAATTAAATTAATATCTACGATGAAATACAAACGCTTAATCGTCCGAAATATATGTATTGTTAGACATGTTTCCTTGATTGTTTCACCTTCAAGAAAATCTCTGCCTCATGGATACAGTGGAACTCAATTGAATCGATCGGCATAGGACCTTAAAATGTAGCCGTAATCTTCATGTTGCTGAACCATCGAAGTAAACAAAATTGCTAATAAATTAATGTTCTTCTTTTTTTCAGAACTAATTCAGTTCATAAGAGAAGCATCACACTGAGAGCGTCCTGAAGAGTGGGAACAGGCGCGTGTCTCACGCCTAACCTGTAAATCATACGGGAGAAACGGCCGGGAGCGGACCGTACGTGCTGGAATGGACTGGGAAAACACCGGTCCGGACTGCTACTGTTTAAACAGCAATTTAGTGCAAGCAGCATTTTAAGGGCTCACATTTAAAACACTTAGATCAAATTGCTCGACGCATCTTGGTGCCTCAACGAGTTGAACCTTAGCCCCATGGTTTAAAACCAAGACTAAATGCGGGCAAATTATATTTCCATCAGAGAGCCGAGGTGGCCTTGGGCTTTGAGCACTCGCCTGCTACGCAAGCGACGCAATTTCGAATTCCAGCGAAGCCTGTACCAAGGAGATTTTCTAAAAAAAACTTATGTGCAGTGATTTCACACCACGTGCTTTTTGGTGAAGGAAAACATTATTTCAAAGACGTATGTAAAGTGCCTGAATCGGCGATAGCCTCATCATCTGTCAAGATGGCACTTAATCATCATCGGTGAAAAATGGGTGTTGCCTGCCCCCTCGGCGAATACAGGTGTGAGCATATGTATTTAAATGCTTATCACAAAATGAGACAAAGCTACTTCTAAAGCAAGGATTATCTCAGGCTAATGGAGTATTCTATTTAGATATACCTTACTCCTAAGACGTTTGGATCTGCTTTGCTCCTAAAGTGAGATGTCGATAGCAGCAGGGACAAGCAAAGGAAAAATTCAATATTTTAAAATTTTCCACTATCACACACTTCATGTATAAAATGTGTAAGTATTCATAAATTATCCAAAAATATCGCACCCGTCTTGATAAAAATTTTGAGATGCGTATGAATTAACAAATAAATGGTCCTGCGGTAGGATATGTATGCAATAAGTATGCAAAATAGTTAGGGTTTTCAGACGCATGGGTAATGTTCACAATTTGTGTGAGATCTCGTATCTACGCACGTTTTATAATAGACCCTAAGCACATCAATTGATCTCTTCTGTATGTCACCGGCCCTATGGTCCTTAGAACTTTAAACATAAATACTTAAACAATTATATGAGGTCATTTGTGCAAGGTAAGTATTTTTAACAACACAATAATAACTGGCTGTGCCTTAGACACTGCAATGATAGTCAAAATTGTGACGTCAGCGCTCAAAACCTCTGCTAATATATCTATTAGTAATGTTTGCTAAGAGCAAATAATATAAACTCTTTAGGATTCTGTACCACAAAAGGAACAACCCTTAAGGATTAATTCGTTGTCTGTCTGTCTGTACATCTGTCACGACTAATCGTTATCCAAACCGACCAGTAAAATTATTATTGTTCCTTAATCTGTGTGTACTCTATCCCTAGTACGACTGGCACTTTGCTTTTATTTGTATTCAAAATATCTTTATTTGATTAGACTACTTACAAAGTAGCTTCAAATCGTCAGAAGGACACAGAAAAAAATCAGCATTAATATATATTACCACCGGGTTGCGAAAGTTGTTTTTGCTGAGAAGAACCGCCGCATACCCACCTACCTACCCGTCTCCGATGATGATCTGCCACCTTAGTGGAATAAAATTACATTTGTTCCCTGGCAAAAGATCGATTCATTTAAAAAGGTACCTTTTGTGCATTGCAACATTTGACACCTCGAAATATAATCTCGAATGACAATAGATCAAAATATAATGCAGCATCAAATAATAAAGCAATTCTTTCTTTAGAACAACCGTTTAATACTTAAAATCGTATCTTTACTTCGATCTGTCATATTTCAATAAGTTATGCACATTCAAAGAATGTAACCGAACACCCTTAGGACCCAAGATGGTTATCTGAATCGAGAATGGTAGAAACTCTTCTCTTCAACAGATTTTAATAGTTATTCATATTTTACCTGTTTTTGTATTACGTATTACGTAAACTGTTCTTAACGTTCAATCAATTATCGTGCCGCAAATTAAAACAATCTCCAACATAACCATTATTTGACGCTAATAATCGCTATTTAACATTATCCTAAATATTACTCAGATTTACAATGTCGTTGCTTCTATTCGCTCGCTATTTATTTGCAAAATGTTTACATTTCCGTAGACCGAGAATGGATCGAATCTTCGGGCGCAAAATGGATGATACCCATTTCAGAGAAGCGAGGGCTCGATACCAAAATTGCTGACTTATCGCTCGCAATAAACATGATACACACAGCATCAGTCAAATATTGACCTTCTTCAATCTTCTTTGCGGTTCCTGATGGTTCTATTTACGAGGTTTATTTCTGGATGCAAATATTTAAGCGGCAGTTTAAATATTTTATAAGCATTCCTCGTGTGTTGTAACTCATATTAAAAATTCAGCTGGAATGCTAATCCGGAGTAGCAGAATGCTTTCACGCTTTGACCTAAAATGTTGGGTTATTTAATTTATGACACTAATCTAAGGCATTGCAAATTGCATGGCAAATGCATAAAATATAAATTAAATAACCTGATACCTACCAATCTATACATCTATACAGATAAATAAAATTGAAGTGTCTGTTTGTAATTCCAAAATAACAGCTTTTAGTTTATTCACTAAAAGCATATGAAAGTATACAGCTACTGACACTAAAAAACTAAGTTCTAAAATTTTTCTCTGTCTGTCTGTCTGTTTGTTCCGGATAATCTAAGAAACAGCTGGACCGATTTTAATGGGACTTTCACTGGCAGAAAGCTAATTTCACAAGGAGTAACTTAGGCTACTTTTATTTTAAAAAAACAATAAGGCTCCGCGGGTCATCCATGAAATTAACTATACGCGGGTGAAACCGCGGGGCACAGCTTGTAGAATGATAAAAATTTTATAAGTAAAGAGTAGGTGAATGCTAAAGAGTTCCAACTCCCCACTCACCTACCAATCCAGCAAATATAATACTTTTAGGGTCCTTGAATCCCATTAAAATTCACCAAGACCCGCAAATTTTAGGAATTTTCCGAGTGGGTCAGTCATTAAATTGATTTATTCCCTAGTCCGGGCTGTCTTCAGTTAGCAAGGGTCAAATAAATTCCGGAATTAGGAAGCTGCGTCTGAAAGATAAATTCCATTTGAATTTATAGTAAGTTATACGTCTTACGTCCTTAAGCGGGTCTCTATGATATACAAGCGACCTTTTCGATAAAGCAGTTCGGGGCAATGTTAAAAAAAATTTACTTATGGAGATATTTTCTCCCACATTATAAGCATAATAGTATTTGATTTTGAGATTACTTATACGTGCAAACACACGCCGTCAATGTGAGTAAGACAGACAGGATAGTTTTTTTTATCGAAGCTGTATTTCTTAATAAAACAAAAGTGCAAAAAAATAATCCATGTTACTACTACCACCTGAGTACAATTCTCATTATACAGAAGAACTTAAAATATATTTTAATATTTTTAATTTTCCACTAATTTCTTGTCGGTTCTTCTCAGAAAGCTAGTTTCCGAACCTGTGGTCAGTTTTTCGACGTTCTTAAGTGCCTTGCTCGGGGTCTAAACTGAATAAAGCATTTTCATCACATATTCACATATCAACACGATAAGAAAAATATCCCACATTCAAATTGTTCTACAAAACTGCAAAATTTTATAGAAAGCTCATAATATTTATAGTGCTCTGAACGTTCAAATTTCCCGGGAGCCATAACACAGATTCAGTAAAAGCGTCGGGATAAATAAGACTACATTTAAGATTGTATTCTTTAGCCAAACAAAACAAGTAACAAATCTAAACACAAAAAGCGTAAACTGGCGCTTTTTATTGGCCTTTGTATGCCAACTGAGATGTATTTAAGGAAATTAACGACTTTTACATTTGGTGACGAGCCGCTTTGTGGAACTATCACACTCTCGGCCGTTAATTACAATCCATTTGGGTTAGATAGGGAAGCATGCGTTTGGGACCAATTAAAGATTTGTGGTACTTATGTGACTGTTTTGAATACTCATAGTACTGATTGCGTGGTTGTGGTAACAGAAAATGTGATAATCACTTTGACTCTTCGTTAACAACGTGAAGTTCAATTCAAATTCATATTCAAAATATCTTTATTTAATAAGACGTTAACAAAGTAATTCAAATCGTCAGAACGACACGATTACACAGGATTATACATGCTATCGCCAGGTTCGGAAGGTTGCTTTTACTGAGAAGGACAATTGGATTGCGGGGAGAGCGAGTGTTCATACTCATTCCTAGCAAAGGGAAGATCTTCGAACCAGGCGGGTATCATGCCTGGTGAGCATCTCCAACTGTTCTAATTGGAAACTTGTATATACAGGGTGTCAGGGAAAATAGGACAGCTGTTAAAATATGTGATAGGGTATAATTTTAGGTAACAAAAAATATATTATGACATAAATATCTTCTTCCGTTTTCGAGTAATTGTCATTCAAAGTTGACCATATCGAGACTTTTCGCATAAAAATCAGCTGTAACGTAGAATTATTCATGTGAAATCTAACTACGTTGTACGCGCTTGAAAACTCTTATTACTCACATAACCCTGAATCACCTTTGATATGACGCTGTAATACAGAATTACTCTTAGAATGAAAATAAAGCATCACATTCCACGCAAAATTTATTGCATCAGTAAATTTGTAGAGGAAACGCTCACCCGTGTGTGGGAACCAGAAATAACACTAATAAAAATATAACACATGTGCTTAACGTCTCATTAGTTATGAAATTGTAATGGCCTTATAATCTGTTTACGACGCCTTAATAAACAATCCAGAATGATATAGGAATGAATTGCTTGCGGTATTCGGTCAATGATACCAGCTGCGTTATTCACTAAGGTTTCACAGCGCCGAACTCGACGACGAGCGTTGGTTTCAATCATAGGAAATTGATGAATAATACAGAGAGAATACGGTTCAATTTAGTATCTTTAAAACCGACAATCGACGATGAGTGCGACGCTAAGAAACCTCAGTGAATAACACGGCTGTACTAATTTTGTAGGGTCATAGCCCGCGAAATTGGCAGTTGAGTCATTACGGTAGAAACATAATTAGTATGTACGTTATATAGGACGTAACGCATAGAAATATTCTGCTTTCTTATAGCATGTAATGATGATATTATGATTGATAAGGTTGTTAGCAAAACAAGCTCATGATTTGATGCACAATTTAATATTACACGAGCCGTGGATGACGGCGAAGATTAATGACTCACAGCTTTTTTGTTTTACAGAAAATAGCTGAGCCCCGCGGTTTCACCCGCATAAATTTTAATTTTATGGTTGCCTGCTGAATCCTAATGTTTTTAAAGATATAAGTAGCCTAAGTTACTCCTTGTAACATAAGCTACCCGTTAGTGAACGTCCGTTTAAAATCCGTCCAGACGTTTCGGAGATTACCCGGAACAAACAGACAGACAGACAGAGAAAATTTTTGAAAATTGTTTTTTCTATGTCAGTACCGTGTATACTTTCATATGCATTTAGTGAAAAACTGTTAATTTGCAGTTATAAACAGACACTTTAATTTTATTTATCTGTATAGATATAGATATAGACTAGCTGACCCGGCTAACTTCGTAGTACCTAACAGCTTCTTAATTTTGTACGTTCTTTATTTCGAATCGGTTGTATTTTTAAATATTTCTCTCCGTAAGAATCATCCTCGTACTTCAAAGAATATTCTAAAAAAATATTAGCAAAATCGGCTCATCTGCTTTTGAGGTTTGCGCTTAGCAACACATTCAGCAAGTAATTCAGTTAAGTAGTCTATAACATTAGCTATCTGCCAGTAAAACAAAACAACCGTTCCTATCGGCCCTGCTGTTTCGGAGATTAGCCGGAACAAACAGACAGACAGAGAATAAATATTAATAAATATTACATTTGTTTTTTATTTGAGTGACGTATATACTTCCATATGCATTAAGTGAATAGTTGTTAATTTGAAATTACAAACAGACACTTCAACTTTATTTATCGTAATAGATATTAATAGCTCAAAGACAGCACAAATCATTACTTATGTTATATAGCTGTGCCCCGCGGTTTCACCTGCGAAGATTTAGTTTCATCCTTATTGTTGCGGAGCCCTAATATTTTTAATAAATAAAAGTAGCCTAAGTTACTCCTTGAAACATCAGCTACCTGCCAGTGAAAGGCCCGTTAAAATCGGTCCAGCCGTTTCAGAGATTACCCGGAACAAACAGACAGACAAACAGACGGACAGACAGACAGACAGAGAAAAAAATGAAATGTTGGTTTTTCAGTGTCAGTAGCGTGTATACTTTCATATGCATTTGGTGAAAAGCTGTTATTTTGGAATTACAAACAGACACTTCAATTTTATTTATCTGTATGTATGTATGTATGTATGCATGTATGTATGTATGCATGTATGTATGTATGTATTTATGTATGTATGTATAGAAGATGTATAGATTATAATGATGATATCTTATGATGGCTAGCTTGGCTCTACAGAGAAACTGACAAACTAACTTGCAAAGTAACTGTTAAGCTTACTTGATCTCATTATCATGATCAACAATGCTGCTTTAATCTTATTACAGTTTTCAAATTACCTTTTGTCACAAAAGGCCCCAGGCGACGATTTACACAACAAAAGGTGAATTTCAATCTCCAAATCCGGGCGCCTTGTCCTTTTATGAGAACCGGGGATTGAAAAGTTTCTTAAATTATGCTTAAAATATAGAATATTCACTGGAGAAAGCAGATTTTTCTCTTTGAGATTCACAAACTTTTATGCCTTTATTATCGGAATGGATTTACCTACTACGAAGTTGTTCATTCGCGAATAATCAACAGCTAAGTATTAAACAATGTAGTTTATTCATTTCATTCAGCCTTGCCCCGGAGTAGCACTCGCGTGGAGTTAATCTCATGGAGGACTATATTTCACCGAACGCTAATATTTCTTTCTTAATAGAAGCTTAAATTACTTCTTGTTAAATCAGATATCTGCAAGTGAAAGTCCCATTAAAATCGTTACAGCTGTTTCAGAGATTAGCCAGAATAAACAGACAGACGGACAGATAGATCTTTTTTGGAATTTATTTTATGTAATTACCATATACTGTCATAATATATAATTAGTGAAAAGCTTGCAATTTGGTATTACAAACAGACGCTTCAATATTATTATACAGTAGTAGATATAGATTTAATAGTTAGAGTATTTTTCCAAATATGAGGGCAACAGAAAAATTTAAAATAATAGCCATGAACGATACAATATGATTATATTTAAACAGTTCAATATTTCTTAGCTTTCAATCAAACGTATACAATACACACAGTGTTTTCAATAATAGCTGTTTCCAATACCAACGTTGTATCAACGTCAATTCAAACAGTGTGTAGTTTAACATTACATCTGTCAAATAAGCTTTTATTATTCTCTTTTTCCTTTGTAGTGATTTCACACCAATTCGGTAACATTTCTATAGAATTGACACAGTATCAATATTAAGATTTATAAGCAGTAAGGAATCCGGGCCTTTTGAAGGATTGCTCTAGAAAATTTCAAAATTTAAAAATTTAGTTATTGACAAAAAATGTAGATTTATCGTTTTCCAGTTTTGACAAATGTCGGCAAAACTCGTAAATGACATATACGCGATTGGCCACGACACCTCTTACTGCCGTTACGCCTATTCCACTTCACACACCCTTATTTTCTCGTAGAGACGCGCGTCGGTGTGAGTGTGTGTCATTTCGAACGTTTTTTTCCGAGATTCCTAACTGCCTGTAAAGATTATATTTAATCTATACCAATTCTATAGAATTGTGTCCCCCGTGAAATTGTGGCCGTCATCAAATGCTGCTAAATCCACTATTGTTGTCAAATCTTCGGCAAAAAGTCTTTTGTCGGTGTTTCCTAGACGACATATGGCGGGGTAGACTTATTTAGGATTAGTTGGAGCGATTGAACGTGACCCAACAAAGTGGGGAGATGCATTCAATATCAATTTGTACCTAATTGATATGCCATTCCGAACGGGTTGTGATTTCACGGACTATTCACGGACACATCTGGCGTACAGCCAATGTTTCCCTAATGTTTGATAAATATTGTAGGGATTAAGTTTCTTCTCGTTTCTTATGATTAGTAAGCTAACTGACGCAGGACTCAACTAAATTGACATTATTTTATTTTATTATTGAACTAGCTGTGCCTCGCGGTTTCACCCGCGTAGATTTAGTTTCATCGTTATTGTCGCTGAACCCTAATATTTTTAATAAATAAAAGTCATACGGAACAAACAGACAGATAGAGAAAAATTTTAAAACTTGGTTTTTTAGTGTCAGTAGCGTGTATACTTTCATATGCATTTAGTGAAAAGCTGTTATTTTGGAATTACAAACAGACACTTCAATTTTATTTATCGGTATAGATGTATACATATGTTTGAAGGACGAAAAGATGAAGGTTCTCTAGTCGACCCGTCCGTACACACATAATATTTTACAGAATAATTCTCTAAATCTATCTATTACAGAATAGATAGATTCAGAGAATTATTTCTTCATTGGATATGCTTATCAAATTCAAAACTTTAGTACAATTCTAAACTTAGGTAAAGAAAAACATATGCAACTTTTATTAAAAAATATAGAGCGCTGCGAAATAAAGTTACCCACCCATGAAATTAGGACAACGCAGGTAAAGCCACGTAGCAACGCCAGTATATATTAATGGTATCTCCTAGTTGACTAGTCCGTCCATCAGGAAATAAATCGCCGAGTATTCATATTACGAAACGAAACAAAAATTACAATATAACATTATTTTTAATGTGATACCTTGTCGGAAGTCGGAACAAAGCTTCATCAAAGATTTCGGATCATTCTCTGACGGATTACGCCATGTCGGAAATTAATTTTCATTTGAATGAACAGACAATTCGAATTTCAAATGACTTTTACAATTGAAAACAATAAAAATGGTCCCGTAAGTAGAAGGCACGTAAGGTTAATGGTTCAACTTCTAGACAAAAAAAAACCTCACTGACAGAAAAAGTGTCATAAGAACGATGCTTAAAGACAAATAATTAAAATAGCTTTCAGTGGCAATGCAAGACTTGAGCATGAAACTTCATACGTATTGATAAGTCTGCAAATTGTGTAATTAAAAAAAGGAGTTCATGATCCCATAATTAAAATTTCCTACTGACCAAGCAGAACAGAGGGCCTAGTGCGAGTTTTTTTACTGCCGCCGTCACAAGCCACCGCGTGGACGCAGATTCAGATTCAGATTCTATCGGCCCACTGATGGCAATATTTTGATCCCATACAAATCTGCGTTCACGTCAACACGGTTACTCGTGACGGAAATTTTAAGAAAATTCGCTCTAGGCCCGAAACCAGTGTAATGACGAGTGAAAGAGATAAATGTAATGGTAAAACTCAGACGAACGAGCCTACTGCATTAACAGGATATAACGTGATTTGATCACGCATGCATACAAAATGGGGGTCGAGTTACTTCTAAGCCACCCTGCCCTTGCCCAGTCTCCCACTCTCAATAAATAACTTGACAATTATAATAATACACTTGAACACAAAAGCAGAACTGTGGGGGCGCGTACACAATGTAGCTCCAACGAACAACATTGTACATTAAAATCATTACAAATTGGTATCGAATGGGTGCGAATCACATTACGAGGCCTACAAACAAAGAGACCTCCGATTATTTACAACGAATTGAGTTAGAAGCGCAGGGTTTATCGAGTTAAAACTAAATTATGAGTCTCTTGTGCGCTTAAACAAATTTGCGTTTCGCAGCGTGAGGCCGAAGCAGAACTTATTTGATTGCTTCGTACAAAATTAAATTTGCGTTTAAGTACCGACTTTATACTTCGATATTGTCCAACCTTGGATGGGTTTTCATGTGGCAAAATGTTTGTTTATCCAATTATCTAAGCCCTATTTAACATCACTTAAACACAAAAGTGACAATAAATATTTGAAATTGCGATTTGAGGATATCAATATGGTCCAAATCTGAAGATCTGCGCAAGAATGGAATTAGAATTTTAAGTTATGCAAAGCTTTTCCTATCTTCGGCCTGAAATCCCTCACGGACCTCTTTATCTAAATCATAATATTGTTGAGATGAAGCAATAACAAGTGGCAGTCAGTTTGGTACAGTAACTTGCCGTGGAGTTGGGGAGCACGCGCGAAAAAGTGCTTATCGTCCCTGCGCACAACTGATTTGCGTGCACGTTTCCATTACCATCCATCCCATGGAGGTTAGCGCTAATCTTGTATGTAAATGTTAGACTTGTTACTTGTGACTTTTTGCTTGATCCAAGACCATTTGCAGTTAATTTCTGTCTTTATTTCTTTCTCACCTTCGTCTCATTATTATCCATCCCACTCTTCTACTTCATAAGCCTTCAACGGTCTGGTCAATCATCGATTTTTCGACTTCCAAAGTGGCAATTAAGCATTACTGCCAGCCTACTAAGGCTATTTGGAATTACATGCAAGCTATAATAGTGCCTGTGCATCCTCTTTCATCACCAACCTTCTAAAGAATAATATGTATACGTAGTGATAGAACTTATTAGTAGTAGTGAAACTAACATACATAACAGTGAAAGAGGGAAGGTCCCCAAAATTGCACTATCAAGCTGATTAACCGCAGGAACGCAACACTAGTCTAAGGTAGCATTTTTGACTTCTAGCTTCTGTAGGTTAGAGGTACCTACAGTCGCCTAGCTAAACAGCTCCGAAATTTCAACGTTATACCCTTCTCCGAAATAGGAACACTGGACCCGCGTCCTAGAGTTACACCTTGGCCACAATAAGGCTCGTTACACCACCTTCAGATTTACGATCACCAGCGAGAGTCAGGGAACAATGCGCGTTGTTATCGCGGACTGAGAAAACAATATTTACTTTACTTTACTGCCACAGGCCACTGTGAACACGTCCTGGCTAAAATATAGCTCTTGAAGCTGTGGAGGTGGGTGTGTTATTGTCCAGGTCTATTTAGTAACACTACGTTTGACGGGACACGGCCCAATGCCGCAATAAATACAATGCATTTGCAATTTGATATAACTGCGAAATTTGTAATCTGCATTTTAACTGTTGACAGATTTATGTCCTCGTAATTATGTACCGGGACAAGTTATACGAGAAACTGTGACGAGGAATGAATAGTTCATTTAAAAGCTCTGACTTATCATCCGTCATTCAATTCAACTTGATCGTGGCACCAAAACTAGTGTGCAAGTACATGAATAGAATTATTTTCATTCCTTCCTGTGATAATTTTCTCCGTCTTATTTATTCCATCCTATCGTCGTTATAATCAAATTATTTAACACTTATTATGGGTTAGCGTTTATTGCACTGAAATATTTTGTATTACCCTAAGATATGAGAAACAAGAACTGTGGAAGGATCACGTGGATCGCAAATTGGAAGTAGACTACGTACTGCTGACTTAAAAGATGACAACGATCATTTTACAAGTAGCTTGACATGTTTTCTTAGCATATGCATTTAGTGAAAATCTGTTATTTTGGAATTACAAACAGCCACACAATTTTTTTTTATCCGTATGTCATATACGTAATATATGTACTGCATATACGGAATGTATGTATGTATGTATGTATATAAAAACTTATAATTATCATATAAATTACTACTCAATTAAAATATAATGCAGAGACAATAGTAATATATATCACGTATTTCATTCATCGATTATTAATGATTAAACGAACTTACCTGTAAGTGAAGTTCTATCATAATTATACGAGCGCCTCGTCCGAAGAGATTAGTATACAACTTGTAGTAACGCGTAAGTGTTACCACTCCAGCACTTATTTGAGAGATATTTTATACCTCCTTTTGAAAAATATTATTTATTTTTTACTGTCGGGTAGTTTGTTCACCTCTGCGTCGTCCTCAGTTTGTTACTCATTTAGTTTAGAGCCTGGAAACTGAAACTGTAAGCGCCGTTATACACAGAACTTTGCTTTAAGTAAGTTATTCAATTTTTTTTTTTTTTTTTTTTTTTATTTACCATTTTATATTTGGAAAAAAAAAAAGGATGGGAGGAGTGTACACCACCGGGTGGGTGGGTTTATACTAATCTCTTCGGACGAGGCGCTCGTATAATTATGATAGAACTTCACTTACAGGTAAGTTCGTTTAATCATTAATTATACTTCGCGCCTCGTCCTCGAGATTAGTATACAACTTGTAGATGTTGAGAGCTTAAATTGGAATAACGTTAATGAATTAGGTACATAATAAGATTATATGCAAATTTCAAATGAATCACTTAAAGCAAAGTGTTATTTATAAGAACAATCTTAAATATAATTATTAGTGTCCTGAAAACGTACAATAATGATTCAAATCTGAATAAATTCAAAGAACAAAAAGTAACTTAATAATTAAGTACAATTTAATCATCAATCATCAGGATTAATAGCTTTTTATGAACCTGTTTTAAAATGTAGTATATAGATATTTTGACAGTAATTTTTGAAAAAAATCTATGGTGTCTAAGTTATTCTTACCTGGTAAGAAAATAGGAAAATATTTAGACTTTACCCACAGGATGTATATTTCCAATGATATACTACAGTTAGCAAATTTAACTTGATAGGAGAACCAGATGTTATTGACTTGATATATTTAAAAGAGCAATAAGCTCTAATATAGTATTCACTAGCTCTTCGTGTATTATCAATTCCTACTGCTAGTGTTTTTAACCAACGATTTTTGTAAGTATAACTTATGGTACTAAGGTACGTAAGGTATGTACTTACTTCCTTTAGTACAATAATTACATAAAGTGTATATTTAATATTTGCACCAAAGTAATTTGACCTATTTTTTACATTAATTAAAAGCAGTCGTAAGTACTCTTTTCGGAGGGTTGTTATTATTTAGTGATTCTGTAGATTACATTAAATATATATACGAAATAGGTAGCATACCTATTTCGGGAACACTACTTTCAGGAAAGTGTTTGAAAGGAATTGAATGACGGAGTTTATATGAGCCAAATTTAAGATTGGTGTATTGTGTCAAACATGAAAGTATTCGTAGGAAATAAATACTATTATTGAATATTGGAATATTCATTATCCACAATATTTAACCAGCTGACCAAAAAGCTAAGGGCTTGTCAATTTTAACCTATCCTATGCAACATTTAAAAATCATACTTGTTCTTTGTAACTTCATGAGATGATTTCATTGTATGTTTGGAATGCATTAAGTATATGATTATGTATACATGTATATTTTAGTACGATTGATAACGTAGTGCTTCAATATAATTTGCTTTAGCTTCTATTTTGCATCCGTTTCTGTTACACGGAACGAAAATAAATCATAAGCCATAAACCAGCTAGTAACCGCTTCAGTATGTTAGACCAAGATAATTGAGTATTTATTTATAATATTATCAGTACTTAGGTAGTATCATCGCTAATGCCCCCCATAGTTGAGAGAATGCTGACGCGATTGAATGGTAAGCTATTGTTGTTTTAAGTTGTTACTTTAAAAACAAGGTTTCAATTTTATCGGAAAATTAAATTTTGGTCTTAGGTCAAAATAAGTACCTATGAAGCAATCCGACTTGTGTCTCTTTACCATCGGTTGATTGATTTTTGATGTGCAATATTGCCTATAATTTCATACAATTTTTTTACAAATTCGATTTTAATTCATTATATTCCCTAATAAGGGGCAACAAACATACGGGCCCAGGAAATGTATTTTGCTATTTTAGCAAGTAGGGACTGTCTAGATTGGTTTATTACCTTCAAAATGAATTAATATGTGCACATAATCGCTGGATCAGTAATAATAATAATAATAATGGTCTCTTAACAATGTTCGGTTACAGCGGCTAATCTCAACGGGGATAGCCAGCTGCGTAGGAGAGATCATAGCGCACAAGTGTGTGTGCGTAAACACTGGTGCTATCTTTATTCCTTCATTTTCATAGTCCTATTGGACGGCAAAAACGATACGATCTAAGAGAGATCAGGCGTAGGACCAGCGGCTTAGCGTGCTTTCCAAGGCACGGGTGTGTAAACACTGCCAACTTTGGGCATTTATTGTGAATTTCTTGACAGAAAAAACACAATTTATATTTTTGACTCGACCCGGGAATCGAACCCGGGACCTCGTGATCGGCAGGCGAACTTGCTAACCACAACGCCAACAAGCAAACAAGTAATTTGGTAAATTAAGGTACTTTTCACCTGCTATAGCAGGGGTGATTTCCTTTTTTATTAAGTACCTAAGGCTTTTTTAGTCGTTAAGAATTTGTAACGATGTATGAAATAGAGATTGAAAAATTTACTCAGATCTTATACCATGAACATTTATAATGGTGTTTTATTTAAACGCGCAGCGAAGTTTTGTAAAATAAAAATGTTGTAGGCTAACCTGAATGAAAGTCTTTAATGTAATAGGTACAATAAAGAAATTAGGTAAACTATTATATTATAGGCATAAGGTGCATGTTCGATTCAGGTATTAAATAAAACAGGAAAAAACCTGTTGCTACCTGATCATTGTACATTAGTGAAATGTTCGATAGGTTAGTAAGAACTTTATTTTAAATTTTTTGCACTTAGTAGGTGGATTGAACACCTGCGGTATTCTTATTTCCTATTGATAAACTTTTTTATCTATAATAGGTAATTTGTAATGGTCGTTATCATGACGGTAGGCAAATACCAATTAGGTTTATAATATGTTCCTTCTTTATTGTTAGCAATCTATGTTTTGCATGATGTTTTCAACCAATAAGGCATAACTATTGAAAAAGCAGGTAACTAAGTACCAGGTAGATTCCAAATTATTTACAGTTAAGAAGTTCAAAACAGGTAAATTAATGCTTTCAGATGAATATATCAGATCATTTAGACAACTGTCTAAAATAAATGCTCTTTTTGAGAAAAGTACCTTCTTATCGAAGGGCTACCTGCAGGTTTACATCTAGTATAGTAAGTAATTGTATTGAAACAGTCTTAATGGCTGTCCAATTATGACCTTTGCTTGTACATATACTAGGAAAGGCATATTTATATAGCTAATAGCTAAATAAATTATGTTCACTCACATGAATATTTTCGATTACCTAGATATTTCCAGGTTACAATCCACATCAGCCGGAAAGCATTCCCGGTTGTATCTTTATGTTGCTGCATATTTGTTGTAACGTTCCATCGGCAGTCTTGCTGGTGTTGTAGGCTGGTTGGCAGGTATGTCCTCGTACGATACGGAAGGCCCGAAGGCAAACTCGTATCCATGGTCATATGAGTGTAGGTAGGCCAGTTGGTACAATGCGAGGGAGACCCAAAGGTAGACCCGTATGCAAGTACTCACGTATTAAGGCACTATGCAAGGGAATCCCAAAGGCAGACCCGTGAGCATGGCCATACGTGTAGATAGATCTAGGCCGGTAGGTACAATGCGAGGGAATCCCAAAGGTAGACCCGTATGCAAGTACTCACGTATTAAGGCACTATGCAAGGGAATCCCAAAGGCAGACCCGTGAGCATGGCCATACGTGGAGATCTAGGCCGGTAGGTACAATGCGAGGGAATCCCAGAGGTAGACCCGTATGCAAGTACTCACGTATTAAGGCACTATGCAAGGGAATCCCAAAGGCAGACCCGTGAGCATGGCCATACGTGGAGATCTAGGCCGGTAGGTACAATGCGAGGGAATCCCAGAGGTAGACCCGTATGCAAGTACTCACGTATTAAGGCACTATGCAAGGGAATCCCAAAGGCAGACCCGTGAGCATGGCCATACGTGTAGATCTAGGCCGGTAGGCGAATGTCCTCACGTGTTGAGTCACGATGCGATGAGAAAGCCCAAAAGCAGATCCGTATGCATGGCCATGTGTGAGATGTTGATGTACATGAAAAAGAAAAGGATTCATCCAGTTTTTTACCCTGGCATGGTGGTTTTATGTAAAGCCGGTGAATGGCTCCCACGGCAGTCCCGGTTCCATGATTGTAAGCAGCTGTTCACCTTGTTTGTACATCGTTCCATGATTACACGTAAACACGTGGTTATATACAAAGCGGTGGTAAAAGATCCACCATTAGCACAGGTTACATATTGCAGTTCGTTTGCACGAAACGTAGGTAAACTTTTTTCGTGAGAAAAATAAATGTAGGTAAGGTACCTACAGCTGGTTTTATTATTCACGTAATTTAAAAACGTATGAAATGCACATGGAAAAAACACATTACGTAATGCAAATAAGTATTATATATTGGCCTTTACATCTATGAAAGGTGATTTAAGCATCAGTGGCTTAAATAGTCGACCGATTCGGGAACGAACGGTAAACTATTAAGTATAATAAGATAAGCCTTGAAACTTATCAAATAACAATACAGGCAGAAAACATTTATTAGTGGATAAAATGGTTGTACATACCTGCTTACGGTGTCTTTTTTGAGACACATAATAACTTTAACCAGCTTGTTTTCGATAACCTATGAAGAATTATGTCACTTGATTTTGTATGCCTTGTGTAAATTGGCATGTAAAACTTAATCACTTATTAACATTGATTACTTATTATAATTTTAAAAGTGTGAGATCACGAAGACACGTCTAGAGTGGTTGAGCACTAAAATGCGAATGAGTAACAAACTGAGGACGACGCAGAGGTGAACAAACTACCCGACAGTAAAAAATAAATAATATTTTTCAAAAGGAGGTATAAAATATCTCTCAAATAAGTGCTGGAGTGGTAACACTTACGCGTTACTACAAGTTGTATACTAATCTCGAGGACGAGGCGCGAAGTATAATGAATTTAATGGAATTTGTCCCGCCAGTCTCAATTTGGATGCAAATGAGAACACGACCATCGGATGCACTGATTAATATCACGAATCACATAACGTTGGCAATAAATCCGATATAACATTGAGATATCATGAGTTATGCTCCAATAATACTGTAATAGTTTACAAACTACAAAGGCGTTTCGGTTTCAAGACTTATTTAGTCGCTAATTTGATTTCGTCTGTTTGTATTGAGTCAATTGCAGCTTTAACGGTAATCACTTTGTTAAAAATCTGCTTGGATTAATCATCTTAATATGAATTCTATCAATTAACTTTAAATAAATTAACTAATATTAATCCACCAGGGCCTACGCTGAATAAATCATTTTTATTTTTTAATTTGTTACAAAAATATTTTAAAGTGAACGTAACTATCCGCCTAGCCGAAGCCACTATTGTTGGAATATTTTGCGTGCGAGCCTTAACGCCAACCCGTGGGATCGGTGCTGATTTCTTAGATGTTAGATATGTCTTTGTTCTTGAAATTATTGTACCTATGTTTTGTAATTTTTTATAACTCTTATACTCATGCTTCAGTCCGTCAGACCCACATGGCACGATCACTTAGTAAATTGACGATTGTCTACTACGAAAGAAAGACTTGTAATATTTTATCAGTATTCACGTGGCTGGTTCAACGACCTAATAATGGTAAGCACCTCCGCGGAGGCAAGTGGAGGAATGGCCAGTAATTAGTTTAATCACCTCGCACGTCTGTGCTGCCTAGATAACTCCGAAGCGAGGGGTTATTATGCCCTTCGAGATTAGACAATCCATACGCTGCACTGCAGCTAATACCATAATGGATAAATAAACAATCTAACGAATGTTTTGACCAAAGATGTTCATTACTTTTACTTTAGAAATAAACAAAAAACCAATGTTCACAACACAATTCCCCTGCCGCAATTTTCTGTAAGGTTTCTCAGCGACGCACTCGACGTCGAGTCGAGTCGAATAATACGTAATAATCTCTTTAGTATGTAACTAGTTTTATTTAACTCGATTAACAACATAGCAGCATAATATGTTGGTCAGTGATTTTAGCATTTTTCATTAGTGAAATAATTTTTAAAGTCGGTTCATTAGTTTCGGAACCTATTCGTTACAAACAAACAACCAAACAAAACTTTAATCATTATGACATTATTATAGTAAATTGTGTAAATTAAATATTAAGAAAAACCAATCGAATTGTGAACCTCTTCCTTTTTCTGAAGTCTGTTACAAAGAGTGACCACACGTATGATCGCGAATTGATATATCGTTCGGTTAAACCGTTTCAATATCGTTAGTTCTAGATATTCGTAACCGCCCACCGGTGCCTATTGTTCGACAATGAAAGAACACTATTACAGAGAAAAATAGTAAGTACTACGCTATTACTTTGTGCCAGAGCTTAGACCACTTAGCACTCATACATAACTTATTAGATGATCTTAACTCATGTGAGCTTTACACTAAGCACTTAAGTATATTTATGTCCTGTCGTTAACAGTATTGTTCAATGAATTCAATGGTTTGTATAGAATTTAAACCGTTATTGTCCTGTGTGCTTAGCTGTACATTATAGACACTAAAGGTAATTTGTAGAAGTTTATCAAACTTCGTAATGTGAACAAATAATATAATTTTGGTAAGTACTTAATTTATGCAATTTCATTTAATTATCTGTAACAATATTGTAAAGAGTAAAGATTTCTACATACATAATATGGTTGCGTTTGTAGACACATTTGTATGTCTTTAATTTTCTTTAAGCACAGCCTTACATCGAACCAATTGCCAGTATATGCCGACCTGTTTTTGTACTGAAACTATATACTTGCACTGCGAGATCTTATAGTGGTAATCTGGAGTTTATACAGTTAGATGGTCAGTAACAGTAACGAAGACTAATTCAAATGCTCAATCTAAGGTTTGCCAACAGAGCTTTATACAGAGAGTGTTAATTGCTAGTAATTGGTACAACAAAGAGGTCAGTGCATCGGTGATGATTAGAGTGTTCAACTAGGTTAGTTACTGTTTTGGATTACGATTGCATGAAGCACATAACGCGTACTTACGCGTGATGTGCTTCTTGCACTTCTTGCTTCGCGTGAGGTACTTACCTATACCTTAAGCATGTTTTATCATTGAGAATTCCGATCAGAAATTTTGTAACCACACAACACACTTGAATGCTATTCAAGATAAAATTGAATGCTTTTGTTTTATAAGTTGTCGAAGGTAAAAAACATCTATACAGATAAATAAAATTGAAGTGTCTGTTTGTAATTCCAATATAACAGCTTTTCACTAAATGCATATACAGATAAATAAAATTGAAGTGTCTGTTTGTAATTCCAAAATAACAGCTTTTCACTAAATGCATATGAAAGTATACACGCTACTGACACTGAAAAACCAAGATTAAATTTTTTTCTCTGTCTGTCTGTCTGTCCGTCTGTCTGTCTGTCTGTCCGTTTGTTCCGGGTAATCTCTGAAACGGCTGAACCGATTTTAACGGGACTTTCACTGGCAGGAAGCTGATGTTTCAAGGAGTAACTTAGGCTACTTTCATTTATTAAAAATATTAGGGTACCGTGACAATAAGGATGAAACTAAATCTATGCGGGTGAAACCGCAGGGCACAGCTAGTATTACAATATAAACTGAAAGAATTTGGATTATTGGATGATTCCTAATTATTCTACTGCTACGAAACGTGCGAGCGAACTTTTTAAAATATTTTTTTTTCGTGTAGTCGATTCGCATGAAGGTATTGGGCAATTGGCACATATATTATTTCAGGTAACTGTTATAAATGTTACCACCGGGTTCGGAACGTTGCTTTTGCTGAAAATTATATATTGGTTTCCTTAGAGATACTTAAATATAAATATATAGAGGATAGGATTGCTAAATCCTGTATGATCATAATTGGTACCTTCTCAGAATCTCTAATCTTGTGGAAATTCATAGGTAATCAGTTCTTATCATTATATCCTCTCTTATCCCAAACCTCCCCTACTAATTGTCAAGAATTACAATAGTCGTAATAAGTGAAAACTGGGTGAGTCGATTATGAATTCAGCTCACGCGCCGCTATCGAGCGGGCCGCATCTCCACCGTTCCGGGTTCCGAGATAACTCAGCAACGTTGCGTTATCGTAACGTTATTCTTAAGCTACACTTCCTAGGGGCCAACCAAAACCCACATTTTAACATTTTCGCCTCAAACTTTAACATAATCATCATACTCTCCTAGAAAGTGTCACCTTTGTAGTCTCACAAGCGAGTTGCGATGGTCGAGGGGTATCAGTACTTTTACTTATAAAAGTAGCTGTGCCCCGCGGTTTCACCCGCGCAGATTTAGTTTCATCCTTATTATCGCGGAACCCTAATATTTTAATAGAAAAGTAGCCTAAGTTACTCCTTCATACATCAGCTACCTGCCAGTGAAAATCCCGTTAAAATCCGTCCAGCCGTTTCGGAGATTACCCGGAACAAACAGACAGACAGACAGACAGACAGACAGACGGAGAAAAAATTTAAACTCGGTTTTTTTGAGTCAGTAGCGTGTATACATTCATATGCATTTAGTGAAAAGCTGTTATTTTGCAATTACAAACAGACACTTCAATTTTATTTATCTGTATAGAATAGATGTATAGATGTATAGATATAGATATAAGATATATCAAGGTAAAGATCCTACGAAAACTATCGAATATCAAAAATAAATAATCTAACAAAGAAGTATGTAGGTACCTCAAGCGGTGATGGACTCGTCAACTTACCTTATTTTCGCTTGAAATAACGAAATAGCATAGGTATTGCAGCAGATGCACAATACTTTAGTTATACAGTAGGTAATAGTAATCGACTGCGATCTACTGTAAAGGGGAGACTATCTACACTAAACTCCTTGGACAACTCCAAATCTACCATCAAACAATGAGAGGTCCCGAGTTTTTGCTTTCTGGGTCACGTACGAAGACTACGGAAGCAAGCAATATCTACCCCCATATAATATCGTAATAACTTATCTAATAACAAAGTTCAGTAGCAAAGCAATAGTCGGCCGATTTCCAGTTGTTATTTAACTTTAAAGGAGGTTAGGGGCGTCACACCACAAATTCCACCGAAGTCTAATCTCAACAACCCCGATAAGTCGTTCTTTCTCATTTGATACATTTTCGTGTAATTTCAACCCTCCGCGCCTCCGTTAATTTTCGACTTGGGGAGGCAGCTGTTTATTTTGCCGAAAGCTAATTGATCACGACGCTGAAACACAGACCTTGCGGGATTAATTACATTGTTTACAGTTAAAAACATCAATTAATATACACACAGACAAATATTCAAGCATTACAATGTTTTGGGTGCCTGATTTTTAATACGCAGTAGTCATAGTATGAGTTTGACTCTGTCTGTCTACATATTATTTTCTTGCTAAGCGCTCGAAACTTGTGGCGGCACCTGTAAGTCCATAATTATAACTGAAAGAATCAGTCTTTCAGTCTAATTAGTACCCGCGTGGCAGTCAGCGGTGAATGAAACGTGTTCGTAAATTCATCTCCCCCTTAACCCCCTTCAGAGTGGAGTTTCGAAAAACCTCTTTTCTGGAATCCAACACAAAGAACAACCCTACTAATTTTTCTCTAAATCTCTTAATTTGTCTCTACGGACAATGGTTAGGCAGTGAGGATTTGAAATTTGTTATGTATGTAGGGGTGGGTGTAAATAAAATTATGTTATAGCTTATTAATTAAAATAAAATATATTCAGCACACTTTTCGTTCGTCTTAATACAATAGCTGCCTCCTTGCAAGAGCGAGCAGTCCCACTCTGCCCCGGGCCTGGAGACAAAGTTACATTATCCTCACTCTTCGCTCGTAGAAACGATACAAAATGTATTTGAGTGACATATGTGACGTGATTGATTTATGTCATTTCCATGCATTTTATAAATAAGTGAGGATAAAGTTACTTTGTCTAGCCTGTCTGTTGACAAAGTAAACTATCCTCACGCTACTAGCTACTAACTAGCGAAAGTAGAAACGATACAAAATGTACGGGAATGACATATGTCACGTGACTGATTTATGTTATTGTCATAAAAAAAATATTGTTTCTATGCGCGAGACTTTTTTTACTTTCTTTTTGAAGATTCAACCCCAAATTAATTAACCCCCTTACGGGCAAAATTTCAAAGGCCACTTATTATCTTAATATGCACTAGAAGGTAGTTTCAATAATATTTGAATATCGGTGTGAAAATTTGTTCAATATTTCGGTCCTCCATATCGAAATATGTATTTGAAGAGCACAAAATGAGCAAAAGGTCTGCGGAAATGAAATGTCGGCTTACAGAGTCTTTGAAATATATCCCTTTCCTGATATAGGGACTTTTCACGTCTCCGGTTTATTGACAACACTTATCAGCCGCGATATTCACTAAGGTTTCTCAGCGTCGCACTCGTCGTCGAGTATCGGTTTTATAGATACGAAACTGCACCATATCCTGTATGTATTATGTATCCTATGTTTGAAACTTACGCTCGTTGTCGAGTTCGACGCTGACAAACCTTAGTAAATAACGTGGCAGAACCTTCGCTCTTCACATTACTTATCAATTCAATTATATTAATTAAAATAACTGAGGCTAGTTACTCATTGTAACATCTGCTATCTGGCAGAGAAAGTCCCGTTAAAATCTGCCCAGACGTTTCAGAGATAAGCCAAAAGAAACAGACAGACAGAGAACTTAAAATAGTTTTTTTTATGTAAGCACCGTACAAACTTTCATGTGCATTTAGTTCTAAGAATTTAATTTGAAAATGAAATTTGGAATTTCTAACAGACACTCCAATTTTATATTTTAAATATCTGTATTTATGTATGATAATGAGAATGGGAAAATAACCCTTTTAATAATAAAATCATGTCCAAAAGGTATTATGTGCTTCGCTGTGTTCGCTCCAGAATCGTGTCTGTATAGGTAATTGAAATAGTATGATCTCAAATTTTTCAAAAATACCCACAAACCTACACCCCTACCATACCAAATAACATCCAAGTACATTATCATAAGAGTAGTAACAGACGACGTGTAAAGCTTCATCGATATAGATGAGCGAGCGTTTCACCTAATGAGGCTTCCACAGTTGGCACATTTCCTAGCGTTGCATCTCCGCTTTATTACAGACTCGAGCAAAAAGTGCCACCATTGTTACTGGCGTCCTCGATTCCACGGGTTTACCTATACATTTTCAGATGGTTTATCAAAATAATCACTTCTAGCTACAAGCTTTGGAGTACCTGAATATTATTGTAGAAATAATTTTGTTGATATTAAACACATTGACATCTAAAAAATTACAAAATTGTATCATCATTCAAAATTTCACAAAAATTTCTTAACAGTAGGTAATTTATTTCTTCTGTCAATAAATCTATATCTATACATCTAAGGATGAAACTAAATCTACGCGCGTGAAACCGCAGGGCACAGCTAGTCCATAAATATAGATTTCAAAACTGACTGAAGAATTTTGATGTAAGTAAGTAAATAATGTTTCATGAAAGTAAACTCGCATAGGCTTTGTTACCGTTATTTTCAAAATCGATCCATTTCAGTACTTAATAGAAACTTTAAAGAACTGTAACTATAAGATACACTGTTAACTTTAAGCAAACTTGTGTCCTCGACGGGTACTACAGTAACTTTTTGCATCGAAACTTTCCTGAAAACGCCTTCAGAATACGAATTAAAAGCTCATCCTCTCAGGAGCACAGTACATGTTTACACCTGAAACATTCATTATGCAAAGTACCAGATCCAAGACATGAAAGGAGAATGGAGTGTCACCTCAGTTCGGTAAACATGGGGTAACTGCGGTCATGTAAAGGGTTCACAATTCACGTAAAAGGGGTCGATGGTAAGTGATTAAAATGAGTTTCAGTAGGTATACAAGAATAGATGAAAATATAAAGTTTTCACGTGATAGTTTAACTTATTATGAGACAGATGTATATGACGTGTATAAATCTGTCACTGTCAGTCTGTGAAACTATGATGGCAATAAGAGCTTATAAGGCCCCTGAACGGTTTGGTTATTGAATTAATTATAGAATTCTTAATAGTTATAATAATGTTAATTACTCAAGTCAAACTCGAAGCGAGGAAAATAATGTAATCCTATAAACCATAAATTGAATTTAAGGTCTGTAATTTTGTGCTATAATATTTTGTAGTTTTTTGACATCATAATAGTATATATATATATATGAAGAAATGTGTGATAGATATTATTAATTTACATCACATCTATAACCATAATAAAATGTATGGGAAAAATAGGGATGGGTAAGCCACCCATGACCGCTACGAGGATGAAACCGCATAAATAACCTAATTTACCTATTAGACTTTTGTGAGTGATACAATTTAAATTAACAATATGCCCAAAACATGTGGAAATTTGCACAATATCAAATCTCATTCACAATTTCATAGCTGGCTAAGTAAATTGATTAAACCTGGGGATGATTGATTATGGCCGCCGCACCTGATATCGACGATTTGGTCCGGATCGTCAATCATCCCCGACACTTGCTATCCGCGTGTACAGCGTTATGAATATTATGAGCGGAGGAATGGTGCTGTTGCTAATTCCTTATATATTTTTCCTTTTTTCTTAGAACATATTTAGCGTTATGTACAGTGCCTGAGACGGAGATAGCCTCACCATCTGTCAAGCTGGCACTTCATCATCACATCATCTTCGGTGAAAAATGGATGTTGTTATTACAACCTGCCTACCCCTTCGGGGCATACAGGCGTGAGCATATTATGGTATGGTAAATAGCTCAGATGTGGAACGATGTCAATGCACATAAGTTTTCAGAAAAACTCATTTGTCAGACCGCTGGGATCCAAACTTCGCTTGCCTAGTAGGCGACTGCTCAAACTTCACGGCCACCACGGCTCTTTGCAAGCAATTTATATACAACTAACTAGCTGTGCCCTGCGGTTTCACCCGCGTAGATTAGAATTTTGTCTAAAAAATAAAAAAAAAATTTAGGGGTACCCCTAACATTTAGAGGGATGAAAAATAGATGTTGGCTGATTCTCATAGATAGAAAAAATTTCATCAAAATCGGTCAAGCCGTTTCGGAGGAGTATGGCAACGAAAACTGTGACACGAGAATTTTATATATTAGATATATATATTATTTTGCATGTAACGGGATCTGGGTTACCCTGTTACCCTAATAACTATTAGTAGGTACATTTTTCCGCGCCAAGAAAATTGATGCGCTGCGCCACCATCAATCTTGCAGCGGCCGGATTAAATAATTAATCCTCGCCCGATCCTTGAGTCTATCCACTGTTGTTGGGAAATTTCCGTAATTACATGCCTTATTTCAACCCCGGATACTTTAACTTGCGTGTTCTGTTATTTCTTGGTTGTTTGTTTTCCATATAAACTGCTGAGAATAATTTATACATCAGATAAATAAAATTGAAGTGGAGGAGCTCGTGGCACAGTTGCTATTGCACATATCATTCGATCAGCGAAGTTAAGCAACCATACGCCTAGCCAGTAGTTGGATGGGTGACCGCCCGAGTTCCCTCCGTGCCTCGGAGTGCACGTTAAGCCGTCGGTCCCGGTTGCCAATTTAACATCTTTGGCAATCGTTACAGGTCAGTCAGAGGCCTAAGAGAGTCTGACAACTGATTTAACCCAGATTGCCGATTTTCCTCGAAAAAGGGGTTGCGAAGGTCAGGTGGCAGTCGCTTCGTATTAAAAATCAGGTGATCAGCCACATCGGGTTGAACCAAGTGCCGACCCCAAATACATGGGATTAAGGCCAGGGAGATGATGATAAATAAAATTGAAGTGATGTTGTAATTTCAAAATATTTTTTTTCAGTAAATGCATATGGAAATAAAAACTGCCTACCTACTTACCTACAAGAGCAAAACTCTGAAATTGAAGAAATTTGTTTATATTACGTATCAGTAGGATTTGGTGGGAACTAATAATGTTCGGATATTTATCTCAATATGTCCGCCTGTATAATGCGAGAGCTTGAACAGACGACGGATAAAACCTAAATCGTTTAAAGGTAAGTTTTTCATAAATTAATACACACGTAACGATAAAACTACAGGCACATTTTAAATTAATTAAAAAGTTTAAGAAACTTTTCCATTAATTAAAAAATTTATTTTAAGTGGTCAACGCGAAATTATAGTTTGAATTCTCAAGTGGCCTTGAAAGACGACTTAAAATGTATAGATCTCTTTTATATTCTGTAGTTTCAGTATCTAACCATAAAAAGGTATATTTTAGTACGTTCTCCATAATCAATCCCGACTCTCCGATGCCGAGTTTAATTTCGCTAAAAAACCCCGGTGTTTTCCTGGAGTATAAATGAAAAATTCCGCGCGGTAGACAGAAGCTATTTTGTCTCGACATGGGACTGACTCACTCGGAATTTAGATCTGAGATTGCGGATGTAAATGTTTAATTGCTCTCTTTAATTCCAAGCGCTTATAACTTTAGGACAACCAGTGTTTTATGATCAGGAAATTTAAGACAATATAGGTTCTTTTAGTACTTCCTCTATATTCTTTCAGTTTTCTACCACCTCGGTTTGCTTGCGGCTCCAGGTACTCCAGCCGCGTTATTCACTAAGGTTCAAAGTCGCATTCGTCGTCGAGTGTCGATTTTAAAGATACGAAATTAAACCTTTACTTATCCTCTATGTATCAGGGGCGTGCATTGGATTTTCAGACTGGTAGGCATAAACAATAAGAAGGTAGGTAGGCAGATTAAGTACATACCTATGTGACGCGGCGTAGGTACGGACGTCTTGGTAAAGATACACATGCGAACATAAACACACACACACACACACGACACGAGTATATTCAGTGATCACAAATTGTAACTTCTGCTTATCTGCTTATATGCAATGCACGGCACTGCTATGTATTATGTATAAATTTCCTATGGTTCAAATCAACACCCGACGTCGAGTTCGACACTGAGAAACCTTAGAGAACGCGGCAGTCTGGGGCCTTACCATGAGCTCTTATTGCCATGATAGTTTCACTATTTATGAGACAGATGTATGTGACGTGTATACATCTGTCACTGTCGCACAACTGAATTATCATTGCAATAAGAGCTCATGGTTGGGCCCCTGTTCTCTAGTAATTTTAATTAATTTTGCTATTTAAAAAAAAATACTAACGTTAATCGTTTTGAAGCAAAGCTTTGCATCCGACATTGCTTTGAGGATAAGAAAGTTAAGGATCTACCTTGGATCTTCAGATACAGTTCGGTCTGCAAATTGCTTTTCAGTGTTCTTAATATTTTATTTTTCGCAAAGGAGTTTTCATCGGAGGGTAGATAAGCGGCTTTAATCAAACACTGCTTCATTACCGCCCTCTAAGCTTCAGGAGGGTATCCAATATGTCTCTGGGGATTTGAGATCTTCCCTGATTTTCCATTAACTGCATATGCACTGACACGAGTCGGGAGTGGAAAATTGGGACTTTTTTTTCATGTAATGATAATGAAAGTGCAATAAACACGAATTTTTTGCTTCTCAATTTTTTTTTTCACAATAGTTTAACAATATAAAGTATTAATCTACATACTATGTAAACAAGTAAGTTTTTCCAATTAGTATGTATCAATACTAATATATACAGCTGAAAAGTTTGTTTGTTGGTTTATGCTTGTTTAACGCGCTAATCTCAGGAACTGCTGTTCCGATTTGAAAAAATATTGCAGTGTTAGACAGCGCATTTATCGAGGAAGGTATAGAGAGAAGATATCATCACGCTAAGGCCAATAGCGGGTTAATGCTAGTTAGATTATAAGGTCGAGAATTTTTGAACTACAATAATTACAAGTAAGGAAAGTAATTCTTGATTCACCAGCTTTTTACCATTGCAAATAGGGTATTCAATTCGACACGACATCAATTCGAACTGGGTCACGATCACCACATGTTTACTCAAGTGGTATCTCAAATAAAGCAAAAAGAAATATAACCTTCATATTGGATGCAAAACACTTCATTATAATTAACTAGCTGTGCCCCGCGGTTTCACTGGCCGTATGTTTTTTTAAATAAAATTAGCCAAAAACACTCCTTGAAACATCAGCTATCTGCCAGTGAAAGTCCCGGTAAAATCCATGACCAAGGGAAATGGGAATTCATTTTTATATATAAGACTAGCTGTGCCGCGCGGTTTCACCCGCGTAGTTAATTTCATGGCTGTCCCGCGGAACACTCACGCTTTTTTTTTAAATAAAATTAGCCTTACTCACTCCTTGAAACATCAGCTATCTGCAAGTGAAAGTCCCGTTAAAATCGGTCTAGCCGCAGAATGTTATTTCGTAGGGAAGTCAGCAGTCAACGTAGACCTCGTTATTGGTCGACATTTGGAGCAAACTACATACATTTTGGGTCATTCTAGTGTCGCCTGAATTCACACAGAAAATGTATTAAGTAGTATTTGATGTAAATATATTTGACTCTTATAATGAGATAGATACTACAGTCAGACAGTCAAACCATGATGACATTTTGTGCTGATAGTAAAGCGGTACTCCAATACCCCTGTGTCCCTTATCTAGTGAAGTTTATCTAAATTCGACCGTCCAGCACCCCAAACATTCCGTATCTCACCACAATGGGTCCGATCAGTAATTACTCTAGCATCGCTGAAACTTCATTAGATATTTCCCTAGTTCCAACACAATTGGAGGGTGGTGTCGCGATGAAATCCCCTGTCCCGAGACACATCCATGTTGGTTATTAATTATTGTGTTTTAATGGATTTATAGGACTTACATCAAACATTGCGTTAGCACGATGTTTTTTTGCGTTCAATTGTTCTGTAATTTTAATCTACACTTATTACTTATACTCATATACATATTACTAAATTACTATATAATATTAATAAGAGGAAAGATTTGGTTGTTTTTTGTTTGCATTGAATAGGCACCGATACTACTTGACCGATCTTGAAAATTCTTTCAGCTACATCATCAGTGAGTAACATAGCCTATATTTTATTCCCGTACTCCCACGGTAACGGCAACTACGCGAGTGAAACTGCGTGACGTCCGCTGGTATTATATTAAAATGGAATTTTCAAACTAAACTTCAAAATTAAAGTACCTACTTGTAAGTAAGTGTTTTGTATCTACTTTAAGTTTTACCATAGAAGTTTAAGACACAAGAGAAGAAATTCAAGAGAGGTAAGACATAGCCGGGTTCCCGATCGAAATTCGGAACTGCCCGACTGGGGATTGCACCTCCTTACAGACCAGACCTTACAGAAGAGAAGATAATGCTATCTTAGAATAGTATTGTATTTCTGCGGTGAGTAATTTCACCAGTATTCCATGGGGGGAGAGGAGGCGTGGAGGCGCTGTGCTAGCCATATGTTGTAATATGTTGCCACAGCGATTCCAGTCTTTTTTCCATTCATTCATAGACACTCTGGTGTTGACATGTTCATAGGGTGCAGTGCCGCTAGTATAAGTTAAAACATGTTTTTCGATGACGATATCGCCTGCATATTTTCCTCATTTTGCATGGGATCATTAAAAAGTGCCCCAGGTGCGAGTGTAGGAGGTTTTAGGTCTCCATACAAAAACACGCATAACGTACCTAGCGTAAAGTCTACTTATACTTGGGGCACAGTGGCCACTTACTCGTACCATCAAGCCGACGGTACGCTTATTTGCCAGCTTTGTTGAATAAAAAATTACGAGATAGAGGATATTGGATTATACTAAGAATGTTCTTTGAAATGTAAAGTGTCCCGGCTTTACCCTGTCGGGCGAGATGCCAATTCCTGGTTGTGTATGTAAAACTAATGTAGGAATTAGTTCTTGGCACCCAACATCGCTTCTACAGAACAATTTAATTCTCTAACGTTCACCGTTTCAGTAAAAATATTTTGTTGGCGCCTTTCTAGTTATTTTAAGTTCCATTTAAAAGCTTTTCCTTAATTTATAGTTTGTTTGAAAGTCACTGTATTGTTTTGTTATTAGACCTTTTATCTGAGGTATTTAGTATTTTTATATGAGGTATGCAGTAATATAAAATTGATTCGTCAAGTAAATATCAATATTATTAATAAGACCTACATTACAATCTTGTTATCTAAACATCTATACAGATAAATAAAATTAAGTATATACGGTACCACATAAAAAAAACAAGTAGATTTTTTTCTCTGTCTATTTCTCTTGAGTAATCTCTGAAACGGCGGGACTGATTTTAACGGGACTTTCATTCAGTAACTAAGGTTAAATTTTTTTTTTTTTAATTTATAGGTCTCCATGCTATTGTGTCTACGCGGGTGAAACCGCCGACTACAGCTAGTATTAATATAAAGTTCACACGGAATAACCAATAATTGTTTTTTTTGGGTGTAAATTATTGGATAAAATATTTTTTATACCTCTAAATAATAAGGGTGGTACACCTGAAATACTTTCCCCCTACCCTAAAATTCTTGCCTTAAAAAGAAATAAAAATATGATGAGATAACACAAGATAGTAAAACAATGAATAGAGAAAATTTCACGCGAAAACTATTTTTTATGTGTTTGTCACATAAAACACATAAAAAGAGAGTTTACGCAGTCGGTAGGATTCGAACCTACGCTCCCAGAGGGAATCTGATTTCTAGTCAGACGCCTTAACCGCTCGGCCACGACTGCCATGATAGTGCTGGCGAAATTAATAATCTTGTTATTAAGCATAATATACCTAAAGTTATCGCTACGTAACCGTTTGCTACATCAAACAAGTAGGCAAAGTAATTCCTCTATATGTAATATGATTGATTTATATCGATAACATTTGTTCAATTATAACGAATATGTTCCGAAACCACTGGACCGAATTCTTACTTGATTGCGATTGCTAAAATATCACAGAGTAACATATACCTACCGGCAGTCAGGGTTAACTAGGGATCCGTAGGTCACAAACCCGGGCAAAAGCGCGTGCGGAAGCTGGTCTCATGTTATACTGTAAGGACAATTTCATAAAATGACTACTGCACATTCAAGTTCAGCGCTCATAACTCATGGCGGCCTCACTTATACTAATTAATTAATACATAATTATTAACGGCGGTTCCAGGGGGAGGGGTCATGGGGGTTATGACCCCCCCTGAGCTGGTTCCAGGACTTAGGTGGACCACTAATTAAACATAATGATTTTATTTATTTATATATTATGTCACCATACAGATTTTATGTAACTACATGCCTTCAATATTTAATTAATTTAATATAATAATTTTCTATGACGGCAAACGTTTGGGATCGATCGACTATGTGACCCCCCCATTGCGCCAAATCGTTATAGTTAAAATCGTTAATAGTTTTCATCACCGTATATTCTTTCATATGCATTTAGTGAAAAGCTGTTATATTGGAATTACAAACAGACACTTCAATTTTATTCATCTGTATAGACAGTCAGTTCACATAAAAATTATAGCTGAAATCAAAATCGTAGTCTTTACTAATATAATGGAGAGGAAATATATATTTGTTTGTTCTCAAAAACTAACTGAATGATTTAAAATTCTTTAATTGTTTGAAAGCTGCATCTTCAGCGAATAACCTTATGATATATTGTTAATCAAAATAAATTAGGGATACGTTATAATAACTCGCGCGCAAAGCCGCGGACGAAAGCTAGTAAACTAAACAACGCTAGTTTATATTCAATTTTATTATGTGTGTAAGTATCGCAGATTCATAATACTGGATAAAGCTGCTATTCAATTCTGATCTAAAATTTCGCCACCTCGAATGTGAGGCGCCGTGGCTTAGTTGGTTAAAGCGCCTGTCTAGTAAACAGGAGATCGTGAGTTCGAATCTCGCCGGGGCCTGTGGTTATTCCATGTTTTTTTTATTATTTATAGCAGTTACGAAAATCGATTTGATTAAATGACCATAGTCAGACAGTCATTCTTTTTTACTTACATTATTTCATTGAAGTTTAGTGTTTGCCTCTGTCTCTGTGTATGTTTTCATCCTTATGGTCGCGGAAACCTAATATTTGTATGTCCCTATGTCCTTTCTCAGGGTCTAAAGATTGTCTGTGCCAAATTTCATCAAAATCGGTTTAGAGGTTTAAGCGGGAAAGCGTAACAGACAGACAAGAGTTACTTTCGCATTTATAATATTAGTAGGGATGGATGGGTGAAAAAAACACAGTTTTCGATATTAATCACTCATTATATTCACATTTTTGTCGTGTTCAATTATTTTAGTATTTACACATGTACAAGTTGAGAAAAATAATGGAATTGGAACAATTTAATTTACAGGAATCACAAGTGCATTAACGTGGGTACAGTTCGCTACAAAATTATCAGTTTATATTTGGCATTTTAAATTATTTATTCGTACTTAAGGAATAAAATGAAGTGTATTATACGAAGAGATTGATGAATGTGGATGCTCCGTAACATATTTAAAATTGTAAAGTAATATGTAAGGAATATAAAAACCAATTATGTAAGTATTATAAGTTGTTTGCAAAGGCATTTTTCTTCAACAACCACATACAACATATTCATTACAAACAAACCTAATATTTTCTATTTGTTATATAAGTTTGGGTGTGAAAACACCGAGAACAGATAAAAAAGTCGTAACGGGAATTGAGTATTGAGTATAATATAATAAATGCGTGTTAAATTGATATGTGCTATCGTAAACCGACCGACACGGGAAAGGCGTAGCACATAAAAAATAACGTCCGATCCCTACGGTTTTAGACGTTCTATTTTATATTGGGGATAGAACACGCTACGCGGCCAATGTTTTACTTTTATTGCTTATAGGAATTGTATGACATTTTTGTAGGAAACTGTACATTCGTTTGTTGGAATAAACGTTACGATAGGAAAAATATTGCCGACTGTTTCTTTCAATTAGTAATCCTGGGGCCCATGTTAATTCAGTTGTGCGACAGTGACAGATGTATGCACGTCACATTCATCTGTCTCATAAATGAGTGAAACCATCATGGCAATAAGAGCTCATGGTAAGGCCCCTGGAACAATGATTATTTTTTGACATTCTTAATGCTTTTTAAACAAAAAAATATCACTTTATTTGGCAGTTTACACTTTACATAATTCAATTCGAATCAATGTATTTACGAAACAAAAAATACATTCATATATTTTTTTAAATTTATTCTTGTTACTTGACAGCAGAGTAGATGTCCATCAAGTATTACATTTGTCATATAAACATGCTATTTGCAGTCTTAATAATTAATCAATACTCTATTAAATTAAACACCTATAAACATTTAAACGTTGTCAATAAAATCTGAGGCACATTCAATATACGTATTATACAATCACTTCAATTACTATTTTATTATTTACACAAGTTGTAGATTACATCTAATATGGCAGTACTGAGGTTGTCAAACAAATTTCTTACAATACTTAATAGAAAATAGCTGTCACATGTTTTTCTTTTTACACAAACTATTAAAGAAATCTGTTGAAAAATGAGTCTTAATTACTTGCAGATAAAGGTCAAATTAGCTTGAAAAGTACTCGTAATACCAGGTCTCTTTATCAGAAAGCAATTCAGTCCATTTTATTACATTAAAGTATAAAGTTCAGTCAAAGTATAGCTGAACTTTGGTCTTTCGAAAGTGCTAGTTTGAGATATAAAGTATGAAGTTAAGCTATCGTCCGGTTGAAGCGGTACTTGTAGAAATATCGGCTTAGTTACAATTTGTATGATGAAACGAAAATGCAATACTATTTTCTGTAAATTGATTAATCATTAGTTACAATTAACGGTGAGATTTCACTCGCGGTGATACCTTAGTTGATGAAATTTCACTGACTGTCAGGGAATTACATTTTCAATGAGTTACGAAGAGTTCAAAGAGGATATGAATATTCCTTCTTCACGAAATTCAATTCTACGAATTGGTGGTACTACGAGGATGTCTTCGTTAACCATGACAATGTTTGTAGAAAATTTCACGAAGATCAGTCGAGTAGGTGTGAAAGTGTTACTATGAAATCAACTTGCAGTCGAATTTATAATATTAGTTGGTTAAGTATCTGTTATTTATGTATCGAATACTATTGAACGACTAAATTGCAACAAACCCGATACATCTCCAGTGCTATAAGTGCCAAGACGATAGCCAAAACATGTAACAACTACAAGATAACTTTAAATAATTTACAATAATAAATCACTTTTAATAAATCAGTCTCTTTACTTTTAAATTTAACACGCACTTCACAGTCACTTGGTCTATAAGGCCGCATTTACACAAGTTCACAATTATTGTCGTATTGTCATTGTAATAAGGTTTAGTTTACACGAATCTGGTGAGCTGCGTGTGGAAGTCCCGTAGGAATATTTGTAGCTGCGGTAGCGTGGGCCGGTCGTCTGGAGACATTGCCCAGCAGTATGCCATCACCGCGAACCTTCGGGAGATAGAATACAATTACAATATTTTCAAAAGGAAATATATACAGGACGTAACATGAAAGTTCAACCACAGTAAGAGATCGAAAGTGACGTCAAGTGCAAAAAATCCTGTCACAATGTTTTTGTTTTCATAATTGATACATAAATGATGACACATCACAATAGGTAGGTATACTTTTAATGCACTCTATCCAGGGCGTATAACGCTGATCTTACAATTGAATTCAACGTCATTCATAGCCAGTCCTTTACTAATCTTCTCATTGCGATTGATATAAAATCATTACGCTGCACATTTTTACACAGAAGGCATTCCAACTAAGTGAATTCTTTAATAATTTTGACATAGCCCATGTATCACTAGCTAGATTAATATCGACATAAAAATAATTAAGTAAATAGGTAAATGAAAAGTAATATTCTATTACTGTTCAGACCATTTCAATCTAATAATTTTATAAACTGCCTCGTTGCAGAGTATGAGGTCCTGGGTTTTTTACAGTAAAGTGTTTTTGGCTTTTCCATCTCTGGACAAGTGCCCGGTCAATAGCAATATACTCGCCCCCTATTACATGGAACATACCTAAACATAATTGGCGAAATCGGATGTAGTGTATAAGTAGGTGTAGGTGACACCTCTGCCTAACCCTTCGAAGTAATTTAAAAGGTGAATTATATTACCTTTTTTTTCAAAATTCCAATAATACAGCTATAGAATGAAACTTTAAAGTTCCTATGTAACACAGATACCATTTAATATAAATTGGACACTTACAGCTCATCAGGGCAATTCGCAGGCTGCTGCAATCTGTAGCCATCTCTTAAATAAGCGGCGACTTCAAAGGGGTCCACCTCAGCGTAAGGCTGGTGGGCTAGCGTGGTGAGCTCCCAAAGCAACACGCCCAGCGCCCACACGTCAGCGGCTGGACTAAACTGCCTTTTGGACAAGGCTTCTAGAGCCAGCCATTTAATAGGCCTGTTCTCATTGTCGCCTAAGCAGTGGTAGTCTGCAGGGAACAGGTCACGTGATAGCGCGTTGTCTGCTATCATCACTCGCAGGTTTTCGTCCACTCTGTTGGCAATATAGTTCTTATTAGTATGAGTTTAAAGTCACATTTTCAATTTTAGTTTTTAGCCATCTGCAGCTTTGACCTAAGCCCACCCTGAAGTTAATTCTAAATATTGGTAAATCATCATTCAGATTAATAGTTTCTTAGTTATACCTTCATACAAACATTAAAGCAGTTAAACTTCTGTGGTTTTATTTCGATCGACATATTTTAGTAGTTAAGGAAAGCCTGACTAAAGGCATTTCAACTGCAATTGCTTTCAAAATCAGTTCCTTATTGATTTAGAAAGATAAGTAAATCCTTCTTTTAAGTCTTTAGAACATATATAGGTACGAATGTTTGGTGAAAACTCACATGCAATTCCTCGCGGCGATGTCTTTATGTAAGACGTGTTGCGAATGAAGATACGCGAGTCCGTCTAGAGCATGTAATGCCATGCGGACCACGTGTTGTGTCGTCAGTGGCGGGGGCGGCGCCACCCCTGCCCCCGCACCACCCACCGTCACCCCCCGACACGCCAGTAAGAACTGCTTCAAGTTCCTCCAGTTAGAGTTCCAAGGATATAGCAGGAACGGAGCCGTTTGATCCTCAATGCTCACTCCCAGAACAGAGAGCACTCGTTCGTGGTGAAGGCCGTATAGCATACAACCTTCTTGCAGCAGTAGTGATACCTGTTAAAATAACCCAAGTTAGTCCATCGTCATCTAAACATCTGATTTTCTATATTTATTAAGGTACTTTTAGTATGTCGTTGTTACCTGCACTTGTGAGGCATGTTCAGCCACAGTCTTGACAAGTACTTCTTGTTCCCGCGCCTCCTCATCAGCGTAAGTCCCTCGGTACACTCGTCCGAATGTGCCTTCCATAGCGACCGAGCGCAGTCTGACGCGACACCTCTGTATGGTGAGCTCGGCTATCCTCTGTTGTAGGTCTCTGGCCCTTTCCTCAGCGGCTGCGGGCGGTAACGACGTCGGTCGGCGGTAGCTGGTGTAACTGGCGGCAGATTTGCACGAAGAGTCAGGGAGGAATGCATGGGCGTCTTGCTCATCGCTGCGAGCTCGGCGCAGTTTCCTCGCCCGTGCTCGACATGCTGCGGCGGCTACCGCTGCTATCAACAACGCGCCGCCTGCGCACCCAGCCCCCGCGTAGAATATATCCGCAGACGTCGGTGCGTGCGGAACGCTATCTACCCTCACAGCAGGCCGTGGCGCCTCCTTCAAACATATCTTCCGTCGTCGGAAATGCAACGTAGTCGATGAGGAACCGGTCGAGACGTTTAAGGATATGGTGACGTCAACTTCGGCTGCCACGGTTCGTGTACACGGCAAGTCTACTCGCCAAGTCTGCGGCTCAGTGGGCACGTAGCCTTCGCTTGAGATGTTGAATGTTGGTGTGTGCATCGCCTCGCCGTGGGATACAACCTCCACGTGTAGGGTGTACGGTAACTGTAACAAAATAAACACATTACATCCGTGATTCATCGCACGTCAGACGGACATTTATTACGATTACGATATGTATATGTGACATTCCTAACGGCATCATCTCATCACGATGTAACTGTATCTGCACGCAATTGATGGGCAGCGGTCGTGCCCCTAAAAGGTCCGTTTGAGAATCGGAATGGCCCAAACAACCCAGGTCATAATGTCAAATATTGTGTAACACGATTGGAGCAGGAATACACGAGTTATATAGTCGTTTGGAGACGAATACGGTATGCATATAATGATTATAGTATGTATTAAGCTTTTGAGCTGACTTGTTATTGAATATGGTAACAATGCAGATGTTTATATAGCTTGTTGAGCGCCTTGCGTAACTCATTAAACATTATGATCATACTGCGCTAATTACACACTAGCATAAAGTGAAATAATCACCGCGCGGCGCTGCATGAATGGTTGAATATCTAAACAATATTCGCCGCGGGCCCTTTGGCGGCCACTTTAACATATCATCCGGAGGCTCTCGTAAAATGCGTAGGTGCGACAGGCAAGCCGCTAATTAAATATTATCACTCGACAGTCGGTGAGTACAGACAATGGTGGCGCGATCGTTCATCGGCGCTAGTTAACCGGTTACCAAATATTTGCCGTAACTAGTCAAAGGCGCCGCTGAGTAAATACAGCGGGAGTATGTAGGTGGATGCGAGGGGGTCGCCGATCTGATAGCGCCGGCACAAAGCTTGCGAAGATGCTGATAAAGGGACTGGTGCCTTAAGAGTGTGGGCCGTGTTCAACCGAAGCACACAACTAACTACCTAGTTATTTGTGTCTTTAAACTTTACTTCCTGTACTAAAGAACTACAATGTAAGTGAACGATGTGATCGAAGGATGTGATACCAAACCTTGAATTTGTTTGATAACTGTATATGCATTTTATTGTAATTAATAATGATTTACTATTTATTGAAACGCACATGATGTCAGCTGAATTTCTTGTCGGTTCTTCTCATAAGTCTAGTTTCCGAACCGTTGGTCAATTCTTCGCCGTTAAGTGCCTTACCACAGCCTAAACTGAATAAATCACTTTCATTTGCTCAACCAAATATACCTTAATACAGACAGAATATTCCTGTGACTTGCAAATACCGTCCGGCCTAAATAAGCAGATGTTATATTGACAGGTTGGGTGATTTTGTTTGCAATGCACTTCAGACGCAACATTATTTTGTTTGTTTGGGATCTGAATATGTAAAGCGGACGTGTGTTGCTCGTGCCTCTAAAAATGCATTGAAACGAGACTGATTTCTTTGAGGAGTATGCACGTCTGTGGATAAAATAAATAAATGCACATAATATTTGGTCGGAGATGCAAGACGCAGGATGCGAGACGTGTAGATAAATATAAAGAGGAGCACGTTGGAACCAGACCGCATATTTGCATGAGGAGCGGCCACATTTGAATTAGGCAGATACAAGGGAGAATACTACCCGTAAACCTATAAAGAACTAACAAAAATCTTAAGAACTCTTCCCTGTCTATATGAGTCTGAGTCAGACGAATTAATAAATAATTTTCACGGCGTAAGGTCGTAACTTCCTCACTTGGGACTTTAAGAGAATTCGACTTGAATTCTTGGTATCACTGTTTGTTCAATAATTAAAACAAAACAATAATGAAAATGTTTCAAATACTATCAATTCAATATTAATGTCAGTTAAAACAGCTATCTTAATTCAGATAGGGTCGGTGATTTCCATAAGAATAGCTTGTTTGTAGGCAGGGCGCCACTGAGGGCACAACAACTCCCTATTTGGCGGGACTTGGTAAAATAAACTTTCCTACTTAATTACGTCTAGTGACTTCCTGCGAAGCTGGTTAAGAGATTTGATAAAAAGTCTTCGGAGGAAGCATTAATCTTTCATGAGCAAGTCGTTGACTACTATGTAAGAGTAAGTAAGTATCTACCTATGAGTTTCTAGCTGCGAATTGCCTTCGATTTCTTCTACGTATAGGTAAGTAACTATTCAGATCGTTTTACGCAGCGCGTGTTAAGAACTTCTTAGCTTTGACGTTTAAGTTTATTGTACCGACGATCAGAGTTGGCCCCCCGTTAATGAGGCATAAGGTCGCTTTTTTCTTCCGCAAAGTTCAAGCCTTCTTTTATACCGAATTCCAATAAAATCGCTAACAAAGTAAAAATTTAACAAACATACAGAAGCGCATGTTTTTTCATTATTAGTATGGATGATTGTCTGCGGATAATTTCGCATTCAGTACGAACCCATTGATTACCATAATACGATTGTTATATCAAATCGATCGTCCGATGTAAGCGCCTACCTGTATTAAAATCGGGTTTATATTCTAGTGGGACATTATTTTTATTTAAATATCCAATAAATAATAAAATACCCGCAGCCTAAGAATATAAAGCAAGGAGGATATGATAAGGAGGTGCAGGAATATATTTTTTCTGAAAATAATCCAAAGACAATAGGTTAAATACCTATTGCGTGTATTTTGCTTACTTTCTTTTCCGTCGTGATTTAAACATACAGGTAGCGCCATCTAGTGACGTCAGGAGGCAACTATGTGAAAATAAAAGTAATTATCGATTTCTTTACTTACAGGTTTCCTAATAAGGCTTTGCCAAGTGAAATGCAATTCTCCAATGGTAGCTGGAACTGGGACCACGAAGTTGAGGGCGTAGAAGTTGATCTGGCCATCTCGGACGTAGAATAGTTCTGCCGTCAAACCTGCGAACATGGATAAATTACATTCATTGGATTATTTCAAACATAGGATGCTGGCGTGAGCATAATATTATAGGTATATATGTATGTATTTACTCTTGGTTTTATTAACATCAAAAATGAAAGAAGAGGTAAGGTATTTATTACATGTAATAAATGATCATAATGTGGAAGAACTATTGATGCAATGAAAATTATTGGAAATTCCATAGTTTCATAATTACTTGGAAAGGTTGGTTGGTGTACCTTACCTCCTAACAATATTTTTAGACATTTCGTATTACAATAATGGTGTGTAATTTCTTCAAATGAAACACGATATGGAAGGAACCTTCTTTAACCATATCGAATTTAAAGCATCTATTGATATCGAGAACAAGGCACATTCACAAATCAGTACACATCAATAACATATAATTTCAGTGCAAAAAGTTGTAAGAGCACGCGCACAATGTGGCGGCGAGATCAAAGGGGCGGTGTTCAAAGACGCCGCGTTACGACGCCCGCGCCACCTGTCCACAAATCATGGGAAGTTTTAGGTAAAAAAAACTACCGATTAGTTTTTGTGGACCGTACGGAGATACTTTAATGGGCACGTAGCTTTATTTAAATAAATAATAGTTTAGCACGCTTTATATGGAAAACCAAACTAAAAAAACTACAAAATAAATTTAAATTAAACCAGTATAAAAACGATTTTCACGAATTTTTTTGAATTTTTTTTTAATTACAATTTTTTACACTGCTTTTAATTCATATTTATATTCTATTTTTTAGTTTCGTTTTCTATAACGTGTTATTTAGTTGGGCAGGCAGATACCACCGTTCGCCACAAGCTACGATCCTAACCTACATACATCTTTTGCTACTATTTTATTTTCAACTTTTTAGTTAAATTGAACAATGGAATAATCTTATCAAATTAGTGTATTGTCTGCGGTCTTTGATAAATCTATAAATTTTTAATTAAATCTGTCCGTTTAATGTCAAAATCGCGCCCAAAGGAGTCGATTACAAACCATACAAATGAAGCTATATAAACCGTGTAAAAAGGGGGGTTACTTGATGCGATAGCAAGACTAGTACTTCATACTTTCCTACCTAATATGAGCTTCCTCCGTCCATAGGAATGATTTCTCTGAAGTCGTTAGTTATTCACAAACAATCCTCGTTACGGTGCAGTATCTTGTTACATAAGAACCTATTAACTCTTTAAGATACATGTTTTATATCCAGTTACTAGTCAGACACTTGTTTCTTGCAAATCACGTTCTATTCTTATTTCATTAAGGACTACTTTTGATGGCTCTCAAACAAAGTATGTCTAGACTGGCGAGATTAGGAGTAATGTGAAAAATATACTACTGTAAGTAGCTTAAACCAGCTTAATCTAAATCTATATCTATAAAGATAAATAAAATTGAAGTGTCTGTTTGTAATTCCAAAATAACAGTTGTTCACTAAATGCACATGGCATTGTAAATGCAAATGCAAACACGGTACTGATAATAAAAAAACAATTTTAAAACTTCTCTGTCTGTCTGTTTGTTCCGGGTAATCTCCGAAACGGCTGGACCGATTTCAAAAGGACTTTCAGTGGCAGGTAGCTAATTTTAGAAGGAGTAACTGACTTTTATTTTAAAAAAAACATTAGTGTTCCGCGGGATACCCAAGAAATTAACTCTCACACGGGTGAAACCGCGGGACGCAGCTTGTCTATACTAATATTATAAAGAGGAAAGGTTTGTATGTATGTTTGTAACGAATTGGCTCAAAAAGTACTGGACCGATTTTAAGAATTCTTTCACTATTTGGATGCTACATTATCACTGATTAATATAGGCTATATTTTATCTCCGTACTCCCTCGGAAACTGGAACTACGCGGGTGAAAGCGCGTGACGTCCGCTAGTTTTATGTAAAATGCTAATACAAGTAGGAGATAATCATGTTTCCTGGATTCACAAAATTATCGTAAATCTGTGCAAAAAAGGTCATAATCTTGAGAAGAATACTCAGAATAATGTTTTATTTAAATTAAAATTCTCCGAATGGAATCCCGGGGAATAAAATGTCCGTATTAGGCGAAGTTAATCTGAAACTTGCCAAGTCTTTCCAAGTCGATGAAAATCAAATAAGAATATCAAGTACCAACATTAGCGTATTTTTGTATGGCTATTATCATAACCGAGTTGCAATGACCGGTTCCAGTATAAATATGGAAACAGGATCCCGCCACAGCGACATCACTGGCCATTAATAACACTATAATCATAAAATAATAAAGTCCTATCTAAACACGTTGGTAAACTTTTGTGTAGGTATCACGAACGCATGCAAATGAGATACCAAAACACTCGTGGATGCGATTACATTAATAATTTTAACGCCGGTTAATGGGTATTTGTTTATTCGAGAGGCGATAAGGGCGATTAAATCCTAACGAGGTACAATATACTACACGCTCATTTGCATACGTCGCGGCGACAAATCGATGCGCCTGCGCTGCGATGCGACCGGCCCTCGCCTCGTGTTGGTAGGGTAGCCAACTTTTTTTTACAAGAAAAAAGTATATTCAGATCCGTGAAGAATTTTAAACAGTATTTAATAAAAATGAACTTCTCGCACAACTTACTAATTTGCAAACTTTTTTAAGAACTTCATACGAAAACAGTATTTTGTATACTTTATTTTTGTTCAACAGTAAAAAGTATAATTGAGTCAAACACAGTATAGTTGGCAACCCTACCTGTTGGGCCTTATTTACGGCCACTGCGTATATGGTCGGACATATCCATAATTTTAGTGTGAAACCTCTTATAAAACTAATTTTAAATACGACGCTTACTCATTAACTTATAGCTGTTTGTGTGAGTTTCTGTCATAAAATAAGCAAACATAATTTCTTATGAATTATTCAGTGACTAGTGTTCTTAATTTATTACTTTCTTCCCACCCGTATACAGACGAAATATAAATTGACAAGACCTACTTAATTTTATTCCTTAAATGCAAATTATTATGTCGGTGTAAGTGTAAGTACATATTGTATCATTAGCCTCAATTAAAATAATATATAAGGACTTTTAAACCTTCGAAGTGATATTTTAAATAAACACAAATTAGCCTAGTTTTATTAGGCACAACTATAATGTACTGTCAGTTCAACCCGATACTAAATTTCTGGAATATTATTTGGGAAATATTGTATTATAATATTTTAGTTTACTTATATTTATATAGAGGAAATTTTTGTACAAACTTACATATGTTTGTAACGAATTACTTAGCTCAAAAATACTGGATTTTAAATATTCTTGCACCATTTGAATGCTCCATTATCACTGATTAATATAGGCTATATTTTATCTCCGTACTCCCACGGGAACGGGATCTACGCAGGTGAAACCGCGTGACGTCCGCTAGTGGTTTGGTAAAATAACTGCCATTCTAATGATAAAAATAAAATCTATACAGATAAATAAAATTGAAGTGTATGTTTGTAATTCAGAAATAACAGCTTTTCACTAAATGCATATGAAAGTATACACGATACTGACACTAAAAGACCAAGTTTTAAAATGTTTCTCTGTCTGTCTGTCTGTCCGTCTGTCTGGCCGATTTTAACGGGACTTTCCCTGGCAGGTAGCTGATGTTTCAAGGAGTAACTTAGGCTACTTTTATTTATTAAAAATATAAGGGTGGCGACAATAAGGATGGAACTAAATCCACGCGGGTGAAACCGCAGGGCACAGCTAGTCTGTTAATAAAACGTTATATACCGTTGTTAAATAGACAGTAATAATCACCAACCAGTATGTTATCCGACCTACATCATTAAGTCCGATACCAAAATTCTGGTTACTTAACAAATTGTTTCCACGAAATCGAAGCTCGCATCGTCACATAAAGTGGCGTGGTATGGGCTCATCTATGAATTTTTATTAGCCAGTTGATGTAACTGTACAACACATGTGTCGGTTACATTCCCACATAGGTAAGTGGGCCCAGGGCTGCTACCGTCCGCGGTGCCTTTGATGCGGCGGCAAAAAAAGATACCACTTGATACGACAAATAAGTAAAGATAAACACCGCCCGCAGCCAACAGGCGCCCACTTTCTGCTTATTTTAACTAATTCCTTAAAAAACGACCCTCTTGGTAGCCCACCTTATCGCGATTCCCAGCTATCAGGCACAAAGGAACCGATGGAATTTAACAATTTTGGTTTTGAAGAGTTCGGAAATCGCGCGCTACCGCTAAAGGTCTTGTATTCGCACCTCTCAATAAAGCCTTCATTACATTCGCACAAAACCCATTATGCGAGGAATATAAATAGAAAGAAGCACAATAGCGGTGATATTTCGTATAGAAAGTCCCCTCCGAGGCGTTGGATGTAAGGATTTTGGCACAACAGACGAGCTATTATTGTGGAATTATGCGGACGAGCCGCGCCGGTGCGTCGCGCGACAAAATAAAATAAAGTGCAGAGGTGTCGGAACAAATAAAGGTGAACCTTAGGGAGGGAACCATTCATAATTTTATTATTCCCATTTTTTTTTGTAATAAAATAAAACAAAATCTACTGACGAGGTTCTTTTACTTTTTCGAAATCACAGGCTCTTCACCTTGTGTTATGGATGATGAGATTGATCAAAATAATTAATAGAAAAGGCATACGATATTTATTATTATGTAAAATGATAAACTATAATATCCATGTCCATAACTTTGAGAACCGGCTATAAACTTTGTAAACATGATACGTTCCGTAACTCTTGGCATGACATTAAGATATCTGATTACCGACCAAACTGTATATTTATTAGGGTATGTTACAAAAATATTACAAAAGTAAACAAAACATATTTAGTAACATCACTAGCCTTGTTGAAGCCAGCATGGCTATGCGCGGTTATGCACTCGACTGGAGGGCTAGCGTTTAGCATGCGGAGGTAGGGTTTTTTTTTTAAACTAGCCAGGAGTAACTTAACGTACCTGAGATAAGCTGAAAGAGATTTAACTGTGATGGCACGTAGCGTGCGGCGGCCAAATGATGTAGAATCAAAATGGCAGGATCGAGCGCAAATTATTGATTAAGATAATCATTCTGGGCCCTTGCCATATGCGCATATACTTAGCCATGATAGTTTGGTTCTGTAACACTGATAGATTTATACACGTCATATAAATCTGTCTCATAATCATTGTGAATCTATGGCAATACGAGGTCATGGTAGGACTCCTGATGATGATGATAACTCCTATAAAAGATTCCAACATAGACCTACAAACAAACCAGAGTGAGGGTTCAACTCAACCTAACCAAATATAAACGAGCAAAGGCTAGAAGACAACACTAGTGTAGTGTGTGACGCACCTCCTTCCTTGTATGCATTAGTCATTAAACGTCTCTTGAACGGAACAGTTGCCTCTCATTAGACCCACTCCCAGTCACCACCGTGCACTAACTCAAGCTCAATTATTTATTTAGATAATACATTCTGGTGATGAAGTCCTATGAAATAAACCAACATACACCTAAAAACGAATAAGAGTGAGGGTCAACTTAACTAAATACAATTACATGGGAGAAGGCTAAGAAACTTAACACTAGCTCGATCTCGTAACGTGTAGTCATTCAGTACAGAGGAAGCAATGAAACTCGCCAGGAAACCGCTAAATAAATAACCGTTTAACGTACAGCATTACCACATCCCATAATTTGTGATACTGATTATCATAAAATTGGAATGTGTTCAGAATAGAACGGATCGTTTACACTGATATTCATAGCGTTTGGAAATGCCTAAAATGCACGTTGCACCTACACGTTTCTATGGTGACAGTTTTATTGGAAATTTTACCGAAATTTTACCATAACATACTAAAATTCTTGATTTGTAAAATTCTTTCTGCGTTTCGAAACCCGTCACCAAGGTTTTAACATAATTTTACATTGACGATATCGCGGGTATTTTCCAAAATTTTTACGGGAATGTTTAAAAGCGCCCCAAGCGGCGAGTGTAGGATGTTTTACGTCTCCATACAAGACGTAAGGTGTCAAAACGTATAATTCGGCACCGTTATGGATGTCCTAAATCTAAATATAACATTGGGTGATCCACGAGGGAAAACTAGGCCCAGGAAATTTCGCTATTTTTACTATCACTTATTTCTCTTGTAGTTTTTCAAAGTAAAAACATGCAGACAGCCCTCGCTCCCGCTCTTTGTAGGAAAAAAATATTCTAATATAAATCTGCGACAGGTGAGAATCTGTTCCGATATTGTAAACATCTATAAAATATTCTATCGATAAATGTAAACTTTTTGCTCGTAAAACTCGCTTCCCCGGAACGATAACTTAAACAATTTATAAACGGCGTTAAAAAGCTTGACAAAGATATCCTATACTCGTATTCGATCAAGGTATGGGAAATATTTTTTATGACTTTTTCATAATGTTACTGGAACAATACCGAAATAACATATGACTTTATGCTCTAGCCATTTAGAGATGCATATTTCAAAAATTGCTGAGTGCGCAGTAGTTATTCTATGAGTCTGTCTCTGCCTGTGTGTATGGCACGACGCGAATAAAATACATGTGCAGTAAACCTCCACTATTTTCGTTGAGCGCTTATAACTAGTGACAGCACCTCTGCGCTACGATAGTTACGAACGCGTGTAATAACATCTGTAGAAGACTGTTTGAATTGAATTGAATGAATTAAGTAAACCGAAGAATACCACGTTTACGTACCAAACGTAGAGTTCCGTACCTACCTTTAAAGGTAAGAACAGAAGCCTTAAAGTCCCTCCCGGGTCCGTATATAACACATTATATCGTTTTATAAATATTTATATAAAATGTATAATAATAATCTCTATCTATATCTATCTTATGTATAAAGGTGTCGAATTGTGGCACATGTGAAATTACAATTTAGCATGATTAAAATTCAGGTCTTGATATATCAACATGAAATGACTTATCTATTAATCTAATAGTTAAATCAAATCAAAAGTAATTCAAAGGGGTAAAAAAGAGGAATATAATTATTCGGCATGTTTCATAACATTACCAATTATCTTACCCAAGATCACAGCCGTAGAAAATTGCGTAATAGAATTTGTCAAAAAAGTCCGTCAGAGGTGTAATCAGGTGTAAAACTTTGTGGTTTTCGAAGTTACCGTTCCGGAAGTGAGTTGGGTAAGTTGATCCCTTATTGTCCGCCCGTCTGTCCGCGGCTTTGTCCCTAACAAGATTTGCCCTTCGTTCAAAGCTGATCTGCCACTCAAAACCCAAAGGAATTAGAACAAAGAGAGGCGTGAAGTATAGATTTTCCTCATGTCTTTGTTCGACGAACAAATCGAAGTCGAAGGACCATTAGGGAACCTATTTAAATTTACTGTATTACCTACAATACAACGTCGCATCGTTGGCCACTTAGATCAACGAGATTATAAATTATTTATTTAATATAAAACATTCCTATCTTAGAAGAACATGAAAAGAAACACCAGCGAGAAAAATAACATGGATATCAGACAGATACTGAAGTCAGTTAGGAAGTAATGAAAACGTTTAAAGAGTTTATTTTATAGTTAAGAGGATATCTTCCGGGTTAGCCGGTGGCCCAAGTTAAGTTGCCCTCTACAGTACTCAGCTGGAGCCTAGCCGAGCCAAGGAGAATAGTAGAACTTGGCAGATCCTTGTAAAAATGAGGTCCCTATACCCTTCTGTCCCTTTTGGATTCCATCTTGCCACCAAAAATCGGCACCAGAGTGCGAGTTTTTCACTGCCGCCGTCACAAGTCACCGCGTCAAAGTTAACGCATTGTATGGGACGCAACGATTTGTATGGGATCGGAGCAGCGCCTCTGTCGGCCTAAAGATGACACTACTGTGAGCCCATACAAATCTGCGTTTACGTCGACGCGGTGACTTGCGGCGGCGATTTTAAGAAAACTCGCACTAGTCCATCTGTTATGTTTAAGAATGTAGTTACCAGTGTTACTCTCAAATCGCAATTTCAAATAACATACCATATAATTCTTAGAGGTTGTAACGAAGGTAAGGATATAATAAAATCAAGGTGTAAGGTGTAAGCATCTCATCTCGGCTGTGAAGGGGTGGGTAATGTGTGTAATAATCACCGCCTTCCCTCACCGCTGTAGGGCTACACCATAACATTCACTACTTACCCTCACATGTGTTTAATTACGCTGTAATACAACACAATCTTTAATTAAACGCATTTATTTTATTTAATCGCAACCTGCTTATTTCAAGACTTGGTCGCATAAGGCTCAATAAAATTATACCGTTGCACAAATTAGTTTTTATTGCAACCTTAAAAATAAAACCCGCCATCTTATCAGTGGATCGTGTAAAATAATTACGCTAACAAAAAAATACAAACGCGGTTAAGGCATCCGTAATGAATTAATTACGATTAAAGAAGCTAATTAATTGCATTATAATCACTCAAGAGTGATTGGAACAGTCATTTAATTTCTATCGAACAAATGAGTCGTATTACCTTTTTTATTTATTTCCAAAACAGGTTTGTCGTTTCCGTTGTTGGGTGTAGATGTCTCGCCGTGTTTTATACAGATTTCAATTTGGGGCTCAATTTACAGCGATGTACGATAACGTAGCGATAGGGTCTTCGAAGGGAATGTTTAAAAATATCTTCGGCACGTTGATGGATGCGTCTTTTTGCCCGCGTGCCCCGACTCGGGGGTAATCTAGACGCCTTAACTTTGACAGACGGAATCTTTTCCCGATTTTTTGCGTCCGAAATCACACGTGTCGCCTTTAATTATGTGCAGCGACACAGAAACTGTGCCTATTAATTTTGAGTTATGTATGTGGTTTTTGAACTGTCGATTCTAAGTTCTACTTCCCCAATGTTTTTATTATTTTTGTTTAAAATCGGTTTGTTTGCGTGTGAAATTGTTCATGTCTTCAACAAGTTTCATAAAGAAACATTTTTTAAGAGCAAAGCAAGAGTTTTTCAGAGGGCCTAGTGCAAGTTTTTCACTGCCGCTGTCACTGTGGTGACGTAAGTGCAGATTTGAATAGGATCAAAGTATTGTTATCCGTGAGCCGACAGATAACGCTGTTTCGATCCTATACAAATCTGCGTTTAAAGTGAAAACTCGCACTAAGTTAAAGAAGTTACGTAATTGATTGCTTACATAGACTAAATCCGTAGTTGTTGTTAATGATGTTGACCATTATCGGGGCGAAGTTAACATTATTATGATAAATAAGGCCCGCAATAAAATAAACACGGCCTGTTTACAATCAGCCGGTGGTGCGACGACGGATTTATATCCAACACTACGAACACAAGGTGTAGATCTTTAGATGCCACGTTTGGGCAAGTCTCAGAATGTTTCAGCCACTAAATAAACTAAATTACGTACCCATAGGGCAGACTTGACTTGGAAATCTAAGGTTTTAAAAAAAATAAAATATGAAATGTATACCGAATATAAGCTGTATTTTATATAATGCTTTTCCATTGAAAATAGATTTACCTACTGTATGGGTTTCTTCTCAATTAAGTATTATAATTTATAAAAAAAATTATAAGCTTTAACATTTCACTTAAGACATATTGAAGGACAAACCGAAACCACTCTGGTCTAATTTTCTCAGAATCTAATTTATAGATGATAAATTTAAATAACTAATATAGGCCACGAAGATCTTGTTTAGGCTACATTTTATACTTACATTTCGGCCACTTCGAGACTGAAATTACATCTACAATCGAAACTATGAAGGAAAGTCAAGATACACCTGTCTCTGACTTAAATTGCGAAAGAGTACACCATAACAATAATAAAACACATTTTATAGAGCGCGCCATCAAAATAAACTTTACGAACACATTTTATTTATTTCTTCTCCTTTACAAATACAGTGTGATGTATGGGAGCATTTTTAACTATGCGAGACTAATAAAAATAGAATAACTCGACTTGCAAACTATCACTTAAGCAGGTTTGTGTATTGTCTGCAGAAATATCAATAGATTATTGATGGTTAAATTGTTTACTATCACGAAATGCTACTATATAGTGTTTTGGCGCCCAAACTTGACTTGCGGGGCACCAACTTTACTTATTTCATTTTACCGTTATTATTATTTAAAAATGTATCTTAGAATTTTTTTAAATAAATATTTAATTACAATGTCATTATGATTTTGACACATCCATGATTCCAACACCCTTCACAGAAGACAGTAAAAAGTTCTAATTTCATGAACCAGGTCATTGAATCCAAGTTATGTGAAACCGGACACGCCTATTACCTCTATGGTCGAGTCGTGTTCACCCGGAGACCGCACTTACCGCAACTGGAACCACTATGGCTTCCGGACACTCAAATTCTGAACTCTGAATGGATACCGCGAATCAACTATCTGAGCCTGGATTATAGCGTGGTTCAAAGTCAAGACTCGAGAGTCTATAGAATGACGTTACTACATGCCATAGGCCATTTCATGTTGACATGCTAGTTGCAATGTTTTGTTGTGTCCTATCCCATGCATCTTCTTTTGCATCTTGAGAGCAGCACGGCATTGCCATCTTTTGTGTTTTTTTATTCTTAACAAATCTGTTGCAGGTGAACTGTGAGCCTAGGAGTGAAGCAATGGTATTCAGCCGAAGTCTTTTCTGTTAAATGTTCTTGTTCATACTCTTACATAACATACGACATACCCCTCATAGTTTAGCCACTATCTCTGTCAACATTACTATTTTCAAGCTACGAATAAAAAAATAATTATTTATTTACATAGTACGAAGAAATGAGGGCTCCTGGGCAAATATCACTAACTCAAGTGGTGGGTGGATATAATAAAAAAGTTACCCATGTCATTCGTCAGCTCTACTGCCAGCCGCTGTGACAAACAGCTTACAGACTCACGTAAACTTAGAAAAAAACTCAGCACGAACACGGTCGTGACGTGTTTATAAATCATGCGGGATTGGAACCAACCCTCCGCATGAATTTGTGTCTTGTATCGTTTAAATTACAATTACTGAGTCAACCCACGTGCATGACTAGTAGACGTGACACCCGACGTTTCTCGGGCTTATCTCTACGATTAGGACAATCCTTCCACTGAGGTTATCGCACAGTAGCCCTTGCCACATAAAAAATCGATACTTATCAACCGCCTCGACGATATGAGATTTATTTTCGTTCAGCTTATCTTTCTTTGATAAAGCATGTTCAAATTATTTATCGCTACGGCTACCGTGCCCGCTTTATTTGGGAAAATATCGCTCGCAGTCAGATGTGCAAACAAACGTACGAATTCGAGGGCCATTACGCTCCTGAAGACTCCCATGGAGTGTGTCAGTGCAGTTCAAATAGAAACTGTGTGTGTAGTAGAGGTGTCCAATGACAAAACTCACGAACACGCTTGTCAAATAACGCTCACCAAATATTATCCGACCGCCACACTGTATTATGTCGAAGATTTGTACTAACATAACGAGTGTATGGGACAGAAGCACGACGCGACCGCGATGTTTACTTTGGAACTTAGGAAGGTTACATGACTCCGCGGAGGGAGAGGACAAATACATTCCTCGCATTTTGACTGATGCAGTTTATGCGAAAACGTAAGTAAGGAAGGAAAACAGCAGGATGGAATTATAAAGTCTGTTAAAAAAAAAGGCGAGGCTGAAGTGAGCAGTTTGTAGAGTGCACTCGAGGAGAGCTCTCGCAGGCTCGCCTGCACGCACTCGACCCGCGCTGTTTACACCCACCTCTACCGTGTTTCTCCTTAGTTTTTTATTACTACAAAGGCTGCAAATAAGTTCACAACGTGATGCTAAGCTATAGACTATGAACATTTGCATCTTTTGCACAAACTCTATAAACTAAGCCCGTCTAAAAATTCATATCATGGGCCCTACCATCATCCGTTTAAGAGCGTATTAAGAACTTCTAAGCTTCAACGTGTTATTTTGGTACCGTAAAATTAAATGTGAATGTTAAAATGCTTACAAAATGATATGTCCTAGGACTATTATTACGAGTCACACGCGCTTTGCAAACCCAATTGAGGGCTCAATGCTCCGTCAAGAAGCTTTAAAATCTTCGGTTTGTTCCTACTCATCGTAGACAATACACCACTTTATTTGATGATTTCATATGAAACATAGAAAGACTTCTTTGCCAAAACCAGGTGGAGTAAAATCATCAGACCCGTATATTATAATAGCCAATTATAAAGGATTGCATCCGTTCGGAAGATAATTTACGATAGCGGCAGTCGTTCATGATGGAAATCATAAAAATTTAAATCATCGTCCGCTCCGTAAAGTAAACAATGGGCAAAAAGAGCAAAATGGTAAACGGTCGGGGTAAGGTAAGCGGGCGCCCTCCGGTCCCGTTCTCGTGTTATTTTTTAGCTCTACTAAAATAAAATTTTGAATATCAAAGCATCAGACTGTTGGCCGTGGCGCAAATTGGCGCGGAAATTTATAGCGGCGCGGCAGTCGGAAACATTACCATTTAAAAGTTACCAAATCAAAATGATATTGTGTACTTTGTTCTTTATACCCCCATAATGATGTTCGAACACAATCCTGGAAAGCGCATCAAAATATCTTGTCTATAAATTTCTTGGAACACGACACGGACACCTATAGAGGGTCTTTTTAGGGTTCCGTACCCAAAAGCTAAAAAACGGGACCCCATTCCTAAGAATTCGCTGTCCGTCCGTTTATCATCAGACTCATGAACCGTGATAATTAGACAGTTGAAATTTTCACAGATAATGTATTTCTGGTGGCTATAAAATGGAATAAAATAAATATTTAAGTAACTGGTTCCGATACAACAAATATGATTTTTATAGATTTTTAAATTCTAAATTAACTTCGTGTGCGAGTACACCTCACACTTGACCGGTTTTTATTTGTCACGATCAGATCAGGTGTAATGCAGAGTGGCCGTGCATCGGATGGGGCTTAACGATGTAATTACACGGGTTTCCACGGTTTTCGTCACGGGCCGGTTTCCGGACAGTGGACAATACGACCGCTGAATTAGACACGCCCGCGCTAACCAGACACAATACGGATCGAGATCAAACCTTCATAATACCAATTGCCACTGAGGACTTATTACATCAACAGTTTATTAAGGCTTATTCCCAGATATAGCCCATAGGTTTTAAAAATGAACTTTTTAGTACATTAATACCCGCGACCTCCACGACAATTAAATTTCTTGGATGTCGTAACAATTAATTTGTAAAAATATAAAACAAATGCCTTGGAGGTGGTGGTAATAAAATCAGAATTAATCTTAATTAGTGGTAAGTGTTAGTTATAACCTGAAAAAATAAGGGGAGAAAACGCTGGATTGCAGTATCCTAACCGTTCTTTTAGAGGCACTCTCTGTGTGACAATAAATTTTGATTATCATCGATCTTTGAAGAGGTGCTATTTGCAGTAAAATGTTTTACGGTAAATTTTATTATTGATTCATGGCTTACGGTAAGAAAGTTTATGTGGATACTATTATAAGTATATGATTAGTATCACTGTACTCAGTTACATACATCAGCGGATATTGCAGCTAGGACAAATCGTAACGTAATACGAATCAATACAGCTACTGAACAAACTCTGCTCTGGCCTTCGGGTAGGTACTTGGGATCGTAATAAAATACCGATTTACCAAAGAGGAAAAAGTTTTTTTTATTATGAAGCGAGTCTTAGTATATACGTATACCGGAGAGAATCTCTATAGCGCGATTCACAATATTATTAACCCCATCTATCGGCATTGTAATATACTAACTACTCCAACCTACATACTTGGCTTGTACATATCGCCCACCAAAGGACAAACTGAACCTTTGTCCTTTCACACAATATGGTATCGCCCACCATGACAGAATGTGAAAAAACAATACAATAGAAATAACATTAATTACATGTTTAAACAAACTAAAATTCATTGAAACTTCAACACACAACATAAACATTAGAACTACTTGGTAACAGGCAGAAGACACAAATTTGATATTGGCCTTTTGAGGGTGCCATTCTTTATTTTTTGAGTAACTACTCTAGCAATGTTATCCTGACCTGGATGGGTCGCAACCACTCTGCCATAACCAGCTCTAATGAGGCAAACTGCTCTCTCGCACAACAAACAAATTGCCTAAAACCGTAGGAAATAAAAATGAACAAAACTAAACCACAACCCGTGACTACTGTCGCCAAAATCTCACATTACTCTTGTGAGTAAAACTACGCCTCGTAGCTCCAATCTAGGAACTGAAACCTGTTTTCCTGGCGCTACCTCAGGCTGGCAGCAATCAATGTAAGTACTAATGTCACAAGAATCAATCTCCCATGTATATACAACAGTGACGTTATGTACAACCTTAGACATATAAAACAAATACGGTAAGTAAGAAAGCCAATTTTGTAATATTTCCTTGAGTGTATCACTCCAGCTTAATCTTACAAACCATTGCTGAATATGTTTTACTAATTTACTCCCTTCCCGTCCAATGGGATCATGAATACTAAAATTCTTATCAATAATTATATCTGTTTCAGAATTTACTTTGCAGCGGAAGGTATTTTCAATCATTCCAGCGATTCCAGGTAAGTCCAACTTTACCATTTGTTCTGTCCTTATCTTTCCATGCATTTCTTTCTTAGTTACACTATCTTTAATGTCTTTCTTTTCAATTTCCTTAACATCTCCAAATAGTTCACTACTGCTAATCAAACATATCCGATCATTACAGCATTCCTCAGACATAGACTCGTCCATCTCCATACACGTATCTTTCTCCATATCACATCCATACCCAACCCGTTCCTTGCCTTCACCTTTCTGTACAACTTCAATGCAATTTGTATTTACACATTCATCAATAACCGTTATATCTTTTTTCAGGTTTTCTTTGCAACACACCCTTTCATCTGGAATCGAGATATAAATTTCTTGTTCTTCCATCACCTCAGTGTCATGTACTTGGCAGTGCATAGCCTGTATCCTTGCAGGAGACTCTTCTGATTCTACCACAGCGCCTGATATGATCCAGCCCAATGTGGTGGATTGCGCAACTAGTGTACCATGTGGTCCTCTTTTTATACCTTCCTGCAGGATCTTACAGTACACCTCCGCCCCCAGTAGCAGATCTACGCGTCTCGGCGTGTGATAATTAGGATCTGCTAATACAGACTCGGTAAGATCCTTCCATTCCACTGCCTCTACTTTATTTATCGGCAACAAAGTGGATATGGATTTCAAAACATAAGCTCTAACATTTATATTTACATGTTTATATACACGTGATGAAATAAGTATATTCACTACAGCCTTGGAGAATGAATTTTGTCCTCCACCTACTCCAGAAATTATACTCTTGATAGGAGTTTTCCTTAAACCTAATAACTTTATAGTTTCCTCGGTCACAAACGAAGACTGTGACCCCTGGTCCAATAATGCACGTATAGTGTAATTGAGGAGCTCGTGGCACAGTTGCTATTGCGCATATCATTCGATCAGCGAAGTTAAGCAACCATACGCCTAGCCAGTAGTTGGATGGGTGACCGCCCGAGTTCCCTCCGTGCCTCGGAGAGCACGTTAAGCCGTCGGTCCCGGTTGCCAATTTAACATCTTTGGCAATCGTTACAGGTCAGTCGGAGGCCTAAAAATAATCTGACAACTGGTTTAACCCAGATCACAGATTTTCCTCCTAATATGGGGTTGCGAAGGTCAGATGGCGGTCGCTTCGTATAAAAATCATGTGATCAGCCACATCGGGTTGAATCTAGTGCCGACCCCAACAATGTATGGGATAAGGCCAGGGAGATGATGAGTGTAATTTTGGCCATTCCTAGCTTTGGTTTCAATCAACGCCGTTGGAAATATAACCTGGTTATTTGTAACCTTACTTGCTGAAAAACAAGAAACTAACGGCGGTGAGTTAGACATTGTACCTGCAACCGTCGACGCTGAATTCGAGTTAGAATTCCTAATAACAGACGGCTCCTTCGGATTCGAGCCTTTCCCTGCATCGAAGTTGCGATCCTTTGGCGTACCTTTACCTGAAGGGTGTAACAGAGCATGATGCCGCTTCCTACAGATACGACACCTAAACTTACTTTGGCAGTTTTTGGCAGAGTGATTACTCCCCAAACAACAAAAACAAATATTGTTCGAACGAACATAGCTACGCCGCGAGTCTACAGACTCTTTTAAAAACAATTTACAATAACTAAGCTTATGTTCCTCTGAACAAAAAGAACAATGCATGTGCCAAGCATGCATCGCTTTCATTTGATTAACACAATCATTATTAGATTTATTTATATTTACATTACCAGATCCAGAGTCAAGAAATTCCAAAGCTCTATAACGATTTGTAAGAAAGTCGTGAAATTGTTTAAATGTAGGCAACTCGTCCAATGAGTTGTTATCAGAAGCCTTAAACTCCCACTGCCTTCTTGACTCTTGATCAAGTTTGAGTGATATTATATGTATCATGAGTACATCCCAACCTTCAGTATTTACACCAATATTTGACAATGCAGACAAACAATCATTCGTAACATCCATCAAATCTTTCAAACCGGTGGCAGACTCAATAGCAATATTTCTTTGACTAAGTAAACGTTTCAAAATACTATGACAGATGTAACGCTTATTATTATAGCGTTCCTCTAATAATTTCCAACACCTGTCATAATTATTTTCTGTGATTGGAATATTACTTAAAAGCTGTTCAGCCTCTCCTCTTAAATATCCTTTCAAGTACATAAATTTTTGCACACGTTCCAACTGTCTGTTTTTACGTACAAGAGACAGGAATAAGTCTCGGAACGTATTCCATTCAGAATACTTTCCTGAGAAACTCGGAATTGTAATTTTTGGTAACTTGACATTATACGATTTTAAATCACAAGGACCCGCGTCACCAACAGTTTGAATCGATTGTGGACTACTAAACTCTGATAAAGCAGTTTTAAGTTCTAACTTATATTCAAAATACACTTCTTCAGCCTTATCATAAATTTCATTTTTAACATAATTTACATTTGCAATTTCTTTGGACGAAGATATGGAACACATTAACTCTCTATGACCCTCGGAAAATTCTATCCATAACTGATCTAAAAGCTCTAATCTTCCTTCTAGATATTCCTTAGTTATTCTAGCTTTAGGACTTTTCTTATAATTAGATTTTGCTTTGACCAGTCTATTATAAATGTCATCTTGAAAGTTAAGTAAAGACTCCATTGTAATTCGAAATTAAAACCAAACCTATTTGACAATTAAATTCAAAATAAAAAGTGAAATAAAATGATTGACGTTCCTTTGACAATTTTGACACAGCAAATTCATGAAAATTTTACAAGTCTTTTAAATTAATATTCCTGACTGAATTTGGGCATAGGTTCCCCGTACCTTCGTTTTTTCCGAAATTATTCTAAGTCCTAAACTACAAATCTTAAAATATTCTAAGTTAATAATTTCTACAATTTTTCTATGTTTAAAATATCTAACACATAAAGTTCAAATTCGTTCACTTTTCTAAACCAATTTCTTCTCACACATAAGGTTTCCTTTTGCCTGACAAATTAAGATGAAAGTACTCACAGTTTTTGACACTTGTCACTCACTGACTTGATCACCACTCCTTATGCCACCCTGGCATGCTGTGCTGACCATCAGCTCCACCACCTTCGACCGCGGCGGCTCCCTGGAACTGGCTGCTCTCACTCCCAGCGCCAACTGCAGCTGGTCATCAGCAGCTCCAGCTCCAACTCCTGAAGGCTGATCCTCAGCCTCCTCGTCACGTTTGCGACGGCGATCCACCGTCCGTGACGTATTTAAACCTGCACCAACTAGGTGCCCTGCCGGAATCCGGCTCCTCGAAGGACCATGAACAAACTCTGCTCTGGCCTTCGGGTAGGTACTTGGGATCGTAATAAAATACCGATTTACCAAAGAGGAAAAAGTTTTTTTTATTATGAAGCGAGTCTTAGTATATACGTATACCGGAGAGAATCTCTATAGCGCGATTCACAATATTATTAACCCCATCTATCGGCATTGTAATATACTAACTACTCCAACCTACATACTTGGCTTGTACAGCTACTTCTAAGCGAACGGCAACAGCCGATTAAAATATTGAAGATAATGCGCGTGTGATTCTATTGGAATAATAAACAATTCAATTAAATATAAATAAGTATCCCAGTCGTACTCAACGGCTTACATCTGTTTTGAATATAAAACACACAAACCCGTAGATGTGTTGTGTCCCTTGTTTTGTTTAAAGGTACAATAAAACTGAGACCTACACAACAGTCGGCAACAAAAAACAATACACAAAAACAGCCTACACGGTACGTACATCTTAAAAGTTGATCTAAAGACCTCAAAGGATCCATTATTATTAATAACCAATGTCTAAATAACATACGATGGACATTAAAATATTGAATAAAAAAGGAAGATAACCATTTTTTCCCAATACAAGACATTTATTAACACGGGTACGCAGTGGATCGAGATAAAACAAACATGGCGGGCGGCGCGCGCGCATAAACACGGGGTTTATCGTGGGAGGCTGTCACAACACAACCAACGGGCAGCGCTGACGCACCGGTGAAAGCTCGAGACACCCTATTACACCACATAAGAGGTGATGTTATCTCACCAAAACATTTGAAGCCTACGCATATCCATCCTCGGTGTAATTTCGTGCCGAGAAAACAGTAAATTCCAATAAGCACCTCGATTATCATTACCACTTCGATAGATATCGGATTCCTGTATATCTAGGGATACTTATTTGGATAACAAACCTCAAAACATTGGTATTGAATTGAATTAACAATCCAAGTTTTCTATAGCTCATTTTAACTTTATCTTGTACATCAGATGAAATTAAAAAATAGCTAATTTAAATTGGAGTTTTCAATCTCGTATGGAGGGATCGATCGGCCCAATTATTGACGTGGCAAGTGGGTTATTCAAACATAACGAGGTGGTAACAAGGCAGAAAAAGCGGTGCGGAGCGTTTATCGAGCGGACAAAACAACAAAGGAGAGAGTCGTGAACCCATCAGGGATCCATCATCGTCGAGGCGAGATGGATCGCCTGCATTATCCCGTGCTCCGGATAAGCCCAGTTACAATTGCCCACAATCTGCTCCACTCACCTTGGCACTGTCGACTCAAGCCGCCATTTCAATATCCTTTCAACGAATAGCTAACAAGCTGCAATTGTGCTTTAACATGAATAATCGCAGCTTTAATGTTGGGAGATGCTTTCGAAGAGAAATGGAAGTTACAAAATGAGGTACAATTGTCTGTAAAAACAAATGGATAGACACTTGCCCAGAAAATGTTACTTATTTAAGTGTCCTTCTAAAATAATGCACAAAACCGAATAAACAACCAGCATGAGTCAACCCAACAGACGAAGGCAATCATTTAATTAAAATATTTAAATAAGAATTATGAAGGAGTTAATTGATATTACGAGCTGGAAACGTCAAGGGGAATCCGGCCGTGGGAGATGTAACCATAACTTTATAATAACAGCATGCGGTGTCTATAAATCAGAATTAAGGACGCTAACCAGAGGAGCTTGCTTTTCGGCATCGATTAAAGTGAAGTCTAAAACAAACAGGATCTTAGCCACGCCTCTCGCCGCTTTTTCAAACCGTGCGGGTGCGGCGATCGGTGTTTTATTGTGGGATGTCCATTACAATTATACAGACCACTTTTATACGTCATGGTATATCAAATAAGTAAAAACTGTCACTGAGCTCTTCTGTAAGGGTCAAAACACACAAGTGTGCACTTTAATGTCATGATGGTCCTCTTAGTCACGAGTCACGACATTGCAGAACAAAAAAACGAGCGCAAAACACGCGACCCAAGCTACGATCAGTTAAAACAGTAGCGTCCAAATAAAACAAACCCAACCTGCGGAGTGCCATGCGAAAATAAAAAGTCAAATGCCCGACTGTTCCACGTAAAAGTTAATAAAATCAAATGAAGTCAAAGGTACAGTGGAAATAGAGGTTCCTAACAATCACGCTAATGAGGGGCCATGTAAAACGGGGCAAACTAATGAATTATCTGATGCACTGAATGCCCTTTGAGGTCAGAGTCAGGCAGAACAAAAATACAATTTGTGGAACTCTCTCAGTCGGAACAGAACCCATCCCGAGTATAAAATAAGCGAGTGTGCAAGAAGAATTAGCATACAGTCAATATTAATCTTTCGCACGACTCTCGTACATTCACAGGACAAATAAAAGCATAAAACAGTAAAAGCGTGAAGTAAACATTTCCATTTGTTATATTCTTGCAAAGATTTCCGAGTCGGATGGAATTGAATTTACATTTGCAAAAATGGTGTGCGAAACTCGCTTCACCCACACCTTGCTCGTATACTTGCATTCTCTTTATTGGCTGCACTACAAGTCTCTGGCGTAAGACTTTTGCAGAAAGAAACCTTCGCAAGTTTTATATCAAAAGTTATGACGAAAGTTTGTATAAAATTGCATCTGCGGCAGAATTGACTTTAATAGCGCAATATTTTGCGTGGATTTTATGTTTGTTTTAAGTCCAGGCAGAAACGTGACTGTAGAGTACAATTTGAACGTTTCACCCGATCACGACTGCCTCGAGATGTAATCTGGCCAGCAATGGGACACTCGTACATGGTAATGTGGGCACGGCACGGAGATCCACTGATACGCCAACTGGCAACTGCTTATACAATTAACCTAACAACCCTGGCGTGCTTCGTTAGCGACGGTGTCCCTCAAGGATCAAATCTGACCTCGTCAGTAGCACAACTAAATGTTAAGGTTTAAACGAATGCTAATTATGTATTATCCAAATCTATCCTGCCTCTGAAGTAATTTAGCGTTGTGCCAGGATGCACCTTAATCTGTTTGTGGAACAAATTACGTGCGGTCCAAGAGTTTAAAATTCCACACCATGCTTGTAATGTAACCCTACTCATAACAAGCGTTTAAATAAACGTAGCCGTCATTAATACTACAATTGGAGACTAAATCGGTACAGGCCAGAATAGAAATAAAGTTTTTCAAGACGTTAAAGTCACATGAATCAGGGATACAGTTAGAGACACATTTTGGTTTTTATGACACACATTTGGACAAGAAACGTGTATGTATTTACTTGATATTGAAGCGATGACCACCTTTTCCGAGTAATAACGACCTCTGTGGAGCGTCCAAATATTAGTCCACGCGCACCATCCAACGGATTCATCCAATATTTGTACTGTACGACTGCTTCCCAAAAGTGTATTTTCTTATTCAACAATTTCTACCGTTCAACGCTCGCGAGGGTGTCACGATGTTTGCTCAACCAAGACTTCAGTTCAGAGAAATGTAAATACTAGCTTTTCATAAACGACCAAGAGAATAAGGCGAGAAATGTATTAATGTAGTTATAAGTGTTTCCCTTTATATTGCTGTTAAATGTATGAATATCTTATTCTCCGCTGACTTGGTTATCAGGATTCTATCTTTTTTATGTTCACTTCACTCATTTTGTAAAAATATTTAAATGAAGCACAGAAAAATACAGTTTGTGAGACGTAGTTCAAAGTAAATGTATGCTTATGTAAACAGAACTACAAGACACAATAAGACAGATCCTGTTCCCCCGGGGATCATAGTGACAAATTTGTGTGTTTTTATTGATTTGAATGTGACTAGACGTTATCTAGTTGGGTTGAGGGACGGAAGGCGCATTACAATAACATATTCGGGTTGAGAATGTAAATTTTGGGCATACGGGCCCTCACAGCGGGCCCACACCACAGGAGGGCTGCACCGTGACTCGACTGAGCCCAAGTCACGCTGCGAAACATAAGAATTCACTTCGATACATGTATGTTTCTAGATCCCAAATCAATCCACGTCATCCCTTGGCTATTTACAAAAAATCCAAAGGCAAAACAGAGACCATGCCACACAAGCCGTGAACAAACAAACTACACCCGATATCCTCGTGACATCATCGCCATCTAAGATAATGCGCATCGATTGCCTTCTATGCCAAATCTTAGCTAGCATCGACCCACACCCACACACAGCATAAGGAACACCGAATAGGTACGTATACTTTCATTCATATGAATTCTGGACATCATTAAATGATCCCCAACAATATTGTTTCAAAATAATACCAAACATATACGTTTAATAACCACCACTGGCAGAGCTGACATTAATAAAACGTACCTGAGTACGACAATTTCAATGCAATCGTACGTCGATATGGAGCAAAAGCGCTTTGCATCAGCAATAAACTTCATGGGAGTCCATAAATCCTGGGCGCTGGGACACATTGGTTCGTCATCGACAATAAAAAGCCAGTGTGCATTCTTCAATCCCACAGCGACGGTGACCAATAAAATGTTATTATTTAGGAGCTCATAACCAGAAAGATTTAGTGATCATAAAATATGTTGCCTGCGCCCGCATGGAATAACACTCCTTTATCCGAAGGCAAGGTGCTCCTAGCTCGTCTTCGAGTGGGTTCTGCTCAACGTTGACCAAGTCAATTCAAACGTGATGGATATGTTCGAGTGGCAGCCATATCCGGCGCAAGCAAATTTAACTCCGAATAGCCTTGTTTATTCAGGGGTGCAGTGAACCATTAAAACGCAGTCGAGTCGTAACAACGTCGACCGCGTTAAATTCTTCAATACTATCATAATGCTCAACTTAATTGCTTTCTTACGAACACATAAAAATTGAAAGTGGCTGCATTTCAATATTTACGGCACCTATTTCAATTTGAGGCGTAACGATATTAAATTAGAACAATTAGGTAACCATTAAGTGCTTTACGGTAAATTATTCATAAACCGTGCACGATACTATAGTTTTGAAATAAGTTCCCCTGTTTGAAATGTCACAACTTTTAGGGCTATATACGGTCATAAACGTTTATCACAAAGGATCTTGTAGCAAAAAAGCTAAGTATTGTCGCGACCCTATTGATTAATTTGTTTCGCCATTAGAATTCTCTTCATGGGGCACCAGAACCGTCCCAATGGAGAGATCGCAGTCAATTTTTGGGACGTTATTTATGGCATGACATTCTTTTCAAAAGACTATATGATTTACAGCCGCTGGCACAAAAGCGAGTGCCTTATTATGACGTGCTGGCCGTGCATTGTGCCGCGTGGATATGCGTCCGATTGTGCTCATGTTTGTTTATTTTGGTCCTTCCCCGTAAATACTTTATTGTCACAAAACTGCACTACAATTCACTGGAGCCATATTTCACGGTCCTTAATTATGCCAACTTTGTGTTACATACAAAATATTTTGGAAATGTTTACCAAACCGGAACAATTGAGTTTGTCGTGAAATAAAAACACTGTCTGAGCCGAGTCGATATGAAAGTATTCGGGTCTCAGGCCTCAGGGGAACTATGAGTACATAGTTAAGTGGCCAAAATTGATTGACCAAACAGAATAAGTACATTAGATCCGTGAAAGTACTCAAAGTTATCGACTTGTTAACAAGGGAAAGAATGGCGTTGCTCATAATGATAGTGGTATCGTGTTTAGTAGATACTGATTAGCACCACGTGGTAGCTAAGGAGGTGTGCACATACAACCGGCCAGGGAGGGCGAGGCAGGTACGGTCGACGCCGGCCGTGTTTGCGTAGGGAGTGCTACCGGCCCGTGTGTGGTCTCCGCTTGCCCACGTACATTTTGTTATAAATACGCTTCAGCAATAAGAAACGGTTTGGGTCAGCTTTTGCCACCCGTGAATATATTTTAATATCGTTTCATGACGATCTTAAAACCCTTCGTACTTTAAATATACGACCAGACTTGTCATAATTGTGAGATGTGTGAAACATCTGCATCTAACTTAATGTTTCCACACATTGCCACTAAGTGCACTTTACAATTTACATAATGTACCAGAAGCGCGAAATCTTTGCGTATAACATTAAAGAGCTTTTAGAGCAGTTGGAATATGGATAAAGGGTTTGATTCATTTAATAATGTGCGTGAAACTCACACAATAGTTTGTTACACACATTTATTTGCACATTTGCTCTCGTCGCACAAAAGCGTCGGCGCGTGGCCGCGGTTCCCATCCGCCTATTCAATTACGTTGCGCAGTATACTAAATTGTCATTGCGATCCGTAATGGGACACTTTTGAGCTGTGAATAAACAGAAAGCTGAAATAAAGGAGCGGTCGTGTGCCATCACAACGGGAGTCCATCCAATACCTAGTGTCACGCAGCGAGGCGTTCCTCCTCACAGATATTAGTCATTAAGTATAGACGTGGGATTAGGGGCTAAAATAATGATTAATTCAAAATACACACAGAAAATGCATAATAGCCGAACAAAAACAATCGGTTGTAATGTCATTAGCGCTAAAACGTTAACGAGTGTCCATGACGGGCAGCACCAGCTATTTTGGTTTGAGCGCATTCCACGTTTACATATATCATCTATCATGGTCGGGGAGCTGTCAGGTTTTAAACTGAGCTTAAACTGGGTTCCGACTGGCTCGTCAGCGGTGGCAGCTGGCAGGTGACGGACGCGCCGTGACGGCCCGTCAGCCGCCCGCTGACCGGAGGGTACGCACCCGACATTTCACCATTTGCCCTCTAATACCAAAATTAATACACGCTTTCTACATTTTGTACAAGTTATTCCAATGAACTGAGAGACAAGTCAGACATCAACATTACCATCTAATAATTTTTAGTTACACTTGAAGGCCCTGAGATTATTAATTTAACGTTCTATAACAATACAGACATTTTGCCCACCGTAAGCTCGTCATAACGTAAAACAAACAAACAATCGGACGTCTTAATGGAAGAATCTCATATATTTTTTGTGGGACTCTTAGTGGAAGTGAACAAGATTGAGGAACGAGGAAGCGGGCCGTTGGCACTTGATGTCGCGAGAGGCGCATTTTTTCCAGTCGAATAGCCTCATTGTCTTGAGGCGGCCAACGTTCCCAACGGTCCCGCGGGAGCACCACAGCGTGGGGTATTCTCCAAAGTGATTATTTCCGCTACGTGTCACTTGGATGTGAGGAAAAGTGAGTGAATTACAAAAATTCTCTAGGACATTCAGCGAAATAATTCTACTTCCTAGTCACTAGGGTCTAACGTATTGAACTCAATACTAAGTAGAGGTCAATGAAACACCAAACAATAGAAAGAAGGATCATTTGTTAACTCAAAGTGGCGTAATTTGTGTGCTCACAAAGTTTGAGCATTACACACAAAGCAATGTGACATGCGCGCGCGCCGGCACGGTGATCGATCGAAGCTTTTTGTCGTGTTGACGTCTTCATCCATCCCGGGCAAATTGCCACGAGAGCGGATAACGAGGCCCCGGCAAGTCGGTGCCGAGGTGTGATAGAGGAGCCACAACTCACAACCCACAAATCATTATTTCGAGCTAACCCCACTATCGATCACACGATGGAAAGTAATTTTTAAAACGCTTATCTCTTCCCGTGATCTACATGATGTATCGCTTAGTTGGTATAGTTAAAGCGTCAAAATCTTTCACTGTCGCTTTAAAAGATTATGAAATATGAATACATTGAGCAGATACGATGTCAGTTAACTGGGATGCTTCACGACCAGTTAAAGAAGTGACATGGCCAATAAACAAATCGGCTGTGAGCTTCGCACGGATACCCTGCGTCGTTGGCCGGTCGTGTTATTTATAAAACATCTATTTATTCAGCTGCAGACTGACCTGAATAGCCCATCTTGTCACTATTAGGCGTATTGGACTTTCTATTCATTTGTTTTGATTGTTTGCAATCTCAAAGCATTCTTGTCGATTGCCCCAAACACGAGCAACGAGCATGACGCTCTTAAACTTTGTAATTTATGCATTTGAGCTCTTGGGGACAACTATCGTTTAATTAGCCGCGCGTATTAAGAACTTCTTAGCTCAGAAGTTCTAAATACGTTCTGCTTTAATTGATGATGGTAGACCCCTTGTAATCTTATTAATCGTTGCTTTATCATTGTGATTGGATGGACGTATGCAATGTTGAATATTTAGCACGAAGTTATTTAAAGAAATTATTCTCAGCATACGGATTCGAATTGTTCAAAGAATTGTCTGTATTGGTATTCCATCGGCCTGTATAAAGGTGCCAGCGAGATGTAATAAAAACTGGTATCAGCCAACTGAGAACATGTAAACACGTAGTTTATCGAGAAACCACTATTGCATTGGGCTACGGAGTAACTATAGTACAGGGCCGAACTTAGCAGGTGAAACTATTGCGCTTGATGACAAACTGTAATGTATATTACATCGACAAAGATCAAATAACTACCTTCAGGGTTAGACCTACACGTTTTGCAAATTGAGTATGACAGGACTAGTCACAGAATGCGCAGTAGTCAGTTTATGAGTCTCTATCTTTATGTATGGCGCGAGACGAATAAAAACATGCGCAGTATCTCCACTGTTTTCGCTGCGCGCTCATAATACGTGACGGCAGCTGTACGTACTCTTTTTAGATCGGGTCTCCAACTAAGTTGAATATATAAAATTATTTGTTTATTATGCACATTTTTATTATTATTTTAGAGCACAACGCATTAATTCAAAAATTTCTCTAAAGCAATCCCAAGTCCGTACCTGCACCTAGTTATCCGTTGCCGATAGCATCGACCGCGGTACCTTGACTGATTGCAGTACAATACCAACAATAACACGTAATAAGGGCCGCATCTCGCTCCAGCCTATTTCGGATAGGTGAGAAAAAGGAAAGTTTAATTTTTTTCCTGCAACAATTTTAATTAAATGTAGGCATTATACGTTGCTAAGGGTGAGGTACAATACACTGGAATACATCGTAACAATTTCTTAAGTCCAAACTTTGACGGGCATATTGGGACGTGGTTTAAGTTTTTAACTTTGCGACAATGTCAAGCTAATTACCCTTTTCACCCATTTTAGTACTAGGTACATTGGTTATTTTTCTATTTCTGTCTTTCTTTCTGTCGATCTGTCTGTTTGCTTTGACTTATCTCTGAATTGGCTGGACCGATTTCTGCGGTATCTGCCAGCTATTCTAGCTGATGCTACATGACTAACTGAGACAACTTATATTTTAATTAAGTCTACACTTGTAAAATCGCACAGTTAGTCAATAATAAAAGGCCTAGCTACTCTTCTTAGTATTGATCATCTCGGGTTAGTATCTATTTAATGTGGTCACCGTGTCCTACAAGGCGCAGGGTTGCACGTCTGAGGTGATCGACACCAGAAAAACACATCATTATCACACCTTAATAGAATCTCGCGCTAAATCGATCACCATCGATCGTCTGATGATCCGCCGCATAAAGACATGTTGAGAACCCGTTTATTGATATTATCCAAACAAAAACTGGGTAATTTTACTCTGAAATTCTGATATGGCTCATATAATTGATGTTAATGACATACAAACCATGCTTAGCGATTTGATAAATATATCCAAGGTTTTATCGTTCCTGGACTTCAACTGGTTCATAGAGATTCATCTCGATACGATAATTTATGAGTCACAAATGTATTCTTGTTTGCTAGCTGTGCCCTGCGGTGCTACCCGCTATGGATTATCAATAAAATCTATGTTTCTTAAGAGATTGTTTTTTTCTAAAACAAATGCCTACTTAAATTAGTTAAGTAAAATCTTAAATATTTAATACGAGAAAATTTTAAATACTTGGTTGTTTTTTTATGTAAGTGCCGTATACAATTACATATGGATTTTGTGAAAAGCTGTTAATTTGGAATTACAAATAGACACTACAATTTTATTAATCCGTATATACAAATGGATTGCGACAAACTTGTTATTCGGGAAACGAGTTCACTAATCCCTCTATCTTAGAAGCCTGCAGAATGCTATTTATTTCAGCGTGTGCGTACATCGCCTACTGAATCCAATTACTTCAGAAACTATTATACATCTTCCTGAATGAAACACGTTATATTAATAGAAGCAATAAGATAATCTGCACACAAAATTATGAATCCCGGCAAAAGTAAGCCGAAATTTGTGAACCAAATTTTAATTAACCATTCTCTTATTCATATCACGGAATCGGGTCGTGTTTTCCCTAAGCCGCACCTGCAGGGCGACACATCACACCCTCACGGATTAAAAACTCTGCTGCTATCCAGCCAGCCGTGAAATTAAATTTATTTAGGCCCCACTCCACATCATCCCGCGTGTCAACCATATTTACATAAAGAATAGTTTCGAGAAGGACGCGGGCCCATATTTATATTGCGCCGCTGTTTATTGAAATATTTCATTGTTAATTCTCTAAACGAGACGTCTCCGTTTAGGGGACGGGATCCGAATGGCGCTGTCTGAATGCAGCATTAATAGTGTTTATTAAAATAACAATGTGTATTCCGAGGCACTTTTATTATTCTAGTCAGCGTTCTATGAAACTTATCAAGAAGTCCGGATGCTGAGGATAAGCCTGCGAGCGAGGCGATTTACACGTAGGTGAGCCGAACGTGGCAGTGATAATGTTAGCATAGGTCGGAAAAAAACAAGATCGGCCTTTAGATAAAGATGGGAGATAACGAGGGTCGGACGTGACGAAATTAGTACTAAAACCGATAAGGATTTTTTGTCATACTCTGGTAAGTATATGCATCCATCCAAAGTCTATCAATTCCTTATCATATTAAAGCGAAAACGGTCTACCGATTTCCTGAAATTTTGTTCTGAGGAAATTAGCTTATGGAAGTTATGGATCATCTTGAACCCTAATTAAGAATAATGCCTTCTTATCACAAAATATCAACTCAGATAATCCTGGCTTAAAAAGTAGTTCTATCTCTTTTTATGGTAAGTATGTCTAGAGCGATGGACATAGTTTTAGTCCGATTTGGTTTTGAACCTTATTTGTTACAAGGGCGATAGGGTCTACATTCAAATTCATAGATATTTTAAAATAATGAAAATATTTTTAGGTTAAATTATTCAAAAGAATACATTTTTACCAAGTAACCAAATATGCAAGAGCTATACGTGGACGATGCAAGTACTCACTGTAAGTAACCGTGTGAAGAGGTAACGGTGTCTAGACGAAACCCTACACGGCTTCTAAGTATCAAATTGCTTGAATTTTTTTCACATCCACCGCAGTTATAGACATGAAACCCAAATCTCAATAAGAATATCTTTTTACAAGGATACTGCAGTGCATTGTACATCAACTTCTCTGTATAAATTTGATTAAATGTACCGGTACACGAAATGGAAAGGTTCTTTTGTATAGGTTATTCGTATAGTCATGTACCAAGCAGACACAACCAATTCGACGAAATTGTGGTTGTCCAAAATATGATTGCTGCTATTGAAAGAATTGATCGTGCTTTAATGCATCATGCAGCCGCAAAATTGTTCTTAGTTTTTTGATTGAATGAAATTACGATGGGCTACAATGGGCAGGCCAGCAGCTTACGTAATAGGATTTAGGAAATTTTGTATTGACGGCCCCATAAACAATTGAGACGAGGTTTTCCCGGAATAAGAAGCGCTGGTGCAAAAATTTATTGATACGATTATATAAGATACAATTCATAAACTGTTGGCGGGCGGAATTCAAACATTTTGTATATTGAAAGATGGGAAAGAAAATGTAAGTAATGTTCCTGCACCCAGAGAATATACAAGTCCAATTTGCAGGTGCTATCCATAACAATTTCAATACCTGAAACTTTTCAAGTTTTGGAAAAGTTTCTCTCGCGGTAGGAATGGTTTTAAAAAAGAATTCATAGAACTATCGAATCTATTATGCAAAAATTAAACAGATTACCTATGCAGATACCAGATAACATTTTGAGCCAACCGTTGCGTCTCCGTTCGCTTGGGCTACTCAGGAATCCAGATGAGCGATAGCAACTAGCCATAAACAATGCTATCGTCTGATACCGCCTCGTAACGAGTAGCACCGGCCAGCGTTATCATCAGCCGTGCTTTATAAAATTAAAATTATTAATGTGGCCTTCGCTCCGTTAAACATTCAAGGCTTTGAGTTAGGATTGTACATAGAATAAATAACATTGTTTCATGTATTATTGGGAGAAGTTTTAGTTTATTTTGGTTCATGAATACAATCTTTATTAATGATTTAATAATGCTTGTCGGTTGGTTAGATAGCCAATTCAGAGAATTATCTTGCTATGCATGTTAATTTTGCTAACATTTTTCAAATGGAAACACGAATAAAATACCAATAATTTGTCGGTATAATGTTCAAGCGTTGAATTTACTGGTGTTGTTCCATAGAATCTCCATAAATGTCAACTAAAATAAATTACTCGTCGAACACTCGAACCCGCCGAGCCGATCGACCGGCGAGATTATAACATGGGTAGGCAACAGCCTCCTCCAAATGTTATCTGATATAACCATGTGGAATATAGGTATTATGTACGATAATTTTATATGTTAGTTTTGAATATAAATTACAGATAATATATTGAACATGATATCTTGTTCGTTTATTCGTGTTATGGTGTGTGTTGTCAAATACATCCTCATACTTTTGGAATTAAAAATCAGTAATTTCGTTTGACTGTATCAATATCGAAGTATTAAAATATGCTCTTTCTTTTTCTTTCATTCTTTCTATTCTGTTCTGTGATACCTTGGTACATTTCATCTCGAGGTAAAATATTAAGGCAACTACTTATCAAATGCCTTAAATTGTCTGTCTCCAACGACAATTAATATCTCGGAAGGACTTTTGGGCCTTACATTGTTTATTATCATTGTAATTTTTAAGCAAGAACAAAAGGCAGCTGTTTCTGTCGTTGACAAGGATAGATTGCGGGCTATGGCTGCAGGTTGGGACAATGGGAACGTGACAAAAAATGCACTTATTGTAAGGAGCGTCACATCTCTAAGCCCATTACCTGGGCCGGCGCACGGGCCCTTTCAAATCTGTCACTCGGGCTCACGTCTAAAGAGCTGAATGACAAGCTGCGTGGCATTAGTTGTGACGTTTGGTTAATTAAAATCGCTGGATTAAAATTCTTTTATTTAACGATTAGTTAATATGCGGGCGCAGATTACTGTTAAGTTACTCATTTTTTTAGTTGTTAGTTTTCTGACTATCCCATAAATGATTCCTTTTCCGATGATGGTGATATCCCGCTATGATTTTTGAAGTGACTAGGTAGGTATCTAGTAACCATCATCTTTGCAACCCCATGACGACCCTTTCTTAGGCTTCTGGACTGACCTGTAACGGTAGCCCAAGCGAACGGAGACGCAACCGATGGCTCACAATTTTATCTACATGGGTATCTGCATAGGTAATCTGTTTAATTTTTGCATAATAGAATTATAGTTCTATGAATTTTTTTTTGATACCATTCCTACCGCGAGAGAAACTTTTCCAAAACTTGAAAAGTTTCAGGTATTGAAATTGTTATGCACCTGCAAATTGGACTTGTATATTCTCTGGGTATTTCTTAGGCTTCTGGACTGACCTGTAACGGTAGCCAAACGTGCTCTCCGAGTCACGGAGGGAAGTCGGGCGGTCACCCGTTCAACTAATGGCCTGAATTGGGGCTGCTGAACTTCACGATGACCAGTGATATGGGCCATGATATGAGATTTAGGTCGAATTCATAACATAAGATAAAATTTGTTTAACAGATTTTTTCGTTGTTTCCATGTACTTAGGTACTAAGTCAGGCAGGTATAGCCTGCTATACCTGCCTGACTTAGTACCTAGGATATGTTGAGTTAGTAGAAGTTAACCTAAATATTGAATAAATAGCTTACCTAAGAAGGTATTAAATACATGAATATTTAACATTGATAAAGCAGCAGATTTTGGCTATTGTTACGTATGAGTTTCAGTAGATTTAGATACCTAAGTACATAGGTACCTATTTCAGGTGCCGTTACGAGTTTTAAGCGCTGACCCTGAATGGGCAGTAGCAAGTGTTGAATCTTGTACGTATCGGTAATGAGAAGCGCGTACAAATACATCCCACTATTTTTGCCGAGCTCTTATAACTGGTGACGTATATGTATACTTTATGGCTGACTTTGTTTACTTGCCTATTTATTTAATTAATCCAGGTAGGTATGTGGGTACCTACTTACCGACCTAATTTTAGTTAGAGCATTATTTACGTTCCTATAGATAATATAAACATTTACAGATTAAGGTTCTACGAATGAACTTATTAAGTATGAACCTACCTACGTAAGTTAGAGTTGCAACTACGCTATCTAGACTTATCTGTGTGGTCGGCAAATTATGATAAAAGTAATTTCATTTAACGAGGAATGTATGGATAGATATGCTGAATATAAACTAAGAAGTATTTCCGATAACTTACCGAGTAACCTCCACACTTCGGCACTGCTCAGGTAAACATTGAGATGACCGAAACACGACGGTAACAACACGAGAAACACAAACCACTTCATGGCTCCAGTTCGCTATCTTCGCCAAACTTTCAAAGATCTCTGCTCAGCTCCAAGAACACGTAAACCTCGTTAAGTCACACATTTTCAACCACCGTCCAACGAAATATCAACGATGCTGAGTTCTCTCCGATACAAGATTATACACACGAATAAAACGTACAAATCCACACGAAAATCCCGAATAACTCTTCAATTAAGACCGCATTACGAGTAAGTCTTTAATTTTATTCATGAACACATGTGTAAGTTTCGATATTTTATCGAATACTGTTTATAAACATTGATAATACCAATGTTATTTTGCGAAAACGTTCGACACAACCACCCCGCAACACGATTTCTGTCAAACTGGCTAGCGAGCGACTGGTTGTCCGACCGTTTCGTTCGTTCGGTTTGTTTCGTTGTTGATAGAAGTTGCCTGCCTGGCCGGCCGCCGGTTAGCTGGCGCTACTAGCGCACCGTGGAATTGGACGATGTGATCCGTCGTTGTGTGAGTAGAGTGATGCGAGTGTGTAGAAGTGTTTGAAGGGGACACAAAGATTTTGAATAGAGCGTATGCTTACTGGCAAAACAGTTTTCTTTTCGTAAACTAGGGGGCAGCACTTATTTAATTTGTTTTTATATTTTAACATTAATGTTTTTAGTATTACCTATTATCCCAGTATCTTATAAAAGTAAATTACTTTATCTGTAACTGAATAATTACCTATATTCGTCTACTTACCCAGGTACTCGTAGACCTCGTAGAGTCAGCTTTAATGTAGATACAGCCCTTAGTACGTACCCATTCTATTTAAAACTTACCAAAGAAGTAGAACTTGAACATCCCAAAGCAATACAAAAAAATACTTACCTATCAAATTATCTGATATAATTGAGGCACTTACGAGATTGCTACGAGATCATGAGAATGTTTGTTTGTGGACCAATTTTACCTAAATTACAGGCTGCGCACACCGCACCGCTCGAGTGCTCCGACAAATCCTTTGACACGCCCAGCATGCTTTTGCTAAGACTGCTTGCTACTGAAATACTTGGTATCTAAACTTCTTACTTTGTTCTTACCATATACAACTATGAACCATGGAAATTCCTTACATGGACTTTCAACGTTGGTATAATTTAATTTTGTGTAGAATAGGTGACTATATATATGAAACCTAATTATTTCGTAGCAACTATTAACGGCAATATTCACCTTCACGGCAAATTTTCAAGTGTGCAATATATTATTAACAAAGAAAGATAAGTACTGAGGTATATATTATGTTATTATGTTTAGGTATTCATAATAAAATGTAAATACAGTTACAGTACCTAAGTATGGAACTTAGTTAATATTTACATGCCCTAAAACTGAGTGAAATTTGTGATTCTTGTCACCTTAAAAAGACCTATTTTGTACCATATTTCGTGTGAATAAATATTATTTGTATTACATACAGAAGCCTAACATACAGAAGTGGTAGGCAGAAAGACGGAGACTGGATGCAGAGTCCGTCGGCGTCGCCATCTCTCAGACAAAACTTCACTTAAGTACATAGTTCTGGCTAGTGCCAGTATTTCATTTAGAACCCATTTAGACCCTTGAATGTGTCAAGGGATCGAGCAGTTGTTTTAGATACCATAGCGCCATCTATGCAATAAATCATAATCTGTCAACTACGTGCTCTAACCACTGCTCAAATTTAATTTGGTTGTAAAATCACGTGAGGACGCTAGTAGTAGTGATTTATATAATATTGATATAATACCGTAAGACTGGGTTATATTAAATTAGGGAGTACGGCGACAGTACCTATGGAGGTACTAACTTCCGTTCCATTATTTATAAAATTTGGCAATGGGTAAGTAAGCCTAGTGCGTGGCCTATAGACACTGCTTACCAATATAAATGTAGTTTCTTTACGAGGTACTTAGGTAAATATAAAATTATTGTGGAAATGGAATGCAAAAATGGGATGTGATGTATGTTGTGCACAGCTATTAAATAACAATTAACAGGGTAGTAAAATAACTTTTTCCAAAATAGACTTTTAATACAAAATTACATAAAAATCGTTTAATAAATACAGGTCTCATCCTTTGGTAAAATAAATTTAATATGTTAACCAAATCATTTTGACTGTTAAAACATTTAATAAAATGATAGAAACTAAACAATACAATGGCTTCATATAGCGAGTATAAACATTAATTCTAACATAATATTGGTAGATTACACGGTACATAAAAGCATAATTAATCAAAAAATAAAATAGACATTAACGTTAGAGTGGAGGTTACAGTTATGGCACAGAGGAACTAGGGAGAGCGGGGCGCGGCGCTCACTTGTCTTTGGGCTTCTTTTCCTTCTTGCGGGGCGGCGGCACGGGCGCGTCGCCGGGGGCTACTTCCTTCTTCACCACCTTCTTTACCAGCTTCTTCTTGGGTGCCTCCGTGCCCTCCGTTATTGACGACTCGATGTGGGCCGCCGTACTGGCCTTGCCCTTGGCGGCGGGTTTCACGCCGATCTGAGCGAGGGACACCGCGCCGATGGGTGGCGTGGGGACCTCGGGGCCCTCGACGGAGAGCCTCTTGGCCTCCGTGGCGGGAGAGGGCGCGGGCGGGGAGGCCGAAGCGGGTGTGACAGTGGGGGTGCGCAGCTCGCCGGCGATGATGGAGCTGGCGAGGGAAGCCGCGTCCTCCTGCTCGGAGTCCGGCGTGGGCAGCGGGTCGGCGGCGGCGGGCGGCCGCAGTTGCAGCTTGCCCGCGGGCTTGCGCCGCTCCTCCGCTACACAAAAGTCCCGCCTTTATTCCCCCGGTCGGTTAGTGCCGGCGTTAGTAGAGCGTCACATTAGAGAGCAAGCTCGGTTAGGGCCTGGAACAAAGTCGAGGGAAACATTGCTCCTCGGTTAACTTGAACGATGCAAGCGGGCAGTTAGATTGGCAGATTAGAGGGCCGAAGCTGTTGGTACATTACAAGGATTATTATTGTGTTTAGATATTTTACTGGTATTTTAAAAGGGAAATTAAAAATAATATCGAGTTAAATAATAATGTACTTAAGTAGGTTTATATTTATAAATAAATATTATATCATGTTCACTCTATGAGTATAGTTAAATACAATATTTGCATAGTGACTGATATTGATATGTGAATGTGTGTCGCTATGGATAAGCATTGAATAATGTTCCTTGCAATGTGTATGGAAAAACATGAAAAGCAAAATAAAACAAGTTACAGGGGTTGCTACAATTTACAGTGTTGGTATGGAAATTGTGGTAACCCCCGTATGGGTGCATCACATCATGCGGGTGTATTTAATAGGGGGTGCTATTCTGTATTTATAAACGAAATACGTAATGAGATACTTAAATTATCGTTATTAGAGAGAAAGTTAATTGAACACTTAGTAAATTGAACTTTATTATGATGTATTATGTATTCATTTCCTATGACCGACACTCGACGCAGAATTCGTTATTCTCTCAGTCACAAAGACCATTATTACAGAATAGCAGTCCGAATCAATACAACTGCACAGTCAATACTCATTTCGATGTATTGAGAGTTCTTCTAAGATAATAAACTATGCAAGTATCAAAATTGGTATTTGTTCAATAAACGTCATGAGTAATTGACGATATATCCCTGCATACTGCATCTACTTGGACGCAACCCAACAACCATTCAAGACATTTCAAGACGGCACTATTTATGTAGGTACTACTAATGACGATTTTGTTTTGTTATTTGGTTTGCGCACGCGTCTGTGGCAAACTTATGTAAATGTTTGTTCAATCAAAACGTAAAACATATCTACTAATTACCTACTAATATTATAAATGCGAAAGTGTATCCGTCTGCCTGTTAACATCTAAGCGCGGATGAAGTCGTGGGGTTAGATTTTGTATGCATGTATCATAATTTTATCCCAAATACAAACAGGCATTTGATTCCTAATTAAATTCTGGTATATATCCCAAAATATGATCAGTACAAACACGTAAGCTGTGAAGCAGTGTAAACAGGTCGACCACCACCGTACCCATACCTAGTTACCGTCGATCGGTGCCAGTCGTGGTTGCGTCCGAGTGTCACATTGTTATTACCTGATCTATCAAAGCCGCGTCTCTTGCGCTGCCTCCTCGGTAGCTGGGTGAAATAACAACGAATTTTGAAACTTATGCTCAGTAAATAAACATAAAAACCAAACATCACAAAACGGCACAAAAGAAAACAAGTGGGCACATCGAGTTCCATGAGCCGGGAGTGGCCCGACGAGGAACGCTATCTATAAACGTATTAGTACAAGTCTGAAACTGCAAAATGAACTCGGTGAGAACTGAGAGTGCAAAGCTGTTAGCCGTCTTTAGGGCGCGCGTACACTTACATTTGGCGGCGGGCAGGGGCGGCGCCTCCTTGGACGGCGTGTTGGCCAGCGGCGGGCTGTCCGACGCCTTCTCGGGGGTCGCTGCCTTAGGAACTTCGCTCTCAGCTGCTGTCTTCGCAACCACAGCGGGCGCTGCTACTTCGGCCGGAGCCTTAGCATTTTCAGTCTTTGCTGTGGACTCCTTCGCTGTTTCTTTAAGTGCGGCGGCCTCTACGGCTTCTACTGTTTTAGGAATTTCCGTCGGAGCAACGACGGGAACGGGGGATGGAGGTGGAGTTTCTATTGGAACTGGAGTTGCAACTGAGGCTGGTGCTGCTGGAGCAGTTTCTACTGGGGCCGCTTTTACTGGGGCAGCTGCTACTGGAGCAGTTTCTACTGGAGCTGCTTTTACTGGGGCAGCTGCTACTGGAGCAGTTTCAACTGGGGCGGCTTTTACTGGGGCAGCTGCTACAGGAGTAGTTTCTACTGGGGCCGCTTTTACTGCGGCAGCTGCTACAGGAGCAGTTTCTACTGGGGCAGCAGCTACTGGGGCCGCTTCTACAGGGGCCACTGCAATTGGGGCCGCAACTGGGGCTGGAGCCTCCGGCGCTTTAGGAGCTTCCGCCGAGACATCAACTGGGGTGGGCTCAGTTTTCGCCGGGGCAGGAGCGTCGGTCGGTTTAGGGGCTGCAGCAGGAGTCGCAGTCTCCGGAGCAGGGACTGGGGCCGGTGCTTCAGGTTGCGGCTCGCGCTGGTTGAGCGTACGCGAGATCTTGGCCCAGATGTTATCGAAGGAGTCAGCGCCCATATAGTCAATATGACCGGCCTCCCAACCCTGGCGCCGCGTCAGCTCGTCCACGGCCTCCCGAGCCGCGCCACCAGCCGCAACTCTCGCCAAGTTACCAGCGACTCCAGTCTGTAACATACGAGCTACGTTATTCTTCACTCATGATCAGCAAAATCAATTTCACTGAATTCACTGACACGTACTTAGAAGAACATCCTTATCTAATGGGCTGAATGTGTAAATCACATTTCGATCTTCCTAAGTATTTCTATCTAGCTAGAGATTCGTGTCGTAAAGGGACGTTACGAGTTAGAATGTTAATAAGATTATAAGATACGTGCAAATAAATGTACAGGATTTGGGGCATGCACAAGTCAGCAAACACATATCAGTAAAGAAATTGTCGTTTTTCGGAGGTAGCATGTGGATATAACTTTATCTTATGGTTTGACAATGCGCAGTTAGGAGACTATAGGTTTCATAGATAAAATAAAAAATACCACTCACAAAAGCACACTATATGTAACAAAATTACGTATTCAAATTCAATTACCTCCTTAGATTTGCTCGCATATTTACAGAAGATGAGAACTTACTTGGTCGTCGTTATCACTTGTTGGAAGTATATCTTCCGATTCCAAGACCAAGTCGTCTTCTGGCAGTGGAGATTCAGGTGGGGTGGGCGGCAGAAAGGGTATTTCATGACTGCAGATTTTACGCCCATGAGAATCTATAGTCGCCCTGTGTCTTAAGTAGAAGCCATCGTACGGGTGCCTCGGCTTAACTTCCTCATGAAATTCACTTTCCGTCTCTGATATATCACCATTCATTACTTGCGTGTTGTTCTCAGGAGGAATGTTTTTCCTAACACTTGAACTAACATGATCTAAATGTACGTGGTAGACCCCTACTTCTTTTGATTGTGTATGTGTTACAGTATTGTGTTCGTGTGGTTTACTGGCAGTGTAAGTTTCGTTATGCGTTTGACTAGAATTGTGAGAATGATGATCTGTGTGTGTATGGCTAGAGTGTTCGTAGTGAAGATCATGATTATGAACGTCTTTATGCCCGTCACACTGTGAGTGTTGATTGCTCTCGCTGTAATTATGAACGTAATCCTGACTTTGAATATGGTGACAATTTTCTTCTTGTACTCTTGATTGTGCATAAACTCTGTGAGAATGATCGTCATGGTAAGTGTGTACCTGATCAGGCTGCCAATGATGTTGCACGTGTTCGTAGTGCCTGTGATCTTGTTGATGCTGATCGTGATGATGCTGTGGATGCTCATTGCGATATTGCTGCTGATCGTGATGCTGTTGATGTTGTTCGTGATGGTGATGGTGATCATGATCGTGTTGAAAATGATAATGCTGATGCTGATCGTGGTGTTGATGGTCTTCGTGATTATGTTTATGTTCATCATGATATGGCTGTTGATAGCTTTCGTGTTGACTGTGTACATTTTGTTCGTATGATTGAAATGTGTCTTGAACATGGGAAGCAGGTTGGTTTCTCTGCATTTGATAATCCCAAGCGTATTTTCTGATCTCTTCGTAGTTCACTCCTCCCCCTAGTTCAGAGTGATGTCTCGATGTATCGTCTTTACTCGGTGGAATATGTCCTCTGTAAATTTGCCATGGATTGTGAATATCGGACATGTCTATTTGCGGTTCAGATACTTCTTCATGTATTTGGGCGTCGGGATGATGCCAGGGGAATTCTGACTCCGGGTTTACGATTGGTTGATAGTGGAAGTAATGGCTGAGGTCTTGCGGGGCTACTCCTGGTTCGTCTGGTTGGGCTTCCTGCGCCTCAACCTAGTCGAAGTTAAACAGCTGAATGCATGCAGACAAACATTTGAACCAAGCTTCACGCACTCGGACAACTGCTACAATACAGTGCAAAAAGCTTTGTCCAATATATATTAGTATTCTAGATTTGCGTCACTCGATAAACATACAAATAAATTTAAAAGCGAGGTTAAATCACTATTTACAACACTATAAACTTCAACTCAATAATTTATTTCAGTCGCGTCTGAATTTGTGAAACGTATGTTTATGTAGCTTCCGCACTGGTTATTTCCCCAAAATACCAACACCATCTATTCAGTCCCACTATGTATTATTTAACAAACCGTGCAAAAGCGTCTTACATCCAAATATATTTGGGAATGTTAGAGATTGTTAGTATTTTGGAGAAACGCATAAATCAGAGCGCAGAGAGCTTCGAATGTGTATGTGCTTCATAACAAAAAGTGCAACAATTAGCAGGTACAGTGCAGAAGCTTCGCAGTGCAAGCATTGTTTAGTCACTCGGGGGTATTTTATTAATAAAATCTCAGATTATTGTCTCATACTGTTATAACGTACGGATATAATCAATGACACAATAAATAAAAGGGTAGCCAAATGCAAATGTTTCCAAAATTCTCACCTCTGTAACATTACAACTCCTTTGTGAATGCTTGGAAAACATTTTAATGTGTTCGGTTAGGAGGCTGACACAAGAATGGATCGGTTTACTGGGCACTTTGAAGGATACCACGAGATTGTGGTCGTAAGTGAGACCGCAAATAGCCGGTTTCAATTTCAACCATACGTCATATTGTAATAATATCTGACCTAATAAATATTATACGTTTGTGGCTAACTGCATTTGTGGTTAATGAAAACAATAACGCTGGTACAGATAATTGTGCGAATGATGTTAAACATGTGTGGAGTGAGGATAATGACATACCATAGCGACATCGAGCTCAGAATGCACTTGTGAGACGAAGAGATCCCACCATAACTGGAGTAGCTCCCGCAGGTGATCCGGGGCGGACACTGTGCGGGTCTCCCAGTTGAACTGTTGGAGCCACGGCTTCACCGCGCCGATGAAGTGAATGATCTTCAGGTTCTGGCCGTAACTGGAACATTTTGACGGAGTTGAAAATATACGTATAATTGTGTTAACTCTCGTACTTTCCAGAAAGGTACCCGAAGACGTAGAAAGAGTTGTTACAACACATTTCACTGGAGATGAGTAGATGCCAACGCAATAGGTAGTGAGCCCATAGCCATCTCAAGCCTTGGAAGTTAATCTCAGGCATTATACATTATGCAGGTTTTCTCACGGTGTTTAGCCTCACATGTGTGTCACACTGCACATAAGTATTTAGAAAAGCTCAATGGTACCTAAATACCTAGCGTCGTTTGACCAGCTAGCAACTACTCAAATCACGAATACCGAAATGAGAACCGTAAAAATGTATTACATACATAAGAAGATTTGAAAGGTGTGACAGTAAACCACTTTAATTTTAACAAAAGCAAGGTATTAAATTGCACTCACTGTTTCAATGCGGGTAGATAGGAATAAAAGGCAGCAGAAGTAACGTTGTAAAGGAAGGGTAGATGCTTGTTGATGTCGCCATGGGCCCAGTCTTTGAAGAACGAATTCAACAGCCCTTGGTCGCCACCTTGGAAGGGAAACAGAAGCTATACATTGAAAACGTTTCATATTAGGTTTCATCATCATGAATTTAAGAGTAATAACTCTTTTCGCTGTAACCGATTCAACTCTGTCCAGTACCTCTTTGACATCCTTATACGTCATGACAGACACCTTTTCTTTAACTGGTCTCATGTATGTTAGCCTTGGTCTTCCTCTTTCTCTCTTACCTTCTACCCAATTAGGTTTACAAGAGTGTTATTACGAAGAGAATCGGAATGTTCTCCTCAATATACATGATCATAAAAATTAATAAAAACTTGTTACAATACTGTATCTATTTTTACTTTCGAGAAAACAAAACACTATCGTCCCTTATCACGACAGGATAGGAAATTGCCTTTACTCCCACACAAGCCACTTTCAGCTGTCAGTTTCGATATGAAATACTACGATACTATGAACGCTTAGATACATCTACTCTGTTGCGATAATATTGTTCTTGTTAAAGTAAATGTTGATGAAGCGTCATCATAAACCAACAATGGATAAGACATGATATCTGCTAAGTAAATCAATAAACTCAATGAGGTAATAATTAAATTGAAACTTTACAGGTCTAGTCACGTTATGAGCGCGTACCTTGATTGCGCAGAAGTCACTCTATCAGTCTGTCTATGTTTATATGTATAGTATCCTACTATTGTCGCTGCGCGTTCATAGCTCGCGATGACACTACCACAGTACAAATATAAGCTAAGTGTAAACTTATGTTTATTCTATGACTATAGACTGGTACTTACCGTCGAAGCTTCCCCGCTCTTGAGCGAATTTAATGAGGTCGTTGAAGGTGTCTACAGAGGGACGGAAGACAAAGACACCAGAGTTGAAGCAGTCGGGCCAGCCGACATCAGGCGCCGCCGACAACTCCTCGCGTTCAAACAGCTCATCGCAGTTTTGGATGATCTGGTTGGAAATTGATACCATTTAAGTGGATTATTAAATAAGGGCTACCAGGAAAAGCTCTAGTTTTTTTCTGCAATAATTACTGTTATCAGAGGTCCTCAAGGATACTTTTTGTTAGTCGAAAGGGCCACCACATTTAACAGTTAGAAGGACGTACTGCAAGTGGAGTCAAGCATATTCGTACGATGTACGAATATGCTTGACTCCACTTGATTTGTTATCAATCCGAACAAAATTCCTATACCTAAGTCTACTGCTGGTACAATTATCAAAATTGATCCCATCGTCGATGTCAATCCATCGCTCATCCAACGTCTGATAAATTAATGTCTGTAGTTTGATAATTCAGCATTTACACATACAGTCCATTTATAACGAAGCATGTGCCAATAATATCACGTGATCTGTTACCCGGTTTTAATTTTAGAATGTATATTATACCAATTCGTGGGTCACGTCTGTTCCATCCCCATTCCACGTGCCGCAAGATTCACTTTTTTTTAAATCCACAATGCGTGCGATAACCTTATCAATACCTTTATTGTTTTGGCAAGGAATGTAATCTATTAGTAAATGTTCATACAATTCATCGTCTAACGCCGATTGTTATTCGTATTTATGAACGTTACACGTGAGTATACAAATGTAAATTACTTCAATAGTTATCTTAGCACTTTTTATCAGAATATGACACAATAACCTGCGATAAAACAAACTCGGCGATTCATTTATTTTTACCGAGACGCTATCTCTCTGTTTACAGTAATTGTTCCCTAATAGGTATTTAGGTAGTATTGTTTATTGAAATGTTTCTCAGCCTGCATTATGTAATTTACGTGACTTCGATAAGAGCAAGCCATGAGAACATCATGTTCAGCTTTCACGATCCTCCATGCGCATAGCCTTCGGAAGAAAACTCTACAATGAAAGTGTAAATTTTGGAGCTGGTCCAAAATTGTCGGGAACAAAATATTTGGGCCACGGTTATACGTCTCGTCATCTCGTGTTACTGCTAGCGTCCACATCCGGTAACATTGACTTTCTTATCGCGTAAACAATTGGTTGAAATAGATTTAATGACATTCATAGGTCGTTAATCGGTAACTACTTTTCCGATCTCTTTGCTCTGGAGCCAAGACGCTATGTCTGTATCCGTTTTCAACGAGTCTACGATTGAAAAATAATATCTCTGCAGCCATTTTAACGAGTTCAAACAACGTAACGAGTAGCGTCCAAAGTGGACAATTGTGTACGACAAGACACAATTCAATTTAAGCCGACTGTTACTTTGCTGATCTAAAATCTGATTGAAGCAGTAGGTATTATCAACCGACGTTGTTTATCTGAACTACTCAGTATTACTCGCTAACAACAAAATTACTTATGTTTACTTATAGATTGTTATTTTGGTCATGACATGATACCAGAAGATGATCATGCTGTTATATGAGAATCATTAAAAATACTATATTCAATGTGTGTATTATTTTCTTCGACGTTCATAAGTACCTTACCAGGGCCTAAGCTGACAAAATTAACTAGATCATTCTCATATTCAATCAAAGCTATGATAACCAAAATAAATATCCACTTACGTAGGGGCTCATTTTTTGGTCATCAATTTAAACGCTATTTATCTACAAAGTGTTGCAACCTAATTTCGAACTAAATAATGCTGCCAACTGTTAGTTCAAATCACACAAATGCCATTAACAGGTGTAGGTATAATCCTACCTAAAAAAATAAAGTTATTCTTTGAAAAATATCGACCGCCCTGTATTACTTTTTACCCTGACCTAGATAAGGTCTTCGTAACCTTTGCCATCAAGAGTTGGGGCAGTTGCGGATAATATAACCTAACGAACGAGGGTAATAGTTTTCACACCTGATTCTTGTTTCACCCATACAACACCCCAACCCTAAGCAATGATGTAAATTGTTAAATTGAAATGGGAACACACGGGAAGCACCAATTAAATAAGAGTCATCCAAATCGGTTCACTCAGTCGAAAATTCCGAGGTAACAAACATAAAAAGAAACATTCATTTGAAGTTAAAGTCTTTGCTTGAGCTCATAAATCATAATACATTACAAGCCCTTAGAACCCGTTCCCAAAATGTATTGGGATATAAAAAGGATTACGAGAATGTTGGGTGTTGTTTCTTTTGCCGATAAATATTTAAGGGGTCAATCCGGGAAGTTATTCCTTATTCAGTAGTATTTTTTAGAAAATTGTTTATCGCACCATTTGACTCAACTAGGTTAGTAATAAAAGCGTGCTTACCAATGTGTCGGCATCAAGAAAGACGCATTTCTCGTACTGTGTGAGGTTCCAGCAGTGGATCTTTGTGAAGGTAATTCCCAACTCTGGCCTCTGGAGGAGAGCGAGGTGCGCCGCGTCTCGCGAATCCAGGACATCAACAGTTATTACATCTGCGAATACTGCGCGGAGACGATCCCTGGGAACATCACCAATTTCTTTATCATCATTACAATCAGTATAATATTGCTCAATAGTTCATTTTGTTGCTAGTTCATCAATCTAATCATCATCCGCCTGTCTTTAAACAATGTTATTTGACGTCGATGCAGTGTGCCTTTCTGTCCGATTACATCTGAATTCACTCCCTTTCTAACCACATTATCATCTTTATCACAATCCATACATCGTTTTTTAGATTAAAAAAATTTGTTAAAAGGGCAGAGGAAGACCTCGGCCCTTTTAATCAACGATCTACAGTCTTCAACATTACTTCAACATTGATCAGTTTGCAACATTGTCCTCATTACGTCCTCATGCCTCAGCATAAAATGTCCATACCAAGTCAAATGCGTTTTGTTTTTATATTTATTAGAACATCTTATTTCTTATTAATATAAGTAAATAGAATTGAACAACTCCGATAAAATCTAACACTTGTAATTCATTTCAAAATATTGAAACGTTTAAAAATATAACCGAATAGCTACATCAAGGACGTTTGTGATGCTACGTCTATGATCTTATCCAAAATAACAATGCTGGAGGATACTCAAATATTTAGGTACTGCATATTTGTGTACTAAATATTTTTGGAGGATGGGTAGATTAAAACTGCTGTGAATATTATATGGTATGAAATGAACTTCAAAAATGAAATGAACCTCAGAAAGTGCTTTAATCAATCGATTTTAAAGAGGTGAAATTCATGTAGTAAACGGTAAATTCGGAACTAAAGACTGCCCAGTGCATACACGCTTCAAATAATTATGTACTGTTTGAACAGAAATTATTTAATACGTTTTATCATCTTGATTATGTGTGATGCTAAAAAATTTCACAGCTTTTTTATAGTGCAGAATGTTTACTGGCAATCGACACAAAATGTTTGTAGAGTCGGATTTGGTTAGACGTGATGTCATATTTTGTTAGTGGTGTCGTGTCAGAAAGCTGCTTTCGTGATACATGTTAAAGTGGGTGGGTCTTATTGTAGCCAGGAAGATTGCTGGGCTGGAGAAACATAAATAACTATTCCGTCACAAGTCTCAGTAGCGGTGGTGAGAGAATTAGTCCATCAAAATGTGGTTACGTGGGATAAACAAATGAGAAGTTTGGACGAGACTTATGTTCGTAGACTTGAAGGAGTTGCATACCTCATAGGCTCAGTGACGGACGGTGTGATGAGCACGACGGAAGGGTAGGCGGAGCTGGCGCGGCGCAGAGAGTGCGCTAACACCAAGGCCCCCAGGCCATACGAGTCGTTTGTAGCTAACGTCACCCATGCTCGATCTGATGAAAACCATTATGTTTAGGCATAATTTATTGTATTAATTAACGTAGTTGGCTGTTGCCCACCAGACTCTGAAATGTATATGAAAATAAAATTGTAAGTGCTACCAAACAAATAGCCTGCTTAGATATCATCGACAGGTAAGGAAAGGTGGTATTTTGAAATAGAAACAAGTAACAATATCAATAAAAGCCGTTTTTCTCTTCGGTGGCAATCTGAGATAGTCTATCTATCTGCCCCTAGCAGAAATCCTTTAAAAATAATTGTTACCATAGAGTATATGAAAATACTTAAAATTATATAGCGTCAGAATAGAAAAGGTGCATTGGTTAGTTACTTACAGCTAGTCACCATCAGTATCGTCTAACTGAAAATAATTTCTGTCAAGTATTTTGCGAAAGTTCATAAATTTACAATATTATTGGCGTAATACGCAATGACATCTAATCTTATTTATAACGCTGGAATCAGCATTATATTTAATATGCGGCGTGGGAATCTAATCAAAATTTTACTTCTCGCCTTATGTGCCAAAGACGTAAATCTAAAGTAGCTGGAAAATGTAAATTTATTTTCTGACCGCTCACAAGGAAGAAGGAAATGCGCAGTTCTGTGACGTTGTACACCTACTACATAGCTACTGGAGTATAGTTGATTATTGGCACGTGGAACAAGAGTTGGCGCCGCTAAATGCGTATGCGTCGCTCTTCAGTCAATATTGACACGTGTTGACATTAGATTTTTTGAAGACCATTGGAACGTTTCTATTGGCTATTAATTTACATATGTCTGCGCCTGTTCTTGTCAAGCTGATCAAAGTATGTACTTAATCATCGTCTTTATAAAATCGCTTTTTGCTAATTGCAAATTAATTTGTCTTTGGCTGGATTTCGTGTGCGTTATTGACGTCTGCGTTAATTATGTTTCTACACACGCTCAATTTTTTCTTGTGCTCTCATCAACTTAACCCCAACATGAACAATTATGTGACTTTCTACAAAAATATTCACGTTAATAACTCCCGGCTTCCAAGTCGCGTGGGCCATCTTATACAGAGCCATGTAATAGACAAGTGCCTCACGTTCTGTTCCGAAATAGCGCGACACAAATAAAATTGAAAATAAAACCACTGGATAGCGTCAGATATTCGGTGTCGAGCCCGTCGACGCGTGGCTATTCCACAATTAAATTAGTAATTCGTCTTTTCTAATAGCAACCCGCACAACATTGCCGGTGACGTGCCACACTCGATTGCCGCATAATATATTGGAATAGATCACAATAAGACATCATCGACGTATAACCCGTATAACAACTGGCAGTCAATGTTCTGTTCTGTGGGCAGTACCAATTGTATGCAGATATGGATTAATGTTAATGCGATCTTATTCATTTCTTATCTAATCTAAATGCAACAGTGTCATTGCCTGTCTTGCGTACTGTAACCTTTTGCGGCTAAATAGAATCGATTTTTCTGAGTATTGATAGTTTCGACCTAAGAGCTGATACCACAGTGTTGGCTGGATTCCTTCTAGTCACAAAGTCGCTTTCAGAGAATAAACCGGATGGACACAGCTTTTCTATAAACCATTTCAAACAGATGATGTATCCTGTCTCAAATAATTTTAACTCAGGAAATGCCGTCAATCATGGAGGTCAAATTGGCAGCGAGGAATCTGCAGCCACTAGATATGTTTATCCAATATTAACTGCAGATCAACATCATAAAATTCATATAGCAACTCGAGTTATTTACAACGGCACATGTGTTACGCTGATTCGTATGTTTAAAGTACCGATGAAAATATTTAAATGCCAAAAACGCACCCCAATAAGGCACTTGAGAGTGGAGATGCAGGATCAGACGCGGCTCGGGAGCAATGTCCCTGCGGTTTCTATTTAGGTGCAGCCGGTCCGCCGGGATGGAACCACGCGCGCAGTCGACCGTCATAAAGGAATGCAATGGTGACTCCTTTACAATTACTGCCTTAACCTACCATCATTTCATTGAAGATGCAAAACTCATTAGTGCAAATTTCATTTCAAGCATGACTTCCACAAAGTCTCCATACGTTAACGACACGAAATGCACTATTCTCATTTAAGCTAATGTTAAATAGTTTCACCGCGAAGTAACTGAGTATTGAAAGAGCATTATTTAATTGGAGAAAGGGGGACTAGTTTTCAGACTTGCACGCTGGTAATCCGGTTTTGTACAGGGTCTTTAAATCTTACTTGTCTTCAACCTACTTAAGTCCCCATTAAATTTTACGGTCTATTTTAAAAGCATCGACATGGGTCCACTAGGATACATTAAAATAAATTTCCTATTGAATGCTAGTCCCCTAATAAGATTTCGTTTGTCGGTGCCGCAAATACTTCAATTAAGGATTAAAAAGACCATTGAATATTTGGGGATAGTTTGTTTGTAACTACCATTTTCTTCATGCGAGATTGTAGATATCTAAGAAATATTCAACTTGCTTTGGGTCGCATGACAACGTTATTGAAGTATCGGAATCATTGGCGCCTGTTAAGCCGCAATCAGATCGAATTACTTTTGTGGCAAGTATTGAATATCGATGTCCAACCGCAACCCTTCATCGACGCTAGCCGTTTCGTACGATATTGAATAACACATTGCAGTAATTATTCAGATCACAATTACAGAAAATAATGAGAAATTGTCAATCGTTATCAAAGAGCGATACCTATATACAAGACATTTCTTATTTAATACTTATTAATGAGTAGGTTGATATCGCATGCTTGAATATGTATGAATGTATTTGCTATAGATAACTTATTTAGTTGATATGATTACGATCTCGTACTCACTGATACCGGCGCGCCGGTGAAAGCAGGGTACAATGTGGGTGTAATAATATTGTTCATCATTTTATATCGAACGATTATCGATGTAAAGTTACGTAGACATGTGTGGGGTCAATAAAGATAATGATACAAGTTCTGGAACGAGAATAACGCTCAAGGTCACCCCTTCGAAATTATTCACAATTTTGTCGATATTATTTACAAAACAACTAGGTCCCTACAAATGTTTACTAGGTTTTGTGAGCTGGCTGACACAACTAAATTATTATTTTGTAAATACAGATCATTATCCTGCGGCTGACTTTAAAACGCTGGTTTTCCTATTTGTGTCATATTTTTAGCCATAAAAGTGACAGAAATAGTTACCTACCTCCTACCTAACCAATAAATTTATGTACTTTTTGATATGCAAATTAATGTTAAAAAGGTACGATTAACTGCAGATTTAGAATATACAGTGTTCAAAGGAGGGTTATGATTGTGAAGAATAAGATGCATGGTTTAATATGAAGGTATTAAACTAAAAGATTGCGTTAATTAAAATTCTACAGGCTAATATTTAGATGTCTTTTCTTTCCACTACTTATTTGTTTTATAATCAGATAACTTTTGCGTAGATTTAATAGCAAACAGATAAATTAAAACGGAGTGATGAATATTAAATAGTTTTATTTATTTTTAAACTACCCTATCTATAGGTAAAAGAAACTTCATTACCATTTCAAATTAGCATTTAGTTACAGAAATTGTTAGTTGTGAATTTTGAAATTAGATAAAGAGAAAAAAATACCACGGTTAAGATTATCTGTCGTAAAAAAGCGTTTTGATGGGAGCATGCTAGCTTACTTGACATTATGTGGCCGGGTGTAGTCTCGTGTGTGACAGTTCCAGTCACCTCTAGTATCACGAACTACACGCGCTCCTCGCGCAGCACTAGTAAATGCACGCAGCGTGCGCCACCGACCGGCGGAACGCCGCGCCCCCTCGTCCCTCGCCGGTACTCACTCACACCGATAAAACTAAACGTCACGCACGTATCTTACACTAATTAAACGCTTAGTTTTATATTTTCTATACCATACCAGCATTAATACTAGGTTTACAATAAAGCAAATTAAATTTATATAAAATGTTATGTCTTCAAAACTTTAGTTGTTAAGTTTAATCAATAATATTTGTATATACCAATACCATTCTCTATCTGGCAACTCCGAAAGAACAGCTGTTCGTGTCGATCGATAGATGTCGGTGACTGTCGCTTTATTTTCGTTGCCTTAAATAGAATAACGGTATCCGTAGTAGAATCACTTGCTTCCCCATAAGTGACGTTCGGACTCTGAGAGGCGGGCTGCGGTGTTCTTTGATATTGTATTGTACTAAGGTCGGGTCGATGAACGAATTCGGCGTGAGAATGACGCATAAATTATGCAATGCGAAATATTATGAAGCACCCTTAGCGACGGGTTTGTGTTGAAATCTGGAAAAGTGTAGAACTGTGCAATGAAATTACGTCTGGGGAGTAGTGTTTTGTTTTTGGTGTTTCGGTGGTAACGAGCGATGGCCAATTCTCCGACTAGCATAGAAACACAGATAGACAGCTTCTTGGAGCAGTTCAAGAGGAGTGCCTCAAAGGCGATGGAGGAGCGAATGGAATGGCCCGATGGTCTGTCTCCTGGAGCTGTCGTCAAATCCCGCAGCAGCTGCTTCGCCCTGGACGCGGCAGTTGGTACGTAAATATTGCTATGATAGTACCTTAATACGTTATTATGATAGTTTTTTTATTGATTTATTGTGGGTTTGTTTACTGTATACAATATTTACTTTATCAACTCACATCCACTTTGTGGGTATCATTATCATAATGTAATAAAATTAGGCAACTGAATGACTTCCCTTGAAAGTTAGGTAAGTCTTATTAATTTGATGGATCATTTTGGTAATTGAACGTCGGTACGTAACTATCTACGCGATAAATCCTTAATTATTTGTTTATTAATAAATTATATTTAAATAATACTCACGTTTGGTGCTTGTTGATACGCTTAACAATGTAGGTAGGTATTTGTAAATAATAACAATACAAATTATTTGAATTTCTTGTTTGTGCCTTAAATAATTATTTTTAGTGATAAGCTCGAGCTCAACAGTTAACGGGATCCTGTGACAGACAGGACAAAATTAAAATTAGTTAATTTCCCGCCAATTGATTATTTAGAGCGGCCTGTCAATATTTTTTGTTGACAGTTAAATCAATCTGAAGTCTTAGAGGTAATTTTCTTGCTTTTTTTTTATTGTGTCCTTTTTTGAAACTTTTTCGATTAACTGACAAGACACATACATTCTGATTTGAGTTTTGACAGTTAACATGACAGCCAGCATTCATCAAGCACATAAATAAAGAAAAATTTTTTGTACAAGCACGGAGACGCAGTTTCGGAATCAAATAAATAAAATGTCTAAAGTGAGATGATTTTTAGGACAATAGGATTCCGCACGAGACTGCACCCTACGCATCATTAATACATTTTGAATATTATGCTCTCATTTATTTTTTATTTAATCATAGTATATTTGAACTGAATGAAAAAAACGACAGGAAGAAAGGTATCGCTGCGTAAAATCAGGACATCCTCCGTAGTAAGTACGTTACTTGTATGAGCGGGTGTTTTATGTAAACGAATGAAATGTAGATAATTAGGTACAGTGGTCAATAATTATTGTGGAAGTATACGTTTATTATTCTAGCAGTTATATATTATACTTATCTATACATCTATACAGATAAATAAAATTGAAGTGTCTGTTTGTAATTCCAAAATAACAGCTTTTCACTAAATGCATATGAAAGTATTCACGATACTGACACAAAAAAACCAAGTTTAAAATTTTTTCTCTGTCTGTCTGTTTGTTCCGGGTAATCTCTGAAACGGCTGGATGGATTTTAACGTGACTTTCACTGGTAGGTAGCTGATGTTTCAAGGAGTAACTTAGGCTACTTTTATTTATTATAAATATTAGGGTTCCTCGACAATAAGGAAGAAACTAAATCTACGCGGGTGAAACCGCGGGGCACAGCTAGTATATTATAACATAACTACTTACTAAATAAAGCTAGGTGCTTATTTATATTTGATATGAAATATGTTAAGGTCGGTGGCAGTAAAATTGTGTACTGACATTAATTTGGTTCCACCTGGGTGCCCACCCTCACCGTAGGTAGCTCTGTGTATAGATGCTGCTATAAAGCAAAAATAAAACCAGGTGTAACATATTTATATTTTCTTCTCGCACTCAAAATGAGATAAATAAAATCTAAGAAAAAATATTTTGTCGTAATACTTTGGTGGATCATTACATTTTAGTGATGGCAAAGCTCTGGTTAAGCTGTTTTTCATTGTGGAATATATTATAGTGTTTCCGCTGTGCTTTTTGATGTGACTTTACCAAAACATGACGTAACAAATGTTCACGCAGGAATAAACAACATTGCATGAAGCTACACGCGGTCGAGAATACCTACAAGTGCTGCACCTTGCGACATGAAAGTACAAACATAGATACAAATAATTATAATCTTTAGTCTAGTCCGCTAGAATATAATGCAAACTTACTCACAAAGTCAGATAGTACCTACCCTAAACAGCAAGAAAGAAGGAGGCTCTATGACCGATAACAACACCAAAAACAGCTTTACCGATTTGTATGGCTTTAAGTGTTTTGTGTAAAGAAAAGTCCAAAGACGGTCTTACTGGAGAGTACGGTGCACTTATCACATTTCATTTTTTTTCAACAAAAAACGTTAAAGTACTGTCGCCAATAAAAAAAAATACATTACGTGAAATGAACTACTTAGATATGTACCTACTTATTTTTATCGAATTCTGTAACAAGCCAGGCACCTACATCGAAAATAAGCAATTCATTGGAATGAATTGCTTATTTTCGTGACAAATAAAATTATGTACTTAACATAATTTTATTTGTCACTTTTTGGTGGCAGATTGCAGTTCACTTATTAAAAAAAAGTCTCTTCATCTTATGAACCCTTTCGCTTGAGTCGTGATTGGATTTCGATTCTAGGAATTGATTTGATCTCTCCAGTGGATACAATAATATTATCGTTTAGCTTGCCCGCCTGTCAATCTGTCCTCTTGCCTTCCATTTGACGTTATACGTCCGCGTTGTTAAATTTAACTGAGGATATGAAGTACTTCCGAGATAGCTTGCAGCTTGCGTTTAGATTGGGAGTTATAGCGAGAATTGACTAACGGTGTCAGTAGGTACTTATTAATCTAAATGAATACGTTCGGAACAATAAAACCATTATAAGTAAATGTATTAAGAAATAAGTAGAAAGTAGCTAGAGCTGCTTCAAAAAATTGCTTCATGCAGCGTAATAGCAAAATAAACAAGGCTTGAATAGTCTAGTAGACCCATCAGAAATAGGTAAGGACCTTCACCTACCTCTACTAACATTAATGTCTTCGCTGATCACAGGCACAGACTGCAGCCTGCAGCACAATAAAACCTAATATCCTTCAGACATACATTTAGTAAAATAAAATTATGACCTTACCGCTGTAATTTTGACCAAGGGAATACCTTATTATTTGCTAATAACGCAGACTCTTTGCTTGTCTGCGTCCTGTATGCATCGCGATAACACAAATGTTTCCTGCCGTTTACCTAATACCTGTGAAGACTTTCATGCTACATTATGGCAAAAGAATGAGGCTTTCTCCTGCTTTCAGAATATACACCTTACATCACCCTTGCAACGACAACACGACACTGAACTAGCTACTTTAAAGAAGGAGTTACAAAATAACAACAAATTATTTGTTACCTACGAAATCTGAGATCAAAGTTCATAAAAAGTATTATAGTTTCAGTGAGTATTCTTGCAAGTGTATAAGAATCATTTTGCAAGAAGTAAGTACTATAGTTTTTATCTAAGTCATTCGCCAGTGTAATCAAAAATGTATTAATTTATAAAAAATTACGAATACGAAAATGTAAACGAATAAAAAAAAAATTAAGAATTCAAAAATGTAAACGATTGAAAACAAAATATGGTTTGATGCATTTTGAATAAACTAAAAGAACCCTAAAAGTGTTTGTAGTTTTTCCATAACATTTTATCACCTGGGAAGGCTGGGAACAACATTTTAATCTTTTTTTTCATCTATATATACCCTTCTTAGCTAATTTTACCTCTTCAATAAAAGTTTTTGTTTCCTTTAACCACCTTTAACATTTGGCGTGGCGCAAATTCGCTCTTTCCATTTCAAATATTCGCGCGGCTTTTGAAAGTTCACCGTCAAGTCAGCGTCGATACGGAAATGCGTTCGCAGCGCTGCCTGGCGGCGGCGCACTGTACTAATTACGTGTTCTACGGCGTCCGTCCTCCGATTTTATTCACGGAAAGTGTATCGCCATATTGCTTCCGTGAATTCAGTGAAATATTTGTGCATTTCTCTTTAATTATGAATGTAATATTAAAATGAAGTGAAGTAAAACAAACCACATTTGATTGTAAACTGTAATCATACATTTTTGTGCTCGTCATCCTCTGATATAACGCTAAAAAGGTGAGTTTTATTCTTCCTTTGCTATGACTATATGGCCCAATATTCCACGGGAGTTCGATCCGCTATGCGATAATGAAACTTAAAAAATGTGATTAAGGTTAATAATTGCGCGGTTTTTGTTATGTTTATTTACATGAATTTGAAAAGTTATCGCGGTTTTCTAGCTTTTCAAGTTGAGGTTTGGGGATTTCTTAGCGATCGGGGCGGGTTTGTCGTGTGGCTTTGTACATACACGTATGTACGTACATGTGATTTGACGTGAACGATCGTTTGTAGCGTGGGGTGGGCAGGATGTCGTTTGAGAAGATGGAAGTAGTGAACCCTGCGGAGAAGGAGGCGAGTGAGGTGCTGCATTCGCTGTTGTCTGTGGAGCGACGCAGTGTGGACAGCAAGGAGGCGATTATCGTGTCTATCCCGACGGACCAGAACGGCGGCGGCGAGTATGGTGAGAGTGCGCAATGGCACACGCCTGTCATGGGCCAGCACTCGGTCTTCGAGATGACAGGCCCGCAGAATATGCAGCAGGTCACTTACAATGGCCACCAGGAGCAGGTACATACATACATTACACTTGAACCTAGTTCTTCAAAATAAAACCAACACATAAGTTAACAGTTTGAGAAAAGTCGGATTTCATTAAAGCTTACTGTGTAGAACTGCCAAGAAATCCTATTGAATTGCCTACAGAATTTTTTGTACAGTCGCTAAGCAGCTTGGTTCTTTAACATACATGATAATACATGAGTTTCAAGTAGTTCTGTATACATATTTTAGCCATTTTGTGGGTTGGTCTTTTATACATAACTTTGTCCACTTTATGTACCGTACTTTCCTACAATAATGTATAAATTTTCTCAATCTTTCTAATTATTTGATACAAAGCTTGTGCATAATACTATAACCTGCGATATAAAAATTCTAGGTGCTCTGGCAAGGCCATACAATACAAGTAGAGAATGGTGCAGCAAACCTCCAGGGGATATCAGCCTACAGTATTGAATTTGATGCTCATGTTGATAATGATGGCGGAGAGTTGGATGTCGACACAAAGCCCAAAGTTGAAAAGAAAACTGGCAAGAAAAAGAAAAAAACTGACTCTGATAGTGATGATGATGTTTTTGACAACAAATTAGAGGATAATCCTACACAGGTAAATATGGTTTATTTATTTATTGATGACTAGCTGTGCCCTGTGGTTTCACCTGCGTAGATTTAGTTTCATCCTTATTGTTGCAGAACCCTAATATTTTTAATAAATAAAAGTAGCCTAAGTTACTCATTGAAACATCAGCTACCTGCCAGTGAAAGTCCCGTTAAAATCCGTCCAGCCATTTCAGAGATTACCCGGAACAAACAGACAGACAGACAGAGAAAAAATTTAAAACTTGTTCATATGCATTTAATGAAAAGCTGTAATTTTGGGATTACAAACAGACACTTCTATTTTATTTATCTTTATAGATTGATGATACCTAACTATTTTAGTCAGTAGACTCGGACAATTCTTATGACTTTCAAATTCCTAAGTGGATTGGATATAGCCATAATAGGCTTAGTCGAGACAGTATTATGAATATGGTACATACATAGGTCATGTCATGCCATACTCTGAGAGATGTGTTGATGATCAAGTATAACCAGTATTCCTGTAAATAAATCTACATAATGCTTATTAGCTATACTCTGGTGTAAGTAAAGAGGAGATTTGAAATCAGTTGTGGAATATCATTTCCAAATATGGTGGTTGGTAGATGTAAGGATTACACCATAATTAATTAATGTATCATGGAGCCTTAAAAATACTTCAGTACACTAGTCTAGAGTACAGGAGGCTTACTATCATCAATTTAACTGAGTTATGACATTTATTTTGGTACCATAATAAATGTCAAAGCAAAGTATTTGTAATACACACTGTTTAAACCAATGATGGCAGTGCCCCCAGGTACCGTCACAATTTATGAATGTGCACCTTGAATGCACAGTAGCCATTTCATCAGTCTGTCTCTTGCCTCTGTAGTAGTGTATGTAAAGTGGAAGTTTGAACTCAGTTCATAAGGGCGAAAGCCCTCGAACCCTTTACAATGCTACATCAATTTCAAATTGGATGGATTAAATGTTCAATAATGTATAGTAGCCTTTTAAAATATTTAAATACTCATGACTAATTCTGTTTTTATTATTATTTCCAGGTTAAAGAAAGACTGAAGAGAGGTTGCGATTGCAAAGACAATTGCTACAGAGGATTGAATCCTGAAGCTGTGTACCGCCATAGACTGAACATCGCTGAACTGACAAAGAGTGAACACGACATGTACCTAATGGGCATCACAATGGCAAGCTTAGCCAACCCAGCTGAGACATCCCGCCACAAAGTCCGGAGGAGACTAAGAGCTTGCTACGTATATCAAGGCAGGAAGGTATGTCTTGAAGCATTCTTATATTTAGAAAATGTGACACACTATCAGCTAAAACGGATCAGGCAGCATGTTATGACACACGGGGTCGCGCCGCGGATACACGGCAATGTAGGCAAGAAGCCATACAATACATTCACTTTAGACATATACAAACATGCTACAAACTTCCTAAAGGAGTACTTGAAGCAACATGCAAGCTCACCCAAAGATATTCAACCGTCCGGCGAGGGCAAAAAAGCAACTAAGACTGTTATTATTCAAGGTGACTCAAGGAAGCATTTATTCGAAGCGTACAAAGAATATGGAGAAATTTTGGAACCGGGCGTAAAGCTCATGGGCTACTCGACGTTCCGAGCGTTTATGAAGGATCAGTTCCCACATGTCAAATTCGCTACCAAGAAACAGGATCTACCTAAGGATATGGTGCCTTTCCGCAGTGGGAAATGTATGTCATATGACAAGAATAAGGATCCGATCAGACTACAACAGGAGAAAGAAAAGATTGAGGCCAAGAAAGCAGCTATGGAGGCTAAGAAGAAAGAGGAGCATGACAGGGAGCAAGCCCAGCAGCAGGCACAGCAACAACAACAGCAACAACAACAGCAGCAGCAACAACAACAGCAACAACAACAGCAACAGCAGCAGCAACAACAACAACAACAACAACAGCAACAACAACAAGTACAACAGGTGCAAGTGCAGCACCAGCAGATGCAAGGCCAGGCGCACGTGGTGATCCACCAGCAGCAGGCTCAACAGCAGCAGATGCAGCAACAGATGCTCGTGCCGCAGGTGAGCCAGCACCAGCAGGTGCTGACGCAGCAAGTGGGCGGCGTGCAGCAGGTGGGCCAGCAGCACTGTGTGCAGCCATTGGGTGTGACGGAGGACGGTGCGCAGGTGGAGATGGCGCAGCAAGTGATTCCGCTGGCGGTGGTGCAACAACCGCAGCAAGCGTACATAGTCACCCCCGTGTCCCACTTCCAGACGCGTGTCCAAGGCACCTGGTACCGCCATTGACACCCATACCACCGAGTCTTGGCCGTGCTACACCGAGGCAAGCTATCTTGGTACACCATCCTTACACTCTTCGTTGAGATCTTGCTAGTAGCGTGGTGTCGAAATGTTGTATCCCTGTTGTTTCGGGTGAAGCATACCTTATAATAGTGGTTTTGTACAGTGAGCGTAGAGTGCGAATATATTATACACGTAGCGCACGACATCTACGGTTGTACACTAGAATGGTTCCTTGATCAATTCGATTAGTACGAAACGCCACACGTAACTTTGGCAATAAGTTAGCGAGGATAGTTAGGTAACACCTTCTCAGTATTGGTTGAAAAACTGATTTTAATAATGACTATCTTTAAGTATAAAGTTAATCGTATTTACACCATTATACATTAGCTGTTAGCTATGTAGTTTATTTCTGGAATATGTACCAACGTGGATTTATATGTATGTGGTTTTAAAAAGATTATGGTATATTTTGAAGAATACAATGTTTTACTGGTTTTAGATTGTTTTATGCTTAATGGACTGCAAATTACTGTCAGGCTATAGTTTGGTTACTATAGGATGTGCACCGTTACTATTGTGCTTGACACAGCATTAACACAATAGCGACGGAAGTTTGCTAAATTTAAGTACTGACTATATTTGTGAACAAAGTCTTCTTAATTTTATTCTGACTTATCAGAGCTCATCCTGTAGTAAGTAAAGTATATTAATATTATTTGGATGATAATAATGCGCAAACAAATTGTTGCGCATTTTTATCAAACGAATAATGTCCATCATTGAATGATGTATGTATATTGGATGGAACATTAAAAAGCACTCATTTATCTTATGATTTTAACTTATACATCACATATAGTATTGTGTTTATTTTTATTTAATCAAAAAGCAGTGCCTTCTAATTATGGTGTGGAGTTTGAAAGCTATGTGCGTATATAATTTGAAAGTAAATGTCGTAGGATAAAATAATCATAGGGTTTTTAATTAAGCAATGACAGATGGTGTGTGAATTTGTATGCGTGAGCGTAATTCAGTTAGGTCTAATATTGTTTGAACTTATTTTCTTGATAGGTTTGGTACAAGGCCCCAGCATTAGAATAACATTTCGTAACATATCAAACCATAATAATTATTGTTGCAGGTTTTACCAATTTGATGTTTCCAATTAATTATTTTGAAATCACTCATGTGTGTAAATGAATCGCAAAGGGAGTTACAAAATGTCAAACAAATCGTTAAACACAAAATGTGGGTTTAGGTGTAATTCAGTAGCATCCGAGTGTTGTATGCAGTAATAATCAGGGCCCTAGTATGACCTCTTATTGTCATCATAGATTTACAATGATTACGAGACAGATGTATAAAGTATGAGTCACGCCGGACCGTGTCGGGTCCGGGCCGAACTTCGGCAGTAGCTTACGTTATTATCCGTTGCTCGGCCACCACTCTAATTCGGTATAGCGTGTATGTGTCCATACTAAATATGTAAGGTACAATCAGGGCTTTAAGAGCTTTTGGTAAGGCCCTTGGAGGTCACGTGCTGATGAAAATTTGTGTTTTGCCTGTCTGCCTATTTTATTCCTTATTGTGACCTTGTGACAATCGACCTAACCTTCTAGACCTTCCAGTAATTATGAATTTGAAGATAATCGTTCAACCAAACCATTTTGATAGAACAACAGAGACTTGCTCGGGGAATAAGCCTATAGACAAAGTTTTTTTAATACTGGTAATTCAAAAAATACCTTTATGTGGTTTAGAATGTCACTGAAAATTGAGCCCTATTTCCTTGTTATAAGGTTCACACAAACAATCATACAACTAACCGTTAAGGTTATAGATGAACCTTATTAAAATGAAATAAGGTTCAAATTTATAAAACATTTTTAAACTTATAGCAATTTCTATTAACTTGTTGGATATGTCATACATCGTTCCAACTGCAGTTTCTAAACGTTTGTTTTGTATGAGCCACGCTTTTAAACTTTGTTCAATGCAGTTATGTTCTCAAATGTCACATTTAGCCAATCACAATATAGTTTAATTTCGATCAAAATACGTCAGACAAATACTGATATTGGCACTATGGAAACCTACACGTGTTTAGATTCACTGTAAATCCCAATAATACTTTGGTTAACGATTATAATTAAATTATTGTTTCAAGTTCGTCATTATTATTAAATGTTAATTTATTATTCGGTGTTGTCTTGCACGCTATCAAAACATTGGTATTTATATGTACAGGCTTTGTGGAAATATAAATAGGCGAATGATAGAGAAAAAATAGCTAGAAGATAGAAAAGAAGGAGAAATAATTCACTGGAAGTGAGCCCAATCATTGATCGAAAATATAAAAAGTCCGAACATTTTAGAGTCAAGCCATAGAAATAAGGTTTATAACTATTGTTGGGTAGCTATGAGAAACTTACTGGCGCAGAAGAAAACAGGCTTTTGACTTTTGCTTATTATACTTTTAGTTATGGTCATATGTCATGAAATTAGAATTTTGTGCAAATAAGGGACCAGACGAATATAAACGATAGCGCCCAAGACAATAGCAATAAGATAAGGCATGAATATGCAGCGTGATGTATGTAGTACCTACATTTTTATCGATATTCATCGTATATCGATATGTCCCATCGATTATTAAGATTTATTGTATATGTTTGGCTTTCATGTATTTTTATTCGATTATGTGATGGTTTCCTGGTATTTCAAAGAAACATACTGATTATTATTGTTTCGTGATGATCGTGTATGATTAACGTAAGAAAAAACCAGCTGGGAGGCGATGTGAAAATCTCATATTCTGTTGAGCTAAGATTTAGGATATAGTGTAATTTATGTAACTGATAGACGTGTGTATTCATAATCAATTGAACTATAGAAAGTACAGAAATGTGCCTAGAAAGTATGCTTACCCATGTATTTTTATAGTGCAATAATATGTGAGATTCGGAGCAGATTTATACGGAGGTGAATATTGTAGCAATAATACAGTTATTATTTGTAGGGTGTCCAAAGTGGGAACAAATTATTAATCTGTGTAGTGATCTCAGCGGCGGACTACGCCATTTGTAGACCAGTATCGCTCTCAGACCATTAAAAAGAGCTATAGAACAAGGGCTTTTACGAGCCAGAGGATATGAACTGAGTGCCTAGTGCGAGTTTTTCACTGCCGCCGTCACAAGTCACCGCGTCAAAGTTAACGCAGATTTATATGGGATCGAAGCAGCGCCTCTGTCGGCCTAAAGATGACACTATTGTGAGCCCATACAAATCTGTGTTTACGTCGACACGGTGACTTATGACGGTGATTTTAAAAAAACTCGCACTAGGCACCCTGATCCCTTTAATCGACCCGAAGGCCAACTATCATCGTTTAGTACAGTAGCGCATTCTAAGAACGTCTTAGCTATGACAAAATGAAACGTCAAAGCTCAGTAGTTCCTAAACGCTCTTTTTAAGCCCCTGGTACCTTTAAATTGCTATAAGTCAGGATGTAATTGAATCTTGATAAGTCTGTATTTTGGAGGCTCCTCTGGACTGGAGGCTTGAGGTAGAACGCCCTGCTCTTGTCCGCTACTGGATCACTTACATATTTTATCACAACAGATAATAGGAACACAATGTTGATGTGTGAAAAATTAAGACGTTTTTAGTGAGCTATAATTTCCAATTCTACGTTTTGTAGTGAATAGTTTTACGTTCTAGAATCTAAGCAAATTGTGGGTCAGTCTAGAATTTAGACTAGACCATTCATGTATCTACTTACATCAAATATCATTTGCCACACATTGTGTGTTATTACACAATGTGCCCACGAGGTTCAGACGACATCCATTACCTATGTGTGTATATGTACCTGTGTGTGATTCTAACTTTAACTGGACATTGTGAAATTAGTCTTATGCTTCCCATGAATATGTTTGAAGCAACAATTGTGTAACATTTTGTAGAGCCGGACACCCTGTACCATTTTATATGACCTATTGATTACAACAGCGCAGTAAGTCAAACTAATCAGGTTAATCGACCACAATTTGCTTCGAATCGTAGTGAGTTGCCCCTAGCGTTTGTATTTGGCATCTATGTTCCAAAATTAAAACCGTAGGAAGACATATTGTGATAGAATAAAACTTTTTTACGCTACAATGTGTGTTTTGATTGTAAGTTTAAGCTATTGTTTGTGACAAAATAAAAAATAACATAAAATAATAAGACTCTCCTTACAATGAACGATACAGGGCACGCACACAAATGCGCATAGATACGATAGGTTTATGGATTGCGACTTGATCCAAGATCTTCGTATGTGTACGTGCGACAAATATTGACCACAGTCGGTAGCTGACCGTCAGTACCCCAAGTATAGGTTTAGACACGTTCAAACGTTGTCGCCTTGACCTTGCATTTAAGCGTGGCTCAAAATATGTTGATACTTTTTCGGAGGCGGGTTGTGGTTGAATGCCAAAGATAGAGGATCAACACTTTTTCGGGTCACAACGACTTATAGAAATGTACAAAGCCATACTTGGGGTACTGTTCCCATTTAGTAAGTGATGAACGTGTCGGAGGCTCCCACGCCATCCTCCGACCACCAGCCGCGCAGAGTTACAACCGGAGATTGTCTGTCGGGGGTGTCCGTCGCACTCGTTCTGCTTCGGCTCATTGGACTCCTGCAGCCGGCCACTACACTCGCCAAATTAATCAATTCCTCGCGTCGCCGTCGTTCATTTGTAAACAAAAGTCATTGTTTCGCTTCGATTCGGACAGTTTGACGATGGCTTCATGCCTTAGCGGGTGCGTTCGGTATCATCTCGCCACTTGCTGACCTTTGCGACACACGACATGAAGTTTTGGAAGTGCTATAGTAAGAGCGAACGACGCGCAGCCGCTATCGGTAAGTCGAATCATCGACTGCACAAGAAAATCAAAACAAAACATTATTTTAAGTCGCATACCACCAGATAAACAAACTCATGCTTGCACAGCCATTAAGTGAGTACTCACAATATTGAATTAACCTACTTTTCGAGCGGTTGGTTAACGTTTTCTGCAATTTGTCTTTATTATTTAGTGCATTGGGGGGCGGGACATCTACTTATCTGAAGACTCGACTCTCATCGAATGATTGATTGAGGCCTTCTTACTCAGCAGTTGGAAACAATTCATCTTAATTATTTTATTTTTGACAGTGATCCTCAAATGCGCTGATTTTTCTAATCAGGCGATGGTGATGGTATTTGTTGATAGACAATGTACCTAATACGCGACGTTGTGACACAGCTTGTTATCGAATAAAAAAAAATATAGTTGGCTTGTGAAGCATCTCCTATTTTTGAATTCGGTTGTATTATTTATTTTTTTGTTAGAACGACTAAGTACTATATCTAGGAAGGTTGATGTGTAAGTAGTTTATGAACAAGTTTTATCTATTTTTGATTTTGAAATATAATTATATCTTATGCTTAATTTACCCTATAAGATGCGTTATATCAGATTGATTTGAGATTCGAAATAATATTACTTATGTAGGTAGGCAGCTCGACCCAAAAATATCTACAACTTGTTTTTATTCCCATTCCCAAAATAGTTAAGAAAGCATAAAGTTAACTGTTTTCGATTCATTTCTAAAGCTTGTGTCTAACTAAACTGATGTTACCGAATTTGGTATAAATATAAATTATATTATAGCTCTAAGAATATTTTTGTGCAGAGACAGTTGAGTATGAGTGTGTGTACCCGCAAATATTAGGTACTCCTGCAGCCCTTCCCACGACCCGATTCTAAATAAATCGACAGTAGTATTTGCATTCACAGACTACATTTTTACCGTTATATGGCTAGAGTTAATCATCGAAGCGATGTCTCGGTTTAAACACTTGTGGGGTAACTACGGACATAAATAAACTTCATTCGAGTTTAACAGCAGTGGGATGCATGCGTGTGCCGTAGCTCTAGTCTGGCAATTACCTAGGTATTTTATTTCTAAACGGAGCAACGCATTCGGTAGTAAGGGTTTTTTTTCTTATTCTTATGAGTTCGGGATTCTATAGAATAGTCCTTAGAATCTGTATGGCTCGAACTTTATACTACAGCCAGTATAGAACCTATAGGTACTCGTACTTACTGTTCAAAGTGATTTTTTCTATACATCCTTACCTAAGCCTAACAAACAACTATATATTCTAACTAATTTCTACGATACAACTATATATTATTCTAAATTATGAAAAAAATCAGCTCCATAGTTATCGATTTAAAATACTAGGAGTTATCATCGACAACAGACTGACCTTCACTAAACACATTACTCATACTATTAACAAGGCTGCCAAAATATATAACAAACTCACCAGATTCATACGACCCACTTGGGGAATACATTCAGACAACATAGTCACAATATACAGACAGGTGATTGAGCCCATAATCTGTTACGCATCAAGCGTATGGCACACTGCACTAAAATACAAATACGTCCAAAGAAAACTACTCTCATTACAACGAGGCTTTGCAATAAAAATTATAAAAGGCTTCAGAACCATCAACACCGTCAACGCTATAAGTCTCTCAGGCCTAACACCTATCGATATAAAAATTAAAGAATGCGCGGAAGTTGAAACTACCAGACACACAGGCACCACAACATACCTACCCACAGACATTACACTCGACAAACCCACGCACCCCTCAAAACTACTACATCCTTCCTTAAGGAAAACACTCACTTACACGACTGCAATCGACTCCACAGAAACACACAACATTCTAAGAGCACACCCACATACACACTACATTTACACGGACGGCAGTAAGCATGACGGACAAGTAGGCGCAGCCTTCGCAGCTTACTGCCCTGACGGCAAAACAATTATACACAAAATCAAACTGCATCCTACTAACACTGTATTTCAAGCCGAGCTTATGGCAATAGAGCACGCATGTTTATGGCTTGCAAAACATAAACACTCATTCGCATTGATCCTCTCAGACTCCCAATCCGCACTATTGGACATTTGCAACCCATACAGCACAAACTCAATCACTACAAACATACGCAACACTTTACACAAACACAACATCAGTCCTCACCTAATATGGGTCAAAGCCCACGTGGGCATCGCTGGAAACGAGGTGGCAGACACAGCAGCCAAAAGCGCCGCAGAGAGCCACACTGCCTACATCAACACAAACTTCCCACTAAGTTATGTCAAAAAGGTTTCAAAGGAAATAAGCAGACAAAAGTATGAACAAATGTACGCACGAAACACAAAAGGCCCCATATTACGCAAATGGTGCCCAACACTACAACATTTACACACCCTCACCAACGCTACACAGCACACCTTTGCACTCACACAAATACTTACCGGACACGGCTTTCATAAAGAGTATCTACACAGATTCAAGATAACTGACAATGAACACTGCCCCTGCGATAACACCACTCCACAAACAGTAACACACCTCCTCGAACAATGCCCACAATACACTATACAGAGAAATAACCACGAACAAACATGCATACATCACCAAGTAAATCCATACAACATCACCCATCTACTCACACAATCTTCAGCACTTAAATCCTTCATCCACTACATAAAACAGATCATCAGCACTCTCAAACGCTTCAATAATACTTAATCAAATGTAATAATGCCATAAGTACCAATGTAAATACGTATTTATTTTAATTATATATATTCTAAAATACAACCGTATTCTGTATCAAATAGCAGAAATAAATTCCCCCAAAAGGTGGGTAACCTTTTGGGGACAAAAAAAAAGTTATCGATTTTTCCATGTACCTATGTTATTTATGCTGAGAGCGACTGCTACAAACAGTATTTTTTTTAATGTTACCTAAGTTCTTATTAGTCTATTCTTAGTTACCACAACTGGTTACAAATAAGAGGAAAATTACATGGACAAGTACCTAAGCAGTAAAAAAGATCGTATGAAGATTGTTGGAGCGTGTCTGCCAATCTTTATTAGTTTGCGTACAAACGAACTTTTTTCTTTGTGCCCTTTCAGTTGAGCTCGTTAAATTATTGCGTCCGTTGCAGGGATCATGGACTTGATCCTTCAACGGCTTGTAACACAGCTAAGATAATGTTTGTTTATTTTACTTGTCTTCATAATCAATCCATACAGCATTTAAGTACTACTTCAGTAGCCTAATTCTGGTAATGAAAACCGTTAGGTACGTTACCGTAACGACTTGGTTGAAGACAACGTTTTTGGTATTCTCAGTAATCCTATTGAAGCGCGATCGGAAAATATGTGAATACCAAGTCTCGATAGGATTGCAATCGAACGAGAGTGGAACTTAAAGATATTTGAATAGAACGATTTTACGAGAATTAATCTACCGAACTATTTCCTCAGACCAAGGAGATGCGACACTCCTTCTGTCATGATCTGATTGAGACATGCTTTTGTAGTCAGTAATAGTTTTATGTGATTTAATTGTAGGTTACATTTATGCGGATTAATGTAAAAATTGACAGTAAATAATGTTATGTAAGTATGTACATAAGAACCTAATAGTATTAGGTGTGTGGTATTACTGCCATTACGTAAAAGTATTATTTTGTAATAATTGAAAAGCTAATTCTAATTATTAATTTACTGTTCCTTCTCACCATAATACTTAACATTTTTAATAAATAAAAGTAGCCTTAGTTACTTCTCGAAACATTAGCTACCTGCCAGTGAAAGTCCTGTTATAATCGGTCCAGCCGTTTCAGAGATTACCCGGAACAAACAGACAGACAGCGAAAAATTAAAAATCTTGGTTTTTAGTATCAGTAGCGTGTATACTTTCATATGCATTTAGTTAAAAGCTGTTATTTTAGAATTACAAACAGACACTTCAATTATATTTATCTGTATCGATAAATAACAATTCGATGTCCAAATTATGAATGCTACAGTGTTTGTTGGTTCGTCCTTCATTCACTCACACAATTATCTGGCTACGATAAATCTTCGGTACACTTCAAACACAATAGAACTTTTTAAACATGGGCCGCTAATAGGAAGGAAGCGACGCGTTCAATTTGGCCGATAATGAATAAAATTATGGTTAGGTACCAACTTGTATAAGTGCGATCGGCTATTGTAATGAATCATACCTTATGTATAAGTACACGCAGAGACAACAGTTGGTTAGGCAGGAATTGCAGAGACCCTCTCTTTTGTTAACTTTTAAGCATATACAAATCTGTCCGAGGCTTATTTATTATTGTAACATCAGAACTCTTTACCAGTGAAAGTCCCGTTAAAATCGATCCCGCCTTTTCAGCGATTAGCCGAAACAAACATACATACAAACAGACAGAAAAAAATAAAAAAGGGTTTGATTTTTTAAAGTAGGTACCGTATATATTTTCGTATGCATTTAGTGAAAAGCTGTTAATTTGAATTGATTTAATTTTCTCAACCTAACACTCAGTGCCGGATTTAAAGGTATGGAGGCCTAAGCGCAAAAGATTTGTTTATTTTTTAAATTAGTTTCCTATTTAAAAGGATTTATCGTGTGTCCAGGGGCTGTAGCCCTGGTTGCCCTCCCCTAAATCCGGGCCTGCTAATGCATTTTAACATTCGTCGCCACTCCAGTAGTTCGGGAAAATTTCAGTATATTGGTCAAGCTAGAAAGTAAAATCTAAATTACAAGCTAAACAACAAGAACAGTTGTTATTCTTTATTAAATTCCATGCACATAAGTACAATGATGGCGAGTCGCCGTGGTATCAATGTCCCAGGCTCCCAGCTGTATAGCAACTGATTACTATGCAAACCGCTGCTGTCCACCGGCCTTTGTTTGCGTTTCATTGTCCTACACTGCCTTTCTGCACTGGCTTTTACCTATAAGTACCTATGATTAATTGCTTACACGATATAGTAACAGTTATGTGGCTCAATAACAAAAACTTCAGCCGGAACTCACGCACAAGTTGTAAGAAATTTCATGCATAACATCTTATGCTCAGTTTTACTACGAGTATGCAAGACACACGTTGCATAATCTGATTTACCATAGAAAAAGGCTATCATCATCCTCCTGCCCACAATGCCCACATCCCATCGTTGTTATACGTCTTCTCCCCTTGCATAAATCCACATTCATAAACAAAACGTTTTTGCAATATTTATAATCCATGCATAATGATAAGTAACTCATTATTTTTGCGTGTAGGAATTTATCCAGTTTCTGAAGCGCTTTAAATGCAAAAGCAGGCTTTGACTACATCAATTATTGATTTATAAATTGAAGAATATCCGCAGTCCCCCGACACAAGCTCCTGTCACAACTCAAAAGTTTTGAGTAGGCTGCATTCAGCATTTCAGCGGAATTCACTGCATGGCGGAAAGCCAGAATGTTTTATTTGCTTCAAATTTGGCTACAAAAGATTCTCATGATACATTATTAAATAATCGTTTTCTCAGTAGTATCTACAGCTTAGGTTGTAAAAAAACATTGAATGCAAATTCAAATTAAACACTTATATTCAGCACCAAGTCGTACCTATCTCATGCGGTGCATGCCATTGATAGACGTCTTTGGGACAATAGCTTATGAATTCTATGTTAGCGAAACAATACATCATTTTGTCGTTAGCAGAGCTGTTATGACTTTAAATGTAGCTATTCATAATGTATATCATGTTGAACGTATTCAATAATGTAATAAGTAACTCTGAAAGAAATCGACATCACTTGCTTCAATAAATATTTGATTGTACCCAACAGACGCTACTTTGCAAATAAACTGGTTGCGCGATTTTCCATCTTCTAATAAACTCAACAGATTTGCATTGATTCAACCGCCACAAGACTGTATAATATATTTTATAAAGTTTTAATAATGGATATTATATAGTAATGATAACAAGATTATTCAGGTTCAATGGTTTTATTTTTGGGTGATTTTTAAAACGATATAATATCATCTAAATAAATTCATGATTCGGTTTGCGTTTTCTTACGAATGACCAAGAAACCTCTTTCAATGTTCTGTGCTTACGAGTGTTTGTTTGTTTGAATCTTGATTTACGGGTATAATCATTTGCATCGATGTCAGGTTATTGAAACGAAAAACTGCTACTTCAATCTGGGAATACTTGCTTGAAGGGTCAATAGTCCAAAAAAGTATAAAGATGTCTGCTACATTGCTCCACTATAAATACCCTTATCCTCGGGCTTGTGAACATGTTTCAAAATTCCCAAACAAAGTGAAGACGCACAGATGTTTACAATAACATAGTTTGAAAAGAAAGATCGCGTTCTAAGATCTTTGATTTAAACCCTTGGGACTGGAAACTTCAAATGTATTAATACTGTGAGTTTTGTTTTGCAACCGTGGTTGTTATTAAAATATAAAAGCAGAGCAAGTATAGAGAGAATCGCATCAAATTTTCTTTTCCAAGATGTTACCTGTAAGTAAAACATTTCGGAATATAAATTGCGCATCCAGACGTAACAAAAACATTCGACGTTCTTTTGAAGACAGCCGAATCTCATAAATATTTCGCTAACCAGGTTATCGGACCAAATAACTTTTTTCATCCATTTCGGGGGAGATTTCCAAGGTTTCTGTCAGATACGTGAACGGAATCTCAAGAATGATTACGATTTTAATAAGAAATGTATAATGATTGGTTGTATATTTTTCGCCACACTTAGATTTTCATATCAGCTGTTTCTACCCATAGCGACATTCATTGTCTGAAAGCTATTTGTAAAGATTACGATGCTATATTTCTTTATCCATACCTAATTTATCTATCCGGGGATTCTAACGGAGAAAAATTGCTGGCAATAAAGCTTTACAATATGAGAAATATTTTCACGAAAGTAACCGTTTGGAATTCTTCAATAGATTCCTCGTCTGTATTGATCGAATTTCACTATAATCATAGGACCTGTGATTGTCAAAATGTCTCCATTCTTTTCCTAACCTTGTACTTGTATATATCAGTTGCTAAATTCCAAGTAAATCTGGCTAAATGCTTTGAATTTGAAAATGGATAATGTTGATCAAGTAAATTTACAACTCGTGCAGTTGCATTGATAATTTCGTAACAGTGTTTGCAAAAAAGTGTTAAATTGTCAACACTGTTCCGTTCAAAGCAAAGCAACCATGAGCCGGCAACAAAGCGGCTGTTGTGACGTGTTATCAAAACGTGTCTAATCTGTTTGTTTCGTCACATGCGGATTACATGATCTCATACGTCGCGTCGCGTCGGCCGGAGAGCAGGCAGCGAGTACTTGGTGTGGATGTAGGCCGGCGCGGCGGGAGCCATCCTATCGCGGAAGGACGGCCGTCAGCCAGTCCGCGTTCTGTTGTCAACGCATCCGACGCGCTCCATCGCGTTACCCAACTGCGCGAACCTATTTCAATTCCGAATTTAATTTGAATTTCGAAATTCGGTCGTTCGGTTCTGGATTGAGACGGTTTCGTGTCACATGTGGATTACAAAAGAGTGATATGAAAATAAGGTTCGAGGTGCCGAACAAGTTGGAGATAACGTTCGGAAGAGGTGAAGTGTTTGTTTTTAATTGCTATCTACTTGCTACCTTTATCGTTTTCATTTGTTCATAACATAGTTCTACATAGGCAGCTAAATAGTTAATTTCAGTTCAGTTCATTTATATTCGTACAAAAGATACGCATTTTACCTGTACTTTTCACGTGACATTAATATTCTAAATTATAATGAGATGCTAATTGACTTCAAAATTCATCTTTGGAATATGGCAGAGGGTCTTCTGAGTAAACAAGTCAACTTATAATTAAATGCGTAACCATTACTTGTACATTTAATTATTGAAAGGCCAGGGTTCGCTAAGTAGGCTAGTTAATAATTACAGTGTAAAACAAGTATAGGTTCTACTGGAACTAACGCTATTATGGACTTACATGGCTTGTTACAAGAATCTAAACTGGTTATGGTATCGATTCTTCGTTAACAACTCCGCTGTCTATGATTGTCCTATCTATTGCTTTTAACTAAGAAATTTTAAAATTCGTAGATAATAGGGACTTCCTTTGCGTCACTGTCTCTGCAAAGAATATTAACTCATTATCAGTTAATGCTATGTATATATATAATTCTTTATTTGATTATAATAGTGTAAGGTTATTTACCTTGGGATATTTTAGTAAGTTAACTTGAAACTCTTCTAGGTAGTATATTCAGTATGGTTTTTAAGTAGTATATTCTTCTTAGTGTTGATAGGTTTGCTTCAAAATTCTTAATATTAATTTTGAACAATCCGATACACCGATTTGTATGTTTTTTGTGTTGTTTATAAAAACTTATCCACCCAACTAACAGCTATTAGAAGTCGCGTTCAGTGTTTTTGCCGATCACTGAACAAAAACTAGTTACTTACTAACCTACCTGCAATTTGATTTGTTTTAGTTTCGTTTATTCCATGTTGGTAACATACTTTACTTTGATAAACAGTTATTTAGAGTGAACTAGACCTATATTTATATTATAATGTATGATAATTATGTTCGATCATCACTTCAGTTCAGGGGCCTTACCATGAGCTCTTATTGCCATGATAGTTTCACTCATTTATGAGACAGATGTATGTGACGTGCATACATCTGTCACTGTCGCACAACCGAGTTAACATTGCAATAAGAGCTCATGGTTCAGCCCCAGGTGCATCTATTGGGACATTTTTTTTGCGATTGTAATTTGTTAGGAGTTAGGACAAGGTTTGTATGAAAGAAAAAGTTTGAAAAATCGTAAGGAAAAGTGATACATTTTGTTACAAAAGCCCCATAGAATACGTGAATGAATGTAATACAAAACAGAATTAATATAACATCCATGTCAAAGTCAAAAATATCTTTATTCGATTAGACTTTATACAAAGCACTTTCAAATCGTCAGAATGACACAATTTACAGGATTATACATGCTACCGCCAGGTTCGGAAGGTTGCTTTTACTGAGAAGAACCTGGCAAGAACCTCAGTAATTACTCTTTTCAAAAATATTATACAATTTAAAAAAACAACAAAATAAATCATTTGAGAAATGTAAGCCCATGGACACAGTTCCAATGTACAAATGTCGATAAAAATTAACATAAAGAAAAGTCTAGTAGTTCTATTTATATCTAAATGCGTAGCTTGAGATGACCAGCCCCCACAAGCAGCACCTGTTCACAAGTATGACGAGAATGCCAGCCATCGCCCTCCTCAACCATTATAGAGGGAAGTGAGCGACCCGTCACCCTGACGCCGCCGCAAGCAAAGGCATTTTAGTGAGCATGACAACTCAAGCCAGTCAAAACAAAGATCAAAAGAAATATTAAAATGAATTGTAGCATAAGTACAGTGTCCATGAGACTACTTACAATATTTGTCTGGTAATACATTATTCCAAGTTTCCTTATCACACATATAATCACTAACTGTATAATAACCCTTTTTAAGTAATACAGATTTTACAGTCTCTTTAAATTTATCAAAGGGCAAATTTACAATACATGTAGGTAATTTATTATAAAAGCGTATACTTTGCCCTAAAAATGATCCCTGGACTTTCTGTAAGCGGTGTGTAGGTACTACTAATTTATTTTTATGTCTTGTGTTGACATTATGTACATCACGCTTCTTTTGAAAAGAATTTATATTTTTATGTACAAGTAGTAAGTTTGCAAAAATATACTGCGAAGCCACTGTTAAAATTCCTATTTCTTTAAATTTTTCCTTCAAAGATGCCCTAGATCCTAAGTTATAGATTGATTTTACAGCCCTTTTCTGTAATATAAATATGGCTTCTATATCGGCAGCTTTGCCCCAAAGCAAGATAGCATACGACATAACACTATGAAAGTAACTAAAATAAACTAATCGTGCCGTGTCTACGTCAGTGAACTGCTTTACTTTCCTGACGGCATATGCTGCCGAGCTGAGTTTCCCCGATAGACTAGATATATGTGAGCCCCATTGAAGTTTGTTATCAAGTGTTACACCTAGAAAAACTACTGACTCCACAATATCCAGTTTTTCACCATTGATCATAATTTTGGTCGGAACAGGTTTAACGTTAGGTAAAGTAAATTTTAAGCATTTTGTTTTTTTCGCGTTTAAAACTAAGTTATTCACAGTGAACCATTTAAATACTTTGTCAAGGGCACTGTTTACATCGTCATAATCCGTTTTACCTCTGCTAACTTCGAACAAGAGTGATGTATCATCAGCGAAAAGTACAATATCACAAATATTCTTAACAAAATGCGGTAAATCATTGATGTATATCAGAAATAGAAAAGGCCCTAAGATTGATCCCTGCGGCACGCCCATCAGTACCGGGGACCCGGAAGACTTAACGCCATTTACCTCTACTTTCTGTACCCTCTGGCTTAAATATGAATCAATTAAATCGAGTGCAGTACTTTTGACTCCATAGTGTTTTAATTTGAGCAATAATGTCTCATGATGGACGCAATCAAACGCTTTAGATAGGTCACAGAATACACCTATCATATCATGTGAGTTCTCCCAAGCCCTATATACATGTCGAAGAAGTGCAACACCGGCATCAGTAGTTGACCGACCTTTGGTGAAGCCATACTGCTCATTGTGTAAAATATGATTTATGTTGAAATGGATAACTAGCTGATTTAATATGATTTTCTCAAAAATTTTACTAAGAGCAGGTAAAATTGAAATCGGTCTGTAGTTATTGGGATCATTAATATCACCAGCCTTAAACAATGGTATAACTTTACTATATTTCATCAAATCGGGAAATTTACCTAATTTAATACAATTGTTAAAAATTTCAGCCAGAGTTGGGGCTATTATATCTATTATATCGTGTAATACTTTTAGAGATATATCCCACAAATCACCCGTTTTTTTTAAATTTAAACTTTTAAATGTCCTAATTATTTCTAATGGGGTAACGGAACGAAAACAAAAGCCGGCGTCGCATTCTGACACACTTGACTTAAGAAGAGATTCAGCGTCTGAAGATGAAGAATGCAAAGAACAAGTTGTAGCTACCGGAATGTTAATAAAAAAATTATTAAACGTTTCTGCAATTTGAATATTATCGCGGATTAAATTATTATTAATATTCAAGGCTATTCGAGTATCGCGACTTTTTATTTTCCCTGTCTCCGCATTAATCATATTCCATGTAGCCTTAATCTTGTTATCAGCATTTTTTATTTTAGACGAGAGGTATAGAGCTTTAGCTTTTATACAAGCTTTCTTGAAAGTTTTTGAATAAGTCCGTACATAATTTATAAATTCTGGGTTATGATTACATTGTTTCAACCCATATAGCTCATACAACCTATTTCTACTAACACGTATACCTGGAGTTGCCCATTCATTAAATTTTGCTTTAATGTTTTTATGAACTGGTTTAAGTTTAAAGGTACTGTTAAACTCATTTTTTATAAGATGAAATAGGCTTTTGAAACGTTTATCGGGATCAGTTTGTGAACATTGCAAATATGGAATTTTACTTTCTATGTTAGATCTAAACAAATTTAACCGTTTCTTTGTGATAGGCCTACATGTTACTTTTTGTGTATCTAAGTTACTTGTATACAAAACAGTCATCTTTTGACCACAGTGGTCAGATGTGAGATCACTAATAATAGCACTATCTGTGGCTTCGCAGTCGCAAAATATATTATCTAAACATGTGGCTGTAGTTGTTGTGATTCTGGTAGGCTCAGAGAATAAATGTTTTAAATTAAAAGAATTAAAAAGACTAACCAACCTAACCGTTAATGGCCCACTGTCTAGCAAATTGACGTTAAAGTCGCCACAAACTATTATACTTTTATTAAGTACACAAACTCGCTGTATAGCATCTTCTAACAGAGATTCAAATAAGCAAAAATTCCCTGAGGGGGGACGGTACACGCAAATAATAACAAATTTATCAAGTTCGATGCACGATAACTCAGCTGTGCGCTCAACGGAAATATTAACTATGTCTTTCCGTTCCTTATATTTAACTTCATTTGAAACAATGATTAATGAGCCTCCATGTATTGCTGAACGTCTGACAAATGCACTTGCAAGTCTATATTTTGTATTAGTGAGCAATAGCTCATGGTTCTTCAGCCAATGTTCGGTTAAGCATAAAATGTGAACATTGTGATATTCTAAAAACAAGTCTATCTCTAATTCTTTGCCAGCTAAGCCCTGTATGTTCTGATGAACAACATTTAAGCGACAACGCTGAGAGACACTGGGCACAGCTGTTGTCTCTGGTACTAGTTTAAAACACCAATAGGAGTGTTACTAGTACTGTTATACTCAGATTCATTCCTTAACCTATGTTTTGTTATATTTGCTATAACGTCGTTAATATTGTAAGCTATCAAAGTAGCAATCAGTTTAAGACATTGTTTAGGGATATAAAAGGAATCCCTAGTTACCCTAAGTCCACTAATAAATTTATTAGTGTCAAAAAATATAAAACCGTCACTATGACGGGACGTCGTGTACAGTAGGTTATTTAACCTACTTATATATTGGTTCTGCCTATCTGTGTAACATTGAGAATATGGGAATGCACATAACATAATTTTCCCAGAGTTTAATTGGGAGAATAACTCTAAGCTCCCTAATAGATCACTTTTGTTAATACATAGACCATTTCCTATTAATATTACAATATTTACATGGGCACCAAGTGAAAAGCTTTTAATTTTACTAACTATTTGGTTGTATGTGGCCCCGGGCATACAATAATTAATAACTTCGCCTGTTATATGGGTGTACAATAACTGACCTATGTTTTTCCCCATACAGTCTGAGAATACAACAGTTTGTGTAGTTGTGTTATGCTGAGGTAGGGGCATGCCGTTGCTACTATTATGAAGCGCTTCACACAAACTGTTATTAACCTGTGATGTGGTGGAGCACGGTGATAACTGAGCACACTGACATGAATGTTTATTAACTAGCGAATCAAATCTATCCTCATTGTACTTACTAAGCTCCAATAAGTGTGAGGTTGCTAAAATCTGTTCATTGATGGTCTTTGTATTGTTTGATGTAATTGAGTCTTCGAGGGTACAGCTAGTGAATAGTTTCCAGACTAACTAATCCTTCTTTCACTTTCAATTTGGAAACTGTAGTAAATTAAATCAGTCTAAAAAATTACGTTCAGTAACAAGTGTTCCAAGTGTCCCTTAAATTGAATAAATTTACTTGATGACTTAATTTTTAATTATTGATCTGTATGTAAACATTTTTTTACATACGGATCAATAATTAAAAATTCAGTGTAGTTTATTTGTGTAAATTATTTTGTGTATGAGTGATCCACTTATTGGGGATTTACTCATACACAGCTATTTAATTCGATGGACAAAAGTGTTTAGGGAAAAACTAGCAATATTTCCTTTATCCCCAGAGAATTGTAGGATCCAAATGAAAATGTGTAACTTTGAGACAGTGATTGAAACCAAACGCTTTAGATTTTTTTACCATAATTTTATTCTGGTGTAGGTATTCATGTAAAACATATGACTCGTGGCCTCTTCACGTGGCTTGAAACGTTTTCATCGCTTAGTATTATGCTTCAGTCACGACTCAATTTACGATGTACCTAATGGTTTATGGATTTGAGAAGGTGACATTGATTTTATCTGATAATACCCTTAATGCGTTACTTTTTATTTATAAAACTACCTTTGTCCCACTGGAAAATTGATGGGTTCTTGCACGAACCCTGAAATATTATATGAGCAGATGTATCAGGGCTGTATTCTAGTGAAAGAATCTTCGAAATCGACCAAATCGTTTCGGAGTAAACATCATTTAAAAAAAAATACCCCGGTAATTTCATTCATGGGAATTTATTAAAAAGGTGTTTGTAACATTACAAACTGACACTTCTGAACTATGTCGTAATACCAGCTATTTACCTATGAGTAAAGAAATAAACATTACGTATAGTATTACAGTCCGCGTTCAAGCCTATAACAATATTATCTAACATCGTTGGATAATCCTCTTAAATCTCGTTATCATGGCTTTGAACTGAAGCGACCGTGTCGATGATAACCTTATAGTTGAAGTTTAATATCTACTGGGTACGATACTTGACAGAATTACTAAACTAGGAGTTAAATGGTTTTGTTATCAACCATAAACTTCTGTTATTAGGTAAGTAGAAGTTACCTACCATTCTTCGTAGTTCAGTGACTAAAAGCGCAAAAGTTATGTTTGGTATTTGCATCGTTAATAACATGAAATGATCAACATTCAGATTCAACTAATACAAAGTTTGCAACAAGACTTTGACGTTCGTCATAATTTCGTTATTTTTCCACTAAGGTCCACTTTTCACCAAAAATGATTGGAGCCAAGATATCCGACTCAGGAACCAAACATACTTCATTGACTTTCTTCTCATATTTATTATCACCACATTAATTATTACTCAAATAATCAAACTGACACGTTGACTCAAGACAGTTAGAACATTCAAGGACTCTTTAAATTATATAGTTCTCCAATTGACATCTAGGATAGGAGTTCTATGGCCGATTTTACCATGCTTTCTATCTCAACGAGAATTAGCCGCGTACTATTATTGCATACATATACAGATACTCATATATATTTTAGCACCTTATTGACAGTGAAACACATGTGAATCGCGCAAGTGGAAGGAACAATACAATGGATTTGCTGACGTTCTATCAAGCTGTGGTCGCATCCAAGGCTATATCTATCACTTATCTACATAATAGGGATTCATTCATATACCTAAACCCAAATTCCTTAGAATTCACTCCAAATAGGTACCTACGTAATAAGCAGTGGCGTAGCGTGCCTTGTCGGGGCCCCGTATAAAATTTTTTTTGGAGGCCCTTATATGGAGGTAAAGATTTTTCACAAAAGAAAAAAAATATTGTGAGAAGTAATATTTATTTATCACATAATTTACCCATTTTACAAATAAAAATCGAATTTGAATTTTGTCATTATAAAATAAATTAGAAAGTTTTTATTCTTTTTCCTTACACACTTTGGGGGCCCCCGTGGCCCGGGGGCCCCGTATAATTGATACGGCAAATACGGCGGTAGCTACGCCCCTGGTAATAAGTGTTTGAGTTATGGTGTGAATGGCATTATTCAGACTTTTTGTCGTCTATTGTTTCGAGATGTAAGTTTCGTCACATAGTTGCAGCTAAATGTGTGTCTTAAGAATTCAAATTTGGTGTGTGTCCATATCAAATGTGATTTGGGATTAATGAGCTGGTCCATTGTTTTTATTTCGGATTTTGTTCACACAGTAATTAAGAATAAGACAGTCTTATTTTGCATGCTTTTGGTATTGCAATGTATCGTTCAGCACTTTATGTCGATTGTTTCAGTTTTTGTTCACCTATTGAATATCTATTCTCACTCTTGTATAAAGAATTCAGATTGTTTCTTTTCGCTGTCGATTGTGTGATTGAAGGCACAATCAAATAAATAATGTTTTAATTTCTCGCGGTAATACTATTGTTCCGGTGGTCTTGTTTTTATTGGTTTATACATTGGTATGTTCATATGTGAGAGATGCAACCACAAAGATGATCTCAGATTGTTTGTTGTTACTATATTCTTTAACGATATTGTTGTCTGTATTCACTTTGACAAACGTTTTTCTTGTATTGTTGTCTAAACAAGTATTCCTGCTACTATTTGCATATCTTGCCCCTCGGTCTTGAACATACATTAATAACGTTTCAATGTTCACCTCAACATAATTGGAACCTCAAAATAATCCACGAAACTGTATCCTAAGCCCTGATATTCCTTACCTGTCTCCGTCTCGGTGCCTGTGGGCGCTTGGATTACTAAAATGCAACACACGCTATCCTGTTACAAAAACAATATAAACTGTAAAAGGAATTTGTGAATTCAATAATGAACCTTACCTAGATGTGAGAATATTCTACAATGTATTAATATCTTCAGCTTTCACTTCTTGTTCGTTGACTCTACATTGGGTACCGGGGCCCAATCATGAGCTCTTATCAGTGATAGTTCAGCTGTGCAATAGACTTGTATAAATCTGTCATTATACAAGTCATATAAACTTAATATGAGCCTACTATCAAGGTTGTAAGAGCTCATGGCAACGTCAGGGACCTTAACAATTCTTCTTGCCATTAGTCATACATTCGATTGGTATTTATTCCCTGAGGGAGGAACTTCGTCCCCATCAAATTGTGTGCTCATAATGGACATTAGTTCTGCGGCCTTACCATGAGCTCTTATTGCCATGATAGTTTCACTCATTTATGAGACAGGTGTATGTGACGTGTATACATCTGTCACTGTCGCACAACTGAATTAACATTGCAATAAAAGCTCATGGTTGGGCCCCTGTTATGAAATATTTATATGATAATAATATTCGCGTACGATTGTGTATTAGTAAAATATAATCTTCTCGTTTACCTCATTCTTTTGGATTCTATTCTCAATAGCTATAAGTATCTAGTATAATATATTGGTGTTCCAGTCTGTTTATTGGAATGCCGTGGTCGGCCCCGTTCGTCTCGGTATCGGAACATTCGGGACCGAATAATTCAGACATCTGCCGTGGCGTATTGCATGCATCCGTTAGGAATACTTCATTTCCATGGGCTCGTTTTGGGTTCTTGCGGCATTGTTTACTCTGTGAAGATTGATGGTCGTGCTTCTTAAACTAGCGAAGTCGTTTCTTTAACGAACTTCGATAAACATTTACAGATTTTATTCAGATCAGCCGTTTTATGTTAAATTTAAACCTTATTTTTAGTGCTATGAGTGTTTTCCATATTTTCTATTATGAAGCCAGAGTTAAGAACATTCCGAACTTTTCTCAACTAGGTATAATATTCAGGGAACCAAATGGAAGTTTTGAGAGCTTACCAGGTTAAAATGAAATGAAATATCTACGTCAGACACGGTCAATGTTTATGCCGCTATGCGGCACTGCATCTGAGATGGAAGTGGTACCACGTGGGTATAATGCGAAATACTTGGAACTTACCAAGAATATTCTCGTGAACATTATTACGGGAAATACTTGGAATGTGCTTTGTGCTGGCGCGACAGACTGGTGTTAATAATAAATAATGTATTTGAATATCTTTAGGATGATAATATGGCAACATTTCCACTCAATTCGTTTTCATTGTCAGATAAGATTCAGTCGAAGATATCTCTACATTTTTCTTCAATAAAAGTGCAAGCTTATCCGAGATTATCATGTCCGCAAACTAGGACAATATTTTCATAGAAGCTTTAATCCTAATCTTTTTCTGTTTCTTCAATATTGAAGGTCGTGTCAGTTTTAGATTTCAGTCAGATAGCTGCTGACGGTATTTCTCTAATAAATCGTAATAGGTCTTATCGATGCTAATTATTAGTGTTAAATTCGCGTTATCTGTCTACTTAGCTTCACAAGAAGTTGCTAAGATACCGGTCAAGGGCACTGAAGCATAGCAGACAGTGTGGCGCCCTGCTAACATAGTTAACCATTTGCAACAGTACTTATTAGTATCGTTAGGATATTGCCAAATTAAACATGCTGTACATATTTCGGAGATTGTTAAAATACCCATGTTTTCGAAGAATATCACTGAATGAATTCAAACTTTGAAATGGCTACTGCTAAGTCTTGGCGCTGATAATCTAGTCCAATATCAGATATAAGATACAAGTCTCATCTCATCCAAACCCACGAGTTATCTCTAGTAGTCGGAGAATGTTGATAACGTTCCGTCTGTTTGATACAAGCGTCAGTTTCAGTCGATCGCACACATTGTGTCACGCTCTTTGTGCTGGTAAATACCATACACGGTTCATTTGCATGTAGTGAACAAAGGTCGTACGTCAAAGCATCAAAGGGTGATGTGATGTCAGAGCGCGACACGTATAGTTTGAGCGTGGCGGGCGGCGGAGCATGCTGTCGCATGCGCAGACGGATGCAGTGCTTTGGATTTCGAGGTATTCTCAATTTCATATCATACAAACACGCGACGCACAACCTACAGGTACATAAAATTAACATTCGAAGTCCAAATTATCAACGCTATCGCGTGACTCGTGGTCTATAAGCGAGGAGGATTTGTTTTTCTATATTTTTGGGACGTTTGTGGTAGGTTTGTGGTTATCGATGCGGCAAATCAGTTTTTTGTTTAGTTTTGTAAGAAATGTGCGTCCCTCGTGGCTTGTATTGTAGTCAGTAGCGGTTTCTTGGGATAATAATGATTAGTTGGCGAGAAGACACGCGCCGGCGCACGCGTTCTATGTGTCGCATCAAATTCCGCGTCTTCATCATTGCTCCGATGAGACTATTTTTCTCCAAGAGTGTCAGATTAGGCAAGTGAATTTGTTTTATGTGGTACAGAGTTAAAATACCTCTAAGTATTTGAAAAGTTATTCTCTATTTGTGGGCTGAATATTTTCGTTTTAACATCTTCAGAAGGAATTTCCTTTTAATTGTTTATGTTTGCTTATATTATATCCTGCTTTTGTTTGTTGTTATATCTGTTGTTAAAGTAAACTTTAATCGTCTTGCGAACGATGCGTTGTACAAGTCATTCTTGCATGTTTTGGTGGTCCTATCATCGTGTTTATTCGTCCATGATAAAATATGATTCAAAGCGCCGTACAAGCGGTAAGTCTTTTTCTTTAATGCTTAGTGAATTCAAGATGTGATCCGAAGCGGTTGATAAGGAATTCGCGGCGCAAAGTACCGTTCCCGGCTGCAATCATTCAAAGGATCTGCCAGATGCCACGGCCGGCCACCCTCTGCTTATCAAACGAACAAATAAAACATTTTATTCGAACAAATATTCGAAAGATTGCCGCCTCAGATTGCCGTTTTGAAATGTGAACGAAATCTTATTTAGTTCTGTAAATACTACATAACACAATTTGAAGTCTTACAGTGCAATATCCAATTACGGTGGGGTTAGGAAAATACGCGTTAAAATGATTGTCAGTGTTTAGTGTCACGTACTTACCTATTTAGGTACTCTTTTATGTATTTAAAATTACGTAACGTAACGTAATTAGGTGTAACTGCTAGTTTGCACGTGGTTCCTCCATTCTCACGTTGAGATGAAGAGAGAAGATTCGAACAAGTAAATCGAAGTGTCCTTTAGATATGTAATAAAACGACGGAAGGTCTTTGAGGCCAGTTACTAGGGCAGCGTGTTCAATCAGGGGTCTTTTTAGATTGGACGCTTAATTTTACGGTACCAAAATGAAACGCCAAAGCTCAGAAGTTCTTAATGCTCTCTGCTTAAACCGCTGATGGTAGGCCACCAGACAGAAAAGTCCCGTTTGTTTGGCCTAGTGTTTAGGTACACCCACGTCTTTGACGTATCAATAAGACATTATAATAATGCGACCTCAATGGATTAATTTTCATCTAGGCCAGTTTCACCACATTGCAGCCTCGGGTTACAGGTCACCACCAAATTATCTTGCAATCCATTTTCTAAGCTAATTTATCCATGTGATTGAAAATATGTTGCAGAATTCCATTATCCTTGAATCCCAAAGGTAAAGCTTATGAAAATGTTTCAAGGAAAATAACATTAAATGGGAGACAAACGCAAATCCATCTTGATAAGTTTGTAGCTCACCATACAAAGTAGGGTAACTTTAAGTGAAGGTAATACTCGCATATCCTCAAATCCCAACGCGGACGCGCTACGTATTATGGACTGACAATAGATCCTTTGAGAGAGTTGACCTCCCTACATATCAATGAGAAAGTGTTTTGTTTTAACTCTCCACCTTCGTCCAGTAGATATAGAGAAAAAAGATGTTATAGAGATAGTAAAATAAGCGTATATTGCAGCCATCCTTGATTCCAGATTTGTATGAATTGATGAGCGAAGATGAATGGAAAATGTATATTTATATAATATAGGCCTATACCCGGTTGGGAGATTTAACGGGAAAAGTAGGAAAATTGTTTCAATAACTCAAGTGCGTCCACCTATTGGGACTTTGGGACCTATGAAAGGCCAATTCAAAGGGTCCTGTAGTAGGGATGGCGATTCTTTCCAAAAAATATCGATTTTTAAATCGATTCGAATCGTAACTTGATGAATCGATTCATAAAAAAATCGAGGTCAAAAAGATCGATTTCAAAAAAATCGATTTTTTCTCGAGTCTACATTTACAATGTAAATATAAATCCATTTTATGAAAAACAAGATACCATAATAAGCGATCACTTAGTATTAAATTCAGGGAATTTTTTTAGTTCAAGAAATTCGATGATCATAATAATTTTTATAACAATATGAAAGTATCAGGTAAAAAAGAAGACATAATTTTACTTTCTAAATGTATTTGTTATATTAAGTAATAATTTTAACAAAAAAAATACTAGTTTCAAATTTTAATTCTAAAACTACTGAATAGATGAAAATCGTGTCGTTAATAGAAAAAATCGAGTGTCGATTCTCTAGGGTGAAATATCGATTCACTGAATCGATTCAGTGTTACATATCGATTTAAAAAATCGATTTATTTGGCTCGAAAAATCGATTCTTCGATTAATCGATCTCAGATCGCCATCCCTATCCTGTAGGCGAGATTGGGGCCAAACTCTGCATATCAATGAGCAAACAGCCGTTAAGTCAGCTTTTGCTGACGGGACCTGCCGCGGCGTTACGAGTACAACACGGCTATATAATGGAGCCAGGAGGATTGTACATAAAAAAATGTCGACCATAGAACATACTCTTTTCTAACCGACTTCAAAATAAGGAGGACGTTGTGTTTGTTACCTCAGAACTTTTGACTGGGTGCATCGATTTTATTATTCTTTGTTTTATTTGAAAGGTGATACTTCCCAAGTAGTCCAATTTTAATTTGGTTCAGTTCTAATGGTGGCATCCACGAGATATCGAGGGGAACCTTCGAAAACTGGCGACTAGTGTATCCTCTCTTTTTGAAGGCGGCTTAAATTATTTTTTTGAAGTTTAAATATTATGCTGGTCAGTGGTTAGGTGGTATACGTAGTCTATCGTCAAAAGTAGCTCAACAAAACGTTGTATTCAAAGCAATGAGTCCTATATTTGCTCTGCGGGTCTGGGTCGTCTTCGCTTCTGTCGTCCGCCTATTGGCCAATTTACAAGAGCGTTATTATCTGCTCAGGCTCAGACCTAAAAAATAAGCGGTTTTGACATCTAAGATTATCTGTTATTCTGATACAAATTTCCTACTTCTTACATCACAGTATACATAAGCTTACTAAACAAACAGTACTTAAAATAGGGTTAATTTTTAAAGCGAGAACATTGAAAAAAGTCGAACGATGCATACGCGATCGGCCACGACGTGACAACCCTCTATAACAGCACTATGCTGACCTTCTATATATTATAGATTCTAATCTCGTGTCTGTGTGAAAGTCATTTCTAACGACTGTTCCTAGTTACTACAACTGTTTGTAGCTTATATGTATTCTGTGCTATTCCTCTTCCAATATATTGGGCTAAGGTATTTTGGCTTCCAAGCATTCATTTTGCTTCGAGTACCTACTGTACGGAGATCAATTTTGTAGGCACTTGCTTTGAATTTTCGCCTTTGATAGTCGACCTATTCAAGTGAGTAGGTTTGTAGATAAATAGGTACTAAGTACTTAGCAATTTATCATAAAGTTTGATTATATTTGAAACGGTACTTACAACTGTCTAAAAAGTTTCTTGTATTCTTTCAATTTGCAAGTGATTAATTTGTAAAGGTTTTGATGAACGTGAGTGTCAATGGTTCAATTCATTGGTTTATTGAAAGTACTGAATGGACTAATTATCACGAATTTTCTGAACGGAAATGAGAACACCGAGGCAGAACGAGCATGAACATAGCTCTAGGTGAGGTTTCGTGAAAACGTATTTTTTATCCATAACTTTTAATTGAATAAATGAACGTTATTAATTCTCTAATTCGCTATTTGAGTATCTACTCTATAAATTTAACAAAAGTTTGCCAAAATAGAATTATGTAAGTATCTCCCCACTGAAATAATCGTCTTGACCTGACCTACATTCGTAATTTACAATCGTGGAAAACTTGAAAAGTTTTTGTTACGAAAAAGTTTAGATTGCCTCTTCTTACGCAATATGGAAACGATTCGAGGAATGACTGGATTATGTTCACGTCATGTCATCAACTTCTTACAAGTTTACTGATCGTTTGCATGTAAATACTAAATTGCTGTTGTACCGAGGAAGTCATTCTACGAGTAGATACTGTTACAGTGTTGATAGACTGTTGACAACGATCTATTAGAATACTGTAAAGTTTATCTTTGACAATTTTAGTAATTTTATTTTTCTGTCTATAGAAAATGATAGATATCTTTTGTATTACATTCATACGATTGGTCACTATTGTGAATATTTATACCTGTTATCAAATTTGATTTTGTATGATGATTTCATATGTTTTACGAGTATATTGTTTCGATGAAATGTACATGATGCCTGGCTGAGTTTCTTGCCGGTTCTTCTCAGAAGGCTAGTTTCCGAACTGGCGGTAAATTCTCGACGTTCATAAGTGCCTTATCAGGGCCTAAACTGAACAAATAGTTTTAATTTTCATACATATGCTCACGCCTTGATTCCCCGAATGGGTAGGCAGAGTAAATATGTGGATAACAAATCTGCCTACTCTTTTAAATAGGTATAGGGATTGATATGTGCACAAGGATAATACAAGTTTGAAGGACTACATTGACCACAATATCATAGATTGAGCCCGCGAATGTATTTTTTCAGGGTTCATGATATTGTACGTACAAGTTTAGTAACCTAAGTTACGACTTCCTTTCATATCGCCGGAACAAACTTGGAGCTGCTTATTAACTTGACCTTATAGCGCCGGGTTTGGCCGGTCATCGAACCTGCCAAGTAATTACTGTTGGCAACATTAAACGAATTGTTTATGTATCTGACTGGATCCCTAGGTCCTTTATATATTCCATAATAAAATGACCTTGTCTGCAATGTAACATTCTCTAGCGCTTGCGCTAATAGAAACGATACAAAATGTATGGAAATGGCATAAATCAGTCACTCGACATGTCATTCCCATACGTTTCTATTAGCGATCATCATCTCCCTGGCTTTATCCCATGTATTTGGGGTCGGCACTTGATTCAACCCGATGTGGCTGATCACCTGATTTTTATAGGATAGGAAGAATTAGAACTAAATTCACATTTATTTGTACTGCACATGTATTTGTTCGTGCTTGCTCCCATACAAAACCAAAGACATGACTACTGTTTTCTGACATTCGAGAACAGCGCTCAAAACTCGTGACGGTACCATGTGTACGTACTTTAGAAGTTACCGCCGAATGTACCTATGCGCAGAGCAGTGAGTAGACTTACTGGTTATTTTTAGTTAGTTAGGCAATCTCAATCTGAAAATCAGTTTTCTGTCTATCTTTATCTAGGTACTTTTTAAGAAAAGTAACTTTTCAGCCAGTTTCAGTATCCTTTAGTTATTCAAATTTCCATTCCTTGTTCAAATATTCTCAAAGTTAGGAACGCGAATGGAGATCGGATACTGGAATTCAAAATGTTGGAAGTAAACACTTGTTTCCATCTTTGTTTGTCTTTGGACAAAGGCTGATCAAACATTCTAAAATACGCATGGAACAAAGAAACCCGCTTATTTCTCGCAAATTCATTTACTCATTAGCATTATGAAATAAATTTCCTTAGTAAATGTTACCATATTTTACTTAGGTATTCATGCTTTTTTAGGAAGATACCTACTCAAAGCAGTTTGGGGAAACCACTCGTTTCAGCCGCAATATCATTTTATTTTATCTTGCAAAATGTTTAGTCATATACTTAGCATGAGTAGCCGTGTGGACATCCAAACTGACTCGTAATAAAGTATTAAATTCCAGGTAGTATGCCTACCTATCTAAGAAACGTTTAGAATTCTGAAGATAGTTAGACAGATCATCGAAGAAGATAACATATTTGTTATTATTATATTGTTGTTGACAAATTTAGAATTATATTGATATTGTCTTTAATTTTTTTTCATGATGTGACTCAGACCGGTCTTAGAAAAATATAAAAATGAAATATGTTCCACAGTAACGATGCAGATCGGTACCATAATAACATTTTCAAAGTGCTCAACATCGCACTTTCGTGTTTCTCCGTTTTCCAATAGCGAATCCAATATACCCTGTAACGCCCAGTAAGCACCAACTTTGTGAGGTAAATACAATGAGCAAATAGAGCGAGCATCGTCCGGTGTTTGTCAGTCTGTATATCTAGCCCATCCCTGACCATTATGTACTCAATCAAGACAGTTAACGGGAAATTAAGCCTTGTATTTTCTTTTGTTGGACGGTCACCGGCTCTACAACGTTCCGCGAGTTAGATTAAAATAGATCGGTATTGGCAATACTTACACACTCCTAAATGCACTGCACTGGGAGTTTGTCTCGTCTCGCTATTTCTATACCAACATGATATTTACTATAATATTTAATTATGGCCTGTTCACTTTGACTACCTGTACCACGGGTTTGCCACCGTTTGCGTAGTCTGCACTCGCTAGCGTCTCTGTCGAATATTTGTATGAGACATTGTACAGCGTCTCCAAGCGGTGACGTGAAGAACTAAAATATGTCATACAAATATTGTTTTAGATTAGGAAAACGGTGGCTAACTCGTGATAGGTACCTTGAACCCGAAAATCCTCAATGAATGGGTCAATACATTTACAGGAAGAAAAATTATGATTTAACTACAATATTTGCGATTACTTTGTAACTTTAATTTATATTAAAACAATCGTACATTCAGTCATGCCTGTCCACTGGAAACAGGGTAGAAACTTATTAAAGTACCTATTTAAAATAACCCAGGACCTCGTATAGTAAGTTTCTTCGCCCGCTATATCAATAATTGGGCCGGTTCGTGATTCTTTGCCTATCTGTCTATATTAGTATTGTAGTATGTATATTAGTGTTGTTCGCCAGTAATTAATGTTCTACTAACATGCGATGATGCTTGCTTCCTACTCACAAGATTGATACAAATTGCTGTTATTTAATAAATTGGAATCCATTTTCCTTATGACTTAATTGACCTACAATCAAAAAAGTCAGCTATTTCTATTCTGAATTAAGATTATGGACTTTTTAAATCTAAAAGACTCATTAAGTCCCCAATAAAAGTGCCAATACTTTTCCCGAGAAAATGTATGGTTCACGTGGAATCTAAAATCCAATATCATATGATGCATCTCATAATTTCTAATGTAGGTACATAAGTACATACATATGCTCACGCCTGTATTTCTCGAAGGGATAGGCAGAGGTGTTGTAATAACAACACCTACATTTCACCGAAGCTGATTAAGTGCTAACGTGACAGAATTCAGAGACTCCCCGTCTATCGCCGTCTCCTCAGGCATATGCAGGTTTCCTGACGATGTTTTCTTTCACCGTTCATCAACTTCTAATGTAGCTAAGTAATATCCATAAAACATCATTTATTTATGAGAGTTTGCAGACACTACTGACTTACCCACAGAGAGTAAGACCAACTGTTAATTGATCTCGGTTGTCCCCATACTGTTTTAGTACGATTAAAAAATTATATATTATGTACTTAACTATTTTTTTTTGTTAAGTACACAATATAGGCTACATTTTGGGTAACTCTACATTTAAATAGTTATTGCGATACAAAATCCGCCAATCTGCGTTCTATTTTGACATTGACCTATATTCCGACAACAGGCACTCTCGCTTCAAGAGGGGAACAACGGGCGTATATAATATAATACATATAATATACATACATATTTACTTATCCGCCACCAAAACCTGTCACTCTCTCACAGTGATTGAAGTATTTGGAATTAGATTTTGTCACGTGCTCTCAGAAAAGCCTATTACGTCGGCTATCTACCTACTTTGCTATTCGTCTTCTGAACTTTGCGTTTGTATTAATTTATCTACCATTATAGGTGCTGTGTTGATTTAGGAGCGCTCAGCTAAAATAATGGGGATAGCTGAATAATGTAATTTATTCGCGATACAGACAGATCGAGAGGCTCATAAAATTTCTGCAACTGTACGTGATAATACCACTAAATCATAAACAAAAAAGTGTTTGCAAAACCTGCGCTCCTCGCCTCTGAAAGATTCTCTTCCCACCCTTCTTGAAGATTTTCATGCTGTCTGTAACTCGTATTTGTGACCCAAATTACGCTCAATGGATGATCGCGAAAACGCAGATTTGTATGGTAATAAAATAGTGCTATCTAAAATAATAAATAATAAATCAGTGGGCCGACAGATGGCACTGTTTCTATCGCAGTCAAATCTGCGTTTGCATCGACGCCGTATCTTGTTATGGCGGCAGTCAAAAACTCTCACTAGGCCTTCATACTTCAGACACGTGTACGTGAAGTAGAAAACTAACTTCCTCTTTGTTAATTCCAGAAGCGGAGTGCGACGGCTGCGGCGGCGGGGATGGCGACGAGGGTCGGAGTGTCAGCGAGCTGCTGCTACCGCAGTACGCGCTGGCCACGGGAGGGCTGGCCAAGGACCACCGGCCACTCATCACCTTCCCGGACAACAACAACTTCCACGTCATCACAGCCGCTGAGTACCGACGGCTGCTGCTCTACCTCACCTCCGTACCATCGTTAGTTCGCATCACATTATCTGTTAATAATAATATATAATAATAAGGGGTCCATATTAGGTTTAGTCCAGTTATGGTGCTTTGTTGGTAGGGTTGCGATACAGGGTAAATGGGAGACAAACATGTGCATCTAATCCGATGCATGAGGGAGAAAGCATTTGCTTTGACCCCCTACTACTACTAAATATGAAAGAAAATAATTCTGCTGTACGAGTTGATAGGTTTTATTTAGCGGGGTAGAGTCCTATATTCTATTGGACTCCCAATGCGATCTGAATATTTTATAATCATATGAATAAATATTTGCTCCCCTTGGACATGTGACCGAAGATCTCAATATTTAATAGGCAAACGAATATGACAGTAATGCGTACAAAAAAAATAGTTCTATTTTGTGCGAAGATCTTCTTAAGCATATTAGCATTGGTCACAGCACTGGTACCTCCGAAATCTAATTATTGAAATATATACTACTTCTTTTCAGAATACTAGAAGCTGATATGGGCTTTCATATTATAATAGACAGAAGGAAAGACAGGTGGAATTCAGTTAAAACAGCTTTACTAAGGATTTCTGTAAGTATACATTTTAATCATCAGTATCATATGTTTGTCACACAAAGCATGTTGTGTAAACTATTAGTACAATTTAAGAAACATTTTAAATTTGATGTAATGTGGGAGCCGCCTGACTGGTGTATCTACCATCTAGATCGCAGTTAAATGACGATAGATAGACCATAGAGTAGCGTTGAGTTCCTGCGTAAAGTAAGGACGTCCAGTGTTTCATGGAGGATAGTATTTGTTGATACCTCTATGTTATTACGGTTCAGCAAGTTCATCCCTTCGTGCTGCGATACGCAAATGTTGATAACTTTTTCATAGGCTGCAGTAGGCGTTTATCATGATGACTAGGTAGAATATACAATGAATATAGAATAAATAAATGAATTATTACTTTTTGTCAATGTTTATATATTACGCATGCCTTACACATTTCCCGCATACCTGCTATCATATAAGATATAGTGTTGGAGTCAACTCCAACCGGTTCAACTCATTTTCTTTCATTTCCAGGAATTCTTCCCAGGCATCATCCACGCAGTATATGTGCTGCGACCAGCTAGTTTCCTTCAGAAAGCGCTGTCAGAAGTCAGCAGTAAACTGTTTAAAGAAGAGTTCAGGTTCAAAGTCCTCGTATGCTCATCAATAGACGAGTTGTACGAACACTTTGACAGATCTCAGCTCACACCAGATCTCGGCGGTGAACTGCAGTATTCACATGCGGAATGGATACAACAACGGATAGTGAGTAGATTCTTAACTCGTACATATGTTATTTGGATTCTAATGAAAGGTTTATGTTGAATAAAAACATAGCCCTCTTGACATTGCAACAGTGGGCAAAAAAAAAAAAGAAAAAAAGTGGGTTGCTGAGCGCGTAAGTTGTAGAGGTTTAAGAATGGAGGGCGCCACATGTGCGATTGCTTTGGGATACATTTTGAGAAATTAGAAGTTTGTAATAAAAAAAAATATCTACAGACACAGTATTCCATACTAATCAAATTTTCTGCATTCAAATTTCATCCTATTTACTTAACTGTTATAAATTGCAAGCCTAGTAGCGACATCTATCGCGATGTGAGTGGTAAAGTTGTGTCATTTTAAATCGCGCTATTGAAGTGTTCTCACGCTTTACCCTACCTAACTGCTACTGATTCAAATAATATTGTTCAATGATGTACACTTCCTTGCGCACTGAAATTGTGTGTTGAAATAAGGGATATTTCATATCGTGCTGATCGCCGTATGAAATACTGAGAACAATATTAAAGTTTTGGCCAAAATTGTTTATCATGAAATGAACCACATTTGCATGCATAAATAAATAATTATCGTCTATATCTATTTTTAGTCTGATAACATTTCGAATTGAAAATGAATCGAAAATAAATAAAACTTAATAATTTTTCAGGCTTTGGAGAAATTTTCAACGCTAATGAAGGAAATATCAAGTAAACTGGACGATTTTATGCACGAGATTGTAGACTGCGATATGGGGAACGATCCTACACAAACCAAAGAATTATTAGACTGTCAGGAACTTAGGTCAGTACAATAACATAACAATTAACTACAATACTCTAAGCATCAGATTGCAAGACTCGACATGAAGGGATTAGATGAAAAGGGGATCAATCGACTTTAAGTCGTATTTATTGCTAGCTAGCGCCCGCAGCTGCGTGGCAGTAAGATTTCACTTACAAACTTTCAAACCCTAATTAGTCTCCTTAGGGGTGGACCTCGCCAAGAACACACCATCCAATACAAGTCAGTTAATCTCTCGGAGATTTTATGTATAAATATTGATAAAATTAAATTGAGAATCCATGTCTATATTACAGGTATAAAGCTTTAAAAAATGAACTGTCATCAGCGACCACGCAAGGCGAGGAGCTACTGACGCAAGTGCGAAAACCAAATCTTAATTATAATATTATAAGTCACGTCGCAGCTGTTGAAAGGTAAGAATACTTTATTTTATCAATCCACTAGCTTCTTTCCGCGATTTCGTCCTCGTGAAAGTTACTTTGGGGTAACGCTCACTTTAACCCGCCATTAGTCTTAGCGTAATGATATATTATAGCCTATTATATTCTTACTCCATAAGTGGCCACTGTAATATTATTTCAAGCAACCAGCTAACTCTTCGGCTTCATACATTACTAGATGATTAAATTCCAATTTGACAGACAGTGATTCCATCGCGTCTCGGCACTATGCTTTGAATTTCTTCGGCGACATTATATAAAGTTTCCCCCGCAATGTTTTCCTATTTACTATTACAATTTATTAGACCGAAGATAATCCAGTACCTAAGTATTTGAAATTGAGACTAACATTTTTTCCCAAAAATTATGTACTGCATTGTACTTTGTTAACAAGCATTTGAGTAATTAACATATATTTTTCCAGACTACTGGTGCAGCTGGACGAAACAGAGAGACAATTTGACAGTTCGTGGCACAAACATTCCCTAAAATTAAACCACTGGTTGAAGTTTAGGACGTTTTTATTGAATTTCAAACAGATGCAGGTAATTCTTATACATAGTTATACTTAAACTAAAGCTAAATTTACAATACAAGATATATGTTAAGATTGCACTGGCCTGAATTGAAAATGCGACTTCTGCTTATTTTTGTGCCGAAAATCAAACATCGGTGTCTTGGGTGAACACACTCGCGGCACCTCGGGTTCTTTAGCTGGTCTGAATACAAACGCATCAGACGCGGCTCTGTGTACTACTAAATCAGATATATCCATGCACTTCTCTTGGTGATTAACCTCTTCAAAGTTGTTTACACGAATATCTTTCCTTTTTAAATTTTCTAGTTGAAAAGTCAACTTTTGTATTTTGCGTGTCTTATCTTCCAAACGCGCCGTCAACTCCTCAGCCTGTTTTCGTTTCTTATTATGTTCAGTTTGTAAAGAAATTATCTTACGTTTACATGTCTCCAGTTCAGCCTTTAATTTCTGCTGATTTAAGGTATTGATTTCTTCCATGCATTGCAGTTTTTCTCTCGAATGCTTCGCAATGCTTTCTTGGTACAATGTCTCCTGTTCGACTTGATACGACCAAAACGACATTGCTCGCATGGCTATGTCCATAATTACGTCTGGCTTCATACCTGCCAATACGATCGATTTAAATGTTTCTCCCGGTTTTAGATCAGCTTGAATCACATCAAATTTATCACGTAATTCTGTGCCGCAAGCCGGGCAATTTAAACAATTCTCAGCGTTCCTTTTAAACTCTCTCTTGCCGTGGTCTATGCAAAATGCGTGTGAGCATGTCGTGACCCAAGCTTGATTTGATAGCGATCTTCTACATTTACGAAAATTACACACCATATCCATGGACATTATGAAGTTTATTTTTCTAATACTATTTAAATCAGATTATATTTAACATGTCCGCAATAGGCAATAAAAACAATTTTGAGGTTATGTTATGTGTCAAAATGTTTTTATTTAAATTTTCGCTAAAGGCTTTTCATATTTTTTTGAGCGGAAGGTGCCAGTTGCGTATTTATATTGCCAATGAAGGTACGCACTCCTATCAAACAACCTTATTGGTAATAATTCATAATGCCATTATTTTTTCAAATATTTATTTATATAAAATAATTTGTAAGTTAACTTCCTGGTAATTGATTTATTTAAATTTTATGACATGGATATAAAAACAAATTTCTAAGGTTTATGGTTTTTAATCCAAAGCGTTTTTTTATTGTTTTTTATGCCAACAGAGGTGTGCCTCCATCAATCAACCTCTTTGTTTAATCATTTATAACTAAGTACGATCATGATGGTGATGATGATGGTACATTCAGATATTGATTATTTTTAACAGGCGACTTTAGACGGCCATCTAAAGACAGCATGTGATATGACCGAGGTGGGAGAAACTGCGAGTCGAGTTGACAGCCTCATACAAGAGGCAAATGACTTTGAGAAGCTTAGCAACTGTGATCTCGACACTGCTTCTACGGTTATTGAAGATGGTGAATATTCAATAAAAACAGGAGTCACTTTACAAAAAAACAAACTAAACAACAATCTCTTAACCCTTCTAATAAATGTTTATCAGAAAATCTATTGTTTTCACCTAGTGAGGTGCAAAATTTGTTACAAACTTGCGCAAAATTCTGCACTTACGTATACCTTTTCACTGAATACCAGATTCGCATTATTAAGCATCTACTTATATTTAAACTTTTATGAGAGATGTTTGTACTTATCTATTAAGTAACAAATGTGGTTTAAAAAAACGCAGATGCTAATTATGCCTACCTGTCCGTTTGTAGGTAAAGGTAGGTAGGTGTAAGCTAAAATAGCAATATAATAATCTTATTCCAGCTACATTCTGTTTTAAATTTGCAGGAGAGAAATTAATGCAGGACCCGTTAAGTTCCGTGGACCACATTGAATCGAAATGTGAAGAACTAAGACGAACGAGCGCCTTACTTATTGATAAGATACAGAAACGAAACCTCTTGCTGGCCAAAGCTAGGGAGCTTATGGACAGGATAGATAAGGTAGGGATGTCAAATATTCAAATTTATTTACCTTTTTTTTTAATGTGGAGAATCCGTTATGGATACACCAACCGCCGCGCGGCCAGAGGAAGGGTTATGTCGGACTCTTATCACCGACTCAACTCCACAGTGTTCCTCCTGGTCGCTAAATGGGAGGGTGCACGCGATATATTTTTATGACATATTTGTACTTATTTTGGTAAAATAAAAGAAGTTAAATGTTCAAAATATACCTTCTTATAAGTAGGTACTAATCCTGCGCAGATGAAGTCGTGGGCAGTTCAGAATAAATCATTGTTTTTTATCCGTCCAGGCGAACGATTGGTGCGCAACAGGCGTGGAGATCCTCGCCGGGGAAGGGGGTCTGATAGCGGTGGATAAGCTGCTGGAAGACGCACAGACCTTCGGCCTGACAGCTCCGGACCAGTTCCGAGAGATGCTCATGCAGTCTGCCACACAAGAGACCAGGGCGCTGGTCACGCAGGTCAGATACCAAAAAAAAATATAGGTACCATGACGTATAGGGAGGTCAAGGAGATGGCACTTGATAGAGACGAATGGAAGAAGTTGCATCAGTTACACCGACAAGACACACAACTCTTAAATTTATGATGATGGTGATGAATGTCCTCCTACTGGTCCTCTCACGAGTTATGAGTGTTTATATGTACAATTTATAGATTAAAACATACGCAGATTCTTCCCTATTTTCGCTGCGCGCTATCACGGCACATGTACCTGTACACGGGCGGATCTAATAAGTGCCACCAATAATGTAGTTACAGTTACGTTATAGTTCATTTATAGACTTCATGCAGAATAGGTTGGTGATCAATACGATAAGAAGAATACCTTAATATTAACATACCCTCATAAATTAAAAATAGTAGTTAGGTACTGCAGGAGTGATAGTTGCTATAATCTATTGAATAATTTTAATTGAAAGTCTCCATAAATCCTCTGGTATTTCCGTGACAAAAAGTTTTTTTCAATTCAGTCGCCAATTACACACAATTTCTAAATAATTTAATGAGATGTGCCTAAAGAAAATTCCAGATTCGAAACGAGACAACCACAGGCTAGGAGGATCTCTAAGGATTTCCAAAATTTGTATACTTATTTATAAAGTTCCAATCGTACAGGTGGCTCAAAGGGTAGAAGACGTGTGGTTGATGGTGTCAGTGAAGCGAGCGTCTCTGCAGCGTGCGGCGGCCAAGCCCGCGCGGCCCGTGCAGTCCGTGCCGCCGCAGAGCGCCGCCATACCACCCTCTACCAACCAGCAGGTCAGTGGACTCTCATCTATTATCTATTACATTACAGATAAATAAAATTGAAGTATCTGTTTGTAACTTCAAAGTAACAGCTTTTTACTAAATGCATATGAAAGTATACACGCTACGGGCACTAAAAAACAAAGTTTTAAAAATTTTCTCTGTGTGTCTGTCTGTCTGTTTGTTCCGGGTAATCTCTGTAACGGCTGGACGAATTTTAACGGGACTTTCACTGGGAGGTAGCTGATGTTTCAAGGAGTAACTTAGGCTACTTTTATTTATTAAAAATTGTGCAAATTGTACAATGTCGTATGTATTCGTGGACCGTGCGCTTCCTGATATTCGTGACAACTTTACATTAACTAGTATTTAAGATTTACGTAGCCTGGTGTACGAAGGGCCTTAGAGCTGCGTTAGTTATATTAGACTTTTAGACTCCTAATTAATAATGCAATCTCGACATTCAAAACTAGGATTTATAGTTATCCTAGACTTAAGTACTTTTACTATTTATTGTCAAAATTCTAGATCATTTCACCGCCTATTTAAATAACTAAAACTAGCTACAACCTAATCTACCTGTAATTAGGTACAATTTTACCGTGCAAGTAATGAACATTCAAAAGGACTACTTTCTTCCAATGGCAGATGTATGCAAGACCACGCGTAGGACTTTGGTAATGTTATCTGTATGCTGACGAGTAGTGTTTGTTTTGAAATAATAATGTGTGCGTGCATGGCCAAGGTTGATTTTGTTTATTGCAATGTTAGGCTAGTGATATATAGCAGCGGTAGGTAAGTATACTGACAAACCTCGATGTCGCCGATTTTGTGTAATTTTCTTGCAATTAATAATTATTTACTTTGAATGAAATGTACATGATGTCAGCTAAGTTTCTTGCCGGTTCTTCTTCAGCTTCTTAAGGCTAGTTTCCGAAACGGTGGTAAATTCTTCGACGGTCGTAAGTGCCTTTCCGAGGCACAAACTGAGTATATTCTCGTTTTATTTTGAATGCGTCGTTACCTTCCTATATACCTTAATACTTTTTAAATGTAAATTAAGCTACTACAAAAAATACACATTTGTTCATACCAAATCTCCACTCAACAGCACTCATTGCCATAGTAACGACGCTTGCTCTTGATATTGAAATGAAAGCATTTAAATCGAATTAATATTTATAAGCGTGTTGACATTTGCAAGATTTATATAAGAAATATAAATATCAAAGCACTCGAGAAAGTAGATAGGTATCATACCAGTTTTGTTAATTGTCAAATATCGTCCAGTCTAGATAGAACGGATATTGCAATGTGATTTTTAAGCAAATGTTAGAATATCCAGTCTATTAAAATATAGTCTGCGTTTTACAACGTTCAACTTTAGGTAATTCATATTATGATTCACGAATGATTAATATTACGCAATTCACCTGTTTGACACTTTCCTATGAAGATTCCTAAAATGGTCCAAAATATATGAATTGCTTTTGTGACAACAGAATCATAAGCAATTAGTTAGGGACTAACATCTTTAATTATTTTAATCATTCGTGAATCATAATATGAATTGCTAAGGAAACTTTTGTATTCCTCCAAATAACTAAAATTTCTCTGAAGAAAGTTCGAAGATAACATTAAATGCTCCGGACGTTTAAAAACTCATCAGTTAACTCACCTTTTGTGTGGTCTTTTAAATAGATATACATAAATAAAATTTCAATTGGCAAGGCACAATTTAAAGAAAAAATATTATCATTAAATCGTTATACTAAGTAATAACCACCACACTGTCTGCTCAACAAGTTAATTAATTGTTTGATCTGAAGTACTTTCGTTACAGCCCTTATTAGGTATGCTGAATATAAGGTACACCATAAATCAATACCCTCGGTTGCGTTTCGTAGTTGAGTGATAATAAGAACACTTAATACGTCCAGACGTAATTTACATTATCTGTAGAAAGTGCGCGGGCACAGGGTCGCATTCGCGTGTCAAAGCGCAGCTTTCATACCATGCGCGATACTATAATGACATGACTGCGCGTGATCCGTGCGCATGCGGCATCTATGCTTTCTATCGGTACAATTGGGGCGTGGCCATTAGTATATTCTGTATACTGAACAACTCACAATATTTTGTATCTTTCAATGGCAATCGATTGGAGAGTAAGGCGAAGATTACTGGTTACTAGCATGTAATTGCGGTAATGGCGGTAAGAAAAAGATGTTGCTGACATGTAGGGCATACGGTCAGTGGTTAATTGCTATCACAGTTATAATTGTAACGATAATATTTAGGTAATTGCACTTTAAGTGTAGATGAATGCACAATCATGTATTTCCGAGAACTCGCTACCGGGATAATCAATTATCGAATGTCCAATGACATCAATTCAAGCATGTAATTGATGTAATGAGATGCCTACGTGCTTGTATTGTTTGGAGACAAGACGGAAATTACTTATCACGATCATTAAAGTAATGTATCTGTTGATCAGTGCCTCGATTCACTAATAATAAACAATCGAAAAATCGTTGGACGATTAATGTCGTTCGATCGAAATCCTCTCACACAATCGTAATTCGATAGAACGTTTTCGCGACGACGAATGAGCTATTCCGTTTTCTCCATCACTTTTAACGACTAAGTAATGTTTCGTTACTTGCATCCTATATACATTAGTTGTATCCTATCTTGTTGGATTAGATTCGAACCATCATAAAAATTTGATTTCCCAAAGGAAAATATTAGCAATCAACCCCAACCAAATCCCCTTCGTACGTAGATATCGCAATGAAAAAAGGGTGCAAATCGTAACACTTGCTTTTTCCTTTTAAAATGCATATAAGTTTGGGGGTTTTCTCTCAATCACACTTAGGTGGTCTGTTTGTATTCAGATGTAAGTACTTAAATATTAAAATTTGCATACCATTAAGATTATTATAATCCTATTAATATAAAATTAGGTTCAATACTACTACATCAACCTACTTATTGCTATTAACGAATTCGATCGTCCCTTGTTTGCCATCAACCGTATTTAATTGGTATATATTGGCCTATAGGTATTGCAATAAAATTATAACCCTCCTTTTGCTTCGCCGTATTCGAGTAAAAACAGTCAGGTTCATTCAACCAAACCCAACAAGGACATATCCACTTGTACCAGGGTTTTGTCTTGCGAACTACATTTTATTTTTCTCCTTTTCAACCGCCCACACTTCGGATGCGACCGGAGATTTTTTTTGCGTCTTCCATTCTCAAAATAAACATTGCTTCCGGGTACTGGTATTTTTGAACGTTTGATCCGGTCAAACGTTTCGAATGTTTGAGAGGTATACGATTTTGGACTCTTAACTCATTGAGAAAACGAGTACTAAGTAGTTAGGCTGGAAATCAGTAATTACAATGTGCCTGGGAACATGCGAAGTTTAGTCCTTCGCGCGAATGAAATCAAGCGCCTTAAAAATGCGTTGTGTCAGTTGAATGAGCACTAAATATATTATAGTAACACTACCGTCTCATAATAGAGTACAGTGCCAGATTGATACGTCGGAAGCGTCTGGGCAAAATAGTTTTTTTACCTTTTCTATTTCGTTAATTATTTTCGTAATAAAAAGGATTTTTTTCCGATGCATTTATTGAGGAAGCCTCGGTTTCCTAAACCCGGGCCTGCATATCTATATACAGTATACACTGTCCATTATCTATCGGCTGAACGAATTTTTAAGGTCAATCATAAAATAAAACAATAAAAAGTGTAAATCTATACTCTATACAGATAAATAAAATTGAAGTGTCTGTTTGTAATTCCAAAATAACAGTTTTTCACTAAATTCATATGAAAGTATACACGCTACTGACACTAAAAAACCAAGTGTCAAAATTTTTCTCTGTCTGTCTGTCTGTCTGTCTGTTTGTTCCGCGTAATCTCTGAAACGGCTGGACCGATTTTAACGGGACTTTCACTGACGGGTAGCTGGTGTTTCAAGGAGTAATTTAGGCTACTTTTATTGATTAAAAATATTAGGGTTCCGGGACAATAAGGATGAAACTAAATCTACGCGAGTGAAAACGCGGGGCACAGCTAGTGTCGTATATGAAGTGATTTTTCTTCCATACATTCGTACCACGTACCATTTCGTTTCGATGATAAACGACCCTTTGTTACTTAATAAGACTACTTAGAATGTTTGCAAACAAGTTTAAGTAAATTTCTATTTTAAATAAGTGATATTATGCTTCTTACCTGTAATCGTAGTATTTTATGGTGTTGTTAGTGAAAGTAAGTGGATACAAGCACGATGTGGTGTGCATTTAAATCTAAACTTGTTGCTATATTTGCCTCGCGTTCGTCAGATTATGATATGAATTATGAATATTGAAACTGATAGTACCTATCTATCTACTCGTACATTCAAATGAAACACTAGCTAGGACATTCGTTTTTTGCTAGCATAAATTATACTTGAAATGAAATAATGGCAGTTGCTTTCATGCTCATATTTTATGCAGTATTAGCGAACGTCACGCGGTTTCACCCGCGTAGTTCCCGTTCCCTGGACAAAAATATAGCCTAAATTAATCAGTGATAATGTAGCATTCAAATAGTGAAAGAATTTGTAAAATCGGTCCAGTACTTTTTGAACCAATTCGTTACTAACAAACATACAAATCTTTCCTCTTTATAATACATATTAGTATAGATAGAGTTTGAATGGCTAGTACCTATCTAGTTTACCCATAGAACATAAACGAGTACTGCGAGAAGACTGAATAAAAGTGTAAACAATTTCTTTAAGTGGTATTTTCTTACCTCTCTAATGTGGTATAAATAACATTAGTTAACCCTGATAACATACGTTTGATTGGTATTGGTGATAAATCATTAAATATTGTAAAAAGTCGGAATGTCCCATATAAACGGCACGTAGGTCATTCAAATTTACACGAAAACAGATTAACCCTTCTCACCCCACCTTTGGAATATGGCAAAATATTACCAGTGATGGGATTGGAAAAATATCTTCGACGCTAATACCATATGGTGCAATCATATTAGAGTAATCCTCGCACGGATCGAGTTAACGACAGCCGGTCGTGTCGCAATCAGAGCCAATTTAATAAACCAGCCTCGGGCACAGGCGCCTATTTGGAAAGTTCACGACCCATACATTACCGTATTCTTCTCCTGCACTCGGATTTTCATCTACAGTTGACAGGTCATTAATCAAGTTCTCGTCATCACTGTTATTGTTAAGGATTTATTCAGCTTATGTTTCAGTGAAGCACTTGAAAAGAAGTATCATTCGAATTACCATTAACCGATTTCGACCGCGTGGATTAAATTTCATGGGTAACCCGCCGAACGCATTTGTTTTTCGAAATAAAGGAAGTTAAGTTCCTTCTTGTAACATAGATTTATCCCAGTGAAAGTCCCCTTAATATCAGTCAAGTTGTTTCAAAGATTAGCAGGAACAAACAGGCAGACAGACATGCAGAAGGTTAAAAAAAGTATGTGCATACCGTACGTAATTTCAAATGATTACAAACAGACACTTCAATTTTATTTATCTGTATATTTATAGAAGCCAGAAGGTATTAATGTGAGATGTGTCGAGGAATGCATTTTTAGATCAATCATTGATCGGACAATGTCATTGGAACTTCAAGAGCTCTCAAAACTGACGGGCATGTAGTAATTGGTGTACGTGGAAGCGTTTTACACGTTGCAAAGCTTCTAATACTTCCGAGCATTTCTAAAACACTTCTTAAGGAATCCAGATCTTTTGTCTTTTAGATATTGACGGTGTAGTGAACTAAGAGACCTACCCGTACTACAGGTTCACATATCCTACGTAACTTTACTTTCGAATTATTTAGACTTCCTGCTTGATGGAATGTATCAAGGCAAGTGAGTTCAGGACCGCTTCGGACATATTGATTGTAGCATTAAGCTGGATTGCACGTAGGTGTTAGCTCAATTGAACGCCCCATTAGTATTTGCAACACAATGATTAAGTATCCGCCTTCTTGGTTTAAATACAATTAGCAATTTACCCTTACGCCCTTAGATCGGTTTATTCAAACATTGTTCTTCAATGTATTCATTCATTTGCACTAAACACAAAGGGAGTACTAGACTTAGCACGCGAATTCGTCGGCAGTTGATTAATTACGGATCAAAATTTCAGGTCCAGTGATTTTTGTGCGGTGCTCGAAGAAACAAATACAACTGAAATTCAAATCGGTTTTAAATACATTCATCATTGTATCATTGATCATGTATCATTCATCTACAACATGAGGACTTAGAGCATAATTTAAAGCAAACACCTGCGAATTGCCTGAAGAGCTTTCTTATAAAGAGCAGAATGTTTGCACTTCTTTACGTGTCCTGTGTTATGGGATAGGGTGGTTTTTGGACCGGAACCGCGGTCCACAAGTTCCCTATAATTATGCCTAGGTTGTTTTTCAGAATAATTTCATAACTGTTCTTTTTAGAGATCAGTAGAAGTGTGATGCTATAATACGGTAAAGTCATGATGCAATCAATCCGAATAGGAAGGTAATCAATTATGTGTAGGTGTCTGTAACCATGCCACCTTGAGGTCGATAGCTTCTAGAATCGTCTTGACATTTAACATCATTGCAATATTTATCAAGATAGCTAAGAATTTAGTAAGCAAGAGAGATACAACACCATTGAGTACTACAAAGAAAGGAGTACTTATTATAAGTACTCTAAAATGTAAAATTTCTTCTTTAGCACTGCATGAATAACACTCATCTCATTTTATCGTACATGGTTTATAATTTAAAAATGGAGAATTACGCCCCCTTTGGACGACACAAGTCCAGTCAAGCGATTCAATTCACTATAATGTTTATAATTATTATTTTGAATGAATGGTCACTCCATACACATTTTTATTCGATATAAGAACCGTATGCCAAAACTAGCATTGCACAAATCAAGTATTGAATCGAACCCTGGATCTCGATGTGTTAATTGCTTAGAGGCGACTAGAGAGTTAAGTAAAAGTTTAAATGCATCTCCTGCAACTTTAATATCACGTACGTAACATGTGTTCGTTAGCTCAATTTCCTTGTTGGTTAACATTCCTTTGACTATCCTATTACTAATTCTTTTGCGACCAGTTTTTTTGTTCGTAATTTCAGTCTCTATTTTCCTGGAAATAAAGTTTAGTTTTTATGTAGCCCGTCTTTTGTTTTTCAGCTACAGGATTATAATTGGTTTTGAATCGTCGGTGATAATAATCTTAGTACTAAGTTATAGGCTTTGTTTAATATGGACTAGCGACCTGAATAAGTTTGCCAATGGTAACATTCCAATCCCAAGGTGAACAGTACAATACAGTGGAGCTGGTTATCTCGTATCTTTAGTAGGAGTTATGTCATGTCCAACAATAAAGGCTTACGTATTCCCCATTGAAGTGTTTTGATACCAAATACAAGAGCCGCTTGTAAAAATTGGTAAAAGGTTGAACTTAAAATTCGTTGCTTTGATTTGTTCGACGCTATTGCAATTACAATAAATAGAATTGAAAACAATTAAGGAAACGATAAATACTTTACTACGTATATTCAATCACCATCATTATTCATACACATTTTACGTTTGCAATATTCTCGAATTTTCCTCTAACAATTATTATACTTTTAGAGTCGGTAATGTGAGTCTTCCATTATGAGCCTACAAACCGAGTTCTAATTCAAACTTCAATCATCAGTCTCGGCCTCCAGCGTTGGAATTTCAATATCCTAACTAACCTAACTTTACAGAACAGCTCCGCCTTGAGAACAGAACATCGATATATCATCTTTATAGCAACATGTTCTTGTTTTGTCACGATACAACAACTCTCATGGCCTTCACTCTGAGAAAAGGTTTGAATCGTTTATTATGTTGTCGTAATTAATGAACTAATTTGAAACAAACTTGAGCAAATATCTCAAATCTGTTTCGTCAAACGATTTGCAGTCTTCAATATCTTTGTTCCCATTACCCCACCTATCTGATTTTCTTTTTTCTTTAGTTGCTAGTAATTGCCCGTGACTTTCTTTGAGTACACTATGTCAAATTTCAGCTAAACCCGTTCAGTTGTAAAGTTAGGAAAAGAGTGCGTACAAACAGACGGAGATACTTTTGTATTCATACAAGCCTAATAAAATGCGTGGATAGATAGTAGGTTTTCTGAGTTGCTTGCATTCGAAAGTGTAGATTAATTTTGTCAAAGCACTCCACATGTTTCTAATATAAAATCAATACATTTAACGACCGCACCTGTTTCCTGTGGGTAGCTGAGCATATCGGTATTGTCTTTGTTTTTGTGCTCGTTCCGTTCCTTTGTTAGACGATGTATGGTCGTATAAGCGTTTATGTTCCCTTGAGTAACGTGAACTGAACAACGTGGGAACGTCTGTAAAGTCAGCCACAAAAAATATCTAATCACGTTCGTTTCTAAAATATTTCTCTCGACAAGAGTGGGATCCGTTTGATCATTACGGTCTACCATCAATTCACAATCTGGTATTGCCATTTCAGTAATATTAAATGATTCAAGTCATCCGCTAAATTACCAAGTATGAATGTAGCCTAAATGCCGTTCGCCCACTTCGCTCCATATTTGTCTAGATCGGCTGGCCCTGGTCAGTTAAAAAGGTTGCTTAAGGAGCCCTAATACATAATTTTACTAATATTATCCATTTTAATTTGTATAAAACCATTTGGAAAACATAATGATTCTGTCATTTAAAGAACTGAGGTTTCATTCAAGTGTATTTCATCATAGTATCATATTATATTATTAGGACTAGCTCATCCATGTAATTTTTTTGGTGCTAATTCTTTATGGACTTGATTAGTCTTTATGGTATGTGGTTTCGGTTTCCCAAATAAAGCTTCTTTGTTCTAAGCAGTGTCATAAACTATTGTACCGTTAGTTGCGGCGAGTATGTCGCGAACCGACCACCTCTCTCCTTCCTTACTCCCACACCATCCACTGACAGTTTTCAAGGACCTTATGTTGAATAGACAACAAATACACGCGGAAGCACTAAGACAAAGCTATATCCTGCTTTCCAAAAATGTACAGTACTTAGGTCTCCAATTTAATCCTAAATGTAGATCATACATACATTAATACATGGCAAGGTTGTTCATTATATTATCTGTATAATAGGTATACGTACTGTATAATGCAAGTGTATCACTTATTATTCCTATGCTTAGCCTTCCTATGTAATTATGACCTACATTAATTTCAATATATTGTAATATGGTGTCAATCCGCGTCTATATACAAAGATTTCATTTTATAGTGACTACTTACTAGAGAAAATTTACAAATTCTGTCCTCGATGCTAAATATATACAATTTATTCGATATGATTATTATAAGGTAGAAAGCTGCAGCAAAAAAGCGAGTCAAATCAAAAAGCGAATAAAAGGCATTTTCATAATTTTTGCCGAATGTTGTGACTGTTAAAAATAAACCTTCAAATTCCACAGCCCTCGATCAGGAGCCATACCATGAGCTCTTATTGCTATGATAGTTTGACTCATATTATGAGACTGTTTATATGACGTGTATACATCTGTTACTGGTTGGGCCCCAGATGCAGCCTGTACTTATCCAGAATTTGAAGTACATTCATTTAGTGCGATACTTAATGCTTATAAGTAATCCTAGTGATAATTTGCATTTGAATTTGTATATAATTGGAGGTCCGTGATTAAACGTATGCTTAATACCTGCAAAAAGCCAAGTTCAATGCCACACATTGACTATGAGTCGGCATTTCATACAAAATTGATTCCCAAAGTGCTGTGTCATATCATCGTATTGATACTCCCGCGAACCACTGACCGACAATATTGTTACTTTTTACTTTGCTTCTTACATCGTGTTTTTGTTTGTATTAAGAAGTGTGCGAGGTATTTATTAAGCGAAGAAATCGCTTGTAATAATCTTTGGATTCCTACAAAAATAAGAGATGGTGTTCAGATGGAAGAGAAAGAAAATTGCTTGATAAATCACGTTTCTTGACACGAGATTGCGCATGCGGCGGAAATGCAAGGGTTATCTGACCACATTTCTATAAAATTGGCCTTAATACCATTCGACTTCAAGAGACTCGTTGCCGCATTCCGTTTAGTTTTTACACGGCAGGATTTGCGCGGACGTTGCAAAGCTTTCGCCACTTTCTTTCAAATACACATAAATTGCATGGTCGCGGGCCAATTTGGTACAAAAAACCGAATCACGTACTCACGGCGACCTGAAAAAAATATTCTCGATTGTACCTGCACGCGTGGCTCTTTGTGGAGATTATAAAGAATAGGCTAATTTAATGTCTGCGCTCGGTTTGTTCCACTACTCTACTCTGATTTCTCTATCATGGTGTTCATCGCAACTTGGTTAAATGTTCTGTTGTGGTCGAGTGATATGTCTGACTCTGGTCTGGTCAGAGCCCCCAGTATAGGTTTTAACATGTTACCCATATCGCCTACGTATTGTCCTCATTTTGTATGGGAACACTAAAGCGCCCCAAGCGGCGAGTGTAGGAAGTTTTACGTCTCAATACAAAAAAACGCAAAATCTATACTTGGGACACTGGTCACAGAACAGGGTCACCTACCATGACCTCTTATTGCCATATGCTAATGCTTATGAGACAGTTATATGACGTGTATAAATCTGTCACTGTCACACTGTCAAACTATCACGGCAAGAAGAGCTTGTGGTAAGGCCCCAGAGCATTTCGGCGGTAGTCAATATACTAGATATAGTTTTGTAACATTTAAATAGGTCTATATTATGTGCAGCTCTCAGCTTCTGTACTAATTCCAAGACGTGTCATGTGAGTGCGATATCTATGGTTAAATAATACAATACATGTAGCCTAGAAGATAAGCGATCCTCAAACAAAAAGAGATGGTCGCCACTCATTGCTTACGCAAATATTAAAATTCAAGGATAATCATTTAAAATTCGTCTCCACATCTTACACCTTACGACATTAACCCAAAAACAAAAACATTATAGGTGTGCCAAAGAGATCGCGAAATCCTTACAATAATCGAAAAGAAAACGATTATTATTTGTATCATTACAATAATTTCAAGTAGGTATGAAATAATAGGTTTTTTTTACATTTCAAAAGTTTGGGTTTCACAAGATGATTTTATTGGTTTATCATCATCAACAGGCACCCTTTGATAATTGTGTTTACACAACAAATGGAATGAAACCTACACTCCAATCTCGTAGGTAATCTTTGTCCGAATAATTTGCAATAGCAAAAATTATGTCTAAATAGATCCATGTATTACAATCTATTGTTTAAAAATGTGATGCTAAATTGACTAATATCTTGTTAATTTAACCAAATTCTTTACAAAAACGTGAGAAGATCCTTATCATACCAATGGTACTAAGTAATATTATAAAATTCGGTATGTTGGTTTCTTTCTTGCAACAAACCACCAACGGATTAGCGTTACGTCATTGCATCTATCCCTTCCCTTCCACTCAACAGTTTTATCTGTAAAAGGAATGATATAAGCAATGTGGTTGAAACTGCAGGGTGCAGAATTAAAGTGCTGTAACAGGATTCAAAAATGTTCTTTCAAAGTATACTCCATCGATTTATGTGCCAAATACTTTTCTCCCCTTCACTTTCAACAGATGCTAATTAAATTTCCTATTCAATAAGGCGTTTATGAACTTCGGAAAAATGGCCACCGGTATGGAAACTAGCCTTCTTAATCTTAATTCAAAGGGCATCATTTACAGGTTTCGCAGTGTGAAACAGTGGGAAGGTATTTCTGTCGTAAGTTATTTGTCAACAAAGCATTATGTTGCATTCTATGGGTGTTATTTACTAGCGTCCGAGTCGACCATTCAGTTTCATCATCGTCGCATAAACTGAGCGAATGTCCAGCAATGGTTGTTGGATACAATAGTATATGAATACTCGCATAAAATTTCACTCGGTTCCTATCTTTATGCGGGAATTGTTTACATTAAGACACGCTCTATCTCAATTACGTCGTTAACTCAAGTGTTTGCTCATTACCTCATCTCAGTGCACGTAATCATGATTAATTGCGTACCTAGTGTGAGAAAATATATTTCGTGATATGATTTTTTGTCTGGAGGCCAATTTCATTAACTTCACACATTGATCGGAATTTAGATAAGATTAATCCTTTATCAAAGGCGACAAGTAGTATTTAGCGATATTAACTGGATTTTAAACATCTTTATGAAACAAGAGAGAATTGAGACTGCTAACTGCAACTCTATAAAAATTACTTGACGACTGTGTAATTACAACCTTCAAAACCTTTTACTGTTATTCCTTACAATACCTTAGGAAAGTTCTAAGTGCTACATACGAAAAGATCTTTTGTTTAGAGAATACGCATTGAAATTTGGAATACGACACCGCATGCTCCGTTCGTTGATGAAGGATTTCCTAGTCGGCGAGGCTCAAGCCCGCGCTGCGGGTTTGTCCGCGGTGCAGTCTGTTCGATGAGCCGTAGCGCGGCGGTCTTGCCGCCTTGCGCGTCACCGCTACAACACTCCTGCTCGCCTAGTACTCTTAATTTCATACCTGATCTTATCGTAGGAAAACTGAGTGAATATTGTGGAAATTTGACGTTATTTTTTGTGAGTTTCATTGTGTTAGTGACTTATCCAATGTGAAGTCCAGTGAAGTGTTAATTGGATCACTTGGTAATTGTGTGTATTTTAGTGACTTGTTCAGTGGTAGGACTTGTGAGTGTCTGAGCCAGGAGGCCAGCCTAATGAAGCGATCGACGTGGGTGGACGTGGAAACGGGCGGCCGTCTCGGCTGCAACGGCGAAATATATTGGAGTGAATGTGCTGAATGCGACTGCGCTTACTGTAACCCAAACTACGTTTGCGTCTGTAGTGATAAGGTAAATAACTCATAATGAACGTGTACGTAGACGATGAAGACGGATTGGATGAGGGGATAAAGTAGTGTGAGACATTAGTGAAACCTGTAAGCTATACTAATATTATAAAGCTGAGTTTGTTTGGTTGAACGCGCTAACAAACTCTGGTTTGATTTCATAAAATATTTTTTTTGGATAGTTCATAAATTTTACAACATCACACTCCGACGAACAGGAGCAAAGCATCAATGGAAAATATCTTACCAAAACAGACTAAAGATCGTGAGGCACGGCTAGTCATTGTATTTATTTACTAAAAAGCAGACCAAAGAAATAAGACGAGGGATTTTAACTAGACCATCATTTCTATTTCCAGTAACCTCAGGTCCAACAAATAATCAATGTTATAGAGAACCTTTAGCGCAAAAGGAGTTTACAACCATATTGTCATCTTAAGTTGAGATGAAATTATGTTATGTCCTTTAGAGTATAAGAATCGTTTGAAAATGCTACTTTTTAAAACTGCTAAATTAACATAAGAACATGTAAATTAGTGCGAATAAATATTTGCCTTTTTACGCCAGTCAAGGACCGTTTCAACGTTCATAAATACGTACATGCATTGCATATAAAAACACATGTCGTTGAAATGCTTGACACATTAACCTTAACATCTAGGCACTCCAGATGCATAGCTATGAACGGAATACAGCAGATAACCTACTTTCGAGCGCATATCGAGAAATAATGCATCCAACGAGAAAAACTATCCAGGCAAATCACCACACATGAATAATGAGACATTGATGACCAGATGTTGGACATAAAGCAATCGCATGTTTGAGGCTGTTGCCGCATATATTAATGTCAAAGAGCATTAAGCAAAATCTAAATAAATTAAACTAGCGTCTCGCGGTTACACCCGCATAGTTCCCGTTTTCGTGGACTCCCGGGGATAAATATAGCCTATTTAACACGCTGATGATGCAGTTATTGCTGATGCAGATTTTCAAGATCGGTCAAGTAGTTTCGGAGCCTATTCAATGCAAACAAACAAAAAAACTTTATAATATTTGTGTAGATGTAGACTACTTGTGTAAGTTATAAAACATTATGATGAGCAGCCCTGCCGGGTAACCATGAGCTCTTATTGCAATGATAATTCAGTTGTGCGACAGTGACAGATGTATGCACGTCACATACATCTGTCTCATGAATGAGTGAAACTATCATGGCAATAAGAGCTCATGGTAAGGCCCCTGTGATGGCAATTAAGTTCAACGTTTTACCTTGGAATTTGTTATTTCATCGCCTTTATTAAATAACCAAATTCGTCGTCTTGCCAAATATGTCATTACTGCCCATGCCTTCAACAATCTTGTGGGCAAGATGAGATGTTATTCTAGTTAAGTACGTGTTTATAGTTCTTTAGAATGTTTTTTAATCTTCAAGTTTCTGAATGGAATCCTTGACAAAAAGGCCCTCGCATGTCGCTTTATGCAGAGTTCACATACAATAGCTCTTGATGTATGTATGTGATGGAAGTGAAACTCTAGAGGGCTTTTCCTCGAGGTTCGCGTCTTTGTCTAAAAGCCTAAAGACGATTCATGTGAAACCCGTAGTTTCGTCCGTATAAGAGGCCTGGGAAAGCTTTTATGATATTGTTTATTGATGGGGTGATACCATGTGAGATAAGACTCTGGTGCTTAGTGAATACGGAGATCTGAAGTGCATAAAACAATGTTTGGAATGAACAGCTTGCACGTTTTGAAACTATACTACTTAGCCAATAACTATCGCATTAATAGCAAAAATTCCCTGAGAACTAATTCGGGAATTTCTCTTTCCTTCAAAATTGTTTATAAGTTACCAATTGGATGCACAAGCAGTGCGATGATGTATTTATAGCATTAAGCTATTTAAGTAGCATAATTGGCTGTGTATTCCGCTGACTGATAAATTATACTTGAATTGTAAGATACAAGATTAGCATTCGCAATTGCTAAGTTCTCGGCCTCCACTAATAGCATGTCTGTGAGCTCTCCATTTTTTTATGGCCATAACATCCGACTTGATAGTACTTTGCTTTCATTACCACCCAATTCTCGGCTACTTACATAAAGAAGGTTTATTGGAGTTTTATTCTCGTATTGATGTTTATCACAATAACCTAAACAGTAGTAAATGGCTAATTAAATAATAAATTGACCGTGATTGTAACATGAAGCAGAGTTCTCATAATTTTCTTGTCTGTAATGTACATAACAATGCACGGGATCGGGGATTTCTTTGTCACTATCAAGAATTACGAGATCATGTATAATTGGTAATGAAATGTAACTGTACACGTTTAATAATTATGTGAAGCGAGTCCTGCAAATACATAACGTATATAATTAATAAAATCATTTGAATTTTTTGTATAGGACCATTTAGAGCGAAGTTAAGAATTTCGCATGTTGTATGCTCAATCTTTGAAACTTAATATTGAATGAAATAATATAGGATTCTTTGACATACCTATAGAAACCTTGATAAAACGAGGAAATTATCAATATATACATATCTACTGTGGGACAAGTCAGATTACAGTTAAGACTTTTATTTTTCGACTTGGGTACTTCTCCGAAAGCCTCAATATAAAATTAAACTTCAGATTCTTCAAGCATTCTCGAAGTCTCTTTCAGAATTTCACCTTTAGCCATGAGACGTATGAGAGATGCGAGACATAAAATATGCGAATTTAAAATCAACAAGACATCGCAGTCGCAACGACATTTAAAATTTGACCTTTGTTTGTAACTCTTCAATTCATTCTGCATTCATTTGTTACTCGAATATCTTAAGAATCGCTAACTTCTAAGACTTGAATTCCAACTTCCAGTGTTCCGCATAAATTAATAAGTTATTAATTATAAAAATGTTATAGTGAATTAACTCGGAAAGGGAAATTAATAAGCATGGAAAGAGAAACCAATGTAAGCTATGATAGTGTGATACACAGCTGATGGAGCAAAGAACTTGTTTCACTTAGTTTTGGTCGTAAAGCGCCGGTTCCGCGTGGTGTCGTGTCGGGAGCCGTCAAAACGGTACGATCGTTCTCAGATTTCTAATAGCTATATTACCATATCGCGGCCTTTCACGTTCAAAAAGATTGGATAACTCACGCAAACATATTTCGATGATTTTATCTGAATCTATTATATCAACTCTTGCTATTTCTCCGCTCCCATGGCCAAATTTTAAGTCTCTCGTACAATTTAGAATTACTCACAAAATATAATGTCCTTTTTGGTAATCGTCAGATATTGAATGGCGATTTTTGGAAGCAAGTTTGCATCGATTACTATTCGCCAATATTAAAAGATCATTAAAATAGTTTATGTCAAATAATAATTTACTAAAACACTAATAACTGGACTAAACTATTGGTATGTTGTACATCACTCTCTGCTTCAAGTTCATTGCATAATCATGGCATGTTAGAAAAGCAATGTACGTACTTGAAGCATATTTCAATGACAAGGTAGATACTTTAGAGGCCTTATGCAAGTTAAGTAATCTTTACAGTCAACCCAATATTTTGGTAGATTACATAACTTGATTAAACTATTTAAAGATTTTATTTTATATCCTTATCGAGTTAAGGTCCAAATTATAATAAAAAGCAAGACTTTATAAAATCACTGAATGTATTATATTAAATACAATGTGTGTCATTACACATAATAAACATGAGGATAACAAATGAAATCCGAGTCAATAATACAAGTTAACAATAAAATAATTCAGTTGTTTTCCTCAAATGATCCATAATGCTCGTGTATAGAACTCGAGTAAATTCTAATAGAATGCGTGTCAAAATGTCCTGAAAGTGTTAAACATCTGTTAATCTTTATGTAATATGTTGTGTAGTAAATAATAAACATTGCCGGGTGGACATAAAATACATTGCTCAAACGAATTTGAGAAATAAAATAGTGAAGTGATGTTCTAGAAGCCTATAATGTACCAGTGTTGCTAATTAAGTGGTTAATTGGTTGGTCGCGGGTTCTAAAGATTAAACACACACCGTAGCGAAAGTTTTATCTTTTATGCTACTCACAAAGCTATTCATTGAATTGCATGAAACTTTTAAGATTACGTTGCATACATAGTCCAAAACTGTGTTATGAAAAAAGACATTTAAAGCTAAACAAACAAAGATCTATTTAGCGTTCGCACGACGCTAACTTCTTGTTTGGTGAACAAACACACGTCCATTAGCACCTTCCACCCTGATGTTCACTAGTGATGTAATAATGTTTAATGCCTGCTACTTTTGCTTCCATATGTAGGTTACTTTTGACACTGTTAGCTAAATTATCCGTGGATAATATTTCGGCATTGTAATTCTTAAAAGTGCTTAGTTCTGGTCTATCTGACCATCATTATGTTTTGGAATTTTACACGTCGATTATACTTATTCGATAGTGTTTTTGTTCAGGAATCTTCATGTCCTATTTCTGTTCAATAATGTTTTTGTTTACGTTTATAGGTTGTTGCCCTATAAAAGAACACTTAAATAGCTTTATGTCTCGCTTGTGGTTCAACTTATCTCTTCTAAGTCTTAGACATCAGCGATGCGGTCTGTGGTTAGAAATTCTTTCGGAGCATGTCTTTACGAGCATGTTGAACTTTTTTCTTTTACGGTCATATTATGTTGTTTACTTCCATCAGATTTCGAACGTCTAACGTATCGTTTTTTTCTTATAATAAGAGTCATAAGTCAGTATATATTATAGTAGTTTATGTAATATGTGCTGTACTTATATCAAAATTACTTCCATGTAATTAATCAGGTCTACTCGTGTTCGCTTAAAAATAAATTTGGTTCGTGCGTTCGTGTTCAATAGTAATACAACATTCGTCTTGTTTCCCGTGATTAAACCAGGTAAATTACATAAATTGTTGTTTACTACGTAGTGTTTTAATTGCAAAGTTCAGTTTCTCGCTAACGGATTCTGACTTCGAGAGAAAGTCTGGTTACTGAGCAAGCTATAAGATAAATTCATGTTTTTTGTTTATCCTTATTGCAATTTGTAGTCGCTCGTATTTAATAAACTGTTGAAAAGTCAGTGGATCAAGGTGAACAAAGAACAAGTTTTAACTTGAATATTGTAATTTTACATTTGATTATATTGATGACATATGAAGCGCTTGCAATCCAGTGCTAATGATACAAATAGATATTTAAAGAACAAAAATACTCAAGTGGAATATGGATTTACTATTAATAAACGGCAATGTATTTATGCCATGTCTATTTCCTTGATACTCATTCCTGGAGGTATTATATTTTTATTTCAGTTTAGGTATTAATGTTAACATTATGTCTTTAATTTACTATATACATTATATTGTTATTTAAACTACAATTACAGAAATATAAAAGTTTCAAGATAAATATCGGCATTTATGTATTGCTAAGAAAAACAGAATGACATTTATAGCTATCTTTATTCGTAAATTTCCTTATGGTAATACCAAATCATTCCCTTTCGTGGCGATCTCGGTTACCTACTAATGTTTTTTGTTTCATCTCATGAAACCTTTGATTTCAACTCAATGCCATTTTTGATACCATCAAAGCTTGTCGGATTAACTGCCCTCTTACCAATTATAACCAATAACGGAGGCTTGATAAATAACGGTCTTGCCAGTTACCAGCTTACACTCACAAAGAGCTTTGAATCAATTTCTTTATTGTCGAAGATCATATCGGTACTTTGGATCCCATACATTTCCGCAGGTACTATAATCTTTTTAGATGCATTGTTCAACGCATCATTTCCCTCGACTGATGGAACGGAAACCTTAACGGTTGCGTGTATTTTCTGCTCAATGAAAATCGACACTAATGCTTGTATCATGTTTCGCGCACAAAATGAAATTTCTCCAACGCAATGACAAAAGCATGTGCAAAATTATATTCTTTTTGGCTTAAATGTGTATGTGCCAACAAGAGAAAGCTCGCGAATAGGAGAATTCTTCTTGCCAAAAGCAATCTTTAGTCGAGTTGAATTGATACGGTAAAATATATTGCGTATGCTACGCTTTTAATAAAATTTTGTTTTGTAAGTTAATGTAGCTTGGCACTTTGCCCAAACGTATGATCTCTCATAACCTGAGTCGCTGAACTTGAATATGTAAGATGATACAAGCTTTCTTATAGCCTTGGAGTACTTAATGGTTGGTTTGACAATCTGCGTGAAGAAAACTATTACTCTCTTGTTGAACCTGCAATAAACTGGTGTAACCTGTTCGATGTATAGCAGTCGTGTTCTCTTATGGCCTCAGGTGCACAGTGACGTGACACCTCTTGTTTCATAATCTCAAATCCCATCTGCAGTACACTTTCATGGAGATTACAAATTTATGAGACAAATTAAAATGTGAATGATTTATTCAGTAGGCACATAGACGTATTTAGTAGACTTCGTGATTTAGGAATTTCTTATAACTTAAACTAGATGATGGACTGTACAATGACAACAGTTGCAGTCCGTCCATCCCAATGGTCTTAATATTTTGGACAGGTATTCCTCAAACCCTCAGGAAGAGAGGTCTTAAAATTAAAGTACCTACCAAAAAATGTCCATCATCAACTAGAAGTAAAGTAACTCTAGTATTATTTTGCAAAACCAAAAAAGTAAAGCTTCGTCCAGTATTTTGTCTGCTGAATACTCACTAGAGCTTGTATCAGTTTTCTCCTTCACCTTCCTTCAATCGACCAAGATTTCTACATATCGCTTCTTGTTGCTCAGTGTCGGCCCGTCAGCAGTGCTTTATGACTTTCTCGCGTGAAAAAACTAATTGTACTTAGAGAATGCACAAATACCGTCAAGCAACATTGCCTTCAAGGTTGAGGTCGGGATTGGATGTTTTCCTTTCATCCGTCTTAAGTTATTACTACGATGATTTTCAAAGTAGTGTTTTGTGGATAAATAGCTTTGCAATGTCATTGAATATGACCGCTATTCGATATAAGACTGTCTTATTTAAAAAAAATAAAATTATAATTATTATTTTGTTAAAAAAATCCCTGTAAATAATGTGTTGTTATTCTTGACGACTTGAAAATACTTTGCAAAAAGTTTAATAAAAAATAAGAATTTAAATTTGAAAATGTTTGCCATATTATTTATTGTAGCAGTTACACATAGGTACATTATCTTTATTTAATTATCATTTCTCTCGAGTATAAGCGTCAAGTGAAAGTGTGCCGTAGGTAGGTGTCGCGGCGGAGGTCGCAGTTCAAACCTATCTTGTTTCGTTTCAATTGTATGCTTTAAACGTTCTTCCGTACTTGGAGAGGAATGATTTATAGATAAAGGTTAATCAATGTCATTTTAACTGTAAATTTCATGCCACATCAATATCGATTTTAATCTATCATAATAATCATCTCTTAAGTAAGTAGTATGTTTCTTATTATTGTTTTATTTCGTTTCGTCATATCATTAGGGTCGTCGTCTGTTTCAAAGTACCTCGTCTATTTTATTAGTATTGTTTCTCGTTTATTGGATCTAGATTCAAAATAAACTCTCAATTAAAATTGTAATCAAATGTCATTTCGCAAATGAGAATTTGGCAATTGGTCTGTGAACTATCACGATCTATCGGCATGGCCCCAATCACGTCGTCGAGGAGATATTCGGAGAACGCAGTCGTCTGCTTTTCATTTGATTCAAATTCGAAGGTCATATCAATGTTAATGTGTACGTTGTTGTGAGTTTCTACAGCTCTGTCCCACTTCCTGCCTCGTTTCCGCGAGACCGGTTATTTTGATTGGCCAGTGATCGCCACTAACGAAAACTTCGTCGCAAAACGGTACGAGTCCAGACATCTGGGTCACTGGAAGTCACCTTACTGACTAAACCTACCGTATTAGCTATAAATATTCCAAAAATCGTGACGATTTCCGAATATTTACTGTGAAAATATCAGTACAAATATTTCACGAGTACCCGCGAATTGACGTAATCCTGTTTCACACAAAACCGATGCTACCGTTTGGTAACATTATCTAGTCTGTTGCCGGAATATACTATACTTCGACCCCATTAGGTAAACTGGAGTTTGTTTAGGTATCTGTATAACAATTACTGCTATCTGTACAGACAGTTTGGAATTGAAACATTATCATTTAGTTGAACGAATGACTTCGTCCGTGCTTCGCCGTTGGAGAACGGTAGAAGTGACAAAAGGGGTGATGGAAGAACTAGAGGCTGATGACAGTGCTAGTGAAGTGAATAGGCAAGTGAGATTAAAATTCGTGATGGGAAAGATAGAAGATGACACAGTTGAGCAGCGTGTTCAGGTGATACACCGCCCGAGGGTGCGAAGCGTACATATGGGGTTGGCTCAAGTGCTTGAAGAACTCAATCATAAACATAAATCTGGTTCTGTAAGTTTATATGTAATATTAGAAATTGACTAACATTTACAATAGGGATATACTGTCCTAAATTTGTGTAATGTACTTCTTAGGTATTACTTATTAGTAGCATGGCGACCATTCATGATATTCTTTATGAATGTTCGTCATATGACGTTGTTCACACCATTTTCACACCACTAACTTTCCGCATAAGCTACGCCGTGTTACATCAGCAATTCGCCTTTAAACGTTAAAATCGGTCCAGCCAGCCAGCAAAAACAGTCTGACAGATAAGCATAAAAAATGTATGTTAGAACTGTAGGTATTTATGTTAGTCACACTTCAATTTTATTTATCGGTATCAATGTCTTTGTATTTGAATTAGAATCAAGTTGTGCTTAAATTTGTAAGTTGACAAGAAGTCCTCTCATCTACCAATGTTTTTCTGACACACTATGGCTCTATAAGTATTTATACACCTAATAAATAATTCAGCAATTGTCAGACAGGAATTCTGTGCTAATTCTAACCATCAACCAAACAACCAAAGTTGTGTGGTAATTTTTAAATGTTGTGTTAAATTCACTTCACCACACGAATGAGACGTGACTAACTAGCCATATTTGTCTATGCTGTGACGTCATAGTTTTTGTTTAACCTCCTCGTTACTTAGTTTATCTACTGCATGTAAAACTATTGTGTACTTATTAGCCGGTACTGTCAATGTCAATAAAACTCGGAATATATTATGTTGATTCATGTTAAACACTTCTGTTTTCATTACTATACGCGTTTGTTTTGGTTCTCAAAAGTCGATAGGATTCGACTTTCTTTTAATTTTCGCTAATAATATCGACACCAGTTACCAATATTTAATTGGTGTCCTTACCATTTACATATGTACATATTATGCTCACGCATGCATCCTTAAATCTAAAACATTTCTCGTTGTTTTTCACTCACTGTTTTTTTAGCATTATCATAATAAAGAAACTTAAATGTTAAGTACATGGCCGTAATGACAATATTTTTCATTATTCACATTATTTTAGTTATTAAAAATTGTAATTTGATATTAACTTTACTCACTTCCTGACCTTGCGTTGAATATGCAATGCCTTCCCGTTTCCTTCAAATCATAACATATTTCTTATGTAATTATAACATTCGACGGCCTTCTTTCTTGATTGCCATGAGTTGCAACACTTATGGATACCCTTTACAATTACGTAACTATTTATAAATTATATAATTTTGTAATTATTTTGTGGGTTAATCTATACTTTAATATTATAAAGCTGAAGAGTTTGTTTGTTTGTTTGTTTGTTTGAACGCTCTAATCTCAGGAAATATTGGTCCGATTTCAAAAATTATTTCAGTGTTGGATAGTCCATTTATCGAGGAAGGCTATAGGCTATATTTTATTCTAATAAAAATTAGGGGTCCGTAAGAAAATTGCGAATTTGTAACCCAAGGTGTAAAATCGAAAACCTATTTGTGCGTGCGCTGCAAAAACTATTGACAATAGAACAAAATGATGTACTACGGAATTGTAGGTCTTATTATGATCTAGAAAAAAGTCCGCGAGAGCATATATCTAACTATCATAGTTTAGTCACAATAACCGCTTTTATGTTCATAAAAAATATTAAATCGTCTGAAGAAAGTAACTACATTAAATGTGTATCTTAATATTAATCCTTATGCAAATTAAGCATTATGCTATCAAGGGTATTTATGTAGAAGTAAAATACCGTTTGTTATATTCCAATAGGACATTGCGTTTAGAAATTATCACGAGTATAAAAACGCAAGAAATGGTACCTAATAATGAGTTATTTGTCAAAGAGTAATCTCTGAAACGGCTAGACTGATTTTAACGGGACTTTCACTGGCAGATAGCTAATGTTACAGGGAGTACCATGGGCTTATTATTTATAAAGAATATTTAGGGTTCCGCGGTAATCAAATGAAATCTACGCGGGTGAAACCGCAGGGCACAGCTAGTCGCTATATAAATGTTACAGATTCAAGTTTATCAAAAGTATTGCCACCTTCAATCATAAACTAATAACATCAATTCAATACACAAGTAGGGCATACTCAATGCGAAACTGAACAGATATTTTTGTTCTCCACACATTTGATTTAATCTTCCTTACAAAAGATCTTCTTCTTATACTTCTTATTCAAAGTTACACCAATACACCCAGGACCGAATTGAACCTGAAGGGGCCTTAGGCAGTGCAATTCTCGCGGCCGCTACCCGTTACCATTTTCTTACTTTTTCAAAATATATCTTTATTCCTCTCTATTCTCGGACCCCTAAACACTTGCCTCGTCCGTAATATGGATAATCAGGCCCTGAAAACATCTGTCCATTGGAGTTGCCACTTACACTCGGTAATAGACTGAATATATTTCGTTGTTAAGAATAACTAAGCTTACTTTTAAGGCTTTATCCATATAAACAAACTTGTTAAGTCCCAGCATCTAGGTTAGGCTTTACCTCGCCTTGAGATATGATCCCCATATAACAGTGATTACGATAACTGTTAGTAACGGGAGGTTGTTCCAGTTATCCGCCGCTCGGGCCTCTGTTGCGTAACTGTTCCTGTGCACTCGCTGTTGGATAATCATTTGCACGGGTCATTAGTCAATTTCTACAGGTCACACCATGATGAATGTTATTACGCCGAAGGGGCCTCTAAAAAGTACGTTAGGGCTAGTCCAGAATTAGCCCGTTACAAAATTATATTTATCGGAATTGAATTTCATTGAGCGCAAACCCGTTTGCTTTATACCAACCCCCGTCTGCCCCGGTATAAGTCTCTGTACGAATTGGCAAATTGCGATGACTTCCTTCCTTCCTGTTATGAAGCATATAATGATTATTATATACTTTATTTGCTTGATATATGGTCGTTAATCGAACAATACTCGCTTGATTGGATGAACTGGTTGTGAATGAATCACGACTGCTCGGGCGCGACAGGCAATTGAAAGCGTAATATGGTCAATCAGTTCAAGTGCATTCTGGCGGGGGTCATGGATTCATAAACCGCACCTAATTTGACCTGCATTTGTAGTTTGGTACTCACTATGTTTCATTGTGATTAAATATGTGAGTAAAGTAAACGAGCACAGAGCCCCAAGTAAAGGTTTCAGTTTTGACACGCTCGAACGTCTTTGCGCTTTTATGTATGGAGACGTGAAACTTCTGACACTCGATTGGGGCGCTTTTTAATGTTCCCATACAAAACGAGCAAAATACTTGGACGATATCGTCATTGTAAAAACATGCAAAAATCAATACTGAGGCACGAAATCCAGAAAAATTATTTAACCTCTAGCTATACCGCAGAGGTGTTACAGTTGCAATTTTTTGCCAACAATGATAAGGTGCCGACGTGACAGATGGGATGGGAAGTTCCTCGTTGTATCAGACACTATACATACGTTGAATTTTTTCTCATATAGATGCAGGTTTTCCCACGATGGTTTTTCTTGCCGTAGTTCATTGGTAAGTAAGTAAAAATTCATTGGTAGATCGGTAAGATTAGAAACAACATACTTCATTTGTCGCATTTCCTCTTGTTCGATACGACACGACGTCAGTATGTATCAGGTTTGTTATTGTACTCATAAATTCGTTTTTAATTAGCATGCAAAAAGGCACGACATAGCTTGAGCGAATATGTTATTATGGGATCGTAACTCAATGGTATAAGACAGTTAATTAATTCTCCATTCGGTTAAGAGTGTATTTTCTCACGAATTCATTAGTAAGATAGGTAGGTAGTGTAGGTACCTAGTTTTGGTAACGTATATGACGTAGTTTGGAAATATTTTGTTATGTGACACGAATATTAAATCATAATAAGTAACGGAACTCGTTGAAAATCCCTGATAGAGTTTTCATGTTTAAATTTTTTAAGATTTCTATAATCTCGAGTTCACTTTTAAAATCTCAGAAGTTATATTCTTGGTCAAAGTATTTTTGTATCTAAATTTATATGATGCACTTTGAAATTGCGCAGGTGAAATACCAGAGTAGTTGACTCATAAGTACCAGGATAGCAGCGGCTTAAGTAGATGAAAGAAAGACAAGGAGCATTAATATTCTGTGTCACAGGCAAGTGCCGTGTACGGCAACGTGTCTCGAATGAGAACAGGCACATCACCGGTGCACTTTACGCCGGCTTTGACGTCAATATACGACGAAACTCCATTTTTTTATGCGTCATTATAACTCTTCCGTCCTGAGAATTAATTGAATTGTATGAGTGATTCATCATTCCTTCGATAAAATAATTAATTTCATCGTTATGACTACACAATCGTTCTCACAAGAATAAAACGAGGGAGAATCATAAGGTCTAAAACAGTCTGTACCTAACCGCTCCCATTTCCGATGTACACATTTTTTTAAATCCGGTCGTTTGAAAAAATATTCCCACCGCATTGGAGGAGCACGTGCTCAAACGCATGTGTCTCGTCTCCAAAACAAATGAACCCCACAGATGTTTCGGAGAAAAGAGACAAAAGAAGTTGAACAATAACCTTCTTGGACGGTTTGGGATCAATAGCTTCGCATACAAATTGAGCCGAGACCTCTGGAGCTACGCTAAGGCAGGTGTGATGCTCTACTAACACTAGCTCAGACCTTCATGTGTACACACACATATGTAGATAATCATACGATAGTACCAGCGTGTTCGTAGTGATGCCTGCTCGGTACATAACTGCACGCCGTCCTTTATTGCCGCATCAAATTGAACCGACGGAATAATGCTCTACTTATTCCAAAATAAATAAATCACGAAAGTATTGTTCAAATTAATATTCTGCTAACTACTTACTTAAATAATTTATTGCTCAGCTAATAATCGTTACTGGTATTTGTTTAGGCTTATTTTACACCCACGCATAATTAACTATGAAGCAATTTCTTTATGTAATTATTTCGCAATAGTGTTATACGTATGTCTTAAAACTGGCACATGCTAATTCTGCGGAGGTAACATTAAACTGTTTAGACTTTTAATATTCCAAATTCAATTAAAGTTAATTATAATTTTGTGTACAATATTTATGATCATGATGTATTTCTAATAACAACATTTAAATGTGAAAATCTATGTTTATATACCATCCTTTGACTTGTGTAACTTTGATAAGGAAGAGTGGTGCACCCTATCACAGGTGTCTTAGGATACTTATGTTGTTTTACACATCAAACGATTATTATTATTATAGTTACAAATAACTTTCAAAAGGCACAATATTAAATGACGACAATATATAATAAACATTTCTTGAGTAGAGCATACTACCCACTCGTAGTGAGTACAAGACGCAGGCTACCTTTTTTACGCCATCAACGTATCGCAGCCCCTTGGCATCCCGACACCAAGCCAGTTCCTTATCCTTGTTTAACGGACAACATGTGCTCCTAGTAACATTTCACTCTATCTGCATAAATAGTGATAATTTTAGTGATGTTACTCGAAACATCGCCTATCATAAGACTGCAAATTCTTCGTTTAAATTTTTTTGTGTTACGGATTTCAAAAGGCATGGTTTATATCAATGTTTGGTCTAGTGTTATGTAAGAAGGATTCTGTTACGTACAACAAATTATGGATACAATTAACGTTATGCTCAAAACTGGATACAGAATTGTTAAGGATTTCTCTGTGCAACATAAACCTGTAAGTAGTTGATTTATGTATGAAATAAACATAGTTAGCTGCTATGAGCTTATTTATAGCATTTGCTAATTATATCTAAGTACTTAGCTACGACTACTTAGCAGGCGAAAGTTAGATTGAACCCACAAACTTAATGTATCGTTTTCACTTAAACGGCTAAAAATCAATGCGGAAAGAAAATTTAAATCCCAAAAAGCATATTCAAATATAAAGGTAAAACTATTTAAAGGTTACTTCACAACTTGAATTAATTTAAATATTTTTTTGTCTAATGGAGTCTTATACATATTATATTGAACAGATGGACAAATGGATTCATTTAATAAATACAAAATCATTTGAAATTAATCCTATATACTCCCTACGAAAACAGATGTGTATCTATGGAAAAATCTACTTATATCTATGACATAAAATCTTCAAAATTTTAAAAATATATTCTACGTCAAACTCTATAAATATGTCATTCATCAAATTAAATAATCACAAAAACAAAGAGAAGTTAAAATAATTAAAAATACATGTACTTACAAGTATCGTGTTTGAGAACATTTATTAAATGACCTAAATTATGATGACATAATCGAAACGTATACATCTATACTAATATCATAAAGGTTTGTATGTATGTTTGTAACGAATTGGCTCAAAAAGTACTGGACCTATTTAAAAAATTCTGCCACCATTTTAATGCTACATTATCACTGATTAATATCTTATCTCCGTACTCCCACATATAAATATGTATAAAATATAGGTACGTCCGACCAGTCTCAGTTCAAATTAAAAAGCTTTTATAATATTCAGTTTAGGCCCTGGTAATTAAAATGGAAAATGAACGTTGTAAAAATACTAACCGTATCGTATTGGCTACACGTATACATACATACTACTAAGCTGAGCTACGAGTAATAAGGTACTAAATGTGACTATTTTGGGGATCCCAAGTTTGTATATCGGACCAAAAATCTAATATATAAAATTCTGTCGCGATGTTTGTTACCATACTCCTCCGATTTATATACAATTGGTAGGGTCTGAGAATAGGTTGCCATCTATTTTTCATACCCTTAAATTATAAGGGTGATCCACCCCAAAAAAATATAGCAATAAAACTCTTGCTGGATACAGGTAATAATTTAAGCGTGTTACCTTATAAAAAGACGTCAGGATGAAAGAATACATTTATATCTCTGGATATGTAAATGGAGAGAAAATGCACGAGACTTTCTCTTAAATTGTTATATCGTTCGCATCTATGCGTGCTATAGTAGGTAACCTAAAGGGAAAAAGGGTTAAAAGGGATAAAATGATCAGAAGTACTGTAGGAACACTTCTGATTATTTTTAGACTGAGCCGACCTCCTCATTGAATACGAGTACTTCGAGTACCTATATCGATAAGTGTTGCTTTTCTTGTTTCTCATGTTATCCGTCTTTTGCTAACGATTTAAACAATGCCAATTCGATTGTGAAAATATTTAGACATTGTTGCTGATCACCTGATTTTAATAAGAAACGTGCCCTCTGACCTTTAAATTGAGAGACATGTTCCATCAAATTATTTCTTTCCCCAGATGGAGACGTCAGGAGGATCAGAGAGCTCAGGAGGCGAAGACGCTGAAGCGCGGCGGTTGCGGCGAGGACACGTGCTCGCGGAACTGATGCAGACCGAGAGGGTCTACGTCCAGGAAATGGGATCTATACTTAGTGTAAGTGACATAAAGTTTATTTTGCTTTGTAGATGTTGGAGGCAGACTACACTCTGACTAAAACTATTGTCATCCCTTTTTAAATCGGTACCACAGAAAGAGATGGAGATACTTTTAGACACAGAACGATCTTATTCTAAGTTTTGTAATAAGAGGGAATTTGTTTTTAAAATGGTGTAGGTAGGTGCGGACCACAATCTAGCTTGATAGTCTAGCACCATAGTCTTCAGGTATCAACCAACAAAATCAACAAAAAAGTTCAGTAGCAACCAAGGTTGAAGAATGCACTTATTTATTAGAACTAATTAATTGTTCTTAAAAATAATAACGTTATTTTTCCACCTCTGATGATAATTTATGGGTAACTTTTTCGAAAGTTTCTGTGAATTTTATGATCAACAGTTTTAACGATGAAAACATTTCCCCAAATGAAAACTTGATAAATCGTTCGTAACGGAAGTCACCTTCTTAGAAACACGTTCCGTCAGTGATGTCATATCAGAATAATGCAGGTACATTATATAAATATCCACGACTGTCTACGAGTAGTATTCATATTTATTATTTGCATTAGAATTCACATTGATAAGTAGCGAAAGTCCGGCGCACCTCTCTCTGGTAGAACCTCCAAATGTATGGTAAGCCTGTCTTTATAAGGGGAACATGTATATGGTGCCTAGTACCGACGTGTGTAAAAGTTTTTCGGACTATTGTGACGTAACGATTAATCAAACACGTGATTTACATTTTAATCAAGTCAAGTAGGAGATATCAATAAACATTAAGACAACATATAAAGAAATATTCGCATCCTGTCGAAATACATGTTTTGATGGTAATTTGGTTTCACAAGGAACTAAATCATTTAATTGAGTCAATTATCAGGAACTGGAAAAGTACAAGGATCGACTAGAAGTTCGATTATAAGACCTTTATATTTACTAAGCCTAGAAACTGCGCGATAAGATCGAGAAATCAATTTCCACTTGACCGATTCAAGCGATGAATATCTTCACAACACACCACCATCGCCCCGCTCTGAAAAATATATATGCCACCACTCCAAGTAGTGCGTGTCGCACATGTGCTGGCAGTGAACAGTGGCAGGCGTGACGGCTCATTGCACATCGATGTGCTGATTTACTGCACTGCGCACACGCGCGGCCAAGTGCGGAGATCCCTCGACCGGAACGCAATGCATCCTCAGTCTCCAACTGCGCCGCGCTGCAGTCCACTCGCCTGCTGCACATCCCCACTTCGCGCCATGAAGTACGGGAAATACGACCTCCACAAATCTAGCGCCAACGTCAGTATAGGAACCTCCTACTCCTGGTATTACAGAAAAAACGATAACCCCACCCCACTTAAGAAGAAACGCCTCACAAGAGCTGCATCCGATTCAACCCTCTTCAGTGATTATGGTAACCAAATAGCGCTTTTTGAAAGAAATGGGTTGCGTAGTAAAATGTGCAAAAAAACTGTTAGTGATGTGGACAGAAACACTCGAGTGAAATACGTGTTGAATATAAAATCAGCGCGAATGGAGCCGTTTATTGGCAACTTCTTTTATGGTAAAACACTACCGGGCTACAAATATACGAAAAAATCCGAAGAGAAACTAACTTATCTACCGGATTCCGATGCGGTCACTGCCTCCGAAGACACGACTGCGGAGTCTATTGCAACTACGGCGCCTACAATTGTTGATGTTCCTGAGATTGTTAAGAACCCTGTGTATGGGTGCTCAGAGTCGGAATGTAGAATACCAACATCAGAGTACTCGACGGTGTCTAACGTCACTAAGGATTCTCAGTTGAAATCTACAACTTGTACAGAATTACGAAACTTACGCAATACAATTGGAATGGAGGAATCTGAGAGAATTCTAAGAACTATTCTCCTAGATTACAAAAGAATAATGAGCGAATGGAATCACACTAGAAAAGATCACTGCTCCTCTGGGTCCCATTGTGCAAAGCGTGAATCAACATTGTGTAGGAGAAGTAACACAGAAACTTTTGTCCGCAGCTTGCATTCAACGCTGTCCTTTCGGAAGCCAAGTAGATGCCAGAAGTATTTAAATAACAATCATTATAGCTACGCTTATGGTAGACATAGCCATAATGTGTCAAATCAAAGTAAAACACAAAGCCTGAATAGAACTCCCACATCGGGTAACTGGTCAGCAACGCTTCAGAATTGGAAGAAGAAATCTAAATTGTGGAACTTTAATAAAAGTTTAACCCCGTCTGAAAGTAAATGTTTGCAAGCTATCTATGAGGACTACGACAGACGTCTGCAGGAGTGGTGCGATACAGTGAGCCAGTGCTCGTCCCTTGTTACTTCGGTAAAGAGCCAAATTACTTTGAACAATTGTGTAACTTTTTATTTAAATCGATAAACCATTTGTTGCCTCTGACATAGTGCATTGACTGACCCTTTAAAAAAATTGCGCGTAACCGAATAATAAAAAAACATTCTCAATTTTAGGGCTACAAAGAAGAAATAGAGAAACCGGAGAACCAACCGCTGCTACCTTCAACTCTGGTCGGGCAAGCAGACGTCCTGTTCGGCAACCTGCACGAACTGTTCACATTTCACCAGGATGTGTTCCTCAAAGACCTGGAGAAGTCCATATCGGCCACGGAACTCGTCGCGCTCTGCTTTGTGCAAAAGGTAAGAATGGTATTACACCATTTTTGGCAAGAAAACGCAAAATAAATTTTCAGAGCGTTAACTTTAGATTCTTATAGAAACGTTGGCATCCAATAATACTCCAAACATTCGAAGTTAAACTAAGTATCTTTTTATAACTTCTCCTAGAGATCGCGGAACAGATTCAACCAACCCTGTTGGATGCTAGCTTTTTCGCAGAACCAGTAAATTATTTTAATCATCAGCTCTTTAATTATTTCCTTTGCTTCCAGAGGGAGACATTCTTCAGACTATACAGTTATTACTGCCAGAACATCCCACGCTCGGAGCGGTTACGAGAGACCCTCGTGGACACACACTTGTTCCTGCAGGCGTGTCAACTGCGATTGGGGCACAAGCTTCCCCTCGCCGCATACCTCCTCAAACCTGTACAGAGGATTACTAAATACCAGTTACTTCTTAAGGTTCGTATTCGAGAAAACGTTTATCGTCTTTTGGTCAGGAATGTCGTATGCCCTAAACTCAAATTTACTTCGCCGTGCAAGCAAAATTACACCTTATCTTTATGCAAAGAAATTATTATGATCGCTAAGATAAGCTAGTTGTCCTTTAAGTGTTATATTTCTGCTATTAAATGTGATGTAGGTTTTTCGTCTTTGAACCTAACGATAAAGATAGTATATTTAATCTTGTTGTAGTTAGCTTTACGTCATTATGTTTACCTTTCGTATTTATTAGTTTAGACTGTACCAAACACAGGCTGTCATATCATATTACCTTAACCTTGTTTACCTTATTTGATCACATTATTTACTTGACCTTATTAACTCGTCTGAGTTATTACAAAACATGGACTAAGATAGTACTTGATTTAAAAGTAGCTTCCTCTCTTTCTATGACATGGGTCTAAAAAGGGACGGACATAGTTTTAGTCCGAGCTTAACTTAATCTATTCTTCGTTTGAAGCATGGTTTGTAATAAGGAGGAAGACGAGAACTAAAAGTCGACTTCTTGCAGTACCTACATAAAAAATTATATAGCGACTTAGTAGGTAGTAAGTATAAAATGATGTACCTATAGTTTTGAAGACGTATATTTTAGCCTTACCAACAGTCATTACCTGCTTCCGTAAATTTTGGTTACAATGCAATTAATTTCAATTTGGGGTTCCTCAAGAGCCTTTGATATGTTTATTACAGGGTTTTTAACGTCGATGTTCTTGTATGCGTGTGCTTGTTTGCAACTAAAATAATATGTATTCTAACTGTTCCAGGATCTCCTAAGGTATAGCGAATGTGGAGCAATGACGACAGGCCTCCAACAGGCGCTGGACTGCATGCTCGTTGTTCTCAAATGCGTCAACGACTCTATGCATCAGATAGCCATCACTGGGGTGCCTGTAAGTTTCAAAATTCATAGAGAATTGATAATTATTACATATACTTACAAAATTTACTTACGGACTACATATGGGTGCCTGAACTAGGTTAACTTTCTTAGGCGAGGAGGGCAAATTTTTCTATGATAGTTTTTATAAGATTAATAATATGATAGGTACCGATTTTAATATTATACATATAAGTGAAAAACGTCTAAGTATGTGCACATATAAATCTATTTTAATACAAGTAACTTCTCTGTATGACATGCTTTTTAGGGCATCCTTTTCCTGTCTAAATTCGTTTCGTGGCTAAATTGTGATCAGATTTCGTTATGGAGATAGCAGTTCTTTTCAAATTATGACTCAAATCAATTAAAAAACTTGATCAGCTTTCAGGTGCCAACAAAGCTAAGCACCAGAATAGTTACATCAATAAGTCACGCTAGATAACCTTTATAGAAACAAACACGAAACGAATAACGTAATGTTTCCTGTTAATGTCTCGTGTATGTGCAGTTGGAATTAGTTCAAAACGCAATACATGGATGGATGCAAACTTCATAACGACGAACCAGTTTTCAGGAAAACCATAGGTGTAATTGATAATGAGGAACTAATCACTACACACATATCTCGTCACAGATCAGTGGACGTGGTAGAAAGTTTACAAGTTTTTTTTAAATTGCGATGTTAATAAGTGGGCACTTTACCGTCAAATTTTCCGGTTGTAAAACTTCAATGGGGACCTTGATCCAAATGAACTTGCATCTTCCTTCGCTTTTCCTTGTAATTTTCTTGAAGTTCCTCAAATAGGTTGTAAACAAATTATGCTATTTTGGCTACGCGAGTGTTATGCTCCCGATATAGCAAGCGTCCATAGCAGTATTTTGGAAGGTTTTTAAGAAATTATAGGTGAGAAAAGATGCGTAGCGAGGTATGGGTTTGTTTAGGTCTAGTTCTGCGCTTGTGATAGTGATTCAAATAGTTCTTAACAAACAAATCCCTCGCTACGGATCCTTGCACATCATCATTTCCCTGGCTTTATGTAGTCTATGCGAGTTAATAAATGTTTTTTTCTTTTCTTTTCTTCACCTCTAGTACCTACTGTACCGTAGAATTTTGGAGTCAGCACTTCCTGATTCAACGCGTTGTCACCTGATTCTTGTACAAAGCGAGTGCCTTAAAATCTGATCTTCGTTACTCCTTTTACGAGGAACCCTTAGTATGCCTGTTTGCCATCTTCTTGACGTTAAATCTTCTGTCTTCAGGTGGACTTGAGCCAACAAGGGGAGTTGCTGATGCAAGGGTCCTTCCTGGTGTCTTCGGAGAACAAACGCGACCTTCGTCTAAGGATCCGGCCGCGACGGCGACACATCTTCCTCTATGAGAAAGCTATGCTCTTCTGCAAGCCCGCTACCAAGAACAGTCACAACAAAGCCACATACCATTTCAAACATGATCTCTTAGTGAGTTTAACTATAGATCCTAACTGTTTTCATTACCTCGTAATACTATTCGCTAAGTCACATACATCCCCTCACCATCCTGTTAGAGTTATGTTACCATATTATTACAATAGAAATATCACAAACAATACACTCCAATGCAGAATATTTTATGCAACAGTGACCCTGGGGTACCTGACAAAATGACTATCTCCCCATAAACATCATATCAACGGACGTTTGTCTATTATATCTTGTAATATTCTAAAACAATGGCTTACACCCATCAGCATTGGCTATGCATTGGATATCATGGCAGGCGATTTTTGCCCATCATTGATTACGCTGATTAAACAAATGTATATTGTGTTTCTTCTCAGATGTCCCAAATCGGCCTAACGGAGTCCGTAAAAAGTGATTTGCGTAAGTTTGAAGTGTGGCGACAAGGGCGGTCAGAGGTCCATACGATATCTGCGCCAACGGCGGACATAAAGCAAGCGTGGGTGGACCGCATCAAGCGAGTGCTGCTCGACCAGCTGAGGGAACTGAAAGGAGAATGCGTGCGACAGTACGGCACACAACATCACAGGTCGGTAGAAAATATACCAAATATTGTCTTGTTGGTAGTATATATAAAGCTCATTTTTGCACTGCTTTTACAATGTTCTGCCATTGTTATGTAGTAAGGCTAAAATGTGGCGTGAGCAACAAAAATTTTGCGTGGCTCTCTTTAAAAAGTATTCAGCACTGGCGTAATAGTGGACCGAAAATGTTTTACATTGTATAATTAAATACGAATTTTCGTCGTGTCAAACTCAAAATTCAATTTGGTCTGAGTTTCTTGCCGGTCCTTCTTAGAATGCTAGTTTCCGAACCTGTGGTCCGTTCTTTGACGTTCATGCCTTATCAGTACTTAAACTAGTTTATGTAATTTCTACTGTTCTCAACCTGTTTGTCTACACTAATATTATAAAGAGGAAATATTTGATTGTTTTTTTGCATTGAATAGGCCCCGAAACTACTTGAAAAATATTTCAGCAATGGATAGCTACATCATCAGCGAGTAACATAGGCTATATTTTATCTCCGTACTCCCACGGAAACGGGAATTACGCGGGTGAAACCGCGTGACGTCCGCTAGTGCATCATACATTAATAAATAAACTGAATATGTGTTCCATTTATCTGTCTCTAGGACGTTAATCCAGACCAATTCATGGGACGTGTGCGGCGCGCCGGCGGCGGCCCCGGGCCGGCCGCAGCCCCGCGCCGCCTCGTGCGACGCGCACGACGAGCCCTGCTGGTCCACCGACCCCTCCGACGACGACGACGACGATACCGAACATGCGCCGGTAACATACCTCACTCATATACCAAAGGATACTTATAAATTCGTGTAGCAATGGCGATCAGATATTAATTTAAAAAAAGTCAAATCTATTTGCCTCTTACAGCGCGCACTTAAGACGTTTGTTTGATGTTGACGTTTCAATTTAAGATTCAAAAATAAAATGTCAAGTCTTTAAGAAGGTCTACGAATTCAATCTATTGAATTGGACTGTGTCCACACAGGGAGACCAAAATAACGCATCCTAATTGTTTTCTGAGTAAGGTATGGGATGACAGACAGACAGATGTTCAATCGAATAGGAGTATAATTTGAGCTGATAGCTAAATAAGTGAGTGTGAGTAGAATTAAGATGTAAACTCAATTATTGTAAATAATTAATTTGGTAAATAAGAAAATAGAAAATGATACAAAGGTCCCATACATACCCAGGTTTGGCAAAGCTGGCCTTCACGTCAAAGGATGACAAGGTTTATTTTAGCTTGTATATAAATATACACAGATTTTGGTAAAATATCTAACCATGTTTGAAAGCGTATCTCAAATTTGAGCCTTAGTAATTTTTATTTTAGTTTTATATGGAGTTGTTGTCAATATGTACTTGTAAAGTACTTTCAGGACCGGTCTTACGTGGGAATTTCGTATCATTATGATGCCGTTGCCTTTGAGAGCATGGTACCTATAAAAAAAAGAATAGGATACTGCAATATTCGCATTATATATATAGATATCCGGCTTCTCTAGTCATTACATAACTCTTATTGCAATAATACCTGATCGATCAGCATACTGTCCGGGAAGTAATTATTTTAATGGTGAAACATATACTTACTGTATACTTACTTAATATTCATATTAAAAAAGGGTATTTACTAACAGTTCCATAGAATAGTGCCTTATTATGCTTCACTACAGGGTAGCTTCACTAAATGTGGGTAATTATATTAATGCCAACTAATTTTGGGTTCGCAGTGTTGAGTGAAGTGAAATCCACTCTATTTATGTAAGTGTAAAGTATATTTTTAAAGGAATGCGGACTAATAGACACGGGTAGCGCATGAAGGCTGGCAACCCAACGCACTACGAAGCTTCCCGACTTAACATGTGTACAAAATTGGGAAAAATTGGCTATTGGTGATAGAAATTAATACAGTTATGATCCCACTTGCTGAGAATTTGCTGTGTCTTCCCCACACCCTAGCGAGGTATTCCTAAAACGTGAGGACACGGTACATTCTCCCGTTCCTATGCATAAAGTCAACGCATCGCAACGTGCCGCTCAATTCAGAAGATTCACGTCACAAATTATTAATTTAGCGACCCACCAATCATCGCTTTTAGTTGATTTACAATAATTTAGCGGACACTGCACTGGTCGTTAATTTTTTGTTCTGCACTGTCCACCACTTGACTAAAAAAGAAGTATATTTGAAATAACGGTTCCGCTCCGTGTGGCCGCCATTTTGTAGTGCGCTGCAGACAAAATGGCCGGCTTGCTGTAAGTTGTGTTGTTCAACAGGTTGCGGAGGCCGTCGGTCTCAACGGTACCATACACAGAATGGTACAGTTCTTTTCTGTCTCGGGCACCACTCAGGCCAACTCCACGTTTTACGTGTCACAGTACTGAATATAATAAGCATTAAGCAAACAGCTGTATATAATGAAAGACTGAATCTATATCCAAAGCTTAACGTAACCAAAGAGAACGTGGATATTTCAGTTGTATGCGCTGAACATTAACTATCGTGTAAGTCATGTTTTGTTTGTTATCTCGCTCATTGTCGTGTGCTTATTGGTTTTTATGTTAAATTCGCTTGCTTCGATTTGATGTATATTATTTCCGAGCAATAATATATAATAATATATTTGTACCCATACATACTCTACATTTATGTAACTTAACTGTTGTAGTACATTGTAGGCAACACTGTTGACCATGTCATTTAGAAAATGAGTTATCTACCAGATACTGCAGTCTGATAATTATTCGACCACCCTCATCAATAAGTATTACACTCTATATCTATACACTTTGAATAACCTCCTCAAAATGTTACCTATATTCAATATATTTATATTTAGATAACATCTAACCTTTAGGTGGCTATATTTACATCATACGCCTACCACAGTTGAGCACAGCAGCATCATTCACTGGCCACCGCTTTGGACGCTATGGCATATTTATATATTTATTACAGAAGTGGAACACATTATTACAAATTTCAAAATTATATTTAGAGACCTGCCAAATTAGGACACAATTTCGCAATAGATACTTGAATTGACACAATAAAACAAAAATTAAACAAACCAAAAATATAAATTAGGTCTAATTTCGTTATGTTGAGCTAAAAACGAACCATTTTGATCGTAAGTGTAATTTTTTCAAACTTGCAGGGCAATATGGCATTGTGCTTCTATGCAATGAGTGTGATTTTTTCAATATTGTTTGTTGTTGTTTTGCACGCGGTTTGAATTGATGGACGTTTGATAAAACAAAATATTAGCCACTTTACCTACTCTTACATAACTAACCTACTTCAATGATAAGTTTCGAACCTACCATGTACGTTATCACCCGTCTCGGTTATCATAATATACTTACTTATTACACAACTATGTTTGACGATGTTTACAAAATTATACTGATATTGATGTTATGCGTGTATTTGCTTATACTAACATGCATGGCAATGGACAACTAATACTTAGCGGAAAATGACAAAAAATATCACATGCATGTGTGATTAAGAGTGGGGACACATTTATACCAAACTGGGTAGTCAAAGTAATATTAACCTCACGCTTCGCTTGTAGAAACGATACAAAATGTACGGGAATGACATATGTCACGTGACTGATTTGTGTCATTTCCATATATTTTGTATAGTTTCCAGTAGCGCAAGCGTGAGGATTACTTTGTTACAGGCCCTGTAAACTTAAGTCTCACTCCCGAATATTTAAATTAGCATCTATACGCTGGGAATGTGTCCCCGGCCTTATCAAATGGTTTGGCGCGCGCCAAATGAATGCACGATGAATGGATGTGTTTGATAACTTGTCTTGTATTTAATACAAAATTACAGATTTCTTACACTATATTATATGTTTGTGTCACAACAAATAATTTGTAATTAGGTAATCTAGGTAGGTAGGTAGCCGTGTCGCGTTTTAATAGAAACGCCTTGATGTTAATTCTTGCCATTCCAGAAGGTTAGTTTGACTTATTACTTACCTAATTGTGAAGGATTATAATTTATGTTCGTGCGATACGATGCAATATCCATTTTGTAATTATGTTCTATAGGGCGTGTGTTCCTCTTTTAAACAGTCTTCTTTAAAAAATTCGAGCCATTTAGTTGATTTCGCGTAGGTATCTGAAGTAATTAAAGATATCTCCTACAAATATAACTCATTCATATAGAATAGAAAGTAAAAAAAAAACACCAAACAGTAATAACGTAAAGCAATCCCTTAGACCGATTTTAGCGACACTCGATATAAATTTTGTATTTAGGACCAGTGTCATAGACTGTCGCATATAATGAGTCCTAAACAGTTTTCGCCGAATATAGCCCATTTAGCTATGGATCAACTCAGGTGGCGTATCTTGGTGACTTGTGGAGAAGCATTTTATATAATTATTGCGCTTGAAATACATAAAGCCATTTGGCTTTTTTTGGCAAGTTCAGTCAACTGACCTTCGGATACTGGGTTTCGCTATCGTATGATATATATTACCTTATAAACCTACTACTATGGATAGTGGGGGAGGTGCCAATTTACGTCACTCTGAGCGATGTGGCCGAAACACCTTAGATGTGTAGGGATAAAGAAAGTACTATGTTGGTGATCAGACGGTGGGGTGCGGCTTGGTGGCGCTGTCGGACTACACGGCAGTGGGCGCCAGCGAGGTGTCTTTGCGGGAGGGACAGCAAGCCGAGCTGCTCAAGGTCGGCTGCGCTGGGTGGTGGTACGTGCGACTGGCAGGTGCGTACACATTTACACCATCAGGCTATTATGTCCTTACCGCTCTTTTCAACAATGTGCGCCCCAATGCTAAATATATCTAATAATGTCCTAAAGTAGCTTCTATTCATTCTGTGCATATTATGCTCTAGAGATTGGCAATCAGAAAATTATAAATATTCACCCAGTTATAAATATTCACCCAGTTGAATTATTTGTTACCTCGGATATGCTGACAACAGTTGGGTCATGTTTATTCAATCACTGAGATATATCATGAGAGGGGGGTCAGACAGAAGCATTATCTACTGTAGCTACCTTAAAGCATGGCTTTAAAGCGTCGAATGATGGAGACGACGCGGCCCTCCATAAGATTGTTAACGGAGTCACTCTACTTATATGATGTCGTGTAAATTCCACAGCCGGTAATGGTGAGGGCTGGGCGCCGGCGGCATACCTCGACCAGCGCAAAACATCGCGCTCTTCAAGCCGATCGCACGACCGTCTTCACGACCATTGAACTACCATACTGTACCACACAGCTGATATAACTGTCAAGGTGACACTCACAAAACTACCCACACGTTTGGATGTAACGGTAGATTATAGAATGGTAGGTATTGGTAGGTTTTAATGTCAAATTTGACAGAAGTGGTACGTATTGGCAGAGACAAGTGCCTAGTTATTCCCTTTCTATCTTATGATACTTTCGAATGGTTCGTGGTGTTTTGGTCATTTTATAGATCCACCCAAGAGGCACCTGTAACGCACCCCACTTGTTATCGTTAATGTCGAACAATAATATATTTGTTAATGTATGTAAATGTTGTTCTAAAAAAGCTTTAGTATTGTAAATTAGTCTTAGCCATAGATGTGTTGTCGTTACGATTATCCAAAGCTATCATTATAGTGGCGTAGGACGTTGTTAAGTAGCCGTGAATGGTTTCGTAAATACTTGTGTATATAATCTACATTTATAGTTATTTATTTCGATGCTAGTTGAGCTTTCGGTGTTAATTCGTGTTTACGTCTCAATTTTCCATGACATAGTGTGGATAGTATTGTTTTTGCCCACTGTAATGTGGATGACCCTGTGTACATACATTTTAATATTACATCTCCCAGCCATGTTGTGGTAATTTGCCCTAGCTGTAGTGTAATCAGTCGTTTTCATATTATTTGTTTTATCATATCATTAAAACGATGATAGATCATGTACATTTAATGCATGTGACTATTTAATTCACTACCTACATGTTCATAGGACAAAGTGTTTTTGGAACACTTCAATTTACAAGTTTTGTCGACATTCTTAGTCGACGTTTAAATTGTATTATAATAAATTTAATAATAACGAAAGTAATCAAGCAAGCGTAGTGATCGTGGCATATCATTGTTAGCTTTTTTTAAAGCTTTATTTTGTTTGCCTCTAATTGGAAATTAATTTCCGACAAAGTAGGTACCTAAATAGGTTTACCTATCGCTGATCAACGTTGTATAAAATTGTATATTCTTGTGTAATAATATCGCAAAAGGTAATTTGTATAGACTTACGTTATCGTGCTGATCGCAACTACACAGAATTTGTCGATTTAAATTGTGTTTTATTCAATTCCTTGGCTGCATTTCTCGTAAGCTGACATGCTATTTTGTTCATGCTTGACATTATCACCCATAGACAATCCCATAGATTAGTGTTCTATGCCCATCATCACCTCAGACTTGTATAACCATTGATAGGTATGTAGGTAGTATTCATTAATGACCTTACAATTCCTGATTTTATTTGTATTTGCAGTTAATTTTGATTTATAGTATGCATGACACTATACTTAGGTCATAGCTCATCGAGTCATCGAGGTCTCATTCATGATTATAGGTCATCATATACAGCAGAGTACCGACAGAAATATAATTGTATTGTACCTACCTAAAAAAACAATGTAATTTATATCTCGCAAGTGGACGAAATTGCGGGCTGGCAAATAATAGTCTATGGTGACAAAATATTCTACATTTAAACGTTTTGATACCTTACATAAAATCCTACTTGACCGATTTAAATCGTGGCTGTGAAATAAACCCGTGAAGAATTTTGATACCTTCCCAAAAATATACCTACTTACGTACCTTTGGATTCGGAAATTACCTAGTATTCGTAGTATTTATAACCCTTGCCTTCATATTTAGGCGAGTATCTAGTGAGTAAGAAACTTATGTACCTACTCTTTCCGTCTCTTTTCTACTTGATAATTTAGGTACCTAGCAGACAACTACACTAAATTGCAAACTGTACCTACAGTAGAACTAAATCTAAATTTAAACTGGAAATGTAGTTTGTACATGGAAGAACTTCTGTACAATACTGATAGAGCAACACAGGCGTCGACTAAGGGGTTTTCTATGTTGCTTTATGTGATTGTAACTTAGCTTACTGACAACCAAATCAAAGAAGTTTCTTTGGAATTTTCATACAAAATTGAACTTTATCACTCATGTTACAAAATATCGTTTAAGCCAAGACTAGAGTGAACTTGAACTAAAGCTATGTTCATCCCTTTTTAAATCCTTACCACAGAAGGAGACGGAGCTACTTTTATGGACTCTTAGTCTGTGTTTTTATAATAAGGATGATAAAGTTCAGTGTTGTATGAATGTGTATGTCTTATGTCTTTAAAACATGGTTCATGTGTACCTCAATGATCAATGGTGTGATTTATGGCATAAGTGAACCTTATTGTAAAGAAGTAAAGCTTACTTGTCTATGACGAGAAGGTAATTTCTTTCGATTTGAAGGACTAAATTCAAGTAATTATACGTATAAGGTCCGTCTCTGAAGACCCTGCTATACAAGGTATCAACAATTTAAGATAATTTTACTCTTCAACTTTTAAACTATGTAGGTTAGGCAGATGTAGGTACGTATACTTATATAATATATAAACTGTCTGTATTTCAAGATTAGAGTATTGATTAAATATTTATCAATACTGAACATAGCTTTCATTATCCCTTGAGTTATTTGTTAATTCTTTGATGAATATTGAATATTATTTAGAAAAAAATGTAAACAAAATAATATATTTTGACCTTGTAACTTATCGCCAGTAAATAAAAGCATTGGAGATAACTCTCAATGTTTTGGTTTCAAACAAAACATGACTTTAATTTAAACATTCACTACTGAAATTTCGTATTCTTCGTAAATTCTCTAACGCAGCAGTGAACGGTTTAAAACGCGGAGTTATTACTACTACTCATAATCCAGTGTACTAAGCAAAATTTAAAACTTATGTTATTAATAAAATATACCTAAATGTCTTGTATTTATGGTTTTGTTTGATATGTAATTTATGACTTTGCCTTCTCTCGAGCTTAAACCACAAATACCTACTGGAGTTAACTAAATGATATTAATAAATATTAAATTCTCAAACCTACATGAAAGTGGTTTCATTTATTTTATTATAAGTACCTTGTATTAAGTGTAAAGAGAAAAAAAAGAAAAATGAAGTTCTATGATTTCATTCCACTGTATTTCTAAGAAAAATTGTCTCCAAAATAGTCAACTATAGTATCACAAACATCAGTTGATAAACAAATCACAATAAGAAGTAAGCTTTGTACAAAACATTTTCGCTTAAAGTTAGAAATTACACTGAGGATCGTTCTCTGCTGAAGATCCTTGATTTGAAGATGTTGTCAATTTTACTGAACACATCGTCGGCAGCTTTGGCGGCGTCCACTCGCCAGTGAAGGCCTCTCCTCATGTAGTAGTCCACAAGGGGCACCGTTTGTGCGTGATATGTCGCCAGTCGTTTCTTCAAAGCTTCAACATTGTCGTCCGACCGCTTCACAAGCGGTTCTCCAGTGACATCGTCGGTCATGGGCTTCCGAGGCGGGTGGAACTCCTCGTGGTAGCTGCGGCCGCTCGATGGGTGGATCAGACGTCCAGTAATCCTTCGCACCAGCAAACTATCCTCGATACCAAACTCTATAACGGCGTCGAGAGCCGTCTTACGTTTCGCTAGCAAGTCATCCAACTGAAAAATGAAAATGAAATTGAAAAATATTTATTCAGCCATGGTAAGGCATTCTGAATGATGAAAATTTACCCTTGGAACACAAGCATATAGAATAACTTTTGAAATCAATGTGCTCTCTAAATATCTTTGTTAAGCATTCACAGTGAAATGTACAAGATACCTAACTGAGATTCTTACTAGTTTTTTTACAGCAGTTTATTTTCTGAACCACTATTGTATTGCTGATTTATATTTTAACAATATAAGATGACCTTACTTACCCATGTACCTAAACCCAATAAACAATTTTCATAGAGGCAAATAATTTCCCTGCCGATCAATACAATTCAAATATACTGATTATTATATGAAATGTAGTCATGAATGTGTGGAGATGCGAATTTACAGGAATATATTGTACTGACTTTTTCCGCTTGTGGCACAGTTCTGGGAAATCCATCGAGTAAGAATCCATTCTTGCAGTCAGGTTGGTCCAAGTTCTTATCAATCATGTCGACCACCATCTCGTCGGAGACCAGCTTGCCATCATCCATGACCTTCTTGAGGCGGCGGCCGAGCTCCGAGCCCGATGCTACCTCTGCCCGGAGCATGTCTCCCGTTGACAGGTGGCACACGCAATACTTCTCCTTCAGCTTTGGTGCCTGTAAATACCAAATTTACGTTAAATCTACTCTCTATTAATTTATTTTATTTTTAAGTTATTGTCATTGTCACAGAAAATTTTGCAATAATTATTAAGAAAACTATTGATACATCAACATGTAAATAATTCTTAAACAAAGAGTATTGTCTAAAGTTTTCTTGCTGTACTTATAGTTTAGTTCACTTAATTCTACATGGAGGTACTTAAAAGAAAATATTTAGCAGTCTCCAACTTACTCTATTATTTTACTCCATAAATTTCGAATTTGTACATATGTAGTTCCCAAATGTTGTCAAAATGTAATTTCAAGGGTATGAGAGTAAAGGGTCAAAGATCAAGGTACTTCTGATACCAACCTGAGTACCTTTGCCGGATCCCGGAGGGCCCAACAGCACTGCCCTGATCCCAATAGGGTCATTGTCAGGCTTTGGATTCACCGCAGGCGCCGCTGGTGCCATAACACTGGTCAAAACAGGTGAAGTACCAATTAAAAACTATAACCAAAAACTATGAATGAAACTCAAGGGATAATGAAACGAAAGCAATCGTCGAATTACACAACAGTCACGTGCATTATCTTTGATTTCTATAGGCAATATTAATACCTACCCAATTAATTATTATTTGATAAATTTGCGGAGGAGAAAAGAACCGCAACAAAGTAGGGATGGCGATCTGAGATCGATTAATCGAAAAATCGATTTTTCGAGCCAAATAAATCGATTTTATAAATCGATATGTAACACTGAATCGATTCAGTGAATCGATATTTCAACCTAGAGAATCGACACTCGATTTTTTCTATTACAACACGTTTTAATCTATTCCGTAGTTTTAGAATTAAAATTTGAAATCATTATTTTTTTTGTTAAAATTATTACTATATATAAGAAATACATTTAGAAAGTAGAATTGTGTCTTCTTTTTAACACGCTTTTATTAGCTTCACCTGTATGTATGTATGTATGTATGTAACCGACCCCTTTGAGCTCGATTTTGTCCTACTTTGTACGATCAGATTTAATTCAAACTTTGCACACCTGTCAAAAGTCGATGACAATGCAATAATCCGATCGAAGCATCCGATTATCCTAATTAGATTCGCCAGGATTAATTAATTTCTTTCCGCATCCTTTGCATGCGAGTAAGATAGATAGAGCTAGTGCGGGCGGTTTGTGGTATTGAGGGCGGTTGATAGTTAGCCAATCGAACTAAATAATATATAGTTTAAAAAATTTAACTAAAAAATAAAAAATAAATAATAGTTTAAAAAACTAAAAAAACACGCTTTCATAAAAAATCCAACTAAAAATCAGAAAATAAAATTTAATAAATTTGGATAAAGAATATTGTAAATTAGAAATGAATGTACATTTTTGTAAAAAGCGTGGGGTGCATAGTGTTAATAATTATAAACATTTTATTGACAGATAATGAGTAGAAGAATCATCACTTTGATAATATAATATCTTAAAAAGCGCATTGAATACACATGATGTTTTTTTAGTTTTTTTTTTACCTGATACTTTCCTATTGTTATAAAAATGATTGTGATCATCGAATTTCTTGAACTAAAAAAAATCCCTGATTTTAATACTAAGTGATCGCTTATTATGGTATCTTGTTTTTTATAAAATGGATTTATATTTACATAGTAAATGCGGACTCGAGAAAAGATCGATTTTTTAGAAATCGATCTTTTTGACCTCGATTTTTTTATGAATCGATTCATCATGTTACGATTCGAATCGATTTAAAAATCGATCTTTTTTTGAAAGAATCGCCATCCCTACAACAAAGCGTGATGACGTCGGAGGATAGCTGTCAATTGTGTCAAGTCAAATAATACGTCAGCTGTTGATTTCAGTGATAATAATGACAGAAATATTTTTTAATTTCAGTGACAATAAAGAAAATCCAGTAAAACTGAATGTCGGGCGGGCAAAAGTGAATATACTGCATCGTGTGAATGTTTTTTTATCCGACTTCAAAGAAAAGGAGGAGGTTATCAATTCGACTGTATGTTTTTTAATATGGTATAGGATTTCATCAACATAGGCATAAAAATATTACTGAGTATTCTTTTTTGAAAATTGTAAAAAAAAACTGTTGCTTTCAGACTACAAATACTAGAAAAGAAAAATGTTAACAAGCCTTAATTAGTTCTTTTAAAAGATTTATTGAAATATTGGGAACATGGCTGTATAAAAAAATACCTATTCTCTTTCTTTGCCAGAAAAATACAATGACCAACTGACTAGGGATGGCGATTCTTTCCAAAAAAGATCGATTTTTAAATCGATTCGAATCGTAACTTGATGAATCGATACATAAAAAAATCGATGTCGAAAAGATCGATTTCTAAAAAATCGATTTTTTCTCGATTCTGCATTTACAATGTAAATATAAATCCATTTTATGAAAAATAAGATACCATAATAAGCGATCACTTAGTATTAAAATCAGGGATTTTTTTTAGTTCAAGAAATTCGATGATCACAATCATTTTTATAACAATATGAAAGTATCAGGTAAAAAAGAAGACATAATTTTACATTCTAAATGTATTTGTTATATTAAGTAATAATTTTAAAACTACTGAATAGATGAAAATCGTGTCGTGAATAGAAAAAATCGAGTTTCGATTCTCTAGGTTGAAATATCGATTCACTGAATCGATTCAGTGTTACATATCGATTTAAAAAATCGATTTATTTGGCTCGAAAAATCGATTCTTCGATTAATTGATCTCAGATCGCCATCCCTACAACTGACTCACTGACGTATGTCAGTATTAAGTCAGTAATATTAAAAATAACCTAAAAATGTAACGGCAACCGCAGTAAATCTCACTCACAAACAAATTTAACAATAAACTTTATGATTAGATGCTCTTGGCCTTTCAGTAATCATGGCCTCTGAAAGTGCCAGTGTATGGTAAGTCTTTAGATTAATTCTATAAACAAGGTACTTAACAAAGTTTATTTCTGTAATATAACATCATTATAAATATTACGCAGCTACTGGAAGCAACTCTGGCGTTGGATATCTTCGGAGAGTCTTTCTAACGAGGAACTATTGTCTGTGTTGAAGAAGAAGGAAGTATTGGAAGCTCTACGTGAAGGCCTAGCCAGTTATAAGCCTCACAAACCAAATAGCTTTGCACAGCTGCAATCCAAACATTCAGACCAAACGAAACTGCTGAGTGTTGTACAAACATTACAGAATTATATTGTAAGTAAGCTGATAGTAAATTTAAGACTACTATCATATGATTGTATAGATGGATGTCAAATCTTTGTTTTATAAATATTGAGTATAAACATAACTTTCACCAAACTGTCTTGTTCCACTTACTGCCCCCTACATTGGTTATTTTGAGCCATTTTATGCTTTAACACATTTTTAGTACAATAGTATGCTTTACCACTTACACCACCACTTTACACAATGAGGAGCTCGTGGCACAGTTGCTATTGCGCAAATCATTCGATCAGCGAAGTTAAGCAACGATATGCCTAGCCAGTAGTTGGATGGGTGACCGCCCGAGTTCCCTCCGTGCCTTGAGAGCATGTTAAGCTGTTGGTCCCGATTGCCAATTTAACATCTTTGGCAATCGTTACAGGTCAGTTAGAAGCCTAAGAGAGTCTGACAACTGGTTTAACCCAGATTGCCGATTTTCCTCGAAAAAGGGGTTGCGAAGGTCAAATGGTAGTCGCTTCATATAAAAATCAGGTAATCAGCCACATCGGGTTGAATTAAGTGCCGACCCCAAATACATGGGATTAAGGCCAGGGAGATGATGGGTATGCTTTACCACATTTGTACATTTATAAACATATATATATAAACAAACATAATTATGTTAATTAATTAATTCAACACTTGTTTTCAGGATGTAGATAGCTTTCAAATATGGGAAATATTAAAAAACTACCTATGCAACATTTCATACGGCACACCAGCAAATGCTCTGAAAAATGTAGCCTTTGTAGACACAAGACCCACATTCCTCCTACCGAATGTGTGGAACTTCTACTATGCTGAACGACTGTTCCTATTGAAGCTATTGCAATATATTATACAATTCCAAAATGTACCGTCACACAAATACCATAAGGAGTTCAAGGAAGTAATGAGTCAACTATCAATGCAGGAGTTGCGTACATCTCTCATCTCTCAGTTCAAGATCCTTCTAGCAACCGCTCCTCCTCCGAGGAAAATTCATAGTGAGTTCTCAAGTGAGACGGTCAGACAAGAATGGGCAGAATGCAACTTAAGAGAACAGCTGGCAATATTACAAATCCTACTCCTTATTGCCGATGACAATGGAATATCGGATGAGGAATTCAAACAGTTGTTCAAGTGGTTCCGCAAACACAATTTTGGTAAAAGTCAATCGTACAATGCATGGCTGGAGGAACGGCATAGAGAGCTGTGTATGAGAATTATGTATATGGAAATCTGTTTGTTTATGGTTGTTGTTGATAGGCGTAAGATGTAAGTATAAAGTTCCCCAAGTCACTCACAAACAATAATGCATAATCTATACTAATATTATAAATGGGAAAGTGTCCTGTCTGTCTGTAGGTCTGTTACCTTTTCAATACCAAGCTGCTGAACCAAATTAGCTGAACTTTGGTTTAGGGATAGTTTTACCACCCAAGACATAGTTTACTTAAAACAACACTATGCAGGCATATTTGCAGATAAAAGTGGCGAATTAGGATTTTGCATTGTCTAGATCATTAAAGTTATGAGGTATAAGGGGTATGCATAACTCAGGCATCTTTATTTTTCAGTGATAATATATCTTCATGGATTGATGCCACAAAAGAATTAGTTGAATGTGAACTGACAAAATTACAAATGGATGCAGAACACAGTGCAATGCTTATAACTTGGATGATGTTGACTTTGCAGGTATTATTTTAGCTTTATGAAAGTATTTCATGTACTTGAAATACCTTTTAACAGAGGTAGGCTATTACAAAATGAACTGGGAACTTTACCTCCACTTTGCAGAAGATTGAAGGCATATAATGCTATTGTAGATTAGTGTTGTGTTCCTGAGTGTAGTCGCCAACACCAATTTACTAGTGGAAGCACTGTGCTAGCTATATGGGATTAGGAATCTTTCATCGCTAACCATCAAGCTACAACTTGTTTCCCACCCTGCCAAGTTCTGAGCAGTGGTCTGCTGTATACATCAATGTGTTATTGGTATGCTTTAATAAATTTTAGTGGAGTCATGCGGTTTCACCTGTATAGTCTCCCTTCCCATGGGAGTACGGGGATAAAATATAGCCTATATTAATCAGTGATAATGTCACATTGAAATGGTGAAATAATTTTAATATATTACTAGAGATTTATAACAATATTTATCAAATAACATTATGTTTTAGAGTGCCCCACATGCCAAACTATTTGAGAGTCAGTACCAACACTATGGAGCCACAGCTCTCAGACTGCAAGTCTTTGAATTTCTCCTGCAAATGGTGAACAGCTCTATTTTTTCTGTGAGTATTTTTTATGGTTGCACTTTTTTAAATGGGTTTGGCTCTGGTAGCGCCCCAATAAGCCCTTACGCTATGCCGGCCGAAATTAACGCAGTTACGAATGAGTGTCACTGACAAGAATACAAATTCCAATGTGTGTGTGTCAACAGGCATGGGAGTATGAATTTTTCGATCATACATGTTGTGTCACTGGCACATGTTAACCAATTTATTGTTTAGTTTGATTAAAAAAAAAATGAAGAATACATATTTATTTATTTAATTAACTACAGTCAACTTTCTGTTTAATGTTTTAATTTCACAACATTTACTTCATAGGACAAATCAAAATGCGCAATTATAGCTCGACGACGCATTTTCAACCTCTTAAACGAGTTATGCAATAAGTTCGACGGCGACGGTACATTGAGTCACCAACATGGGATCATGGCACTTTGTTCGGAACTCCTACATTCCCCAGAAATAGCCTGTGAATTCTGGAAGCTGCATCAATTGGATGACGAGTTTGGCGTCGTCTCGTTATGGAACACATCTTTGGAATATTTTCCGTATAACTTTAGTGCCTTGTCTACATTAGCTGCTGGTTTGGCTCAGGCTGGGAAGTGTAGTGTAGAAAATGTAAGTGGTTGTCAATTTTATACCTTTCACAGCACGCACTTAATTTTCACTTCTGCCCCACATTTTATGACTGAACATTTTATGCTCCATAGCTCAACTCAATAGAGCAGTAGGACATTTGTGCACACAGTTAAATAAGTGTGTAAAATGTTTAGTCAATTCCCATTTCAGGCATTATACATGAATCACATCATTGAATTTGTCTCAGGCATATATGTTTTCTCACAAAGTTTTCCTACACCGTAAAGGTCGTAGTGCACACTTAAGATTTTATAAAAACTCATTCTTACATTCAGAACTTGCGTTGCTTGGGTACCAGGTGGCTACTAAAAGCACTCTGCATTCGCGGCTTATAGACCACAGCAATTTTTTTGTTTAATGTTTAGCCTGAAGTATATCATTCACATTCAATAGAAATTCTTCTCAACAGCTAACAGCAGAGCTGAGCAACCTGCCAGTATACACAGAGATCTACAATCCGAACATGGTACCAGTAACAGCGGTGCAAGCCGAAGACGTTATCATCGCGAGAGATTACTACCCCCTCGGAGACCCCACTTATCACATCAAAGCAGGCTCCAAAGCTACCATCATGGAGCGTAAGGAAGGCACAATGATACACTATAGAACACCATATTCCTACTGGACTATATTCAACAGTGAAGTGGAGAAAGCCTTGGACCGTAAGCAACATCACCAGCATAATGTCTCAGTCACGTTACAAAGAGTATATGAAGGGGCCAAGGTACTCAAAGGTGTATTGACGTCCAATGCTATCCCTAACACATTGGTCGGCCCCACTGTAGGGGTGTTTGATGTGCTTGTGAGGTTCATGAGAGCCGACTCACCTCCACTGCCCTTGTTAGTCGAGTGCTTGGAGGTCTGTACTGCATTGCTGCCTGTCTACCCAAAGGAGATTGATTTAAGGTAATATGTCAATCATTGACTACATAATTTGAGACTGAAACTATACTATCTGCTAAGAAAAACTTGATGTGCTCTACGCGTGTGAAACGGGTTCACTCGCATAGACTCGGTTTCATAAGTGTCTATTGTCTCATTCACTTTTAAATAAGTACAGGGGCCGTCACAAGTTATGAACGCTCAGCTAAAATAGTTTGTAGTAACAGCGCATGTATTTTATTCGCGTCGCGCCATACAGATGGGCAGAAACAGACTAATAAAATAACTACTGCGTATTCAAGGTCAGCGCTCATAGCTCGTGACGGCATATATATTTAGTTTTTGTTCACTAAAGATAAGTTAGTCAAAATTTCTCAAATATTATATTTATCTGTCATAATTATTACAAACAAAAACAGAAATGCCCAAGTTGTTCCACTGGTTCACGAGTTTAACACATTTTGCATAATATTCATACATACATATTAAGCTCACTTCTGTTACTAGCTGTAGCTGGACTACCATTTTGACTTATGATATATTTTGAAATTGATATCTACCTACAACCGAAGTTCTTTGGCAAAAAAAATCTGCTAAAATGTCTAGACCCTATCAAAACGAATGTTTAACGTGATGCATTTCTTGCAGGTTGATAAACACAGGTCTCCTCCCCCGCTTGTTGAACCACAAGTTGTCTCACATAGATTACGCCAATGGAGCGTCGTTCGACTCGGCCGCAGTCGGCTCCTACTTGGTGACCATTGAACAGGCTACGGGAACTTACAAATTTTTAGGTGCTTACATCGACATGCTCTGCGCTCTGCAATCGGTAAGGATTCTATAAGGATATATATAGAGCAGTCTATAAGACAATAATAAGTTGTTTTGATTTGAGACATTTTGCTATTTAGTTGTTTTAAACCTTAGTTATTATGCCACTTCTTCACACAGTCCTATAGCGGTGTAGACGTAATCCTTCAGTCGTTTTGCAGCGTAGACATTGTGATCATAAAGGGGTGGATCGACTATGAATAAAGTTTCTAAATTAATTTTAGCTACCAATATTACCTATGGGTTATACCCACTGTTTACCACTCCAGCAGAAACTATTTTTTTTTGGAGGAAGGTAAGGACTTTCAGGTTGCTAGTATTTCTTCTTTCTGTTCTAGTATATGCACAATTTTGCCGAGGTTATTATAGATCCCTAATAAACCTCGATTAACAATATAGTCTATGTTACTCACTGAAGATGTAGCGTACAAACAGCAATAATTTTATGGTTAATTGTGTCAAATTCAGCTGTAAAAACTACAAGAAAAGTTGACAAAGATGTTAACAAAATAATGACAATAACCGAAGCAAACAGTGACAATCTTTATTTTCATACAGATACGCGTGTATAAATATATTTTATTTATATTATATTGTAACAAAAAAAAGGGATTCGTATCGGTGAATGTTACCCTATTTTCTCTGTTTTAGGGTTCACCAGGGGAGCGTACGACACTAGAGATAATCCTCCCCGGCCTGGTGATGATCCTTCGTGAGGTGTTCCCCAACGTGTACGGCTGGCGATACGTCACCACCGGTGATCGCCATAACATGCTGCAACGCTGCGCTAACTTCCTCACGCTTGTCTTACAAGATACCAACAACAAGAGCGACAGCGTTACCTTGCTGAAGAAGACCTGTATCTATAGTCTACTTCATACCGAGAACGCTTTGGAATTGTTGAAGATCATCTCTGTTGGTAAGTATGGAATATATTTATGTAGTCAAGCGATGCCAGATCGAATCCCTACGGAGCCTGTACCAATGAGGTTTTCTAAAATACTTATGTACAGTTTCACGCCACGTGCTTTTTGCTTCGCGGTGAAGGGAAACGTCGTGGGGAAACCTGTATATGTCAGATGTTCAAAGACGTATGTATAGTGTCGGAGACGGCGATAGACTCACGATCTGTCACGTTGGCACATAATCATCTTTGGTGAAAAGCGGGTGTTGCTTTTACACCACCTCTATTTACCACTTCGGGGACTACAGGTGTGAGCATATGTATGTATGTTTGTCAAATTGAGCTCTGTAGAAAATCATCCATGTATTGAAGTGTCAAAACCGGGGATGATTTAACTTAATCCATATTTGCACAGGCGGACTTAATGCCTCATTCAACCTTTGGATAATGCAGCAAGAGACATGGCAGGTGTGGAATAGGAGAGTAATATAAATGACAGAGTGAGTTAAAATATATATTGTAGTTACAACGTTTATATTGTAGGTAACGAACAGCTAGAACGCATGATACAGAACGAAACCAATTGGGTGTCAGGCACCGGCTCCCAATACATATCGACCATACAACGATGCGTGGCAGTTATCATGATCGCGCTCCGGCTCAAGACAATAGTGACTGAAGCCAGCGAAGTGACTCCATTAGAACATTTGATATTCGCTCAGAATAAACAGAAGGATTTATTGAAAGTGGTACCCAAAGTGACGAGCTACATCAATCACTCGTTTAATAAGAACTTACCGGTACTGTGCTGTCGTTTGTTGAAGAGATTTGCTAATGTGAGTGATTTTTTTTTCTATCTCAGTTTGATTTAAGTCTCTTGTTTCTAAACTTTCCTCTGTTCAGTGCCGTCTCTGGACAAACACCTTTAATTTAACTAAGCTATTGTATGTCAACCTTGGTCTTCCTCTTTCTTTCTACTTCGGTAAGGTATTCTTAAAGAAGCTATCTTGTCGTAAGATAACCAATCATAATTCCCTCTTCATTATATATTGTTCCGTATTTAATCATTACTTCCTTTCTAATTTTTATTAATTTATTTATAACTCTCTCCATCCATTACATTTATATAATGATAAGATGTATTCTATACATTATATTGTGCCTAGCAAATTAAATTAATTAACCAATGTATGTAATGTTTATAATCTTTTTCAGGGCTTCCAAATGTCTCTTTTCGCATCTTTAGACATGACTGCCTACCAAGTTCGAGTGATGTTCCTAGATCGTCTGCGAGACGAGTTTGAGACTGTAGAACTCAAAGTAGCAATCCTAGATTTTGTAGCTACTTGTGTTGGTAAACAACCCGGTTTGACTGAAGCGTTCTTCATGATTAACCATGAAAAAGCAAAGGATGAAGAAAAAACTAAAGAGGAGGGTGTAAAAGAAAATAAAACAGAACCTGACGAGAGCTTCGAAGGCATTCTGGGATACATGGCTGATTATCTGGGAACTGTTAAAACTGTAAGCTCAAATATATTTCATAGGAGTTCCACAAGGCACACTTTTTGGACCAATTCTTTTTATAAGACATAATTTTTATGTTTGCAGGATGCGAAGCTTCTCCACAGCCCGCTGCTGTCGTGCATAATGGCTCTTTTCCACGCATTGTGGAAAAATAATATGCAAATACTTGTGAAGAAACTGAGAGTAAATCCAAAATTCTGGGAATACATGACCAGCCCATTGTTCAGTGAAATCCAACCTGGCTTGAGAACTTACGCGCAAATATTCAACGTCCTAGGAATTGAGTTGTTTATTTCGCGAGATAAGCTCGATACTAATTTGAAGGAAATGCTTGAACAATTTTTCGATACAAACAAGAAGCACTTGGATAAGTGGGTGGATTACATATTCAGCTTCAAATGTAAAAGCGAAAGTGATGAGACAGTCGACAAAGTGCCAGTATGGCTGGGCTTGTTAACCTCTTGGAAGGACTTCACAACAATATTCTGCAAATCACTGCCTTTCAGCTTAAACATCGCTCATAAAGCCAAGATGGTGGCACCATGCATGTCTGCATTACTCAATGAATTAGACGAGTTGAAAGATGGTAGATTAGTCGTCATATTAGCTGAGTTGTACGTCATTATGCTGGCTAATTGGAAAGACGACTGTTTTGAAAACAGGAAAGGTAGCGCGAAGCAGATTGATAATCTATTGACTAATACAGCAGTTGTTTACGAGTGCCTACACCCTCGTGCCATACGTGCTATACTATCCCTATGTACTGTTGCTATAAGCACTCTAGATTACGAAATAAAGGCTAATAGCGCCACGGCTCAAAGCATAATACGATCGGTTACAAATATCAATAGTCTCGAACTGGAGAAACTGTTCGATAATATTAATGAAAAGCTTAAGACTGACGCAATGAATGCTAACAACGAGGATATTCCACCTATTGTGTTATCATTAGCAATGTTAGAGCAATGCTTAGATTTATACGATGAAATGTTCTCCGGCTTGTCCCAGTGGTTCCAATCGAGCAGATTTATAAACAAACTTCTATGCTGCCTGCAAACATGTGTTCAGAACAGGCGTCACTATCTCACGTCATTAGCGGCGCTGCGATGTCTGACGGCATACGCTCGAGGTCCGTTCTCCAAAGATTTGTTAATGAGTGACGTAGACCAATTCCTTTGGCTGCAGTTACTGCCTCCTAAAATGGAGGGTGAGAAAGCTGCATGGAAACCCCAGGAGTGGTGGCGAGTTTACGGATACAGCTTGGATTTTATATCAATGATGGTCTTGAAGCATGGACAGTTCTTTGCTAGCGACGCCATCAATTTTGTCGGAGTACATCTGGAATTTTTGATAGAAGCGGTTCTCTTGCCTCGTCAGGTGTTCAACATTGAAGCTTTGAATCTGTGTGCTTCTACATTGTACCTTATTGTACAACTGGTTAAATTCGAAGCTAGATGGCGTATACAGAATATAAATTCCCTAGTTGGGATCATGGTAAGTTTCTAAAACCAAATGTTTCAAAAATTTTATTTGGTTCGGTGTATATTATAAGTAACCTATTATTTTCTTACAGCGTAGTATCAGTGCGTGTCTTTATCAATGCGTTACGTTAATGTTGCGCTCTAGAAGATCTTCAGACCATTCTTTGACAACTGAGGAGACACCAAATCAGGGTCCAACAGTATTACACAGGTATCTTTCTATTATATCCTTATCATAATAATGTGCCAAATCTAAAATATTCGATATTTCTACTAATTATTACCATTTCTTTCCACAGAACTCTGGAAATTCTCCACATGGCAACACTTTGCCTTCTGTCATTCAGCCCCGATTTGCTGTCGCTCCTCGCCAATCCTGGTTTAGATCTGGAACGCTGGCAGCCGTTGGTAGAACTGCACTTTGGAGCGCCCAAAATAACATACGAACCATTTCCACAACTGACTTTTGGAACTCTGGTGTCTGCTATTTGTTTGCTGACAAAATCTCTGAATCATGTATGTATAGTAGAAACGTTTACACTTTAATATCATTTACCATTAAATAACAGAATAATGTTGGAATGCACAGTCATACCACGCGGATGAGGGAAGTGGATCACGTTCTCCGCGCAGTCGCCGTCGGGCATGCTCGTGTGGCAGCCCTGCCGACACGCGGCGAGCGGCGCGCAGCGAGTCTCTCACCAGCATCTCTTCGGCGGCCAGTGCGTTGCCAGCCCTAGACGAGAGGCTTGTCGCTGGGGCACTGGACGCCACAATCACGCTACTAGCTTCACAGGTTATAATAAATTTCAAAATATTTTTATTCACATTTTCATGTAGTCAAAAAGTCATGTCAGATCATACAAGACCACATAATATAATTTCTCAATTATGTTGTCCCCAGGCTCTCCTAGCAGTTCGTGACCCTAACGTACCAGCGCGTCACAAACAACTGGTTCGCCGAGAGTTGAGTTCTGAATTGACTCTGTTTCACGACTTCGTGCGTAAGCGCATACTATGTGCCGCTCATACGCGCCCTCATCTTTTCCGATACAAACTAGGTGCTTGGCCACTCGAACCCAATGAGGAAGAGGTGAAAAGAATAGAAGAAGCCAGGAAAGGAAGAAACCCATGCGAGTGTGTCGACGATGATGAACAATCGCTGCCGCCCCCACCACCGCCCAAACGCGCTTCACACGACTCCATGCGCGAATATATTCTGCGCAAACATTATTTGGATAAATGTGCTCAAACACCAATAAAAGGACCACCTTCCCCAGTTTCCCACTCCACACCTACATCAGACAAGAAGAAAGAATCTTCCAGAAGCTCCAAGAGAGTCTCGTGGGCGGAAACGACTAGAGATAGCGATGAAGGATTGAACAGCTCATTACAAGAAATAGAACCCGTCTATTCCAATTTGACGGAGGTGCAGATCAATAACGACGAGGATTATTTCCATTTTATGTCTGTTGTTTTTCTCTATATTTGCCAAACTGATTTGTAATTTGTAATTGTGTGTGCTAACTGTAAAATACATGATTTTTTAAACATACCCACTTATGCGTTTTATTCTAACCGAATATTGTGATTAACTCAAACTGAAGTTGTTTAGGTTTCAGATACCGGTTAATTAATAAAAAAAAAGCCGGTTTATCACTACATAATTGCGTTTCTATGGGAGCCTCACTTGCATGGTGTGTACAGCATTGCTATAAAACACTATTTTCTTTACTTACGAATTAACTTGCATCGAGATTTCGGGGAAAATTTGTTTCGAGCCGTGCCAGACTTACTAGCATATAAAAGATACTCAATGCCAAAACAAAAATACTATGATCTATTAGAAGAGCTTTTTTATTCGATTCGTAGAAGGTATATGTAGATACTTTACAGGCTAGGAAAATAATGCACCTCAATAAATTGTGTACGCTAGTAATATTACAAATAAAAGGAATTTTAAATACAAAAGAGTGTTGGGAAGAAGATCAAGAATATTATTCTGTATCAAATAAATATAACCTTTTAAAGGATGATAAAAGACAAAGATAAAAAACTCGTTGATGTTCATACAGCGTAAAAGGCAAAATGATAAATGAAAATGTTAAAACTGTATTGTATTTGTTGCAGCACAGCAAAAAATATGTTCTCATACAAAGTATAACATAAAGAAAATATTTTTATAATTTGGGAGAAAGTGATTTTTGTTAGCATGGCAACATATTTAACATGGCCGCATGTTGAACGAAACGATTTTCTTTACTGTTTGCCAAAATAATATAATTTAAGCCAAATTGAGCGGATTAATGTTGATTGCATAGTTGGGGAAGTAATTTGATTGCGACATTTAATATCGGTAAGGCATTCGGTATTGCGTGTGACTGTAAATAATTGCAATGAGCAGTGTTTTACTAAGTTGGTGTCGGCCGCGATATTTATAGTTATTGTTTGTGTCGGTTCAGTTGAAGATGATGCATCACCCGAACATGCATCATCAGGCGATGTCGGGGCACCCGCCACAGCACATGCCCGGGCCCCAGGCGATTCCCGCCCATCATCAGATGCCGCCCCATCAGATGCATAGAGAAAACAGGCACGTAGCTCTCACTAGGTAACTTTCAGCTTTTTATTATTTTATTTGCTCCTACTGAACGCTTATTACATTCATAATTACTGGTATTTGTTCTATCAAACCTCATTTACCAATTCTGATTCATAATTTCATGTAAAGAATACAGTTTTTAAAATAACCAACAAACACAAGTTTTGGATGGAATTTTTGTATATTTCAAAGTGGGTGCCAACTGCCAACTTGGATATTTAGCATAATAATTTATTGTATGTCTAACCATCCAGTTTACATACATACAACAAATTACGAATATTTTTTATACTAACATTTAATTTCACTGTTGCAAACTGCATTCATGCATAACCAATAAATGTTTAACTCATCAGAGTATGCTGGAACTATATTCAATGCTAGAATTACAGTTATTTAACAAGGCTTATACATTCCTACATTAGAAGTCTCTGACTTTACTTAAAAAAAATACTATGTGACATAGGTACCCTTAATATAATACAAATACTGGTTCTAAAGTAAATTTCCAATAGAGAATGTTGGTTGTAAGTAAACTCAAATTGGAAACAATTAGTTAGTAGGATGTTGAAAAGATAATGCCAATTCCTATACATTGTATTAGTACAGTAACAATCCCTACTAATATTATAAATGCGAAAGTAACTCTGTCTGTCTGTTACGCTTTCCCGCTTAAACCTCTCAACCGATTTTGATGAAATTTGGCACAGATAATCTTTAGAACCTGAGAAAGAACATAGGCTACCTTTTATTAAAAATATTAGGGTTCCGCGACAATAAGGATGAAACTAAATCTACGCAGGTGAAACTGCAGGGAACAGCTGGTCATACTATGTTTTGGCTGAAAGCCAAACAGTTGTAAAGAGGATATTATGATGTTTTGCTTTGTGTGCACCAGAAGCCAACAAACTTAACAAAAGTGAAATACAACTCAAATTATGTTTATAAATGGACTGTCTGATACTGCAACCCAATTATTGAAGTTTAACATAAACTTAAAATTTATTAATATTGATTGGTTCACATTCTGCAAGAAGCTTTTAAGTAATTATTATTATAGAGAAATTTCACTAAATTCTTCTTGACAAATTTACATGGATAATTCTACTTCCTACTAAGTAATATTATAAACGCACAAATGTTTGAGAATGTATGTGCGGATGTCTGTTTGTTACTCTGTCATGCAAAAGCTACTGAATAGATTTAATGAAACTTTACACTTTACTTATACATCAGAATATCACATAGGCTATAGGAATAAATTTTAGTGGTAGCTAAATTATATGCCGTTATAAATGCAGGGCTCAGCTAGTATTCTTATAAAAATAGATAGACATGTCACATAGTAGGAAATTATATACTCTATACCAGGGGCATGCATTGGATTTTCAGAGGGGTAGGCATAAACAATAAGTAGGTAGGTAGGCAGGTTAAGTTCATACCTATGTGATGCGGCGTAGGTATGTACCTCTTGGTAAAGATACACATACGAAAATAAACACACACACACATGACACAAGTGTATTCAAATTGTAACTTCTGCTTACCTGCTTATATGCAATGCACGCCACTGCTCTACACATAATACTAGATATCAGTTGGAGACCTTATATAGCTCTATAGATCAAGTTTAAGCCATTTCAATAGGTTAGACTTGTACTAAAAAACAAGTTAATATAGACTTAAAAATACATACAGGCAACAAAAGAATTTTTTAGTCAATAAAATTAAAAAAGAAAAAATTTAATTTTTTTCAATAAAAAAAAAGGTTTATACCAAGACTAGATCAAACTCTGACTAGAACTATGACCCTTTTGAATTCATGTGACAAAAAGAGGTGGAACCTTGGTCTAAAACCAAGAATTATCTTAAGGGGCCGTGGTGGCCATGGAGTTTAAGCAGTGAAAATGAAAATGAAAAATGGGCCTGTACCAATTAGCTTTTAGAAGAAACTTATGTGCAATGGTTTCACACTACATGCTTTAGGGTGAAGGATAATATAGTGAGGAAACCTGCATATATCTGAGAAGTAATTGAAATTGAGCACATGTATGTATTATTATCTTATTAATTTTTTTGTAAGAAGCAAGATATTGTTTTAAGCAAACAAGAGCTGTGGTTGTGTCCACAAAAGCCATAGCACTTAATTCACACAGTAACAATGGTGTCTGCCACAAGACACCCATACTAACTAATAATACCAAATATGAGTTGCTCACTCAAACGTTGACACTGTTTAATAAAATAATCTCATTCTGCTTTATATCAGCCATTGAGAGGCGACACTATTCATATGCTAATATTGTGTAATTTGTTGATATCACGAGGGTCTTTTGCGGCACTCTTTGTCACTTAAACTGGTCATGAATGGAACATATGACGACATCTCTATTGATATGTGGGGACCGAGATATGAATGCAAGGTCCTTTACTTTCTTTCTGCTGTACCCATATATCAGGCTCATTCAACCGTTGGCCAGTTGAAATAACACTACGTGTTTTACAGTGGCCCAGTGCACAGCTGAGAGAATTTTGAAATAAGTTCTTACTAATAAACTAAACTGTAGTCAAAATTATTTATTAAAGTTTGTCATCCATCTTAAATTTTATTTGCATCCTTTATTTTCTGTGCAAATAGTTTATATCAATAAGGTTTTAATCAGTGTTACAATTTTGCGCAATATTCTACAGTATTAGGGTTGAGAACTCAGAATGTGGTTTACAATGACATCTGCAAGATATATGTGACATGTAGGTAGATAGATTCGTCACCTGGTTGACTTTGTTCCTTACTCAAGCTCCTCACCATCAAATAAACGAAGAAGACTGCTCCATTTCCATTGTAAATGAATAGTAATGAGACATGACAGATTGACATGACACTTGTTTGTGCATTACTTTACTGACACCAACAAAATAGTATGGTAATTAAGGCAGTTACGGTAATAAATTAACTGAGCTAGTTTTCAGGTTAGTGAAAGAATCATACTTTTGAGAGTGCTGATTGAAAACTATGAAAATTAATGTCAAGTCAATCTGTTTGTACTTTTTCTTATAAATTTAGTTTGAAGAACAATATTTTTTGGTGTCGGGCTACTTTAGAAAACCTGTGTTTAATATCATTTAATCTTCTTTTGCATTATTTGCAAGTACACGGTTGAGTAAATGTGCGATCTCGAGTTTCGAACTGAACGAAGATAGTGAGAATATCCGTGCATGCATTTGTTCGTGCTCGATCCAGACAAGATCTAAATGTGACTACCATGCATTCAAGGCCAGCATTCAAAACTCCACCATAGCAATAGTCCAATAGTGAATTGCAATGTCATAAATAGTGTGTATGTAGAGAAGCAAGTGAAGATGTTTAGTATAGTGTAATGCGCAGGGTGGGTCTGGGCGGCGGACAGGCGTCGCTGGGCGGCGCGCACGGGGCACACGGCGCGCACGGGGCGCACGGTGCGCACGGTGCGCACGGGGCACACGGTGCGCACGGCGCGCACGGTGCTCACGGCGCGCTGGCCGTGGGGCTGGGCGTGCACCACCCGCCCGCGCCGCGCCCGCCCCACGCCATCCGCGCCATGCACCATCCGCCCACACACCACCACACTATGCCGCCTGTAAATATATATCATATTATCTTTCTTATGTGGGTGAGAAGACCTGCATATGTCTGACAAGTAATACGGGACGGCGATAGACTCACCATCTGTCACATTGGCACTTCATCATCTTTCGTTAAAAGTGGGTGTAGTTATTCCAGCACCTCCTACCCCTTGAATACAGGCGTGAGCATATGTATGGATGAAATTTTTAACAAAGCGTTACATACATTAAAAATCAATAATAATAATAAGTGTAATATATATGTGCAGCAGCCGTTGAAGCCGATGCGCCGTCCGTACGTGAGCGGCGGCTACGGCGGCGTGCTGCCTCCGCCCTACGCGCAGCCGCCGCCGCCCGTGCCGCTACACACGCGTACGTACTCACTTTTCACATATACATATATGTCAGTGTTAGAACCTGACTAAGTATGCCTCGTCTATACTGAAACTCCCAGAAGACCGCCTAACCACTAAATGTTTTTCTGAATTCGAATAACTGGTCTAGATTACTCTATGAAAACCATCCCCTGTCAATGAATGTTATGCCAAATTAATTAAGTATTTTTTATATTGGAAACAATAAATTTGAAATCCAAACCCTCTTGTAACAAGTCTCTTAGTGTGTATGCCTGGCGTTAAGATTATCTTTTTGGTGCGAGCGCGAACATAAACATACGGACGTGATTATAATGGAATTTTTATTACATTGTAGCAGCAACCACACAAACAGCATCGACAACAACAGGCATGGCAATCCGCGAGGTTGTGGAGAGCGGGCCGGCGGGTGCGAGCGACACGACGGCGGGCGCGGGCGACGACCCGCCGGCCGAGTCCGACGCGGCGCGCCCGCTCTCCTCGCAGGCCAACAGTAAAGAGAAGACTCCCATGTGCCTGGTCAACGAACTGGCCAGGTACAATAAGGTCAGCATTACTACTAAAGGTTGTAGTAAAAAATGGACCTTGAATAAATTTTACTGTATTTATGTTATTATGTCCAGATTAAACATCAATACCGCCTCACATCAGAGACTGGACCGGCTCACAAGAAAGTATTCACAGTAACACTCCGACTGGGTGACACTGAGGAATACACAGCTGAGGTGAGTTATACAAAAAGTGACTTTTTTGAGTTTGATTGATGGCTGTAAAATGTGTGTTTAATAATATACGTGTATGTGTTTAGGGTTCGTCAATAAAGCGCGCCCAGCACGCAGCGGCGAGCGCTGCGCTGGGTGCGACCAGCTTCACGGCGCCGCCGCCCCGCGCCCAGCCCCCGCACCACCCGCACCACCCGCCTCACCGACACGCAGGTACGCTCCCACCAGCCCCACCTCGCCCCAGCCCCCGCTCCACCCTTCCCACCAGCCTCACCGACACGCAGGTACGCTCCCACCAGCCCCACCTCGCCCCAGCCCCCGCTCCACCCTTCCCACCAGCCTCACCGACACGCAGGTACGCTCCCACCAGCCCCACCTCGCCCCAGCCCCCGCTCCACCCATCCCACCAGCCTCACCGACACGCAGGTACGCTCCCTCCAGCCCCACCCCGCCCCACCCACCTATGACTGTATGTGCAGGCGCGGTGATGCCCACGGTGGAGCTGAACGCGCTGGCCATGAAGCTGTGCCAGCCGGCGGTGTACACGTCGGTGGGCGCGCTGGGCGGCGCGGCGCGGCTGGCCCGCGGGCGGCCGGCCTGCCTGCCCTTCGTGCCCTACCCGCGCCTGCTGGGCCCGCCGCTGCTCTACCGCGTGCGCGTCGCCGTCGGCACCCGCTCCTGGCTCGGCGAGGGCACCACGCCACAGGTACCCAATCATACTATAACGAACAATGTTTTAAACTTAGAATTAGTATAGATTTTTACCACAAGATATCTTTGCACTATTCTGCATCTCACTTAAATCTTCTTACACTGTTTTTTCAATATGTCAATGGCTCTATCAATCCATTGAATATCAGGCCTGCTCAATTCAGTATTCCATTGCAATCAAATCAAAATTACGCGATATACGACGCCTATTGATCCAGACCTAATCGGAGCTTATATTAATATAGGGTCAAGAATGTCAGTTAGAACACAACCTTTTCGCTTAATAAATGTGAAATTTGATCAGATAAAATGCAATGTTTCAGGCCGCACGACACGACGCCGCGGCGCGAGCGCTACAAGACCTTAGACCTCCGCCAGAGACGCCTGCCGTACCAACCACACAACCACCAACAACACAGCATGACACAGAAAATGGTACCTATACCTTATCTAATAAAAGTATTACGACCATGTGAAAATAGTAAACACACACAAAGTAAAATTGTCTCGCGCTTGCGGTAATATAATTTATAAACCGATACGAAATGCCATACATTTTGTATCGGTTTATAGTAGCGCAAGAGATTAGATGACATAAATCAGTCACGTGATATATGTCATTCCCGTACATTTTGTATCGGTTCTACTAAAGAGTGTGAGGATAAGGTTATTTTATCTACTGACCCAATTTATAAATTTGAAATGTTACTATACCAAACTACCCGCATTTTCACTTAGTTGGCATTCATCTTCCAACAATATAAATTCTTTAATAAATAAATATTAACATTTGTTTTTTTTTCAGGTGAAGCAAATGGTGACCTATTGAGCAGTGAAGTGAAGTCTCCAGTGTCGTTAGTGCACGAGTTGGCTCTGAAGCGCAATCTCACCGTACAGTTCACTGTCAAATCTGAACGTGGACCGCCGCACATGAGGGTAAATAAATAACATCTTTTTTCTTAACATTCTTATCCATGTCTATTATTTCTTCAGGTATAGTGTGCATGACAATTTTACTCACGCCGCAGCCGTTTAATCGGCGCCAATAATTCAATCTAAATACCAGTTTTCTTTTCGCTCATAATAACACGGAAACATCAAGAGAAGCGATGACCACCTCGGCATTCTCGATATCGAAGCGTCAAGCTGCTAAGAGCGTTAAAAGTCGCTTTGCATGCGATAGGGCTTTCAACAATTGGAAAGGGTAGGGTCCGCAGCATTCAGGATGGTGTTAAGAGCGGAATGGAATTGAGTGGACCATTCTCGGGCATTGGCTGATGCGGGTGATGACTACCAAGGCTCGAGCCAAACTCAGGAAGCGCTGGGTGGCACTCTTTTCGCGTAATTTTTTTTTACTCATATTAGAGTCTCACAGCGACTTAGGTAAAGAATCGATATGATTTTCCATCGCTCTTGCTATTTGGCAACGATATCTTCGCCGATGTCAGCGTGACGCCTCGTGACGACATTCTGTAATTTATAAGCTTGTTTTATTTTGTTTGCGTTGTCTAATGGAATCTATAAAACCTTAAGAAAAAAATATTATATTATACTAGCTCGGCCCCGCGGTTTCGCCCGCGTTGATTAAGTTTCATCCTTATGGTCGCGGAAACCTAATATTTTTAATAAATAAAAGGTAGCCTATGTCCTTTCTCAGGGTCTAAAAATTTTATGTGCCAAATTTCATTTAAATCGGTTGAGAGGTTTAAGCGGGAAAGCGTAACAGACAGACAGACAGTTACTTTCGCATTTATAATATTAGTACGGATAATTAATAAAGACAATGTGCAATACCTGCTTAAGTACCTACAAATTATTAAAATATAGTGTTATATAAACAAAATAATATGCTTGGTCAGAGCCATGTTGTTGGTAGACAAAATGTTTAATATGTTATTAATATTTACATACACAAAATGGGTGAAACATGCTGGTTTTTTTTTATACATATTATTATTATTGTGTGTGTTTGGTCAGGTGTTCATAACGGTGTGCACGGTGGGCGAGCTGGAGACGGAGGGCGAGGGCAACGGCAAGAAGGTGTCCAAGCGGCGCGCGGCCGAGCGCATGCTGGACGAGCTGCGGCGACGCTGGCCGCCCGCGCTGCTGCGGCCGCGCACCACGCACGACAAGCGGAAACATCTGCCCGCCAAGAAGAAACCCAGGAACCTGATCAAGGTACCCCACACGCTTACTTCATCACGACAAGCGGAAACATCTGCCCGCCAACAAGAAACCCAGGAACCTGATCAAGGTACCCCACACGCTTACTTCATCGCGACAAGCGGAAACATCTGCCCGCCAACAAGAAACCCAGGAACCTGATCAAGGTACCCCACACACTTACTTCATCACGACAAGCGGAAACATCTGCCCGCCAACAAGAAACCCAGGAACCTGATCAAGGTACCCCACACACTTACTTCATCGCGACAAGCGGAAACATCTGCCCGCCAACAAGAAACCCAGGAACCTGATCAAGGTACCCCACACGCTTACTTCATCGCGACAAGCGGAAACATCTGCCCGCCAAGAAGAAACCCAGGAACCTGATCAAGGTACCCCACACACTTACTTCATCACGACAAGCGGAAACATCTGCCCGCCAAGAAGAAACCCAGGAACCTGATCAAGGTACCCCACACACCTACTTCATCACGACAAGCGGAAACATCTACCCGCCAACAAGAAACCCAGGAACCTGATCAAGGTACCCTCCCTACACACTTAGTTCGTGATCAGCGGTTTCACCCTCAAACACTTCTTTTCATGAAATAGCTGACATAACAAGGAGTATCTTTAGTTACTTTTGTTTATGTAAAAAAACTAGCAGATGTCATGCGGTTTCACCCGCGTAGTTCCCGTTCCCATGGGAGTACAGGGATAAAATATAGCCTATGTTATTCGCTGAAGATGTAACTATCCATTGTTGAAAGAATTTTCAAGATCAGTCAAATAGTTTCGGAGCAATGCAAACAAACAAACAAAATCAATCCTCTTCATAATATTTGTTTAGAAAATAGGGCTTCGTGAAACATAGCGACCAATGAAATTAAGTCTATGCGAGTGAAACCGTAAGCCCATAGCTAGTACAGTATAAAAAATGCAATAAAAAAATTCATCATAATTATTTTTTACCGGTGATGATGTAATGTAGTAAATGTGCTACAGAATCAAGGACCTAGGACTTAAAAATATCGATTGTGTTATGTGCAGGAAGGCCTGTCTAAATAAAGTACACTCTTAAAAAAAGTTCAGAGTTATAAAATGACGATGTATTGTGGTAAATGTGCGACACAAACATGGACCTAGACTTGAAAATATCGACTGTGTTGTGTGCAGGAGGGCCTGCCTAAATAAAGTACACTCTTAAAAAAATCGGAGCTAAAAACTGACGATGTAACGTGCTAAATGGGCGACATTGACAATGACTAGACTAGACTAAAGACTTAAAGATTAAAGATTTCCCTACGTGTTCGCCTTCAGTACAGTGTTATATATGGCCTATACTTCTATACGGATGTGAGGCTTGGACAATCAAAGAGAACCTCAAGAAACGAATAGATGCCTTTGAAATGTGGACCTACAGGCGTATGTTGGCTATTAGCTGGACACATAGAGTGACTAATGAAGAAGTTCTCCGTCGAGTTGGTCAGAAACGCCAAATTATACAAACCCTCAAACAAAGAAAGGTTGGTTTTCTGGGCCATATTATGAGACATGCCAGATACGGACTGCTGCAACTTATTATTATGGGCAAAGTGGCTGGGAAGAGACCGGTAGGCCGGAGGAGGAAGTCGTGGCTGCGCAATATCCGCGAGTGGACTGGCATCAGCAGTGCTGCTGCACTCTTCCGCCTCGCGAAGGATAGACAGAAGTTTTCCGAACTGACAGCCAACCTTCAATAGCTGGAGAGGCACTACAAGAAGACTAGACTAAATAATTTTTTTTTTGTGTCGTGTGCAGGAGGGGTTGCCGGAGGGGTCGGGCGCGGGCGGCGGCAGCGACAACCCCATCTCGCGGCTGGCGGTGGCCCGGCACGCGGTACGCGCGCGCTCGCCGCAGTACCGCGTGCTGGAGGAGCGCGGTGCGGCGCGGCGGAGGGAGTTCCTCGTGCAGTGCGACGCACCGCCGCACTCCGCCACCGGCCTCGGGCCCAACAAGAAGACCGCCAAGCGACGCGCCGCGCATAGTAATCTATACATCTATACAGATAAATAAAATTGAAGTGTCTGTTTGTAATTCCAAAATAACAGCTTTTCACTAAATGCATATCGTCGTTGCGCGTGCAAAAGTTACTATGTGTACATATTACGTGAACTCAGTGTCAAAATTTCCAGTAATGTTTAATTTTGTCATTATTAATAATAATACCTATCCAACATTAATCTATGTAATTTAGTTATATGTATCAATTGTAAGAATTTTTTTTTTTTTGAATACTCGGGCCATATTTTTAGAAAATCATTTTCTGCGTCTCCTAAAGTGTGTAAAAACACAGCTACTTTTGAACGCGCAACGACGATATGAAAGTATACACGCTATTGACAGAAAACCAAATTATTAAAAATTTCTCTGTCTGTCTGTTTGTTCCGGGTAATCTCTGAAACGGCTGGACCGATTTTAACGACTTTCACTGGCATGTAGGTGATATTTCAAGGAGTAACTAAGGCTACTTTTATTTGTTAAAAATATAACGGATCCTCGACAATAAGGATGAAATTAAATCTATGCGGGTGAAACCGCGGGGCATGTCAAATTTCAGCCCGATCTGTCCAGTGGTTTGGGCTATGCGTTGATAAATCACTGTCAGTCAGTCACCTTTGAGTTATATATATTTAGATTTTATTACATATATCACAGGCAGAAGTATAATAATATTTAGAAACACAGTTCATATCCTGCCTCTTTTGTCCATCTCCTAAATATGTGAATATGTCGCCTATTGTATTACCACTTAAAATAATAAATATCGTGATAATTTCAGATGTCCTGCTTGCGATGGAGATGAGCACGCCGCTGGACAACCCGTCGACATCCCCCTCGCCCGATGCTGCCAACGGTGACACCGACAACAAACGAAAAGTAACTAACCATTTTATATAACACTAACTCAAAAATAACTTTATTTATTTAGATAAAAAAAAAATGTATGGTCAAATTTTAAAATAGAATGCATAGTGAACGAAAATAAGTGTGTAAATATGATGAATAGTGGAACATACTCAAATGAGACGATTTATTTAAATAGTAAATAGTAAATACTAACTTACCTAATAAATCGGCGTAAACATTTACGCGATCATCTTTAAGACTAGCTGTGCCTCGCGGTTTTACCCGCGTAGGTTTAACAATAAAAGCAATATGTTACTTAGACCAGTGAAAGTCCCGTTAAACTCAGTCCAGCGAAACAAATAGACTTAACTCTATGTACTTTCATATGCACTGAGTGAATTTTATTTATGTATCTATATGTAGGTATGTGTGGGGAGAGCGAGTGATCATGCTCATCCCCAGCAAAGGGAAGATCTTCCAGCCAGGCGGGTGTCATGCCTGGGGAACCGCGGCTCCAACTGTTCTAGTTGGAAACTTGTATATATACTGCAACTGCGCTTGAAAACTCTTCTGACGCGATTTAGGTTCTCGTGTATTTGTACTCAAACTTCGCATTTGTTAGCGAGTAGCGCCATCTATGAGCGAGTGGAGAAACGCTGCTACATATGTATAGATGAGAATTTAGTCTTTAGACCACCGAAGAATTTGTAACGGGGGATCCCGTTGTGCTGTATTTTATGCCGTGTGTTGATAGTATTGGTTGTGTCAGGACACGGAGGGAGCGGGCGGAGACGGGCGCCAGCCGGTGCCCGGCGTGCTACTTATGGACTATCACCATCAGCCACATCAACCCACAGGTAACACCGAACACTATCTACTCCGATATACACCATTCAGATACAACCACTCAGATCATCATCTCCCTGGCCTTATCCCATACATTGTTGGGGTCGGCACTTGATTCAACCCGATGTGGCTGATCACCTGATTTTTATACGAAGCGACTGCCATCTGACCTTCGCAACCCCGTTTAGGAGGAAAATCTGTGATCTGGGTTAAACCAGTTGTCAGATTATTTTTAGGTGTCCGACTGACCTGTAACGATTGCCAAAGATGTTAAATTGGCAACCGGGACCGACGGCTTAACGTGCACTCCGAGGCACTAGTGGCTAGGCGTATGGTTGCTTAACTTCGCTGATCGAATGATATGCGCAATAGCAACTGTGCCACGAGCTCCTCAACCACTCAGATATACTAGTTAAATGTGTTACTATAGTCGTCACACTATCTTCTCAATAAACATGTAATTTTGATCTCGCAAAATCACAATATAATCAAATACATCTGTATTGTTACGCTTAGATTAAATGTACATAAAAAAATATTATACACATTCAATTATTCGAGTTCTTTAATAGTGTACTTTCACAGCACGTGCGGTGAAAAGGATTCAAAGACGTATGTATAGTGCCTGAAACGGCGGTAGACTATCTATCACTTAATCACCTTCAGTGAAAAGTAGGTGTTGTTATTACCACACCTGTATTCCCGGGACGGGACGGGAATACAGGCGTGAGCATGTTTGATAGCGTAATAGTTTTTTTTTTCAATATTAACAGGTAAATAGTAAAATGTGTTAATAAGCCTAATAAATTATCTTCTAAAACAGACCTATCTCGAATTGTTCTGTTTGTGCGCAGGCGCAAGTGATACGAATACGACGGGCGGCAGCTCTCCCGGCGCCAAGGACAAGCTCATGTATCTCTCACAGCTGCTGGGCTTCACCGTACAGTTCTCAGACTTCCCCAAGGTAACAATACAAATTAAGACTTTGTATAATATACGGTGTAAGGATGCACAAAGATATTTTCAGGATATTAACCAGTATCTGATTTGAGCTCGAAATATGTAAAAAAATACTATATGCTAGACTTAAAAAAAAATTATAATGCTCAAAAAAAACGACGAATATAAAAAAAATTTCAAGTGATTTTTTGGTTGTTACACTTAATTTTTTTTTGCAGAAAGAAAAAAAAAATTACTGAAATTTTTATTTATATATTGATATGCACTATCAGATGATGCTGTGCGTCTAAAGACTAGACCCTGTATATTATAGAGTGTGTTTTGTGCAGCGTAACCACGGCGAGTACCTGTCGCTGGTGTCGCTGTCGACGGAGCCGCCGGTGATGTGCCACGGCGGCGGGCCGTCCACGGGCCACTCGCACGAGCAGTGCTCGCGGGCCGCTCTGCGCGCGCTCACGCTCATGGGACTCGACGCGCCTCAGGGGTAAGTACCTGTCGCTGGGTCGCTGTCGACGGAGCCGCCGGTGATGTGCCACGGCGGCGGGCCGTCCACGGGCCACTCGCACGAGCAGTGCTCGCGGGCCGCTCTGCGCGCGCTCACGCTCATGGGACTCGACGCGCCTCAGGGGTAAGTACCTGTCGCTGGGTCGCTGTCGACGGAGCCGCCGGTGATGTGCCACGGCGGCGGGCCGTCCACGGGCCACTCGCACGAGCAGTGCTCGCGGGCCGCTCTGCGCGCGCTCACGCTCATGGGACTCGACGCGCCTCAGGGGTAAGTACCTGTCGCTGGGTCGCTGTCGACGGAGCCGCCGGTGATGTGCCACGGCGGCGGGCCGTCCACGGGCCACTCGCACGAGCAGTGCTCGCGGGCCGCTCTGCGCGCGCTCACGCTCATGGGACTCGACGCGCCTCAGGGGTAAGTACCTGTCGCTGGGTCGCTGTCGACGGAGCCGCCGGTGATGTGCCACGGCGGCGGGCCGTCCACGGGCCACTCGCACGAGCAGTGCTCGCGGGCCGCTCTGCGCGCGCTCACGCTCATGGGACTCGACGCGCCTCAGGGGTAAGTACCTGTCGCTGGGTCGCTGTCGACGGAGCCGCCGGTGATGTGCCACGGCGGCGGGCCGTCCACGGGCCACTCGCACGAGCAGTGCTCGCGGGCCGCTCTGCGCGCGCTCACGCTCATGGGACTCGACGCGCCTCAGGGGTAAGTACCTGTCGCTGGGTCGCTGTCGACGGAGCCGCCGGTGATGTGCCACGGCGGCGGGCCGTCCACGGGCCACTCGCACGAGCAGTGCTCGCGGGCCGCTCTGCGCGCGCTCACGCTCATGGGACTCGACGCGCCTCAGGGGTAAGTACCTGTCGCTGGGTCGCTGTCGACGGAGCCGCCGGTGATGTGCCACGGCGGCGGGCCGTCCACGGGCCACTCGCACGAGCAGTGCTCGCGGGCCGCTCTGCGCGCGCTCACGCTCATGGGACTCGACGCGCCTCAGGGGTAAGTACCTGTCGCTGGGTCGCTGTCGACGGAGTCTTTTTAAGTTTTTCATACGGGCTCCACCAACCTCGCTCATATTTTTGGACCTTCGAACATTGGACCACGAGATATAGTTAAGTTTACAGAGATAACATCTCTGCAGTAATATTGTATTATACGCACGTTTACACAAAAACTCAAATTGATCCACATTTGAGGGTCGAAGCTTGTACACTAGTAGACCGTATTCATGTAACAGAATATGTTTTTGTATTTCAGAAGAACCGGGGGCAGCCCTATCCCCGCCTCAATCAGTAACGGCGTCGCAGAGTGAGCACCGCCGGCCCAGTTTCATTTAAATTAACCCTTATTGCAATACTACACGTGTGAATATTTCAAAGCGCGAAATATACTTGTTCGGGACTACTTCACACTATTGATAGTTTATGCTATTTCCAGCAATGATATATTCACAAACACATTGTTTTGATCTCGACTCTTGCAACGTTTAGTTTCCTTTTATCGTTTCTCTAACTCGCCTTCTTTAGTTTAAAAACTATAAAGTATATTTTTTTGTTATAGATACGACTAAGATCTGTATTTTTAGTTGACTATTTTACGACTCACGAAATACTGCCGTTCACAAATTATGTTTATATAACTTATAATTTAATATATTTACTTGTGTAAATTAGGCTGAATGAATCGAATATCATACGAGTATTGTACACGAGTGAATGAGTGCGCTCATCGTTACTGTTGGCAGTCTACCCGCTTCTGTATGTTATATATTTGTATATGTAGCTGGTGATTTAGCTAATAGTGGTCGGTCATATATTATATAAATTATGTAGTTACGAATATAATAATAAAATTACGAAACTGAGGCTGTGAAGCCAAACCAAAACAGTTTCATTGGGATTCGGCTCGCGGAGACCACCGGTTGGTTCAATGCGATGACAGCTTTCAAGCTTTATTTTGTTACAATCAGTCACAACTACGTCGCAGTGCATTGAAGAGCCGAGTGGTCGCCTGCCGTCCCGACGAACGCTAAAGTTACATCATGCGGCCATGGTGTCTCCTTAGTTTAGTTAGCTTATCAGTAGTAATTGCCGCATTCCTCGTCAGTTAGTTGTGACCTACATTGTGTGGTGCGTGTCTCGACGTCTCAGTGCTCCCGCTAGTGACGATCCGCGGGGAATACGGCAATTAGGCATGTGGCCTCGATTTTTATTATCCAGCCTCCGTCAACGAGCTTCTCGAACGTTTCCCCAGACCCTACGCTCTGAAATGTGTAATTCTAGGTTATAAGGCTCCCTAACGCTAACATTTGACTAGCGATAATGCCCCCTACTAGGCTTAGGATAAGGTCCAAGATTGCTTCTTAATTAAGACTATGTAACCTATATGCATGTACTCCTTACTAGTTTGACTAAATAACAACACACACTAGCATGTATTTTGTAAGTGTTACAATGTGTAAGCTCGTATATAACGTGTGTTAGATATTGTAATACGCGCCCAGCGCCCGATTTATTGGATAATATCTCATCGATTGTACATTTCATTGTATTGGGTCCGATATCATGAATTTAGCATAATTAATGTACGTAAGTAGGGTTTCATTGGCGATTGGTAATGTAACATTGTGGTAAATGTCGTGTTTCAGTCTTAACTTATTAGCTATCTGCTTGAAATCGAGGCCATGGAATTTCTTCATGTTGCTAGTTGCATTAGTAACTAAGCATAAATAAATTATTAATTTGATTATTGGATAAAGAAAAACGCCGCTAGGGCATTAAGAAGTGTTTTATTTATTTTGTTCTAAGGTAACTAATATTTTATATTACTGTGGGTCGATTGAGTCCCGACCGAACTTTGTGCTTTTAGCAACATATTGTAAGGATACAATAATAAAAGTTTAAATAATATTTAAAAAGATGTTTTACTTTTAAAAACTCACGAAAACAGACCACCACACAAGGTGAGAGCGGTATGGAACGATATGGTAATATCAACGTGTGGGACAGAGGACGAATAAAAGTCTATAACACATTGCTGAACTTAAGAGCCGGTGTGTTTTTGTCCAAATTTAATTTTTTAATTTTATTTTGATACTGATTATTAAAATAGGAGTGTGTTTGCAATTCCAAATAAACAACTTTTCACAAATCCATATGAAAATATATACGATACTCACATTAAAAACCAATTTCGTTTGTCTGTCTGTTTGTTCCGGCTAATCTATGACTCTGGCAGATAGTTGATGTTACAAGGAGTAACGTAGGCTATTTTATTTTAAAAACAGGATTCTTCGGGCCCCGTGAAATTAAATATTCACGGATGAAACCGCTGGGCACAGCTAGTTAATAATATTTTCACACTCCTGCCAGGATAGTCTCACGCGTCGCAAGGTCTACAGAAGTTTGGCCCAGCATGACCTCTCCAAATTCCAAGTCGCCCTAGGTTAGAGCGATGTGAAACATATATTTTTGACTAGTGGATTTATTTTGGAAAAATCGATATATCTCGGAAACGGCGCGTCCTAGCTCGAAATAGATGAAATTTTCACCCCTCTTTGGGAAACCCCCGCCAGGATGAGCTCACGCGTCGCAAGGTCCACCTCAGTTTGACCCAGTATGACCTTGACCTCTCCTAATTCAAAGTCGCCATAGGTTAGAGCTATGTGAAACATATATTTTTAGACTAATCATATAAAGAAAAAAATAAATGTCTCAAAAACGGCGCATCCTAGCTCGAAATAGATGAAATTTTCACCCTTTAGAAAACCCCCGCCAGGACGATCTCACGCGTCGCAGGGTCCACTTGTTTGACCCAACATGACCTTGACCTCTCCGAATTCAAAGTCGCCCTAGGCTAGAGCGATGTGAAACGCATATTTTTTGACTAGTGGATTTATTTTGGAAAAATCGATATATCTCGGAAACGGCGCGTCCTAGCTCGAAATAGATGAATTTTTCACCCCCCTTTAGGAAACCCCCGCCAGGACGATCGCGTCGCAGGGTCCACTTCAGTTTGACCCAGCGCTACCTTGACCTTTCCGAATTCCAAGTCAAGGATAGTGCGTTGTGTATTTTTGATAATTTTATCTGGATTTAGTGCGACCTATCTCAAATTGATTAATTATTTCCTTCTTATGTCAATCATAAAACAATATAGAGAATACCCTGCCTTTATAGAATGCCAAACTGAAGTAAAAACTCCCATGACATTTTATTTATTTTTACAAAACTACCTTTCTCGGTTTCTAATATTCTCTTACTTGTCACGGTTAAAATTAATAGTCAAATAACCTGCTTAAAATGTGGGGGTTCTTCTGGAATAGAAATAAAAAAATCACACGAAAAATAAAAACAAAATTTTATTTAAAAAAATACTAGCAATGGCTAACAATATATCACCAGTCTTAGCTAAGACCCCGAGGTAATCATCGCCGGACTATGCTGTAGTACTTCACGTTATAATACTATTTATTGCTCATCTCAATAATTGGTTAACTACATGCTGTGCGTTAGTGCGGCTTTATCACTTGACGAACTTTAGTCCCAGCGCCTGTGTCATGAAGCACAGGATGTCCGTGTGTTCTTCGATCTGCAATTAAAATATTAATTAGGATACTTGCAACCAATTTACTTCGTAAGATTGTTATTGAGGTTAGGATACGTTTCCAGCTTCCCCCAGAGATATGCGAGGATGCGTTGAGAAGCTTTGACGCGAGAGTGAACCACTACGCCGAGCGAGGCAAGGCAAATGGTTGTGCACATCCCTCGCTAGACATCCTCGCACATCTCTGGTGAAAACGCATCCTAAATGGGAATAATAGTGCCATGAAAATGTATTTTAATTAATTATGTTGCACGACCATCATACAAAACACAGTATTTTGGTGGAAAGCTCAGATGTTGGCACTGAACGAGATTATTTTAGAGGTATTCTGCAAGACATACGAAGCTTAAAGATCACAGGTTCAATTTCAGCTGGGGGTAGATATTTCTTTGAAAGACTCACTTTCCCATATATGACATTTTACTGCGTCTTCACACGCGCAATACTTTTTTAAATACCTTGTCAAAGCTACCCCACCCCTACATCAAATTTTCTTGGAGTGGAAAGTGAAAAATGGAGTTGAAACCTCGAGTCACAACTGCGTCATTAACTAATTAATATGGTGCTAATTAACATAGAAGAAAAAGAAAGAAAATTAATATTTCATGACATAAAAATGCGACGCGAAATATGTGTATATGGGCATGTACGTACAATTTTAGCGGTGGGTTTCCCCGAGCCGTGTCCGGCCTTGGTGTCGACGCGGGCCAGCAGCGGCGCCTTGGAGCGCGGCGCGGCGTGTTGGAGCGCGGCCACGAACTTCAGCGAGTGCAGCGGCACCACGCGGTCGTCGTGGTCCGCCGTCAGCACCAGCGTCGCCGGGTACTCCGCGCGACCTACGCACCAATATACTACTTAACAAACACCACAGAGCCCTACTGGACGTGGGGGTTTAAGTAGTGGCTTGCTACGCAGGGTCGATTCCAGGCGGCCTGTACCAATAAATAATGTTTTTCTAAAAAATATATGTGCTGTGTTTTCACACCACGTGCTTTACGGTGAAAGAAAACAAGATGAGGAAACCTGCATATAAATCAGAGATGTAATGTATGTATAGTGCCTGAGACGGTGATAGATCTGTCACGTTGGCACTTAATAATCTTCGGTGAAAAGTGGGTATTGTTATCTGCACCTCTGCCTACCTCTTTGGGGAATACAGGCATGAGCATAATGACTGACGTCTACCATTTGGTGATTGATTTATATTACTTTTATTCGACACCTTATGGAGGAAGGATATAAACTATTATAATCCCGAAAAATCCAAGCAATATAAGATATCTCACCGTTAACTGGCGCTTGTATATTGTGCAGTGGCGAATACTTGAGCAAATATTCAAACTGTGTCTTGTTATCGGAGCTGCCGTAGTCAGACACCCACGCGTGGCCTATCGTGAACTTCTGGAAGCGGAGCATGTCCAGCACTCTGGAACACATTACAACAACCAATTTTAAAATAATACTATTGCAATGAAAGCGAAGGAAAACTTTGCAAGCACATAGACATATGAATTACACAAATTATGCTATACTTTCACTGGGGCCACTCCCTACTTACTCCCACCGATATGGATACAACAATCGCCGCAGGGGCATCGGAAGGTTTTGACTGATGCATGTGTTATGTCTTCACATGCTTCACCGATAGTTTCTCTTGCATAATACAGGTCCAGAACTGATGCTTATCCTTTCTTATCCGTTTCAATAAAAAAAAAATCTAACCAGACCAACAGTTTCCTTACCTGCTCAACCGTTGTATAGTAGACTAGCTGTGCCCCGCGATTTCACCCGCGTAGATTTTAATTTCATGGTTGCCCGCGGATCCCACATGTTTTAAAAAAAAACTAAGTAGCCTAAGTTACTCCTTGTAACATTAACTATCCGTCACTGAAAGTCCCGTTAAATCCGTCCAGCCGTTTCGGAGATTACCCGGAACAAACAGACAGACAGAGAAAAAATTTAAATCTTGGTTTTTCAGTGTCAGTATCGTGTATACTTTCATATCAATTTAGTGAAAAACTATTATTTTTGAATTACAAACAGACACTTCCATTTTATTTATCTGTATAGATATAGATATGACAGTAGGAGGTATTGTGTTACTGACCCGACCTGCACGATGGCGGCGCCGTAGAGGTCGGGGCGCTGGTTGAGGCAGGCGGCCACGAGCAGGCCGCCGTTGTATAGTAGATATGACAGTAGGAGGTATTGTGTTACTGACCCGACCTGCACGATGGCGGCGCCGTAGAGGTCGGGGCGCTGGTTGAGGCAGGCGGCCACGAGCAGGCCGCCGTTGTATAGTAGATATGACAGTAGGAGGTATTGTGTTACTGACCCGACCTGCACGATGGCGGCGCCGTAGAGGTCGGGGCGCTGGTTGAGGCAGGCGGCCACGAGCAGGCCGCCGTTGTATAGTAGATATGACAGTAGGAGGTATTGTGTTACTGACCCGACCTGCACGATGGCGGCGCCGTAGAGGTCGGGGCGCTGGTTGAGGCAGGCGGCCACGAGCAGGCCGCCGTTGGAGCCGCCCTGTATGGTGGCCAGCGCGGGCCGCGTGTAGCCCTCCGCCACGAGGTACTCCGCCGCCGCCTGGAAGTCGTCGAACACGTTCTGCTTGTTCAGCAGCCGGCCCGCGTTGTGCCACCGCTCGCCGTACTCTCTGCAGACAACCGATTACTGCTTACATGCTATGCTGCGAGTCTCGCGCATTCATGCTAATAACATTGTTTACTGTGTAATGAAATGTACATGATGCCAGCCGAGTTTCTTGCCGGTTCTTCTCAAAAGGCTAGTTTCCGAACCGGTGGTAAATTCCTCGACATTCATAAGTGCCTTACCAGGGTCTAAACTGAATAAATCATTTTCACATGCGATGCTGTTAGCACTTGGGAGAGTGGGTGTCTATCGGCGGAAATGATGATGATGATAATTCTGTCAGCACGCGTAAGTTTTACGTATTAACGTGAGCACTATTACGTTACTTATAGGTTAATTTAGGAAACGTCTTCAATATTAAGTATATTAAGATGTCTAAATGTCGAAATCAGTGAACTTCTCTAAAAACTTTCCATTCCATGTTGCTAGTATTCATGAATTATGTAACACAATGTTTTTATATGTTGTGTATTAAATAAATAGTGTAATATAATGATTCTGACCCTCCCCCGCGTATGTTGGGTATGGCGACGACACCGTTGAAGTGTTGCATGAACACGAGTCGCGTGACGCTGAAGCTCGGCTGGATGTTGATGTTGAACCCGCCGTAGCCGTAGATCAACGCCGGGTTCGACCCGTCTCGCGGGATACCCTGAACAAAAGCATAAAATTACACCATTTTATGTCGTTTAAAACAGCCTATTAGTTTTAATTATAAATATCAAAATTGTATGTTTTGAAATGGAACCCATTTTAAATTAAAATTTTTTTTGGTGTAGCAACACCTGACATGCACATTCTGTGTAAAATTCTTTACCTATTACGGTGCTCTATACAGCCCGTATACATCCCGCTGGCAGCCGAAAGGACCGACAGCAGATATTTAATTTCTTTTTTTTTTCATGTGGATAACAACTCCATTCCAAATTTAAAATTCATGGAGCCATAATAAGTATACTTCTTGTACATCTGAATTGTTTTTAAGAAAATAGTTATCTGTATATTTATTGTTATTGTGACGGCAACTTACCTTTTTAGATACAATAAACATAGGAACTTTGGTGCCGTCTTTGCTGGTGTAAAATATCTGTATAGCCTCGTACTGCGACGCGTCGAATCCCTTCACCTCCACTTCTCTAAACACCTGCAATACATACACACTAATTTATACAACATGACTACATTCAAACAACTTAAATAAATACCTACATACATCTAAGAAGCAATTCAAAATACGCCATAGATTTTTATACTTGACACGAAACTTGTGAGTGCTGAGGGGGGTTTACTGTAAAGTAGCCAGCCTGTATTCCCCGAAGGGGTAGGCAGAGGTGTTGCAATAATAACACCTTGTCATATAATAATATCACCTTAACATCTTTTCACCAACGGTGATTAAATGCCAACGTGACAGCTGGTGAGTCTATCGCCATGTCAGGCATTATACATATATCTTTGAATTACTTCTCAGACATATGCAGGTTTCCTAACAATGTTCCCCTTCACTTAAAGTACTTGGTGTGAAATCAGTCATAAGTTTTTTTTGGAAAAAATCCTTGGTTTCATTAATGAGTCACAGGCCCCGCTGGAATTCGAACTTGCATCGCTTGCGCAGCAGGCTACAGGTCAAACCCCAAGGCCATCACGTCTCTTAGAATGGAATTCACTTTCTGCACAATGATTTCATTCTTTATAAGGTAGTCAATGCACAGTGACACTCTTAAGGCCTATTCAGACCTGTTCCATGAAGGATAAAGTGATAACTAACGGTTGGCTTGTAGGGTTGTTTCTTGAAGTCGACGTGGTATATGACCCCGGGTGTGAGGAAGGACATGAAGTGGTAGAATATCTCCGAGTGCTCCTTCTTCCCGGAGAAGCCTACTACCGACCCTACGTCCAGGTCGAAGGTCTGCAGCAGCGCGCCCGACGACATACTGTGCAGTTGTAGGACACTCTGAAACATATAAAAGTTTTTGTTTATTAGTGGAATTAAATAAATTTTAATTTATTTTCGTAATTACCAAATAACAGCCTTTAATCTATCTAAATATCTAGATTACAAGCTTTTTATTAACTTGCAATGTTATCTGATTTTAATTCAGTAATCTTTTACCAATTGAGCTAAAATTTGATGACAATGCATGCTTAGCTATCTGACGTTATTCTAATTCCAATATGGCGGAACATCTAAGATGGCGGACTAGTTATTTTATCTGCACTACCACGGTGTCATATGAATAAATTTAAGCTTATTTTTTTTTATTTTAAATGCCTTTGTCAAATTTAAATTTATTACATATTGAAGCTGGACAGTTTTAGACGGGACTGCCACCGACAGATAGCTCATGTAATATCTTACCTTAACATCTCTAACGTAATGTATAACCAGTTTATCGTTGTCCACTGCCGACGCCCAGTCCAGCACGTCGCTCGGATGTTCCTGCAATTGAAACACAGCCTTATTACTATCTACCGTAAGGTCTATTTCAACGATTATAAGCCAAAGATCAAAATCTTATAAGAATACATAGTCAGTAATGCTATTTGTAAAGTCAAACAAAGTACTTGATGCCTGGCTGAGTTTCTTGCCGGTTCTTCTCAGAAGACTAGTTTCCGAACCGGTGGTAAATTTTCGACGTTCATAAGTACCAGGGACCAAACTGAATAAGTAATTTACATTTTCAAAAAGTCAAATTTTTAACTCTTTCTTAGTAAAATATTATTAACTTCTAGTTTATTTCGAGCTGTCAAGTAGCGACACCATTATCTGATATCGGTTTGAGTAAATAACAACCTAATAGAGTAGCCGTAAGACTTATTTTTCAACAAGTTTCATTGCGATACGGATCCCAGACAAAACAGACAGAGGTAAATCAATAAACAAATTTAATTCTAGGCGATAAAGTTCATTTTTCAACTTACAGGTATAAGTGTCTTCCAGTTCTCCTCGGCGGGATTTTGCAGGTCTATCTGTATCAGCCTGTAGTTGGGCGCGTTCTTGTTCGTCCGGAATATACACACGGAGCCTTCATTCGTTATGTACTGGAAGGAAATCATTCTATTAAGCGTTTATAGGTGAGTGGTGGTGGGTCTAGACTTTTTGAATATTTTGTCAGAGAGTTGGTGGTACATATCAATTTAAAAGTGTTTAAAAAGACACTTAACATTATTTTTAACAATGAATTTGATATCGTTCTATTTATAAATTATTTCACCCGCGTAGTTCCCGTTCCCGTGGGAGTACGGGAATAAAATATAGCCTATGTTACTCTCTGATAATGTAGCTATCCGTTGCAGAAAAAAATTAAGATCGGGCAAGTAGTTTCGGAGCCTATTCAATGCAAACAAACAAACAAATATTTCCTCTTTATAATATAAGTATAGATTGAGGCATTTTAGTTTTTGGAAAATATTTTTTTGCTATATAAATAAGCATTGTCTTACGTCCTACATGAGCATCGTAACATTAGTAACCTCTAACAACTACATGTCACCACAAAAATAAATAATATGTCGTATAATAATATGTATTGGATTTTTTTTTTAAATGTGATTGTTTTTTTTACATTTTTCATTTGATATTTACCACCTACCGATGCCCTGTCCCGAATATGATCACTTACATCTATACAGATAAATAAAATTGAAGTGTCTGTTTGTAATCCCAAAATAACAGCTTTTCACTAAATGCATATGAAAGTATACACGATACTGACACTAAAAAACCAAGTTTTAATTTTTTTCGGTCTGTCTGTCTGTCTGTTTGTTCCTGGTAATCTCTGAAACGGCTGGACGGATTTTAACGGGACTTACTTTTCACTGGTAGGTAGCTGACGTTTCAAGGAGTAACTTAGGCTACTTTTATTTATTAAAAATATTAGGGTTCCGCGACAATAAGGAAGAAACTAAATCTACGCGGGTGAAACCGCGGGGCACAGCTAGTTTAAGAATATAGAATGTAGATATGAGTGTCATTAATAAAAATCTTATAAATAGGTCGGTCTTCCGTCATCGATTTGATATGTAGCTAAAAGTAACTTTAGATGTATCAAGTGAGTTTGGTACGCTAACCAACAGATGGCGCAAGACGGCCTTTAAAGCAGCAAAAACAAGGGTAGGAAAATTTCGACGCATGAGGTGATCACGAGTAGCTCAGTTGGCAGAGTAACTGCACGGTTTTCAGAAGCCGTGTATTCGAGTCTCCATGTTCGTGTTTTCCTAGCCATGTTTATGAATTTAGAATGTGAACATACGTATGTGTCGTGGATAAAAAATTAATATTTAAAGCAATATACCTCATAGTCAGCTTCAAACTTGTGCACGATCTGCGTGAGCTCCAACTTGGAGTTGAGTTGAGGTTGCTTGGTGAGGTCGGCGAAGAACAGCAGGTTGTCGCGGCAGTCCTTCACCGGGGACACTATCAGGTACTTGCCGCAGTCCGTCACCTCCGCACCGCTGCGTTACAACACGACAATTTATCAATGACTAACAGACGTCACCCGCGTAGTTCTCGGTCCCGTGGAAGTATTGGGATAAAATATAGTCTATGTTACTCAGCGTGAATGCAGCTTTCCAGTGGCGAAAAAAATTTTGAAATCGCTACAGTAGTTTTTGAGTTTATTCATTACAAAAACATAGAGAATTTTTAAATTAACAAATCCCTATTTGTCAACTATTATACCTATCTAAAGTTTCTGTGCCGTATGTATATACTGTGACGCTAGCGAGTGAGTATATGCTATGAATTACAATCCCAACTACAACAACTAGATCACTACATACAATAATATTAACCAGCGCTAAGATGTTTGTTCAAAGTGATGATAAATACATGAAATTTCTATGAATTACGTAATAACATTAGACATACGCTGGGCTGTCCAAGCTCCGGATGTTGGAGTGGATATCTCTGTTGATAACGAAAGTACGTTAATACATCTTTGAACAAACATACAACATGACTGTCTTATGTGTTACCTACACTAATAATAGTAGATTAAACGTGTCTGTATCATTTTAATAGCGTGTACGTTACGTTATTATATTATTCACTTATTTATAGTAGTATTCAGAGTCAAGACTTTTTAGACGCACATTTTTGTCACAGAGGATCGGCTGATCATGTAAATACAGATAAATAAAATTGAAGTGTCTGTTTGTAATTCCAAAATAACGGCTTCTCACTAAATGCATATGAAAGTATACACGCTACTGACACTAAAAAACCAAGTTTTAAAATTTTTCTCCGTCTGTCTGTCTGTCTGTCTGTTTGTTCCTTTGGTAATCTCTGAAACGGCTGGACTGATTTTAACGGGACTTTCACTGGCAGGCAGCTGATGTTTCAAGGAGTAACTAAGACTTTTATTTATTAAACATATTAGGGTTCCGCGACAATAAGGATGAAACTAAATCAACGCGGGTGAAACCGCGGGGCACAGCTAGTTTGAAATAAAAATTCCCTATTCTTTTTAAATACTAAATTCGTGGTAAAGTTGTTAGTGATATGTATTTAGTACCTATGTATATACTACCCACCAAGGGTGTTACAAAAATGTTTGGCTAAAAAGTCTAGACCATAATATATGTAAGTTGTTCATTCAACCTATGATATATGATTTAAGGATAATCTATGTATATAAAAATGGTCACGACATCACGCGTGAACGGCTGGATTTTAATGGGACTTTCACTGGCAGATAGCTGATGTTTCAAGGAGTGACTTAGGCTACTTTTATTTAGAAAACATATTAGGATTGCGCGAAATAAAGCATGAAACTAAATTTACGCGGGTGAAGTCGCGGGGCACAGCTAGTTATGAATAAAACAGAGGCATATTAATCTAGTTACATTCTTGTTTTTTTTTTTAATTTTACTAAAATATAAGTTCTACTCACATCCTCCACAAAGGCTCTTCAGGGAACTCTACAGTTATGACGTCCTCAGACTGCGACGTGTTTAGTCTGTGGTAGCATAGCTTCTGGTCTCTATTCACTTCTGTCTCCGAGCCGTCTGTCTTGCCCGTCTGTTCTGGATACCTCTGAAACATAATGGACATTGTTTTCATTAAACTAGCGTTGTTTTTTCGCTGGCAAAATGTCTTGCAATAATCAAGCTACACAATTAAACATAGCACCTACTATTTTGCATTGGACTTTTGTGCATCGGAAATATCCATTGGCTTATATATTTTTGAAATTTATAATTGTATTACTCAAAATCGTAATAAGAATATTATGGAAAAGAGTAAGTAGCGAGTTTCTTGCCGAGGTCTTAACGCGTTCACTGCTAACGACGCACCTGCGCGTCCAACTGTTAGAGAATTTACAAAGAAGAAATTTCAGCAGTGAATGTGTTAATGGAGTATAAACATGTCGTTCTGACGATTTCAAAGTACTTTGTCAAAAGTCTAATCCACTAATGATATGTCAAAGTCAAAGTCAAAGTCAAAAATATCTTTATTCGATTAGACTTTTTACAAAGTACTTTCAAATCGTCAGAACGACATGGATTATACATGCTACTGCCAGGTTCGGAAGGTTGCTTTTACTGAGAAGAACCTGGCAAGAAACTCAGTAATTACTCTTTTAAAAATATTATACAATTTTTAAAAACAAAGTAAATCACTTGAGAAATGTAAGCCCATGGACACAGTTCCAATGCACAAATGTCGATAAAAATTAACATAAAGAAAAGTCTGTACTTCTATCTAAATGCGTAGCTTGAGATGACCAGCCCCCACAAGCAGCACCTGTTCACAAGTATGACGAGAATGCCAGCCTATGACAGGTGTCACGAGTTATGAGCGCTTAGCCAGATTAGTGGGGGTAAAGTGCATGTTTTATTAGCGTCGCACCATACAGACAGAGACTGACTCATATAATGACTACAAAGCATTCAAAATCAGTGGTCATGTCACGATACAAAAAAACTCTTGAGTTTCAAATGCTTGTAGCCAGAACTCTTCCCTATTACCTTACCTTTGTATAAGGTCAAGTACGTGTGTTTATCAAAGTTGTTATAAGGTAAAACTTACAGAATAAAATAGTCCTTTGTTGTCCTTAGTCCACGACATTGAGGCGAATTTGACCTTTTCTAACACTTCTGGGTAATCTTTGCCTGGAACATAAATATCGGTTGGTTGCCTCTATCACAATGAAATATCGGTATAACTATGAGTTATGGTATTCACGAGTGGTAATTAAGCATTAATTATCACGGGGATAATGCAGTTATTTTTCATTTACTTTTCTTGGGCACACTTTTTATATATTTGGTGAGCGTAATATAAGCTTTTACATTAAGCACATTATTTACTTATTAGGTACCTATATTTGAACACATCTTCTCATTGGTTTCATTTAACACCCCAAATACAACAAACAAAGATTATAAATATGCCTTTACGTTGCAGTATATATAAAAACAAGCGAAGTTCGATTCGTACTCGCGCACCTAGAGTTCTAATCTGTACCAGTATCTATAAAAACGACAATAAAAATCACGTCCGTTGTATCGGAACCTATTAAATATTTAATTCATACTCCTTTTTAGTATATTTTGTTGTTACAGCGACATCAAAAATACATCATCTGTAAACTTTTCAACTGTCTTACTATCACGGTTCATGAGATACAGCCTTGTGACAGACGGACACACTTGCGAACGGCGTCTTAGTAAGTAACTAGCTGTGCCCCGCGGTTTTACCCGCGTAGATTCAGTTTCATCCTTAGTGTCGCGGATCCCTAATATTTTTAATAAATAAAAGTAGCCTAAGTTACTCCTTGAAACATCAGCTACCTGCCAGTGAAAGTCCCGTTTAAATCGGTCCAGCCGTTTCAGAGATTACCCGGAACAAACAGACAGACAGACAGACGGACAGACAGACAGACAGAGAAAAATTTTAAAACTTTGTTTTTTAGTGACTGTAGCGTGTATACTTTCATATGCATTTAGTGAAAAGCTGCTATTTTGGAATTACTAACAGACACTTCAATTTTATTTATCTGTATAGATAAATAGGGTTTCCCTTTGGGTAATTATCCCCTAACCAAATTTCTGTTCGCTGGAGATTTTATAGTACACAAGTGTACGCAAACACGGGCGCACTCTTTATTCCCCCACTCTCATCCGACGGGTCACGGAACCCTCAGAACGGTACTATACCTGTAGCAACATCTTTCAAGTGTATGGTGATCCAGTCGGAGCCGCTTGCCGAGAGACCGTACGCGAAGGTGGCGCCATCTTCAGTGAACCGACTGCCTGACAGAGCAATGGTGCCATCCTCCGATAGAGTATTTGGGTCCAAAAACACACGCGGCTCGCCCTTCAAACTGTCTTGTACGTAGAGCACACTGGGGAAAACATAAATTGTGTTAAAACATACTCATTGCATAAAAACATTGCAACAAATTCATCTGCACTACACGAGCAACTCTCATCTATATTTATACAGATAAATAAAACTGAATTCACTAAATGCGTTATGAAATTTATTTACAGGATACATATACATAAAAAAGAAACAATTTTCGAAAAATATTCCGATTAATCTCAGAAACGGCCGAAAAATAGGTCCAATTTTAACGGGACTTTCACTGCCAGATAGCTGATGTGACATTTCGTGAAAAGCTGCTAATTTGGAATTACAAAGATTCACATCAATTTTATTTGTCTGTATAGATATATATGGACACACTCACGCTATACCGAGCGGCAACCGAGTGACGGCCGAGCAATGACAACTGCCTAAGTTACTGCAGAAATTGGCCCGACTCGATCTATAAAGAGTCGAACCCTTACTTACTTCTGATTCTGCAGGCCCGTGTTCTTGAAGAAGAAGTATCTGTCCCCTCGTCTGAAGGGGCAGGAGTATTTAGGGTAGTTCCAAAGCTCTGTGAGGCGTTCATTGATGTCTTTCTTGACCGGACACGCGTCTAGAAACGGCCGCGTGATATTATTCTCTGCCTCTATAAACTCTTTGGTTTCTTGTGAGTCCGGGTCTTCCAACCAACGGTAGGGGTCTTTTATCTGTGGAAACAAGATGACCAATTATTAGAAAGGAGTTTTCAAAGACAAAGAGACTGCCTTGTTGGGCTAGTGGTCGCAAAGGCTATTACGAGGTCCTGGGAAATTCGGTACCCGGGTCGCGAAAAAGGTTATTGGGTTTTTTCTTTAGTGATTTCCTAATAGCCGCCCGGAGTCTGGATTATTGAACGGTTACTGGCAATAGGCTCGCCCTTATTAGACTTAAACATGTTGGCGAAATGTGGGTATACTATAGTATACCTCTGCCTACCCCTTCGGGAACGGCGTGAGCATATATGTTTGTTCTGACAAAACCTTTTGCCTTCTCGAAAGGATTTAATGAGAAAACTACCCTCTTTACTTCTAAAGATATCATCGACATTTGCCACTCTAGTAAGCAGTCTATGTCGCAGTTTTAACACGGTATTGCCATGCCAAATATAAGGTTATGATAAATATAACTTTTAATAAAATATTCTTCAAGGTAACAGCGAGCGATTCTCAACAATGCCTTCATAGCTGTTATTTTACAGTTAAGAATTTTAAATAACTTAAATGAATTCAAGCTATTTCTAACCAGTCTGTCGTTATTAATATACCATTTTGTTTGGTCTATTTTCTATATAGTAAAATAGAATAATAACGTGTTATTTTTAACACGAGCAGCAAATCCTGTAGACTGTGATTTTGTATATCTAGCAAATTTTGATAATGTTTAGTAAGAGTTGTTTCAATAAATAAGTCAAAGATTGCGTTATTGAATATAGTACGTAGTACTTTATACTTTCATACAATTTAACCAGGTTGTGGCGGAACTTTATCAACTATTACATAACCGAATATAGCAAAAACCACGACGTCGAAAACAAATTAAAATATAATAAATGCCAAATATAAATCATGCCCACAATAAATACAGTGTACAATAGAATTTAAAATACCAAAAAACCTAAGTTGAACGAACTTGAGCCAGAAACAACTTGATAATGTACCGTGTGCTTTTCTATAAAGTAACGTTATAAGTATTATAATATGCGAACACAAACCAGTATGTTTTAAAAGCCTCCTCAATTCGAATACAGAATGAGTTGTAGTGTCGAGTGTGCATACTAAATAGGTAGAGGATTATATCAAGGACAATTATGATGGTAACAATGCCATGGCATAGGTTTTATTGCCCACTACATACAAGGCACAGGTGCCGTCACGAGTTATGAGCGCTCAGCGAAAGTAGTGGGGGTATCTGAGCGTGTATTATATGTGCAATGCAGACAGACAAACAAACTCATAAAATTACTACTGCGCATTCAAGATCAGCTGTATAACTCGTTACATCTGTAATCGATTAAAATTATAATACAGTTGCAGGTAATTTCAATTCGGATGTATTGCCAGATCACTTTCAAGAAAATGCTGAGCATATAGCTCAAACCACCCCAGAAGGGTCTCCCAAGGGGTGAGCCCACTCCTTTTCAACGTTATTCCAACACCCATTATTCACCGAAGATAAGTGCCAGGGTGAGTCCATCGCTGTCTCAGGCACAAATCATATGCCCTTCCTTCTCCGACATAATGTAGGTTTCTTCACGATACTTTCTTCCACCGTGAAACGGTTCTTATTCGTTCTAAAATTACCTCCGAACGCAGTCTAGTCACTTTAATTAAATGATTTAACGAAAGGAGTTTGATAAAAGCAAAACGATATTGAAACTTCGTTTGATATTCGTTCGTAAGCGAAGTATCGTTTTCGGAGAGAGAGTGTAAGCCCCTGACTAACTTCCAGAAGTCTTATATAATTTTTAATGAGCGAATAGTTATTGATAAATTAGTGTTCGTGCGTAATGCGATTAAATAATATCGTTATCATAATGGTCTGGAGCAAAAAAGCTCTGGCGTTTTTCAATGATAGCCGATTTGTCTAAGAGTTTTTATATTGGTAATCTTACCTAGCGAACCCGGATATGGACGGACGTCATAAACAAATTGCTAATCATATTTTAATGACACTTTAGGAGGTACCCCTTATCGTCTTAAAGAAAATTGGAAGCTTTTAATTATTAACATCAGATGAAATTATTTTCTTAAAATACTTAGTTGGGTAACATGCGAACGTAACGCTAAGAAAACATGCAGTTGCTCTGCTAACTTAACTACTCGAGATCTTACCTCATATGTCAAAGGAAATTACAAATAGAAAAACCCTATAACACCTTGCCCGACCCGGGAATCGAACCCTGGACTTTGTGTGTGGTAGCACTTGCGACCACTAGACCAACGAAGTAGTCCAGTATTGCTAATACTATTTGTTTTAGGTTGTGCGATTAGATTGACGTATCAGGACGGGACAATAGAACAATAGGACTGTTTTTAACAGTCACAAGACATGTGAACTTCACAAACGAATCGTGCACGTCGGCTGACTTTGACACACTGGGAACCTAAATTTTGTAGGACATTTTTTACACAATTATTGGGGGAAATCGTTTGACCTTCTGATGCTCTGATAAGAATTATACAAATATGTTTGCTGTCAACCGACAAAAGACGTGATTTTTAATGCAATCACGTCCAATAACGCCCATGGAGTTATGAGACCACAATTTATCTGTATTTGTAACCAGCCGTACCCTTCGGTTTCACCCGCGTAGAACATATGTCATGGGTTGATAGCCTTACAGGTTTGGGTTGGGCAGTACGCATTTCTCTAGAATCCCTACTAACACTTAGCGGGTAGTATGGAATTAGAAATTCAGGTTTTATATTACTTTAGTACAGGTTACGAGTTATGAACGAGTACAATTAAATGAGCAGTATTCATTTAATGAATCTATACGTTTGGCGCGAGGCGAATAGAAACATGCGCAGTACCCCACTATTTTTCGACGCGTGTTCTTTACTCGTGACGGAACCTTCGGCCTTACCACAAGTTCTTATTGCAATCATAGTACTACACTATGACAGTGACAGACTTATACACATCATATACATCTGTCTCATAACAAGAGTTAAGCTATCATGGCTATCAGAGGTCATGGTAGGGCCCCTGTACTATTTTTAAAGCAACTTTATAAGTAACTCCAACTATCAAAGGCATTAAGATAATTAAATTGTGACAACTATATCGCACTCGTAATAAACCTTCTATGATCCACGATCCCATAGTGGATTTCCTTGTGCCTTTGCTACTTATACAGCAAGGTAAATGGTCGGATTTACGTCAGGCTTTGCACTAAGTTAAGTATATGTCAGTGGCTACCGGAGTAGAATACGATACTGGAAATGATAATTAGATCGAGATGTTGGTGGAAACAATGGGGTAATTCGTTCATTTTAAATATCGTTGTAGTTCCAACGTCGTTCGATTGCAATCCTATCGAGTCGATCGATATCGTAACGCTTTTCATTACGAGAATTAGCCCAAATGTTATTACGATACTCGTCAAATGTTTTGGGACTTAAACACATTGTGCCTCAAGTATAGGTTTTGACATGATTCTATCATCATCATTAACATCCTCCTCCTGCCCTTATCCCATGTTATTTGTGGTCGGCGCAATGTGTTTTTCTCTTCCATTACTCTCTATCAGCCGTGATATCTGTATTCACTCCCATTCTGGCCATATCAACATTTTCACATGATTCTATGTTGATGAATTTTGATGCGTATGTTAGTGGCTCTAAAAAGTATCAACATATTTCGAGCTACAAGAGTACAGAACGGACATTCTTCAACGTTGAATTGTATCAAAAATTCAAAACATATTCCTAATTTGGGCACTGTTAAAAACAATCGTTGTTATAGTGATGAATATGACAATGAATCTTAATTGTGGCACAGCCCGTGAGCAAATTGTATAAATTGTTCAACTAAAATGTATCGTAACATTCGTAACTAATATTAAAGCTACGCAATTCATGTTCGCAAACATGTTATTACTCTCAATGATCACCAGACACGTGATAGCTTTAAGGCTTATTAAAATTACTATAAAATTCACTGTTTCAATTATGAACCTCAGTGAGTTGAGATACAATTCATAATAGATTATTCTCGCTTCGATAATAAAATGCTTAGATATATCGGTTTGTTGACCTCTCTGATAAGTTCATTAATCAAAGATGTATATTTTGGAGGGAGTAGAGCACGATTTGTTAATAAAATGTTATCTCAGCTCAGGCAACTAAAGAAAGCTTTATTGTTGATATGAGGTTCTGTACACTGTCTTTCCACTGCAATAAGAGTATCATTGGATTTAACATACATACATATCCTAACGCCAGGGGCGTGCATTGGATTTTCAGAGGGGTAGGCATAAACAACAAGTAGGTAGATAGGCAGGTTAAGTATATACCATTGTGACGCGGCGTAGGTACGTACGTCTTGGCAAAGATACACATACGAACATAAACACACACACACCACACGAGTGTATTCAGTGAACACAATTTGTAACTTCTGCTTACCTGCTTATATGCAATGCACGCCACTGCCTAACGCATGTATTTCCCGAGGGAGTAGGCAGAGGTATTAGATTAAGTGCCAACGTGACAGATTGTGAGTCTATCGCGGTCTCAGACACATATGACTTTGTATTCCTTCTCAGACATATTTTATGCAGGTTTTCTCACGATGTTTTCCCACCGTAAAGCATGTGGTGTGAAATAACAGTAAACGTAAAAACTTACATAACTTTTTTATAAAAACTCATTGGTATAGGCTCCGCTGGGATTTGAACTTGCCTCGCGTAGCAACTGCTCATACCTCAAGGCCGCTCTTTTTCTCATTGGATTTTGGGTCTTAAATGTGTGGTGTTAAGTTCCATACCTTGGTCCCATGGTAGTCATCGACGACTGTGTCGTCACGGCGCGCGTTGGGGTAGACAAAGCTCATGTTCGAGAGGGACGTCGATGCGCGGGCGCACTGCAACAACAACACTGACACAACACATGCATAATGACACGCGCGCATAGCGAAACTAGCTCTTACAATAACACGCTACGAACTGACCGATTCGGGGGAAAGGATCGACTTATAAACGAACCGTAATGTAGTCCGAACGCTCCGCTTTACGTATAGAATTGATAGACATTTTCCTTGGATTCGTCTACTTTCCTGATTCGTAAAGTGTCACTGTTGACATTGCTTATCTTCTGCCAGTTTTGGTTTTAAAGTGCGGAAAAGGTTTTAATTTAATTGAAGGCCTACAATTTAAGGATATGATTCTAGTATTCTAGACATAAGACATTATAATAAAAGCTTCGTTTATGTTTTTGGAAAGATTATGGAGGTAAACATTTTTCGCCATTTTTTCTCTATGCTTTATTTATATATTTTTATACGCATTATTTCAGACTAACTAACGCGTATAACGTGAATATGCGTTATGCTATATGGTCTAGACAAAAGATAACCAAACCAACCGACCCGCATGAAAATAAATGAAATCCCAACAAAAAACCCACTTTAACATACAATTTCACTTAAAGCTGTAAATCTTGAAACGTATTGTTTCACCTTACGGTTGTTTCTATACCGATACTAATAAAAGAAATGAAAATTTACATTGCAAGACAGTTTGAGAGTCTCAATACTATCTAGAATAGAATAGAATATTCGTTTATTTGTGACTTAAGCCGTACAGTTATAAAAATACAAGTTGAAATATAACAAAAAAGATAAAAATGCCAAGTGTCACAAAAAGGCTTCAAACCAACATAATGCTGGCCACAAGCCAGCGCTGGTCTTCCCTTGAAACCAGGGCATGAGTGACGTCACGGCGCGGATGATACGCAGATCAACACGTTTTCTGATATTTATTTAACATTATTAAGTAGCATACTTAAGAACTTTAAAAAAACATAAAGAAGAATCTGACTAAATAACAATCGAAAAGTATTGTATAATGCCTAATGCAATACTTATATCAATTAACCTAATCAGAGGCCTCACCATAACAACAATACATAATGACAGACTTAACCAAGCCATAATCATGTTCAGTGTATAATAATAAAATAATGATGGCAATAAGAGGTCATTGTAGGGCCTTCGTTTAATCATCGTAGCTTCGTGTTTATGCCCATTTGCCACAAATAAATAATGCTCTCGCCATCCCAGAAGGGACCCGATGGGGTAAGCAGTGGTGTTGTAACAATAGCATCCACATTTTACCAAAGATGATTCAGTGCCAACGTGATAGATAGAAGGTGAGTCCATCGCCGTCTTAGGACTTATACTATGTCTTTGAATTACTTCTCAGACATGCAGGTTCCCTCACCTTCACCTTGAAGCACGTGGGGTGAAATTACTATCCTTAAGTATTTAGAAAAACTCATTGGTCCAGGCAGCTGGGATTCGAACTTCCTTCGCTTGCGTTGCAGGCGACTGCTCAAACCTAATGGCCACCGTGGCTTATTTATGGGAAATAAGTATGTCCATACAAAATGACACTCAACAGCATTGATTTGAAGCGCCTCTAGCGAGAGGTATTGGGAACTAAATTTGACGTTTATTAAGAAAACTTGTTGTGAGCTCTCTATGATTAGTTCTGATTCATCTCCCTACTTGTAAGCAATAGACAAGAGGGCCAAAATTGAGCGGATCAAAGACGCACATAGTCTAAACTCTACAGCTATAGCCAGCCCAACGTTGTTTGTTGTATAGTACATGGAAGAGTGGACATCGCCGTCTCAGGATAATAAAATATCAACAGGTTACAATGAGGTTTCACCATTTATAAAGAGCTGGGGAGTGCTAGGTAGGGAACCTCTAACTACGCAAATATAAGATGTAGAAATGTAAACAAAATAAGAAAAGTAATTGTCACGACTGCTATTCAACAGTGCTTATCAGTTAGAATAGATAAAACATGTAACGAGGAGTGAACTGCACTGTCGCTAGTTTCATAACTATGAGTTGCTTGCTATTGCACGCACTTATATTGTACTATGATTGCATTTCCTAGCGTCACTTCTTCAATTCAAAATATCCATATTCGATTAGACTTTTAACAAAGTACTTTTAATCATATTTAATTAGTCATACATCAAATTAATATGTTCGACGAGAATATGATAGCGTAAGCCCAAAGTTATACTATTTCGATTTCCTTTTAATTCCAAACCTCTTAATTGTGAATTGGAGTAAGCTCGCAGCAAGGCATTGCTCAGGCGCAGTTGCCTGCCTTATCTAAGTGACATAGTGACGACGAGATGAGATCAATGCCCGGGGTCATTTCTCGTTCTTACGACTTAGATCGAAATAAGATACCTTACATTTAATTTTGAGACATAGAAATGTGTTCTAAACGAAAATTTTGAGACGTGAATATTGGGATCAAACAAACGGTAATATAAGAGTATTTTCATGCTGAACATCTCTCGTCGAGAGATCTCGGACCCTACCATGACCTCTTATTGCCATGATAGTTGAACTATGAGACAGATGTATATGACGTGTATGAGTCTGTCACTGTCACACAGTGGAACTATTATGGCAACTAGAGCTTGTGGTAAAGCCTCAGGACGCGACACGTATTTTATAAGACCGAGTCTCAACTCATTATTATTAAAATGCATGTCTTTGTTTTGAATGGTGAAATTAGCCGTAAACCCTGGGTTTTTTTCATAAACATGCGTTCAAAATATGGGAAATATACATACCTCAAGCGAATATTAGCACGGGAACTATTATATATAATGGAATGGTCGGTTTGGCCCAGTATCGTAGCAACACATCCGAGTAATCAAACTATACTGGGCGTGAAATACTCACTGGCGTCGTGATTAGGTCGACTGCCGTGATAGGGAAAAGGTCGTCAGGGCTGTCGATTTGCTTTAATACTTAGTACTCCAAAGAAATTTGTTATTACGATATAAGAAATTACCAATTATATATCCATACTCTCTCTACAGTCTACTCGATCGTATATTGAGATGATGATGCTAAATTCCGATTAAATTGTCGGTTGTGCACTCGCATACGTCTTATGTAGCCAATATTCATATATGAAAGATACAAACCCTACGTTTATGTAGGTACCAACTTCTGCCCAACGAATTTTCTGCGTGAAATTTGATAACACAAAGGTTTCATCAAAATTGTTCTAGCCATTTTATTGTGGTGCTGGAAGTAAATACCAGCTATTGTATTTAGTAGAGTGATCAAGATGGCGAAAATTAAAACTAGGGATTGGTTTATATAGGTAAAAAATATTTGAAATGTGCAGAATTCGATCCTAGATAACTTTCTTTAGTACGTGTGAAAAAAGTCTATTGCAGTACGTTATCGGCTCTTATCTTGTAGATGTTGCGATTAGGGGTATAGTTTCTTTCTTATCCTCACGCGCACTCGTCAGATCCAACTGCTACTAAGAAACTTATAAACTTGAACTGGAGATCGAACCCGGACATCAAGGTGTCAAGCCGTATAGCTGCTGAGCCACGAAAGCAATTCAAGCTTACAAATTTATCAAATAAATATAAATGTATATATGATTGCAGCACAGCCCTAGCATATATCATCAATCTACAATCCTACAATATTATGTACGGTATAAGTAAGTATTACATTGTGTGCCTTCCTTCGTATAGGCCATAAGGTCTGACATTAAGGCGTGTACAGATACGAGATTCGCGATGTTCGCCTTGTACTCATACAAGTATATACACATACATGAATACTGTAACGTATACAAAAGGATTATAATTATTTATCTGAATGACAGACGCAATATAATCAACATCTAGTTAATTTTAGAAACAAAGTACTTGAGGTGCAGGTCCCGTCATGAGTTTAGAAAAGAGTATTTGTATGTAGTGCCGGATTTAGAGGACTGAAGGTCTCGGCCTAAATAATTGTTTACTTTTTGTTTATTATTTTCCTAATAAAAAGGTTTTTTTCCGAAGTATTCATTGTGGTGACCCCGGGATTGTAGCCCCTGTTGCCTTCCCCTAAACCCGGGCCTGATTTTATGAGTCTCACTCTCAACTCACGAATAAAAACATGCGCGTTCTTTATTCTTAACGGGACCTGTACCATTTATTTAGAAATTTACTAAATAATAACCATATTTTGACGATTTTTGAGTATGAGTATGGACTCAAACTCAAATAAATCTTTACTTGATTAGACTTTAGACAAAGGCCTTCAAATTTTCAGAATGACATAATTATATACTAATAATATAAAGAGGAAATATTTGTTTGTTTGTAATGAATTAGTTTCAAATCTACTGTAACCATTTTCAACTTTCACTAATAGAATGCTAGATTTTCACTGAGTAATATGTTACTTAAATTAAATTACACATTACTCTGTTAAATAGCCAAACTCTAGGTAAATTGTGGATCACTAATAACATGGGGAGAAGCCGCAGATAGAAGGTAGTCTAATAAATTAGTGATTTGGTAAATGTTTGACTTATAGGTAAACCTTGATCATCTGCACACATCTTTATAAAATACACTATAAATAGTTACATTTCATGTTCATGTTCAATGTAATCAATTAACATAACTGGATTTACAGCATTGCCTATAGTGATAGAATTAATCTCAATGATTAACCACAAATAAATACAAATATTACTAACCTTCTTAATATACATTTACTTAGATATAACTGGCATAAAATAAGAAAACAAGAACACAGATTCAAAATAAGAAAACCTACATTCTTTTTTCGAATCTTAATTCTTGATTTCTTATTTTATCCCATTTATATCTAAGTAAATGTATATTAAGAAGGTTAGTAATATTTGTATTTATTTGTGGTTAGCTTCAAGTCCATTTGGAAATACTATTTATTTTAGGCTAACAGCCAAGACATTGTTAGATTGTAACATTGGGGGTATTGCAAGTCATCATCATGAATATTAATTATACAGAAGAAAGCAGAAAATGTCTCTGTAGTCTGTATAATATCTATTATATCTATATCTAAACCAGTGGTGGGCAAACTTTCTAAAGAGAGAGGGGTGGGGGGCAGAATGTTTAATAAATATCATTGGAGGGCCAGAATTTAATACAAAATATATTTGTGTATGTTCAGAAGGACTGTGCTTCTTTTATTAAATAGTGGGGTCCCTTGCAGAGAAGAAATTCTTAGTATTATAACCCCGAGTTATGTATTATAGCAAGGGAGCAACTTACTAAGTAGAATCTACTTAATACTTCAGGAAAGTCAAAATATTATTATTGCAGGCCATATACTATTCATGACAAAGGATTGTCAGCAAGCCAGATTAAATGGGCCGCAGCTGGCTCACGGGCTGTACCTTGCCCATCAGAAATCTATACAATGATATGTTTCAGTTTCAAAAATGTTGGATGATAAATAAATAAATGTACAAATGCAATCTAATTAAACATTGTTCTTCGATCATTGTCAATAGAATATAACTATAATATACAGATTGGCTAAAATTAAAATTTTTACAGAACCATTTATAGCGAGTTAAATTATAAAATCAGTTGATTACAGAAATATAATATTTCCATAATTACTTATCTATGTTTTGTCTTAAATTACTTTGTAGTTTTGTTATAATGGAAAGTTAAGTTTTATATGGTATGCATATGATGATATAAGATTCTTGGCTTTAAACACTAACTAATATTTAAAAGTGTTAAATATTTACAGGCCCAAAATGGTGAAATAAGCAATGTATATTTAATTTGAAATATCTTTTGTAATACATATTTCATGTTAATTAACTATTCAGAATTCTGTTAAATCATAAATGAATAATAAATCTGATATAAATAAGTTTTATTTAACCTTGCACATGAACAATATGGTCTCTATATTAATAAAAAAAGATTAATCATCCCAATTAAAACCGCCATAATCTGTTCTACCGGAGCGCCGATCTATTTATTATTATCACTTTTACTGATAAAATTTCAACTGTCTGTCTGTTGGGTTATCAAACATCTTGAAGTTTGGGTTTTAGGTTATATCATAACACTATAGGAACACGTAAACAAATCAATTGAACACGTAGAAAGACTGCGTAGCGATCTAATAAAGAACTCGTAAAACTTATAAAATTTCAAATATGAAACGATATCAGTAGAAATACCTAAGTTCCCAATAGTTACCGCCTTCAAACAATTTATTGTAAACAAAGAAAATTCTTACCTTTATATTTTTAATGGTACTAAAATGTGTCCTGGTATTCACACAGTGATACAATTTGCGTTGGTTTGCAGTTATTATATTTTTATTTGCTGTAATTCGGCAATGATTGGCAAAAAAGCGACGCACCGCCATACAATTTGACAATGACATTTTGCAACAGTTTTGCCATGTACGATAAATAATATAATTTCTACCAAAAGTATTTTTGGAAGAATGTGGTAGTCTTTTAACCGCTGCGCTCGCTGAATGCGAAAAGTAATAAAAATCTTTCAGCATCAGAATTGACTGCATTCTAGACACAATAACATCAATCACTTCATAGTAGAGTGAGGCCTGGTATGATAAGCACTGAGCATACAGTTTAGCCCATTCATCTACACTAATATTATAAAGGCTCCGAAACTACTTGACCGATCTCGAAAATTCTTTCAGCATTGGATAGCTAGCTACATCATCAGCGAGTAACATAGGCTATATTTTAAGTCAGGCAGATACAAAATAAATTCGTTATGCCATGCTCTTTCAACATTGTACTTAACAAAGTCAAATCAAATATTTATTTGTGAATAGGGACAATTGATGATAAACGTCAATCGATAAAATAAAACAATACAATGGGAATTCATTTATTTATTTAAGAAAGTGGTCACAGCGTCCTACACGAGCAACGTAACCCGCCGTCCGTCGTAAGGCACTAATCAATGAACGGACGCTTCGGACAATAAATAAAAGGTACCATAGGTTAATGTAACGTAAAGTATTCTACCTGTAGACAAAGTAACATTACACTAACGCTACGCTAGTAGAAATGATACAAAATGTACGGGAATGACATACGTCACGTGACTGATTTGTGTCATTTCCATACATTTTTTATCGTTAGCGTTAGAGCAAGTGCGAGATAATGTTACTTTGTCTAGGCCTAGACAAAGTAACATTTTCTCGCACTCGTGTCACGTGCCTCATTTATGCCATTTCCATACATTTTGTATCGCTTCTATTAGCGCAAGCGCTAGAGAATGTTACTTTGTCTAGAGGCCCCGATACCACAAATATATAATCCTAAACTATAACAACCAATAAATACAATATATAGGTAGAACTGAATACTCGAAAGCGAACCATATTTTCCATCGTTTTTTTATTAATATCTACACATGAGCTTAACTGAAGCAATTGAGATTCAAATCGGAACTAAGATAGGTTTAACATCACACTCACAGCATGTTATGTACTATATGATTGATTTTCAAGTAAGTACCCAAAATAATTAAATTTAGCCTCGAAGACAGATATGTAAAATTGTAGATTGTTTCATGACATATAGGTATTATATTATACAATGCGGGTAACAAATGATTTGATTTTGTTCTTAAAATATAGTTAAAGGTACTTAAAAGATGCCTTATCTGCCAGTCCCATCTCTATTAGTATACATAACTAAAGTACGACGCGATCATAATTGTCACGTCAAAGGATGTGGATTTGCATTGGTGCCATATTTACGAAGATTGGTAGAATAGAACATAAGTAAACATCAAAATGATGAACGTCATTTTTTAAGTTCGCTACTAATTAACATCCGTTTGTGTTCAGTTCTTTTTTTAAACAACCCTTGCTGCCGGCGCCAAGACCAATTCACCCAACCAACCTCCGCGCCAACCTCCGTGTGCGCTATAATTATTAAATTATTTACTAAACTTAAAAAAAATACGAAAGTTATTTTACAAACTAACATCCACTTAAAATGGGTAAACTCAAAAAACGTTATATATAATTTTACACTAATCTCCGTAAATACAGCACTAATGCAAAACCACATCCTGTATAACTGTGACTTCGAATGGATCAGGCTAATTGAATGCATAAATAAATACATAGTTAAATTAAATAATTAGAATTAAGAATTAAATAAACACACTGTAATTAATATTATTATTTTTTTGTTATAATGTAGCAACTCTGTCAAACACTTATCTACTTTGGGTCTTCATGTTGATTCTATATTTGATTTGAAACCAAAGATTAATCTTTATTTTACAGAATGAAAACGAATATAAAAAAAAATACTCTAATTACTTACTCTGTCCCTGTATCTCAGAACGCGAAGTATAACTTTAATAAGTATTTCATTATCATGGGAGCGAATATAAATGTACAGTACACTCACGTTGATAAAATATTAATAGTCTGCAATTTCCCATATTGTTTCTATAATCATTATGTACTATTTTAATAGGTACGTAAAATTAATTCCAAGTGCTTAAACATAGAACAAGTGATGTAATTATTAAAGTTATTTTCTAATTATTGAGATCTATTTGCTAGGAATGTTCAGAGTCCTTGGATAAAGAATTGCGAAATATGAATTTTAAGTCTACGTGCATACAGTCGTTTTTACAATACACAAATTAGTTTTGGACATTGAAGTATGATTGGACATTATAATTATTTTAAATCTTATATGACACAGTATAGAAATCATTTAATATACTAAAGCCTCTTTATTTAGACACGAAAACATTGGAACCAAAATACTTAAGTTCTACTACTTAATAAGGAGAACTTAAAACAATATAATCTCTATACAAATCTTTACACCATCCGCATACAAAGCTTTATATTCCTGACGTAAACCTGGACTACGAACGCGTTAAAGCAATCTCTAAGACTATAGTTATTTGGTCTCAATTTAATTTGGCATTGCGCCTTTACCCAAATCCCTTACGTATCTAGGTAATTAAAAAGCGCTTTATAATACTGGTTAACTCATCATAAGGATTCATTTAGGCGGAATGTTTGATCTAAAGGCTGGCAAAGGGAATAAGTTGACTTTGGCTGAATTCCATTTCATGTACCCACATATTTGAACAATATACAAGAAATATTAATATTAGCATTTTACAATATAACTAAGATACGTATTTAGTTTTTAATTCTTCCTCAAACGAACTGAAAGACAACATATTATTATTTAACACATACATCGAAACTAGACTATAATATTATTATATATATTTTTCTAACGCATTTGATTGGCCGAAGTGATATTAAAACTGCATTTAACAACGACAACTGCTCGCCTCGTAAACACACACAGATATACATTTTTGTGTTATATTTTTATGTAATTGTAGCACACAGATATAAATACAAATATTCGTCTAAAGTGCTATTCAGGATTATGTAATTATTGAACTACGTAAAGCTTCGGTTCGTGCATAAGAAATAACATTCACTGGAATGTGACGTTCATTCGCGGCATAAGGATTTGACTTAAAGTACTGTCAATATTATACACTACGCGCTAACATTTGGATACACCCATTGATAAAGTGACCAATATCTGTAGGTCTAAAAAGGCCACTTTGGGAGAATCATAATGTGATCAGAATATGATTCATCGTCGAAATGACAAAATTGTCACTCAGGTGCGCATATTATGATTCACAAATGATTAATATTACGCAATTCACCTGTTTGACACTTTCCTATGAAGATTCCTAAAATACTCCACAAAATATGAATTGCTTTTGTGACAAATAGCAGAATTATAAAAAGTTAGTTTGGGACCTAGTCCTATTATTGTAATAAGTGAATTTTGAATTGAATCATATTCCGATCACATTATGATTCTCCCAAAGTGGTCTTTTCAGACGTACTGGTCGATGTTTATGCTTTGTCGGTGGACTACAGTAAACATAATATACAGAAGGTCAGTTCATCCTTCATTAATCGATTACGACTGAATAATGCCGTTGATAACTTGAAACTGAATGTTTGCTTGAAAGCTTACCTTCTGTATATTACATTTAAGGTCTATTCAAACTTGTGTTATGCGCCTACGGTCGGCGAAAGAGAATTTTGCTATGGTCGCGGTACTTCATACAAAATACCCGGTGGAATCCTCGCGCTACTTACCTCTACCCATTACGGTAGCGAATAGCGCTCTGAGAGCCTAGTGTGAGATTTTCACTGCCGCCGTCACAAGCCACCGCATTGACGTAAACGCAGATTTATACAGGTTTGAAACAGCGCCAACTGTCGGTCAAAAACTCGCACTAGGCGCTCTGTACTCTTATCACGAGTTTCCCATAATTATTCTAATCTATATATTTCTAGTCACTAGCGTCTCCACCGAATATTTGTATGAGAAATTGTACAGCGCCTCCTAGCGGTGACGTAACGTAACTAACTAAAATATTGAAGGCTCGTAAGAAATAGGTCTGAATAGGCCTTTAATTTGTAACATTCCACAGTAACGTAGATAACTTTGTCACATTAATTTACAAACATATCTACTGGATCGTTCACCTGTCTCCCCCTTAATAATGGATTTAAGAAAAGCTATCCTGCTCGCACTCGTCCCAGCTGTCACATTCGAATTGGTCGCAATCGTAGTCGATATCACAAGCAGCGTGGCCGGTCGCATCCGAACTGATGTCGGTTAGTGCCGCCTCCGACACTGGCTTCGAAGATATGTCGAGGATCTGAAAATACGGATACATATATACATTCCCCGAAGGGGTAGGCAGAGGTGTAATAATAACAACACACACATTTCACAGAAGACGATTAAGTGTCAACGTGATGGTGGGTCTATCGCCGTCTCAGGCACTACACATACGTCTTTGAATTACTTCTCAGACATATGCAGGTTTCCTCACGATGTTTTCCTCTGCTCTAACCCCAAGGCCACCACGACGGCTCTCCAAACATCCAAACAATTCCCTAGCAAAGTACTTTCTTAGCTAAGTATGTTATAGATGTACTATGTACCCATAATGCTGACCTCTACTGTCTTTCTGTCCACTCATCAATGCTCCCTTGCACTCGCATTCACTCATACCCGTTCAAGCAGTCTCTTCAAACTTTCATATTTCAGTTTTTTTAGGTCTTTTCCTTTGAGACTCCTAACAGTTCGCGCTCTTATTAGTAGCAATGTAAAGGTTAGTTTACAAATTAAAATTTAGTTTGACTACTGTCAACCTTGTAGGAAGATATAAGCTCTCAAGATTGGGAAATATCATTTACAGGATTGTATACCGTAGTTTCTGTAAGAGAATTGCTCATTACACTGATAAATTAATAGAACTTACAAGATTAGATTAGATTAGATTTTACAAGCACTCGAGATTCTAAATCGCTTGAGTGCTCAGTCCACAAGTAAGCAGAGCTGTTTGATAAGATAAACGAACCTTTCTAAATTGGGTTAAAAGGGATATCTTTAAAGTATCTTAGTATTATTACTCACGTCAGCAGAAGATCTGAGGCTATAGTTATCGGAGTGTGCATCGCGGTCAGCCGACAGCGCCTGCAGAGCGAGCGAGTTGCGTTTGCGATCCTCGCGAGACAGATTCTTGCCGTCTGATCGGATTGCTACTTCGGACGGGTTTGAACGTTCTGGAAACGTGTAATCATGTCAACTAACACAATGACATTTACATGAGGCCAGTCTTTTCGTTTCACCTATCTGAAGTTAGTGCACTCGGAGTAGCGAGGAATGTGTCCTTTATTCGACTGAAATATTGGACGCGACAACCCCGACTAACAGTCCGATAAATTTATTCGTCTATGTTTACTGTTCAAGTGGCTGGGAGTTGAAGGTATGAAAATATTACCTTTAGCAAGAGGCGAGCCACTTCTAGGCGAGCCTAAGCTACCGCTGTAGTACATTTCAGGATTAGCTTCATGACGGTCTGCAAAGGAGAAAAATATTGCTATAGAAGGTGCTGAAACCAATATTGAATTCAATTGTGTTCGTTTTCAAATTGAGACTTAAGATAAAGTAGGGTGTAAAAACTATGCGGCTTTTTGTGCCATGATATAAAAAAAATGAAAATCATTTAATTATTTTACACACATACGTATGCTCACGCCTGTAGCTCCCCGAAAGAATACGCAGAGGTGTACTTATAATATACCCAAATCCCGCCAGTAGGTAATGTTAAAGCCTCATATAGTAAAGGGCGGGCGAATCTATTGCCATAAACCGGGCAGTAGGAATTTACAGACGGTAAAACCCAATAACACTGACCGGTCCAGGGGTCGAATCTCCTGATGTGCAGAAGCGTTTGCAGATCAACGAGGTGATTATTTGTTTATAATAAGAGTGTAAGTATAATTTTATGACACTGACCGCAGTCCACAATCTCATGGAAAATGTAGTTGGCTATAGCGACCGGCTGCCTGATCCAGGGATGCGCCATCAGCTGAGGGACTGTGCAGCGCGCCGACGGCTCCTTGCACAGCATCCAGCGGAGGAGTTGATCTAACTCTGGACAATGCACAATACCCATATTTATAATCTATGCTCAACAATAAAATTGAAGTGTCTCCCTGTTATTCCAAATTAACAGGTTCACTGGTAACTGATAAATGATTAACAATAAAAATTTGGTTTTTATTTTAAAAACCGCTTTGTATTGTTAATCATACGCGGGTAAAGCCATTAGGAACAGCTAGTCTACATTTTATTGGTGGGTTTTTTTTATAACTATTTTGTTATTTATTAAATTTAGGCTCGGTTATGGCAATAAAACACGAGAAAATTATCATGATATACCTTCTGAAACAACTTGTGGCAAAGTCAACGGGCCTTGTATGGTGTCCTCGATATCAGAGAATGGGTTCACGAAGAACGTGAGCACGTATAGGGTTATACCCATCGACCACATCTCTAGTTCGGGACCGGCGTATCTGAAAATAATTAAATAAATTTTTCTAGCACTCTAGAACTAGAAAATAAAATGCTCCAACATACATACATACATACAGACAGGGTAGGCAGATAGTGTTGCAACAATAAAAACTCCCACTTTTCACCGAATGTGATTAAGTAACGTGACAGATGGTGAGTCTATCGCCGTCTGAGGCACTAGACATACTCTTCGAATTATTTCTCACACATATGCAGGTTTCCTCACGATGTTTTCCTTCACTTTAAAGCACGCGGTGAGAAATTACTGCACATAAGTTTTTAGAAAAACTCATTGGTACAGGCTGCTAAGATTCGTGCGAGAAGATGCTTAGTACCACAAATTCTTAAGTAAGTATAAAACCGTATACTAACTTATTCCCAGCTAGTACTTCAGGGCTGCAGTACTCTGTGGTACCATAGAAGGTTGAGAACAGGGTGTCTTTGCTCATGAACGTCGCTGAGCCGAAGTCGATGAGCTTCACGTGGAACTTGTTGTCTATGATCACGTTCTCGTCTTTGATGTCGCGGTGGAGGATGTTCAGCGAGTGTAGGTATTCCACTGCTTGCCCTATCTGGTACAAACAAGAATATTCTGTTTCTCTCATCGCATCGTGTTAATGTTGAAACTGGCATCCCCGTAGTATAGCTAAACTAAGTCATGCGCCTGGAAGCGTTTATATCATATATAGTGGCTAAAATTTGGAATGATATTGTGTGAATTGCCCAAATTTAAAAATAAGTCAAATCCTGCGCAGACGGAGTCACGGGCAGTAGCTAGTAATGAAATAATGTTATTCAAGACTAGCTGTGCCCCGCGGTTTCACCCGCGTAGATTTAGTTTCATCCTTATTGTCGCGGAACCCTAATATTTTTAATAAATAAAAGTAGCCTGAGTTACTCCTTGAAACATCAGCTACCTGCCAGTGAAAGTCCCGTTAAAATCGGTGCAGCCGTTTCAGAGATTACCCGGAACAAACAGACAGACAGACAGACAGAGAAAAAATTTAAAACTTGGTTTTTTAGTGTCCGTAGCGTGTATACATTCATATGCATTTAGTGAAAATCTGTTATTTTGGAATTACAAACAGACACTTCAATTTTATTTGTCTGTATGTATAGATAAGGGGTACTAGGAACAATTCTCGGCATATAAAGGCTTTCACCCAATGATTTCCTTGTCGTGTTGTGATTGACGTCATTGAGCTAAGTTTTCAAGAAAAATCGTTGGTATACACAGACTGCTTGGAGTTGAACTAGCCTCTCTTGCGTAGGAGGCACTAACTCTTCCCAAACGGCTTTAACAATATCATATTTTATTTTTAATAGCACAAAAGAGTTACTCGTATAAAGTGCTAGGTAAACTAACCTGTCTAAATATATAGCTGAGCGATGGTTCGTCAAGTCTCGGGCGGCGTTCGATGAATTCGAACAGGTCCATGCCGGCGCCATGCTTCTCCATCACCATTTGGAAGTACTTGTCGTTCTCGAACACGTCCACGATACTCACCTGAACACCATCATACATATTTGGAACATCATTCTGCCTTTATCAAACCCGAATACCGATAGTACTGTCCACTCGACAGATTTGCCCACTAGACGGGTTAATGTTTTGTTGAGTATTGGTTATAATATGGAATAATTCAAATTTGGAAATCGTTCTATACTTTATAATTTTCAAACAATTTATTTAAAACGGTTTTAGTGGTAGTGTAGTTTAGAAGAGCGATGTACGTACACAGATAAAATATAATAGATTTAGTACTCACAATATTAGGATGTTTCAACGTCGATAAGAGACTGAGCTCCAAGGGAACCCTCCGCCCATCGGGCCCATCCACCCAAAACTGAGCTCCCACTTTTTCCTTTAGAATAAACTTTGCGACTGTGAGCAGCCGATCTGATTTGCGGTAAGCCATCTTAACGCATCCGTATGCACCCTTCCCTGAAAAATATTTTAAACGACATATATTTGTTAAATTTCTTTGTTGTTTAGACATAATGTTCAGCAAACTTGTTATTTGAGGGTATCTTACCAATCTGTTTGAGTGTCACATAATGCTTGCTGTACTCGCCGGCCACTTGTTCGTCGCCGCATTGGCTCATTAGCGACATCGACTGTGGACGGCTGCTGGCTGATTTGTTACCCTGGAAAAAAATATGTAAGTCTTCAATTTGAATTAATATACTAAGAGTTCATGACCATTTTATGAAAATAAATTCTTTCATCAGACTTCGTATCGTCTGCTGCCGGAGGCTGGAGGCCGTGGAGGCGAGGCTGGAGGCTGGAGGCCACCGTACTCACCTGCACCAGCGAGCTGTCGGCCGTGGAGGCGAGGCTGGAGGCTGGAGGCTGGAGGCCACCCGCCCGCCACCGTACTCACCTGCACCAGCGAGCTGTCGGCCGTGGAGGCGAGGCTGGAGGCTGGAGGCTGGAGGCCACCCGCCCGCCACCGTACTCACCTGCACCAGTGAGCTGTCGGCCGTGGAGGCGAGGCTGGAGGCTGGAGGCTGGAGGCCACCCGCCCGCCACCGTACTCACCTGCACCAGTGAGCTGTCGGCCGTGGAGGCGAGGCTGGAGGCTGGAGGCTGGAGGCCACCCGCCCGCCACCGTACTCACCTGCACCAGTGAGCTGTCGGCCGTGGAGGCGAGGCTGGAGGCTGGAGGCTGGAGGCCACCCGCCCGCCACCGTACTCACCTGCACCAGTGAGCTGTCGGCCGTGGAGGCGAGGCTGGAGGCTGGAGGCTGGAGGCCACCCGCCCGCCACCGTACTCACCTGCACCAGTGAGCTGTCGGCCGTGGAGGCGAGGCTGGAGGCTGGAGGCTGGAGGCCACCCGCCCGCCACCGTACTCACCTGCACCAGCGAGCTGTCGGCCGTGGAGGCGAGGCTGGAGGCTGGAGGCTGGAGGCCACCCGCCCGCCACCGTACTCACCTGCACCAGTGAGCTGTCGGCCGTGGAGGCGAGGCTGGAGGCTGGAGGCTGGAGGCCACCCGCCCGCCACCGTACTCACCTGCACCAGTGAGCTGTCGGCCGTGGAGGCGAGGCTGGAGGCTGGAGGCTGGAGGCCACCCGCCCGCCACCGTACTCACCTGCACCAGCGAGCTGTCGGCCGTGGAGGCGAGGCTGGAGGCTGGAGGCTGGAGGCCACCCGCCCGCCACCGTACTCACCTGCACCAGTGAGCTGTCGGCCGTGGAGGCGAGGCTGGAGGCTGGAAGCTGGAGGCCACCCGCCCGCCACCGTACTCACCTGCACCAGTGAGCTGTCGGCCGTGGAGGCGAGGCTGGAGGCTGGAGGCTGGAGGCCACCCGCCCGCCACCGTACTCACCTGCACCAGCGAGCTGTCGGCCGTGGAGGCGAGGCTGGAGGCTGGAGGCTGGAGGCCACCCGCCCGCCACCGTACTCACCTGCACCAGTGAGCTGTCGGCCGTGGAGGCGAGGCTGGAGGCTGGAAGCTGGAGGCCACCCGCCCGCCACCGTACTCACCTGCACCAGTGAGCTGTCGGCCGTGGAGGCGAGGCTGGAGGCCAGGGTGGCGTGGCGCGGCGCGTGTTGCAGCGGTACTCCCAGCCACACGCAGCGCACACGACCCGCAGCTAGCTGCATGCTCGACACCGTGTATACCACGTCTGGCAACAACGAGTACGATAGAGTGACGACGAGTGGAGATACGACCGAGTCATTTCACAAAAAAAATTAAATGATGGAGTTATAAACTCACTGAGGTGTGTGCCATCCCGATGTAAGACAACGCCGCGGTAAGCGCCGTCGGCGGGCTCGTCTCTGCGTGCATGCGGCGTCGACGTACTCACGTGGGCACGGATTACTCGCTTAGCTATACACGGCGTTTCTGGGTCCTCCACTGTATGAACAATATCATCATTCAATCAAATCAAGAAGGAATTGATCTTCTACTTCACATACAAATCAGCGCCATTGGCGCCCAACATGGGACAAAGGAGTACTTGCTTGGGTCCACCATGTCAAAATGTTTACTTGGTTTTTTTACTATACTAGCGATCAGCCCTCGCTTCGGGATATGATATTTTTGATTATTAGAAAACGGTAACTTCTTGTATAAAGATGTATCTTTAAATTGAATATGGATTTTTAGCTATTAAACCCATCGGAGTTAATCTCCTACATGTTAGAAAAATCATATCGATTACTTACTAACCTTCAAACTTTCTCCTCGGCGCCGATTCGGTCTGCGTTTCCAAATCGATATCATTACTAAGGCTATCGACACTCTCATTGCCGTTATGTTTGGGCAAGTCTTCGATCATCTCATTGATAGGCGTCAAAAAGTCAGCACTAGTCTCGTTGGAGTCACAAAAGTCTAACGACAGACTACTTTTATCATCTCTCACTTGACCTGGTAAATTAACCTTCAAAGACCTATATTTACTAGAGTCAAAAGACAAACGCAAAGAGGGGTCATTCAACCTAACCCTTGGAGTGGTTCCAGTGGGGGTGACCTCCTGAGAGTTCTGTGACGTGTAGTAAATAGAATCAGACTTTTCTGACGGTTTTGTGATAACTTTAACAGGGTTACTGTGTTCAGACCTCAGTATATTCTCGGAGCGAGATTTAGAAATACTACTTTGGCAATAATTTTCTTCATCGATGGATATTCCTGACATGCCAGACGTGACGTCAGGTAGGGCGGATATGTCGTTTCTTTGTTCAGTGGTGCTTATGCTGGAGACCATGTCTTGGGTAGGGGTGGGAGTGTGGGTGACCAAGCTGCAGGATTTGTCGAGGCACAATGCACTGGAGGACTTTTCTCTATTCGTGGACAGGATAGACGCTTGCACATTGAGAGACTTTTGGCTGCCGTTGAATGCCCCGCAAGAATCTTCGTCTGTGTCTGATGCTGGTGACAAGATAGACAAAAAACATATTAATATTATAAATGGGAAGAGTGTGTTGTCATTAGTTAATGAGAAATTACAGATTAGAGACAACGAAATCATTCTGCGATCTAACAGACGAATAGTGCCGTGTTGTGGTTAAAAAATATTTTTAAAACGTTTTCACGGATGAGCGCCCTTGATTCCTAGGATGGATCTACGGTACTGAAGCGCTGACTTGGGGTTAAGGTTAGTTACTCATATAAAATCTATGCAGAGGCAGACAGACCTCTTTTTTTCACCGCATTCTTAAATCATAATGGGACATAGGTTACTTTTATTTAGAAAAATAATAAGGTCCACTAAAAGTCTACGCAGATGAAACCGTGGCGGACAGCTATCGGCAAACATGCACAGTTGTGAATGATATTAAATTGTAATAAAATACCTGATGCATCATTTTCATTATTGACGGGAGACAGCGTCATATTCCTGTTTCGTTCGTTGACTTTGACCCTATCAGCCTCCTTGCAGAAGTTCTGAATGACATCTTCAATATGGTGACCGATGACTTCAGAATGGGGCTTTCCGAACGTGAGCATTGCAAAGTGATGGTTGCACGCTGTTATGATACCGCTCTCGTCTACGACTAGAAGACCGCTTACGTTGTATGTCACCTATAACAACATTTATGGTATGAGAAAACGACGTTTTTCCAGGTGAAGCTCGTGGCACAGTTGCTATTGCGCATATGATTTGATCAGCGAAGTTAAACAACCATACGCCTAGCCAATAGTCGGATGGGTGACCGCCCGAGTTCCCTCCGTGCCTCGGAGAGCACTTTAAGCCGTCGGTCCCGGTTGCTAATTTAACTTAACTTAGGCAATCGTTACAGGTCAGTCAGAGGTCTAAGAAAGTCTGACAGCCGGTTTAACCCAGATTGCCGATTTTCATCAAACAGAGGTTATGGAGGTCTGATGGCAGTCGCTTCGTATAAAAATCAGGCGATCAGCCACATCGGGTTGAATCAAGTGCCGACCCCAAATACATGGGATAAGGCCAGGGATGATGAAGACGACGTTTTTCCAGTAACCAGTGCGTGTGGCGCTATCTATGCGCACATATCCTAGTATGCATAGATAGGTATCTATTCTTATCTATGCCTGTGCTCATTGATATTGTAAATGTATTAGTATGATGGTTATAGATGTAATTTTTTGGAGACTTACCCGAACATGGACTTCAAGCAGCGGTCTGTCCTTGCAGGATTTTAGCGTAGACCAAGGCAAACCATCGGTGTTCTCAAGCTTTGAAATCCAAAGACATAGCGGGAAGCAACCACCGTCCAATGTTCGTCCTGTAATCAAATGCGGAAAAAAAAAAAAAACTTATTTTCTTTCTTTCTATTTAATTACATAAAACGGACAAAACCAATCCCAATTTAAGGTAACAATGAAAAAAAAGATACAGCCCAACCTATTTTTTACCATCTACAGAAAACCTCAACAGTATAAAAGTAAGTACCAGTGGCCTTCTGTTTAGCGAGTGTCCTCGGTATAGGCGCGTCGTAGGCAGGCAGCCGTACTGACGGGATTAGCGAGGAGAGACTGCGGCCCAGCAAGTGGTCTGTGCTCTCCGCACCGAACAATGCAGGCGCAGCCGCACCAGAACACCATAATATTGTCCCGCTTTCTGCTTCTACTGTCAGCTGGGCAATTAAATATAATATTCTATATCTATATCTTCTATACAGATAAATAAAATTGAAGTGTCTGTTTGTAATTCCAAAATGACAGCTTTTCACTAAATGCATATGAAAGTATACACGGTACTAACATTAAAAAACCAAGTTTTAAATTTTTTCTCTGTGTTTGTCTGTCTGTTTGTTCCGGGTAATCTTCAATTTTCCACGCAATATCAATGACTCTGTTAGAAGGAAACATTTGACAAACATATAAGATACAAAATCACTTTAATGAGATATTGGAAAGAATAAATGGTAACACAAATATAAAAAAATCTTACCACAACATTCTTGCAGTTGACGGGCTCTGCTACAACCAGACAAGGGCCGTCGTTATCCAGCTGCCTTATCCACAGGGACACTTGGACTATGTTTCCATCCTTTGACAACAGTTCCACCACCTAAAACACCCAACCATTCCAATTCACATCTCTCTGTGAAACGACACGAGAGGTAGGCATGGTGGAAAAAGACCACCGAACAATACAATTAATGGCCAGTATCAAGCCAGTTCACGATTTTGAAAAATAAAGATATATTCAGTTTAGGCTCTGGTAAAGCGTTAAGGAACGTCGATATACTATCACATCACCTAGTAGCTAAATAGCCTTCTGAGAAGAACTAGCAAGAAACTCAGAATCTTGTGCATTTAATCAAAATAATAAAAATCCCAATTACGAGCCATAAATTTTAAGTTGATAATTATTAATATTCAAGCATTTTCACGCATTTCGTAGAAACATCGCACAAGCCTTGAGTAAAAGAAAGTAAGAGTTAAGGAGTTGTTACCTTCCCACTGAGCAAAATGACAGTTCCATCCTCGGAAGTGTCGCCATCTTCCGCCTCGTGCAGGCTGAACGCCTTGCAGTTCCTCTTGCGCAGGATGTCCGAGAACCTCAGGCCGCAGAGCTCTCCGGACGAGTAGCCCAGCAGGGAACACGCTTTATTGTTCACTATGAGGATCTGACAAAATTATCACATATCAAAATCACAGCCAGGGTCGGATTAACTCTATTGGGGCTCTAGGCAATGCAATTATCGTGGCCCTTTTTGGTAGTCATTACAAAGTGCCTCTCTCATTGCAGCACCCTAACAGGGTTATCATCATCATCAGCCGGAAGACGTCCACTGCTGAACATAGGCCTCCCCCTTGGACCGCCACGCCGAACGACAATGTGCTATAAACAGGCTTATGTTAGTTAACAATTATTATACCATGTATCTGACTTTAAGGCAATAAATACATGAATATGAATAAGGTTCACACCAGACTGCTTTATAATTTTCCAATGACACACACATGAAGGCAGTACATCCATGTGTAGAAATGACTTCATGCCTTTTTATACCCATAAATTGATCATGTCAACTATTTAGTTACAATAGTTCACAGTCTGCCAGTTTCGGTATATTTATAAGTATGGTAAGAGTAATAGTAACTCACTTTAGAAGTGTTAGGTTCAATAGTGAACACAGCCTTGGACGGGTTGATAGTTTGTTGCAGGCGGTCAGTCTGCGAGGGCGCAGGTGAGCCTGTAGCATCGCCGGATGCCAGTGAGGAGTTGAAACGGAGACCATTTGGACCATCAACTGGGGAAACAGTTACAAATAAATTAAATAAAGAGTATGAATGAGTAGCTTATTTCACAGTAACTTCGATACAAGCCCATAGGTAGTTCTCTAAATATGAAGATGCACAAACCTCTAACAAGATCATTAGTAGATTTAACTTTAGTGGGTGTCTCCAGTTCCATCCTGATGGGTCTCACTCTGCGGCTCAGACGCGGGAAGCTCTGATTGCCCTCAAAGGAACAGTTCCTGTATGCATGCTGGAAATGCAACTGAGGTTTGACTGTCCTGCAATTGGTATTAAAAAGAAATGAGATATAATTGCAAACATAAAAAAACATGATCTATTATGTATAGAGTTTTTATGAGACAGGGTACCAGAAAGTGTGTTTGGTATTATTACAGGAAAATAATACTCAACATTACAGCTTTAATGGTGGGTATTTATTTCAAGTTAAAGCTTACAGTAGGTACTCACATAGGCTTTTACAAAACACACATAATATTAAAAAAATCTGATATACCTCCTGAACTACATCAACTGTTTTAAATCTGTTCAACAATCAACACCAGACAAAGGAGTAGTTGTTAGTGAAAGAGGGATTGACAAGTCAGTCAGAGCAGAATTTCTGAGTCTACCATTGCATATAAAATAATCTTAATCATTGTTATGAACTTACTTGCATTTAAAATCCACATTGGGCAATCTCTCTGGAGTAACAAAGATTGGAATGTCATCCCTTAGCTGACAAAGGCTATGTTTTGATTTCTGAAAAAAAGAACAGGTACTTTTAGCTGCACTTAAACTGACCTGAAGTCTTGCTATTTATTGAATTAGTCACTTACAGGCTTTGGTGTTAAATTTAGATGCTCGGGCGAGTAAACATCGACAAATCGGCCGAGTCGCGGCTTCACTGCCTTCACTGGTGTTAAATCTGACGTATCCGCGATCCCGTCTCTACGAAACGAATTGCCTCTTCTTAGTTCATCAGCTCCAACAATAAATGCTTATCAACTGTCCGAACTTGTGAAAGTCAAGGGAACAACACGATAAAGGTCGCCTTTATGATTTATTTACATCGCTCTAACTTATTTTGGGAAGAAAATCAATACTTTCTAGCGCGGAAGTTCAAATTCAGCTACGCTTAACAAAGTATTTATAAAGTTTTACCTGTTCAAGTTGAGCACTTTCGTAGACTCCATATCAGTTGAATACATCGAATTTCTTTGTCTTCCTGAAATCGCTTTGTTATACAGGTAATTCTTATATGATATTTTTTTGAAAACCAATTTTTGCCGTTGACTTCATACACCGATTCAAACTTATCAAAACAAAAGACAGCCGATACAACTTGTCAATTGTCAAAAGTCATTATCAAACTTAGTTGTCAAACACACGTTTTGTTGTAAATCACAATGTAAGCAAGGTCCTTGGGTTATTTTAATTATGTTGTAAATTATTATTTTCTACGATATAAATTCTTTAAGATAGAGTATCATTTTTATCGCTGCACCGAATATCTATATAAAAACCACTAACTATATAAAATTCTGAAGAATCGGTATTAGCGCCATCTAGTGTTTATTTTACTTTCGTAGTACGAGTAGTAGAGTAAATGCTTACAAACGAACTCTATAAGGTTTTAGTTTGATAATATACCGATAGGTGTCGCTAATTGAAGAAATATGTTTTTATAGATTTATTCTAAGAAATATAAAGATAACAAAATGAAAATTTGGATGGAATAAAATAAATGCAAGCTTTGTACGTAATAGAATACAAAAAAGAGAAAAAAAATACTAAATTAAAATTTATCGATCGGAGTGTGATATATTCGAAAAATTCGTCAGTGTCTTCGACTGGGAGCGTGGCGTCTCCTGTAATCCGGCTTCTCGGAGGTCGGGACCTTGAGGATGGTTTGAGGTCGGGAGTCCTGGTGCTGAGTGGCCCATGTTGACTGGACGTCCACACTAAGCCCGGTATCAATATGGACCGCCCGGAGGAGTCTGGGCGGTGCAGGTTCATTAAGGAGAGGCGAACCGGGCCAGGGGGGAAACCCAGCAGCCAAAAGTCTCCGTATCGGGCAGTAGTGGGATAGCGGCCGGGAGTGGGTGCTCAGTAACAGCCTGACCAATACAATCAGACCAGTTCCTTTTGCTATTTTCACTAAAAAAACGTATCGTTTTAATCTTGCTTTTATTAGAGCGAAGTTTAATGTAATCTGTATGGCGCGATGGGAACAATTACATGAGCAGTTATCGTCACTTTTTTCGCTGAGCGCTCATGACGGCAGCTATTATTCAGAAAATCATGACGTTTTAAGATTTTGTTGATGGGATGCAGAATTTGATGATGAATTGTTTGTTTTGCAATAATTATTTAAGTAAGTATCTTGCTGTATATTTCCGTTACTAAATAGGCTCTAATAAGAGGATTATTAGCCTTGTTTTGATGTTCATTGCTCGTATTTAATTATATTTATAACCTTTTATTTCAGCCTGAGTTTGCATAAGTACCAACGTATCACATTACTATTTAACCTACTTTTTTATGACGTACTAGCTGTGCCCCGCGGTTTCACCCACGTTAATGTGTTATACCTTTGTCCTTCTCCTGGTTCTACGATACCTCCCCACCAATTTCAGCCAAATCGGTTCAGCCGTCCTTGAGTTATAAATAGTGTAACTAACAGTTTTATTTATATATATACCTAGATATGGATATAGAATATAGATTTGCAGTTTTATTCAAATATGTTTCTTTTAATGATTCAAAGCTTTTAAAACGACGTATATTTTCATGTGTTCTGTTTGATTCTGAGATTGTTCGATCAACCATTTTAGTCAGGGATTAAATTTAACGAATACCATGCGTGTATCCAATAAAAAATGTAATTTGACTTGAAACTTGTTATATACTTGTCGGGGAGCGACAGGGAGAGAGGTGTCAATCAAACCCGCTAGATGGTTGCAGTTGCACACTGATTTATTGTTGCAATGCAATATTACGCGCGGGGCGGTGCGGGGGAGGCGGGACGCAGCCCGTCCCGTACCCTTGCGCCTAGGCAGGACGCAGCCTGTTTGAATACATATATAACAAAACTCAAGATAGAGAAGTTATAATGCCTGCAATGCTTTATTCCGTTATTACAAATATACAAATGACATAATTATCCTAGTGAAGTGCAGTATGCGCTGATGGCTTTTTTAAATAAATGTAATGTGCCTTTGTTATTCCTTGTAATATATGCTGTCTGCCAGTGAAAGTCTAGCTAAAATTAGTCCAGCCGTTTAGGAGGTAAGCCAGAACAAACTTACAGACGGACAGAGAAATATTTTTTTGTATTGTATGTGATTACTACCACATATCCTTTCATATGCATTTAGTGAAAAATCTGTTTATTTGGAATTACAACACTTCAAATATATTTATCTGTATAGATGTATAGTTAACCCGACCTAATAGATAAGTTCATGATTTCAAATCCATAATGTTATTATGATTATTTCGTATTATTTGCGAGATGTAAGCTAACATGTAATGCATCTGATACCACAGATACTTAAGACCGTGAAGCCACTCGTAAAAAATAGTCCGCAGGTAATCTAAACACCTGCATCGACATCGACTGTTTTTTCGCTTGGTCTAGATTTTTCCAGGAACATAATTTCTGCAAGTACAAGTCAACGTTCCGGTTGCTGTCCATACTTTCAAATCCCAAGGTCTGCAGTACATACTCCACCCAGATGTAGAAGTAAGGCCAATCAATATAAAAACATAAAAAATGCATTTTCAACCTTACGCTCGAGGACATAAAGTCGTTTGATACAGCAATGTAGAGCTGTCAATAAATGTACTAAGATACGTACGTTGGTGTGTAAATTGTAATTAATTATAATTAATGTCGGCTAAGCGGACACTGGCTTTTGTTAGCCTCACGGATGTTAGTCTTAAGGTATTTTTATTTATGTTAAGTAACACCTAACACATACATTAGTGATTGCGTAAAAGGTGAAGGTCTTTACTTCCTAAGGGAACCGTCTATTATTGTTTTTATAAGTGCTTTAATAATTGTATAAGTAACATACACACATACATATGCTTGCGCCTGTATTCCCTGAAGGGGTAGGCAGCGGTGTTGTAATACACATTCAAGTGCCAACGTGACAGATGGTGAGTCTATTGCCGTCTCAGCTACTCCACATACGTCTTTTGAGTTAGTCCTCAATCATATGCAGGTTTCCTCACGATGTTTTCCATCCTGTGCTTATTTATTTTATGATTTATATTGTATTACTCAGACTTGTAAATATTTTTTTCTGAATAGAATATTTTCTCAGGTTCTTGCCGGGCTCTTCTCAGTAAAAGCAACCTTCCGAACCCGGCGGTAGCATGTATAATCCTGTATAATGATGTCGTTATGACGGTTTGAAAGTACTTTCATAAAAATCTCATTAAATAATGGTATATTGAATTGAATGTAAAACTTAAAAGTCTAATCAATTACTTAAAGATATTTAGAATTTAATTTAAAGTAACACCCTAACAGATACATAAGTAATTACGTAAAAGGTGAAGGCCTTTACTTCCTCAGGGAACCGTGTTCTCCGGAGATTGTGTTTTATTAAAGCAAAGTGCTGTCATAATTGAATTAGTAATATTAAACTATACAACCTTATGGAAACGGATATCATTCGGTGGTACCGATTGCAGACCAAGGAGGCAGTCATCAGTCAGTATATTTAAATAGCTTTGTATATTTTTCTAATAAATATTCCCGTTAAAAACGGTCCAGCCGTTTCAGAGATTACCTGGAACAAACAGACAGACAGACAGAGGTTTTTTAGCGTCAGTAACGTGAATACTTTCACATTATGCATTTAGTGAAAAGCTGTAATTTTAGAATTACAAACAGACACTTCAAAGAGGAGCTCGTGGCACAGTTGCTATTGCGCATATCATTCGATCAGCGAAGTTAAGCAACCATACGCCTAGCCAGTAGTTGGATGGGTGACCGCCCGAGTTCCCTCCGTGCCTCGGAGAGCACGTTAAGCCGTCGGTCCCGGTTGCCAATTTATCATCTTTGGCAATCGTTACAGGTCAGTCGGAGGCCTAAAAATAATCTGACAACTGGTTTAACCCAGATCACAGATTTTCCTCCTAAATGGGGTTGCGAAGGTCAGATGGCAGTCGCTTCGTATAAAAATCAGATGATCAGCCACATCGGGTTGAATCAAGTGCCGACCCCATCAATGTATGGGATAAGGCCAGGGAGATGATGATGATGACTTCAATTTTATTTATCTTCATAGATTTAAAGTTACTCGGGACTTATCAACATATCATATATTTTGAAAATAATGTCGATTGGTGTAACCCAATCGAAACGTCGAGGTACGTTATTTTCAAAATATTATCGTGATAAGTCCCGAGTAAGTCTGAAAGTAGCACCAGTGACTGAGAAGTTGAAGAATAAACATTTGTCGTGGTAAGGACATGTTATGCGGAGGTATGAGGATAATGTTGCCAAAAAAGTTTTCTTTATGAATGTGGATGGTTACAAGGGGAAAGGAAGACTTAGAAACGATGGATGGATTGTGTGAAAGATGATATGACTAGAATGGGAGTGAATACAGATATGATGGCTGATAGAGAGAAATGGAAGAGAAGAACACACTGCGCCGACCACAAATAACATGGGATAAGGACAGGAGGATGATGACGGTGTAGCCCAATCGAAACGTCGAGGTACGTTATTTTCAAAATATTATCGTGATAAATATTATAGTCCCGAGTAACTTTAAATATGAATATAAGTCGCGAAAGTGTAAGAAATATAATTATTTTGTCTTTTTTTACTTGTTTCATAAGTCCATGTGCGTCAAATGTTGACGTCAATGTAACTACTAGTTCCGACCAATCAATTCCGTGTACGGATTTGTAATTAGGGACAATATGTTAATGGACTTGAAATTGTATGGTGCATGACCTTTGTTGTCACTCGAGACCTGCGGACCAACTCCACTCTATATTTAATTGTTATGTTATGTAACAATGAAAGTGATTTGCCCCCAAAGTTTGTACACAAAGGTTTTTTAGTGCGAGTTTTCTCACCGTCGTTGCACGTCACAATTGCTGTACAGTGATTTCACACCACGTGCTTTACGGTGAAGGAAAACATAGTGAGGAAAGCTGCATATGTCTGAGAAGTAATTCAAAGACATATGTATAGTGCTTGAGACGGCGATTGATTCACCCTCTGTCACGTTGGCACTTAAAACTTTTAAAATATTTCAAATTCAATATCAACCCCAATTTAATCTTCTGAAGGGTTCAATTCCAAAAACCCTTTCTTAGTGGATACCTACGCCTCATATAGAACACATGCCCCAAATTTCATGTCTCTAGTACCAGTCGCTTAGGCTGTGCTGTTAAAATATAGCGTCAGACAGGATTTTGAATTTTATGTGTATAGATAAGTGCATATATGTTGAATGGAATAAACAGTTTGTATATAAATTCTTTATTATCAATTGGCAGATAGTCAGCACTAACTAAGGCCTTATCTGGTAGCAAATAGAAGTCTTAAAGTGGGAAGTAAAAAAAACTTAAGCAATCCTCCTGTTTAGGCCAGAGAGAGTACGCATCACGACGTGCGTAGGCGCTCTATTTATCTCTATTCTTTATTTATGAATGAGGTTTTTGAAAGTACACTGAGATGCAACCACAAGTACACTGAAAGGCGGCTTTGATCGAGAATAGTCGCACATACGAAAATATACGAACGAGGAACACGAACCATGTCGCCAGTTCTAGCTAGCTAGTTTCATTGAGCCTAACATGTACGCAACAAGAAATATTTGTCACTCGATTCCTCTTTTTCTCAATTTTTTTGTTCTAGTGACGTACACGCTAGCTTTACAGTATAAGTTTAGACCAATCCACTCGTAAGTCTTTGTCTTTGTGTGCGCGCGCAAGTTCCGTCAATGAATAGGAGCTGTCCCCTCTGTACGCTCTTATTTTTTAGTACTACCAAAATCACTTGACCCCGCGATCAAAAATGGAACTAATAGTTATAATGGGATTTCTTATAGTGTTGTTGTAAAAGCGCCTTCAATCGCAGCTTCAGAATAGTTGGTTGTTTTGCGAAAGTGATACCTTTATGCAGTCAGGTGCTTTCGTCATAAGTTGTGTGGGAGCTTTGCGAAAAATTGTCGTGAGAGTTGATTTATTAGTAATTATTGTGTAATGATACTGTTCGTTTGTTGAACAAGGTGATATAAGTATAAAAAAGTATTGAGATTTGCGGTCCTTTAATCTGATGGCCATTTCACAATACTAAAAGTAATGTTGATTTATCACCGTCACTCCCGGGGCCTCACCATGAGCTCTTATTGCCATGATAGTTTCACTCATTTATGAGACAGATGTATGTGACGTGTATACATCTGTCACTTTCACACAACTGAATTATCGTTGCAATAAGAGCTCATGGTTGGGCTCCTGCATATGTCTTCAAGAAATAATTCAAAGACGTATGTATAGTGCCTGAGACGGCGATGGACTCTCCCTCTGTCTCGTTGGCACAATCATAATCGGTGAAATGTGGGTGTTGAAAATTACAACACCTCTGCCTACCCCTTCGGGGAATACAGGCGTGAGCATATGCACAAACACTGGGATACTAGGCTAGTCTCTTCAGAAGGTCCGATTTACTTCCGTCTAAGGATCTATTCCTTCTACTGTTCTGACGGAGCTTCAACACCAACCAATGATCGGTAAGAATTTGGTCTACATTTGGTCAAAATGTATACAATAAGAGCGGCCAGTTTATGGTACGGTAGGTATGTGGCGAAGGGAAGTGTAACCTTTGGTTTGTCGTGACTTACATTCACCTGATTATGGGTCAGTGATCAAAATTTGTGCACCACAATAACGCCAACGGGCTTAACAGATACCTCGTGACAAATGACTCGGTTTAATGACGACGTAGTAGAAGTATTATTTATTTAATTTGATGTTGTATATCCCTGTCTAGTTGGTTTAAATCTGATCATAGAAGTAATAACAATACGACATAGTTAAGTAACAAAGTGCTTTATGTTAACTCAACTACGTTAATGTTGTAAATGCGATGTATCATCATGCAGGTAAAGACGCGGGCGGAACCTAGTTCCAATTATTTCGATCTGATGTCATACAAAATAAAACTAGCGCTTAACAGTTAGATTTTACATTCAAATTTCAACCGCCGTTTGAGAGTCGGAATTTCGGAAAACTAATTTTTAGTATTAACCTATAAATCGCCAAAAACAAACAACATTGCATGTTTTAGGACCACTTTAAGTTGTGTGTCGATTTCAGTCAGTTAGGGGTTTGAATTATAATATTCTACAACTTTTTAACCGACTTTAATAAAGGAGGAGATTCACAATTCTCACAAATCGTATGTTTTTTATACTTCATGGTTGTCAGTAGGTAATAAATACTTATCTGAATAAGTATGCAATACGAGTATGCAAATTATAATATTTCGTAAGCGATTTTCATCCATAAGGAACAAATAATTTTATAAACGAAAAACACGATCATTGATTTCAATTTCAGATATAAAATTGAATGTTTCGCAAGAGAAAACTTCGGCTGGTTCAAAAAGCGAACTTTTTCTTATCTTGTTATTACGAATGATCTTATAGAAAGGTGTGACGTAATATTGGATACAAGTAACAGATAGAAGCAATTAATTGTAACACATTAGATAACTGGACTGAATGTGTAATTTGGTCTATTGTTTATCGTGCTCAATGACGGCAGATGTGCAGAGACTGTTTCCATGGGAATTCTATTTGTAGGGATAATAATTACATTGACAAAGTTCGATTAGAGCTGGTGGTGACCGGTTTAGGGTAGTCACTTTACGACGTTTGTAATGCAAGTTTCCACTTCACTTACCACCAAGTAATAGGCATCCATACTATAGCATTTGTTGCATATTATAGCAAACTACTTATACTTATTTATGGTTTTTTAGTAGTTTTTTGTATTAAATTTAAAAAGTAGATAGTCTATATACAGATAAATAAAATTGAAGTGTCTGTTTGTAATTAAAAAATTACAGCTTTTCACTAAATGCATATGAAAGTATACACGCTACTGAAGCTAAAAAACCAAGTTTTAAATTTTTTCTCTGTCTGTCTGTCTTTCTGTCTGTCTGTCTGTCTGTCTGTCTGTTTGTTCCGGGTAATCTCCGAAACGGCTGGACCGATTTTAACGGGACTTTCACTGGCAGGTAGCTGATGTATCAAGGAGTAACTAAGGCTACTTTTATTTCTTAAAAATATTAGGATTCCGCGACAATAAGGATGAAACTAAATCTACGCGGGTGAAACCGCAGGGCACAGCTAGTTGTCAAATAAAACATTGTAAAGTCAGCTGCTTTTTTCACTGTTCTCTCTATCTCTTAATTCAATTCTACGCTATCGTCTACAGCATTGTTTGGCTATTCTTCTGCAAAGAGGTACACTCTCCAAGTTAAGCAGCTCGTAATTTTGAACCTTCTTCTATTATTGTTAAGGTCCGATCTCGCTGTTCTGTATATATAAGTTTTTCTTAAAGCATTAGTGCAGTGGTCCTACACTACCAGCTTTACGACGAAGGACAAACATTGTTAGGAAATATGTATGTGTCTGAGAAGAAATTTAAGACTCACTCAACATCTTGTCCCTGTTGCTTCATTCGCAGATCATCATCATATTTAACCCACATGCACCCACTGCTGGATATAGGTCTCCGCTGTGACACGCCACTGCTCTCGGTCCCGAGTTAGTCTCCACCACAGTTTCCCAGCCGTCTGCAGATACTACTTCGTAATCAATTCAATTCTCGTGCCATCTCTAATAATGGACTTGCACATTATAAAGAACTAACTATAATCCTCTTTGTCGGATGTTAAAGACAGTCTTAACTAACCCCATGACTAATGTTAATAGGTTTCGCGTGAAAGTGCGACGTGTTGAAAATCATCCATCATCGGTTCATCAATGCTGAGCTGTTTATTGGAGCAATTAATTTGATTGGATTCTGCTGATTCGGAATTAGTGGTATCAACAAATTATATATCGATGATTATTTTATAATGGACGTCGAAAATTTACTACCGGTTCAGTTACTGTTTAATGTACGGTGAAGGAAAAGGGGTGTTACGTTTGCAACTACTTATGATATTTTAATCATCATCATCCGTAATATGGCGCCCTCTGGAGGGCAAAGTCGTGAACTAGAATTCTAGTGTAGGGTGTGAGGTAAGTAGGAATAGAAACTGCTTCTTGGAAGTGCGTCTTCTTAAAGACTTCTCAAACCCTATCACGAGCTCTGCACCGTTTTCGCTATCTATACTCGCTAGCGTCACCAACAATATTTTGTATTAAAGGGTCAGTACTCTTTGTCATGGTGAATTTTTATTTTGATCTAGTTTGAATTGTGAAGACCATTGCAACCCATCAATCTAACAGTTACCTTTAAAGTTTTCCAAGTGCTTTCCAAAATGTAACCCTTACCTTATAATCGTTTGGTCATTAATTAGCTAAACTATGATATGTTTACTCTTCTCAAATGTCAGCTAAAACATGAATGTTCAACAACAAACATTAATGTCCAAAAATCAGAGAGGGCAAATCTCCAACCGACAATGTCTGTTGCCACAGCTCAAAACTTTCCATGCCACCTACTTGTTCACTTAGCCAGAACTATAGGCTTATGCAAAATATTGTGAATTACCAATCTGCATTAAAAAGTCCATGCAAGGTCGCCATGTAGGCTCGTACGCAACTATCTTGCGGAACACTCACCGTTTTTGATCATGCTCTCACTTCCCTATAGCTTGTTAATTATGGTTTAACTTGATCGACTTTTATTTAATTATTAATATTAAAGATGCCTACTTGCTTCCTGGTTCCTCATTTTTACGTTGTTGTTAAAGGGAGTATATCGGCTTATTACCCTAGGCCTATCGAAGCGTATATACTCTATCAAGTCAATACATGCCAGCAATACGTAGTTCATTAAGGTAAAAATTACAGCAATACAGATTCTGTAAATGCAGCGTGTATGTTCAGATGAGAAAATTGTCACGTTTCAGATTCTTCGGCTGTATTCGGGCTCTTGTTGTTATTTGATTAATTGATACTTGACAAAACAAAACATCTGTACGTTCAATAGTGGACAACATACAACGGACTCAAAAATACCATTAAATCTTTCAGATTGAGTTTCATTGTAACATAATTCAATTCTACGCTATCGTCTACAGCATTGTTTGGCTGTTGTCTTCTGCAAAGAGGTACACTCTCCCAGTTAAGCAGCTATTAATTTTGAACCTTCTCCTATTACTGTTAAGGTCCGATCTCGCTGTTCTATACCTTTTAGTTTTCCTTAAAGCATTAATGGAGAGGTTCTACACTACGAGCTTTACGACGAAGGACAAAGATTGTCAGGAAATATGTATGTGTCTGAGAAGAAATTTAGGACTCACTCAACATCTCGGCCCTGTTGCTTCATTCACAGATCATCATCATCATATTCAGGCCACATGCACCCACTGCTGGGTGTAGGCCTCCGCTGTGACACGCCACTGCTCTCGGTCCCGAGTTAGTCTCCACCACAGTTTCCCAGCCGTCTGCAGATACTGCTTCGTAATCCATTCAATTCTCGTGCCATCTCTAATACATAAAGCCGATGGCCGGCTCACGTATTTGAGAAAACAAACAATTTAACAATTTGATTTGAACTAAACGTGTAAACTATAGGTAAAATATTATAATTGCAATGACCCAACATCACGTTAATGTTCCGGAACAGCCAGAATAACTCTACGGTTGGTATCTCACTCCATTGTGTTGTATCGATTCTTTCGCAACGTATAATCGATTTTCCATAGATAGATGAATAACGTTGGATAATATTGCTATTATAACAATGTAATTTAATCTGTAATTTGCCAGTAGCAGCTCGGTGTCTGGATTAGTGCCGCATATCGGATGAGCTAAGGGTGAAAACCATTACGAAATGGGTCCCAAATGCCAAGAAGGGCAACACGACTGGCCTCGGAGGAAATGGCGGGATGAGAATGATGCTTTCAAGAGCCATTGGCAGTAGACTGTCGCGGACTGGGACGGTTGGAAATGTGGAAGGAAGGCTTTTGCCCAGGAGTGGGACACATATAACATAGGTTGATAATTATAATGATGATTTTTCATCATTATTATATTGGTTTGAGGATTTGGAGTAATATTTTTTGTAAAGCATCGTCTTTGACCCCTTTTACATCGTAGAATATAGGAATGGAAATCACGGTAGGCAGGCATCTTAGGTGAAATGCAGGTGAAATTTGAATGTTGTTGGACACAGTAATAAAGACTACAATAATATACCTAATAAGTCAGTGGACATGTAAAGATTTTATAATCTTTAAATGATTTGAACTTCAAGTCAAAAGTCAAGAAGTTATTCTCCCACGACTACTTACCTACATACTTAAACGTTTTCACGGCATAAAGCGTGAAAACCGTTAAAGTAAATATAGCCATGACATCGATTGATTATCGAACTTAGTGCCTACGCAATTATCGGCACATATGGCTTATTTTCGTAACAAATTATTCACGTATGTTCACAAATTTGTTACATATACTGATCATCTTCGCCCTGCCGTTTTTTCACACATTAACATACTAATAAATAGGTAAAAGTATGGATATCACACAACGGAATAAATACATACCTATTTACTCATTTGGATACAGGGTGACCATTATGTATGTATGCATAAATATTTAGTTTCTGCCCTTTGCATACAACATACACAAATACAAATGAATAGGCCGACGGTTACGATACAGTTATATTTTTAGGCATTTCTGGTTTAGGCTTTGTAAAAGCATTCTACGGGCCTAATATCATCGTAATAACAGTGACGTCTTACTAACTTTTAGCTTTGGCATTGGTATCACAAAATCCAACGTCAAAGCTAAGAAGTTTTAATCATGGTAGGTCCCCTGATGAAATTGCAAAGACAAGATAAAGGTACCGAGTATGTAATCTATACAGATAAATAAAATTGAAGTGTCTGTTTGTAATTCCAAAATAACAGCTTTTCACTTACTGCATATGAAAGTATACACGACACTGACACAAAAAAAAACAAGTTTTAAAATTTTTCTCTGTCTGTCTGTCTGTTTGTTCCGGGTAATCTCTGAAACGGCTCGACGGATTTTAACGGGACTTTCACTGGTCAGCTGAAGTTTCAAGGAGTAACTTAGGCTACTTAGATTTTTAAAAAACATTAGGGATCCTCGGGCAACCATGATATTAAATCTACGCGGGTGAAACCGCGGGGCACAGCTAGTAATACTATATCTTAAGACAAGTTTCCCATTTTGTAAATTTTGATACACTACAATAAAATTTCAATACTTTTTGGCCTAAAGTATATTGATAACGTTTTGTATACGAGAGTTGGGAATCAAGTGACGTCAAACCAATACAGTTCTGATGCACTTGGGAATTGCTAAGTCATTATACGCATTTTAAGGACGCTATTTAGCATTTAAATTGAACAATGCTAATATCTCATTTGCGGCGCGCTTGACAGCGTACATGACATTCGTCTCTCGCATTGAAATGTCATGTGAAACCGATTGCAATCGCCAATTTAAGCTATTGATTGGCCAAAACACTAACTACATCTAGTAATTTTTTTGGCATAGTGTGTTTATTAATACGAGTAGGTCTGCATCTATACAGATAAATAAAATTTAAGTGTCTGTTTGTAATTCCAAAATTACAACTTTTCACTAAATTAATATGAAAGTATACACGCTACGGATACCGAAAAACCAAGTTTTAAAATATTTCTCTGTCTGTCTGTCCGTCTGTCTGTCTGTCTGTCTGTGGCTCGCGGCTATACCTGCGCCGGATTAACAATTAAAACATTATTTTGTTTCGTTTTCTAAAATAAAATATTTTTTTGACAATTCAATACAAGTGAAGCGCTTACAATTGTAAGCATTATACGAAACGCAATTATTGAATATCAATATGTAATTTTAATATAATAATTTTAGTTTCCATTTTACGAAGTCATACTACAACTATGTTGTTGAAATACACTGAAATTTAGAAGAAATAAATAAAAGCACTTCAATGAATAACAATTTTATCATAGTAGGCTTTACTTATAAAATGCCAGATTCAATAAAAATGTAAGGCGGAATATTCAAAAGTTGGTTAAGAGATAGTTAATTAAAATTAGCATCTTGCGAATCCAACAATTGGTTCATCATTCGCAATATAGCAATTGGAGTCCATTTCGATTGCGTGCGATATTCAACGAAGCATACCCAAAAAAGGAGGTGCAAATTAATTGATACAGCTCTTACTGTGTAGTCATTGAGCAATGTTCAGCGGTTGTCAAGATCTTCAGGTAATTTCTCAAACTATTCTGCCATCAATTTGTACGCTATTAGTCCATACTTTGCATTTTGCTAAATAATTGCAAACCCTAAAAAAGCCGTGGTTTGAGATGCCTGCTGTGCGACCAGCGAAGTTCCAATCAAACCGTATAAGTACTTACACTCATTGGTCTCACACTACGAGCTTAATGGTATAGGAAACATTGTGAGATCACCTGCAAGATAACCTGATAAGAAAGTGAGTGTTGTTACGGCTCAAGACAGGGGAGTTAACCCAAGCCAGTTGTTGGATGGAGCCCCCTCTGTACCTCGGAGAGCAGGTTAAGCCAATCCAATTTAACATTTTTGGTTATCGTTACATCGTAACTGGTTTAACCCAGATTACCGATTTTCTTCGTTACAAAGGTAAGCTAGGTCACATGGCAGTCGTTTCGTATAAAAAAAATGGTGATCAGTCGCATCGGGTTTCAACCCGTTCAATTCATCAAGTGCCAACCTCAACACATGGGATAAACCCAGGGAGATAATGTTACGCCGCTGCCTAACCCTTCTGAGGCTTGCTACCCAACTACTTTATCGCGTCAACTAAGAAGATCTACAAGGCGCAGGAAACTTTTCTTCTTTCCACGAACATTCTGTGAGGACTTGCAGTCCGCCGTGTGATAACCGTAGTTAAGGCTGTTATATCAAGGACATAACCCTGCTAACCCTGTAAAAATTACCTTACACCCTACTTGAAGAACCCTTTACTGCACTTTAGGAAAAGCTATGGTGGAGAGTTCTTTGCAACTTTGTGCAAGACCTGGAAGTTGTTTGTAATATCAACCATAAATTCTCAACCGCTAATACAAGTTACATATTAAATATGCTGAAAATGCAGCTATTGCAATTCACTGCACTTTGCCCCAAGTTTCGTGATTACCTGTTCGTAAAGGTAACCGACATTCAGTAGAAATAGCGCTCTGGAATTGATAAGGGGTGTTGCACAATTGCCTTTCACTGTCGTTGTGTAAGTATGCACTGTGGTGCCGGCCGGTGCATGAAAACGAAGGTCATTGTTTTATCGTGGATACCTTTCCATCATTATCAAAGCACGCTTGAGATCCGAATATGGATTCCTGACGAGATACGGTCAGTGAGGAATTCATGGTATGATTTTTTGTGTATCGTGCTTATAGTCAGAAAACAGGACCTGTGCCTCCGAATACAGTGCCCAATGTATCGGTTAAATTAAATAGAGTTCCAATAAACGTTATGTATGTTCATTACATATTATGTTCACGCCTGTGTCTCATGGGGGTCGGAAGAGACTACTGTGCGCCATATGCTACGATCCTTGTATTCTTCTTTAGGTTCGTCTACATTCATGCATCTCTTCAATAAATATATACTAACTAGCTGTGTAGCGGTTTCAACCGCGTAGATTTATTTTCATCCTTATTGTCGCGGAACCTTAATATTTGAAGCGTGTATACTTTCATATGCATTTAGTGAAAAACTGTTATTTTGTAATTACAAACATACACTTAAATTTTATTTATCTGTATAGATTACAGAAAACGGAAAAAATTCTAGTACAATACATAAAAGTAAATCTTCTATGATTTGATATTTTTCAAAACTACATATCACATTGTAAAAAATCTTTGACTGATTTTAAATATGGACAGTGAGTTGACATGACTCTAATTTGTATGGAAATGACGACATCAATTAATACCATTTAAAGAAACGTAAGAATAACTTAAGATGAAATTTATTACTTATTGCATGTATATTGGAATTTTAAATGGCTTTTGTGCTTACTCAAGGAGGTACGTCAAATACTGATTGTATCCATGTTCAAGAAATTCAGTTCTGAATGTAAATGTTAAGAAATATTCTTATGTTACGAATAATGATGTTCTAACTAAGTAATTACTTAGGCACCTAGTTAATTAGGCTCACAATCACATCTAGACAGCCCATCAATTATCATCCATTACCACCCATTTGTCATTCATACATACTTCTTATAATCACGAATTATAAACATAGCAGAAGGGCGGCCTGCATTAGTTAAGAATCGAAAAAGACCTAAAGTTTTTCGGAATTAATTCCTATAGTTAGTTTACAGCGAGACTTTCATAAGTATGTGTTTAAAACCTGGATTCAAGAGTTATGATTGCGCAGGTGTCATTTTGTGGATATGTTTGGCGCGAGCGCTTATACATACATGCGTAGTTCTTCTCACTATTTTCGTTCTGCGCTCAAAACTCCTGACAGCACCTATACTTTTGTATGCGTCTGTATCCACCACAAATGGGGGCCGACCTTCTATAACTTCTGAGTGCTTCTAATTTGAGCCATAAGTGCAGTATAATTTGAAATGATTGATGTCCTAAAGTTAACGTCAGATTCTGAACTAAAGAATGTAATTAATGAAATAATGACCTTAGTGAAAAGGTCAGTTTCAATGTGACCTTGCACTGCAGTCGTGTGTTAGGATTATAATTTAATTAATAAGACTGCTACAACAGTTCATTTTGCAACGCCTTTACGTTTGGTACAATTAATTGATATGAAGTGCGTAAGAATAATGTACAGTGATTTGTGAGATAGATTAATAACAATTAAATTGATTGAGGCATAAGTCATGATCCAGGTTTTCATTTATATTGCGTACTAGCGATACGCTCTCGCTTCACTTCGGGTTTGGATTGATTTTTACTTATAAGCCAATCGGAATTTAGCTCCCACATGTTAGTAAAAACCTTATAGATCCGTTACGCAGTTTTGTAGAACGATGTGTTCAAGCAGACAAAATAATCTTGTATGGAAATGGCGACTTGAATTCATATTATTTAAAGATTTTATAAGCCTTTAGGTAAATTAAGTGTTTTGTAAGACGTTGCGTTACCAACAGAATGTCTTGAGCGGGGAACACTGACATTTTATTACTTGACAGCTGTCAGATTTTGGAAACGTCAAATGAATGCGCGCAGCTGGTGTTACAGTGGTTAAATTCCAACAAGCTGTCAAACTAATTGCATTGTCCAATAAACTATTCATACGTTTTCTAATTGCGATCGAACAAAAGTTCAGCCTTGGTAATCGATAGAAGCGTGCCTAAATCATCGATTCAGAGCCGATCATTGACATAGCGTGTCAATAATCGATATTCCAGCACCGAACATGACGGATATGCTCGTGATCCAAACGGCATTGGCTACATTGTCTTTGTTACGCGTGCCCCGGATTTAGCGAAATTAGGTTCAATAACACAACCATTGGATTTATTTTAGGCGTTTTTTAATTTTATTTGAATATCTTAGAATCTTTTCCCCGTAGATACTCCCAAGCAAACAATAAGACTTTATTTCACTCCCTCGTCGTTCAAATCTTATTTATTAAATAGAGTGAACTTCAAACAAGAACTACAAGTACCTAAATAAAATAAATTTCCAACGAAATAATAAGTTAAATCTTTATATATAAAAATGAATCCCCATTTCCCTTGGTCACGGCATCACGCGTGAACGGCTGGACCGATTCTACCGGGACTTTTACTGGCAGATAGCTGAAGTTTCAAGGAGTGTTTTATGCTCTACGCGGGTGAAACCGCGGGGCACAGCTAGTAATATATAAAAATGAAACGGACAAACTTAGTATCTCATTTTTCTTTGAAGTAGGATAAAAATAGAGATCATAACATAAATACTGCTTTATACAGAAATATAGGGCAACACTAGAATGTGGATTTTTTTTTATTGGTAACTAGCTGTGCCCCGCGGTTTCACCCGCGTAGATTTTAATTTCATAGTTGCCCGCGATTCCCTAATGTTTTAAAAAAATCTAAGTAGTCTAAGTTACTCCTTGTTACATTAGCTACCCGTCAGTGAAAGTCCCGTTAAAATCCGTCCAGCCTTTTCTGAGATTACCCGGAACAAACAGACAGACAGACAGACAGACAGACGGACAGACAGACAGAGAAAAATTAAAAAAATTGGTTTTTCTATGTCAGTGCCGTGTATACTTTCAAATGCATTTAGTGAAAAACTGTTATTTTGCAGTTACAAACAGACACTTCAATTTTATTTATCTGTAATAGAATACTTTAATTAAACTATTGAATTTCGGATGGGTCATGATTGAATTAGTTTCACCGTGGGCAGTTTTTGTGATTTCAATGTTCTTAAATCAATTATTGGTTACGCAATGTACCCTGTAAACTATCACGACAAGCATTGTCACAAATTCATTACACGACCTTTATATCTAGTCGTATGAAACCTACCATTGAACTTGTGTGACTTTTAGACGTTTCGCAACGTACTCATTGTCAACGTTCAAAGGTCATGATCGAAATATGATCAAAATTAGATGTAAGGTGTAAAACTTGAGGGTGTCAATGGGGTGTTGAAATCAGCCTTCTGAATGAGGGTTGCGACACAATTCGTTGGATAATTTTGTTAGCGTACATTATACGTGTTACGTTTCTGTTGTAATGCAGTTTTCGCGACGACGTTAATTGACCTTAGGTTACAATGTCGCATATTTATACAATATATGTAATATGTTTTACTTCATAATGTTCTGTCTTGTAAGAGTTGTATTATATCAAAATTACATTCTAGGTAAAGAGTTGATGACAATCTATATATAAGTATAGAGAAAAACAAATGAAGTGTCTGTTTGTTATTCCAAATTAACATATGTATGGTACTCACAAATAAAAATCAATTCTCTCTGTCTGTCGGTCAGTCCGTTGTCTGTCTGTCTGTCTGTTTGATCCAGCTAATCTCTGAAACGGCTGGACCGATTTTCACGGAACTTTTACTCGCAGAGAGTTGATATTACGTGACACTTCAATTTTATTTTCTGTATAGATTTCTCCTAGGTTACATTAGGTTAAATACTATGTGTCTTTTAAATATGATAGTAGGCTAGCTACCATATTAGATGTAACTGGGAGCCTACCATCATCTGTTTAAGCAGAGGGTATTAAGAACTACTGAGTTCTGACGTTTCATTTATGAACCGTAAAACTAAACGCTGGCTCTTAATACGCGCTGCTTCAACGATCATAGTCGGCCCTCTATATTCACCAAATAACAAAACATGTATTATAAAAGGCAGCGACTGTCACAGTACAATGTCAAATGTAATTCTAGGAACAATGGAAATAAGAGAAAAAAGTTAATTGTACGAGAAATATCTTATCTTTCTAAACTTATACTGTTATTAAGTAGAATCCAAAAGGTAAAAGTTGAATTAAACCCATATTTAAAGTGTGTTGTTGTTTTATTCTGGTAAAAAATGTGAGCACTTAATTTGGGTGAAACAATGGCCCATACAGCGTGAGATGAGACTGTAGCGTAATTAAACGTTCTTTAGTGCGTTTCCATTGTACTGAATGATTGACAATAAAAAGTCAAAAAGTCAAAAATATCTTTATTCGATTAGACTTTTTACAAAGTACTTTCAAATCGTCAGAACGACATGGATTATACATGCTACTGCCAGGTTCGGAAGGTTGCTTTTACTGAGAAGAACCTGGCAAGAAACTCAGTAATTACTCTTTAAAAAATATATTATACAATTTTAAAAACAAAGTAAATCACTTGAGAAATGTAAGCCCATGGACACAGTTCCAATGCACAAATGTCAATAAAAATTAACATAAAGAAAAGTCTAGTAGTTGTACTTATATCTATTATATATTGTACTTATATATAATAGGTAAGTATGCTGTCCGCTTGGCGCTAAGCGGTCACCTTTCCTCTATTAACTCTAGTAACTTAATTCATATCGATTCTTTTGCAGCTATACAGGGCAGCTATACAGGGGCTTTCAGTAAATCTAAATCTTATATCTAATAACTTTAAATGAGCAATTCTTGTATACCTTTAAACTAGCAATTCTTGTATATATGTATGTATGTATATATTGTAATTTGAACCATGGGAACGGCTCCAACGATTTACATGAAATTTTGAATGCAGATGGTTTCGGAGGCAATACATTGATCGGCGTTTCATTTTTAGAAAACTCGAGAGAAAAAGCTCGGATTTCCGGGTACTAATACTACAATTAATAAACTAAAATGCCTGCTACGCACTAATGAATTTTTCTAAGAACCGTAGTGAAGTACTAAATGTCACATATACGTATATATTTGAGTGGAGGAGCTCGTGGCACAGTTGCTATTGCGCATATGATTCGATCAGCGAAGTTAAGCAACCATACGCCTAGTCAGTAGTTGGATGGGTGACCGCCCGAGTTCCCTCCGTGCCTCGGAGAGCACGTTAAGCCGTCGGTCCCGGTTGACAATTTAACATCTTTGGCAATCGTTACAGGTCAGTCAGAGGCCTAAGAAAGTCTGACAACTGGTTTAACCCAGATCGCCGATTTTCCTCGGAACAGGGGTTCCGAAGGTCAGATGGTAGTCGCTTCGTATAAAAATCAGGTGATCAGCCACATCGGGTTGAATCAAGTGCCGACCCCAAGTACATGGGATAAGGCCTGGGGGATGATGACGTATATATTTGAGTAAACATTTTAAGGCGTAATTTTATGTATAGTGCTTGAAGCAATGATGGTCTCTGTCAAATTTATATCTCATCATCTTGGATGAAAAGTGGGTGTAGTACTTTTGCTTACTTCTAACAAGTCCTACCGTGAGAATATGTTTAATGAATGATGGCACCGTATGTAGTACAACGCGGACAAAGTCACGGGTAATAGAACGAAGCAAAGTCATAAGTGTGCAATTATTTGCGTAATCCAATCCGGACCTTCCCGTTTTGCTACAGTTGATTAACTTTTTAGAAAGTAGTGTATTTGTTTAAGTGATTAAAATGCCATAACAGCGTTTTTGGTTTGTTTTTGCTTTAGCCGGATTTGTGCAGTTTTGCTTCCCTTTCTTTTTCTACTGCAATGGTGAAAAACTCAAACTTATACACTACTTGTTGTGCCCGGCAAACGCTGTATTTACACATTTTTTTGGGGTGAATCACCCTAATCTTTTAGAGGTATGAAAAAAGATGCAGGATAATTCTGAGATCATATATCAAACAAATTAGTCCAGCCGTTTCGGAGGAGTTTGGTACTAGCATTGTGACACGAGAATTGTATATATAAGATTAAATATTGCAAAGGTATAGAGACGCGTGTATTTTATCGAAAACGTATTTTCGGTGAAAAATCGCTTAAATTAACCAAAGATCTCGTCTTTAAATAGTATAACTAATTTATAGTATTTAAACTAAAGTTTTGTCTATTTGAACCTATCGTTCTTCCAAATAATACTTATCATCATCATTGTAGCAGCGTTTCTCCACTCGCTCACAGATGGCGCTACTCGCTAACAAATGCGAAGTTTGAGTACAAATACACGAGAACCTAAATCGCGCCACAAGAGTTTTCAAGCGCATTGCAGTATATATACAAGTTTCCAACTAGAACAGTTGGAGCCGCGGTTCCCCAGGCATGATACCCGCCTGGCTGGAAGATCTTCCCTTTGCTGGGGATGAGCATGATCACTCGCTCTCCCCACATCATCATCTTCCTGCCCTTATCCCATGTTATTTGTGGTCGGCGCAATGTGTTCTTCTCTTCCATTTCTCTCTATCAGCCGTCATATCTGTATTCACTCCCATTCTAGCCAAATAATACTTATATGAAGAAGAAAAAAAATCATAGTTTCGTCACAGTCTTAAAAATGTCTAGAAAATAATATTAGTTAAGGCTAGCTGTCACCCGCGTAGACTTAATTTCATCGGTGGCTTTACTTCACGAAATCCTTATTTCTTTTTTAAATAAATATATAAAAAGTAGCCTAAGTTACTCCTGTGATAAATCGGTCCAGCCGTTTCCAGGTATAGCTGGAACAAATAATGAGACAGACAGACGGGGAGATTTTTTTTAACATCGTTTTTTTAATGTAAGTAGGTACAGTATTATCACATGCATTCAGTGAAAAGCTAATTTGAAGTTACAAACAGACATTTAAATTGTGTTTATCTATATAGATTTTGTCAGTCACTCCGTAATATTCCCGTACCGTAAGACATTGGACATACGCCGAAGGCATTGCCAAAGCACAGAGGTTTCTATTGTTATTGTGTCAATATATATGTATTTTTTTCGTATTATGCAGCAGTTTCCCATATTCACGAGTAATTCAACTCGTGAGGTAATGTTGATGAATAGAGAATTATAAAACGCTTGTAACAGCCGATTGAGTGACGAAATCAGCAGGCTAAGTTAATTTGTTTAGATTGTGGAATAATTACCTGCTATTTGTTAACTCTGTGACATTACGTGTTATGTAATAAGTTCTTTTGATAATTTAAAGACAGTCAGTTAGTATTAATGAGGTGGTTTTGTCACGAGTGTTGTCAAAATGTTGACCTCATTAATTTGACTTACTGTTGATATGTGCGGATAACTATAACTCGAATCGGATTAAATAAAAAGTAAGCTAATGTATTTTAACTAGAGCTTTTTCAAAGAGTTCACAGATACATTTATATATGTATTAAATAATAAACTAAAAAAAATGTTGACTTGAAGTCTTAAGACATTGGATGATGCATACATTATGTAGGTATACAATCATCATCATCTCCCTGGCCTTAACAATGTATGGGAGATTGTTGGGGTCGGCACTTGATTCAACCCGATGTGGTTGACCACGTTCGTAACACACGGTTCGTAAAAAAAACAGTTTTTTACGAAGCGACTGCCATCGGACCCTCTTAACGAGGAAAATCGGTAGTCTGGGTTAAACCAGTTATCAGATTCTCTAAAGCCTCTGACTGACCTGTAACGATTGCTTAAAATATTAAATTGGCAACCGGGATCGACGGCTTGATGCTTGTCGAGGCATGAAGGGAACTCGGGCGGTCACCCATCCAACTATTGGTTTGGGTTAGGGTTGCTTAACTTCGCTGATCGAATGATATTATGCGCAATAGCAGCTGTACCACGAGCACCTTTAATTTATGAATGCAATACGAGGGGATTTATATTTAAGAGTAATATATGGTATGATTAAAATCCCGCTAAATAACCATACTGATGTATAACGGATGTATTAAGCCTCTTATCTTTATTTAATTTACAATAAACCACATCATGTAATTTAAAAATAACTTGCTCAGTAGCTTCACCTTGATTAAACATATTATGCATATTGATGCAAGATCAAGTTGTTAAAGTGTTTTATACCCGGATTAAAGTGTGTACATTTCCGACGGTTTTGGGTCCGGAACTATTTGATTATGCGTGCGTATAGTTCCTGATCATGGTAACGGTGATTCCCAAAATTGTATTTTTATATTCGTATCATTTCAAGGTTTCACGTCAACGTTTGGTAAGTCACGTTTGAGAGACAGTGACAGTGAACGACTCCGCTATTACGTCACATTGACACCTAAATAAATCCTTCTGAGAGATATCAAAGAGGTAGGGCGTAACGAGTAGGACGCCCTCCGGCCGGATGCCGATCGGCGAAAGACTGCAGGCAGATGCTGGATGCGGCAAGCTGAACACAGGGAGCTATGGCACTCATTAGGATAGGCCTATGTCCAGCAGTTGACTAAGATAGGTCGATGATGATGAGGGCGTAACGAGAACATCAGTTCAAAATTTGGAACTGGAACCTCTACTATCTACCTGCTATTTACAGTAGATTGCAGCCAAATAATGCTATCTTAGTAGTGTTGTGTTCATGCGGAGTGTAAGATCGCAAGTACTGCATTAGGAGGAGAAATGGCGGTGACGTGATGGTGAACTAGCTATACTTATATAGGTAATGGGACACTTCAGACACACTGCTTACATTTAAACTAATATTATCAAAAGATTTTTTTATAATTTTTGTAACACGTAAACTTAAAATGTACTGACTGATTTAAAAAACATAGGCTATATTGTTAACCGAGGTTATTTAGGGATCCGTGCGGGCACAGCCGCGGACGGATTTTAGTTATTTATAAGGAAGTGAATGTGAGGCGGACAGTACGTGATGACGTCTGAGATTTGACATGGATAAAACCAATGACAAAATTTTAATTTTTTTAATTTGATATTATCGCCTCTAACACCCACCGCGAACAATTTCATAATTCATATTATTTACGGTTACACACTAATATAAGTATTACAAAACAGGCAAAGATCACCGAAATGAACTGACGATTCGCGGTGTACTCGACCGCGTTCTAGATTTATGTAATCGATTGTTAACGGAATATTGTTTTTACTTTTTGCAAGCCAGCATGGTTTACCCAGTTTTGGAGTTAAGTAACCTCTGAGAAGAAAATAAGTCATTTCACTTTCGATTGGTGCCTAGGAAGTAAAAAAGTTGGTAACTTCTTTTTGCTGAAACTGATCCACGCTGCATTGAAATTTAATCTTAGGAATTCTTTTTAAACTAAGAAGGCGAGATATCTATCAAGGTTCCAACGTAATATTATTATTATATTTCCTTTTAATATCATAATGATAATACGTAATTAATCTATACATACAGATAAATAAAATTGAAGTGTCTGTTTGTAATTCCAAAATTACAGGTTTTCACTAAATGCAAATGAAAGTATACACGCTACTGACACTAAAAAACCAAGTTTTAAAAATTTTCTCTGTCTGTTTGTCTGTCTGTCTGTCTGTCTGTTTGTTCCGAGTAATCTCTGTAACGGTTGGACCGATTTTAACGGGACTTTCACTGGTAGGTAGCTTATGTTTCAAGGAGTAACTTAGGTACTTTTATTGATTAAAAATTCCGCGACAAATAGGATGAAACTAAATCTACGCGGGTGAAACCGCGGGGCACAGCTAGTTATTAATATAGTATTATACTAGCTGTGCCCCGCGGTGTATACTTTCTTATGCATTTAGTGAAAAACTGTTATTTTGAAGTTACAAACAGACACTTCAATTTTATTTATCTGTATAGATTTCCCTTACAGAGTGATCTTGTCTTTTAAACAGTACTTAATGTCTCTTTACCAATAACTCATTAAAAGTAATAACTTGACCCAAATTAGTATCTCTCGAGATCAATTCATACCATGGGATAAGGACAGTTGGGTGATGATGATGAAAGCGAAATGTATCTATTTAATTGCGTGGGGAGTCAAAGCCTCAGACTGACAGTCTCCGTTTCACTCTATATACCAAATGATATTGTTAAGCGTTTCTAAATATATTTACTAGCTAAGACCCCCGCGGTTTCACCTACCCGGGTGATTTAATATCATGGGTGAAATTATTTCGCGCGACCCTGTTTTATTATTAAACTAGCTGTGCCTCGCGGATTCGCTCGCGTAGAGTTAATTTCAAGGGTGACCCGCGGAAACCCTAATGTTTTTTTTTATCAACGTAGCCAAGTTACTCCTTGTATCATTAGCTATATGTCAGTGTCCCGTCCCGTTGAAATTTTTTCAGCCGTTTTAGAGATTGCCCGGAACAAACAAACAGACAGAGATTTTTTTTACAACTTGTATTTTTTTAAGTCAGTACTGTATATACTTTCATGTGCATAGTGAAAAGCAATTTTATTTATCTGTATAGATGTATAGATAAAAGTTGCTACTCCTTGGAATATCAGCTATCGACCAGTGAGTTCTAAAAATTGTTCCAGCCGTTTCAGAGATAAGTCGGAACAACAGACAGAGAAAAAATATGTATTAGTTTTTATCGTTATTATCATTTATGCATTTGAAAAGCTGTTTATTTGGAATTACAAACAGACACTTTTTATTTATATGTATAGGTTTAGACCTCAAATAACATGTGGTTAAAGCATGATGATGATGGCGAAATGTATTCAATAATAGCTCAGAATTGTTGGGTAGTCAAATCTGACAATGATTTCACTCTAGATATCAAATGATATTATTAAAAGTTTCTAAATACGTTAATAACCTAGATATTATTAGTAAATAGTTGCATTACCTACGCGTTGTTGCAAATAATGTTTCGCTTCTGTAGATAGAGGTAACAGCTTGGTGCTAAGAATGTCCGTCAATTTAAACTGTGCCGTGGGGGGCTTGCTATGTCCGTACTGTAGTTTTTGTTACGCATATTTGCGAAATACCTTTTACATCTTAATATTTTATTGCAGACTTATTTACCGTTGAATAGTGTATACAAGTAAATAATTTGAGGGTATTTATTTTTTAAAACATTATCATTGTGATAAAGTAAGTTATAAACTATATTTATTCCAAATCTATTCAGCCGCGTTTAATGAAACACACATTCACAATATTTTCAACAGACAAAAATAATATTATACAATCATAATATCACCACACAGGTTACCCGAGTTGGAGTGTAAAAAAATATAAATAATGTTGGAAGTGATACCTTCACACTTCTAACAAGCAAAGCACAGATATCTAAAATATATAAAAATATTAGGGTTCCGCGACAATAAGGATGAAACTAAATCTACGAGGGTGAAACCGCGGGGCACAGCTAGTACAATCATAATATCACCACGCAGGTTACCCGTTAGAGTGTAAAAAAATATAAATAATGTTGGATGTGATACCTTCAATTCTTATATACTAATACATTTTATTACCTATGTTTTATTATATTTTATAGTTGTAGAGTGTATATTGCAAATACGCAGCCTGAGCTAGGTGAGCGGCGGGCCTTGGTCCAGTACCGCGGGCGGACACAAAGGCAGCGCGCCAAATCTAGACTACACACACCTCGCATAAATACCTGTCTACTGACCGCAGTAAACGATAGTCATAAACTATTGCTAGCTGCATTGTATTGTAAGCTAACATTCTGGCGGCGACTGTGACCGTATGCATTTTCGTGACAAGTCCTTCCTTAGGGCTTAAGTAATTATTAACAGTCTTTTAAGGTAGGTACATTGTTATGGAAGATTTTTAGACATCTGTGATCGAAATATATGAGAAAAGAGACATAGTTGCCGAAATTGAGTAGTCGCACAAAGTTCTCACCAGTCCGGGCTTATTAAGTTGTATGAAATGATAAAACACCGTATTAATAGTTTTAACCTACATGTTATGGTGGCAAATAAAAAAAAATTGGTACAAACGAATCTAAGACGCATGTATTTTGCCTGAGACGACAATAGACTTACTATTGATCGTGATAGCACTGACGTAACTACGACGAAAAGTCAGAACACCATCTCCAATTTCAGGGCCCCTTCTAGTAAAGAGTGACCTTGTGGATTTACACAACAACGTTTCTAGTGGTAAAAAGAAAATAATACTTATTCAAATTGTATGAGATCGATCAAATAAACGTTAAATATCAGATTTTTTTAGTACTTCAAAGCGACAAATTTTAAAGTGTTTTTTTTTATTGGTCGTTAAATTCCGTATATTTATGGTAGTGTATGTGTCACGAATATAAAACGCGTTTGCATAATTACCTCCATGTACGGAGTAATTGAATAATATAATAGCCAAATTGTCCTTGATGCTTCATCGGAAAAATTGCAATTGAAATTCACACTTCGAATTATTTTATTTTGTTGTGTATGCACCTTAACCGATTTAATGTTACCTCTAAATATGGTCGCATTACTTGTGTAATTATAATTAGAAGTGCATTGTAGATTGATGTGTGATAAATGTGAAACGACCTTTGCAACCTGCGTGACAGCTTACGAATAACTATTATTTAATATGTCACCTAGGGTCGTCTAATTTAAATATCTATTCATATATGAGTGCACGTATCTGCAATAAATTGATTCTGTGGGACTGTAGAACGTTAAGGTTGCACTATTGTCTTTTCTCAATTTAATTAATTCGGAAAATAAAATTCGGTTTTTCCTTCTTTCACGAAGGTATATTGATGATAGTCAAACATGGCAATGAGTTGCTCACTCTTCCATTGAAATGTACTTAAACAACCCTATGTATATAGAAGGGACACATGTAAAAAAAACCGGGGAGTTTGTTTCGCCGTTTCTTCTCCTGACAGGCTTACTTTTGGAAACGGTAGTAAATTAACTTAAGTTAGCGTAAGAAAAATGACGTTCAATAAGTGTTCCAAGTGTCTCTTATGTTGAATAAAACTTTTTGATTTTATTTGATTTATACATAAGTTTGAATCGTGATATTTTTTCCTATAGAAAAAGGTAAATTTTTGCAATTTACACTTAATTTTTTTTTTCAATTGGTTAAACCTGATTCGGTGTACTTTAGTTTCCGACTGAGCCGTAAGGTGACTTCAGGTGCTCTGCTGGGCACGGAGGGAATTCGGGCACTTACCCATTCGACCACTGGGTTGGGTTGGGGTTGCTTAACATCGCTGATCGAATGATATGCGCAATAGCAGCCACTACAATTACCGAAGAAAAGCAGCTGATATCAAGATCACATTAACTAACATTTAGAACTGTCATACTCCATCAATGCAATCAGTTACTTTTCGTAAGTTTCTTCGAGATAAGCGAACTAATACTCCAAATGCCAAGGCGGTCTTGAAACTGGATCATATAGTCGACCGGCTGCCGGCTATTATAATTTGATCCGTGCAAATACTTACGATTCTTTATAAGGTCCTGCTGATATAAAAATAGAGCAAGGCAGGAGAGGTCTGCATTATTTGGTGTATTGGACGGTAGGTTTAATAAGAACACTGACCGTTCTCACAGTACCTAAGAATTCCATTCAATACTACAATTTAATGTAAAGGTCGTTCAATTGTTAACTCAATTATAAATAAACTAATTCGGTTTTTATGTTTGTCTGTCTTTGCTTACTTGTTTTTCCTGCAGTAATTACTTTAAAGTCTTCGTAGAAAAAATACAATCAAATTTAACTTGGGATAACACCACATTTCAAATTTTCATTCAAATCAAAAAAAATCTTTGATTATTTGAGAATTTAAACAAAATGCTTTTAAATCATATAAATGGCATGAATCGATACGATATTATAATTTTTTACTTACAGAAGAATTCGCAAACAACAGTTCATTTATTCGCTTATTCAGAATATTCTGCAAGTTTCTTCTTACTGAAACACGTAAGGATTTAATAATCACATTGTAGATGCAATGTAGCAATGGGGAGGAACTGTGCATACCTCGTGCAGAGTGGCAGAGTGATTTCTTTCGTGATTCATGAAGTTCATGGGTTATTCTCCAGCTCAGCTGTGTGTTTATGATTTTTGTACTTCGATATATTTGCACTGGTATTAATGTGGCAAGTCACAGCAAGGCTAGTGCATAATATTGTCGTGAAAAAAAATTACGTAGGTGTGTTATGAACAGATAAATGATTTGCACTATTTTATATCGCAAGGTTAATGATATTTTTTATTATTAAATTTATTATGTATTGCTCCATTGAGTTAATAGCGATTTGTAGTGGGTTGGTAGCGCAGTTGTATATTTTAGTCACGAAGGTATATAATTACGTTGGTTCTATTTGTTTCCTGTTTGTTTGATATTGTTACAAAACCTACATAGACAATTTCTCGTTCCCAACTATCCACCAAGTCCATGTTTGCGAAGGATTTAATGGTCGCCTACTACGAAACCTTTGAAACCGTTGATTTCAATCCCAGCGGTCTGTACGTATCAAAGAGTTTCTAAAAATTTTATTGCAGTGATGTCACACCACAAGCTTTACGGTGAAGGAAAACATCGTGAGGAAATCTGCATATCTATGAAGAAATCGTAAGCGTTTTCAGAATTAGTATATTATGAATTTCGAAACGGCGATGAATCACCTTCTGTCCCGTTGGCACTTAATCATCTTTGGTGTGAAATGGGTGTTGTAACACCTAAGCCTACCCCTTCGGTGTGTGCGTACGTACGCACTAAACATTCTGTTCAATCCTCGATTTCTTAAGAATGCAAACTTATTTTCAATTTGTACGTTTTACCTCGTTGGCGTAGTGATCGTAAACGATCCCAGATTGACCAAAAGTTGTTATTGAGTTTTGTTATCAGTAGTGGGTAGCATGGAAAAACTTGCGAAATGTGGGTTTACTGATAGTACGCCTCTAACTTCAGGGGATATTTTACCTTAGCGTGTAACAATGTCTATCTATTTGGAAACAAATAACCTTCGCACGCAAACAACGATTTAAGAAGAAATAAATCCCCCTATTTTTCACAATGTAGTCTAATTACGTTTGTTTTCCCCGACATTGACAATTAAACCGTTTGTATTTGAACTAGAACATGGGCAAGTTGGTTAAAGGTCAAGTTATGTGGGAACTGGTATGTCCTTCGATATACAACGCAGATACAGTTCAGGGCATAATTGTTTGAGTATTTAACTTTTCTTTACATTAATCATAGGAATTTACTTGACTCGAGGCGGAGACCTTATGCATTTACGGAAAAGTTAATTAAGCTTATATTTAAACTTGCTTTTAACCATGATAATCAGCGTAATGGTGCTTTAAGTAGCTTATATCCTTGGTTAAAGTTCTATTTAAAATTTTAGCAAAATTGGTTCAGCGATTCCGCTGTGAAAAGGTTGTATATTTAAAATGTCATTATGAAATGGCTACTCCGTGCACCAATAGAATCTCTGGGCTGTAGGTCTAAAAAGGCCATTTTGGGAGAATCATAATATGATTCATCACCGAAATGACAAAATGGTCACTTAAGTGCAATTCATATTTATGATTCACGAATGAATACAATAATTGTACATGTTAGTCCCTATGTAACTTTTTATGGTTCTGTTATTTGTCATAAAACCAATTCATATTTTGTGGACCATTTTAGGAATCTTCATAGGAAAGTGTCAAACAGGTGAATTGCGAAATATGAATTATTCCTGAATCATATTCGGATCACATTATGATTCTCCCAAAGTGGCCGTTTTAGACCTACTGGTACTTACTGGGAAAAATGCCCGACCCGGAGAAAGAACCGAGGACACGTGTTCTGCAGTTGCGTTTGCGACTTAGGTAAAGGCAAGAGCAGAAAGAGATTAGGCAGTTAATTATTTCAGTGTATCGAGCATTAGTATTATACATTAAATAGTTGGGTAATAATTTTCCCTTCGATAAAGTCTAATAGTCTTATACATAAAAATGAATCCCCATTTCCCTTGGACTTTCACGTGCAGACAGCTGATATCTCATAGGTTAATTTTTATTTAAAAAAACATAAGGGTTCCGCGGGACACTCATGAAATTAACTAGTTAATTAATTAGGCACAGCTAGTACGAAATATTTTCTTAGTATGTTTTTACGGTGAAGGAGCTCGTGGCACAGTTGCTATTGCGCATATCATTCGATCAGCGAAGTTAAGCAACCCTAGCCCTAGCCAGTAATTGGATGGGTGACCGCCCGAGTTCCCTCCGTGCCTCGGAGAGCACGTTAAGCCGTCGGTCCCGGTTGCCAATTTAACATCTTTGGCAATCGTTACAGGTCAGTCGAAGGCCTAATAATAATCTGACAACTGGTTTAACCCAGATCACAGATTTTCCTCCTAAATGGGGTTGCGAAGGTCAGATGGCAGTCGCTTCGTATAAAAATCAGGTGATCAGCCACATCGGGTTGAATCAAGTGCCGACCCCAACAATGTATGGGATAAGGCCAGGGAGATGATGTTTTTACGGTGAAGGATAGCTTTGTAAATATAAAAACTATTTTGACAGTCGATCAATTTAAAAATCCCGAAGAGTATTCAAAAGTCTCGCGTATTACAAAACAATTTGTCTCCTTTAAAGCGTCCTTCGCACTAACAACAATTGAAGAAGTGTAACAAAATAGGTACTCCATTTATTTTCAGTGATGTATGGACACGAAGACAGACTGACAGACACACTATTACAGCCTACAATGGTATACATATTTTTGACTAACGATTTGTTACACACCCGTTATCATAGTAAAAATATAAGGTTCACAAGCAGTAAGGAATGTAGGCCTATTTTTTTGAAAAAAAAAAAACGTTTTCTTCTTTGAGATTGAGGGTTACTCTTTTATTTACTGTCCAAATAATATAGATATGCCGTATTAAAGTTTTGAAAAATGTCGGTGAAAAACGTAAATGACGTATACTCGATCGGCCACGATAATATGACAACTCCCATTGTCATTACACCTATTCCGCCTATTGTCGCGTCTGTGTGAGTGTATCTTTTCGAAAAATTTGTTCCTAGTTTCCTAACTGCTTGTGAATTTATTTTTAAACTGTGCCGTTATGTAGGCACCATATTGCACAGACGCAACTTGCGAAAACACGATCGAGTTATTCGAAATACAATAAAAAATCGATTAACCAACTCAATTTCCATAGGGCCCAAACAATTACCGTAATGCAATTCGGGGCATATTGTTTGTGTAGTTTCAAAATAGTACATTACCATAATCGATTGTTAACAATAATCTTTCATGCCCGAGTCCCGCCCGTTGTGATCTGATCGATTGCGAACGAGATATCGATTAGCAAATTGTATCGATGTATGTATGTACCAACATTGTTATGGGATATTAACGATGCAAATATGGTGATGAGTTGTGGTCGTGTGCGGCTTTGTATCTTTAAATTCAATGACTGATATATGTTATCGAGTCACCTTACGAGTATATCATTCAGAGTCAAGTGGTGGCATCCGCCCAATAGTTAGCGGCTTCTGCAGATAGTGAATGACTTCTTTTACCGTGAGGAGTCATGAAAACACGAGAGTGTCACTACCGCTTTGCCCACCTTATAAAGAACAAGCGGATGTCCCGCGGTTTCACCCGGGTAGTTCCCGTTTCCGTGGGAGGACGGAGATAAAATATAGCCTATGTTACTCACTGATGATTCGCTAACGATTGCTGAAAGAATTTTTAAAATCGGTCCAGTACTTTTTGAGCCATTTTGTTACAAACATACATACAAATATTTTCTCTTTATATTATTATAGACAGATGGAATCGCTTTGCCTACATAAGATCTGAGTCCTTATACGCTAGCACAGCGACACCACTCCTCCCCTTACACCCATGGAGCACTGATGACCTTATTCACAGCAGGAAAACAATTCTCCAAGGTAGCATTATTTGGCTGCGATCTTCTGTAAGGCGGAGGTACAATCCCCGAAATAATAGAGTAGCGGTATCAACGTCAAGTCAGCGCTTCTTGAGCCTGCCGGAGGAAATAATAATTGTGTGGCGACAAAATAGTGAGAGACTTAAGTGTCACACTATATACACTTGCAAGTACATAACAGTAATCTACTCCCCTTATTGATAAGAATGCTTAAACCTGGTATAAAATTATATCCCATATCAGAAAAAAAGAGTATATAAATAAACAACAAAGAGTAAGAGATGTTGCTCCATATTGCTAAAGGCATAGACCATTATAATAATAGTATATAATTACAGAGTACCTAATTGAAGGTGTCTGGTAGCCAGCCCACCAATTACCAATATTGGCATTAGCATAATTGTTACGGATATATTAGGATCTTTTGTAATACCAATTTATTAGTGGTGTTATAACATCTCTCTATATTTTATAATTATACTGTTTATAATGTTCTTTAGTCTACGCCTTTTCAAGAGTTTTACTGTGAAAAAAAACATCGGATATCACATATAAGAGAATGACCATATGATGATATGATAAAAACAAATTATCAGTAGTTATCTATAGTTCCTAGTATAGTACATATATAGCAATAGGGAGCCCAGTGCCACTAATTGGGCACTTATAAATATGGACTGCTATTGGGAAAGTATACATGGAAAAACTCTTGAATAGCACTTTTCCCGACACGGAAATGCGACCTAGGACAGTATGGAGACACTCATATAATTAAATTAAATTAAATACTCTACTTCTATCTCGATTTATTTGTAACACAATCACAACTTCAGATTTTGGTTGTTCCATACTCATCCTATGTCATCTCATCCTATAAGTATGGTATCGGCGTATCGACAGTGATATTAAAAATATTGTGCAATATAGCTTTGTAATAATATACTAAAGAAATCTCAATATTTTTTTATTTGATACATTTGCCATAGGTTGAGTGAAAAATATAATGGGATAGGATTTGAGATGTATAAGGAATGCAAATTCAAAAAAATGGCCGGTGAATGAGTGAGGAATAAAAATAAGTTGAGAAAGGAAATAATATTCGTGGGATGCGACGTCATGGGATCAATACGGTAGAGCCTAAGATTTTGAATATCAATCTAATTTTAATGAACCGATACAATAACAATATGACCTTCGCCAAAACTATTTAAATATCCATTGATTTATCTGTGGTCAATATAGGTGAACGACAGAGATATAGGTGAGTGATAGAGAAGGATATAGGAAATGATATAAGATTAATGATCAATACTATTATTTTGTTGAATTACGCGATTTAAATGCCAGTAGTTTCATTAAAATCTATTTCTAAGTACTTTGCGACCGGAAATTGTATAAAGAGGAAAACGGTAATTTGTATATAATATGTAGCATATATGGTAGCTAAGTATAGCAGTAGTATAGCTTTGTATGAAATTAATTATTACGCTTTATTATGGGGTTCTTGAGTACACGCACACAAAGACATAGTTTGTTGAACATCGGCTAATCATTTTTAATAATTACAATAGTGTTGGTAGAGGGCGACCAAGCAAGAACTACTATGATCAAATGAATAATATTTTTCAGAAAAGTCAAATTCAGAGCCCTCGTAGTCGCAGGAAGTGTGTGAAGAGGTGCTTGAATGTGGATGAAGCGAAAGAAGTACCCCCATGGGATACAGGCGTGAGCATATGTATGTATGTATAGTTACAAAAGAAACACAGACACATAATATAAAAATTGAGATTATAATCAGTTCCTAATTAAGAGCGCGCAGGGGTAATATTCGTATTCATTTATTACTAGCTGTGCCCGGCAAACGTTGTATTGCCATTTATTTGTTTGCTGTGGATCATCCTTATTATTTAAGGGTTTGAAAAAAAGATGCTGGTCGATTCTCAGATCTACACGCTATGCACATAAAATTTCATATAAATCAGCCCAGCCGTTTCGGAGGAGTTTGTAACATACCGCGACACGAGGATTTTATATATTAGACTAGCGGACCCGACAAACGTTGTCCTGCCTAACTCAGATACCGACTGCAGCGCCATCTGCCGGGCTGATTAGGGATTCGTATAAAAAAGACAAAAGTGGAACCCCTACAGTCTCGCTTGGTACTCTGTCTGTTTGTCTCAGCCCTAAGTCTAGACTAGAAAAGCTTTAGACTTTAAATTTGTCTTTGTGTATAGTATTCTTAACCGTTATCAAACAAAAGTCTTTATCGTCATAATCGTAATTCGAGTCATAATCTTCTCTCCCGTCATTATTATAGAAGTCATACCTCCTATAGGGCTTGTAACAATCTCTCTTGTCACAACCACACAATCCTCTCGAGAGTAACACGTAGAACAGTGCTCGAGCATTCAAGAGAATTCAAGGTGAATTGTACAACATATATGTTGCAACCATAGTTTTGTTAGACAATTTACAATTACCTATAGCATGATTGGCGTTCCGGTAAAGTAGACAGCACACGAGATAGTTTCACAATACGCTGTTTCTGATGCTACTTTGTTCTTAGACTGAGAAGCTGTAACATTTTGGTTTCTATATGTTCTCTGATTGCAAAGTGGTTTATAGATAAAAGCTGGGTAAATCTTTCTGCGATAAAAGGGACCTAAACTTATAGAAAATTTTCGGTCACTATTATGCAAAAGAGTTAAATTTTTCTTTATATATATAACTAGACTAACTTACTTGTAACTTAACTAGTAAGAGCATCAGAAATAGTGTACTATGAATCTAACACATTCAAAGAGACACATATGGATCTTATTGCAAAATAAACAACCGCGAGCGTAGAACAACTATAAATTAAAATCATCAATGAATACCGGCAACTTTCCAACAAGTTCGTTTGTTTGGCTTCCTAAAGCTATGAGCAACCATTCATAAAGCCATAGGAAGCGTGCAAGCGTACAGCTTATTAACATGTACTCTCACATCTTGTATGCTAAGTGCCGTACACACCTGAGCGATACCAATCGATATACTTTATTAATTATACCAATAAAGAGCAGAATTTAAAAAATAATAATCAACCTTTTTTGTTTGAAGCGCAAAGCATTTAGCTTGCATGATGATAAGCGGTTACAGCAGTCTACAACATCAAGCTCATTGCGTGATATCGAATCTATAAAAATATCCTCTACCCGTCGTAGCCCTTGATTCACGTCAAACAAACGATCGAAGTATCGTTGAACGATTAAAGTCATTGGATCAATATCCTCTCTCAATGTCGCATTCACGTGATCTGAAATCGTAGTTCGATAGGACATTCAATAGGACATTTTGCGAAGACGAACTGAGATATTCCGTTTTATCTTTGATATAATGCTTATGAAAACACTGTAAACGACTAAGTCACTACGACATCCTTACGCCTTCCATTACGTGAAGCAGGATGTACTTGCTCTACAAAGGTTCCAAACAAGCTGTTGGTATGTGCTGCTGCTGCTATATTTATATTTATATTGCGTACTGCTGCTATATTTATATTATAAGAATTGAAGGAAGAAAGGGTAACCGCTATGGAACACTGGCGACCTTACCCTCCGTCAAAAAACAATTTTCATATTATTTTTTTAGATCAAACAGCGCTATCCATTCCTACTCACATATGTATCAACATGTTTCTTTCGAAAGCTGGCGGTGTGTATACTTCACTATTCGTCTACTCGTTTAGGTGTTGACAAATGACACGCTTGTCTGACAGCTGCAAGTAATTTCAAGGTTTCCTTACAAGGCGCTGCGGTTAGACTAACTTTTGGTCAAACAGACTCATTGCCTTTGTTGGGTAGTTATTACTACGGGAATGGTAACGTAATTACGCCGGTAATGTGATGAGAATAATGAGACAATTTTGCGAATTATACCGTAATAGACTGCTGTGCGAATCTCGGGATTAGATTGCTTATCTTGGTTGGATGGTGGGTAGAGTTGGCTTTAATTATAATGACAAAGCGACAACTGTGAGTCAGGGACAAATTAAGAATTGTTAAATTATAATCATAATGAAAACTAGCTGTGTCCCGCGGATTCACCCGTGTAGACAAAATTTCATGGGTGGCTATTGGTATTAGCGTGATAATATTTGTTTGTTTGTTTGCTTGAACACTTAATCTCAGGAACTATTAGATATATCCATTATCCGATTTAATAATAAACAATATTAGATATTTTAGCGAGGAATGCCACAGGCTATATATATTCATGCTAAGAACAATCGCGGGTTAAAGTTGCAGGCTGAAGCTAGTATCTCATAATGGTGAAATACCCATAGAATATGTATGTGTGTTTGTTTACGACAGATTATATGAAATACCTGTAACATAAAACATTCAAGTGAAGGATACTAAAAATATGCGGATATTAATGTTTGACATGCATGACCCCTTCAATGGAATGTTTAACTGCACTATATTTTTTCTCAATCAATTCACTTCATTGGAAAACATTCCTTACTACAACACGAATGAGTTCAAAATGGGACGTGTTATCTGTGATACTGTTGTGATCAACATTGACAAAGTTATTGTTGCGGTTGAGGAAGTAAGTTTTTGTTATAAAATGCACCGGTGATAATACTATATAACTGTAACTATAAAGTTGTTAATTCCGTAGGTGATAGTAGAGGTTCAACGTTTGTCCAAAGGCCGTCTGGCAAGGTCGGCTGGCTGTGCATAATGCATGTCGTATTAAAATATGTATCGCAGCCTATTTGTTGTAATGACCCGTGATTAGCAATTTATCAACGTGCAATCTATTCTTATGTTTGGACAAGAACCTTCTACTGCTACTTCTACTTTGAAAGATCACGCAATGATCTGACCTAAAGTCAGAAACACTATATGCCTTTTGGAGACAACTGATTATACGAAAATATTTGGCGGTAATGTTCTTATGACTAATCAATATACAGATAAATAAATATGTAATGTCTGTTCGTAGTTCCAAATACGGGTTTTCACTAAATATAAAAAGTATATACTTACATGAAAAAACAATTTTTTTTTTTTTTTCTCAATGTCTGTTCTGGGTAATCTCTGGAACTACTGATTTGAATTGAAATAATATTTTTGTGTTTCATAGTTCATGCATCGCGGTAGGCTTTATTAGACTTTTTAACATCGCTATGCATAATTATCACAATGAAAAATGTTGCAAAATCGGAAAATAATATAAAAAAATATTACTAAGGAACTTAGTTTTTATTGTTAGGCTAGCTGTACACACGCATTATTACTGTCAATCTATACTTTATCTATACGGATAAATAAAATTTAAGTGTCTGTTTGTAATTCCAAAATAACAGCTTTTTATTAAATGTATATGAAAGCATACACGCTACTAACACAAAATTTTTTTTTAAATAAAGTTTTAAAAATTTTCTCTGTCTGTCTGTCTGTTTGTTCCGGGTAATCTCTGAAACGGCTGGACCGATTTTAATGGGACTTTCACTGGCAGGTAGCTGTTATATCATGGAGTAACTTAGGCTACTTTTATTTATTAAATATATTAGGGTTCCGCGACAATAAGGATGAAACTAAATCTACGCGGCTGAAACCGCGGGGCACAGCTAGTTGACAATATAATCATGTGTGTGCGGCTAGCCTTAATCCTACGCAGTTAGAACCGCGAGGCACATCTAGTAATCAAATAATTTTAATACTAGGTTGTATAATCTTTCATGCGTTGACAATTCATTATTTTAACCTAATGGCTATAATTTTATTGTAATTGAAATATAATGAATATTGATTACGTATCGAGTAGTTAAATAATTTATCAAATGTGTTCCTTTCCTTGACAGTAAACAAAACGCTCTACTTTTCCAAGGCTTTTCGTTACTCGTTTGATAAATAGGCTATTAGTTGCCTTTTTGTTCACTTATTTTTTTATGTGTTGAGAAAAATTATATTAAAAGTCTATCATGGTCGTTATTAAAGAAGTTTTGTAACAAAAAATATAGGTTATGAGACTTTAAGTCAATAAAATATTGCTCTATTGCATTTATGAAATACATTTATACGCAAATTATGTACACGCGTAGCTACAAAAAAATATATACTTGCTGATATGCTGAAATATTATTTCAAGTTTCCCAATGACTTAACCTAAGATTAAACCAATACCCCTTATTACGAAAACAGAATAAGTCTAGTTCTTGGTTCAAAAGTAGTCTCTTTATGTGATACGCATTTAAAAAGGGATGGATGTAGTTAAGGAAATAAAGCACGATGGAAAACAATCCAAAATCGAATGGGAATGATAATTTACCACCTTGTGCGACATGCAGGGGCGATCCAGCTTTGGCGCCAGGAGGGGGTCACATAGTCGTTCGTTCCCAAACGTTTGCCATCATACAAAGTTATTATATTAATATTAATTAAATATTTAAGGCATGTAGTTACATAAAATCTGTATGGTGACAAAATATATAAATAAAATCAGTATGTTCAATTCGTGGTCCACCTAAGTTCTGGAACCAGCTCAGGGGGGGGGGGGTCATGACCCCCATGACGAAGGGAAGAGAGGAAGATCAAGGTTAACATACATGACACAAGTTGTCTAAAGAAAAGGTGTCTGTGATGTCGTATAAGGAGGTTAAAGAGATGGCACTGGACAGAGACAAATGAAAAGAGTTGCATCGGTTACACGCATAAGAGTTATAACTCTTCATGATGATGACAATGTTATGGAACATGTCTTAGTAACCGTTGGGATTGCAACCTATACGATAACCTATTCTGTCATCACGCACGAGTTATATTCGCTAAACGGTGAAGGATTTCCGCGTGCCATTACCGATGTATTGTAATATTTGTAGTATGTATTTAGATCACGAATTTGGGAATTCTATTCAGGCGAATAACTCGTTATTAAATATCTAACATCGTTTCCGTTAGATAGAGCCGCGTTGGTATTTTGTTTGAATAGGCGCCTGCTAAGAAAGCTACGCTAGTTTGAATCTCAGCGGCCTCTACCAATTTGTTTATCTAAAAACACGCCAGTGATTTCAAATCACGAGATTTATACTGTGAAGGAAAACATCGTTGCGCTAAATAGCCCACAGGCTAGCTGTTTTCATATTTAAAGATAACTTTGATTCATTGGAGGGAACATTCTTATTTGTATTACACAGAACCTACTTGTATGAATTAGCGATATAAGCTAAACAACCGTAGAATATGAGATCCGTAGATACGTAATATAAGCACTTACGTTATTCTACCAAGTTTGAGTAGTACTTGTATTAATGTGTAACCCTGAGTATACTCGATGGGTGTCAATATGGATTATAAGTGCCTTCTCATCTCACAAAGAGAAGTGTGAAGTCAGTTATGATCACGGACTTAACTCAAGTACTTCTTAATTGAAAACGGTTATCAATACTTATATAATTGAGCTGAAGCGCTACCATGAGCTCTTATTGACATGATAGTTTGACTCGTATTATAAGATAGATGTATATGACGTGTATACATATGTCAGTGTCTCACAGCTGAACTATCATTGCAATTAGAACTCATTTGGTCACGCCTGTATTCCCCGAAGGGGTAGTCATAGATTTTCGCCAATTATGTTCAAGTCCCATGTAATAGGGGGCGAGTCATGAACCAGGGTTTATTCTAGACTCCAGTCTGCTGCCGAGATATTACACATGGAAATTGCCAATAATAAATTATAGTACTATCAAAAATTGAGCAATTTGTGATCTTATATCTACGCCTTTTGAAAATGAAAATGAAAATGAAAAATATTTATTCAGTTTAGGCCCTGGTAAGGCACTTATGAAAGTCGAGAATTTACCACTATCATACTAATACTACATAATATACATACTATTCAGTATAAAACTGAATATCATCATAACAGCCCGCCTGATGGTAAACGGTTACGAGATTTATACCGACGAGAATAGTTACATTGTAAATGATTTATTAAATACTTGATGTAACAGACACACTTTTAATAGTGCTCTTTTAGACTTACTCATTACCCGTACCAATGTAAAATGGCCTTTATTTTATTGGTGTTTCCAAATAAGTGAAGGCTCTTTTAAATTGGTAGTTGTATGTTCTAAGTGAGATGGGGTCGGGTGATAATATATTGCTTAATTATTATTTCGACAATTGCTCTTGTTACAGTGTTAGGCATTTCGCCACACTTTAATAATAACATACCTTAACTATTTCACGTCGGCAACTAATAGCTTTGTCACGTTTTGGCGAAAATAATTTAGGATGACTAACTGCCTTAAACATATAGTTATTTATGTATTTATTTATGCTTACTCAAATACATTATGCTTGGGACTTAACTATATAAACGCACAGCCTAAACCGCTGCTCGTTGAGACAGGGTGTGTTCTTGGTGGGGTTTAATGGGGGTTTAAATTTTGTATGTAAAATCTGACTACTTCGACGGCGCGGCTACTGGCGCAAGCTAGTCCTTTATAGAAGTGATAACGTGCAAGTGACAACCCTATACGGGCCGTATTCATGGTTGCTACTTCTGTAAAAAAAATACTGTTGAATAATCAATATCCCATGAGGTAAGGCAGAGAACAGACTACTGTTCGCCCCATGCTACGATTATTGCAGTCTTATCACCTATATACTCGTCTATATTCATGTATCATCAAAGTTATTCCTTGGATGCCTTCTACCGATACTTCTACTACAATCGCCCTATATATATTTCTTTCGTTGATCGCATTTCACGTATAATTTTGTTAAATCCTACAATTTTTCAACACCATCATCTCCCTGACCTTATCCCATGTATTTGGGGTCGGCACTTGTTTCAACCCGATGGGGCTGATCACCAGATTTTTATACGAAGCGACTGCCATCTTCGAGCGACGACCTTCGTAACCCCTTTTTCGAGGAAAATCGGCAATCTGGGTTAAACCAGTTAAACAATATTTCAACATACTATTTAAAAAAAAAATATTGAACTAAAATACCTGAGAGGTGTTGAATAGCGTAAATATTAAGATGAATGAAAGGAAGACCGAAAAATGAATGCCTTCACAACACTGAACTGTTACATGAAAAATATATCTACCATCTAGTTATATTAAACTAGCTGTGCCCCGCGGTTTCACCCGCGTAGATTTTGTTTCATCCTTATGGTCGCGGAAACCTAATATTTTTAATAAATAAAAGGTAGCCTATGTCCTTTCTCAGGGTCTAAAGATTGTCTGTGTCTGATTTCATCAAAATCGGTTGAGAGGTTTAAGCGGGAAAGCGTAACAGACAGAAAGACAGAGTTACTTTCGCATTTATAATATTAGTAGGGATTAGTTTCTTTTTGTTTACGGAATACTTCAGGTGTACCGAGTAACGGGTCGGAATACAATGTAAAATAAATGAATTGATTGAAATCATCGATCAATCTACAAACACGTAATAAAAGCGTTTGTTTTATTTGCATTACCTAATGATCTCATACCACAATTTATTCTAAAGCAGAGCATTTCGTATCAAATAGGTATTTAATTTAATTAACGCCATTACTCAGTTATTCAAAGTACATTAATCATTTGTTTTAAATACTTTTAATACTCGTGTGACCTACATTTATCTGTTGTGTAAAGTAATTGTTTCGGTCTACATATTGAGCTATAAAATATAAAGTTATTATTAACATATCCAAGGTTTTAACACTTATTGTTGTTTTTGGTGTAACGATCAACTTTACTAGAAATTAATGGCTATAAATGTATTAATGGATTCTGTCACGTTCACTTCATGAGGTGTCTGTTTGTAATTCCCAAATAACTGCTTTGCTCTAAATGCATATGAAAGTATACACGCTATTGACATCGAAAAACCAATTTAAAATTTGTTTCTCTTCTGTCTGTTTGTTCCAGGTAATCTCCGTAAAGGCTGGACCGATTTTAGTGGGACTTTCACTGGCAGATAGCTGATGTTGAAAGGAGTAACTTGGGCTACATTTATGATAAAAAAAACATTAGGGTTCCGCGGGCCACCCATGAAATTATCTCTACGCGAGTGAAACCGCGGGGCACAGCTAGTCTATGAAGTATTTACTTCTGTAGTTATTATTAAGATTTGCATTATCTAATGATGTCGTACTTTGAAAGGAAGTTACAATACATTGATTTGTTACACAAGCAAACACAAGCAAGGAAGGAAAATGGCGTGAGAAAACCTGCATAATATATCTGACAAGTAATTCATCTGAATCGTATGTATAGTTTCTCAGACTGGGATGAACTCACTATGTGTCACAATGGCACCCAATCTTCGGTGAAAAGTGGGTTGTCCAGTTGACGTCACCTCTCCTGGAGCGGGAAGGAGGTATAGGTGTTACGACTCGCACTTTCTACAAAAATGTTGGCCACCTTAAAGCTTGTACTGTGAGATAATTACATAAACATGTGACTGCCACCGAAGGCCTAGTCACACCGGATGCCTACCATCCACCGCTGGACATTGAGGTGAGTGTCGACGAGGCTCGTCATGAATGCGCTGCTCCACCTAGCAATATACTTTCGGCTAGAGACTGGAACTTTCATAAATGTGACTACGAGTTGTTATATGACCTTTTATCTAACATTTCCTGGGATAATGTCTTGCAGGCCAATAATATACACTTAGCTGTTCAATATTTTTATGAATCCATTTACAATATTTTTGATTCCTGTACTCCCAAAAAAAGGCGAAGTAAAAATAAATGTAGGCGATACCCGGTCTGGTTTACGAAGGATATTATTATTGATATTAAAAAGAAACATAAACTGCACCGAACTTGGAAAAATACTAACAACATTCATACCTATACTTCATACTCCAACCTTAGAGCAAGTATAAAATCTCGTATCACCTTTGCCTATAGCAAATATTTACAGCGTATTGAAGATGACATGGGTACCAACCCGCGTAGTTTCTGGAAACATATCTCAGACCTCCGAACCAAGGGTGGATTTGAACCTAGGGTGTCGTACGAAGGTAAGGACCTTCAGGGCACACAGGCAGCTGATGCATTTGCCTCGTTCTTTTCCAGTGTCTTTCTTCCTGACATACCAATTTTGAATTCAGACAAAATTTCTCATCTTGATAATAACTCAAACAGCAATGTTATACATATTCTGCCTATTACCCAAACTGACATTGTCAACGGAATTAATAAACTTAAAGTAAACAGTGCCGGAGGTCCAGACAATGTTCCACCTGCCATTCTTAAATTAGGGAGGAAATTTTTTTGTGCTCCTCTTCGACATATTTTTAATTTAACCCTCCGTACCGGTTCTTACCCTTCACAGTGGAAAATATCGAGAGTCACTCCCATTCCAAAAACATCTGACCTTACTAATGTAACAGAACATCGCCCGATTGCTAACTTATGTTCTCCAGCCAAAGTCTTCGAATTTATCCTCCACAAGCATATTTACAGTCAGGTTGAGAAATTTTTATGCGACGAACAACACGGCTTCAGAGCTAAACGATCAGTTAACAGTAACCTACTCACATTGGTTGAATTTGTATCCGCACAACTTGATAGAGGTAGCCAAGTAGATGTACTCTACTTCGATTTTAAGAAGGCATTTGATAGAGTCAATAATGACATACTGCTGACGAAGCTAAGCGCAATAGGGTTCCCACCCGGGCTTCTTAAACTACTCGCTGACTACCTGCGAGACCGTCAGCAGTATGTCAAACTAGGTGTCTATGAATCCCAGCCTTACCATACGCGTTCTGGGGTAAGCCAGGGTTCAGTGCTTGGTCCTCTGCTGTTCCTCATCATGATTAACGATCTTCCGCAAGTGCTCAAGCACACTAAGTGCCTTCTCTACGCCGATGATTTAAAATTATACTGTGAGATTAGCTCTGAGGCCGATTGTCTAGCGATGCAATCTGACATCGATGCAATGTGTCAGTGGGCCCACTCAAATAAGATGGAATTTAATGCATCTAAATGCAATATCATGAGCTTCGGTCGAGCACGGCACCTCATAGACTATGACTACCAACTCGTAGGAAACCTTATATCAAGACCACAACACGTGAGGGACCTGGGTGTCATGTTTGATCGTAAGCTAAACTTTCATGAGCACATGGAGTCCGTTGCCAAGGATTCATTTAGGCGTCTGGGATTTGTTCTCAGAAACACGCGTGATTTCACCAATGTGCAGGCTTTGAGGATGCTTTTCTGTGCTTTGGTCCGTAGCAAGCTCGAGTCGAGTGCTTGTGTGTGGAATCCACACGAGAGCAAATACTCGGTTCAGCTTGAAAAGGTGCAGAAAGCCTTCCTCAGATACCTTTATAAGCGAGTTTACGGATACTACCCTTACTTGTACCCTACACAGTTTCTTCTTGGTAGTCTAGGGTATAATTCTTTGCAGGTCAGGAGAAAACATGCGCAAATGATAACCGGTCTAAAGACAATACGTGGTCACATTGATGCTCCTTCTCTTCATGACGAGTTGTGCCGCCTCTACGTGCCAAATAAATACTTGCGCGGCAGAAAGCACAAGTTATTCTGTGTGCCCGCGAGCCGCACAGTCGCTCGGGCCCGGTCGCCGGTCCCGCGCACTCTCTCCGCATTCAACACTTTCCTGGATAATCATCCTGAATGTGATTTGTTTGCGGATGAATGGAAGAATATTTTGTCTGTATGTTTGGAGTTTTGTGAGGAGACTGCATGAAAGTGTTCCTTTTTTTTCCCTGTAGTTTAAGTGGCTTCAAGCCGTTCTATAAGGTTAAATAAATAAATAAATAAATAAATAAATAAAAGAAATTTAGATTTACAGAAAATACAAAAAATTTTTTTGTTCCAACCAGTGGAATTTTGAACTTGCGTCGTTTGCTTAAGAGACAACTCTGACTACACAGCCACAGTGAAAATATACAAATAAACTTACATACATAATATGTGAGTATGTAAGTTTTACATATAATGTTCCCGTATTCCCCGAATGAAGTGGTGAGCAGAGCTATGTTTACGTCCTATGTAGTAGGGGTTGAGTTTATTGCTATTAACCGGGTATTAATCCCAAAGAATGTATGGGAGATGATGATGAACCGACAAAGTCAAAGTCAAAAATATCTTTATTCGATTAGACTTTATACAAAGCACTTTCAAATCGTCAGAATGACACAATTTACAGGATTATACATGCTACCGCCAGGTTCGGAAGGTTGCTTTTACTGAGAAGAACCTGGCAAGAAACTCAGTAATTACTCTTTTCAAAAATATTATACAATTTAAAAAAAAAAAAAAAAATCATTTGAGAAATGTAAGCCCATGGACACAGTTCCAATGTACAAATGTCGATAAAAATTAACATAAAGAAAAGTCTAGTAGTTCTATTTATATCTAAATGCGTAGCTTGAGATGACCAGCCCCCACGAGCAGCACCTGTTCACAAGTATGATAGAAAATAGAAAAACCCCCAATAACACTTTTCTCGACTCGGGGATTGCACCCAGGACCTGCTGTTTCGCAGTAGCATTTGCGAGCAATAGACCAACGAGGCCGTCAATCAGTATATTTGTTTACAACGTAATTAGTGGTGGAATTTTGTCTTGAAAGTCAGCCACCGCAGCAATATAAATATATAAATAATTAAATGGGTTAGAGCATACCACTCTTACGTGCTGTAATACAATGTGTAATACTGCATTTAGCATTTTTTGAACGAAATCGGCTTCGTTATTATGTAAGGCAACACTTGCCTTACTTACCTTTATATGTTTATTTAAATTCGTGGTCCGTGGTTAAGTGTACCTCTACAGTAAGCATCTATGACTTAACATATATACATAACTAGCAGTGTCCCGCGGTTTCACCCACGTAAATTTAGTTTCATACAAACTTTCATCCCCTATTTTATCGCCTTGGGGGTAGAATTAATCAAAATCCTTTCTCAGCGGATGTTTGGGCTGTGCAAATCCTTTCTTAGCTGATGCCTACATCATAACATCTACCTGCATGCCAAATTTCAGCCCGATCCGTCCAGTGTCCTTGTCAGCCAGTCAGTCAGTCATTAAGTAAGATTTGGCATAGAGAAAGAAGCCTTTATCCTCTTTAGACCTAAAGACCTTTTTTGTTTTATTTCTTTGTTTATCTTTGTCACACTATGAGATGAAATGTGAAGAAAACATTCTAAAACGTATGAGACGGCGCGGCGCCGGCGTTGGACTCATCTCTGTTACATTGGCACCCAATATTCTTCAGTGAAAACTGAAAAGTGGGTGTTTTAACCATCGAAAGACCTGGGATTACAACAATTTCTTTCAATTCTTCCTATATCCTAAGGGGTGTCGCGTAATAATTTATCATTACCAAAAAATGTCATTGACTAAAAATTAAATTTTCTTAAACCTGTTCATCCTTGCTCGTTATAGGTCTACGAAAATACATCAAATCTTTTTTATATATTTTTATTGGTGTTTAATTTTAACAACAAAACAAATATGTTACGTGTTTCGCCGTTTCTTCTCCTGACAGGCTTATATTTGGAAACGGTGGTAAATTATCCTAAGTTAGCGTAAGAGAAATGACGTTCAATAAGTGTTCCAAGTGTCCCTTATGTTCAATAAAACTTTTTGATTTGATTTTATTTGTTAATAAGGTATAAATAGGTGTACTTAATATCAAGGTATGCGCGTCATTAATCGGCGCAGACGGCGTCTGTTCGCGAAAACGAAAGTGTTCCGCGACCTACATCACGTACTTTGGGTTGTGACGTAACACTTGATGCATTTCACATTAACATTACTAGATACACCGGTGTGTTTGGGAATTCCCAGCGCCCTTTAAAATGATAAATTATGTTTTTTTATATTATACTAGCCCATACTGTGCCCCGCGGTTTCACCCGTGATGATTTAATCTCATTGGTGGTCCACGGAAAGCTAATTATTTTTTAAAATAAAAGTCGGATAAGTTAGCAATCTGGAATTGAATATCGCGTTGAAATCGGTCCAGCCTTTTCGGAGATTAGCCGCAACAAACAGACAAAAAGACTTGGATTTTTTAATGCGAGTACCGTATATACTTTAATATGCATTTTGTGAAAAGCTTCTCATTCGGAATAACAAACAGACGCTTTAATTCTATTTATGTATAGATATAGATATAGAAAAGATGGTAAACTAGCGTGTGGGATCACTGTACATAAGTTTTAAGCCAAGTTTAAGCTCCCTTCGAACAGAGTTTAAGGTAACTGTAACATTTGACACATATTTAGTGTAAAAAGTTGTACCCAATGGAGCTTTAGTTGATCGTGGCCGAGATAAAGTCATCTTTTGCAGGAATTTGCTCGTGACCTGAATCACGTATCTTTGGAGGTTATGCAATTCAACTTGATGCAATTTAATGCAATGAAGTATTTATTGTTGTGAAGTGTTTATGTTGTATCATGTAACTAACTAATTGCAATAAATATATGAATATGAATATTTAAGACTGTGGCCCGCGGTTTTGCCCGCGTATAGTTAATTTTATAGATGATCCTGGAACCCTAATTTATAAAAAATACAAAAGCCTAAGTACTCCGTATAAAATACGCTATCTGCTAATGAACGTCCCGATAAAAATCAATCAATCCCAGGATTCGAACTTGTGTCACTTGCGTAGCAGGCGGCTACTTAAAACCCACGGCCACCACGACTCATATCTATACAGATGTATAAAATTGAAGTGTCTGTTTGTAATTCCAAAATAACAGCTATACGATACGGATATAAAAAAAAAATTTAACTTGTTTGTTCCGGCTTATCTTCGAAATGGCTGCACCGATTTTAACGGGACTCTCACTGACAGGTAGCTAATTTTACAAGGAGTTACTTAGGCTTTTATTTTAAAAACATTAAGGATCCCCGGGTCACCCATGAAATTAACTCGCGGGTAAAACCACGGGACACAGCTAATATTACAATAACTTACAGCAAATATGTACAAATAATTTCACTTACATTTAAATACTGTGTCGTTTAATATAATAATATCGTGAACCTTCAGTGCAGTGTAACCAGATTGTTGCACAATGTCACTCGATGCACTCAGTGTACGCTATCATAATATCATTGACACTATTATTGTACGACAATTTTATATTTTAACCTTTACATGAAAAAATATTTGCAATTGGATCCACTGCCGTTATGTATATACCAACTTTTTGTTTAATATTTAAACTAAAATATACCTAATATAGGTACGTAATGACAAAATGTTTTTGTTCATCGAATAAAAAATAATAATTAAAAATTACTCTATATATCTTTGAATATATCTCTGAACCCCTTTCATAAATGGAATGAAATAAGATATATTATTATATTTTTTTCCTTATTTAATTTTGATACCTGTAATAATAATAAAATTTTAATTTTAGATCCGCTTATAATTAATATTACCCGCGTAGTTCCCGTTTCCGTGGGAGTACGGATTTAAAATAAATTTTCATGATCGGTCAAGTAGTATTGGAGCCTATTCAATGCAAACAAACAAACAAAAAAACGATCAAGAATTTTCTTGCTTTATAATATTAGTATAGATAATAACATCGTTATTCAAACAAAACCTCGATTCAAAAGACATCAACGGGTTGTTGTAAATAAGTCCATTTGTATAAAAGACATCAACGAGCTCTAATCATCATCTCCCTGGCCTTATCCCATATAATGTTGGGGTCGGCACTTGATTCAACCCGATGTGGCTGATCACCTGATTTTTATACGAAGTTACTGCTTTGCCTATTACGAGAAAAATCGGTGATCTGGGTTGAACCAGTTCTCGGATTTTTTTAGGTCTCCGACTGACCTGTAACGATTGCCAAAGATGTTAAATTGGCAACCGGGACCGACGGCTTAACGTGCTCTCCGAGGCACGGAGGGAACTCGGGCCGTCACCTTGGGGTGCTTAACTTGCTGATCGAATGATATGCGAAATTTTACTTAAAACTACGCCTGTTAATATACGAATGAGTCAATTGACACAAAAGAATCGGTTTTCCGATACAAAACTGTAGTCTTGTAAAGAGATAAAACAGCATACTATATTTTGTATTTAATAAAAGTGTAAAGTAAAATTTTATTATTTATTTTCAGACAACTTTATAACTTCAGGTTTACGTCTTAATGGAATATTTCTCATTTTATTTACGAGAATGATGTTGTTAATCTGTATGAAGGAACTCGTATCACATCCTTGATATTTAAATACACTTTACATTACAAAAAGTACTTTTACTTTAAGTACTTAAATGCCCAATTACAGCTCCCTTTGGTCCAGTGGTTACTTGGTATGAGATCTTTCAATCCCGGAGATGAGATGGGTCAAAACAGTTCAGGAGGGCCTTAATAACAAAGGGGGGAGTCAATCTCCCCTTCAAGAGGGGCTGCCTTCAGGCAGATGATCGTAGGGTTCACGGGGGAGTCAATCCCTTCAGGAGGGGCTGCCTTCTGGCGGTTGGTCGCAGAAGGGTTAACGGCAAAGCATCTGAAAACGTATCACATCTCCTTCCCTAAAAGTGAGTTGGTGGAACACCATGGAGTTTAGCCGGTGAGAACCCATTCGCTGTCCCACTGTGGGGGCTGGTGAAGTGGTGTCTGAAATTGATTCCCCATCTAATAAAAATGTTCAGTATCCCAATCACGGGCTTGTCCCCATTTTCTTAATATTTACTCGCTAGCGTCCGAGGCGCTGTACAATTTCTCATACAAATATTCGGTGGAGACGTTAAAGAGTGTAGATTACGGAAACGGTGGCAAACCCGTGATGACTGACCTACATTATTCTTTGAGAAAATGTCAATGGATTTCCTCACGCAAATACTGAATAGAAAAAAATAGGCAGGATAATTATGGCGACACTGTTGGTCTACCTGACTGCTGCACTAGGTGTCGTGGATTCAATTTTCAGGGCAAACATTTTATGTGATGTGCGTTTGTGTTTGGTATATAATTACAAAAAGTATATAAGTATTATATACGTAGTTTTATATCTGGTGACTCATAATACAAGCTTTGCTTAGTTCGGTACTAGATGGCACTGTGTGATACTGTTGATAGATACATTAGTTATTTATTTATTTATAAAATTTCTCGTAGCGCATAATAACTTGTCAAGCAAATATATATATTCAAGGATTATGCATTCAACGCAATATAAACCGGATAATGATTTGATAGCATAACCGGATTATACGACATTATGATAAATATATATAATTGTCAGTTTTATACTGTGAAGATAACAAATAAGTGTGCAGTACACTTGATGTTAAGTTAAGCCTATGAACGTGACTGTCAACGTCAAGTGTCACTCACACATTGCCTTATAATAACGAAATTTTCAATTTAGCAAGAATCTAAGAGACGTAAGAGTCCCACTAGACCTCACCTTCGGAACACTGTCCTTTTTTTTATTGACGAAGGGGAAACCTTCACAAGGGACCCGACCACTCTGGGAGAGGCAGGTCGGGGTATGTGGGATTCTTACCGCACTTAAACGCCCCATCCATGCTTAGGGGAGTCTCCGGGTACTCTGATAGATCGCACCGGTGTCCCCCCACACTTTGCCGGGGCACATTCCCGTGGCAGCTATATCACCACCCCTGGAGACCTCGCTGTGCAAGGCACCCAACTTCCCGGGCCCGCGGCTCGGTGGTCAAAACTCACACTGACTACCGCCAGCAGGCCCTCCGGTCTCCTTTTAGTCGCCTCTTACGACAGGCAGGGGATATCATACCTGATATCTTAGACCCTGGCTATTGGGTGAGGAAATCTATATTAATCTTAGGGAGCATTATTCAGGTGTGATCTTCTGAAAGGTGAAGGTACAATTCCCAGTTGGGGACTCCAAATTGTATATTAACATATATGCTTTATCTCTTCTGTCAATTCATATAAAAACCGAAGTAAATATGAATGTAACTATGAGCCGCCTATTAACTTAACGCAGCGCTATCCCGGCCCAATATCCGCCTTACTCTAAATCCCTGACATTTGGTACATTTCCGCAACCCTTGAGACGTGGTCGCTGTTGCAGCGGGAAATTAGGATCAAGATTAATTGCCTGCACGTTTAATCAATTTATATTAATTGCTACAATATACATTATTATATCAGTATTTGTTGTGTTGTGCTAGAAGTTGCCAGAGGCGCTGTGTTGATCCACGTTATATAAACTTCTCTAAATATAAGGTCAAATGCGAATGACAGACAGTCAAACAATGCTAGCATTCATAGGTTTGAGGTAACCGCTTACCTACTATATATGTCTATATCTAATGCATCGTATACTCTAATTGAACCTTGGTAATAAGATCAATTTATCAACAATTTATAATTCACTAGGTGTGCATATGAACTCTCATAGTACTATATCCTTGGAAAGGGGGATATAAGCAATTATCGTACAACTCACTAATAAAAATTCCATATCGTACCAGATGACTAAATGTTTCGCAACCTTATAAATAGTACCAGCAACATTAGCCTCTCATTTGCAAGTTGCTCGTGATATCAGAACATAGCAGCCTATTGTAGTCCGCTGTCAGTGGAGCCGCGACCTTTAAGCCTTCGAGTGGAATTGTATGCCCCACCATTGCCTGCGCGCGCGCCCTGCCGCGACCGATCACTCTCGCGCAAGAGCGCTGAGCTTTCGCGCGTCGATCTGGTACTATGCATCGGTGGTGATAGTGCAGTGTAGTGTAATACCCCGTGTTCTGTGCAAACCGCAATTATGAGGTCATTCGGCGCCGCGGCGCTTGTCACACTCGCTCTAATAACAGGTGAGAATAACAAGTTACATGATTATTTTATGGTTTTTAGAGTTTCATAGAAATATGAAATCAATTATTTTTTACTATTTTTATTTTGCAGTGCACGACAATAATGTTTTTTTAGTATTATGGTAACTAGGTCGATTCCCAAATAAACAAAGAATAAAAAAAAATATTTTTATTTTATACAGTGTTACGTATCCATAATTAGAATCAACGCAAATTGTATACTGCAATAGGGTAATTAAAATATTTGCAATCAATGTATAAAGGTCGTTAGGTTCTTGATATGCAACTACTTGCTTTAATGACAACGTTGCGGCTAGGACTTGAACTTACTATTAAATCTTAAATGTATTGCATAACTTCATGAGCTAATCTACTCGTATATCTATACATCTATATTTATACAGATAAATAAAATTGAAGTGTCTGTTTGTAATTCCAAAATAACAGCTTTTCACTAAATGCATAGGAATGTATACACGCTACTGACACTAAAAAACTAAGTTTTAAATATTTTCTCTGTCTGTCTGTCTGTCTGTTTGTTCCGGGTAATCTCTGAAACGGCTGGACCGATTTTAACGGGACTTTCACTGGCAGGTAGCTGATGTTCTAAGGAGTAACTTAAGCTACTTTTATTTTAAAAAACATTTAGGTTTCCGCGGGAATAAAACTAAATCTACGCGGCTGAAACCGCAGGGCACAGCTAGTCAAATTATAATAATGATAATTCAAAATATAATAAGTGTTCTGCAATTGCTATAATACATCGTAACATTAAAATGTTCCATCACTTAATAGCGATGTATATTAAATTTTAAATCATTACAATAAAATATCTTTCAATGTCACCCGAAGTAAATATCATCAGAGATTCATTATTGCAAAACTGCTTCACGATAGCTAATGCTAGTCACTTTCGTTAGCTGGCTTGTTAGTGCGCACTTTTCATTCAATGCACTCGTATGGGAAATGTATGGAAAAAACACGTAGACATACGTACCGAGAGGTGTTTGAGTAATACTAGCCAAACCGTTAAGACATGCGCATAAATACATTTTATGAACAATATTGCAACTGTCTAGCATTATTAGAATCTATTTTTTGCGTAATCTCCCGTTTTTGCCGCTACCGCGATCGTAAATCGCGCGTTACACTGGTGAAAATTAATGATTCATTTACCTTTTTTATGTTGACGTGTTTGATGCTTGTTGATAGAGCGAAGAGGATCTTTATAATTATAATTTGTGTTTAATTGGTTCCTACATAATACTTATAATTATGATGTGGTAAATTTTGTAACTTAGGATCGTAAAACTGATAGTATAGTAATATTCTTATATAGAACAATTTTTGTATGTGTCTATGTAGGATCCTAGAATAAATCGTACGATAGTAATCTTAACAATCTTAAATAGTATAATTTTGTATTTTTGTAGGTAGGTTATTAGAATAATTGGTAGGATAGTTATTTTGGTAACTAATTATCCTAGACGTTAGTACCTAGACTACGACTAAATATAGGGCCTTATTCATCCGTAATTTGTTTAATATTCATATTTAAAGAAACATCTAGCAAAATTACTTAAATACTTAAATTAAATCGGTTTCTTAAATTTTAAAATAACTACATCCCAATCAAAGTTCGCACGACATTCGGAAATAGCAAAAGCAGTCCGAAATCACGGCATTATAAAAATACTGCAATAGATTAAATTAATTGCCTAATTTATAGTGTATATTCATCAAAAGTCCAGTTTGAAATGCTAACGAAAGTTTGTAGGTCAGTGCTTAGGAATCCAGTCATGATTTAAGTATCTATAAATGTTATCTTCTGTTATAAAACAATGAATATTAACTAGCGGTACGCGGTTTCACCCGCGTAGTTCCCGTTCCCGTAGGAGTACGGGGATAAAATATAGCCTATGTTACTCGCTGATGATGTAGCTATCCATTGCTGAAAGAATTTTTAAGATCGGTCAAGTAGTTTCGGAGCCTATTCAATGCAAACAAACAAACAATCAAATCTTTCCTTTTTTAAATATTAGTGTAGGTAATCTTCTGTTATAAAACAAGTGAGTATTAATAATTAAGTTTTAAGTGTAGACGATAATATACGATTGTATTATCTTAAAAAATACGATATATTTATATTTATAAAACAATATAAAAATGTTACAATGCATTATTCCTTGCTGTCTGAATATATTGAACAGAATCAGGTGTGACTTTGCGGAAACCCTATGTTTCTATAGTCGAATATATTTATGTAATGTTAAATGTATAATTTTTATCAAATTAGCTACAAGCACGCTATTTCAATAAGTAAAATTGAGCTTCATTAACATTATTATTTTAACTCTCCGTACATTTTATCCTTCTTATTGACTCTTTTATTCAAACTTTGAAACAGATGTAAAAATACTAAATAAATAATAAATATCAAATAGCGTCGATCCAACATTCCGTGTTATGTTGAAGCGTGTCAATTGGAATCGAATTCAAATCGTGAAGACCTTACGACCTTGTTCCGACTTGAGATAATGTATTCATTTATATGTTTGTGATCTATGAATATATTATATTGGATCAACTTCTAAATATAGGTGCATACAAATAATACTCTAACTCTACTGTTACTGTGATAAAAAGGTTTCCTTTGGGAAAGATAGCAGTATTTTTATGTGATACGAATGCTGATTATCAAAGCGAGATAATTAACAGCCTGGAAGTCACGAGAGACCTCTACTAGATTTTTTTTATAATACGAATAATAAATTAAAGTAATTTGAATAATTAGCTTTTTAAATTTGTGTATTCGATGTATAAACTTAAATGCAATTCAATATAATTCTATGATAATGTTTTTTCTTCATAAATTCAGAATTAACTACGGAAGTTCAATCTGCATTTATACCACTCTGGTTCTCGACAAACAAAAACACAAAATCAATGATCAATAAATAAAATACTTTGAAAGTCTTCTAGAAAGACAAAGAGTTTAAAACAAAAGCAAATGTAGTGCTTGATGTCTGAAATATAGACAATAATAATGATAAATTACAGACCTATTGAAGTGTCCCAGGGGTAATAAGAATCTTATAAATTAGCCCTGTATTATGCAAAAAATAAATGAGAAAGCCTTCTCTATAAAATGTACAGTGTTATAACCAAACCGTTTCTACATTAATTAATGGATGTTTGAAACAAATCAAAAACACAAAGTGAAGCGATCAAGACGAATGGTTACTCGTGTAATGAAAATAAAATAAATACGTATATTGCAACTAGTGAAATGACTTATGATTGAAATGGTAAAGACTTTTGCTTTCGACATCAATATTATATTTATGATCAAAGTTGTTGGTAAGATAGATAAGTTAACACACCATTCAATATACTATTTTGTCTCAAATATGCAATATATATTGGGTGCCCAAAAATAAAATTGTTTTACTAAAAAATAAAACTGAGTTTAGTCACCAAAAAGCAATGACTGAGAACTAAGGTTAAAATAAAAAAACAAATGTAAAATAAAAATAATTTTTATTCAGTTTAGGCTCTGGTAAAGATTTCTTCTTATGAAAGCAGCCTTCTGGGAAGAGCCGGCAAGAAACTCAGTTGGCATTATTTGTGTCTTAAGTGTCCGTCATGATTGGTTTCTCCTTTCATCCCATTTCTAATTGATTGATTCGATCAAAAACTAATCGATGCGTTTGCGCTAATAGAAGCTATACAATTTGTATGATATGAATCAGGCTCGTGACATATGTCATTCCCATACATTTTGTATCGATTCTATTAGCGAACCGCGCATTATCCTCGGATATTCTTACTTTGTCTGCAGGCCCTGGTTCAGCTACATCTTCCGCGTAATAGAGAGTTATTATTGTTATTACTGAGACAACAAATACCTTAGACCGCCCTAGAATAAATTTCGCCTTTGCCCAAACAATGTGCAAGACAATACGCATAATACGCAAGCAATGCAAATGTGCTTACATAATGCACAGAAGTACGAAATAGGAATATTTTCAACATAACCGAAATTAAAATACTAATTTTTGACCAAAAGGTGCCGTTACCTAATGCGTTAACAACAATTATTTGCGGTATTGTTATGCAAACATTGTCCAGTTTCGATGAATGGCGCGCGAGTTCGTGATACGTCGATCGAAAGCTATGCCCGCTTTCCACTCCAGTTTTATTTGTTTTTGGATAAGTTTTTGCTACGAATTTTCAATGTCAAGCTGTATGTACCATAGCATAATCAATTTAACAGAACTTTCGTATTTAAATAATAAAAATGAAAATGAATTATTAAGTTTAGACGCGGGATAGATACTTACTTTAGAAAGTGAAAAACTACTTACGGTCCGGAAACTAGCTTTCTGAGGACAAGCTATCGGTATTAATTAAATTATGTAATATTGAGACAGAGATGGATTTAAAAAAAACCTATAAGCAAAATACTTGGAAAAAGCGCATACAATATTTTTAATTTTATTTTTTTCCGTAAAGTATTTTTAAGTTTTTTTTTATAAATAATAATCGTTGCTAATTATATTTTGGGTGTCGGATTATAATGATGAAAGTAGCGATATTTGAAAAATTCAATATCTTTTCAGCAAGTTACGTCACAGTTTTCTTCATCGTGCCGTGTCGCTGTCCCAGTCAATAGGCAGACCTTCAACAAATCGCAATAGTTTTCTCGCGTTAAACCTATTCTAAGTCTTCACACAATGCGATATGAATGTCACTCCATTTTTCATACTGATATTGCAATGACACGTTGTGTAAACCTGTAACTGTCCTACGTTGTAACTTCGCGTAATTAAGTCTTATTTATTTGAATTCTTTTATATACATTGCATTATGTTTTCCCATATTTTTAAGGTTGTTACTTGATACAAAAGCACGGGGTTCTTCAGGAAAGGTGTGAAGAGATATTTACGTGCTCCTGGCATTGCAAGCGATCATAGGCTGTGGTAACGGTGCCATCAGAAGGGCCACATGCTTGTTTGGCACCTTAGTGGTATAAAATTATAAAAAAGAAATTAGCCCACCCTGAGCCCCGAGCCCCGCACCGTGGCGCCTTTTGCTTTCTTACTTAGTTTATAAGTATAAGCTCGGCCCTTTTGTCCGGCTAAGCAGTTAAGTTAAACAGCAAACACAAAGTGACTTTACTCTGAACTTCGCAATCAATTTTTACGAGAATAAATCGGTAATCTGGCTGACTGAACTGTAACGATTGCTGCGAAAGATGTTCAAATTAAATTGGCAACCGCGTCAACCGCGACCAATAACTCACCGTGCTCTCCGAGGCACGGAGGTAACTCGGAGGTCACTCATCCAAATACTGACTCGGGTTGTGGTTGCTTAACTTCGCTGATCGAATGAAATGCGCAATAGCAACTGTGCTGCGAGTCCAAAAACAGTGAAAATATAAATTTTTACAGAAAAATAACATGGCTGTGTTTGGTTCTAATTCCAAATTAAAAGTGTTTCCCTAAATTCATGTAAAAGTATATATACGTTACATAAAAAACCATTATTTATTCACAGTCTGTCTTTCTGTTTGTTCCGTCTTTTTTCTGAAACAGTCAGACCGATTTTAGCAGCCTTTATGTCAGACTTTCACTGGCATATAGCTGATGTTACAAGGAGTATTTTGTCGGCACGTTTCTTTATTTGTTTGGAACAAAAAATGTCATAAAAATACCAATGCGTTGACGTTAACAAGGTGGTAAATAACCGCAATGACATTTAAGGTTTTCGCACCTCGATCATAAACCCGTTATCACGTAGATCGACAATAATCCTTCTAATGGAAATTATCCAAAGACTTGAATAGTTCGATAATGTCGGTCAAGGTTCTGCAGTTTCACAAACCATTAGTGATTCCGTACGTGTTGTACGATTGTCTCGCTTCAACTGACGAAGGAACAAAACTATGTCTAGGTTTTCACGCGTGACGAAATATTTGCCATAATTTCGTTAGAAATGTTATTAAAATTCGGTCAAGTTTAATTTCTGCTGTTTTTTATAAGATCCGAGTAGTTTGGGTATTGTGCCCCTTTCTGTATCAATAGTACCAAATAACCTAAGGCAGTGATGTCAAAAGTTTAATGAGAAAAAAAATCAAAGACGTATGTGTAGTGCGCGAGACAGCGATGGACTCGCCATATAACACGTTGGCACTTACTTATCTTCAGAATAAAGTCATGGTAGGACCCCTGGTTGTATGTATCTGCTCGCTCTCGTAGGCATGTAGTATTGTTTTCAACTTATGGTAATATAACGGTTACTTTAATGTGGCAGACATGGCTTATTTTGTCAAGTGGAAGAGCAATGAACTTCAAATAATAATTGAAAGACGGTTATAAAATCAATGGAAAAGTACCTACAATCCTTGTGTGAAATATTTAGGTATTAATAAATAATGACGTCACGGCATCGATTTCCATAATGAGCTTGGAGGTATCTAAAAGTCCTAAAAAGCAATCAGTATGGTATAAAATTACGACTTACAGATATAGTAGGAATTCTAGAAGCTTCTATAAGCTTCTAGAATTCAAACCTAGATAGCACACTAAGCCTTAGATACGAACGTGAAAAATAATACGATGTTAAAGAATCTAGAAAGCTATACGTGATATTTTCATGTTGTCAGTTCATGCCTGCATCAGATTCATACCTGCCATTGGAAGATAATACCCACATGCTACTCCCAGGAGGCGGTAATCTGGATTAAACCAGTTGTCAAACTTTGACAAAAGCCTGTAGACAAAGTAAATCGATCACGTGAGATACGTCATTCTAGATAGAACTAGACAAAGTAGAATTCTCTCGCGCTTGCGCTAATTTATTTTATTTATTTATTTAACATTATAGAACGGCTCGAAGCCACTTAAACTAAAGGGAAAATAATAGAATAGATAAATAAATAATAGAAAACTAATAGAAACGATAAAAAAATGTCACGTGACATATGTAATTCCCATACTTGTTTCTTGTCGGTTCTTCTCAGAAGGCTAGTTTCCGAACCGGTGGTAAATTTTCGACATTCATGCCTTACCAGGGCCTAAACTGAACAAATATTTACCATTTACATTTTCAGAGACATACTCATAAAATGACTGCGGATTCAAGGTACGCGCTCATAACTCGTGACGGGACGTATACATTCCTAATACCTAAAACACACAATCTGTACTCATCTTTCGAGAAATCAGCTTAGAGTATAATCATGGTAATGACGCATACGCAGCCTCGGTGTTTCCAAAACCGCGATCGTATTTCTTAGATGCACGGTACTTATCACACGGTCATTATATGTTTCAACACCAGATCTGCAAATAAGGTGTGTTGCATATTAATATTCATCTCGTTGAGTCCATTGAAAACTGATGACACATGTTCTGTAGGTACCTTTTTTTTTAAATAAAATTAATATTTAATATTTTGTACTAGCGGACGTCTCGCGGTTTCACCAGCATAGTTCCCGTTCCCGTGGGAGTACGGGCATAAAATATAGCCTATGTTACTTGCTGATGATGTAGCTATCCATGGCTGAAAAATTGTTAAGATCGGTCAAGTAGTTTCGGAGCCTATTCAATGCAAACACACAAACAAAATAACAATCAAATCTTTCCTCTTTATAATTGTGTAAATGATGATAGCTGGTTCATCTTCGTGTTTCCACTACCGTAGCCGCAATTTCATAGGTTTTTTAAATATTTTTTTTATTCTTCCGAACATTTTTCTGACATTTCATGACAACAGGAGGTCAATGTCAGAATACAGGTACATTCAAGAACAATGGCGATCGCATTAATCTGCCTAAACATTACGAAACTATATTAGTTTATGATATGACGAGTTACATGAATAATTCAATAGTGTCACATGAGACGCAAAATGTTAGGCTGTTTAGAGTAGAGCTTAGCTATTAAATAGTAGTAACATGTTTGAATATAAAATACACCCGCGTAAACCTATTCACGTGAGTGTCTTTTACTCTCACTATTTCATGGTAATTTTCAAAATATTTTTTTCATAATCTTTCTTTCGTATAAACCTTGTCATGACGATATAGAATAAAAACAAGAAGTAGTATTGAAATTGATCCAGCCATTGCCTAATGCCATGACGTCAAAACTATCTACATTCCAAATTTTACCGTGAAAAGGTAACAGACAGATACACTTGCTAATTTATAATATTAGTATCGATAAAAGTCTGATTATAAGTCGCATGATGTGGTCAAAGCCTATATAATGGAACCACGATAAAACCCACCTTAGGTCAAGGTTGCTCACGATATCACCGCCATATTGGTGACGGAATTAATAAACAGTTATTCAAATGCGACAGAAAACCACCACGTCTATTTAATAAAGCATATTATCATATATCATAGTTATTCATGTGTCTTTCTGTTCGTTTACAATATTGATGCGTTTGCACCATAATTCAGGGTACCATAAATTGTTATTGCCATCATAGTTCCACCGTTTGACAATGACAGACTTATACACGTCATATACATCTGTCTCATAATAAGAGTTAAACTACTTTAGTAATAAAAGGTTATGGTAAGGCTACAGATTATCATCCGAGGGTTAAAAAGATATTATATTACATTTAAAAGACACATCCCTACTAATATTATAAATGCGAAAGAAACTCTGTCTGTCTGTTACGCTTTCCCGCTTAAACCTCTCAACCGATTTTGATGAAATTTGGCACAGACAATCTTTAGACCCTGAGAAAGGACATAGGCTACCGTTTATTAAAAATATTAGGGTTCCGCGACAATAAGGGTGAACCTAAATCTACGCGGGTGAAACCGCGGGGCACAGTTAGTTCAGAATATAAAAGTGTAAATAAATGAACTCCCGGGCATCAAATGTAAAGTAATTTTATATGTATTTTTTCCGTCAAGTTTATTTTGGGATAAATTTTTTTCTAAACTTATAATGACAGCAGTTTAATTTTAAAATGCTCATTCAATTATTTAGCCACTCTTTTGCTTGACGCATTTAAGTTCATATTTTTTATCATTTTTTTTTAATCAAACGCAGACAAAATCGTGGGAAATATTTAGTTATATGATTTAGCGACAGCATTTGCGAAGCTGGTTGTACAGTAGAAGGACAGTCCAATAAATGAGTGGGTTTAAAGCCTTATAGTAGTGATTTATGGGATTGTATGGCCTTTATTAAGACCATACAACTATGTGGGTGATTACAAACTAACTAGTGATATTTGAATGAACCGAAATCTATCTATATAATATAAACAGACGAATAAAAGTTTGCCATTGAATGCATTTGAAAACACAAAACAATTTAAAATTTTGCTCGGGCAATATCTGCAGCTAAACCGAATTTAAAAAAACATTTCATGAGATAGCTTGCGTAACAAGTAGTAACTGCTGCAACTTGTTAATTAAAATAGGATTCTGATGATCCAAGGGGGTTAAATGGGGGTTTAAAGATTGTATGTGAAATCTTACTACAAGGCAGTCGACGCTGCGGTCGGAAACTAGTCACTTATAAAGACTATAATATCACTAATAAATAATAATACCTTCTAAAATTCCACCCTAAAAGTCCACTCACCAGTGCGGATGCACGTCGGGTAATCAGGAATTATCTGTGCACGATCAATTGATGTATGTATAAAGAATTTTCGAAAATTTACTAACACAAATTCACCAGAACCTGTGGTATTTTTCGGAGGTGAAAAGTACCTTACCAGGACCTAAACGGGTAATTTTTATTATCACATCCAAAATGTTTCCTTGCGTGTGCTTAAGTAATATATAATCTGCCTTATTGTATGCTTATGGTATATATCAATAGAACGAATTTAACACACGTATTTACGGAAACAACTTGCCTACATACCCGTAGTGGATACGAAGTTAATTCGCTTCCATTATGAAAGAAGGAAAATTGTTATTACGAAATATAATGACGCTACTTAGGAAACTATAATACACATTGATAAATTACGACACATACGCGTACACGAGCGGTAATGTAACGTAACTTCTTTTTCTTATTATTACACTGTGATATTTTGTTCGATAGTTTTTTTAGTAAGTGTTTTGTTTATATTATATCAAAATCGCGTCTGATAGGGTGCAGTACATTTGTTTATAATATACATACAGTAAACGGTACTTGTATCAAACTCTGTAAGCTAGTTGCTAACAGAGTTTGATACAAGTACCGTTTTTCCGCCTTTCATTTCATTCAGCCTATGCTCGCTAGCAACACTGAAGGAGTCACGCGTACCAATGTATATAGTACTAGCGTATGTCACGCGGTTTCACCCGCGTAGTTCCCGTTCCCGTGGGAGCACGGAGATAATATATAGCCTATGCTAATCAAAATGAATGTAGCTTTCCAAAGGTGATAGAATTTTTGAAATCGGCACAGTAGTTTTTGACTTCATTCATTACAAACATACACACAAAAATACAAATCTTTCCTCTTTAAATTCTAGTGTAGATAAATGAAAGCCGTCTCCATACAAAATTATTTTTTACTGTTTGAATAAAGCCTTCTTCTAAATTACGCTACAGATGTTGGTAAGGTTTTTCCTTACATCGATGGGCTTATAGCTAAAATCCATATTATACTTTTCCCATCTATGGAGCACTTGGGACTTTACTTACCAAGGAAACTACAGTCCTTACTCTACGAATTGTTATTTAACTGTACCTGTTTTTGATTTCATTAGCAAGTAACATTTTGTGAGTTTGAATAAATCAACTTCTTTTTTAATGATATCACCCATTTAGTAAAGAAAAATAAACTGTAAAAATATATTTTGTTCGAATAATAATTGTAATATAACACTTTATAAGGATTCAAAGGATGATCTCATGGTAAAAGTATTCTGACTTCTTAAAGTTTACCTACGCGATTACTTTAAAAGTATTTGTTGAGAAGACTACGATCCTAATCGGGTGTTGTCACATAAAACAACATAGGTATTTCAAAGTGTAAAGTTCATGTTGGTATTTAATTTACGACGAGTCAGGGTACCATTTCCACTGAATATATAGAAATACTAGCTGTGTCCTGCGGCTTCACCCGCGTAAATTTAGTTTCAGAACTCTACTTTTTATAAATATAACTAGCCTCAGTTACTCCTTGAAACATCTACCCGCGCGTGAATCCCCGTTAAAATCGGTCCAGTCGTTTCGGAGATTAGACAGATAGACAGAGAATAAAAATAAAAATTGTTTTTTCTGTGTCTGTTCCGTGTATACTTTCATATGCATTTAGTGAAAATCTGTCATTTTTGAATTACAAACAGACACTTTAATTTTATTTATCTGTATAAAGTATAGATATAGATGTATGGATATTAAAAGTTAAAACATTTTTATAACACTAAGGCAAATTTTGCGGTCCACCTGATGGTATGTTGTTACTGCAGCCTATGTTCGCTTGCAATACCACGGGCATCACGCGTGCGTAGCCGACCTTGTAAATATCTTTCCATACACTTCTTGAATGAGACTCCATGCTGTATTCGTTTCGGAAAACCATGTTAGGGAGTTAATTCCATCTTATTTAATTACACTACATATGACAAGTCGGTAGATATAAAACTTATTTTATAAAATTAATAATTTACTATTAGTTAATTAGCAAATACACTCAAATGAAATAACATAACCTAACATTTAATTTAGTCAATATATTCGTCGACCGAAGACGACAATTTCAGGCGATAAAGCTGACGATACAACATTAAGAACTCGCGCAGGTACCAATTGAACATAAACACATGATACATTTGATGGCACATTAATTGTTTAGTGAAAATGCTCTCGGAAAGTGTTATTGTTTGGTACGTTACGTAACGAGCGTCCAAGTCACGGAATTGCATTTTTTATTGTTTCGACGTTCCGCGCGCTTTCACGGTCATATGTACGATACGACTTTCTTTTGACGCGAGGTTTGTTCACTCATAATGTTACATTATCACCATTTGTCACATGCCACCTGTTTGAAACAATAGGATAGGTAGCAACGGGATTTTGAATGCTGGATCTCGTCGAGTCTAGATTGACTAGCAATATCTTTCTACTAAAGAAGAAGCAAAGGTATTGTTTACATAAAAAATTAAACGCAGCATAAATGTATGTAAGGTACACGCAAATAAATAAACCACAAAGAAATGACACACCATAGACACTGCTACTGTATTGCTGCTAAGTTGTAGTGTTAGTTAGTTGGGTCTCTAGTTACCACAGGTCCCACCCAAGACTACGGTCAACAGCTCAGCACTATGCATCCTATATTCTATATCTATATCTATACATCTATACAGTACAGATAAATAAAATTGAAGTGTCTGTTTATAATTCCAAAATAACAGCGTCGTCTCCGTCTGTCTGTCTGTCTGTCTGTTTGTTCCGGGTAATCTCTGAAACGGCTGAGCCGATTTTAACGGGACTTTCACTGGCAGGCAGCCGATGTTTCAAGGAGTAACTTAGGCTACTTTTATTTATTAAAAATATTAGAGTTCCGCGACAATATGGATGAAACTAAATCTATGCGGGTGAAACCGCGGGCCACTGCTAGTTATAATTATAAAATACTAGCTGTGCTCCGCGGTTTCACCCGCGAGATTTAGTTTTGTGCGTGATGTCGCGCATTTTGTGATTTTAAACATGTATATCTATCAAATTTAGACTAGTAAAAGTCGAAATTCGATTGCTTCCATAGGCTTCTCACCCTGTACCCAAGCCTTTGGGTAATGCTAAACAAGCAGTCACTATAAGAGTAGCTTTTAATTTCAAATGGAACATCTCGCTATGCTGATGTGAAACATAGTGAACCTTATCCTCTATGTATTATGTATCAATTTCCTATGATTGAAACCAACGCTCGTCGTCGAGTTCCACTGAGACTGAGAAACTTAAGTGAATAATGCGGCTGATATGGCAAATAAATGTTATACCGAAACTCTAATTAAATTAGAGTTAGTATTTGCCGGTTCAATCGCAGTAAACCACGCTGGTAAAGATATAGGTACAAGTGCACTCCTATTTTCGGCCCCTGACGCAATGTCACTAGTAATTATCTTGTCTAATGGATGGTGGTCTAATGATTCGTGATATAATCGATTACTTAATCGGAACTCGCTTTTTGCGATCGAGTTGACGATTTTCTTTATTGACTTTTTGTCTGTCATGATTCTGCGAAATATTATCCAATTAGTTTTGTTCATGTTTATATTCGCTTCTTTATTATTTTGATGGTTATTTGAAATTCCTCGATAAGTTTGAAAAATGGAACACTTTAATTGGGTAAAATGAAATTCGTTTATGGCAACCCTATGATTTAAGAATCTCGCTCCAAAGTTCGTTGAAATTAAATAACAAATTTTCGAAAATTTTGATTAAAATAAACAAATATCAAACGATGGATTACAAGGAGTCAAAACACGATCTTGAACTACTTAGACTTACTGAGTTAAATACCATAGTACACAAAACAATTTTACTTTTAAACAGTGAACCGCACGTCTGGTATTAAAACACAATATATGATTACATGGTTGTATTGTTCGTTTCATTCTTCAGCGTCATGCTGGTTAGGAAACCACGTGGCCTTTCCAAATCCTCCGAGGGTCAAAGACCGTGAAGCGTGCTAATTCGTGGACAATAGCCAACTAAGCTAAATGCTAGGCCTGAAATTTGTAAGCACTGTAACTAAAATGGTAGAAGTAGACGGACGTGACAGAGTGATTGGTGGTGAATGACGGCGACTACGTGGAACTTGCGAAGTATTAAGGTGGCTTCATCGAAGCTAGATCGAGTATTTCCCTGTTTCATACCGCGGTATGAATCAACTATGTTTGTTTTTGAATGCGTAATTTCATACCATGTTTCATGTTACAGCCCATTCAAAAAGCAACACAATTCATACCATGGTAATTTAGATAAAATTCTAAGTCTAATCAAATGAGAATATTTTTTATTTGCATTTGTATCAACGGACGACGTATATGTATACGCTACTTTAGTGGAAAAAATGTGTTGTAACATCTGCTTACCTCTTTAGGAACGAAATAAAGTAACAAAATGTTACCCACGTGCTTAACACGTTTCTATGTATACACAACACATGGACATTCGTCCGTGAAAATAATGATTTCTTAATAAAATTATGCTTCTGATATCAAAGATTCGGTGACAAATAAATGAATGCCATTTTGAATAATTATAAATCGTTTGTGTATTTAAAGAATTGGCAGTCGTATGGTTATTAGTAAGAACTGGTTTTATTTTTAATTCAATGTCTATAGCGTGTAGAAACACGAAGATTTACATACTTACTTGTGAGTATTTCTTCTAAACGATTTTTTAATATGTATAGTACAGAAATTTGTCATAGGTTTTCGGGAATGTAGAAAGTATTATTGAAATATAATATAAAGGAAATGATTTTTAGTTGCTACAAAAAAGGTTTTATTAAACTGCAAAAAATTGGACAAGTAGAAGGAAAGATACATGAGACAAGTCAAGAAAAGTGTCTGCCAAGACGTATAGGGAGGTCAAGGAAATGGCACTTGATAGAGACGAGGAAAAACGAGGAAGAAGAGTCACCACTCTTAAATGTATGATGATGATGATGAAACAAGAGTTCAATTCTGGGGCGCGCAAAATCAATACCTGGTGCCTTACTACGAGTTCTTATTGTCATGATAGTTTCACTCATTTATGAGACAGATGTATGTGACGTGCATACATCTGTCACTTTCGCACTGCATTATCATTGCAATAAGAGCTCATGGTTGGGACCCTGCTGTATGAGTGGTTGGGCATCAATTCAGAACGGCTGCACTTATTTGGTTATTTTTGTTGTGTTTGTAACGACAAGGGTTGTTGGAATTTTTTTTATATAATTGTATGGATAATATTGGACTGAAAACCACAATATAAAATAAGTGAGTGGATGATAGCAGACACTCATGAAAGTGAGTCACAACTGGATTTCGAATGTAAAAAATGCTCTTCACGTTTTCGTCTCCATATTCCTGTCAATCTACATCCATGTTGGCTAATTTTAAATGTTGAAACCACCTCAACAGGTAGCGATAACCGTCTAATTTTCATCTAAAGCCGTTATCGTCGAAAACAGCTCCGCGAAATGTTCGCGTATACGTAACATTACACTTATATGCAAAGTCAGCGTGAAATCAGCCGTTCGATAACATTTAAGTATGTACCGGAGAAATGGCGTTAACTTTCGTATTTCTCGAAATGTATTGCGTAATGATCAGATGTCATCTAATTACTGTGTTTATTTGAGCTTCTTGGTGATCACGCATCAGTCAATTTCGATAAATGAAAGTCCGGAGTACAGAACGTAAATTTATGCTTATATCAATTACCATTGAGGTTCTTGCCGGTTCTTCTCAGAAGGCTAGTTTCCGAACCGGTGGTAAATTCTCGACTTTCATAAGTGCCTTACCAGGGCCTAAACTGAATAAATATTTTTCATTTTCATTTACGAAAGTAGGAACGAAATATCTATATGTGCACTAATAAAACGTAAGTTTCTATGCCTGTCTGTTACCTTTTCACGATTTTGCTGTAATATAGCTTTGACCATTACCATATAATAAAGGAGCTATAGTTAAAATAAATTCTGAATAAGCACTATAGTGTGTTGAGTAAATACCTTGCCATTTTACTAACGGAAAGTGTCGCTAAATGACGAAAGGAAGCTGTTGATACAGTTATACATATTTATGAAATGCTAAATATTGTCAATTATAGTGGAAAACAAAATGTCGATCGACTATTACTTAACAATACAGTTATATCGAAATGTTAACGAATTGGACGTTCTCTATTTTTGAAGTCGTCAGTTGATAGGTAAATGTATTATAGTTAGTACATCCATACATATGCTCACGCCTGTATCCCATGGGAGTAGGCAGAGACCACCGACCGCCACATGCTACGATCCTTGCATACTTCTTTCGCTTTATCCACATTCATGAATCTCTTCATACATTTCTTATAAGAAAAATATTCTGTCCTTTTCAATAATCTTCTCGAAACCTTTTTTTAAGAACAAAAATAGTACCATTAAATAAAATCAATCAAATGATGAGCATACCATAATATGCGACGAAGCTACCAAAAAGTATAAAAATCATTAAATCAAACTATAAAAATATGAGGATAATGTGAAATATTGAACCGATATACACGATACAAGGCTCAGGGTGTGGTAAGCTCGCTAGCTAGTTAACCTATACTATCACATACTCGTATGGCAGGCATTCCGTGTCCTAGATATGTTGCAGAATATTTTGTCACGGTCTTGTTTCAACAACAAATTGCCTTAACACTACATAGCCACATATTATAGATGTGTGTGTGTCTGTGTAGATAAGATTATAGCATACTAGCGGACGTCACGCAGTTTCACCCGCGTAGTTCCCGTTCCCGTGGAAGTACGGGGATCAAATATAGCATATGTTACTCTCCATTGCTGAAAGAATATTTAAGATCGGTCAAGTAGTCTATTCAATGCAAACAAACAAAAAATAATCAAATGTTTCGTCTTTATAATATTAGTGTGGATTGACAGACATTTGGGATACTTTTACCATTTTTTACCACTCTTTACGGCAAATAAATTAGATGCGAGCGACACAAATCCTACGCCTTGAATTCCTTCTCAGATGTATGCAGACTGCCAGATGTATGTTGCCAAAAAAGTTATGTTTATGAATGTGGATGGTTAGAAGGGGAAAGGAAGACCTAAAAACGATGGATAGATTGTGTGAAAGATGATATGACTAGAATGGGAGTGAATACAGATATGACGGCTGATAGAGATAAATGGAAGAGAAGAACACATTGCGCCGACCACAAATAACATGGGAAAAGGGCAGTAGGATGATGATATATGCAGACTACTTCATTACTTTAGTAATCGCTCTGCCTACCCGTTCTAGAAAAATAATCGTTAAATTTACGATACTAATCATCCCGTAGAAAAGAGAGCTCTCACATACAAGCACAGTAATTGCACGTTTGTAGGAGTGTGCGAGTCGTTGCGTTTTCACCGACAAATTCTGCTGGTGTGATTGTGTGTTCATGCTATTCACTGTGTGTATCTATATCTATAATAATATATAAAGCTGAAGAGTTTGTTTGTTTGCATGAACGCGCTAGTCTGGTTCGATTTGAAAAACTATTTCAGTTCAGCCCATTCATCAAGGATGTTGGCCCAAAGACCCCAAAGTAACTATTCCACGCGGACAAAGCAGCAGACAGAAGCTAGTTAGTTAAATAAAACATTGAAACTGCTTACGGCTCTAAACACTATTGTATCTAACTATCTATCATTCCATGTAAAGACTTTATACCTTCCCGTTCATAAATCAATTAACAAGTGGCAAGTTACGAAACTAGACAAGTACGCGATACTCTTATCATTAATCAATGTTGCTAAGACTCGTGTAATAACAACTTTTTTACGAATAGAGGAAGGCGAGAGGTGCAAGCGATTTGAAACCTTAATCTTCAATATTCTTAAGCTGGATTTTGACGCCAGCCACGTTATAAATATTTTTTTACACAATTACGGTAGCATATAAGCATACTGCACACGTGATAGTGGGGTTATCACTGCTGCAGACGTCAGCAATTGGCAGGGTTGTCGCGGTCTGGGCTAACCCTTATTATAGAAAGGCATTCATTCCTTGTCATCTCTAACATTAAATAAAGTTTAGAAATTATGGACTGCATCACTAGAGTACAAGTAAAAAAAAATATACTCCAGCCATCCCCGAACGGTCCCCGAAACAGACGGGTTGGAACAACAACACCCACATTTTCTCGAATATAATTAGGTGCCAACGTGATAGAAGGTGAGTCTTCCTCACGATGTTTTCCTTCACCGTAAAGCACATGGGGAAATTACTGCACTAAAGTTCTCAGAAAAACTTATTGTACAGGCCGCTAGGATTCGATCTTGCGTTGCTTGCGTAGCAGGCGACTGCCGCGACTGCTCAAACCCAACGGCTCTAAGAAAAATACAAGTGCTCATACCCGTACCCGCGACATCAGGTGTTGCAGTCGGGTATACTAACCACTAGACCAACGCCATCAAATTCTACTGTTACAATGTTTCGTTCATATTTTTCTAATATATTTTTAGTTAAGATCGCCACTACATCGTTCTATCATCACTAAAACGTATAAACAGAATCGGTAATTAACACATTATACTTTAGACATCCGGTTTGACGTTTTATTGAAACGTTTTGGGGTTCCGCCGTGAAAATGTAAATCTGAATTACGCATTGATGTTTGCAAAAAATACAGTGATGTGAAAATCGGTATGTTTTTGGTCTCCAACTATCGTTATACTTTGTTGTTGTAGGTGCCGTCGCGGGCTCGCTGGCATTCAATGTACAGCAGTCATATTTGTGAGTTTTGTGTGGAGCAAAATCCATGTACAGTGATTCCCATTATTTTCGTAATAGTAGCTTGCGACGGCACCCTATCTACATTTTTTCTTTACTTAGAAGTTTATTCCAAAAAAATACTTGATCTGGGGTCAAGTCTCTAGCCTACTCAGCTAGTCGAAGACGATACACCACGGACGTACGACATCACAAGGCAGATAAAGTTTTATGATATACGGAACATCAGCCCAAATTTCACACGTTCAATAATGTTTACGTCGTTTTGAATAAATTATAGAATACAAAAGGTGCTTTCTTTTCGCGTACAAAATTCGCGAAATCAAGTCTATTGCACGAGGAATAAGATCGAATTTTAAACGTACAGAGTACGAAGCTAAAGGTTAGCACACACTAAACTTTCTTTGATATTCAAATATTAATTACCAAAATTACGTGCTATGTTACTAATAGATTTTATAATACTACTGAATGTAGAAGTTACATCAGAACTTCGTTAATGGTATATCTGTTAAGTGTTTATGTCTTGTCGGGGTGATTTTCATTCACGAAAGGTCAACGTCGAGTTCATCTAAGTTAAAATTATTCGTAACTACTTAAATAATATATTCATAGCTTCACAGTTTGCCAGATGGGTGACCGAAGAGGTAAGCAAAGATGTTAGAACACAAATTTATTATAGAGGTATTTTTTTCCAAATTATGGTCGACCCAAGAGAAGACTTCGAACTAGAACTATGCCCATTCCTTTTTAAATCAATGTCACAGAAAAAGATGGAGCTTTTTTTATACCAAGGACTATCTTAGTCTATGTTTTGTAATAATGTCTAAGTTTATTTGCAAGCATTTTTAGCTTTTTCTCGCCAAAATTTAAATGTTTTGATCCAATTTTCAAACACCTGATACTATTAAGAAACACGTAAAAACCAGGCCATTGCCTGAAACTGAATCATCAATTAGACTTGAGTTGCACACTGGTTGCTCACACATCCTTTGTCTTAAACTCCCACAATTGCAAACCTCTGTAATTACTTCTTCTCACAGTTTGCGACCTCTGCTAACTGTTCATTTGGTACTCCAGAGACGGATTAGCAATTTGCATTTTAATTTATTTTATTTTTAGATATACTAAGCTATTCCGTATACGCACTTTCAAATGTATTCGTATCATCAATATTTTTTTAATCCTGTGACTTTAACTTAGTCATATCATTAATCATTTAATAAAAATAATGACCATAAATCACCGCAACTTATAAGCGGATATAACATTAATTTGGTTTTAAATATTGAAGTAATGATGGATTTATTGACGAATAACCAAAACACATAGTAGACAGAAGAATTTTATGCATTGTGTTCTGTCAGAAATCGTCATATTTCAACGGTTTCAACATGAACTTAGCTGTATTGTTTTGAGTGATACATTGAACATAAATTATGCATGTCACGAAGATGGCTCGTGCGATAATGCTGTGCTAACACTTGGGGAAATGTTTTTCGCTTTTGTCGGTTTTGCTAACATTTTTAATTGTATAAACCACATTTTTGAGATAACATGAATCCTCAAGGTTTATTAATCACATAAGTGTACACAGGATATAATTGGAGAATGTAATATTTTTATAGCTTTCTACTGCGAGATATTTGGAGTCTGTCATCATTTCTCGGGTTCATTTTCTTCGCGACAATTTCAATTAAGTCATACAAGCATGCAGTACGAGCTGGCAATTTAATCACTCTGTCAGGTTAAGTGACATTTTTTAATGCTTATTGACAAATAAAAGCGCGATGCAATATAGTAATATTAATAACAGTGTCTGATTTTTTGTACTGCGATTTTCCTATTCTCCGCGCTCTCAGTCCTGCCCTGATGTTATCTGCTAATGCCAGGTGTAGTCAACCGTTTCCCATAAGAATTGCGGTTGCGGTCTATAAATAACACTATCATTATATGTGGTATTAGAGTTGGCTAACCCTGATTATTTGTTTGGAGCTACACATGTCATCAGATATAGCCAAGCTGCGCCTGCGGTTTCATCATCGTAGATTTAATTTCATGGGTGGAAAGACCCCTCAAAATCAGACCAGCCGTTTCAGAGATTAGCCGGATCAAACAGACAGACAGATAAAAAAAAATTGCTTTTTTTACGTTAGTACCATATTATCATTAATTCAGTCAAACGCTGTTTGAACATACACTTAAATTTTGATTATCTGTATAGATATAGATTTATTTATAATGCCAATCGCATAGAATTTTGGGCTCAGAGATGCGGTGTATAATTATTCCCGTAACTGATTATGATCTTCACAGCTTACGAGTGATGTCATTGTTTATTGATTTATGAATCAATTACCATATTTGATGTGGATTAATTAATGTTCTGTGCTAATATTTTTTTGCGGTGTAACTAAAATGTTGTTTGTTTATTTCAGGTAATTTGATTTCGGATTAAGAAACACGCTGGATTTTGACGGAGATATCTTTTGAAGGCAGACCAGATGAACAAAGATGAGGTGAAATCATATAAAAAACTCATTGAGAATGAATACAGGTGCCGTCAAAAGGTTTGAGTGCTGATCTTGAATTCGCAGTAGTAATTATATTAGCCTGTCGCTGTCTGTATGGCGCGAAGCCAATAAAATACATGCGCGTGATATAATGGTAGCTAACCTAATCCTACTAATAATATCTTTATAAATTACAGGCTATGTGTTAATCTGATGTGTAAGTTATATTATAATGATAAATCTTATATATAAAAATGAATCCCCATTTCCCATGGTCATGGCATCACGCCTAAACAGCTGGATGCATTTTAACGGGACTTTCACTGACAGATAGCTGATTTCAAGGAGAGTTTTAGGCAAATTTTATTAAACAAACAGAATGAAACTAAATCTACGCGGGTGAAGTCGCGGGGCACAGCTAGTTTTAATTAAAATCCATTCAGAAGTTTAGAAGAGTTTGAAAGAGTAACAAACATACATCTACACATACATTCTTGCTAACTTTCGCGTTTATAATATTTGTAGGATAAAATAGGATAGAAGGAATTAGGATGTGTGAATTGTGAAAAATATAAAGACAAAAAAATCTGCGCAGACGCAGCTGGTACTATTATATTTTATAGTAATACAGCAATTGAAACAATGACGTCATTTAGTGTTTCCTTAGACTCGTACATTGCAATACAGAGGTTCACACGACGGTCAGTGTAATTAACAAAGGCGTAGTACAAAGTGGTAGTGTTTCAAAACGTTACATTTTCCCAGGCAAAAGGTTAATAGTTTTATCCCAAGATTATCATTTAATAACACCTTGTGGCGTTATTGAGGTAGTGTGTAATTAGGTAAGGTCTTATACTCATCATGTTGTTTGGTAAGCCTACATCATTTTAATAGTTACGACAGAGTATCATCATCAGTTAGCTCCATGTTTAGTGACTGCTACTGATTACGTTGGTTTCCTACTCGATTTTTTAGACTGTAATTACTGGCTTGTATCTATATCAAAATTAAGATAAACAAAAGAATCTAACGCACACGGGGTCCACTCTGAGATGGCTTGAGCGAAACTATAAGAATTTCAGAATTCTTAAACTTCAAATAATTCTAGATTTTAATCTTGAAAATATACTTTAGATGTGTAGATACGACTATGATTTCCTAATAAAAATAATGCATGTAAATAAATTAAAATATCCATCAATTCACTTCCTTTTGCCAGCAGATTGGAATAAAACACAGAATATATTTCGTCACTTAATCAAATCATTACACAATGGAATCATCTCTCATTAGTATTATTTTTTTTTAAAATATATGAGTGTGCATCTTATTATGTGTCGAAGGCCAATGTCACCATCTGTACATCAAAACGTGGCGTTTGAGCTAGAGTTTGTAGCGAAGTAAATTATGGAATGTTTTGCAATCACCCACTGTTGTAGCGTACATAGACATTAGATACTTTACTCTATACACTACTGTGGAGGCGAAAGGTTAGATGCGATGGTAATTTTGTGATCTAGCTATAAGTCACAACTATCTGAGCCCCGCGAAGACAGACACATATTTTATGGGTTTTAATTTTATGCACGGAGTTCAGAGAGCCGTGGTGGCTGTGGCTGCTACGTAAGCGGTAGCGGTAGTAAGTTTGAATCCTAGTGGTCGAAAAACTTAGGTGCAGTAATTTCACACCTTTACGGTGAAGGAGAACATCGTAAGGGCCTGCATAATTAATAATTCGAAGAAAATTACGTATATTGCCTGAGACGGCGATGAACTCACCAACTGTCACGTTGGCACTTATCTTCGGTGGAATTTATTCAACCAAAACATGCTCACGCCTGTATTCCTTTAATGGTTAGCCAAAGGTGTACTTATATTGCACCCACACTTTGCCAGCTATATTTTTAGTCCCATGTAAGACGGACCAGGAAGGAGTCTTTTGCAACTAACCGGGCACTAATCCAGACTCCGGACTGCTACTGAGAAATTACAGATGGAACTAGTAACACAAACAGAGACACTTCCCATTTAGAATATTGGTATAGATAAGACGCCATGTAACACATGTTCCAAAGCGCACATCATTATATTTTGTAACAATGTAGTGCTTACATTACATTTCGAAAGCCTCGTTGGCTACTGGGCAACGGTTTTACATTATCCTTAATGGAGTTCAAAGTATCTTTCAAAATAAACCATGTCATACGAGAGTGATGGAATTGGTCCTAAGAAGTAGTCCACTTAAGGCGAATACTAAGCAACAATTTGAATAACCCCATAGCTAAAATTTAAGAGCAACGTAAGTATTTTGCGTAATCGTTGGAGAGTTCGTATATTAGGTGGCGTCACGAGAATTGGGCTCTGGCGATAAATGCGCAATTATTATTTTAAGCACATGAGCAGGTGTCACATATATTTTGACGGCATATGTACATGGCAACACCAGCATCAATCCCTTGTCAGTAGGGTCCTCAAAGACGTATGGTGTCTGGGGGTCTACTCTCTTTCTCCGAAAACGAAACTTCGTGAACGAACGAAAACGTAGTTTCATTATCGCTTTGTTTTATTCAAACTCAATTTTTTCTTCGTCTAATAATTTAATTAAAGTTGGTTTAGAAAATATAAACATCAAATAATTTTCTAGCGGACCACGTTCGGACGTAATTTTAGAACGAATAATAACCGTGGTAGGAACTTTGCGAACTTTCGGCCGAAGCTTCGTTTTTCGGAGAAAGCGAGTAAGCCCCCTGATACGGCGATGGACTTACAATCTGCCTCGTTGGCATCATCTGCGGTGAAAAGAGAGTTTATTAAGTGTGAAAAGAATGAGGCTTATTCTTTGTATTTGTTTGGCGCGAGCGGGTATACATGAGTTCTCATTACTATCGCTGAGCGCTCAATACTCACGACGGCACTTGTACATCAATCCCTTCTCAGTAAGGTCCTCAAATGACTTATCGTCAGCCTTTTTATAAGGGCATCATATTTGAAATCGATTTTTGTTTCCTTACTTTAGTGTCACTCGTTTTAAGTATAGTCGTTATACTGACAACGAGGCATCGTACAAATGTTTACAAATAAACCAGTTAGCATTGGCATTCACTTACCGCCTGTGCAATTATGTATGAATATCGCACGCAATAATTTGGTACTCAATGACATATAATAGCGTGTCATATTTATCTATACATCTATACAGACAAATAAAATTGAAGTGTCTGTTTGTAAATCCAAAATAACAGCTTTTCACTAAATGCATATGAAAGTATACATGATACTGACACAAAAAAACCAAGTTTTAAAATTTTTCTCTGTCTGTCTGTCCGTCTGTCTGTCTGTCTGTTTGTTCCGGGTAATCTCCGAAACGGCTGGACCGATTTTAACGGGACTTTCACTGGCAGGTAGCTGATGTTTCAAGGAGTAAATTAGGCTACTTTTATTTATTAAAAATATTAGGGTTCCGCGACATGAAGCATGAAACTAAATCTACGTGGGTGAAAGGGGCACAGCTAGTATTTAAATACATTTATCGTCAATTTACTTAATAATTGCATTTATATAGGTATATCGTTACCGTAATTATTACATTTAGAACTTCTTTAAGCCAAGACAAAGTAACATTCTCTCGCGCTTGTCCTAATACAAACGCCGTATTCCCAGATATCCACATCCCATAGATTTAGAAATATAAACTTTCATACTTTATAGTTCCCGCGACCTTCATGTCAATCCAATTTCTTGGATGTCTTTTCATGGAGGCGGTGGTAATAAAATCAAGGATGTCTGAGAATAAGCCATAGAAACGATACAAAATGTATTGAATATATAAATCTGTCACGTGACATATGTCATTCCCATACATTTTGTAGCGTTTCTATTAGGCAAGTAAGGATAATGTTACTTTGCCTACAGACCCTGTGGATGTAGTTGTAATAAATGCAGTACGTTATAATTTTTTTGAGATAACTAGCTGTGCCCCGCGGTTTCACCCGCGCAGACTTAGTTTCATCCATATTGTCGCGGAACCCTAATATTTTTAATAAATAAAAGTAGCCTAAGTTACTCCTTGAAACAACAGCTACCTACCAGTGAAAGTCCCGTCAAAATCCGTCCAGCCGTTTCAGAGTTTACCCGGAACAAACAGACAGACAAACAGACAGACAGACAGAGAAAATTTATAAAACTTGCTTTTTTAGTGTCAGTAGCGTGTATACTTTCATATGCATTTAGTGAAAAGCTGTTATTTTGGATTTACAAACAGACACTTCAATTTTATTTATCTGTATAGATATAGATGTATAGATTAGTGAGAGTTTTCATTTAGAGCTTAGACGTAATTCAGCGTTCATAGGCTGCAGTAGTGACTTACCATAAGATAGACTTTTGGAACTAAACACATCTTTTGTTTAGTCCATTGTTTGCGGCCTTTTACTAAAAAACCCGAACATTTTTAAAGATTAGGCTGAGTAGTATAGAATGCATTAGTGTAAAGGGTGTGACGAAGTTACAAAGTTTACCTTAGAATAACTATTTGGGCTAAGTAAGTCAGAGACTGTAAGATACTTGTAACTAACACTCAAGACATTCTTGATTCATTTAATAACTTCTGCATATTAATTTTCCCATACTGAGGAACTACATGACTTTTCACACGATCAAACTTCCTTCCGACAACAGACGCTACAATATTGAAGGTCTAAAAACATGGGTTATTAGGTAACTAGTGCTTCCTTAGTCAATTACTATTGTGGGAAATCGTATGAGGTAGTCACTATTGTGATGTGATGTCGTTGTGATACTTGTGTATTAGCATAGTATGTGACTAGAGCCGATGTGACCGTGTACCGGCGCATTGTGGGTAGGCCCCCAACGAGGTGGACCGACGACCTGGTGAGGATCGCGGGAACCCGCTGGATGTGGGAGGCACAAGACCGGTCGTCGTGGAGATAGTTGGGGGAGGCCTATGCCCAGCAGTGGGCGTCTGTCGGCTGGAATGATGTGACTAGGGCATAAATATGTTAGGTACTGGCCTACTCGCTTTCGCCGAAAAACGAAGCTTCGGCCGAAAGTTTGCAAAGTACCTATCACGGTTCTTATTCCTTCAATAATTACGTCCGAACGTGGCCTGCTAGAAAATCCTTTGCTGTTCATATTTTTTTAAACTACTATAATAATAACGGTCTCCTACCGAATTTCGGTTACGGCGGCTAATCTCAACGAGGATCAGCCATATTCGCAGAAGATATTATAGTGCACAAGTGCAAACTATTATGGTTAAATTATTAAACGAATGAAAACTAGTTTGATAAAAACAAAGCGATACTGATACTACGTATGATTTTCATTCCTTTGCGAAGTTTTGTTTTCGGAGAAAGGGAGTAGACCCCCTAGATCTTTTAGTACGTGACTGTAAACGAAAAAGAAAATTATTTATTCATTTTAGACACTGAATGAACGTAGAAAAAATGACATAATTGCCTGATGTTTGACTGCCTTTTAGGTCTAATGATCGCAAGCGCTACTACAGAACACGAGATCCTGGACTCAATCCCCGGGTGAGGCTAAATGTACCTGTTTTCTATCTGTAATTTCTACGTAATGTAAATACGCATTTATTTTAATTAATTCAGTATCAAATAGCAAAAATAAATTCCCCGAAAAGGTAAGGTAACCTTTTGGGGACAAAATGCCTGTAATTTCTCAATAGCAGGCCGAAGTCTGGAGAAAACCTGTATTAACCTATTTATTAATATTATAAATTAAAAACGTTTCTTGTCATGTGAATTGTTATGGTTGATAGGAGGGCAACTCGATTTTGTAGCATAACATTAGACAGGAGGAATCTCAAATGATATTCAACAAAATATCGTCCGTGTTCCTTATTTATGGATATAAATTAGTCGTTTTTCGACGTTTAAAGTTATGTGCGATGTCATTATAATATGTATATTTAAAATAATTATATGGTAAGTAAGTGTCGAAGTGAAAGCGCTTCAGCAGGCCGTTAAATTTAGTACATTTTACTAATTGTTTCTTGGGGCAGATTGCAAGAGTGGCCAGGCTTAGTGGTTTGAGTAATCTACTATAACTAAGATTAACTTATCCTAGTTTTTTTAAAAATATATATCTATTGATTAAATTATTTAAGTACAACTAATTTATATATATAGTTAGATTATTTATATAGTGTTTGGTTTAAGAGTAGCTCCATCTCTTTCTGTGATCCGGATTTAAAAAGGGATGGACGTAGTTTTACTCCGAGTTAAGCCTGCGTTTAAACCATGTTTTCTTATTGCGGGCATGAGTTTGACGGTGAAGGGAAACATCGTGAGGTTATAATATGTGAGAGGAAATTCTGAGACGTTCAGTGTCTGAGATATTGATACCCTTTATCACCATCATCACCATCACTATCTCTTGGAACCTATTCATTTGAAATGAAAAATAGGTGCAGTAACACCCGTGCCTATCCCTGCGTCTTCTGGTAAGGTGTAAAAATATACTTAAACTAAAAAAATATCACCAAAAGTAAAAAAAAATTTCTAAAGATAAGTAGCTCATAAGTAAAGTCCACGAAATGTCACAGCAATGGCGAAGTATTGCATAATAGGCCGTTTACAATTTTGCGAGAGTCACATGTGTGTTTCAATGTGCATTGCCTAATGCTATTAATACCATAAATCAATGGTTGTGACACATTTTAATTAAGAATAAATAACTATAATTATTGAAAGTTAATATTTGAAGGCGAAAAATAAAACAGGAATTTGTTAATAAGTAACACTCACACAGACATTCCACGCAAATACACAACTAAATTCATCAACGTGGAAATATCAAAATTTAATAAAAATAGGGCATAAAATAAAATAAACTATGATATAGTAATATTGTGTATCTATAATATTATTTCGTTACCATTCAAAATTGAATCTAGGACGCGATTAAAAAATAATACCATTGTGTAATAACGGTGATGAAAAATAATTAACATCGGATAAAAGCCCCGGGCGAAGTAATTAAAAAAAACAGTTTAAAAAAAGAACACATAATAGTTTTTCGCAAGAAGAAATTCCGTGTCACCAACCTTGATATAAGCAATTTGCTTTGACAAAGACAATAACAAGTACAGTCGCTTTGTTAAGTGTGTAAGTAATGTACAGTCGGGTCGTACTGACCTTTATGCGATGTTGACATTTGAATGATTTTCACGGTATAATTCGTTCGGTGTATGGCGGTCGGTAATTTGGCCGCAATACCTTTGGTATTTGTATCGACTGTAAATTATACGTTCGGCAAGTGTTCTATTTATTGATTTGCAATTTAATTTGCATTACGTTAAGTAATATTTTTCCATGTAGGTGCTTTGTTTTTCTACGGTATTAAGTATAAACTATTTAGTTGTTAGAAAGAAGAAAGAAAACAAATAATTAAAAAAAGCAAGGAATTTTTTTTTTACTAAACTAGCTGAGTTGCAGCTTTGTACTGGTCATAAGAACGCTGGTCTGTTACTATTCAATTAAGAAAAAAAATGTTCTCTATTTGAAATTGTGCTTCAAATAAAAAAGTAATCGGGTAAATATGTGAAAGTTTCTAGCGGCGGCGAAAAACACCGACAGGAAAAATATAGTTTGTGAAATATGCGAAAAAGCAAATTGCATCGGGGAAAGTGTATTAAGTACTTAATAATACTTACTAAATACATTAAAAAAATATGACCAACTTAATTTTTAAAAGCGGAATATTTTAATAGAGTTTTGGCTAATCTATATCTATACAGATAAATAAAATTGAAGTGTCTGTTTGTAATTCCAAAATAACAGCTTTTCACTCAATGCATATGAAAGTATACACGGTACTGACAATGAAAAACCAATTGTTAAATTTTTCTCTGTCCGTCTGTCTGACTGTTTGTTCCGGGTAATCTCCGACACGGCTGGACGGATTTTGACGGGATTTTCACTGACGGATAGCTTATGTTACAAGGAGTAACATTAGGGATCCGCGGGCAATCATGAAATTAAAATCTACGCAGGTGACACCGCGGGGCACAGCTAGTATAATTATAAATGTATTTACAGCTAAGTTATTTATTAAGTGTCAACATTAATTTGAATAAAGTTTAAAAAAATATATGAAGTAATAACGGTTTGAATGACAGTAACGAATTTCATCGATTACACCAACAAATTGCACTACAATCTTTTATAACAGTGTGACATCTCAAATAACAGTTTTAAGTTCTAAAAAAACCATGATATATGTTTATAGAGAATGATCATATGTTTTATATACGTCGATGACCCACGATGTGGGCGGTCTGACCTTCTGTAACCTTAATTTAGAGAATATTGCTAAGTAAGGATCGTGTCTTTCCAAGATGACGTCATACCAGGATATTTAGTAAAATTTAAACCTCTTGAATACTTGTGATCTTAATGTTCTTAGGGTTTTTTCAGTTTTTTATTTCAAAAGAAAACTCTCATGGATACTGCTTATGAAGCTCCGAACATACAGACAAGATATTCTTCAATGCAAATTGTTATGTTGAGTGCAATAAATACCGCCGCTAAAAATTAATATTTACCACTCCGTGACAAATCACATTTGAAAGAAAAAAGAAAGAAAAATTAGTTTTCAAAACATAAAAATGCGACGCAGCATTTATTAAAATCATATAAGGTACTAAATAGATGGTTACTTTAAGAAAATTATAATGTCACAGACATACATTAACTCTTGAACACAGACACTGCTGCTTATTAATTGTGTCTGTCTCACCCCAGTTAGTACCGTACAAAGATAAAGACTGCAAAAAAATTACGTTACCTATGGCCATATACCACAGTTTTCCACAGACAAAATAAGAATGCGGATAATTTGTTACTTTTTCTGATTAAATACCCTTATGGTGCGAAAATTTTTAACTAATATCAATAAAATCTATACCTATTACCTTACTTTATAAAAATGTTGACTTAAAAATTACCATCAAAATCCAAGACATGACATCATACACCCACAAATACCATTTACGAATAAAAAAACTCTTCTTAAGTCATATACGGAAAAGGCACAAATATCAATTTCTGGTACTAAAATCACGACGCGACGTTTGAATTTAAAGGTTTAGGTTTCATTATAAAGCGGTCATAGCGGAGCGACTGTCATTTGAATCGAGGTTTTTCAATATAAACTTGTCAAGCATGACGTCCTTTTAGGATTCGTGTTTGTGGTTTAGGTGTGTACGACACTTTCGACAAAATACTGTTTTTTAATTCCAGAACCTTTTGGAAATTTGAAGGGTGAACGAACTTCAACGGATTTTTTTTAAAGATATTCCTTTTACCTCTATATTGTATATCGATAATTAAAATTGATGTTACCGTTTTTAATTCCAAATTCGAAAGAGGAACTACGCGGGTGAAATCGCGGGACGTCCGCTAGTTAATCCTATAAAGAAGCAGCATTTTACAGTCTTTAAAACCTATGATATCTTAAAAAACACAATCCTTTGCCAAATGTGGGACCCAATCTTCAACTTATAATGAATTATAAGAGTTCTTCAAAATGTAAGGTCGTTCACTTGGACCCTTTTAGGGTCAACCCCACGGGATGGCTAAAACGTGTTTAAGAACACTTTAGTCATGTTTGTGTGGAATGCGTTCAATTTAAAAAAAGAGATAAATGTCACTTAAGTAATTTAAATTGACTCATGATTAATGTATTCTTATAATTACACTTAAACAGCGTGTCTTATGTTTTGGTTAATAAATTGCTGATTGATATTGTTACATGCTCGGATCGAAACTGTTTGTTTGTTTGTATGTAAACGCAATGAAGAGCTCGTTTGTAACTAAATAACAGTTCCGTATGCAACTGATTATTATCTGTACCCCTATCACGGGTTTACCATCGTTTTTGTAATCTATACTCGCTAGCGTCCTAGCAGGAGTATTCTATAAAGCAGGGGGCCAACTATGATCGTTTAAGCGCCGAGTATTAAGAACTTAGCTTTGCCGGTAAATTTACGCCTACGCTCTGTTTAAGCCCATGTTAGTAGGCCCCCAGCTCATATATCAACCTTGTTGTCGCTAGTCTCATTCAATGGAAAAAAAACAAAAATACCGCAATATATAATGCCATTAAACTCTCAATTATTTCCAGATTTGAAACAAGTTTTAAAAAATCCGCTATGTCCCGCACCATCTCAAAACTCGTAGTGCTAATGCGATGAGTAATGAAAGTGGTGCCATTAAAACCAAATGAAATCGAAAGGACTCGAGTTTATGTAAATATTGTGGAGTTTCTAGTACGGCTGCTATATGGCATAATTGCTCTTATTATGTATGAAAAGTCGTATAAAGTAGGTATGTTTTTGTATAGTTTGAGGTTGACTCTATAATTTGCGGGGAAATTTATAAATTACCTTTGAACTTTCAATGAAGATTAAGCTTTAATTTAAGATAAACATTACTAAGATAGCCCCCTTTTGGGGGAGGCCTTTGCCCAGCAGTGGGCGTCTGTCGGCTGAAACGATAATGATAATTTGCGAAGAAGACTGTACTTTGGCTTAGAAAAAATATCCCGCGATTAATTTACCGTTCCAATAAATGTATCACGAGATATTTATTAATGAGAATAACCCTATGAAAAATATTCTACCTTTATTAAGAGTCAGTCTAGAGGCGCCCGATATATTATGTAGCAGGAAAAATCATTTTTTTGAATACCTAGATTTTTTTTGATTCGATTGTTGTTGTTGTTACCTGATCATTGAAATCTCTTTTCAAACCAAGCTTCTGAGTAATAAACAAACAATAATGCAATTAGTGGGCGCGACGTAAGTAGGATGCTCCTCAAGATGCATTGTATGATTTGTATGGACGCCTTCAGTGATTGTGCATGCATAATTACATCTGTATGGGTGTGTCATGCAAATTGGTTTCGCTAATATGATGAGTAGATCATAACCAATATTTGTTGAGGTTTGTAGTTTTGGCTTAAATTGATAGAACTGGAAAAATTGAATTTTCTGTATGAATTAAAGATGCGTACCTAATTATAGTTATCCTAAATAAATAAATCATTTTTTTTAATGTTCTAATATTCTTCAAATACTAGATCAGGATTTTTAAAAAAATCAGAGACGCACTCAATATAAAATTAACTAAAATCCAAAAAAACTATGTAGAAAATATATATTTATTTGTAGTTTTTAAATTGAATTACAAATTACAGTCACGTGGAATACATACCCTTTTCTTGCAGTCAAGTAGGTAATTTGATATGCCATGCGCCAAAAATGTAATACAATTTGATACCTATTGACGTACGTATTGCAATGTGCAATACACAATTACGCGTTAACGATAATAGTTGCATTTGAGTCAAAAGATGATAGTCATTCATATTTTGGTAACAGCCATGTTAAATTTGAATCAACAAATAAATCGCTAAGTATAGACATTAGGGCGGTTTTTAATCGAGGTCTTTATTAGTGAAAACATAGGATACGAGCAAGGTCGAATCGTTTGTTCATTGTTTGTAATAGCCTCTTGAGACAACCTTCACGCATGCCGAATACGAGAAGGTATTATACGGTAATTTTATTCGATAACTTGCCTATTTTTTCTGACATCCTTGAACACCTCTCACGATTTATTACGTATTATTAAATCAATAAACGACGCGTGTGGTTTTATGTGTATAATTTGTACAACCATATTATTGTTAAAAAAATATATAAATTAGAAAATTTAAATACAAATGCGAAAGTCTCTCTGTCTGTCTGTTACTAAGTTTGTTTTAATAAACCCAAAGTCGCTAGTAAAAGGCGGTCGCGTGGCGTGTTCCTATAGTGTATTTACCTTTTTTTTATACAAAACAATTATAAATAAATAAATAATGTTCAGACATTATCACACAGCGCCATCTATTCCCAAACTAAGCAAATTTGTAAATACATAATTATAATACATACCAAACACCCAGACACGATAAATTATATTATAATAGTATTTATAACTTTCATAATTCAATGAAAAGTTTTCCCGCCCTGTGGAGTAAACACAAATATTGCAAATACGCAGTCGAAACAGTTTCATCCATTTTTTTAACAGTGCGGTAGTTATACATTAGCAATAGAGAAATTATGTAGTGCATGGACTTCACATAAGACAATTCAAACGTCATCATGTAATCCGTGTAATGTCTTAGGTCTTACATTGTCGAGAAAGCTTAAACTTCACATCCGCTCATGTAATCTCCTCTCTCCTCCTGATTAATCGCCTTATTAGTCTATTCTTTCCGCCAACTATTGTGAGCGACAATGGGCGCCATCTTGGATTGAAGTTGACATGCGCGTACGCAGTGAAAACTCTTGCGCAATCGGTAATAATCTTTACACTTAAGAGGATTTCGAATGAGTTTATTGTTTTAAATTTAATTTGTAACTCTGCATGACTGAAATTAAGGTCGATTTTTGAGGAATACCAAAACGTAATACACATAAGCTGACGGCGTTTCAATTATACTTTTGAAAATGAAAGTCAATCGACATGGATTCCATGCAAAATCGTACATGTGAAATTGTGTGTGGTTATAAGAGGCTTAACGAGCACTTTGGAAACGTGATGTTCCATTTAAACTTTTTTTTATATTACGAAGGTGCTAACAAGCGAACAATCCGTCCGATGATAGTCGAATATTATATCTAAGAGTGTATTTACCGCGCATTTTTTCATAATATATTAAAATGAACTGCCTCGATGGTCTAGTGGTTGCAAATGCTATTGAAAAAGACGAGGTGTTATTGAGTTTTTCAATCTGTAACTTTCCGGTGGCTGCCCGGAGTCTGAATTAGTGCCTGGTTAATGGCAATAGGGTCCGCCTCTATTACAAGGGACTTAAACATTACTGACAAAATGTGGGTGTACTATAAGTCGCCTACACGTTTGCCTACCCCTGGAAATATTATGATGTACTAGCTGGTGCCCGCGACTCCATAAGCACGGGGTTTGGTTTATCATTATATTTTGGACAATTCACACAATAGCGGTATAAATTACAGCTTATGTGTTATTCTGATGTGTAAGCTATCATATTGTAAGTTTCATCAAAATCCATTCAGTATTTTTTGCGTGAAATAGTAACAAATATCCATCCATCCATCCATACTTACAAACTTTCGTGTTTATAATATTAGTATGTGCGTACTAAGGTGACCAGCATTCGTTCAATCTGACTGATGGTAAGCGGCTACTGTAGCCTATGACCGTGCATAGCCTTCTCTCGCAATCCATCAATCTTCGCAACCCAATGTTATTTCAAGCATAGTAATTTCATTATTCTCAGTACTATTCATACAATGTCAGATATTTGGCATTGATAAGCGATTACTATAGTCTATGAACGCTTGTAACGCCCAAAGTATTGCCGAACTATCCATAAGATACTGCGTTAAGTTGTAACTTTAATTTAACCTGTAATACAGACGTGAAACGAACATATCAAGAAAACTATATACTAAATTACATATGATTTTAAGAAATAAATTTGCTTTGCTCTTGGATTTCGATCGAGACACTTGATTAATATTAATTTTATAGTATGAATTACGCGTACACGTACGCGCTTAAATAATTAATGTAAGTAGTATTCAAAATATATTTGAAAGCAAACAATATTTGAAATAACTTTCAGTAGAGTTGTAAGTGATATTTAAAGTGGAATTTGTAAACGTCTTGGTCATTGCCAAATGTAATCAATACTCAACGTGCAGATACGCCTTTGTCAACTGAACTTACGTAAAAATGTTTTAATTAATTTGATGTACCACATGGTCATATTATGTCATCTTTTTCTTACGTTCTTAATCACCGGATAATATACAAGAAATACAATAATTAAGGCAAAAGTAGTGTTCATTATAAATGATTAATGCGATCACTATAGTTATCAATACAATATATGAGGTTCCGTCAGATCCAATAATCCATATTTTACGTGTTTGGCAGAAACTATAATATTATTGAAATATGTTACAAAAAATATTATAAAAATAAATACATAAAATTTATAAACATATTTAGTATATGTAGCCCCGCCATTCTTTAAAGAAAATTTCCAGCTTTCATAAATAAAACTTGCATTCATATTTTTGACATAACTTCACAACATAAGACGAAGCTGTTAACCATTACTCAATAAAATTACAGAGGTAAGATTTATTAGTAGATAAGGGACAAAAACTCAAGCAATTGGACACACAAATTAATTATATCGTAAACGCAATTCTAAGTCGAGAATGAGATAAGAAAATACCGTGTTGTTGCAATCTTCATTGACACTCGAACCATACCTCGGATCAATGGTATTCGGTGTACTGAATAATTAATCGATTTAAAATTGTTTGCGTAATCGAGGGCACCAAATTATCGAATTGAGACCTCAAATTATGCAAAAGTAGTGCGGCTCTCGTTATGTAAATGCTGTGGGAGTACACGATATTATCGATTGTTCGAACTAAATCGATATTTTAATCGAGAGGAACGAATTGATAGTTGCGTTAATTTTAGGTTTGATGGTGAAAAGTATGGGTTAGTTGGTTTGTTAGTGTTATGCAATAGTTAAAGATAAAAGCAATACATTATGTATAATTAAGTTAAGAGAAAAGATAGCGAATACAATGGCATAGTGATGTCCGAAGTCAGTGTACGAAATTAAATAGTGACTGTTACTGTATAATTACAATCATGATGAGAGTCTTAGGTGACTACCCACTTAAATTACATGATGATTTGCCTAATTAATCTATCTATACTTTACATTAATAAAATTGAAGTGTCTGTTTGCTATTCCAAATGAACAGCTAATCACTAAATGCATATGAAAGTATATACTTAAGTATGGTACATTCATAAAAAAAACTGTCTGCCAGTCTGTTTGTTGTCAGGTTAATCTCTGAAACGGCTGGACAATTTTTTTGGCAGATAGCTGATGCTATATGAAGTAACTTTTATTTTACAAAAAAAGTAATATAGTTTTAATTTTTAATCATACGCAGGTGAAACTGCGAGGCAAATATATGTGTAAGTTTGGGTAGGATGGGATGATGTGAAGATGTTCGATGCAAATTTACTCAAAAATGTAAAAAGTATTCTACGGTTTTTGATAAAATTTTGCAGTAAACGCAGCCAGTCCGATTTTTCATCAACTCGATACTGAGTTATTAATTTTCTTATGAGTAAGTAGAAGTATTTAACAGTCCTCTTAACGACGTTTATCAAGACTGTGTGTAATAATATAAAATCCTGTATGATATTACAAGCATGGTTCATTATTACGTGAACAGGGGCCCAACCATGAGCTCATATTGCAATGTTAATTCAGTTGTGCGACAGTGACAGATGTATGCACGTCACATACATCTGTCTCATAAATGAGTGAAACTATCATGGCAATAAGAGCTCATGGTAAGGCCCCAGTCCTTGACATCAAACCGTTTGCATAAATACTTATGTGTTTGATCATCCTGAATTATTAAAGACGAACTGCAAACAATAATGCGAAAAAGAATACATTTTAGTATACATACTAGCTGTGGCTCGTGGTTTTATTCGCGTAGGATTAACAATAAAAAATAAGTTTTTTATGGCATATTTTTTTATATTTCCATTAATGTTTCGCTATAGATCGCAGCGTGACGTGAGCGCCTTCCTCGATTAACTAACTATCCAGTACAACAATATTATTTCAATTCAAATCAGTAGTTTCTGAGGTTTGCGCGTCTGTTGGTTACATTATCATTTTGTATCATTAAAAGTTTGAGTTATGATCTTAGCTTATTAATTTTTCTTTTTGTTGCAGGTAAAATCCCAAGACAAAATCCTCTTAAAGCGTGAGTAAGAATAAGAGTATATGTAACTTACTTGTGCAATAAATATATGAATAAGAGTTATAAACACAATGTAAGTATATAGTCTGTTGTAGGAATTTCGAATAGGAGATATTTTTATTAGATTTTATCTAAATTAATTAATTAAATGGTTGTAACCAATCAGCTAGATCAAATTGGATTGTCATTTTCGAATATAAACTTTATGATAAGGTATTAAATTCGCAATTACGTTGCAATAAAGTCCGATAGTTTTTCAATACCACTTCAGCTCAAATACATACAATGGAATGTCCTTTTATGATCTGGGACAAGTAATTGTGTATAAATGTCAGGCATTACCAACCTTGGATTGATAACAAACAGAGGTTATTATGTAGGCTTGGGTTTGAGTCTTAGTTTATGTAAAAAGGTTTTATTTATTTATTTATTTATTTAAAACTTTATTGTACACTAGGATTACACAAATAGGACACAATATACATTTATGTACAATTGGCGGTCTTATCGCACATGGCGATCTCTTCCAGACAACCTGAGATGGAGTAATGGTATGGAATATGAGAGCATGAAGGTAGTGTACAAATAAATATTATATATATTTTTATTGCAATATAACAAAAATATTATGATATAAATTATCTTCTCCATAAAGATCTCAAATTCGGAGCACTCATAACCAAAGGAAGTGTACGAAGAGATGCATGAATGTATAAAATAAGCGAAAATGTGTGTAAGGGTTGTTGTATGGTCCATAACTGTCTCTAGATCTAGAAACCTCCCTTGACCTATGGGATACAGGAGTGAGCATATGTATAATGTATCAAAAGTATCAATGAGAAAATACTGAAAATTGGCTGTGTAAAAACCTTATAAATTTCTAATATCGTAATTTCCAACCCAGTTGTAACTAATTTAAAAATATTAATTAATGAATATTATTATGATTTCACCCGCGTAGATTTAGTTTCATGCTACATGTCGCGGGACACTAATATTTTTAATATATAAAATTAGCCAAAAACATTCCTTGAAACATCAGTTACCTACCAGTGAAAGTCCCGTTAAAATCGGTCCAGCCGTTTCAGAGACTACCCGGAACAAACATACAGACAGACAGAGAACAATTTTAAAACTTGGTTTTTCAATGTCAGTAGCGTGTATACTTTCGTATGCATTTAGTGAAAAGCTGTAATTTTGGAATAACAAACAGACACTTCAATTGTATTTATCTGTATAGATGAATAGATATCGATTATTATGAGCCTGTTGTGTCCCATTGCTAGGCAAAGGCCTCTCTTAGATAATAAAAAAACAACTATTTAAATAAAACCTACTGACTCAATTTACCAACAATATATAACCATCAAGCAAAGTATATTTTTTATACCCAACACACCTGAACACCACCATTATAAAACTCAGCACCTAATCTGTCTGCGATCTTATTTCAGCGACATAATCAAGATATTATAATCCTATCTTATACTGTTACATAATACTCCAACAATTAATAGTTCGCCACTTTACCAGTTACCGAGTGAACGTCACTACGCCGTTACTATTTGATTAATTACTCCATACATGAAAGAAATTTGCCTATGATTAATTGGTTATTATTAAACGAGCTCGCATTTCGAAACACATGCTTACTCCTTTATGACTTGGGGGCTTTTGGACCCGGCGGGACCGCGGTCCCAAACGTCACCTTACATTTAATAAGTGTTTTTGAGGGGGATAGTGGGTAAGCGGTCCCAGTACCAAAAGCCCCTCTCTTTGCTTGAAGCTACAGTATATTCTTAATTCAGTTTAATTTGATTTGATTGTGTGTTATAAGCGGGTAGAGTCGACGTATCATTGTTCCTTGTGAAGGCGTATTCAAATTTGTTACGTCTGTTTGTATTACGAGTAAATGTCTGGTATCAATAATTATAAGTCTTTATGTTCTGTTTTCATTAAATGCCTATGAAAGTATTTATAGGACTTTCAGAAAATCCAATTTTATTTATTTTATATTAATTAAATGACAGTCTGTTTCGGCAAATTTCTGAAACGTTTAGACCAATTTCAACTGGTAAATAGCTAAAACATTGGCAAATAGAGCCACCATGGAATAAAAATAAAGTTTACTCAGGTGCAACCACGGGACACAGCTAGTTATTAAATAAGTGATTTCTAGTGACTATTATATTCACTACTTATTTCAAGTAGGTATCCTAAAAAGTCTTTAAGAGAGAAAACGCACTTATTACAAATTTCATAGGAATAAAATGAACTTCAAAGCTTCAAAGCGAAGTCTGACGTGATCAATTTGAATCAGTTCATTAATACCCCAGTCGCATTATGTAAAGGTGCAGGTGCTCTGGTTTAGATCTGCGTGACAATCACTTGGCTCCACCTGATTAACAGACGGAGTCGGGGTTGCGAAATACAGATTGTACTCCGATTTATTATACACTTTAGTAACACGCGGATTAGGTTTATGTTTGTATGAAGGTTACATTTTATAGGTCACTAGTAGACTGATAGGCTATGCATGTGTGAGTTTGTTTATTGTCATATTTTTTTCTTGCATGCATTTATATTATTATGTACAAACCAATTTGCGAAAAATATTCATCAATACTAATATTACTAACATTATTATAAAAGAGGAATAATTTCAGTATTTGTTTGTTTGGATGCATTGCACAGGCTCCGAAACTACTTGATCGATCTTAAAAATTCAGTTACTAATGAAACTACATGTAAGTAAGATAGGCTTTTATCCCCGTACTGTCTCGGGAATGGAACTACGCGGGAAATACCTCGTGACGTCCACTTGTAAATTATACACACAAACATATCTCTCAACTCCGACTGATTATATACTGATGAAAACCGCATGAAATCCCTAAAGAGTTATTTTTAAAAAGAGTATTTATGTTCTCCGCAAAAGAAGGGTAAAACATTACTATTCAATAAACCTAGTCAGTGAAACGCGGTAATTAAAATGCGATAAATCTCTTATCTTATATATAAAAAATGTAAAAAATGTAATCCCCATTTCCCTTGGTCACGGCATCACGCGTAAACAACTGGATGGATTTTAACGGGACTTGCACTGGCAGATAGCTGATGTTTCAAGGAGTGTATTAGGCTAATTTTATTAAAAAAAACAGCATGAAACTAAATTTACGCGGGTGAAACCGCAGGGCACAGCTAGTTTTTTATAGTTCCGTGAACTTCAAATTAAATTCATTCATTTTAACTTAAATTACGCATATACCCTTATCAAATTAAGCAAGTAGAAGTTATTAGCATGTTACACAATATCGCAAATTCCATCGGTCCGATCGGACAGCAATCGACAATGTTTTGCGAAACCTATCCCGTTGTCGTAACAACTAAAGTTCCTGGTTTGGTACATTTTACATACCTTTCGCTTTTGTACCACTTGCTTTGATTTCAAAGTCCTAGCGTAATAACAGATAGAATGTGTTTTGTTTTATGACCGACACAATTCCTTCCGCGTTGTTTAGTTGTTCGAATATAGTTGCTTTTTGTTCTTACTTTAAAATCGATAAAGAGAGCATATCGATCGATTATCGAATCGCAGTATTTTTCCCCAATGGTTATTGAATAACAATAATATATGAATTTGGCGTATTGTCTACACTTATATTATAAAGAGGAAATATTTGGTTGCTTGTTTGCATTGAATAGGCTCCGAAACTACTTGAATGATCTATAAAATTCTTTCAGCAATGAATAGCTACATCGTCAGCGAGTAACAGAGGCCATATTTTATCCCCGTACTCCCACGGGTACGGGAACTACGCCGGTGAAACCGCGTGACGTCCGCTAGTTTAAGAATAAAATGTGCTCAAAAGCCGGCTACCACGTCGCCCTTCAAGAAAAAGTGCGCATCTTTATAAAATCGGCATCGTGACCGATGTCGGGAGGTTACACAAAGATTTCCCGAATGCTTAGATAGTATCTATGCTTAAACTCCTCTTGTTTTCAATTTTATAATTTTCTATGTACACTTATAGTTTTATTTAGGCTGAAGACTAGCGACCCGCTCTCGTTTCATTTCAAGTTTGGATGTTTTATGATTATTTCAAAGCGTTGACGCTTCTCAACTATCAAAGCAATTATGATTTATTGCTATAAAATAAACATTTCCTACAGTCTATCAAAAACTAACGTAGTTTAGGAGAACGACTTCTTCAAACAGACGAAATAATTTTGTATAGAAATGCCGTTTAAAATGTGTACTATTTATATATAGTTTAAAGAGGAGAGTTAAACCTAAATAACTGACGATAGACGGATTTTTCAAAAAATTCAGCCAGCATGTGATGGAAGTGAATACAGATATTATGATAGTTTATGGAAGATTTATTTATCGCGAGTAAAATTTATTACATCAAGTTTTTTCACAACAAAACATATAAAATTATTCAGTTCACATTGTTACTCTTAAGGCCAAGTAATCCGCTATCTAAAGGACCATATGCCTTATTCGTCGTCATTGCCAAATAGCCATACCTTAAACAGGTACGGATAAGGTTGTTTATATAACAATGGAAACTAGAGCATTGCTGAAATCAACTTGTTCGCAACCTGATACTAAAGTGGATTAAACGTGCTTCGAAAGCTTAGGGTTGTATAATGATTTATGTAAAGGACAGGACTATTAGCTTTGCGGCGAATGTGGCAAGACCCTTGTTTGTGTTGTGAACTACTCTTTTCAATAAAATACATTACTAAGTTATAAAAAGGTTGCACGTCGTCTGGTAGAGGCCTATCGCGTCAAGCGGGCTGAGGCTTTTCTCGCTCAGAGAATCAGCATTGCTATTCAACGTGGCAATGCTGTCAGCCTTCTTGACACAATCCCGAGAGATGGCTTTGAGTCAAGTTTTTATTTGTGACAGCTGTGCCCTGCGGTTTCACCCGCGTAGATTTAGTTTCATGTTTCATGTCGCGGAACGCTAATATTTTGAATATATAAAAGTATCCTAAGTTACTACTTGAAAAATCTGCTACCTGCCAGTGAAAGTTTAAATCCCGTTTAATTGAGCCCGTGAAATTCCCGTTAAATCGGTCCAGCCGTTTCAGAGATTAGCCGAAACAAAAAGATAGACAGACAGACCGGCAGACAGACTGTACCGTGTATGATGCAATTAGTGAAAAACTGTTATTTTGGAATTACAAACAGACACTTAAATTTTATTTATCTGCATGTATAGATATGGATCATAAGTATTGTATCTTGTATATATTACTAGCTGTGTTCATCCTTATTATAAAGGGTATGAAAATAGCTGTTTTCTAATTCTCAGACCTACCCGATATGCTCACAAAATTTCATACATAACGGTCAAGCCTTCGAGTTTGAGAGGAGTTTGGTATCAAACACCGCGACACGAGAATTTTATATTATGCTATGTAATAAGAAGAAGGTAAATTTTGAATAGGATACTAGCACTTATTAAAAGACACTTCGTTACAAGCGTTCGTTAGTGGCTAGATTCAAAATAATTATCAGCAAAATTTTGTTTGACCTCCGCAAATGAGCTGGACTCGCCGTACAGCGTCAATATACTTGCGCAAAGGCTACGTATATTATTATTTATTGTATCATAAAAAAATCTACAAAGTGTCGGTCGATGGTCTTTCAATAATTGTCAGCAAAGACAATTAAACACACACGCAACGTTAATAAAAATATTAACAATGTTGGTGTTGCCAACGTAGACAATGCGTTTCCAACTCCTTTTTATCTTGTGTGTGTAATGGATACCACGCGTGTACCTTTGCAAACTATTTGAAATCCATACATATACAAACTAAAGTCCTGACTGTCTTATATATCAACTAGCTGTGCCCCGTGGTTTCACTGCGTAGATTTAGTTTCATCCTGATTGTCGCGGAACCCTAATATTTTTAATAAGTAAAAGGAGCCTAAGTTACTCCTTGAAATATCTGCTACCTGCCAGTGAAAGTTTAAATCCCGTTTAAATCGATCCAGCCGTTTAAGAAATTACTCGGAACAAACAGACAGACAGAGAATTTTTTTAAATCTTGGGTTTTTAGTGTCAGTAGCGTGTATCCTTTCATATGCATTTAGTGAAAGCTCTTATTTTGGAATTACAAACAGACACTTCAATTTTATTTGTCTGTATAGAAATAGACGAACAGCGTAAACCGCTGTACCTAGAGAAATTAATAAAGACATCCTAAAAAAAATTTTAACAATTCTAATGGCTCAGCAAGAAAAACAAAATGCTTCCGTAACATAAAAAAATAATGATTGTTGGATGTATGTTTTTCATTGGGCATCCTATATTTTGTTCGCTGAAAACAACAATAATAACTTCCTTTGATGAAAATAATAAATTTCGCTGATGGATATACATTAGCTATTTACCGACAGCAGGATACATTTATCAACACAGTTATAACCGAGTGATGACGCTCCTCGCGTGCCATGGACATCTTTATCGTATTGGCGGATGACACTAGAGAGGTGTCATTTAACCTTTGGTGTATGAAGCGTGAGCCACGTCACGAAATATTTGCTCTACAGTGACAGAAGTTGTCAATAGGACGCCGCAACGAATCGGTTAAACAAATTACTTTGAAAGTGTTAGTTAAAATAGTATTGACGTTTCCAGTTGCAATTTATATCTTAACGCCTTGCCATAAGGGTCCTCGAAATGACACTCTTTTATAACGATAATCCTTATTGTGACTAAAAAGTCTACTTCATTCATCTCCCTGGCCTTATCCCATACATTGTTGGGGTCGGCACTTGATTCAACCCGATGTGGCTGATCACCTGATTTTTATACGGAGCGACTGCCATCTGACCTTCGCAACCCCTTTAACGAGGAAAATCTGTGATCTGGGTTAAACCAGTTGTCAGACTATTTGAGGCCTCCGACTGACCTGTAACGATTGCCAAAGATGATAAATTGGCAACCGGGACCGACGGCTTAACGTGCTCTCCGAGGCACGGAGGGAACTCGGGCGGTCACCCATCCAATTACTGGCTAGGGCTAGGGTTGCTTAACTTCGCTGATCGAATGATATGCGCAATAGCAACTGTGCCACGAGCTCCTCCAAAAGTCTACTTCATTATTACTTTGAATTTTTTTGTAATAAATTAAACGGAACTGGGTGACGGGTTGCTCACTACCCTCGGTAATAGTTGAGAAGGACAATGGCTATCATTCGCGTCATAGAGATTCTGATATCATCAAAAAAAATATTTTATAATCGACTCCTGCGCTTTAAACTTTATCCATGGAACTTCCTTCATTATTTTGGATACATCTGAATGTTTTCCACTACTGTAAAATTTGTGGTCTGGTAAATACATGTTGCTAAATTTATGAGAACTCATTGGCACAGTAAGAAGTTTGAAAGGAGTCCGACAAATTTCAGCCTAGCAACAAACCACGGCCACTTGTACGCTAAAACATAGGTATTATTTTAAGATGCTACTAATTGTGGTGTTTAGCTACTATTAAAACGTTTTCACATATATTTGAAGGCCGCTAAGTATAGGCTTTTAAAACCTGTATTTAGGTTTATATCATTCTAACTTCGAAGGAGGGCATTGCGCAAAGCACCACGAGTATTGGGAGGTATTCGTAGGCACTAATTTGTTGCATGCTAATTCAGTAGAGTCATGCATGAGTGTGATGAAATTTGTGAAGTTAAGTACAATATTAACCAGTTTTGCGATGAGGTATCTCAATAAGATTTAGGGGCTAACTATGATCGTTTACTTTTAGCTTTGAAGTTTAATTTTGTATATAATGTTTAATAGAATGTCAAAACTCAGTTCTTAATATACTCTGCTTAAACGGATGATGGTAGGTCCCCTGTTTAGAAATACATCGTCTAATTGTCTATACAACAGAGATACAATATAATCTCACGCCGATAAACCATGTGTATAATGTAGATTGCTCTTATAGTCTAATCTTCTCAGGATATTTAATAAAGAACTAACGAAACTATAATAATTTTCTTAAAAAGGAAATTCGTGAACGTTACTAACAGATTTTCAATGCCAATAAGACAACTTTCAGGTCCGTTGTATAATATATCACATCACATATATGCACAATAACTGGTGGTATCCAATTATATACATACATTATGTATTCTTCATGCTATTGCTGACAATATGCTAATATACCTTCATATAGTACAGTCATTATTTTTCACTGCATTTTCTATTTCATTATACTCTTCCGCGCAACACGCATGCTCGGTTTATCTTCACTATGACCACTACTATAGCTATTAACTACTAAATATTAACTATTATTTACTGCTATTATTAAATATACTAGTAAAGAAGATCTGGAAATAATTTGTTCCCTATTTAATGTGATTAATTAGCAAAGGCGGCAATAGAAATAGTTGATAGATTTTTTTTAAAAGAAATCTATGTATTTACATATTTAGGTGTAGATATACTATTTTAACTCATACTATTTTAGATACTTGTATACAGTTTTAAGATTCGACAAAAAATATATTCGTTTTAAAATCAATAGTATTTTTTTATAATCTTATTATTTCTATACACTTAATACTTTCATCATTAAATCCAGTCAATAAAACGAATTATCAACCGAGGAAATGTAAATGTAATCTCTTCTAGCTCTTAATACGACAATAATTAATAAATTAAGTGTCGAAGTGAGTCTTTCCGCTTTCCGCGCCATACCTGTCTGTGGAATGCATTTTCACTAGTGTATCTTGGAACCACTCTTCCGCGGTTGTGAGCGTAACGATGCATCTAACTATAGCATCTATATATATATATACTAGCTGTGCCCACGTAGATTTAGTTTCATGCTTAATTTCGCGGCACCCTAATATTTAAAAAAAATTAATTATGCATGCAAAGTCAAAATTGACAAAGTTTCATACAAACATTCATCCCCTATTTTATCCCTTTGGGGGTAGAATTGATCAAAATCCTTTCTTAGCGGATGCCTACGTCATAACATCTACCTGCATGCCAAATTTCAGCCCGACCCGTCCAGTGGTTTGGGTAGTGCGTTGATAGATCACTATGTCAGTCAGTCAGTCACCTTTGAGCTATATATATTTAGATATTGCATCTAGCATGTACTTTGATTTCATTTACGTAATAAATTGGAATTCCTCAGTAGCAACCCGGAGTCTGGAGTAGTGCCCGGTTAGTGGCAATGGACTCGCCCCCATCACATGGGATTTAAACGAACATAATTGGCGAATTGTAGGTGTACTATCAACACGCCTCTGCCTACCCCTTCGGGAAATACAGGCATGAGAGAGGTGGCGACTAGAGTCGCCACATTAAATAAATAAAAAGCACATTGGAAACCAGATTTTTAAAAAAAAACTAAGATTGTAAAAGGTAAACTAAACGACAAAAATTTTAAATGTAAGAAACCTTGTAAAATTAAATGCTAAAATTTAAGAAACGTAAATATAAATATGCAAAGAAACATAAAACATCAAATTAGAAATATATAATAGTGAAACAAAATTTTAAAAGCAAACAAACCTCTAATTATGTTAGAGAACGTAGAAAGGCCTAAAGGGCCGTAAAAAAAAAAAAAAAAAAATACAGGCATGAGCATACGTATGTAAGTAATTACTTTAAATAAATATGCTCACGTCTTCCAAGAAGGGGTAAGTAGGGGTGTTGTCATCACCCACTTTTCAGCGAAGATGATTAAGTGCCACACGTCTTTGAATTATCTTAATAAATGCAGGTTTCCTCACGATGTTTTCCTTCACTGTAAAGCTCGTGGAACTAAAACTTTTTAGAAAAGCCCATTCAAAGTACAAGCCGTTATTTAGTTATAATTTTATACAGAATACATGTGGTTATTCTACCCGGTGTATTTCGATATGACTTTTCCGTGGTGGTTGTGGTTTTGGCCTGGCTTGTAATATTCCATTGACATGAACCGTGGAGGGTTATTGTTAGGTAATGTAGATCTTAACTATAATTTCAAAGATTCCTTATTCAAATCTTCAAGTCTGTGTACAGAAGTGAGATAACCCGTTCTATCTAATCCATATTAGTATTATTAAAGGGAAACGTGTCCTATTGTTGGTTCATAATCATTGTTCGAACTAACTATCGCGTAACGCGTATCTTGAGAATATAAGTTTGTTTCCTTATCAAGGCTGAACCAATTCTTCTGAAATTTTAAACAGAAATAGTGAACCTACTTGAAAAATCATTCTTTTTTTATTTGGTAAAAAAATATTTGGTAAAATTTCAAATTTGGTAAATTCTCGACATTCATAAATGCCTCACCAGGGCCTAAATTGAATAAATATTTTTTATTTTCATTTTCATTTAATCTAGTAGTTATTAATTATTAAAATTATCTTTTGACCTTGATTACACTTACGTAAACTTACACAAACAATAACAGGTTTGTATATAACTCAGGTAAGGCATATTAATCTAAAGTTGTCACTTGGTGTCGAGTAATCAGAACCGTTTTTGCGCCCGAGGCACCATGTTGGTATTTGGTCACTTTAAATGAGATCGACGTTTTAATTCTGTTCTTACTTGAAATACCGGTCGAGATAACCCAATTTTTTGTATGTTGGTAAATCTTGTTATGGAATGGTATTGAATAAAGTACTTTAGTTTTCATAATAATTTAAGTTGACCTTTAAAAACCTATATTTCATAAGCATTACTTGCGAAATATGGGTGTGTAAATACATCTCGGCCTACCCCTTCGGGAGATACAGGCGCCAACATATGTATGTATGTATCTTCTATCTTTCTATACATATAAAAATCAATTGTTGTTCGTTTGTTTTTCTAAAGCTTGAAAATGCTAGGATCAATTTGCCTAATTTTAATCGTGTAATATTTGTGGAATTCAGGGAAGCTTTAAACGGCGAGAAACAAAAAACAACATATATGTCAACGAAAATACTAAAAACGATAATATATAAGTGATACAAAGTTCACAGGGTCATCTAGTATTTTAGGAACATAACATGTTTAAGACTCTTATCGAGACTTTACTTACTTACTTGTAGCTTTACTTAACTGATCGTATCCAATACCATATCAGGTAAAAATCTTAAGATCATAATTGCATGCCACAGACATATATCCTTTACATTCAATGCGCAGAGACACAGCAGCACAATTTAAGGGAACATTTGAATTTGTGATGAAAACGTTGATAAATGTAATATCCTAGGCACGCGAAACGCTAGCGGCAATAAAATATTATTCGATCGCGTTTTTCATTTAAAATATTATTTTTTACCTATATTTTTTAATGTTTTGTATGTGCATATTTCTAAGTGATTACATGTAGCATTATTGATGAAATAATACAATTTCGTCATAATCCTACTGTGTGGTAATGAGATCCGGCACGCGTGACTCGCCAGACACCTGCCTAACGTCTTCCGCGTTGAATTCGGATGACATTCATTTAAATATAAATTCAATTTTGGAATCGTAGATCAATCATTGTTTTTTTAATAAGGAATTCATAGACTGGCCAGTTTTTCGAGTATTTTAATGTTGCATTTTTTTATTTATCTCATAGCTAACCTAAGCCTGTACAATAATTGAATCTTGAGAAATATAATAACAAATTCAAATTAGGAATATTTAAAAAAACAGAAGCAGAAGAAAAAAAATAGGCGTTCGAAATCTAAATTGCATATTTTATTATTTGTGTTCTAGTCTATAATGTTCATAAAAAGATCTGAACTGAATGATACATTTACGGTAAATTTTGTATAAAATATTAAATGCTATTTTTTATTTAGTAGGTACGCGGATTAATATGATATCGAAAATACGGCTTGTATTTTCGATATCATATTTTTTTGAATTTGATACGCAATGAATACTTAAAGGTACTTATATACATGGAATCGTAATAAAGGCTAGAGCTAGACTATTATTACAATTAAAATTTCATAACTCGCACATTTATACAGTGTAGTTAGAATATTAGTACTCACTTTACATTAGAATAATATAATAGGCGAGATTACAAAATTGTATGCGGTAACTTAATATAATTTGTGCATTTACTTCCGTGTTTTTGAATTAACTCATTACATTTTATTACACTATACTAATCTTAAGCTTTTAGGGGAGTAATAAAGTTAAAATTGTGCCTCGACACGCTTTTAGCCTGCGGGTAATTTTTGGGCCTATATTTTTTGCTGTTGTTACTTGCATATCATTGTACAATGATATTATATACCACTGAAGAAAGAGGTAGATATGTGTATAGCGCGTGTAAAGCGAAGACACAAAAACGTCCCATACAATGCTACCTTTTATGCTCGTGCTTATGCGATATTTTGTGGTATTCATTCAGATTCTAAACGTTACTATGAACGTAACAAATTATATCTATACAGATAAATTAAATTGAAGTGTCTGTTTGTAATTCCAAAATAACAGCTTTTCACTAAATGCATATGAAAGTGTACACGATACTGACACTAAAAAAACAAGTTTTAAAATTTTTCTCTGTCTGTCTGTTTGTTCCGGGTAATCTCTAAAACGGCTGGACGGATTTTAACGGGACTTTCACTGGCAGGTAGCTGATGTTTAAAGGAGTAACTTAGGCTACTTTTATTTATTATAAATATTAGATTAACTTAATCTACGCGGGTGAAACCGTAGGGCACAGCTAGTAATAATATATAATCATTCAATATTGTATCTGTGGGCGTGGTGTGTAGATGGCGCTGTGTGATAATGTACGAATATAATTAAGTTAACTTTTAGGCTACTTTTATTTATTAAAAATATTACAGTTTCGCGACAATAAGGAAGAATGTAAATATACGCGGGTGAAACCGCGGGCACAGCTAGTTAAAATATAAAATTGTATTATCTTTAAAAAAATTAACCAACCTCTTCGAGGGCCCTTAAAGACGTAAGTGTAGGAAATCGATACATTATCCGTTTAATTGTAATTCCAAATTAACAGGTTTTCTCTAAATGCATATGAAAGTATTTTTATATAAAAAAAAAAATATATCATTAATTCATCCACCATGAAATTAAGTATACGCGGGTGAAACCGCCGGGCACAACTAGTATTAACATAAGATCCTCAGCCTTGACGTGTTATGCTTAAATAACAATAAATAGTTACTATTGTTACCAGAGTAGGTCGAAATTAATCAATCCATAAAATCAAAGTGCTCTAGAGTCTAAAGCGTGTAATTTGAGAGTTTATACGGAGTGAATTAATCCGCGATCTAATAGCTTCCTATGTGAACGGTCAAACTACAATGCGAGGTCACATCACGCATTATGGCCTATTGAAAGATAACGTTCCGGTGGAAGCTGGGCCGGACGCAGCGACCTTGCACCGACGTCTTTGTTTTAGTTTACTTTTATCTGTAACGATTTAATATGTGGTGTATTTGAAAGTATACAATATATGACGACTGTCAAGGACTAGGTTTTTTTAATTACTGATATTTTTTTAATATAACACTTGCAGGCTGCATTTTCTTGCTTTTTTTTTTGGTTAAACCTATCAAATCAAAATACATTTATTTATTTAAATACATATTATTTTAAATAGTCTATGATATAATACTTTAGCGAAATTTGTAAGTCTAGCAATGTAGTACTTAAGACTTAATATGAACTTTTACCGATATACCTTTTAGCTATTTCATAAGCTAAAAGAAAAATGTTAGTAATGTAATGTAGAATACGAAAGAACTTATTTCTATCTTACAACGGAAAAAGTGAGAATTCTCATGGAATTCGATAAGACAAAAGATATTTTTTTCTAAAATACAGTTGTGTATTAAAAATATCGATATTAAATTAAATTATTTCTAATACGCATGACAAATTGCGCTCGCTTCTACTACAAGGTCAGCTATCGACCGGTTTTAATATAGAACTTTTTAATTAGACCGTATTATGCAAACAGTATTTGCTGTATATGACGGCAGGTGATAAAGACCTGTAATTTAATAACAATTTGTTTCACCACAGTTTAATTAATTGCTGGTTAAATACTTGTACGGGCTGCACTTTACGAGTACTATATTTTTATCGCAATATTAACGCTATGGAGCCGTGTGGTTTCAGTAGCGACGCAAGTTCGAAACCCAGCGGAGCTTGTAGCAATAAGTTTTTATAAAAACTTATGTGCAGTTATTTCCAACTACTTGCTTTACAGCAAAGGAAAACAGCGTGAGGAAAGTTAGACTAGATTTTAGAAATTCTTTCACCATTTGAATGCTACATTATCACTGACTAACATAGGCTATATATTACGAGTATCTCCGTACTCACAGGGGAACGGGAACTACGGTGACTAGCTCTAAATATATGCAAAGTATTTTATCATGCGTAATTTAAATATATATTTTCTACTTGTGTGTTTGTCTTTGCTTTAAAACACATGTCATGTAACATAGAAAGTTTGATTTGTTGTTGTTTGTCGATACTTAGTGGAAATTACGAGTGTACAGTGAATTGCAGGCTGGGAACGTGTTTTGACCATTGATTTGTCTATGTCATTACGATTCTAACCATAGTGGTTGTCTTACTCGCAAAAGCTATTAATTTGAATATGGAAAGAAATCTGTTGGATTGAGGAAGTAATGGTAATAGAAAATAAAGATACGTTTGAATTGAAGTGACACGACAACAAAAGAGAATAAATACAAATTATTAAAAAGATTTAAGTATAAACTCTATGCTGGGTTTAGCCCAACAAAATCTGGATTCTGTATGATATTGTTATTTTAAAAACTAAAAATGACAAAAATATATAGAATTCCTTTCAATCCCAAACTTTTTAAGAAAAAGTATAGTTATTACGAGCTGTGCCCCGCGGTTTTATTCGCGTCGACTTAACTTAATGTGTGGACCGCAAATATTAAAAGTACATTACTCCTTGTAACATTACTTATCTGCAAATGAAAGGACCGGTAAAATCGGTCCAGCCGTTTCGGAGTTAAGTCGGAACAAAGAGACGGACGGGAAAATAGTCAGACAAAAAAAAAATTTGAAAAACTAAATAAACTGTTTTTTTAGTACCGTATTTGGTGAATAGCTGTTGTATCGAAATTAAAAACTGACACATAAATTTTATTTAAGATTATACGAGTAGATATAGAAAATTGTCGATATGTTATATAGAGAGTAAGTGTGACGAAATTTTCTCGTGGCATACATGCTAACCTGCCTATTTTCCTTAATTCTGTAGGTCATGTGTCACATATTCTAGGACGATGCTACACCATCCATTCGGCATCACGCAGAACCTTATTAGAAACGCCTAATTGTATTAGTATGTAAGCGCGGCGTTAGTAAAGTTACGTCGAAAGGCCGGCTGTCGCAAGGGCGCGCGTACAGAATATGTGAATGCGACCTACTTGTTGTTACTTGTGTCACAATAAAATGCTTAAAAACATTTATATTTGTTTCAGGTAATTAATTCGATTGTTTATAGAGGAAGAGAGAGAAGAGATATCAGTCTGTGAGGTAAGTACGAAATTGCTAGGTTTAAAAATGGTTTCACTATAATTACGTCGCAATATGAAGATATATCTACACTAATATTATAAAGAGGAAATATTTGATTGTTTGTTTGTTTGTATTGAATAGGCTCCGAAACTGCTTGACCGATCTTGAAAATTCTTTCAGCATAAGCTAAATATTTTATCCCAGTACTCCATCGGGAACGGGAACTACGCGGGTGAAACCGCGTGACGTTCGCCAGTAGATAATATATTAAGAGTTAGAGTGATGCGTCCTTCGGTAGAAAAGTATAAAAAACAATGTAAATAATACTATAAAGTCATAAACTTAAAGTTCAAAGTAATTTTAAGCAGTTTAAAAGCCATCTAGGGCTGAACTCAAACTCAATAAAAATCGTCCCAACACCATATTTGTTGGAGATAATTATTTTAATGTATTGGTAGCTGTAATTCCCGTATGTCGTCTCAGTTCGTATGGTAATGCGGAAGTAGTCTAGCCTCTAAAGTCAAGGTCGATTGCACCCCTACCTTTCACATTTTGTGGTCGATCAACCGCTGGTATTATTTTAATGAAGCTTTGTCTGTGCTGTCATAAAAAATACCAATATTAAACTGCTACGCAGGTCTATCATGTTGTCAGATCATGTTTTCAGCGGTCAGGTTATACTCAAAGCTAGATGTTGCACTTTAGGTCCCTAGCCCCCATGAGGGGTAATATTAATGTCGTCTTGTTTCTCGTATTAAATAACTTTCCTTGAAACGAAATCTATTCATATATATACGAGATAAATAAAATTGAAGTGTCTGTTTCAAATTCCAAATAAATAACTTTTCACTAAATGCATTTGAAAGTATATAAGGAACATACATAAATAAACTCCGAAGCAGCTGGACCGATTTTAACGGGATTTTCACTGACAGAGAGCTTAAAAAAGTCGCGTTTTCGCGAGAGTTCAAGTATAAAGTCACTCATTGAATAAAAATAAAGTAATCCTTATGTAACTAATACGTGTATTATTCTTTTAAGCGACATCTTATATGAATAAACGCAATTATGGAATTACCCCAAGATATAGCCATAATTGATGTGCCCGAGTAAACTTCCACCAGTAACGAGACACAAAACCTACTTCTAAGAGCCGGTAACGAGTGTTCCGCGTGGTAACTAGGGTCTCCAAGGCGTGGTGGCGTGGTCACGAGGTCGACCACTCCGCTCACTCACTAACATACTGCACCGACAACTGGAGTACTTGCCGACAATTAACGATATAGCATATATAAATGTCATACCCATAAGTACATAGCCAGATGGATATTGTGGATGGGAAATATTCCATAAACCATTTACGCTGAGTTGGAACAAAGCGTGCTGAACTAAACTTGTTCAAAATTAAAGGGAGTTCTAGCTCTTATGATTCTACAGGGAGAGTGACTTTGACTCATAATTTACGTTCTAACGTGTTGCGATAGTATGATGTTATATTATGTTACTTACTAGGAGCACCTAAGGTTGCACAGCTGCTTACGTTCTTAGAAATAATCCTGTGCAGCAAACTCCCCTTCGAATATTGGACTCCGAGATTGAAGCAGCTGCCCCACGACACAAATCGGTCGGATCATATCGCCATCATAAAGATTACGAAAAATTACTTTTTACCAATTTATTTGTGTTGGTTCGGAGTTGGATAGCAGGAGCGAAGCGTAGCAAAGCTTCGAATTAACGTACTTTTATATACCTACAAAAACAGAACACTCCTAAATAATATTGTTTTTCAATGATTTTCATTGAGTTAGTAATCAGTAGTTTTGACTGAGTAAGAGTTTTGATTGCAACGTTTGCAATTCCTTATTCCTAGTCGACATATTATTTTCTCACACAGGGGTACCCTAATATTCTTTTAATCTTTGTCACAATAAATTTAGCACAAAAGCGATGCTCAATTAAATTGAAATTTAGCTACCCGGAAACGAAACCAACAAAAAGTTAAACATACAGCTATTAACTTTAATACTGGTTGCATTCTTCAGACTACAGATACCTATTACAGTAAAGTCATTAATTGTTTCTGGGAAATCTGGCCACCTACTTCTCGTATTTAACGGTTAATGCATTTAACGTGGTGATAGTAAAGTAGTACCCACTGCGCAGAAAATAGCAACAACTAGCGGACGTCACGCCGTTTCACCCGCATAGTTCCCTTTCCCGTGGGAGTACGGGGATAAAATATAGCCTATATTAATCAGTGATAATGTAGCATTTAAATAGTGAAAGAATTTTTTAAATCGTTCCAGGACTTTTTGAGCCCATTCGTTACAAACATACTTACATACAAATCTTTCCTCTTTATAACAAAAGTATAGAAGTATAGAGCTATGGGCTCCCGGCGCTCTCCTTGGTGGGGGAAAGGAAAGAAGAAATAGAAACATGCTCATGCTATGTTAACTATATAATAGTTATCTGAAGCGTTCATATGCTGCAGAGGCCGCTTGTCAACAAGGTGACTTTAGTGTAAAAATAGTAAAAATCTGTGTCACTATGCAGTGCGCAAATATTGCCTTCAAAACATTGTCCCATCAAGTAGGTCGCTAAGCGCTGAATGTCTTACCTAGTGTACGAGACACAACAACATTACATCACATTACGTCTAAAATTATTATTTGATAGGTGTGTAATTTAATATTATCAATTTTGCAAGGGTGCAATTATTATGAAGTCATCGGTTCCTTTCACAACTGTCGGACGTGTGACATTTCTTCCGACTAATGTAATTGTTACGCTCATTATGTATGCCCGTACATCAGTCATATAACTTTATTGTGAAATGGTGTGTTACTAAATATAATAATAACTGAAGGAACTTTAAACACAGGTGTTTGTCACGAGTTTTTAGGGCTCAGCGTAAAATAGCGGGGATAACTCTCGCTGGCGCCAAATAAACCCAAAAATGTAATTAACTGAATGCGAATTCGAGGCCTGCTATAACTTATGTTAAGCCCTGATGTAGGCTACACAAGCTAATTAGTACAAATATCTATAATTATAGCAAGCATTTAAAAAAGTAGGGCCTAAGGGGATCACCCGTTCGATATTTGCGTTGCGCTACAACGGTATGTATATTACAGAAGATATTCAAATATTGTTACTTCATGAAAGGGATTTGTAGCCAGTGTTGCCAATTCAGATTTTGAAAAATGCGTAGACGGGGTTGACAAATACGTAGAATAAGTAAAAATAGCTTATTAAAAGTTAGGAGATCTATGTATTTTCATCAAGCTGCTATTTTCAGTTTAGTTTTCATCAGATTGGTCGCAAAAACCTCTTGTTGGTTGGGTACCTATAGATAGCTAGCATTTTGTTGGCACAGAGATTTGATTCCTTATAGAAAACTCGTGAGCGACTCTTGGTGTTAAAAGCATTTATAGGGCGTACTAGCCGTTTATTATCACGCGAACTGAATGTTTGTTGCCTTAAATTGAAAAAGTGATAAGATTTGTTACACTATCCTGCTAGAGTTCCAACAATGTAGTGTTTACCTGACCTTTACAAATCGTATCTAAGTTTTCACTTTCCGATGACCACGAGAAAGTCAAGACTATACATCGGTATACTATACGTAGGTATATCTGGGGATTGTTTGAACGCGACTTTAAACATCGATTCACATTTTGTTTTTATTTTACTATCGAGTATCAAAATCGATTCGTCTTGGAATTTATAGAGAACATTTTCTAGAGGCGGGTTTTCATATATTTTTATGTCAATTAAAGCAGAAATAACTCTCATTGTACGTTAAAGTTGATTAGGAAACGTCATAAGCTTCATGAATATAGAAAAAGGGACTGTCTATAACTCGTCTAAAAGTAAACTCGGTTGTACGATCGATCGTAGTGTGACGTCAGAAGGCCGTACTTTCACCGGAGACAGCCCAGCGGCAATGACCTTGCGATTGTATAACATTATGTTATGACATCTCCATTGCTTCCGATGCCTCGGTTATGGAGGCAAAGTTCAACATGTGACGTATCTGATGACTGTACTTTTACATTGATGACGATATGGTCACCTTTTAAACTTAGAGCCTTAACAGATCCTTTTTTTGGTATCTCATCAGTATTCTGAGCACTTATCGCATTTAATTATAGAGCTTATTGTACTGAAAATTTAGATTCACTCAACATACATCTACACTCAATAAATTTTTTTTGCAATTTATTTTACACGTGATAATAACTATGCTCGTGCCCTTATCCAATGTTATTCGCGGCCGGGAAATGTGTTGTTTCTTCCATTCTTCTCTCTATAAGCCATCATAATATATGTATTCACTCTCTTTTTAGCCATACCTATGAAACTGTTACTACTTACTAGACATATAAATATGTGTATGTATATAGCTACTGCAGAACACGAGTTCCTGAAAAAGTGTTACTGGGTTTTCCCATCTGTAATTTCTCACTAGCAGCTCAGTGACTTGATTAGTGCTAGAGGCTCGCTCCCTATTACATGGCTTTAAACAAAACTTTCTGCCTAACCCTTCCGGGAATACAGACGTGAGCATACTCGTATGCATCTTAGTAAGGTTGCATTGAGGAATAAATTAACTCTTTAGGCATTTTAAAGTGTGTTATATACGACTTTGCTGTACCTAACTAAGGTGTGTAACACATTGTGTAACTGTTGACCTTTTTGTTATAAATTATTGCTACCTTGTCTCGTATGTTACATGATGCGATGTCTATAAGTGTACGGATCATAGTATTAAGGTAGAGGCGTTCTACTTGCATAGACTTCTGAAAGCCCTAGTGTGACATTGATTATCGATATTCTTTCGAGTCTGTGTATCAAATTTCACCAATGTTTTTTTCAGAAACTACCCATCGGGTTTGCCTTCCATTTTCACCAATAGATAGATCGATTTAAAAGGATTAATTGAAATATTTTTGAATTTAACAACGCAGTCCATAACAGTGATTCATTACCCTTATAGAAAAGTCTATGGAGTGTAGCCTACGTTTTCTATTTGTCTATGTATGTTTTGTTACAACTGCATTGTTAAAGATGACTTCAAGAGATACCTAACCGCCTAACATCGCGAATAAAATGTAAAATAATACTTTTTATTATTATTTGTGTTGTGTGTCAATAATTGATGCTGGCCATATGAACGGCCAGCGTCAAACTTATGTAAAATGTGTGTATAAAGATATGTCATTATGTCACTCATATAAAAAAATACAACCGTAAAAGTACAAGTTTTCTTTCAATGTAAAATATCGAATATACACCCAACAATTAGTTACATAATATCTTACAGGTATTTTTATGAAAAAATAGGACACATAAAAATGAGGTCAATAAAATAACCAGATATTCGTATCACTTCAACTACATAAAACCTTATTATTGTATGCAAAGTATCTATTTAGGACACAGTTTCAACAAAAACACACAAACACCGTCGCAGTCCGATGCACTTTGCTTTAATTCAATACATTTTATTTGACATGCCGTTTTTGCATTCACATTTAGTTATTCTTGATCTAAATTTGAAAGTAACTGTATTGAGGCCAGGTTGTAATACCAGCTTAAAGTATTAAATGTAAATATTACCTTGACACATTGCATTTTAAAAGGGGTCTTAGGATTTCGTACATTACATTTTAAATGACGCAATTAAGGCTGAAATGCGAGCTTAGTCGGTAATAAAACCTTACTACTTATATATATATGTGACAGTGTCTCCATCTGTCGTTTGTCTGACACATTTAAATCAAGCTTAGTAAACTTTATAAAGATATTACTTGTATTCTTAGAAAGAGAGATTACTCAATAACGATAAAAATACACGCATAGGGGTTTACGTTCTGGGGGTGTACTCGCGTTCTCCGAAAAACGAAGTTTCGGCTGAAAGTTCGCAAAGCAGAACCGTGGTAAGGATTCTTATTCTATTATAAGCCCGATTTTAGTCTGCTAGAAAATTCTTTGCCATTTATATATCCTAAACCCACTTTAAGTAAATTATTAAATGAACGTAATCTTAAGTTTGATGAAATCAAAATGATACTGAAACTCCTTTTGATTATCGTTTGATCGGTTTCGGATGTTTCGTTTTCGGAGAAGTAGTTGAGAGTAGACCCCCCGAAGATAGTTCTCTAACAATGCTGGAATACTAATAATTATTGAGTCATGGTGTGCACATTCATACAATAGATTAAAATGCAATATTACAATTTTTATATTCGTCTAAAACTAGCAATAATACAACTTGCAAGGCAACGCTAAAATCTAAAAACTCTCAGTAGTAAAATCAGTCTCCGGTTGAAAGAGACTAAAAAATCTGTAATATTACGTAAGTTTAGCTTCGAGTTAACGACCTATTGTCTTAATAAAAGAGCGGAAATATCACTTAGTTCCGCTTCCAGGTAAAAATACATTTATAAATCCAATTAATTTGATCCGTCGCGTTCGAGTATTGTATGTAAAGAGGGCTTAACGAGATGATCACGCGTTCTATTCACCTGTCCGAGGCTTATATGGAGTGTTCCAAAACAAGTTTGAACGAAAGCGCATGAACGTTCAAAATGAACGATGATATATGATCAATTCGACATGCACTTGAAATGCATGTCCAATTGATCTGAAAACCAAAATTTGCCACAATATAATCATCGATCGTGTCTTATTGTAGCAACTGTTATTGTTTTAAGCGTATTAAAAACTTCTGAACTGTGCTTTGACGTTTCATTTTGGTATCATCATAGCATGAAATATTAAACCTTGCCTGTATAAGAAGCAATTCAACAGACATACGTATAGTGCCTGACACGGCGATAGACTCACCATCTGTCACGTTGTCACTTAATCATCTTCGGTGAAAAGTGGGTGTTGTTATAACAACACCTCTGCCTACCCCTTCGGGGAATACAGGCGAGAGCATATGTGTGTCTGATAGCCTATTTTCAAATTAAATATCGCGTGTACATACGACGGTCAACAGTAGACATCTAGTTTCTTACCGAAACTAATCTGACGTGACTGCAGCGATAGTATGAATCTACCCTCATTTTTTCCTAAACTTGTGAGTCGCGCTCTATACTTTTAGGTCCAAGGTTTCTGCATGGCCTCAGCTTCCCCGAGCATACCTCGGACAGCACAATGAGTGTACATGACCCATTGTATGGTCGCGCGAACAATGCCTGATCTATCTCAATGACATCTGATGCTGCCAGCCATCCACCAAGTCGGCGGATTGATGCATGGTCCAATGACAAGCTAGGGTATTTAATCTTGTTCACAATATGCGATTTGAATTCAATACTTTGCCACAGTATATATCCAAGGTGACTTTGATTTATACTCGAACCAAATCATATGGAATTGCACAAACAAGTTGCAAGCAGAGGTTAAAAAATAAATAATATCTTTATCGACTGTCTTGAACTACGCATACATAGAAAAAAAAAAAATGCTCAAGTCTTCCCAGGTGGGTCCTCGAAGGTTAAGCAGATGTATTATAGCTGGTGAGTCCATCGCTGTTACAGGCACTATATAAAATCTATATCTTATATATAAAAATGAATCCCATTTTCCTTGGTTACGGCATCAGGCCTAAACGGCTGGATGGATTTTAACGGGACTTTCACTGGCTGATAGCTGATGTTTCAAGGAGTGTTTTAGGCAAATTTTATTTAAAAAAACAGCATGAAACTAAATCTACGCGGGTGAAACCGCGGGGCACAGCATATAGTCTTACAGGGCTACAATAATTTAAGGTACCAAATGCTAGCTAATTTTATTTTCAATCAAGGTACACCTGAGTAGTTGCCTAAAATATAATAATACCTATCTATATTTTACTCCACACGCTTTGGTAACCGTGGTTCAATAAACACAAAACTAAGTGGCGAACACTAGATTACGTCACAAGTAGAGTAACCAGTAAAATCATCAGACCAACGTACCAAAAAAGTATTCAAAAACACCACCTTATCGATTGTCAATCGATTTATCTCTCGATCGATATTAAAACCGTCTCACTCGGTCGACCTTTGGTTGCGCCGATGCATCAAGTGAAAGTACAGATTACTGCAATCGAGTTATTAGGTGCTTTGATGTAATGGCTCGTCTTTGTAACACCGTTTGTTTGATAACGATTTTATCATGAAATGCATACCTATTTAGTGCTAATTAGTTCAGCTATGTAGATAATAAGGTTAGCAATAAAGTAAGGTTTATTGCGATAATTTAAGACCTATGTGGACATAAAAAACGAACGTTACAAAAAGTTAACTTAATTATATTCGTACATTATTACACAGCGCCATCTACACACCACGCCCACAGATACAATATTGAATGATTATATATTATTACTAGCTGTGCCCTACGGTTTCACCCGCGTAGATTTAGTTAATCTAATATTTTTAATAAATAAAAGTAGCCTAAGTTACTCCTTGAAACATCAGCTACCTGCCAGTGAAAGTCCCGTTAAAATCCGTCCAGCCGTTTTAGAGATTACCCGGAACAAACAGACAGACAGACAGACAGAGAAAAAAATTAAAACTTGGGTTTTTAGTGTCAGTAGCGTGTATACTTTCATATGCATTTAGTGTTGCTATTATTTTGGAATTACAAACAGATACTTCAATTTTATTTATCGGTATAGATGTATAGATATGATATTAAAAATCTGTCCGAATTACTAAGTTATTTTACCTTATCTTAGATACATACAATTTAAAGGGTGTGTTATTGGTGTGAAGTGAAATAACATATGTGCCACAATTATACGTTTTTACGCTGACGATATTGCCTGAATATTTTCCTCATTTTGTATGGGAACGGTAAAGCGGCGAGTGTAGGAAGTATTAAGTCTCCGTATAAAAAAATCGCAAAACGCACGTCAAGCGACGACGATCGAATGTGTCAAACACAGGCACAGTAGTGTTGACAAAAATCGTGTTATAAAATTGCTGTAACATCTTCCTGGAACGAACAGTATAATATGTTGCTAAAGCTTGTCTACCAAATTAACACTCCCAATGATTATGTCACAAGGACCTATTTGTTTTTGTTCTTAGATATAGCGAAAAATTCGCTAGATTACTACAAGAGTCCTAATTGTTTGAAATAATATTGGTTTGCATCGGTGTGTTTTGTTATTTGAATAGTATTGTTAATCAGACGCATTTGTCAATGAATTTATTCATAAATATATTTTTTTTTAATTTTACAGTTTCAGCTACAATGTCTGAACAGAGGGTTGTGATTTACGCAACTTATCCTTTTTTTTCATATCATAAGTACCGTACAATCTTGAAAATATTTTTTTTAAGATAGTAAGTTTTATATATATATAACATATTTTCATTATTATATTTTTATTATTTTAGTTTTATATATATATATTTATAACATATTTTCATCGTATCTTACTCAGACTATGAAATAAGTAGACAACGAGCTTTTTTATAAGAAACTAGCGGACGTCACGCGGTTTCACCCGCGTAGTTCCCGTTCCCGTGGGAGTACGGGGATAAAATATAGCCTATGTTACTCGTTGTTGATATAGCTATACATTGCTGACAGAATTTTTAAGATCAGTTAAGTAGTTTCGGAGCCCATTCAATGCAAACAAACAAAAAAACAATGAAATATTTCCTCTTTATAATATAAGTGTAGATTAACGCACAAACATATAAAATCTTCAGCTCAATAAAAGTTAGCATAGACGACACTAAAGCTAGATATTTAACACACAGGCACTCCTTAACGCGTATGAACTAACACCTACGTGTTTATTCAACATTGCATCAGGATTTTTTGGTTTCCTCAATCCACCGTGACAAAATTTCAAACGACTCATTCGCTAACTGTGCATCGGGTACTTTTTAAACTAACCATGCACACGAATATTTGCACATAATCCGGCTAACGGTGATCCTTGAAAATACTAAAGATATATATAACATACAAAAATGTAGGTCATGATGAATTATTCAACGATGCATTTGCGGTCTAGATACTATTTTTGGGGTTTATAATAATATAATTTCAACACTCTGTACGTAGTTGTACAAGAACTACATACATGACTCTTAACAGAGACCTAACACGACCGGGTTAGGCACTTGGTAATAAAATTATGAGTTTCTTTTACTCTTACTCTGACCTGGGCCTGTGAGTTTTTCTAGATGCCTGGCGTGGCATTTGTGTGAGGCATTAGTGCTTTGCGGTGAAGGAAAATACCGCGAGGAATAGAATGAAATACGCTTATTTGAAAATAAAAATCAAAGCCATAATATATGTGCCCGAGTAAAGTGCCCGAATGTAGGTATTGTAACATCTCTACTCTGAAGTGGTGAAAATAAGCCTACGTACATTAAGTGAAAATGAAAATGAATTTGATTTATTCAGTTTGAGCCCTGGAAAGGCACTTATGAACGTCGAGAATTTACCTTATAAAAGTGATTAATATCTTCAAAGCCAAGGAACTATGTAAGTTTAAGGATGCAAAAATTTAAACAGAACTCAACGATATTCATACTACGATCAAATTTATCTTACAGTTCATTCTGTACGACTTTAGTTTGAAATAATTGTTTTCTGAGTGATAAAAGTTTATACCTACACTATTTGCCTCACAAAGATGACTTCTTGACTCAGTTTTGCATTATCATTAACTAGTTATGTTATTTTAATAACTGTATAATAATTAATACCAAATGTATTCAATGAAAGTCTGATTTAGATTTTACTTTCGATTTCAAATCCGTAATTTTGGAAAGATGTAGAAATCTAAGAAGAATTAGCATTCTAGAGTCACATCAAGTTACATAGATTTATTGGATAAATAAACATATTCTACGAATTATCAACTTAAGCACGAATTTACTATTTTATATTTTAATGAATCACTTTGATTACAGCTTGTTGTAAGTTTATCTTGTAGTTTTCAAAATCATTTTAATTCGTAATTTTAATTAATAAAATATTTAAAGTATCATCTCTTTAGGAAAAGCTCTTTTTCAGATGCTTTTACAGATATAGCGTCGACATTCAAAAGTTCTTTTTCAAATATACATAAAATATTTTTTGAAATCGAGTGAATACCTTTTAAGTTTACCTGCTAAACGAAATTCATCTCTATTTCATAAATTTAATTAATAACACATTAATACAATGTTTAACACATTCGTTATTACTGTGACACCATAACATTTCCCACGCAAGTGACCAAGTGACATCGGTTAGGTAATAGCTACCTTACGACACACAAGACAAGGTCGAGGCTTCGACATCAAAGGTTGCCGGACCTTTGTTCGTTACACTTTCTAGATATCCTGTACTTTTAACAATAACAAGAACAATAAGGCAAATATTACAGTATAAAATAGAACAGTATTGCAATATCATAATTATGTTTATACGCTAACATATAACGGTCACGCACCTGTATATCCCAGGGTGTAGACAGAGATTACTGTATACGTGAGTCGGGTGTATTGCAAAATCGTAGCAATGTCGTTGACAACGGAATATCACAGTCGACGTTGCGAAAAAATCCCTTATAGTCGAAGTCCTATCGAACTACGTTTTCAGATCAAAACCCCATTGGGAGGGAATTTCGATCAAATGACATTCATATTTCAATTGTCTGCTTTTGTGTGAATCAAATCACTGTTTGCCACTTTATACACTTCCTTATACGGTTACGATAAAGTGCAGTCAATGTGTGTAGAAGATTGTTTATTTAGTGATGATGTTAGTTCTTATTCAGACATCCTCTATACACAGGCAGATATACATTTGTTTCGATAATGGTCATTCAATCGTCCTTGTCCGAGCTATTCAACATACTTCTTTCAATTCTAGTCACCACATCTTGTGCTCACGCCTGTATTCCCCGAAGGGGTAGGCAGAGGTGTTATAATTTTCAACACCCACATTTCACCGAATATGATTAAGTGCCAACGTGACAGAGGGTGAGTCCATCGCCGTCTCAGGCACTATACATACGTCTTTGAATTATTTCTCAGACATATGCAGGTTTCCTCGCGATGTTTTCCTTCACCGTAAAGCACGTGGTGTGAAATCACTGTACATAAGTTTTTAGAAAAATTCATAGGTACAGGCCCCGCTGGGATTCGAACTTGCGTCGCTTGCGTAGCAGGCGACTGCTCTAACCCCGAGGCCACCACGGCTGTTGCATGCATGTCATATCACACTATTCCTCATCCAAAAACGAACTGCAAATGTTTCTCATTCGTTTCCTTTGTTTTACATCTTAATTAATTTAATTTGATAAAAGAAGTAACTGTTATATAACAGCATTTTAAGAGATAATTATCCCTTGAACATGTAATACATAACCGCGACCTACTTTTAACAAAAGTACCATAGTAAAACCATAACAATAAAGCTTATAGATATTCTCAGAGTAATTTGCCTATTCATTAAAATACCGACAAAATAAAATGCACTTATAACAGTTCTCATGCTAATTAGCGGTTTAACTGCGCCTTTTGGTTGCATAATAACAATAACACTGTTATATAAATCCCTTTACATTAAGACTACCCAATCTGCAGGGGCCTTACCATGAGCTCTTATTGCCATGATAGTTTCACTCATTTATGAGACAGTTGTACGCGACGAGTATACATCTGTCACTGTCGCACAACTGAATTATCATTGTAATAAGAGCTCATGGTTGGGCCCCAGGTGAGTGAATGGAAGGAATTGGAAGAAAGACATTTGAGTTAAATTCCTCTAGTTATGTTAAATTCCTCTAGTTATGTTAAATTCCTCTAGTTATGTTGTTATTCTTAATTAACAGCGTTATATTAAATGCATAATAACGTACACATAGGATTAAGTTGAGAAATTCACATTTGATGTTTTTGTATGACTCTCTGTACTTACAGCCGGAACTATCCGACTAGTCTCACAAATGGCTGGACTGATTTCAACGAGTCTTTCACTGGCAGTCAGCTGATTTTGTTTTTTTTTAGTAAAAGAAGTCAAAGATACTAAGGCTTTTGTTTAAAAAAAAAATATCGCTATGTACTACGTTTTCATTGTTAATCTTACGCGGTTCAAACCGCAATACACATCAAATATTTACGATGTACTGTACTAGCAAGTTTTCCTTTTTTCTTCTTATAACCCTCAGTTATAACCTAATGAGCAGTCAATCAACGTCAGATTTTCTATCATCATCGGACGTAACTCTATTAGCGCCATTGTATTTGCGTCCACAACAATCACAGTTGATTACTTAGAGTTGTTTAACCCTATTGATACATAATTGCCTTCCGACCTTGCCTTAACTGATGGCTAGTTTGTAATAAAGCGTGTATGAAGTTGTATGATGATTACAAATACAAACCATGGTTTACGTGAAGCAACATTTTTGGTTGCATTTTCAGCTCATTCGGCGATTTTGCTGTATTTAGTGAAACTGACAGATTTTTTTATTTCATAATGGCCGAGACTCTTCTTTTGTTTTCTACAAAAAGGTTAATTTGTTGCCTGTTTAAGTATAAATAAAGTTTGCAAAGATTCCAAGAATAAAATGGCGAAAATAAATCATCCATTAAATTGGGTTTGGAATTTCAAAATCAAGATTTCGTAGTTACTCGGACCGATCCCGGTCTAGCTATCATAAGCATCGCATCTGCATATTCTAATTTTACACAATCGAATGATTGTTTCAAGGTAAATCGATTCTGATTGTATTGACAAGCAACGGTACTTATTTGATCGTCAGATGTTGTAATTACTATAAGAGGTTATGACCCACGTAATTTAGATTTTACATTCAAACGGCCGCGAAACATTGAAGTCCAATGACCCGAGTTATGTTTAATATGATCGATTACTCGATCTCTGACGAATCGATTCCACGTGTCACTCGTAACTAACGATGATTTGATCAGATGAGCTCGTTATAGTGTTTGTTTTTGTCTTTTGTAATCGAGTAGTGATGTTCAATTAGGAGTAGTTTGTGTACATTAGGCGTTTGCGTAGACTCAACTGCGTTTCCGATATTATACTTATTGATTTTGTATGGATCATTAACGAGGCCATGATTTGGTACTGTTTTATACATGCTAGATTCGCCCGCAGCGTCGCCCGTGTTTTATTAGGGATCCAGAAATAAAGGCATTTTATTGGTGAAAGAATTTTCAAAAACGATCGTTAATTTTTGAGCCTTAGTACTGATTATTCGTTACATACAAACATACAAAAATTAAAAAAATCTTTATAATATTAATATAGATATAAATCAAGGGATGCAACCATAGAGATACCACTTGACTCTTAAAAATAAAATAGTAAATTTATTCATCGCTTTTTAGATAATAACAAGACCTCATCAGTAAATTAACTTATACATATAAAATACCAATAACGAGTGACTTAATCAGTACGCTAATATTTCTTTACGTTAGATCACTTGAAATACCCATTAACTTATAATGTACACCAAATTAACTACTTATCCATATTTGCGAAAGAATTATATTACTTCGGCACTCCTCCTGTACAAATACTTGAGATGTCTGTTATTTAACTATGACTTTTGATCTTCTGTTTGTCTAGTATGAGGTAATGGGGTTATTGAAGAGGATGCTTAAACATGTAAGTATTTGGTAAAGAAATGCAAACCAAGAAGTTGGTAAATAATTTCAAGTCATAGATGTCTAATATCGCGACGGAGATTTGATTATTCAGACTTGGAACATTACACTTATTCTACGCAATAATCGAATATACAAACGGCGTGTTGAATCGATTGATCATCGAGAGCGATGCGACTATTTGGCTTAATTTCATGGGTGACTATTTTTAACGGACCTTTTAAAAAAAGTAGCCTAAGTTACTCCTTGTAACATCAACTACCTGTCAGTGAAAGTCCCGTTTTCGGAGATTATGTGGAACAAACAGACGGATAGATAGACGGACAGAGAAAAAAAAATTAAATGCTGTTTTTTTTAGTTGTACCTTATATACTTTCATATGCATTAAAGAAAAGCTGTTTATTTGCAATTACTAACAGACACTCCATTTTTTATTTCTTTTTAGTAATTTTTGATTTTTTTGAGAGTCTAGCGCCTACTATCCGGCCTATGTTAAAATTCAACTGAACTCCTAAAATTCACTTTATGTTTACTAAATGGTTCCATATCCTTTAAATACTTATTTTCTACTTAGACCAATTAGAATTCACAAATTTCCAAGCCATTGGCAACTAAAAGCTTTTGCATAACAATTAAATTATGAAATGACCAACGATTACAAAAAGTATCCAAAATCTTTTTCGTAACATTGCAGTGTACGTAATGATTAAAGGTGCATCGACATCGGTCAATCACTGAGATGCATCTGGGTGCGATGCCCTTTATAAAATGCTTTGCGGTCAGCTGGTTGCATCAAATGCAGCGCGTGTAATGATAGTGCGTACTAGCCTTTACACTATGCCATAAGTTGAGAAATAAAGCGGAATTTGCGTAGGATGTTCATAATGAACATGCTTAGTTAATTATTGGATATTATAATGAGATTGAGATACTGGCGTATAGTGAGAAGTAGAAGAAAATATATTACAAGGACCATTTATGACATGAGGCAAGATGAGGGAGACAGGGGGCTTTTGAGACGCGGTCTCTAACGCTACCATGCATTTAACAAATATTAAATTAAATTTATTATAATAATATAAAATTAAATATTAAATATTTGAAGATACCGCAAGTGTCCACTTGTATCCATTCTTAATATATCGCACACCTAGATAAAGAGTAGTGCAATTCAAAATATTTTTTTTTTCATATGCTCGTATTATATGATAGAAAAATTATTATTATTCTTTATTTATTAAAATTATTCCAGTAGTGTCGCAATAGATATATGAATATATTTCATATTTTCATCATTTTCATATATTATATAGAGGAAGAGTTTGTATGTTTGCTCAAACACGCTAATCTCAGGAACAAGTAGTTCGATGTGAAAAAATATTTCAGTGTTAGAATGCTCCTTCTATCGTTCATAATACCAATGGCGGGTATACAAATTGGCGTTCATCTTGGAATGCCTCGGGTTCTTTCAAAATTTATTTGTTCATAGATCTCACATAATCGCTGCACGCTTTTTATTTACATCACATCAGATGAGATTATCTTTATTTCCAACTTGAGGAATAATGGCGTAAATAAATCATAATAAAAGGCTAATGTTTCCGTCGGAAACATTGTGAAGAAGTCGGAACAATCAAACATGAGATTAGTTGGAAAACCAAGGTTAGTTTTCATTTGATTATGGACTTCGGTATTAATGTATATTTTATTGAGATTTGTGTATGTAATCGTGCAATTAATTATACGATCATCTGACTCTAAAAATATAAATCTTAAGTCAGTTGATTAAAGCATAATAATTTTCACAAAATTTTTTAACATTGAATGCTGTTCGATACCATTCCTTTGATTATAAAATTTTAAAGGTTTTTTCAATATCATCTTCATAATTCATTGGTAACAAATTATGAATGTTGGTTCATTGTTTATTTTAACACTAGCTGTGCCCCGCGGTTTCACCCACGTAGATTTAGTTTGATGCTTCATGTCGCGGAACCCTAATATTTTTAATTAATAAAAGTAGCGTAAGTTACTCCTTGAAACATCAGCACCTGCCAGTGAAAGTCCCGTTAAAATCTGTCCAGCCGTTTCGGAGATTAACCGGAACAAACAGACAGACAGACAGAGAAAAATTTTGTATCTTGGTTTTTCAGTGTCAGTAGCGTGTATACTTTCATATGCATTTAGTGAAAAGCTGTAATTTTGGAATTACAAACAGACACTTCAATTTTATTTATCTGTATAGATTATCATATACTGGTATAAGGCATTCAGTACAAATGATGTCAGATACTTCGTAGAAACAATTGAACTATCACAGTTGAAGTTAAAAGCTGTATATTAGACACAATATGAATTATACAGGTCCAGTATTTTGGTCCCATTACAAGTGACCTTACTCGGCTTAATTAAAGGTATCATTGAATAATATATATCTGTTATTTATAAGAACTGACACGCGTATGTAAAGAACTATATTCAAGTCCGCGACAGGTGACTATCTAGTTTTAATCTCAGTAACATGATACGGATTTGTGCAATCTCCGACACCCGAAGGCTTAATGTTAATTCGATATGTACTCTCGTTTCGCATGTGTTGTAACGTTGAATAAATCCGGTGCGACCAAGTGTAAAACATGGGGCAACCCTAATGTGGTGTAATTTGCATTGAAAATATTTACCTCATTAAAGTACGCTTGATACTTGCATGCTGCAATTGCTTTTTCGAGGTGTTTAATAGTTTTTTAATAGCATAGCCGATGACGGCGATTATTTGTAGATACACACACAAGCATAAGATCGCCTGATAAGTGTCAAGTAAGCGGATTTCAAACAAAACAATTGATGTTACCCTTTTACAAAGAACATCGATTTTTAGGGCTATGCCAGTTATTAGACTTTCTTAGACTTGTGGTTCACCTTAAAATTTGACAACCGCGACCGTCGTGTTAAACTGCTCACCAAGTCACGGAGAGAACTCGGATAGTCACTAGGTAAGGGTTGCCTAAGTTCACTGATCGTGTAATTATGTCGATAGCAACCGAGCCACGAGCCCCTCACTTTTAAAAATCGTAATAAAAAACATAGTCAATTCAAAATTGAACTTAAACAGCTCTAACTTTAGGTTTTAATTTTCTTAATCTTAAATCAGTAGTTGCCTGCACTAACGAGATTAAGGCTCTTTTTTACCAAGTAGCGCGCAGGAATTTTTGCCCACAAAAAAATCTCAATGATTGATTTCGAAATAATTTTGAATGTCTATAATGGGTAACAATAAATAAAAACCGCGAGGCTTTCGTCAACAAATTGGTAATGAAACTTATTGCCAACTGTGAAAGCCACTGGCCTCGCATGCATTTCCATTAGTCAGGTTACATTGAACGAAGGTGAAAATTAATCGCCATGTTGGATTATATTCGACGCAGAAGCAGCATATTTAAATCTATATTTATACAGATAATAAAATTGAAGTGTCTGTTTCTAACCACAGCTTTTCACCAAATGTATATGAAAATATACACGATACTGACATTGAAAAACCAATTTTTTTATGTCTGTCTGTCTGTCTTTCCGTTTGTTCCGGAAAATCTCTGGAACGGCTGGGCCGATTTTAACGGGACTTTCACTGGTGGATAGGTAATATTACAAGGAGTAACTCCAAACTGGGTTCTGCGGGTCACCCATGAAATGAACTCTACGAGGGTAAAACCGCGGGGCATAGCTAGTCTTATATATAACATTCTCGTGTCTCAATATTAGTTAGTTACCATAACTCTTCTGAAACGGCTTGACAGAGTTTTTATGAAATTTTGTCTGCATATAGGCCAATTCTCAATCGCCCAACATCTATTTTTCATACCTATATGATAAGGCTGATCCACTCCAAAAATATGGCAATACAACTTTTGCCGGGCACAGCTCGTGTAATATAAATAAGAGTGATTTGAAATCCACAGAAAGAGAGAAAAAAAGAAAAATGGTCGAGTATTTTGAGCAGTGGCAAGATATGCAATTCCGTATCCCAGTCAGAACCAAATTCACATGATAAGAATGTTATTAACCTTGCTCTAAAAACAGCTAAGCTACGTGTATCTTTTAGGTATCAGCCTCTCTCAAACCAAATAAGATCTCAGTGCAATGCAAAATGTGGTTATGAAAAAACTTGACACGTTTTAGAGAGTTCGTGACGCAGATTCGAGTACGATAATCGGCTGGTATCTGATATTTTGCAGCTTTTAAACTGTGTGGGCGTTTAGTTTTGTGTCAGTGGGTAGATGTGCTTTGACATTATTATTGTAACTTTGAAATTGATTTTCGCTATCATTCACAGTAGGACATAGCTATTAGTCCTTATTTGTGTGAGCGTGGGTTGGTTCTATCAGGTTTTAGTTGGAATGTTGTAAGACGCGTAAGCGATACCTATGCTGTCAATGGTTACAAATACTGATCGATTCATTGATTTTTGTAGCAAGATGTTTTCCTAAGGTGTCGTTCCTTGATTCTTAAATAGCTTTTGAACCCTCGACCCTGCAAACAGTCGCTCTGTACATTCGGTGTCTTCACAAAGGATATATCATCTAAAGTGATACATGGGTTACAAAAAAAGTGAATCTAATTCTCATTACCATGAGAACTGTTTTACAAGAAACAGTGTAGGTATTTATCAAACTAAAACAGGCATAAAGCATTACGCAAGGCAATCAAGTGCTAAGGTGCTCTTAAAATTCAAGGATCATTAGTGAAACGGGTTGAATGCGATTGATTGCGTCGGAAGTGCGCCCGCGCCGGACCGCGCGTGCTCAGTAATCGCCTGCTACCCGAGTACCCATTATCGCACGTCGCATTACGCAATAACGGAATCGGGTATTACGGTTATTTGTTTTGTAATCGATATTATGTAGGTGAAGCTGTTATAGAGCTGTTAATCCTTGAACAATAGGTAAGAATGGTACTAGTACGCGGGTGATAGTCACTGCACCATGCATCTTCTTCAAAGAGACTCGGTTCAATGAATTTTCTAAACGTAGGTACTACTAAAGCGACAAACAAGCGTACAGTGCATTTGATTGAAAGCGGCTACTCACTCGTGCGTTGCCTATCTTATAAAGAATGAAATCCCTGTGCTAACATAGTAACAGCTATTGAAAACACAGCGACTCCTAATCCTCCCCTCCATGGAGCTCTAGCGACCACAGGAACACAACACTACTTAAAGGTAGCTTTATCTTCTGTGGGCTAGAGGTACAGTCGCCAGCCGGGCAGCTCCAGATATCAAACCGCAGATCTCGTCATGCTCTACTCTCTTAAAGTTAAAGTAACAATCAGTCTTACACATGTCACTGCTAGGTAAAGCCTTCCAAATGCCTGTCCATGGTCAAAACTGGCCTAATCGATGCAACACGGAGGAAATACTTTAAAATTTAATGTTATTCTTAAAGGGGCTACAATGGGCTGAGTGGTTCTAGCACGCTACGACAAATTTGAAGCGAAACCTGATTTTACCACTACAAGTCCATAACAAAACTATGCAAGCACTTGTATTCAGTCTAGAGCTGGTGTAAATGTTGCAATGAAAACATTGGCAAGTGTAATAAACGTTAGTTAATGAAAACCTGTCATGTCAAGCTTTCGCCGAGGGTCAATGCCGTGTTGACAATCTTGCGCAAACGCAACTAGCTAGCCATGCTTCGTCGCTGCCTTTTAGACATGTTTGCATTCCCGACCATAATAGTATAGATTATCAAGGAGGGCAGATGCAAATATGTAAATAAAGAAAGGTATATTTTTTTTATGAGACACAGGAGGTGGAATTTTTCTAAATTAAAATTAAACAGTCTTTAGAGACTAAACTAAAATCTATCATCTATCCACACACGAAACTACAATGGATACGGTACTTCCATGAAATAAACAATTTTTTTTTCCGTCTGGCTTCCTCTCTGTCTGTTTGTTTCAGCTAATATCAGATGCTGAGCTGATGTTACGAAGAGAAACTTAGGCTATTTTTAATTAAAAAATAATAATTAATAAATATAATATTTAGAAATTTGCGAAATGGCTTTGTCTTTTACGATAAAACGTAAAAAAAATAAAGAAAAAAATTAAAACGGTTTGTTGTACTTTCACAAGCAACTTTATACTTGACTAGTTTAGATGTGAGTATATGGCATGTAGTTAAGTAGTAAACCACAGGAAACTGTAAACTTGATCGAGTCAAGTTTTACGATGCTATAAGCATCTTTAGCTATTTTAAACGGACTGGACGTAAAGATTATGAAGATTTTCTGTCGTCGTTTTCATCGATCGTTTCCTATTGGTTATATGAACGATACATTCTGTAACTGCGTAAAGTGTTTATCACTTGAAACTTTAATCATAAAGAACGTATCTATGCCTCTAAAATATAGTTGCAATGCACTATGTTTTATTAGGCTTTCCTTCGAAACGTCGTGATGAGCGCTCTGCAAAAATACTAGGAGTAACTGCGCATTTATTATATTTTTATTATAGAAACAGACTCATATAATGTCTGCTGGGCATTCAAGGTCAGAGCCCGTAATTCATGGTGGCACCTGGGAGCCTACCATCATCGTTTAAGCAGGGCGTACTAGCTCTGCCATTTAAGTTTACGGTAGTCTTCTCGCTTACGTATATGCTCACGTCTGCATCCACGGCAAGTGCAGGCAGAGACCACAGTTTGCCACTTGGTACGATCCTTACATACTTCTTCGTTTCGTCCACATTCATGCATCTCTTCATACACTACCAGCCATTAATATTTAGCACATAACTATATCACGTGTCAACTATATGAAATAAAGGATATGACGAAACGCCGTTTTTGCAACAACGTAACATTAAAATTCCCTTCAGTAGCCCTACTGCGCCTTACAGTGACATAACTTGGGCTTTATCACTTGCTCTATAAAGCCTTTATAATTGCGTAACAGCATTGCTTAGGATAAGCTGTTTAAGTATGCCGCTTGGGTTTGTACTTTCACTAAACTATTGTTGTATTCTCGGATAGATAAAGGTATCACGGATTGAATCTAGTAGCTATTGTTGATTTGTATTAGTTGGTACCTACTTAGTGCTTATTACGTAGTTGTGTTATTGGTTAGATTAGGTTGGAGATGTACCCCGGCAAAGTGTGGGGGACACCGGTGCGATCTATCAGAGTACCCGGAGTCCCCCCTGAGCACTGAGGATGACTACCGGGGGGGTTTTAGTGCGGTAAAAATCCCACATACCCCGATCTGCCTCTCCCAGGGCGGTCGGGGACCTTTTGAAGGTTTCCCCCTCGTCAATAAAAAAAAAAGTCCGAATATTTACGAATACGCCGAATATTTGTATGAGACATTGTACAGCGCCTCCAAGGGGTGACGTGAAGAACTAAAATATGTCATAGAAATATTGCCGGAGACGCTAGCGAGTGTAGATTAGGAAAACGATGGCAAACTCGTGATAGGGATACTGTTGTCTAATAGATTCTACATACTATAGTTGTTGTGTGACTCGGAAATGGCTCGTTATTTTAATATGTCACTTCATATGCATTTAGTGTAAACCTGTTATTTTGGAATTACAGATACTTCAATTTTATTTATTTGTATAGATGTATAGATAAAGATACCAGGGGTATCGTTAGTTAATATCTGGGTAAAATTGTAATAGCGTACTTAGACTCTAGTTACAAAAGATTGATTGCCTAACATGAATTACCACAAGCGATCATTAGTGTTAATACCTAAACTTCTTAATTACAATTAGATGATCTTGTTAGCTAAACCCATATTGCATAACGCTGACCACACATGCTAAAAACCAGGACCACAAACTCGATATTAAATAACAACCTAAATACTTAAACCACAAGATCTTAAATGGAAAAGCTATAGGTAATGGTAATATAAATTGCACAAGGCCGGATTTGTAGGTAAATTGCAGAGCACGTGCGTAAATAGTCAGTTTGTCCGTCCTTCCGTCCGTCTGCTTTCACTACGCGTGAGTGCAATGTGAATCTGTTTTGTGCACACGACATGATGTAACCAGGCTTAACTGACCTCTGAGTGTACGGAAAGTGTACTCAATTCGAGGTCAGTATATATTGAACACTATAGCTTAATGTGTCGTCTGTACACAGTTGCGTATTGTTTCGTAATGTGGAACAACCCTAATGTACAGTCAGTCGAGTAAGTGGGTCAGTGTCTTTAATTAATCTGCGTATAAAATTAATTGTCGTACGGAATTGTTACATGTAATTCGCGTCATAGGTACATTATTAATTGATTTGGGATTTATTGCAAATGGATTTTTAGTTTTCACAGTAACATTCATATTTACAACGAGTGCCTCTTTTTTATCGTACTTACTAATAAAATTATAATAAGTATTAAATCTGTATCTTAATTTAACAACGTCGAAGCATATTAATGAATTTTTGCGAATTTTTTATTTACATCCATAACTGCATGTAATAGACCTATGAAGAATAATTTACATTTTATAAATGTACCAATAGGTATCTATTCGGATTAGGCTTATATTTACCAAGGACCAGAAGTACAAGCAGGTAATTGACGAAGATCAGAATTACCTTGCAACCAAATACCTCTATTCTGCATAAATGGTTTCATTCTAAAGATTGTATAGACACATAAAAATATCGAGCAAAATGTAACTCTATTTGCTAATAGTTAAATAACTATTATCAGAATCAATCAGTACATTGATAGTCTTGTAGCTGTCTGTAAAGTAAATAGTTTCAAAACTCAATTATACATTGGCACCACAGTCTGTATTAAGTGGACCAATTGGTATACATTTTCTACCTGCCACTTGCCGGCAATTTACCATTCAGGAAACAATTTGCCTGTTACAGTTTCATTACACAATATTTTGTTTATAAATTCTAAGTTACTCGGTAATATTATGGTTTTGTTACGTACTTTAAGTGTAACGAAGTGGGAAGTTTCTTGCGTAAAAGATGAAGGGCTGTATCACTTCTGTTTTGAGAATGTAGGGCATTAATAATCTCACGTTTGAAATCAGAACTACCCACATGAAAATGTGATATCTTCTACTTAGAAATGATCGTGACAAGAAGACCAACTATGATCGTTTAAGCAGCGCGTATTAAGCTTTGACGCAAATTTTTACGGTTCCAAAATGAAGCGTAGAAGCTCAGAAGTTCTTAATACGCTCTGCTTATACCGACGATGGCAGGTACCCAGGTGACACTACATTGTGCTCACGCCTGTATTCCCCAAAGGGGTAGGCATAGGCTTATATTACACCCAAATTTGACCAGTTACATTTTAAATCCCGCTAATCAAGACTCCGGGCTGCTACTGGGAAGTTACAGATGGAAAAACCCAATTTTGCCCAACCCGGGGTTCGAACCCAGGACCTCGTGTTCCTCAGGAGCGCCATACGTCCACTAAACGAATGAGGTAGTCATCATCCTTATAACAATAATTGATTTTTACCCGCATAAATAAAACCTATAATTTTTATCAGAAAGTTGAAGCGTTGTCTAACTAGGTACAAATTTCCTGTAATTAATTATATTTAGCAGTATATTTTAACCAGTATGTCAATTGCATATATTATGGCATAAGGTATTAGTTTGAAAATTAGATACCTGATTGAATAAACTCTAGTATTCTACTGACACTTTAATCGCGAGTTAGTTTTGCATAATCTTGTAACTGGAGTGCTTTCTTATCGTGAACTATATCTGTTGAGATATTTATACTGAGGAGGCGTAAGTTGGTTAATGGACTGGCATTTGATAGAATACCTGATTGACGTGACATTCTTGGAAGATTATTTCATCTATAAGTAATAATAAAGGTCGCAAACACATTATATGTAGTACTAATGTACGTATTAACAGTAATGTAAGCCAGTTGAATAGTGGAATAGTTACTTTGGGCTAACGCTGATTTTGACCCGCGGTTGGTATTAGCATGATGATATATTTGCCTTCGATAATTGTGCTATCTAACACTGAAAATATTTTTCGAATCGCTCCAATAGTTCCTGAGATTAGCGCGTTCAAGCCAAAAAACAAACAAACTATTCAGCTTTCTATATTAAGTATAGATGAAGTACACGATTTTGAAACATTTTGAACATTAATTGGTACAATTGCATAAGGAAGTGTGAGGTAATTAAAAGCCTATCAGATCTAATCCGGTGCGAACATAATATTTCTCGTGCCTTACACAACTCTCAGTGCGTTTAACATCAGTGTAATAATTAAATTTATCAAACATGCAAATATATCATTTACATAACTGAACAGGAATATTAAACTGTAGTTGGGCTTGCTTTTGCAATCGGTAAACGAGGCATAGGCAAGGAAAGCTAAGAAGAGGGAGACCAAGGATTAGTTATGTACAACAGCTGAAGGAAAAAGTCAGCGTCATGTCCTACAAGGAAGTCAAAGTGTTAGCGGACAATAGAGAGGGTTGGCGATTGCTTCACCGACAAGAGCCTAGCTCTTAAATGATGAAACGAGGCATAGTTAATATAAGTGAGAACTAAGTACCTGATACCTGATACTGCCGTGGTGGCCGTGGGGTCCGTGCAATCGCTTGCTACATATACTACGCAAATTCGAATCCCAGCGACCTGAGCCAATGAGGTTTTATAAAAAAAAATTAAAAAAAATGTTAGGGCAATGATTTCACACCACGAGTTTTACGATGAACGGAAACATCGTGAGGAAACAAATGCACATGCAAAGTAGAGCATACCAATATTAGTGAAAACCTTTTTTAAGAACTAGGAACTTTAAGAACTCTATTCATTCAATTTTATTTTATTTTAATACTTCTATTTGTATTTACAATATAAATTCTATTCATTAGTATTTAATTCTTAAATTATTGAAATTTTCACGAAAAGTAGCCTATATTAGAAATCACGAATTACGAAATAAACATTTATTTACTTACTGTAAACATTTTGTATTGTCGTTATATAAGAAATGCTAATTCTAAATCACTAGACGGTACTTAAGCACGCATCAGATAAACGTATCTAGTCAAGTGATCTGGATTTAATACGTCTTATTTAAAAAAACATCTTAGGCTTAGGTATGACGTAACCCACTAAATATGCACTAAATTACACCTAATTGCATTATAAACAGTGTAAAAAATCCACACTTAATATAATAAATGCGAATAATATGAGTTTTTTAGTTACGCTTTCAAACCTAAACTACTCAACCGGTCTGTAGGCCTAGACAAAGTAACATTCTCTCGCGGTTGTGCTAATAGACGCGATACAAAATATATGGTAATGACATAAATCAGTCACGTGACATATTATTTAATTCCCATACATTTTGTATCACTTCTATTGCTTAGGCTTACAGTAGGCCTAGACACGGTATCTAGCATTCTGTCGCGCTTGTAATACAGAATGTATGGTTTTGCCTAAATAGAATTATGCCGTTATGCTCCACATTTATGATCCACCATTGGATCAATTTTATTTTCTATGCCGCTCTCGTCCACCTCGTTCCCAAGTACCTATATATAAAAGGACACATATTTCATTACCACACGACCGAAGCTACGGGTGGAGGCTAGTTTTTTATTAATTTAAAATCATCATCACACTCGTCGGACCTTTTCTATTCCCAATACAAACTTTAGAACACATTTCCACTTTCCGTCGAAGTTACTGAGGTGCCAAAATGACAAATGGGGAGTCTTCATCTTTCAGACACGCCTTTAGACCACGGATGTCATGGATCGTTAAATTTCTTCGTAAACGTATATAACTTTACGCACGATGTTTTCTTTAGCGGTGAAAATCGTGGTGAGATATATGTTTATACTTAATGCGGAGCCTTTTCGATACAAAATTATTTGTTTTTCGTGCGTATTACCACAGTATAACTTTTGTATAAGATTACCAATTTTTGAAATAAGAACCTTTGCTCTTTTAAGTGTGAAGGTTGTCAATCTTATTTTTTTTTAAATTTACTCTACAATTTTATGTAATTAATTAATCACTTACTGATGTTATTTCCTTTGCATTATAAGTTTTGCATCATAAACCATAAGTACACAAATCGATTACTTTTAAGAGTGCATTACGTCAATTGCTCAGCAAAGTGAGGCGTAACATTACATTAGCTTACAATTGATGTAATATTATGAAATAGTGCGAGTAGAATCCGGAGTTATGTACGTATTATAAAATAGTTTCATGCGTGAATCTTCACGATAAGTGCCTAGTTTACGAACGAACTTCAAAAAGGAATGGATGTGAGTCCCTGTAGAATAAAAACCAAATATGTCCTGCGAGAAATACTGTGTTTAATTAATACATACATCATGCCTGTATTCCCTGAAGGGGTAGGCAGAGGTATTGTAATAACAACGCCCATTGTTCACCGAACATTAAGTGCCAACGAGACAGATGGTGTTTCCATCGCCGCCTCAAGTACTATACACACGTATTTGAATTACTTCTCAGAGACATGCAGGTTTCTTCACGATGCTTTCCTTCACCGTAAAGCAAGTTTAGTATATTTATGTTAATAGTGATTGTGCATCAAAAGTAGAGCAAATTTAAGTATAACAAATCCTCGTTATTATCAAGGCATCCCTTGATTCAGCGTAGCAATAGTGAGCATCTAATTACATACAGTGTATCGAGAACAAAATTATATAATTTCAATGAAGAATTTTAATCGAGCATTTCACTTACATATACCAAAGTACCATAATAACTCGATCGTGCGAAACTTATCATAGATTAACGATGCACACCCGTTTCTAATGCAGACAGTCGGTTAATAATGTTTAACTCGCATCGTGATCGTACAATTTGTCCGTACGTGTGTCCGTAAATGGATTTCCCTTTATGTTTGAAACACGTTTTTGATGCTCTAAATATTTATATGTAGTTGTGAATATGAGGTGAATTTTGTTAGAAGAGGCTTGCTTATAACGTCTGAAGTTAAGCTACCTTACCGAGGCTTATAATAGGATGGATATACTTTGTCGATAGATATTTATTACAAGTGTATGAGAAGCCTACGAAATCTCATAGGCATAGATTCTATAACCCAATATATAAAATGTTATGACATTGTATTATTGTCCTAAGAGCCGTAGTGGCCTCGGGGTTAGAGGTCGCCTGCTACGCAAGCGACGCAAGTTCGAATCCCAGCGGGGCCTGTATCTATGAGTTTTTCTAAAAACTTATGTACAGTGATTTCACACCACGTGCTTTACGGTGAAGGAAAACATCGTGAGGAAACCTGTATATATCAGAGAAATAATTCAAAGACGTATGTATAGTGCCTGAGACGGCGATGGACTCACCCTCTATCACGTTGGCACTTAATCATATTCGGTGAAATGTGGGTGTTGAAAATTACAACACCTCTGCCTACCCCTTCGGGGAATACAGGCGTGAGCATATGAGCATATGAAGTATTATTACCTGAGACGGCAGTAGACTCACCTTCTGTCATCTGTCAAGTAAGTTTTGTAACACCTCTGCCTATAAATACGTATTCGATATCGAAAACGTTAAAACATGTTCTACAATTTGGGTACTGTACGTTCATAAGTGAACAAACTAATATTTGCAATTTAAATTGATAGGTAATAAGTACTTCCTTTACACGCAATGACAATATGATTGAAATATTTTAATTTAATAATTCTGTTGCAGGTAATGACGATTGCATGCATCCATAAGCACGCGAATGAAGTCTTGCGTAAGTTACTTATACACGTTTGCCAGATAATCACTTAATCTTCAATGCAGACATATCTTTATAATCTATATATTTATATATATAGCGGAAGAGTTTGTTTGTTTGCTTGAACTCGTTAATCTCAGAAGCACCAGGTCCAATTTGAAAAAAAAAAATCTGTGTTAGATAGCCCATTTATCGAGGAAGGCTACATACATACTAAGATCACTATCTTGCTTAGACCAATAGCGAGTTATAAGTCATGCGTTTAAGGTAGTTATATGCATATGTCTTAAATTACAGTGTAACATCTGGTATATTATATTTGTTTACTAAAAAATAGTTGTATATTGGAATCTTTAATTTGAAACTATATTTCCTTCGAAGCTTCAAACTACGCTTTAGCAGTATTATAACTTAATAGCAGACGTCACGCGGTAACCCGCGTAATTCCTTATTAATCAGTGATAATGGTGGCATTGAATTGGTGAAAGAATTTTTAAATTTGGTCCAGTACTTTTTGAGCCAATTCGCTACAACCATACATACAAATATTTCCTCTTTATAATATCGGTATAGATTGCAAATATTCAAATCTAATTTGATATTTAATACTATGTACGATAAGATTTACTTGTAATGAATAGAGATGCCAATAAAATGTTTGAATAATAATGTTTATTTTTTTAAATCACGCGATTTTTCACACGATAATGACAAAAATCAACGCAACATTACTTAGTTGGCAAATGTGTTTAACCTATTTGCTTGGTTTTTATTTCGTTTTTTAAAACCTTGGTTTTGTTACCATGGTTTAGCAACCATCGTGGGTCAGCTCAATATCGCCGTCAACTGGCTATTTTTCAGGGTCGCGTGGTCGATAAGTCACTTTATTGTCAACAGTTATGATGTATGTCAAATTGAATATTATTCGATTTTATTATTTATTTGCTAAAATTAATTAGAATAAAAATATTTTTGTTAAATTTTTTTGCAAAATTTCGGTTATCTGCCACATTATTCTGTAAAGTTACTCAGTGTTGAACTCGACGACGAACGTCAGTTTGAATCATATAAAATTGATGCATAATACATACACGATAAAGTTCATTCTAATCTAACCTTACATAATAACGCGGTTGGATACAAAGCAGAATGTAGCCTTAAGTAATGAATTTCAATCAATTTTATGTTACATTTAAGGTTACTTAAAAAATAACTAAAACCAAACATTTTAAATTCAGTTCTCCCTGGCCTTATCCCATACATTGTTGGGGTCGGCACTTGATTCAACCCGATGTGGCTGATCACCTGATTTTTATACGAAGCGACTGCCATCTGACCTTCGCAACCCCATTTAGGAGGGAAATCTGTGATCTGGGTTAAACCAGTTGTCAGATAAAAAAATTTACAGCCTCCGACGAAATGGTAACGATTGCCAAAGATGTGAAATTGGCAACCGGGACCGACGGCTTAACGTGCTCTCCGAGGCCCGGAGGGAACTCGGGCGGTCACCCATCCAACTACTGGCTAGGCGTATGGTTGCTTAACTTCGCTGATCGAATGATGTGCGCAATAGCAACTGTGCCACGAGCTCCCCATTTTAAATTCAGTTCAATGAGAAAATATAGTAAAAACATTATAAAAAATCATTCAACATTTAACTTTACTAGGTAATTACTCACGCAATGCTTCAATATCGTTATAAAAAAATATTATTTACTCCAATGTGTTAAGGATCAATGTAATTAGCGTCAATCAAAGACTGACTGCAATTAAGTGCATGACTGATTACTTAAATACCTTCAAGTGTAGACAAGGATAAAGCTGTTAATGTAGAATAAAGTTTGAAATAATTTAGTTTTCATTCTAGAAGTATCGAAAAGGACAAAAATTAACTTTTGAAATACGATAAATATTTTCCGTATTAACAATGACTGGGGCCCAACCATGAGCTCTTATTGCAATGGTAATTCAGTTGTGCGACAGTGACAAATGTATACACGTCACATACAACTGTCTCATAAATGACTGAAACTATCATGGTAATAAGAGCTCATGGTAAGGCCCCTGGTAGTTTGTGTAAAGTAGTCACGTTAAAAAAATTTATATGCTGTATGTACGTGCTATTTTGTAATTACCACATGTAATTTTTTTATGATAATGTTTCTACTTTTTATAAAAACGTTATTTTTACACCATAAGGTTGTAATAATAATTAATAAAAACCCCTAGATGCAAATAGAATATGTGTATCACATAAAAGGTTCTCCAGACTGGAATTGAATCCGCGACACGCACACAGATAAGCAGTGTATAAACACTTGACCAACTTGTCTTCGTACTTCTATACTAATATTGTAAAGAGGACAGATTTGTATGTATGTTTGTAATGAATTGGCTCAAAAAGCACTGAACCGATTTTTTAAATTCTTTCATTACTTGAATGCTACATTATCACTGATTAATATAGGCTGTATTTTATCTCCGTACTTCCACGGGAACGGGAACTACGCGGGTGAAACCGCGTGACGTCAGCTAGTATTAAATAAATTGTTACGTAAGGACATCTCAGGATAGGGGATATAAGTATCTGCAGCATTTGCGAAGGAAGCTGACTAATGACAGGATATTATATCTCACGCGTTATTACTATGTATTATGTATATACTGAATTATTCATAAATATCTGCATATCTGTTATAAATCATAGTATGCACCGGGCTGCAATGCGTTTCCGTCGACAAGGCGACAACATTAATTTTGTAATCCACTCTACATGCAATCTGTAAGTTAATCTAAATAAATAATAAAAACAATTATTAAAGGGAAAATTATTTGACTAGCACTAGGCCCTCTGGCGTAGGACTAACGCATTTATTGCGAATTTCTTGACAAAAACCTAATATCTATATATGATCCGACCCGGGAATCAAACCTACTAACCACTAGACCAATGAGGCAGTTAACGTCTACAATTCATTTTATATAAAGCGTATATCAAATTGTGATGTATCAATTGATCGAGTTATATAACACGTTACTATAAAAGAGCTGACCATACGACGCAATGATGTATCTGCGTCAGTCTGATTGACTGTGGTATTTGAGTGTCTGTAATATGTGAAAAGGGCATTTCCGATTAAGTAAGTGAAAATACGATTGAGGTCATGCGAGTCACAATAATCTCATGTTAACTCGTATTATTAACTTAATTATATTCATATTTGTGTTAGCAAATTAATAATTTATTATTTATAGTAGCATATTTATAATGATAACTAGCTGTGCCCTGCGGTTTCACCCGCGTAGATTTAGTTTCATCCTTATTGTCGCGGAACCCAAATATTTTTAAGAAATAAAAGAAGCCTAAGTTACTCCTTGAAACATCAACTACCTGTCAGTGAAAGTCCCGTTAAAATCGGTCTAGCCGTTTCGGAGATTACCCGGAACAAACAGACAGAGAGAAAAATTTTAGAACTTGGTTTTTTAGTGTCAGTAGCGTGTATACTTTCAAATGCATTTAGTAAAAAACTCTTACATTACTTTGGATTTACAAACAGACGCTTCAATTTTATTAATCTGTATAGATATATAGATGTTAACTGCGCAAGGATGACACGCAAAATCGTACACCGGTCCACATTTTTGTCAACCCTAATTATTAAAAACTTCTTTACTGTAAAAAAAGTACTCTATTATTGTTTAAAGTGTCTGTATATTATATAATGTAAGTAGTGATAGTGCATTTGAATGTCATTCTTATATTATAGCTGCGTAAGGCGATATTGTAATAATCCAGCTATATTTATTTATTTATTTATTTATTTATTTATTTGGAAAACAGACAGCTTTTATATAAAAAAGTAAATGTTAATATTTAAAATTTACAAGCCTTCAGTTTTCGCAGATAGGAAATAAAGATACAATTCCGTCAATGAGACAATTGTTTGAAAATTAAAAGTAGCATCTAACTAATATAAACTATATCTAAATTACAGGATCAGAACTAAATTTAGAACTTAACAAATATCGATCAAATATTGGATTGAGAGTCGAAGAAAGTATTAGCTGTGAGGCGGCGAATTTGTTGTTTCTTTGTGTTGAAAATATCTAAATTGTGTTCATCGATAAACTTATTGGCTATCTTACTGGTGCGTAGAAAGTATGAATTGGCACGATAACCTGTGCTGGACGAGGCTGGAACTAGACTCAAAACACGACGTTGAGTCCTGCTAGGGATGTGGAAATTTAATTTAGATAGCAGATCAGGAGAATCCACTTCACCGTTAATAACATCAATCAGTAATGCGATATCAGCTGTAGACCTACGTTGAGCAAGAGGTAGTAAATGATGTCTTTTACAGCGGGAAAAATAATTATCATCATTAACTTTAGTTTTAAATTCAAGATACTTTAAAAATCTTCGTTGAATTGATTCGATTCTATCCATATAAACATTATACTGGGGATTCCACACCTGGCTTGCATATTCAAGGCCACTTCTTACATAGGAACAGAATAAAATTTTGAGTGTTTTAACATTTTTGAAGTTGTGACCTGATCTTATAACGAAACCAAGCGCTTTGGAGGCCTTACTCACAATGCTCTCAACGTGCTTATCAAAAAGAAGTTTCGAGTCATATATTACACCAAGATCACGAATCCACTGCACTCTTGATATACTTTGATTTTTAAGAGTATAATGATGCTCAATTGATTGACGTTTCCGAGTAAACGAGATTGCGAAGCATTTCGATACATTGAGTTCAAGTTTATTATGATTGCAATAAGTCTCAAGGCGATCTAAGTCATCCTGCAGCATGGTACAATCATCAGTACTATTAATTTTTTTCAGTATTTTCATATCATCTGCGTACAGTAGAAAGTATGAGTGCGAGAAGCATGTATTAATATCATTTATAAATATGATAAACAAAAGAGGTCCAAGCAATGATCCCTGAGGAACACCCGATGGAATGGAAACCCAAGCAGATTGGAATCCGTTTAATGTTACAGCCTGGGTGCGATTACTAAGGTAGGAAGTAAACCAATTAAGTAATTTATCATGAATACCTGCGCATTCTAGCTTATGGAGTAAAATAGCATGGTCAATTCTGTCAAAAGCTTTGCTGTAATCCGTGAAGATGGCATCAACTTGACCACCACCGTCCATACCAGATGAAATGAATTCATTGGATAGCAATAAATTTGAGACTGTTGATCTGTTTTTAAGAAAACCGTGCTGCTCACTTAAGAACGACTGACAAATTGCAGCATAGAGTTGTTTGTGGACAATTTTTTCAAAGATCTTGGCAAAAATACAAAGTTTAGAAATAGGCCTATAATTAGAGACATCATTGCGATTACCTTTTTTAAAGATCGGGGTAACAAAAGCAGACTTCCAGATGTTTGGTACAATACCTTCTACGATGGAGCGCTTAAAGAGCAAAGACAATGGAGTTGAAAGATGAGAAGCACACTTTACGATAAAAAGAGGAGGAATACCATCAGGCCCGGCACCTTTAGTGAGGTCTAGTGAGAGGAGAAGTTTTTTAATTTCGAGAGAATTAATTTCAATGTTACAGATATTGTTAGGAGATTGTAAATAAACCCTTGAATTAAGATTATTACACAATGTAGAAGAAGAGGTAGATAAGAATGTAGACTCAAAGTATGAAGAGAATAAATTGCAAATAGACTCACCAGTATCCGCAGATATGCTTTGGTAATTCATAACCGAAGGGAAAGAGTTATGCTCACTACGAGAAGATTTTATGAAGGACCAGAATTTTTTAGGATTCTGAATTATGTTTGTCTCAGTTTCTTCAATATACTCTTTATAACAGTTATTTTCTAGGTCTTTAACCCTGGTCCTTAGAAGAGCATAGGTTCGATAGTCCTCCAGATTCCCATAAAGTTTGTATTTATCAAAATACTTTCTTTTCTGTTTAAGAATTTTTTTAAGAACAGGACTATGCCAGGGAGGATGTTTATTGCCATCAGTAACCCATTTCGATGGCACGTATTTATCACGCAATTCAAAAAGTGTAGTATAGAAGAAGTTAATGGCGTCATCTAGTGAGCAATGAAGTAACTTTTCAGTCCAAGAAATATTATTTAGATTAGTACAAATAGATTCATAGTCACCTTGATTGAAACAATAGATACGTCTTTTATTAGAGTTCAAGGGCGAGTAAGCGTTAATTGGTACATCAATAACTAATGCTCTGTGATGCGCATCTTCAGGGACCAGTGGGTCAGTACTAGGCAAAACCTTTACCATGTTGGAAGATAAGACTAAGTCCAGGATTCTGTTGTTGGAATTTGGGACATCATTGAATTGCTGTATATTGCATTGTGTCATAATTTCAAAGAATAGCTCTTGACTTTCACCATGAATGTGTTGGGGTTCTAAGTGAGAAAATAACGTTTTTGTCCATACTATGTTACTTAAATTAAAATCACCTATTATGATGAATTTATCAGTGGGATTGGACATAAATATTTCATTTAATTTATTAGTGAAATTGGTGAGCTGTGCTGAAAAAGTATTTCCCTGATTTTGTGCACATAAGTATAGGCAGCAGACATTTATTTTGCATATAGTATAATTGCATTTAAGGGTCAAAGTAACCCATAAGTCTTCCGCGGACGAGTACCACTCCACACGTTCTGCTACAGGATGTTTTTTATTTACGGCTATTAACACTCCTCCACCCAGCGACTGATTAGTTGTTTTGTAATCCCGGTCCCTTCTCCAAACCAGGTATCTACTGTCAAACAGCTCACTATTACCAATTCCATTTAGCAACCAAGTCTCTGATATTAAAATGAGATCGTAGGATTGTAAACACACGTTTCTTTTGAATATATGAGTCTTGCTACGTAGGCCTCTGGCGTTTTGATAATAGGCCTTAAGGGCGAACAGTGATAGTAACTAGCAACCAATAATTAAAATAGAAGCAAACAATTTTAAGGTTTGAGAGGTAATAAATAAATGAGCAATAATGTCGATAAAGTGTTGAAAGAAAAGTGTTCAAGATATGAATGTCCATAAAGTAGTACAATCTAGTACGGTATCTAGGCGCAAGTATCATAACAAAGCCCAGCAAAAAGTAAAAGAATGAAAGAAATGAGCGTGGATTCCTCGATTTAAAGAAATAAGAAAAATTATAAGAATAAAAACTAAACAAAATATAAAAAGTAGACAGCAGACATTTAGCGTTTTGTTTATATGAACTAGTGTAAACAGGCAATAGCAAATTAAAAATAAGACGCATCATAGCAAATAGAAATCGAAAAATGTACCTACTAAACAAATTAGTTAAATATTTTAAGCCGTAAAGGCAAACAAAAATGAGTATTCTAAAGAATAACATCTCGAGTTGTGGCTTAGCAACATATAATAAAAAAAGAAAATAAGGTAGTTTGAAAAAGATCCGCACCAATAGCAGGCCCAGTACGCAAAGCAATATAAACTCTAAGTGCCAGCAGATAGCAAAGAATATCGGACGATTTTTGTACGCACCAGTAACCAATAGAAATTCCCACCGCTCGCACTCACAACAAAAGGTCTTATCAGTAAGGCCAGGACACCTCAATCCGTAGTTCGCAATGCACATCATAATTAAATTTAGCAAATTTTTAGAAGGTCCTTTTCTGATTGCACGGCAAAAATATTGGACGTAGAAGATTTTCTTGCTAGTATCTTGCCATGTTTCACCCACAGATACTGAAAATTATTTTCTTTTTTCAATGATTTTGCTTTGGCTAATAGATTTTTATTATACAGGGTCAAGTGATCGTTGACAAAGACACGATCATTTGCCGTGAAACCGATGTGAGTCAGGGATAAATCTTTGAAACTCCTTGCTGCAGCGATAAAATCTTCTTTGGTGTATCTGTTCACAAACGAGATGATTATGGATTTAGCCGAGCTTTGTTGTCGTGATGGGACTCTCGTAATGAAGTTGATATCCTCTTTTTTAAATGGAAATTTGATGACTGTGGCAATCTTGGAAGCTATTTCATACAAATTTTCTTTATGTTTGACTGGAACTCCTTTTATTTCAATATTGTTCGCACGAGCACGTTGATCGCTGTCACGTGTGCTCTCAACGATCTTATCCAGTTCTGATTGCAGAGACGGAATTATTGAAATAGCTTCTTCAGCTACTCCTATCCTGGCTTGTAGGGCAGAAACCGTATCTGCAAACTTGGTTATTGCATCGTGAGCCATAGATATGGAAGTCTGCAGGTTGGATAACTCCATTTTTATACCCTTGATATCTTCAGCCAAGCCTGTGAGCAGTGCCAATTGACTGTTTATCCTTTGGAGCACCTCCTGTACATTGAGTTCAGATTGCGTACTGGTATCCACTGGAGGTACCAGCTGCACCGACGACGTAGGCTTGGGAGATAATGCACCATTTTTGCATTCAGCACAGCGCCAGGTTGATTTACGCTCTCCCAACCTTCGGTAACCAGTTTCAGTAATTCCAGAACAAGGGAAGTCATAACTCTTCTTGCAATTACTGCATGTAGCACCGTCGATGAATGACACTTTACAACTTGCACAAAGAGGCATTGTGGTTGGTTTAAGTTGCGGGCCGAGGGTTGACAGGGACTGGAGTAATTAGCAACGACCGAGTAAGGCGTGCGATACAAGCGATGTCTTACGACGAACTGATATTCTTTTAATAATTTCAATAGTGTACAAAATTATCTCGGAAGTCCGTATATTTCTTTAATAGCACTTACACTTACACAAACCGAATCGCTCTTGGTTTTAGTAATAAACTTCTTAACTCTCGTGATTGAATATAAGCAAAAACGTTAAATAGGCTAATTTATAATTATCACAACCATATTTTTTCGAAAGGTTATCCAGATCTTGTAGTAAATCACAATTTTATTAGAGCATAATGATGTTTAATTTATAATAATTACAGAAAAAAATATCTAATTAAATAAGATATAGGTTATTGATATCCAATCAAGACTCAATTATAGTCGCGTTAATTTGCTGGTCTAGTCTTTATTACCTTTTAATAAGGCTTACAATTGAATGAATATTGTAGTAAAAGAGATGATTCACCAAGATCATTAGGTTAGTATGTCACAGGTCAATAATGACATAATAATATGCAGCACTATGATTTATTATCTTTCGTATATTATTAAGTTTTAATACTTACTTTAAAATTGCATTTATGTAAGTAGGCAACGAAGTGCACGGTCTACCTTATGATGGTAAGCGGTTACCGAAGCACAATTTTCTATCACGCTTCCAAATTAAAAAAGTAATCGATTAATAAATAAATGCTCACGCTATCCGAGAAGGATCCACGAAGGAGTAGGCAGAGGTGTTGTAAGAACACTTACTTATGACCGGAGATGATTAAGTGTCAACGTGATAGATGGTGTCTAACGCCGTCTCAGGAACTATACTACTTTGAATTACTTCTCAGACATATGCAGGTTTCCTCGCGATGTTTTTCTTCACCACAAAGCAGTGGTGTGAAATCACTGCACATAAGTTTTTACAAAATTTCATTGATGCAAGTTGCTGAGATTGGAACTTGCGTCGCTTGCGTAGTAGGCGACTGCTTAAAGCCCACGGCCACCACGGCTCTTTTTTATATGTATAGACTATTAATTTCACAAAGGCCTACAAGTTAACCTCGTTTATTGGCATAAGGTTGCCAACGCTTTCATACCCTCTGAAGAACTGAAAGCAAACTGACAATGCTACTCGTTTCCAAGAGAACGCACGTTTAAAACTTTAATTGCATCAACATCTGTGCTAAATAGTGATTTAGATAACTGCGCGTTGCCTTACATAAGTGCGGAATACAATACCTACTCGTTACGACCGCTAAGATAATATTAGGATTAGGAATTGTATCTTTTAGGTTCTTGATAATATTCGTTTAGTATAATTTGTTAATCCATACACATAATACAAATTAAAGTGTCTGTTTGTAAGTCCAAATTAACAGCTTTTCACTAAATGTGTAAGACAGTATATACGGTGCTGAAATAAAACGAAAATTTACATAAAATCTATCTTTAATGGGACTCTTTCTTGGTGGACACCTCACAAAGAACAAACCCTTCAAAGTTCATGTTCCTAGGACCAGCGGTTTAAGCTGTAATACATAGGTCAGTCAGTCAGACAGGACTTTTAATTTAATATATGTATAGATGACGAATATAATTTTGAATGGGAGTGAATACAGATATGACGGCTGATAGAGAGAAATGGAAGAGAACAACACATTGCGCCGACCACAAATAACATGGGATAAGGGCAGGAGGAGGATGATGATGATGAACTATCGACAACCTACCAAAAGCAATTTATAATAAGATTTTTTTACATAACAATACACAATTGTATGTGGACCGGTGGATAATATATGATTATTATCCAACGTTCTGACTATCCATTAAAAACGGATGACAACTTCTCTCACCTTTTATATTGTGAACTAGCTGTGCCCCGCGGTTTCACCCGCATAGATATTGTCGAGGACCTCTAATATTTTTAATAAATAAAAGTAGCCTAAGTTACTCCTTGAAACATCAGCTACCTGCCATTGAAAGTCCCGTTGAAATCGGTCCAGCCGTTTCAGAGATTAACCGGAACAAACAGACAGACAGAGAAACATTTGAAACTTGGTTTTTTAGTGTCAGTAGCGTGTATACTTTCATATGCATTTAGTGAAAAGCTTTATTTTGGAATTACAAACAGACATTTCAATTTTATTTATCTGTATAGATGAATTCGTACGTGGACTAGAAGGATCGAGAGATGATTGAAATAATATTATTGATACCTACCGTAGTTTAGCTGTGGACCCCTGAATACACAGGATGATAATAATCTTTGATTTATGTAATTTGAAAGTGATACCTTTTCTTACTTTGCATCCGTCCGGTCACGACTCATAATAATTCCGTCCGTGATGGCTGACGGCTAACACCGCTAACTGGAGCATTGCAAATGACGTATTATGATAACTTAATTGTTTACAAATTATTGTTATAAGTTAAGTTGTAACTGCCGAAGTGAAAGTGACGTGCAATTAATTGTTTTTATTATTGTTTCAGGTAATTTTACCGTCACTCCATCCGGCGTCTTGAATTCAGTAACACTGAATATTGGAAAGGAAAAAGGCTCAAGTATTAAGAATCTTAGTTGAAATAATCACTTTTTTCATCACCAGAATTAAAATAATAATATTATTCTTTCTCTAACCTAGTTATATATACTAACTATTCTCACGGTCTTAAGATTGTCTGTGCCAAATTTCATCAAAATTGGTTGAGAGGTTTAAGCGGGAAAGCGTAACAGACAGACAGAGTTACTTTCGCATTTATAATATTAGTAGGGATAATAATACGATAAATAAAAACTTCTGATATTTCTTTCTTTAAATAATATTTGAACTTGCCTACTTAAAATGGGTTTGGTGAAAATAAAACGAGTCGTACAATATTTATATAATTAACAAATTTCATTTCACAACATTAAAATATATTTCATTAACGATAACGTATACTTTCACGCTCTCTATATAATTTACAATAAATTTCACTCCATCCGAATCTTGAATTAATCTCTTATCATTTCAATGATATTACATTTAATCTAGAAACATTTCAAATGTGATACCTCTACGCTTTTTTACAAAGCATCAATCCGCATTGCTATTAAAACGCTCATTACGCTACTTTCTATTCCATTATGATTTTTAAATTAGTATCAATTTTGCTGAAAAAAAACAACACTGACAACTTCACGGGTTAAAAATATGCGTCACATTACAGACCGATGAGATTATAAAATGTTTGAGCAAGCTCTAACCACTCCGCCTGATGCGCACTTTTCACCAAAGATGATGAAAATGGTGAGTTCATCGCCGTCTCAGTCATTATACGTACGTCTTTGAATTACTTCTCATAGTATATATGGGCGCGCTCAACCGAGCTGCCATCTAGTTTCAATTGTAGGAAACAAGTCTCAATTTAAAATTGAGACAGGAAACAACACTAGCTACTTTTCGTAATAATGTAATTCTTAAATTTAGGATAATAAATTGTAATTCAGATTCTAGAATTAATTAAAAGTACTAACGAAGTAGAATTTCCTATTTATATAATTTTGTAATGTAATATGAATTAAGTGGGTCACTAATGTTTTTGTTGTGTTTACACTACTGTATGACTTCCGTATGTATTATTTTAAGAAACGAGTTAAGTTAATTATGTAAAATTAGAAGTTTAATTAATGTTTCATTATTATCTAATATTGTTGTAATTATTGAATAATTTATTTTAAAATACAATTATGATTTACTTTTGTAACAAAACTGTAAACTTTATAGGGTGTTTCCGGTTCATTTTATATTGTTATTTAAAATACCTAATTAAGCTAATTAAGATGTATTTCGACTTTAGTTAACATAAAAATAATGTTTTATTGTTTTTAGAATTATAAAACCTTAATATTAAATAGTTTTGTAATAATGTGAAACACGTGGTCTTGTAATTAATAATTAAATAACTTGGTTAGTCGAGGTTGCAGTAGGTGGCATTCTTTCGCTGATCGTTGAAGAGTAAGGTTGTTAAAGAAATATAATTATTTATCCTGCTGTGTTCCTTATTTTTCTTGACGATTACAATGGATCCTGGGGCGAACTCCGGTGAGGCGCCGACAGCAGCGGTGGGATCGCAGCCCGGTGATCCCGGACCACCACGTCAACTGGAGCCAACTTTCACCATGGAACAGGTCATGAGTCTTGTTAATTCTATTACGAAACAATCGGCAGCTAGTGCTGTGACCGCTGCCCTCTCATCTGGTTCATTGCCATCGCGTCACCATCACGATTTTTACTTGCCGCCTTTCGACCCCGATGAAAGATCTCATGATATTAGGGATTGGTGTGCTCACGTGGACGAAACGATATCAAAATTCAACATACCTTCATACGAGGCCCGCATGAAAGCTATTTTACAACTAAGAGGAAGAGCAAAAACATGGGCTGACACGTGGTCGCTGAGTTCTACCACGTGGGACCAAGTTAAATGTGAACTAATCCAAACGTTTGGCAGGGAATTCCGGTACGCGGACGACGTTCAGAAGTGGAGAGCCTTCACTTCTGATCACGCGTCGAGTTACGCTGAATACGCTACAAAGGCCTGGACGCTGTTCAAGCGAGTCCGACCTGAGGCTTCGGATGCGGAGGTGGTTGATGCTGTGGTGACAGGTATTTTTCCAGAATTTATTCGCTCAGATTTATTACGTATTACGCCAGAATCATTGCCCAAATTAATTTCTGTTTTGAAAACTTATCGCAAACGCAAGCTAGAACCGTCCATAAAACCAAGTATCGATCATCATGACTGCAAAAAACCACGTTTTGCTGAATACAGTGTTTCTAAAAGGGATCATGTTGTTAAATGCTATAACTGTAATAAGGTGGGTCATGTGTCTCGTGATTGTAAGGAAATAAGGGTGGTCCCTAAGGCCAACCCAGTGCCGATGCAAAATAATAATAATCAACCCAATAAACCAGGTCCTTCTAGTAACTCGAATATGGCTAAAAATATTGAGTGCAGGTATTGTCATCGTCCAGGTCACGTTGAAAGGAATTGTTTTCGTCGGCAGAATGATGAGCGCCTCAAATCAATAAACAAGTCTGTAAACTATTGTCAATCCTTAGAACGCAGTCTGATTACTGTAGAAATAGGTGATAAGGGTTATTCGTGTCTTTTTGATACTGGTGCCGACTGTTCATTAATTAAAGAAAGCGTTTCTCTTTCTGTACCCGGCAAACGTAAATGTGTAGACGTTACCTTTTCGGGCATTGGTGGTTCACCAATAAAGTCAAATAGAAGCATCACCTCTGTAGTGAAAGTAGACGGTATTTATGTAGAGCTAGAATTTTATGTAGTTGGTGATACTCGCATGAAATTTGATATCCTTATCGGATTCGACCTTTTGAATGTGCCAGGTCTTAGCGTGACACTGAAGAAAGACAGTATTTCTCTAAAGCGTGAGCTTTTTATTAACAACGTTTTGCTTGATGTTGACCCGACTTTGAGTCTTGATACTGATATAAGCGATCCCCAACAACTTAAAATATTACGGGAAATACTTACTAAATATAAAGATAATTTTACAAGTGGGAATCGCGTTTCACAAGTGAAAACTGGATCTTTACAAATTAGATTAAAGAATCCGGACAAAATAGTACAGCGACGACCATATAGACTGTCACCTGTGGAACGTGAAAAAGTTAAAGAAATAGTTCAGGATTTGAAGAGTAATGGCATCATACGAGATAGTTCATCTCCTTACAGTAGCCCTATTTTACTAGTCAAAAAAAAGGATGGTACTGACAGGCTCTGTGTCGATTTTCGCGAGCTTAATGCCAATACTCTCAGAGATCACTTTCCTTTACCGCTTATAGCAGATCAGATCGATAAGTTAGGAAAAGCACGCTATTTTACCTGTTTAGATATGGCTGCAGGTTTTCATGGTATTCCAATTTCACCCGATTCGATCGAAAAGACCGCTTTTGTGACCCCCGATGGTCAATTTGAATACTTGCGTATGCCTTTTGGTCTCTGTAACGCGCCGTCGGTTTATCAACGTGCTATCAATTCGGCATTAGGAGAACTTAAAGATAATATCGCGTTAGTTTATGTTGATGACATTCTGGTAATATCCGAAACAATTGACGAAGGTTTGCATAATCTAAAATTAGTACTAGATCGACTAACGCAAGCTGGTTTTTCCTTGAACGTTGCCAAATGCTCTTTTCTTAAAACGCAAGTAGAATATTTAGGAAACCTTATAGAAAACGGAACCGTTAAACCTAGCCCACGGAAGATCCAAGCCTTGGTCAATTCACCCATTCCTAAGAGTCCCAAAGAAGTCCGTCAGTTTAATGGATTAGCTGGATATTTTCGGAAATTTGTGCCTAACTTCTCCTCGATAATGGCTCCCCTGTACGAGTTAACAAAGGCGAACGTTCCTTGGCGTTGGACAGATCGTCATGAACTTGCAAGACGCGAGGTCATTAATCGGCTTATATCTTCTCCCCTTCTGACTATTTTCGATCCCTGTTTACCCACAGAGCTTCACACCGATGCCAGCTCTCTGGGGTATGGCGCCGTGTTAATTCAAAGACAGGATAAAAATCCATTGGTAATTGCTTATTTTAGTATGCGGACGACTGATTGCGAGAGTAAATATCATTCGTATGAATTGGAAACCCTCGCAGTTGTAAAAGCAATTAAACATTTTCGCCATTTTCTACACGGGAGGGCTTTTAAAGTCGTGACGGACTGCAACTCTTTAAAAGCTTCCAGTCATAAGAAAGAGTTGACTCCCAGGGTACATCGATGGTGGGCTTATTTACAGAATTTTGATTTTCAAATTGAATACCGTAAGGGAGACCGCCTTGCTCATGCAGACTATTTCAGTCGCAACCACGTAGATACTGAAAAATCCGTTCGAACTGTCAGTGTCGCTCTACCACCAAAATCGCCTACTCAGGCCTTAAAATTCCTAGTCAACTCGCTTGACCACAATTGGCTGCTCATTGAGCAGAAACGCGATCCTATCTTAAGTAAAATTGTTGATCAATTAAAAGGAGACTCTATTCCCAAATCTATTGCCGATACTTACATCATTACCCAAGATAAATTATTGAGGCGTAAAGTCCAAATTGATAATAAAACTCATAAGCTCATTATTGTCCCTGCTAGATACAGATGGAATCTTATCAGTCACTATCATAATTCTCTTCAACATTTTAGTTGGGAGAAAGTTCTTGCTAAATTACGTGAACAATACTGGTTCCCAAATATGTCGCGGCTGGTCAGAAAATTTGTAGAGAACTGTGTTAGTTGTAGAGTTCGGAAAGGTGTTTCGGGTGCTCGACAGGTTACGCTACATCCAATCGACAAAGTCCCAATTCCTTTCCACACTGTCCACGGCGATATTACTGGACGAATGAATGGCCAGCGAAACGTAGCGGAATATGCTTTTGTTTATATAGATGGTTACAGCAAATACGTTCACATGATCTATACAAATGACCGCACTACGGAAACCGCAATTAAGTGCTTTCAAAATTTTATATCTATTTTTGGCACCCCTACGTTATTTATTACTGATCAAGATAAAAGCATGACATCCACAGAGTTCAAAAGTTTTTGCGAACGTTATGGTATTCAGCATCATGTGGTGGCAAAAGGCGCTAGTAGGGCGAATGGACAGGTAGAGCGCCTTATGAAAGTAATTAAAGACAATATGTCGGTTGTAGAACTTGATATGCCTTGGCACTCGGCTATTCAGGATTTACAATTAGCTATAAATTGTAGTGTATCCAAAAGTACCGGCAAAAGTCCACTGGAAATTTTACTGGGAAAGAAATGTTCACCACCGAGTATTAAGTTATTACAAGTTGATGACGATGTACTAACTGATGATCTAGAATCAATGCGAGCGGCTTGCAAGGATAGGATGGACGAGCGATCCCTTCAGGATAAGTCTCGTTTCGATAAAGGTAAAGCTAAAGTCAAACCTTATAAAGTTGGCGACTTTGTTCTACTTCGGCGCCATGAACGCCACACCACTAAACTCGGTCCCAAATTTGAAGGGCCTATGGAAGTTTTAGAAATCTTGCCCAATGACAGATACAGACTAAAACATGTCAATCTCCGCGGTTGTTCAGAAAAAATTGCTAGTCATGATTCCTTGCGAGCTGCTCCCCTTGCACAATATGACCCTTTTGAAAGTGACTCTGACTCTGAGCAGTCGGCCGTATGGGCGAATAACGATAATTCTGGAGTACCTGTTGAATCACTATCTTCCGCCACTGCATCCGCTAATAACTGTGGGAACATACCAGTTAATTTGGGGGCATCCACTTCCAATAATTAGCCCCTGCTTTATTTTATTGTTGGTTCCTATCCAAAATCCTTCCTTTCGCGCTGGCTGGCCACCATGCGCATCCTTTATACCGGTCTTAGAGGCTATAGCCCAAGAAGGGTGATTGCCTATTTTGATGATGGCTAGACCCCAGGATGGGTGATTGCCTGTTTTGATGATGGCTAGATCCCGGGAAGGGTGATTGCCTGTTTTGTTGATGGCTAGATCCCAGGATGGGTGATTGCCTGTTTTGGTGTGGGTAGATCCTAGAATGAGATTGCTAGTCTCAAGAATGATTTATGTTTATGAGTGTCAAAGTATTGTTTTTGACGAAATGTTTACTAATTAATCAAGGCTGTAAAGTTACCATATTATTTGTTAAGTTATCATTTACAAGTTAAGTGTTTATCCTTAAAACAAAAGAGAACCTTGTTATAAGGAAATATGAGATTGGTTTGATTTGATTATGTAATTGTGTGTACATGCAATCTTATATGATTTTCAATTCTGTCAATGATTTTCTAAATTTGTAAGCGCAGAGAACGCGCTTGAGTCAGTATGGCCGTATGGGCGCGCTCAACCGAGCTGCCATCTAGTTTCAATTGTAGGAAACAAGTCTCAATTTAAAATTGAGACAGGAAACAACACTAGCTACTTTTCGTAATAATGTAATTCTTAAATTTAGGATAATAAATTGTAATTCAGATTCTAGAATTAATTAAAAGTACTAACGAAGTAGAATTTCCTATTTATATAATTTTGTAATGTAATATGAATTAAGTGGGTCACTAATGTTTTTGTTGTGTTTACACTACTGTATGACTTCCGTATGTATTATTTTAAGAAACGAGTTAAGTTAATTATGTAAAATTAGAAGTTTAATTAATGTTTCATTATTATCTAATATTGTTGTAATTATTGAATAATTTATTTTAAAATACAATTATGATTTACTTTTGTAACAAAACTGTAAACTTTATAGGGTGTTTCCGGTTCATTTTATATTGTTATTTAAAATACCTAATTAAGCTAATTAAGATGTATTTCGACTTTAGTTAACATAAAAATAATGTTTTATTGTTTTTAGAATTATAAAACCTTAATATTAAATAGTTTTGTAATAATGTGAAACACGTGGTCTTGTAATTAATAATTAAATAACTTGGTTAGTCGAGGTTGCAGTAGGTGGCATTCTTTCGCTGATCGTTGAAGAGTAAGGTTGTTAAAGAAATATAATTATTTATCCTGCTGTGTTCCTTATTTTTCTTGACGATTACAATGGATCCTGGGGCGAACTCCGGTGAGGCGCCGACATATACAAACTATACTTCTAACAAAATCCTTAAAACATGGTATTGAATAGTCGCTATATCGTCCGGATATCCGAGTGCCTAGTTTGAGTTTTCCTAAAATCGTAGTCACAAGACATCGCGTCCACGTAAACCCAGATTTGTATGGGCTCACAATAGTGTCATCTTTAGGCCGACAGAGGCGCTGTTCCGATCCTATACAAATCTGCGTTTACGTCGACGCGGTGACTTGTGACGGCGGCAGTGAAAAACTCGCACTAGGCCCTCTTGATAATCTCAGGAACTAAGCGATTGCGATATAGATAAAAATAATATAGCAAATATTAGAAGCATAAGCTTCTAATATTTAATAGACAGATTTACTGCAAGACAAAATAAATACCGCATTCAAATTATATCCTTTTAATTCCGTACTAAAAACAGAACTAATATTTTTTACGTCTATGATTATCTATGGTTAATCTCTAATTAAATCTTTAGCTAAACCAATACTAAAACTAAATAACTAGTATAGTAAGCAAGTAGATATTGCGACAGTCACGACTCCAGTCCGAGTGTCACTGGCTGTCTAGAAGGCAGGTAGAAGGCAGGTACACCCACTTTACTCGGGGAATGTCGGAAATGTTCGACTTTCGACATACAATGCTGACCGTATACTAGTATGTACATGTCAGTTTGAATTTGTTGCCTATTAGTGTTTGGGAAATATTAGATAAGGTTTATTTATGAACAGAATAGTGCGTTAATACTTAATGTATGTAAGCTTGGTTTTTAATTAAAATCGTTTTAATATGCAATTTTTTTTCTGCCTCTACTTACCCGATGCTCATGTTGCATATATATTTTCAAATTCATAATCCTTACTTGAATAGACTTTTAATCAAGTACTTTCAAATCGTCAGAACGTACATGCTACTGTCGGCTTCAGTAGGTAACTTTTACTGACAAGAACCCGGCAAGTAGTCAGTAAATACTCTTTGCATAATTATATATTTTTACACAAAAATATAAATTATATTTATTTTCGTACAAGTATACCATTGCTGATCAAGACTAGCTACAACAGCCTATGACCACCAACACAACCAAGGATCAACAAAGATTGATCTCTTAGCACATAAAAAACAAGTTCAGATCCTTCTACTGTTACCATTAAGTTCTTTTACGAATAGAAGGACCACATTAAAAAGATAATGGTTTTGGAAATTTAAACTCTACATACGCACTTGAATTTACGTAACCCTTACATTATATTATATTATCTTACTGGATATATAAGTGGAGTAACATTAAGTTAGTCACGACGTCACGACCAACTTCACGACATGTCAGCGGCTGTCGTCGAAAACTTGTAACCACTTGATACGGAAATGATTGTGTTGCGAAATTACATTGCTGACCGTTATTGGGATTGAGTAATAGATTATTTGTTTGTGCCTGAACGTAATGACTATTTCATAGTGGACAATGTTTGCGTGGGATTCGGTAAAGTACAGCCTTTGCTTACTTTAAGTTTACTTCAAAACACTTTCAGAGTAGAGGCTAGACTAGGGAGTCTATTGTGAACATTTGTGAAGGACTTTTTGAAATCAGTGCCCCAATATAGGCCTGCGTATTTGCCTCATTGTGTTGTTGTGTGTTGGTCCGTTAAAAAGTGCCCCAAGCGGCGAGTGTAGGAAGTTATACGTCTCTATAAAAGAAAATGTGCGAAGCGCGACGACGTTCGAACGTGTCAAAGTTTGAAAATGTATGTTTTACTCAAAGTCAAAGTCAAAGTCAAAAATATCTTTATTCGATTAGATTTCTTACAACGCACTTTCAAATCGTCAGAATGACACAATTTACAGGATTATACATGCTACCGCCAGTTGGGACTTAGTTCCCAATTGGGTTTAGGATACACGAGAAATGTTCGAACACACAGTGCGTGTTGGTGAGAATGCAAGTGTGTTTATATTTTGTCGAATTGCTCTCTAAAGATTTTTATGTTTTTTGAGTAGTAAGGTAATATAATAAGTAAGGTAGTTTTTTTCAAACAGAAGTATTTTTTTCTGCGCAAGTTGCAATTCTAGCTCAATCAACATTAAATGTTCATATTTTCAAGTTACAATAGCTGTAAAATCACGAATCATTAGCTTCTTTAACGAACCACTGAACACTCGTTTAGGTGTTGCGATAAATCCATACATCATACAAATTAATCAGACTGACAGGTGACGATTGAGCTAATAGCCGTTCATAGGTGATGATTGAAATTCATTTTCAGTTCTATTATAACGAGTATCCTTCGGTAATTTATAAGAAAAGGCAATTACATTTGAGTGTCTGTTTGTAATTCCAGATTAACAGCTTTGCACTAAAACATATGAAATTATGAATTCGGTACAAAGTACACACATAAAAAACATTTTTTTTTCTTTGTCCGTTTGTCTGTTCCGACTACTCTCCGAAATGGCTGGACCGATTTTAACGGGACTTTCACTGGCAGATAGCTAATGTTAAAAGGAGTATATTTTAGTTAGTAAGGAGTTATTTTTATTTAAAAAAGAACACGTGGGAGAAACCGCGGGGCACGGATAGTTGATAAAGATACGATTGGCGCAGACAAAAGAGAGTAAAGAGTAAATAAAACCAGAAATAGTCAAAAAAATATTCAAGTATAACCCTAAGATATATAATAAAACTAAGTTGCAACAAAATTTAAGTACAGTATTAAGCAAACAGTCCGTCTTTGCACAATTTCATTCAAAACCACTTGGTTATATTTTCGGCTGTAACTTACAAACAAGGTGTTCCAAGTAGAAGGTTAAAGTATGTACTTAACATTAATTTATGTAAGAATCCCACGCGTGACGTCGCAGACAAAAGATAATAAAATATTTAAAACACAATCCGTATTGTGCTTGTAAAATTTTATTTTGAATAGATTTCGATTTCGCAAGTTATTGCTTATATCCTATTATTTATTTTCGTGGTTCGTGACTTAACTCACACTTTGTAAATTTTGTAAACGCGCCCTTTTGTGTAAACAATGGATATTTTCTATCACTCAACGATCAATGTTACGATGTTTGCAACTCGAAAATTGTGAAAATAATTCTTGGTGTATTTGGACAGAGGAACCTTATTTTGATACTAAGATAAGCCTGTCATTTTTTTGTACAAAATTTGTAAGTAATCTGGGGCATACCATGAGCTCTTATTGCCATGATAGTTTCACTCATTTATGAGACAGATGTACACGACGTGTATACATCTGTCACTGTCACACAACTGAATTATCATTGCAATAAGAGCTCATGGTTGGGCCCCAGCACTAATATTATAAACAGGAAAGATTTGATTGTTTTTTTTTTGTTTGTTTGTTTTTGTTCGCATTGAATATACTTCGAAACTACTTAATCGATCTTGAAAATCATCAGCGAGTAACATAGGCTATATTCCCGTAACACGCGTAATTCCCGTAATTCCCGTACCACGGGAACGGGAATTACGCGGGGGTAACCGCGTGACTAGCGTCTGCTAGTTTAAGATCATGTCCTCAATTATTGTCAGTCAGTTATCACCTACTGCGCGTTGAATTCGACAAGTTTGTTCACAAAAAACTCGTATTGAGGAACTACACTTAACTCTACCAAAAGACCGAATGGATTACTCAAACCACATGTCACTATATAATGGTCTGCAATGGTTAATGTTAAGTATATCAATCTCTTTATACAATCACACCCGGACACAGTTAATCTCTCGCCTTGACATTCAACACGAAGAAAATAGCAACGAACAAACTATCAACGTGTATATTACAATAAGACCAAAAACAAAAGACTCACGACATATTCAAATGTAAGAGATTTCGTAGGTGTCACTTTATTAATTTTATGACCAAGTTTAACATTTATCACATCATTGATGAAGATGAAGGTATCGAAGAATGCATTTACTCATCGACATTCCGATTAAATTCGTTATTATTACTCGTATTTTTGGTTCATCATCTCCCTGGCCTTATCCCATGTATTTGGGGTCAGCACTTGATTCAACCCGATGTGGCTAATCACTTGATTTTTATACGAAGCGACTGCCATCTGACCTTTAGGTTTTCGTTCAATAATTCTTATTAGAATAAGTGCTCCATGATGCGGTAGAAGTGTAGGAGTTGTGCTAGCTATAATGGGATAATTTTCACGCTTACATTCTTTACAATGTTGTTGCGTCTCGGCTTGTTCAGGGAGTATTTGAGGAGTCAGGTACGTAGAGCATAAGGGCAAGGGCGTCACAAAAGATCTTAGGGGTCCAAGGGGATAAGATGTTGTTGCGTGAATGACACATCCTTTGTGTAATATTCGTTTACCATTAGATAGACTGACTTTTTGATCTTCTTAATCAGTGTGCAAAGGGTCAAGAAGTGTGCTATCTGCGTTTATGCATACGCTTCTGCCAACATTTCCTGATTTACACACATACAAAAAAGTTATGTACTTAGTAATGTTTAATACTAAATGTAAGTACGGACAAAATTCCCACTCAATTCAAATACAATTTCAAGGTAGTTTTAATGTATCACTTGACATTCAATAGGTAATAGAACAAGTCGTTATATAGATCAGGAAGTGCGAATAGTTGCGCGTAAACAATATTATTACATGATTTTTTTTCAACTTTAATTCGTACATTTATGTCATTGTAAATTATTACAATATAAGTATTAGTTTCGAGGTTTCGGTGCTTATATGTCAGATGAATGGTTATTTACTGGACATAATTAAGGTCTTAATCTATCTCACTATACAGGGTGTCGGGGAAAATAGGACAGCTGTTAAAATATGTGATAGGGTATCATTTTACGAAGCAAATAAAAATATTATAAATAAATATATCCCTCCGTTTTCGAGTAATTGACGTTCAAAGTTGACCATACCTTATTATAAACGTGTGTGACTGTTATTCACGTGAAATCTAACTACGTTTTTATTTTTTTTCTCCCACTAATAAATCCTGAAATAATCCCATAAAACCCTTTATTGAAACCATTAACCTTCCCCTTAATTTAAAAAGTTTTATGACCGCGTACGTAATGTAGGTAAACGCGGCCGCGCGTTCATTCAATCGCTTAAGGCCGCGAGCACTTCGACCATTGCCTATAACTACGTTATCGTTGGAGCTAGATATTTTACGACTTCTATATAGTGATATATTCATAAAACCCTACAACTTCTAGAAGACAACTGTTCCTTTTTCTCCGACACCCTGTATAATAATAGGTGCATTTACGAATTATGAGAGCAGACCTTGAATGTACATTAGTAATTGTATGAGCCTCGCCTCATGGCGCGACGCGAATATAACACATGTTCGGTTACACACACTATGTGCGCTCATAGTTCGTGACGGCACCTGTACAATATTAAGTAGGTATCTCAATCATAACAACCTTGTTCATGCTGACTGACTGTACTATATATTGCATGGATGTCATTAGAAATCATTTTTATATCAACGCAAAAGCCGCGGAGGTGGTAGTAATAAAATTATGGATGTCTGGGTAAAGCCCTGGCCACCTGGGCTAGTGGTCTTAAGGGCGAATTTTTTTCCAACTGGCAAAAAAATTATGATAATCGTTTATAAGCGAAAATTTCAATGTATGTATGTATATAATATGTAAACTTGCATTCTCCGGGTGGGCGTGACAAAAAATATATTATATAGGTTGAAACACGAAATTTCAATACTTTCAGATGTCTATCTGTAACGAAGTAAAAAAACAAGAAACCCTCTTAGTATCTACCATTTTATTACATACTAGCTGTGCCCCGCAGTTTCACCCGCGTAGATTTAGTTTCATCCTTATTGTCGCGGAACCCTAATATTTTTAATAAATAAATGTAGCCGAAGTTACTCCTTGAAACATCAGCTACCTGCCAGTAAAATTCCCGTTAAAATCGGTCCAGCCATTTCAGAGATTACCCGGAACAAACAGACAGACAGACAGAGAAACATTTTTAAACTTGGTTTTTTAGCGTCAGTAGCGTGTATACTTTCATATGCATTTAGTGAAAAGCAGTTATTTTGGATTTACAAACAGACACTTCAATTTTATTTATCTGTATAGATGTATAGATGTACAGATTTGAAATAGTAAACAATATACGAGTATCTAACTCTACCATCCTGTAGATACTCGTATGATGCATTTTTATGATGTTCATGTGAGATATGTAACAACAAGATTTTTATAAGAATTGATAAGTGGAATTAAAATATGTTTTGAGATGAAATATAATCAAAATATGATAACGAAATGCCAAGGTTGTCCGCCTGTCAAGTACGGCTGTGATCGATTTGAAGGTAAATAAAAAATATGGCAACTTTTTGTGCGATAATGTCAACATACCGGGGCGTAGGTGGAGCGAAAAAATGTATGTAGCAATGTCTTTGATATCATACAAAAAACTGCAATCGTTTTGGAATTACCAGTCATATAATTGACCTATAATTGTATACTTTGCCTAGCGGTTTAAATCGGGTAGACTTGATTTAATGGGTGACTTCATTTCGCCGCTGATACCAATTTTTTTTTCTACATAGTTATCTAAGTCACTCCTTGTGACATTAGCTATGTGCCACTGAAAGTCCCGTGTTTATCGATACATCTATACAGATAAATAAAATTGGAGTGTTTATAATGCCTAAATAACTGTTTTTCACTAAATACATATGAAAGTATACACGGTACTGACATAAAAACACAATATTTTACATGTTTTTCCGGCTGTTTGTTCCGGCTAATCTCTGAAATGGCTGGACCGATTTTAGCAGCTGATGTTTCAAGGAGTAACTCAAGCTACTTTTATTTATAAAAAATATTAGGGTTGCGCGAAATGAAGCATGAAACTAAATCTACGATGTGAAACCGCAGGGCACAGCCAGTATTACATAAACGTCTCTGAAAAAAAATTGCATGCAACAATACCAGTGCAATATTTTATTAATCCAGTATAAGATTAAGAAATATGTATTTCAGCTTTCCTTATTTACCTTGATAAATCCTATCTCTGAGTTAAGTAACCTTGATTATTAAGTTAATATTTTGACGTGTTGTAATATTTTTGAACTAGTGAATAAAAAATAGTGAAAAGACATTACAATTCTGAGTCGTGAACCGTGACTTTATTATATTCGGGTCTAAGTTTAAAGCAGAGAGCGTTTATTGTGTATCTCTTGGATTTATTTCCGTGTGTTCGTTTCGCTCAAAGGCCTCCAGCCGACCTGGGCTCGGACCTCGGCTTAGGGCATTGCTCGGCGAGCTAGGGAGCTAGATCTGACTGGTATTACATAGGAACGTGTTAAGAGTAGTGGCTCGGAACGTGTCAGTTCGGCTAGGCAAGGGACGGGGTTGATGAATGAAACTATAATATGTCACATATATCGAAAGTTTAATCTCATAATTTTTTTATAAAAACATCTTTTTTATTAATCACATGATCCCTATGCACATAGTTTTAGTGCACAAAATGTCGATAATAGTTAAAAAATAAATCTTATAGTTCTACTTATTTATAAATGAGTAGCTTAAGATTACCGTCATTACACCTACTTCAGATTCTGAATTGGATAGGCGTAAGCTAATTTCTAAGAAAGATACTAAAAGGATAGAAACAACTCCTCGAAAATATTTAAATATGTTTTCATAAATAAAATTCCCAAATTTGAATAAGCGTATGACTTGAGCCACGGACTCACGGACGCGAAAAGTTGTGTCGCAATATAAAGCAACGATCAACGAAACTTGTATTGTTTCATATTATTTGTCGCTAAAATAACAATTGGTATCACTATCATTCTATCGGGTTACATTATTACATTTGCGGAGATGTGAATGGCCAATTTAAAAGTAATTGTGAAGTAATATCACCTTATGCAACTGAATTACGAGTATATAGGTTGGAACACACTTGACATTACGTAGTTAGATCAAGCAATGCAGTTTTTTTCAAGCCATTTCTTCTCAGTAAAAGCAACCTTCTGAACCTTATGTTAACATTTATAATACTGTGTTTAACCATGCTATTCTGAAGCTACGTTTTTTGTTCTCCGTCTGTCTGTATATCTGCCTGTCTGTCTGTTTGTTTCGGCTAATCTCAGAAACGGCTGGCGTAACAAATTTTTTATATGTATCCGCGAAATAATATCTACGTGGGTGAAACCGAGCCCGGGGCACAGCTAGTTTACCGTAAAATATTGTTTTGTATATTATTATTTCGAAATCAAGTCGCGTAAAATTTTACTAATCAGGAGCTTCACAATGAACGTAGCTAGTAAACAATTTAGCTTGAAAGTCGTGTACGAATGGACATTAAGGCAAATATTAAACTGGATTATTAAATCTTGCCATTAATATCTATTGTAGGGCGTGTTGAGGAATAATAAACCCGCTCGAGGCATTATTACCACATTAATAGTCTAATGTCCAAAACTATTACGTGTTGCAATTGGTTATATCTTAACCATTCACGTGGTAAGCGGTGGTTTGGACCCCCTAACGAGATTTGTAACATAACACTATACGTAGTTATAGAGTACTGTATGTTTGTTAATCGCTATTAAGAAAAAGCGATTCAAGAAACTCGTTTTGTTCTAATGTGTAGAAGGTATGCAACGGTTACATCAAATTGTGCCGTGAATAATTGCTTTCATTACCAAGGTTGAAAGGTGTTACTTCGAATTTAAAACTTGCCAAGTAAGAAAAGTTTAGAATTTTTGTTCTTAATGAATAAACTTAAAAAATAATGCATTGATATAAAAAATATATTTCAAAATAATATTACCGTTGAATAACAAAGGCTATTTATTAATTGAGTCAAATTATGGATAACTAAGAAAACTCCAATGATGTAACCCAATTGAATTAATTCAAAGTACTGGACGAAATTCTAAAATTGTGACACCTAGGCTTACAGGGTTGAACATAGGTTATAATGTATGGAAACGGGAAAAGCCCAGGGGCCCTACCATGACCTCTTATTGCCAAAGTTTAACTCTTATCTCTCTCTACTCGTGTATATATCTGTCACTGTCACACAGTGGAACTATGATGGCTATAGGAGCTCATGGTAGGGCCCCTGGACAGAAGCTAGTATAAGATATTATCTTCTCTATAAAATTATGTCAAAACATCATTATTATTAAATAGCTCTGTTCAAAATGCACCCACACACTGATTATTGTACCTAAATGAATCGATTGTGAGCGAGTGGTCCAAGGCTGTATTCGATGTACCATTATCTATATTGTTCAGAGTTACCACGAATGGGCAGTTTGGCGAAGTGATATATATTGTAGATAGAACTGAATTTAAAAGGTCACCACGAAAGGGCACGCTTGCACGATTCCAGTGTATTGTCTGAGCAAAGAATATCAAATTTAACTGTTGCTAAAACTATAATTAACATTGACTGATCAAGTGATCACCTTGAGTAACACGTCGACGTAATAGGTAGAATGCAAAGGTACATTTTATTTGTCAAACATTAAAAAAGTTTGTAGTACTAATGAGTCATCACTAAAGACTGGTGAAGCAAACGGAATGCCAGAATCAATTGTAACTCGAGTATATTTTCACCTGAATACGTTATTACTGGATTTCTTTTATACAAATGAACTTAAAAATCATAAATTTTTTAGCTTAGATGCAATTCGTCCCACAAACCATGTACTTTAATACATGTATCGATCTATTGTAGGACATTAATTAATTTTATGAATGGTGTGATTTCACCCGCGAAGATTGAATTTCATAAGTGGCTTCTTTCGTGCAAATCTATTTTGTTTTTCAATTAAGAGGTAGTTTAAGTTAGTCCTCGTAAAATTCGGTCAGTCAGAGATTAATTTTATTATATTCATCTGTATAGATTACATTTCCTAAAATGCCATTTACATCTGAAATCTGACGGAACACTTCCCATTTATAATATTAATACGCTTGCAGTCATATAACGATGCATAAATTGTTTTAGCATTCAGGCCTGTCCATTCGCCTACTCACATCCTAGATGTTGTTTCACCCACATCGGCTATCCTGGACCATTTACCTCCCACATAGGCCGGAGTCTATCTTAGGGACTTGTTTCTTGAATGCAATAACAATCAGCATTTGTTGCAATTTTATTTTATGGTAACACTAGTGAACTTGTCCTTCTACGCTTTGGATAAGTTTATTTATTTACTGAATCAGTACGTGTTATTCTACAGTCTGAATCAGAAATAATATGGGCCGTGTATTTACATAGGTAGTGATTTTTTTGGCATACTTTAATTTTATATGCTCATCTCTATAGGAAAACGTTCCACGTTAAAAATTGTTATACTTTTTTGAAAAAATTTGGATTTTCTTGAAAGTACGCGACTGTTTTCAATTCGATTCCATCCATCTATACACCCATCTATGTGTACAATTCAAAGCGCTACCAGACTAAAGTTAAGGCACACCCGAAACCGTTGGTCCTAGAGAAATAAAAATTAGAGCTCGTGTTCTTGGTGAGCTGTAAGTTTACAATAAGAAAGGATTATTCGAAACTAGCTGTGCCCCGCGGATTCACCCGCGTAGATTTTGTTCCATCCTTAAGGTCGCAGAAACCTAATATTTTTAATAATTAAAAGGTAGCCTATGTCCTTTCTCAGGGTCTAAAGATTGTCTGTGCCAAATTTCATCAAAATCGGTTGAGAGGTTTAAGCGGGAAAGCGTAACAGACAGACAGACAGAGTTACTTTCGCATTTATAATATTAGTAGGGATCTACTCCTATCGTAGTTGAATGTACGTATGTTATTTTTTACTGAAGCGCAGGTGACACTGCGGACGCAAGCTAGTTTAAGTATAATTCAGTGTTGAAGACTGCCGAGGTACCCGGTATAAAAAAGGGTATAAATATGGTCTTTTTGCTATGTAGTATATCGCCTTTGAACAATATTTCATTACGACCACCAAGATATGCAGTCCGAATAATAAATTGGTATTATTTCGAGATAAATTGTCTGCTAGCATTTCCTGTGCAGATAATTCTCGTCGGAGAGCTGCAAGCGCCATATTTTATTAATATGCTGCTTAGTACTATTTACGACTGGTATCATATTTCATGCAAATTGTTTTTGAGTTATGTACATTCACTAACTCTTCCTTGTTCTCATCCATTATTCCATATCTTTTAACTAGCTTCTGCCCGCGACTTCGTCCGCTGGGAATAGTTTTCTTTGGAGTAACGCTAACTTTCCGCGATAGATCTTAGCGTGATGCAAGCCTATAGTTTTTAGAAAAAATCATTGGTGCAAGCTGCTGGGGTTTGAACGTGCGTAGCTTGCGTAGCAGGCGGGTGCGAAAATACACGGCTCTTTATATTAAAAAAAGTAGAGTGGAGTTGAGAGACGAAGTGGTGAATCCATTAACATGTTTAGTGGGTGGATATCCAATCAAAGAATTGGAAAAAGTTTTTACTTGGGACGGTATTAAATTGACTTCTGTATATTCTTAATCAGTGGGCGTAAATGCATTCGACATCCAGAATGCAAATATGTTGGCAATACGTGGATATATTCAACATTCGCCGCCCACTTCTATTCGGCGGTTATCGCCTAATAGTTGTCGTGTTTCTTTTACATTTTGCAAACATGGAAACGCAATCGAACTCTGCAGGAGCTAGTGTCAATGACATTCAATTAACAGATCCTGAGAAATCCTAAAGTTCTTTTTTGCGAAAGAAATTATTCTTTAATCACAATTCTTCCGAAAATCTTGGTATTTCGTCCGTGAATATTTACGACTTCATCTTTGATCTAGTTGTTTTCATACCCGACTGCTAGAATATACAGAGAAGAATATCGCGTCAGGGCTAATATTTTAGACATGGTATTTAGTATAATTATTATTACGAGTGTATATTTACAAAAAAATATGCAATAAGTATTAGATCCGTTGTCTGGTAGCCTTAGTAAAAGCTTCGTTTAGTGGGGACTAGATGGCGCTGTTATGATAATATCCGAACATTATAATTACAACTAGCATTGATACCTATTAATGACGTCATAAGATCGAATATTTGATGAATTTTAAACAAGGTGAAGTCAAAGTGAAGGCAAGATTAGTTAGAACAAAGCTGAGGAATTCAAGAATTTCAACATGTCATGTTGTAATATGCAGATCGTAAATCGTTGAGCATTTCCTACAAGCAACCATTACTAATGTACCAACAGATTTGTCGGCGACGAATCATTCCTTGCTATTACCACTTATTACCCTTGGATTGCAACACCGAGCCACGACTTAGGTATCGCTCGATTGATTAACGAGCAACATGGGCTTGTGGGCCGGTTATTGCACCAATTGAGGCGATTTCTTCAATAATTCTACGTTTGCTGGCAACCCCACGGTTTGCATTGGTTTAGTTAACTATCAGGATGGTATGGCTATTACCTTATATCCGTCGGTTTGGAAGCAATTTTGTTGTAACTGTTAATTCATTCAATTGTACATTGATTATTTCTTACGTAATCATATTTTCTGATTAAGGTTGGATTTGTTCTACTTATGAATATTTAGCGATAAAATTGGTTATGAAACCTGATCGTATACTATAAGAAAGGAGTTCTTATTATCAAAACATCGTGAGGAAACCTGCATATGTCTGAAAAGTATCGTGCACGTTTGTATAGTGCCTGAGACGACGGTGGACATAACATCCCTATTAACTCCTTCAGGGACCCTTCTGGGATGGCATGAATATATTCCATAAATTTATTTATTTCTTAAAAAAAAATCGCCTAAGTTAGTCCTTGGCTTAAAAATTGGTCCATCTCGCTTTGTGATACGCATTTCAAAAGGGCTGGACATTGTGTTAGTCCGAGTTTGGTGTAGTGTTGGTTTAAAGCATGTTTTGTAATCAGGGGCTTAGTGATAAAGCCATAATCATATATCTACTCAAATCCGTAAAAAAAATATCAAATTATTTGAATTTCTACACATGCAATATCTTTTTTGAATGAAATTGTATGCTTCATTGCATTCTGTAAAGCTAAATGTCCATTACATATAGTACTAAAATGCTGAGCCTTAGGCGTGTAAATAGTTTACAGAGCGCGTGCGCCCATCGAAATCTCAACGGCCTTATATCGACACTTACCATCACCTGTCATAACTCTTATTGCGATCCGTACAGAGATTAGTTTTGATTGACAGCACAACAAAAGCAGTTAATGCAATAGCTTTTAACGTAGATCAGCTACTTGTGGGAAACCTTTTGTTTGGGAACTATTACTATTGTTCTGTGCTAAATGTTGTGATGTATCAAGCCCAAGGACGTATAACAATACTGGTTTAGATAGCACTTTATCTGGATCAGCTATTATTATAGCATGGGCTCTTGTCGGTAATTTAACCTCAGGTTCATCTTAAGTATTGATCACCCGAACTTTAATAACTACAGAGTGATCACTTCTCTACAATTAAGGTAATTTACTACTTAAATAGTCTTTATCTTTTGTAAAATTTCCATCATGTGTGTCTGCGGTAGTAAACCAATTTTCTTCTAAAGTAGCAAGATCTAAAAGCTTTATATCTGCGCAGACTCTTTTGTCACTAAATGGCGTAATGGCGGAACTCTTTACCCTCTTATTGATACGTGATTTGACATGCATTTTGTCATTGTTACCTAATTTCCTGAAAACAAAATTGCTGCAAAACGAAAGTGTCGCTGAAGTTTCGTGTTGAATTTTGTAACTGTACTTGCCAATTTGATATAAACTGATTCAACAAAGGTATATAATAATATTAGAAATTTGGATTAATATTGAGTCTGGTTACAAATATTTGTAAAATTTATCAATTATACCTGGCGTTGCGAGTTCTGGGCTCTGAATGCGCAATTGTTATAGGTATTGTAATTATTTAACATGTTTAATGGGTGGATAACCAATCAAAGAATTGGAAAAAGTTTTTACTTGGGATGGTATTAAATTGACTTCTGTATATTCTTAATCAGTGGGCGTAAATGCATTCGACATCCAGAATGCAATACTCTGGGCTCTGAATGCGCAATTGTTATAGGTATTGTAATTATTGTAGGCAGTTATCCCCACTATTTTTACTGAGCACTTAGAAGAGTAACAATACTTTTATGAGGGTCGATGGGGTATACGGGACTTTAAAAGGCAGGATAAAGAAATAAATGATAAGGATCATTAAGAGCCATTTGGATATGATAAAATTCAAACGAATATATTCAGGATTTTTGAAGTCCCCAAATATCTGTACATCTGTATGGAGTATGTAGTACCAAAACAAATTACACAGCAGCTTCCCCAACTCAATGATAGCGAGCACTTGCTTACGTCACTAAATGAAACCCACGCCCGAAAGAAACAGACTGGTACGCAATAATTTTATTGTTATTAAGTTGCCTTGTACTGCATTTTAATTTCACAAATACGTGTCCCATTGCACGAGAGAAGTCCACTGTCTCAAATCCCACAGAATCGTGACTTCAGACACAGAACTTCTCTTAAACGTGACAAAATTGTTTGCTCGAAATGAGATAATGTCTTTCATAGTTTCTTTTCACAGCATTAAGATGACTTCATTTGTTTCATTGTTGATTATCATGATGTTGAATTAGCACTGTTTATTTGTAGTCATATTACAAATTTAGAAGCATCAAGTATTGGTCTCTATAGATCATTCATTTTATTACTTTGATAGGACCTTTTGAGTTTATAGAGTTAAATTAGGGATTCTTAATAAAACGCTGGTGAAGCCGTAGAATGAAGCTATTATATTAAAATAATTTCAGGACATTCACATCCAAAACTTCTCTAACAAACAATCTCTAACAATCAATATTCAAAAAAAAATTACGGTGACTAAAACCGCTAGGCACAGTTAGTATTATATATAGTCCTTAGCAAGAACTAGTGTGGTATTGAATTCAGAGAATGTATGCACAATGCCTTTACAAGGACGTGAAATGTTGCAATAGTTCGACGTACCAAACATTTCAGCCCCATTATTACAATGTTCGTGGTTTCTCGTTATTATTTTGAATCTGTTAGCTTATCTGATATTAAAGTAATGTGCATTGCGTTCTGCTGTTTTGTTGCAACTGTTTAAGATAAATGCTTTGCATTTACACACATTTAAATAATTGCCACATTCAACGTTGCTTGAGAATTACTTATTCAGTGTGTTTTGGATTTAAGGTACTGTATATTTGAAGAGCTCTTAAATGCTCTTGGGCAAATCAATCACCAACCGCTGTATCGGTCAGCTCTCATGTCATACAGAATAAGTCACGTGTCGGAATTGGCAATTAAACCTGTTTGGAAATTTTGGACATCGTGAGAAGACCTGCATAATATGTCTGAGATGTAATTAAAAGACGACTTCTGAGACGGCAATAGACTCACCATCTGTCACGTTGGCACTTAACCATCTTCGGTGAAAAGTGGGTGAAAGAGCTAAGTAATAGTACAATTCAATAAGGTACCTCAACCTTGTATGACCGAAAGCGAAGACGCTGATTGCTCCATTTAAACTTTATAGGTAATTTTTTTTTTCTCCTTTTCCAGAATGCCTAGGCGCACGCTCAGACTCAGACCGCTCCAGACATCGGTCAGGGCCCATCAAAAGCGTCCCAGTAGCAGCTGACATCAAACGGGACATAGATTTCGACTGCCCGGAAGAATTTGGATACTATCCACACCCCACCGACTGCACTTTGTACTACGTTTGCGTGTTTGGCGGCGCATTACTCGAGTCATGTACTGGTGGCCTTATGTACAGGTAATATCATTTATATTACTGCGTTTGAAGTGGTGACGAGGTCATTGTGGTTTAATTCTATACAAATTTCTTTGTTTAGTCACAGTCTACTTGGATGCAAAAGTAGAAGGTCCCGCCTTTACTTTACTGTTAATATCGATGAGTTTTTCAAAGCGTAATTTCTCTAACAAGCTTCGGTGAAGTCATGTTTCATACGTCTGAGAAGAAATTAAAAAATACACTATGACTCACCCAACTTTTACAACTTCCAAATCTGTCATGTCATCTACATTAGAATGTTCTCCAGTCCCAATAACATCTTCCTTCCAGTTCAACACAGATCAATGTGGTCTTATCACTCCACATCTTAAGGCGTATACCAATTCTCATCAATCCAACTTTTACTTTCAGCCACGAGCTCCAAACCTGTGATTGGCCGCGTAACGTTGGCTGTGATGGCACCAGCGCGATAGGTGGTGAGGAGTTGGAGAGGATTAGTGAGAGGGAGCCGCCACCGCCGCCGCCCCAGTCACGCCGCAAGCCTCCCCCGCCTCCCAGAGCACAGCCCAAGCCAGTTATCACTTCCAGAGGACAACCCAAGTACATTCGTGATGAATACGAAAAGGTATTATTTTTACCTTATTGAGTTACATGTGTAGTGAAATCGAAAGTAACGTAATAAATAGGTTCTTATACTTCAACTTGCATATTTATTTACGTCATAGAAATTTGCTGATATAGGTTTATATTTAAAAAAAAATGCTAATTTGAATTTTGTCCTTCATTATTTCTTATTTTGATTTATTAATACTATATTTTTCTATAAAATCAGCACTCCTGACGTTAAGTCTAATACCTGCAGATTGTCACATAGATTGTTTTTGAAGTTGTGTGGTATGTATTGTCCTTATAATTTAGAAAGCATAAAAAATAACGGAAAATATACATTGTATGCATGTAATGTCATTGTAAATAGAGCATGCAATGCGTAATGCATGTTATACACAAGTGAAAGCTTCTTGTTAAATTATGAATCTATGTCTAATTGATGTCTAAAAAATTTAGGTATCATCATGAATTGATGTTTATGTATAAATTATATTAACGCCTACGATCTATTCGCTTAATCAAGTAAATTAATAAGCGTTCTCTTTGTATTCTAGCAACAACAGTTGTACGCAGAGGTTGACGACTTACCGCCAGTAGAAGAAATTGAAAGTGATCGACAACAGCGCGTGAACCGAGGACAACCTTCGACTATTGGACAAGTTCAAAAAGACAGAGATGGCTACAGCTCTCAGCTCGTCAGTTCAAGGACCCTCAACTCTAACATCATACCTGCTTCCATACCCCAGAACGGTGGCAAGTTAGGTTCATTTTCCTTTGGCACCCAGGACGACCGACGCGCGGCAGCTATTACTCAAGCACCCCAGTCATACAGGTTGGTTCAGATTCTCATTATTAATATCATTACGACAAGATGTTGACCACTAATAATGTATTGACGTTATCGTTATTTCAGCGAAGACAAAAGTGACAACGTGACTGACTCTCATCATGACAGACAGTTTGACATTGAGACAAACGAAATCGATAGTAGTGACGTGACCGAAAAAGCTGTTACGAGAGTGAAGAGGGAGGCCATAGTAACTGACTTAAATCTTAATGACACTAATTCGACCAAACTAGATGAAATAACAAAACGGCAAGATATTGATGCTGAAATTGAGTACATAGAAGTGAATCCCGAAAAAACTGATGAAGACTTAATTGATGGTGGTCAAGATGACTCTGAAAGAGGCAAGAGACAAATCACATATTATCAAAAAAATCCTTACAAAAATCCAGGAAAAAACTGGGCTGTTCAAAAACCAATTAAACTTATCGAGTCTAACTACAATCCTCATCCCCAGAATCAGAATCATAGATATCACCAGCCATCACACACTGGTGCAAATCATAATTACAATGAAGCGAATCGTAGACCGCACTCATATGAAAACAATTTGTTTTCAACGATGAATCCTTTTTTAGCTTATCAAGTCGAAAACGTAGCAGGTCAAAGACCGTTCAAAGCTAGTTTACCTGATCCAATGAATCAGAGGTTTGCCCATAATCCTCTGAACCCTGCAACACAAATTATCACCAAGAGCCCACCGATATCATCTCTAACAAATAATGAAAACCCATTTTCGGCAATAACCGGTTTTTACAATAGTTTTCCGCAGCCCTACAGTAATCAGAATAACCAAAATCAATATTCTCAATCCCAATCAGCTATCAGTCGACCTAATTCAGGAAACTTTCATGATTCGTCACAGCTCCCGAGCACCATTGTGACTGGTAAACCTGTCTTAATTTCAAGTTCACCTCGTAATCAAAATAAGTACAGAATAAAACCAGAGCCTACGAAAGTTCCTGAACAACCACAGAAAGGTCAGTATCGACCTAGAACTGCTAGTCAGAAACAAATACCAAATAAGCCAGCGGATGACGAAGAAGAAGAAGATGATAACGAAGATGAGTATGAATCAGAAGAAGAGTCCTCAGAAAACAACAATGATGATTTTGATTACCCTGAACCACCTTATGAATTCACCCATCCTAAATTTAAGTATGTAGATATAAAAAATCCATTTGCAGACCCAAATTTTGATTTTGATTCGTTTTTATCAAAACTGAGTAACGGGCAATATCCTCCACCTAGTTCGACACCCAGACCTGTACAAAGTACACCTACAAAAGCAATAAATGCATTAATAGAGGTAACCACAGCATCAAACCATGAAAATCTCCGTTCTTCTTCTGTGAATTACAAGGGTATGAGTACTCCGAAGGGGTTTACTCCAATAACTATGCCAGGAAGCTCAGCTAGAACTGTACTTGATTCACAAGTTTATTCTACTAAACATCCTGATTCAACGCTACAGAGCCCACGTCCAAGCTTACAAGCATATATACAACAAGATAATCATAGTCATAATGAGAATGAGTATTCTAGACAACCTTCACAAAATGCCGGATTACCTTTAGATGCAGTTAGACCTAAACTCAAACCACCAAACTTTAAAGACGACAGAGAGTTACCAATTAGCTATTCATTTAACAGAGCCGTATCTAGTACTCATAAACCAAATTATGAACAAGGAAAACAGAAGGGAGAAACCAAACAAGTATATTCAGTCACACAAAAGCCGTACATTGTAGTAACAAGTACCGGAACGCCAATATATTTATCGACATCAAAGCTTCAGTACATGAATAAGCCTGAAAAGTATATAGTATCTACCGGTAAGCCCTACATCGTATCATCAGTGAATCCTAATAATGCATATACTATATATAAACATTCTACGGCTAAGCCTCTGACTACCTTAGCAAATGAACAACTATCCGCTCTTCAGCAATATTGGAATAACAAGCCAACGCCCAATCCTTATTCTGTACAAACAGTGACCTTTAGACCAAACTCTGTATCAGAAATTCCTAGTCTGGAAAATTTATTTTCTCAAACTATTAAGCCTTCGCTTCAAGCACCAGTCCAAAATCAAAATTCTTTCCAAAACATCGATCATAAAAATACTGCAACTACTACAACAACTCAATCTCCAAAACGTCGTCCAATTCCAAAGCCTTCTCCTGAAATGAATGATTACTACTATGATGAGGATGAAGACATATATTATGAGCCACCTGTTAAACCAAAATATATGCCTAGTTCTGAAGTAAAGCCTCAAAGGCCGCCTATGGCTCAAAATTATAAGCAATACGATGATAACTACAGTTATGAGAATGACAGCGAAGAGCTCACAGTCAATATAAGACCTAGACCCCATACTACGCCCAGAAGGCCCATCAAATATACGTTGAAACCAGAAAGTATTACGAAAAATCATAACGATTTGTCTGTTGTAACTAAATCTCCTCCTAAAGATTTTAACAAAAATGAGAATGGGAAGATTCCTGTGCCAGTCATGGTAGACTATGGCACCCCCGCACCGACAGTATTAATACGCCCTCAAGTAACACATTACGAAAACTATCACAGTGCACCGCGCAATCGAACTGTGTATATCAGAAAACCAACTCATCTGGATATTGGTCCTAATACAAATAAGCCTCCTAAATATTTGAATCAAACAACATTACGGCCTTATACAGTTAGGCATAGGCTAGCTAAGCCTACTACTGTACAAGATACTACTGTTCACGAAGACAAACCAACCACAGGAAGAGTAAGACATCCCAATCTAGTCGTACAGAAGCTTACTACTACTCCAGACAGTCACAACCAGGAGACACGTTTTACTAAAAACAGACATGACGACAAATCAAACAGGTAACTAGAAGTGCACTTCAATACTTCTAATAGAACTACAGTCCTGGTTGAACTTTTGCACTTCTCTAACGCATACACTTCTTCCTGTATTGAGATTCCTTAGATCTTGGATTACTATTGTTATTATAATGTATAATGACAAAACTAACATTGACACTGACTTTCGACTGTACAAGAGACTGGCACAACTAAATCACAGTATAAATATAAGCTATATACTACAAGCAGTATGGAATTTAGGAACAAATCGTTCGAAATTACATACTCACACAGACGAGTGCAATGTCAGTAGGGGTTTCACGTCGGTCGTAGTCTATCGCGTATGCGTCTTTTATGTGTTTAACAGAAATCAAATCGACATTACTTTGCCAATAAATGAAGCAGTAAATTTTAAAAACTTTTGAAGTGACTACCTACCCTCATTTTTTGCTCGATTGAGCAAACATACATGTTACAAAAAATTGGTCTTGATTCCATACTGCTGAAAATTATGGTGTGACTAAACTGCTTGTATAATAGCGAATATTTTTTTATGTGATTGTTTCATCATTGGAAAAGATCCTGTTTAGTATTAATTCAAGATTTGTTGAATTTTTAGCTTGGAGCCTACAGAAAACGTGGTTCCAGTTTCTTACTCGGCCAGTCCTCGTCCTAAAATGCTGTATAATGGATCTCAGAACTACAGCCCCGATCATTACGACCCGTACTACGCAGTGTATGATGAAGATGGTGAATTATACAAAGATACAGGTGAGTGACGAATATGTTCAACGTAAGATTATATTATACTTATTAATAAGTAATATATTCAAAATATATTTTTTAAACAGGGATATGTCTTGATTTTTCCATTAATATTTAGTTTTTACTGAAGATTTCGTGTAAGCTATTCACCCTTATTTTATCCTTAACTCTTTTGGAATGTAACCTTTCATCCTTTTATTTATTTAATTTAACAGTAACAGCATTAACTATTTGAATATTTTATAACAAATAGGTATTCTTTTTCTTCGTCAAACAAAATAGCAGTGAACCTTAATTCCATTCAATCAAAGTAGGTAACTTTTCTATCTTGATGGCGATGACTTTAACATTCCCAACTATTGATGTTCAAATAATTTACTTCTTTTAATACCTACAGTTTCCAAACAATAATGAAATTCACAAAACTATCACCTCCTTAAACTTCTGGTGCAATCCCCTTAACTAACTAACATAACATTGGTTGATGGCCTGGTGTTGGCAGACTATGTTCAGCAATATAACACGGCATCGCTCCGCCCGGCAGTCCAGCAGACGTATCGAGGCACTCCGCCGCCTGCTCGCAGGCCAGTCGAGACTTACACCCCAAGGCCTGTCGCGTCAGATGACTACGACAATGCTCTCTTGCAAGGACAGGTATGCATGACTTTTTTTTACAAATATTTCAACTTTTTACCACCAGCTGACTAAAGGGCCTAGTGCAGGTTTAAACGCAGATTTGTATGGGATCGAAAGAGCGCTACCTGTCGGCCCACAGACAAATTAAAGCGTTTACGTCAACGCGGTGACTTGTGACAGTGTTTTTAAGATAAGGATTAGGAGGATGCATTAGGCACTCTGAGGCCTCACTACCAACTCAAATTGTGATACTTAGTTCCTTGTATATATAATTAAGTTTTTATTCAATAAATGTGACACGAGAGACAAAAGTCATATACATGTTCATACCAGAAGTTGAACTATGAGTGAATGGTCGTGACCTTGATCCATAAACTCATAGAAATATTGAAATTTTCAGATAAACAACCAGAACCAATACCAGACACCCATTCGCCATTCGACTAGGTAAGATATCCATCCTATTAAATTATATTAGCTAAAGTAGAAATAAACATAGATAACCAATGCATCTAGATAATGTATACTTAGAAATTAAATATATTGACCACGATCCAGGGGCGAAGGTAATGATTTGGGATACGAACATAACCCGAGCAGCGGGAGGACGACCTTTTACGAAGCTACTCCTATTAGCACAATCCCACCTACTACGACTAGCACGAGCACAACTACACAACGTACTACTACTGCACCATTCACAGAAGCTATGACCCCGTCTCGATACACACCAAGGTACTACAAAAGAACAACCAAAAGAGAATCGAATGTAAACCCATCAAAGCTTTCATCATTCGAATGAAATTCATATCATTAACAACCTCTTTCAATATTTCATTTCATTATCATCATTCATCCATTTCTAGTCTTACAGTTTCTAAATCGTCTTAATACTTCATTTCATAAGCAACCTTTGAACTGACTCCACTAATAACAACTTTGTATCTCCTGTTTTTTACTTGTTGTCACCTTGAAGGTTGCTTAATATGTAAATATAATTTCGTTCTTTTCTTTTTCTCTTCTCTTTCTACGTGAATATCTGTCTACTGCAGATAACGATACAGTCAGCTTTTGTGGTATCTTTTCTTACGTCCTACTGTTTCTTAGTAGAAAATGATATGTTTAACACTCCGTTATTACTAACTACACTAAAATTACAACTCCCGACAACAAGACACTAATTCTACCCCCTAATACGACCAAGCAGTTTTATGTATAAGTAGTTATTATAAAAAGCTTTTATTAGAGTATTTTTTTGCTTTGTATTCTACAGATCATCCACAGATGAAAATCCTATTCCTAATCCTGAATCCACTTTATCCCCTTCTGGAGAATCTGTCTCAATCTCTTCGACTAGACCTTCTATTATAAGCATCTCTTCTCTTGCTAAACCCTTTGAGAAAACTGACAATTCACGCAGACTGCAAGAGACTGTACAGACGACTGAAAAACTATCTTCTAGACGTGGCTTACCTGTGACTAACAACAATAATAACGATTTACCTGTGGAAGTGGTACGTCCCTCGTCTAATAGGAATAATAAGAAAAAAGGTGCGTCACTAACTACTGGTTTTTCGATTAGAAGGAACCTAAATAATACGAATAATCCATATACGTTGACTGTTTTGACAAGGTCATTTGATGAGTATCACGATAGGTTAAAAAGACCAGAAAGTACTACAGCTAAAAAAGCTGAAACAGTCAGAAATTACGTTGATGGTAGTCGTAGGAGTCTTGAAAAATCAGTTGAGCCTAATATAGAAAATACTGACGGCGAAAAGTCTTCAGATAGATCGATACGGCGTAAGGATTCCGTTCTTGCAATGAGTGATGAGGCCGATATTCCAGTTAACCTAAAGCCAACAAGAATAAGACTTTCTAATCCCCATAATACCGTTCACACAGAATCCACCACACCTTCAACTACGACCACTAAATACTATTTAAAAACAGTCATTAGACGGCCTGCGCCCTTTTCCAGTGATGAACAAAATTTAGAATCTACGGAAAATACCATAAATACCGAAGCATTAATTGAAAATGCACTCAGGAATGCACAAACAAATCAATTTTCTAGTCAAACTTTAAACGATACTTCTAAAGATGAACTTCCCATATTTGAGCAATATGATGAACCGAGTATTCAGTGGGAAGATCCGATTGGGCCACCGTATGAAACATTAGATAATATCAGAAACAGTAACAAAAATGACAACGAAATGCAGGATTACATTACTCCACCATCATCAAGTTCCACATTTTCTACCACTACGCCTAAGGAATTTAATGAACGTATTGTTCAAAGTAAAAAATTTCGCTCTAAGCCATCGTATTACAGTTATCGTTTGGAAGATGAAGTAGTACCCGATCAGACTACTGAAATATTAAGCGGTAGGGTTAAAAATGTTATTAAAGCATTCTTTGGTGATTTCGGAAGAACAACTTTGCCAGATTTGCCAAACGAATTTCATAGTACACCATTCACACGTCCTACTACTAGTACAAGTACAACCACCACTTCTACAACAACACCTATTCCTGATGTAAACGACAAAGTTGTAAATATAGGATTTCAACAATCACTAAAACATGCTGATGAAAAATCTTTGCGTGGTAACTTCAACAGATTACGAATTATAACAGAACCAAGCGTTAATAGGTATAATCCTGATGTTGAAAATATTTATGTACCTGATCAAAATGATCATATTAAAGATTATCCATCAACAACGCCCTACTCGAGTACATTTAATAGTTTCAATTTTAGGTATTCTATTCCTGAGACAACACCTATGCTGGTAGAAAGTTCTACAAATGAACATCAACAGGTAACTAAGGAAATGTACGAGTCTAAATTTAAATCGTTTGTAACAAGCAAGCCTGAAGAAGAAAAATCACGTAAATTCTATAATATTATTAGTGGGGATGTATCTACTAAACACAGCGTGCGAGACGAAAATTTAAATGACGAATCTACCAAACGTACTAAAATTAGCATTGAAGCAACCAAGACCCCGACTGAGATAGATTTCATAACTCCAACTAGTAAATTCTTTGACGATATAACGACTACAAGTACGCCAAAAACGACTACGACGGTAAAGATTGAATCGACTACTTCTACGACAAAAAGTTTGTCCTTCCCAACGCGTGCCTCACGAGTCAATCCCGCCATAAAGTTAGCTGCGACAAACCCGGGAGGTGGGCGCAGGAGTTACCAATCGTCGTCCAAATGCTCATCAGACAACAGTCTGCAAGCGAATCCAAAATGCAACGAAATCAAATACCAGAGGTACCTTACTCGCCGCCCAGTAGATTAAGCCGCCTGATGTTAAATCACATTACTCATCGAAGGTGGAGGCTTCGTCTATTACAATAATTATGATCCTTACTTTCCGCCTCGCGATAACTAGCATGAAGATTTGACATCTTATCAAAACATCGTTTTACTAGCACCTTCAGCTCTTTCGCTTAACATACTGTTCTCATTGGGGGACTTCATCTCATTGAATTCAATTCAGTATCAGAATTGTTAACTCCTGACGCGACCTTTTTCCATTTCCTGCACACTATTGGCGACATCAGTAGTACTTGTAGTGTGAAATGTATATAGAAGCATATCATATTATTATGTCTTTAGTAAGTTCCTCAATGTAGTTAGTAATAATAATAGCACCACATTGCAATTCATCATTTAGTCGTAAGTGCACCAACACGGAATATTAAAACTAAAACACCTTTGCATGACCTTTGAATGAAACACTAATTATCTATTTTAACTTTTATACTGGTGATGTTGTTTTGAATAAAAACATAATTATCAGTCTTGAAAAATAATGTTCTTTTTGATCTTTCAATAAAATTGTTGATTCACAAATTAATATTTCAAATCAAATTGCTTCGTCTTTAAAATCACGCATACTAAATTGTACACGTTATTTGATCAAATTTTTATTGATGAATGTAATATTGCAGGCCAACAACCAGTACACGCGGACGTGGTTCAGCTCATTACTCCAAGACGAGTGCTACCGAATCATCGCAGCCAGCTCCGAACAGAGGAACACCACCAACGTTAGAATTTACTAAAGATTGAAACTCCTTCATGAACTAATTGATTGATACTCATAAATGCAATTTTTTACACATAGCATGACCGATTAATATGTGTATGAGTTTACTTCTTCATTGCTGTCATTATGAGCAAGCAGTATCATTCAATCAGAGTAAAACATTTTTAAGAAGAGAGCACTTGACTTTATACGATAATATTTTTCTCAGTCGAAGCCGCCCCACTCTGAAACCATCGACAGCGATAGTGACTAAGACCACCGAATTCGTGGACATCTACGCCCATCCTCCAAGCAGACCACCACCTGTCTACCCACAGCCTACTCCTGACAAAACTGCAGCGAAGTGCAGGAAGGACGTGTGCTTGCTGCCTGACTGCTACTGCGGTGGCAAGGAAATACCTGGTATGATTTTAGTAGAAATATAATTTTAGATGATTTATTAAAATAAGCTAAGTTGAAGAAGAAGAAGAAGTGCAAATGGTGACGCGCAGAAAGTCAATCAAACTGCAGTTTACGTTAGACTCCAGGTGTTGACAAGAGAAAGATCGATAAGGGTGAAAAAAGGGAACGGGGCCTTTATTCAGCATTGGGACGCGAATGTTCCATGGACAAATTTAGGAAATAATGACTACTACTTTGGCGTTGAGACAGGCTACTGAACCGATCAAATACATGAATAGCATTTAAGACAGTATATTGTGAACCTATTGACCCAAAATTTCGTACAAGTAACTGATGTTTGTGAATTAGGAAATTTACCTGTCGAAGAAGTACCACAAATAGTTTTGATAACATTCGACGATGCTGTGAACGATTTGAATAAAATGTACTACGAGGAAATCTTCCAAAGGGGCAGAGTCAATCCGAACGGCTGTCCGATAAGCGCCACTTTTTACGTCTCTCACGAGTGGACGGACTATAGTCAAGTTCAAAACCTCTATGCAGAAGGCCACGAATTTGCTTCCCATACCATATCGTAAGTCAATCAGTTACAAGCCGCTACAAAGGACTCTTCTCTTTCGGTATACTATATAAGTAGGTCTATTAACAAATTTTCATGGCCATTTTCCTATCTGGCTATGATTTACGGTTTACATATTGTATGATTTCCTGTATGTATTACTAATTCGTGATTTTTGTTTTCTTTCCTTCCTAACTCTTCCATCCTTTATTTGAACCTGTCTTCTTATTCTTCCTTCTTCCTGGCACGACTCACACACGCACACAACCAAAATCCTACGAAACAACAGGTGACTTACCGGTGGAGACAGTACCTCAAATAGTTCTTCTGACATTTGATGACTCTGTAAACGACCTCAACAAAGGGTTATACACTGATCTCTTCGAGAAAGGACGTGTTAACCCCAACGGTTGTCCAATCTCGGCCACCTTCTATGTATCCCACGAATGGACCGACTACAGCCAAGTACAGAACCTCTACTCCGCCGGCCATGAGATGGCTTCGCACACGGTGTCGTAAGTTATTGAAGAATATCATGCACAAAATTTAACATTGCACCAACAACAGTTCACGATTTGACGTCTTTGATCGTTTTATCTTTATATATTTGTCTTTTATAATACTCTGAATTCTTTCGCTTCCTTGACTTCTACTTTTGTTCTAAACAATTAAGCTTAAATTATTTTATATTGGTTTCTATTTATTAATGATTTCATTTTGTAAGTTGCATGTAAAATTATTACTTATTGCTAATTAACATTTCAGCCATAGTTTTGGAGAACAATTCTCCCAAAAGAAATGGAACAGAGAGGTCGGAGGCCAAAGAGAAATTTTGGCAGCTTATGGTGGAGTCAAATTGGAGGACGTGCGAGGAATGAGAGCACCTTTCCTATCAGTTGGTGGAAATAAGATGTTCAAAATGCTGCACGATTCCAACTTTACATACGATTCTTCATTACCAGTGTATGAGAACAAACCACCTAGCTGGCCTTACACCCTTGATTACAAGTTGTTCCATGACTGTATGATTCCGCCTTGCCCAACTAAATCCTACCCTGGTAAGTTGGAATACGAATTTTAAAACTCACTAGACATTTTTTTGTCACAATGCATTTAGTTTTTGGCTTGATTTTTTTAACGGTAACACAAGCATTCGGTCCCTCTGATGGTAAACGGCTACTATGAATGCTTGTAATACCAAATTTCACTCGCGCGTTGCCTACCTCATAAATAATGAAATCACTGTGCCAACATGACATCACAGTGACAAAAATTGGTAGCACAGTAGAAATGAAGTCGATTTCTCCTCCTCTCATTCATGGAGTACTGGCGACCTAACTTACGGCTGGAACACAATACTACTTAAAAATTGCTGCGTTCTTCTGTAAGGCGGTGGTTCCTAATGAATAGTATGCAACTACTCTTAGATCATGACCAATCGTTGAATTTGTACGTTTTGTGCTGTTTAGGTGTTTGGGAAGTTCCTATGGTGATGTGGCAGGATCTGAACGGTGGTCGTTGCTCTATGGGTGACGCATGCGCCAATCCTCCAGAACCAGAGAACGTTTACAAAATGATACTGAAGAACTTCGATAGACATTACACTACTAACAGGTAAATATTAAAAAGTCAATTTTAAATATCTGTAATTTATAATAGGGGTAATTATGAAGATAATAGAAGATTATTCAAACATCATCGTTTCAAAACAAGATTAAAAAATCACAAAATTCGCATACCTACCTAAAATAATTAATAAAATGTATCCTTACTTTCGTCATAGCCGTGCCTTCTGGTTACTCACTTAGGATTCCCAAAAACAATTCACGTATGTTACTAAATATAATTATATTTGCGTGAGTTTATTAATTAAAAACAAAAAAAAATCGTATATTTTCTTTTTAGAATATAAGTGGTGATAACACTGTACATTGTACAGTTACATCTACAATGATAATATTTTATTGTTTAGCAATTTCACGTCCTAAATCCTATTCGTCTTTTTCAGAGCTCCCTTCGGTCTCTTCTACCACGCCGCCTGGTTCACCCAACCCCACCACAAGGAAGGATTTATCATGTTCTTGGACTTCATCAACCAGATGAATGACGTATGGATTATTACCAACTGGCAGGCATTGCAGTGGGTGCGAGACCCTACCCCTATCAATAGGCTTAACAACTTCCAACCGTTCCAGTGCAACTACCAGGTAAGCTTTTAGCAACACTTTTATTGGAATTCTATTACAGTTTATAAATATCTTTATTTAGTTTGATTAGACTTCAAGGAAGTAGATATTCAATTACACTATCAAACAGAAATAAATAAAAAAATTGTCGTCGAATTTAGAATTTTGAGCAATGTATCTTTTATTTAAAATATATATATTTATATATACAATGAGAGTATAATATAATATATAAATATCAATGCTTCTCTTTTTATTTCCGAAATAAAATTTTCGCGTGTAATTTCTTCAGGATCGGCCCAAGAAATGTAACAACCCCAAAGTGTGTAACCTGTGGCACAAATCTGGAGTACGATACATGAGAACGTGCCAGCCCTGCCCCGAGATCTACCCATGGACCGGCAAGAGTGGCATCAGATCTTCACGTATTGACAACGACAACAGCGAATAAACATAACAAATTGTAGTTTAAATGGTAAATAAGACCTGAATATGATCCTATAATGATAACATAGGAACTGTAAGCCAACGAGGCAAGAACCATAGGTAAATTTCGTCACAGAAATTGTTTTGTCACCAAAAGATGTGCCATTTAGATTTCGATGGTCACAAAGCAAATCCATTTCAAACAATTTCATGGAATTATGTAATATGAATTGTATTCAGATTTGTTTGTCGTAATGTATTGAAAACTGTGATATTAAGTGTTTTCAATCGTCTAGTGTGAGGATTGTGTCAACTAGTTCGTGTTTGTATGACCTATTATGATTAGGATCGTGCAATGCTTATGATATAATAATAATATCTATCCTATTTGTGTGTTCGTATATTATAGCACCTAAAATACTCTTTTTGTATAATCATACGAAGTTTATATTAGGTTTTTTTTATATTGTGAAGTGATAATCAAGTTACAATTTTCAGTATTTGTATTAAGGTCACATTTTAAAAGATTACCATTTTTGACAATAATATTAACAGAAGCCATATTTAAATTTAGAAAATGTATTTTTTTCTAATCTTGCCAGCTTCATGCTTGACACTGCCTTTTGTATTTTGTAAATATAGTAAGTGATAGATTCCTAGTATCGTAGTAAGCTAGCGTAAGATATTTCGTCTTTTTAAATAATCATGTGTTTGTCTCCAAAAATTTAGGCATTTTGCTTTGAAATTCTCCCCGATTTCGCGTACATTGTGTAGATGTCCGGTCCCATCGCTAAGACGAGTGATGGACCTCACGTCTATACAAATGTTGTTATTATTTGACTCATGGTTATTTAAGTGAATAACTTTACGTGAATTTCAATTCGAGTCTTTTCTTTTTGTACGTTTCAGCTATTTTTCTACTCTGATAATTTATCTTTGGTAATTTTTCTTTTGCAACTGCTTTGTCGACTCGATTTGTAAATTCATGATTATTATTAATCGAGTAGTTAAGACTTTTGGTATGCCAAGCAACTAAATGTTATTAGAAGCGCTTGCAACGAATCTATTTAAAAATTACTTAATATTTATAGGTCCTACTATTGTAAATATAGGTTAGTATTTAAAATTGGTAGTTTCACTTTTTTATAATCGGTTTTGAATAATGTTCTTGGCGTCGATTTTCTTGGAATTGAAGCACTGAAGATCTTGTGAGTTATATTTAAAAATGTTCTTTTTGTATTGGTTAAACTTATTTATATTGATGGGTCGAAGATATTGTGACCAGTGCTGGTAAATAAACGCTATAAATATAAAAGTGTATTTGATTTCGCCCTATATTTGTAAAATAACACATACACTTATTTACACCATCCGTGTTTATCATACTTATACATACATCTTATCTAACCGAGACTTTCGACCAATAATTAAGTTTCCAAGTATGATCTAATGTAAGTTAAATATTTTTGTATTGTGTCCAAAAGAAGCATTAGGATACATTTTCCAAAGACATAAATCCTATATCCAATTTGATTGACAGATTGAAATATTTCAACGGTAGCATCTTAAAGTTTGAATATCACCAGAAATAACTTGAAGGACACATATTCGTGTATGATATTGAAGATTAATAAATAATAAGAGAACCCATTTAGAGGCCACGGTGCCGACCGTGACCACCACAAATCCGCAGAGAACATCAATAATGAAATTCCAATCATCGCACCTGCCAAATGACATTTTGTTGCCCAAGGTCCACTAGACGTATAAAAGCAATACGTTGCCGTTAATTCTTACTCTCTTCCCATTCACTAACCATGAAGAAGTTAATATTTTTACATTCCATATTCCTGTTTTTATTAGTTTTCGGTGAAGAAGTAGAATTTTATCCTTCGAAGTCAGTTTTAAATAAACATAAAGTAGTAAAGAACAACAAACATTTGGAACACAATCATATACTTTTGCAAAGAAATAACAGAGAGTTTAATTTACATGCAGAGAATAAAGAAGAAATAAAAGACTCACCAGTCAAGAGAGCAGTAGATCCAATCTTCCACGGTCACCCTAAAACAAGAGAAGAATTATGGAATGAGAGATTTTTAAACGAAAGCACAGCCTTTGATCAAACACCATCTCTAATCAAATTACTGCATAACATAACTCTTACGCACTTGCATGATTGCACACCAGTTATTCTATATGATAATCTAGTAAAGTCAAAAGAAAGTTATTTATTCCAAAATTTACTTAAAGATTTTCCTGTCTCATACGTACATGGTTATATTAATGATAATAACACGCTGAGAGAGCCCAAAATGTTACACTCTATGAACGAGTGTGTTCATTTTATAATATTCTTGACGGATGTCAAAAGAAGTGCTAAAGTATTGGGTAAACAGAACCAAAGCAAAGTGGTGATCGTAGCAAGATCGTCCCAATGGGCAGTTCAGGAATTCCTTTCTAGTTCATTATCTAGAATGTTTGTTAATCTCCTAGTTATTGGACAGAGTTTCAAAGATGGTGACGATAATACAATAGTAAGTACCTTTCGTATTTATACTATTAGTGGTCTTTACCCGCGACTTCATTATGCCTTATTTCTATTCCAAACATAAGCCGATTAGGTTTGAAGATCAGCCGAAGTACCAGACGGACAGAGTCAAAGACCTTGGCATGCATAATGCAGATGCGAATTAGGCATAATTTTTCATGTTATAACTTTAACTTTTAACAACCCAAATCTCCGCTATATTATTAACCACATACACAGTCGTATAAAGTTTAATATGTGGGCGATTATATTACCTTAGAACTTAGGTTCAAATAAATTATAAGCACATGTTTGAATGTTAACATTGAAATTTTAGGAGGTCCCATACATCCTGTATACGCACAAATTATACACGGATGGTTTGGGTGCAAGCAAGCCCGTTGTGATTAATTCTTGGACGCACGGAAAGTATTCCAGGAATGTCAACTTATTTCCACAAAAAATGACTGAAGGATATGCTGGTCATAGGTTTGTTGTTGCAGCTGCTAATCAACCTCCTTTTGTATTTAGAAGGTAAGATCAAACAGTAAGTCTTCATACATTAATTATCATCACTCTGAGCTTCATGGCAAGCAAAGAGACCCACCCCCCACATCATTTAGTAGTAATATTAGGACTGTGAGTCCGACTGAATTTCTAGATGTTAAATTATTGAAATTTGTTTTATTAATATATGAGAATATAATTGAATGTTCAGTTCAAAATTCGGGGCTGACCGACTAGGGGCTTCGAGTTATAACTCTTAGGAGATCGCACCCAAATAAAGCTATCTTAGAGTAGGATTGTGCTCCTGCGTTGAGTAATGTGTTGGCCATAAGAAGAGCCCCAAAGAGTCCTAACTTTTTCGTCTCTTAATTCCCATAAGGTAGCCATTTTAAGTTACACTCTGGTATTGGTCACTTACTTGAACGAACAGTTTACCATCAGGAGGACTATATACTTGAATGACATTGTTTAAAAAAAATCTTCTGATACAGAATCAAAACTGATCTTGACGGAGGCAATCCACGCGTTACATGGGATGGCGTTGAAATTAGGCTTCTCAATTTGTTGGCGGAAAGGAATAACTTTTCAGTTGAAATTATTGAACCCCAAGAAATGCAATTAGGGTAAGGAAAAGTCATTGTCAAATAAGCTGTGACTGTTGCAAATTTAAGTGTTAATAAGGTTTATAACAATAGGCCAGGTGAAGCTGTATCAAGAGAAATAGCAATGGGTCGAGCTGATATTGGGATGGCTGGAATGTATTTGACTAGTGAAAGAGCTAGAGAGATGGACATGACATTCGCTCATTCTACAGATTGTGCTGTTTTTATAACCCTCATGTCAACTGCATTACCCAGGTAAAGTCTTAGAGATAAAGTAGATAAGAGCCGTGGTGGCCGTGGAATTTGAGCAGTCGCCTTCTATGCAAGCGACGTAAGTTCTTATCCCAACGGTCAATGAGGTTTTCTTAAAACTTAAGAAGTGTGCAATAACACTCCAAGTGCTTTACGGTAAACGAAAACTTCGCGAAACCTGGTCAGCTGCCTGCTGCTATGTCTGATAAGTCATTTATAAACCTATGTATAGTGCCTGAGACGGCGATTGACTCACCTTCTGTCACACTGGCACTTAATCATATTCGGTGAAATGTGGGTGTTGTTACAAAATCTCTAGTTACCCCTTCTGGGATAGCGCTAGCATTTATTATAAAGAAGTTTTTGTAATGTAACAGCCGATAATAGCTTTATGGTTTTCAGGTATCGAGCAATTCTTGGTCCGTTTCATTGGCATGTATGGGTTGCCTTGACATTTACATACCTATTCGGGATGTTTCCCTTAGCGTTTTCAGATAAACATACCTTGAAACACTTATGGAATAACAGTGGGGAGATAGAAAACATGTTTTGGTATGTTTTTGGCACCTTTACAAACTGCTTCACGTTTCTGGGAAAGAATTCTTGGAGCAAAACTGATAAAATAACTACACGACTTCTGATTGGTAAGAATGTTATGATTTTATGCAAGACACACATGCTTACATTCACTATTATTAAAAATGTTCAGGAAAAGTAGGCCCTTAAAACCGCAAAACAAGGGAAGAAGAAATTCGACACTTGAGGAAGATTACAAGTAGCTCAGTTGGAGCTACTTGTAAATAACTACGTGTCGGTTTGCAGAGGTCGTTGGTTCGAGTTCCGCCTCGTGTTCGTATTTTTCCTGACCGCTTTTAAGAATTCAATACGATTTTGATTTTCGTGAACTACTTTTTCTTTGAAATATAATTTAAAATGTATTTCTATTAAATTTTAGGGTGGTATTGGATCTTCACTATTATCATCACCAGCTGTTATACTGGCTCTATTATAGCGTTTGTAACTTTACCAATATTTCCTGAGACTGTAGACAGCATTGAACAACTATTAGCTGGGTTCTATCGAATTGGGACTCTGGGTAAATAATCTTTGTCTTTATTTTTTGTACCCTCATATTTATAACTAGCTGTGCCCAGCAACTTCAACCGTTACAAACTTCATTAAAAAAATCATAACTACCCTAATTTACTCCTTGTAACATCAGCTATCTGCCAGTGAAGTCCCTTTAAAATTGCTCCAGCCGTTTCAGAGATTACCCGGAATAAACAGACAAACTGACAGGCAGCGATTTGGTTTACAAATTGTTTTTTTTATGTGAGTACCGTAAATACTTTCATATGCATCTTGTTAAAGCTATTAATTTGGGATTACAAAAGAACCTCCAATTTTATTTATCTGTACAGATATAGATTTGTGCTTCATATCGTATCGTTTTTGGTAGATCGCGGTGGTTGGGAGAGATGGTTTATCAATTCATCAGATCCGAAAGCAAATAAGCTTATGAAAAGGTTGGAGCTCGTTCCAAACATTGAAGCTGGTATCAGAAATACAACTAAAGCCTTTTTCTGGCCCTATGCGTTCTTAGGATCACAATCGGAGCTTGAATACATTGTCCAAGCTAACTTTACTCAAACCAAGTAAGTATACATAGCAAATAGTATAGTGTAATAAAATTTAGAAGCAAGTTAAATAAACATTTTGTGACCAGCGGGCCTACCATCATCGGATAAGCAGAGCGTACCTATTAAGCACTTCTTACCTTTGACATTTGACAAAAATGAAACGTCAAAGCTTAGAAGTCCTTAATACGCTCTGCTTAAACCGATGATGGTCGGTCCCAGGATCCTTACCATAAGCTCTTATTGCCTTCATAGTTCCACTGTGTGACAGTGACAGACTTACACACGCAATACAATACACATATGCTTCATAATAAGAGTTATCATGGTAATATGAGGTCATGGTAACCCTACAGAACTCGACAGTCTAAAGTAAGTGTTCATGTATGACGACAGTCAAAAAAAATGACAAAGAAGTTTGTAAAACAAAATAGTATTTAGGAATCATTACATTTGATAAACATATCCTCTACCGATGACAATCAGCTTTAGGCGTGTTTTTTGAGTGACGGTACGGCTTTCAACTTCACCTCTTTTTGAGTCATAACATAAAGGTTACTTGGTAATTTACAGATCTAAACGTGCAACGCTTCATATATCGAACGAATGCTTTGCACCGTTTGGCGTTTCCCTCGGGTTTCCGAACAATTCGCTCTACACGTCAAAGCTAAATGGTGATATCAGAAGAATGTTCCAAAGTGGTATTATTGATAAAATTGTGGACGAAGTTCGTTGGGAAATGCAGTGCACTATTACTGGAAAACATTTGTCAGTAAGTTTCATTAGATAGTTTAAAACAATTACAATAAGGTAGAAATTAGAATACAGGAACTAGAGAGACTTGTAAGAAGGAACAGAGGAGGTTTTTTGAAGGGTATGTAAGTGAGCAGATATAGCGAAAGCGTAGCATAGTTGCTATTGCGCATATCATTCGATCAGCGAAGGTAACCAACCCTAACCCAAGCCAGTAGGTGGATGGGTAACCGCCTAGGTTCCGTTCGTGCCTCAGAGAGCACGTTAAGCCGTCGGTCTCGGTTGCCAATTTAACATCTTTGGCAATCGTTACAGGTTAGTTGGAAGCCTAAGAGAATCTGATATCTGGTTTAACACAGATTACCAATTTTCCTCGTAAAAAGGGGTTTCGAAAGCAAGGTGGCAGTCACTTCGTATAAATAGCAGGCGAGCGGCCACATCGGGTTGAATCAAGTGCCGACCTCAACTGTGTATGGGATAAGGCCAGGGAGATGACGTAGATATAACGCACATTTTAAACCGTTTGTAAATTTTTAGGTTAGCAAAGACACACTGAAAATAGTGTCAGCGGAAGAAAAAGGCCTGACGTTAGCAGATACTCAGGGCATGTTCTTGCTCTTAGGAGCCGGATTCCTAATGGCAGCTACGGCACTTATATCAGAATGGATGGGAGGCTTCTCAAGAAAATGTCGCTTCAAGAAGAAAGCTCCTACAAGTGCCAGTTCTCGGGAACAACTCGTTGAAACACCGAATGATGGTTTCTTAACAGAAGATAGTGACAGCAGACTTCAATTTGACTCTAGAACATATAGTGCCAGTTCCAAGGACACTTTAGAAGGTCAAATAATAAATGTAACTAAAGAAAATATTATAGTTCATGATAGTTTGAATACTGATAAATGGGAGTCACGAAGATCTAGCTCAGTTGATTTGGATAGAGAAATTAAAGAGATATTTGAAATGGATCATCAACGTAGGATGGTTGCTACTGAGAATGTTGATATCATTGATAAGGAGATTACTGCATCATATCATACTTTTGACGATCATCTTCAGTAATATAAAACTTTCTTTTATATATATATATATATATATAAAAGAAAATCGTGTTAGTTACACTATTTATAACTTGAGTTATAAATAGTGTAACTAACACGACTTTCTTCCAAATCGATTCAGCCGTTCTTGAGAACGGCTGAATCGATTTGGATGAAAATTGGTAGGGAGGTAGTTTAGAACCAGGAGAAGGACATAGGATATTCCGTTCCACAATATATATAACACAATAAAGTCTACACGGGTGAAACTGGGGCACAGCTAGTAGTTAATAATTGTTACCCACAGCACTCGTCAAGAAATAAAATTACGTAGCCATATTTACTGTTTCTTTGCCATCCCATTCCTCACATATTTCTATATGAATAATGTAGTACTTTATAACAAAAACGAAAGTGTCATCATTGTTTTTTGCATTTAAACGCATATTTTAAAACGAGGTAGGTACTTACCGGTCCAAATTATTTCACCACATTGTCGACACTTTTCAATGCCAGTCTAAAGTAATTTCGCTATTCACACCTTAATAAATCGAAACAAATTATATACAAACTTATTTAATTTGAATTATTTGAATTGAACAATGATCACTTTTCGTCACTCAACTAAGGAACCGTCCACGACATTTTATTCAAACTGAATGACAGTTCAAAAAGATATTCAAATACCCACATTGAGATGATATTCCTAGCCTCCATTTTTTCTACCCGTTGGCCAGTGTTACTTGTTCGAAAAAAGAATTTCAAATCATTTCAAAAGCGTTAAAAATAAAATTACCCACTAGTTTGAAAATGGAAAATAAAAAACAAAAAATTGACATCCAACTCTTTATTATCCTTCGAACAGTCATCAAAATAATTTATAACAATTTTCTAACACTGTCCATAAACATTAATATTCAATCAGACACTGAGATGTTCCATTCAACATACATTTATTTTACACAGAAACACAGTTGCCGATAGACCTAGATTAATGCAATATTTGGCCCGGCCTTACCTTAAACAATAATTACATATTATGACTAAAAATTGTCGAACAACCCTGTCGGTGCGATCACACCAACAAAGGTCCACATTACAATAAACATATCATTAAAATACAACAGATTTTTGCATCCTTTGTAAATTCAAACGCAAATACCTACCGCAAGAATATGATAATTAATACCAGCATTGACTACAGCCATTCTTCTCGGAGGAAAAGGGCGTAAGTGCAATCAGGATACTATACCCACAGATATTATTTATTACATTCATGCTCCACCTACCTAAGCTTTTGTTATATATGTATTGCACAACTGTTGTTACAAAGACAAAATTATTATGTGAAATCGACTTGAGTATTCGATATGGATATGTATTTATACTCCTATATACTTATTATTTGATTTGTTCATTATATATCTGTAGTGCAATAGCAAAAAGACGAGGATAACGCAAAGTATAACAACTTTAATCTATTATAGGTGAAATCTGTTTGATTTCTATTCGATACTTAATTCTACGACATAATTAAATGCAATTAACTAGATTACAACGGAAGGGCTCTTTGCTATCACACAGCAGAATGTTCATTGTGTATCGATACGAACGAACCATGCAATCGGAATACATCTACAAAACAAACCAAACAAGCACTCTTTTTACATAACACACACAACTACCTCGTTGTGCGTTATATTATATTTATTAATAATTAATTAAATGAAATCATTCCCGATAGCGAAGCTCACAACCTCGGAAATAATGCTCCCAATACCAGCTTACTGTCATATTTAATACAATATAGTCGATATGTCACCGTAAGATTGTGTACGCCGTTAGTTTATAACAAGTCCAAGGTCCGTACCATAAGCTCTTATTCCCATCATAGTTCCGCTGTGTGACATTGACAGACTTATACACATCATATACATATGCCTCATAATAAGAGTTAAACAATCATGGCAATAAGAGGTCTTGGTAGGGCCCCAGGGAGATTGTAAAGTGTCAGTAAGATGTGAACTAGCCACACTGCTTACAATATAACGCATCAATTTATAATCTTGTCATACCATCAAATTGTGAACTCGAATGCGGTGAGATCTTTGGATCGATCGGTTGAAATCGTTTGTCCGTTATCTCTGTCCAATTTTATCACTTGTAAAATTAATGAAAAAAGCAGTTACCTTTTCAGTACTTTTGCACAATATTCGTAATCTATATTCGCTAGCATCGCCCACGATATTCGTATGAGATATAATAGTTCTACACGTCACCCCTAGGAGGCGCTGTATAATTTCGATACGCGAGTATAGATTACGAAAATAATGCAAAACTCGTGTCACATTTTTTCTTTTTTTAGCTAATTATTATGTCTACTCACGAACTCATTTACGACAGCCAAAGTTCTCAACCAATCAGTGTAATCTTCACAATAGATTATGAAATATGGTTAATATATACTCTATATTGTAAGTAGTATGGTATAATTCACAATTTGTGGGCACTTAACAATCTCGCGCGGCAGTTTACAAACCAACGGTGTTCATAATATCACGGTGACAGATACATAACGTGTGCAATATAATATCTATACCACTTTCAAGTCGCTCTCTATTTGTATACCTTACAGAGGCATTATGTATTCAGAATTTGTGTTGTTATTATTATCAATGTGCAAACCACGACTATATTATTAAGTGCGTTGTCTGTGAAAGATAGAGTGATTCTGTACATTTTTGTTCGCTAATGCATCCTCGTTATATGATCAACTATTATAACAACAGAACATCTAAGACACAAATTGCTCTTGAGCAATTCATTTATAAGCAGACTAATGTCTAGAGTCCATACCATAAGCTGTTATTGCCATGATAGTTCCACTGTGTGACAGTGACAGACTTATACACGACATATACATCTGTCTCATTTATTGTCAATCTCTAATGGCACCAAGAGGTCATGGTAGGGCCTCTGGGAAGGAACTATTAGGAACGAACGACCGAAATTCAGATAGCAAAACTAGAGTAGAATCTCAAACAGAGCTCAGTCCTGCGCAGGTCTCGGTGCGACTATCTCAAAGATGAGCCGACCCTATTATTGGCAAATTAAAAAGCTCTTGCCTCCGAGTTTAGCAGAAAAGAGCCCTAGGGTTGCAACATTTTATGTAGTTATCACATCAACAATTTACTAACATTTAGGATGTACTTACATGACGTTTAACATTACATTTCCCTTAAAATGGGTTAACATTCACTATGCTCCGGTATTAAAATATTAATTCGTTTAAAATCTAATCGTGTACTTATTAATATTTTACAATGCGAAAATACATTTTTTTTATGCGTTCAGACTTTTGAACTCCGAAACTGGTTTCCCTGTACATATTCAACAAACATGCATCAACATTTTGTTACTGTGATTCGAAGGATTTTATACATAGCTCATCATTTTAATAGTAAGTAAGAAGTTAAACGACGATTACTTGCAATATCTACGTGTGAAGTTTTAGATCCTAACATTTATTCATACTTTATATTACAATCACATACAGTTAAACAGTTAAACTGCTTCAAACGTGGTAAGTGTCATTATTTTGTATACTGTTATATTGTGTACTATATTTATATAGTGTACGGATACATATAAGATAAAACATTTAATGTAATCTATGGTCACAATGATTTAACATCATATTTAAATTCTTATGTTTACCAGGATGTGAAAAATATTAAAGCAAAAATGCTATCGTACAAATTTGGTACAAAATGGTACATTTAGGCACTGTGAGTAAGGCATCTACAGTGTCGATATGAGGGGATAGGATACAGAAAGGTTTGTTTTATTCTTTATATTCAGTCAATCATCTCTCAACTTGAATACAGTCAATTCTCGTTTTAAATATCCATTTAATTTATTATTATGAATTCATTCGATTACGGTTATGAAAATAATCGATGGATATTCTAGCATGGATTGAGTTTCCAGACAAAATGTTGATATAAGTAACCATATTTATTTGAAAAAAAGAACAATAATAAGAATATCACTCAAGGTCAATCCAGTCAATCCAACTGTCAGAATGTTATAATTTACCGCCAACCAAAGTGTCAAATGATACTTACACACAAGTTTGACAGAAAAGTGACACAAGTGTATATTTTTATCAATAAAACGAGAATTCGTCTGCTGATTCAATGAAGTCAGGACTTTTTCGAATTAAACACTGGCAAATTATAAGGGAAAGGACAGATTAGGAAATGGAATATTGAGTGAGAATTTAAATTAAAAAAAATGGCTTGAAAACAGATAACTTTAGAGCATCGTCTTTTTATTCCGGAATGCGTCTCAATTGTGAAAGCAAGAAGTAAAAATGGACTTTAAGTATTCGCAGATAACGCATAATTTTGAGATGTAAGGATGTTTTCTAAATATCAATAAGCAACATCCATAATTACAGCAGGGTGACATTTAAGGACCATTGGGACAACGTGGTATTACAAATACATATTATATATCTTCTACTGGCTGATACATCTAGACAATACAATCTAAAAATAGGGCGGATTGTGATAATATATAGTGCTATACCAAAATATGATACTTTGTGTAATATGTACTTTTTGTAGTGTGCTTAAAGCTGACTTTCCAACTAGTGATACACTACAATAACATATACCGTGCTTCAGATCACATTAACAAAACAAAATGCGCTATCAACAAACATGATATTTTCATTCTATTAAACCCATTAGGTAGTATTAGCCACTAAATAAATCTTAGCATACTTAACATGTATATTTTAAAATGTAAGATATTCAGAATTGACTCGATATTTGGTCTGTGAGCGACCTTATGAGCTTAGAAAATTCTTAAAACAAAATTTTGTTTAGTAATTGGACAGAATTTGAAACTATACATAGCACTTATTTTCTTTAAAGAAGAACACATTAATAAAACTACTGAAATGTATCGTTATCGTCAATTTGGTTATTAAATATTGCTATAGACAAAATAATTTCACGTGACATAATTTGGAATTCTCAAAAAACTTGCAACACCGATCGTGATTTTAAAAAGTTTTTGTTTAAACGTCAGATTTTTTAAATTCAGAACAGTTTCTAAATGTGAGTTTTAAACCAGGGTTCTGAATGTGATTTGCTTAAAGTGCAAGTAGTGTATCATAAGAAATTTTAAAGCTTCATGTGGTACCTTTAAATACTCAATTCTAGCTAACATTACCTACTTACTTACATAACATTCGTTCCTAAACGGGACGTGTATACATATTATGTAAATATCATGTATTTCATGTATAAATATGTCAATAGATAAAAGTAGTTACAATACATAATTTATTATCTGTGATGACACTACACATACTAAATTTACAAAGATTCAAGTTCGGATGTCACACTATTCTTTATTTTATTTTTAAATGGCACAAAAAACTTTATTAACACTAACACAAAGTCAACAGTCGCTTGTAAGTCTTGAAACGCACTTCCACTATTAAAGTCTTCCGTCCCACGCACTTTATGTATCGGGTCCATCTTACACGCACTGAACTGTAGTGCAATTACAGAGCTGTTTGTATCTTGTTTCATTATTTATAGTCACTAATTTTAAATTGACTAAATTTAAGCTAAACTGACAATGGCACGGATTGCACATATAACCATTCTATTTACACAAAGGATTTAGATTACTATTACATAGCACATATAGTTCAAAATTGATCTGAAGGGTTGCAACTATACTATTAACATTGTACTTAATTTTATAACATTTTATATCTTAATCTTTAGTGTACTTGCATGTGCATAATAACGACAATTATTTACGTATAATAAAAGAGTAGTGTAAAGTTGAACATTAAATTTGATCACGGCGTGAATATATCTCGATAGTCCGTCACTTGTCGAGATCGAATCGAGTTTGTACAAATGACCGTGCCATTACGAAGCACCGTGGTTGCACCCGTTGTTGTGGTGGCACCAGATGGATAGAGCACGTTCAATGCGGACGGTCCAAAGCTCGTTAGGATGGCCTGCGGCGGCCTAACAGTGCGGGTAGACGGGCCTTGGGTAACCGAAGGCGTCATAGCACAGCTATGTAGCCCAGCCTTCGATCCGCTGTCGTTTTGAGTGCGGCTGTTCGTAGTCTAGAGGGACGGCGTGCCGCATGTCCTGCCCACCAGGCGAGCCCATGTTACTTGACGTTACTGAACCTGGAAATTATAACGGATCCTCTTAAAATACCAAATATTAAGCATAGACAGTATCTGTTAGTATGCCAGTATAACATTATAATTAGATTGATGTGTGTGTGTATTCGTTTGTATGTTCGCTGTATGCTTGTTAAGTAATATAATATATAAAACCTTGGTGTAGCAAGGGTTCACAGGCTGTATTTGCCTCTTACCATAAGGCGGACTGGATACTTCATTCCCGTCTTCGTGATATACATACTGGCGGTAAGAGCTTGAAGTACCTTCGATGACTCCAGACATCTGGTGAGCGGGCTGCGGGGCGGCGGGGGGAGGGCCGCGGTGCATGATGTGGTCGGGCGCGCGCGGGGGCGACACCGGCTCCGCTTTGATCTTCACATTGCTGGGCGAAGCCGCGGGGGGTGGGGTCCCACCGCCGAGCACTGGCAAGCTGCTACTGTTGAACAAATCTTACGTCAAACAACAACAAATTAAAAACATTGGTCTGGTATTGGCAAATAAGTATTACCTCTACATGGGACGTGAACATAACTGGCGAATGGATGCACCATAAGTTCTCTGCCTACCCCTTCAGAAAATAGAGGCGTAAGTATGAGTAAAGGTTCCGTCATATGCTACGAGTAGTCATTTAATAATTCTCTGTCTATATGCATACGAGGCGAATAACAACATAAGCAGTATGACCACAATTTGGCATTTGCATAAGTATTTCTTCTAAGACCCATATAATAAGGGGGAGATTTTCGTATCGACATGATAACTATTCCATCTGATTACCTACCCTCTTTGCGAGGATTTATCCAGAGGAATTGGTTCGTGTGATGTTCCTGGTACTACAGGCGTATAGGGTGGTAGTTCCCTACCATTAGTTGGTATGTAGGCAAGCTTGTTCGCTAATCGCAAGTTCAATTTATTGATTGGTATACTCAAACATGCATGTTGTTAGATGCATCAGATTTCATAAAATTACTACTTAAAGGTACTTTTAGTCTACACTAATATTATAAAGCGGAAAGATTTGATTGTTTTGTTGTTTGTTTGTTTTTTTTGCATTGAATAGGCTCCGAAACTACTTGACCGATCTTGATAATTCTTTTCGCACTAAGTTACACATTTCATTTATTCATTGCTCGATGATATTTGCGATTGATAATAACTTAATGATTTTAATTTACCACGCCATCTCTTGATGTTGCTAAGAACTGACAAGGTTATTTAGTGTTTACATGCCCAAGAGCAATTTGTTTCAGTCGACTGATTAAGTGAAAGTTATATGAGATTTCGTACCAAGCGATTGGAATATTTGTTATCGCTGACACCAGCTTCGGTAGCCGTGATCGTCTAGTGGTTAGGACCCTACGTTGTGGCCGTAGTAACCCAGGTTCGAATCCTGGTCACGGCAGTGATGCACTGTCGCGGCGGAGCTTTTTTTTCTTCTAACCCCTACTAATATTATAAATGCGAAAGTAACTCTGTCTGTCTGTTACGCTTTCCCGCTTAAACCTCTCAACCGATTTTGATGAAATTTGGCACAGACAATCTTTAGACCCTGAGAAAGGACATAGGCTACCTTTTATTTATAAAAAATATTAGGTTTCCGCGACCAAAAGGATGAAACGAAATCTACGCGGGTGAAACCGCGGGGCACAGCTAGTTATTCTAAAACCTAATACGAAATTCTCTACTATACCTATAGAATAATGCAGGGATCATATGAATGTACAATTTTTATTTATGTCTGTTTATCTGTTGGTTCTGACTAAGCTCTGAAATGGCAAGACCGATTTCAAGGGCACTTTCACTAACAGATAGCTAATGTTCCAAGGAGGAATTTCGGCTACTTTAATTTAAAAAAAAACATTAGAATTTCGCGGGCCACCCATGGAATCAAGTTTATGCGGATAAAATCGCGAGGCACAGCTAGTAAACGGATATTTATCTATCCATCACGACGAATTACCTGACTACATGGAATTTAACCAAAAAATATAAATTAAATGTAAGTTTTTTGTGTTTATTTTTTTATCATATTTCAAGTTCAGTTGGATGTTACCCGTGCGGAACGCGGTGATCGGTGACTCTTGTGATTGTCACGGTATTCATCAGATCTTATCCTTTCATTAACTTCAAGACCTTGATTATATCGCACTAAGGTTTCAATCGGTTCAGTTTTTTCTTAAAATTCCATTAGTGTTAAAAAACCAGCAAGAGTTAATAGGTTTTGCGTTTTTTATGTATCTTAAATTAATTAACATGTAACTGAACTTGTGTAATGAAAAACATTTGCAGCGTTTTTGTCACTTTGGGATTCTAGAATTCTCACGGTAGTTTACATATTTTTTAAAGGATTATAAAAAACTATATCTATACAGACAAATAAAATTGAAGTGTCCTTTTGTACTTCCAAACTAACTGAAACTATTCATTAAATGAATATAAAAGTTTACACGGAAGTTAAAAAAACCAAGTTAAAAAAAAGACGCTTTCGTTCCGGCTGGACCGATGTAAATGAGAGTTTCACTGGCAGATATTTGATGTAACAAGGAAAGACTTAGGGCTACTTCTTTTTTTAAATAAGAAACCGCTGAAATAAAACTGCACGAGTGAAACCGCCAGCACAGCTAGTCTATACAGATAAATAAAATTGAAGTGTCTGTTTGTAATTCCAAAATAACAGTTTTTCACTAAATGCATATGAAAGTATACACGGTACTGACATAGAAAAACCAATTTTTAGAATTTTTCTTTGTCTGTCTGTCTGTCTGTTTGTTCCGGGTAATCTCCGAAACGGCTGGACGGATTTGAACGGGACTTTCACTGACGGATAGCTAATGTTACAAGGAGTAACTTACGCTAATTTTTAAAAACATTAGTGATCCACGGGCAACCTTGAAATTTAAATTTACGCGGATGAAACCGCAGGGCACAGCTAGTGTAACATAAATTAGTAACAGAAGAGAAAATGGAATAGGTTTATGAAGTATAACAACTCTATGAAGAACATTCCTATAGCAATCTCGGTATCAGTTTTAATTGCGTCTTTCACTCCAGGGGCCTTACCATGAGCTCTTATTGCCATGATAGTTTCACTCATTTATGAGACAGAAGTATATGACGTGCATACATCTGTCACTGTCGCACAACTGAATTAACATTGCAATAAGAGCTCATGGTTGGGCCCCAGTTAAACGTAGAGTTGCATAATGTCTCACAAAAAGGTTGGTTGTTTAGGAACTACAGTCACTAGCTCCGGTAGCCGTGATCGTCTAGTGGTTAGGACCCTACGTTGTGGCCGTAGTAACCCAGGTTCGAATCCTGGTCACGGCAGTGATGCACTGTCGCGGCGGAGCTTTATTTTTACATTTTGTTAATCTTTGGAATGGATTAAAAGCTTTCAAAAAGGAAATTTCTCAATCAGTCGATGTATTGTTCAAATTTACTTGTCAATAGTTAAACATCTTCAAAATCCGTGGTTTCATCTACTACTTTGTTTAGAACATTATAATATACTAGCGGACATCACGCGGTTTCACCCACGTAGTTCCCGTTCCCGTGGGAGTACGGGGATAAAATATAGCCTATGTTACTCGCTGATGGTGTAAGTAAAAGAATTTTCAAGATCAGTAGTTTTGGAGCCTATTAAATGCAAACAAACAATCAAATCTTTATAATATTAGTGTAGACTAGCCTAGCACTAGCCTTCACATGGCTTCAGGTTAAAATTATGAAGACTTTTTGAATTTTTTAATTGATTATGGGTTATTTATCCCGTCGATGATCATTTACATGATAATAAAACCCGTATCTAGACCCGGTAAGTAGTTTAGAATAACGATTCAACAGACAAAATAATTTTGCATAGAAATGGCGACTTAAATTTATGCTTTTTAAAAATACTCTGTACTTTAGCCGCTTTTAAAATTTATCTCGCTGTAACGCCATCTCTGGTTTCCAATAAGAACTTTTTCAGAATATTCTTTTATTGCTTCGCGTGCAAGAGCAAGTCAAAGTAAACGCAAAGTAGAGCGTAACGAAACCTGCAAACCGATTTAAAAATTCACAATTTCAGTCAACTGCTCCGATAGCCGTGATCGTCTAGTGGTTAGGACCCTACGTTGTGGCCGTAGTAACCCAGGTTCGAATCCTGGTCACGGCAGTGATGCACTGTCGCGGCGGAGCTAAAATTTTATTTATTTATACCTAAGCTTTTTTTTTATTATCATGGAAATATATAAACAGAAAATTTACTAACTACTACAAGCTGTTATTATATTGGTTTATTAGTTATTTCTCAGTACGGCGTTTAGGCTCTTAGCAGACTAACCACATGAAAAAACCTCGTTCACAAAACAAACTCTTCTACGGATTTGCTACAACTACCGAGAGGTTAGTGGTTATTTCACTAATTTGTTATGTTGTTATAAGTGTTGTTACTGTTCTACTATAGGTACTGTAATCTAATTTGCATGTAATTAGGTACTTACTATAGCAAGGCACTTATTAGGTATTTGCATGTTATAATTACATTGCTATATTGCAATTTCTGGAAGCTTTAACATTTTCATTGAACTCATTGCTATTCTGTACATTATCTAATCAGAAATCAGTAGTTGCTATTTCAATAACCTTATCATCTACAAAGTTATTGTTTCCTTGTATATCTTAAAGCAATTAAATAATAGTTAAAGCTTCCAAGGTACCAATATCGGTTTAAGCACAGTGTATTAAGAGCTTCTGAGCTTATACATATCATTTTGATACGAAAAAAAATTTTCTGTTCTGAATACGCGTTGCTTAAACGATCATAGTTGGCCCCCAGTGCAGTTATAAATAGGAAAAATGAGATTGATCACAGACATGTACCTGTTGTGCTGTAAGGTCTGCAGTTGATGAGCGCCCCATGTTAGTCCGATTCCCATGTCCGAGGTCATGCTGAAGTCTTGCGGTCCGAAGTTGCCGAGTCCTGAGTAGCTGAGTGGTGGCTAGAAGAGAATAAAATTACTCTTAAAGAACCTATACATCCACTATAATAGTAAGAATCACGACCGCATTAGTTTTAAAAAGTATGAAGAAAATTTTGTTAAAAGAAGAAGACTATCTTGCGCCGATTTCACATACATCCAACCCAACCTTTTATGGGATCACATTTCGGAAAACCCTATCTTAGTGTATTACTGCCAAGAACACACCCTCCAAATGTCACGTCTTTAGGACCAGTGACTTTGCGGTGATTTCAGTCAGTCAGGTCATTGACTTTTTGTATCTACTAGCGACCCGCCCCGGCTACACATGGGTGCAATTTAAATAATCTTGTATTACTCTATATATTCTGATAGAAAATTGATTAGAGTTGGTTGTGTTAAACAGAAAAAATAACAAAAAAACATGTCTGGAAATTTTTCCATAGTTTTTCCGTGTTATTTTTTAACATAAGACAGGACAAAACAAGACAAACAGGTATTCTTTAATATGGACGACTACCAACATATGTTGTCTGGCAACTTTAATGAGTTGATGTGATAATGTTAAATTCAAAACATTCCTCCATTATTTGTAGAACTAGGTGAATGAACCACTTAGTTCAAATACAACTGGTTTGGTAATACGCAATATACGCAAGAAATTAGTATAACCGATATGAGAATTGGAGCTACCTGGGATAGGTATCGTCCCCAGGTAGCTCTACCTAATACTACAGTCAAATGACAGTAGGTACTCTATTGTAACGTATTGTAGCAGTTCTGTGGTGCCTCCGAACATTAGTGATGTTTCAAGATAAGATCGGCAGCTGCTCCCCATAGACTTGCTTGTTTGTCACTTTAATGCTAAAATTAAAGATAATTGATTTATTAGAATATCTTACTTCTCCAGTATACGAGAGGTCATCCTGTGGAGGTGGCATGGAACTTGGTATGACGACGCGCAAGTTGTTGTGTCGAGGCGAGTGGTGAGGCGGTGGGGCGTGAGCGTGTGGCTTGTGGGGATGTCGATGTGGGGACGGAGCTGGACCCGGCGATGGGGACGGTGTGCATCCCCCGCCGAGTGGGGACCCCGAGCCAGGGTAACCATTGGACATTTCGAGCATTCCGCCGCTTGGGTATACTGAAAAAATAATGGCATTAAAATACTATAAAGATACGGCAATAGAAATACCTAATAAAAATATCAACGAACCTATTTTAATTTCATTTGATCACGGTGATCTTAAATTAGAAATGTTTTTTAATGCCTGTTAAATGTTTAGTATTTGAATAATTTTACATAATTGTAAACATTCCGATACTAATAATGATGTACTGTTATCACTCACCTGAATCGGTTTCCGAAGACGATGGCCGAGGACTGATAGAGGTATGCATTTGTGGACTAGCTTGCAATAGTGACTGGTCGTAGTTCCCAACTGGTACGCTCACGGGTAAGTTATAGTTGCTTCCGGTTACACCAACTCCCACACGGCTTCCATTCAACTGGTTCCTTTGCATCATCATTTGGAATTCTTCGTCAATTTTCGAGTACTTGGCTTCGGTACGGGGGGTCAGGTTGTATTCGGGCTCCGCTTCAGGGCTGTCCGGTGACATCACTCCGTTCTTATGCTCCTTCTTCGTTAGTGCCTGTAAGTGTCAGCGAAAACAGCTCAGGTGGCTTGACGAGCCAAAAACTTATGCTCTCTGCTGTATTGCTAGCATCGCATGCATTAACTCTGTTAAATATTAGAAAGCACCCTCTGTACATACTGACATATTCAACGATTCGATAGGTGTTACTTATACGAAAATTGGTTTAAACAACTCTTTTATAATCTCAGTATGTAGTGGAGGGTATGAAATAAAAAGTGCTAACAATAAAGCTACTACTAGTGGTTTTAATACTATTTAATTGTACGTGAAACTTTTAAGCGTACATATGTGTGTAGTGTCGAACGCAATGATGCAACTCTGACTATACCCTTGTTTCAAACACAGTAGTCAGGTACACGCGGTTAATTCAAATAAACACAACAATATTTACAAAACCCATGCTGTACAACGAAAAATAACATAAATATTTGGGGTGTCTAGTCATAAACTGTTAGTATGTAAAACGGGGTCTCTGGTGTTTTTTGTACTTCATCTTTTTTCTAACGGGAAATAAACATGCTCTTTATTGTTCGTGATCTGTTCGTGTCTACCGAAGTGTGTCTACGTTCGATGTCGTCTGTGACTATTGGCAAATCGACATCAGTTTATAGCTGACAAGATTTTGGTCTGAGGATATTGTTTTAGTAAAAGGGCTTGTGTACTGGACCCGGGTACGTTCTTAAACTACGACCAGCCACCGATGGGACGGGCAGCAGCGTCCTTTATAACTTTCGGCTAACTCTCTGCGATCCCCAAGCCGCCTGCCAAGCGTGGGGATTATGGCAACCCCCCCCCCCCCCTCCATTATGATTGACAACAAGTGCACACGGCCCCCAATCCCCGGCAGCTCCGCTATTCCTGATCTAGGTAGCGGATTGGGTAACGGCGGTGCAGGGGGTGCGAAGAATCTTCGGCAGATGCCCCGCTGCCACCCCCAACGCCTCTTTGGCCCTGGCTACACACAACATCCGCACATTGAGGACCGATGAAAAGATTGTCGAGCTGGAGGAAGAATTGAGCAAAATGCGATAGTCCTAGATTCCGGCAATATGCTCTTTTTCCGGGAAGGAGACCGTAAATCCCAGGGTGGTGTTGGATTTCTCGTCCGCAGGTCCCTCATCAACAACGTGGTGAAAGTCGACAGTGTGTCGAGTAGGGTAGCATACTTTATACTCAGAATAACCAACCGGTATTCGCTGAAGGTCATACAGGTGTATGCACCGACCTCGACACATTGTGACGATGAAGTAGAGGCTTTGTATGAGGAGATATCCGAAGCCATACATACCTCCGAAGCAAACTTCACCGTTGTTATGGGGGACTTCAACGCGAAGGTGGGCGCACGGAATGGCGATGAGTTGAGAGTGGGGCCATTTGGGTATGGGCAGCGAAACCATAGGGGCCAGCGGTTGGTCGACTTTATGGAAAAGGAGGAACTCTATTTGATGAACTCCTATTTCCAAAAGCGGCCATCCAGGAGGTGGACGTGGATGAGCCCCGATGGTACTACCAGAAATGAGATTGACTTCATCATGACGACCAAGAAGCGAATATTCAGTGATGTCTCTGTGATCGCCAAGGTAAAAACCGGTAGCGATCACCGTATCGTCAGAGGCACACTGAATATCAATGTAAAGCTTGAAAGGTCACGTCTGGTGAAGTCCACGCTTCGACCTGGTCCTGCCCAGATCCAGAACCCCGAAGACTTTCAACTCGAATTGCATAATCGCTTCCAGTGCCTAACCGAATGCGAAACTGCGGGCGAGATTAATGATGGGTTGGTGGAAACTGTCCAAGCAGTGGGATCCAAGTTCTTTAAGACCCCACGCCGGAACAAACCTCAAAAGCTCTCGAACGGAACCATCAAGTTGATGCAAGACCGGACTGAGATGAGGCTGCAATCTTCAGCTGACATGTCGGAATATGGCAAACTCAATAGACGAATATCTAAATCAATGCGACGTGATCTGCGTGCCTATAGTGCGGCGCGGATCAGAGACGCAATCGAGCGGAACCAGGGCTCTAAAGTCTTCGCAAAGAATTCATCTATTGGGCGAAGCCAAATGACTAAGCTGAAGATCGACGACGGCAGTCTCATTTCGTCGAAACTGGAGATCCTGAGAGAGCTCGAGAGGTTCTACGGACAGCTGTACGCCTCAACACGGAAGCCCAGAGACGGTCCAGCTCGGGACGCAAGATCTAAACTGACCCGACACTACACCGAGGATATCCCAGACATCAGCTTGTACGAGATTAGAATGGCTCTCAAACAGCTCAAGAACAACAAGGCGCCGGGTGAGGACAGAATCACGACAGAACTTCTGAGAGCGGGTGGCAAACCGGTACTTTTAGTCCTCCAGAAGTTATTTAATTCCGTCATACTCGAAGGTACTACGCCAGAAGCATGGCATAGGAGTGTGGTCGTTCTGTTCTTCAAAAAGGGTGATAACATCTTGCTGAAGAATTATAGACCGATCTCACTCCTGAGCCATGTTTACAAGCTGTTCTCGAGAGTCATTACGAATCGTCTCGAACGCTGGTTTGATGACTTCCAGCCTCCCGAACAAGCCGGTTTCCGAAAAGGTTTTAGTACCATAGACCACATTCACACGCTCCGCCAGATTATACAGAAGACAGAGGAGTATAATCGGCCATTATGTCTAGCGTTTGTGGACTATGAGAAAGCCTTTGATTCAATCGAAACCTGGGCAGTATTGCAGTCCCTCCAACGATGTCATATCGACTATAGGTATATCGAACTGTTGAAGTGCTTGTATAGAAATGCTACCATGACCATTCGACTTCAGGAAGAGAGCACGTAGCCAATCCAATTGCAGAAAGGTGTGAGACAGGGAGACGTTATTTCTCCGAAACTGTTCACGAACGCATTGGAGGACGTTTTCCAGCTCATGGACTGGAACGGATTTTGCCGATGATATAGTCATCATGTCAGAGTCGTTGGAGCACCTCAATACTATGCTCAGCGACCTCAGTATCGTTTCCCAACAGGTGGGCCTTAAAATGAATATGGACAAGACGAAAGTCATGTCGAATGTTCATGCGGCACCCGTACCGGTTGTTGTTGGGAGCGATACTATCGAAGTTGTAGACCATTATACTTACCTTGGACAGATTGTGCAGCTAGGTAGGTCCAACCTCGACAAAGAGGTCGCCCGAAGAATCCAACTCGGATGGGCAGCGTTTGGGAAGCTACGTGACATATTTTCATCGAGAATCCCGCAGTGCCTTAAGACTAGGGTGTTTAACCAGTGTGTGTTGCCAGTGATGACATACGGAGCTGAGACGTGGTCTTTGACAGCTGGCCTTTTAGAAAGACTAAGGGTCACTCAACGAGCAATGGAAAGAGCTATGCTCGGAGTTTCTCTGCGGGACAAAATCCGGAACTAGGATATTCGCCAGAGAACCAGAGTCACCGACATAGCTCTTAAGATTTGCAAGTTGAAGTGGCAATGGGCAGGCCACATCGCTCGTAGAACTGATAACCGATGGGAAAGAAAAGTTCTCGAGTGACGACCACGGACCGGAAGACGCAGCGTAGGCAGGCCTCCCACTAGGTGGACCGACGACATCGTGAGAGTCGCGGGCAACCGATGGATGCAAATAGCGCATTGTCGTTCGGCGTGGCGGTCCAAGGGGGAGGCCTATGTTCAGCAGTGGACGTCTTCCGGCTGATGATGATGATGAAAAGGGTTTGTGTAAGTACAAAGCACGGGGTTAATGGTATAAGTCAAGTTTGCATGGGCATTGCATTGCGATCACGGGCACACAGATGACGCCGTACTTAATGTACCTCGATGATGTTCCGGTTGGTGAGAGACTCGTGCGGTTCGTTGTATTCAGTGTATTTCAGAAGAACCTGAAACCAATAAGGAAATGTAAATATTATCCTAATCAAAGCCATAAGGGATTCATCCATAACTCATCACATCAAATGACTACTTAATGTTTCAGTACTCTGCAATCCCCTTATATATACCAACTATCTCTTTTCGTAGGAGACATGCCCAGTTTTGTTACAAAAACAAGGCATTTTAATGTCACACATTTTTTAATGTCTATTCCGTTTTACGCTTACATGAATCGTTACCGTCACCTATGTTTTGTTTACATATGTCACCAGCATAATACACGCAAATGTTTCAATAATTGCTCATAGCCTGTAGTTTTTCTAATATGAATTTTATTGGAATACAACCATACACCGTAAATTTAAGACTACGTCAGATTAAGTATCCTTCGATGATTCGCAGCGGTCACTGAATGACGGGAATTCTTATTTACATAAACTTTATTGTGAAATAATGACCGATAAAAAAAACTTAATTGCCGGAGGACCACTAAGAAGTTTCTGATCCAGACCGAAAAAAATGTAGATTCGGGACTGTACATTAAAGATAAACACTATGCCTTAAGTATAATACACAATAATCAAACATGCTATAAGCGTCTTTACGTCAAGGCAACACAGCTTACAATTCTATGCATGAGTTTATGATAATATGTACATCTTGTTTCTTTCCTAGTTGTAACAAGTATTGTTGCTAATACGCAAAACGTGAACCTATTTGCATAATCAGTTTCGTTATTAATGTTTGAGGCACCTTATCCAAACAAGTCACTTTAGTTATTTGCGTGAAAGATAAGATAATACTGCAATGTGCACTGGTTTTACTTTTACCAACACCACGCGCAAATTTAAAATACATTATGCTCCAATTTTTTTAACAATTTTAGAGCACCGGCCAAAATACTGTGCTCCCGAATTTGCATATATTCGACATCCGTTAGGTGTGCGTGTAAGTGTACGCAACTAATGGATGGCAAATGTAGAATATTGGGGATAAAATTTAATGCTTAAAAATGGTGGAACGTGGAATGCACCAATTTATAGCGTGCGGTTTATGCAACAGTAGCTTTATAGAACGATAAAAAATATGCAAATGGCATACTGGTTCTACGCTGCCTTTGCGGTCGGTATCATAAAAATAAGCCCTCTCTTTTAAAATATCTAATGAATGGTGATTCTAGAAAAAATACAGGACAAAATCTCAAAGAGCAGGAGAATTTGCAATATTGTTAAGATATTAGCAGCTTGAAAGATAATCTACTTGTAATATTTAATTTAAAACATAAGATGAATTAAGGTGGGATAAACAGAGCATAGCCCTTCTTTGAGAGAGACTTCCTGAAACATTGTGAGGAAACCTGCATAATTTATCTGAGAAGAAATTCAAAGAAGCGATGGCGATGGCTTCACCGGCTTTCACGTTGGCACTCAATCTTTGTTGAAACGTAGACCTCTATTGGGCAAAGTTTTTGGTAAGCTGTAAACTAATTTGGGCTAATAATGATAAACTAGAAAAAGCGACTGACCTTGTCCATATCAGTGCTCGCATACTGGTACAGTTTGTTGTTGGAGCTGAAGATGATGAGGGCAATCTCGCAGTCACAGAGTACGCTGAGTTCGTATGCCTTCTTCATCACACCAAATTTGCGTTTGTTGAACGTCACCTGAAAGGAAGAAAATATTGCATGTCAAATCTTCTTTATCTTTAAATAGTATGAATAAATGTTGCCATTTCTCATCATCTCCCTGGCCATTATCCCATACATTGTTGGGGTCGGCACTTGATTCAACCCGATGTGGCTGATCACCTGATTTTTATACGAAGCGACTGCCATCTGACCTTCGCAACCCCGTTTAGGAGGAAAATCTGTGATTTGGGTTAAACCAGTTGTCAGATTATTTTTAGGCCTCCGACTGACCTGTAACGATTGCCAAAGATGTTAAATTGGCAACCGGGACCGACAGCTTAACGTGCTCTCCGAGGCACGGAGGGAACTCGGGCGGTCACCCATCCAACTACTGGCTAGGCGTATGGTTGCTTAACTTCGCTGATCGAATGATATGCGCAATAGCAACTGTGCCACGAGCTCCTGTTGTATAGAAATGTTGCCATTTCTATACACCATTATTTGTTTGAACTCGTCGCTCTCCTTAACTACGTTATAGATCATGATACGGGTTTTACTATCATGTAAACGTTGGACTCCGATTATTTTATCGCTTAAATAATCCATATTATACTCATAGATACTTAAGTAGTAGAGAAAAGTCAACGTTTTATAATAGTCTTAACAAATGGTAACCCGGAGTGAAGCGAGGGTGGGTCGCTAGCAACAATAGAATTAAGAAGTTTCTGAGGTTCAAATAGCTTTTAATCTATACATCTATACAGATAAATAAAAAGGAAGTGTCTGTTTGTAAATGCAAAATAACAGTTTTTCACTAAATGCATATAAAAGTTTACACGGTACTGACAAAGAAAAAACTATTTTTTTTAAATTTCTCTGTCTGTCTGTCCGTCTGTCTGTCTGTATGTCTGTCTGTTTGTTCCGGGTAATCTCCGAAACGGCTGGACGGATTTTAACGGGACTTTCACTGACGGATAGCTAATGTTACAAGGAGTAACTTAGACTACTTAGATTTTTGAAAAACATTATGCATCCGCGGGCAACCATGAAATTGAAATCTACGCGGGTGAAACCGCGGGGCACAGCTAGTATGCAAATATTTTGATGATAATTGAATATACCAATTGTATTACGATAAACAATGAGGTTTTCCCTAAGGATTGCATGGATCATTGTCATCAAGAGGATAAGTAGAATTGACCGTAAGCCTATAACAATATTTTCATAAGTTGATGATTCTTTTGATACAAGTAATTTTCAAACCTACTATAGAACAAAACCCGTGTCACTATATAATTTTTGGGTCATGGACTGATATCAAATGCATGTAATTACTGGAATCCATCATCTTTAAGCGTCACGTACGTCAGTGTGTATTTAAAAAGTAATATACTGAGTACTTCATATACCTACTTAATTGAATACATATTTCAACGAGTACTACAAGTGTATATGATATGCGATGGGTAACCACTATACAATTTTCCTTAATACAAACAGTTGATATAGCTGCCTGGACTATAGACACTGGATACAGTGTCAATAGTCCATCTTAGTATCATATTTACTGTTATCTATACATCTATACATCTATATCAATAGATACAGATAAATAAAATTAAAGTATCTGTTTTTAACTCCAAAATAACAGTTTTTCACTAAATGCATATGAAAGTATACAAGGTACAGACATAGAAATACCAATTGAAAAAAAAAACATGTCCGTCTGTCTGTCTGTTTGTTCTGGGTAATCTCCGAAACGGCTGAACGGATTTTAATTGGACTTTCACTGACGGATAGCTAATGTTACAAAGAGTACCTTAGGCAACTTAGATTTTTTTAAAACATTAGAGATCCGCGGGCAACCATGAAATTAAAATCTACGCGGATGAAACCGCGCGGCATACCTAGTTAGTACCTACGAACTAACGGACAAACTAACGTAGGGGATCCAAATTATGACAGGATGCAAAAATTCATACAATAAAAATTAAAACGCAAATTGACCTTCGCATCTTTCGTTTTACTTTGTCTGCCTCTTCTATTGCAGAACCAGCTTATGAAGAGCTGCCTCGTCCCCTTTCAGTAGGAGCTTACAACCAAGACAGACCCATAAAGCTTAATTTATGAGGTCTCTCTAAACTGGTGAAGGGTGATACACAGTTTAATCGTATAATTAATAAATTACAAGCGGTTCGGTCGTTGTCCTTTTGCGATAATGTTTTGCAGTGGGAGTGCTGATACGCCACATCTGTAGGGTCACGCCGCTTGGTAAGGTCATTTCACCCATTATGAATACATATCTGCTTTATTATTAATCATCAGAGTTGGTTAAATGGTTTGAGTAGTCGCCTACTACGCAAGCGGCATAAGTTTCAATCTCACCGGTCTGTTTCAAAATTAAGTGACATCTCATCTATAAGCTCTACGGTAACAGAAAATAGCTTAGGAAAACCTCCATATGCCAGAGAAGAAATTCAAAGACGTTTGGTGTTTATACTCGGATGGTTATTGACTCTACCGACTGACTAGCTACCTAATCATACCTGATGTTTTCTTCTAGGAAGACGTGAGCGTAGGTGACATAGATTCTTACTTAGTAAAATATGTACAAGTTCGAAAATCTGTTTCTCAATTCTCCATAATTCAAAAATTAATATAAATAGGCATTAAAAATAATAAAAACGTCAAAAAGAAAAATATTCGCTGCGAAAAGTTTAATGAAATATTTTGACGACATTAAAATTCGCAAGTGAAAGGTCAAAACGAAAAAGTTGTTGAAGATGTAATTTCTTGATAAAACCATGATAACAGTTATTATTACAGTTACCAATTTGAGTTAAGTGAGTAAAATACAAATGTTATTAAAATGAAACCGATAAATTAACATACTAGCAGGTTTAATCAGGCTACAAAGAGCATTAAAGAATTTTTGAACACTCGATATCAAAGTAATAAATGCAAATTTCGGTCGACAATTCGTATTCTATGTTCAAGATTAGTGGTCTGTATTTTACTCCAGATTTTATTTTTTATTTATCAGACCATTAACCGATAGTCAAATTCACATATTATTTTTATTTTCAGGTCGTCTAACAGTTGAAATTAAATCATACGAGGATTTTGAAACGATTCATCACAAGCTTCTAATCACCTCTTATTGTTATGATAGTTTAACGCATGTTATATGTATATGACGCGTATAAGTCTGTCACTGTTACTCAGTGGAACTATGCTGGCAAATAGATGCTTGCTTGTCAGTTGCCACCTTTCTAGCTTAAATTTTTATTTTACTAACCTGCCGATTCCGTTCGTCCGTGATCCGGGATATTTGTATTTTCTTCCGACCCATGGTGGCAGCAATCTTGGAGAGGGTTCGGGGAGCGGGGGTGAGAATAAAAGTTGCCGAAGGGCTGGCTACTGCAGACGTCAACAGCTGGTATCTGCTGGCAAAGAAAAACAAATCATTAATAATACAATCCTGGTTTTAAAAACAAAAGCTCATAGGGATCAAGATACTTCAATAAATACACAATGTAATACTGAATCCAAAAGGTGGTTGAGGAACTAGAACTTTTAATGATCACTCCTTTAAGGGTCCTAAGGGCCACCACACACAGACTTTTTAATTTTTATTTGATACCACTAATGTGACAAGCAAGCATGCGGCCCACCTGATAGTAAATGGTAACCGCAGCCTACGGGCGTCCTGTGGCGCATGAGGCATGTGAAATTTAGAAAAAAGATTGGTTGAGTATGTATCATAGAAAAACTTCACACGGCTGAAAAAATATATACCGCCAAAAAAAATTGTCATAATCACGCAAAGAGTCTTCTCTAAAAAGTGTTTAGATAACAAAAAAAAAAAACGAAAATCAGACCGCTATCAACAAAGTAGCGCACATAAACAAAGCTGCCGTTATACCAAAATGTAATGAATGTAACTCAGAAGAATAGGACGTATTTGTTTAGTTGACAAAGAAATAATATGACCGGACACCGCGCATTCCATATAGGTGGCCACCAAACAGTTTAGTGATAATGTTTACCACGATTACGTAATCCACGCGGCCAGTGACGTAATCATAACATACAATGGTACACTGTGATCCGTAAGACTATTTATTATACTGTTATAATTGTATAAGCGATTTCGTTCACTTTGAATACAAAATATATGATGCATAGATCACACAGCGCAGTCTTGTCCCAAAATAAGCAAGTCGGTATAAGTGTCTGTTTATAATTTCAAATCAACAGTTTTTCACTAAATGCGTATGAATGTATTACTTGTTCTCTATCAGTCTCTCTGTTTCTTCCGGTTAATATCCGAAACGGCTGGGCCAATTTTAATGGGACTTTCACTGGCAGATAGATAATTTTACAAGGATTAAACTACTTTAATTTAAAGAAATAGGATTCCGTAGGCCACTCATAAAATTAAGTCTACGCGGGTGAAACCGCAGCGCATAGCTAGGCTTAAATAAGTAAATAGGTATTTGAATCTTATAAAATTCGTATTAATAATAAGTGTATTTTGCAGCAACGTAGAAGACAGTGCACTTACCACTAGACCAATGGTGTCAATATTAGACTACATTTAAAACAAGTATTTCTCAGTCCACATTTGTGCCAATCTTGGACGCATTCTGTGTTCGTTTTTATAACTTGTATGAGTATAAATCACTTTTATAGGCGACCACACAGTAAAAGTAATTAATATATATTCTTTCTAAGTACACTACTTTATAGGCGTTTTTGCATAGAAATGTATACTTTAAAAACACGAATAAATTTATTGACTACTGTCATAATAAACACTATTTAAATATTGTGCATGTCACAAATTTTAAAATATACTTATAAGAAAATGAGGCAGCAGAAAATGAAAATGTTTTACGTTTATATGTTTTATTAAAATTAAATAAATTATTTGATATTGATTTTCATAATAAAAACGCAATTTTCCAACCAACCAAATGTTAGATTGTAACGGTGCCCAATGCTCCTAGTTATTTTGTGAGGAATCTTTGCAAAAGATACCCAATTAACATTGTAAAGAAGATAGTATTTTGAACACACAGGTGCCTAATTTCTATAATTGTCGACATCATTACCGTACTTCGAAGCTAAGGAAATCATGCCATGTCAAATCATAATTTGACGCAGGGGAATTTGGGTAAAATGGGGTCACGTGAACTAAGAAAATAATAATCTACTAATTCTGAAAGCAATCATAATTACGTCAATAATATATTCTACTTTCCGTGAAGTAGATAATTATAGCCAGTTATAATTAGCTAAAGAAACTTAATATAATCTAAGTACAATTAATTAATAATTGACTACATTAATTCCTTTTTTTTTCGTCGGTTAAATAAGTGAATTTAAGATCAGAACATGATCACCCAGTTAACATTCTCGACCTCAGAGTTCGACCTATTTATTTTTCCTAGAATTTGATAACCGACTTTGGAAACAACACAAACTGCCAATATTTTTAAGGTATTTTTTATTATGTGCTTCTTTCTTATTATAGTCATACACTAATAAATAGGGGTTTTCTAGTGCTCCAGTATTTATTTATTTACTTACAAAGTGCAGTTATCACACTTATACACTGGAACTAGCTGTGCCCCACGGTTTCACCCACGTTGATTTAGTTTCATGCATCATGTCGCGGAACCCTAATAGTTTTAATAAATAAAGGTAGCCTAAGTTACTCCTTGAAACATCAGCTACCTGCCAGTGAAAGTCCCGTTAAAATCGGTCCTACCGTTTCAGAGATTACCCGCAACAAACAGATAGACAGACAGGCAGACAGACGGACAGACAGACAGTTTCTTAATAATTGGTTTTTCTATGTTATTTTGGAATTACAAACAGATACTTCAATTTTATTAATCTGTATAGATGTATAGATATAGTTGCAGGTGTGCCATTTGCCCAGACTCCTCAACGTAGTTGTGTGCGTGCGACGCATGAAACCGTTTACAATTTATGTGTGTGCAGTTCCTATGTGTAGGACAAAGGGTGTAGGGGAGGCAAGGGAGTTAGGTCACTGTGTTTATAGGTGTTTCTAGCACCTGCGGTCGAACCAAGAGATTATTGTCGTGATTGCTCAACTCAGCGTAAAGGACAGCTGTATATGACGTGTATATATCCGTTACTGTCACTCAGTCAAATCAAATATTAATGGCAGTAGGAGTTCATGGTACGGCCGTCGATCATGTAGTAACTTGTGATTGACTGGTTTATTAATTACTGTTATTGGGTTCGAGTATGATATGCCTCAGATAGCAAGATAATTTAGCGCTACGACCGAAAGACTAATTTTTGTACCATACCAAGTTATATGCAAAATTTGAGTTAAAATTGACAATAAAACTTACATATTAGTCATGTTGGGAGTAATATCACATAAACAACCGGAAAAATATTGGTTTAATATTTTGTTGTTTTGACTCATCAAAAACCCGGGAAGCGGTCTGTATGTTATGCCAGACTTACTTATGCGTTTCACGACCTATTTACATCGTTGGTACACGCAAATGTTACACTTAGTAAGGTTCAAGAGCTGCATTATCTAAAGATTAGTACTACTGGTGAAGCGGAAGCATTGATAAAGCATAATCAAGTAACCGAGATCAACTTCGATCAGGCCTGGGCACTTCTTAAGGTCCGTCATGGCAACAAGCGACTCATAGTAAATTCTATTATGAAGAAACTGTTCAACCAAAGAAAAATACAACCGTAAAAACACAAGCTTTCTTTCAAAGTGACATCCCGATTAATTATATATATAAAGACCCAACATAATTTTTTTTTTTTTTAATTATTTTATAATTCAATTCAATTTTATTTATTACACTAACAGCCTTAAAAATAAATATATAAACTAAAATAACCTAAAATATAATAACCTAATATAATTGTGTTATTTACAAATATCAATAACTTCTGAATGAAACCTAGTAATACCGTTATGTATTTATTAGGGGAAGGTTGTAACTACTTGTAAAAAAAAAAATGTATGAAAAGAATTGATCAAAACTTGTAACTACTTGTGCTCTGCGGTTTCACCCGCGTGGATTTAATTTCACGGGTGGCCCGCTGAACCGTTTTTTCACTAAATAAATGTACCCTAAGGTACTGCTTGTTACATTAGATATCTGCCCTGAAAGTCCCGTTGAAATCGGCCCAGCTGTTTCGGAGATTAGCCGGAACAAGCAGACAGACAGAGAGAGAAAAGTGGATCTTAATACTGTATTTACTAATATGTAGGAGATGAATTCTGACGGAAAATATCCGATTATATTAAGAGACAGTTGTGAAAAATGTACGTTCTGTAATAGCCTTAAATAATCGTAACCCGAAAGAAAGAAGAAAAATACGAACCTGTAAACATATATTTACTCCATTCTCAAACTATAGAATCGAAACTGGATCTTTTGATGTATTTAATATACCAATGTATGGGTTAAAACTAGCCCCATCCATCTTACTTCTTAACATACGCTTTTTATATTTCGAAGCACGCTACCTTCCCTTACCAGTTACGCCTCATTAAGTTTTTTTCTTAACAGCTTAAACAAGCGTTAAGGCGTGGAGTACCTGCTCTTTTTATAGGTAAACAGGCGAAAAATCTTTCATATTAAAAGGAGCTTGCAACGTAAACAATAACATTCTACTCGACTAAGTAATATCTCTAGGAAAAGCACTATGTACAAGCTTTTCACCGCAACTATATCTGCGTCACAATATAAATATACGCCTCACAAGCAGTAAGGAATATAGGCCTATTTTTTTTAAATAAGAACGTTAGCTCCATTGAGTGTGAGGGATGTCTATGTTAAAAAATTCAAAATTTACTCTCAAATTAATGTAGATTTGTCGTTTTGAAGTTTTGAAAATTGTAGGTAAAAGACTTGAATGACGTATACGCGATCGGCCAAAGCGTGACACCTCTTACTGTCATTAAGGCTATTCCGCTTTTTTTTCGTAGATGCGCACTTCTGTGTGAGTCATTTCGAACGATTTGTTCATAGGAACAAAAAAAAAAGTAGTTAGGAATATAGTATTCCTTTTACTTTTTAAACTTATATTTAAGTCAAAGTCAAAGTCAAAAATATCTTTATTCGATTAGACTTTTTACAAAGTACTTTCAAATCGTCAGAACGACATGGATTATACATGCTACTGCCAACTAAACTGTCTGCATCACGACTCTTTGTTCGCTTTTGGTGTCAAAACTTGTCTAAATCTCAGAATAATCTTAAATCGGTTCAACAACGGTTCAGCTGTGAGAAGCTTACAGACAGATAACATATTTACCCCAAGATGGCGCTAGCCGTCATTATATCGCCCAATTATTGCATTATTCTCAAATCTGTGAATCGACAATACAAATAACATTTTATGCAACTACAATAAATTTATGTAATAAAATAAAAAGGTTAATCACGGCTTACTTTTATGATTTATTCTTACATCGTAAATTTAAGCACTTTTCTTTCGAAGGGCATATGTAACTTGAAGTACCAATAAGTATTAAATCTTCCTTCCTGGAGATATTGTTGCTTGAAGCAAATATTTTTGTGTCAACCGAATCAAACGTAATCATTAAAGTCCCCAAAAACATAAATTATGCTATATTCCAACACCAAAAGTCGTGATTTCTAAGAACGCTGTAAGTCAACCGGTAGCGTGCCGGCGGAGCTGTTCTTTGAGAAACCTCCCTTATATATTTGTATTCATAATTTGCTACCTTGAATACACAATAGTCATTGTCTGGGTCTCGTATGGCGCGAACGCGAATTCATATATTGCACAATTATCCCCACTGCTTTCGTTAAGCGCTCGTAGCTCATAGCTAGGTGTGACTAGCTATCAGAGTGCCTAGTGCGAGTTTTCTTAAAATCATCGTCACAAGTCATCGCGTCGACGTAAACGCAAATTTGTATGGGCTCATAATAGTGTCATCTTTAGGCCGACAGAGGCGCTGTTCCGATCCCATACAAATCTGCTAGGCCCTCGGTGGGCTTAGTGGGAGTTTTGTCTCTGCGGCCGTCACAAGTCACGGCGTGGACGTAAACGTAGATTTGTATAGGATCGAAACAGCGACATCTATCAGCCCACTGATGGCAATATTTTGATCCCATACAAATCTGCGTTTACGTCAACACGGTGACTTGTGACGGCAATTTTAAGAATACTCGCACTGAGCCCTCCGATTTATATGCGAAGCAAGGGCCACTGCCATTTCGTTTACCAACATATCATTCTCATAATACAGGTTTAAAAAGTGTACAGACTCTCTAAGGTTTTTCTAAAAGATTCACAAACTATTATATATTTTGTAAGTCTAAGGAAAGTGAGCGGAGTTAATTATCGATTGAGGAATTTGGTTTACATGAAATATAGTTGGTATATTTAATGTAAACAGGTGACAATAATATAGATTGTTTCAAAAGTAAACATTTTAAGGAAAAATATTCTTAAAGGAAAACAAGTGAACGGCGCTAATTAAAGTCGTGTTAGATAGGTATGCTAAGTGACAATGAGTTCTTTGACCTTTTGACGTATCTGAGGCAATTAAAGTATAAATCACAAATAGAAATCCATATATATATATATAGATAAATAACATTGAAGTGTCTGTTTGCAATTCCAAATACCAACAGCTTTTCACTAAATGCAGATGAAAGAATATACGATTCCAACTTGCGTCGCTTGCGTAGCAGGCGACTGATGACGGTCACCACGGCTCAATATACAAAATTGATTTACAAAAAAAAATCCTGACGTAACGGGGAACCGCAGATCATTCGTATATACGTTCAAAATAACCGTAATGCATCCATTACCAATCATCCTTTTGTTCCCGTATCTGATGTACCGACCAACGTGACAGAGAAAACCACGGGTTCGTCCTCAAAGCATTGCAATTTGCTAATTGTTGTCAGTCTATTTAAAGACTTAAGGGTCTATAAATAGCTACTTTCAATTAGTCCAGTTGTAAGCTTATATAATGTAATGCGTTTAAGAATTTATAAATTATGAGTTGAGTCATCTCTTTATGGAGTTGAAATGGAATTGACAGTAAGGAACGTGATCTGCTTGTAACTTTTCATATTTTATTCTAGCGCAAATTGTTTCAATAATCTTCACATTTCAACCAAAAAAGCTATATGCTATATACATATCACATTACACATTAATGGACATGAACTCATCTTAATAATTATCTTCTTAGCAGTTTTAATCAAATTCAAATAGCTTATTGGTCTGAAATTAGGCTTAATTGTTATAGCAATGTCGTGCCATTTAGTAGATGTTTCAAGGAGTAACCTAGGCTACTTTTATTTATTACTAGTTTCACCCGCGTAGATTTAGTTTCATGCTTATTGTCGCGGAACCCTAATATTTTCAATAAACAAAAGTAGCCTAAGTTACTCCTTGAAATATCAGCTACCCGCCAGTGAAAGTCCCGTTAAAATCCGTCCAGCCGTTTCAGAGATTACCCGGAACAAACAGACAGACAGACAAACAGACGGACAGACAGAGAACATTTTTAAAAATTGTTTTTTAATTGTCAGTACCGTGTATACTTTAATATGCCTTTAGTGAAAAACTGTTATTTTGGAGTTACAAACAGACACTTCAATTTTATTTATCTGTATAGATATAGATAAATATATAGGGTTCTGCGACAAGAAATATTAAACTAAATCCACGCGGGTAAAACCGTGGGGCACAGCTAGTATGTAAATAAATTTGTAACATGTGTGCTTGTTTGTAATTCCAAATTAACAGATTTTCACTAAATGTATATGAAAGTATATGTTTATGCTTTAAAATCTGGATTAGTGCCCGGTTAATGGCAATAGGCCCTCCGTCGCCATGAGACTAAAATATAACGGGCAAAAATGTGGGTGTACTATTAGTACACCTTGCCTTACCCGTCGGGCAATATAAGCATTAGCTAACGTCTTACGTCTGCAGTTAATAATCTATCAAAGATCTCATCTCCACAAGAAAGAGATGCAATTTCATTCAGCATCCTTTCATGCGTCCTTCAAACACCTTTCCGCACTGAAATTGATTTTCAGTTTATGGAAGCGTCCGGATGCAATAATGCCGTGAACATTCTATAGTTATAGATATCTATAGGTTTAGGCATGCGTAGGTTATACCACAGTATAAATATAAGTTTATGTAGCAGTATGGAATCCTGACCAAATTTTTGAAATAAGAATGTGTGCTCCATCGAGCGCGAGGGCGAATTTTACTGTCAAAATAATGTCACTTCGACATTATTTTGTCGTTGTTTGTTGTTGTGTCGAAGTTTATAATAATTAACTAACGCACTAGTCGCCAGTTAGATTACCGAAGGTCCCCTTATTCCTTATGGATGCCACCATCAGAACTGAACCAAATATAGCTATATAATAAAATAGGTAAACTTGGGAAGCATCACCTTTCAAATAAAAAAATATATATGACGTTTACGCGATCGGATACAACGTGACACCCCCAAATTGACATAACGTCGAGGCTGCTTAAAATCTCGTATATGCGCGTGTGTGTTAAGGATGTCATTTCGAATGAATTGTTCCGAGATTCCATACTGATTGTAGTGAGTTCATATGTATACTGGGGCTATAGATTTGTATAGGTGTAGTTAAACATAAGTTATACCTAGTAGGATAGCCATTCTGTGTGCGTCCTTTGTATTGCGTAGCAGGGAAAATCACGTGCCGCCACAACCGTACCGCATTTTATGACGTCAACATCAAAGAGTGAATTTGAAAGCACTCAATTCTAATCAAATATAAATTATTTCAGTTTTCAGTGAGACACGAACGTCATCATAATCTATACACATAAGTACAATTGATGTGTTTGTTTGTAATACCAAATAAACAGGTGACTCAGTGAATTACAGCTAGTACCTGGTGTTTAGGCTTGATTAATTTGTATTGATGAGAACTTTACACTTATGTAGGTTCACTATGCCTTTCAAAAAAGGAAATTAAGTAATTGACACATAATATTATTTTTCTATTTTAGAAGGCGGTTTTTTTTAATTTTCATACCCCTAAATAATAAGGGTGATCCACCCCAAAATGTGATTGAAACAATTTTGCTAAAATTTATTATACACATAGCTAGTTTTATGGAAATAATGGATTATTGACCCCACTTGTCTAATACAGGTTAATTAAAATTTAATTAATTTTAAGCAATGGCCCATCCTTATAAACGCATTGCTTTTTCCTTCCTTTCGTTGAAAATAAACTACTCGGAGCAATTATAAAGTAACCCTATCACAGGTTTACTACTGATTTCGTAATTTACACTCGGTAGCGTCTCCGCCGAATATTAGACTATAAATTCGGGTGGTACTATTGATGACATCATGAAATTTCATAAATTAAATAATTTGCTCCAATTTCAATTTCAATTTCAATTTATTGCTTTCAACATACTCTTAACCTAGCACTTACAGGTATGGACAGTAAGACTTATCCTACATTAATAATATTGACCCTGTTGGGCACAGCCATTTTGGAGAGAGGACTTACACTAAGTATATTATATTTACATTTTATTTTACCTTTATTTATGCAATTATATAATTTCTATTTTTATTTAAGGTTAATAATTAATTCTTATATACTAATAAATTCTATTACCTATGTCCATTCCACATTATGTGTTTATTTTGTCCCCAAAAGGATACCCACCTTTTGGGGGAATTTATTTCTGCTATCCACATTATGTGTTATAAATAATAAAATATTGTATAAATAATGCTGAGTACATATTTATACATACTTCGCTGTCACTTTAAATATAAATAAGCGGGGGCATAAATAAATATATGGAATTTCCTGGTATATCTACGTCATACGTAATTTACAGGAAAATTCAATGGAATTTCGAGAATTAATATGAAGCAGATAGTTTGCACTACATAGTTATGACCCAAATGGTCTGATGACTAACCGATTTCATTGTACATATAGTTACATTCACACGTTTTAGTTATTTTGCCGATAAAATATTGATAACTATCACGATATATTAAAGTAATTGCTTATAAATTGAGGTGGCCGTTTCCATACGACAGTATTTTGTCTGTGAACGCATCGTTCTCCGAAACTACAGTTACTTACAGTTTTTAGTTACTTGTAGGGGTTGGTATGGATACTAGGTATAATAAATCATAATATATGCTGGTACTCTTGATGCTAATGTTTACATATATACATACACTAGCTGTGCCCCGAGGTGTCACCCGCGTAGTTTTAGTTTCATGCTTAATTTCGCGGATCCCTAATATTTTTTTATAAATAAAGTCTTAGTTTTTATCCGGTTTTACCCGCGTAGAGTTTTCATGGGTATCCCGCGGAACCCTAATGGTTTTTTTAAATTAATGTATCCTAAGTTACTCCTTGAAACATCAGCTACCTGCCAGTGAAAGTCCCGCTAAAATCGCTCCAGCCGTTTCAGAGATTACCCGGAACAGACGGACAGAAAAATTTAAAAACTTGGTGTTTTAATGTGTGTACCGTGTATACTTTCAAATGCATTTAGTGAAAAACTGTTATTATGAAATTACAAACAGACACTTCAATTTTATTTATCTGTATAGATATAGATGTATAGATGTGCTCACGCCTGTATTCCCCGAAGAGGAAGGCAGAGGTGTTGTGAAAATAACAACGAAGATAATTAAGTGCCATCGCGACAAATGGTGAGTTTATCCCGGTCTCAGCCACCATACATACGTAATTAAATTACTTCTCAGACATATTATGCAGGTTTCCTCACGATGTTTTCCTTCACCGTACATAAGTTTTTAGAAAAACTCATTAGTACAGGCCGCGCTAACTAATGTTTATTAATTCACTAGCTGTGCCCCGCGGTTTCACCCGCGTAGATTTAGTTTCATCCTTATTGTCGCGGAACCCTAATATTTTTAATAAATAAAAGTAGCCTAAGTTATTCCTTGAAGCATCAGCTACCTGTCAGTGAAAGTCCCGTTAAAATCCGTTCAGCGGTTTCAGAGATTACCCGGAACAAACAGACAAGACAGACAGACAGACAAAGAAAATTTAAAACTTGGTTTTTTAGTGTCAGTATAGTGTGTACTTTCATATACGTTTAGTGAAAAACTGTTATTTTGGAATTACAAACAGACACTTCAATTTATTTATCTGTATAGATACTGTGCCAAAGTGAAGCAAGCGTAGGGTCGCTATAGTAAATGATTTTCTTCTAATCATATTCAACTAATTTTAAGAAAATATAATAATTATTTTATTTTGTTTCAACATACTTTAAAGTATTAAATTGAAAAAGCAACTATATTTCTCCAAAGCTGTGATTGAGCACCTGTTCCGTTAGGCTGAGCGCACATTGGGACTTGCCGTACGTATCGTATCCAAATTATTTAGTACTCGAGAATGCCCAATCTAAAAGTGAAAGTACTACGGCTACTAGCGGCTCAAATAAAACGAAATAATCTTCCGCGTGCGAGATTGCACATGCACACGATAAACTTCTCAATCCCATTTGAAAGTTATTATATTCTTTTTAGTATATATACAATCGTGTCAATATGTTTTTAAAAAAATCATTGAACTTATATATATAGCAAATTATTAGCAACATTTTTTTTTTCATTTGATTAGTACCGACTGGAGCAAAACGTCCAGAAAATTCTTCAAAAATTTGATGAATTGTAATGAAATAAATGTTCGACGATCGCGTGTTCATTCCCGGCTAGGGTTGCTTAACTAAGCAACTATACCACTACCCTGTAAGTTATTTAACACAATTATTTTCCATTGTGCGTAGAGCTTAATCCAATATTTGCTTGTGGTGTGGGCGGGCGGCGCCTACGTTCGCACTTCGAGTTCTAGCTCTAGTTGACTCCAAATCTAATAGGACTGGCTAATATTGGAATGTTGGCACAGTTCATTTTATTTATGTATTTAAGTACATAGGTACGTATTATGTACATTTATTGTTTTGATTATGTTTGCGGGTACGTACGTCTTCATCTCAGTATAAATATAAGCGTCTACCGTTTTTTCGTCGTGTTTTTTATGTATTATATGAATATATATTTCTTCAACATATTTCGCTTTCTATATTATAGAAAATCATTTAATTAAAAAACATATACAATTTGAACGGAAAAAAACTGTTGGACGTCTGACATGAGTAGCGTCAATAAGAAGTGTCACGTCGTGTCCGATCGCATATGCGTGATTTATGTATATTTTTGAATTTTTTCACTAGTAATATCTACTTTCCTTTTTTGAAAATAAATAAAAGAGTAAATTTTGCAATCTTTGTGTTTGACATCCTTCGCGCTCAATGAATCTAACGTTCTTCTTTCAAAAAATTGCCTAGATTCCATACTGTTTGTAAAGCTTATATTTGTACTGTGGTCATGGTCTTGTGTAGTGAATGTGTGCGTGTACTGTAATGTTGACTAGTAATTAACGTTTGTGTTTGTATTTTCCTGTGGAAAGTTGAGATTAAACGGGTATCAACGTATAGAGCCAGTTAATATTAATTGGTTTCTTAAGGGTTTATAAAACTTATTTTATAGATTGCTTCCTTCTACTCACGACTTCGTCCGCGTGAAATAGATCTTAGCGTGGTGACCAAGTGCAAACGTCGTCGCTTGTCAAAGTCTAAAATATTTTTATTCGATTCGACTGTTACAAAGTACTTTCAAATCGTCAGAATGACATAATTATACAGGATTATACATTCTACCGCCAGGTTCGGAAGGTTGCTTTTACTGAGAAGAACCTGGCAAGAAACTCAGTATTTACTTTTTCAGAAACATTATACAATTTCAAACATCTCGATGTATCGAGATTTTTTTCAATCGCAGTCGATAGTAGCGAGTCCGACTCGCGTGCAATCGCCATTCATCGAAGACCACACGATACATCGCGTCAGCCGACAGCTTCGGCTAGACTCGGACCAATTGCTAGCATCAACAATCCATGGTTGCCTCGATGGTTTTGTCCGACTGAGATTATTTCGATTGTTCAATCATCTTGCAATTGCGCATCGCTAGTTGAATACCAATAATGGCGGATCAACACATAATATGTGGTCTCGCAATGCTTTCAACCTCATCGATTGATTATTTTTCTTCGAGTCAAGTTTGTTAACAAATGTCATGTATTGACATCTCACTGACATGACAATTTGTAGGTATGTATATATTATGTCATTATTTACCCTCAAGCCAATGACATAATCGTTACCTTACCTATTGTGGAAAATTTATTGTTTTCAGTTATCATTGCATACTTTATACTACAGGATAAATGCCTTAGTGAACCTTATATGCATTACAATTACTTATAATATACAGTAGGTTAAAAAAATTGTCTATACTTACTACAGATAAATAAAATTTAAGTGTCTGTTTGAAATTCCAAAATAACAGCTTTACAATAGCAAAACCAAATTTTTAAATTTTTCTCTAGCTGTCTGTCTGTTTGTTTCGGGTAATCTCTGAAACGGCTGAACCGATTTCAACGGGACTTTCACTGGCAGGTAGCTTATGTTTCAAGGAGTAACTTAGGCCACTTTATTTAAAAAACAAGGGTTTCGCTGGCCACCCATGAAATTGAGTCTACGCGGGTCAAGAAACCGCATGGCACAGCTAGTAAGTAAATAAATTCCATTAGAAAAGCATCCAATGTTAATTTGGTAAAAGGGTCATGTTGGAGTGTGGGACCAACATGTATTTTATAGCAAAGTTCTACTTTTAGTTTCTAAACTAACAACAAATTCAAATTAATTTGACTTGACTCATCAGGTTGGGAAAGTTGCTTTTATTGAGAAGAACCGGAAAACCTACCTACGGAAAACATATTTACCTATGCAGATAAATAAAATTCAAGTGTCTGTTTGTAATTCCTAAATAACAGCTTTCCCTATGCACATGAAAGTAGGTATATACGGAACTAACCAAAAATATACTTTTTTAATTCTCTGTCTGTCCGGTCTGTTTGTTCCGGGTAATCTCTGAAACGGCTGAACCGACTTTAACGGAACTTTCACGACATAAAGCTGATGATACAAGGATTAACTAAGGCCATTTTGTTTTCAAGAAATATTAGGGTAGGTAGTCTTCAAGTATATTTTACAATTCATATAAAAAGTTAATTTATTATCATGTTTTTAAAAGAAACCTTATGTCCATGAATTCTATTGATCTTTTCAAAATATTAAAAATAAAAAACATACTTAAATATACATTTTCCACAATAGTAAAATAAATAATTCACTTAATGTGGACCAATTACATCATTTCACGATTATAAATGAACGCTGTCTGGTAACATGTTCAAAGTTATCAATTGCGCTATTATTCAATAGATTATTACTGTATATTAGATCATTTTGCGACTCAAATTGATATCACGTGCTGGTAATGTCATAAGTATATTCAAATGCATCTCATTATCCCGATAGCTAGACTTAAGATTAAAAAATATACCTTATTTCACGCCTTCCTACAATGTACTTACAAAAAGTAGAAGACAGTGCTATCACAGTGTAAATTATAAACTTAACATGAAGTAAGGAATATTCCCTAGATAGAAACAAATCGTTCTATACGCCATTTACGTGTTTTACCGACTTTTTCAAAACTTCAAATGAAGGATTGAATTCAAAATCTTTTCGATTGACTCACACTCTAACTCTCACTTTCAATGTATTTTCGGGTACTAAGTATTCTTAAAGTATAGCTTATGTAAGTATAGATATGTAGTTATACATATATGCATATTCCGGTGGTAAATTCTCGACTTTCATAAGTGCCTTACCAGGGCCTAAACTGAATAAATATTTTTCATTTTTCATTTATACGTGTTTACTATTAAGTTAAAACAATGAAATAGGTAAAAGTTGAATCTGGGCTTGTTATGCTTGACCGTGACATTAGGAATGTTATATAATACGTCATAATCGAGGCATTGGTTAATTGCTTAGGATATGGATATTACAAATTTTACATATACGCCGAAAATAGCAAAAGATGAATGGATTTATTAAAAGCATAACGATATTCTAAAAGCGTTAATTATTGCGACCGTCTTCATTCAAAAGGCGTAAACAATAAATGTATATTTACATAATGTGTTTTTATATAGCAATTGATACACGCGCCGTATTAATATGTTTTGAATGATATTTAAATTATAATATTATTCAATGTACAGTTGTCAGACATTTAGCTGTTTTATGCGCCCCTACCAGTTAGTGGTCAGCGAATCTCCTTAAATATTAGCTTCCATGTCATTTTACTAAATAAAAAATTCACATGTAGTCTCGTCATGTATTGGAGCTCGTGGCATAGTTGCTACTGAGTACATCATTCGATCAGCAAATTAAGCAACCCTAATCCAAGCCTTTAGTTGGATGGCTGCCGCCCGAGTCGGTCCCGGTAGCCAATTTAACATCTTTGGCAATCGTTACTATTGTTAAAAATCACGCGTTTTGCTACATCGGGTTAAATCAAGTGCCCCACAATATATGGAATAAGACCAGGGAAATGATGATGAGAAAAGTCACATGTATATCGGACACTTTCATTCAGCGCTGAGACGCCATAAGAAAAAAGTTTGCAAGCTGCAAAACTGCGTGTTTTCGGTTGCCAAGCAACGCGTCATACCAAGATGGCGGGGATGACGTCAGCTGACGGGGGAGGAGGGGCAAGGTTTTACAAGCGACCGACGACCGTGTCACTTCCCAATGAAAAAGACTCCAGACTCGAACCAAGTCCTTGAATTTAAATACGGAAGGTAAACTTCCAAAGTGACTTAAAACAAAAACCAAATAGGGTTCAAATTCGCGTGGCAACCCACCGTGACGTCGGCAAAACACGCCGGCTTTGTTCTGCCGTCTAACTGTGCTATGTCAAGTTCAATGAAAAAGAAAGTGAATATTATGTCATAGTTAGCTAAATTTAATCTACTTCACGATAACCGCGTTTGGCAAATGTCCCACTTAGAACGAGCACAAGTATTATCAAAGAGCATACAAGTTATACAACCAGTTACTGTATTGTTAGTAGGTATTGTTAGGTATTCCAAACAACTGTATTACTGGAGTCAATGTCAGTCGACAATTACTGAGCGGTCAACTGTGGCACTACGTGTGTTTGTATACAACTGAAGAATGTTTACTATTCAATCTTGATCACTCATAGTAGATTAAAATGACATAAACAATGAATTAGTATTCACATTAAAAACATATGTATTTACTGGCTGTGCCCCGCGGTTTCACCCGCGTTGATTTGGTTTCATCCTTATTGTCACGGAACCCTAATAGTTTCAATAAATAAAAAGAGCCTTAGTTACTCCTTGAAACATCAGCTACCTGCCAGTGAAAGTCCCGTTAAAATCGGTCCAGCCGTTTCAGAGATTACCCGGAACAAACAGACAGACAGACAGACAGACAGACGGACAGACAGGCAGAGAAAAAATTTAAAACTTGGTTTTTCGGTGCCAGTAGCGTGTATACTTTCATATTCATTTAGTAAAAACCTGTAATTCTGGAATTACAAACAGACACTTCAATTTTATTTATCTATATAGATTTAACAGTTTTAGTTCATTTAAATGAAGATGAAATACCAGTTAGTTATAGCGACGACTTTAACATAGAGCCTAAAAATTCGACTATAAACGATAAGCTTTACTTGCGAATTCAACTACATACTTAAGTAATGTTTTTTTAATTTTAACAAAAAAAAATTACATATAGACAATTTATGTACCCACAAAATGGCGACATACGTCAGTTTAAATCGCATAACGACTACGTGTTTTTAAAACTGTTAATGTAATTTGACAACTGAAAGACACTTTTCTCATTTATAATATTAATATGTATTTTAGCATTTAGCCACTTCTCTAAGTCATAATCAATCATAATACATTGTTAGTTCGCGTGGAATGTGTTAATTTAAAACACGTGTTAAACGCACGGGATAGCATCACGACCTTTAAGTCAAGAGTTGCTAAGAACATTTTAAATACTTGAGATGCTTTGTCTAATTCCAATAGTAAGTTGCGTGATGAAGATGCTGAATGAATTGTTAATTTTAATTTGCATGATGCCTCTGAAACCGCAAGAATACTACATATTAGTGTAAAGGAATTTACTATAAAATAAGTAAAGAAACAAAAAAAAATAAACGGACTGAACGGTGACCCAGTGTCACTCGTTAGCCGTGACAACGATGACAATTGCATGACGTCACCTAGCTAACACAAGCACAGCTGTGTGGTGATAAAGAAACCGCAAGTGTGTGTATGTCAACACTAACAAACAAGTGTATTAGTAGGCGGGAGAACATGTTGTAGAGTTTACTCTTCGAATTCGTACGACAGTAAATTATTATATATAGGTATTCTAAGATGTTCAACAAAGTTGGTTATACCGCGCTGTCGCATTCGTTATTGACTTCTTCGAAACAAATTACTGAATTAATTCTTCCATCGAACAATCTCCGTCGTTTATCGTCAACATACTAGAAGAAATAGCTAGACTCAAGCTCGTCGCCATCAAACAAACAAAGAAGAAGAAGAATTAATTCTTTAAATTTCTTCACCTCCTGCCTCCTGTTTTGTAATTCAATTTTGTTATCAATTCTTTCAATTCAAAGATTTATAAACTTCTTGATATTATGTTCAATATATAAGTCTATTAGAACTCGATAAATTATTTTTTTCCTAGAATTAAAGAAATCATATTGAGAATAAATTTCCAGACGCTATTTGATAGCATGGAATTATTTGATCAAAGAAATGCTAATAATATCAAATTTCATTTCTACGTTTTTAGAATCTCTCAACATATTGTTAGTTACATATTTAGGAAACATAATTTACTTTCTTCTTATATTTCATAGATAATCATCTACCAAATAAATATCTCTATCAACTTTTACTATAGAAGCATCGAATCAATTTCATTCGATACTTTGTTATAACATTCAACGGAATATCGAAACTTTACAGAAAGAAGAAAAGCTATTGAAGGCTTTAGAACGGAATCCCAAACATGATTTTCCCTAAAGAATTCAGCTCTTATAGAACCCCATGGTTCTATAAGAGTCTGAATAGATTCTTACAGGATATATATTCTATAGTCTTAAATAGTTTAGGCTGTGGTAACCACTTACCCACAGAAGCTGTATGCTTCTTTGCCATCTAAGTGGTTTTAAAAAGAACGTAAAATAATGGAATCCGCATAGTAATCTCTATTGAATCAATAAAAGTGCTTAAAAGTAGAACATTTTCCATGAAAAGGAAGCAATAGAAGGAACTTCCGCGAATGCAATACCATCATTAGCACCCGGAGTACTTAAGCTTGTGATTATATACTGTTGGACAGAGAAGGTAAATGTGATATCAATTATCAGAAAAATGTTTTATACTAGATTACTCTTCCGTAGAGATGACATGTTACGTTATAGACTAGATAATACACAAACGCATTACAAAACATCGCCTCAGATAATCCTTGAAGGCAAAAGTAGTTACATCTAGTTTTGGGATAGAAATTTCAAAAGTGATGAACATAGTTTTAAACCAAGTTTGGTCTAGTTTGGTTAAAATCCTTTGTTGTAAAAAGGGGGATACTATTTGACACTTGCTACGATATTCGTTGTAAGAAAGATCTTCGAAGATTCTTCTATAAACAAAATTAAGTAACAAATTGTCTGCAATTAATATGAGCCGATCTAGAATTAGCTTTATTTGCAAGTAGTTTGGGAAGATAATGCATTGCACGTCTGTCGTCTATGTTTGGCAAAGCTCTCCATTGTATTATACAAATAAAACCTGTTGCTTGAGTCGTTTGGGGATTGATATCAACTGTTGGACGTTTAATCCCGTGGATTCCGAATTGCAATTGAGTTAGAGTTTCATCATATCTATGACTACTCAAATTTATTTGAAACTAGCTGTGCCCCGCCGTATCACCCGCGTAGATTTAGTTTCATCCTCATTGTCACGGAACTCTAAATATTTTATTTAATAAGCCTAAGTTATTCCTTGAAACATCAGCTACCTGCCAGTGAAAGTCCCGTTAAAATCGGTCCAGCCGTTTCAGAGATTACCCGGAACAAACAGACAGACAGAAAAATTTAAAAACTTGGTGTTTTAATGTCTGTATCATGTATACTTTCATATGCAATTAGTCTAAAACTGTTATTCTGGAATTACAAACAAACACTTAAATTTTATTTATCTTTATAAATGTGAGCACGTTTTGACATTTGGGATACTCACGCACGGGGTTGAAGGAATAATTTGCGATACTAATCACAGATTACCATGACTTATCTTTAAGCCTTACATAAAGATAACTTTAGTCCGATTCACATAACGAAAACCGTGACTTAGTAGTTGACAGAGTACTACTAGTATTCGTTCACGCTCATTCGTCGTCGCAAATACGTCCTACTGAGTTGATACGGCAAAGTGTGGGGGGACACCGGTGCGATCTATCAGAGTACCCGGAGTCCCCCCTGAGCACTGAGGATGGCCACAGGTGGGGTTTTAGTGCGGTAAAAATCCCACATACCCCGATCTGCCTCTACCAGGGCGGTCGGGGACCTTTTGAAGGTTTTCCTCGTCAATAAAAAAAAAAACGGACTTCGATCAAATGATTTTGATTGTTGGTTTTACGTGAATCAGGGCACTTTCCGAGGAAGAGATTGACGGGATGTAACAGTACCTACACTTTGTCTTAAAATATGATAACTTAGATGATAATAAGGTAGCTGTTTCTCAAACACATAATACAAGATGTTATCTAATCAAATATGTACATATTTTGCCAGCCTCTTACTATTCATCCTAAACATTCCTTTCAAAATATGAACGGAGTAATCTGATGAACTTAAATTATTCTACCACTGATTTTTTACGAACAAGTAAATATAATCTGTATTTCCACTGACTAAAGGATATATTTCAGTCTCTCAAGTTTGTCACGAGTAGAACTGATAAGCAAATGTCAGGTCACCCTTTTGTCAAAAGATTACAATGTCAAACTGTGAGCCTTGGTGTTTACTGTTCAGATGCTAATACGAAAACTGATGGCGCCAACTTTGATGGTATCAATGAGTTGGCAAGACCTGAGAGACTCGTTTACAAACCGCAGCCAACTTGGTGGAGATACAATTTAAACAGGTCGTTGATATCAAAAGCCGACAGTTTTGCTTATTCCAGTTATATCGGTACATGATAACGATGACATATTATGGAAGTTCATTGAAATGACTACAGAACACAACACGTTTTAAATTTGAAGTACCGGCAGAAACCTGTCGATGTATAGGATGTTTAGAATTAACAACGGTGTAATTAAAAATAATTAAAGTGAGTTATGCTGTCATAAATATTAGGATGTTACCTAACACGATATCACGACGTCAGATCGAAAGGCAGATTCATCATGATAAGACCCGCCTCCCAGTAGTCACTTTTTGCTTGCCGAAAATTTCCGCGAAATTTATAAATTCAATTCAAATTTGAAGACATTAGAAGTTATATTCAAATAACACCAATTACACAGGATTTAGTATTAAACCTTTAAATTTGGATACGTCATGTAATTAGAGTTCTTGTTCTAAGGATTTTGTCTCTATGATTAATTACTCAATTTAGTAACTCCGAAGCTTGCGCAACAGTATTACCTGAAATGTATTTCTATCCATCATATTTAGGACAGCTTAGCCATTTCATAAACTAAGATATAATATTGGCACATAGATTAAATTTTTTATAAGGTAGCATTCACAGCGTACTGTAAAATAGGCTTCTTGCCAATTTGTAATATGAATAAACAAACTATACTAAATACCATTTATCTACATTATTTATCTTTTACCTACATTATCTATCTTTAAAAAGACATCAGATTGAAGTTAGGGATGATAATATTGAAACACAGTGACAACTAATGTTGCTACATTGATTAGTTTGATGACGTAATATTCTCTAGTCAATGTTATCTACGCTGCTATTATCATATTCTGTATTTGCTATAACTTGTTTTAATATTGGGTCTTCGTTTAAAACTTCTATTTTACAAACGCTATTACTACAAAGAACCGTTTAATCACAATCTTCAGATTACACACGAGTACTGCGTAGCGGAGAATCAAAATGTAATTATGTAACTTTCACATCACACTCGTCATACACTCAAAAATGACACCTGCATGTTGTTGTATAAAGTCTAAAATGAGTTGCAAACGCGTTCGCTAAAGAGGCCACTGACTGCCGAGCCAAATAATAGTCGAATTCTTTATTCCAACCGCGAGATGTCGTAACGGGCGTAGCATTTTGTTTACTGGACTCAGGCACCCGTCTGACCCAAAACGTGAATCTGTGTCAAGCAGTTTATTCAATCTGCGGGCTGAGAGTCTCAAGAAACACTTCAGCTTGCATGCAAAATTCACACCTATTCCATAGTTGAGAGAGTGCAAGATTGCGCGATGATCTGGTTATTGAATTGCTACGCCCTTGTATGTGTGTATCGTTCTGTCCTTGAATATGGGTCTAACTTCTAACGATGTGTTGGAACCAAGAAAGTGGAAGTCTACGAGGTTTTGCACAATTGTTCATGATACGAATCAGCATTATATTGATGCCAACGTGTTCCATGTGTATGTCCCGAAGATTTATCTTTCGCACAAGACATTGCATTAAGAGTGTCTGTCATGGCATATATATTATTTTATTCAATATCAGTGGTTACTCCCAATACTTTTTTTTGTAAAACCATATTTTTCCGTCACGATTGATGCCTCAATACACAATGCACGGGCAGTAAATACTTCAATAAACAAATGTCACTTAGAAAATACAAGTAATCAAATACAGAATCAATCAGTAAAGGTCCGTGATCCGAAAACTAAGGAATTTCCACCCCAACTATAGTTTACGTGCCAAATGCTTCAGGAAGTGGATTACCAAAGCCTACCATTGTTGACAGAACGTCACGTGTTCTCCGGCGATCTATGTTTGTTTATTTGTCATACTTATTTTGTTAAAGATAAGATAATTGGATTGTGTAACTGCAATTTTGTCTTATCTAAGACCGATAACGAAGGTCTGAAATGATTTGTAAGCAAATATAGAGAGTTACATTGGGCGAAATACAACCACATTAAGACCACACTTATCAATCTTTGACTTTGTACTTTCGAACTTTATGCATACTAATAGTAAGGAGTTTGTAGATAATTTTAATATCTTTGTTTAACAGTTTTCTTATGGTGTTTAAGACAAATTCTTTATTATGTTTAGAACACTTATTTCGAAACTCTAACTTTATAATAACAATTTTTGTTAAATCTGTCACATCACCATAGCTCCAGTTTTAACAAATATTTGAAACTTATTAAAAAATAGCTACTAAACAGGTAAATACTAATATTGCTGTACTTAGTTTATACTAGTAATTAAAAAATTCTGTACTTTTAGCTGAAGTAAAAAAAGTTGCATAACAAGTTACCATAAAAGAAAAATAAAAGGCGAACGCACTGCACGCCCGTCGCGCTGGCAACATTGAATGCGCGAAAAAAAATCGAATGGCCGCTGCCAAGGTCACAAGACGCTGTCCTAGTCACGGAGGGCATTTACATTTTTTTTCCACCGTGAGGGCTCTACAAGACTCGATTTTAAAATTTACGATCATCGTTCGAAAACCGAAACTAATTCATAAATTATTCTTTATCATTGCATCTGAAGAGTAACGCGTTATAAATGGTGTTGCCACCGAGCGAAGGATAAAATGGTACTAATTGCCATATATTAAGGAAGAACTGGAAAAGCTAGTTTCAAGGTATCCCGAGGCAAATGAGACTTTACTATCATCATGTAAAATAGAAGAACACGCGAACATGCTAAGGTAAATACGCCAACAGCGATGTTTAAAACCAAATTATTTTGCGTGAAGTAATAAATGAACAAAAAAACAACCGAAAAATTGAATCCAGTTTTCAACGTATGCGAAAAGCTTGAGGCCTCAGAATAACATTATTTGAATTGTAATCGTTACAATATGCACTTCATTTATGCTGTGGCGAATGCTCGGTGATGTCGACGGATCTTTGATAGGTGAAGCAATTAACAATTAAGACACTAGATATCAATTTAAAACACCTGTATCTTGGTCGATAGCTACCGAAGAACTAAATAATCATTTTTATCTGTATACAATTTAGATGTAAAATTATTTTCATGTGAAGATATTCTCGTATTAATATGCATGTAAGAACTTAAAGATATTTTTAAATAAATTTTAATACGAAGCAAGAAATAAATATGTCATGTAGATCCTAAAAAGGGTTAATTATTGCTAATTAATTTCTTTACCAAAACCAAAGTGGCGCAAGCTACCTCTGGTCTTTGAACTACGATTCATTGACATTTGAACTCAATCTCGAGTAATCTTTATTTGATTAGACTTGACAGCGAAATGCTTTCAAATGTATAAAACATTCCGTCGGATATAGAAGGTTGCTTCTGCTGAGAATATTTCGGTGAGTTTAGATGTTATTATAGCAAAATCCGTTCGGTATATGTTTATCTGTCTTAGATGAATATTGAGGTAAATTAACAGCTAGTATTTGTCAGGTTATTTTTTCTCATAATTTTAGTTATCTATGTCTCGAAGAATCAAATTATTTAATAGATATATTAATTTATTTGAAGCCTGATGATTTGAAATTAGTCTCTTGAAAGCCGGACAGTATGACTGAGATTGCGAATCAATTTTTTCTACATTTGGACGGAATTATAAGAACGTCATTTGTATTTACGTATTTCAAAAATATATTCTTTAATGAAATCTAGGTAATATTCAGAATTGATTGATCAAACATTGAATCTGTTACATTTCTGGTACATACTGGTTATTGAGATTCAACAAATGTGTGGGTCAGCTAGCAATATAAACGGTGTAAAATACACACAAAATGGAAATACTTTGCCGATATTATCGAAACGTTAAAGAATATCGGCATTGCAAGTTACCTTGCAAAACCAGAATCTTCTCATTGTAGACCCGTTTCAGATAAGAAAAAAAATAAAGAGAAATTAAAAAAATAAACGTGCAGTACGCGTCGATAGCATGGGAACGTCTTCAGTACAAAGTAAACTTTCCGCTTATGATAGATTCTATTCCCATCGCAGCAAGGTTCAATATAGTAGAATATGAAGTAAGTAGTAGGTTTTACCATAAACGGCATGGCTGCACCTGTCACTTGATCCTAGTCTAGTCAAGTTTTAGGTATTAGTTATTGAACCTCATATACCTATCGTGACAGCTAATTTACTATTCGAAACATGAACACGGTAAAATTAAATACAAAATATATAAATTTAACATTTTTATGTCGATTATTCAATGTACACTTACCTACCCTTAAATTACGTCAGTTCATCACAAATTTATTCAATTATTGTTTCTCATTTAATAACGACGTAGGTAATTTGATTTACATCTTGAGTCATACTTTACTTTGATTTATTATCAATATACTTTGACAAAGGTCAATATATATTTAAAAAAATTAAATTAATATTTCTTAACTTAGTTAGGAAAGGACTAATTCGAATTCAAGCAATGTAATTCAAAGTTAAAATGTGTTATAAGTTACACTACTTTGAAAAATCGTTTAAGTTAATACTACATTCACCTCAATTCATATTTTTTTTTATAGCGGTACCTTCCTATTTAATTGGTGGATAGAACCTTTTGTTTGCAAAAAGTTCTATCGACCAGTTTTTCTACTTTTGCAAGTTTATATTAAGTTTATATTAACACTAGCTGTGCCCCGCGGTTTCACCCGCGTAGATTTATTTTCATCCTTATTGTCGCGGAACCCTAATATTTTTGATAAATAAAAGTAGCCTAAGTTACTCCTTGAAACGTCAGCCACCTACCAGTGAAAGTCCCGTTAAAATCCATCCAGCCGTTTCAGAGATTACCCGGAACAAACAGACAGACAGACAGACAGACAGACAGAGAAAATTTTTAAAACTTGGTTTTTAATGTCAGTAGCGTGTATGCTTTCATATGAATTTAGTGAAAAGCTGTAATTTTGGAATTACAAACAGACACTTCAATTTTATTTATCTGTATAGATGTATAGATAATCATAGGCATTTGAAGCACTCATACTACAGACGATACATAGTCAGATAAGCTGAGGTATGTGCAGCGTCTGCCTTTAAAGATATTATTTTTAATACTCTTACTGTGTCACTTAATTGCACCAAGACCGGTTGGTGGCTGGTAACCAGTAGCAACGACACGAAATTGCCAAGTGCGAGCCAATGCGTTCGCGCCGCGCGTCGCGCCTGATTGGCGGTCTAGTCTACTCTAACAGGGTTATCAGTATCTTGATTTTTTTGCACCAGCCTAAGACTTTTTTATGATTCTACACAAAATTATGTTTTTTACAAAAATACATACGTCATCTAATATATTATTTTAAATCTTCATTAAAAGTATGATATACTCGTATATTAGGAACAAAGTCTTTATTTTATTTTGTAAGGGATTTTAATTATTTCAATTAATATATTTTCCAAAAAAAATTATTGGGCCGTTGTGTGTTATTTTATGTAAATTCTAAATGGGAAAAATAACTAAAAAGGACAAAAATCAAGTTTGGTGCAGTAAATACAAAGATCAATAAAACTGTTTGAATCAACACGGTATTATCAGCTTTAATACTATGATATAATTTGCATAATATGATCATCTTTTATTTGTCTAGAGATGATTTGGAATAAGCTTTGAGGTCACTTTAAATTACGTAGATAATAAACCTACTCGTTGGCAGTGCTCAAGTTTTAATGATGTAACCAAAGTGGACACAAAAAATATTTGTCAAGGATAAATAATAAACCAAATATGAACGTGTGTGTGTATATGTCATCATGTAGAATTCTTCCTATTCACATCTCAGTATGAGCTGAATTCGAAATCAATTTGAAATTGCGTTTGAGATTTAAATAAAATTTAGTTATTGAGATCAATGAACTGGATCTCGTGAAATTAATTTATTTGGCATTTGAATATAATTTTAAGAGCATTTATAATTTTAATGGTATGGAAATATAATAAACCTATCATATAACATTCGAAGCCCAATGCATCTATGTTACGAGCATGCCAGCGAGGGATATTATTGACTGAAATAGCTGGTTTTTATCGGATGGACTGTACTCTGAAAAAGGTTTTTTTTTATTATACTAATCTTAATTAAAAAGCCGTAATACTAAAAAAATTCACTGTGCCATCCCTATTCAATAAAGTGTGTACATAAAAATCCCGACGCGCCACTGTGCTACCCGACTGCAGTTAATCTTTACATTTTACCTGTTTCATCATTTTTGATTGAAATTATAAAGAATTTTACTCGCCTTACCATTAACATACTGAGGAAATATGTATTAGCATTAAACATACCTTCCATGAATTAAAAATAGGATTTTGATAAACAGAGAGTTAAAAGGGCTATCAAACAAAAGAGGAATCAACATCTCTAAGATAAAAACGTAAATAAAAAATATTATTATCAATCCAGGCATAACTTCATTTTAAAAACACTTACGATTAATACACCACAAGCTATAAGAACTTGTGCAGTAGTTATTTTATGAGTCTGTCAATCAAATACATGCCTAGTTACCTCTCCATATAATCGTTGAGCGCTCATAACTAGTGGCGGCACCTGAGGAATAACCATAACCTCATAATTGCAATGATAGTTCAACTGTGTAACAGTGATATTCTATCAACTATCATATATACACGTGTCATCTGTCTCATAATACGAGTCAAACCATCATGGCAATAAGATCTCATAGTAAGGCACTTGTATTGGACTAATTATTATGTCTATCTCTTGGTAATTCCAAATAAAAAAAAGACCTAACCACCACTAATGCTGGGATCGTCCATAGCTAATCTTACATTTAATAATTCACGTTGTGTAGCACAGTAACCTGCCACCCATAAAATACTTGTTTCGCCGCCGAAGATGGTTATCACCAACGATAATTTGATAAAAAACGCATAAACGCCAAGCCAGCGAAGCATGACTGCTGCTAAGCATTAATGTGGCGTTACTTTAGAGTTATAGAAAAAAATACTCTTACAACATTATTCTCGATGAGCGTTACTCAGCAATTTAGGTGATTTCAAACTCAGGGTATTAAAAATCTTGTGGCATTTTAAATCTAGTCAGATTTGAGTGCATATAATGTTATTGAAGACTTGTTATCTGGGTTTTAAAGTGCTTTCAGTAGAACGAAAAAAAAGTCTCTGAAAGTCATATATCATCATCTCTCTGGCCTTATCCCATGTATTTGGGGTCGGCACTTGATTCAACCCGATGTGGCTGATCACCTGATTTTTATACGGAGCGACTGCCATCTGACCTTCGCAACCCCTTTAACGAGGAAAATCATAGATCTGGGTTAAACCAGTTGTCAGACTGTTTGAGGCCTCTGACTGACCTATAACGATTGCCAAAGATGATAAATTGGCTCTGAAAGTCATATATATATTTTTTAAATAAACGTACAATGTAAATTCACCTAAGTTTAATTTGTTATGCAAAGTTTATAAACCTAGGTGCTATTTAATGTTAATAAAGTAAAATGAAGTTACAGTTTTTAAATGTGTTAGTACTTTTTACGATACAAACCTGATATTTGTAAACTAGTTTTATGTTAATCCACAATTGGATAGTCGACTATGTAACATACTTAATTCATGAAATAACTTAATTTGTCTGATTTGATTCCACTGTAAAGAATTCATTATGAAAGATTAAATATATGTAAATTAACTAGCAGACGTCACGCGGTTTCACCCGCGTAGTTCCCGTTCCCGTGGGAGTACGGGGATAAAATAGCCTATGTTACTCGCTGAATGATGTAGCTATCCATTGCCGAAAGAATTTTCAAGATCGTTCTTGCAGTGTCGGAGCCTATTCAATGCAAAATTTTTTTTCCTGTTTATGACATTAGTATAGATCAATTTGACATAAAATCACGTCATTATATATTTTCTTTTTTCTCAATAATTTTTTTTAGGATAGATGTTAGTACGCACCGTAATCTACTTTTTATCATACAGAGGCCCTACCATAACCTCTTATTGCCATAATAGTTTAAATCTTAGTATGAGACAGACGTATATGACGTGTATAAGTCTGTCACTATCACACAGTGGAACAATGATGACATTAAGAGCTTATGGTAAGGCCGAAAAGATTATGTTTTTTACTTTTTTTGGAAGTTGTTGTTTTTGTTGTTATTAAAGCATTATTGAGCCTGATCTGTGGTTACTCAAAATGCAATAAATCAATAAATACAAACCTGTGACGTAAGCAACCTTTGGGAGCTCAAGATGGATCCTTGAGACTACGACAATGACTTGACGAAGGGACACTTCGATCTGGTCGCGGCTTATTAGAGGGTTCAAAACATACCTGAAACAATACAAAAATGTTTTTATTATTATAAGGTTGTAGCACAGTAAAAAAAATATAATCATTATTATTTTAAATTTAATCGGAAAATTATAGTTATTTTTTTAAATCATTGTTCTTTTTATGGTTTTTAAAATGCAAAAAAATAAATAAAAAATAAACTTATTTATAAAGAGAGATTTTGCACAGTGTACATACTCGCTCTTAAATGTAACGTATTATATATTTATCCCTCTTGGATAAAAGAAAACCATTAAATACGTAAAGTCTAATAGGTATTTATTTAAAAGGACACCTTGAGAGACCAAAGCACACATCTTAGTGATTACTATTATCTTGAAAATAATTGCTAAGGCTTTTAATATGCGATCAAACTAATGAATATTGATTCCGATAGTCAGTTCCTATCTTAACAGAACAAGTTATTTGAGGAAGCGGAAAGGAAGATTATTTGAGCGGTAATAGGGTGATTAATTTTATTAAAATCTAAAGGACTCATATAATTTATTAGATAACATGGTGATATCGGTGAAAAATGAGTGGTGTAACACCTACCTACCCCTTCGAAGGCCCTTCTGAGAGTTCATACCAAAATATAAATGTAAAAATGGAAGCCAAGTTAAGTATTAAGAATATGCATGGTTGCATACTTCCCCGAAAAAAATGGAAGCCAAGTTCTTCAGAAAATACTATTTGGGTTTATTTACATATTCCTGCATTCTCCGAAAGGGTAGTCTGAGATGTAATTCAACATGCACTTTTCACCGAAAATTATAAAGTGCCAACGTGACAGATGGTGGGTCTATCGCCGTCTCACGCACTATAGTCTTTGCATTACTTCTCAGACATATGCAGAATTCATCACGATGTTTTCCTTCATCGTTGGATTTATTTAGCTTAAATGCAACCCTAACACACCTCTATAGTTAAGGTTACCCGTACATTGCTATTTTTCTTAAACATTTGTTTAAACAATGTGAAGTCACACCATAATGTCATTTAAAAGACACATTAAAGAAACATTGACACTATGTTTTTGCCCAAAACTTTCACCATTTTCACTCATTATACAACAAAACTGTATCGCTTAACCCAGTTTCATCCCTTATCTGGGTATTATTTTAAGCCTTAGGATGTTGAAAATAAAGTACATTATAGTGTGACATATAAAATCCCCGAGGTAACGATGTGGCACGAGAAGCGATTGCCGTGCGTGAGCAAAGGTCGTTTCCTAAATACGCGACCGCCAAACAGGTTGGATGGGAAGATGTGGGTACCCGTCGCGTTATTCACTAAGGTTTCTCAGCGTCGCACTCTTCGTCGAGTGTCGCTTTTAAAGATACGAAGTTCAACCTTATCCTCTATGTATTACGTGTCAATTTGCTATGATTGAAATCAACGCTCGTCGTCGAGTTGGACGCAGTTACCTCAGTGGGTAACGCGGCTGGGTATGAACGATGGAGAGTAACAATTGATATTGTAAGTTAAGGTAATAGAATAATAATAATAATATTTATTCGCTAATAACATGGTATAAAGGTGGTATGAGGTATTTATAACATGCATGTTTAGCTAACTTATATGCGCATACGAATGTTTGACTGGCGTCATTTCATAAACTCCTGTACACTGTATATTTTTTTTTATACAAGAACTTATATAGCTCTGAATATAGAAATTAATCCCCGTATAAAATGGGACTTACATATAACTGGAGAAATGTGGATACAACATAAGTACTCTACCTTCCCCTTTGGGGAATACTGGCGTAAGTAATATATATGACTCTTTTGCAGTAACGTCTCAACGAAACATAAAAACTCAATGCACTCTCAATACTATAGTCTGCTATTTATATTTTCCACGTATTGTTCACGTCAAATCTTATCACTTGATAAAGCAAAATAAATAAAAAATCATTATCTTTTCGAGAATTTTTTCAACTTGGCCCCGGATGAATTACTACACGACAAAGTTACACTTATTGTAACACACACAACTTTTGTTCATACCTATTCAAATAATTTCTTTATTATCAGTAATTTGACACACTCTCTGTGCGTTTCTGTCAAAGCTTAGGTTTAAAATACTTTTGAAATAGGATGACTTATTTAAAGATTTAAGTACTTACATAATAAACTTTAGCCCCACAAAAATTGTTCTACAAGACCACCTTACTACGAGATTTATAAATTAATAATAAATTATACTTAATACTTATCTGATTTAGTTTAAATATTAATATTAAATTTATATAATATTTTAGTTGATATGGAGATTAATAAAGTATATAATTAACTTATATTAAAAAAAATATATAATTTTATATTTTTTAGTTACTATGGAAATTATTAAATTGTATAAGTAACTTAATAATTATATGTATAGATGTCATACTTTTACCGTGTATGAATAAGATAGGTATCTAAATAAACTTTCCGGTTGTGTGATCAGTCAAATTGACTCTTGTACTAATTAAATAATATACTTTCACCACTCAAATTGCGGGGAAAGGCTGCGACGGATGATATTATTACTAATACGGTTAGCATATAAAAATAAATTTTAATGGTATAAACGGCAAAGTAAAATAAATTGATTTTTAATAACTTTTTAATATCGCATAAATTATTTAAAAGTTGAAGTAGATTCAATAAATTAAAAATATTATCCGAAGATAAAATTAATTTATTGAAAAAAATACGCGTCCCAATTCAAATTTAAGAACACCAACATTCGTTTGAATCGTGTTCGAAAAAAAATCCAAATAAGTCGACAAAACAAGACAATAATTTAAATAATAAAAAAAAAACAATCGTCAACAAAGAACAAAAGGAACAATGTTATTGGGTCGCATAACGTAACTCGTAGTATCGGTCTCGGCCACGTTATCACCGACGCGTAGACGATCCGTTTTTAGAAATATTAATTCAGTAATAACCGTTGTACTATTTTTAGTGCGGCCTAGTCTAAAAATACAGCAAACGTAGCGAGCAATGACGCTTACTTGATAACACAATGTTACTCATTCTATAACGGTGTCATTGACTTTTAATGCAATTTATTGGATTTATTACATCGTAATAAGGGGTTATCGACGTATTTTTAGATAGGTCAAGAGAAGCGAAGTTATTTGACGGGAGTAAAATTTTATGTAATGACTACTCGGGGGAATTTATAAAATTGTTACGGGACAAATAATAAAAAATAATTACTTTAATTATGATAAATTTAAGACACACATTAAAACTGTACCGATGAAGAAAGCTTATTATACAATTTCGGATTACATAAATGATAAAGACATATGGAATTAAAACTCTGCACAAGTAGCTCCTGGCAATGACATGGTATGCAAACATGATATGTAAATCATTTGGTATTGTTTTTACGTTTTTAATTATTATTTTTTACACATGCATGCTGATACAATTTTCACTATTGTGAATAATTTATGATGTTTTTTTTGTAATTATTATTATTTTACTGTGTAATGAAATGTACATTATGCCAGCTGAGTTTCTTGCCGGTTCTTCTCAGAAGGCTAGTTTCCGAACCGGTGGTAAATTCCTCGACATTCATAAGTGCCTTACCAGGGCCTAATCTGAATAAATCATTTTCATTTTCATTTTCACTTATAATAAAAAGCCACATTTTTTAATAATTTAAGGCTAAATTAAGTGGCAACATTTCCATAAAGCAAAATACAACACGCAGGTAACACGTGTACGAACTTGTTAACATCATTTTGCTTAAAAACATAACGTGTCTGCATATATAATACTTTAGCGATGGTTACTATAGATAAATAATAATAAATGTTCGATAAATGTCGTAAAATATTATTAAACCCAAAATTAAATTAATGGAAGAAATTTAAGAAATACTTAGGTTTAGATCTAATCTTTTAATGGCACGAAAGTGTATTCGATTTTTACAGTAACATAACGGATATTATATTTATTTTTATGATTTATACTTTAAATAATATATAAAAGACAAGTTTAATTGATTTGGACACTAATGCAAATTATCTCCATTAAAATATCAATAATAAACTAGATCGGTTTAAATTCAATAAAAGTGAAAAATAAAGAAATAAATACACAACCCAATATGATATTCGATGTATTCGTCGCCTAAGTAGTAGATACAATTAAAAACAAGGAAATATAAAATTAGTTAACATATGGAACATATTAATGAGATACACATGCATTGCAAATCGAATTTTGCCAATCAACCTTCCAGCAAATGAGATTGCGATTGCGATTCGATTATGAATCGATTTATATTCACTACGCGAGGGTACTTAGCAAATTAATAGTCGAGTTACGTAACTAAAATGTCCACTATTCGATACGATAATCGAGCGAGACGTGCTTGAGTGAGCAAGGTCGGCTTCTCGACATTGACCGTGACGTTCCTCTACAACTTAAAAAAAGCTTATTATGTTTCCGCAAATCGAGCCGCTTCGTATCGAAATCGTTAAAAAGTAAAGACGGCGAAGGCCATAGAATACGTCACTTTTGTACGCTGCCGTAAACACGGGAAACGATTGTCACACGAATACGGTGTATCTAGTTGTTTCGACAGTCGAATCGTATACGCGGTCGTTTGATAATACGAACATTTTAGATTTTCGAACAATATTAAATATTTTAAGGATTACTGGATTACATTACATTCCAAATGAATAAGTCAACTACAAAAAATGTGCTGTCCGTAGACAGAATTCTTGCATGTTGCAGCGCAACGCGGCACCCACATTTTGTCTGTAATGTCTGCTCTAATATCTCAGTGCAGTCAATTGATTTGACTTTAACGAAACCAGAGTCTAAGGTTTTCATTGATCCCGTCTTAAAAAGGGGTAATTAATTTTTTTTTTGCGATTAATTCATAGCTAGAGATTTCTTAGACTCAAATTACTTGCCGAAAAAAATTTGCTGTTATTCTGTTTATCACTTATCAGCACAATTGTATACTTGGGGTATGGCATAGGGGCATTTGTTATTTCTTTTATTAATGAGCATTGGTTTTATACTTATTTGTTACACTAGTACCTACATTACCTAAGCATTGACATAATTATCTGCGTCGGCTATTACTTACAATTCTAATGAAAGCGACGGGAATACAAAGCATTACTAATCAACCAATACTAAATAAAAGTAAATAAACGGGAAGAGAACGGTACAATACGAGTTACAGACGGATAAAAAAATCCGAATGTAGTCTTGGACAAAACACGTGTTGAGGAAGCGTTCTGCCGTGCTATTCATTAAGGTTTCTCTGCGACGAACTCGACGACGAGCGTTGGTTTCAATCATAGGAAATTGATACATAATACATAGAGGATAAGGCTCAAATTCGTATCGTCAAAACCGACACTCGACGACGAGTGCGACGCTGAGAATTCTCAGTGAATAACGCGGCTGAATCTGTTTTGATCGCGAAATCCAATCGTTTGGGCAAAATACGTACAAATGGCAACAAGGTAATGATTGTAAGAATAATAAAAAAGATACCATGAGTTAGATAAGATATTAATTTGCGAGCCACGTGTTATACACAGTAGTCACACATTTACCAATACAAATGATAAAGAAACAAAACCTGACACCACAGATTTGGAATTTATTAAAATTCTATATAAATAATAAAGGTTGTAGTAAACCTTCAGCTTTACTAACGGTACCTTTTATAGCTTTATAAAGAGTCCTCTCCCTGGCCTTATCCCAAACATTGTTGGGGTCGGCACTTGATTCAACCCGATGTGGCTGATCACCTGATTTTTATACGAAGCGACTGCCATCTGACCTTCGCAACCCCATTTAGGAGGAAAAACTGTGATCTGGGTTAAACCAGTTGTCAGATTATTTTAGGCCTCCGACTGACCTGTAACGATTGCCAAAGATAGCTTAAAGCGTAAAGATAGCTTTATAAAGAGTGTTATTTTGGATTTACTTAGGCTACTTATATTTATTAAACATATTAGGGTTCCGTGACATAAGGATGAAACTAAATCTACGCGGGTGAAACCGCAGGGCACAGCTAGTTGGTAATAAGGGTACAGGGAGCCTATCATCATTGCTTTAAGCAGAGCGTATTAAGAACTTAGCTTTGGCGTTTTATTTTGGTACCGCAAAATTAAACATCAGAGCTAAGAAGTTCTTAATACGCGCTGCTTAGACGATCATAGTTGGCCCTAGAAGGCATACATTTTTTTTGGATTCGTTTTTTAAGGTTTTATTTAGGTCATTAATGCGACAAAACCAATTTCAATTAGAAAGGTAGGCAAGTGTGAGGGAGATTTTGTCATTACCGTGCCAGGGTTACATTACCAACAGCTGCGGGTTGACAAGCAGCCTCGACGTAACCTCGGCTCGGCTTTATTGCTGATTTACAGTTAAATATATTTACGATCCATATAATTCATCTAAATTGAAAAGATAGCTCACATTTATGATTTTAGACTGAAATGCCAACTTCTATGGTATGGGTTATTAATGCTGGCAGTTTTTCAAATTTATCCTATTTTCTTTACGTCTTACTCATTGCGTCTAATAAATAGAGGCGATTTTTATTTGACATTGTGTTACGGTACATACATACGATTAGGCAGAGTATTTGGGTGAATAGAGATACAATAGTGCAAAGCAAAATAGGTCTTATAACCATTTAATAAACTGTCTTTAATTTCGGTATACCATTTAAACTTAGTACCGGGTATAAAATGAACGTAAACAAATTATATAATATCCAATAATTTCATGGTAAATTAATACTGTTTTCGTAAATGAAAGGATAATTATGAAGTGAATGGAGATTATAATTTGCTCTCGTTAATGTGCTCTGGTTATACAAAAAAGGACTTGTTTTGAGCCCAATTCTGTTCAATGCTAACCAATTGGCGTCATATCAAGGTACACGAATTGTATTGGCAGTTGGCAGTAGCATTGAAGTGTTTATCGTGTTGAAATATACTCGTATCGCAATATGTGGAAGTCATTATACCATTGACAATCAAATGAGCATAGTCTTTACAACAGACTAGCTGTGCCCCGCGATTTTACCCACGTAGGCTTAATGGGCGTTTTAAAATTAAAGTAGCCTAAGTTACTCCTTGTAAAGCTAGCTTTCTGCGAAAGTCCTGTTAACATTAATCCAGCCGTATCAGAAATTAACCGGAAGAAACAGACAGACCGATTGACGGACAGAGAAAAAAAAACTAAATTGTTTTTTTTTATCCGAGTTCCGTATATACTTTCATATGTATTTAGTGAATAGCTGTTAAATTGGAATTACAAACGGACACTTCAATTTTATTTATCTGTGTGTCTAGATATAGATTTTCACCAACCCTTATACGTATATAAATGTGGGAAGAGGTTATATGTGAGAATGATAGGCAACGTGTGATCTGAAAGAATAAAAGAGGAAGAAGTAAAAAGTGACGGATGACAGAACGAGGGTGGATGACGTGAAAGACGGACGACGAAAGATGTGAAGATTATTTATTATTTAAAGATGTGTTTATTTAAGTTATACTAAGAAGACAAAGTAAAGAAGTCCAGTTCCATTCCATTCCTGTTATATTTTATTCAATCCCACAACTTAGTTAGTATTTTATTAAGACGAAGTACAGAAGATCCATTCAAACATTCTCGTTATATTTTATTCAATCCCACAACTTTGGGGGCTCGTCCGGGATATATGTGAAAAATATTTCGAGTTTGATTTGGAAAAAATGACGATCGCAATAAAAAAGATGGCGTCGTGAAGCAAGAAGACGAACAATTTTTACGAAGATGACGATGACTAATACAATGCAATTAACGGAGGAGCTGGTGCCTGTATTCAGTGGAACAGATATCACACAGACAGCAGCGCAATGGATTGAGGAGTTAGAAGAAAACGCTTTAATTTATGGGTGGACGCCGCGACAGCAACTTATAATTGGAGAGAGAGCGTTGGTCGGAGGTGCAGCCTTATGGCTCCAAGCACAACATCCCTTCAAGACGTGGAGTGAATTCAAGACAGCACTAGTCGAAGAATTTCCAGAGTATTTAGACGCAAACATTATAAGAGAAATAATGATGTTGAGGAAGAAGCACCCAGATGAGACCTGTTTACAATACCTTTATGTTATGAAGGCAATAGGAAGGCGAGGGGAGATACTGGAGAATGACATTATTAAGTATATCGTCGATGGCATGGTCGACGACGAGGCTTATAAAAATGTATTGAACGGTGCATCTACATTTGTTGAGCTGAAGGGAAAATTCAAAATTTATGAGAAAGTAAGAGGAAGGTCGGAGAAGCACGAGAAACTAATATGTAAGGAGGAATATTCGGAATATCAGGTTCAGAGTATAATGCAGCAATACTACAGTCAGCGGATTCAAAGAATGAATAATATTGACAAGACTGATAAGAAGGATACAATACTGACGTCAGAGGTGACAACAGAATTAGATTCCACAGTTGGCATTATTGACAGCAAATCCGACAATATGACAGATTGTAATATGGCGGATCAGAGCAATGACATGAGTGACGTGATTATGACAGCGGACGGTTGCGATGGCAACAACATCAACATAAAAGTCACAGATGAGAATGTAAACAAACAGCAGGAACCAATGATTACGGTGGAAGAAAATATGGATGGCGGAATTATTGAAGCTTGGAATATGATGAAGAACAGTGATAGTTACAATAATGTGTTGTATAATGTTGTAAATAAGTTGTATTTGACTAATGAAGTAAAGATAGATCAGGAGTGTGTAGAAGGTGTGTTTCTGGTGATGAATTATGAGTGTGTTAAGTTGAATGTAAGGGATGATGTTGTATGTTCAGAGTATGAAAGTTTAATGGGTAAGGTGAAGAAGAGAATGGTGAGTTTAAGAGTGAGTTATGATTTCAAGAAAAGGAAAAAGAATATAAGTTGTTTATAGTTGTAAATACGATGTACGTTGTAAGGTTTTATGTGTATTATCGAAATAAGAGTCAAGAATGATGTTATTTAAGTTGTGAATTGTTGGAATGTCTGAGGACAGACATTATTTTCAGTGGGGCAGTGTGGGAAGAGGTTATATGTGAGAATGATAGGCAACGTGTGATCTGAAAGAATAAAAGAGGAAGAAGTAAAAAGTGACGGATGACAGAACGATGGTGGAAGACGTGAAAGACGGACGACGAAAGATGTAAAGATTATTTATTATTTAAAGATGTGTTTATTTAAGTTAGTATTATATTAAGACGAAGTACAGAAGATCCATTCAAACATTGCTCGTTATATTTTATTCAATCCCACATAAATATACGTTTTCAATAACCTACAAAAGTTCTATCTCAAGATGGATTGCTATCCCCAGTTATCTGTCACATTTGAACTATCCATACCTTAAATTTTATAAGATTGTTAAAAAGCGATACGTTATTGGAATGAAAGTAAGGACAAAATGATAGATTATTTAACTTTAGTAACCTAAATGATATATGGATAGAACACAGTCGTGTTATTCACTAAGGTTTCTCAGCGTCGTCTTCGAATGTCAGTTTTGAATATACGAAATTGAACCTTATCCTCTATGTATTATGTATAAATTTCCTATGATTAAAACCAACGCTCGTCGTCGAGTCCGACGCTAAGAAACATTAGTGAAAAACTCAGTTGAAAACGGCCGTAAGGCGTATGAAATCACACTTGAGACAGAATGAGCGCTTTCCCACTGCCACGATATCGTCCGCCGATACTCGACTATAACGACACAGTGTGAAAGCGTTCAGTAGTAATTGTATCAAACTACTAGTCCGACGATATCGTGTCGTTACCGTTATCGTCTAATGTGAAAGCGCTCAATGACTCAAGACAATTGAGGTTAGGATGAAATTGTATTCTTATTATTTCATACGTAAAGATTAAATTCCTGTGTGATCCAGGACATGGGAAACGGTTATAAATAGCCGTTCCAGAATCCAAATTCGTCCGTACAATTGGTCACAAGACGAGTTCCAAGTCCATTTTAATTAACAAAAAGTATTAATTTGTGCTAGTGTGTTGGCGCCAGTGCAATGAGGTTATGACAAGTGTGATATAAACTTTGAACTAATGATCATCATCCCTACCATGATCTCTTATTATCACGATAGATAAGCAATAACTGTGAGGTGTATAAGTCTGTCTGCAAAGGAAAAATCGAACCCTTCAAAAATTGGGCTCGAACTGGGGTACTCTAGTTTCATTATGCTCCGTAGGCTGTCTCACGTCTGAGCTATCATAGCTTGACAGTTGTCGGCGAATTGTAATGATATTTTAGGAGTTCTTCATTTCCCGAAAACATGGTGAAAACGATGTTTTTTGAAAATTAATTATAAACCTATTATTGCCCCCGAAAATCGTTGGATCTGTTTCCGAGATTCAGATTACTTACTTACTATATATACAAGAATTGCTCGTCATCAGATTATATATGACTCGATATTTTAAATTCCCATCTCAAAACAAAATGTGATGAGTGTTTTGAAAACATGAAGAAGGAAGGAAAAAACAAAGAAGGATTTTTTTAACTCTACAATTTATTAAAGACATAATGGTACACTGGAAGTAAATTTTACTGTGAATTTTTACAGAACTATGAATTTGAGTAATTATGTGAATATTACAACCAATTCTTTCGATGAACAGGTGTCCAAATAACATCACAGTTCATGGTCATATCGATCATTGTCAGATCGCCCAAACCCCAAGGCCACCACGGCTCGGGTTCATGTGTACCGTAAAATTAAACGTCAAAGATCATAGTTGACACCCAGGGTGTAATGAATGCCATCATGTGAACTGAAAACTATGTACCTATCTATTATAGGTTATGCTTAAAAATGTATGGACGTCTTCGAGGCTAACTCTATGAAGTTAAGGCCAGTTCATGCAATAATTTGTATAACTAAGCAGAATTATAAATACTACTCACTTTTCAATTGAAATAATAAATAATAAGCGATAACATGAACATACTTTGTAAGTAGTTTTTATTTACAATTGTTTTTTATTCGGTCGTATAATGGCTTAATTTTCATGGTAGGTAGCCAAATTGCGCGTCGCAATCGTGGCCTTGCGCCAAGCTAGCCGAAACACATTTAATACAATTATTAATTATATATAATGGGCTTATTCTTTTCAGTACCTTCTTGTATTAATTTTTTTTTTAAAATCAATACCAATAGGGAATCGAATTATTTGCTAATACATTTTCAGGGGGAAATCGGAAGCATGAGCGTCCCGTTATTCCACTTAAAAAAAATGTATCACCTAAAATCAAATAATTTTTGAATTCAAGGGTTTCAAGGTGGCGTTGGGTCCCAAAAGCCCCCCGACTCTGATAAAGCATACATTTATTAGTAGTTTAATAATAAAGTAAAAATAATTTTCATTCCTCTGTTTTGCTTCAATAATCCCCTTTGTCCAAATATGTTAATCAATTCGTGGGCAAATATTTTAATTTAGGTTTTAATGTAAACGAGAGACACATGACACGATTTATTTGCATAGCGTGTTAGTCTCGTTGATTTATTCGATGACGGAAGCACTGTTAGTTTGGAAATAAATGATGGAAACTTGGTGGAAACCAATTTGGTCCAAGAATAGTCTATACTACAACATACCACAATCTATAGTTTGTTAACTAGCCACCCACCCGACTACGGGTTAAGATTTTAGATTATTAGAAAACATTAAATTCCTCTTGCAGTAACGTAAAAACCATGTAAGGATTCGTAACGTTCCGTTCTTCCAAAAAAGTTCAGAAAACCGAGGCGTTCAAATCAAACAGACGAAATAATTTCAAATGGAAATGGTGACTTCAAGTTTCTATTAGAAGATATTCAAAATTAAATGAAGCATCTATCTATACATTTTTGAGTTCGCATCATGGCAAGAATTTACTGCAGACTCAAGCATTCGCAAGCTTATAAATATTAGGTTCGTCGCTTCACATAGTGGAGGTAAGCGTCCACTCTACGCACAGGTGACCTTTCTCACCGCAAGAATATAATTCTGCTCTAAGGCCATTATTTGGCTGTGATCCTCTATAAGAGAGTATGTAAGTACCAGACAAACAAGCTCTGAATTTCGAATGGGAGATCGCGTAATGCGTAAAATTGGAGTGGCTATTATCATTTGCATTATACATTACATACGCCGTGTAATCTGATATTATTGACTCTAAAACGTGTATAGTATTTCGAAATGTTTTCACATTCTACATTCGCGACAAATTCGCGCCTCATTCTAAAAAAACTAGTTAGAACAACGATTAAAATGTGGCCAGAATTTAATGTTTATCAATTAGGTATTGTAAATCAGCAGAATCCGTTAATTAAAGCACTATTACATATCCACGAGTAATCCGAACGCTATCGTTCAATCGCTATCAAACTTGACATTTTGATACACAGTACGCAACAGTGACGTCACAGAGTCAAGGCTGTCCGCGGAAGTCGATAGACAATGCGAACAATTTCGTAACTGATCGCAGTTCACTCGCTCAAAGTAGGAAGTCTTTGGTTATCACGACAACTGTTTAATAAGTGCAACGCAAGTGCACTGATCGCAAGGTAAGTGTGGCATTTGAATGATTCCGAGTTGGTTTTAATGTTAATTTTATTTATTAGATTCCACGCTTGAATCGGAGTTGTGAATTACGGGTGTTGCCATGATTAGTAATTGATGTACTGCGTGCATTAACAAGTAACTACAAAAGTAAGAGATTGCGTAGATATAAATGTCTCTTTACCTAACTCTACTACTAATGAGATAATTTTACTGATAAAAATGTGAAATAATTTCAGATTTAAGATCAACTAATATAAATTACCGAAGCATAAGCCATGGCCTCGACGTTTGAACAGTCGCCTGCTACGCAAGCAATGCAAGTTCGAATCCTAGCGGAGCCTTTACCAATGAACTTTTCTAAAAAAACTTATAAGCAGTGACTTTACACCACGTGCTTTACGGTGAAGGAAAACATCGTGAGGTAATAACAGATATACAGATAACTGAGAAGTAATTTAAAGACGTATGTATAGTGCCTCAGACGGCGATAGACTCACCATCTGTCACGTTGACACTAAATCATCTTCGGTGAAAAGTGGGTGTTATTACAACACCTCTGCCTACCCCTTTGGGGAATACAGGCGTGAGCATATATACATACATATGTATATGCCATTTCGAAGCATAGACGGCAGTTGTCAGAAAATAAATTAGTGTTAAAATAGTAGGACTAGCTAATAAAAGTGAAGGGGGAGGTCAATTATGAGAAACAACAATATTAATATTTACTACGAATATAATACGAGGAAGCTAAACAAAGTAGAACTCTCTCGATAATCCTTTCAGGTTGATAACTGATAAATCACAGCAGTGGCGTAGCGTGCCTTGTCGGGGCCCCGTATAAAATTTTTTTTGGAGGCCCTTATATGGAGGTAAAGATTTTTCACAAAAGAAAAAAAATATTGTGAGAAGTAATATTTATTTATCACATAATTTAACCATTTTACAAATAAAAATCGAATTTGAATTTTGTCATTTGTAAAATAAAACAAATTAGAAAGTTTTTATTCTTTTTCCTTACACACTTTGGGGGCCCCCGTGGCCCGGGGGCCCCGTATAATTGATACGGCAAATACGGCGGTAGCTACGCCCCTGAATCACAGATAAAAATATACGCGAAGATTATTGAACTATAGAAACTGATAAGCGAGCGTCAATATTTTTTTGCCGATTTTATATTCGAAATGCGTTGTAATTTGACAACGTACGATATTAATAATCTGTATTGTTATTTTGGATGTTGGTACTATTGTTAAATCACGTTTTTAATATTTTTTTAAATTGGTTTACGTGAGATAGTAGTATTATTCTGACTAAATATAATTTTGTTCGCCTCCATTCTTTCTCCTTGTACACAATTACAACTTTCTCTAAAGCAGGATTATTTGACAGCGATGTCCCCATGTAGTCCCGAGGTTTGTAAATTGGTTCGAAATATGTTGATCCGCTATCTTTGGATTTCAACCACAACGCGCCTCCGAATAAGTATCAACACACTTTAAGCCACGCTAAAACGCAAGGTCAGTTGACGATTGGACGTGTCAAAATTACTTTGGGGCAGCTCGGAAGGAAACGGGAGATCCCATAATATCTCCCTCTTCTTCTTCTTGCGGTGGCTCTCCACTAATGGAGGTTGGCCGTCAGTTCCGCAACTTTGTCCTTATTTTTTGCAAGCTTAAACAATTCTTCGACACTGTTTATCCCAGTCCATTGCCTTAGGTTTCGGAGCCATGACAACTTCCTCCTTCCGACTCGCCTTTTCCCCGCAATTTTTCCCATCATTATACTCTGGAGAAGGTTGTAGCGCTCATGTCGTAGCACATGTCCGAGATATGCTATATCTCCCTCACTATTCAGTAAAAGTTATTTTCATGGGTGGGAACAAGACAAAAGATACAAGCATAGCAACGTAATTATGGGGGGTAATTCTTTAGTTACAGCCGCGTATTCTGTAAGGTTTCTCAGAGTCGACCTCGATGTTGAACGGCTGTTACAATCATAGGAATCATAAAAAATTGACTGTTCAATTCCATATTTTTGATACCAACACTCGACGTTGAGTGCGACGCTGAGAAACTCTACAGAATAACGCGACAGGTCCTAAGTGAGATGGGTTCATGGCCATAACATCTTAACAAGCGGAATAAAACTTTATTTCTCCTATAACAATAACGAAAGGTCAAACAATTATTATCGAACCCTTAAACGTATGCAATCTTCATACTGTAGAAAAATAATTAACTACACCGACTATTGAGGTTGAACCAAGAGACAATATATTAGAAGCAAATCTTGACTATCAGAATTTGAGACAGTTCTATAGAAGTCTTTTAGATAATTTCTTCCTGTTCTTTTGATAATAACAGTATGAAGGTCGGTCTTTGTACTAATTTTCTGACGATTAACGATTTTGAAGCAATCGATATAAGATTGCTTGCTGATAACCTAATGTGTGTTAATAGAGTTTTTATTAAATGTATAATTTAGTTTTTCAGGATTCTCTGGAATTAGAGAACAAATTTTCAAAAAAATCGTAACCTATAGTTTTTTACGATCTTTACGTTAAAAAGTTTGTCAAACTCTAATTCGCCCTTATGAACGACCACGAACGGCACGACCTCCGACCTTCGATGACGACTTAAAATGCATTAGTGAATATGGATTTTTCGGCCTCACGCTCGTCGTCGAATTGAGAGACGTTTGGACGACGCGCTCGACGAAGCGCACCACCTCGAGTGGTTACATTAGATAATAGCATAGCAGAAGGTAAATTATGACGCAGATACACTAAAACATATCGTCGTTGCGCGTTCAAAAGTAGCTATGTGTTTTTACACACTTTAGGAGTCACAGAAAATAATTTTCTCGAAAGATGCAAAGCCCGAGTATTCAATAAAAATATTCTTACTATTGATACATATAACACATGTACATAGTTCTTTTTTAAGATTAATGTTGCATAGGTATTATTATTAATAATGACAAAATTAAACATTACTGGAAATTGTGACACAGAGTTCACGAAATTACACATAGCGACTTTTGCACGCGCAACGACGATATTATAAATATATCTTAAGTTTTACGAGCAGTAAGGAATCAAGGGCTATTTTTTTAAACAAAAATGTATGCTCCATTGAGCATGAGAGTTGTCAAATTAAAGATTTTAAAATATAATCTTCTGTTTACTATTAAAATAAAGAAGATTTGTCGCTTTGAAGTTTGAAAAACGTCGGTAAAACACGTGAATGACATAGTAGAACGATTCTGCAGTAGAGTTCTTGCCTGGTCATCATCTCCCTGGCCTTAATCCCATGTATTTAGGGTCGGCACTTGATTCAACCCGATGTGGCTGATCACCTGATTTTTATACGAAAAGACTGCCACCTGACCTTCGGAACCCCTTTTTTCGAGGAAAATCGGCAATCTGGGTTAAAGCAGTTGTCAGACTCTCTTAGGCCTCTGACTGACCTGTAACGATTGCCAAATATGTTAAATTGGCAACCGGGACCGACAGTTTAACGTGCTCTCCGAGGCCCGGAGGGAACTCGGGCGCTCACCCATCCAACTACTGGCTAGGCGTATGGTTGCTTAACTTCGCTGATCGAATGATATGCGCAATAGCAACTGTGCCACGAGCTCCTCTCCGTAGAGTTCTTGCCTGGTATAAATATTAATTTGAACATTTGTGGGCACTGTAATGATAGTTACAATACGTAGACAGGAACCGCTACTTTCATATAAACCATGTCATCAGCGTACCCAAGTAAAGGGGTGAACACATCATGAAAATAATATTTCATGTGGTTTACTTATTGACGCGATCAATAGGGAAATAAACAGACAGGAAAACTTGGCTATCATTTGGATACTTGTCAAAAGGGAATCCCTTATAGAATTATACACGAATACTGATTTATACTTTCAGTTTTAACTGACACCCATGAAAACCACGCTAAAATGAGTTCTATAACTATCTACGTAAGATCGGTATAGAATATGAAACATGGGATTTGTAACAATAGCAATATAAAATTCTGCGTAATGTTGCGGTGTTTGTTCTTCTCCGAAACGGGTGGACTGATTTGGTCTGAGAATCGGCCAACATGTTTCATACCCCTAAACCCAAAAAGTGCCAATACAACGTTTGCCGGGTACAACTAGTAACATATCTATACTGTGTGTCTGTTTGTAATTCCAAAATAACAGCTTTTCACTAAATGCATATGAAAGTATACACGCTACAGACACAAAAAAACAAAGTTTCAAAATTTTTCTCTGTGTGTCTGTCCGTCTGTTTGTTCCGGGTAATCTCTGAAACGGCTGGACCGATTTTAACGGGACTTTCACTGGCAGGTAGCTGATATATTAGGCTACTTTTATTTATCAAAAATATCAAAAATATTAGGGTTCCGCAACAATAAGGATGAAACTAAAACTACGCGGGTGAAACCGCGGGGCACAGCTAGTAATCTTACATCGTTACATTTTAATGAGGGACAAAAAAACACGTCATACATTTTACTTTAAAGATATTTTTTCGATACATACAAAACGGTCTGTTAGCAGCACCGATAAAATAAAACGACTTTAATTCCCAATGGCGAATTGTAATAGACCCTAGTTTGACTTGTAACAGTTTAGAGTCACGTAAACTGGTAATAATCACGATTTTCACCAGACGTGAATCACTTGACATTGAAAAAGCGGTGGAAAAACTTCCACAGCTGAAATCGAGGGTGGAACTGGGCCCATCGATCCCCGAGGAAATGGGGCCACCCCCTGAGCTCGTGACCTTGAGCCCCGGACGTTGCCGAACGGTTCCGAAAACAGCCGAAACGTTCATTCATACAGCGTTCGACGCCCACGTAGGGAGGATTTCGCTTCGCTACAAACCTTCGCCCTTTAATGATGTGTACTTTATGTCGTGCGGTTTAAGAATTTTCGAGATGTGCCATAATGATGGTGCTTACAAATGCTTTCAATTTCTTTGGATATTTGTGGATGGGCATTTGTTTAGGATAAGATCCGTAAGCCGGAGTGTGCGTGGGTCAATCCGGTAGAGTTACGTTAAATTATTTTTAAGCTAGAAGCATTTTTGTTTAGAACTTCCCTATATTCCAAATATTATCATATATTTTCCCTGGTTTATGTTCTGACGTATGATGCTATACAAAATATGAAATCCAAAATTTGTTAACCAACTAAAATCTATACATCTATACAGATAAATAAAATTGAAGTGTCTATTTGTTTATTTTCACTAAGTGCAAATTAAAGTACAAACGGTACTGATGTAAAAAAATAAATATAATATTTTTCTATCTCTGTCCATCTGTTTGTTCCGGGTAATCTCTGAAACGGCTAGACCGATTTGGACGGGACTTTTACTGGCAGATAGCTGAGGTTACGAGGTGTAACAAAAACAAAATTTTTTTTATTAAATTTGATAATCCGCTAAATAAATCTATCCAGGAAATTCAAGTTATGCGGGTAAAACCGCGGGGTACAGCTAGTAATACTAAAATAGAAACGTCTCTAAGTTTTAAATAGTATGTAAACAACTCATTCAAATTCAGTACATTGTTATTTTCAGCGTGCAATGGTAAATATCATAATATAAAAAATATCATAATATTTAAGATAATGCAAAATTTATTTAATTTGAAACGGCAAGTATTGTAAATTATATTATTCAAGACACGTCAAGGCTGTTTTTTTGAAATTGTAAAAATAGTAGGTATATTAGTGTTGTAACGTTTGCATTAATATGCAAAGGTTAAAATGGTACTGGTTTTCGAACATTGGGATTCGTAACAATGGCAATATGACAATACATAAAATTCTCGTGTCGCGGTGTTAGCTACCGAACTCCTCCGAAACAGCTGGACTGATTTGGTCTGAGATTCGGTCAATAGCCATTTTTCATACCCAAAAATTATATTGTAATACAAAGTTTACCAGGCGCAGCTAGAGAAAAAATGTAAAAGTTGGTTTTTTAGTGTCAGTAGCGTGTATACTTTCAAATGCATTTAGTGAAAAGCTGTTATTTTGGTATGACAAACAGACACTTCAGTTTTATTTATCTGTATGGATGTTATAACAAACAAGTATATCTAAGTAATATTTATGTATAGCACTAGATTTTTGCCCGTAATTTTTTTTTGTCGACGTTATCCTGAGAGATAATTTTACTCCTTAAATTTCCCGGAAATCAGTTCAGTGGGTAGCCATTACAAGGTACGTAACAAACAACTTATTTACTTACAAGATGTTAGACGGACATAGGTAAACGGTCAAAACAAACAAAAATAGTTTTTTTACGTAATTACCGTATAAACTTTCATATTATTATGCATGTAGTGAAATGCTGTAAACTTTTAATAATAATGAAAGAAAATGTATAAATACGTTACATATAACATTATAGATTTTATATAATTACTAGCTGTGCCCCGCGGTTTCAGATTTTAATTTCATGGTGGGCCGCGGATCCCTTATGTCTTTAAAAAATCTAAGTAGCCTAAGTTACTCCTTATAACATCTATCCGTCAGTGAAAGTTTTGGAGATTACCCGGAACAAACAAACAGAGAAAAAAATTGAAAATTGGTTTTTATATATCTGTACTGTGTATAAATGCATATGCATTTATTGAAAAACTGTTATTTTGGAGTTACAAACAGACACTACAATTTTATTTTTCTGAATAGAGTATAGATGTATAGATATCATTGAATGAGCTCAGTATAAACAATTTATTATGTTTCATATAGGCGCCAAATAAAAGGACCAGTTTTTAATAATTATGTGCAGATACGGAAAAATATACAACGAATTTACATAATTTATCTATAAATATTATAAGCAATAATATTAGACAAAAATATTTGGAATACATTTTTAACTGCCTTATCTGTTATTTGTTAAATATTCTAGACGTGTAATTATAATAATATAATTTACGTTTTGCATTTTAATTATAATATAAATTATATTTTAATATAAATTATATTTTAATATAAATTATATTTTGATGTAATTGACATATTTTTTAATCATCTCGTGTAAGTAGTGTTTACTAGTTTTCTATAATTACTATTCCGATAACCAGCGCTGTCACTTCAAAAAAAAATTATGTTTTGTCTATTTTCGGGTCAAATCTTACATTGACTTACTTTCTGAACATCATATCCAAACGAAAAATTATTTTTCACTTTATTTAAATATGAAATTTCAAGAACAATAAGATCTATAGAACTACAGATTTGCAGACAGATAGAGAAAAATATGTTAAGATATATTAATGGAAAACATTGGCACTATCTCATAAGCTACCTATATATTGCAAATAAACAGTTGTAATTATAACATGGAATGAGTTAGTTATGATGATAATTTCCCTAAGGTCGGGCAAATATTGAAATAATGTGATATGGCGACCCTGCATTGTATAGAGCTTACTTTCCTTACCTTGTATTCTTCCGTATTAAGTTCTGTATATTATACATACTATTATGTATATTATACTTAATTACAATCTTATTATAATGTGTATCAACATTAATTACAGACCTGGAATCTTATTAGAGTTTGATAATCTATACATATAAAAATGTAAGTCCTGACTGGTATATGATCGCACAGCCTTACTGATCCTACAAACATGAAATTTGGAGGATGTGTTCTTAGTGAGGTGTAGGTCAATACTGAGAAAGGGTTATCTGGTTCTGTCTAAGGGGTATTCTGGTCTCAAAGTTTGTATGAGAAATTTTACTGCCATACAGGCGAAGAGGCAGGCACAAGCTAGTCCAATGTCTAACTATAATTTTGTGTTATTGTCAATGCGCTAAAGAAGTAAGTAACATGCGCATAAACTTTCACGTTCATGATATTAATAGGATAAATAACAATAAAACATTAAGATATTGTTGGAATTGCTCAAAATAGATAGCTAATGTTACAAGGACTAACTTAGGCTATTTAGATTTTTTTTAAATAGCCTAAGTTCCAGCCTTTTATTTATTTGCATATCGACAACTTTTTTTTTAATAGTCATATGTTCAATCATCAATCACAGCGTTCGTGACCTACACGATACTGAGTCACCCCAGCGAAGGAAGTTTGATAATAATTTAACAACCGTTACCAGAGTTACTCTGTTGTATAATGTCAATATTAATAAGTCTTTAATATACTCAACTTTCAAACTATCCATTGATCTAATCGCAAATAGGTAGCAAAAAAAAAGAAATATGTATATGGAGGTGTATATAATTATCTATGTTGATAATATTTAAATGCGTATCGATGGAACTTAACACAATCGACAAACACATAAAAAATTACCGATTCGATGGACCTCTAGATACAGCATAACTTTAAAATGTTATCTTTACTGAATTACCTGAATAGAAGATTGACCTTCAATAATTTGCAAGGAACAAGCTTGTACCTGTGATTATTTTTATACATAATATGAAATTCCTGACTTATATCAACACACATCCTAAGCCACTGATTCTAAAGACATTTAGTGTGTTCTTGGAGAGGTGTGGCATACACTACACTAGATGTGGTTTTCCGCAATTCCGCTCCTAAGGGAGTTAGATAAGGATTGAAAATGTTTGTATTTGATACCTTACTACCACGCAGGCGAAGAGGCGGGCTAGTAGATTATACTAAGTGTAAAGAAATATTCCAATTCTCCAACAAAAAATATCAAGGTGAAATAATCTAGCATAATCTTCAGTAGGAGTAAGAATCTAGTTCAGGAAGCTCTAATAGTACTGGAGTTAATAATAGTTCAAAAAATGACCTAAATGCGTTTAACGCGAGAGCGTGCCAAGAAGACCATCATTGCCGCGTCGCGATGTTAGAAGGTGCAATTTTGTTAATTTATATTTTTTTATTTAATAAAATATTTTTGGTTTACTGTTATTATTCAGCAGAACGGTGGTCTGCCTACGCCAATGGGATGCAGGCGTGAGCATATGTATGTATGTATTCAGCAGACTTATTGGGATACTGTGTATCTGGATGGCAATTCCGACTACGGACTTTAGTGGCATTTTGATCAATCGCACTATAAACAAAACCTATTTTATTTTTTATATTGCAAATAGTTGTGCGATGTTATGATACTGGTATAGATACATAAATACAGAATAATGTTTTCTCAACATAATATAATAAATATTATGTTGAGAAAACATTATTCTGTTTAAAAATATGTATGTAATTAATGAGTCCTTTGTGCAATCAATTAACTGTCGCCATACAAGGAGTCACTTCTTATTGAAATGACCTTAGCTGAGTGACGTCACTCAGTATCACGATCAAAGTGACGTTCAACTTTCATTGGCACAATTTAATACTGAAAAATGTATGGCTGAAATGCAAGATTTGAGCCAAGTGTTTAGCCATTATTTAGCATAAGACAGGCTGAAGTCTTGAAAGACCCGACAACAAGAGTCACGTCGCTTGTCTTTAGATGTTATGATCACGCCTTCTAAGAAGGGCCCTCAAAGGTGTAGGCAGAGCTCCTACAACACCCACTGTACACCAAAGGTGATTTGGTATGATCATGATAAATACTGCGTTCTTCGGCGTCTCAGGTACTATGCATGTTTCAATGCCATCTCAGATTTCTTCTTAGGCCGAGTTGTTCGCTCAGACGTATGCTGGTATCATCTTAGGCAAATTGAATTGAGAAGTCACTCGGTCACCGCGGCTCTTTTCTTTAGAAGTTTTTTTTTTAGCAACATTTTATAATATCGATTAATTTGATGCTGATAGACAGATCTCCAAAAGTAATAAAGTATTCAATAATAAATTGTAAATATTAAATATAGCTATTGATATTAGAGATATTATATGGAAAATTATATTTCCAATATTGTTCATGCTAGCTGTACACCTTTGTCCATATTAATTGAATAAATTGATCATTACTAACAATTAACTTTTTGCATCAACAAATTTGACACAAAAAGATGTTAATAAAATAATATTTGCACGAAAGCAACAACAATACTTATCAAAATCTCGAGTGGGTCTCACAAAGAGTTTTTTTAGAATACGCGCCGACTACTGTATGACGTAATGTGATAACACAACAGTCAATATTTGATATGGTACCATTAGCCACGCGGAGCGATAACGCCGCAAGTTCACTATGAAAACGGGACAATGATAATAAGTCGGCGTATTATTACCGTAAAGGAATTTCGTTTGATATTACAAAATAATTTTGACAGATTAATTTAAATCAGTCGCCGGGTGATAGGGTGCTTGTAGGGCTAATTTTAATAAATAAATATATCCTTTGTTGCTTAGTGATAATTTAGTATTGCAATCAGAGAATTTAAAACGTAAATTACAAACAAAAATACATATCTTTTTTCTAAAGTGATTATATTGTCTGCATTATGAATAATAATAATTATCAGACAAATGCTATCTATATAAATCTAGAAAGTAAAATGTATACTCTTTGAAATTTACCTGGTCCATATTTCAAAAGCTTTAAACATATTATCAAACTAGCTGTGCCCCGCGGTTTCACCCGCGTAGATTTAGTTACATCCTTACTGTCGCGGCGCCCTAATATTTCTATATTATACATTTATAATTAAAAGTAGCCTTAGTTACTCCTTGAAACATCAGCTACCTGCCAGTGAAAATCCTGTTAAAATCGGTCCAGCCGGTAAAAATATTTTGTATTCATTTAGTGAAAAGCTGTTAATTTGGTCCCGGAACAAACAGACAGACAGACAGACAGAAAAAAAATTAAACTTGTTTTTTTAGTGTCAGTAGCGTGTATACTTTCATATGCATTTAGTGAAAAGCTGATATTTTGGAATTACAAACAGACACTTCAATTTTATTTATCTGTATAGATGTATATATATATTAATGAGCTTGAAGTATGCAATAAATATATATTGATCTTCCTACACACTGTAGGCAAGTTCATACTTATACAGACTGCTTGGAAATAAAATAGTAAGATGGAATCGTTTTAATATTTTTTTAATGATGTTAACTTAATTAAAAATATCCTGTCATTCGCTTAAATTGAACGACTTTTTGTTATAATTATGGTTTGTAATAAGGTCAATGCGAGGTCATTCGAAAGGACCTTTTCCTCTTATTAAATATTGAATGAACTTCAATCCAATTTACTTAATTTATTGTGTTACCAATTGAAATATTGATTCAGGTCAATTTTTCAAGTCAACATTGACATCATGGTAATAAAAAAAAGAAAATTTGATTTTATAGACTGTCAGTGGTTACTAGAGCAGACCAGCCGCGTCATTCTATTAGGTTTATCAGCGACGCACTCGACGTCGAGTGACAGTTTCAAATATACGAAATTCAACTTTATAGTGTATGTATCATGTATCAATATTCTGTGATTCAAACCGACGGTCTACGCTGAGAAACCTTATAGAATAACGAGGCAGTATGTAAACAACTACTTCTAATCCTCCCTTCCATGAAGCACTGGCACCTTTCCTCACCACCTGAACATAACTCTACCCATGGCTTACTTATTTGGTTGCGTTTCTGTAAGTCGCTAGTCAGGCAATTCTGAACATCAAATTCTACATGAATACATCCTGTTATGTCCTAAAATCTTTAAAATCTGATGTTCACGACTGCTCCCTGCTGACTGGTCCCTGGCCTTATCGCATATATTGTTGGAGTCGGCACTTGATTCAACCCGATGTGGCTGATCACTTGATTTTTATACGAAGCGACTGCCATCTGACCTTCGCAACCCTTTCGCAATCGGTAATCTGGATAAAATAAGTTGTTATTTGTAGGTCTTCTTCGTGTATTTTTATGTCACTCGTTACTGTGGCAAATAAACGTTTTATCTAGCTATCTATCGTATTAATTATTTTTATTTATTTATTTACTAAAGGTATGCCAACAGTTGACACAGTCTTATACCTTGTACAAACAAATGCCGTATTATACAGTTCAATAGTAAAACGGTTTTAATTATCCGTATCAGAAGATACACTATAGAATAATAAGGTGTCGTAGTGTGTTTATGTAGATGCACTTTCGCTAATACACGTCACTTGACGAGGCGCAGAGGGGAAAAGACAACGGCGGAAGGTTATCAGTTGTGATAAGAGCCCATCCATCACTCGGCAGGCGTCTGTAGGAGTGCTCTGGGGCGCCGGAGAGCGTGGAACATTTCCAACTATGGCATCTATCACAGATTGTCACCGTCTTAATAATTTATAGAAACGCGACGTTTTCCTCAAACCACTTTGCATACTCAATGTCACACAATATTTCTTGGATACGGGTGCCATCAAGAGCTACCAGCTCTCAAAGAACAACAACTGCGCATGTGTTTTATTCGCGTCACGCCATACAGACAGACGGAAACAGATTCATATAATTATTACCGTGCATTCAAGGTCATACATACCTCATAACCTAGTGACAGCACTCATAGTACTTCTAAGATTGAAGTTTGTTTTTTGATGGTACCGGTGGTCTAGGTGGTTGGTATACCTGACTGCTACGGCGTCTAGGGTTCGATTCTTTCGTTCTCAGTGCGAAAGTTTGTTTTTATAAACAAAATAATAAAGTATATCCGTGTTCTAGTACAAGCTTAGTCCAGGCTTTGTTTATTTAGCGCTTAGATGACTGTATGAAAATATCCAAAGAAAAAAAAAATGGTTCAGTCTACAAAGCTTTGATAACCTCTTCAGATTATCATGGTTGATTACTCCTGAAATTGCTTTAAATTCCAGACAATTAAAACTGATCTGACTGAAGATATTACAAAATATTTATTGGAGAAGATCAAGAGAGTATAATTAGAGCAGGTAATATTATATTTAGAAGAAACATTTTCTAGCTAATTGAAATCTGAGTATCGTTAGTTGAAGTCGCCCACGCCCATCTACAATAATCTGATAACATACAGACTAGAAATGTCGGTTTTATATATAGTTTATATATTATATTATAGTTTACTTTAAGTCTAGATGCTACTGGTATGTAGCTACCTCTAAGCATAAGATTTTAACATATATTTACAGACTAGCTTGCGCCCACAACTTCGCCTGCGTACAGAAACTTCACGTGCAAACTTTTAACCCTCATAGGGCTGAAATTATGGAAAACCATTTCTTAGTATATATGTACACCTCACAAAGAACACACTAGCAGCGTTTCTCCGCCCGCTACATAGATGGCGCTACTCGCTAACAATTGCAAAGTTTGAGTACAAATACATTAGACCCTAAATCGCGCAATAAGAGTTTTCAAGCGCATTGCAGTATATATACAAGTTTTCAAGTTGGAGCTGCGGTTCCCCAGGCATGATACCCGCCTGGCTGGAAGATCTTGCCTTTGCTGGGGATGAGCATGATCACTCGCTTTCCCCACGACACCATCCAAATTTCATGTTTTTCGAACAGCGACTGAGTCTGTGCGTTGATTTCATGCAGTCCGCACTTTGTATTTTATATGTATTGCCTAGCTGTGCCTCGCGATTTGATCAACTCAGGATTAACAATAAAAACTATTAAATAAATGTAGCTTAAGTTACTATTTATAGCCAGAGAAAGTCCCGTTGAAATCGGTCCAGCCGTTTCAGAGATTAGTCGGAATAAACAGACAGATAAAAATTATATTTTTTTATTCATTTACTGTAAAGCTGTTAATTTGGAATTACGAAGTGGAATATATTGGAATTTCTAGAATTATAAATTAGGAAAACTCTTCAAAAGCGCCTATTTCGACAACAATACATCTATTTTAGTATTTCCTTTGCAAAAATATTCATAGAGTACGTAACACCGCTATGGTTACAAACACTTTGATCCTAAACGCTATTATTCTCATATTTTATAAGGTGTTTGTACTGGGGACTATTTTTTGTAATACTTACTTAATTATAATATAAGAGAAAAAAGGAACATAAATCACATCTATTATATTAAAGAAGCCATTGACTGAACGACTTAACATTTTGCAGATTTCCTAAAATTTCACCCCTAGAGTGTGCCCGCAGACTTGGTGTATCCATAACGGATTCTCTATTTTAAAAACGGGGTAGATTAAATAATGAAAAAATCCTACAAAGTAATATTATAAAGATTTTGAGAATGTATATATGTATGTATGTTTGAAACTCTATCCCGCAAAAACTACTGGGGCCTTACCATGAGCTCTTATTGCCATGATAGTTTCACTCATTTATAAGACAGATGTATGTGGCGTGTATACATCTGTCACTGTCGCACAACTGAATTATCACTGCAATAAGAGCTCATGGTTGGGCCCCTGAATGGATTTCGACGAAACTCTACAATAAACCTACTTACCTATAAAATAGAATATCACATAGACTTTTAATTTATAACCAAAATAAAAATTGGGTTGTACTTTTTCCTCGAAATGTATTTTCTACTTCCAAATTCGAAATGTAATAAGGGATGAATTATTGGTTGTAACCACAAAACAAAACCTCGTGGACGAAGCCGCAGACATAAACTAGTACGCTATATGAATTGAGCGAGATTGTTTAAGTTACGCAACAACTCGTGACTCTTATTGCGTATCTCGCGATCAATAAACATAGTATGTCTTCATATTTTGTACACAAATCTAACCTTTAAGAAAATATAGATAGAGTTTAAAATAGACCAACAACACTTTTTTCCTAGTCTAGTCTTCAATTAACACGTTTCTGAAGCTTCAAACGTTGCATACTTAGCTATCCATTGTCGATCGCTTGGATTTATTAATTGTTATTCTACACCCAATCGAAAAATGTTTAATTGTTTTTACACCGTAGCTGATTTTTTAGCATATTTAGATTGTACGAGAATAATTTCATAAAGTCTACTACACAAACGAGAGTTCATTCCATTTCCTTTCTACGTAATAAGATTTTGTTGTTATCAAGTTATGAATCAATTTACTGTTAATAAAAATTTAGCTCAAGGAAGGAAAGAAAAAGTAAGAAATTCAATTCAATTCAAGAAGTGATGAAACTGCCGAGAATATTATTTTATATTAATAAAAAAGTTGTTTATGTAGAAAAAGGTAAATAACAAAACAATATCATTAAAGAAAAAACAAGAAAACAGTTGAACACGCACGACTCACAGGCGGATCGCTTGAGCCACACACCAGCAAAAAACTAATCGTATAGACACACACAGAAGCAAAAACATCGCAGATGTGCTCACACGCATTGATATCGAGCAAAAACCGACGGGCGCGTCTTGGTCTTGACTCAGGGCTTAGTGGCGAGCAGGTTCTTCAATTCAATATCTTATTTTCCTTTCTTTATATTATCATCCTCAAAGTAAACTCAAAATTAATCAAAATCTCTCTTAAAGTTTCAATTGTCAAGGAAAATTGGCGAATAACGCATTTTGTTCTAATGCTTTATCGGTCTTTTAACCGTCAGGCCCCATCAGATAACAAAACTTAGCTTTCTATCACATTTAAACTTTTTAATTCATCTGTCAATAAATCTGCAGGATTTAGGGTGGGTTGCACGATAATATTCGTTTAAGGTAAAGCTAAAGACAGATTAGACCTAATTGTCAGTTGAAAAAATTTGCTGTAGGTCATTTTATCATCTGACTATTTTAAAATGGGGCAACATTTTTTTAACCCAACTAGTGCATTGACAATAACATTTGTAGTAGCTAAAGTTAGCTGCAGCCCACCCGTAGTTTCTTTAAATTCGTTGGAATATCTCAAAGCCTCTTGCAACCAGAAAAGCAGTATTCTTTCCATAACCTGTGTAATTAAGCCTTTATTATCCCTAATCTGCAGTACATAGTAACTCGTTTTTAATTAGTTTTTAAGTGCTCGCATACTTAGATCATTCCCAAGGCGCTTCTCGGCATCGGCCGCTATCATTTTAATGCGACGTCATTACAATAAACACTACAAAGTGCAATACCTAATAATGTTGATAAAATTTTAATTGCACACATACCTAGTTTGTTTGTTTTATTTTCCTTAAATATAGGTATAATACCCGTAATATATGCTGAAGCGCACGTTGATAATATGAGCTTAGTTAAGAACGCAGAATATAAAAATGTTATTCCCTTGTTTATACTGCTTAATTTTCATTCTTTCATTTACTAATTGAGACTAGACATAAACGGTATGAACTAAATCAGTCGGTTTATACCACTTCATTGTTTTTTTTTATTGTTTATTAAACGTCAATATGTATTCAGTCCCAAGCAGACTGAATAAATGTTATCTGACTTTGAAACTCGTGACGGACTAAAAACAAGTTTTTATAAAGTAGCTGCTCTATAACTTGCAGTACGCTCCATGGATTCAAATTAAACTGATATCTGATATGGAAAGAAAATTTGTAAAATCTTTATTAGTGCCCTAGGGTTCTCTAAGAGAATTTGTTTCAAGTCTCAAATAAATATTTCAGACGTCCAGGGTTACAAATTAACCTTGAATAAGAGCGTGATTTACTCTAAGGATTAATTTGAAATAGTAGGAGAGCAGATCAAAGCGAGTTCTGGATTTGACTGCGCGAATATGTCTGTAACTTACCTTATTTGACTACTATCGCATGTGTAACGAAACCTGTTTTTCTGAATTTATGTAAAATGTCTTATAACGAAGGTCGTAGCACCAAGAACCGTCCAGCATTCCAACCGTACAATAACGTCGAGATGATTAAAATTATAGTAGTAATTGTAGAGATCTTTAGAATGTTTAATGAAGGAACAATTACATACTGCAAAGATGATACCAGATAATTGATTCCAGAATCCAGTATTATGCAAACGCATTAATCTTTACAAAACGTGAACAATACCGCCAATATGACATGTAATGGCAGATTTATTGTCATAAAACTCCAGTGCATTTACCAATCAGAGGCAAAGAGTCGCCTGTTGTAGGGCAGGTCATGGCTGAATGCGTAAGCATAAATGGATGCGCAAACGATAACATTATCACAATTTTATTGCTTAAATGCTCACCATATCATTTTAACACGAGAATGTTTATGCAGCTAAAACCGTGTTTTAATTGAATTAGCTACATTTAAGAAATTCTTTTTTACGGCCCAAATTTTCAAGAACGTCGATAGAATCTCATGAATGAGGTTCTATGGAAACATTGTATTGGCATATTAATCTGTATAGCATAGTGTCTGGCGACTGCTCTAAGTACCAGGCTAGCAGCGGATTGTGGCGGTGTCACGTTACGCGGTGGCTGTTGACACCAGCGCCTGATTAATATTTATGATACGACTGAGCATCTCGCATGGCCGGTTCGCTCACTCGATGCGAATAATCGCCGTCTCACTCCCACATAAGAAGCGCGAGTCGAACAGATAGAGCACGCAAACGTAACACATATGGCAACAGCTCTTCCAATTCGAATGTGCGTAAGTGCGAATGAGAATCCCAAATCTTAATTTTTATTAAGATTCGTTTTTGCTTCAAGTTTTTTCGGATACGAACGAGTAATGACCTTGAGAATGTGTTGTAAATAAATGTTTTGTGTTGTTTCAAAAACAACTTTACATTCAACGACTTAAATTCAGGTTCCTTTCCGTTTAATGACTGTAATATTCTTCTTAGAATCTCGTAAGAAGCTGTGAGTGGAATATAATTATCGTACTAGAGCAGCCAGTGGAAGTTGATTTATGTCAGGCCCACTGACCACTTGATTGCAAATCGCAAGATGTAAGTATGTGGAACAAGGCGTGGGACCGCCGCCTCGAACCTGACCGTATCGAGGTATCTTAACCGGACAGACCCGACTACAGAGACGTAAAGAAAAAACGTATCGACTTAAGCGGATAACCGTGTTGTGGAATTGCAATAACCGCTTTGAAAAAACATCAAATACTCGGTCAAATTATTTACAATGTAGTATTTAATTCCCAATACTGATATCTTCTGCATGTCGGTCACGCATAACTGACCGGCAGCAAAGTCATTTGAATTGCTCATTGTATTTGCTTCATTAGTCATTTAAACGTTGTCACTCGGTATTAATTGAAACGCATCCAAAACTTGTTGTACTGTTTTTTTTACAAGAAATGAATATTTATTTGCTTCAAAATTAAATTCAACGCGTATTCGAAGCCTAAGTATTCATTTTAGTTTTGTTTCATAGCACTTGTGACCGTATTTCTCTCATGTGGTTTCCTGTTACAGCCAGCATTGACAGCATTATCATTGTATGCGACACTTTATCGTTGTTTGTCTGGACATTTTCCGTGAGCTCCGGCGCTTCCAGCGCAGCAGAGCCGGCCGGCATTCGCGAGACTTCGCTTCAAGGTCAAGTTATCGCGCTATCGCCTGCCCTAAACAAGGTTAACTGCACCAATATTCACTTGTAAGTAGAGACTCATATCTCCTACAGCGACGATTTTAAACGTCATAAGCACGTCCGTCTTACAGGAACTCGACAATCTCGTCTGTATCGCGCCGGGTCTTTATTGTTAATTTGCGACTGTTAGCGGAGCGCGGGCCGGACGCGTACTCTCGCTTTTTAATAGTAATACTGCGGTATCGTCTCAAATCAAATTAGCTGCATGTTTACATTTTGTAAATAGAGCGCGTTCACGTGGCGCCGAGAGATAAGCGTCCGGCGACTCGTCCGTGGTCACTCACCGTGCGCTGTTAACATCCTCCGCGGCTGGGATCAAGTTCCTCCGTCACACTGACACTCGTGCGAGATTTATAGCACTCACAAACGGCGCACTTAGTTCGGCGGCACACGCGAGGACTGCACAGCGCGACACCCACAACTAGAATGCGGGCGGGACGGCTCGTCGCGGGGTGCGGGGGGAGGCCGACGGCGACACACGGTTCATACGAAGGCGCGGCGACGAGAACTGCGGGCGATCGCGAGCGCGCTCCCCCCCATTGGTCGGTAGCGCGGTGACGTCACGCGATTTGACCAATTATGAAGAGGCTGTTAGTTCCCACTTGCGGCCGCTGGGGGCACCGCGATCGAGGAAGTCGCCCGCCCTACAGAGCTTTGCTTTCAGCTAGGGCGTATGCCGCGGGCGGCTAGCGCCCGGGTGAAAATTTAAAACCACACATATAACACATCAAATATGTAATGACTTATTTAAAATGCGTTGCAGTAGAGACCTTACGACTCGATTTGTGTTCGTGAGAGAGTTAGCAGGAAATGTCAGGTTTTAATGTGATGGTTGGGCAAATGCCAAAGGTGGTTTATACTCTATTACGCCGGTATTTGTTAATTACGAATCACGTAAGGCAATTAATGGCGACTTAAATTATTCAAATTGGTCATTGGATTTTATGACTTCAAGTTGACACTAACTCTTCATGACAAACCATACAATAGAATACACGCAATACCTTCACTTTATTTCCTATCGGACCTCCCAAGTTTGAAATATGTTATTGTAATTAAATAATAAAATTAAGTTTATGTGTGTATTTCCAAAATAAGAGCTATGTATGCAAATGCATAAGAAAGTATATACGGTAAAAAAAATATACGGAAAGTATATAAAAAAAATGTATTTTAAAGGGACTTCAACTGGGTGAGTTCAATTGTGATATAAAGGTTTTTTTTAAATGGCTCCTGCGGTATAAAGCGACACATGAAATAAAATCTAGGCAGGTGAAACAAACAAAAGTAACACAGCTAGTCCTCCAATAAAATAACATGTATCGTAAATGACTATTATAGAATATAATGTATGTTTTGCAGTTCCACCTTTTCAATGTTCCACCGATGCCTTTGTGGTGAAGGTGACAATTGCAGTAATCGCTTAAGGATAGAGTCGCGTAATTCTTGCTTGCGACGCAGGTATAATGGCTGGCACCAATTTACCATAATTTTACACCTTCACACTCCACATGTCTATTTCCCATCCACTAACATAATCTTTTCTGTATTTGTTTGCCATTGGTTTCTGAGAATGTGGAATATAATTGTTGTTTTAGTATAATAATACACTGTCGTATACTAACGATGAGTTGCGTCAACTGACTTAAGCTATAAAAAAATGCGTAAGTACTCGTCAAGTGAAATTTTGTTTAAATTTGTCAGATGACGTCATGAATTTAGCTTAACTATAACCGCCCATTTTTCTAGTTATAATTATTGTAAAAAATTTCAAACAAAAAAATACACTGACAGAAAAATTTGCCCTCAACGCTTATTAATATTTAAATATCCTATGCCTATCCTTTTAGGGTATGAGCTAGCTCCGATACTAATTTTGGCAAAACAGTTTCACAGAGACAGTCTTTTGGAATAGATAAGGATTAGACAGATTTGGAATAGAGAGATAAGTTTATTCCCCAAAAACCGGTAAGATAAGATAATTATAAATTGCGATATTACCACCTATATACCTATTTCAAAAATAACATATCCCGCAGAAATCAAATCCAAGCTGAAAATTTAACAGACAAGTTATCACACCAAGATATAATCCACATTTTTACCGCTAACACTCTTTACAATCCTCTTAAAGCACTAAATCTGTCTTTAAGACGTGAAAATTAAAGTCTAAATTCTGTTAAATTGAATCTTCCGAGGGTTGTATTGAAACCAATGTTTGTTTGGTGAATTTTGGGCTTTACTGTTAAGAAGCTAAGGTACGTTGTTGAGTGTTTGTCAAGGGTATATAGCGTGGGTGTTTAATGGTAGGCTTGCAGACAGCTGTCGTCCCCCGGGTATCACTAAGGGTTTTGTTTACAGTAGCTCTAATGACAAAGATCTTAAAGTTGTTAGGCATTACGTTAATACTCGATTTATTATTGAACTACTGTAAATCGCAAGTAATACCAAGCATATTATAGTTTAAGGGTTGTGTAATGAATATTTGAGCATTCTAGCGAATACGAAGGATATAATTAAAGGTTCTATTAATGTTTCAAAGTCGTCCGTAAACGCTCTAGTACAATTATATTTGTTAACTTGCTGTGCCTCGCGGTTTTACATGTGTAGGATTAACAATAATAATCATGTAAAATAGTTTTTTTTGCTAAAATAAACGTAGCAAGTTACTCCTTGTAACGTCAGCTATAGCAGTGAAGTCCCGTTAAAATCGGTCCAGCCGTTTCTGACACCCAAAACAAACAGACAGACAGATATTTTTTTTAATTTACTTAAGTACCGTAAGTATATCCTTAATGAACGTTCACTGATGATACAAGGAGTAGGTGACTAAGGCTGCTTTTATTTTAACAAAAATGAGATATATATATAGAGCCCCATGAAAACTACGCGTGTGAAACCGCAGGGCACAGCTAGTTCAGCTAATATATTTAATTAATCAATGCATTTAAACCTGATCTCACTCAAGGGCACTGCAGAGTGCAAAGAAAAACAAAATTAATTAAGTAATTAACTTGATAAAAGAGCGTCATTTGCTTAGTTATATAAAACGGAGAATGTTAAAATTGGTACTTACTTCAAGAAGTTATAACGATATGAGAGAACTTGTGTTAAAAGAAAATTATGAAGCCTACTTGCATATTATTTGTACTTTGTGTGTATACGTATATAAAATATTCTTGCTGTTTTGACTTTAATGTACATGATGCCTAGCGGTGTTAAATGCCGGTTTTTCTCAGAAGGACGGATTCCGAACCGGTGGTAAATTTTCGACGTGTGTTAAGTAAAGTACCTTACCGGCCCAAAGTGATTAACTCATTTTCATTTTCAACTAGCTGTGTGGTTTCACCAACGTAAAATTAATTACATGGGTGTCCCGCAGCCCTAATGTTTTTTAAAAATAAAATTAGCCTAAGATGGTTCTTATGAAAGAAAAAACTAAGAAAATTGCGTGGCAAATTTGAAAATTTAAGAATTGTTAACCACCACATAAAATTATTTCTTTCTTCATAAATCTAGCCTTAGCGCTTTGGACAATAAAAACTATTTGGTGTAACCTTATGACATAGAATTGATGGAGTACGTGCTGCATTCTCATAATTAAGACAGGACAACGTCTGTCGGTTCAGCTAGTAAACTTATAAAATATGATAAATTCACCACTTACCTAACACATATAACTCAGCACTGAATGAGTAACCCTTTTTCAATACACACAATATAATATATCACAAACACTAACAGTTCCAAGGTCTCAATAGTTTACCGAAACTCAATAGTTTAGGTGTTTACAAGCCGGCGCGTGCGCTTAACAAACCAGCTTCATAGTAAAAGCAAGGAATCCATGAGAAGCATTGAGGAGGTTATTTTTGGACGGTTCCCCTCACGGCGCGAGCGCATTTCACGGGGAGATTTACACGGGGAGCTTAATGTACTAGTTTTTGCTGGATATGATAAAAGGTAAATTACTTAAAAATTATTACAGGTAATTTCAAGAAAGGCAAAACCTACAAAAAATATTAATACAAAAAAAACTTGAGATGTGTCAAGGGACACCAGAATGGAACGAAGTTCTATATATATATATATATATATATATATATATATATATATATATATACTCTCTCGACTTCTTAAACACAACAGCGTATAGGCTAGAACACGCACGGCTTGCTAAATACATACGTTCTGGGGCCCAACCATGAGCTCTTATTGCAATGATAATGCAGTTGTGCGAAAGTGACAGATGTTTGCACGTCACATACATCTGTCTCATAAATGAGTGAAACTATCATGGCAATAAGAGCTCGTAGTAAGGCCCCTGATATTGTAATATTAAAATATGATTTGCTTTTGAATTTAGAATAAAAGTGTCGTTACAACTTTTTCGTAAGAATTTTTTCTGTCTAGCCCCCTTTCACAACGCGATAAGGAACTTCGTTCCAAAAAATGTTTTTCGTTGAATCTTTGATCTCAAACTACCCACTTTACAATAGTATTGATAAAATCTACTAGACAACTGACATTACAATGTGACACTTTGTAAATGTTGCCACAGTTAATAAACAAATCGTGCTAGGCGTTGGTTTGACAAATAAATGTAAGTCTTATCATCATATATCTACGTGATCATTTAATTTATGAGTTTAAATATTGTGTAATTTAATAAATTATTGAAACATTTAATAGTATTAAGAACGTTCATACGCTTATTACAAATCATTTAAATGTATTTGTAAGTCAAAGCAAAATTCCTTCAATTATATTATTCACTTAATACCGTTCACACGATCAATATTTTCCTGAAGATATTTCATTGCCTGAAAGGAAGAATCTCTTTGGCTTCATTAAGATCGTATACAATTTTATAATTTTTAAATAATACCTATTATTACTCAAAACGAAACTACCTCAATCCTGTTACTACTAAGTTCCATGAGTCTACAGATTTTGTCAATGCATTTAAATTTGGCACCTTCTTGAAGCATTTCACATCCAGTTTATTCTATATCTTTGATTTCTTAAGGGTAAACGTGCCTGGGTTTCGTTTCTTAGTGATCAATGTTTCTACCATATATGTATTTGGATTTAACGCTAAAACAAAATGAGCACTAAAGCTTCGTCTAAGATATATAGCAAATGATTTAAAATTTAAGTACACTCGACTCAGGCCGAAATCATTACTGAATAATTCAATACAGATCTAAGGCTTTATGAATCCCAATTCAATCATATCAAATGACTTATCTTTAAGAAATTAATTCTTAGAAATTCAAATTTGTTTCGTTATTAATTTTGTATCATTCAAATTGGTATACTCCTTCACAATTATTAAAATTAGAGGATGGATCCCTTTCTGAGACGTCTCGTGTGTCTCTCAAAATTCATAAGTAACAAATATATAATCATGTCCTCCAAATGCACTTGGAACAGATATCAATGTCATTATGTTTTCTAACTTTAGTTCTTTCATTTAGCTTTATATTCGGCGTCATCTGAGTGCCTAGTGCGAGTTTTTCATTGCCGCCGTCACAAGTCACCGTGTCAAAGTTAATGCAGATTTGTATGGGATCGGAGCAGCGCCTCTGTCGGCCTAAAGATGACACTATTATGAGCCCATACAAATCTGCGTTTACGTCGACGCGATGACTTGTGACGGCGATTTTAAGAAAACTCGCACTAGGCCCTCTGCACTACTTACTGCTGAGATTGAAATCAATTTCGGCGTTACTTGTAATACCTATGTATTTTTCTGTGTATTTTTTTGGAAAACGAAATTAAAATGAACAGAGGCAACTTTCAGAGTGTAATCCCAACGACGCCTTTCAATTTCACGTAAATTTCACACTTGTTGGATATAAAAAGGAACCTCACTCCGTTAAGAAAGCGTAAACAGACGTTATTACACCAAGTACAGTAAAGTGCTACAACAATTTCCGTTGTTACCCCCATCACGAATGTGTACGCAAATACTCAAACAATAGTCGGCAAAACGAAGCTATTAACCGGCAGAACGTGCTTTAAACCGCTAGTCGACCAAATAATAAAAACTTTAAACTAATTACCCTCTCCAAACTTGGAGGACGTGACGTAGATTTGGTACTTTGGAAAATATTGTTTTTTTAAAATCTGTTATGGGAGTTTCAGACATTTTGTTTTCTTTGGATGTTCAAGATTTTGGAGAGGATTCCAAAATTCAAAATTCAAAATTCAAAATTCAAACATATCTTTATTCGATTAGACTTTATACAAAGTACTTTCAAATCGTCAGAATGACACAATTACACAGGATTATACATGCTACCGCCAGTTCCAAACTTTTGTGTACAATGTTATGTCAGATATTATTTCATCAAAAATAATACTTTCATAGAAGTGTTCTTGTATTTGTATAACAAAATTAATTACTGTATATGTGACTTCAATCAGCTTTCTAGATGGCGTAATTCAATTTGTTGATTCAGGGCCGAGAAATTTGTAGTTCGTGACTTTAAATGATAGTAAGTTCTTTAAACGTTTAGTCTGAACTCTTATATTTTATTCCACGATGACAAACCGGCATACAGTATGATTAGTTAATGGCTATTAGAAGTTATTTGAATACCAAACGTGTCCCTCGCGCGTTGACTACCTTATAGAGAACGAAGTAGTGGAGTGGCTGTGCCAAAAAAACCTGGTTTTTCGACTAAACTAATCTTACTCCTCTGCACAGAGCAGGCTACTAACTAATCAGGAACGCAACAATATCCTAATATAATTTTTTTTTACTGTGATCTTCTGTATGGTACAGTCTGCAGGTCTGCATTGGGGGAGATATGAAATGAAAACGGGGTAATATGCTCACTTCGTCTCAAAAGTGTTTGCAGAGTAAGCTATAACAACAACACCCACTTTTCACCGTGGATGATTGAATCCGTGGCATCCAACATGACATTGCCGTAGGGACTATACATACGTGTTCACATTTTCTTCTCACACATAAGTTGGTTTCCAATGTTTTCTTTCACTCATCATCTCCCTGGCCTTATCCCATACATTGTTGGGGTCGGCACTTGATTCAACCCGATGTGGCTGATTACCTGATTTTTATACGAAGCGACTGCCATCTGACCTTCGCAACCCCGTTTAGGAGGAAAATCTGTGATTTGGGTTAAACCAGTTGTCAGATTATTTTTAGGCCTCCGACTGACCTGTAACGATTGCTAAAGATGTTAAATTGGCAACCGGGACCGACGGCTTAACGTGCTCTCCGAGGCACGGAGGGAACTCGGGCGGTCACCCATCCAACTACTGGCTAGGCGTATGGTTGCTTAACTTCGCTGATCGAATGATATGCGCAATAGCAACTGTGCCACGAGCTCCACGAGCCAATGTTTTCTTTCACTGTATTAAAAAAAAAGTGAATATACTCGTAGCAAAGGTAAACTGAACTTGTGTCCTATATATTTTTTGTTACATTTTTTCTACAAAGATCTCCACGATGCATATTGTTCAATGTGGTACGCATAATGTTTAACCTTTCGCCTGTCCCACTGGAGTCTCCCACAAGGTAACTTCTTCAGGGCCGAAGAAACTTAATGGGCACCAAATGTTTAAAGGAGTTTCAACCGCAATTACGAATGAGTAAGAACTGTTTTGCCTTAGCGTGGTGAAGTCATTTAAATTGTTATAGTATTGAAGTTTTTTGCTAAAGACCCACGTGGTGCAACACATGTTGATCCTGGTTGCCAGCGTCAATCCGGGAGACGGTAGATAACAGAAATTTAGGGGAAACCTTACCTTTGCCAAACGTGCATTAGATTCATTTAATTTACCTCCTATTTCTACAGCTAGTACACCAAAAGAAGATAAAGCAAAGATGAAAGAATGAACATTTTGTGAGGAATTTCTTTTAAATTGTCTTCAAGGGCTCTGGGGCCTTACCAAAAGCTCTCATTGCCCATAGTTCCATTGTGTGATAGTGACAGACTTATACACCTCTCATTATATCTGTCTCATAATAAGAGTTCAGGCCATGGGCTCCTGCTCTATTGTAGCTAGGTGTTCTTGCAATAAGAAAGGTATTGTAATTCTAGAACTTCGTAAGGACTGAGCTAGCATAGGAGGATTCATTCATCTCTTATAATGACGTCATATATTTGCACGCCTCGGTGTCCCGTTGGTCTAGTGGTCGAAAACGCTACTGCGGAACGAGAGGTCCTCTAGGTACTGGGTTCGATCCCCGGATCGGGAAAAGTGTTTGTAGGGATCTGTAGCCCCGGAGTCTAGATTAATACAGGCATGAGCATTTGGTATAACTGTAGGTATGTCATCATTCATCATAATATAACCGTACTATCAAGCTAAATTATAAAAACATCATATTAATTTTAAGGCCTTCCAAAGCAGACAAGTACACTTCACAACTCGTTCAAAATAGGAGGAAACTCACATTTGAAAAAGAACTTAATTATGTTTTGTATAAGGTTGATATACTAATACAAGGCAGTTAACAAGACTGCAATAATAGGAAAGTTAGCTTAGGCACTATTAAAGTTCACCTATAATACTAGATAATGACTAGTAATTTGTTGTTTGAATTTATTTTCCAAGAAATATGGAAAAGGGCAACTGTAACGAGCAATCTATGCATTTTTCATCGAGACACAATATATATACATATTTAATTATATCAACCGGTGGATTTACCAAAAAAATGCCTTGTTGGCCCAGTGATCGCAAACGCTACCGCGGAATATGCGGTTTTTGGGTACGATCCCTGTGTCGGACAAAGTGCTATTAGGTTTATTCTATCTATATTTCCCAGTGGCTGTTCAGAGTCTTGATTAGTGCCTATTTAATGGGCACTGCCTACCTTCGAGTCATATAGACGTGAGCATATATTATATACTAGCAGTGCCCCGCGGTTTCTCCCGCGTAGATTTAGTTTCATCCATATTGTCACGGAACCCTAATATTTTTGATAAATAAAAGTATCCTAAGTTACTCCTTGAATCATCAGCTACCTATCAGTGAAAGACCCGTTAAAATCGGTCCAGCCGTTTCAGAGATTACCCGGAACAAACAGACAAACAGACAGAGAAAATTTTTAAAACTTGGTTTTTTAGTGTCAGTAGCGTGTATACTTTCATATGCACTTAGTGAAAAGCTGTTATTTTGGAATTACAAACAGACACTTCAATTTTATTTATCTGTATTTATATGTATTTATCTGTATGTATAGATTGTTTATATTTACATGAAATGAGTGCACGGCTAAGTCGCGCGTATTTCAGTACGTTTAAAAAATGTTCAGTCCCTATAAAAAGATTTTGATAATCATTTTAATTTAGTGAGTCATTGTCATGACTGGCGAAAACTGTAATAAAAAAATAATAAATGTGACAAGATCCAATGAATCAGGAATTCACATGAAGTTGAGTCGGCGCGGGCGCAGACCCACATGCGGCGCACATTTCGTAAAACCGCCCCACACCCCGCTAAGGGAACCACTGAAAAAATCGACCCGACGACAAAAAACACGTCCTTATTTCTGTAGCAATAAAGTCGAAATTGATCGTCAAAATAAACGTAAGATAGCTTAATGTAACGGTGTTCCCTTCGAAGACATAATATTTAGTTTTTCTGTTAAATTACTAGGGGTCACTGACCTTACGTTGTTTGCATCGTTGATACAATTTGAATTTAGCTATACTTATCAGCTGAAGAATAATTTAATTGAATGCATAAGTTGCATTAAATATTCGTAAGCACTTGAGAGTACAATAAGAAAATGTTTTTTAAGTATCATTATAATGACAGTCCTTGATATCAAAGCTCTCCTTGCTATGTTCTCCCAAGTTTCAGCAAAAACAGTTAATTTGAGCCGTAGAAGGAGCACTTTTCCATATAAAGTATATTTGACTGCAAACTAACTACCTATTGGTAATATTACTTTAGTGTATTATTGCAAGATTACCAATTCATTGGTTTCGAATAGACTTCTGATTTGGCCTACCTTCTTTGCTGGCATATACATATATGTATCACAGAAGATATAGTACATTTTGGCTACAAGTTATCGCTGAAATCATTTCATGTTCAGGTTTCTATGTTAGATGGCGGAAAGACTGTTCAACTCCACTATCATCAACATGATTGACATTATCATCCACCAATCAATGTACTCCGAACCGAGTAGTATCAAGATCTTCTTATCAATCCATTGTGCTCTCAAATTTATTCTTTGGTGTTAGTCTGAGTTTTTCACGTGAACAGTAATCATGTGGCTTAAGCTACCTCTCTATTCACTTGTGGTTGTAAGTGTGTTGTGTCAAATACAGACACCTGTTGTGAATATACAGCAAGGGTCCGTATCTGGTGCACTCTCTGAAGATGGGAGTTACTTCGAATTTCACGGAATACCTTATGCTGACTCCACTTCTGGAAGTCACAGATTTAAAGTAAGTATTCAAATATTATACCATGATCATCATCATCCTCCTGCCCTTATCCCATGTTAGTGTTGGCAGCACACTCTTTAATATCTCGCTATCAGCCTTCATATCTATATTTTCGCCTTTGTAACTTTTACATAAACGTAAGGATGATATTATGTTTCATTGGCGTTTAGAAAAATTGTAACTTAAAATTCGTTTGCGTATATTCTTATTTATCCGTTTTTATTTTTAGGCACCATCACCACCTCCTTTATTTCAAGAAACATTCGTTGCTAACCGAAGAGATATCAGATGCGTCAGAGCTTTAAGTGTTGGGTACGAAGGTACTGAAGACTGCTTGGTTGCAAACATATACACACCTTCCCTGGATGTCACTAGACAACTCCCGGTAATGGTTTGGATAAAAGGACGAGAATTTGACCAGGTGTACCAACATGATTTTTCATTCAAGCAATTCATTGAAAAAGAAGTAGTTATTGTTGATCTTAACTATCGCGAATCGATCCTTGGCTTCCTCTGCCTTGGAACTGAAGCTGCTCCGGGTAACGCCGGATTGAAGGACATCATTGCTGGATTACGATGGGTGCAAGAGAACGTGGCCCAATTTGGTGGAAATCCAAACGATATCACTTTGTTTGGTCACGGTAGTGGAGCTGCTGCCGTAGATTTAGTAACTCTGTCTCCTATGGCTGACGGTTTGGTTCAAAAAGCTATTGCTCAAAGTGGGAGCGCTCTTGCTCCGTGGGCGGTGACACGTGATAATCTGCACTACGCCTTAGCTGTAGCAGAAGGCCTTGGTCATACAATAACAACTATTGATCAGGTATCAGAAATTTTCGAAAGAACGAGTGTATCAGCTTTGATGGCAGTCATAAATGACCTCGACTTAACAGACAATTCATTGGCATTTGCTCCATGCGTAGAAAAAAGTGACCTGGAGGGTGTAGAGCCGTTCCTCGTCAAATCACCTTATCAAATATTAAACGACAATGAGTTTATGCAAATACCTTTTATTTCTGGTTTTGTGGACCGTGAAGGTACAATTAGGTCTGAAGAAGCTATTGCAAATGATTGGATTCAAAGGATGGAGTCTTCATTTGATGATTTCATACAAGCAGATTTAGAGTTTGAAAATGAAGAAGATGAACAGAACATTGCTAATGAAATAAGATCGTATTACTTCCAAGACCAAGCTATTTCAATAAATAATATTGATCAATATTTGAACTATCATGGCGATACAATGATCCTGGTTTCAGCAATAAGAGAAGTGCGTATGCGAGCTTCTGCTTCTCAAAATGTTTATCTATATCAATTCTCTTACAAAGGAACTTTGGGAGAGGCCTTTGAAGGGCCCATAGACATAAACGCTGCAGGGCACAGTGAAGAATTGGCGTATATGTTCTATGAAGACGCTAATGAGGATACGCCTGTGCTGGATCTTACAATCGGCGACATACTTGTTGAGAGATGGACCAACTTCGCAAAGACTGGGTTGGTAAAATTAAGCATTTCGCTTTGATTGTTCTTACAGGTTATAAACTGTAATAATATATTGATATGTTGCTTTTTTACAGGGTACCAACGAGTGAAACTTCTGACGTAATTTGGCGTCCATTTACATCTTTAAATGCTTTTTACCTTCGGATTCTCGATGACGAAGAAATGAACCTCGAACAAGATGGTAACATGGAACTTTCATTAGAAAATCCTCATGCCAATACTATTACGTTTTGGGAAAGTATCTACGCCGACCACTTTGCAGATGCCGAAGGTAGGTGGGATGTTATTGAAAGGGATGATGATGACGATGAAGTCATTATTGTGAGTGGTGAGGATGATAGCGATAACGAAACAGAAGGTGGAAATACCCCAGAAGGAGAAACTAACCCTGATGAAAACATTCCGGATATCGGAGAAAGTACAGAAGTGGAAGATGATGAAAATAATTCAGCGTCGTCAACTTTCGGCTACACATTCTTAATAGCCACTTTGTTTGGAATTTTGAGTAAATTCCACTCATCAATTATAATGTCTTAACAAACTATAGAATAGTTAAGTTCTACTCTACTAGTTTGTTCTGGGCTTTAAGATGCTTGTTCGGGTTTTGTATAGAAATCCGTTACAATGACCTCGATATTTAGGATTACTGTAATTAATTATTCATTGTTATTTTCAGTATTATCTTTAAGTTTAGTTTGTTTTGCTTTTCGGTTTTGTCGACAAACCTTTATAATACTTTGATAAGGTAATTTTAAATAATTGTTAGATTCCATAACGTTATGGATAAATAAAATAGATGTAAGACTAACGGCGTAACTTATTTCCCTAATCTCTGAGATGCGAATCCTTGGATAACAATGATAATGTTTTATCCGAATGTCAGATATGACTGTATCTAGAGCGTTTGTCGATATTCTTTGTTTTTCCTTTCTTTAACAAAATATGTGAGATAAAACTTTTTGACATTCTGCTGAATCACATAGCTCGTAAAATGTCCTTGGACAATAGTTTACTACGGCATCGGGTGTTTAATGCGTATTTAGGTAAGACTAGCTGTGCCCCGCGGTTTCACCCGCGTAGATTTAGTTTTATGCTTCATGTCGCGGAACTCTAATATTTTCAATAAATAAAAGTAGCCTAAGTTACTCCTTGAATCATCAGCTACTTGCCAGTGAAAGTCCCGTTAAAATCGGTCCAGCCGTTTCAGAGATTACCCGGAACAAACAGACAGACAGACAGACAGACAGACAGAGAAAATTTTTAAAACTTGCTTTTTCGATGTCAGTAGCGTGTACACTTACATATGCATTTAGTCAAAAGCTGTTATTTTGGAATTACAAACAGACACTTCAATTTTATTTACCTGTATGTATATGTATAGACTAGATGTGACACCAGTATTTGATGTAGACTTTTGAGGCGCAAATTTTTGGCACAAGATTACAGTTGGGGCTACATAAATTTAAAATTATTTAAAATATTCCTTATCGTCCTTTATTTTTGGGGTAGTTTTGTTATAAGAATATAATTTTACATCAAGAATAAGCATTGACATGTGGAACATTGACATCGAACCCTTACAACTACACTTTACCACAAAAATAAATAAAAAAGAATAATTAAAAAGACCTTTTTTTTTTGATATTTTTAAATTGATGTACCACCTTCCGACGACATGCACCAAAAAATAAACGCCCTAAAATATATCTATAACATGATCAAAATTGTGAAAAGCGACAGTTCTTTTCAGCGTGTTCCGAACCGCTGTAATCGCGACAATATTTTTCACAAAGCACGTCTCGCATACCAACAATAAGGTTATAATCTTAAAATTTGCATTTTTCAAGTACGTTTAAAAAAGGTTTAGTGTATAAAGTTGCGTGTCGGCTGATGATGCATGGAAATTCGCTTGGGTCGCGACAACGGTGTCAGATCGCGGAGGTCGGAAGGTCAGGTGGTGCCGACATGTTTGTTATGCAAATGTGCACCGTATGTGCTTGATAATGTCACGTGGATGTTTTTAGATTCTCTTTGCATAGTGAGTGAGTGTACAGCAGTAATGATAACGTGATTTGCTTTTTATTGGGTGTTCGCATTAAGTGCGATTTTTGCAGTTGCGATCATGTGAATGTCAAACATATAGGTAATATTGTGGACGTTCGGTTTTATGTAGGGCATATTGGAAGTTTCAAAAAAGTATTTAAAGACGTAAGCAGGTATATTGAAACTGATTTCTTTCAAAATAGTAACTTGAAATAGATAAATAGATATTGCCTAGTGCGATAAGACCGCCATGTGTACTATATATCTACACAGATAAATACAATTTAGGTGTCTGTTTGTAAATCTAAATTACCAGTTTTTTTCTAAATGAATATGAAAGTATATACGGTACATAGATAAAAACACATTTTTTTTAAATTTCTCGTCTGTCTGCTTGTTCCGGCTAATCTCGAAAACGGCTGGACCCATTCTAACGAGTTTCATGGCAAATTGCTGATGTTTCAAGGGGTAACTTTTGTCTAAAAAAACAAATTAGAGTTCAGCGAGTTAATGAAACTAAGTCTACGCGTGCGAAACCGCGGGGCACAGCTAGTTTATAAAGTAAGGTACACAATAAAGTTTAAATAAATAAATCTGTTAAAATACCTGCAGTTTGCTAGTAAGTATTTAAAGAAAAACGTAGAACGGTAACTACGGCAATACATCACTAAAAAGCGAGGTCACGTAAGTAGTCACTAATTAATTTAAAGATTAACAATGTATAAAACATAATGTGTTCCAACCAGTGTCCAGCACGCACAGTTTCAACAAAAATGTTTACACAAAATCTTTAATGCAAACAAACTCAAAGCTAATAAGCACGAGCGCTTATTTTAGTACAATATTATTATTCCCGTTAAGCATGTTTATCAGGGGACCTATTAAACTTCGCTTTCTCCGAAAAACGAAGCTTTGGCCGAAAGTTCGCTGGGTTCCTACTAAGGTTCTTATCTATAGAGATGAATAAATGTCTGCTTTTTACTAAATGTATAAATGAAAGTTTATACGGTACAGAATCAAAAAAAAACAAATTAAAAAAAAACTGTTTTACCGTTCCGGCTAATCTCCGAAACGGCTGGAGCGATTTTAACAGAACTTTGATTGGCGTAATTAAGGAGTAACTTAGGTTTTTTTTATTTAGTAAACAAATTAGGGTTCTGCGAGTCAAAGCACGAAACTAAGTCTACGTCTACACAGCTAGTTAATATCTAGCATAATAAGCTAAAAACGTGCTCCGCTAGAAAATTTTGTGATGTTTATATTTCTAAACCAGCTTTAATTTAATTATTAAACGTACGAAAATTAAGCTTTGATAAAATCGAAGCGATACTGAAATTACGTTTGATTTTACAGTCTCGTTTTCGGAGAACAAGAATAGACCCCCAGCTTCGATGGGTGACCATAACAACTTGATGGTAATAAAAACAGAAAAAGTAAAGATTTGCAGTTTAATGTTTCACGCGCCTTACAGCTGCACGGCCAATTATAAACAGTCGTTGAAAAAATATCAAATTTATTGCACATTGTTTTAAAATAATTATTTTAATATCATTCAGATGGCGTTGCTTTAGGTTATTAGAGTGTCATTGGAAGTTCATGAGTCACATTTAATTATTTTAAACTATATGCAGGGGCGTGCATTGGATTTTCAAAGGGGTAGGCATAAACAATAAGTAGGCAGGTAGGCAGGCTAAGTACATACCAATGAAGCGTGGCGTAGGTACATACGTTTTTGTAAAGACACACACGCAAACATAAACACACACACATGGTTATACCTATTGTTAATTTTGATAGCAATTAAAATTTAACTTTGTCGCATGGCAGTTTCCTCACCATATACAAGTAACATTTTGAATAGCTCATATTGACGTCATTAACATGCACGTGTCGAAAGTCGGACTCGTCACCCTTAATATACCGTAGAATTCATTTGTATCGAGACCCAATAGATCGCTACAGGGAACATTATGGATTCACAATTTCCGAGTATATTGTGGTATATTTGATGCTGGCGGTATTCGACTGCTGCTGCTATACTTGATGCTGGACCGACGACCTGGTGAGGATCGCGGGAGCCCGCTGGAGGCACAAGACCAGTCGTCGTGGAGATTGTTGGGGGAGGTCTATGCCCAGCAGTGGGCGTTTGCCGGCTGAAATAATGATGATGATGGTATTCGACTATTCGTCGTGGAAATCTAATGGAGAGTCCAGTGCATAAACATACTAAGATGATATTTTTATGAGAAAAAAAACTGTATTCTAATCAGCAGACATCTAGGCGAAGGTAATATAATATATGAAGAGCGTAGGGGAGGCCGAGGTGCTAAGTCTGTAGGTATGGTTTTCTGATGGCCTAGTGCGAGTTTTTCTCTAGAATCGGAACAGCGCCTTTGTCGGCCTAAAGATGACACTACTGTGAGCCCATACAAATCTGCGTATACGTCGACGCGATGACGATGATGACGGCCATTTTAGAAGACTTGCACTAGGCACTGATGCGCTTGAGTAAAACGCAATATCCCCTTGGGCTCCAATACTATCACTATACGTTAATGTAGATCAACATGTTATTTATTGTTACATCAAGTTGATACGTTTGTATATGTATGCGTTAGGTACTGCTTGCATTTGCCTGAAATTGCCTGCACACGTGCTGGCCACGTCGATTTTTAATGTTACTCACTGTTTAATACACAATCATAATGTGGATAAGGCAGTGATTTGTGGTGTATTTAAAATGTATTCTATACAACATACATTAATTTGAGCAAAATAAAATGCCTCAAGTTTGATAAACAAACAGACATGTCACTAACACTTGTGATGTTAAGATTAAAATAATCTGATAGGCTTCTAAAAAAGATTACTCTAAAATGCGATAGGATGGGACGTATTTAGAAGTATGAGGCCGTGTTATTCATTTCTAATATTATGCTTATTTTCTTAATGTAATTGCTACTTTCTAAATCCAATTCTAATGTGGATTGACGAGGGTTTAAAATGCCTTAGTAGCCTATATACCTGCGTAGCTATAGCTTCATATGGCGTCAAGACGTCGGTCAGTCACCGACAGCCCGACAGCCGACCGCAGTGGAGGGCGGAGTAAATAAAATGGAAATTATAAGAAGCGCATTGCTCTTCCTTTTGGCACACTAAGCTAAACCTTAGATTTAGACAATACATCGATGCAGCGAGTCTGTTTTTTTAAGATGACTGGCAACTTTATAAAATTGTTAAAAATGGTTAGGAATGGATTATTAAGTAGGATTAGGCCTGTAAAACCGTATCAAAAACAAGGGAAGGAGAAATTTGTCGCATGAGGTGTGATCACGAATAGCTCAATTGGCAGAGCAACTCGTGTTCGTATTTTGACTTAAGACGTCTAAATGTAAAAACAGTTGTAAGAATAAAGTCGTATCTCTATAGTGCTAGCTCGCCGCGGCCGACGCAATAGGCGCCCGTGCCGCAGCCGCCTCTTGTGGGCCATGTGGCACCACATCCTGCCTCCCCTTCGCACACCTTGTTCAGGTTACACCATATTCAGTTCGGAGGACCTTTAACAGTACGTACTGTTTCAAATTGTTTATAATTTATTTATTTATTAGGGAAAACAAACAGCGTCATAATGTCTCTAGAAAGTTGGAAAGAAAAGACTGAATTGAGACCGAGAAAGAAGTACTTTTATCTTTCATGATTTAATGATAGGGATAAGGCCAGGGAGACGACGACGATTTAATGATAAAATATAATATTTGAACAGAGACATAATTCTTAATTCAATCCTTGAACAAAAGTCGTAAACTGTATGCTTGTTTATTACAATTTCAAATGCAAATAAAAACACATACAGTCGAAATGATAGCCTCCTTTTTTGAAGTCGGTTACTAAAATTACGCTAGAATTTGAGATGGATTTAGTTTTGCGTTGTTTCTGTAATAGGCCGTAGTTACGAGTACCTATGTCAGTAAAATTCTTCTTTAATACAAGAAACTAAGTAGAGGAAGACCGCATGTCAACTAGTAATATCAATTCATTCGATAAAATATTGTGGGCATAAAAAAATCTAGGGCAAGATACATTCTCCAGTCTCTTTATTTCTTTATGCCTCCTGAGAGAATCAGCATCAAGCTATGAATGTTTCACTTTGTAGCACCTATTTATTAGGCAATACTCGTACTATGAGATGAGCACGATGTAATGATAGTCTATGCAACACAAAAAAAATCTCGAAAACATATTATTTTCATGTATTGTGGGAAAAGAAAAAATATAATTACCGTATTAATCTTGGCCTTCAAAGCCTTAGAAAAAAACATGCTACAAAACAAGTAAGTAAAAACTATAGACACGACAAAAAATGTCATTAATGGGTGATCAACTTTTTCTATAGTCACTTAGACTCCCTTACGATCTGTTAATGAGAGTGAAAGGAAATTTAACGATTCGACACCATACACTATTTTTATGGCGATATAAACATACTCGTATTTTGGAAGTTCCGATAGCTTATGAGGGCATTAAACACATAATAACTTAGGAGAAAAGTTGTAAATTACTTTAAATATTATAGAACATTTACTGCAACAAAAACTTAAATACAAATTTTAATGATTTATCACTCTAGGCCCAGAAGAAAACTAACCATTATTGGAACTTGGCCGGAATATGACTTAAGGTTGTGCTAAGAAGGGGCGAAAACCTGCTTGCCATGAGATGCCTCTATCAGATAATGAATAAGCTCTTTGAAAAGAGCATGCGATGCTAAAGGAATTTAAAGGAACGTAGATAAGTTTTTTTTGCAATTTTTTCGGGAGTATATTAACTTCTATTTAACAGAAATATTATTATAATAGCAAACTTACTGATTGCCCATCAAATTTAGACCTGGACAGGTAAGATTGGACGGAGGAGCGGACGGCTAAGGCATCTTAGCGTTCGTGGTCTTTTTATGCCCGCAAAAACAAATTACTGCTGTAAAATAACTATTTTGATATTGATTCGGATAATTTTAAGATACAAAAAGATTATCTTGATTTGCGATTAAAAATACTATCTACCATTTTATGTTCTACCAAGTCTGAAAATGAAAATGATTTATTCAGTTTAGGCCCTGGTAAGGCACGTCTTATGAATGTCGAGGAATTTACCACCGGTTCGGAAATAAGCCTTCTAAGAAGAACCGGCAAGAAACTCAGCTGGCATCATGTACATTTCATTACACAGTAAATAATTATAATTACAAAAAAAAAACATCAAAAATTATTCTCACTTTGAAATCGAAATACCAAAATAACTACATGGATGCGTGTTTTTAATACCTCTTATCTGGCAATAAAGCGTACGAAGAGCCTTGCAAGCAGTTATGATATACCTATGAACGTCTGACATACCAAGGACGCACAATAATTGAAGGACCCCGCTCGAAAAAATACCCTCACCTTGTATAATCATCCCTCGTACATCAACCCTATTTGTATAGTTTCAAGGGATTCTATAATAACTTGTCAATACCGCTCGTGTCAAAGGCAATCTGAATGTAGATTACGTTCCTTTGAGAATACTCTCAATCTGCTGTTTTATAACAACCTGGTATAAGTTGATCGGTACTACTGAGTGTATGAGAGATTCAACGCAGAAAAGTCGGGGTGTATATTTTTTTTAATTAATAGTAAGTTACTCCTTAAAACATTAGCTATCTGCCAGTGAATCGCATTTACTGAAAAGCTGTTATTTTGGAATTACAAACAGACACTTCAATATAATATATACCTATGTATAGATTTACCTTATTTCTGTTTCCCAAAAAATGTTTATGAGTATAAAGGTTTATACCCAATTAAGATATTATAAGAAGCAGAATCTTACACAAGAATAGTAGATATTTTAGGAACGCATAGAGCTTTCATATTAATGTATAGGATTAAGGTATAGGATTTATTTCCTCATAAGAAACAAGTTAACGAGCCACATAGTGTAAGGAACCGTGAATTTGCACTTGTCTTCTCTTAATACGGACATCCAATCAGTAAAAACATTGACGCAAATAGCATATTTAGAGCTAATCATTACATGTCGTAGGAATTATGAGCCACTGGACCAGAATCATTATCTAAAAGAAAATATTAATCGGTATTACGTGAGTCACATCCTGCATCCTGTTCTCGGATGTGAGAAAAATATTTGTTATTTAGGCAGGATGTGAAGGAAAAAATAGCAATATAACTGAAAATAACTGAACCGTTTTCCGATATCCGCAAGTCCTTCGCGGAGCTAGGAGATAATTGCTTTAGAAGCATACTTCCTTCTTTGTATATCCTGTAATTACGCTATGAAAATGATTGTATAAGAAGTTGATATTAATGATAATACTAGGAAAATAAACGCTGTGAAAACATAATTAATTGTATCAGTAAAAAATGGGCATGACAACCACGTACAAACTATTATCAAATTAAACAATTAATAAACATGGAAAAACAATATAAGTTCTACCCTCCCCTTATAAAAAACATGGTTTAAATGAAGACTAAACCAAACGTACTAAAACTATGTCCATCCCCTTTTTAAAGCCGTATTACAGAAAGAAATGGAGTTACTACTAAACGTAGAACTCTTCATCTTAATCTATGTTTTTGAATAAGGTGCAGCATGGCGTGATTTGAAAGTACTTCGTAAGAAGTCTAATCAAATAAAGTTGTTTTGAATTTCATGTTTGAGTAATGAGTAATCGCCTTCAATCGACGCAAGTTCGAATCCTAGCGTGGGTGTACCAATCATGTAGGTACAGAGTTTTTCTAAAAACTTATATACATGAATCACACCACGAGCTTTACGGCGAAGGAAAATATCGTGAGGCAACCTGCCTGAAAAGTAATTCAAAAGACGTACGTATAGTGGCTGAGACGACGAACTGTATAGACTCATCCTCTGTCACGTTGGCACTTAATCATCTTCGGTGAAAAGTGAGTGTTGTTATCACAACACATCTGTCTACCCCTTCGGGGAATACAGGCTTTTTTAATGTCAATAATGTATTCTTGGGTCAGTGACTAAATTGCAGAGTACGTTACATACGTTACAGTCTCTGACGTGATCAACTAAACCGCCCATGTTGTCAAGTAGATACGTAGTAATGCCAGTGGAATTGAAATTGGCTATTTATTTATACATAGATGTATCGATCCGACTATTACTGATAGGGATGGCAAGGTTACTAAAATTGGAAGGAGCTTTATATTATTTGAAACTTTTATAAGGGCTAATTATACTCGGGATTAACAGACGTTTTGCTCACAATTTAAACTCAAAATTCTTACTAACCAATAAACTGATTTCTGGTACAAAAAATGCTTTGGAAGAGTTTTGACAGCTGTATATGCTTTCAAATATTAAAAAAATCTAAAATAACATCTCATCTATACAGATTTAAAAAAAAACAGTGTAGTAATGCTATATTACATTAAAAAAAACTAAATAACTATGAAACATCTGTCTGCTTGTTTTGGCTAATCTCTGACCGATTTTAAATGTACTTTCACTGGAAGATATCTGATATTACAAAGAGTAACGCCTATATTTACTCACGAATTCATGAAATTAAGTATCAAACCATGAGCTCTTATTACAATGATACTTCAGCTGTGCGACAGTGACAGATGTATATCTGTAGACACTTGTGCTGCCTACCAATATCTCTTTCAAATCGACAACTATCGTTTTAAACGCATCTAAAAAAAATCGATAACAATGTGTTCACAAATAGCTGTCGATAGTTTAAAAGACACGTCTCTCTCTATTTTTGTGATCAATTATTAACTACTATCGATGTGTAAAGTATAAATGGACGTAGCGTTCTCTTATGTACAACCCTAGTTCCGTATACCCACATGAAAATATATCGAATATCCTTGACCGAGTGAATGAGTCTTTTGTTTAAAAGGAACTGTATCTCTTTCTGTGACACGGATTTAAAAAGGGATGCACATGATTTAATCCCAAGTTTTGTCAAATTTCTGTTTAACTAGTTTTGTTATATTTGGGGTTAGAATTTTCTTACTTTGGAGACAAAATTCTTATTCCGATATTATCTTCTTTAAAGAACTGGGGGCCTACTATCATCGGTTTAAGCAGAGCGTATTAAAAACCTCTGAGCGTTTCATTCTGGTATTGTAAAATACCCTGCTAAAACAATCACATTTGCCCCCTGCACATGACGCAAATTCACATTATTGAACAACTTTAAGGTTTAAATAATCCACAGCCCAATACCTCATGTGTCAAATTTTACAGTAAATACTAACAACAATAATCCGATAGAAATAGCTTCTTCATTCCTCTTCTGAATTAGAAATCATCCGTCGCTTGGACAAGCTCTCAGAGAAATGAACTGTCTGACAGTTTTAGCTTCCGTGCTACAGACACGAAATAAAAATATTCAGAAGTTCGGCAACTCACAGGCATTCACGTGATACTTGTGGCGGTGCTGTGGGGGCCGGTCATCTCAAATGGTCAGAATTTGCCATGCTCACAATTTTTTTTAATAATATTCCGAATACGGTTGTACCATTTATACTGTACAGTATAATTATTTGTCCTTCTGACGAATTTAAAGTATTTTGTCAGAAGTTTAATTAAATGAAAATATTTTTGAGTTTGCGTTTGCTTGAAAACTTCCATTCGTATAAACTATCTTTGTAGCTTATGGCTTCATGGCTTATATTTTCATAATTGGTATTGATCAAAATTGTAAAAATATTTATGAAAAAATAATTCTCGACTTTCTCTACGGATTCTTCATAGTAAAAACTGTTACTTTGACGACTTTAAAGTAATAGGTTAAAGTAATTATATTTGTTAATCTAATCAACTAAAGTTATTTTGATATGTCGGTCAATCCTGACGGTGCATGCAAACGTAAACACCACTAACAAGTATTTGGCTTTAAATCTACTATTAAAATTAAGCCGAGATACTCATAGAGCAACAGACAATTCCCGACAAATTTAAGAAGCTGACCTTCTACTACCTTCATATCCTTTGCTACAGAGCTGAGAGTAATTGATGCTATATTGGGATCGGTTTCAAAGCATTGCCTTTCAATGTACGTGACTGCGGTAGGTACGGTAGTAGGTTGATTAAGAGCTTTATAGGTATAGATTACATCTTGCCGTCACGGCTAACGATACCAAAATAACTTCATAACAACTAGCATTACACGTTTATTATATTTTATCATGCTTCAACTTTTTTCTTAAATAATATGTCGGTGGCCATAGTAAAATTGGAATTTGAATTTAGCATTCGTTGTAAGCATACATTCTCGTACATATGCTTGCATATATTCCCCGAAAGTGTAGGCAGAGTTGTACTAATAGTACACATTTCGTCAGTTATGTTAATGCCCCATGTAATAGGGGGCGAGCCTTTTGCCATCAACCGGGCACAACTCCAGACTTCGGTCTGTTACTGGGAAATTACAGTAATGTTCAAGAATTACCATCGGTACTTAAACTAGCCTTCTGATAGGAGATCTTTATAGATCTGTTTTCGATACAGGTACGCTGTCAAGAATATTTAAGTCGGTCTGGTCGATAGCGGACAATTCATCCAATCATTTGTAGCTTATTGTAAAACTTATTAGTCTCATTATTCAACAATTTTCCTAAACGTTGGACGTTTGACCCACTTAGCGAGTTGAAGAAAGTCTTTTACTTAAATAAACTATTCAACAACTAATGTACGTTGCATTTCCTATGAGGCAGCATTAACTTAGCAATGGAAACTCGCTTATTGAACCAGCTTATGAAATAGAGCTTAAATTCAAAGGTAACAAGGTTGATTCTTCGTCAACAAGGTTCTAGAGAACCGTACACGCGTTTCAGTACTCGTGACGCACGTTGAAACCTATTAGGTGCGGGTGCACTTAGACCTACATAGTGTGAATGCATGGCAATATCTCTATATCTATACAGATAAATAAATTTGAAGTGTCTGTTTGTAATTTCAAAATTACAGCCATTTACTAAATGCATAATATGAAAGTAAATACGATACTGACAAAAAAAAAATCTCTCTCTTATTGTCCGTCTGTCTGTCTGTCTCTTTGGTCCGGGTAATCTCCGAAAAGGCTGGACCGATTTTAACGGGACTTTCACTGGCAGGCTAATGTTACAAGGAGTAACTTAAGGTACTTTTATTTAAAAAAAGTATAAGGGTTCCGTGGGACACCCATGAAGTGAAGCAGAACTCTACGCGGGAGAAACCGCGGGGCACAGCTAGTCATTGAATAAATTCATTACGAATACGCTGACTTTCATTGCGGAGTATCCGAATTTCTAATCAGAATTTATCAAAGATACTTTTAACGACTTATGTTAGGTGTTCACAAGCATTATACGTACTACAATGCCAGATATTATAAAGTTTGTTTTTTTCGGTTTAAACGACAATATTGTACGCAAAAAAAAACGCGATAATCTCAGGAACTAAGAATTTAATTTGAAAAATAATTACTCTTTCTTTATGTTCTTTGTTTCTGTCGTTACAACGATGGCTTTCCTTACAAAACAAAATATCTGTAACATTGCTGGTAAATTGATATTGTGATTTGCGGTCAGGAACATCTCTTTGAGTTGCAGTGCAGAAGGCAATCTTGTAACTCTTTTAGAGAATCTAGAGCTTTGACTAACCATAGATTGCTTAAGTTTAAAAATAATGTTGAGTCGAAAATAAAAAAAACAGAGTCTAGCGAGCCAAATAAATACTTTAATCAGTTACATAATGTCATATGTAAAGAATTTAACAAGGCATGTCCTAAGCAACAAAGTAAAGTAAATAATAAATTACAGTTTAGTAACTGGGCAACTAGGGGCATTAGGAAAAGTAGGGATACCCTGTATGAACTATACCACAAGAAAGCCCAAACAACCAATGCCGCTTTTCACAACCATGTTAGGACGTATTCCAAATTATTCAAAAAAGTTTGCCATGTAGCTAAATCGAGACACATAAGTAGCGAAATAAGCCGTTCTGATAATAAAATAAAAACTGTATGGAAAGTTATAAATAGGGAGACGGGAAAAAATAAAAATAAAGAGCAGGTTAGTGAACTTAAAATTAATGATGATATTGTCTCAGACAAGTTAGATGTCGCGACCGCATTTGAGAAATTCTTTGCTCAAATACCAGCGGAAACTACTAAACACCTAAACTCATGTCCGAATAAAGCTGAAAGATTACTTAAACAATCATTTCATACGATTGTCCCAGATTTTAGTTTTCAACATGTACTTGCTAGTGATATAATTAAAGCTTTTAAGTCACTTAACATGAAAAATACGGAGGATTTATGGGGACTTTCAATTAAAGTTATTCAATCGATTATAACAACGATCGCTCCTGCATTAGCCACTATTTTTAATTCGTGTATTGATCAGGGTGTCTTTCCGGATCTTATGAAATATAGTAAAATAATTCCAATCTTTAAGGCAGGTTCCAGAGAAAATCCTTCTGAAAATCCTTCTGATTATAGGCCTATATCAATACTTCCTGCCCTTAGTAAGATATTTGAGAAAATAATGCTAAATCAGATGTTAGCCCACTTTAACATAAATAACATATTGCACGATCACCAGTTTGGTTTCACTAAAGGTAGATCCACAACGGACGCGGCGGCAAAATTAATAAAACATATATTTGAGGCATGGGAGGGCGCCTATGACGCCTTAGGAGTCTTCTGTGATCTCTCAAAAGCTTTTGATTGCGTCGACCATCGTACGCTAATTCTGAAGCTTAAATATTATGGTATTCGCGGAACCGCCCTCGATCTTGTGTCCTCTTACCTGTCCAATCGTCATCAGAAAGTTGGCGTCAGTAGTATAACATCTAAAGGGTCATTAATTAAAACAGGCGTGCCGCAAGGCTCCATATTAGGTCCATTCCTATTTCTAGCGTACATAAATGACCTACCACTTGTTGTAGAAGGTATCTGTGATATTGTTCTGTTTGCAGATGATACATCTTTAGTTTTTAAAGTGAGCAGGAAAGATAAGGAGCTTAATACTCTGAATGAAACACTAACATCTGTTTCAAATTGGTTTGACGCCAATAACCTCGTTTTAAATTCTAAAAAAACTAAATGTATTCGATTTTCACCACCTAATACATCGCAAATAGCTACAAATATATCACTAGATGGTGGTAAACTGGATTTGGTTGATAGTACGGTATTCTTAGGGCTAACAGTAGATTCAAAATTACAATGGGGCTCTCATATTGAAACATTGTCAAGAAAACTTAGCTCAGCAGCATTTGCTGTTAGGAAAATCAAACAAATGACGGATGTCGATACTGCTAGATTAGTTTACTACGCATACTTTCATAGTCTTATGTCATATGGCTTATTGTTATGGGGTTCCGCGGCAGACCTAGATTCTATATTTATACTTCAAAAAAGAGCCATCAGGGCAATATACTCGTTGGAACCCCGTGAATGCTTGAGGGATAAATTTAAAGAAATTAATATACTCACTTTACCCTCACTTTACATTTATGAGAATTTATTGTACATGAAAAAAAACATTCATCTCTTTAATTTAAACTGTGATGTTCATTCGATTTGTACGCGAAATAAACACAAAATTATGGCTCCTAGATTCAGATTAGTTAAAGTAAATAAATCATTCATGGGGAACTGTGTTCGCTTCTACAATAAAATCCCACAATCAATAATCGCGTTAAATTATGATAAATTTAAAACACATGTCAAAACTGTTTTGATGAAGAAAGCATATTATAAAATTTCGGATTATATAAATGACAAGGATATATGGAACTAGCTAAATCACTCTGCACAAGTAGCTCCTGGCAAATACATGGTATGCAAACACTTGTAAATCTATCTGGTATTGTTATTTTTTTATCTCTTTGTTTTTGTTTTATAATGACTTGCATGCTAATACAATTTGTCACTATTGTGAATATTTATACCTATTATCAAATTTGATTTTGTATTATGATTTCATTATGATTTATATTGTTTCGATGTTATGTACATGATGCCTGGCTGAGTTTCTTGCCGGTTCTTCTCAGAAGGCTAGTTTCCGAACCGGTGGTAAATTCTCGACTTTCATAAGTGCCTTACCAGGGCCTAAACTGAATAAATATTTTTCATTTTCATTTTCATTTTCATTTTTCTCAGAGGCTAACAACATTTCATTAAGGGCATGAACCCACTTAATCAATTAATAGATAAAGGGTGATTATTTGAAGAAGACAACAATGAAGGTGGCGCGGATAATGGAAGCTTAATACGTAGGCGGACATGACTAGGGGACACGTGACCATGTCGTCTACGCATGAGTTAATGTCCAATAACTGATAGCAAATAATGGAGTTCATATTTGATTAGATGTTATCTGCACTCAAGCGCCGGAAATATGCTTGCATTGGTCAAGGATTATATTTTCTGCGTTTTACGGTTGAAACTCTGCGGCCTTGGGGTCCGGATACTCATCAGCTTTTCAAAGAGCACGTCGTCTGGTAGAAGCCTCTCGTGACAAGAGAGCTGGGGCTTTTCTCGCTCAGAGAATCAGCATTGCTATTCAACGTGGCAATGCTGCCAGCCTTCTTGGCACGATCCCAAGAGACACCGACTTGGGAAAAGTTTTCTACCTTTAATTAGTTTTAAGTACTGTTCCTTGTATATATAATTAAGTTTTTATTGAATAAATAAAGACCTTCATCTGCACTAATATTATAATTTTTTCTTTGATAAATAAGTTTTCATTGTTTTTTTGGTTGTTTACATTGAAAAGGCTCCGCAACTACTTCACCGATCTTGAAAATTCTTTCAGCAATGGATAGCTACATCATCAACAAGTAATTTAGGCTACATTTTATCCCCATACTCCGGGGACGGGAACTACGTGGGTGAAACCGCGTGACGTCCGCTAGGGAATACTTAGATTTTTTAGAGGAAGGTTGGGTTGGAACTCCAGGTTTGGAGATAACTTCAAATCTATAGAGCAATTACAACTTTACACTAAGCCTCTCGCTGTCTCTTAGCGTTATTACATATAGCCCATTTCCTGAGATTGGCCCGTTCAAGCAAACAAACAAATAAACTCTTCAGCTATTTATATCTAAATATATATAACTCAAAGGTGACTGACTGACGTAGTGATCTATCAAAGCACAGCCCAAACCACTGGACGAATCGGGCTGAAATTTGGCATGCAAGTAGATGTTATGACGTAGGCATCCGCTAAGGATTTTGATTTCATCCCCCAAGGGGATAAAATAGCGGATGAAAGTTTGTATGAAACTAAGTTTACGCGAGTGAAACCGCGGGGCACAGCTAGTAAATATATATATAAGTATAGATTCTCAACTTATTTTCCGTGGGAAATCCATACATACAAACCAACCGCCGTTTATTGAATGAATTTCAGTTAATTGTAATACCAGTGTGATTCACCCCGATCAACGGTACAAAGGTATTATAACTCATGTGTACAATATACATGATTATTAACTATCGAGCTGTGTCCCGCGGTTTTACCCTCGTGGACTTAATTTTATGGGTAATACTCGTATTTTTTTTAAATAAAATTTGCTAACTGCCAGTGAAGTCCCGTTAAATTTGGTCAAGCCATTAAGGAGATTAGCCGAAACAGACAAATAGATAGAAGTGAAAAAAATAAAAAATTGTTTTTTTTTATGTGAGTACCGTATATACTTTCTTATGCATAAGCAAAAGCTGTCAATTTGCAATTACAAACAGACACTTCAATTTAATTTATCTGTATGTATATAGCTGATGGATGTTAATAGTCACTATGAACCTTCCTTCGTGTTATCGGTAAATTGTTCACAGATTATCACGGAATCGTAAGTATTGTGTGTCATTGAATATGTTTCTATGTATCTAAGAGCTCACGTTTCGTGCGGAAATAGTTCTCCGACTAATTCATGTATAATAAACAATTATTGGAAATCAATGAAGCGAAAGAGGTCTGTATCCATAACAGTGGTTTTCGACACCATTTGCGACGAAACACGTTGCTTATGAAATCCTGTCTCAAATCTATACAGATATATATATATATACAGATAAATAAAATTGAAGTGTCTGTTTGTAATTCCAAAATAACAGTTTTTCACTAAATACATATGAAAGTATACACGATACTGACACTAAAAAACCAAGTGTTAAATTTTTTCTCTGTCTGTCTGTTTGTTCCGGGTAATCTCTGAAACGGCTGGACGGATATCAAGGAGTAACTTAGGCTACTTTTATTTATTAATAATATTAGGGTACCGCGACAATAAGGAAGAAACTAAATCTACGCGGGTGAAACCGCGGGGCACAGCTAGTACAGTGATTAAAATACAAAGGACATTTCTATCGAGTATTTTATAATCATTATATTTGATGATGATGTTCTCGCCATCCCTGAAGGGGTAAGCAGAGGTGTTCTAACAACAACACCCACAATTCACCGAAGATGATTGAGTGCCAACGTGACAGAGGGTGAGTCCATTTCCGTCTCAGGCATTATATGTAAACATACGTCTTTCCGTCACCGTAAAGCCTGGGGCCCAACCATGAGTTCTAATTGCAATGATAGTTTGTTCGACAGTGACAGATGTATACACGTCACATACATCTATCTCATAAATGAGTGAAACTATCATGGCAATAAGAGCTCATGGTAAGGTCCCTGATCCTTAATCTGAGTTACTCCTTGTTACATTATTTGCCAGACAAGAATCCCGTTAAAATCAGTCCAAGTGTTTTAGAAATTAGCCGGGCTAAACCGAAAAAACAGACTTCTAAAAAAGGTTTTTTTTAATGTAAGTAATGTAAATACTTTAATATTCAAGTAGTCAAATATCTGTTAATACTTACATTTTATTTCTCTACTAGCTATGCTACATTTAGTTTCGTCCTTATTGTCGCGGAACCCGAAGTTACTCCTTCCAGAGATTACCCGGAACGAACAGACAGACAGACAAAGAATTTTTTTAAAACTTGGTTTTTTATTGTCAGTAGCGTGTATACTTACATAATATGCATTTAATGAAAAGTTGCTATTTTGGAATTACAAACAGACACTTCAATTCTATTTATCTGTGTAGATATTGATGGATGGATATAGACACTATATTTTGCTTCACAAATAGCTATATTCCTTTATCTATTTCTGAACGGTTTGATCAATCTTTTCCAAGGCACCAATTCTATTCAACTTCAGAATAAGGTGTCAAAAGTACCGAAATACCCAGCCCAGTCGAATTCTCGCCCAGATTTCTTTTACAAATTAATGGCGCTTAAAATGTAATACGCCACAATTCACACAAAAATATCTTGTCCTAGATTCTAGGGCCAGTCTATATCAGGCTCTGGTGGCATAGATGTCGCTCAATTTTCATTATGAACTAGCCAGGTTAAGCGATTTTCTGTGTTCCGCGGATACCGAAATAGCCGAGTGCATTGTAAAGTGGCGATTGCAGTGGTAAAATGATTTGGTGTTAATGGATTCTGAAATTGACTATGACTTCATAATTGATTATTGTGTCTCTATATTCGGTTGATATTTTGTTCTTTTGCTGTTTTTTATTCATATTCTAAAAGAGCGCATTCTTGATTGGCAAACTTAAGCAGCCTTAACCAAAGCTAATATTCGGATGAGCGACCGCCTGATTCCACTCTATGCTTGAAAAACAGGTGTCAAAGGGTGTTTGAACACTTTATATTTTGTATCGTTTCTACATATTAGCGAAGCGCGACGTTTTCTTTGTCTTCAGTAGGCCTGGTCACTCAGAAACTCTGTCAACTGGTTAAACAAATATTAGCAATTTTTTTCGTAAAACGGTCTGTGAAGGTCAGATGGGAGTAGTACAAGTGCCGTCCTCAAAAATGTATGCGATATGGCCAGGGTGATGACGATAGGGTATACAAACTTAGGTCTCATGTATGGAATGCCAAGACAAGAATGGGTATAAAAATCACATACTCGTACCACTTTCGACAAGTTTGAGATTTGTTTAAGATACATCATAATACCTATATTAAAGGAAAATTAAATTATCTATAGTTTTATTCTTATATTTTTTGTAACAATTCCGTAAATATTTATTAAAGGGGCAGTGGGACAGGTAGTGAAATATATCTATTACAACGAAGCACCGAACCTAAAAATACCTTAAATGGACCGATCCACCGGCCAATAGGTCTAAGGGTCAGTACATACTAAGTGTCTGTGACATTTCAGCGTGTGCATAATTGGGATTGGAACTGACGTGACCCCACAGCCTCCCACTCTGTGGGGGTATCAGGCGTCGACGTGTCAAGACTTGAATTAAATATGGGTAAAGGACGGCTCTCCCACTTAGCGACACTTGAATAATATATGCAGCCAGCCATCAGATTGTTTGCCTGCAGTTCTGAAACTTGTATTGTTGCAACAAAGCTGTCGCGGTTGGACGTTTGCTTCAAACTGACGCGCGCATTTTAGCACAAATATTTTTCCACGAACATTATAAATTTAATGTAAATTTGTTTTTCGTCTACAGTTTTTTTAATTTATATATTGCTTATCCACAATGGTATCTTATGCGACTAGTAATATAATAAAAATAAGATAATTGAAAATGATTAAGAAATCGTAACATTATCAATCGAATTGGTGTTCAATGCTTCAGACATACACAACTATCCGCACAAATAAAAAAACATTTATTTCGTGCGTAGGCAAAATACAAAATACGCGCGTAGGCATAGAACTTTTCCATTTTAAACAAAAAAATCATAGAAAACTCAAAATAATAAATGCTATATCTAGTCCGAATTTCAGCAAAATCGGTTAAGCGGTTCACATATGAAGTGGCAACTAAAAAGAACTCGCGAAATGGACGCACAAAAAACAAGAGTCAAAGAATGATTTCTTTTCCATAAAAATGTAAGTGCTCTCCCCATACGACAATTGACATGACACTTATCCCATTTATAACATCAATATTCGAGATGCTGCCACACTCGTCCACCTTTTGTCAGTTCGTAAATTCAACTTACAAATTTCAGAGCAGCTCAAACTACAATCAGTAACGTGACAAAAATATTTAAAATGAACTGAAAACCCCATCCAATCACCCTGTCATTTTTCAATAAAATCTCTCAACACTTGAAACAAAAAATCTCATTATCCTGCTTTAGGGGAGAATTATAAAGCAATATGTCTTGCGTATGCGCAGGTGTCGGATGCGGCTGAAACGAAGGAAGTGAGGGGATTGTGTAGGGGAGTGAGGGAGCGACGGGTGAGGGAGAGGGGAGGTTCAAGACGGAGAGTCGTATGTCAGAATGATTTGGTTACGTTTTAAGTAAATTGTTTTTGCTGAAGCGTTTTTGAACGGTGCGGTTTTGAATTCTCTTTTAATAAATTACTTCCACATAAGTTTTTTGAGAGAAGTGAAGTAATGATAATATGGCAACAATCTTTGAAAATATTTAGTAGTATATTAATTTACAATTCCAATTTAGTATATTTAATACCTAAGAATCTAGCATTTCTCAAGCAACTAATGAACTTTAACCATTTAGGTTTTGATTATTATGAAATGTTATTAGTTATTTTGTTGTGAGACAAATGAGCATTAGACAAATGTATATGACGTGTAAGTCATAGTAGACCTATGAGCACAATAGTCAATAAACAATAACATGTTATTAAAGTTGGGCCAAATTACAAAATAATTCGCATATTATATGCTGAAACACGGGAGATTATGACTTTATACGTCATCTCCCTGGCTTTATCCCGTACATTGTTGAGGTTGGCACTTGATTCAACCCGATGTGGCTGATCACCTGATTGTATACGAAGCGAATGCCATCTGACCTTCGCAACCCCTTTTATAAGGGAAATCCGTAATCTGGGTTAGCTAGTTGTCAGACTCTCTTAAGCCACCGACTGACCTGTAACGATTGCCAAAGATGTTAAATTGGCAACCGGGACCGACGGCTTAACGTGCTCTCCGAGGCACGGAGGGAACTCGGGTGGTCAGCTATCCAACTACTGACTTGGGGTAGGTTTGCTTAACTTTGCTGATCAAATATATGATGCACAATATTAAATATATTACAACCAAATTGTAGAGTCCGTGTGTATTTGTTATTTAGGTCGGACAATTACATAATGACTCACTAAGTCTATTCTTTACCACGCTGTTGCCGTCTCTTTAATGAATCCTCGCTGTAAATGCATAAACGCCTGGGAAACAAAACAGCTGTTACAGTACCTACTTTAATTGCTATATTTATCCAAACATATATTCTAAAGTGGTAAAGTTTGTATGTAAGAATAAATAAAACAAAAATTACACTATTTAAAAAAAAAACACCCATTTTTGGAAGAAACATTCGCGTAGAATTTCATGTGCCGAATTTTGTTTTTAAAAAAAAAAAAAAAAGTAGTCAAAGTTTTTCCTTGTCTCGTCAACTCATCAAAAAGCAAGTGAAAGTCCCATTAAAATTGGTCAAGCCGTTTCAGAGATTACACGGAATGAACAGACATACACAAAAAGACAAAAAATAAAAATTTATTTTTAAACGTAAGCGCCAAATAAGCTTTTAAATTTACATAGTGAAAAGCTGTTATTTGGAATTTCAAACAGACACTTCATTTTTATTTATCTGTATGTATAGATTACAATAATAATTACTTATGTACAATAATTGCCTTTTTCCTATCTTTTGTGCGAGTCAATAAATCAGTTAGCCCCAAATTCAAATTCAAATTACCCATCTAAAATTTAATTTACCTCGCATCAGACTGAAAGGTCAAACACAAATCAAACATTTCAGGGCGGATGTGCTGAATAAATATGTACAGAAGGTCAGTCTCCATAAACACATCAACTACATGGTTCAGAAGAGGGTATCGCTCCTAAATTTACTACTGGAACAAGCTGTGCCCGTAGACTTAAATACGTGGGCAGCTTTATTTTGCAGAACCCAATTTATGTATTTTTATAGTAAAATTTGCCTTGTTACTCCTTGTAGCATCAGCTATCTGCCAAAGAAAGGCTCGCTAGAGCTGGTCAAAACGTTTCTGAGCTTACCAGGAGCAAACAGACAGACAGAAAAAACATTAAACAATCATTTTTTTATGTAAGTACCGTAAAAGGAAAATCTGCTAATTTGGAATTACAAACAGACAATTTAATTTATCTCTATAGATTTGCCGGATTTAATTCAAAAATCTCCATTCCCGCAGCGTGTGACGATTCGTTACATCAATAAAGTAAGTCGTTCTTCTGTATATTTTCATTTCGTGGCGGATGTAAGGGATGGTACACACGCACGGACGCGTGGGTCAATGAACGAGACACATTTTTTGTTCAGCCCACCGGTTGGGCCCGTTTCCTGTCACAATTTGACTGTATAGTATTCTTTTTTTTCACACGAAACATCGCTAGTAGCGTTTTATTATGTGTGTTGGGATTGGTTGCGTATTATAATGTATGTAATTATGTCAAAATGGGATCAGAATTCTCCTATGCAATAAAATGTTTTTAATAAAGGTCTTCGCATTACAATAGAAAATTATCAAAATTGTCATTGTATTTTGTGTGGTTTTTAGAGAAAACGTTTATTAACATTTTAAACAAAGAGGGAAAAATAGGAAAAAATCAACCTTTAACCCAATTTTCTGACAAACTGTCAAAAAAAACAGCTATGTTTATTTATCAAAGTGCAATATCTTCTGATTTCACCTGTAGTGTCCGCACCTTCTTGAATAGGTTTCTGTGAACCTAAAAATAGTATTATCTATGAAAAATGTAGTATTTAATGAAAATAATTTATCATTAGAATGTCTCACTACGATACTACGTTAGCAAACAATAAAAAATAAATTATTATTCATCTTTTCAAATTTTAAAAAGTGAATGCCATTATTTTCTAATATAATTTGGTAAATAATAATGTTTAGTTCCACTGAAGGATTTACGGTTCAATGACCGATTAATTATTTGTCTGGAAGAAAATTTGCTTCAAGTTAAATCTATCTCAAATGATTTCGAAGAAACTTTTAAATTAAATTTATTTTTAATCTAGCGATGTATGGCTTCCCGTCAATCTACTTGAAGTTTATAATGCAGATGATAAAAGTCTTCCATGTCGAATTCCATATTCATATTTCACCAGGTTTCAAAGTAACAGTACCTCATTTGAAATGGTAAATAAGTGGGATAAAAACTTAATTACATATACAAGGAACAGTACATAAAACTAATTACAAGTAGAAAATTTGGCCCAAATCGGTGGCTCTAGGAATCGTGCCAAGAAGGCTGGCAGCATTGCCACGTTGATTAGCAATGCTGATTCTCTGAGAGTCACGAGTGGGTTTGAAAATAATAAAAATGGTGACTAAGTTGCGACAGTGTTGGGGCTGATCGGGGGACGATGCTGCTCATAGGTGAATGTTTGACAGATCAGATCCAGACCCACTAACCAGTGGATCTGGTACTGATCGGGGTTTGATGCAGCGTGGGCGCTGTTTGACGACTTGGTACGAATCGAGTAAATTATTTTATCGGGTCTATGGTGTTTGGTATTTGAGGGGTTTGCATTAATCTGGTGTTCTATTTTGCTCGGGGGTCGATGCTGTTAAAGGAGTCAGTCAGAAGTTCATTTAGTTGGCATTAGAAGGTTGTCGTTTTTGAAATATTATTGGTATATTTTGGACATTCCTACATACATGGACTCTTGCGGAAAGAGTGAATAAAAGGTCTGTAAATTAGAAAATAATCAAACCCCACGACCTATCGCAATCGTCGAGTATGCATTTAAAATATCAGTTTCACATATCAATTAGTTATTCGGCTGCAACTGCATTCACTAATTCAAATTGGCAGATCAGGCCAGACGAAAATATCTCTCGCCGTCTGGCGGGCGTGGCGTGGGGTGGGGAAGTGAGCTCCCCTTTAGTTCTCAATTTATACTGAACCTGCGGTGTTATCATAATGGTTTTTGACAGTGTGCCTAGCTTTGCATTAAAGCAATGAATACTTATGTTCGGATTTATACGTTTTATTCAGGCAAAAACTTGTATCATTTTTTTTTACAAAATTCTTCTACCTTCTTCATCCTTACGCCTTTCTAGACGGATCCAAAACATGAAAGAGTGGAACCAAAAATCCCTCTTATTACTTTAGACACTAGCACTTTAGACATGCTTTGCCCAATTTTTTCATCAGAGATACTTCACCAAAGATGATGGTGCCAACGTCACAGATAGTGAGACCTTCGGTGTCTCTGACAACAAACTCATTCCGCCATGATTCATTATAAAATTGATTAAAATAAATTATTCACAGAAATCAATAAAATATTATATCTGTGAGTATACTCTAATTAAAGCTAATGCTCACTATAAATAAAATAAATAATATTTGATTTTAATTGGTACTAAAACCAAAAGCCAAAGCTTTCAAGCTATCACGTTGACCTATAAACCCTCAGCTGACATTTAAACTTTGAAGAATCCCCAGAAATCGAATCATGAAATGTCATTGCAATTAGGCTGGATTGAGTTGATGAAATAATTAAGGAAATGGATTCAATACAGGAATGCCACAGAGCCAACCGCACTCTTGGGAGTTAAATGTATCCAATACTCAAGTTCGAGACCACAGTACGGTCATCAATATATTGAATTTGAAGTCCGTAAACTTAGAAGTAATTTACTATTGCTCAGTTTGACTTTCTTGAACTAAAGCATCAGTTGAATTAGAAGATTATGTTCAGGATTTAGTTAAATTTGAATTTTTTTCTCTTTCACCCTTATGGTATTAACTTTCTAACACAACATCATCATCAACCTACCTAAGTCCACTGCTGGACATAGGGCTCCCCTATAGAGTGCTATAGCGCCCTGTCTTCAACTTGCCGCATCCAGCATCTGCCTGCAGTCTTTTACAGATTGTCATCCCACATGGAGTCCTACACTACGTTTGCCGAGCTAAAACAACAGTAACTAGAAAAACTAATATCATTCAATAAAGAAGACTTTATTTTCTTTGGGACCCTGCATGCATGCCGCAATCCTGCAGAACAGTGCTATCTCCACCCGCTTGTACAATGAAAACGCGTCGCGCGCTCTACCGTCGCGTAGACCCGACTTTCCCGAGGAAATACTCGCAATCGATGTATAAATAATCGTTTACCAATGCGTCCGAAAACACGCAAACCACTGGCCGTAGTACGATATTTCAGGAAGGTATTCCCCCGTCCGTCAGACGCAACTTCAGCACATCCTATTTATAAGCGTCTATGTATAAATTCACTAAAAGTTAACACCACAACACACGTAACGAATATAAACTCGGAAAAGCCTCTATTAATAATCGACCGACTGACTTTGCTACCAAAAATAATAGTCTAATTGTGAAAAGTTTATGCGCGATGGGTCGTGGACCGGCTATCTTGGGGCGGCTAAACTTAGTGGTGCGTGCGAGCCAGATGGTAAAATTAGTGTTGAGACGCTGTCTGCCACCGTTCTTCGTGACGCCTGCCGCGTCCATTCATACACCTCACCTTACGCGGCCGATGGACACGTAAGTAACTGCCAAATCTGCCAAACTTATGACATTCCATTTTCGATTTGGACGCCAACTTGTCAGGTGACAGCTCATCGCTACGCCGCCATCTTAGTTTTACCGCTCGATTTAATGAGAAAGAAATCAACAAGGCAAAACGATATGCAGTATAGATTTAATTGGTATTTGCGGCAAACATCACTGTAACTCCAGATAATAATTAATTATTCCTTGAAATACGCTTTCATTGTATACTCAACTTATAGTCAAATTTTAAGCCCTTAATTTAAAAATAAGTTATAAACTTTTCATATTACAAACATAAACTTTTCATGGAAGTTTAAGAATATCATGTCGAATTCTGGTGTAACATTATGTCAGTCAAATCTCAAGGTCTTTCAAAATTGAGGCTCTGTGGAGTTCGGCTTTGACCCGTCAAAATGTGGTCGAGCGGCAAATCAAAGGGTTTTTCAGGACCCTTTTGTTTCAGTGGTCCATTACCAAAGGGATAATTACATGAATCGGTTGTTTGCTTGGTTTGAGCTGTGATATTATGACGTGATGGTGTTACGTAATTTTCACAGAGTTTTACAATATCTATAAAAACTTGAAGGTACTAATATCTTAAGTAAGCAGGATGGAATATGCTTGCAAAATATATAAAAAAATAATACAGTCATAAAGTGCTAGTTCGACTGTATGAAAGCGACAAATTTATCCACTTCAAATAATTCCGTCTCATTTCTACTATGAATTAATCAGTGCTGTAAATAAGAAGTCAAGCTTGGCCCCTGATCTTTTGACAGTAACTATGACGATCACAATGAAGCAAGGCGATGTACGTCAATCTACTTTACAAAACGCTATCTCTAAGTGATCGCCGTGTGCGATAAGGCCGCTATTTGTACTTACAATTTAATTTTAACATGTTTTATATTCTTACAAACTTCTGGTGTTCAACAAAGATTAATTAATAAAATATTTTTGGCCCCCGGCATTTTGTTGTGCCTATATGTTTAGTAGATTTAATGTTTCAATTTAGAAATTTATCTGTATACATTGTGCAATAAATCTATGGCAAGGACATTTTTAGTTCGCGAGATACGCTAGACTATGTTATAGGACAAAGATTGGAAGAGACGTGAGAGTTTTGATAAGTGAAAAATATTATTAATAAATCATTTTGCTGTGTCTGAGTCCTCATTTCAAGCATTATTGTTAGAATAGAGTTTCATTTCTTTTTCCTACTTTAAATCTACACTAACCATCTTGCAAGTCTCAACTAATAGGGCATACCGAAACAGAGTGCAGTCATTTCACATAATTTCCTTTTCAAGTGTCGTTATATTTTGCGTCGTAACCGCTTAAATTCAAATATTGTGCTTGGTTAAGAAAGTCGTAGTAGGTACCTTCGTCAAATTATTCCGCAAATCCATAAGTTTTTTGACGTAAAGCTGGACTCTTCTTGTAACGTGAGGATGATGGGATGTTGCAATGTAATTTTGAGTTACGACTTCATATAGATACGTCATTGAATCACTTCTCAGACGTACGCAGGTTTCCTCAAGTTTTCCTTCACCGTAGTTTGAGTGCGTACTTTGAAAACGCCATCACGTGCATTTTTTAATGAATGCGTCACATTTTTAAACTTTATTCAAGAAAGTTTTACGACATCATCAAGCTTTGCTCTTAAATAAAAAAAACACTTTTAGCATGCTTCGTCAGACTAGTGGTCGCAAATGCTTACAAACGCGGAACACGAGATCCTATGTTCGATCCCAGAGTCGGGAAAAGTTAAGTTTTTTATCTGTAACATCCCAGTAGCAGCCCTTAGTCTGGATTAGTCCCCGATTAATGTACATATTTTCACCACCTTACACCCCTTACACGGGACTTAATCATAACTGGCGAAATGTGGATGTTCTATAAGTAACATCTCTGCCTACCCCTCCGGTCAGCACTGATCTTGTTGGTGGAGCAAGAAACTCTGGTTTCCTTTGTTGACAGTTCTTAACCTCCTGATAGGACTTTTTGTAGGTCCATTTAGGTTCTCTTAGTTACACGTCTTCCCCTTTCGTAGCGTAGAAGATCGCCGTAACATTAGATTATAGTTTTTACGGATTGCTCCCAACTGAGCATAATATGGCTGTCACGTTGATGACAACCATCGCTGATCATCCTCTAGGAACAAGTCCAAGTTAATTATTGACTTACTGGGCAGAAGAAAAAATTATTGTTTTTTTTTATATGAGTACAGTTAATTTAAATTACAAACAAAACTTTAAAAGTTGTATCGGATCGGAGATGCAATCGGACGGAACAATTTCTCTTAACTATCAAATCCTTGAGATTGTGTCTATTAATACAACTGGCACCGCGCCAGTTACAACTCAATGATGATAATAAAATGCCAAACATTTAGGGGAGCTGGTCAGAGTTTAATCCATGCTCTTTCTGACATATGTTTCACATTTACTTTTATTATACTCAATTGTGACGCCAAGTCAGCGGTTGTGGCTTAGTTGTACTTATGATCTAAGAACAGAGCCATGGTGGCCTCGGGGTCGTCCGTCATAGTCGCCTGTTAGGCAAGCGACGCAAGTTCGAATCCCAGCGGGGCCTGTACCTATGAGTTTTTCTAAAAACTTATGTACAGTGATATCACACCACGTGATTTACAGTGAAGGAAAACATCGTGAGGAAACCTGCATATGTCTGAGAAATAATTCAAAGACATGTATAGTGCCTGAGACGGCAATGGACTCACCCTCTGTCACGTTGGCACTTAATCATATTCGGTGAAATGTGGGTGTTGAAAATTACAACACCTCTGCCTACCCCTTCGGGGAATACAGGCGTGAGCATATGTGTGTGTATGATCTAAATGATCTAAGAATACCATCATCACTACAATTCTTTGTCAATTCAAATGAAAAATCTGTGTATTTTGTTACTGTCGAAATTGTAGATTTTTTCTAAATATGGACAATATAGCTAGATAAAATGTCAGTCTGACATTATCAGAATTTTCTTTTGCTGATAGATAATTCCATAAAACGCTTATTTGGCTACTTATCGCGTAATTTTTGGAGGAGTATGGCTAAAAACACTGCGATACGAGAATTCCATATATCAGATCAGATATAAAATATAATCACGAAGATTTTTTCAATTAATATAAGTCTACATAATATATTTTTCTCCTATCATTTTTCTTAATGATCAGTCAAATGCAAACTGAGTCCAACACGTATACCACCTTTATCAAATAACCGTTCAACCATGTGGTTTTCACTTTACCTTTTGGATCCATAGGCCTTTAGTTCTTTACGTACTAAATCACTCGCGCGTTGACTAGGTAACTTATAAACAACTAGCGGACGTCACGCGGTTTCACCCGCGTAGTTCCCGTTCTCGTGGGAGTACGGAGATAAATTATAGTCTATATTAATCAGTGATAATGTTGCATTCAAATGGTGAAATATTTTTTCTAATCGCTCCAGTACTTTTTGAGCCAATTTGTTACAAACATACATACAAGCCTTTCCTCTTTACAATATTAGTATAGATGAAATCCCTGTGATAATTACAACTATTGCATGGAGGAGTAAGATTCTCAACTCTTACTCCTCCCATCCATGAAGCACTGGTAACTTTACTCAAAGGTAGTATTTAGCTGCGATTTTCTGTAATGATGGAGGTACAGTCCCCAGTTGGGGAGCTACAAATATCGACCAAGAGATCCCGTTGATGAGGTAGATCAACCTCTCTTAATTATATTTTAGTAGAAAATATATTGTCCCGCATACAAGCCATTGAGAGTTTTTTATTTTGATTAATAGGGGTGTAGGTAACGAATCATTAAAAATGTCAAAAACAACGTCAAAAGACGCGATGACGTTTGAGGGTTGCCACCCTCGTGAAACTTTACCCTTTTGATAATGAGAGAAGCCGGAAATCTAACCTCAATGAAAATTACATTAAAAATAACTTAACGTCGCGTCAGCCACCCAACTTTTTAATAAAATTCGACATATCGTAAGGTTTCTTCGTTTGAAATTTCTTGACGCAAATGAAAAGTGGAAAAATTCTAATTAGGGTGAATTATTTGTATTACATTTTCGGTCGTATCTATATATAAGGAGAGCGTTATTTTTACGTTGGTTAATATTTGATGTATACGATGTAAACACTTAATTAAAAGGGAAACTTTCCATCGTCTAGTTACTATGGCTTTAATAATTCATTTAGATACTTTAAATTGTTGCGGTAAATTATATTTTCATTTATTATTATTTTTTGTTTCATATAAACAAAGTAGAAACCCATTTATAATAGGAAGAAAGATACAGATATCCATTTTAAAGGCTATACAAATTTCAATACTATTAGTCTATCTTAGGTACTATTAGTCTATCTTAGGTACTATTAGTCTATCTTAGGTACTATTAGTCTATCTTAGGTAATATTAGTCTATCTTAGGTACTATTATTACTCTTTGTGTTACTTGTTTACAACTTTATTAAGAGTTAAAATTTAGAGAGTCGTGGTCGTGGTGGGGATTGATAAGTCACCTGCTACGCAAGCGACGCAAGTTGGAATCCCAGAGGGGTCTGGCCCGATGAGTTTTTGTAAAAACTTATGCGCAGTGATTTCCCACCACGTGAAGGTGAAGGAAAACATCGTGAAGAAACCTGCATATGTCCGAGAAGTAATTCAAAGTCGGACGTATAGTGCTGGAGATAGACTGACCATAAGTCACGTTGGCACTTAATAATCTTCAGTAAAAAGGTGAGTGTTGTTATTACAACCCCTCTGCCCCCTTCGGGGAATACAGGCGTAAGCATATGTATGAGTGTATGTACTACATCCAACCTTATTCATCGAATTATATAATGATGGGTGAGGATAATGTTACTTTCTTTAGGCCAACAGAGGAAATGTAGGTATATGACGAAAAGTTACAGTGAATAGCTAGTTTATTCCTATACTCATTCATGAAGTCCCTGGTCCCGCTTCGCTTATAGAAACGATACCAAATGTATGCGAATGACATATATATCATGTGCCTTATTTATGTAATTTCCATACATTTTGTCTCACTTCTATGGGAATGTTACCTTGTCTAGGCCTTCAGAGGAGGAAATATGATGAAAAGTCACAGTGAAAATCTAGTATATACTTATACTCAGTTATGTACTAAGAATTGATTTCCATTGTCGATTGGCACATTTCGTGCGAGTTCAATTCGTGCGAATCATACAATAACTCGCCGCGGACATAAGCTAGTAATAAATAAAGAGCAAATACACCACGTGATAGGAACACGTATCAGTGACACGGTAACATTTCAATCTATGAACATTCAGCTACGAACTTTGATATTATAACCCTAGATAAGTTTAAAAATTAGGTAAAAAGTAAAATTAATTTCATAATTATAATTTTTAAAGACTTGGCTTGGCGCGCGTTTTAGATATACCTCTTTGATTGTATTTAATACTAGCTGTGCCCCGCGGTTTCACCCGCGTAGATTTAGTTTCATGCTTCATGTCTCGGAACCCTAATATTTTTTATAAAATAAAAGTAGCCTAAGTTACTCTTTGGAACATCAGCTACCTGCCATTGAAAGTCCCGTTAAAATCGGTCCAGCCGTTTCAGAGATTGCCAACAAACAGACAGACAGACGGACAGACAGACAGTGAAAATTTTTTAAACTTGGTTTTTCAGTGTCTGTATCGTGTATACTATCATATGCATTTAGTGAAAGCTGTTAATTTGGAATTATAAACAGACACTTCAATTTTATTTATCTGTATAGAGTATAGATGTATAGATGTGTAGATATAGATTATAGAAGATGTATATATTATTGGCTACGAACGTTTTCAGACGGGTTAGTCACGAGGTGGAGAGCTCCAGTTTGGAATAAAAGGCCCCAATCCAATTATAAGGGAGTATCTTACACGATACGAAAACATGTTTAAATTTAAAAGCAGTTTAAATTAATGAATCAGATGTTACAGTTCAGTATGTAATTGTCTTTTCTCAGCTAACCTTGCTACTGCTCTTGCAAATTTTAATCACTAATAAACTTTTTATTTGTAATATAGTGCGTATTAAGTTTTTATTTTGTGGAAGTGTGACTTCGGGTTCGTAACTTTTGTATGTTATAAGTATATCTGCCCCGCGGTTTCACCCACGTACACTTAATTTGATGAGTGGTTTTTTACGCTGACCCCTATTTTTTTAAAACAGCCTAATATACTCCGTGTAACATCAGCTATCTGCAGTGAAAGACCTGTTCCAAAAATCAGTCTAACCATTTTACAGATTACCCAGAACAAACAAACAGACAGACGAGTCAGATTTTTTAAACGTTTTTTTTTGATGACATGAAAAGCTGTTAATTTGAAATTACAAACAGACACTGAAATTTTATGAATCTGAATAGATATATAAGATAATGTTGCCACTACTTATTATAAACTCCTTCACAGCCAGTTGGAAGACAAAGCACCGTGGCAGTAACATTTATCATTTATTCAAAGGTTTACGAGTGCACGTCGGTTGGACGAGCGTCAGTTCCACTATGTTCACTTAGACTGTTTGATTGTTCTCGATCTGAACCGTCAAAGTGTAAGACTGCAGTGTTAAGCTAACGACTAACAAATAAATATTCATAAATCTATATCTATATATCTTCACGACTGTATTTCCCGAAAGGGTAGGCAGAGGTGGTGTAATAACAACACCCACTTTTCACAGGAGATTATCAAGTGCCAACGTGACAGATGGTGAGTCTATTGACGTCCCAGGCATTATACATACGTCTTTGAATCACTTCTCAGACATATCCTTACAATGTTTTCCTTCACTGCAAAGCAGATGATGTAAAATTATGATGCAGATTGCTGGGATTCGAACTTGCGTCGTTTGCCTAGCAGGTGACTTCTTAAACCCCACGTCCACCACGGCTCTTCATGACGGCACCTGAGTGCCTAGTGCGAGATTATTTAATATCCCCGTCAGGCAGGTTGTGTATTGCCACCTGAGGGCCAACAGATGGCACTATTTCGATCCAATACAAATCTGCGTTTTCGTCAACGCGGTGACTTACGGCGGTAGTGAAATACTCACACTCTGTACCATTTAGCTTTAAGGTCGCTTGACTACACGATTCACTAACCTCTCCAACTATTCTTATGAATATGAAAGAAACCTACGAAGAATGACCATTTACTCATCGGTAACACTGAAAATTAACCGTAACTAGTAAATCATATTTTTATTATTCCTCAAGCAACTTGTCTCGAAGAAAAAACACATGGATTTATGGGTGTTTACTCAACACGTAGGTATACGTGTATAATAACTAAGCATAGTAAACGGCTCATTAAAAACCGCCATCAGATGGAGCGGGGAGTCAGGGCGACGGTGACCACGGTGGTATGATGGCAAAGAGTAACTCAGTTAAGGCAGAAAGGATATTGCGTTAGACTAGGCAGTTTTCTTCTCGACTGTACTAGAAGTGTAATACTTTTGGAACTTGAGATTTTTTTTTTTATATTTGAAATTTAAATTGGGATACCATACCTTGTCCCCTCTTTATTGTAACCGTTAAGGGTGTTGTAAATTTGTTTAAGGAATACTTATGTGAATATAACAATTATATTTTGTGATCTAAAAATCTACTCAAGACTACTAATTTCACAACACTATAACATATGCTAGCTTTGCTGTACACAACTATAAAAATGTCATGTCATATGCGATGACTTTGACTATCTAAGTAATTTCCTAAGTTCTGACTACATCGCTAAGGCCATTATGTTTCGATTTTTTGCAACTCTTCATATCAAGCCCATATATAGAAAGAGAATATGGATAGAGAGAGAGAGAGAGAGAGAGAGATAGAGAGAGAGAAGAAGAGAGAGTATACAAAAATAAGTTACTTTTGTAAATTCTAAATTCTATTCTAAAAAAACTTATTTTTGTAAATTCACTAGATCAAGTAGGAGAAAGAGATGAAGAGAAAACCGATGAAAATGAAGCAAGTCGAATCATTTTCATAACAATAATTTGCCGCTCCTGTTGGAAAATTAAAAAATAACCTCAGCGATTGCCTAATAATATTAATTCTGCGTCAAGAAAAATATAATCTAACAAAACTTTTAAGTACGTCAGTGTAACTTTATAAGTAACTCAATATAAACTTGGTAACAAATATAATACAGTAAGATAACGGTCCAATAAATACACGTGTATGGAACAAAACGTGAATTTGAAAGTTTTCTATAATATTGTGTTTAACTGTGGGCGAGCGGTAAGCGGCTTACCTCGGCAAGGTTGTCAATACTTACATTAAATTGTCTCGTTTAAATAAACCTGCTGGGGTTAGAATAACTACATTATTGTGACCACACGAAAATAGGATCTTTAGAATTATAATTAAACTAGCTGTGCCCCGCGGTTTCACCCGCGTAGATTTAGTTTCATCCTTATGGTCGCGGAAACCTAATATTTTTAATAAATAAAAGGTAGCCTATGTCCTTTCTCAGGGTCTAAAGATTGTCTGTGCCAAATTTTATCAAAATCGGTTCAGAGGTTTAAGCGGGAAAGCGTAACAGACAGACAGAGTTACTTTTGCAATTATAATACGAGTATTAGTGGTTAGGGACGAGTTAGGGATGTTTGCTTATTATTCCTGCTACAGAACCGATTCCGTGATGACTTTTTATTAATATGACTCTTAATTGGTGTGATTAGCTTTCAGCCGTACTTAATACATTATTAATAAATAAATGACGTCTCACTGAGTATATAATTTTAAACAGATACCAGCTTATTCTTGTGACATTTTCCGCGTGGAATATTTACTTTGGGCTAACGCTAACTTTCACCCGTGATCTTAGCGTGATGGATATAAAAGCCTATAGCCTTGCCTATCTAACACTTAAAGATTTTTGTAATCTGACCGTTAGTTCATATATGATGAGCGCATTCATGCAAATAAAGAAACAAGCTTCAACTTCATATATAACATAGTATAGATTATTATGAAAATAAATGCCTACATCATTCATTTCACATAATGAGATTTACGGCGAAGGAGAACAGCGAGAGGCAATTTTTATTATAATATAAATTCAAACACGTTAGAATACTGCCTTAGACAGAGATTGACGCACTATCTGTCACGCTGTCACTTAATCATCTTTGGTGAAAAAAGTAGGTTTCAAAACTAAAACACAACTACTGATACATCAAGCTCTCAAAAGTATGAAACAAGTGATGTTCAGAGGATAGCCGTGGTGTCACGTATTCTAACAAAACAATACATTCTAATAGTATTAGTGTCACTACCAAGACGAAATATACGTCATGGGGTACCCTTTAGGAAGTAAAATCCACTATTACACCAACGTCAAAAAAGGACGAGGTTCTATGTTCAACGCAAATGTTTTTCTGTACTTAATTATATGCTTTGTAATGTCTTATAAAACACCCAGTTTTCATTGTAAATAATTAATTACTGCCAACGAGAGAATTGGTGAGTCTCAGGTCAGAACTTCCTACACGCGGAATTTCACTTCAGTAGGTAATCTTATTATATGTCTTATTACAAATAATTTCAAATTAAAAGAACAGTCCCTTCTGCATCCTACTTCGCTTACATCGCGCCGCGAGGCAAGGCGGGCGCCGCCCAAAATAGCTCACACGTGCCGCTCGCCGCCGGCTGCCCACGCGCAGCAAGATGGCCGCCGAAGTACGTTTGTGTGCATGCGCGTATTCACGCAAGCGTGTGTGATTATATGCGCGATTAGTGAAGACATAGTAGTGTGCATGTACTGTAAGATTTATCGTCGTGTGCTTGTATTTAATACATGCTTGTGAATGTGTGGGTGTGTGCGATTGATGCAAGCATAGGTATATGTTATAGCTATGTGTCGAGACCGTGGAAATTGAGGTTGTGTGGATGTTGTGCCTGGCAACTGGTTTCATTTATCAGTGTGAGATACTAGAAGCGACATGCTTAGATTATGTTTTAAAACTAGGTAACATTTTAAGCACATTTCATATTTACTAATTGTTATTTTATTAATGCTCTAATTATCTTATGTCGTGTTGTTCCACGAATGTTGTTAACTATGTTAAAGAAAGGGGACACGGGCCACATCGTGTACCTGCTACTTATCTTGGACTTTTGCCAAAAGACTCGATAATGAGAAACCTGAAACGAGGCGTGAGTGGTAAATTACAGTTTAAACAATGGTCTGAAAGGAACATTCTGCATTGTTCTTACTACATAAGGTAATGATAGTTCTTTCTTGAATACCTTACCGATACTTGCACTCAAATTTCCTTTGTAAATTTCATTTAATTTTGCTACCTTTGTTTCAAAAACACAATGGCTTATCAGGATGCTTTTACTACTTGCTATCATCACCCTGACCTCATACCATACATTGTTGAGGTCGGTTGATTCAACCCAATGCGGCTGATCACCTGATATTTTCACAAAGCTACTGTCATCTGACCTTAGTAATCCCTATTACGAGAAAAATCGGTGATCTGGGTTAAACCACTTGTCAGATGATTTTAGGCCTCCGACAGACCTGTAACGATTGCCAAAGATGTTAAATTGGCAATTGTTGTATTAGCTCCAAGGCACGGAGGGAAGTCGGGTGGTCAACCATCCAACTACTGGCTTTTATTGGGTGATAGGAACTGTGCCAGGAACCCCTTTTACAACCTGCAAGTATGTAAATAATTTAAACGAAAGCCATGAATCAGTGATCACATCCTTTCAGCACATGTTGGACACACTGAATCACTACGCAGACGGTGTGGTGTAAATTTTAATAAAATCTGGATCATCGCCGAGGTGCGTCATTTGATGTATGAAAACAACGGAAATTACTGTCTCTTGGTCCAGTTAGACTTTTACTGACGTCACCTTGCCACTAAGATCACTTGTCAGTAAGTTGCTTATAAGTAAAATTTCATGAATATCAGGCCTATGAATAATATGACCAGCAATAACCGACCCATTTAGCAAACACATGACAGTTTATGCTTGGTTGCACGATGATAGGTGTTACAGCTAAAGGCAAATTTAACGATGATAATAGCTTTGACAGCGAAATGGGTTGCATCAACTTACTTTGGACATATTTCTTCTGTCAGTATGTTTTGTATGCAAAATGTGTAACTTTAGCAATAGCTTAAACAGATAAGCAAGGGCGCACGTAGCTAACAATTGGAGCAACAATATTTTACCTAATCAGTGTTTTTACAATATTTTGTACCTAATTTCAGTTGGCACAACCCATCCTTCGAGTTGCAAACAGGTTATCCAAGGAAGTCTGAGATACTTGGCCCAGAATCTGATCAAATATCAGTTCTGCAAGAGTCCTGGTGGCCGAGTCATAGTCTGTAAAGTAAAGGACGTGTGTTCATTCTGAACCAACAAGTATTACTTGAAACTTAAGTACAGTGATGTCACACCACAAGCTTTAAAGGAAACCATAATCAATAAGGAACCCTGCACACATATTCATTCAGACGACTATTGTCAGGAACCTGCCTGTACCAATACCTTCATAAAATATTTTGATTGTATTGATGAAAGGTCCAAGATACCTAACTGAGTTTCTTGCCAGAAGGCTAGTTTCCGGACCAGTGGTAATTTTTCTACGTTCATAAGTGCCTTATCAGGGCTTAAACTGAATAATTTATTTTCATTTTTATTTCCATTCAATGACTTAATGTTAGTTTGAAATAACTGTTGTAACACCACTGCTTACCTCCTTCTAAGAAAACTAACAATTTTCTCTCCATGAATGCTTCAGAAAATTACAAACTTTATAAATCACTTCACTGAACGGCCATCATCGATTACCAACTTTATCATGCTGCTACTCGCGTAATTGATCAAATCAAATCATATTAAACTTTGTAACAGTGCATTCACTTCGTCTTATTGATTTCTACTTATAGTGTTAGAAAGTCATGAACTACGATACTTTACGTGCCGCTATTCGAAGAAGTAAAGATAAACTTACTCTCACTCAAAATCTATACCACTGTTGATGCAGATAAATAAAATTGAAGTGTCTGTTTGTAATTTCAAATAAACAGGGTTTCAATAAACGCATATGAAAGTTTATAAGGTATGAAATAAAAAAAAACTCTAAATCTGCTGGAACGTTTTTAACGGGACTTTCACTACCAGTTACAAGTAACATCACTACGACAATTTCTATTCTTTTAGAAAAAAAATCACTACGCCACAAAAAAAATATTGATAAAATCCTACGCCTCTACAATCGCAGGGCACAGTTAGTTCACCATAAGTAACTACCCTTAATAAAATACAATTTAATTGAATCAGATTTTTAATTACCATGGCAACATTTTCAGTGCAAGTTCAGTGATCTCAGGTACGAGTGACCACCAGGCGGGCATACTTCATCGGGAGTCGCACACATGCTCGAGCACGCGTCGGGGCGCGCGCGCTTCTAAATATAGCCACTTGCCCGCCTTGTGCGCGTCTCCCGCCAAGCGCGCCTGGAGATTTCCAACATTCAATACACTTTTCTAACCCACTTGGGGTGTTTTTTTTTAACATAATTCTTCTTATCTTAAAAAAATTGCGATATGAGAGACGCTTCTGTTTTTGAAAATTTAAAGCAACTTGCAAAAGATCTTACGGTTCGTGGGGACACTATCAAATTACTACTCACGAAACGAAATAATTTAGGTTCGAGAAGAAGTGTCGGTAACATACATGAATGAAAATGAATAGAAGGAAGATGGCTAGAATGGGAGTAATTACAGATATGGCGGATGATTGAGCGGAATGGAAGATAAGAACACATTGCGCCGATCACAAATAAAATGGGATAAGGGCAGGAGGAAGCTGATGATAACGAACTGTCGATAACCTGCCTCATGTAAATCTATATCTATACATCTATACAGATAAATAAAATTGAAGTGTCTGTTTGTAATTCGAAAATAGCAGCTTTTCACTAAATGCATATGAGAGTATACACGCTAGTGACACTAAAAAACCAAGTTTTAACGGTGAAACGGCTGGACGGATTTTAACGGGACCATAACTGGCAGGTAGCTGATGTTACAAGGAGTAACTTAGGATACTTTTATTTATTAAAAATATTAGGGTTCCGCGACAATAAGGATGAAACTAAATCTGCGCGTGTGAAACCGCGGGGCACAGCTAGTTTTACAATAAGATTGTTCGTATATAAACATGTTTAAAAATCATCCTTAATTCCTTCGGGTATCAAAGAATATTTCTTTTGAATATCGAAATAAGTCTTAGTTTACCTTGTGGCAGTTGAGCAAAAAACAAACAAGACGACGAGAGTGCTGTATGAATTCTGATAACAAACCTAGTATCGTAAAATTTTGTTTAGGCTCGAATTTGGAATATATTTGAATCTACTATTCTAAACAATTATTTGCTTATTAGCTGTCATGGAGAAATTCGATCTTAAGTTGATGAAACACTATGGAAACCGACTATACATGAGGGTTCAAGAGACAAAACAGCTGTAAGAGGGAGAGCTGAAACGACAGCTGCGCAGGAGCAAGACGATCGTAAATATTCGCCTCATGTAAGCACTTTCAAGTTACGACAAATGGTACTAAGACTTAACTTGGATTAATGTAGGGTTTATGATGCTTTGCCCATGTGTCTGCAATTGTTGAGAGTTTAGCGATGAATTTATAAAATACTAGCGGACGTCACGCGGTTTAACCCGCGTAGTTCACGTTCCCGTGAGAATACGGGGATAAAATATAGCCTGTTACTCGCTGATGATGTAGCTATCCATTGCAGAAAGATTTTTCAAGATCGGTCAAGCAGTTTCGAAGCCTATTCAATACAAACAAACAATCAAATCTTTCCTCTTTATAATATTAGCATAGAAGTATAGATAGCTTGTGCGACAAAGGTAAAATGTAGCAAACCCTAGCGTTGCGGATGCTAAAAAGTTATATATCATGGTTCATAAAGTGATAAGATGCAGATATTTAGTTTCGCATCACATTTCGCATGGTTATTCCAATAATCCCCATTGAAAATCCCCATCACTTTTACTGTACTGGCATCTCCTGTTTCACGTTAACAGATTAATTATTATAAGTGCAACTTGTGTTAAGTTATTATTTTGTTATCTACTTTTAGTTATTTTTCTGTAAGCATTCCTCAAAAGAAATAAATAAATAATTCTATGGAGATTTGTGAAAAAAAAAAATTAATACCTATAGATCCTCACTCAACAAGAAAATAAGTTTGTCAATATTTAATTCAGATTTTAGCAAAATTATACATAGGTACCTATTTCACCTCATTTTTAATTATTAACGCGGAAAACCGCGATAAGTGTGACTAGTGAGCACAAAAAAAATGTAACTAACTTTTTGAGTTTCAATAAAAATTACATCATAGAATATGAAGTAATCAACACGATTGGAATAAGTACATCAAGTTAAACAATCTGATAGAATTGATTCGCAAAGTTGCCAACTTTTTAGGCTGCAAACGTAAATTGGTTACTAAAATGTGTAAGTTAAGACGTTTGAAAATTAATTGCACAAAACATTTTTCCATTACGTATTCATTTACTTGACACTCGTCAACTGTGCAATCAGAAACCTTCATAAAATTTCAATTTTGATCACAGTCTTGTGCGTGTTGTAATAAGGTTGATTTTGGCGTGTAGTGTGGGGGAGATTTATATTGTTGAGACCGACACGTGAACCGTGCGCAAAGTAAGCCGAGATCCTTTGGCAGCTGCGCCGTGATTGTGACGGGATGGCTGACTCACGGTGCACGGGACTTCGAAACTAATAACTACTGCGTTTTGATTGTATTAAGCATATTATATTATCTAAATATATATAACTCAAAGGTGACTGATTTACATAGTGATCTATCAACGCACAGCCCAAACCACTGGACGGATCGTGCTAAAATTTGGCATGCAGGTAGATGTTATGACGTAGGCATCCGCTAAGAAAGGATTTTGATTACTTCTACCCGCAAGGGGATAAAATAGGGGATGAAACCTTGTCAATTTTAAACCGATCGGGCTGAGACTTTGCATGCATAATTAATTTATAAAAAATATTAGGGTGCCGCGAATTAAGCATGAAACTAAATCTACGTAAAGGTATAATGTATCACGTATGTGTGTGTTCACTTTATCAATTAATTAACGATTCAATTGCGACGAAATCTATTGAGTGCCGCGAGTGTGAGTAAACTTATGAGAAATATAGAAGATCTGAATGAACCAGATTATTGAACTGACTCAAAATAATTGACTGGCATACGATGATTACTTGAACAGTTCACAGACACCAGTGTATCTAGAAACGACTTACGCCTCCAAACTACTCAAGTCTTAAGTGGATAATTCGCTCAGAGTGCACGAGTGGACGTCAGCAGATGTGTTATGATGTGTAACGTTCAACCTTTGGACGTTGCAAGACGTTCCCAATCGTAACAGCACGTACCAATAAGCTAGGAATGCGTTTCAGCTATGTCCTTAGTTCGTTGATCGCGTAAGCTTTGAATAGTGATGTGAAAGTAACGGATTCGAATCGCTTTCGATGTTTTTAAATCTCAAAGTTTACTTTTTTCAAATAAATATACTTAGTCAGATTTTCATGGAATTTCTAACTTATTCGAATACATATGAATTCATTCGACGATATAAGAAAAAAATATACGGTTAAAGATCAAATCATATATATCTATATCCATACAGATAAATAAAATTTAAGTGTCTGTTTGTAATTCCAAAATAACAGCTTTTCACTAAATGCATATGAAAGTATACACGATACTGACACAAAAAAACCAAGTTTTAAATTTTTGCTCTGCCTGTCTGTTTGTTCCGGGTAATCTCTGAAACGGCTGGACGGATTTTAACGGGACTTTCACTGGTAGGTAGCTGATGTTTCAATGAGTAACTTAGGCTACTTTTATTTAGTTAGTGAATATTTTGAATGTAGTAATAATACGAGTAGGTAGTTTGATTAATTTCTTCGTTTACGTTAATTAAAAAAAACAAAAAATGATTTCATGCATATGAAAAATAATCAGTGGCACTAATAAGATAAACCTTGCAATTAAACTGAGAAAAAATATTCAGAATCCATTTTTTGTTTTAATTGATCCCAATCACTAAAATTCGAATAAAGTTTAGAAGAAAATTCTCGAACTTTGCCCACCACTGGCTAAGCGCAGAGAGGGGGTGATTGGGTGTTGGACTCGTGCCAGCCGACATTTCTGGCTTCGAGCCAAATCGGGAGCGGCGTGGAAAAAAAACGACGTCGCGCATCTTTGATATGCGTCAGAACGGCGCACGCGCACCCGCCACCGTTTCGTGATTTCCATGGATTTTTTATATTGCATTGATATATTTTTTGGTGATTTGATTAAGAGGGTAGATCATTTTTAATAGCTTAAAGACCAAGCTAGATTACACTAAAGTTAAGCTAAATTTGTTAAGCGATTTGACCGTGTAAACATTTTCGCATTTATAATATCAGTATAGATTTCTTATGAATAATATTTAAAAATATTGAGTTTCAGAAAAATCTGTACATGAAAATCCGTGTACGTCAGGTCAATACATATTCACATGCTAGTCTATACAGATAAATAAAATTGAAGTGTCTGTTTGTAATTCCAAAATAAAAGCTTTTCACTAAATGCATATGAAAGTGTACACTATACCGACACTTAAAAACCAAGTTTTAAAATTTTTCTTTGTCTGTCTGTCTGTCTGTTTGTTCCGGGTAATTTCTGATTTTAATGGGACTTTTACTGGTAGGTAGCTGATGTTTCAGGGAGTAACTTAGGCACTTTTATTTATTAAAAATATTAAGGGTCGGCGACAATAAGGAAGAAACTAAATCTACGCGGGTGAAATCGCGGGGCACAGCTAGTTGGTAATAAGTTTATTATCCTGTAATGTAATGTTTTGACTTTATTTTTCTGAATGTTATTGAACTAAAATTGAGAATAAAGTATTTTACCTATGTCTTAAAACAAGTTCTTAAAATATACAATTCGATAATATCAAACAAAACCAATCGAATATGAATAATTAAAATTACCCATTATATAAATATTTGATTTTATCGACATGCTATTACCTCCCTTTTTACAAATTGTATGAACACAATAATTCGAATACCTTAGTCACATTAACAATAACAATAAACCCCATGAAATATGGTCAGAGAATTAACTACAAATATTATCTAAGCTCTTAACATTGTGAAAAGCAACGTTCTGGCGTCAAGCCAAGAAGCAACAGGCGTCATGGTTGTCGCTTCGAAATTTATGGAAAAATAATATAGTGAAGACGACGCAACAGCACGTACGGGCGTAGATAAACAAGATTCTGTACGCTGAGGTTTACGCGTCTGTGACCAATTAATTACGCGTCTGTGGTAATGGGGTAGGGGTGACGCGTAAGCTAATTTCAGTCTTAAATACATGAAGATAAAATTCTTTCGCATTGTACGATAAGAAAGATATTATTGGGAGAACATAACAATTATTACAATACATGGTTTAGGCGAAGACTAGACCAAACTCGGACTAAAGCTATTTCCGTCACTTTTCAAATCCATATTACGAAAAGAGATGCAATTACTTTTGTATAACTACCTTAATCTACGTACTTATTTGATACTAGCAGAGGTCACGCGGTTTCAACCGCGTAGTTCCCGTTCTCGTGGGAGAACGGGGATAAAATTTAGCCTATGTTACTCGCTAATGATGTAGATTTCCTATGCTGAAAAAATTTCAAGATCGGTCTAGTAGTTTCGGAGCGTATTCAATGCAACCAACAAAAAAACTAAAAAACAATCAAATCTTTCCTCTTTATAATATTAATAAGTAGTAAGTTAATTTATATCTACTTGTGCCAGTATCTCTTTGTCGACTTTCTTCCTTCATTTTGCGTTTTTTTCACTATTAAATAAAGTAAAAGCGTAAGGATTCAAACAGCTGTCTGTACGTTTGAATCCTATCTTACGCTCTATCTAGTCTACGTCATGCAATAATAGTGACTTTAATCTAGCTTTCTTTTTAAAAACAATTTCATTATTTTCTATCTTGATACGTTTACTTGTTTCATTGCGTAAAAAAAATACTATTAGTAAGTTGCATCATCCGTCAGTGCATGACAAACTAAGAATGAAAATCCGAAAAAACGACGTTACAAATGAGTTGTAAATTATTTGCTCAAAAACAAAATTATATAAAAAAATATTGAAATGATTGAGTGTAACCAATTGCAGCGCTACGTCATGTCGTAGACCCTGCTACGAGAGCCCAGTGCGGTCGTAGCGACAAATTATATTAATAAGTAGTTATGACCCGCGGTTTCACCCGCGTAGATTTAGTTTCATGCCTACGCCTATGCCAATTTTTTTTATGAATAACAGTTTTAGACTAAGTTACTCCTTGAAACATCACCTGCCCGTGAAAGTCCTGTTAAAATCGGTTCTGCCGTTTCAGAGATTACCCGGAACAAACAGACAGACAGAGAAAAATTTTAAACCTTGGTTTTTTAGTGTCAGTAGTGTGTATACTTTCATATGCATTAAGTGAAAAACTGTTATTTTGGAATTACAAACAGACACTCCAATTTTATTAATCTGTATAGATAGATATAAATTAGGAATATTTTGACAATCACAGCTGTATACGTAAAATATTTTATAGCATTACACTGTCATAGGTTGAATGTTGGTGTGCGAAAGTAAAAGTAATCATTTATATTCCATTATTATTCCGAATTTTAAGATGGTAGGTACGTAAGCTCAGGAGGTTTGGCATTAAGCCAATTCTAAGAGTTGTAGTGGTGAAAATTTATCTCTGCGTAGGTATGGTGAGCAGAAAAATAATCACCAAGATTTATTTTATTTTTTATTTGACTAATGTGACAAGCCAATACACTTAATTGAGCTGTGTTTTCTACTGAATAGTCGTGTAAAAATTTTGACATAAAATTCAGTGCAAGTATACAATAATGAAGAGTATACTCCTATGAGCAAAATAGGTATGCCCAAAACGGTGCAATACAAGTTACAAAAGCTTAAAAGCCGAAAACAATATTTTTTTTCTTAATCACATAGTGTTTACCGACTGGGGATTCTTATTCCACACTAAAGAAGATTGTAGCCGAATAATACTTAGAAGGTTGCTTTGTAAAATAAAAGTAAGTGTAGGTATGTAATGGCTCATACTTTATGAACTTTGAAAATGTATTTTGTACATTACTAGTAATGTATTACCGCGTGAACGTGAGCATTAACGTGACTCCATATAATCCGAATAAAGAAAAAAAACGTTTCAAATTAAAAAACTTCTTTTCAAATTGAAATAAAGAACTCTTTCTTGACTCCACATTATCTCTCATTACCGATACAAATGAGAGCACACGACTGTCATTTGTCTTACGACCGTACGGCAAGAGACGTCGACCTCGGTTCGACGTCTAGCCAAATGCCGGCATGCCGATCGTTGCGTAGCGTCCCTAACCGACTGATAAACAACTGAAAACATCGTGTAAGTGGGCTCTCTGAACACTTTGTATATACTTCGTAACGAGATTATATACACATGTATATGTATAGATACTATCACGCTGAGTTCGTCAAAATTGGCAGAGACTAGCCATCCCAATCTAGCCAAAAACATCGCCTAACATAATCCATCTCTTTTTGTGATACAGATTTTTAAAGGGATGGACATAGTTTTAGCCTGAGTTCAGTCTAGTTTTGTTTATCTCTTTATTCGGTGGTGATTATAAATCGAAATGGAACAATTAAAAAATATGGAAAATGGAAAACATCGTGTATGGCAAGAAATTTGAAGAGTAGTAGAGTCTGATTCGGTGATGGACTCACTATCTGTCACGTTGACAGCGCTGTAACATTACACTACTCTCCTGTCTGCTTTCTACTGTCGTTAGGCTAACTCTTAACCTGTCAATCTACATTTTTTGTGACTTTTTAAAACCTATGTCTAATCTCTCTGTAAGGCGAACTTTTCTTAGAAATATGTGAACTAAATCCCAGAAACTTTAAATGCAAAATCAGATTTTCTACAGAGTAACTCAGTATATCTTATTATAGGAAGTAAGTTAAGGCAGGTATTTTCAAGTTTATACTAAAATGAATGAAAGCTAAAAGCCCATAATCCTAGATCTGATGATACGGAAGTCCTTAATAAAGACTGACGTAAAAAGTTAGCGAATTCAAAAGACGTATTAAGGTTATAATGGAACAGAGATTATGAAGAATATCTAAAAATAAATATTTAAAGATTCTTTTCGTAAACATTGTATTTGTTTATCGGAAAAGTATATTCCTGTGGGAGTATCGTTATCTTGACCTTATCAATTTATTTTTATATGCTCTTCGATTCCATCCGTGTCGTTTTCAGGAAGGAAAACACCTGGAAGAAACCTGCATAACTCTATGAAGTAATTCAAAGACGTAAAGTGTACTTAAGTGTAGTGTAAAGTGCCTTAGACGCCGATGGACTCACCACCTCTCATGTTGGCATTTAATCATCTTGTGTGGATAGTGGGTGTTGGTATTGCAACACCTCTGCCGACCCCAGCGTGGAACAGGCGTGAGCATATGTATGTACTAGCGGACGTCATGCGGTTTCACCCGCTTAGTTCCAGTTCCCGTGGCAGTACGGGGATAAAATATAGCTTATGTTACTCGCTGATGATGTAGCTATTCATTGCTGAAAGAATTTTTAAGATCGGTCAAGTAGTTTCGGAGCCTATTCAATGCAAACAAACATAAAAAAAAACAATCAAATCTTTCCTGTACTGTAGATGATAGTAGGTACCTCCGTGTTTAAAATATGCCATGCCATGGACTTACATATGTATTTCCTATCAGCAATGGAATAGCACAATATTATGGCAATATCTCGATTTTACAAACGATCAACAGTCGGCTTTACTTAATTATTGCGATTTTGTTTTTACGTATATGTCAAACTGTCAAATAAACACCTATCGCTTCACCGAAGTACACTACAAAGTCAAAAAGTCTTTTAACGAATAAAATGACTTGGCAAAAATATTCACACTCAGAGTTATAAATTGAGTGCATAGGTGTTAATGTTGAGTGGCTGTTATAAAATTTAAGAGGTTTGTAGAAAATGTTATAGGTGTTTTATTACCACATTTCAGACGATGATTAAGTGATGATATAAATGTAAGGAATTCATATAGAAACATAGAGAGACTTTCTTAAAATTACCCTCTTTAATGGCAGTCTTATTTTTGTATGATTTTTATCAAAACTTTAGCTCTTTTAAGGACCATTTCAGAGAGATATTTTCAACCTTTCATGAGATTACATTATAAATTACTAGTACTATTTTATTTATTATGAAAGTGTGGGACTTAACGGTTATTTTACAAGAAAGGGCAAACCTTATTTAGCTGCCAAATCTGCCTTATTTTACTGATATCACAGTAAAATAAGGCTATACACTCTGCAGTGAAAAAGATCACCTACTTCGCAATTATTGATGGCATTAGAATTACATCTTTATAAGGTAGGTAACAAAAAAAAGCGAGTGCCACTCTTGGTGTTGCAAGCGTTCATAGGCTGCAGTAGCTTACTACCATATAGACTGCCACTTATATGTACAAAAAGTACTAATAAAATTATATTTTCATCCTTTTATAGTGAACCTAGCTCGCAACACTAGATTTAGATGATGTCATTGGCAGTCAGTGAGTCAATTAAATACTGTACAATTTATAACGTTTGTGAGATCATATATCTCTGTGAGCAGTTGTTGTTTTTATGAAAGTTTTTTATATAATTTCAAATAAGAGCACAACAAACAGACACACCTATGAATGTTCAGCAATATTTATGTATCCGTTGCCAAATGCGAATTAAGTGGGCGTCCGTTGCTGTGACCCAATCCGCTAAGCTTTCTAGGACACTAATTATTCTCATTTCTATTAGGAAAAACACTTAATAAGAAACTAGTTAAATTAAAAACAGACTAGGAGTAAAATCACTTATCTAAATGTACCTACGTAGCATGTGAGTTTGACCACGAGTCATGTTATTCCTCGTAGCCAAATCGCAAACTTTTAAAAGTTATTTGAAACAATCGTATTTAAAAATTAAGGAGTGTAACACTAGAATGACATAGCTCTCTTTACTCTCTCACTACCTGTGAGTATGTTTGTACCAAGCTCATTCACCTCACCACAAGCTAGTGTCATTCACCGACAAACTCATCTCCTTTGGTGTAGCACCGCACAACTAGGTCACCATTGCCTTCTGCTGTATGTCCGTCGGTACACGCAAAATGCCCGCCGCGATTGATTTGGTAAATATTTACCACGTGTGAGACGTGCCCATTACTCTTTACCAAGGATAAGCCTGTCATTTTTGTAATGAGGTGAGATCTAGTTTGTCGTTGGAATGACGTTCAGTATTGCATTTGGATATTGGTGAAAGATTTAAAAGTGCATCTTTCAAACGTATACGTTTTCTATAAATATTACGAAGATGAACATGGGTACAGTCCACCTGTTGGTTAGCGACTACTGCAGTCTAAGCACGTATGCGCAACAACAGAAGGGTCCCTGAAGAGATAAGCAAAGGTGTTGCAATAACAACACCCACTTTTCACTGAGGATGGTCAAGCGCCAACGTGACAGAGGGTGAGCTTATCGCCGTCTCAGGCATTATGAATAATTTTGAATTACTTTCTCAGACATTAGTTGGTTTACTCACGATATTTTCCTTCACCGTAAAGCTAGTGGGGTGCAATAAAGTAAACTAAGTGTGATACAATAAATACATAATATGTCATATGCGTATTGCGTATCTTATCATGAATGGAAAAGCTGTCCCAATACAGAGGACGACAAAAGGGTCCCGCAAATTGCTGGCATAGTCCCTCCACTCCTCCTACCTCTGCACAAATAGAGCACCGGTAACCTCTACTGACTGTATTACGCTAAGATCATCTGTGAGGCGATATAGTCCCCAGTCGAGCAGCTCCAAATATGAAACGAGAGATCCCGATATGCCCTATAACTCTTGATTGGAGCTGGCTGGTGTCTGTATGTTATCAAGAACGTTAAAAGCTACGTGTAGCGTGTCGTGTGACACTAGTCCAAGTCTCATTGTCGCGACGCTATAAGCCCTACAAAGGGTCGAGCATTTTACATAACTGTAAAAAACAAAGTGCGTCACAAATCAGACATAACCTTTAGCAATATCGTGACGCGTTAGCCGCTCTGTGGGTGACTTACTCCTGGCCGCATGCCAGAGGCCCGACCTATTTACTGGCCGCTGTCTTCCGACTTACACCGCTAGATGTTACCCCAACTAATTAGGTTACCATATTTTACTGCTTTATAAGGTTAATGCGACATAGTAACGATAACGAGTTAGTCGCTTGTCAGCAGTACTAGCTACCTAAACCTAAACAAATAAAGTGGGATTGAAATACCCTTAACGGGTCTTCCGTTCAAAATCCGAGATGCCCAGTTGGGGGTTACCTCCTACTTACAGTCAAATAATGCTAGCCTAGAGCAGTATTGTGTTCCATCAGTGGTAAGGTCACCAGTGCTCCAATTTGTAGAATGGAAACGTTGTCTTAGCTTTCATTGTGTCTAAGACCCTCCACTGTTGCAAGTATCATCATCGTCAGCTTCAGTAGTTGCATGCCATCAGGCTTATAGTGGTTCAACCCTAGGTCTAAGCAAGAAATGTCTGTATACTTCAATCCATATGAATATTGTAAATGGTCAAAGTGTCCAGTCAGTTGTCAGATTAAGAGAGGAGACACAGATTTAAGAAAACTTATAATCATTGTGCAATCAAAAGGACGTGTGGCGCCATCTTGCGGTTAAAAAGTTGTCTGTCTGCCTGTTTCTGTGAACGTTAGTGCGCAAATTGGGATTAAGTAGTTTTGACTCCAAGGATTACATAGTCAACATGAAAAGCTTTTTTTTTAATGCTTGACCACAAGCAATGTCTCTGTTGGAAAGAAATTTATCGGAATTGTTTAAGTAATACATATTCAGTACACACACATAAGTAATTTCTCAGTAACATATTACTAAGTTACATCTAGAAGGAAACGTATAGAGTTACAAGAGTGTTTCAACTGAAAGCGGTCATGAAATAAGATCGTGGTGTGCGCGAGTGTTAAGATGGAACTAATTTGCTCACACGCAATGGAGAACTGTACCCCTATCACGAGTTTGTCACCGTTTTCCTGATCTACACTCGCTAGCGTCTCCGACAGTATTTGTATGACATATATTAGTTCACGTCACCGCTTGGAGGCGCTGTACAATTTCTCATACAAATATTCGACGGAGACGCTAGCGAGTGTAGATTAGTAAAACGGTGGCAAACTCGTTATAGGGGTATGCTTATCTATATAGATAGACAGTAGTCTGTCAAAGCTAGTGCTTTGCCCCGCGGTTTTACCCGAGTACAGTTAAAATTATGGGTGACCGACCATGGCAGATAGCTAACAAGGAGTAACTTAGGCTAGTTTCATGTAAGAAAAACGTGGTGGTTCTGTGAGCCACCCAAGAAACTCTACGTGGGTGAAACCGTGGATCACAACTAAGAGTATATAATTTTGATACATCTATTAAATTAAAACGAAGTGTCTGTTTGTAATTCGAAATTAACAATTTTAAATTTAATGCATATGATTGTATTATACGGTACAAATATAAAATAACAAATAAAAAACTCGACTGACTGTTTCTTTGTGAATCCTAATCTAAACAGGAATGTCACTGGTAAATAGCTGATGTTATAAGGCAAATTTTATTTAAAAAATCTGCACATGGGCGATACCAAAGATATTTTTACAAGCAAAATTATTGTTTTCAATTCAACTTAAAAAAGAGCATAATACGTATTAGTAGTAATTCTATTTAGTGTTGGGAGGTTACTGCCACTTATAAACGCGCGTAGCACCTAAGTACATATTTGATTTTTGAATAAGATATTTTTTTGTTTGGCGTTTATTGTTCACGTTTATTTTTCTTAGGATGTAACTATAGTGTGTTGTTGCTCTTACATCCACAAAGGTTTCTTCTAAAGCCTTTTCCTAGTAAAATTTCAGCGTCACAGTTTAGTCACATTACAGATTAGAAATGTCGTAGCACTTGCGTCACATTGCATGTGATTCGTATCGGCGTATCTTTAGAGATTGATGGCGTCATATAACGCACACAGCGGTGCGTGACGGGTGTGGGCGGAGCGTCGCGTGCGCACCCGACAACAGCCGGCGCCGCATTGTACAGTCGACTTTATAAATTTACTATACTAATAACTGCGCTATATGACAGTCTAGAAATGAGAGAAACACAGTCCATAATATTATATTTACGTACGTGAAATTACCCAGGTAGGAGAGAATTGGGCGCGCTATTGTCAACCCTATCTACTATCCATCGTAAGAGGTTTGGATCAAAATAAAAGTGTCTGTTGCTTTCATACTTTTTCACAGCTCGCTGGGTGAACTGCGTATAATATGCCAAAATATTTTCAGGTAATAAGTACCTATAGAATTTGTTATAAAAATAAATTCACGCGGACAATGTTGTGGGCAGATTATACTTCATACAGTAATAAACAACTCTGCTAATTCTACGCACATTTTTACAAAGTAACAATAATTAAGTGAGCATAACACTACTCATTGAAAATATTTTTTAAATATTAGCTAATAACAAACATTTAACATTCATCAAACGAATAACAGATATTTGGCTAGTAAGTGTATGGTCAGTGCGCCGGCGCACGCCATATACGGGGCATTACGGGGCGCGTCGGCTCCCCTACCGCCGCGCCGCCCGCCCTCCTAGCGTTTGGCTCACGTTTCGTCATAGATTATACTATTACTGAAAAAAATGGTACTATGCGCGGCGAATGTCTTTACTCTGAGTTTCTTGCCGGTTCTTCTCAGAAGGCTAGTTTCCGAACCGGTGGTAAATTCCTCGACATTCATTAGTGCCTTACCAGGGCTTAAACTGAATAAATCATTTTCATTTTCATTTTCACTCTTTAGATGCATTTGTTTATATTTTATATTGTACTTTAAAATATAAATAAAATTAGTGGTATCATTCATGTAGATAATCTATTCTAGTCGACAAACTATTTGAAAAAAATTTGAAAGAGTTTTAACAAAATGTAACAAGCGCTGAGTTAATCTTTTAAAAAAGATAATTTTGTATAAAATTTTAAAAATAAAAATTATCCCTAACTTATTTAAAACAGTGTCTCCGATAAACTACCTACTTACCTTATCAACAAACTATGTAAATAAATTATGTTAACCAGCAAATATTTTGTTTACGAGAAAAAAATCTTTCCGGTTGTTGTTGCCAATGAGGTCTGGAGTAGTGCCAGGTAATACCAAATGTTTGGATCAAGTACCACTTAGGTAGTGTCTGGCACTTCTGCGCAATTCACTTTTATTCTATGACTGCTCCATGTTTGTTTGCACGGCTTACGCGGTGCATTTGTTTTTTCTGCGCGTGCGCGTGTTGTGACTTGGCTCGCGTTCTGTTAATTGAGATCATGACGTTAAGGACAAAGGAAGTATCCACTGCAATACTTTGAAAAGATATACGTATCATCATCTCACTGGCCTTATTGCATACATTGTTGGGGATGATTCAACCCCATGTGGCTGATCACCTGATTTTTGTACGAAGCGTTCTGACCTTCGCAACCCTTTTTACGAGAAAAATCGGCAATCTATCGTAAACCAGTTGTCAGACTCTCTTAGGCCTCCGACTGAACTGTATTTTCAAGAACAATTGCCAAAGATGTTAAATTGGCAACCGGGACCAACGGCTAAACGTGCTCTCCGAGGCACGGAGGGAGCTCGGGCGGTCACTAGTCCAAGTACTGGCATGGGTAGGGTTCATGGGTTAGGGCCACGAGCTGTCACGAGCTCCTCCTTGCTTTGAAAGATATACGTATATTGACTCAATTTATCAACCGTCCTCTCTGTCCCTCTCTGTCTCCAAATTTTAAGGCTTCTACGTTGCATGCTACGACATAATACGTGCACCCCCCCACTTAACGACCAGTAGGAACACCGTGGAGTTTAGTCGGTGCGAGTCCGGCAGAACCCTTCCGCGGCGGTTGGTGTATCCATAAGGGATTCTCCACTTAAAAAAGGGGTTCTATGTTGATATTGGTGAAAGTGGACAATTTGATAGCGAAGTAAATAAGTAGAGTCACCCTTTATGTACTTTTCTCATGCCCCTCCAATGAGTGCAAAAAAATTGTAAACTACAAAACCTGTAACTCAATACATTATGTGATATATTTTCTTCGGTTTCATTGCAGTACCTCAATGCATTGTTTTAATGCGAAATCGATTAAACAAATTTGTTGTTGCTTCCGTTCATTGCACTGCCGGTTCGAATCCGTGTTTATTTTACGCCACAGACTAAACATTGCTTCTAGCTCAGAAGAAACAGCAGTACCTACTTTATTTTGAAACTGTTAGTGTTAGAAGTAACTCTGTCTCGTCTTTTGATATGGATTTCGAAAGGGATATATATAGTTATTGTCCGAGTTTAGTACAGTCTTCGCTAAAACTATCTTTGTAATAAGGGATGTTTTCCTTCACCGTAAAGCACGTGGTGTGAAATCATGAAAAACTCATTGGAACCGGCCCCGCTGGGATTCGAACTTGCGTCGCTTGCGTAGCAGGTGACTTATACCTCCACCACCGTAATCTAAAGGTTCACGTGATCTCTTCCGTAAAGCATGAAATCAAAAAGCTGCAGTGTCTATTTCATCCTGACTTTCAATAAACACAGGGTCAAAAATGTTATAGAGACCAGTCGCGGTATTCACTAAGGTTTCTGAGCGTCGCACTCATCGTCGAGTGTCGGTCTTAAAGATGAAATTGAACCTTATTATTTCTATATTATGTATCAATTTCCTAGGATTGAAACCAACGCAAGTAATCGAGTCCAATGCTCAGCTTGATTTATAAAAAAAACAATAGCCAAGGAGAATGTCTCATATTTAACGGAATATTAATTTTTTGTGAAGAAAAAATAATGGATTACTTATTGGATAACTTTGAACGTTGAAGTTGTGAAGTTCACTTCATTGGGTATTTTACTTGAATATTTTAACGCTAGCGAACATAAGTTCGTCGCTTAAATAATGACAACCTTTAAAAGTAAAATACCCGAATACATAGAAATACCGGAACTTTGGTTAAGTTACATTAAGCAAAGGACATAAACGGCAGGCAGAGAGATTAGAGAAAATGTAAACAGTTCAATAAGCTAAATCGTTTTTCCATCGTCTGTTATAGTAGCTGGGTGTATCATCACGGTATAAAGCCTAATAGCCTTCCTCGATAAATGGGCAATCCAACAAAGAATTTTTCAAATCATATCAATCATTCCTGTGCACAACCAAACAGACAGAATCTCCAACTTTATATATTAGTATAGATATATAGTCAACACAGGCGTCTGCATAGTAAAACAGACTACATAGTTCATGGCTAGTTCATACGTAAGCACTTTGTAACGCGATCTGCGTACGCGCATTCCATATAAGGCGGTTATGATCGAGCGCCGGCCAATCGCGTGCTAGCGATCGCCCGCCCAGTACTTTGATACGACTAGTGTTTCATTACAACATTGTATATACATACAACAGTTAATAAAGCATTTGAATTTAAATTATTTAACTAATACTTCTAAGTTTACGAAACATATTGTTTACTAGCTGTGCCCCACAGTCTCTTACGTGTAAACTTTTAAAAAAAAGTGTGCTAAATTACTCCTTGTACCATCAGCCAGTGAAATTCCCGTTAAAATTGGTGCAGCCGTTTCTGAGATTAGCCATAAACAGACAGACAGAGAAAATTATAAAAAAAAAATATATTAAAGAACCGTATATACCTACTATTAATTATTATATTATTATATTATTATTAATATGCATTAAGTATGAGTTCACTTTTATTTATTTGTGAGTATGAATGACGAATGTATGCATTGATGTTTAGATTAAGAAATTGATGATAATGATTGTCTATTAATTATTTTGTTCAATTGATTGATAGGACAATATGTAATTGGATCACATATTTACGCGCGTTAGTATGCGATTGGCAAGAAAAACACTCAAATTAAATTCATGATTTTAATCATATATCTAATAATCACAGACTAATATTAACTTCATAAAACTTTCTAGTTTCATATACTTCACTATTCTGTCCGTTATTGGTCGATAGAGGTCAAAGAAATTCGACCTTTCCCAATATTTTCAACTAGACACATGATTGGTATTATATTGCCAATATTACATCACTCATCCGTTCTATTATATCTACTTGAACCAACATATCAAAAGTCTAAAATCAAGCAAGACTAGCGAGAGGTAACGATAACGGACAATTTCACCGACCAATATTGTAGTAAACAAACAAAAGATCGTGAGCTCCATTTTAAGTGTGTATTATGAGAGGAGAAGGCTTAGTTGCGTAGATACGCCCCCTTTTAGGGGGTCAACCGGGAGCTAGGCCCGGGAAAGCCACTTGTTGATTCGGCGGTGGGAAAATGTGCAAAACTTACTTGCTGATCAACTATGCAGATATCTGGTTTTTGTGTATTGAATTGGTTTATGAGTGGGTTGTGTAAGTAGATTAGATTCTGTGTAAGTGGTTGTTATTGTGTGATAATCCTGTGTTCGATGTGGGGTATTTTTTTAAAGCCAGGTAATATAATTTCATCATCATCACCCTGGCCCTTATCCCATACATTGATGGAGTCGGCACTTGATTCAACCCGATGTGGCTGATCACCAGCTTTTCACGCAAAGCGACTGCCACCTGACCTTCATAAACCCTTTTTGTGAGGTAGAAGGTTGAAAATTGGTAATCTTGTTAAAACCAGCTGTCAGTCTTTCTTAGGCCTCCAGAGTGCCTTGTGCGAGTTTTTCACTGATGCCATCACAAGGCACCGCGTCAAAGTTAACGCAGATTTATATAGGACAGCGACGTAACAGTCCCTCTGTCGGCCTAAAGATGACACTATTGTGAGCCCATACAAATCTGCGTTTATGTCGACGCGATGACTCTTGACGGCGATTTTAAGAAAACTCGCACTAGGCACTCCGGTTATAAGCTAACCGTATGCCAAATTTAACATACCTGCAATAAAGCAAATAATTTTACTTAGCTGTTTTTGCATGAAAAAATAAAAATAAATAAATAAATGTACCAACAAAACATCTAAACGGTCTTTAACATAATTAGTACGACAAAAAAAAAATTTATGCAAGTGTACAACATCACTCAATTATACCACATAACATTTTAACAATTATACAAACAATACCACAGAGTTAGGTCTAGGTACCGACCTAGTTGGTCTCATATTTTTTTTTTTTATTGACGAGGGGGAAACCTTCAAAAGGTCCCCGACCGCCCTGGGAGAGGCAGATCGGGGTATGTGGGATTTTTACCGCACTAAAACCCCCACGGTGGCCATCCTCAGTGCTTTGGGGGGACTCCGGGTACTCTGATAGATCGCACCGGTGTCCCCCCACACTTTGCCGGGGCACATCTCCGGGGCAGCTGTGTCGCCGCCCCTGGAGACCTCGCTGTGCAAGGCAGCGCGAGCCACATCGCGCTGCCACCTTCCCGGGCCCGCGGCTCGGTGGTCAAAGCTCCCACCCCGACCACCGCCAGCAGGCCCTCCGGCCCCCTTTTAGTCGGCTCTTACGACAGGCAGGGGATACCATAGCCAAATTCTTAGACCCTGGCTATTGGGTGGTGGTCTCATATACCTACCTATTATTGGATAGAGCAACAATTAAGTGCCGTTTCAAATAAAATCTATCAGTTAATTTATTCTAAAATATCCACTTAAGTTACGTTTTTAATAATATTTTTCTACATAGGATTATTAAGTGGGTTGTATTGTTAGTTGCCACCACATTTATACAGATAAATAAAATTGAAGTGTTTGTTTGTAAATCCAAAATAACAGTTTTTCACTAAATGCATATGAAAGTATACACGCTACTGACACTAAAAAAGTTTTAAATTTTTTCTCTCTCTGTCTGTCTGTCTGTCTGTTTGTTCCGGGTAATCTCTGAAACGGCTGGACCGATTTTAACAGGATTTTCACTGGCAAGTAGCTGATGTTTTAAGGAGTAACATAGGCTACTTTTATTTATCAAAAATATTGGAGTTCCGCGACAATAAGGATAAAACAAAATCTACGCGGGAGAAACCGCGGGGCACAGCTAGTTTTTAAATATAAAAACAACCTATGGAAGCTCAAGGGGAATTTGAGTCATGAATCCTTAAGAACATACGTGTACCGTGTAAAGCATTCACCGCAAGGTCAAGGGAATAGGTATCGATCTGTTCCTGACTGTGAAACGAATAGGGAAAACGTTGGTGATACTCCCACGAAATACATTTTACCTTAGAAGTGAACCTTAAGAGATGTATAATTCAATTTAAAATCGTTTAGCAGTAAATGTATACTTTACAGGTAAAGTTTTTGAAACACTTAAACTTATCAAAATAAACTTGAGACGGCTATTATTGTTTCAAACTCTCATAACAAAATAAATTATTTGAAACTAGCTGTGCCCCGCGGTTTCACCCGCGTAGATTTAGTTTCATCCTTATTGTCGTGGAACCCTTATATTTTTAATAAATAACAGCCTAAGTTACTCCTTGGAACATCAGCTACCTGCCAGTGAAAGTCCCGTTAAAATCGGTCCAGCCGTTTCAAAGATTACCCGGAACAAACAGACAGACAGACAGACGGACAGACAGAGAAAAATTTTTCGCTGATGTTTCAAGTAGTAACTTGGGCTACTTTTATTTATTAAAAATATTAGGGTTCCGCGACAATAAGGATGAAACTTATTCTACGCGGGTACAACCGCGGAGCACAGCTAATATTTTTATATGGTTAAGTATTCTTAAATTTTCCACGCAATTTGCTTAGTTTTTTCTTTCATAAGAACCATCTCCTGACAATAACGACAAAACAAAAAAATTACTATCGAAATCGGTCCAGCCGTTCACCCGCGATGTCGTGACCAAGGGAAATAGGGATTAATTTTTTTATATATAGATTACTGACTTTGTCTGTCTGACTGAATAACAAATAAATTTTTTTTTGGAAGTAAGTCAAATTAAAATTAATACATTTTTGAGTTTGAGTTAAGTCAAACTTTTTCTAGGAGTATTACCCGTAACCCTTAAGGGTTGGCTGCATGATAATAGTTGCTAAAGCTTAAGGCAAATTTGACGCTGACAATACCTATGTGTCAAATACTTGGGACACAGTTCTTAAACAATTTGTTATAGCTTAAGTCAGTTGACTAACCTTTTTTTTATTGAAGAAGCGGAAAACTTCGAAAGTTCCCCGACCGCCCTGGGAGAGGCAGGTCGGGGTATGTGGGATTTTTACCGCACTAAAACCCTCCCGGTAGCCATCATCCGTGCTTAGGGGGGACTCCGGTTACTCTGATAGATCGCACCGGTGTCCCCCCACACTTTGCCGGGGCACATCTCCGGGGCAGCTGTATCACCGCCCTGGAGACCTCGCTGTGCAAGGCAGCGCGAGCCACATCGCGTTGCCACCTTCCCGGGCCCGCGACTAGGTGATCAAAGCTCCCACCCCGACCACTTACGCAGGCCCTCCGGCCCCCTTTTAGTCACTTCTTACGACAGGCAGATATCATAGCCATATTATTAGACCCAGGTTGAAGTCAGTTGACTATCGAAACCAACTTAGTATTGTGACATCAGTTCAACTCCCAGTAAATATAATCTCCATGGTATGAGGCATGCACTCTACGCAATCAGTACTCAACATCAAGACCAGGGGTCATAAGCCTGCACTCGTTATTATCAAGTGCCTATTACTAATACAAAAGTGCCGAAGTTGGTGGCGCCTGCGCTTACACCTGACCTCTTGACTCGAGCACTTGTGCTTAAGTAATGCTTCTGAAATGTGAAAGAGACGTGCTATCTCGTAATATCCTGTAACTGGAGTCGATTACTATAATTAGATTTCTATTCAAACATTTATGCGCCTGTATCCCATGGGGGTAGACAGAGACCACCGTTTGCCATATGCTACGATCCTTAAATATTTTTTTTCGCTCGTCTACATTCATTCATCTCTCCATATACTTAATTCGACTACGAGTGCTCCGATTAATTCCTATTCCTATATTTTAACACTAAATAATGTTTCATAGTCATCAACGGTTAAAATCTGTTACTGAAAATTAACAGTACGTAGATACCTACATATTACTAACAACTTAAAAAAATAAAAGCAATAATTAATTTTATGATGAACACGACGGAGAGGAAATTCGATTCAAGCTCCCTTGTACCTAGACTCGGCACTTATAAGATGCTATTTAATTAAGTACCGCAGACAACGATTTTAAAGATACTTACTTCAATAAGGGAAGATATAAAATGTAGGATTATTTTAAGGGATAATGTATGTGGTTTTACATCTAGGCTTGAAGTACAGTTCCCCATGAATCTAGGTAGTCCCGCTACTTGGCGGACCATAAGTTCTAAGCCTATACATAATATTCAAACTCGTAGAGATCCTTAATAAAGGGAATACAGAAAGCAGAAGATTCGGAATTTGGAGATTCCCGACTGGACCTCCACCTCATAGAAGATCTTAGTCAAATAATGCTATCTTAAAGTAGGTAGTGTCGTTTTCCGCCCAATAGCCAGGGTCTAAGAATTTAGCTATGGTATCCCCTGGCTGCAGAAACGTCTGAAGGTGGGCTGGATGACCTACTGGCGGTGGTTGGAGTGGAAGATCTGTCCGCCTAGACGCAGGCCCGAGAAAATGGCAGCGCGAGGCCTGGAACCCCCGTTAAGCACGGATAATACACCAAAGGATTTTAATGCGGTAAGAATCCCACATACCCTGACTGTCTCTCCCAGGATACCTGCGATTTTAAGGTTTCCACCTCGTAAATAAAAAAAGGAAAAACACAGGTTGTGTTGCTGCTTTGAGTAAGGTTGGCAGTGCCTCATGGGGAGGAGAAGAAGAGTGTTAGATGGTTAGCAATAATGGGTGGGACCCTTTTCTCCTTCTCTATGTTGGCACGGATAGTCCATCTATACATCTATATCTATATATCTATACATCTATATATACGGATAAATAAAAGTGAAGTATCTATTTGTAATTCCAAAATAACAGCTTTTCACTAAATGTATACGAAAGTATACATGCTACTGACACTATAAAACCAAGTTTTAAAATTTTTCTCTGTCTGTCTGTCCATCTGTCTGTCTGTCTGTCTGTTTGTTCCGGGTAATCTCTGAAACGGCTGGAGCGATTTTAACGGGACTTTTACTGGCAGGTAGCTTTCAGGAGTAACTTAGGCTACTTTTATTTATTAAAACTATTAGGGTTCCGCGACATAAAGGATGAAACTAAATCTACGCGGGTGAAACCGCGGGGCACAGCTAAATCTTTATAAGGGTGGTAACGTGTGACGCTTTTTGCCCATACTCTTATGTTTTTGAAAAACAGCACAGGTAAGCGAAATTAAATCTTAAACGCGTAGGTACCTTGTAGTGGTTGTAATAAGTTGCACCGGCAAAGTAGCAAAGCCACTCCTGCCTTTTACGTTACTCATTAATTCGCTATCAAGAAGCTGTTGGAAAGGACATTTCTATGGATGCCCGCCTAGAAACCGCTTTGCAAAGAATTTATTCATAGCTAGCTGTGCCCCGCGGTTTCACCCGCGTAAATTTAGTTTCATGCTTCATGTCGCGGAACTCTAATATATTTAATAAATAAAAGTAGCTTAAGTTACTCCTTGAAACATCAGCTACCTGCCAGTGAAAGTCCCGTTAAAATCCGTCAAGCCGTTTCAGACATTACCCGGAACAATCAGACAGACAGACAGAGAAAAAATTTTAAACTTGGTTTTTTGGTCTCAGTAGCGTGTATACTTTCATATGCATTTAGTGAAAAGCTGTAATTTTGGAATTACAAACAGGCACTTCAATTTTATTTATCTGTATAGATATAGATGTATAGATATATAGAAGATATAGATGTATAGATATAGATATTGCTTGATTAAAATTAAATAGTTTGGAGCATATAATTGCTACTTTGTGTCTTGAACTTATGACAACTTGGTACAGGAGCGATTTTGAGGACTTTTTAAGCAGTTGAACTCTTTCTTAGACTGCAGATCTTAGGACGTCTTCCTAAGTATCCATTAGGCCGATTATACAAGTGACTAGAGGCCCTGCCCATTAAACAAGACTAAATACAAAATAAGCGCGTCGCGTATCATTTCTCTTTCCTATACCATCATGAGACCTGAGTGCCTAGTGCGAGTTTTCTTAAAATCGCCGTCACATGTCATCGTGTCGACGTAAACGCAGATGTGTATGGGCTCACAATAGTGTCATTTTTAGGCCGACAGAGGCGCTGTTTCAATCCCATATAAATCTGCGTTAAGTTTGACGCGGTGACTTGTGACGATGGCAGTGAAAAACTCGCACTAGGCACTCTGGTCGTCACTTGGGCATTGTGTAGGCATGGGGTGCTAGTAAAAAGCTATAAGTCAGACATGTGAGGTGATTCCGTAGCATCAAGTCAAGGTAGCCATATCGTAGGAACATCACATTCTAGCGGCCCGCCTCGGCTTCCCACGGGTTGTAGTTCTGCGTCAATCATGAACGATTCGATCAAATGACCCGGATCGACGGAGTATTGATGATTGCATTGATGACCCGGTATATAGGGTATAGTGACACTGTTCTCATGAGTCTTATATGCATATATAACCTTATTATAGTATAAGTAAAGATCATTCGCGCGGTGGGTCGTGCAGTCCAAGCGTAGGAGCGTGAAAAGGTTTCATGGGTCAGCGGCGATTGGTCAGCGCAATGTTCAGTGCGCGTGAGAACCTCATAATCCTATGCATAATGTATATAATGTGGTTGCCAGACCACTGGGTTTGGGTTAAGGATGATACTAATAAGAATTTGATCATGTCACAGCCTTTGGGGCTACCCAATGATCATGTGGTTTGAATAGTTACCCGAAACTAGGTCTCATAGTATAAGCTATACAAGCAATAATGATTCTATGCCTATTTTTTTAATAGCTTACCAACCAGGGTTAAAATTTGAAAAAAAAAAAAAAAAATTTTTTTTGTTGTATCTTCTCAGAATGCTAGTATTTATTTTCGCGACTTCCTCTAGTGTCCTAATTACCAGGGCTTACTCTAAATGAATTGTAATAAGATTACATGCTCAAAATCAGTGCTCCTTGTTTGGGCAACGCCTACCTACCTTTTGTTACTTCATTTTTAATGTTATTTTATATTTCGTAAGCTTTAGGTACCCCATTTCTGTACAGTGTACATATGTAATAAACAACCAAAAATTGTGTAAAAGGGCATCAATATCAATAAAAGCATGCACTTACTTACCTTTTTCACCGAACCTGGCCTTCGTCTGAAGAACTTGACTCGTTGACTTCTTGAATCTTCTTCCAATGAATGTGTGAGCGCAAGAACCGTTTAAAACGATTTCGAAATGATCGCATGATTAACCATTTTTTCTGATCACTTCACCCGCGGCATTAATTTATTTTCCTGAATCGTTTTCCGGAATTAAAAACGACATCAAAGGATTTCAACCGCACGTTCCGACTGCGTTCAATCGTGGTCGCGAGTAGACTGAAGTAAAAGAGTCCGTGGAAATGCTTATTGTTGGTCTACCCTCTTTTGTTTTGTAACTCACTAAGAGAAGACAGCGCTCACAGTATTCACGATTTTAAATATGGTAACTCACACGATTTTAAAAATTGTTCTACTAGCACTGTGATTGATCCTATTGATACTTTAAACCTTTAAGTAAGACAACAGAGAAGTCAGTTGCATGTATTATGCGACTGCTACACCAGAATATCAACCGCTTCTCTGGCAAAATTCTTGATTTAGAATTATTATTAGACAGAATACCAATTGATTTAATTTGTTTAACTGAAACCTGGTTAAAACCAGATACCATGATATTTAATATTAGTAATTACACCATTGCCAGTTTTTATAACAGACTCTCAGCCGAGGGTGGTGGTGCTATTATTTTACTGAATAGTAACATCAAGTCCAAAGACAGGAAGGATATTACCAGCCTGTCTGTGGAACGGGTCTGTGAAGCGGCTTGTGCAGAGTTAGACAACTATATAATTGTATGTGTATATAGACCTCCGTCCTCTGACTTTCACTCATTTTGTTTAACAATGGAGGCTATTCTTAAGAAGCTCTTTAGGACAAATAAACAACTTTTGATATGTGGTGATTTTAATGTAGACATTTTGAAAAATACTTCTGCGGCGCGTTTATTTATATCTCTTTTTAAAACATTCAACTTAGACTTTATATTTAATGAGCCCACACGAATAACGGCCACTTCTTCTACTTGCATTGATAATATAATAACAAATGCAAATATCATAAAACACTCACAGATAAGTGGCATTAGATCTGACCATATGGCACAACTAGTTGAGTTGCAGTGCAGAAGGCAATCTTGTAACTCTTTTAGAGAATCTAGAGCTTTGACTAACCATAGATTGCTTAAGTTTAAAAATAATGTTGAGTCGAAAATAAAAAAAACAGAGTCTAGCGAGCCAAATAAATACTTTAATCAGTTACATAATGTCATATGTAAAGAATTTAACAAGGCATGTCCTAAGCAACAAAGTAAAGTAAATAATAAATTACAGTTTAGTAACTGGGCAACTAGGGGCATTAGGAAAAGTAGGGATACCCTGTATGAACTATACCACAAGAAAGCCCAAACAACCAATGCCGCTTTTCACAACCATGTTAGGACGTATTCCAAATTATTCAAAAAAGTTTGCCATGTAGCTAAATCGAGACACATAAGTAGCGAAATAAGCCGTTCTGATAATAAAATAAAAACTGTATGGAAAGTTATAAATAGGGAGACGGGAAAAAATAAAAATAAAGAGCAGGTTAGTGAACTTAAAATTAATGATGATATTGTCTCAGACAAGTTAGATGTCGCGACCGCATTTGAGAAATTCTTTGCTCAAATACCAGCGGAAACTACTAAACACCTAAACTCATGTCCGAATAAAGCTGAAAGATTACTTAAACAATCATTTCATACGATTGTCCCAGATTTTAGTTTTCAACATGTACTTGCTAGTGATATAATTAAAGCTTTTAAGTCACTTAACATGAAAAATACGGAGGATTTATGGGGACTTTCAATTAAAGTTATTCAATCGATTATAACAACGATCTGTTATACCCCGTCAATGTATAGAGTTTGGCTGACGAGACTGCTCTCGTCAGCATATTATCATTCATGGTCTGGATGGAAGACGGCCATCCAGTCAGTCGGGTCTCAGAGTCGGTACGGGTCGGAAGACAGACTCATTTTCTATTTTCTAATTCCATAATTTTATTAATTCTATTTCCATTTTCTATATTATATAGTTTAAGTTTATAAAGTCTTTTTTTAAAAAGCCTTTCACTGAATCCCGTATAACATTTTGGTGGCAGCGGTGGGATACGAAAATCCCCTACCCAAATACGTCTTCGAAGTTCCATATCCAAGTGCAGTGTATTAAAGTGAATTACATATTATAATTTATGAAAGCAAGTGTATATTGCTTTGTGTTTCGTGAATTTGGCGTTACATGCAAAGGCCTAACAAGTCCTTTGCTATCCCTGCAAACTCCTGCTGAGACACGGTGGTCCGTGTCGCGATCCTGACGTGCCTACCAGGACACCCCTCGGACAGTGACCAAGGTCATGATGCTGACTCCCATACTTTTGACGGCGTTCCTGTGAGTTACGTTTTCATAATAACGAATCGTGAACAAAATATCAAAACTTAAAGAACTCAATATAAAATAGAACTCAGGTTTCGTGAACAAACTATTTCTTTACAAGTTTCTACATTCTACAGCATCTTGATAAGTTTTACTATATTTTACTGAGTTTTTTTTGTCATTAATGTAATTTGATATCGTGTAAAATTGTGTTTTAAATACAGTGCCAGTTTCGAGAACTGATATACATATGTCTGTCTGTCTGTACCTATAATATACTGGCTAGCTTAGTATGGATAAGACCTGCATTTATTAACATTAAAGTGTGTTATTGTTTAGTTATACTAGTTCAACATGACATCGAAAACAGAATCGGGATCTGACACCCCCAGTGTTTCAAGGACAATAACTCGCACTGATACTGACGAGAAAGTTGAACTGAATGTATTACTTAAATTTATCAAACCATTTGACGGGTCCCGAGATAAACTCAACCCCTTTATATCGAATTGCCAAAACGCATATAACCTTGCTAACAAGGCACAAAAACCTATTTTATTCAGATACATTCTGAGCCAGCTCGAAGGGAGAGCTGAAACAACATGCAGTATTAAAGAATTCGAGTCATTTGAACCTTTTGTAGAATTTCTAAAACAACAATTCGGTGAAAAGAAACATTATACTCACCTCTTATCTGAATTGCAAGAATGTAAACAACATTCTCAAGAATCAGTCAACCAATTTGCTCTTAAAATTGAAACTTGCCTAGCTAGACTGCTCACAGAAATTAATATCTCAATTCCAACTAGAAGAAAGGCAGAGTTAGCTGGTCGCGTAGCTGCTATGGAGGATCTTGCCCTCCACACTTTCATGACTGGTCTTCAACCACGACTATCTCAAGTCGTTAGATGCCGCGATCCAGACTCGTTAAATTCGGCAGTAAATCTTGCAGTTGCTGAGGAAAAAATTCTATCTAGCATTTATAAAAGGTCGCAACCATCTCCTATCAATAACGCTGATAGACCAAGATTCTCACCCCGTCGCGATTTTCAACCGCGTTCTGACTTTCCACCCCGTCGTGAATTTCAAAGCCGTCGTGACTTTCAAACACGCCGTGATTTCCAACCTCGTCGCGATTTTCAAGGCCGGCCTAACCATTTTCCAACCTCACAAAATTATCGATCCGAAAATTTCAAGAATGTGAATGCAAATGAAGTGGTCTGCCGCTATTGCAAATTTGCGGGCCACACTATTGAAAATTGTCGCAAACGACAATACAATAATAGCCAATACAATTTTGGCGCTTCTACATCTCAAAACCAACAAAATAGTTTGAGACAAAATCCCATTCCAAGCTCATCGCGTAGAGTCTACACTCTTGATCAACCCGACGATACACGTGATCAAGACGATGAGAATGAAAATATCGATTTAAACGAATAAAATTTCCCGATCGGTATCGCCCGGGAAATTATTCCAATAAATATAAAGTCGGTACCGCGAAACTCTTTGAATCCTCTGTATCCTCTGTATCGTTTAAACGTCGTGCTAACAACCAGGGTAACCAGCCCCAATATCATAGCACCAATGACGTCGCTGTATCCTCTGTATCCTTGAAACGTCGTGCTAACAACCAGGGTAACCAGCCCCAATATCATAGCACCAATAACGTCGCTGTATCCTCTGTATCCTTGAAACGTCGTGCTAACAACCAGGGTAACCAGCCCCAATCTCATAGCACCAATAAAATCTCTGTATCCGCTGTATCATTGAAACGTCGTGATAATAACGTCTCTGTATCCTCTGTATCGTTGAAGCGTGCTAACAACCAGGGTAACCAGCCCCAATCTCATAGCACTAATAATCTCTCTGCATCTTCTATATCGTTGAAACGTGCTAACAACCAGGGTAACCAGCCCCAACTTTATAGCACCGTAGCCGCTAAACCTATTAAAGAAAAGATACCAATTACTAAATCTAAATTAATCTCAAAAGTTCAAACTTCAGTCACTATCCCTCATCCTGCTCATGAGTCAAAATCAAATAAATATATCCCTGAATCAAATGAACATACTAAATCTAATATATCTATAATTCAAAATGCTAAATCTACTAAGTCGACTCCCGTTCCAAATCCAAGTGCTCCAACCACAGTCTCCCATTCCGTCGAAAACCTGAAAACAAAAAAACAAAGCATAAGAATATATGAAATAAATAATAACTCAGAGAAAAGATACTTACCTCATGTGTTGATTCAAACCTCCGTCGCCGATCGACCACTCTCATTTCTAGTGGACACTGGTTCAGCCATAAGTCTGTTAAAACTAAAATCCCTATCCAAAATGCCAACTCTAAATAATGAGATAATTACTATAAAGGGCATTGATCCCGGTAACAAAACAACGTCAACTCTGGGTAGTTTCAATATGCAAATATTCCGAAAAGCGAATAAAACGCTTACTCACGAATTTCACGTTGTCGAAAATATTAACCTTATCCATGACGGTATCATAGGCAACGACCTACTTAAAGACTTAAATTGCCAAATTGACTATTCCCTAGAAACATTGCGCATAGACAACGCTTCAATCAAATTAAAATTCTCAGAACCCGTTTATAAGATTCCACCCCGAACAGAAACAGTTATTGAATGTTCAGTTAAGAACCCTGAACTAAAAGAAGGCATTATTTTTGATCAACATGTTTCCGATACACTCCTAGTAGCAAACTGTGTAGTAAAAGTTAAAGACAACAACAGAGTAAATATCTCAGTAATCAACTTATCAGAAAATCCAGTCTCAATCAATTCCAACCTCCTACTTGAACTATGCCCTTTAAACGACGAATTCTATCCCATTCTAACCTCGTGTTCCAATTCCATTCAACGAACTAGAAAAGTCCTTGAACTACTCCGCACTGATCATCTAAACCATGAAGAAGAAGAGTCCCTAATAGAATTATGTTCCCAATACTCCGACATATTCCACTTACCTGACGAAATACTGACCTCTACTGACATTTTAAGACATGACATTAAATTGACATCCGACAAACCCATTAACGTAAAATCATACCGATTTCCTCATTGTCATAAAGATGAAGTCCAAAAACAAATCGATACAATGTTAAAGAACGAAATCATTAAAACTTCATCATCCCCTTGGTCAGCTCCAATTTGGATCGTCCCCAAAAAACTGGACGCCTCTGGAAATAAAAAATGGCGTATAGTAATAGATTATAGAAAGCTAAATGATATAACCATAGGTGATACTTATCCCATACCTAACATAACTGAAATCTTAGATCAGCTAGGAAAATCAAAATATTTTTCCACATTAGACCTTTCTTCTGGCTTTCACCAAATAAAAATGGCACCAGAAGACTCAAATAAGACCGCATTTACTGTTCCCCAAGGACACTTTGAATTCCATCGTATGCCATTTGGCCTAAAAAATGCGCCAGCTACATTTCAAAGGCTTATGAATACTGTGTTATCCGGACTCCAAGGAGAGCGTTGCTTTGTCTACCTTGATGACATAGTGGTCTACAGTGTAGATTTAAAATCCCATATCGATAACTTATCCGCAGTTTTCAAAAAGTTAAGACAGAGCAATCTAAAACTTCAACCTGACAAGTGTGAGTTCCTACGAAAAGAAGTAGGCTATCTAGGTCATATCATCACTGAAAATGGTGTTAAGCCGAATCCCGAAAAAATTAAGGCCGTAAGCCAATTTCCAACACCTCAATCTCCCAAAGACATAAAATCATTTCTAGGCTTAGCCTCTTATTACAGACGATTTATTCCCGACTTTTCTAAAATTGTAAAACCTTTAACATCCCTCTTGAAAAAAGACACAGACTTTAACTGGAAAAACGAACAACAACTTGCATTTGACGGACTTAAAGAAAAACTTACTACATCCCCAATCCTAGCATACCCTGACTTTACCAAACCATTCATCCTCACATGTGACTCATCCAACTACGCTGTTTCCGCAATCCTATCACAAGGCCCAATCGGTAAAGACCGCCCAATCGCATATGCCTCACGTACTATGAACAAAGCAGAGTGTAATTATAGCGTTACCGAGAAGGAATGCTTAGCAATCATTTTTGGAACTAAAGCCTTCCGTCCTTACCTGTACGGAAATCGATTCACTATCGTTTCTGATCACAAACCTCTTCAGTGGCTATTTAATTGTAAAGACCCCGGTTCCCGACTAGTACGCTGGCGACTGAAACTCGAAGAATTCGATTATGACATTGTCTATAAAAAGGGTAAAATAAATACCAACGCTGATGCACTGTCTCGATACCCAGTTAATCCTATAGAGAAACAACCTCAAACGTCACCTCAATTCCTACCTAATGACTTTGACATTGAAATTGACAACCCACTAGAAGACCCTCTACTTGAATTGCCATCTCCGATTCCATTTTCCTTCGACAATGAAGAAGTTTTAAATCCTAATCCTACAAATGTTGTTCCAAATCCTCTACTAAACCCCGATACTAATATTGTTCCAAATCCATTACTAAACTCTGATACTAATACTGTTCCAGTTCCAACTCAAAGTCAAATACCAAATCCTCTGCCGATTCAAGATCATCAAATGTCCCCTCTGTCAGACTTTGCAGATATAGATATTCAACCTCTGTCAAATAACCCAAACCTTGATATTGACCCTACCGAGTTACTTCAATTTCCATCCTCAAGCTCAGATCCTAATATTAATCCTAATCCGCAATTAAATAATGATGACTACTCCAAATTCCTAAAAGCCGTATCTAACAAAGAATTTATTCCTAACACTAAATTAAAAGAACACAATGAAACACTTTTGAAATCCCCATGTAAAACAATATTAATTCCTACATCAATAGATCTAGACGAATCAAACCCATACGTTCTTGAGATTTTACAAGATCCTGAAATAAAGAATAAAATATTTAACACTGAAATGGAATTACACTCTTTCTTAAAACTAAATTATGGTAACAAAGACATTTATCTCATCTTCACTAAAGTTCATCATTTTGATGAATCACCGTATCCCTCTATATACAACACTCTGAAACGAGTAAGAGACGAAATTATACAATCCGAAGGAATAACCGATATTGCAATCTCCGATTTTAAGAATCCTTTTGACAAACACTCATATACCAAAATTTATAATATCATTACACATCTTTTTAACAATACAAATATTACCATACATGTCTACCTTAACAAAATCATATATCCCACTCTGAGCGAAAGAAGTAAAATTCTCCGTGACAATCACGACATACCAATTGCAGGCCACTTAGGTTCAACTCGTATGTACAATAGAATCCAAGAACAATTTTACTGGAAAGGTATGAGAAGCGATATTGAAGACTATGTAAAGAAATGCAAAGCTTGTCAAGAAAATAAAGCGTTAAGACAAGTACACAGAGCCCCTATGGAAATTACTTCTACATCTACAGCCCCGTTCCAGCGAATAGCGCTAGATATCGTAGGTCCCTTGCCCGAGTCTGGTCCTGCAAAACTCAAATACATACTCACCTTACAAGATGATCTAACTAAGTATTCTGTAGCTTATCCTATACGCAGCACATGCGCTGAAGAAACTAGTGACTGTCTCATTCATTTTATTTCCCTTTTTGGAATCCCTAAATCAATACTTACCGACCAAGGAACAAATTTCACATCCGAACTTTTCAAAAGCACATGCCAATTTTTAAAGATAAAGCAGTTATGGTCCTCACCTTATCATCCGCAAACTCAAGGCGCCCTAGAACGCAGCCATTCAACTTTAAAGGAATATTTAAAATCATTCATCAATGTAAATCAGGACAATTGGCCCACATACGTTTACACTGCTATATTAACTTACAATACTACAACACATTCAACTACTAAATTCACTCCCTACGAACTTGTGTTCGGACATAAGCCTTTCATCCCAAATTCTATATATGAAAGTAGTCTCAGTACCACGTATACCGACTATATTAAAATGCTACAACACAAGCTGAAATATACCCGTGGTAAAGCAGTAGAAAACATTTTAAAATCGAAAGAATCTTCTAAATCCTACTATGATTCCCGTGCAAAAGCACCTCCACAATACAAAATAGGTGACTATGTCTACCTCAAAAACCATCTAAGACTTCGTAAAGCAATGTCACCCCTTTGGAAAGGGCCATACAAAATCATTAAAGTCCACAGTAATCATACAGCCACACTCCTTATTAATCGACGTCATGTCACACACCATTTTGACCAAATTAAACCTGCTCAAATTAATTCATAAATGAGACATATAATTTCAACATTATAAGTCATGTTTACACATACTATATGTTGTATACAAAAAATATATATATATTAATTATCATTTGACTAGTTATTATTATGAAAACATATTATAGTTATTTTTACTTCTATTAAGTTAACATTTACTCAATTTTATTTCAGCGTCACGATCAATGCGCAACAAGACTTTGTCCAGCCGCTTCCCTCTGGTTCCGGCATTTACTTCGATAGACTAGGAAAACTTAAAGTTATTAATGGTGAATTGAATATAATTAATCACCTAGATATATCTTTTATAAGTACTCACATTCAGAATATCGATCAAACCTTAGATACAGTTAGACATCTGTGTCAACAAACAGACATACTACAATGTAAGAATATACTATCTCCTCTGACAGTCCGCTTCAATGATATTAAGCGTGAATATAATTCTATTTCCCATTTAATTACTAAGCGTAATAAGCGTTCAGCCTGGTTTGGTGGTATAGGTACTATGTTCAAACATATTTTTGGTACTCTTGACGAGGACGACGCCTTAAAATACGATTCCGCAATTGAATCTGTACAAAACGATGAAAAGAAAATTGCACAATTAATGAAAGAAAATATTTTAATTACAAACTCTACATTAAACTCATATAAACAAACCATTAATCAATTAAAAACAAATCAACAAATTCTTTATAATGCTATTAATAATTTAATGAATCAAACAAATAATGTTACTAATATAATTTATAATATATCAAAGGTCCATTCCATAGTAACTAGCCTCGAAAGCTCTCTACTTACCTTATCATTCCAGTTGGAAGATTTAATTACTGCTATTCTACTCAGTAGCCAAAACATCCTGCATCCAAACATTCTTACGCCCACTCAATTGTACCGCGAGCTCGTTGATAACGAGAGGTACCTGTCTAGAGACACTGGGGTTGCGATTCCAATAAGTTTAGATAATATTCATTTAATTTTAAGTGTATGTCATGTAGCATGCTATTATTATAAGAATAAGCTCGTATTTGTTTTACAAATACCCCTTGTCACTATTGACGAATTTCATTTGTATCATAATTTAGCTTTGCCAATTCCTCATGATATTCATAATCCTAATACTTTTAGTTTAATTTTACCTTCTAGTTCATACACTGCTATCTCTAAGGATAAGATTAGCTTTTGTAATTTAGAAACTTTAGATAAGTGTAGGACGGTTACACCTGAGTTCTATCTGTGTGAAGTGTCGTTAATATTGCTAACGAGTGGCAACCCTACATGTGAAAGTGAACTGCTAACAAAACCTATCAGTGCTATTCCTGTACAGTGTAAGACCAAAACAATCTACGGTGAATTAGACATTTGGAAACCACTTATGAACAATCAGTGGATTTTCGTGCAATCCCGTTCTAATAAAATATCTGTTGATTGTGGCTCGGAATTACGAGAAATTATTGTGTTCGGCACAGGTGTACTGCATACACCGGAACAATGCACAGTGTATACAAAGAGTACCAGACTCATATCGTCTAACAATATTATTAATATTACTATTCCTATTCCTATGTTAGATTTTAATATTATAAATGATAAGTGTTGTAAACAAGACAACATATCTCATATTTCAAATAATATAATTCCTATTTTACTTCAAAATATTAATTTAGATGATTTGTCTTTGAATAATAAAAATGATAAATTGTTTTCAAATTTAAATAAAATCATTGAACAAAAACCTATTCTCGTAAAGTATGAGACACATTATGTTATATTAACTTCTTTTATATCTTTAATTGTAATATCTTTTGTAATTTTTAAGTTTTGTAAAATCTTGTTTAAATTTAAGAATAAGTTTGTAACATCTACTAATCTGACTCCTACCGACAATGACAGTAGTAACGAACAACTTGAAAGCTCGTCCATACCGCTACCTCGCTTAAGAGAAATTGTTTAACTCCCTGAACTTCGGTTTCATCCCCGAACTTCAGTCTTCCGCGGGGGGTTGTTATACCCCGTCAATGTATAGAGTTTGGCTGACGAGACTGCTCTCGTCAGCATATTATCATTCATGGTCTGGATGGAAGACGGCCATCCAGTCAGTCGGGTCTCAGAGTCGGTACGGGTCGGAAGACAGACTCATTTTCTATTTTCTAATTCCATAATTTTATTAATTCTATTTCCATTTTCTATATTATATAGTTTAAGTTTATAAAGTCTTTTTTTAAAAAGCCTTTCACTGAATCCCGTATAACAGATCGCTCCTGCATTAGCCACTATTTTTAATTCGTGTATTGATCAGGGTGTCTTTCCGGATCTTATGAAATATAGTAAAATAATTCCAATCTTTAAGGCAGGTTCCAGAGAAAATCCTTCTGATTATAGGCCTATATCAATACTTCCTGCCCTTAGTAAGATATTTGAGAAAATAATGCTAAATCAGATGTTAGCCCACTTTAACATAAATAACATATTGCACGATCACCAGTTTGGTTTCACTAAAGGTAGATCCACAACGGACGCGGCGGCAAAATTAATAAAACATATATTTGAGGCATGGGAGGGCGCCTATGACGCCTTAGGAGTCTTCTGTGATCTCTCAAAAGCTTTTGATTGCGTCGACCATCGTACGCTTATTCTGAAGCTTAAATATTATGGTATTCGCGGAACCGCCCTCGATCTTGTGTCCTCTTACCTGTCCAATCGCCATCAGAAAGTTGGCGTCAGTGGTATAACATCTAAAGGGTCATTAATTAAAACAGGCGTGCCGCAAGGCTCCATATTAGGTCCATTCCTATTTCTAGCGTACATAAATGACCTACCACTTGTTGTAGAAGGTATCTGTGATATTGTTCTGTTTGCAGATGATACATCTTTAGTTTTTAAAGTGAGCAGGAAAGATAAGGAGCTTAATACTCTGAATAAAACACTAACATCTGTTTCAAATTGGTTTGACGCCAATAACCTCGTTTTAAATTCTAAAAAAACTAAATGTATTCGATTTTCACCACCTAATACATCGCAAATAGCTACAAATATATCACTAGATGGTGGTAAACTGGATTTGGTTGATAGTACGGTATTCTTAGGGCTAACAGTAGATTCAAAATTACAATGGGGCTCTCATATTGAAACATTGTCAAGAAAACTTAGCTCAGCAGCATTTGCTGTTAGGAAAATCAAACAAATGACGGATGTCGATACTGCTAGATTAGTTTACTACGCATACTTTCATAGTCTTATGTCATATGGCTTATTGTTATGGGGTTCCGCGGCAGACCTAGATTCTATATTTATACTTCAAAAAAGAGCCATCAGGGCAATATACTCGTTGGAACCCCGTGAATGCTTGAGGGATAAATTTAAAGAAATTAATATACTCACTTTACCCTCACTTTACATTTATGAGAATTTATTGTACATGAAAAAAAACATTCATCTCTTTAATTTAAACTGTGATGTTCATTCGATTTGTACGCGAAATAAACACAAAATTATGGCTCCTAGATTCAGATTAGTTAAAGTAAATAAATCATTCATGGGGAACTGTGTTCGCTTCTACAATAAAATCCCACAATCAATAATCGCGTTAAATTATGATAAATTTAAAACACATGTCAAAACTGTTTTGATGAAGAAAGCATATTATAAAATTTCGGATTATATAAATGACAAGGATATATGGAACTAGGTAAATCACTCTGCACAAGTAGCTCCTGGCAAATACATGGTATGCAAACACTTGTAAATCTATCTGGTATTGTTATTTTTTTATCTCTTTGATTTTGTTTTATAATGACTTGCATGCTAATACAATTTGTCACTATTGTGAATATTTATACCTATTATCAAATTTGATTTTGTATTATGATTTCATTATGATTTATATTGTTTCGATGTTATGTACATGATGCCTGGCTGAGTTTCTTGCCGGTTCTTCTCAGAAGGCTAGTTTCCGAACCGGTGGTAAATTCTCGACTTTCATAAGTGCCTTACCAGGGCCTAAACTGAATAAATATTTTTCATTTTCATTTTCAAAAATAAAATTATTTCAATAGGATTTCCTAAGCCCGATACATGAAAGAGCGTAGACACAAATAGCCTGAATTAATAGACTGCTAGCGCCATCTCTGCCTCTAAGGTGGAACTAATTAATCGATTAGTGAGCGCTTAGCTCTATCGATAAAATTTTCACACTATATGTCAAGACAATTTTATTATTATACCTTACGTTATGTTCAAAATATTAGCGTGATAAGAGTAACTTTGAATATGAACTTTATTATTATTATCTATATCTATACATCTAAACATCTATATCTATACAGATAAATAAAATTGAAGTGTCTGTTTGTAATTCCAAAATAACAGCTTTTCACTAAATGCATATGAAAGTAAACACGATATTGACACAAAAAAACCAAGTTTTAAATTTTTCTCCGTCTGTCTGTCTGTCTGTTTGTTCCGGGTAATCTCTGAAACGGCTGAACGGATTTTAACGGGACTTTCACTGCTAGGTAGCTGATGATTCAAGGAGTAACTTAGGCTCCTTTATCTATTAAAAATATTAGGGTTCCGCGACAATAAGGAAGAAACTAAATCTACGCGGGTGAAACCGCGGGGCACAGCTAGTTGCTAATAAACTTTTATATTCGCTGATCATTATTTTCTGAGATATTAGTCAATAACATAGCCGAGTTGTTTTATAACACTGTTTAAAAAAAATCTTCAGAATTAAAAAAGATAGAAACTGCAAGAAAACATAACTTTTTTCTCGTAACGTAATCATCCGAAGAGCTTTTGTGCTGAATGAAATGTTAGTAAAATATAATTCGAACGGGCAGGATACATCGTTGGATTTGTAGGTTTATCTTTAAAATATTGTTCAGCTCTTCTTAGTATTCATTTAAATTTAAATTAAAAAAAAAATTTGGGTAGGATTTCTCAAACTGGGGTAATCTGAGTTACCTCAGGGTGTCTAGTCACCTGAATAACATATTTCTATTTATAGTGGGTCCGCAGACACAAAAAAACGAATCATATAAAACATCTGAAAAATTCAAAGTTACCTACGTAATTCTGAATGAGACGGCGATAAACTCATATGTCTTGAAAAGTTTCAAAACGCATTAGTACCGGGTACCACCCTTTCGAGGACTCTTCTGGGAAGGCATGAGCATAGAATTTATGATTCATATATGTATGTATATAATGGGAAATGCTATCGCTACTATTTAGGTATAACATGTATGCTTAACAATCTATTCTAATATTTGTCCCAAATTATTATTTTTGAACTTTTCATCAAGTTCATCTGAAGCCCACCTTAAACACATCATATTATCATACCTAATTGATTGACTACCTTCGCGTAGGCGGCGTGGGCTGGTTGCCATGGCGACGCCCACTTCCTCCCCTCGTCACCCCTCCCTACCCCAGCATTGACCCGGGAAACCTTGACCCTACAGCTGATCGGCGCGTGCAGGTCTTGCTTTAAATATTATGATAAGGAAATTCAAAATTCAAATTCAATTTCTGATCAACTAGCGGATGTCACGCGGTTTCACCAGCGTAGTTCCCGTCCCGTGGGAGTACGAAGATAAAGTATATTTTAAGATGAATCTGCGGTCATGTGCTTTTAAAGATGCGTTTAAAGCTGATTAGTTTATGGAAGTCTAGAGTAAACGGCTTTTTGCTTGGATCTCGGCGTTTTAATTACGAGTGCCGCCACGAGTTACAAGCTCTCAGTGAATGTAGTGTGGGTAACGCATGTATTTTATTCGCGTCGCGTCAAACAGACAGACGGACTCATAAAATGACTACAGCGCGTTCAAGTTCACCGCTCATAGCTCGTACTTGACGGTACCTATAGGTGTGTAATCATAGTATGTCTTAGGAACTGAGATTTGAGGTCGTTGGTTTGAGTGTTGGGGTAGAGAAGTACTATTACTTATTTGTTAGTCAAAGTCAAAGTCAAAAATATCTTTATTCGATTAGACTTTATACAAAGCACTTTCAAATCGTCAGAATGACACAATTTACAGGATTATACATGCTACCACCAGGTTCGGAAGGTTGCTTTTACTGAGAAGAACCTGGCAAGAAACTCAGTAATTACTCTTTTCAAAAACATTATACAATTTAAAAAAAAAACAAAATAAATCACTTGAGAAATGTAAGCCCATGGACACAGTTCCAATGCACAAATGTCGATAAAAATTAACATAAAGAAAAGACGGTGACTGTGTTACCGATGTGGAGGATAAGGTAGGTAAGGGATTTCTAAATTCAAAGTTTTATCCAATACATTATTTTCTTGTAGGCTAATATGCCATCACATATACATTGTAGGTACATTTTCAAGTCCGAACCGCAGGACCTATTTTGTAGAAATTTGGAAGACATTTCTTTTACTCCGACGTGGCGTACCTACTTTATAAATCATGACACGACAGGAATGGTAAATGTTAGTTGAGTTATTGGCTTTACCAATAATAATTTTAAAATCAATTCCATTTACATATTCCTAGCCTGGTTGTTAAATAATGCACTCAAACAACATTAATTGCACTTCACCATACCACCCCGCCCTTACGCCCTTCTCCACCCCCTACCCCCGGGAATGGATGTGAGACATCCACGAGCCTGTAGCTTGATTCACGTAATGAAAACCTAAACGACATCGTAGCAACATAGCTTTCGACAGCATTCTCGAATTTAATACTTACATCAAAGAAATTTACTGGACTTAAAAGTCGTCAAGAAACCGTGTTCAATCTATTCCCCTTATAACAAAACATGGTTAAAACGAAGACTAGACTTAACTCGGACTAAAACTTTGTTTATCACTTTTTAAATCCATGTCACAGCAAGAGATGGAGCTACTTTCAAACCAAGAACTATCTTGGTCTTTGTCTTGTAATAACCCCCTTATTATTAATGAACTAACGGACGTCACGCGGTTTCACCCGCGTAGTTCTCGTTCCCGTAGGAGTACGGGGATACAATACAGCCTATATTAATAAGTGATAATGTAGCATTCAAATGGTGATAGATTTTTTTAAATTATTAAGATATTGTTTATTATTGTATTATTTAAGTTTATTATTATTATTATATTGTTTCAAAGTCTAGTTCGATCTTGTGTTAAGTTGTTGTTTCTTTTTGTTAGTTCTCTTGGTTTTATTTTCTTAAGTTAATTAAGATTATAATTAGTTGTGATTTTTATACTTAGGATAATATAACTAACTCTCATTTATGTATACAAAGTGCATGTTCATGTTTCGTAACCTACTATATTTTGTTAACCCGTGGAAATCCTATTATTAGCCTTACTATCAATCTGTTTTACGACTAGTTCATATTTTGTTATAACGCCGTTGGTTTTCCTTAATAAAATAAATAAATAAAAAAATAAATAAATAAATGGGTCCAGTACTTTTTGAGCGAATTTGTTACAAACATACTAACATACAAATCTTTTCTCTTTATAATATTACTAGCGGACTTCACACGGTTTCACCCACGTAGTTTCCGTTCCCGTGGGGGTAAGGGGATAAAATACAGCCTATGTTACTCGCTGATGATGTAGTTATCCATTGCTGAAAGAATTTTCAAGATCGGACACGTAGTTTCGGAGCCTATTTAAAGCAAACAAACAAACAAAAAACATTCAAATCTTTCCTCTTTATAATATTTGTGTAAATTACCAGTACTATTATAGATTGAAGTCCTACTGAAGTATTATATTGGAATACGTGAGTACCACATTTGGATAGGACTTCGATCGAACGACTTTAATCGTTCAACGATATTTCCTTGAATCGGGCTACTGAGCGTTGACGTCACTCGTCATGCGACCCGCCACGAGCGTACGTCACAAACAGCATTTATTTTCTTCCTATTTCATATGTCCCCTGTCATTTCAAATTTACTCATATGTACACCAAAACCTTAATATGCTCACGCCATCCCCGAACGAGTAAGCAATACCCACATTTCACCGAATATGATTTATTGCCAACGTGACAGAGTGTCAGTCCATCGCCGTCTCAGGCACTATACATACGTCTTTAAATTACATCTCAGACGTATGCAGGCTTCTTCACGATGTTTTCCTTCACCGTTAAGCACGTGTCTAATGTGATGTCGTAATCTGAATTGAAGCATGCGGATCGCTATAATATACATACCGGTAAAAATTTACTCACCGAAGTCCGATAGAAATTGAGAGTAATATCACTTACACAATGCTTCAAAGGTGCCAACAACACTTCTTCATGTCATGGGACACGGCGATACACTGTCGGTCACGTGGGCAGCGAATTATCTTTGGAGGAAAGAGGGTGTTATATACCTTTCCCTATTTATTATTTCCCCAAAGTTGTATAACCTTTGTGGACGTGGGCGATTTGATACCAGATACATTGATATATTCATACTCAAAAATTGTTCGTTTTAAAATGTATTTACAGACATTAAGGACGTTGATACGTTTTTGACAGGCTCGATTTTAAGTTTAGAGCCTGCACACAAGCGAAAGGCTACAATAAAAAAAAATCATGTCATCAAAGTTTATTATTATTACGATAATGTGAGAATGAGATCAATGTATGCAGTGAAAATGAGTATTTCCCGGGAATGGAATAGGAATTTTTGCAAAAAAATACCCCTTATCTGCGATCTTCTGTAGATACCTGCAGTCCCCAGTCGGTCACATCCAAATTTCGAACGGATCCCTATATGCTCTACCTCACATTGACATATATATACACGCGTACATCTGTCTCATACTTGTCAAAGATTATAATAGGACCCAACTTTAGGGACAGTTAAGGACATAAGGTTGACGCACACATCTTAGCTCGGCGCCGGATCAGTTTCGCCTCAGCTCGAAGCACTCAGTACCTATTTATACCTTTATTCAAAGACCTGCCTATCTAACTTCTTAGACACACAAAATTTGGATGATGTGTTCATTGAGAGTTGTATGCTTCCACCTAATTTTCGACATTTATTTCGGTGGTAAATTTTCGACATCCATAAACGCCTTACTCGTACCAGGGCCCAAACTGAATAAATATTTTTCATTTTCATTACCTTTCATTTATCAGTGAGTGAAAATGAAAATAAAAAGAACAAGTTATCCAAAATTCCACCCCTAAAGGGGTTAAATGGGGGTTGAAAGTTTGTTTATGAAATCATACTGCTACCCAGAAGAAGCTGTGGGTGCAAGCTATAATACTTCTTTTGCAAGTCACAAAAATCTGCCCCGTAATGTCGCCTCGTCTCGTTACAAGCCATAAGTATAAATACGCAGGCGATATAGTCAACGTAATAACATTTTAAAACCTGTACTTGGGGCACGGGAACAAGGCTGACGATCGAAGTTGATATTTTTGCGATAGTCTTTATAAGATACACTTACCAACAAAATGAAACCTTGGCAAGTTTCGAAGCAACAAACTTGTATATTGACATCAAACGTATTCAATACTTAGTAGGCGAACTATCAGTTATCGTTTATAATATTACTAATCACTAACTAACTTTAAGGGATTATCCTGAAATCCATCAATCATCTCGATATTGATTTATTTCAGGGTTACCGCTTTGTGTTTCGCTCTTTGTTTGGGTACAGAATAGGGTTGTTCACATTTTGGTTTGAACTTGGATAGAATTACCGTCCTTTACATCCTAACTACATAATATAAATATACTCTGAGGGGAGAGCGAGTGATCATGCTCTTCCCCAGCGAAGGGAAGATCTGCCAGCCAGGCGGGTGTTATGCCGGGGTAGCCGCGGCTCCAACTGCTCTAGTTGGAAACTTGTATATATATTGATTTAGGTTCTCGGATATTTGTACCCAAACTAAGCAATTGTTAGTGAGTAACGCCATCTATGTAGCGACACCCGGTGACCTACTCGCTTTCTCCGAAAAATGAAGGTTCGGCCGAATATTCTGAAGAATCCTACCACGTTTCTTGTAACTTGCTTCGCATGCGTAGAAAATACAAACTATTCGGCCTCAACAGCTCCAATCTTAAACATTAATCAAAATTATTTGTTATCTTTAACATATGTAATTCGCAAGATATAAGAGTGTGGTGTAACAGACTGACGCAGAGATTAAGGGTTTCGACCCTGGTTTTTTCATAAGGAAACCATTCTAAAGTAACACCCACGAGTATAACCCTTTATGTTTAACTTTCAGAGAACTTTGAAGGAAGCGTAAAGAAATATCGAAGAAGCCTTCAAGGATATCAAACAAATTGTTAATTAACCATTCAACCCTTGCAAGTACGCAGAGTCCAAAACCTATGACGTCACGTCATTCGCTTATCACGTCAACTAAAATGACATGCACCATGGCCTACGTCTACGTTATATCACAAAATAAAAACTTACATGAAGATCGGCTCTCATACATTACAGAGCCCCGATAAAACAAACCATCCAAATTGAAATATCGTAACGATTAAAGTCATGCGATCGAAATTCTCTCCCAATGTAGTATTCACGTGATCCGAAAGCGTAGTTCGATAGGACTTTCTATCAATGGGAGCTTTAAAATTCTTTCAGGAATGGATAGCTACATAATCAGCGAGTAACATAGGCTATATTTTATCCCCGTACTCCCACGGGAACGGGAACTACGTGGGTGAAACCGCTAATGCTACTCACGAGCGTCGCGCTCTAAAGTTACTACTGGAATAAAAACTTAAAAACTAGCTCTAACTTTACTACTGCAATGAAATACTAGTGTGCGGCGATCGATGCAAGAAGCCGACCATCTCTACCCTCCTTCTTTGTAGATGTATTCCATTCAATATTGAAAGGTAACGATCAGCATTTGACAAGTGACATGCATTATTTAAAAAGCTACAAACTAGTACAAAGTAGTTCAAAGAAAATGTATCGTTGTGCCTTGTTAAACTTTGCAACGTTGCATTTAATGGCATGTGGTGTTTTTCCCTTCGTAACTTGTCTATTTATAAAATACATTGGTAAAAGGCCTTTTGTATATACTATGTTCTAACTCTAGGTACTATTTAGTATTTGTTAAATGCACGTTATCTTAAGATTTTTGTAGCTCTCGTAATTTGCTCGCATTAGGCACTAAGTGCAGAGTGCCTAGTGCGAGTTTTTCAACGCCGCCTCCACAAGTCACCACGATGACGTAAACGCAGATTGCAATGGGATAACAATAGTGCCATCTTTGGACCGACAGTTGGCGCTGTTTCGACTTCTTACCGATGTGAAAAGTATTTATGTAAACGTAAATCCCTGGGATATGATTATGCAATAACTGACATTAAACACAGGTAGTTAAGATCAACTATCACTTACCTGCCTGTCGGTCACGCTGTTACCTGGAAATAAAAGAACATTTAAATTGAATTTACGCGTTTATCAATACATAACAATTGGACAGATCTGTATCAAGCAAATACAACCTTCACGGATCGGAAGTATGGGCCAACACGAAATTGGTTTCACTGCGACTGACAGCTTAGTTCCTGCAGCACCCACGCTGTTACGCACGAATCAAACAAAATCTATACTAATATTATAAAGCTGAAGAGTTTGTTTGTTTGTTTGTTTGTTTCTTTGTTTGTTTGTTTGAACGCTGTAATCTCAGGAACTACTGGTCCGATTTCAAACATTCTTTCAGTGTTGGATAGTCCATTTATCGAGGAAGGCTATATTTTATTCTCATAAAAATTAGGGGTCCGTAAGTAAAATGCAATTTTCTAACCTAAGGTGTAAAATCGAAAACCTATTTATGCGTACGCTGCAAAAACTATTGACAATAGAACAAAATGATGTACTACGGGTTCGTAGGTCTTATTAAGATCTACAAAAAAATCCGCGAGAGCATATATCTAACTCTCATACTTTAGTCACAATAACCGCTTTAATGTTCATAAAAAAATAATTAATCGCCAAATCAAGCATTATCCTATCAAGGGTATTCATGTAGAAGTAAATACTGTTTGTTTCATTCCAATAGGACATTGCGTTTAGAAATTATCGCGAGTATAAAAACGCAAAGAATTGGTACCTAATAATGAGTTATTTGCCAAAGAGTAATCTCTTAAACGGCTAGACCGATTTTAACGGGACTTTCACTGGCAGATCGCTAATGTTACAGGGAGTACCATGGGCTATTTACTTATAAAGAAAATTTAGGGTTCCGCGGTAATCAAATTAAATCTACGCGGGTGAAACCGCAGGGCACAGCTAGTACTTTTATACTTACGAATACCTATTGACGGCTCTTTTACTTGAAACTTATATAAAACTAGCTGTGCCCCGCGGTTTCAACCGCGTAGATTTTAATTTCATGGTTGCCCGCTGATCCCTAATGTTTAAAAAAAATCTAAGTAGCCTAAGTTACTCATTGTAACATTAGCTATCCAGCAGTGAAAGTCCCGTCAAAATGCGTCCAGCCGTTTCGGAGATTACCCGGAACAAACAGAGAGACAGACAGACAGAGTAAAATTTAAAAAATTGGTTTTTCTGTGTCAATACCGCGTATACTTTCATATGCATTGAGCGAAAAACTGTTATTTTGCAGTGACAAACAGACACTTCAATTTTATTTATCTGTATAGATGTATAGATGACGAAGAATTAAGTATTATATAAAATGAATAACTGTGCCCCGCGGTTTCATCCGACTATTTTCTAGCTACTAAAAAATATTAAAAAACATATCATATCCGATCCAGCCATTGTGGCGGTGGGACTCGAGACAACCTGCTTATGTCTGAGAAGTAATTCAAAGTCTTGTAAAGTGCCTGAAACGGCGATGGACTCACCATCTGTCACGTTGGCACTTAATCATCTTCGGTGATAAATGGGTGTTTATATTACATCACCTCTGCCTACCCCTTCGAACAATACAGGCGTGAGCATATCTATCATATCTAGCTCCAGAGATTAGCACGAGATGGAAAAATAGTGAGGATACTGGGCATGTTTTTATTCGCCTTGCGCGATTCATATAGACAAGGACAGACTCATAAAATGACTACTGCGGATTCAAGGTCAGCGCTCATAGCACGTGTTGGCACCTGTAAACAAAGTAGAAACATATTTTAGAGCTGTGATCTATCTTTCGCTAATCAGTTTTCAGTTCATCTTACTGTAGGTTAGCTAGATGACTGAGTTGCCTCGGGGATGTGGCCCGGCAAAGTGTAGGGGGACACCGATTCGATCTACCAGAGTACCCGGAGTCCCCCCTAAGCTAGGAGGATGGCCCCCGGGTGGTTATAATGTGGTAAGAATCCCACATACCCCGAACTGCCTCTCCCAGGGCGGCCGAGGACTTTTTGCAGGTTTTCCCACTACTCAATAAAAAAAGGAAAGAAGATGACTACTTAGAAGTGCTGCAAGTCAACATGTTATGTTACAATGATCAGCCAGCACGGCGTTAGAACAGTGAAAGTGTTAAGTTATGCTAAGCACGCCAATGGGATAGTCACAAATGGTTATGTGAAGGGAATAAAGTATCGATGTAAATTGTTTCTCACGGTTGTAAAACTTATATAGGTACTTAAACGGTATCAATCAAGAGGCCTTACCATGAGCTGTTATTGCTAGGATACTCCGACTCATATTATGTGACAGATTTCATCATCTCCCTGGCCTTATCCCACACTTTGTTGGGATCGGCACTTGATTCAATACGATGTGGCTGATCACCTGATTTTACACAAAGCTACTGCCATCCTGACCTTCGCAACCCCTTTTACAAGGAAAATTGGAAATCTGAGTGGACCCAGTTTTCAAACTATCTTAGGCTTCCGACTCATCTGTAACCATTGCCAAAGATAATAAATGATGTTTATAAGTCTGTCGCTATCACACTGCCGAACTATCATGACAATAAGGTTAGGTACGACTTACTCATACTGTATGACACAAATTAGGCCTGGGAGCCAGGATCAGTCGGAGCAGACCTTGGGTGGTTGGAATGAAACTCCGTAACTTGGGCAGTCCTGGTTTATTGGTTCGACCACTATTGGTTTGTTTACGACCACTTGATTTGACTACACTACTGACATTTGACACTGAAATATATACGTATATAAAGGAGAATCTTAACATCGAGATGTAAAACAATACAACGCCATCTTGTGAAAAGATGGCTAATTACTTACGAATAAACTACGTTAAACAAATACTGAAATGAAATAAATTACTTTTTCCCACGTTAGTGACCGAAACCATATCCGAAAAGGTAGATTACAACGCCTGCTCTTTACCAACCATAGTTTATGTAAGTATCATAGTTTTGCTATATTTGCCTACTTAGGGTTTTAGGTTACGTACATCAGAGTCGTGATGGCCGTGGGGTTTAGGCAGTCGCCTGCTATGCAAGCGACGTAAATTCGTTTCCCCTTTACCAATGAGTTTTTCTAAAATCTTAAATGCAAAACATCGTGAGAAAACCTGCATATGTCTGAGAAGTAATTCAAAGACGTATGCATACGTATAGTGCCTGAGACGGCGTTAGGCTCATTATCTCATTATCTGTCACGTTGGCACATAATCATCTTCGGTGAATGTGGGCGTTGCTATTACAACACCTCTGCCTACCCCTTCGGGGAATACAGGTGTGAGCATATGTATTTATGTACCTACTTAAGTTGCTGTAAGTAAGTTTTAGGACAGGGATGGCGACCCTTTATGAGGAAAGAATAGCACGTTGACCTAAGGGTCATCGTACGTGACGTTAGATAATTCGGACATAGTGGTTGTTGGGAAAAACTATTCAATACAATTTTTTTTAGCAGTTACAGATCTTACTTACTTGCTTTTAATGTTTTCAAACGGGTTAGTGCATTTTGATCTCAGAAAAAATTACCTTTCCCGTAAGCTGTACATCCATACAGACAAACCAACTCTGCGTGAGCACATTTACAATTGCGTTATTTATCTAGGTACTTGATTCGGATGGTACGGAGACTAAGCCTTGAAAACGTATATATACACTTCACAGGCAAGAAACCACACGTTCTACAGTCTTCTAATAAAAATACTACACCGTAAAATGTAGGCTTTCCATGTTGAATAGCTACTTAGCTAGTATTGACGAAAACATTTGCCTATATTAACTGTGGTATTACCTCAATGACCTACCTGCTTAACCTCTCCCCCAGGGTTACAAACGGCTACAGATAATATTTATTACAACACAGGTAATGTAAGCCGCACAACACTTTCCCAAGTAATCCGCGAAGCCAATTACAAGAAGGTATTATGACGCGACACGCGTCGAAACACGAGTCACGAGTCACGGCTCTTAACACGCGACGGATACTCGCTAGATGTAGGAATATGCGGGTACTTTTACATATTGAACGGAGCCTTTATCGTAGAGCCGACTCAATGACTTTTATTATTCAGTTTTGAAGTAAGTACTAAGGTAGGTAATATCACTGAATACGAAGAGACGTTAGGTAAATATGATGATAGAATTGTTAATCAGGGATCTGCAGTCTTTGTTGAGCTTATATTATGCTAATATTAAATGAGAATTATTACTTAAATGTATATGGATGACAGTTTAATCTCAACAAACTGATATATTTATAACTAGCTGTGCCCTGCGGTTTCACCCGCGTATATTTAGTTTCATCCTTATTGTCGCGGAAGCCTCATATTTTTAAGAAATAAAAGTAACCTAAGTTACTCCTTGAAACATCACCTACCTGCCATTGAAAGTCCCGTTAAATTCGGTCCAGCCGTTTCGGAGATTACCCGGAACAAACAGACAGACAGACAGACAGACGGACAGACAGACAGACAGACAGAGAAAAAAATTATAAATTGGTTTTTTAGTGTCAGTAGCGTGTATACTTTCAGATGCATTTAGTGAAAAACTGTTATTTTGGATTTACAAACAAACACTTCAATTTTATTTATCTGTATAGATGTATAGATATACTTAGGTACCTAAGTCAATAACATAATCTATACATCTATACTGCTACACGCTACTGACACTTAAAAACCAAGTTTTAAATATTTTCTCTGTCTGTCTGTCTGTCTTTTGTTCCGGGTAATCTCTGAAACGGCTGGACTGATTTTAACGGGATTTTCACTGGCAGGTAGCTGATATTCCAAGGAGTAACTTAGGCTACCGCAACCGCGAAACCGCAGGGCACAGCTAGTTATAAATATAAGTAGTGCCTCTCACATTGCTGGGCCCTAACAGCTTTGTTAGTTATAAGTTACTAGCTTCTGCCCGCGATTGGTCTAAGCTTGATAATATTTATAGCCTATAATGCCTTTCTCGAAGTCATACTGCTACGCAGGCGAAGCTGTGAGTGCAAGCTAGTTCAAATACAATTCCTAGAAACTACTCTACTGAAAGTATGCTACGCTTTGAATTTGATATAGCACCTATGTCGTGTAGCATGTTACGCTATAATGTATTAAGTAGTTTGAAATAGTTGTCTCATAATAAAATTTTCCAATTCAGATTGTAGGTATATCTATGTAGGTACTATTCTGTAAGTGCAAAGTTACAGTTTGCAAGAGGATTATTTTGTGGTGAAGACTAACTTTATATCCGCGATTTTCGATTAGGTAAGTTGACTGCTCATCGGATGTGTAGGTACATATTCAGAAGTACCTACCGAACAATTTTAAGATCGCGAGTTATGTTGACGTCATCCAATCCTATTTTAAAGAATCTCGAAGTCTAGCCTAGACAACCTTCAGCTAAACTACCCACCGCATGTAATGCGTGAAATCTGTATTTTTAATATGTTTAAAAAAATATAAAAATAGAAAATATAGTGTGACGTGGGAAAGCTAGGTACCTATAGGATCTCGGACGCGAGTAATTACTGTGTTTTACGTCAATAAAGCCTGCGGAAGCGGGCGGGCTGGATTGGGACGGAGGAGGCTTTTACTTATTCCTTGAATGAAAACGACGCGAAAGAAGTACCTATGTGACGAATGTAGCAGAATAGAGGCAAACAGTAGGTACCTTGTCTCTGCCTACTCCTATGGGATATATATATATATATATATATATATATATAGATAGATAGAAGTACTACTTACTAATTTTGCAGTCACAGAATTGAATGCTTCAGTCGTGTCACTAGATGAAATTTTTACAAACAAATCCATCGTGACTGCACCTGTATTCAAGTTTACCTACTTTTGGTAACAAGTATTAGGTACCTAAATTTTGTTCGGATCGGATCTCTAAATAATGTGCCCAATAAGTACCAAGTAGCCTGGCCTGATGAAAATAATAATTTAGAGTGAATAATACAAGGGTGGGATAACACTTCACAATTCAATTTGAAAATTTTGTAAGTTTTGTTTTCACTAGCAATTCATACCATGATGTGAATCGACTTCAGTGACTAGTAAAACATTTGTAAACGATAAATAACTAAAACGCGGGTAGGTATTTCGTAAAAGTCACCTCCACGTTGCCCGCGCGTCGCCCCCACGCACGGCGCGGCGGGAGGCATAACGCAGCTGTATACGTACTGAAAACGTGCCCACCCCATGTGAGGTGTGAGGACGGGATATGCCACCTTTATGGTGACGTATGTGAACAGAAAAAACATAAATATTCTCTTTTCAAGGTATTGAGATAGATAGGCTAGTCTATATATATGTATGAAGTTTAATAAGATTCAAGTTTTATAAAATTAGTAATTCCAAAATAAATGCGGTACTGATATACAATACCAATTGTTTGAATTTTTCTGTCTGTCTGTCTGTTCTGACTAATCTCTGGCAGGACTGACTTCAACGAGACTTTCACTGGCAGATAGCTGATGTTACAAGGAGTAACTACTTTACTTTAAAAACATTACCGTTCCGCTGGGCACAGTTAGTCCGCTATCAGCGTGCAACGGAAATAGTCTGAATAACTGCGCATGTATTTATTTCGCGCCATAGAGACAAACACAGGCTCATAAAATGACTACTGCGCATTCAAGGTCAGCGCTCATATCTCGTGACGGCACCTGTACTGTATATCCCTGTGTAGGACCTTCCCACAGTACCTATCTACAAACTTTGCTTTATTCGGTAGCTCTGTTGTTATATGATTCTAGTGGGTGTGAAGTTCCATTTTCTACTATTTGGGTGTGTGCAAATAACCGACGTTGCTGCGTATAGACATTGATACTGTCTGTGGTGAACTAGTGTCCGTCAAGCTACCGTCTTGGCGGAATTCAGGGCCGGGAGTAGCCTCAAAAAATAGTGACATAATTAAAGAAAAATGTGGAACTATATTTACAGAAATACAGGACTTTGTTTCTGGTACGATAGTTTGACGTCATGCTAGCGTACACATCCTAGATCTCGATAACAGCTTGCACTAGAATGCTACTTTCACTGTCAAAAAATAGTGCCTCTGGGATGCCATTAAAAAGTGACAGTAAAGACACTAAACGGATTTTTATTTTGTTTTGTACCATCAGTGGCAGATCCAGTGGCACACAACGGAATAAATGAGTTTGAGAAGTCGCCTGCCATGCAAGTCCAAATCACAGCGGTCTGTATTTACTCGTGGTGCCTGATTTGGCGATGGACGCACCGTCTGTCACAGTAACAAATCATTATCATCGATGAAAAGGTGTTGTTATACTCTTTGGGATGATGTGACCAAATTTTGTATATTATTCTTTTACGTTATTACGGGGTTGGTGAAAGAATAAAGCGCCAAGCGAAAGCGCAATTCGTCTGACCCCTTTCAAAAACATATCTTATTCTAAATGGCATATAAATAAAACTTCAACAATAAAATATACATTTATATTTGCACTTTTCAAGTACATACAATAGTTACATAGATTATAAACATGAGGTACACAGGAATACCATATTGGGCACAACGGGACTTTCTTAGACTTGATAGAGGTTATAAACTAGAGCTAGGCATGTATTTGTGATCTATTTAAAATTGCACTCAAAATATAATATATCACAAGGTTCATTTTCGGTGAACAATGTATTAATGAAGCATTGAAATTTAAGTTGTCAATCATACGTCATAAGGTATATTTTACATTTCATTAACAAAGCAGTTAGGCTTTTCTTTCACCGAAAATGTACTTTAACTTCATTGGATTGAAAATCTCTTTTGTGATCAAAATAATTTATAAGATATGTTATGTTTATTTTACTTTGCACATAAAATAATGCCTAGCTCTTGTCAGAAGATAATAACTACACATAGAATTGTATAATCATATAGGTTTAATAATAATATTTATACATTGAAGGCTTATTTATTATCCGAAGAACCAAGTTGTGTTATAATCTTATATTTTTAACATCTAAAGGTAAATATATATGTATATATAAGTAGCGTTATATATATACCTTTTTAGACAGATCTCGAAATAGATTATACTTATATTTACTAACACAGCGATACAGAGGACAGGGGTGTGTTTAACACGCAACTGTATTTGTAATACATTCTAAAATATAATTTAAATACTTTTGTATACCAACAATTATTATACATTTATTTTGCAAATGTATTACTTTGAACCCAAAGCGCAAAATGGATGGACCATTTTCAAAATCATAACGCGAAAATTTAAAAGTGTTTTTTTATTAAAAAAAAGTAATCATTCAGAAAGCTCACACTTTCCCAGATGAGGTGACGGTTTAAAGTTGTTAAACATCCACTTTCCATCAAAGATGAGGTGCCAACGTAACAGATGGCGAGTCCATCGCTGTCTCAGGCATCATGGTGGTGGATCATGATCAAAAAATATAATCTTTGTTGTTGAAATACAATGCAATTCTCAGTAAAAGCAACTTTCCGAACCTGGCGGTAGCGTAGCATATAATTATAATCCTGTGTAACCGTCTCATTCTGACGATGTGAAAGTACTTTATTTAATTAGACTTTTAAAGTCTAATTAAATAAAGATATTTTGAATTGAATTGAAATTAATTTTCACTTTGCAAATACTAGTTACTTCCAAGTTATAGCTAGTTTTTTTTTCATGAACTACGTATGTATCAAGATTTTTCATTGACTATAGCCAAGCTGAGAAGATGAAGTGCTACACTCCCGCTCATTCTCTCAAGAGAAGTTGGATATTCCACCCGTCACTTTAGTTAGTAGGCATTAGTAGCCCCAAAGGGACAAATGCATTTTTGGTCGAAAAAAATCCTGAGTAACTCGGGGTTTTCCTATTAGGTGAAATTATAATTACAAAAATTTATAAAATCTAAAATACTGGCAAAATTAATTAAGTACATAAATAAAATTGATTCAATACATCAAGTTACATATATTAACTTTTATTTTTTTTTATTTTTTTACTTCTTTTGTGCCATTAAATAAGTATATTTTTTACAGAAAAGTTTTTCACGCTAAATTACACATACATACGTGTCTCATCCTTCTTAATTATATTGTTTTAATTTTCTAATAAGTAAATGTAATGGATGCCCTCTTCATTCCGAATGGTTTAAATTAAATACGATATGTTGATCTCCTTCTATCGCGTGACATTTCAATCCGAAAGCAAGTCAAATATATTTTTGTCATGTATTGTGCATTCTTAAATCAAAGAATAATACCTATACACTTTTTAAAGTGATAAAGAATACTTTTACGTGGAATGTGTGTTTCAGTTCATTTAAGTAATTAGGAATGTAATTTGTATTTATGTGATAGGAGTTTGAACCTTGTTGTTTACAGCTTAAGGTTTAGAATTGCGTAAATAATTACAGAATGTAATGACGAAATCAAGAAGTGTACGCACTTAATGTCAATAAATTCTAAAATTGTTACATAACACTTACGATATAGCATTCTTTTAAAATGACTAATCGTTTAGAATCCAACCCATCAAAGACAAAAACATTAAATCTAAGTCATTCAGAAACTTTTGACGCGAATAGAACGTCTGCAAAAGTAACGTTTCAAACATGGGAAATTGATACATAATACATACACAATAAAGTTCAATTTCGTATGTTTGGAACACGTCGAGTTCGTCGCTGACATATATAAGATATTAACGCAGCTATAATCAAAAGCAACTGAATAAGTGTCTATTTACAAGATCAGAGTCCATAGATCACGCCTTGGTCGTTATTAATTAATATTTAATCTTATATATGATCAAAGGCAGATCAGAGGCAAACACATTTTTTTACGAGATCTCTAGTCGGTATAATTGGATGATCACCTGCTTTTCACACAAAGCGACAGCACTCTAACGCAAGCATGAGGTTGGTACACCTGGTTTAAACCATCTGACGTTCCGATCTGGGTTAAACCAGTCGTAAGAGTTGTAAGAAGGAGATTATTCTGGTTGGCACGGAGAGACATATGAACAGATAACGTCAAGTTTTGATATATTTTACGTACGAAGGTAATACCTTACTAGTTAATGGCCCGAACTAATATAATGTGAATATTATTAATTTGAACGTTTTGAGATACGGTGGTAGACTGTCGTATTTACAATAGATATGGATTTGATCAAATTTTAGATCGTATGTTATACAGAATGCAACACGAAGTTAGTATAACGGTCGTCAAGAGTATCGTTTCTCATAAAATCCACCAAATTATTTTTTGTTATGATTTTTCAATAACCAATATTATCTTTGAATAGAATTTCACTTGAGGGTGCCGTCACGAGTTATGAGTTCTGGCTAATTTTATGGGTCTGTCTGTATGGCGTAAAGCGAATAAAATACATACGCTTTTACCCCCATTATAGTCGTAACTAGTGGGGGCTGGTCATCTCAAGCTACGCATTTAGATATAAGTAGAACTACTAGACTTTTCTTTATGTTAATTTTTATCGACATTTGTGCATTGGAACTGTGTCCATGGGCTTACATTTCTCAAGTGATTTACTTTGTATTTTTAAAATTGTATAATATTTTTGAAAAGAGTAATTACTGAGTTTCTGGCCAGGTTCTTCTCAGTAAAAGCAACCTTCCGAACCTGGCGGTAGCATGTATAATCCTGTAAATTAATGTCATTCTGACGATTTCAAAGTACTTTGTAAAAGTCTAATCGAATAAAGATATTTTTGACTTTTTTTTTTACTTTTAAGTACGGTTGATCTCATAAATTTCTCTAACACACAAATTGATAGTCCACGAGACATATTGAGTCGTATCAATAAATAATCTGATCATTCTCTCTAACGTTTAGTGTCAGTTTGGCACTAGGTATGTATTATTGCGATTATACAAAATTATAATATATATGAATTTTAAGGTACCATTATGAATATGGGTTTACTAAGGACACAATCATGGATGTGTGGATAATATACGGCTTGCTTCAGAAATACAAAAAAAAATTGTAGGTATCAGTCTGGTCTAAATTCTGTATAATAATAGTAAACCTATAGGCTCTTATTAAAAACATGGTTAGACTACTACTACTACACGAAGACTAGACTAGGCTCGGACAAAAACTACGTCCATCCCTTTTTAATTCCGTATCACAGAAAGAGATGGAGATACTTTTAAACCAAGGACTATCTTAGTCTTTGTTTTGTAATTTAAAAGCAGACTTTATTATTTTCGTGAACAATTCGTTTAACGGTTATTTTTTGTCAAAAACCAAACAAATTTTTTTTTATCGTAGTTAACACTGACTAGAAATTTAAATATGATTATGAAATTCTTATCAAAATATAACATACTAGCTGTGCCCCGCGGTTTCAACCGCGTGGAGTTTTTTTCATGGTTGTCCCGCGGAAACCCAATGTTATTTAAAATTAAAAGTAGCCTTAGTTACTCCTTGTCACATTAGCTACCTGCCAGCGAAAGTCCCGTTAAAATCGGTCAACCTGCTTCAGCCAGTACAAACAGATACAAACAGACAAACATACAAGAAATATTAAAAAAAAATAATTATATTTCACTATATTTGCCGTTTTGGAGATTACCCGGAACAAACAGACAGACAGACAGACAGAGAAATTTTTTAAAACTTGGTTTTTTAGTGTCAGTAGCGTGTATACTTTCATATGCATTTAGTGAAAAGCTGTTATTTTGGAATTACAAACAGACACTTCAATTTTATTTATCTGTATAGATATATTTTACTTCTAACATATTAAAATATATATTAATATTGTACCTGAACCAGTAGAGATATTAAGAAAATGTCCATATCTGCATAAGTATAAAATTAAGTATAACATATTAAACTTAAAACAGTGATTAGGTAGGCAATACAACTAAGTTATATTTCTTTATATAACTCTTTACTTAACTATAAATACTGATATTTTACTACAATCATTAACCATCAATAATTAACTTATTAAATTGTAATTGGAATGTGATTATAATTTTTAATGATATTTATATAAATAGACATTTAGACACATAATTTATATCCATATTTGTATATATTACTATCAAACTGACAGATTAGCCTTCCATACAATTTATGCAATATATAATTGTATATGTGCCTGGACTATATATCTATGGAATAGAGGTTAGATTAGCCATTATTTATCTGTGGAACTACCAGTCGATTACTTTTGTCATTTTTTTCCTTTTATTATCTTTTGACATTTGTATATGTTTGTCAGGTTCATGGATCATTATAATATTTTTTATTTTTGTTATAATTGTTTGTCGGAAGAAAAGTTTGAATAAAAAACGTGAGTGAACCATAAGTTATAGATTAGTAATAAAACCCTATTAAATATGTATTTATTGTTAAGAAACTATGCAATTGTGAAAAATGTCTTCTACACTCCACTACTTTTTCATTGTAAATTTGTATGTAGTTTTTACCAATTAGACTTCAAATTATAATATGACAAGAGATATATTTTCTTGACATTTTATTACGTATAGTCCAGGCCATAATAGTCATGTTTTTAACTACAGTTAATCATACACCTATTAAAACAATACCATGTCCGTTTGAATAGCATAAAACTGCATTCATTGCAGTTTTTGTATGTTTAGCTCAAGATAATTTGGTACTAACTCGTCAATGGATTTCTAAGGGATGCTGGCTTCCTTCTCGGGGATGAGATCAAAGTTCTGGGGAGCATTCTTCCAGTAGTAATACGGGGGTCCGGCGGAGAAGCAGTATTTTTGCTCTAACGGAGTGTCATTTTCAACCCAGTACATTAGGTAGAAGTTGCACATTTCGTCCTTGTTTGTGGCTCTGTAAAAAAATATATTCATATGCTCTAATTACATACATTCCCAGTATTTCCCGAAGGGGTAGGCAGAGGCATCATCTCCCTGGGCTTATCCCATGTATTGTTGGGATCGGAACTTGATTCAACGCGATGCGACTGATCACCAGGTTAAGCGACTGCCATCTGACCTTCGTGCCCCTTTTACGAGAAAAATCGGTAGTCTGGGTTAAATCAGTTGTCAGACTTTCTTAGTCCTCCAACTGATCTGTAACGATTGCTAAAGATGTTAAATTGGCGGAAGAGTACTGGGGCCGTGCCATAAGCTGTTATCGCCATCATAGTTCCACTGTGTGACAGTGACAGACTTATACACGTCATATACATCTGTCTCATAATAAGAGTTAAACTATCATGGCAGTAGGAGGTCATGGTAGGGCCCCTGGACTGAGTGCTTAGTGCGAGTTTTCTTAAAATCGCCGACACTAGTCACCGCGTCGACGTAAACGCAGATTAGTATGGGCTCACAATAGTGTCATGTTTAGGCCGACAGGCGCTGTTTCGATCCTATATAAATCTGCGTTAACTTTGACGCAGTTAACTTTAACTCGGGCGGTTATCCATCCAACTACTGGCTTGGGCTAGGGTCGTGTTAACACATACTGTATAATGTGCCCCGCGGTTTCACCCGCGTAGATTTAATTTCCCGGATGAAACTCGCAAACCCTTGTACATAACATTAGCTATCTGCCAGTGAAAGTCCCATTGAAATCAGGTCCAGCCATTTTGGAGCTTAGCCGAAACAAACAGACAGACAGTGAAAAATATTTAAATTGTTTTTTTTTTTTTATTTAGTCTAAAGCTGTAAATTTGAGAATACAAACAGGCACTTCAATTTTATTCATCTGTATACATAGATATAGATATTTGTAGCTTACCCAATCCTGACGACATGATCGTAAGTATTATTCATGGTACATCTCGCAGCGACTACGTCTCCCGCCTTGATCGGTGTAGTGTCTAGTACCGGATAGAACATCTGGGGTAGTTGGGGGTTCTTCTTGCCGATCAGATACCACATGTCCCCATTGCTTCTCTTACGGACCACAAAACCCGATACCAGTTTACCTGCAATTAAAATAATAATCTATATTAAACTAGATCATCATCTCCCTGGCCTTATCCCATACATTGTTGAGGTCGGTACTTGATTCAACCCGATGTGGCTGATCACCTGATTTTTATACAAAGCGACTGCCATCTGACCTTCGTAACCCCTTTTTCGAGGAAAATCGGCAATCTGGGTTAAAGCAGTTGTCAGATTTTCTAAGGCCTCCGACTGACCTGTAACGATTGCCAAAGATGTTAAATTGGCAACCGGGACCGACGGCTTAACGTGCACTCCGAGGCACGGAGGGAACTCGGGCGGTCACCCACCCAACTACTGGCTAGGCGTATGGTTGCTTAACTTCGCTAATCGAATCATATGCGCAATAGCAACTGTGCCACGAGCTCCTTCTATATTAAGCTAGTTGTGCTCGGTAAATGGTGTTTTGCAATACCTTTATCACTTAGAAGTGCAAAAAATGGTTTGAGTCTTATCCTCAGACCTATCAAATTAACACAAAAACAAGTCATTACAATCGACCAAGCAGTATGAGTTTCGTTACAAATATACATGATACAAAGAATTGTATATATTAGACTAGCTGTGCCCCGCGGTTTCACCCGTGTAGAATTCATTTCATGGGTATTTTTTATTTCCTTAGTGAAAGTTCCGTTAAAATCGGTCAACCTGCTTCTGCCAGTACAAACAGATAGACAGACAGAGAAACAGACAAACATACAAGAATCATTCCAAAAAAATTTTTTTGTTAACTACCGCACCTACTGTTTATGCATTTAGTGAAAACCTGTTAGTTTGGAATTAAAAACAGACACTTCAATTTTATTCACTTGAGCAGATGTAAAGATAAAAATATTTTTGGAACTGTACATATCACGAATTTGCCGTTTTCGTAATCTATAGTCGCTAGCGTCACCGTCAAATGTTTGTATGAGGAATTGCACAGCGCCTCCTAGCGGTGACGTGGAGAACTAATTTTATCCCAGTATAGATTACAATAAAATGCAAATTAATGATTTTGATTTGATTTGAATTTGATTTGATAAAACGTGATTTGATTTGATAAAACGTAACATACCAAGTGCATGAGTGTGCGTCCTGAAGGCGAAGGGATGGATCACTTTGTTCTCATTGATGGTGCACGCTGTCTCCATGTGCTCCACCCTCCGGGGAGGGATCTGACCGCTCGTGCCGAGGAGGAAGACTCCCGCTTGGCGAGACATACTAAAATACGATAACATTGTAGCATTAGGCAAACGGTGGTCTGGGGGTCTTTTTCTCCGAAAACGAACGAAAATCAAACGTAGTTTTAGTATCTTTTTGTTTTCATAAAAATCAAATTTTCTTTCGTTTAATAATTGAATTAAAGGTTGAGCTTTATAATATGTAAATGTCAATGCATTGTCTTGCGGGCCACGTACGGACGGAAGCAAATGAGCATATGGATAAGATGAGATTAATGTTCATCAGAAATGAAAATTATTCATGCCCATGTTAGGCTGTTGAATTAACGTGGACAAAAATTATAAGAAAAAGTGAATGGTCATTTGAAATGATAATGATTTACACATTCAGACCCTTTTAAGGCACATAAATGGATGTTGTGAACATTGCCACAGGTTAGGGAACTAGCTTCTGGAAGAAGGATAAAATAATTTTTTTTTAGAATTTATAATAAATATAAGTAGGGCGTAGAGCCCATCAGTTGATACATACCGCTCTTTGGTGTATTTGAGGAGCACCCCAGAGTTGTCTGTTCTACCCTCTGAAAAAGAAAAATAAACATATTGATTACATAGTATATATGGGCGCGCTCAACCGAGCTGCCATCTAGTTTCAATTGTAGGAAACAAGTCTCAATTTAAAATTGAGACAGGAAACAACACTAGCTACTTTTCGTAATAATGTAATTCTTAAATTTAGGATAATAAATTGTAATTCAGATTCTAGAATTAATTAAAAGTACTAACGAAGTAGAATTTCCTATTTATATAATTTTGTATTGTAATATGAATTAAGTGGGTCACTAATGTTTTTGTTGTGTTTACACTACTGTATGATTTCCGTATGTATTATTTTAAGAAACGAGTTAAGTTAATTATGTAAAATTAGAAGTTTAATTAATGTTTCATTATTATCTAATATTGTTGTAATTATTGAATAATTTATTTTAAAATACAATTATGATTTACTTTTGTAACAAAACTGTAAACTTTATAGGGTGTTTCCGGTTCATTTTATATTGTTATTTAAAATACCTAATTAAGCTAATTAAGATGTATTTCGACTTTAGTTGACATAAAAATAATGTTTTATTGTTTTTAGAATTATAAAACCTTAATATTAAATAGTTTTGTAATAATGTGAAACACGTGGTCTTGTAATTAATAATTAAATAACTTGGTTAGTCGAGGTTGCAGTAGGTGGCATTCTTTCGCTGATCGTTGAAGAGTAAGGTTGTTAAAGAAATATAATTATTTATCCTGCTGTGTTCCTTATTTTTCTTGACGATTATAATGGATCCTGGGGCGAACTCCGGTGAGGCGCCGACAGCAGCGGTGGGATCGCAGCCCGGTGATCCCGGACCACCACGTCAACTGGAGCCAACTTTCACCATGGAACAGGTCATGAGTCTTGTTAATTCTATTACGAAACAATCGGCAGCTAGTGCTGTGACCGCTGCCCTCTCATCTGGTTCATTGCCATCGCGTCACCATCACGATTTTTACTTGCCGCCTTTCGACCCCGATGAAAGATCTCATGATATTAGGGATTGGTGTGCTCACGTGGACGAAACGATATCAAAATTCAACATACCTTCATACGAGGCCCGCATGAAAGCTATTTTACAACTAAGAGGAAGAGCAAAAACATGGGCTGACACGTGGTCGCTGAGTTCTACCACGTGGGACCAAGTTAAATGTGAACTAATCCAAACGTTTGGCAGGGAATTCCGGTACGCGGACGACGTTCAGAAGTGGAGAGCCTTCACTTCTGATCACGCGTCGAGTTACGCTGAATACGCTACAAAGGCCTGGACGCTGTTCAAGCGAGTCCGACCTGAGCCTTCGGATGCGGAGGTGCTTGATGCTGTGGTGACAGGTATTTTTCCAGAATTTATTCGCTCAGATTTATTACGTATTACGCCAGAATCATTGCCCAAATTAATTTCTGTTTTGAAAACTTATCGCAAACGCAAGCTAGAACCGTCCATAAAACCAAGTATCGATCATCATGACTGCAAAAAACCACGTTTTGCTGAATACAGTGTTTCTAAAAGGGATCATGTTGTTAAATGCTATAACTGTAATAAGGTGGGTCATGTGTCTCGTGATTGTAAGGAAATAAGGGTGGTCCCTAAGGCCAACCCAGTGCCGATGCAAAATAATAATAATCAACCCAATAAACCAGGTCCTTCTAGTAACTCGAATATGGCTAAAAATATTGAGTGCAGGTATTGTCATCGTCCAGGTCACGTTGAAAGGAATTGTTTTCGTCGGCAGAATGATGAGCGCCTCAAATCAATAAACAAGTCTGTAAACTATTGTCAATCCTTAGAACGCAGTCTGATTACTGTAGAAATAGGTGATAAGGGTTATTCGTGTCTTTTTGATACTGGTGCCGACTGTTCATTAATTAAAGAAAGCGTTTCTCTTTCTGTACCCGGCAAACGTAAATGTGTAGACGTTACCTTTTCGGGCATTGGTGGTTCACCAATAAAGTCAAATAGAAGCATCACCTCTGTAGTGAAAGTAGACGGTATTTATGTAGAGCTAGAATTTTATGTAGTTGGTGATACTCGCATGAAATTTGATATCCTTATCGGATTCGACCTTTTGAATGTGCCAGGTCTTAGCGTGACACTGAAGAAAGACAGTATTTCTCTAAAGCGTGAGCTTTTTATTAACAACGTTTTGCTTGATGTTGACCCGACTTTGAGTCTTGATACTGATATAAGCGATCCCCAACAACTTAAAATATTACGGGAAATACTTACTAAATATAAAGATAATTTTACAAGTGGGAATCGCGTTTCACAAGTGAAAACTGGATCTTTACAAATTAGATTAAAGAATCCGGACAAAATAGTACAGCGACGACCATATAGAATGTCACCTGTGGAACGTGAAAAAGTTAAAGAAATAGTTCAGGATTTGAAGAGTAATGGCATTATACGAGATAGTTCATCTCCTTACAGTAGCCCTATTTTACTAGTCAAAAAAAAGGATGGTACTGACAGGCTCTGTGTCGATTTTCGCGAGCTTAATGCCAATACTCTCAGAGATCACTTTCCTTTACCGCTTATAGCAGATCAGATCGATAAGTTAGGAAAAGCACGCTATTTTACCTGTTTAGATATGGCTGCAGGTTTTCATGGTATTCCAATTTCACCCGATTCGATCGAAAAGACCGCTTTTGTGACCCCCGATGGTCAATTTGAATACTTGCGTATGCCTTTTGGTCTCTGTAACGCGCCGTCGGTTTATCAACGTGCTATCAATTCGGCATTAGGAGAACTTAAAGATAGTATCGCGTTAGTTTATGTTGATGACATTCTGGTAATATCCGAAACAATTGACGAAGGTTTGCATAATCTAAAATTAGTACTAGATCGACTAACGCAAGCTGGTTTTTCCTTGAACGTTGCCAAATGCTCTTTTCTTAAAACGCAAGTAGAATATTTAGGAAACCTTATAGAAAACGGAACCGTTAAACCTAGCCCACGGAAGATCCAAGCCTTGGTCAATTCACCCATTCCTAAGAGTCCCAAAGAAGTCCGTCAGTTTAATGGATTAGCTGGATATTTCCGGAAATTTGTGCCTAACTTCTCCTCGATAATGGCTCCCCTGTACGAGTTAACAAAGGCGAACGTTCCTTGGCGTTGGACAGATCGTCATGAACTTGCAAGACGCGAGGTCATTAATCGGCTTATATCTTCTCCCCTTCTGACTATTTTCGATCCCTGTTTACCCACAGAGCTTCACACCGATGCCAGCTCTCTGGGGTATGGCGCCGTGTTAATTCAAAGACAGGATAAAAATCCATTGGTAATTGCTTATTTTAGTATGCGGACGACTGATTGCGAGAGTAAATATCATTCGTATGAATTGGAAACCCTCGCAGTTGTAAAAGCAATTAAACATTTTCGCCATTTTCTACACGGGAGGGCTTTTAAAGTCGTGACGGACTGCAACTCTTTAAAAGCTTCCAGTCATAAGAAAGAGTTGACTCCCAGGGTACATCGATGGTGGGCTTATTTACAGAATTTTGATTTTCAAATTGAATACCGTAAGGGAGACCGCCTTGCTCATGCAGACTATTTCAGTCGCAACCACGTAGATACTGAAAAATCCGTTCGAACTGTCAGTGTCGCTCTACCACCAAAATCGCCTACTCAGGCCTTAAAATTCCTAGTCAACTCGCTTGACCACAATTGGCTGCTCATTGAGCAGAAACGCGATCCTATCTTAAGTAAAATTGTTGATCAATTAAAAGGAGACTCTATTCCCAAATCTATTGCCGATACTTACATCATTACCCAAGATAAATTATTGAGGCGTAAAGTCCAAATTGATAATAAAACTCATAAGCTCATTATTGTCCCTGCTAGATACAGATGGAATCTTATCAGTCACCATCATAATTCTCTTCAACATTTTAGTTGGGAGAAAGTTCTTGCTAAATTACGTGAACAATACTGGTTCCCAAATATGTCGCGGCTGGTCAGAAAATTTGTAGAGAACTGTGTTAGTTGTAGAGTTCGGAAAGGTGTTTCGGGTGCTCGACAGGTTACGCTACATCCAATCGACAAAGTCCCAATTCCTTTCCACACTGTCCACGGCGATATTACTGGACGAATGAATGGCCAGCGAAACGTAGCGGAATATGCTTTTGTTTATATAGATGGTTACAGCAAATACGTTCACATGATCTATACAAATGACCGCACTACGGAAACCGCAATTAAGTGCTTTCAAAATTTTATATCTATTTTTGGCACCCCTACGTTATTTATTACTGATCAAGATAAAAAGCATGACATCCACAGAGTTCAAAAGTTTTTGCGAACGTTATGGTATTCAGCATCATGTGGTGGCAAAAGGCGCTAGTAGGGCGAATGGACAGGTAGAGCGCCTTATGAAAGTAATTAAAGACAATATGTCGGTTGTAGAACTTGATATGCCTTGGCACTCGGCTATTCAGGATTTACAATTAGCTATAAATTGTAGTGTATCCAAAAGTACCGGCAAAAGTCCACTGGAAATTTTACTGGGAAAGAAATGTTCACCACCGAGTATTAAGTTATTACAAGTTGATGACGATGTACTAACTGATGATCTAGAATCAATGCGAGCGGCTTGCAAGGATAGGATGGACGAGCGATCCCTTCAGGATAAGTCTCGTTTCGATAAAGGTAAAGCTAAAGTCAAACCTTATAAAGTTGGCGACTTTGTTCTACTTCGGCGCCATGAACGCCACACCACTAAACTCGGTCCCAAATTTGAAGGGCCTATGGAAGTTTTAGAAATCTTGCCCAATGACAGATACAGACTAAAACATGTCAATCTCCGCGGTTGTTCAGAAAAAATTGCTAGTCATGATTCCTTGCGAGCTGCTCCCCTTGCACAATATGACCCTTTTGAAAGTGACTCTGACTCTGAGCAGTCGGCCGTATGGGCGAATAACGATAATTCTGGAGTACCTGTTGAATCACTATCTTCCGCCACTGCATCCGCTAATAACTGTGGGAACATACCAGTTAATTTGGGGGCATCCACTTCCAATAATTAGCCCCTGCTTTATTTTATTGTTGGTTCCTATCCAAAATCCTTCCTTTCGCGCTGGCTGGCCACCATGCGCATCCTTTATACCGGTCTTAGAGGCTATAGCCCAAGAAGGGTGATTGCCTATTTTGATGATGGCTAGACCCCAGGATGGGTGATTGCCTGTTTTGATGATGGCTAGATCCCGGGAAGGGTGATTGCCTGTTTTGTTGATGGCTAGATCCCAGGATGGGTGATTGCCTGTTTTGGTGTGGGTAGATCCTAGAATGAGATTGCTAGTCTCAAGAATGATTTATGTTTATGAGTGTCAAAGTATTGTTTTTGACGAAATGTTTACTAATTAATCAAGGCTGTAAAGTTACCATATTATTTGTTAAGTTATAATTTACAAGTTAAGTGTTTATCCTTAAAACAAAAGAGAACCTTGTTATAAGGAAATATGAGATTGGTTTGATTTGATTATGTAATTGTGTGTACGTGCAATCTTATATGATTTTCAATTCTGTCAATGATTTTCTAAATTTGTAAGCGCAGAGAACGCGCTTGAGTCAGTATGGCCGTATGGGCGCGCTCAACCGAGCTGCCATCTAGTTTCAATTGTAGGAAACAAGTCTCAATTTAAAATTGAGACAGGAAACAACACTAGCTACTTTTCGTAATAATGTAATTCTTAAATTTAGGATAATAAATTGTAATTCAGATTCTAGAATTAATTAAAAGTACTAACGAAGTAGAATTTCCTATTTATATAATTTTGTATTGTAATATGAATTAAGTGGGTCACTAATGTTTTTGTTGTGTTTACACTACTGTATGATTTCCGTATGTATTATTTTAAGAAACGAGTTAAGTTAATTATGTAAAATTAGAAGTTTAATTAATGTTTCATTATTATCTAATATTGTTGTAATTATTGAATAATTTATTTTAAAATACAATTATGATTTACTTTTGTAACAAAACTGTAAACTTTATAGGGTGTTTCCGGTTCATTTTATATTGTTATTTAAAATACCTAATTAAGCTAATTAAGATGTATTTCGACTTTAGTTGACATAAAAATAATGTTTTATTGTTTTTAGAATTATAAAACCTTAATATTAAATAGTTTTGTAATAATGTGAAACACGTGGTCTTGTAATTAATAATTAAATAACTTGGTTAGTCGAGGTTGCAGTAGGTGGCATTCTTTCGCTGATCGTTGAAGAGTAAGGTTGTTAAAGAAATATAATTATTTATCCTGCTGTGTTCCTTATTTTTCTTGACGATTATAATGGATCCTGGGGCGAACTCCGGTGAGGCGCCGACATATATATTCCCTGAAGGGATGGGCAGAAGTGTTATAATACAAACACCCATTTTTCACCTACAATGATTAAGTGCCAGCGTGACACAGATGGTGAGTTTTTCGCCGTCCAAAGCACTATACATTCGACTTTGAATTACTTCTCAGACATATACAGGTTTCCTAACACTCACTGGACCTACAAAAGTTTTATTAGAAAAACTTATTGGTACAACTGGGATTCGAACTTGCGTCGCTTGCTTAGTAGGCAACTGCTGAAACCCCACAGGCACCACGGCTCTCAAATACAAATCAAACAACAGCTTGAGTCTGATTCATAGACACGGAAGCCAAGCGAAACCGCAACCAAACAGTAGTCAGTTATAATATTTACATACAAATACAAACAAGGTGAGTCGATCGAGTAGTCACGCCTTTCACTGATTGAAATAAACAACACTTCAAACTAGATACAAAGTGTGTCACTGTTTTGTATTTACTGTTTTGTATATTTCTATTCATAAGATGACTACTAATGAATTTGCAACACAACTCTATAGCTAATTAGCTACCAAGTAGCAACCCGGAGTCTGAATTAGTGTTTGGTTAATAGGTATAGGCTCTCCCCTTATTACTTGGGACTTTAAAATAACTGGTGAAATGTGGGTATTCTAAAGTACAGCTCTGCCAACCTCTGCGAGGAATACAAGCGCATATATGTATATGTCCCTACTCATTGTTATCGTATTAGATACATTCGAAACTGTAGGAAACTTATTGTGTAGGTAATTTAGATCGGTCATGTATCACATCTTTATATATAAAAATGAATCCCCATTTCTCTTGGTCACGGCATCACGGGTGAACGGCTGGACCGATTTCGATAATATTTTTTTTTAGTGTTCGTTATTGTCAGGAGATGGTTGTTATGAAAGAAAAAACTAAGAAAATTGCGTGTAAAATTTGAAAATTTAAGAATACTTACCCACCATATAAAATTATTTCTTCTTAAATCTAACCTTAGCGCTTTGGACAATAAAAACTTCTTGATGTAACCTTATGACGTTTGACATAGAATTGTCAGAATACGTGCTGCATTCTCATAATTAAGACAGGGCAACGTCTGTCGGGTCAGCTAGTCACGTATATTTTTACGAACATGACGAAATATATATGAACTATATTATACTTACTAGCTGTGCCCCGCGGTTTCACCCGCGTAGATTTAGTTTCTTCCTTATTGTCGCGGAACCCTAATATTTTTAATAAATAAAAGTAGCCTAAGTTACTCCTTGATACATCAGCTACCTGCCAGTGAAAGTCCTGTTAAAATCCGTCCAGCCGTTTCAGAGATTACCCGGAACAAACAGACAGACAGACAGACAGAGAAAAATTTTAAAACTTGGTTTTAGATTGTCAGTAGCGTGTATACTTTCATATGCATTTAGTGAAAAACTGTTATTTTAGAATTACAAACAGACACTTCAATTTTATTTATCTGTATAGATGTATAGATTTACAGCACAAGCGGTAAACGAACAAACAAATGTAAAGGAAAATCGATTATATTGTATGCTATACTTATATATCTTCTATATATACAAAAAATTAATCCCTATTTCCCTTGGTCATGCCATCACGCGTGAACGGCTGGATCGATTTTACCGGGACTTTCACTGGCAGATGGCTGATGTTTCAAGGAGTGACTAAGACTCATTTTATTTGGAAAACATATTAGGGTTCCGCGAAATAAAACAAGAAACTAAATCTACGCGGGTGAAACCGCGGGGCACAGCTTGAACTTATATAAAACATAATAATATAAACTCACCAGGAAATCGGTTCATATAATGTACTTGCAGCACCAAGTACTTGATGGGAGAATCTCTTCCAACGAGGAATCCAACGTCTTTCGGGAGATGCAGGCTCGGAGCGTCGCGTGCCCACGCGTATACAATCTGTAATGTAAAAAGAAATAATTGTCTTAGGCATTTTATTTCGAACTAGCTGTGGCCCGCGGTTTTAAATACGTAGTATTAATAGTAAACACTTTTACAAAAATAAATAGAATTAGTTACTCCTTGTAGCATCAGCTATCTGCCAGTGAAAGTCCCGTTAAAATCGGTCCAGCCATTTCAGAGATTACCCGGAAAAAAGAAACAGACAGACAGACAGAGAAGAATTTTCAACTTGGTTTTAAGTGTCAGTAGCATGTATACTTTCATATGCATTTAGTGAAAAGCTGTTATTTTGGAATTACAAACAGACACTTCAATTTTATTTATCTGTATATAGATATCGACTACGTTAATTTGTACAAAAAGTATTTGCATCTCTTTTTATGATACGGATTTCAAAAGGGATGCACATTGCTTGGTCTAGTCTTTGGTTTAACCATGTTTTATTTAAGGATATGTATTTACCTGAGACCCAGATCTGCAGGGGCTTCCAGTATTGTAAAGCGTATCTATTTCGTTGGTCTGCATCTCACCGCAGCTCCTGAAACAACAGGTTAATAAAATTATTAATAAACTAGCTGTGCCCCGCGGTTTCACCCGCGTGGAATTAGGTTCATCCTTATTGTCGCGGAACCCTAATATTTTTGATAAATAAAAGTAGCCTAAGTTACTCCTTGATATATCAGCTACCTACCAGTGAAAGTCCCGTTAAAATCGGTCCAGCGGTTTCAGAGATTATCCGGAACAAACAGACAGACAGAGAAAAATTTTAAAACTTGGTTTTTATGTATCAGTAGCGTGTATACTTTCATATGCATTTAGTGAAAAGCTGTTATTTTGGAATTACAAACAGACACTCCAATTTTATTTATCTGTATAGATGTATAGATGACTATAATAATCTGACAACTGGCCTAGCATAGATTTTCCTCCTGAATGCCTAGTGCGATTTTTTCACTGCCGCCGTCACAAGTCACCTCGTCAAAGTTAACGCAGATTTGTATGGGATCGGAGCAGCGCTTCTGTCGGCCTAAAGATGACACTACTGTGAGCCCATACAAATCTGCGTATACATCGTCGCGTTGACTTGTGACGGCTATTTTAAGAAAACTCGCACTAGGCCCCCTGAAAGGCCCTGCGAAAGTCAGAGGGCAATCGCGTATAAAAATCAGGTGATCAGCCAAATCGGCTTCAATCAAGTGCAGACCCCATTTATGGGATAAGGCCAGGGATATGATGATGATACTGATAAATATAATTGAAATGCCTGTTTTAATTCCAAATTAACATCTTTTCAGTACATTAAAGTACATATTATACTTATACGGTACAAAATACCGTTTTTTATCGTCTTGAATTACTTCTCAGACATATGCGGGCTTCTTCGCGATGTTTTCCTTTACTGTAAAGCACATTTAGTATTTGTATAACATATTTAATTTCTTCACGTCACCGCTTGGAGGCGCTGTACAATGCCTCATACAAATATCAGACTGATACGCTAGCGAGTGGCCATGGCTCTTATATAGTGACACTCATAAAATGACTAAGTACTACGCATTCAAAGGTACTCATTCTTAGCTCATGTATAATGTATTTATGTAACCATTCAACCAAAGAGTTACCCGTCAAAACAATAATGTAACGGAGAAAGGTATATGACGTAAGCAGCGCGTCGCGTACATTTATCGCGTATCGATTTTAATTAAGTACCTAAGTATACCTACGCGAACAAGTATTGCGTGGGATTTTTACTATGATGAGAAATTTGATAGGGTTTCCGCACGTTTTTAACATTTATTTGTCGGGATAAGGTTGCTAGCCTGTACCCTAACCCTCTTATTACAAAACGGACTAAAACTATACCCATCCCTTTTGAAATCTGTCGGATTATCTTAGTCTATGTTTTGTATACATCTATACAGATAAATAAAATTGAAGTGTCTGTTTGTAACTGCAAAATAACAGTTTTTCACTCAACGCATATGGAAGTATACACGGTACTGACACAGAAAAACCGAGTTAAAAAAATTTTCTCTGTCTGTCTGTCTGTTTGTTCCGGGTAATCTCCGAAACGGCTGGACGGATTTTGACGGGACATTCACTGACGGATAGCTAATGTTACAAGGAGTAACTTAGGCTACTTAGATTTTAAAAAACATTAGGGATCCGCGGGCAACCTTGAAATTAAAATCTACGCGGGTGAAACCGCGGGGCACAGCTAGTAAAAGAATAAAAATGATTGGTGAGCAATAATAGGCTCTATGGATCTTACTGAACGAAAAACAAGCGTGTAGCCTTCAAAAACAAAGTCTAATAAACAACTTTAATCAATACAGATAAATTAAATATGTATGTTTGTAATTCCAAATTAACAGGTCTTCAATAAATGCACATGGAAATATTTATACGTTAATTATATTAAAGAAAAATATATTTTTTCTCCGTATGTTTGTTCAAAGTATTGAAACAACTGAGAAAAATTAAACAGGACTTTCACCGGCACATAGCTGTTTTTTAAGGAGTAATAAAGGCAACTGTTGGCAGAGCAACTGCACGGTTTGCAGAGGTCGAAGGTATTTCTCCTTAACATTTTTAGTACGTTTTATCTTGTTAGCATTGCAATAATGGATTTGAACTTACCAAACGGAGTCATTTGAGCCAGGATCGGAGCATCCGTACAGCAGCATATGATGGGCCGTGTGCATCGACGCGTTGGGTTCAAAGCCCACTGGAAAAAAGGGTGGATTAAAAAATGTTACCTTATACAGTTTCGTAATATATTGTAAACATATATTCACTAGAATAGAATCAGTTGTTACTTTGCGGGTAGACTATGTTTATTTTTTTCTATACATCAAAATAAAATTATAGTCTACTAGCTATGCCCCGCGGTTTCACCCGCGTAAATTTAGGTTCATGCTTCATGTCGCGGAATCCTAATATATTTTTAATAAATAAAAGTAGCCTAAGTTACTCCTTGACACATCAGCTACCTGCCAGTGAAAGTCCCGTTAAAATCGGTCCAGCCGTTTCAGAAATTACCCGGAACAAACAGACAGACAGACAGACAGAGAAAAATTTTAAAACTAGGTTTTTCGGCGTCTGTAGCGCGTACACTTTTCATATGTAATTAGTGAAAAGCTGTTATTTTATAATTACAAACAGACACTTCAATTTTATTTATCTGTATAGATATAGATTTGTAATTCCAGATTAACAGCTTTTCCCTAAATACAAAGTATGAATATAGTGTTTGTTCCAGGTAATCTCTGAAATGGCTGACTGATTTTAATAGGACTTACATTGGCAGGTAGCTGATGTTACATGGAGTAAAAAAGGAAAATTTTTTTTTTAAATAAGTTCCCGTTTATAAAGTCACCCATGAAATTAAGTAAGTCTACACTGTTATATAATAGCAGAATGCATTGTACCATTTTTTTTCTACGACCCTACAATACAAATATTATCTATTCTTAAAACAAACCTATGTAGTAGCTAGCCCGAGGAGCTATCCTGATTGGTGTGCACAGATAAAGCTCATCCTGAAACAAGGAAATTTAAACTTAAAGGAGATATTTAATGAGATGCTTATTGCCTTAATTTATGAGTTGCACATATTGTGCTCACGCCTTCCCTGAAGGGATACACACACAGATATTCTTTCAGTATACCTACATTACACATGTTATGTTTAAGTACCATGTAATAGGGATTGTGTCCATGGGCTTATATTCAACTCAACTCAACTCAAAAGTATCTTTATTCGATTAGACTTTATACAAAGTACTTGAGATATACTGTAACTATTCCTGCCGGGCTCCTCCCAACAAAAGCACCCTTCCGAATCCAGTGGTAACATTTATAATCCTGTAAAATGTATTGTTTGTGTCCTTGTAAGAAGTCTAATCAAATAAAGATATTTTGAATTTTTGGGGGGCACGCCTATTGCCATCAACCAAACAATAATCAAGACTCTGGGCTGCTTCTGGGAAATTACAGAACTCCAGACCTTATGTTCTGCAGTAATGCTTGTGACGACAAGACCGAAGAGTCACACAATAGTAATTACTGAGTTTCTTGCCAGGTTCTTCTCAGTAAAAGCAACCTTCCGAACCTGGTGGTAGCATGTATAATCCTGTAAATTGTGTCATTCTGACGATTGGAAAGTGCTTTGTAAGAAGTCTAATTGAATAAAGATATTTATGACTTTGACTTTGAATACATACCAACTTAAATCTATACTTCTATACTAATATTATAAAGGGAAAAGATTTGTTCGTTTGTTTGTTATTAGAAATATAGGTGTCTATGTTTGTTTGCTTGCTACATTTCTTAGCATGGACCTTCATACATAATGCAGACAAAGTTACAGGTATATAAAGTTATGGTAATTTATTGATATTTTGTTTGATACATTCTTATCTCTACTAATAATAATTCTGCCTATTGACCTTTAGCTATCAAGTTAAGATTAGTTTATTATATATTAGCTTATGATAAGCATCAAGTGTATAATTTTTATAGGAAGTGGAATACTAAAAAAAATATAATATTTGATTTAAGTCAATGTAACTACTTAGTTATTTATTATTATGATTGAGCAATAAATTGAAATTGAAATTGAGAATTTTTATTTAAGAATAATTTTAGTTTATTTCATTATAAATAGGAACATCCTCAAATTATCATGTTGAGTACAAAATCAAATAAGGGATAAAATAAAATAACATGTTAAAAATTGGCATTGATTTGCCCTAAATTTCTTACCTGAGTATTTATTATCTTGATTCGATTAAATTTAAAAACGAAATTTAGCGATTTGGAAACAGGAAGGAATTAAAAGTGAAAATATAATCTAATTCTATCTGGTAGTTTCCTTCAAAATAAAAAATACACTCACCCTGTGAGGCCAAACATTTGGCATCAGGAAATCATAGGTATCTATCTCGTATGCAACTCCGATTCCGCAAAGAGTTATCGCGACAAATAAAGGTAAAAATACTTTATTCAACTCCATGATACTGAGAAAAAATATTAAATTCTACGATAATTCACACATGCACTCAAACCATCGAGTAAATTTTTCCCCGCGTCTGTAATCACTTTAGTGTATAGCAGCTATCAGGTGATAATTAAATTCGATGTCGTGCTGCACTGATATTTATTCACGTCCTAAAGAAACGCAACGAAAGCGTTCAGCGTGTTTGTATTTTTGCAGCGATTTGAAAGATCGATATTTACTTACGACGACAGAATGTAGATACTACGTCATAGCAGTGTTGCCATTGCAATAATATCTCACAGAGTAACACAATCGGTATTTCGAATCGCTCCTAACTTATTTATTTTTCGTTTTGTTTTATTTTTTTAAATTACTTAACCGATATAAAATAAGCTTTCCAAATAAATTTCAAACAGAAAACGTATAAATATTTTGTTTCATAAAGTGCAACATGGTATCATTGGCTATCTATCGGAAAAAAAATGAAATACATTAACAGGGGCAGAAATACTCATTGAAATAGTTTACTTAATAAATCACAGATGGCGCTACGTCACATGTTTTGTGATTTTAATAAAACGAAGATCAGGATAGAAAAGTGGCTATCATTAAACATATATAATACATGACTGGATGATCTATTTTTTACTTGGATGGGGTAAAAAGTTTTTGTTTGTCTTTGGGGTTTAAAATTGAAAACTTGGCAGGCAAATTTGGTTGACCTTTGCCTGTAACTTACTTACTTAACAATTAATTTTCGAACATCCATCCTGGGTGTTATGGATACCGATGAATTAAAACTTTTTTTATATATCTTGCCAAACAATAGCACCTTGCATTGTTCTATCCCATGAGATACACTACCTTTAAGCGTGAGCCGTGAGCAAACAATTGTGTAAATTCTCACCTTTACCTACCTACTTCTCTAACATTCTAATAATAATCACCATCATCATCATCATTATCATCTATACATCTATATCTATATCTATACAGATAAATAAAATTGAAGTGTCTACTTGTAATACCAAAATAACCGTTTTTCACTAAATGCATATGAAAGTGTACACGCTACTGACACTGAAAAACCTTTAAAAAGTTTAAAAAAAATTCTGTCTGTCTGTTTGTTCCGGGTAATCTCTGAAACGGATGGACCGATTTTAACGGGACTTTTACTGGGAGGTAGCTGATGTTTCAAGGAGTAACTTAGGCTACTTTTATTTATTAAAAATATAAGAGTTCCGCGACCTGAAGCATGTAACTAAATCTACGCGGGTGCAACCGCGGGGCACAGCTAGTCTAAAATAAAAAGCAATGGAACCAATCCTAAGTACTACCTATTTAATTAAAGTATTATACCACAGCGAATTTTCTAAAGTTGACTTTAAAACGTTAGCACAATAAAGTACCCACGATGCACCAGTTTTAAGCCAGCAAAACTGCTCGGTCTATCCGTCCGGGTAATGGAAGTATCATGTAGTAATAACGTCATCTGCCAAGTTTCAAAACTAACTTACAACATTCCCCTCTTTCAAAAACTCCATCGCGTTTAGCAAAATAAATTGACGGTTTCTTGAAGGCTTCGTCGTCGATGAGAACTATACACCTAGATATAAAATTATGGGAACTCGGGCGGTCCCCAACCATCTAATCATTGTGCAATAGCAAGTGTGCCTCAACGATAAAAACACTATAGATAGAAAAAAGATAAAAGGTAAACAAATTGATACTTATAACGACATCAAATGAATACCCGTAGGGAAATTCTGACATATCAATTTCTAGTGAGTAGGTTACACAAGAAAGAAATATTGAACGATGCTCCGCTATTTTGGGAGTACTGTCGGAAACTAGGCCATAGAGTATGAAACTATAAAGATTAGACTGTTCCTCTGACAAGGCTTAAAACCCGAGCTAAGTTATTCTGTAAGATATCTGTGCTTCTACATCGAGTGTCGGTGTCAAACACATATTGATAATTTGATACATACGACGTGTACGATAAAGTTTTATTTTGTACTAGCGGACGTCACGCGGTCCACCCGCGTAGTTCCCATTCCCGTAGGAGTTCGGGAATAAACTATAACCTATATTAATGAGTGATAATGTAGCATTCAAATGGAGATATAATTTTTAAAATCGGTCCACTACTTTTTGGGCCAATTCATTACAAACGTTCTTACATCACAAATCTTTCCTCCTTATAATATTAGTTAGACACTCGACGTCAAGGTCGTCGCTGAAATACCTTACAGAATAACGCAGCAGGTAGTAAGCTCTAAATTAACCACAGTGCTAGCGTAATGTAGTGTATTCGCAGACTGTACTTCGACTAGTGCGATGATCGTCAACTTATAAACCTTTCCACGAAGTCAAAATAAGCAGATTGTCTCTTTACTGAGGTCAATGTTCAATATATAACGCCGGGAACTGTAGGTACGCTCCTCCAAGAGACCGCAAAATAGTAGGTCATGAACCTCGTTGATACATTTCCTTCGGCGTCCCAAATGTTCTTTGACAAGACATTTAGCACACAAATCACGTGCACACCCTTGTATCGGGTCGTGCATCAAGGCGATCGTACGTTGTGGCGACCTTGGCGTAGATTTACGTCGCCTGATCGCATGTCGGTAAATGGGGCTGGGAATTGTTTGAATTGCCAATATTTATGGGAAGGTTCTGTGATGTGATCATCTGGGTTCTTGGGGCTAATGTTGATGGGGGCATGAGTGCATTGAGAAATAGAGAAAGATTGGGAAACACTGGATTGAAGTGTTCAATGTAAGGTTATTGGGAAGATTTAAGAAAATGAGATCGAAAGATTAGCATCATTTGAAAAAAGGTGGATACAGATTGATAATTTTTAGGTAGTATATGACACTTATTAATTTTGAAAAGTAAAACAAAGATAAGATGAAGAAGATAATTGAATAGAATAGTATTATTGATTGAGTTCTACGTAACCTAGATCTCTCTTCTTAGTGCCAGTTCAGGTGGCGTCAGGAGTTTTGAGCGCTCAGAGAAAGTAGTGGTGAGAACTGCAGCGCATGTGTTTACTCTCGCTCATGCGTAATAAGACCCAAATAAATAACAACTGCGAAGTCAAAGTCAGCGCTCAATACTAGTTGCAGCACCTCTGTCTATGTAGGTACTTATGCATCCGATATCTTCACTAGCCTACACTAATATTTTTTTGTTTGTTTGTTTGCATTGAATAGGCTCCGAAACTTTACCGATCTTGAAACTTCTTTCAGCAATGAATCTAGACATCATCAGCGAGTAACATATATTTTATCCCCGTACTCCCACGGGAACGGGAAATACGCGGGTGAAACCGCGTGACGTCCGCTAGTTCTTGATATTTATTCGTGCGAGTGACAACAAAGAATTTTATCAAAGCGATAAATATTATTGTAGAAATGCCTACCTACATCAGGATCTGTTCAAGTTTCAATATGTGTAAATACGGAGGGACGGCTACGTAACAAGGTATTTATTGGACCTTGAATCCTATACAAAATTCCCAAACGATACCCTTGAAGCAATGAAATTGCACCCTTATACCACTTTAAGTTGCAAGCGACAGTGACTAAGAAGCTTTAAGATATGTTGTCTAATCAAGATTTGATTAATATATATCGTCACCGGAAAAGCAAAACTACTAAAGCGCCATTTTGGCCAATATGAGTTATATATATCGTTGAACTGGATTTTTTTTTCTGCGTCGATTGGTGTAGGTTTCATAAAGATCGAAGCCAATTTTTGGCGCTTCAGCACCTGAAAAATATGTGATTTTTCATATTTTCCATTCAACGAAAAATCCTTACGTAATACAAATCTTAACCTTTTTTTTTAATTTGTCAGATAAGTAATTTTTTTCACTGTCATTATCCACTTTTTCCTCATTCAGCAAGTCAAAATACTGTAGTTTGTATCATTATAGTCACTTCAGTATTTTTTGCTGGTTGCAAACATACCTGGATTGGGTTGATAAGTAAATTTGCTTTATGCAGGTATTGATGAACATGGCGCTTTAGTTTATTCTGTCTACGCACTTTTCTGAGGGGAGACGTGATTAGTATTTTTACTTTACGGATTTATGTATTTGAGTGTCTTTTAAGAAGTGTTGCATTCATGAAATCGACGAATAAGTATGGTAAGCATGGTAAATTTAACTCGAAAAAGGGCCTATGGTTCGTTTAGTTTTAAAAAATGTCAAAAAATATTACGTTTAGTCTTTTGGAATTAAGTTTTGTTATTATTACTAGTAGATAAGTATTTAGTATTTTGTGCGAGAGTTATCACTGGCACACTAGGTTAGTAAAAAGATCTACAAAATATTTCTTCAAATTGCCTATTAATTTTGGGTGTCAATCTAGTTTTAATCAATTTCTACTGAAAATAATGAATATCATAATAAGTAATAAAAAATATCATAATGAATAACATAATCCATGGGCTGGTAATATAATTAAATGAGGTTATCATTAACTTTTTGAAAAAACCTATTAAAAACCTAGCTATTATACCATGATTTCTTAAATGAAGAATATTCTTTTATCATCTAAGCTACCGAGATAATACTAAAATTTATTCATAATTATCTCGTACCCTTCCTCGATATCATGTGTGGACGGTGAAATATTTCTTCTCTTACATTTCTCTATAGGTAATCATCTCTGTATTGACTCACTATCTACGCATATCGTATATCTCACAATCCATCAATTATATTAGGTCTTCCTCTACCATTATGACTATACAAATTCATACACGAAACTGTTTTCACATCATTGTCCTCATCGGTTCGTATACCATGGCGTGTCCATAGCAAAAGCTTATTCTTCAACTTAATTACTGGTGCTACATAAAACATTCCCTTTTAAATTAATCCTAATTGTCATTCTAGTTATGCCACACATCCATTATCTCAATTGATTGTTAGTTCCTTTCACCCCTTCACTTCGTAGCTCTATATTCAGGTCCATACATATACAAGCAGGGATTATAATTGACTTGCATATTATCTCCTACAGTTTATGGAGGAAGAGGTAGTCCAATATTGTCCCCGTGAACTGCTGCTGTTTCGTCCATCATCAGCCGCAAAGCCAGTTTAAGCAGACTGGTTATCGTACATCGCCCGAATTTATCTTCGCAGGACATACCACCAACTCCACCTATCACTTTTCCCCAAATACATACATAAGCCCACGTACTCCGAATTTGACCTTTGTGTAAAAGATTGTTAAACTAATCATGCTAGCTCTTCCTTAGACACCCTCTATGGACACTTCCACTCACATTCGCTCTATAAATTTATTTCGACAATCGCCTTTCACTCATCCATTCGATGTCCATACCATCTCAAAATACTTCTTTCAATTCTGGTCACCACATCATACTTCAACTTGTAACTGTCTCTTATTACAGTATTTTTAATTCGATCTACTATGGTAACTACCCAAATGTTCATACTAATAGGACACGAGCTTTATTATTCCATAATAATTAGCGTCTAGCACATCAGCTTTGTTGTGAAAGATGGGTACGAGCTTTGGCATGCACCATTCATTGGAGATCACCTCTTCATACATAGCTAGCGCAGCTTATTAAAAAATAGGGTGAGCATTCATACTTTTTTTAACAACTTTCATCTCCTCTCTTTTCCATCCCATTCTACATTTCGGCAAATCATACCTGTATTCACTAGTTTACCATTCGATATACCGTTCCACTCACTAGTATCATTCAAAGACGCTTTATAGTATACTATAACAGAAGATGGCTGCATCTTTCATACATATTACATGCTTAAGATATTTTGCATCTACCTCACTGAGTTTTTTAAAACGGCATAGTCTATTTTCGCTCCAGATCCATCATGTGAATATGCTAGATTATTCATCATAAAATTTTTGTTTCTTCTGGCGAAGAAGTTGTCAATTTGTTGGAAATCATGGTAACTTTTACAGCAGATAATAGTGACTATGAGTTTCCCCAATGTTCGAGTCCAGATGTACCACAATCTTCAAGTATTTACTTACTCTCTTCACAATTCTAATTTATTCTTTCAACTTCACCATTTAAATTTCTTCTCCTGTCATCAATTCCAGCTTTAAGAGGAAACATGCCTTCATACTTTCATTGCATTCATGTCAACTGTCAAATATTATTGTAGCAAAAATTATCCTATCACTCATTATTTTCCCATACATCATTCATTATTCAATTTACTATCAAACACATACATGCCATTTGGTTTGCATTGACTTCCAATGTGATAGGGCTTGTAGCCTTTATCAATAGCTCTAGCTTTTGAACCCTTGAATTTCATCTTCTAAAGATATACCACATTTGTAAGTCTTACTTTCAGTACATCAGCTAACTCTAGTCTTCTTCTAGTCATGGCCTATATGGTCTAACTTATACACATCATCATTTACGACTGGTCTTCTCCCTAGCGTCAGCTATCCATTGGAAAAAAATATTGCAAAATAATTATTTAAGCACTTAACTATTTTATTGAAAAATATAAAAACTGGGTAAGTAATAACAAGCAAAGCATAAATTGAAGTTCGAATTAAAAACGTTACTCAAAAAGACTTGTTATTCCTATGAATTTAGTATGCAGCTAGTACACATTATTAGTTTTTACACTTTAGTATGACGGTTAAGAAAAAAAAGATTAATTTTTGATCCTTTATCTGTTACTTATGGCGTTTTGGCATAACAATGATACCATCTAATTGTGCTTTACATCATTTTTCCAATCGGTCTTGACACATTTTATGGTGTTTAAGTGATATTTACTGAGTGTATAATCTATTCAAAATGCGTGATAGTACTTTTTCTTAACAAACATTTCGAGAAATGTGGTTTGTCAGTACTTTTCGTTCACTGCACTTAAATATTATTACGGAGATAAGTAATTTCTGCTTACGAACTATACAGAGCATAAGTACTAAAGCGACAGCTATCTCCTGAATTACAGGAAATATGCTGAAAATCTTTATTTCAGTACATAGATAATAAATTCACGATATTTGTTTTCCTTTACTGTTTTTCGATTGGAATTATAGGAAAAGAGTTATGAATTTTTTTGTTAAAAAAAAAACTTTAAATCGCTCTACTGTAAAATGGCCATTTGGCGCTTTAGTATTATAGCCTTTCCGGTGACGATATGTACTAGCTGTGCCCCGCGGTTTCACCCGCGTAGATTTAGTTTCTTCCTTATTGTCGCGGAACCCTAATATTTTTAATAAATAAAAGTAGCCTAAGTTACTCCTTGAAACATCAGCTACCTACCAGTGAAAGTCCCATTAAAATCCGTCCAGCCGTTTCAAAGATTACCCGGAACAAACAGACAGACAGAGAAAAATTTTAAATCTTGGTTTTTTTGTGTCTGTAGCGTGTATACTTTCATATGCATTTAGTGAAAAGCTGTTATTTTGGAATTACAAACAGACACTTATAAATAAAAGTCGCAATCTTCCATCACTTAAACTCTCGCACCCTAAACGCCCCAACATAAGTGAAGTTGAATGGAAGGAATCAAAATACCAACCGTTACGATAGTATTATCAGCGAGTTGCATTCGGCCCCTCGCGATTGCACCCAATACCTTTTTATCAATAAAAGGAATCGTCGAATAATTTGTTGTGGGGTGTGATAAGTACGTGGACGACAGCACATGTTGGGCAAAAAGGAAAATGGACTTGTTTTTTTAAGGGATTACGTACATTGGTATTTTTTGTGTTATGATTGTATGTTTGGATATCATTGTTTGTTAAGCAGTGTGCCTAGTGCGAGTTTTTCACTGCCGCCGTCACAAGTCACCGTGTCAAAGTTAACGCAGATATGTATGGGATGAGCAGCGCCTCTGTCGGCCTAAAGATGACACTATTATGAGCCCATACAAATCTGCGTTTACGTCGACGCGGTGACTTGTGACGGCGATTTTAAGAAAACTCGCACTAGGCCCTCAATAGCCTAATAAACAAGTACAGTAGTATAACACGAGATTTACGGTACAAGAAAACGCAGAAAGGAAACTTGCATTTGTCTAGGAAGAATTTCTAAGATGTGTTTGCATTTAATCATCTTGGGTGAAAAGCAGATATTGTAACAAATTTTATATTTTGGTGTGACTTTTATATGTATATTAGGACCTTTTGGTATGGCGTTAGCATGTTTATTTGTTTACTAGCTGTGCCCGGCGGTTTCACCCGCATAGACTTAATTAAATAGGTGGCTAATGTATATTTAAATAAAGTTACTACTTGTATGTAATCTATACAGATAAATAAAATTGAAGTGTCTGTTTGTAACTGCAAAATAACAGTTTTTCACTAAATATGAAAATACACACCGTACTGACATAGAAAAACCAATTTTTAAAAAATTTCTCTGTCTGTCCATCTGTCTGTCTGTCTGTCTGTCTGTCTGTCTGTTTGTTCCAGGTAATCTCCGAAACGGCTGGACGGATTTCAACGGGACTTTCACTGACGGATAGCTAATTTTACAAGGAGTAACTTAGGCTACTTAGATTTTTAAAAAACATTAGAGATCCGCGGGCAACCATGAAATTTAAATCTACGCGGGTGAAACCGCGGGGCACAGCTAGTCAGCTATATAATACCAGTGAAAGTCCCGATTATTAAGTATCTTTGCCTACCTAAGTATATTTTTTACTTTGCCCTAGTGTGAAATATTATTTTCAAGACCGAAACATTTTTTCCGATAAGAAACTTTATTCATCAACAAAAAGTTACATAGAAAAACTTCAGTAACGAAGTATTGGAGGGTTGCCTTCCGAAACGGTAACTAATAATTTTCTTTTCATGAACACTTTTCCTTCATAATATTTTTATGATAAAAGTACCAATTGAAGTTTGCAAACTAAAGTTTTAACACTAGAGTTCTTGTACTAAAAATATATAACGGGGGAACGAGAAATAATCTATTCATACCTATATCTTAATTTACAACATTTACAGATAAAAAAAATTCAAGTGTCTGTTTGTAATTCGAAATTTACAGCTCTTAACTAAATGCATACCGAAATTACAAAAGCAATTTTTTTTATGTGTCTGTTGGTCTGTCTGTTTGTTCCGGCTAATCTCTGAAATGGCTGGAACGATTTTTACCGGACTTTCACTGGCAGATTGCTGATGTTTCAAGGAGAACTTTGGCTAAGTTAAAAAAATATGAGAGTTCCGCAAAATGAAGCATTAAACTAAATGGATTAAATAGCGGGGCACTAGTTCCTTATATATCTTACGGAACAACTATGAGAATTAAAAAAAATAACGCCATGACGTTGGCTAGCGTGTTTGACAGCTATTTTGCCGCCAAAACATCTGTCACTCGGGTTAATAGTCGGGTCAGTGGGTTAACTACTATATGGGCGACATTCACACCTACTTGTTTACTTTAATTGTTAGGAATGTTGATAAATATTTGATATTTATTACATTCTTATGCCATTCATTATGATAACAATGTTTTTCGTTGCGACTGCCTATAAATATATCATTGTTACGAGTTACCTAAGTAGACAAAGTAAATACAACTTAGTCCACGAAAACATCAGTAATAGCAATCCTACGTTATTACCTACATGTGAGTATTATTTAATGTAAAAGGTATGTGTATGTAAACTAGTCTTTACATAGAAAAAAGTCCGTAAAGATCATATGTCACTTATAATACCTCCTCCAAGAATTTGTGTACTAAGTTTCAGGAGGATTCGCATGAAAGCGTAACAAACAAACTTACATTCACATTTGTAATATTAGTAGGATTACGCAGAGTTTATTTTATTGAACTGCGAATCTGTCAGGACGCTGTTGGATACAAGTAGGTATCATAATCCTCTTGCCCTTATCCTATGTTATTTGTGGTCGGCGCAATGTGTTCTTCTCTTCCATTTCTCTCAATCAGCCGTCATATCTGGGGCCCAACCGTGAGCTCTTATTGCAATGATAATTCAGTTGTGCGACAGTGACAGATGTATACTCGTCGCATACATCTGTCTCATAAATGAGTGAAACTATCATGGCAATAAGAGCTCATGGTAAGGCCTCTGTATTCACTCCCGTTCTAGCCATATCATCTTTCGCACAATCCATCGTTTCTTAGGTCTTCCTCTCCCCTTGTTACCATCCACATCCACAAAATGCGAAGTAGTTATATCATCCAAAAAATTTAATACTTTAGCGAAAAAAATGCCTTTTCTTTTTTCCTTTGCATATTTTTATTTTGTCTGTGTGGTGATATAATAATAGTTAACTTTTTATCGTAATAAATTAAAACGTCCCATATCGGAATTCACTTTGCTCTACGATTGCTTATTATATTGTTTATCTTTACAGGGTCTGTTGACAAAGTAACTTTACATACATTTTCGTTTCTATTAGCGCAAGCGCGAGTCCTCACGCTTCGCCTAAAAATATTTTATGGGAATGACATATGTCACGTGATTGATTTTTGTCATTTACATACATTTTGTATCGTTTCTATTAGCGCAACCGCGAGAGAATTTTACTTTGTTTATGCCTACTGGCTACTAGTTCGGACATACGCTAGCAACTATCCGATAACCTTCCTTATATACTCGTCCAAGTTCTACCTGAGGGTTTCTCAGTAAAAGCGAATAATAGTTATTTGTTATACAAGAGTGCAAAGTTGCTTTTTAACCGCGTGTTCAATTTTGATGACCGAGCAAGCGAAGGATTCTAAAATTGTATCACGAGCGCAGCGAGCGATTCAAAATAAGAATCCTGAGCGTTAGCGAGGGAATCAAAAGAGCACGAGGTTAAAAAGCAACTTTGCACTCTTGTATAACAAATAACTATTATTCGCTTTGTGAGGTGAAAAATCTTTGCACTCGAGTGCAACACGTAACTTTTCATTCCACCTCAGCGAGGAAATGACTAAATGCAAAAAAAGCAAATTGAAAAAAGAACACCAAGAAGGTTCCGAGTCTGAGTTTTTTTACAAATTAAAAAAAAGTTGTATGATATATTCGGCCCATAGAGGTAGCAGTAAATAGGTTTAATGTTTTTTTTAATTCACAAACTTAGTGCACACGATGTTCTAAATTCAATTTACTTTATCCTCTAAAGAATAAAAACGGCTTTTCCACTCAGATATTGAAGATTAAAAATACTCTTTCCGAGATGGTGGGATGAAAAAGAAATTTTTGATCGTTTGATAAGTATTATTAAGATAATTGCAAACAATCAAAATTATAGATTTGGGATTCGATATAAAAAGTAAATGTTTCCGCCCGGGATCGAACCGGGGGCCTTCTGCGTGTTAGGCAGATGTGATAACCGCTACACCACGGAAACTTGTAAGTAATGCGACAATTTATTGAGTAAATGCCGCTAGCCAGCTATCGACTTTACGAAGTGCAATAAAACATTGATATCAGAAATATCTACTTCAAGAATGAACGATAAATAGTACTTATTTAAGACTAGCTGTGGTTTCATCCGTATAGATTTAGTTTCATGCTTTATTTCGCAGAACCCTTAAATGGTTTCTAAATAAAATTAGCCTAAGTCATTCCTTGAAACTTTAGATATCTGCCAGTGAAAGTCCCGGTAAAATCCATCCAGCCGTTTACGCGCGATGCCGTGACCAAGGGAAATGGGGATTAATTTTTATATATAAAGTAGATAACACTAGTGACCCGACGTGCTCTCGCTTCACTTCGAGTTTAATTATTGAAAACCATTATTAAATACTAGCGGTCGTCACGCGGTTTCACCCGTGTAGTTCCCGTTCCCGTGGAAGTACGGGGATAAAATAAAGATCATATTAATCAGTGATAAAGAAGCATTCAAATGGTGAAAGAACAAGCTGAAGAAAAAGACTGTAGGCAGATGCTGGATACGGCAAGCTGAAGACAGGGTGCTATGGAGGTCATTAGGGGAGGCCTATGTCCAGCAGTGGATTAAAGTAGGTTCATGATGGAAGATTTAGAATGTTTTATAAATATAATTTGTTCTTCCATGCTAAAAATAGGCTTAATAAGTATACTTACTTACGGTCAGTACCTATGGAAATAGGTAAAATCTTCTAACTTATCAATAACCAACGATTAAACAAACAATAATTGTTCATTGGTCATCAAAACTACGTCAAACTCAATAATATAAATATTTACGAAATCACTTGACCGTGAAATGATTTGCAAACACAAACATTTGAAGAACTTCGCTCGGAGTTGGTCGAAGTGAAATGTAGCATGGAAAATAAACAAGTGGCTGTACAGGTGCGTTTCCGGTAATAGGGTTGGGCTGTGTTTACTCTTCGGCTTCGGCTCGACACATTAGTATACCGAATTAAACATTATGATACTACATTATTTAACACCGTGTCATAGAACACCAGAATTCCCAAAATACACATTAGCTAGCACCCCGCCTGAATAAAAATATATATGAGGTTATGGGACCACTACTGGGCTAAAATGCCCACCTTCTAGTCCCCAAATCTGGTACCAATCGGACACCGTGGACGTAGATACCAGATGTGGAGGCAGACCTAAACGCAGAGATGCCGAGGGTTGATCCAATAATCCCCATTGAAAATCTCCATCACATTTTGGTTACTTAAGGCGGTAAGTTATTTAGGTCTTGCATGAAATGGTATGATCGCTGCTATGCTACCTTCTGAAAAAGTTAGGGAAATTAAACGCCTATTCAAGTGTTTAGTTTACAATAAAGATGAAAACTTTACAATAAACATTAAAATTGAAAGAATGTTGTTTTTCTATGTATATTGTATGTATATATAATATCTAGAGAAAACACATTTTTACGCGCTTTGTTCCTCTATCTTTTATATGTCTCTAAGCTTTACTCCTATTCACTATTTTATGATCCAAAGTAAGAGGCGAAATCAATTCTAGGAAATTATGGACATCATCCTCATCATCGTCCCTGGCCTTATCCCATACATTGTTGGGGTCTGATCACCTTAATTTTATACGAAGCGACTGCCATCTGACCTTCGTAACCCCTCTTAAGAGGAAATCGGTAATCAGGGTTAAACCAGTTGTCGGACTATTTTAGGCCTCCGACGGACCCGTTATGTTACGAGCAGTACTAATTGAATAATATAGAGCTCTTTGCTTTCGGCTTCCCTTCACATTTACGGTTACAAATCGAAATGGTTCGATTTCGCAGCATCCCATCTCTAGCAAAGGATCGACCCTTCCAGCCGGCCACGTTTCCCGAACCGTGTTTATACCGGTCCCTTATTTAAAATTATAATACCTTCGTTTACGCATGATTAATTTGTAAACAAGCTTCTTTCATAAAATATCAGCTTACATTTTAGAAATTATATACATACTAGTTGTGCCCCGCGGTTTCATCCGCGCAGAATTGTGTGTGTTATATGACGATTTTTTCAAGTTTCAAGAGAACGGTATAAAGTATCCTATGTCCTTCTCCTGGTTCTAAGCTACCCACCAATTTTCAGCCAAATCGGTTCAGCCGTACTTGAGTTATAAGTAGTGTAACTAACACGACTTTCTTTTATAATATATAGATAACAAAATAATAAACAGAAAGGAAAAGTAGAGTGAATGCAGTGGATATTAGTGTAATGGGTAGTGCAGTGGAAGTTAGGGAAGTATGTGTGGAGTCACCATAGTAGAACGAATCAAAAATAGTGTGATAAGAGACAGTTGCAAGTTGAAGAACGGAAGGTGACTAGAATTGACAGAAATATTTAGGTCATGTGTTACGACATGACCGATATAATTTGCTACAACTTATCATGATGGGAAAAGTAGCTGGCAAAAGGAAGTCCGGTCGTAGGAAAAAGTCGTGGCTACGAAACATCAGAGAGTGGACCGGGATTGCGAGTGCCGCAGACCTGTTTCGCCGCGCTAAGGACAGAGAGAAGTGTTCGGAGCTGATTGCCAACCTTCAATAATTGGAGAGGCACTTTGAGAAGAAGAAGAGCGAATGTGAGCGGAAGTGTCGGTAGAGGGCGACCAAGATAGAACTACTATGACCAAATCTCAGATAAATAAAATTGAAGTGTCTGTTTGTAATTCCAAAATAACAGCTTTTCACTAAATGCATATGAAAGTATACACGCTACTGACACTGAAAAACGAAGTTGTTAAATTTTTCTCTGTCTGTCTGTCTGTCTGTTTGTCTGTTTGTTTCGGGTAATCTCTGAAACGGCTGGACCGATTTTAACGGGACTTTCACTAGCAGGTAGCTGATGTAACTTAGGCTACTACATATTTTAAAACATCAGGGATTAGCAGGCACCACGAAATTAAAATCTACGCAGGTGAAACCGCGGGGCACAGCTAGTTAATAATATTTTTAAAAGAGTCAGGAAGTGTATGAATAGATGCATGAATGTGGATGAAGCGAAAGAAGTATGTAAGGATCGTAGCATGTTGCAAACGGTGGTCTCAGCCCACCGTCATGGGATACAGGTGTGAGCGTATGTATGTATGTAAGTAGGTATAAGTATTACTCGCTTTGTTAAAACTATATAAAAAAATGGTTAAAAAGAAATGTTTCCGCCCGGGATCGAACCGGGGGCCTTCTGCGTGTTAGGCAGATGTGATAACCGCTACACCACGGAAACTTGTTAGTATGTGGCTCATGTATCGACCAGTAGTAAGCGCGTTATTTATAACATTCAAAATGTCAGCGCTCTACTTAAAACAAGTCGAGTAGCTTTCTCTCAATAATGAAACACGCCTATAATACGTGGCGCATATAGTGAAATTAGCCTCCACATTACAATTAAATACAGGTTGTATATTTTTTAGTCGTTTATTTTTGGCACAGAACTTCAGTTGGTGCTACATAATATTATCAATGTAAAAATATATAATTTTTAATTAAAAATTTAAAAAAAGCTTGTCTTATGTTCCACGTATAATCATTTAACCACAAAAATAAGTAATAAGTATAAGGACGGGAAAAAAAAACAAAAAAAAATTAGGTTTCTTTTTTTGATATTTTTAATATGGTTTGTACCTATGTACCGAAGGCCTGTGCCAAAATTTTTAAACGTGCCATATATTCAAAAAAACAGTCGACTTGAGAACCTCCTCTTATTTTCGAAGTCGATTAAAATGATCTCAATCCTAAACCATTTTAAAAATTTTCTTCAATTTGTGACAAAATTTTGAAAGTTCAGCTATCAGTAAAATGAAATTCCACAGTGTCTTATTACCGTATCTTTTTATTATCAACACGGCCATAAGTCAACAAGCTGACCTCAATCAAACAATAAAATACTTTCAGATGAACGTAATCCATTCAACAACTACATTTATAATCTCTATCATTTTGTTGTTCCTGTACAATAGATTATTGTACGTGTGTTATCAAACAAAGTAATATTATGAAAATACTTCTACAATGACTGGTTACATTCGCAATTCCTGGTGCCGTCACCAGTTATAAGCTTTCAGTGATAATAGTGGGGGTAACTGCACGCTACGCAAGCGACGCAAGTTCGACTCCCAGCAGCTTTAACCCATGAGTTTTTCTAAAAACTTATGTACAGTGAATTCACAACACATGCTTGACACATGAAGGAAAATATCGTGAGGATACCTGCATATGACTGAAAAGTAATTCGACTGAGACGGCCACAGACTCGCCAACACGTTGGCACTTAATCATCTTCGGTGAAAAGGGGTTTCGTTGTTGCATCACCCCTGCTACCCCTTCGGAGACCCTTCTAGGATGTTATTATAACACCAGAGTGCCTAGTGCAAGTTTTCTTAAAATCGCCGTCACAAGTCATCGCGTCGACGTAAACGCAGATTTGTATGGGCTCACAATAGTTTAATCTGTAGACCGACAGAGGCGCTGTCCCGATCCTATACAAATCTGCGTTTACGTCGACTCGGTGACTTGTGACGGCAGCAGTGAAAAACTCGCACTAGGCCCTCTGTGTACCTATGTGTATGTGTATGTTATTTCAGTGTAAAAACCTAATCAAGATGTGATAAAGGTCGTGCAATTTATCAGTGTAAATGTAAAAAAACAAAAGCTGTCGCCTAAGGTTTTATTACCGCCATTAAATTAACGACCAAAACAGGAAAACACTTTTTGCCGGCGCGTCCTATCTTGGACTTATTTATCTACGTACATTCTTACATCTCTTGTAGGTATGTGTCAAAGCACTCGGTCACAACAGCTAGGTTCAACCTTTGTTTCATACTAAACACGGCACAAATTATTAGAAAAATTATATTTTAGATCACCCCTTCTTCTCCTAAAGTTATAACGCCGTGGTGACCTTAGGGTTTGAGCAGTACCTGCTACGCAAGCGATGCAAGTTTGAATCCCAGCGGGTTCTATACGTATTCTAAAAAACTTAGGTGCAGAGATTTCATACTACGTGCTTTACGGTAAAGGAAACCTGCATACGTCTGAGGATTAATTCAAAAGACGTATTTGTTGTTACAGCGGCGTCAGAATTAGGTAGGTACATCAAATTATGTGATAAGGTTATGAGATACAGCCTGTGACAGATGGACAGACAGACACATACAAAGAAAAGTTACCGTATACATGGGACTGAAACATAACATGTTAGTGTTCTATAAGTACTATAGGGCATACAGGACTAATATAACACAATATACAGTTTACGCAAAACTGCTTGATACAAGAAGACTTCACATAGCGTAAAACTCTTCATTAGCAAGTATGAAAGCAGAAATAATACTTAATAATAATCCCACCCTTTATATCCAAGTTATAAACGTAAATGAGTGCCCTTTGAAAGCGATAGGCTGTTCAAAAACTAAGCACAACTCTGTATAATTGACTTTAGCCTCACCCGTCTGAAAACGAAAGTAATGTCATTATAGGCGTGCTTTTAGCCGGGACCCCTGCATAATTGCATTAAATAGCTGGAAAACGTCCAATGAGATTTATACCTACTACCCTCTCGTTTAATATCACATAATGCTTTTAAAAATTGACTTGCTTAATTTCTTCGTCTTAATCAAATTATTAACTTATAAAGTTTTTTTTCGGAGTTGATTTTTTATCTGCTGATTATAAGTTATGATGGCCGGCCAGGTGGGATGACGATCTGCGAAAGACTGCAGGCAGATGCTGGATGCGGCAAGCTGAAGACAGGGCGCTATGGCACTCATTACGGGAGGCCTAAGTCCAGCAGTGGGCAAACAGGTTGAAGGTAGATAGATAGATTATAAGTTTGTTTGAGTAGTGATATGTTGAAACCTCATCGGTGGTACAGGGGCCTTACCATGAGCTCTTGTTGCAGTGATATATCAGCTGTGCGACAGTGACGGATGTATACACGTCATATAAATCTGTCTCTTAATATGAGTAAAACTATCATAGCAATAAGGGGTCATGATATGGCCCCAGGTGCCGTCAAGAGCGAAAATGCTGCGTATTTAATTTATTTGCATCGCACCACATAGACATTTTCCTACTAGTCCTACTTCCTACTAATATTATAAATGCCAAAAGTTTGTAAGTATGGATGGATGGGTGGATGTTTGTTACTCTTTCAGGTAAAAACTACGGAGTGGATTTTGATGAAACGTTACAATTATGTTCCTTATACATCAGGATAACACACAGAATATAATTTATAAAGATATTGTGTGAATTGTCCAAAATATGATGATAAGTCAAATTCTGCGCAGACGAGGACGCGGGCAGACAATTACTATTGCGCATTCAAGGTCAGCGCTCACAACTTGTGACGGCACCTGTAACAATAGTTTATCAATTAATGTGCTTTGTTAGACCGCAAGATATGTGGTGAAGAAAAACATCGTGAGGAAACCTGCATATGTCTGAGAAGTAATTCAAAGACGTATGTATAGTGCCTGAGACGGCGATGGAGTCACCCGCTGTCATGTTGGCACTTTATCATCTTCGGTGAAAAGTGGGTGTCGTTGTTGCATCACCCCTGCTACCCCTTCGGAGACCCTTCTAGGATGTAGTGAGCAAATATTTTTTTCTTGTATAGACTTGATTTACGTAACTTCAAACCTATATATACCTACTATGGTAAATTCCTTGACATTCATAAGTGCCTTACCAGGGCCTAAACTGAATAAATCATTTTCATTTTCATTTTCATATTTAATGACGTAAACAAAGAGAAATAGATCTGAAACTATGTTTTCCTTCCATTTCCTACAATAGAAAATAATTTGGTTGTAAAAATAAAGTGGAAAATAACAGAAAATTATGTTCCGAAAAGGTCTTGTAATTTTCCGGCTATTATGTATTAAAGAAATGAGTTTCAAACAGAATTATAATATTCTGTTACGTTATTATACAGCAATTTTACCGTACACAGAATTACACGAATGCTTAGAGTTAAATTATATTAGGTACTAGCTTCAGTCTGCGGCTTCGTTTACGTGATATTGGACCCTAAAATTAAAAAGTTTCACATAAAATTCAACCCAAGTTTAACCTACTTTAGGATGTATTCGAACACCCATCCTAAATGGATTCTGACATCTCACAAAGACATCAGAATCAGGTAGGCTTAAACGCACATCAGTCAGGACTATGAATTTTATATTAATCGGTCAGAAAAATATTTACTATCTTATGTTCGAATATAATTTGCACTGTCAAATGGTTACAGGTGACGTCACGTTGCGCGTAGCAACGGAAGTACAAAGTAGATTGTACTTAGTACAGTGTATTACTTCTGACCGTACACAAATAATTTTGTATAAAATTCTGGCCGTCCTCTGAAAACTCTGAAACAAAAGTTTGCCCACCACTGGTCTAAAGACTGTCTCACTTACTGTAGGTTTATTTTGTGCAAATGCACATGCACTAAAGAACGTATCGTGCAAATTTCCTGTCAGCTCGTGAAATCTCGCCAGAATTATTGCCAGGATAGTACATTGCATTGAGTGACTCTAGACACCCTATTCGCGTAATTAGCATCATACCCCGTCTGGGAGATATTTGAACAACGCAGATGTCATGTGTAAGGCTGTAGTTACGTTGATAGAATGATTAAAGCTTACTCCAGTAATATCATATTACAAAATAATATATTATGAATGGTATAAATATAAAGAACAATCCAAAATCGAAGGGGAAAGATGATTGGCCACCTTGTGCGACATGACAGCTTCTTTAAAAACATAGTAGAAGGGAAGAGATGAAGAGGAGGATCAAGGTTAACATACATGAGACGAGTTGAAGAAAACGTGTCTGTCATGATGTATATAAGGAGGTTAAAGAGATGGCACTGGACAGAGACAAATGGAAGGTGAAGCATCGGTTACACCGACTAGGGTTATTGCTCGTGAATTCAAGATGATGCTGAAAAAATAAGTATAAAAATCTCAACAAATGAAGACGTATTCTAACGAGTTAACGAAAAAAGAGCACTATGGAGTTCAAGAATCAAAGAGGAAAGAAGATTGACCACCTTGTGCGACATGCTTCTATAAAAACATAATAGAAGGAAAGGTAGAAGATAGAGAGAGAGAGAGGGGAAGAACAAGATAAGAAAAGGTGTCTGTCGTGAGATATAAGGAGACTGGACAGAGACAAAGGCAATTGCATCGGTTACACCGATTAGAGTCTGGCTCATAAATTACAGGTTGCGTCTGTATATAATCCTGTTCATAAATGTAACTATAGTATGTTTGGTAACTTCTTATGGAAAAAGTAACCACGTTTTTTGTGACTGCGAATAAATTACCGACACAACGTGGGCACAACAAGCTATGATGAAGAAAATACTGCTTCACAAATTGTTTGGTGTCGCTTTGTCCCGTTTGTACATATGTGTACGCGCCTTACGCCGTAGGGAAACGCGTTAACGCTCCTATGGACACGTTAATTGAAAGTGGATTGGAGGTGACAGTGTAGAACGGGCTTTATTTTATTTTTTATTTTCGTACCCTGTTTCAAAGCATTGTTTGTTGTATGATTGAAAAAAATTGTAATGCATTCCGGTTCATATTGTATAAAAAGATAATTATATTTCCGCGAATTCGTTTGTAATCTCAAACGCAAAAGACACAAAGCTCATTGTTACTGTTGAAAACTACTTGGATTACCAAATAAATAATTATGATTTTGGTTTTACTGTTCTTGTTGTTCTGCTGCTTTACGGTTCAAGTTCGAATCCCAGCGGGGCTGTACCAATGAGTTTTTCTAAAAACTTATGTGCAGTGCTTTCACACCACGTGCTTTACGGTGAATGAAAATATCTTGAGGAAACCTGCATATGTCTGAGAAGTAATTCAAGGAATACAGTGCATCAGATGGCAATAGACTCACCATCTGTCCCGTTGGCACATACTCTTCGGTGAAAAGTGGATGTGTAATTACAACGTCTCTGCTTACCCATTCGGGGAATACAGGCGTGAGCATATGTAGGTAGGTATGTTTATATTAATTTTCAAAATTAATGAATATTAGAAGGTTGCTATGTAACCTCCTTTTCTGTTCACATCTACTCGACAAATTTACGACAGTTCACTAATAGTTTGGATGTTTTCGGCAAGTTTCCTAGTAGACGACAACAGGGATCATTTAAGATTTTTCTGCTAAAGAATAAAAAAAATTGGTTGCTGAAAATAATATTTCTTTTATTTCTCTGTTCATTCGTACCCAAGAGTCTCGATACTATTATGGTGTTCAACATAATCCCAATTTTGATACGCTTTCCCGAAGTAATATTTTCACAAAAATGTGTCGCGCCACAAAATTCAATGTTCACTGGCAATAGAGGCCGTCGCCTCTGGCGAGATCTAAGTATTTGGTCCAAGAGTTTTTAGGAAAAAATAACAATAGTACCTAAGTACATGAATAAATATTGTTATTTTTTGTTAGCACAGGGAGAAGTAATTCAAAAGACGTGTGTATAGTGCTTGGCGACAGACTCACCATCTGTCACGTTGGCGCTTAATCATATTCAGTGAATAATGGGTGTTGTCAGTGCAAAACTTTCTGCCTACCTACCCTTTCGGGGAATAAAGGCGTGAGCATATGTATGTCAAATCATTACAAGAGATGCAACGCGTAACTAGAATTCATAGACTGCAGTGCTGCTTACCATCAGGCGGGCTTATTTATCATCAGAAAGTACTTTGTATAAAAGTCTAATCGAAATAAGATATATTTGAGTTTGACTTTGAGTTTTTTAGTAATAAGTTTAAAAAATATATAGGTGTAAGAGAACCGTAGTGGCCGAGTGGTTTTATTTGGTGGCCAAAAGCGAGGCAAAGTTCAATCTCACCAGTCTATCTATACCAATTAGATTTTCTAAAAAGTATACAGTGCTACCACGTCGCTACGAAATTTATGGTGAAGAACACCATGAAGAAACCTGCAAATTTTTAATTTCTCCTCGAACAACATTAGTCTACTATAAAACATGAAATAGAAATAATATTGAATTAACTGTTTCTTCAATAAAAACTTAATTATATATACAAGGGGCAGTACGTAAAACTAAATAAAGGTAGAAAACTTATCCCAAGTCGGTGTCTCTCAGGATCGTGCCAAGAACTATTTCTGTCTTCTTGATAAACTTCTTTATTCCATGATAAAAATATAACGTCATATCTATTTTGAAAATCTCCGTGTCCTATAACTTGCGGCACCCTCAGAAGGTTTCAGCGCCACTATCCATTCTGTCCGTCTCTATCCACGCGGCAAAATGAGATATCAGTGGATATTGAATGACAGTGGCGTTGCTGCCAACGCGGTTTTGGACAGCCCTACTTTTTGTACAAAGGGTTTCTTTCGCCTATTGTTGCCAGATTAGCAGTAATATACAGTTTGTTTGGACAACTTATGACTGTTTGTTTCTGCGTCCATTTTTCCTTGTACTGTCTCGTTGATCACTAAGGTTGCGTCGCACTCGTCGTCCAGTGTCGGTTTTAAAGATACGAAATTGAACTTTATCCTCTATGTTTTATGTATCAATTAGCTGTGCCCCGCGGTTTCACCCGCGTGGATTTCATTTCATGTGTGTCCCGCGGAACCCTAATGTTTTTCTCTAATCAAAGTAGCCTAAGTTACTCCTTGTATTCCTTCCTTCTTTAAAGTCCCGTTAAAATCGGTCCAGCCGTTTTGGAGAACAAACAGACAGACAGACAGAGAAAAATTTAAAAAATTGTTTTTTTTCATGTCAGTACCGTATACACTTTCACATGCATTAAGTGAAAACCAACTCGTCATCGAGTTCGACGCTGAGAAACCTTAGTGAATAACGCGGCTGATAAAGATCGGAATGGAAGTGAAGAATGAGGGTTTTGACAATGGTTGTTGTGACTGTTTTTAAGGATTGCACAGTTATTCAGCTCTTGCTTACTGCTTTACATAGACTCTATATAAGTCTAGAAACTAAACCTGCAAAAGCGAGAAATTGTATGTATAATTTGCCTGTCGGTTTAATAAACGCACAGATTTTATAACTTGATTCAAAATTAATGTTACAAATCAAATTTACGAAATTAAGTTTTCTTAAAACGTAAGTACAGTAAGTTTACCCCACATGCTTTACGTTAAAGGAAAACATCGTGAGGAATGTTATGTCAGAATGCCTAGTGCGAGTTTTCTTAAAATCGCCGTCACAAGTCATCGCGTCGACGTAAACGCAGATTTGTATGGGCTCCCAATAGTGTCATCTTTAGGCCGACAGAGGCGCTTTTCCTATCCTATACAAATCTGCGTTTACGTCGACGCGGTGACTTGTGACGGCGGCAGTGAAAAACTCGCGATAGGCCCGAGCACTAGTTCCTCTGAGAAGTAATTCAGAGACATGAATTGAACCTAAGACGACGATGGCCTCTCTATCACGGCAGTTAATGATCTTCAGGGAATGATCTTCAGTGGGTGTTGTTGTTGCAACACCTCTGTTACTTTTGTTATGTCGTGAGCATATTTATTTATTTGGCATACATTTAGATCTGTTTCACGACTAATCAAATGAAATGTTAGACTATTATTTTATTAGCTTTGATAAAACAAGCATTCTGAGTAATAACAAAACTTGTACCAAGTACACAACATGTCACAACCAGCCGCGTTTGACGAGGGTACGCTTGTTAGCGATTATTTAGTTGACCTGCCGAATGTTTGATCCGCGGTAATTTGCTTCCGTAGGTCAAAATAATATGGAGGCTGATAATTGGTATAAGGGTGCAGTAATTATTCAAAATTCATTCCTGATTCAAAGATAATTAGTAAAAGACAAGTGTTTAATGTAATATGTATAAAAGACGTTATCTAATTTCTCACAAGATGGCGCTGATCTATTTTAGATCTCGGTGTTGAGATTCTCTTTTAGTTACGTATATATTTCAATGCGACACGTCAAGTTTGTGGTCAATATCAGGGTTGTGGAATCAGTTAATACAAAAAATACCAACTAGCCAAGGTCTGCTTCGAATGATCCTGACTCCTACCGAGCCTATTTTGTTAAACAAGAAGCGATATTATCTCAGTATTTCAATAGACTAAATAATAAAAGTCGTTTGCAAAAGTCCCTAGACTGCCATTTACGTGTAATACAGACTTATCAAAGCTTCAAATTTAAATAATTTTGACAGTTTAATTAAGAAGTAAATTTTGAAAACTTTAAGAGTGACAACCCTCTCGTTCGATGGAGCTTACGTTCTTATTTAAAAAACGTTCTAGACTCCACACTGCTTAGAAAGCTATTCATACTGTGGTGAATACCCTGTAATATTAGACTGGACATTGATTTATTTTTCTTTCTTTCTGTAAAATGTGACCAGTATATCACACTTCAGTCTGTATCGTATTTCAATAACAACCGTCAGCATTGCTTGTCACCTGACCCTAGAACCAATATCCTTTGATATTACACCGCGCACATTGGAAGGATATCGGTTCCTTCTCATTATTTAGTCTGGAAAAGTACCTCCAACGATTACTTGTATGAAATATTCATTTTTAAGAGATGTACAAGAAGTTAAGTAAGTACGAGACACAATCAGATCTTCGTCCTGCCCTTAGCCCATATTATTCGTGGTAGGCGTAATATGTTTTTGTCTTACATTACGCTCTATCAGCCGTCATATCTCTCTGTTACATTCTTTTACACAAAATGATAAAGACATATGGAATTAAAAATCTGCATAAGCTCTAGCCAATGGCTTGGTATGCAAACATCCCCACTAATATTATAAATGCGAAAGTAACTCTGTCTGTCTGTCTGTTACGCTTTTGATGAAATTTAGCACAGACAATCTTTAGACCCTGAGAAAGGACATAGGCTACCTTTTATTTGTTACAAATATTAGGTTTCCGCGACAATAAGGATGAAACTAAATCTATGCAGGTGAAACCGCGGGGCACAGCTAGTGATTACATAAAATCTGTTTGGTATTGTTTTTGTTTGCGGATACTTTTTTTACTGTTGCGTAAAATTATATGAATTTTATTATATTTAATAATTATTTATTCTGTGATGATGAGATGCCAGTTGCGTTTATTGGATCTTGCATCTCCCAATCGGAATTTGGAGCTACCCGACTGAGGATTGTACCTCCGCCTTACAGAAGATCGGAGCCTAGTAATGCTACCATACATTCGGATAAGGTCACCAGTGCTTCGTTCATAGGCTGCAGTAGCTGCTTACCATCAGGTGGAAAACAGAAGAGAGTAACAACGCTTGTTAGCTAATAATTCAAATACGTATTAAATTAATGATAATATATTTTGCTTCTGAGATATGCGTACTATTGTGTATAGTATGTAATCAGTATTATATTTTATCAAAATTTATTGCAGTTTTTATGAAATGATCGATAAATACCTACCTATAGGAATTTGTGTTCATGAGATTATACAAAGGATCAGTAAATTGGTGTCATGTAATCAAGTTTCCGTGGTGTAGCGGTTATCACATCTGCCTAACACGCAGAAGGCCCCCGGTTCGATCCCGGGCGGAAACATAATTTTTTATCCATAATACTGATATCTGAGACGAACGCGGATTTTTTTGACTGTGAATCATGCGTGGTCCGAATACAAAATGAATCCTTTTTAGAAAAATGGGTTGGGACATGTGGTTTCAGTAGTTGTATAGTAGCCTGCATACAGGTGACGAGATACACGTTCCAACAAATTTATAAATAAGTAAATAAATACATAAGTTATCTGCCAGTGAAAGTCCCGCTAAAATCGGTCCAGCCTTTTCGGAGATTAGTTGGAACAAACAGACAACCAGACGGAAACATTTTAAGAATCGGTTTTTCTATGTCAGTATCGTATTTAATTTCATATGTATTCAGTGAAACGCTGTAATTTTGGACTTATAAACAGACACTTAAATTTTATTTATCTGTGTAGATTAGTAAAGACAGCTTTTCTAAAAAAAATTGCCTACTCTTTCGACTTCCTTTTTGAGAAGCCACTCTTAAACATTTAACCAAATAGCTCCGATAAAAAAGTGTTTCATAAAACATCCATTCAGACTAAACGGAACATAAATAAAATCAAGCAACATTTTCAAACTAAAAACCGTGATTTGGAAAGAGGAGGAAGTGGAAACCGGATGTAGCAGTCTGCTGCAGAGGGCGCTGTCGTCGCGCAGATATTCAGCACTTCCGGTTAACGAGTGGGAAAGAGATGGAGATAGGGAGAGGAAATGAATACGTCGACCGATTGAAGTATTTCTATTGAACTTTTTCCATGAGATCTTTTAAAGTTCAATCGCGGTGCCAATTTTTCTGAACGTCGTTGTCAGGTTAACTGAACTTTCCTTGTTTGAAGAAAAACCCTGTTAATTTCATACATACATATGCTCACGCCTGTATCCCATGGGGGTAGGCAGAAACCACCGTTTGCCACATGCTACGATCCTCGCATACTTCTTTCGCTTCATCCACATTCATGTATATCATCATTATTTTCCTTCGGTTACTGTTAATTTTGGCTGTACTTAAAATACACCCACATTTCTCCAGGTATATTTTAAGTTTCATGTAATAGGGGGTGAGCATATTGACATTGACCGGGCACTAATTCAGACTCCGGGCTGCTACTGGGAAATTACAGAGGGCCTAGTGCGAGTTTTTCACTGCCGCCGTCACAAGTCACCGCGTCGACGAAAACGCAGATTAATATAGGATCTGAACAGCGCCTCTGTCGGCCTAAAGATGACTATTGTGAGCTCATACAAATCTGCGTTTACGTCGGCGCGGTGACTTGTGGCGGCGATTTTAAGAAAACTCGCATTGCAGGCACTCGGATGGTAAACCCACACTTTGTCCGACCCATGGATCGAACCCAGGACTTCGAGTAGCAGTAGCGTTTGCTACTTCGTTTATAATATTAATAAATATTGCTACTGTTCAAATATTGTCTGTTTCAACAATACAAACTCACATACATATTTGAGTTACGAGTATTGTGATTTATCTATTAACATTGTATCGGTACACGAATATTTATGGCCAATAAAATATTATCTAGTGTTGTTGTCCGGTGAGAGCATGTAACAAGGTTTTTTCAATTATTTCTAGAACTAACATCAAATATAAACACACATCCTAATCCGCTCGAGCTAAATTTGTAGGATGTATTCTTTGGAAGTGTAACTTCTTAGTGGATACTAAGACAAGGTATTTGATAGTTCCATCGTAGGGTGAAATGGGGGAAACTATTTCTCTGGGTTAAATAGCTACGGGTTCTTTTAGGTTCCTATACAAAATGATAAAAATACGCATTCGATGAAGTCAACGTTGAAACTTATTAAAACTTATACTGTACTGATACTGAGCCGCGAGCCCTCTTCGTGAAATACACAAATATTGCTAAAGGTACACAATATTACGCACCATTACAGATAAAAGCATCCAGTTGAGAGTACTCGAAACCCCGGTAATCATGTTACAATATGATCGAGTTACGTTCCCGATTCGCGGTTGATCCTACGAGGGAGTTCTGCGGCACATGTTACAGGGGAACGCGGGGATTACTCTACACAACACTGAGAAACCAGTTGTTCCTACTCCTAAAACACGGGTTCTATAAGAAAAAATACGTTTACTGCAAAAGCTTCGGTCAGACAAACACTTTCAAGCGAGTTTCTTAGGGTTGAAAGATTTGGGAATGGCTTACTTGATTTGATTATTGCTTCCAGGGTGAATGTACTCCAAGGAAAGTATTCTAAATGTTTCTTGCGTTTTAGTGTTTCTCAAAATCCATGGCATAATATTATGAGCCACGTTAATATACACAAGGCCAAGCGACGGCGTTTGAACATGTCAAATCTATATTTAGGCCATTGTAACTTAACAATACCGTTGATTTAGTAGTTAGTGTTCTGATTACTACACTAGGTGTCCAGAATAGTGTATAGGTTAAGGTCTTCCTAGGCCTTAGGTGATGATGACTTTCTGTCCCATACAAAGGTGTTCCTAAAGAAGTGGGACTGACGTCTGTTTTCCTACGAAGTAATAGATAGTAGCTGTAAGGTATCCGCACTGTTCTTAAACTTGGACCAAATGGTTATATCCAAAGCTATAGCAGACATACTTTTACCGTCATTTCTTTTGATATTTGATTTATTCTTTCTTTTATGGAGACCCTCGTGGCACAGTTGCTGCTGGGTTTATTGATCGGGCAATCAGAGTTCAGCTACATTGAGTTAAGCAGTAGTTGGATGGGTGACCGTATAGCAATACTTTGTTGCCTCCGTGTCTGGAAGAAAACGATAATTAAATCGAATACAAGGTAGTTATTAAAAATCAATCAAGCGAAGAAAGTTTTGAACTAGTTTAAACAAAGATAAGATTAGATAAGATAAGAAAAGATTTTGACTTAAGACGTGTTGTTATAGAAATAAATTATACTAACAGGTTTTCAATATTTTATCCATCTGTCATTTTATGTTACTAAAGATAAAAACATCTATCACTTTGTCCTCACTTTCATTCTTATAATTTATCGCTAGTCAGCATTACTGTGAAATAGAAGGTCAAATCTGACAGATATCTGGGGATAGGAATCCACCTGTAAACTTTGATAGGTTATTGACGGCCTTACCGTTCGGAAAATAGCCTTTAGAGAAGAACCCGCATAAAAATCAATCAGGCACTTCTCCTTAAAAAAATTATATAAAAAAAATATAAAACTATACATACAAACAGAATGAAATTGAAGTGTCTGTTCGTAATTCCAAATTTACAGCTTTTCACTAAATGCATGTGAAAGTATATGCGGTCCTTCTGATGTGATTTTTTCAAAGTCCAACCCTCATATGACACCAGCAGTGTTATGGTAACGAGGGTGAACATGAATTCGCTAGTCGGACGGACGCCTCGGAATTTGACAAATCCTCTTAAATTTCTCAAATATGGCCGCCCCAGTATAAGGGGTAGGGAAAAGGGATATAATCTCATTATTAGGCACGTCGTGTTTTGATGTTTACCGTTTATATATGGGTTTTGGATGGAGTATAGACGTTAATTTGGTTAAGTGCATTATAAATCCGGTTGAATACACCTAATGTATATTTTTCATGGACTTGAAATAATTATTATATTAATATTATTATAATAATGTTTTGAAAAAATTTTCTATTCCTGGCAATTTAGGGTGATAAAGTTACCATCGTTGGTTTAAAGTGGTGCTGTAATACCTTACGCTTGAATTAACTACTGCTGGATTACGGCAATGGTAGGCCGTAATCCAGCAGTCATTTAGGTTATTGTCCTTACTTTCATTCCAATAACGTATCGTTAGTTAACATTATTGTAAAATCTATACAGATAAATAAAATTGAAGTGTCTGTTTGTAATTTCAAAATAGCAGCTTTTCACTAAATGCATATGAAAGTATACACGATACTGACATTAAAAAAACAATTTTTAAATTTTTTCTTTCTTTGTCTGTCTGTCTGTTTATGACTTTAATTAAACTTTTAATAAAAAAAAACTTAACGGTTCCGCGGGACACCCATGAAATTTACTCTACGCGGGTGAAACCGCGGAGCACAGCTAGTTATATTATAAAGTGTAAATATTTGTATGTATGTTTGTAACGAACTGACTCAAAAAGTACTAATTTTAAAAATTCTTTCACCATTTGAATGCTACATTATCACTGATATAGGCTATATTTTATCTCCGTTCTCCCACGGGAACGGGAACTACGCAGATGAAACCGCGTGACGTCCGCTAATTGAAGGATATGGATAGATTTAATCTGACAGATCACTGGATATAGACCAACTGTAAACTTTGATAGTGAAAAGATGATATTGAAAACGGCCGTAAATAAATAATAAATTATAAAAAAAATTATAATAAAAACATTTATTGATAACAAATAAACGGTAACAATTCAAATAACAATGAAAAAAATATAGAATATACAAAAGAGAATACACAAAAACTAAATAGTTAAAAACTAGTGAGTCTTCTAATTTGAATCGTTGAACACGATTCAATCTCACCTTTCTATTTTCTAAAATCAAAGTTAATATAATGTAAATGTCTAGGTTTAAAATTTGACAGGTGGCAACACAGTTTGAAACATCATGTGACAAAGTGAAGCCTGATGCTGTGTTACCAACTTTAATTAGCCAGTCTACGGCAGAAACACGAGGGCTGACTTAAGGGGAAGATAATTCTTACTTACCATACGATTTACATGTTAAAACTGAACATTAGACGTATTTATTGAATTTATTACAAAAATTCTAAATGTTTATTGTTTAGGCGAACTGAACGAATGAACGAAAATAACGATCTTGAAATAAAACAATTTTATTGCAAACTAGCTGTGCCTCGCAGTTTCATCCGCGTAGATTTAGTTTCATCCTTCTTGTCGCGGAACCCTAACATTTTTAATAAATAAAAGTAACCTAAGTTACACTGTGAAACATGAGCTACCTGCCAGTGAGAGTCCCGTTAAAATCGGTCCAGCCGTTTCAGAGATTACCCGGAACAAACTGACAGACAGACAGAGAAACAATTTAAAACTTGGGTTTTCAGTGTCAGTAGCGTGTATACTTTCATATACATTTAGTGAAAAGCTGTCATTTTGAAATTACAAACAGACACTTCAATTTTATTTATCTGTATAGATGTATATATGTAAGTTTTCTACCTTTAATTAGTTTTAAATACTGTTCCTTGTATATATAATTAAGTTTTTATTGAATAAATATTATGTATAGATTGGGTATAAGATTTGTTCCCTCACGTCACTTTTTTGGCAATGAGAATTAGTTATGGTGGAAGTCTTGAAATATAATTCTAGCCATAAATTATCACCGTAGGTAATACTCGCTTCTTCAAACACTATGTAATTTATAATCACGCATAGTATGTATTCTAAGAAACGATGGATACCGTTGATAGATGATGTCGTTAGAAAGAAAGTGAATGTAGTTAAGACGGATGATAAAGTGAAAAATATATTGCCATGACCATAAATAAAATGTGATAAGGGCAGGAGATTAACTGGTTCCATTTCTTCTTATCATCAAGTTATAGGTAATTTTGTGATGGAACTTGTATCACGATATGGATGAGGACAATGTTGCCAAAAAATTTTGTTTATGAATGTGGATGGTTACAAGGGGAAAGGAAGACCTAAGAAACGATGGATGGATTGTGTGAAAGATGATATGACTAGAATGGGAGTGAATACAGATATGACGGCTGATAGAGAGAAATGGAAGAGAAGAACACATTGCGCCGACCACAAATAACATGGGATAAGGGCAGGAGGATGATGACTTGTATCACGATACATGTGATTTCCATACGAATAATTAAATCACGAGTGATATCCCTTAACAAACACAGGTTGTGTCGAATATAGTGATGTTGCTGAACTTTCATTATTTGCCCCTTTCTGTCTGCTGAGTTTCAACATATTTGATGTGTGTTATTGATGTATTAAGTTGAAGGGTTAATATCAAAGTTCACATAGAGTTAGAATAGGAATAGGAACATAGGACACTTCTAAAGCATGCGAATATTGTTTTTACGAATCATAAATAATGTAACTCGGGGCGACAGGCGCTGGAGAGAAAAAAGTATTTTGGGTTCTGCGAAATAAAGCCATTCGTGAAATTGAGTCTACGCAGGAGAAACCGACGGGCACAGCTAGTATATTTATACATCTAAATAAAATTGAAGTGTCTGTTTCTAATTCCAAAATAACAGCTTTACTACTAACACTAAGTGCATGTAAAGTACATACGGTACTCACATAAAAAACTAATTTATATTTTTCCTCTGTTTGTTTGTTCCGGCTAATCTCCGAAAAGGTTGGACCGATTTTAACGGGACTTTCACTGGCAGAAGTAACATAGGCTACTATCATTTAAATTTAAAAAAACAAACATTTGGATTCTGCGGATCACCCATGAAATTTGCTCTACGCAGGTAAAACCGCGAGGCACAGCTAGAAATATAATAAGATTGAGGTTATATAGATCCTATTATGCCTCCATCATGTGCCGAAATAAAGCATAAAACACAAAAGTTTTTCTCTTTATAAAATACTGCAGCAGTTATTTCCAAAAGGAAAAACACAAAACGGTACAAAGCTATTTGAAAATAGCGACTACGGTGTTGCTTTTTTAAACTGCAAACAACGCTTTGTATAATTTAACTGGGCTTGTCGCGTGACATAGTTTTAGCTTGGACTATGGTAACAGGTTTTTGTTAGACCGTACAAAATTAAATGGTACAATTTTAAACTAGGATATTTTTAAAAGTGCCCTAAGCGCCTAGTGCAATTTTCTAGAAATCGCCGTCACAATCATCACGTCGACATAAACGCAGTTTGTATGGGCTCACAATCGTGTCATCTTTAGGTCGATAGAGGTACTGTTCCGATCCTATATAAATATGCGTTTACGACGACGCAGTGACTTGTGCCGGCGGCAGTGAAAACTCGCACTAGGCCCTCTGAGCTTTGAGGGCCAAGTGCGAGCTTACCGCCGTCGCACACCGTGCTGTCGCGTCGCGTTGACGTAAACACGGAATCCTATGAAGTCGAAACAGCGCGAACTGAGATCCGACAATAGGTATATGAAATCTCGCACTTGATACTCTGAAAGTGTAGAGGTAATAACAGCACCGAGTTTCGCTCAAGATGACTGAGTGCCAACGCGACAGATGGAGAGTAACTACACAGCCATTTAAAGCAGAACATAGTGAAATTCTTGAACCCTGCCTCGTTGATCTGTTACGCTACTGCGAAACACGTGGTCTTAGGTTCGATCCGCAGATAGGGCAAAGTATTATTGGGTTTTTCCATCTGTAATTGCACAGTAACAGTCTGGATTAGTGTATGGTTAATGGCAATAGGCTTGCCCCCTTTTACATGGGACTTTAACATAAGTGGCGAAAAGTAAGGAAAGTATGATAAGTGCACCTCTGCCCATATCTTCGGGGAATACAGGCGTGAGCACATGTAAAAGGTGTAATTAATTACGGTTATTAGAATGTCAACAAGTGCCCGAGTTTATTTATATGGCAACAATATATCCTAGCATTATATCTTCGGAGGGACGAAACAAAATTTATTACGTCTTGACCCCACGTATCATGTTCTGAGGACATTATTTTGTTTGGATATCTCTGGTAATGGAGTAACTTACATGTCATGTTTGAGATACTGTGCAAAAGAGTGTTCTTTATTATTCTTGGTAGAAAAAGCCAGTTTGATTTTCTTTATTATATTAATATTATACTGAGTGGAAAAATGTACATTCTATTCAGTCAGATGAGAGGTCATTTACCCCAATTATAGGTTTCTACACGAAGTTGTCGATATTCGGTCAAATATTTAGCCGGCCTCTTCGGAGAGCGATTCAATCCGCTACCACCCCTTTGAAGCTGCACCAATAAACGAAGTGGTCTCGTTGAAATATGTTAATACCTATAACCGTGGTACTGATTTCATTATGAATTAAACGTTATAATTATTCGATCTAACTGCCTTAATGTCGATATTTTTTGGGAAACAAACTCTTGTGCATACCTACATAAGGTCTAGAGTTGTGAGGCGGACACATTCGGCACAGAGCATCGATTGGTGGTACATAATAATTAAAAAATCCTTAAATTTTTTTTATGAAATTTTAATAACTACACTGTACCTACTTAAAAATAAATAGGAAGTATAACGAAAGAAAAAATTAAAAATGTTTTTAGTATTTTTATATTTTAAATTTGTTGAGTTGATACCACCTACGGAACTCTGTGCCCTAAATGTTCGCCTAAAATGTCTAAGCCGTGTAAGTAAACTTATGGCAATAAAACCACTAATCCGATATTTGCTATTCGGAATATAGATAGCTTCAACATCAAAGGCAGGCCCATATACCCACTCCTATTTTGGGTAGGCAGGTGTACCCATAATGCCGTACCATGTGAAATGGGGCGAACCTATTGTAATTAACTGAGTACCAATCCAGACTCCGGACTACTGGGAAGTATTCCATAACACTTTGCCCAACCCAGGGATTGAATCCACAAGCACCATGTGTTCTGCAGTAGCGGTTGGGACCACTAGATTAACGTCTAGAGACTTTTAGTATTTAAAAAAATATTACACGACTAAATATGTGCCGAAACCATAGTTATTAATATCCCAGTGATCAAGTAAACATGTGCACTATAATTTAACGGGTAATGAATTCATGAAAACTATGACCGTAAAGCTGCTAGTGACCTAGCAATAAATAACCGGAGCTCGACACGGCTGTTATGGAATTATTAAGGCGAAACCACGGGTCCCATAATTATGGTACATCAATCATTTTAACACCGTAGGATGTATTTTATGTATCATATTATAAATATTTAAGCCTAGATATTCTTTTAGAAATATATTGGTCAAAACATTAGAAGGTTATTCAAAAAAAGACGTCTTCGCACCGTGGGTCGAATCGCCGAACGCTCACTTTTTTCCTTGTAGCAACCAAACTTAAAAATAATACGTATATAATTCCGACGATTGATCAATGTTCTATTCAATACATATCAACCTCCGTAAATATGACACGAATGCAAAACTACAACATCTCTTCTTATATATAAAAAATAATCCCCATTTCCCTTGGTCACGGCATCACGCGTGAACGGCAGGACCTCTACCGGGACTTTTACTGGCAGGTAGCTGAAGTTTCAAGAAGTGTTTTAGGCCAATTTTATTTAAAAAAAACAGCATGAAACTATACAATCTACGCGGGTGAAACCGTGGGGCGCAGCTGGTGTAATAATAAATATATCGCCGGGTAATGTTCAAAAATTATATTTCTTCCTGCATACCGTCTGAATCATGTGCCAGCAAAAAAAAATGTAAGAAGGCCAGAATGATGTTGATGATATCCTTCTGAAGATATTTGTAGTAGAAGGAGGTTGTGTCAATTCAGAGAGATAGAATGGAAATAGGATGATTCAGTCCGTTTTCGGACCGCTTGTTTGTCCCATATTCCAAAAAAAAACCTGTATCGTCGCACACGATGTATATATATAGATTCTCCTGTCTCTCCCGACCTTACATTAAGTACAGTCACTGAGAAAATTGGGATACTAACAGTTACAGGTTTAAAGAAGTAGTTAAAGTCATATGAATATTGAATTTGTACATTACAACCCAACAATAAAAACAATAATATAATACTTTACAGTGAAATATTTTCTTAACAACTCCTAAATGTATTCAAATTCACGGCTAAGCACTCGTCTCACTAATTCTGAATCAATATTTGCAACGCGATTTCAGCAATTCTCGATAAAGATAATACCGGCCCCAAATATCTGCTAAACTCCTTACAAAAGTAGGGGTTATAACAATACTCAAGTACTCTCGAACGCTGCTGATGTTGATCGCCTGGGGTGCTAAACAACTCTATATAAATACTCCGACACACGAGTGGTTTTGATATAAATAGAATAAAAGATTTAATCTATTGAAAGACGTACCTAATAATCTTTCGATGTTTACCTAATATGCATACGTAATCTATACAGATAAATAATCTACACAGATAAATTAAATTGAAGTGTCTGTTTGTAATTCAAAAATTACAGCTTTTAACTAAATGCATATGAAAGTATACACGCCACTGACATAGAAAAACCATGTTTTTAAATTTTTCTCCGTCTGTCTGTCTGTTTGTTCCGGGTAATCTCTGAAACGGCTGGACGGATTTTAACGAGACTTTCACTGGTAGGTAGCTGTTGTTTGCAAGAAGTAACTTAGGCTACTTTTATTTATTAAAAATATTAGGGTTCCGCGACAGTAAGTAAGAAACTAATTCTACGCGGGGCACAGCTAGTTGCTAAATAAAGGATTAATATTCCAATTACGAAAAGCTTAATTTTTTTAATTTTTTTATAGATTTGCAACGGACCCATTACAATAATTAACATCGACATTTTACATTACACACTTATAAAATGGACACTCTCGCATACTTAACCTCACAGAATCTCAAACATTCAGACAAAATATAGTTCCATGCATTTGCAAATAGATCACATTCAGGTTATAAAACACTCTCTAAGACGAAAATGAATATTGTGAATGTATGCCTCTCTATTTGAAAACATTTGTATTTGCTTGAAGGCTCGCTAAGGCTATTCGCACACTTCACCACATCACACAGCGTAGCGCGTGAATGCGTGTTCTAACGTTTCTTGTAAGTATCTCCGTTTGTATAGAAAACACGCACAATCCAACATACAGAAAATGTAACCACCGGCGTTCTCCTGCAGTGTGTAAACTGCCTAACTATAGTGTTCTTTTTTCACTTTCAAACTTTCTTAGACATATCGATAGTCAATTTAAATGCATAACTTTACAAATTAAAATTTTAATTCTCAATGGAAAACTTGAATAGATTCTGCATTAGTTTTTATACGTATGGAAGGCCACTCCCTTCCAGAAGGCTAGGCAACATTACATTTTCCCTGAAGTTGATTAGGTACCTACTCACGTGGCAGATAGTGAGTTCATCGCAGTCTTAGGCACTATACATACATGTATTTAATTATAACCAGTTCGTAAGGTAGTCTTCTGTTAAGAACCGGTAAGAAAATCAGCCAAATATCTTATACAAGAGATATATTTTTTAAAACAATGAATTTAGATAGTTAGTATTTCATAAACCAAAAATATAACCGGGCAGATTCGCATGAGGTCTTTAGTGACCAAATAAATCATAGCTCGCAAAAATTTACACGTGCCGACGAGCCCGTCCACCACAATCCGCCTCAACTACGCCTATAACAAAAACGAAGCCGACAGGACAGGCCAAGTTTCATCTCCATATTTTTCTTCTGAAAATCTCTGCGGATGATCGAGTACCAATTTCTCATGACCCTTCGATATTCTACTTTGGATCTTAAAATAAACAATACAGAGTTTAAGATTACTCTGCGCGAGGTCACGAGTATTGGACAATGTATCGCTAAGTGAAATCGATTATTTTTTGCTGAAATATATGCCTGGAAAGAATATAAGCGGGTTATGCCCAGAGTTATAATCAAGAAAAGCATAGTGTCGATTGAAATTCGATTTTATTATGCTATTATACTCTGATATTAGTTTAGAGGAGCTCGTGGCACAGTTGCTATTGCGCATATCATTCGATCAGCGAAGTTAAGCAACCATACGCCTAGCCAGTAGTTGGATGGGTGACCGCCCGAGTTCCCTCCGTGCCTCGGAGAGCACCGGTTGCCAATTTAACATCTTTGACAATCGTTACAGGTCAGTTGGAGGCCTAAAAATAATCTGACATCTGGTTTAACCCAGATCACAGATTTTCCTCCTAAAATGGGGTTGCGAAGGTCAGATGGCAGTCGCTTCGTATAAAAATCAGGTGATCAGCCACATCGGGTTGAATCAAGTGCCGACCCCAACAATGTATGGGATAAGGCCAGGGAGATGATGATGACTCTGATATTAGTTTATTGGAAAGCAACGACACAACAAGAAAGCTTCTAAGGCACATTTTCAAATTCAAAGTATTCTAGAGTTATGAATTACCTAGTGTACAGGCTATAACTAATAAACTAACTTCATTAAATAACGCACTACAAACTTGTCCACTGAGAATGTTATGAAACACAAGGATCATATAAATGTGTTCTGCTCATTTGGATTAGGTATATTTGGTTGCATCACATTGTGATTGGTACTGCAATACAAAAATAGTGGACGACAATTGGGGAACAATCCATTTTGCAACTATAATGCCACTATTTTCTATAATGCAACTACGTATTCGGAAAATATAGTGGGAATAGAGAATTTCTCTGAGGGATAGAGAGATAGTAGAAGCGTTTGAGATGTGGTGCTGGCGAAGGATGGAGAAAATTAAATGGACAGAAAGAGTAACTATTGAAAATGTACTCAAAATTGTGAAGGAACACAGAGTACTATGGAGAACAATCCAAAATCGAAGGGGAAAGATGATTGGCCATCTCATGCGGCATGACAGCTTCTTTAAAAACATAATAGAAGGAAAAGTAGAAGGGAGGAGAGGAAGAGGAAGACCAAGATTAACATACATGGGACAAGTTAAAGAAAAGGTGTCTGTCATGTCATATAAGGAGGTCAAAGAGATGGCACTGGACAGAGACTCATAACTCTTAAATTCATGATGATGATGTATTGTAAGAGCACGTCTTAACACGTCATATAACTTTTTAAGACTGTATCAATGTGTAAGAAGTCTTTTTTTAAATAGATATGACATAGTTTGCTTTAATTTGAGGCGTTTATGTTGTCAGAAATTCTTGCCTCTGTCTTCAGTTGCTCTCAAGTTCATATACTGACATCAAATAATGACAAGACGTGACAACGTACGTACGGAAATTTTTTTTCATTAATTTTGGTAGCGCATTACTTACATCTAATATAATTGTACCTACCTTAATTTAAAAAAATAGAACTAATCTGAGAGAGTGAAAGATTTTTTAATAGTTTTCACATAGTGTTCAGTAAAAAACTACTAAGCTTAAGTTGTCATTCGAAGCAGTTCCCACGTCTACATAAGAGACTATTAAATGCAAACATTTGAAACTTTCATAGACTTAGCTTGAAGTTAGAACGTTATGTGACGACGTAATAATTGACTATAATTTCCAGTCTTCAACGATAAGTGTAATACCTTATCCATTGTAAACTATAATTAATATACCGCTTGTAGTGTGGGAATATCGTCACCTGGTGTTAGAAACTTCCTTCAAGCGTTAATATGAGCTAACTTACCCGGGAAATTGAATTTTATGAATACAATAGCTTCTGCTCAGTGACTTTGTCTGCGTGAATTGCAGTGGTAGTGTCTACGTAGTGATTTCACACAACGCCTCTTTCGAACACTTTCTTTTCGCTAAAGTGCAGCCGAGTTATTCACTAAGATTTATCAGCGTCGAACTCGACAACGAGCGTTAGTTTCAAAACATAGAAGATAAGGTTCAATTTCGTATCTTTAAAACCGACTCTCGAGCGGCAAGTAAATTCCACAGTTTTTTATACTTCCGTGGTGGTCAACAACCGTTCAGGGGCGTTACCATGAGCTCTTATTGCCATGATAGTTTCACTCATTTATGAGACAGATGTATGTGACGTGTATACATCTGTCACTGTCGCACAACTGAATTATCATTGCAATAAAAGCTCATGGTTGGGCCCCAGTCTGCTTAATGTTAAGCGCTACTGCAGCCTAAGAATGTAACTGATACAAGAGTTTTATAAAGAATGGAATCACTGTGCCAAAAAAGTAAGAAATGAAACTCCCACGATCAATAGCACAGCGCCTGCACTCTTCCACCTAAAGTTAAAGTATACATTCTTCCGCTAAAATATCCTGACATAACACAGTTCAATAAAGGGCGTGTCTGTGTTTGCGTACACAGTGCAGTGCCAGTATTAGGTACTCCAACGCCGACGAAATGTGTAGCGCAAATAGCACAATATTTGCTTTCCGCCGCAGTTTGTTGCTGGCTCTACAAGCAGTGTTTACGCTTGTATTTTGAAATAACAGCGGCCCAAATATGAGCTCTTTTTGCCAACATAATGTGACAGTGACGGTAATACCTATAGTATAAAAAGGGAAAATGTGTATGTATGTATGTTTGAAACGAATAGGCTCAAAAGTACTGGACCGATTAAAAAATTCACCAGTAGAATGCTACATTATCACTGATTAATGTAAGCTATATTTTATCCTTGTACTCCCACGGGAACGGGAGCTACGCGGGTGAAACCGCGTGACTTCCGCTAGTAAGTGATATTTTGGCACGTAAATAGAACATTATTTTTAAGTATATGCAAACTAAATATTACCGACTGACATTTTTTCGTTATGATCAAAGTGATGGAGAATGAATTATAAATTAAAATGACTACTTAAACTGTTCCTCACAACCATAGACCTTCTCGCAAAAATGAATTAGTTTTATACCGATTTCAAATGTAGCTGTGATACACTAAACCCCTTTTAATATTAAATGCATAGAGTTGTGTTCAACGTGCAGAAAATTGTATTCGTAAACCCATCCTTTATATTTTACAACCATTTCCGCGATTTGGAAGTCAATAACATTTGACATAAGGAATTTGGGGCTGTGATAATTTGAAAATATAACAAAAATAAAAGTATATTGATGGTTATTGAATTATAATATTAATAAATACTTGAGTTACGATTATTAGCCAGAGGTAAATCACATATAATATCGTAAGTATACGGTTGAAGACACAATCGAATCCAATTTGCGTATTTACTAACTTTGACATTAACTCAAGTGGTAGGTTAGACACTGTGGACTATGAAGTTAAGCAAACAAACTCTTCAGCTTTATATATTAGTATAGAAGATTAGAGTTCTTCTCAGAAAAGCAACTTCTGAACCCGGCGGCAGCATGTATAATCCTGTATAATTATGTCAATCTGACGATTTGAAAGTAGTTTGTTAAAAGTCTAATGAAATAAAGATATCTGGAATTTTTAATTTAGTTGTCGTTTCACCTGAATAGCAGAAGAAATCTTTCACATAAAAAAATCGACCCCTTTTATACCCCCATAGGACTGGCATTTTGAAAAACCTTTTTGAATACACATATTTTTGTTTGCCCAATACCCAATAACCAAATAGGTATATCGGTTTAATTTTAAGCTGCCCTGTAGAGGTGCAAAGATTTTTGCAACGTTTTGATTTTGATTCGATATTTGATCATACATAAAGTTATTGAAACACAAAAGGACATAATCCTAGAGTTGATGCTAGTTATTACCTTATTCTGCAAGGATGCCAAGAAAATTCTTTCAATTATATTCTGATCTTCGCAGTCTCAGTAGCTTTTATACAATTTAGTTTGTACCCTATTCTGTAGTCAAGGGACTGTTCAAGTGGGGGTCTTGGGGACAGAATGCAATTTCCTTGACAAAGGCCTTTAGGCTAGGCCTCAAATGGGTTATTTTGGCCGTCACGGGTCCTTACGATTTACGCTACAAAATATGCTCGGATAAATTAACATGTTTTCTTCAGGGAACGTATGTTTTTAAAGAAAAAGGTACATACTATGGGAATTAAAAAGACAATTGTTGAAATTTGATTATAATTACTTTAAATTCTGTTTAGAATTCAGAATTTAAAGTATTTTTGAAACTATACAGTTTTAAAACAACATTAAATTAATTTATGATTTTTATTGATGTTTTTTTTTACATTTCAAAATAGATTGTATACCTATATCAAATTATAATTATAATTGTGTCAAATATAGTAATGTCAACTGCTTTTCTAAAAAGATAAAGAATGTAATTGAGAAAGCGTTTTTATATCTGTCTTTTCTTCATAAAAAAATACCATATATAAATTAATATATTATGTAGTTTTCAACGGTATGAAAAATCAAAAATCCTAGTATACCTTTATAATTAGTGAGTAAAGGGTATAGATACGTAATAGGTCTTTCATCATATTATACGAACAAATTCGGTAGTCACCTCAATCTGTCAGTCAATGAAGCCAATCAACGGTTATTGACCCGAGGGGTGAAATGGTTGGATGATCAATAATTCCACATTTCATACCAATTTGACAGCTAGCGGTGGATACTTGGCACTACTTAGTGTGTTTACGTGGGGAGGGGGTAGCAAAATATTTTGTTAGGTAATACTTAATTGTTTTTATTTCACCCCTAAGGTGTAAAATGAATATTCAGGTATACCAAAAAGTGCTACCAGCCAAATGTGTCGTATTGGATTTATATAGGACCTAGCTTGCGGTTTCACCCGCGAAGCGTTTCATGGTTGGGTTTAATTTGTGGAATCCTTAAAAATAATAGTCTAAGTTACTCCTAGTAATATCAGCTATCTACCTCTGCAAGTTCAGCTAAAATCGGTCCAGTTTCAGAGATTATCCGAAATAAACAGCCGGATAGACGGATACGGACAGATAGAAAACAATTTATTTAATATGTTTTTTAATGTAATATAAGTACCGTATATATTTTTATAAGAATTTCGTGAAAAGCTTTAAACATAAACTTAAAAACCGAAGCCCTTAAGTGGTAGGCAGATAGACGAGAGTGAGTTGTCTCTAAAAACTTTCGCTTCAAAACTAATTTTTTTTTACTTTCCGGAATAAATCTACACTTCTTACAGATACTTAGAGATTCTAGAATATACCTTAACACTAGTACCTTAAGGCAGCTTTTCATCTATAGCCTCTATAAAAATGTTTAATAATTTCCAATCCACTTAAAAACTAGGTTAATGTTTCACACACGCCTCACTCAAATCTAATTTCATCAATTACAAAGCAATATTTTTCGAACTATTGAGCGAGTTTAAGCTATTAAGTAATTAAAGCATTATCGTCTAATGAAGCTTCCTATTTTATTCACGAGTCATGGTATCATGACTGTTGTGACCTACTTAAATACAACAGTAGGAAAGTAAGGAGTGAATATCGCGGTTTAACGTGTTTATCGTGTATGGAAAATATACATTTTCTATAAAAAAAAAACAACATAAATAATCGAATCGATAATATCTTCCTTTTTTGAAGTTGGTTAAAAACAACATTTCATGAAGGTGTCGTATCAATTAAAGTTTTTTTTTTCTATCGTTTTCTCCTCAGCAAGCCAGCAACAATTTGATAGTTGATACCTATGCTGCGTCATATCATCATTGATTTAAGAGGCTAGGCTCTAGTTGGTGATGCAATCCCCAAACTTCGGTAGTGCAGAAAAAATAACTAGTCCACCATCTTGGATAATCCACCATGATGGAATTTGAATGGCGTTCCATAGCTAAGCTTTGACCAAAGCGTTCGTATGCGTATGGTCCCAAGATCCAACTGTGAAGTGTTCGGATGAAGCTTGGAGTACCAAACCAACTTATTGCACTTGTGGAAACCCTAAACAGTCAAATCCAAAGCGTCGTAAAGCTTAACACGTCAACATACATATGCTTCCCGCCTGCATCCCATGGGCGTAGGCAGAGACCACCGTTCTCCACATGCTACAAACCTTTATCTTTCCATCCTTCTTTACATACTTCTTTCGCTTCATCCACATTCATGCATCCTACAATTCTTTCGGTTACGATCCGTCCGTATTTGACCTTTCAGAATAATATGTATTATTGATTTAGTCTTAGTAGTTTTTCTTGGACGCCCCCTTCTGACACTTCCACTCACATTCGCTCTATAAATTTGTTTCGTTAATCGCCTTTCGTTCACGAAACAAATTTATAATAGTTTCACTGACCGATAGCTGATGGTACGTAGCTGATATTAATAACAGTAAAGTTTCTGTTACTTCGAAAAAACAATAAGTGTATTGATAAACAAAACGAAAATTGTGTGTTGCTGAATCCGCGAAAACCAGCTTCTTAATCCAAGATTCTTAATTCTTTTTAACTCAATTTAGAAGCGTAAGTAGGTACGTAGCTTAGGAAAAAAACAAAATTAAAGTTAAGTGCGTCCGCAAACATTGCTTCAACACATACTTTCGATATCAAACAAGTCTAGACACCGACCAATAACTAAGACCTTTTTCTTTCGAAGTTGTGATATTGGACATTTGGATATTTGGACTGAGAGCATTCTGGTAGATCTAGTTAAATTGGTCGCTAAACACGATAAGGGTGCATCCAGATTAACGGGGAGATCGACAAAGAAATGCAATTAAATGTAAAATAGGGGCTGTTTCACACGACTGTTGACACATCGTGACGAATGGGGGGATAGGTGCCCGTCAACTTCACAGTTTTCCAATTTGTTTTTCCGTTTTAAAGTGCACTGAATCTAAACGAAGTATTTGTATTGCAGTGTTTGTTATTACATTTAGAACCCGGACCCGGCCCATGGTCCCTAGATTTTTCATACCTGTGGTCTCTCCGGTTTTAATTCGTTTAATTTACGGATTTAACTGGACATTTATGAAAAAGTAGTGCTTTAAAATAATTAATGAAAAAACCTAACAGACAAACTTCCTTAATTTTTTTATGGATGCTATTGTCAGGGGCCCTACCATGAGCTCTTATTGCAATGATAATTCAGTTGTGAAACAGTGACAGATGTATGCACGTCACCTACATCTGTCTCATAAATGAGTGAAACTATCATGGCAATAAGAGCTCGTAGTAAGGCCCCAGAACTGGACCACACGGTAAGCGCTAGCTTTCTAATAAAAAAATCGTCCAATTTAGTTCACATAATTGCAAATTTTGAATCTCGAATCAAACGAATGTTGAAACCAGAAAAATCGCACCCATATTTAGTATAAAGTATAATTATATAATTATATAAATTTATACCTTAAATTTATTATAAAGTATAAATTTAGTATAAAGGTCAGCAAAATGTTTTGTGTTGTGTTGTTTATGTTTTATTTTCTAGTTGCGCATTTTACTACAATAATTACAGTTATGTATGTCCAATGGGTATTTCTGAAATAAACATAATTTATTAGCTTCATTCCTAGAGCTCCAAATCCTTGTGCATTAGATTCAGTATCGCAACGATTATCTATTCATAAAACGGAAAGTTAAAACTCAGGGGAATCCTGTTAGCGAACCGACTGAGCCAAAGAGATTTATGCATTTTAAATTACTCTTGAAACATACATTTTGCACCGACACGATACGATTTCAATCCGATTCCTAGCATGATATATAGAAGATTATTTTAAATTTAAGACTTTGCACCTAATGCATATTATGAAATTATAAACGGTATTTATATAAATATTTGTATATTATAAACAATATAATTTTTTCTTATTTTTTGAAGTCAATAAATAGCAAGTTGAATATTTATTATCACAATGTCGAAAATAATTTGATGGCACGTCTATGACCTTATAAAACATCTTATCTATATCTATACAGATAAATAAAATTGAAGTGTCTGTTTGTAACTGCAAAATAACAGTTTTTCACTCAATGCATGTGAAAGTATACACGGTACTGACACAGAAAAACCAAGTTTTAAAATTTTTCTCTGTCTGTCTGTCTGTTTGTTCCGGGTAATCTCCGAAACGGCTGAACGGATTTTGACGGGACTTTCACTGACGGTTAGCTAATGTAACAAGGAGTAACTAGGGCTACTTAGATTTAAAAAAAACATTAGGGATCCGCGGGCAACCATGAAATTAAAATCTACGCGGGTGAAACCGCGGGGCACAGCTAGTCTTATATATAAAAATGAATCCCCATTTCCCTTGGTCACGGCATTACGCCGAAACGGCTGGATGGATTTTAACGGGACTCTCACTGGCAGATAGCTGATGTTTCAAGGAGTGTTCTAGGCTAATTTTACTAAAAAAACTAAAACTACGCGGGTGAAAACGCGGGGCACAGCTAGTTTCTTTATAAAAAATAGGCACGTTAAGACACGTAGAGGTACGCGATCAATCCTATTTAATACAAAATCTTACAGTCGTGAGATGTAAAATACTTCAAGTTACCGCTGGTCAAAGGGCAGTACTTAGGTGGATAGCGATTAACTTTGATGTAAGCTTATCACAAATTGAGTAATAGTATTCATGGAGGTTGTATGAACTTATATTTATAACAAAGCTAGCGGGTGCCCGCGACTTCGTCTGCGGATAATTACTATTACGAGTAGCTTATTTTATTATTAATTCCTATCAATCTTTATACACATGTAATACTAATGTTTCTTTGTAGCTCACACCAGAAACTCGCAGGTGGAAGATTTTTTTTAGATTTTTCTTATTTACTTACATTAATCGTAATATACTAAAATTACCAAAAAATTACAGCCTATGTGTTATATCTTAATGTATAGCATATATTATTGTAAAGTTTCATAAAAATCTATTCAATAAAACTACGTCATAATCATTTTTCTTCCTATTTCCTTCTTGAGCTCGTCGTAAGCCCGTTCTTTCTTAAGTCAGTGGGGTTTTTGGTCTAATACAGTTGTCTATGGCATCTATATTGCTATCTAAAAAAATGGAATATGAATTTAAACCTTACAAGAGAGTAATAATACCAATGCAATATATAATAATTATATTTTTATCAGTAATTTTTTCAAAACAATAAAGATTAAAAAAATATCTTTAATATTGACCAGGGGCCCAACCATGAGCTCTTATTGCAATGTTACTTCAGCTGTGCGACAGTGACAGATGTATGCACGTCACATACATCTGTCTCATAAATGAGTGAAACTATCATGGCAATAAGAGCTCATGGTAAGGCCCCTTTGCCTTTGATCGGAATATTATAATTAGGTAATGTTTATAAAAATATTTCACGTCATCAATACGTCACCGTTGACACTTTTCCTTCGCGTGCATTTGCATTTACACCACACATCTCTAGTGGATTTGAACATCACAAAAAAAATATTTATCAGTAATGTTTGTACCAAAATCGTGTGCGCTATAAATCTATAGCTTTTAATAACAAGTATAAGAGCAGCTAGCTTTAGAGATCCGCTCATCACAAAGATTAATGTGGCTACTTGTATACGATACTTCGTCTCAAGAGTTTTACTTTTCAATAAGTTTCTCAACACAATTACATACATGCATACATTAACAACCAACGGAATGAGAAGTAAAGCAATAATTATACATGCTAATATAAAATATACTCGTGATTTACTCTCCATAGCATCAAAGAACTCCAGATGAGCTTCATCTAACGTAGGAAATACCACAGCCATCATGATGACACCGCACAGACCAGGGGCAGCCCATCCGAATAATGCACTTTTAAGGTACTTTCTTTTTAAATTGAGTCCGAACACTTTCACTATCTCCACGTAAAACATGGCAGTGCATATTGACATCCAGAAATTAAAAGCTCCCGCACCGAACATCATGAATCCACCCACTGGGCAAAGTACCGGGTTGTTGGATGGAAATTTCATTATAATGAACACAACTACATATATCACTATATAAACAATGGTCAACAGGTATCCTGCCAAAATAGTATTGAGAAAAACAAAGTTTTTGAAATGTCTAAATGTGGGTGTAGATATCCAGGATACGAGGCCGGCAATTAAAATTAGTGTGGAAGATATTGCACAGGTCAACCACAAAACACAGTAAATGACTAGTTCAACTAGTTCTGACACAGACACCGTCGAATTCATTATTTCTTCCTCTTCCCACACAGATGTAATACAAGTTGCTGCTTTAAGTGTTCATGTAATTCCTTCAGATTTTCGCGTACACCGAAATGATGAGCTTTAAGTGTGATTTGGATTGATTACTACTTATGCGTCTCAACCGATGTGTTTTCGAATAGCTGTCCGTATCTACTGCTAACGGGAACAGGATAAATCATTAAAATGATTTACATCAGAACGAATATTTCCTCCTTTGGTCAGGAAAATAGGTATAACAAACAATTAATTAAATTTAAGGATACGCAAAATGTGTAATGTTTTGAGGTGTTTTACGTAACGACTTAAAATAATGAAGTAAACTATATGGTATGATGTGAAAGGATCATTATATTATAGTTGCCTCCTAAAATCTTTAGAAATCGTCTCGTTTTCTTTATTTGATTATATTTGTTTCAATGAATTTTGAGGTAAATTAAGCAAATACACAATATAGTATATTTGGATACCTAGTACTTCTTGCATAGTAAGATATATTTATAGATCACCCGTTTCAATAACGTAATGCAGACCTGATGGAGAGCCTTGGAGTCGAAGGTCGAGTGAACAGTTGCATCAGTCTTATGAGACAGATCATCAATCACTGACCAGTATCACAAAATAGAAACATACACATGGGTGGCCTCCTTACGGTGCCACCATTTGCGAATGATGATATACCTATCTGCTCAAGTTATGAATTGTGACTTTGGGGTCATGCGGGAAAAATAAAAAAGTTCTTTTTAAGGGTTTTTCGAAAGGCCTGGTTAGCCTTGGTTAGAGGTTTAGCGATCTATCTAGCGTTGGAGCATAACCGGCTGGCTAGCCGGTTATGCTCCATGCATACAATATTATCTTACTCACGTCTGTGTCCCCTGAAGGGGTAGACAGAGGTGTACTTAAAGTGCACACTCCTACCCACAGTGAGACTCACATGCGACTGATGCCCACCACATAAATTACCCTCTGATGTGAAAAGGTGCGCCACGGGTTCCAGCGGTCCTTACCTGAAACTTAGCTGCATAGGTGTGGCCGCCGAAGGATGGCCCAACAGGCCAGCTGCTGAAGGAACGCGGACCCGCAAGAGGAACATAGTGGGTTTTAGTCAGCAGAACTCTGAAATAATCTGCTTGTCTCACTCGTGGCAAGCAGAAATTAGTATTTCCCATTTTAAGAAAGAAAAGACTGTTACTATGCTGTGAAAATTTGTGTTCTCTGTTGTAGTTGTTGCAAGCGTCTCATTTATCTACTGGACTTTGTCCAAGATTATCGTTCGCGCATATTTGTGTATGCACCGATTATATATCAATAGAGTCGGCCATCTGTTTTGTGCGAGTGCGGTAAAAACGATGCTCGCTCCCTACATGTTTTATATTAGATATTGCTATAGGTATAAACTACTTGAGTAACATTAATTGATTGATGTTAATTTTTTGTTATAATGTGGTCAACAGTAATATGCAATTGTAAATTTTGTATGACCATTAGTGACCATAGGAAATAGTAAAATATTTTTAAGTCAACCTATAATTTACATCATCATCAATATCATCAGTCTATCTTAGATTCTAGAGGGAGAGATATGTAGATTATAGAGGGAGATTTGATTATTAAGTTAGTAATAAAATTATATTTTCCTTTAACTAATTACATTGCGGTACATAATTCCCTTATATGGATTTAGATTATATACATACAGTGTACTGTTAATTGGTATGTTATTATGTAAGCATATTTGCTTGGTATTTATTGCTAGTTAACTACTGTGCGGTATTAAATCTATACAGATAAATAATATTGAAGTATCTGTTTGTAATTTCAAATGAACAGCTTTTCACTAAATGCATATGAAAACTTAACACGGAATTGACAAACAAAAAACAATTTTTAAATTTTGTCCATCCGTCTGTCGGTTTATTCCGGCTAATCTCTAAAACGACTGCACCGATTTTAAAGGGACATTCACTATCATATAGCTGATGTTACAAGGAGTAACTAAGGCTACTTTGATTTAAACGATATAACAGGTTTCCCCATAATAAAGTCACTCAGCAAACGCGAGTGAAACCAAGGGCCTTGGTAATCTATTATCTATACCGATAAATAACACTGAAATGTCTGTTTGTAATTCCAAAATAACAGCTTTTCACTAAATGTGTATGAAAGTATACACGCTACAGACACAAAAAAAAACAAGTTTGAATTTTTTTCTCTGTCTGTCTGTCTGTCCGTCTGTCTGTCTGTTTGTTCCGGGTAATCTCTGAAACGGCTGGACCGATGTAAACGGGACTTTCACTGGCAGGTAGCTGATGATTCAAGGAGTAGGCTTAGGCTACTTTTATTTATTTAAAATATTAGGGTTTCGCGACAATAAGGATGAAATTAAATCTACGCGCGTGAAACCGCGGGGCACAGCTTGTAATATATAAGTACCAATATTTTTATAATTTGTGATAGTATACAAGTTTCCAACTAGACAAGTTTTGAGCCGCGGTTCCCAAGGCCGCATGGCTGGGAGATCTTCCCTTTGCTGGGGATGAGCGTGATCTCTCGCTCACCTTACATGATATTATTTTGTTTACGTCGACTATTAAGAGCCATGAATATAATACAGTCAGAAGGCTATGGAATCGCTAAAGCCTACTGTTATCACTTTGTTTAGGACGCAAATGTGGATGAAACGATTTTTATCAATATTTTAAGAGTAGAGAGGATAATTAAAGCGGGCGGGAATTAAAGGTGTATTTTTAGTAGGAAAGTGATTTCGCTTCAGTAAAGAGGTTACGTAGGGAAGGTGCTCCCCTTGTCTGAAGGGATGATATTAAACAAAAATGTTTTACCTACGCTCAAGAAAGGTTTATTATGGATATGATGTTACAGTGACTTAAATTTTTTACCGTTCAGTGATAATAATACCTAATTTTATTGATGAATATTTTCGGTTTTCAGTTGCATCACAGCACTTGCATTCTCTTTAAGGTGGGTAAAGTTAAGTCATCATTTCCCTGGCCTTATCCCATACATTGTTGGGGTCGGCACTTGATTGAACCCGATGTAGATCACCTAATTTTTATACGAAGCGACTGGCACCTGACCTTCGCAACCCCTTCAACGAGGAAAATCTGTGATCTGGATTAAACCAGTTGTCAGATTATTTAGGCCTCCAAAGTAGCCAAAATACTCCATGCCACATTAGCTATCCTTTATATGAAAGTCTCGGTAAAATCGGTCCAGCCGTTTCAGATTAGTCGAAAAAAACAGACGAGACGAGCTGAGAAAAACGGGTTGAGAAAAAATGTAATATTGTTGTTTTTTAGGAATTTAAGTATCGCATGCCTTTAAAAGCATTTAGTAAAAAACTGTTAATTTAAATTTATAAACAGACACTTAATTTTTGTATCTGTATAGATAGATAGACAATTAGGTAAGTATAGTAAATTATTCGTGTATACCTTAATAATAATAATAATGACCTTATCCATGTCTGCCTCTCCTCACCGTCGTATAATGCGGCTAGAATGACAGTTTGATTCACTTAGCTCGTGTTACACAGTATAAACGCCATCAAACACAGGGTGGGTAGGGTAGCGACACCTACAGGGGTGGTTTTCACTAGTCCCCTGTCATTCAGATGTTTTTTCGCATCGCTTCGTCAGGTTTTGTGCACGTTTTTTTTTTGGATCGTGCCTTTGTTTAGTATATCGAATTTATACATATATTGGTAGCTTTCCATATAGCCGATACGATATAGTGAGCCGTGGTGGCCTCGGGGTTAGAGCAGTCGCCTGCTACGCAAGCTACATATGAGTTTTTCTAAAAACTTTTGTCCAGTGATTTCACACCACGTGCTTTACGGCGAAGGAAAACATCGTGAGGAAACCTGCATATGTCTGAGAAATAATTCAAAGACGTATGTGCCTGAGTCGGCGATGGACTCACCTCCTGTCACGTTGGCACTTATTCATATTCGGTGAAATGTGGGTGTTGAAAATTACAACACCTCTGCCTACCCCTTCGGGGAATACAGGCGTGAGCATATGTATGCATGTATGTATTTTCCATATAGTTGTGTATTATAACTTAAAATTTATGAATATATTGGATAAAAACTAGAAACACGCTTTATACAGAAAACCAGATTAAAAAATCTATATATATAACAATGAATCCTTCTTTCCCTTGGTCACGGCATCACGCGTGAACGGCTGGACCGATTTTAACGGGACTTTCACTAGCAGATATCTGCCTACTTTCACTGGCTACTTTTATGTATTAAAATATTAGGGTTCCGCGACAATAAGGATGAAACTAAATCTACGCGGGTGAAACCGCGGGGCTCAGCTAGTTTGAAATAAGAACAGTGTAATCTTTTTTATTGAACATTAATTAATAATAGCGTAAATAAATAGTGTCAGGTTTAGCATTTCGATAATATCTTAAGAAATACCTACGCTTATCATTTTGATAATATCTTAAGAAATACCCTACGCTGATCATTTTGATAATATCTTAAAAATGGGTTAAAATCGTACCCAAAGGAGTCGCTTATGTGGGGAGAGCGAGTGATCATGCTCATCCCCAGTAAAGGGAAGATCTTTCAGCCAGGCGGGTGTCATGCCTGGGGAACCGCGGCTCCAACTGTTCTAGTTGGAAACTTGTATATATACTGCAATGTGCTTGAAAACTCTTCTGGCGCGATTTAGGTTCTCGTGTATTTGTATATAAACTTCGCATTTGTTAGCGAGTAGCGCCATCTATGAGCGAGTGGAGAAACGCTGCTACACTTACATACAAGTAAAGCTTATATAAAGCGTGTAAATAGGTGAGTTTTGATGTTACCCACATTTTATATATAAGAAAAAGATAATTACATAATTAAAGTTTTAAGATATTGAACATTTTATACGCTTTGGCGCCGTGAATGTGTTATAAAAAGATACGATTACCTATTTTATGTTTGTTCAATAACCAATGTTAGTTTATGGGCGGTTCTTAAATATCTATTGACGTCATAAGGTTTCAATCAATAACAATATTATGTGGCATAAACAGCTATGACTTTGATTGTATAAAAGTTAGATTTTTTCACTTCTCCATGTATTATTTTCATTTTGATTAACGTCTTCGCGTTCCTGAGAACGATTGCACGGGTTTAAGCAAAAATAACTCGTATTGGATAATAGAAAATGGAAAAAATCTTAGGGAAATATGAAAACAATCAACTTACACCAAAGACAAGAAGTAGCTGTGGTTACTTGGGACGTATCACAATTATAATATTACGAGTTCAAATAGTTCAAAGACTTCAAATCTTGAAAACTTAAAAAACTGTTCTTAAGACTGATTGTATTATAAGCATATGGTAAATCGCGACACACAAATAGTTTGGAACGAAATTAATAATCAAAAGAGTATATAGCAATACTTTATAAGTAATACTAAGTCTAGTTAGTAAGTATTTTTGTCTTTGGTGGCAATATTGGCACCAACATGGAGTGGTGAGCGCGTCGGTCGCCAACCGCACGCGGTTTCGCAATTTCGGACCAACAGCCCGGCCTGTCCGCAGGCGACGACTGGGCACTCATTACGTATGTCATCCATGTTATCCATATTATTTAAAAATATATTATAAGCAATCTTAATAAAATTCCTTTGTAAGCAACGCCCATCCCCACTACCGCCTATAAAAGAGCACGCGCAGCCGCATACGGACACATTGTTTGCTCAGTCGTCGCACCGAAAGGTTGTGAGGATTAGCGTTGTATTGCGTGAGTTCTTTCCAATTTAGATTGTTATTTCTATTTCACTGCGTTTTTGATTTATTACGTTACTTGTGTAATTTATTTGTAGATGTTAATAAATGGTTGTTTCCTTGTTTCCAATATTAATTTAAAATTGATTTATAAATAAATTTGTGAAGATTTCGTGTTGATATTTGTTTTTTTTAAAGTAAACCACACCTGGTTCCTAAAATCAGAAGTGGGATAGGACTTCACCTATAAGCCTAGTTTTAAGGAAACGACCGTTTGTTACATAGACAATGCCACGCGAACGGTCGCCTGAAACGCCGCCTCATTCCGGGGCTGGGCATAGCCGTCGCGGGGAATCTTCGTGACGTCATGTGCACCGTTTGCGATCGTGTCATGACAGATCTCGTTCACACTCAAGTGAGTCACGCTCGTGTCGAATAAAGAGTCGTTCGCATTTACGATATGATAAATCGCGGTCGCGCTCGCACTCGCGTTCATGCTCGCGTCGTGATCGGACTAACTCACGCCGTCGTTACTCGCGTCATTGTTCACGTACGAAGTCGGTGTCCCGTACCGGTGATTCCCGTTGTCGACAGGATAGTCCTGTCGTCTGCAGTAACTTGCTTAAAGATACGTTGAGCTCAATTATGTCACGACTAAACCGGTATAGAGGACAGTACGGCCAGCGCCTCTAATAGCGCAGTATCATCCATTCATTGCGACACGCCCTTGTCTAGCGCTGGTAATGACACTGCGACCCAGACACTCGCTAATGCATTAGGCGTACTGACAAAAATGAATTCTAGCAACTATTACGTCTCTAATTTCGACCCAGCCATCAATAACTTTGAACTCTGGTGCAATGAGGTAGATAGGGCTAAGTGTGCAAGCCGCTGGGACGATCTTGAGTGTTTTTCCCTCGTAGCTCATTGTTTAAAGGGTGATGCAAGGATCTGGTTAAACGAGTGGTCAACTAACGATCGTTCGTGGTCCAGTTTCATTAGGGAATTTAGATCTTTATGCCCTCAGAAATTGGTATTACTTTGCTACGCGAAGTTTTAGAGACTTTAACTGATGCTGGGTTTTCTATTAATGTACGTAAATGTTCTTTCCTTACTTCTACCGTAGAATACTTAGGTCGCGTCATCAGCCATGGTCAGGTTAGACCGAGCCCACATAAAATTAAGGCGTTAGTCAACTCCCCCACTCTTACTAACGTTAAACAGGTACGTCAGTTCTTGGGTCTCGCAGGCTATTTTAGGCGCTACATAAAAGGTTACGCTACTGAAACCTCGTGTCTCAAGGCTTACCAATAAAGACGTACAGTTTGAATGGGGTCCCGAACAGGACAGGGTACGTCATCATCTCATCAAGCGGCTTACTAGTAAGCCCATTCTCGCGATTTTTGACCCAGATCTCCATACTGAAGTACACACCGATGCTAGCAGTGCTGGGTACGGCGCAGTGCTAATGCAGGTGCACCCGGACGGGGTTAAGAGAGTTGTGGCCTATTTTAGCAGGGTTACTCAGGGGGCTGAGCCGAAGTACCATTCGTACGAGTTGGAGACGTTGGCGGTCGTCAAGGCATTGCAACATTTTCGCCATTATTTGATTGGAATTAATTTCAAAATCGTAACGGATTGCAATGCGTTGAAGTCCACCGAACGCAAAAAGGACCTCCTCCCACGAGTTGCACGCTGGTGGATTTACCTGCAGGACTTCAACTTTGAAATTGAATACCGAAAGGGCATAATGATGGGTCATGCAGATTATTTAAGCCGCAATCCACCAACGTCGCAAGTAAATAACATTGAGCGTCCGCTGAATTGGGCACAAATGGCTCAATCGGCTGATTCTGAGGCTGTTGACCTCATTCAGAAATTAAGGGATGGAGTTTTGGATTCCAGACGGTATGTGTGTCAAAATGAGGCCCTTTATTACCGTTATTCACCAGTAGGTGAAGAGTCGCGCCTGCTTTGCTACATCCCTAAAGGACACAGGCTCAGCTTGTTACGTGTGTTTCACGACGAGCACGAACACGTCGGGGCTGATAAAACTTATGACCTCATTCTGAAACACTTCTGATTTCCAGGTTTGAAGCAGTTTGTAAGGAAGTACACTTCTCACTGTCTTATATGCATTTCAAAGAAACGTGTCCCACGAGCCCCATACCAACCTATTACCTCGTGGGAAAAGTGTGATGTTCCATTTCAAACTGTCCATATGGACGTATTGGGTACACTGCCAGAGTCCAACGGGTATACATTCGTGCTTGTTCTAGTCGATTCATTTACAAAATTTTGCTTACTATACCCTATGTACAGACAGGACACAAACGAGCTAAAACGGGTTTTCAATAATGCAGTTTCTTTATTTGGAACTCCGAAACTCATAGTCTGTGATCGTGGTCGCATGTTTGAGTCTACAGCCTTTACTAGTTGGGTATCGGGAATGGGTTCCGATTCGCATTATATAACTCCCGAAATGCATCGTTCAAATGGGCAAGCCGAGTGTTATATAAGAACGGTTCTTAATATGATCCGAATAGAGAGCGATAACAATAAATCTACTTGGTCTGATGTTCTATGTAAAATTCAGTTAGTCTTAAACGTAACCAAACAAAAAACCACGCAGTACTCTGCTTTGTATTTCGACTGCCGCAACGAACAGTATCGAAACTGAAAATTTGCCGTTTTTTTTTTATTTCACTAATCGATAGTGAATTATATTTAGTATTAGAAACAATTAAAACATTTTTGAAAAATACTATATTTTAACAAATTTTGAATCGAATACAATCGAAACTTCGCACTTTGATCAACTAACATCATCGAATGTTACGGTTCGATTGTATTCGTAGGTGTAGATACGCGCGCACACGCTGTATCTGCCAGATTCGTTAGTGTTCGCCGTGATGTGAGCGAAAAAGCGCGTGTTGGTTTTGTTTAATTTTAAGTAGTTTTCTATGAACACAATGAAAATCATCCCGGTAAGTGTCATTTTCTATTTAATCAACTTACGTTATATTTAAAATAATATGTTCATTTTGTATGTCTAGTTGTTTGATCTTCTAAAAATAATGAGCAATTATGTTTTTTTGTATATCATATGAAGGTTAACAAATAAAACTATCGAATGTGGTAGAATCGATAGTGTCCCTAGTGCACGTGTGGTTGGCAAATATCGAAAGCGGCACCTTCGATAGTATCCGTGTACATTGTAAGTAAGCCCAATTATCGAATGTGGTGCTTTCGATTGTATTCTTTGGAAAACATTTATCGAATCTAACACTTATTATATTGTTCTACGCTGAATACTTAATTAATTGGTGGATTCGATAGTTAGCAGTCGGATTATGACTACTTCATGTGATATAATATTTAAACTCAGATGTTATATTATGTTTTTTTTCTTTAAGAATCCCCTGTACATAACAACGACTGCAGACATAATGAATGAACCTGCATTGAACGATCTTTATAACAATGTATTTTCCACTTCTGAAGAAGGAAAGTCTAATGAGAGTGTGGCAAATGACAATGTTATACTGGGCAGCGAAGAAGGTACACCAATGCCACCACCTCTCTCCGGTCAAGACTTTAATTTCGGAACAACGCTGACGGAAGACACTGTGGACCCCGTAGTTGCTGTAAATAAAGAAGTAACGCCGATTCAGGTGCCTCTCTTCGGACAAGACATTCTCATTGGTCATCTCAAGCTACAAAATTAAACGTATTGACTTTTGTGCACTGGAACTGTGTCCATGGGCTTATATATTTTTTGTGATTCATATTGTTTTACTCAAAATTACAAACAATTTAACCATGTACATGTACAATCCTGTATAATTATGTCAGTCTGACGATTTGAAAGTACTTTGTTAAAAGTCTGATCAAATAAACTTCATTGACACTACATCAACTTTAACTGAAGAGCCTATTAACCTCCCAAGTATAAGTTCACTGATGACTGCTGTGTTACTACCACTTCATCACCTTCACGATAGTTTGTTTGAACATGTTTTGTAGTAGGTACTCTTGCTATTGCCGATCATAAGAACATAGCATTCTAAATCCCGGAAAAAATATTTGTGCGAAAAGTGCCACGCATTTTCTAACAAAGTCAGCCCCGTTGAAGAATAACTCATAAGAAGCATATTTCAAGGAGACTGCAAGAAAATATAAAACAAAAGGTAAAGAGGAGGCTATTCAAAGTTGATGTTAGATACTATGCACTACCTTAGATATTCAGATATGACTTAAATGTCCATCTGGTGAAGTATCTGTTCTTTATTGTGAAAGGAAGTTACCACTGATGTATTTTACTGTTTTTGACTTTGGGATTAAAGAGGCTTAAGGAGCTGGGATTAAGGAAGTAAACGAGGAGCAAATGAGGTGGGAAGTTGCTTGTTAGATTGCATTGACAAAATGTATCTAGAGATGCACTAGATGAAAGGATTTGATCGGACAATTGCAATGGAGTGTAAATATTATCTTGAAACCACTCACAAATTTCTGGAATTTGGTCACACCCAACAAGAAGCTGACAGTGTACATGCTTTAATAGAAATATCTGTAAAAGGCAAATATACACCCCTGACCAATGGTATGCCTTGGTTCGGAGGGCAAAAACCAATAATGAACCCTATAACTTCATTGAAGTATCTCAACACATGTTGAAAGACACAACACATTTAAAAGAAATGTTGCAAAGTAGAAATCTTAATAAAAACACTTCAAGTCAAGTCGTGAAGTAGAATAATGGAAATATGTGTGATGAGATCTGAACCAGATATTATTTTATACAAGTATGATGTGGATTCCGATTATTTCAGGTTAAATACCTTGGTCCAAAGACGTTGCATCAAGAAAACGACCTGCAATGACACATTAAGTCACTGTATTCGCATAGTTTGCCAGTTCCGGAAGCCAAATATAAAGACTAAATACATAGGTCTTTGTGAAGCAGAGCATATTAAAAGTTTTCAATTTGAAAATGTTTCAGGAAGTGAAGAAGATTAAGAATAATTTTGATTTTTATTAGGTACGTTTTAGGTTTGTGAGTTTTTTATGTCGAACATCCAATAATAGGATTTTCTGTTAATTTTCATATAATTATGTAAACAAAAGATTAAACTAACGCTTATTAATTGACTTATGTATGATTAATAAGTTATGTGATAAAATTGTTTAATTTACATAAGAAGACTATTGATCTCAGGTCGCACAGTAGAAAAGTACCTATAGGTATTGAATCAAAACAGTATATTAGCAGAAAAGTATCTCGTGCTATATATGTGGACATTTTCGTTTTTTTTTTTATACATATAAGTAATATAGATAAAAAACAAATATAAAATGTTTGTACCCCTTCCTCATTCCACAGAAAGACTCTTATTACTATCAAAATATTACAATCGAATGTACATTTTTCAATAGTTGGTTCTTAAATTGCCAAATAATAGTATCGAAACTGGTAAATTCAATATGTTCCATAATTGTATAAACCGATGAATACTATCGAATCTGCCACTTTCGATAAATTATCAAATTTAGAAAATGTATATTGACGCGGTATATAATCGAAATTGTAATTTAAAAAGAAAATTCAATTAAATTCTACAATCAGGTTTGAGCATAAGAAAGCACGTTAAATTACCCATCTTATAAGAGCATAACTTTTATAACTTTATTATAATTTATCATTAGAGATCAAAATACATCTTTAAACTGTGCTACTGAAAAGTATGCGATTTGTAGTTTCGATACTATTCGTTGCGGCAGTCGATTTGTTAATAGGCGCCAATGCGACCACTCCTATTATTCGTGCACTCATCCGCGACATTGTCATCGAAAACTTCAGTTCGGATCGCGAAGCAGCAAGGGAGCTTAGTCGGAGCAATGCTAAGGCATTGCTTGATAAAAACCAGGACAAGAAGGACATTCACACACCCGCCGAAACAGTTTCAGGTTGACGATCAAGTGTTTGTCATCAAATACTCACAATCGGTTGGAAAACTTGATTCTGGTATGAGAGGTCCATACCGCGTTACTAAAGTGCTTCCATGTGACCGATACGAGCTGAAACTTATAAGCGGGGCCAGGTAAAACTACTCAGGCCGCTGCGCAGTATATGGTGCCCTGGAAAGGGGAATGGTGTCCTGACAGTTGTTCCGCATTTTTTGACACTGAGTTTGAACAGAGCCTTTTAATTTTGTTTTATGTCACAGTAGCACGTATGAAAGGTGTATATGCGTATGCGCGTAAGGCGAGGGAGTGACTTGCCTGCTGGTGCAAGCTATCGGCGTGGTCCAGTGGCTACCTTTGAGGCTGACATCTTGGACCATCATTCCAGCGGACGTGCACATGGCTGGTGCCATGTTTGAAGTCCTGACTTTGTGTTGGGCAGGAAGTCCTGACTTTGTGTTGGACAGGAAGTCCTGACTTTGTGTTGGGCAGGAAGTCCTGACTTTGTGTTGGGCAGGAAGTCCTGACTTTGTGTTGGGCAGGAAGTCCTGACTTTATGTTGGGCAGGAAGTCCTGACTTTATGTTGGGCAGGAAGTCCTGACTTTGTGTTAGGCAGGAAGTCCTGACTCTGTGTTGGGCACCAAGCTTGGTCTAACAGGCAATGCCTGGTTCACGTTATTAACGTGATTGGGATAACTTGATCAAGTTAAAGTATGAGTTTGAAAGAGCTGATTAAGTGAAGAAGTATGAACATGAAGATTATATGTGAAGTGAAATTTATCTCTGTTTCGCAAGTGATTATCTGTCAGAGGGCCTCGTATGTGAAATGGATGACTGAATAGGCAACTGTGCGTGGTTACCATAATAATTAACTGTTAATGTTTCATGCAGGTGACGATCCTGATGACGATGATGCCGGTGAATCCTCTGATGCCCCTACAGGGCTCACTAATGCTCAGAGCATGGTTGAAGCTGGCGAACAAAGCACCGCCGTGTCTCCCAGTGCTCTTGAAGACGACTCCAGTGCCGCCGAGGACTGCGCACGATCAGGAGTGGCCGTATAAGCAATCTTAATAAAATTCCTTTGTAAGCAACGCCCATCCCCACTACCGCCTATAAAAGAGCACGCGCAGCCGCATACGGACACATTGTTTGCTCAGTCGTCGCACCGAAAGGTTGTGAGGATTAGCGTTGTATTGCGTGAGTTCTTTCCAATTTAGATTGTTATTTCTATTTCACTGCGTTTTTGATTTATTACGTTACTTGTGTAATTTATTTGTAGATGTTAATAAATGGTTGTTTCCTTGTTTCCAATATTAATTTAAAATTGATTTATAAATAAATTTGTGAAGATTTCGTGTTGATATTTGTTTTTTTTAAAGTAAACCACACCTGGTTCCTAAAAATATAATCTTCATGTAAAATATATGTAAAAAGATTTATTTGTTTGATCGCATTATTCTTTTAACCTATGTTCAGATCTAGATACGACTTTTATTAACATGTAGCCATGAACCCATCGGAGTCCAAACTCCGAATCAAAATCAGAAAATCTCCATGTTATACATATGCTCACGCCTGTATTCCCCAAAGAGATAGGCAGAGGTGTTGTAATTTTCAACACCCACATTTCACCGAATATGATTAAGTGCCAGAGGGTGAGTCCATCGCCGTCTCAGGCACTATACAAACGTCTTTGAATTATTTCTCAGACATATGCAGGTTTTCTCACGATGTTTTCCTTCATCCATATTATATTTATAGATTATTTATAGGTACTTAGATAAAAGTCTACAAATTGCAACAATTAAAAAAAATTGGAACCCGAAGTGAAGTGAGAGCTGCGGTTCGCTACACTATCGCTTTTATTTTATAATATTCTGTGTCTGGCTCTTTTCTTTTCATGGCTAGGCCGCTGAATAGATTTGGACGACATTTTATATAGCTCTGAGCCCAAGGAAGGACGATAGAACACCTTCTAAAAAAAATATTTTTCATGCCTCTGGAAATATAAAATGATTTCTTTAAAATTGCTATCGTCTATGATCACACGTAATAGACGTATCAGTCAGTCTGTCCGCAGGCGTATCTGAAATCTGTCGGCCGTAAAATCCTTTGGCTTAAATCGCTTAAAGTGCTTAAGCATTGCCTCAAAACGTGTGCAAGCGTTTGTTGCGCTTTTTCCGTTTGTGCCAATATTAAAATAGCCATTGAACTCTTTGGTTGGAAGCCGCAGACGGATTGTTTAGAGATACATTGATTCATTTTGATTAGAAAGCATTTAAGGCGATCAAATTAAATTGTTTCGTGTAGATTAGCTTGTTTTTATTTTTTCAGCAGAACCAGAGTTTATATTAATATCTATGGAATATGTTTGTCAATGAAATTTATCGTGTACCTAGTATAAAAATACGATGGGTAATCTATATACATACAAATAAAAGTAAATTAGGTTCATTCTTCTAAAATTAGCTATCTGCCCGTGAAGGTCCCGCTAAAATCGGTTCAGCCGTTTCGAAGATTAGCCGGAACAAACAGATAAACCGAAAGAAAATAAAAACATTGTTTTTTTAAGTCAATACCGTATATACTTTCATATGCATTTAGTGAAAAACTGTTATTTCGGAATTACAAACAGGCACTTCAATATTTATCTGTATGGATATGTATGTAGCATGTATGTGTAGAGTATTGAGTATATAGAGCATGTATAGAGTAAAGATACAAAAACATTCCACATACAGATTTACGTATGCATACACACTAATATATCCTTGCGTGGGTGTCGCTCACAGTTCTGGTTGCAAACCGCACTCGATCTGCAGCTAACAGGTACACGTGACGACTTGTGGTTTAGTGCTGTACACGTTCATTTGGAGCGAAAATTAATGCTTCAGTAATTTAGAGAGAACTATAATAGTAACCTCATGATTGTATTTAAACGACTCACACAACTTCGCCGTGTAATATACCTAGTCGTAGTTCTTGTTTAAACGTACTTAAGCCTGTTTAACTTATTGACGCACAACTTTAAAGTTACATATACGAATATAGCATTTATTGGTATACATATAAGGTTCATTTGTAACAATATGAAGGAGTATTAATCTAAGGGTGAAGTTGGAAAAAAACACTTATTGAGAAAGACCAAGTAATTAGGTACCTAACTCGTCATTAGTTGTTCATTCAAGAGACCGGGGATATCTGTGCTCAGCAAACCTTATTTTGCCGAATATTTTTTTAGGTTGGATCACCCTAACACTTTATGCGGAATAGCTTACGTCCTATTCTCAAATACACAGAGTATTATGTACCTATACAAAACAAAAAGTAATGAACATTAGTCTAGCGTCTCAGAACGTTTTGTCAAAAACTTCTTTTATAGATAATATTATACATTAGATTTGAATAGATTAGAATAGAATTACCTACCACAGAATTAGTAGGTAAGTTTTATATCAAAAAGTACAAAAAGAGCGTCACCCTTTCGAGCGGTATGACGTAGGGTTGCCTCCCAATGGACTGGATGCAATTCGAAACCCATCAATAATGCTATAATTGACTAACTTTCCGGCTTGCATCGCAATATCTATAATGTGATTACTGAAATTGTCTTTGTAGTACACACACGGTATAGTTTAGCGAGCTTTTTAAATTAATATTTAGAAATAAAATTATTAAAATACAAGCTAGCATATATACCGCACATATTTGTATTTGACACGTTACTTATCAGGTCATAATATTTATAATGTGTAGCAATAAATTGAAATCGCAATAGACAAAACGTCAAAGCATGTTATCAACATCATCATCACCCTCCAGCCCTTAACCCATGTTATTATTGGTCGTTCACTTCCATTCTAGCCATATCTTTCACACAATCTATCCATCGTTTCTTAGGTCTCTCCCCTTGTAACCATCCACATGCACAAATAAAACTTAACCGTCAAAGCATATTATCTCATCAATAAATGTATTATAAACGAGAAAAGAAATATCCTCCTAAAACAAACCGATAAAATATTACAAAAATGTTACAAGCGACAAGTACAGAAATTAATTTATTATCATAGTGTAGATTAAAAGACAAGCTAGTTTAACAAAAAATAATTAGTTATCACAGTCACTCACCTCTCTAGAAATGAGCAAATTCCTTTATTTTAGTCTGACAACCTATCTGCCATGCCATCTGGTATCCTATCTGCCATCTGGTGTTTCGGGTGTCCAAGGACGACGCTGAGCATTCTCCATCAGGTACCTCGTCTGCCCGTTTGACTCCCCTCTGCCTCATATAAAACCCTTTCTTTCTACTAGCAGTGCGCGGTGCACTACACAGCCGTGTGTCACTTAAGAATCACCCAGCCCTGCGGTTTTGCGCGACACGCTACTCGACTAAATGGAAAAGTTTGTTATAGTTTAAAGACATAACAGTCGAAGTGGATTTACAATTTGCAGGCATAAATTGAGATTAATGTCTTTTAAATTGTGTTCTTGTTACACAATAATGCACTTTCTCTTATTGGAGTAATCATATTGAGCTCGAAGTTTCTAATTAACAATTAGGTTCATTTTACAATGGGCAAATTTGGAGATGTTTAAATAACAATGATTATGAGTAGGTAATGCACTTGAATACTGTACAGGTATTTCCAAATTTATTGCCTACTAGCTGTGCCCTGTGGTTTCACCCGCGTAGATTTAGTTTCTTCCTTATAGTCGCAGAACACTAATATTTTTGATAAATAAAAGTAGCCTAAGTGACTCCTTCAAACATCAGCTACCTACCAGTGAAAGTCCCGTTAAAATCCGTCCAGCCGTTTTAGAGATTACCCGGAACAGACAGACAGAGAAAAAATTTAAAACTTGGTTTTTTAATGCCAGTATCGTGTATACTTTCATATTAATTTAGTTAAAAGCTGTAATTTTTTAATTACAAACAGACACTTCAATTTTATTTATCTGTATAGATATAGATATTGAAAGCGACTAACCAGCTTCGCGTTCCAAAATGAATATAACAGGAACAAACATCCTTAAACACAATCTTTACACAGGCTGATCAAATTGTTAATCACCAAGCACAACTGCTATTCCTGAAACGTTTACAATAATTTAACAGACCGATCTAAGTCAACAGTACGCGGCGCACGATTAACAATAAGATATTAAATTGCAACCCAACCCCCTGTGCAAACAGAAATCAATCATCTTTCCATCACCGAGAGGGTTAACGTTATTCAAATATCTCGCAATCGAAATATTCGCTCGGATAGTGAATTACGATATCAATCCTCAGTTTTGTGAATAATAATCGACCCGTGAAATTGGCAAGGTAAATGTAAGTTTTGGTATGGATATCAAGTGAAGATCTCGATGCGTGTTTAGATGTATCAATTTTGAAGTCGTTCCTTAATATCAATAAAAATAAATTGAATGCTAGTTTATGTTTTTAATATCTTAAACAAAGCTCTTTTTACTACTCGTAAGTGCAAATTAAAGTTTTATAATACTTTTCGGTACTCATACTTTCATAGCCAGCTATATTTGAGATAAATTTGGATTAAAAAATAAAAGCCATGAAGTACCGTGAGGTATGACAATGCATAGTCTCATTGTCTATCGAGTGACAAGTTTTTTTTATGTTACACTAGCTTCTGCTTCGCGACTTCGTCCGCGTGCTATAGTTATTTTGGGCTAACGCTAACCTTAACGCGCGATCGTTCTAAGCTTTATAAATGGGCTATCTAACACTGAAATCATGTTTCAAATCGTTACTTTGTTGTGTGTTAATTCCTGAGATTATTGCGTTCAAGCAGACAAATAAACAAACGAACTCTTTGGCTTTATATGTCAATATTATACGGTTAGTTAACAAGATGCAGTACACTCTGATAGGAAGCGGCTACTGCAGCCCATGAAGAGTGTATCTCACACATTGCCTACCTTACTAGAACTACCATACCAGTCACTGTGCTGACATAGTAGAAGACGAAAACCCTATAGCATAACACCTCCACTCCTCGTCCTTCCCCGCTCCTCCAAGGAGCACTGGCGCCCTTACTCACCGCATGAACACAAGACTAAGGTATCAATGCTGAGATATTTCAGTAAGGTGAAGGTGCAGTCCCTAATCAAGCAGGATTTTCGAACGGCACATCCCGCTATTCCCTATCTCTCCTAGTATGAAAATCTTTCAGAAATTTACATTATAATTTCCTCTTCAAAATGCAAGACACCGTCGCTTTTCTATAAAATGTGTGCACATTAAGTAAGCCCCTTTAAAACTTGAACCCCAACTTAAGATGCACGCTCACGAGCTCTTAACTTCTTCCACATTAAGTAATTAAGGAAAGTTAAGGAATTCTAGAGCCTAACTACTTAAGAACCGTATAGGCACTTAGTAAATTTATGTTTGAGGTTCGAAACAACCTACAGGATTTATGTCAACTAATTTTAACTCATTATTATAAGTAGATTGGTTCGTTTAATATACAGTCTCACCTCTGAATTTTCGGCAAATCTATACAGATAAATAAAATTAAAGTGTCTGTTTGTAATTCCAAAATAACAGCTTTACACTAAATGCATATGAAAGTATACATGCTACTGAGACCGAAAAACCAAGTTTTAAATTTTTTCTCTGTCTGTCTGTCTGTTTGTTCCGGGTAATCTCCGAAACGGCTGGACCGATTTTAACGGGACTTTCACTGGCACGTAGCTGATGTTTCAAGGAGTAACTGAGGCTAATTTAATTTATTAAAAATATTAGAGTTCCGCGACAATAAGGATGAAACTAAATCTACGTGGGTGAAAACCGCAGGGCACAGCTAGTCTCAGATAAACACGGAGTTTTGTTTACTCTGTTATATATACTATACCTATATGAGATTACTGATGATCAAAAAATAAATAACTACACCAAATTTCAATAAAATATGTTCAGGGACCTTACCATGAGCTCTTATTGCCATGATAGTTTCACTCATTTATGAGACAGATGTATGTGACGTGCATATATCTGTCACTGTCGCACAACTGAATTAACATTGCAATAAGAGCTCATGGTTGGGCCCCTGGAGTATAAACCCGTGAGAAGTATTAGTATGAATTCTTACAGATGTTTTAAGAATACAATCAATAACCTTTTCCAATATCATCTACGTCAAGGGATTTAACTTCAAAAATGAATTGCGAGCAAAGTATTGTATACATATCGTTATTATTAGATTCGATTAAATACCTTACTACGTTTCCCTAGTCACGTTATAAGCCGGCACCGATTGTTCGTGCAGCCGACCTGCCGAACTGTAGCCAGGGCGCAGTCTCCGGTGTGCCATACCCTGACTATGCTCTCCTAGATACCAGCCCTGAATGTGATCGGTTTGCGGATGCATGGAACTATATTTTGTTTGAATGTTTGAGATTCTGTGAGGTTAAGTATGCGAGAGTGTCCACTATTTTATAAGTGTGTATTTTAATAAGGAATAAGATTATAGTTTTAAAATGTCTAAGTTAATTATTGTAATTGGTATCTCCGTTATAATTAACTATAAATAAATAAATAAAATAAAAAAATAAATAAGTACAAAACTTTCCCCTTGTTCTTCGTAGTGTAGAAAATTTAGCACCGCACCTATTTAAAACTTTACATTTTCTAACAACACAAGCCTAAAACAGGTTTTCAAAATTCATGAATGTACGTCACCAAGCAATTTGCTCGAAACACACTTGTTACCAAAATTGAGGGTATAAGCGATTTGCCAAAAAAACTTTGCGAATTTTGCCAAGTTTTGCGTCGACAACCAGGCTGGAATTGGCTATCTTCTGGTAATGCTGTCAAGGTCGTAGCATATTAAACATTGTTCGAGACTTTTACTAAGGTGACAAAATGGTGTTAGATATTTTTTTTTATATAACATTAGCATCAAATTATACCTCAAAGAAGCACTAAATTATACGTAATAAAATATTTTTTTTACTTTCTATATTTTTAATCATATAACATGTTACATTGTTTGATTTATAGAGCACAGATTTTGATAAGAAAGTAGAATATAATAGAATACAATCTATTCGGAAAACAAAAATAAAAATTGGTAAAAAAATATTATTGGTAATTTTTATGAAACTGAAAACCAGAAAAAATTAGGTGTTAAAAACTCCAGCAATATTCTTTAAACTAAAAGATTTAAAATGCGCGATTTTTAAGATTTTGTATTTATCAAGTTTAATTAATACATTAAGTACTGTGCCTTTCATTTAGAAAACAAATAATTTTTTTTTCACCGCATTTCTTCAAAACCCGCATGCCAGTTAAAATGTCTATTTACAGAATTTTCCGGGACTGCGGCTGCATTCGAATTTGAACCTGTGCCAAGGCTCGCAATCACGGCGGCTCCGTATGTAGGCCAAGAGGCTGCGGCTGGTTTTACTTCTACGAAAACAATAGCTCTACAACTATTTTGGAACTAGGCCTAGCTTACCTTGCTAAGACGATTTTAATATGAGTACATGTGGCCTAACACTTAATCAGAGCGTATTAGGAACTTCTAAGCTTTGACGTTTCATTTTGTGATACAAATAATATACGTCAAAGCTAAGAAGTTAGTAATGCGTCACTGCTATGACGATGACAGTAGGCCCTCAGTGCTCCAAGTATAAGTTTTGACCCGTTCGACCGTCGTTGTTTGACCTTGCACTTTACGCTTTCTTTGTATGGAGACGTAAAACTTCTGACACTCGCCGTTTGTTCTCTTAACGTTAATATTAAGGGATTGCGGAACATAAGATCTTGTGTTCGATCCCCGGACAGGGTCGTGTTATTAAAGGTATTAAGGTGTTAACTATTTATTATTTCCCAGTAGTAGCCAGGAGTGTGGAATTATGCCCGGTTAATGGCAACAGGCTGGCCCCTATTACATGGGACTTACACATAAGTGGCAAAATGTAGGTGTGCTATAAATACACCCTTGCCTACCCCTTGGGGATAATAGGAGCTTACTAGCTGTGCCCCGCGGTTTCACCCGCGTAGATTTTAATTTCATGGTTGCCCGCGGATCCCTAATGTTTTTTTTTAAAATCTAAGTAGCCTAAGTTACTCCTTGTACCATTAGCTATCCGTCAGTGAAAGTCCCGTAAAAATCTGTCCAGCCGTTTCGGATATTACCCGGAACAAACAGACAGACAGACAGACAGAGAAATAATTTAAAACATAGTTTTTCAGTGGCAGTAGCGTGTACACTTTCATATGCATTTAATGACAAGCTGTTATTTTGGAATTACAAACAGACACTTCAATTTTATTTATCTGTATAGATATAGATATAGATTATGTATGCAAGTAAAAACTTATTTGGATTGAAAATCGTAAAGATCTTTACGATTTTAGCGCGTGAACTATTAATATTCAGGCCAACACTTTTACGAAACCCTTCACAAAATAAACATCTCATTCCTAGCAAGTATCTGGAGTGCTGGGGAAATATATGTAACTACAAGGGATTTTAGTGCCATATCCCGGAAACGTTCAACCCTATATTTGTCGGTAAATATGTCTCGCCGATCAAACAACGTATCCGATCGAATATTTGCTCGATCCTTCGAGATTCTTGTATCCTTTTGACTTAAAGCGCGAGCGAATAGCGAATTCTCTAACATTTTTGGGATCGCTACGCTCGGTATAGTCGAATATTTGAACGTCAGACGATAACAATACATATTTTCGTTTGCACATTCAATCGTTTGCATTTCACATTGAATGTGAACAAGGAGATTTCAAGAAGAGCCGTATCTTGCGACATTTTTATTGCAAAGATTTGTCATCATAACTAATCCATTCTAATCTTATATATCGTTGGGCACCCGAACCCGATGTTCACCTGAGTTTACACGAAGCAAAAGCGAGGGCCATCTGACTTTTGTATTACCATTATCAGGGAAAATCTGTTCCGTGTAACAGAGCGGTGAGTTAACACTTTGATCACATGGTACGCCCGTAATGCCAGATATTTATCTATACAGATAAATAAAATTGAAGTGTCTGTTTGTAATTCCAAAATAACAGCTTTTCATTAAATGCATATGAAAGTGTATACGCTAATAACACTAACAAACCACGTTTTAAATTTTTTCTCTGTCTGTCTGTCCGTCTGTCTGTCTGTCTGTCTGTCTGTTTGTTCCGGGTAATCTCTGAAACGGCTGGACCGATTTTAACGGGACTTTCACTGGGAGGTAGCTGATGTTTCAAGGAGTAACTTAGGCTACTTTTATTTATTAAAAATATAAGGGTTCCGCGACATGAGGCATTAAACTAAATCTACGCGGGTGAAACCGCGGGGCACAGCTAGTTTTTTAACTAAAAACGTAAACGTCTGATAGAGGCCTGCCAGAGCTCTCGCTCAGAGAATCAGCATTGCTATTCAGCGTGGTAATGCTGCCAGCCTTCTTGGCACAATACAGAGAGACACCGATTGGGGTCAAGTTGTCTATTTAGTTATATTAAGTACAGTGCTTCAAGTATGAGTTTTGATAACTTCGAAAGCTTTCGCTTGAGCTTGTATTTTGTGCTTGCTTTTTTTGAATGGAGACGTTAAACTTCCTACACTTTTAACATCCCAGAAATAATGAGCAAAATAGTCTATTCGGTCACCGCTGTTTCTTGAAAGTATTTCGTTTCTCTTGACTCACACCATCCCCCATACGTAGGAGCGGGAATGTTGAATAGTTTCACTTTTCTGCACCGTTGAACTGTGCGCTATGAATATTATACGGGAAACTTTAAAAGTGGAAATAATTCTGTCATACTTGATATTTTTAAAATTGCTTTCGATAATATATTCGAATTGACAGTTGACGTATTTTTTTTTAATGTATGCAAAGTTGAGATATAAAAAGCGGTATTCCACATTCGACTGGTATTGTTTGAAGCACATCCAACTCGAATAACTTTTATTACATTTATTTATTGTTTTAAGAATGAAATAACTGGATCCATCATTAATTAACTAGAAATAGAGACAATATTGATTTACCTAATATCATAAAATTTTTATGTAAGTGAACAATTGTATATTCTTTTTCCGAGAGTGTAAATTAATTTTAACCGAATATCTACCCTTTAAAGGGCTTCTAAATAACGATATGCATTGCAAGACATCCCTTGCAATACTGTAAACAGTAACGCAATAGCTTCAAAGGGAGATCTTCTCTCACAGGCCAATTCTCATTCGCACTTTCCAATTAGAGAACAAAAGGGTGTATTGTACCGTTTTGAACGCAACAAAGGGTAGTAGCGCACTATCCCGGCCACTTAGTCCCCTCGCGCTTTGCACCGCACATTTAAATTCCTCCTTAAGAATTTGTTTACACCGTTGCGTAATGATAAAGTAAATAAGGACAGCGAACATTTTCATAAAAGTGATAATTTTTAATATACTTTTTAGACATTAAAATATTCACGTTTCTATATACCAGTTATAAATAATACGTATATCTCTCTATATACGTAATTTAATTCGTCATCAATTTATCGCTTAATAATCCCCTCCATACTAATGCTATGTTAATCGTTAGATCAGTTTTGAGATGATATAAAAACATGTATTCAAGAATTGCTCTTTTAAAAGTATTGGCTAAATAGATAAATGAGAATTTGAGTTTATTTGTTTCACTTTCTCTCAGTAATGTTTCGTCACGCGGGTAACACTGCTTACAAAATCTGGTAGAGAATACGTCCTGTGGCTATCGTATCGGTGTGATGCGCGGTCTCGTCACATGAAAGTGCAAATGCACCAATGCTTTTGGATTCTCGCTCAATTATATCAACTTTCATTCTTCCTCAAGTGGAAAACTTCTTAGATTCAACTTCATGCAATTGAGTTTATTTTTAAGATTGTATTAGAGTTCTGATCCAGAATCTATACATACAGATAAATAAAATTGAAGTGTCTGTTTGTAACTGCAAAATAACAGTTTTTCACTAAATGCATATGAAAGTATACACGATACTGACATATAAAAATTTTTTTTTTTAATTTCTCTGTCTGTCTGTCTGTTTGTTCCGGGTAATCTCCGAAACGGCTGGACGGATTTTAACGGGACTTTCACTGACGGATAGCTAATGTTACAAGGAGTAACTTAAGCTACTTAGATTTTTTTAAAACTTTAGGGATCCGCGGGCAACCATGAAATAAAATCTACGCGGGTGAAACCGTGGGGCACAGCTAGTATTATATAAAGGTCGTATGTATTCATCTTTATAATATTTTGTATACATTTAACAAAAAAAACTTAAGTACATCAAGAATTAGATTTTAAAATATGATAAGTTAGCCAAGTTTTATGTTGAAGTGTCATGCTAGGTAACTCGCATGTCTATCAAACATTTTAATTCACGCCTATTTAAATACAGTGCAAGTTACAAACTAGTTTTTAATAGTACACTGTTTTTACAAATGAAGACACAGGAAAAACTGTTAACTGTAGGTTTGAATCTCGCCTCTTGGTGTCTATTTGTTGTATTTTAATTGAACAATAACGCAATATGTATTTTTTAACAAAATATGATGGTCAATCGAAAAATAAATTAAGAATAAAAATTCGTATAATGCAAAATAAGTTCAGGTTTTTTTTTATTTTGAGTAAAAAAATTATAAATCACTCGTTTGTATCATGCGGTTTAAAATTATTATTCCATTATTCTTCTATATTTATAATCCATCCCATGTTTTTAAATGATATCTTTTGGTATAAATACATAAGATCTCTTTTTGAATGGACCTTACTACTTATTAGTTCGTCAACTCAGCTTTAAGCCCTTCACTTGTTCCACATTGAACCTGGAAGGATTAACAGGGTTTCTAGGTTTACGACTTTATAACGACGCTAAACGGTGAAATATGTAATTATTACATTACACACTATACTAACACTAAGCCATTGAACTAGTATGTAACCTAAATATGTAGGGAAAAAATGTTGTTTGTACTACATACATAAGTAAGTACATACATGCCTTTCCGGGTCGGCCAACGTGCAGAGGCCCAACCATGAGCTCTTATTGCAATGTTAATTCAGTTGCGCGACTATGACAGATGTATGCACGTCACATACATCTGTCTCATACATGAGTGAAACTATCATGGCAATAAGAGCTCATGGTAAGGCCCCGGGTAGCGCTATGACCGTGGACCGACAGATAGCCATCACTATTTTGATCCAATACAAATCTACGTTTACGCCAACGCGATGATGACTGTGATTTTCTTAAAATCACCGCCAGAAGTCACCGTGTCGACGTAAACGCAGATTTGTATGGGGTCACAATAGAGTCGTCTTAGGCCGACAGAGGCGCTGTTTCGATCCCATACAAATCTGCGTTAACTTTGACGCGGTGACATGTGACGGCGGCAGTGAAAAACTCGCACTAGGCACTCAGCTGTACCTAAAGTTTATCTGGGAGAGATCGCTTTACCGATAAGACCGCCTTTTGTACCCGTAAGTTTTGAGATCTGCATGATCTTATTTGGTGTGCAATAGTAGTTAGTATTGTATTGTATAACTAACACCAGTCGATTTTGTCAAGTTCACCTTTAGCTTAAGAAAGACCACCAAGTTTCCAGTACAGCTTCGAGTACTGTGGTTCGACACGACTGGCGCTGGAGCTAGATTAAGCAAACTTCGGTAAACTTCGGCAAACTTCGCCAAAGTAGCGCAGCGGAGCAAAACAATATCAACATGATACTCCTTAGGAAATTGAAAATTCTTCTTGTTTGTCCTATATATGTGTGTTAACGTAAATTGCTTTGTGTTAGATTAAGTATATACGTAAGTTAGATAATTTATAAATCGAGTTTGGTAGCTGATTCGTTTCCAAATGCTTCCGTGGATCATGAAGTCCTGGAAAAGGATCCGGAAAAGTGTCGTTTGGTTACCCATTTTTTTTAATTTCTCAATCACAGCTCGGAGTTGGAAGTGCTCGGTTAGTGGCAATAGGCTCACCCTGTATTACATGGGACTTAAACACTGGCAAAATGGGGGTGTACTAAGTACATCCCTGCGTACCCCTTCGGGGAATACAGGACCTTACCATAAAGTCTTATTGTAATCATAGTTCCACTGTACGACAGTAACTGATTTATACACGCCATATACATCTGTCTCATAACAAGAGTAAAACTATCATGGTAAGGCGTGGTCATAGTACGGCCCCAGGCATACATAGGTACATATGCTCACGCCTGTATTCCCTGAAGTGGTAGGCAGAAGTGTTGTTAGAAAAAGAACCACTTTCACCGAAGATGATTAAGTGCCAACGTGGCAGATGGTGAGTCTACCACCGTTCCAGACACTATACGTCTTTAAATTCCTTCTGAGACATATGCAGGTTTCCTAACGATGTTTTCCTTCACCGTAAAGCACGTGGTGTGAAATCGCAGCACATACAATCTGTTTTTAGAAAAACTCATTTCTATTGGCCAGATTGGGATTCGAACTTGCGTCATATGTGTAGCAAGCAATTGCTCAAGCCCCACGCCCAAACGGCTCTACCACCACTATGTATGTGAATAAGATCTTGGACGGCTTGGTAAATAAATACTTACTTATAAGCACAACACTTGGAAATGTTTACAAACCATCTCTTTGTCCCTCATTTAACGTTAATAATGCTACAAACAGAAGCACATTGCAAAATTCATTCGCTATTCCATTAAGTTTCTGTGCAGAGCAGAACCACAAAATGCAATCTGAATTAGAATCCACGACATGTGTGGATGTGACGTGTGCTTACCGCGACTAACCGCACTACTATTTAGGGATTTGACGAATAAATTTAAATTGAATAAGTATGTCCTTACCTTGCAATATTTAGCAAATCTATACATCTATACATACATATAAATAAAATTGGAGTGTCTGTTTGTAATAACAGATTATCACTAAATGCATATGAAAGTAGACACGCTATTGACACTAAAAAACCAAGTTTAAATTTTGTTCTTTGTTTGTCTGTTTGTTCCGGGTAATCTCTGAAACGGCTGGACCGATTTTAACGGGACTTTCACTGGCTGGTAGGTAATATTACAAGGAGTAACATTAGTAGGAGTAATTTTAGGGTACCGCGACATGAAGCATGAAACTAAATCTACGCAGGTGAAACCGCGGGGCACAGCTAGTTTATAATAAGCAGTTGCCAGAATGAACTTGGTATTTGATTTTTTATCTACGTTCTAAATACGTGAATTCATTACCTACTAGCGAACGTCACGCAGTTTAACCCACGTAGTTAGTTCCCGTTACGTCGAGTAGGTACGGGGATAAAATATAGCCTATGTTGCTCGCCGATTATGTAAGCTACCTTTGCTGAAAGAATTTTCAAGATCGGTCTAGTAGTTTCGGAGCCTATTCAATGCAAACAAACAAACAAAAAACCAATCAAATCTTTCCTCTATATAATATTAGTGTAAATAACACCCCGTATAATTTGCGGCGGGGGTTAAAAATACTTATAAGTACTCACTAATCTATCATTAATTTAATAAAACACCTTTCATGCCATCCATTTTTAGTTCAACGTAAACAAACGAAAGATACTTAGGGTAGAGTAAACGAAGAAAAACATTGTATCTATTACAGATAGATAAAATTGAAGTGTCTGTTTGTAATTCCAAAATATCAGTTTTTCACTAAATGCATATGAAAGTAAACACGCTACTGACACTAAAAAACCAAGTTTTAATTTTTTTCTCTGTCCGTCTGTCCGTCTGTCTGTCTGTCTGTCTGTTTGTTCCGGGTAATCTCTGAAACGGCTGGACGGATTTTAACGGGACTTTCACGGGTAGGTAGCTGATGTTTCAAGGAGTAACTTAGGCTACTTTTATTTATTAAAAATATTAGGGTTCCGCGACAATAAGGAAGAAGCTAAATCTACGCGGGTGAAACAGCTAGTCTTAAATAACTATCTATGCGAGTGCTCTCATAATCGTGAAATGTAATATTCAAACACGAACATCTCAATTATCATTCCGCTTATATTCAGCGCACGGATAACTGTTTACCCAGGTTTACCCTGACCCGGTAACTCTAGAGCCGGGTAGAGAGATGTCGGGCTTCAACATCAATGTTCAACCGGGTTCTCGTTGAAATATGAGATAATGCGTTTGGATTGTAATTTGCCTGAATGTACTTATCTCAATTTGAAGTTTGCGGAGGGCTTAAAACTCCCAGGGAGTATTTAATATTGTAATTTCGTAAAATTGCTTTTTTATATATGCATTTCACGAAAAGCTGTAACTTTGAATTTCAAACATACACATTAATTTTATTTTTCTGTTTATTATATAGATAGGAAAAATCAAGTAGGAATAAAGCTTTGTATTTGATACTATTATAGATAATATAGTTATTATTGAAAAGTGGTATTTTTGAATGAAGGATATACTTAGAAGCTTAATTCGAGAGGCTTCATGTTAATTTAAGGATTCTTTTAACTTTAAGGAACTGTATATAAATATACAATTCACGGGAATATCCCGAAAGTTGTCAAACAATATCTCATAAGATATCCGTAATATTCCTGATTATCATAAAATGTGTGCACAATATATTTGATACCGGAAAGATCCACAAATGTTTGCTAAGACAACAAATACTTGCGCTTCTGTAAGAACGGAACATTTGAGATGTTACAACCTTGTTCAAACATTCATACCTAAATGGCACATAATGTATAAGATATGTATTATTATTTGATAACTAAAATAAATACTAATAAAACTGTCGATTACTTTTGATAGGTAAAAATCTGTTGCTAAAAATTGCCTACGACGCGACGTTGGAGTCGTTATCTGTCACTTTGGTGTTTGATTCGATTCTAAGCTAAGGTATAAGCTGTGACCTCGGTTTCACCCTCGTTTCCTTTAATTTTGAGACTGAATTTACTTTGAACAACCCAATTTTTTACAGTATCATGAGTTATTCATTGTAACGTTAGCTATCTGCCAGTCAGTCTCGTTAAAATCGGTCAACCCGTTTCAGAGATTACCCCGATAAGTACCGTACCATAGGTTTAGAACGTTTATTCTCATAAGAATTATAATATTCACTTACATGAGAACTTATGTTAGCCACTTAATTAAAATATGTAGATTTCAATGTATACAGGAACGCACCAAGCTAATTATTGTAACCATACCGACGTATCTAATGGAAAATATGGAATACAAAATGTATAATTGTTAATTAGTTAGTTCATCCGATATTAAATGCATTATAACGAGTATGGCAAACCGACACTGATTAAATATTACAAATACATGAACATATACTTTCAAATTCACACTCCGTGCCTCGGAGAGCACGTTAAGTCGTCGGTCCCGGTTGCCAATTTAATATCTCTGGCAATCGTTACAGGTCAGTCAGAGGCCTAAGAAAGTCTGACAACTGTAAACCAGATTTTCCTCGAAAAAAGGGGTTACGAAGGTCAGATGGCAGTCGCTTCGTATAAAAATCAGGTGATCAGCCACATCGGGTTGAATCAAGTGCTGACCCCAAATACATGGGATAAGGCCAGGGAGATGATGATACTTTCAAATTCATGAAGTGATACCTAATTTTTTTTGTGTATAATTTTAAGTAAATACGTACGGATTTATTTTAAACTAACCAGCTAACATACAACATTTGATAGATTCTAATACTTGGTAGATACATCAAGTATGCAAAATTACAAATTTGCAATAAAATATTCACCAGCTCAATTTTGCCGCGGAACATTTCCAGCAAATTGCTCAAGCTTGCGGCTTCACAGGTACCTATCGTTGTTGCATAAACTAGAATATACGACTCCATTGGAACTACTCAATAAAAACGTGAGGAAATTGAAATAAACTTTGCAGTTTCATACTGAACGCTCTTTGTTGTGAACGCTTGGAATTGGCGATGAAAATGATATTGTATTTTCGACGAGGCTATGAAGAAGACTACGGCGGCTTTGAGCACAAAACATTTGTATCAAATTCAGTTAGTTATTTTACCGTTTGCAGTATTAAATTTATTTTGAAAAGTCGTACTAATTAAACATACTATAGAAAAGTACAGAAAAAACAAGTCCGCCATCTTGGATGATCCGCCATATTGGAAATAGAATGACGTCTCATAGCTAAGCGTGCAGTGTCATCCAAAATAAGCGTGAATATACCAGATTTTAGTTCAAGATAATTTAAAATTCAGCTGCAAGAGTCCACCGACACAACTTACATACAGCGTAAACATTATTTCTCGGTTTTTCTGAATGAAGACCTTGCGGCGTGATGCAGCAGAACATAAACATTTTCATTTTTACTACCATTTGACATAAGAATTTTTATTTTTAAACTTATGAAAATCCAGCACAACTCACAAAACTTCTCAGTTGAAATAACAACGGAAAAATCCTAACTACTACGACGAAACTTCGGATATTTCTAACGAAATCTGTTAGCAATAAATTCTTGAAAAAAAACCTGGAAATAAATAAGCGGAAAATGTAGCGACGTACGTGCATTCCTCATATTTGCGCGAGTTTCTAGTATTTTCCGACACGTTGCACTCGGGAGCACCGTAGCGTACTTCTGAAATACGTCTCACATATATACAGAACATAATTATATGAGTATGTAGTTTCTAACTAACTAACTCGTTGAAATACATGTTACACGTGAGTGTGTCTGGCTGTCTGGGTTTATTAATTAGGCTTAAAATAAACTTAATCAGTACTCTACACTTTTATCTCAAAAAATAATTCTTGTTACTATTCAAAAATTGGCTCACATCTACGTGTCTCGAAGGGGTAGGCAGAGGTGTATTAATAGTACATCCATATTCTGCCAGTTTCGTTTAAGACCCATGTAATCGAGGGTGTTAACGCCATTAACATTAGCATTACCTTTTAAAGCCAACGTCGCAGTGTAGTTCAGTTTCAGGGTCTCTCCTCTCTAGAATGTATCATCTAAATGAGTTCAGTTATTTTGCATGATCGCGTAATAAACATACAAACATTTAAACTTTGACATCTATGCAGATAAATAAAATAGAAATGTCTGTTTATAATTCCAATTTAACAGATTTTCATTGAATGCATACGAAAGTATATACGGTACTTTCATAAAAAAAAAAAAAAAAAAAATATCTGTCCGTCTGTCTCTTTATTAGTTACGGCTGATCTCCGTACGGCTGGGCTGATTTGAACGAGACTTTCACTGGCACATAGCTGATATTACAAAGAGTAACTTAGGGATTCCACGAATTAACCCCCATGAATTGAAGTCATCGCAGGTCAAATATTAGAAGGCGATTTCAGCTTTATTTTGAGACAGAAATAAAGTTAAAACAAATAACACACGCAGAAATAACCAGCTTAGTAGCTCCTATCGTCTCATTAAGCCAGTGCCCACCATCCATCAGTGCCGCAGTTTACTTATACATTCGAGAGCTAATCTTGCAGCAACATGGTGCAGAAACTTGCTGCTTGATGTATTGGCTTACCCTTGTTTATACAGCTCTGAGGATTCTTAACAAACGGATGTTTGGTTCTAAGCGTTTATTTCATGAATTCATGGAAATGTTTATTTATCTGCACTAATATAATAAAGAGGAAAGATTTGATTGTTTTTTGTTTATTTGTTTGAATTGAGTAGGCTACGAAACTACTTGACCGATCTTGAAAATTCTTTCAGCAATGGATAGCTACATCATCAGCAAGTAACATTGGCTATATTTTATCCCTGTACCCCCATGGGAACGGGAACTACGTGGGTGAAACCGCGTGACATCCGCTAGTGTTTTATATAGTGTTTTGGCTCTAAAAAGAAACATCCTGTGTTTGAAAATAACACACAGATATTACCATACATGCTCACGCCTGTATTACCCGAATGGGTAGGCAGAGGTTGTAATAACAAAACCCACTTTTCACCTGAGATTAAGCCAATGTGACGGATGGTGAGTCTAACGCCGTCTCAGCCACTATACATACGTCTTTGAATAACCTCTCAGACATACGCAGGTTTCCTCACGATGTTTTCTTTCATCGTAAAGCACATGGAGTATGTGGTGCATTGCACATAAGTTTTTACAAAAATATACATAATCATACCCCATGGCCACCAAGGCTCTTAGACATTACCGTGATTTAATTTCACATAAAATTTTGTTAATGTTTTTTTTGATAGTATGTCAAATCAAAATTTTTTTTAAAGGAAAATCGACTCTTCCATCAAAGTGATAAAGGGTTTACCAACATTTCCTAGTGGGGTGACTGTGAAAAAAAAATTGTGTGGGTCGAATACCATGCGGCAAAACTAAGGACGAAAGCTAGCGTTGTCAATAAAAATATACCAGGACGGAAATCCAATTTATTATACCTACACGTACATGTTTACCTTTACCTAAACCTTATTTAAGGTCTATTCAACTCGCCTCGGTACTCATAAAAGAGCACGTAATTTTATTAGTACTCTTCGAACAGGCCTAATGCAAAGCGGAAACGCCACTCCCTTGAGACAAATTCAATTAATTCCCTTTAAAACACTCGTCTCTCCCAATGAAAGCCTTGAAAATTTAAACACATTTTGACTGCAACTGGGAGAAGAGTGTACATGGCTGGGTTTATCTTGAAGTTTTTAGAAGGGGGTGAGTGATAAGAGCAATGTATGAGTAGGTGTTGTGAGAGGGTTGGCTACTGCGCATGGCAGTTAGTAACTTGTTGGCTCGTGGCGTGAACTCGAGCGGCAGTGCGGTGCGGCAGGTTACCGAAGCGAGGTCCTGCTTCCGCGTTTCAATTTCCGAACGAACGATTTACGAAGTCGAATAGTCGAGTTTGTTTTGTTTTTTGCAGGTATTCATTTTATTCAGATAATATTCCTTCTTTAAATAATTTTGTAAATACGTAAATTTTTTTGAACAAATTCTTTTTTGTGTTGTTTTTTGTTTTGATTAAAATTTCTTTCTGATCACAATATACATTTGAGCGGTTTAAAATTTTTGCAATATCAAAGTGATTTTTCATTAAAACTATGGATACGACATAACAATATTTCCGACTTTAAAAAGTGTTTAAAATGTACTTGAAAGTGGAACTGAAGATACTGTAAAGTGATTAGGTCGTAATGGCATCCAAGATTCTTGTCATCGCTTGGGCGGCCTGGCTCGCGTTGCCCCTGGCAACCGGCCATCTCAACGTGCTCATCAGCCAAGCAGAAGTAATGAAACTGTTAGGTGAGTTTTATTAAATTTCACTTAAATAGAGGTATGATTTTATTAATATCGAACTATTAGTAAGTACAGGTCCGGGTAATCTCTGAAATGGCTGGACCGATTTTAACGGAACTTTCAGTAGCAGGTAGCTAATGTTTCAAGGAGTAACTTTTATTTATTAAAAATATTTGTGCTCCGCGACTTGAAGCATGAAACTAAATCTACGCGGTTGAAACCGCAGGGCACAGCTAGTTTATTTAATAAAGCTGAAGAGTTAAGCTCAGGAACTTCTAATCCTATTTGTAAGAAAAATTTGTTAGAGAGCCCATTTATCGAGGAAGGCTATGTATCGTCATGCTAAGACCAATCGCCGGTTAAAGTAATCCCGAAGTAATTATTCGCATTGGATTTTCAGAGGGGTAGGCATAAACAATACATATGTAGGCAGGTTAAGTACCTACAAATGTGGCGCGGCGTAGGTACATACGTTTCAATATTGACACACACAAATATAAATACACACACACGACACGAGTGTATTCAGTCATCACAAAATGTAAGCACTGCTTATCTGCTTATATGCAATGCGCCCATGACGTGGGCAGAAATAATTACTTCTTCGTAAAAACCTTTAAAGAATGACTTGCGCACGTCACGCTGTTTTACGTGGGTGTACGGGGATAAAATATAGCCTATGTTACTCGCTGATGATGTAGCTATCCATTGCTGAAAGAATTTTCAAGATCGGTTTAGTAGTTTCGGAATCTATTCAATGCAAACAAACAAACAAACAATCAAATATTTTCTCTTTATAATATTAGTATAGATAAGACAATAGCAGAAACTTGTACTTTTATCTCTATCTTATCTCATCTATAAATAAAACAGGGAACAAAGACAATATAAGTGAAGATAATGAAATTATTTCAAGGAAAATGTTCTGAAAACGTCTAAAAATAGCCTTAATAGCAAGGGTATGAATTTTAAGAATCGGAGACTACTTAAGCTTAAGCCATTCTAAGTAAGTGTTGACGAAACTTGGAGTAGTGATAGCGTAAACTTAAGTCAACAAAATATTATGAGATACTTTTGTGGGGAGAGCGAGTGATCATGCTCATCCCCAGCAAAGGGAAGATCTTCCAGCCAGGCGGGTGTCATGCCTGGGGAACCGCGGCTCCAACTGTTCTAGTTGGAAACTTGTATATATACTGCAATGCGCTTGAAAACTCTTCTGGCGCGATTTAGGTTCTAGTGTATTTGTATCTAAACTTCGCATTTGTTAGCGAGTAGCGCCATCTATGAGCGAGTGGAGAAACGCTGCTACACTTTTTATCGCGAGATAATAATCCCAATCCCAGGGGAAAACCTACCAATTTTCATCGACATCGCTCAACATCTTTGCCGCTAGCTCGAGCCAGATTATTTTTCTCGTGGGATTGGGAATTAGCACGTGGTATTCAAATAACCATTTACACTCCCACTATTTTTTTTTTCCTGGTCCGGATGGGTCAAAAAAGAGGATGCATGGGGAAAGGGGCGGGCATAGTTTACTGCCTTGAAAACAAAAACATCAACACATTCCACGCAGATGAAGTCGCGGGCTCTAGCTAATTACACATACATCTATATCAATTACTCTATACAGATAATTATAAAATTTAAGTGTCAGTTTGTAAATTTCTAAAAAACTGTTTTTCACTAAACGCACAAAATAGATTGCGATTCTGATTAAAAAAAAAACAATTTTTCATATCTTTCGCTGTCAGTCTGTCTATCTGTTTGGTCCGGCTAATCTCCGAAACGGCTGAATCGATTCCAACGGGACTTTCACTGGCAGATAGCAAATTTTACAAGGAGTAACATAGACAAGGCATATTATTTAAAAAAATATTAGGTTTCCGCGGGTCACCCATGAAATTAAAGCTACGCGGCACACAGTTAGTTTTCAAAAAGACATAGTTCTAATTTAAATCGGTTACTGCAAAAGCCGGTTAGGATAAAAAACATATCAACCACATCAAATCTTCATAACAAGTCTAAAGTTACATTTATTGTATAATTTCTCTTTGTTTCACGTTTATGTTTTTTACTATCGTTTCGCATCTGTATGGAAAATAAAACTTTTCTTTCTTTCACTTTACAACCTACCAAACAACCAATAAATTAGATTATTGTATAGTGTATTCCTGAATAGAATCGATTCGAAAAGTAATTAACTTAATGAATACTGTGGTCACCCGCCGGCATACATGCCGCCCATTTATTTACCAACACTTCATATCTGTGACACTATCACAACATGTCCGATACAAAGACTCGCCTTGACGTCATCCCCTCGGCTTCCAAGATCAAAAAATGTAATTATCTACCCCTGATCTACCCTCAACCATTTATATTTGTTCTACAAATTCGACGTATTTCGTATACGCAATTGGGTTTGTTTCCAATATATGTTGCAATACTGCATTTAGGTTTGCATTGGAGAAATATATTTTTTACTTTACTTTTGCGAAAAGTTTTGCTGGGTTCTTCTGTAATTTCCCAGTAGCAATCCAGAGTCTTTATTAGTGTCCGGTTAAAGGCAATAGGCTCGTCCTCTATTGCTATTGAGTACTTCTGCCTAGCCCTTCGGAGAATACAGGCACGAAGGTATTATTAAATTATGTAACAAGTTAAAAAGTGTTTTTTTGTGGTCATCGAATTTTAATACAAATAGTATTGAAATAGTAAGGAATATTACTAAGTGTTTTGTTATTTAAGTCGTACGTCGATCTGCATTTAACTCCATTTTCGTCAGTTCCATGATGCTCGTCGCTTCAATTCATTTTAAAAACTAGATCACGCTCGTAAATTCCTGCTTGAAGAAATGTCTTGGGAAAATTATTGGAAAATTCGGTAAATTTATATTAACGCTTTATGCGATTTATTACACCTACTACGAAATCACGGTATTAAGTAACTGCCTACGTCATATCTTAAAACAAAATCGTGTCGTCTCTAACAACGGGAAACCACCGACAATTCTCCAGTACACTACCGCTGGTTTATTACTTTAGGGAGTCTGCGACATACGACTATCGAAATTGGAATCTTATTAGAGATAAAAGTAACTTATTCCGTGTGATGCATACGCAATAGGTGACGTCATAGAGGACCTGTCAAAGAGGAATAGGCAATTGCCAAGAAAGCATTTTCTATGATTATTTATCGTTCCTTATCTAGTCAGTTTTCCCTAACGTGGGAACGTTTGGGGAATTTATTGGCAACACTACGCTTTTTTTGTAACTTTGTTCGCATGTCACAAAGACATTGGTTCGGCGAGAAACAATTGTTTAAAAAGCGTGATCGTTTGCACTAGCGGTTAGCCCGATTCAATCGTGAGTTTTAGTTTTATCTACAGTAATATTATAGAGCTTAAGCATTTGTTTGTTTAGTTGTTCGCGCTTATTTAAGGAACTACAGCTTTAAATTAAAAAAATATTCTTTTGTTAGATAGTTCATTCATCGCGGAGAGGATTATGCACCATTAAGCTGTCACCAATAAAAGCGAAATGTTACAAAAACGGAAAAAAACTATCACTAAGCTGCATAGTTTTTAATTGTTAATCCTACACGGGTAAAACCGCGAGGCACAACTTGTTTAATAATATGTTTTGTGGTTCTGTCATATAACAACCTGACTAATTAGTTAATTATTTATTTATTTATTTGCAATATTTTGCTTTATAGCTATGAACAATATAAACAATATAACACAACTTCCAAAATATTCGAAATTACAAAATAATCAAATACAATAATGATTAATGTTCCAAAAAATCTTTAATGAACAAACCCACTAGCCATTAATACAACGCCCCCAATTACGTAGATATTAAAAGAGGTCAACAAACTCAATCCTTCATTCGATTAGACTTCAAAATAAATCATTCGAACGACAAATGACAGTCGCATGTGTCAAAAATAATAGACTAGAGCGACATCTGTCGCACGAGGGGAATTAATGACAGTTCAAACATCCATTTGGACGGTGTCTTATCGGCTGGCTACAGCTTAGGGTGCTACTACTTACATATAGGAGAGTTAATTGCATGTATTCGAGGGATAATTGAACGACTCCATTATGATTTGAACTAATACTACCTATCTACACGTACATACAATAATTAGTTGTTGTGAGGAAATGTACTTATGAGTTAAGAGATGCCTGGCTGGGTGTCCTAACGTGCTTCTCAGAAGGCTAGATTTCTGATCCGTGGTAATTGTGTCGGATTCATAAGTGCCTATACGTACCTAAACCACAGTTTAAATATAAGGGTTACAAGTTTCAAAGTAGATTTCAAAATTTACTCATTTAATTTCTGTTAAAAAAAAATGAATTCGCGCTTTGAAATTTTGAACAATGTCGGTGAAACATGTGAATGACTACAACGTAGGTATTTTACCAATTTTGTGACGTAGATACGCGCGTCTGTGTGAGTCTGTAATTTCTAAAAACTTGCTCTTAGATTCCTAAATGCTTGAAAAGCTTATATTTAAACTTTGTCTAAATTAAAAAAAAAACAAATAAGTAAATATCGTTAAATATGCATACAATGAAATTAATTAGCTAGGTTTGATTTCCAACACGAAAGTAGGCTCTCAATTTCTCTCCTATTAGCAGACTTCAAAGATTCAAATACTCGAAAAGTGTTCTATTCAAACATTATTCTCTACCTCTTAGCTCACCTAACTATAAATTACTATAAAATACAAACATGCGCGCTCTCCCTAGGCATGTAGCTCTACTTTACGGAATTAGCAGTGCTGAAAGTGCTTCTACTTTGAGAATTAGGTGTAATTATGTTTCCCCGCTGGATGTTATTAGGAAATAGCCCACTTGTTGAGGTCGTAGAGAGGTAACGATGCGTGAACTGAAGCTAATGTTGTGCTACACGATACACTCCCTTATGTTGAAAGGTTCAGCTTTTACTTTTAGATTAAAAGGAGCGTATTTTTTGCTGTTTATTGCAAGATTGGTTTGAAAGACAAACTAGATCATATCAGGAGCCATATTCCATTAATTGTTGGGGTTGGCACTTGATTCAACCCGGTGGGGCTTCTGACCTTCGTCACCCCATTCACGATGAACATCGGTAATCTGTGTTAAACCAGTTGTCGGACTCTAAAATTTTGACCTGTAACGATTGCAACCAGGACCCACGGCTCTACGTGCTATCCAAGGCACGGAAGGAATTCGGGCGGTAACCCATCCAACTACTGGCTAGGGTTAGGATTGCTATATTTTGCTATTGCTATCAGGAGGCTAACTATGAGCAGCCTGTGTTTAGAATTCCTCTTTATATTTACTTTACTTAGCTTTGACGTTTCATTTTGGTACAACCCATTGTCCCCCAGTTAAACCATGGTGGCCATTTGGTTTGCGTAAAACATGACGTCTTAGCATCATTGTGTGTATATTATAACGAATATAGACAGGTATCTAGTATTAACCCTATAAGTTGCAAAGATTACGAAAAAGAAAACTGTTTTGCTTTCTTATAAACTAGCTTTTGCCTGCTACATCGTCTATGTGGAATAGTTGCTTTGGGCAAACGCTAACTGAAACCCGCGACTTATATAGCCTATAGCCTACCTATATGAATGGGCCAGTAGTATCAAACAAACAAACAAACTCGTGACTCGTGACAGTGACTAAGAAGCTTACATAGAATATTTGTAGTATGGACATGGTTATAATATAACTACCTAATAAACTCAGTACGTATCGCAAACTATCCAACAACAACACAACCCTTCCCAGTAGCAGAGAACGCCGATGTAAACATTTAGTTTGTATCACGTTACTTTTTAATTGGGTCGTATTTTCTCCTGTCATTTTTCATGTGATGTGAGACCGTAATATGTCATAGTGTATGATTGAAAGAGCATGTTGGATACAAATCACTTTTGAGCATACTAATGATGGTGTCATGTCATAGTTTATTTTGGAGACAGAAGTTTTATAGAGTAACAAGTATAGCTACAGAGTACTATACATGTTTATTCTTTTTATTTTTTTATTTACTGCGCTAGTTGGAAATTTGTATATATACTCCATTACGCTTGAAAACTCTTATTGCGCGATTTAGGTTCTCGAGTATTTGTAGTCAAACGTCGCATTTGTTAGCGAGTAGCGCCATCTATGTAGCGAGTGGAGAAACACTGTTGTATACTTAACAATAAACAGAGTTCCATTTGATAATATCTCCCCAGAGGCCCGTTGAACAGTGGACTGTAAAATGTAATGCGTGCGATACATCACTAGTTATCATTTTTGGCCCGTACGGCCCATTGGGGGACATTTGATTGGGCTATACGAATTATTGGATCCCACTCTTTGGCGCCCATTAATCTTCTGGATAGGTACCCATTATTGTTATGCTCTTTTATGAACTGTTGTGTTAAGGTATATTTACTGGTTTTTTTTTTAATATTGCTTAGTATACGTAAAATACGTGGCCTATAAGATACGAAATATTATCAAAAACCGGTCAAGTCAGGTACGGTAAGGTTCGTGCCATTATCTATAAAAACTGTCTCAAGACTGAAGACTTAAGTCTGACTCCTTTGTGTCTTCAGTTCTTAAAAAATAATTAAATTGACTTAACGTGGCATTGAAACAGAGAAGATACTTTTCCTAACTCAATTTTTATTTGTACATTTTTAATCCGAATTTGACCTTAAGTTTCCTTTAAAAATTCCAATACCGCGTAGCTGTTCGTCGGATCTGTGAGTGATCGTAATTCGACAATTGATTTTCATGTTCACATAGGATTATTGTGAAGCAATTTCTTTCAAATCCTTAGTGGTGTTGATAAGGTTGAAAATCCTTTGGAAGAAAAATTTTACATACTTCACTCATGGTATGACGTGAGTTACGTGCTTTGGCACACGGCGTACTCCTGAACCATTTGTCAACCCGAAGGAAATTACTGGTAGACCGTCGTCCATAGAACTGGGAAAATGAAACGTCATTCGTACCATTTTCACATTGTTCACAGGTAATCACAAACTGATTCATAAATAACAGGGCTTTGAAAAGATGCGGTTTAAATTTAAAATGAATTTGAGTCGAAACGACTGGACATTCAGAGTCCTAATATAGGTTTTGTAAAATCGTCACTTGATTGCTCAAAATGTATTGATACATTTTCGGAGTCGGGTTATGGTTGAATGTCAAAGATGGTAACAGTAGAGAAGTTAAAAAATGGTGTCAAGTGGATGAATGGATTTTCTTAAAAAGAAAACATGGGTTGTCAGTTTGTTTTTTTTTCTTATACTTTCTACAAAGGTGGCGCAAAGAATCTTTTTTTTTGTATTTTTAGGTTCCTTGTCATCCGTGTGTAGAAGGCAACTTAAAAACGAAAAAAAAATGATGCATCTAGCCATATTTTTTTTTTCGTTTTTAGCTAGGTGCCTATTAGCTATAAGTATGATACAAATATTAAGTCAGGTCCTAAACATACCAGCACTTCTCACAAGCCTAGCAATATTTCTAAACTAAATCCAGTTTGTAAGTGAGCTGAGTATCCCAATCAAGCCATTAAATAAAACATACTTACAAAACACCTTGGACATTACATAAGAATTCAACAAAAACAATTTTAGAATACGTAACGAACGAATGACAAGCGTTCGTCTTTTGAACTTTTAGTTACACCAAAGTTGTGGGTACTTTTTAAAAACACGGAAGGCAGCACGATTGAGGGCGGGCGGCGAATTATTTATGTAACGCAAAACTTCCGCTCGCCACTTGTTGATATCTCCGCTGTGGTTCCGTGTTTTATTACATTGTTATTGAGAAACTGACACTTGGTTAAGTACGGCCTTTGTGTATTTGAAGTGGACGAAAATGTTATGGTGAAATATTTAATTTATTATCACCTCATTTCTAAATGTAAAAGTGAACGAAAATAATTAATATGGTGTATGGTGTAAGCACAACAGCTGAAGGAAAAAGTCAGCGCCATGTCGTACAAGGAAGTCAAAGTGTTAGCGGACAATAGAGAGGGTTGGCGATTGCTTCACCTACGAGAGCCTAGCTCTTAAATAAATGATGATGGTGTAATATTACATTTCTTATTCATTTCAAATATTTAAATGACACAGTGAAGAATTTGAAAAAGGTTTTTTTTATATTATTTTGACTGACTGCGATTTAGACTGTGTATACAGATAAATACAAGGAAGATGGAGGATGGAAGTGTCTGTTTGTAATTCCAAAATAACAGCTTTTTACTAAATGCATATGAAAGTATACACGCTACTGACACTAAAAAACCAAGTTTTAAAATTATTCTCTGTCTGTCTGTCTGTTTGTTCCGGGTAATCTCCGAAACGGCTGGACGGATTTTAACGGGACTTTCACTGGTAGATAGCTGATGTTTCAAGGAGTAACTTAGGCTTTTATTTATCAAAAATATTAGGGTTCCGCATCAAAAGTGATAAACTAAATCTACGCGGGTGAAACCGCGGGGCACAGCTAGTTGGAAATAAAATATTTTTTTCCGTAATAATGTAACAAACATGATTTTTATTATTTAGGCTTATAACTACGATATTGTTTTTGAAGAGGTTAAGGAACGAATTTAAGATTTTTAACACATAACATGAAATGGTCAAAAGGTTAAGTAGATTAGAAAGGTTAAGTTGTCTATATTAATATATTTATATATGAGTAGTATAGACGATAGCTTATAATTGAACAAGTTTAAGAGATAGCAGTGAAAAAAGCTGACATGACAATGTTTTATTTGACAACTATTGACAAGAGCAATGAAAAAAAAAGACACACTTAAGAAACAAAAAACTAAGAATTATTTATTTACAAATTAGTTCCCAACAAGTAGATTTCGCATGATACTGAGTCAAACAATATACTATTATTTACAAATGTCATAAAAGTCTAAAAGACACATACAATGAACAGAACATAATTATATATTTTTGCGATCTGAGTGTGAATGGACTTAGGCGTATAATATCATTGTGTTATAGTTCCCTAACCTTTGTCGGGAAAACCTTGGACATATTTATTGCTTTTGGCGCGTTTTATTCAATTCAAAATCTAGTTAAAGAACTCAAAAACTAATAAATAATCAGAAACTACCTTCTGTCTTCTAATTAATCTTGAACAATATAGTGTATAATTACTCTTTGAAGATGTAGCTTTCTAACAGTGAAAACGTATTTAAAATCGGTCGAGTAGTTATTTATTTAAATCGTAACAATGAGATTAATAATCAAATATTTTTCCATTATAATATTATGGCTACAAAAATATGCTCACGCTTGTATTCCACGAAGGGGTAGGCAGAGGTGTTGTAATAACACTCGCTTATCACTGAAGATTATTAAGTGCCAACGTGACAGATGATGAGTCTATCGCCGTCTCAGGCACTATACACAGGTCTTTGAATTGCTTGTCAGATATACGCAGGTTTCCTCACGATGTTTTTCTTCATCGTAAAGCACGTGGTGTGAAATCATATACATTATCTGCATATACATTTTTAGGAAAAAAAATATTCGTACAGGCCCGTTGGGATTCGAATATTAATATGGATATAGTCTATCGAAATCTAGAGTAGAAAGCTTTAAATGATGTATCGTATCGTTGAAACCGTTTCTGTTAGAAGTTAGTTAAAAGAAAAACACGAGACACAGTTAGTAAGCTGATAAGTAAAAGCAATTTTATAGGCCACAAACGGTATGTAATTCTAGGTGTTTATGCGACGTTCAGTCCAGGTCTCTTATTACAGGCCATTAGGCCTCAGGCTAACGAAAATTGCTACTAGACGGCATTCTAACAAATTCTAAGAAGACAAAACGACATTTTAAGCTATTATTTTAAAAGGCTGTTCCATCTATTCAGCCTTAATGGACGTAATTTATACAATAAATAACCGATTATATTACACATTGTTTTATTTAAAAAATCAAAAATATCTTTTTTCGATTAGACTTTTAACAAAGTACTTTCTAATCATCAGAATGACATAATTATACAGGATTATACATGCTACCGCCGGGTACAGAAGGTTGCTTTTCTGAGAAAAACCTGGCAAGAAACTCAGTAATTACTCTTTACTAAAATATTATACAATTTATAAATACAAAATAAATCATGGGCTTACATAAGAAATGTAAGCCCAACGCCCAACTTTATTAAAGCCCAACAGTTACAATGCCCAAATGTCGATAAAAGTTAAAATAAAGTAAAATCTAGTAGTTCTACTTATTACTAAATGTGTAGCTTGAGATGACCAGCCCCTATAAGCAGCACCTGTTCACAAGTATGACGTGAATGCCAGCCATTGACCTTCTCAACCATTATAGAGTTCATAAGTGCTTTAATACCAAAACATCTATTCAGTTTCGTAATTCATAAAAAGCGCTACATTCTCTAATGAAAATTTAATTCAGCATAGTTACTTAAGGCGATGTTGTAACGTTTGTTTTTGTGTACACAAGATTTGACTAATGGCTCGCTTGTCATCAACACGCGTCGCTTCCCACGTTATACCTCTTTGTGCTACACTATAGCTAGGGTTGGTCTAAATCTATACATATATACAGATAAATAAAATTGAAGTGTCTGTTTGTTATTCCAAAATAACAGCTTTTCACTAAATGCATATGAAAGTACTGACACAGGAAAATCAATTTTTAAATTGGTTTTCTATTTCTATTTTCTCTGTCTGTCTGTCTGTCGGTTTGTTCTGGGTAATCTCTGAAACGGCTGGACCGATTTTAACGTGACTTTCACTGTCGTATAGCTAATGTTACAAGGAGTAAATGAGGCTACTTTGATTTATTAAAAACATTACGGATCCGCGGGCAGCCATGAAATTAAAATCTACGCGGGTGAAACCGCAGGGCACAGCTAGTACAATCAGAAGTTCGGGATGGGCATATTGGGGTATATTTCGTCATAATATAGAATCTCCATGAATAACTGCCTCGTTGGACTAGTGGTTAGATCGCCTGCCAATCACAAGGTCCCGGGTTCAATTCGCGGGTCGGGTCACAAATAGATATTGGGTTTTTCAGACATTAGTAAATTTTCAAGTACAGTATTGCTGAATAAGTAACTGTTTTTACTGTCAAAAATATTTATTTTTGTTTCTTTTTCTTTTTGTATTGTTTATCTGTATATTCTTATGGTGCGTGGGAAGTTAACCTATAAGTAATTCCAGGACGGATATTTCGAACTGTGTTTATGACGTAATTAATGTAAGCCGTTTTTGGTAAACCTTTAATAAATATATAAATAAAAATTAGATTGCTGAACTATTTTTTGACAGCCCTACAGGAGGCAATTTAATGAAACCGCGATGGTGGATAGTACGAGTATACAAATTGTAGCTTTATTGTTAGTGTGTTACAAAAATTACGCATTTCATGTAAGTAGTGGATAGGACGCGACGACACTGTAAAGCTAAAACAAAACCTATTCCTAGTACCTTAAAGTACTAATCAGGTTAAACTTTTTATTTTGTATAATGTACTTTCTAGTCCAAATAAAATGTTATAACTTGTTCATTATTCGAAAATGTAAATTTAAATAAAAAATGAATTATTCCATTTAGGCCCTGATAAGTCAGCATAAAAATGGTGCAAGAATTTTTTAAATCTGTCCATTACTTATTGAGCAAATTTGCTACAAACATACATACAAATCTTTCCTCTTTATAATATTATTATAGACAATGGGGAAGGTGTGACTTGCCAAAAATACCGCTTACAAATATAGCTTATTTTTTAATTAGGTGAATTATTAAAACCCATTATATTAATGAGATACGCAACTGCAACATCGTGACACGAAAATGAAAGCGTTTCAATGACGAAGGAGAATTATGTTTGTGGAAATAATTTGCTTTATATATATTTATACGCAGGTAATTTAATGAAGGAATATAGGTCAATATAGAGTAAATAGCGGTTAATTTTATAGATGGTGGGGTTATTCTGTCTAAGGTAGGAATTCTATTATGGCGTCGGTCGATATAAACACTATTTGTCACTATTGTGAATATTTATACCACAGTTGCTATTGCGCATATCAGTCGATCAGCGAAGTTAAGCAACCATACGCCTAGCCAGTAGTTGGATGGGTGACCGCCCGAGTTCCCTCCGTGCCTCGGAGAACACGTTAAGCTGTCGGTCCCGGTTGCCAATATAACATCTTTGGCAATCGTTACAGGTCAGTCGGAGGCCTAAAAATAATCTGACAACTGGTTTAACCCAAATCACAGATTTTCCTCCTAAACGGGGTTGAGAAGGTCAGATGGCAGTCGCTTCGTATAAAAATCAAGTGATCAGCCACATCGGGTTGAATCAAGTGCCGACCCCAACAATGTATGGGATAAGGCCAGGGAGATGATGATGATGTGAATATTTATACCTATTATCAAATTTGATTTTGTATGATGATTTATATTGTTTCGATGATATGTACATGATGCCTGGCTGAGTTTCTTGCCGGTTCTTCTCAGAAGGCTAGTTTCCGAACCGGTGGTAAATTCTCGACTTTCATAAGTGCCTTACCAGGGCCTAAACTGAATAAATATTTTTCATTTTCATTTTCAAACATAGGATTGTTTATATCGACGGACGCCATAATTGGACGCCTTAATTATTTTTCACTTGCTGTGCCCCAACGCAACTGTGTTACTTAGAAATAAATTGTTTTCTTAAAATGCCTAAATAACTCCATATTACATCAGTTATCTGCAAGAATAAACAGACGGGCAGGCAGAGAAAAGTTTTAAAATTTGTTTTTTTATTTAATTATGTAACGCGTCTGTTTTCATATACATTTATTGAAAAGCTGGTTTTTGGAAGCACAAGCAAACATTTCAATTGTATTTATCTATATGGAATATACAAAGTATTACAGTACATATATTCTCAAATCACGTACTCAGTGCTGAGCAGCTTTCTTGTATCATGTCACATTTGTTGCCTTACATTCAACTTTTAAACCCGTTTATCACAAAACATGGTTTAAGCGAAGACTAGACTAAACTCGGACTAAAGCTATGTCCGTCCTCTTCGAAATCCATATCACAAAAAGAGATGACGATATTTTTAAATTAAAGACTATCTAATCTAGTATAGTAGTATAGTCTAATATAGTAGTTTTCTTTATGTTAATTTTTATCGAAATTTGTGCATTGGAAATGTGTCCATGGGCTTACGTTTCTCAAGTGATTTACTTTGTTTTTTAAAATTGTATCATATTTTTGAAAAGAGTAAATACTGAGTTTCTTGCCAGGTTCTTCTCAGTAAAAGCAACCTTCCGAACCTGGCGGTAGCATGTATAATCCTGTATAACCATGTTGCTCTGACGATTTTAAAGTACTTAGTAAAAAAGTCTAATCGAATAACTTATTTTTTGACTTTGACTTTGACTATCATAGTCTATGTTTTTGTAATAAGTTGTTGTTTTTCTGTTGATAAATTACGTTTCTAATCAAAATTCTAACGTTCAATTCATTAACATGATTTCCCTTACACGTGAGTCATATTCCTGCGAATTAATTGTATGCTAATAGTTTCCATGAAATATTCAATGTGAACTCAAGCGAGGCTTATAGCGACTGACACCTTTGACAGGTTTCCGGCAAAAATTAAACATACGAAACCTTATACGTACGAGGAGATTACGTGAAATATAACATAAAGTACGGCTTATACGGGCTTTTATGTAATTAGTTATTTGGAAGGTTACTTTAGCCTTGTAAGGAGGTATTAGAATTTATATTTTTATGACTAGCTGTGCCCCGCGGTCTCACCCGCGTAGATTTAGTTTCATACTTCATGTCACGGAACCCTAATATTTTTAATTAATAAAAGTAGTCTAAGTTACTCCTTGAATCATCAGCTACCTGCCAGTGAAAGTCCCGTTAAACTCGTTCCAGCCGTTTTTAAACTTGGTTTTTCGGTGTCAGTAGCGTATATCTATACTATAATATTATAAAGCTGAAGAGTTTGTTTGTTTGTTTGAACGCTCTAATCTCAGGAACTACTGGTCCTATTTCAAAAATTATTTCAGTGTTGGATAGTTCATTTATCGAGGAAGGCTATAGGCTATATTTTATTCCCATAAAAATTAGAGGTCCGTAAGTAAATTGCAATTTTGTAACCTAAGGTGTAAAAACGAAAACCTAATTATGCGTACGCTGCAAAAACTATTGACATTAGAACAAAATGATGTACTACGGGTTTGTAGGTTTTATTAAGATCTACAAAAAAGTCCGCGAGAGCATATATCAACCATCATAGTTTAGTCCCAATAACCGCTTTTATGTTCATAAAAAATATTAAATCGTCTGAAGAAAGAAACTACGTTAAATGTGTATCTTAATATTAATCCTTATGCAAATTTAGCATTATGCTATCAAGGGTATTCATCTAGAAGTATAATACCGTTTGTTTTATTCCAATCGGACATTTCGTTGAGAAATTATCACGAGAAGAATTGGTACCTACTCGTAATAATGAGTTATTTGCTAAAGAGTTTTATCAACACGTCTCTTTATTCCGGGTAATCTCTGCAACTTTTATTTTAAATGAAATTCCAATGTTATCTTATGTAGAATATTTTAAGCCCAAAAACTGTCAATGGATTAGATTCGATTCGGTAAACAAATATAGCAAACGAATAACCAACGAAATTTATAGAGCTATCGTAACAAATCCCAAGAACTCCTGGTTTCAATTGAAAATATATATTTATGTTTGATAGTTAGTCATTTTTTTTTTCATCGAGAAAGGCTTTAGGCTTCATAGCACCACGCTAAAGAATCAATGGAAAATGTTACAAAAACGGGGAAAATTATCACTATGTAACATAATTTTCTCTGATAATCTTGTATGAAGATATTGATGATTCATGTGGTCGAAGCGAAAGAACAATTTAAAGGTCGTGGAATATGTTAGAATTAGACAGTACTCTGCCTACCCCCATAGAATAAAGGTATGAAGTATATATTAATATTAAGTATGTTTGTAACGAAAGTACTGGCCCGATTTAAAAAATTCTTTCGCCATTTAAATGCTACATTATCACTAATTAATATAAGCTATGTTTTATCTCCGTAATCTTACTGAAACGGGAACTACGCGGGTGAAACAGCGTGACATCCGCTAGTGAATACTTGTGAATTTCAAATAATACTACGAAAAAAACATAATTAAATCCAATATTAAATGACCCTTTAAAGTCTATGCAAATATACATTTACACAATATCAAAATTGTGAGAACAGAGCCATTGAAATTAAAGCTATAATGAGATGAAACTTACAAAAAGGATTTTCCTCAATTCTGGAAAAGGGGCGATAATTAAAAACATAAATTTTAACGAGGCTGATTGTGAGATGGACCTGATGAGATGTCAGACTGACGGAAGGGCTACCTCGTTTTGGCTGGAAAGTCCGCGTAATTAAAAAAAATATTTTTGTTATATTATATTTCGCTGGAAACTGTAGCTGGGTTTCAAACGATCATTCAACGAACCTTTTGAGTGTTGATTTCTGAGACTCTTTCTGAAATGATAAATTTGGAACTAAGTTGGTAAGAGCTATGAGGCATTCTTTGTTAGTACATAAAAAAATATTATAGCTTGAACCCGCGGCTTCGCTAGCATTAAGAAATTTTTTATAGTAAAATATCCTACGTTACTTCTAATACCTCCAAGAATATGTGTACAAAGTTTTATGATGATTGCTTAAATCATAAGAAAGTGTAACAAACAAACTTAATTTACATTTATAATATTAATAGGGATGTCATGAATCATTATCAAGAGATCATGACAGCAAAAAAAAGTACATAATATTAATTAGAAATAAAAACTGTATCTTCTAAAATAATGAATTGTAATGCTGTAAGAGAAAAGCTCCAATCAGATTTTCACGATAACTAAAATTACTACGATAAATAATTTATATATTTATACAAATACAACAATTAATTATAATCGAGTTGTCAAAGTTCATTGAACTAAGTATTAATAATTATGACGTCGCAACTCTCAGCTACAACTCGCGAACAAAGCAATGTTGTGAACTTTCGTCAACAAAGCAGCCGAAGCAACAGAATTGCTTGTTACAAAATACATTTCAACTGTAACTGAAGGCAATGGAACCCTGACTTTAATTCCAACGTTTTAATTATTATCGCTCACGCCTTCCCGACATGGTACTCGAAGGGTAAGCAGAGGTCGTACAACACCTATTTACTGAGGCCATACCTCTTATTGCCATGATAGTTCAACTCTTATTATCAGACAGGTGTATATGACGTGTATAAGTCTGTCACTGTCACATAGCGGAACTATCATGGCTATAACAGCTTATGGTAAGGCCCCTGAAGATGATTAAGTGCCAACGTGACAGAGAAGTTGATCGCCTTCTCAGGCACTTTACATACTACTTAGAATATCTTCTTAGATAAGGGGATCTACTATCATGGGCTTAAGCAGAGCGTATTAAGAATTATTGAGCTTCGACGATTCATTTTTATACCGTAAAATTCAACGTCAAAGCTAAGAAGTTTTTAATACGCGCTGCTTAAACGATCATAGTTGGTCCCAAGTACAGGATAGCTCACGTTGTTTTCCTTCAGCATACAAGTCGTGGTTTAAATACACGTTAGTAACAACAACCATGGGATTTGAATTCGCGTCGTTTGCATATCAGGGATTGCTCAAACCACTCACCACCACGAATTATTGATCAAGACAGCCAAATCATTGTCAATTACAGTCATCATCATCTCCCTGGCCTTATCCCATACATTGTTGGGGTCGGCACTTGATTCAACCCGATGTGGCTGATCACCTGATTTTTATACGAAGCGACTGCCATCTGACCTTCGCAACCCCATTTAGGAGGAAAATCTGTGATCTGGGTTAAACCAGTTGTCAGATTATTTTTAGGCCTCCGACTGACCTGTAACAATTACAGTCAAAATATGAAATTGCGATATAGGAAGCGGGGAAATCTCGAAGAAATAAGGTCGTAGCTAAAGTGAAATTTATTGCAACGCCACCGAAACTTCGGAAAGGCTCACAAATTTTGCCAAAGCAGCACAATTGGTTGTGCTACAGATAACTTTGAATTTATTGATAAAATATTGTAATCTTAATAATACATGAAAGCACAATAAGCTTTAAAATTGATCTAATACTATTTTTTTATGATACGGGAAGTAAGGTTTTAAGTCGGAGGTTTATTCTTCAAAAATGCCCATCTGATTCAATTGAGTCCAAAAATCGTTAACAATATTTAAAATACTATCTGCGCCCCGTGGAATCGCGTAGCCTATGTTACTCTTTGTAACATTAGCTATCTCCCAGTGAAAGTCCCGTTAAAATCGGTCTAGCCGTTTCGGAGATTAGCCCGACATTAGACAGGCAGACAGAAAACCTTTGTATAATAGTTTTTTTTTGCGTGAGTACCGTATATTTTACTTTCATTAGCAATTAGTGAAAAGCTGTTAATTTTGAAAATAGCAGTTCAATTTTATATATCCGTATCTTCTTAGAAGATCTTCTTCAAAACTACCCTTACCGAGCTCATAATCAAACTATTATTATACTTGTATGTTCAAAGAGATTCACATGTTTACGTTATCCCTTTGCAAGGTTCCGTTTATAATTACGGCGACGGTAATGATAGACAATTACACCCGTGAAGCCCTCGGCGACTGTTGTGTATTAATTACTCAAAGGACTCTAGCTGTGTTTAATGAGAGGTTGACACTAACTATGTACGAAACTAAACTGCATTTTGCTATAATAATTTCGCCCCACATGCTTTACGGTGAAGGAACACCTCGTGAGGAAACCTGCATATGTCTGAGAAGTAATTCAAAGACGTATGTCCTGAGACGGCGATGGACTCACGCTCTATCACGTTGGCACTTAATAATATGCGGTGAACTGTCGGTATTGTTGTTCTAATGCCTCTGCTTACCCCTTTGAGGACCCTTCTGTTTGTCTATATGTTTTCATACATTAAAACTATTTACTAACTAAGAACTGCTGTGGCGTTCGGTGCTGCTGCTACCTACTAAGCAAGAGCGCCTTAAGCGTCGGAAATATGATTGCATTTGTCAACGATACATATTTGCTGCGTTTGCGGTCGAAACTCTGGGACCTTGGGGTCCAAACGCTCATCAGCTTTTCAAAGAGGTTGCAAGTCGTCTGGTAGAAGCCTCTCGTGACCAGCGGGCTGGAGCTTTTCTCGCTCAGAGAATCAGCAATGCTATTCAACGTGGCAATGCTGCCAGCCTTCTTGGCATGTTCCCGAGAGACACCGATTTGGGCCAAGTTTTCTACATGTTATTAGTTTTAATTTAAGTAGGTACTGGAGGCGTACTATCATCGTTATAGCAATGACGACTTACTAACTTCTTAGCTTTAACAAAAATGAAACGTCAAAGTTAAGAAGTTCTCAATACGCTCTGCTTCAACCGATTTTGGTAGGCAGGGGGCCTATTTAATTAAGTTTCATTTCAATAAACGTGTATATCACAAAGAAATACATTTATATTTTAACATTATCATATGAATACATTTTCGAACATTCGTAGGACCAATAATAAAACTTCCTTTACCGTGAGTACGGAAGCACTCTTTAAAGATAGGGCCTTTATTGCTTTGCCTCGTTTATTTATTCTAAGAAGGTTCCGCGTACATTTATTATAATGGCGATAAAGGCTTATTTATTGTCTCCATGTTTGGCGGTGAACACGCGAACGACAAATTCTCTTGGCATTTTTTACTGGAACTGAAACTGTTGAGTCAGGTTGAGCATAAGCAAAAGAAATGCAAGAATTATAAAGCTAGACAAGTGAATCAGTAAGTCTTCATTGATAAAATCTTTTGCTACTTCTTCATTGAACGAATTGCGGTTTTTAGTAACAGGTTGTACCCAGCGGTTTCACCAGCTTAGACTAAACATTATGGGTAGCTTTCGCGATACCCAATTTTATTTTAAATGTAAGAACCATCCGCAAGAACAATTAATGAATAAGTACTGTAAAGATGTTCTCTAGTTAAAGCGAGACCAGGAGAAATAGTGCTTCATTTTAATATGCCTCGTTGGGCTAGTGATGCAACTAAACTGCCTTATGTTGACACTAGATATCAGGTCCTGGGTTCGATCCTCCGGTCAGTGTTTCGGTATTATTGGGCTGCCATCCGCAATTTCCCTATTACTATTTTGTATTACGACTTAAACGTACCTGATAAAATGTGAGTGTACTACAAGTACCTTTCCGCTTATTAATTCGGGGAATACAGGTGTGAGCATTGTTTGCACAATCTAAGCCGCTGATCCAAGAGACACGAAATTTGGTTGATGTATTCTTTGTGAGATGTACTAAGGTAATCAGTAAGAAAAGTTTTTCAAAATTATTTCACCAATAGAAAGCTACGTTAGTCTGAAGTGTCATAGGCTATCATCATTTTCATCATTTTATTTAAGAGACTTGTCGGTGAAGCAATCGCCAACCCTCTCTATTGTCCGCTAACACTTTGACTTCCTTGTACGATATGACGCTGAGTTTTTCCTTCAGCTGTTGTACATAACTAATCCTTGGTCTCCCTCTTCTTCGCTTTCCGTCTATCTTCCCTTCTATGATGTTTTTAATGAAATCGCCATAGGCTATAATCATTTAAAAAATTTTCGAATTCGGAACGGAGTCCGCGGGCGCTGCTAGTTGTCAAAATTCACAATTTTATTGAAAAAAAAACCACAATACAGGCAGCCCACACACATGTTATTGTCAATATGCACTTCATTGGCAATATTATTGAGTGTCCGGCTAGCCTACTGTCACACAGGCAAGGCTAATACTTATAATACGCGTTTGAAATAGTAGCGTGAGAACAGACTAGTATTTATATACCCTTCACAAACATACGCGTACCTACGTATACAGAGGGTGTCAGGAGTAGGGTGGATACGTAGGTATACGAATTCAATGTAGGGGTAGTGATTCATCAATTGTGCAAAGTGCCACTTCATATTCAGTCCGTTTCACTGTCGCCTCCGCTTTACCGCCTCTAAATATACGCTGATTGGATCACCCGACGTTTTTGTATTTAATTTTTTGTCACTTTTTAATGATTCAACAGTAATTTTGGTGGCACTTTTTGAATGCTAGTTGATTGAGGTATTCAGATTACACAACAGAGAGATATTTGTCTGGTATGAAAATTGCTGTAACGACTGATTTACATCCAACCGAATACGTGGTGAAACTAAAAAATACTTTTATATTTTACTAGCTATGCCCGAGGTATCATCCGCGTATACTTTATTTTAATTTAACGGTTTGTTTTTTTCGAACGACCCTATTTTTTTTCTATTATTAACGTATATACATTCATATGCATTTGGTAAATAGCTGCTAATTTTGAATTAGAACAGACACTTCAATTTAATTTAACTGTATGGATTACGAACAATTGTTACAATTAAACTTACATTACATATTTTGGTTTAATTATCTAAAAAAATATGCACCCATACCACTTAAAGACACCAGGGGTCCAACCATGAACTCTTATTGCCATGATAGTTTCACTCATTTATGAGACAGATGTACGCGACGTGTATACATCTGTCACTGTCGTACAACTGAATTATCATTGCAATAAGAGCTCATGGTTGGGCCCCTGATGCATAGTATTGGGACATACTATTAAAGGTAACAGGTAATTATTAAAAAAATAATAAAATCTGGTAATGTTTCTTAAATAAATAACATTACCAGATTTTATTCATTTTATTAATAAATTTTATTAATAAAAAAATACAACTGTAAACAATATATTCCAAAGTATCAAAACTATTTGAACAACCCGAACTCTCCGGGCTTCTTTTTGGCTAAGCAAATAGAGTTAGCCGGATAATTTGACAGAGCTTCCCTCGGGATTCAGCCTGCCATCTGCAATGCACCCACTAGCGTCTCTGAATGCAATCACTCGTTGTACGGACATTACGATAAAAATATTTATTTTTTTCTAAAACTGGTCTTGCATTTCCAAAGGGGTCGTAAATAAAGTTTCGGGAGTTTGAATTGTAAATTCGGTTAATGTGTCTTTATTTGGTCTTGAACTGCCGTGTTGTTTAAAGTGTTGAAGATAGAAAAAAACTACCTACTACCTAATATTATAAAGTGGAAAAATTTATATGTATGTTTGTAACGAATTAGCTCAAAAAGAACTGGACCGATTTTTAAAATTCTTCCACCATTTGAATGCTACATTATCACTGATTAACATAGGCTATATTTTATCCCCATACTCCCACGGGAACGGGAACTTCGCGGGTGAAACCGCGTGACATCCGCTAGTAATATTATAAATTATTCAGACTTCTGTCAAAAATGTTAACCACACAAATCCGAAAGAATTCAAAAAAGGAAGAGGTTCTCAATTCGACTGTATTTTTCCATTGGTATCAATTTCCATATACGTATTTATTTATTATTAGCGGCTTTTTCAATCTATATACTTACTTAAGCGTCATACTTTCAAAAAAGTTTTGCAAACATTTTGAAGGAACATTGCGAAATATATAGTAGAGAGGAATTGTACGTGATTCAAATCCGGTTCTTTTGTTACAGGTCTAGACGCAGAGCTGTATTACGTAAGGGATGGAGTAGTGAACACATACGCGACCAGCTTCATAGTACCAGTACCAGCCCACATAGCTGACTTGGAGTTCATGTGGCAAGCCCTTGGCAGGAGACCGGTAAGTGATTGATTTGGAAAATAAAGAGATTTGATAAAGAAACAGTCAACGTAAACTAATGACTTTGAAGCATTCAGTTTTCACCGATATCAAATTACAGAGTCAGATACAGATTATATTAAAATCTATACCTACAGATAAATTGAATTGAAGTTTCTGTTTGTAACTCCTAAACAACAGGATTTTATTAAAAGCGTATGAAAGGATACACGGTATATACATAAAAAAATGTCTAAAAAAAATTCTAGTCTGTGAAATGGCTGGCGAAATAAAGCCAATAAAATGTCTTCTACGCGAGTGAAACTGCGGGGCACAGCTAGTTTAAAAGTAAAATCACTTTACAGCTTCCTACCTGCCAGTGAAGTTCCGATCCGTCCTCTGAAACAGCTTAACCGGACGAACAGACAGAAAAGCATATAATTTTTTTAGTATTTTTTATGTTCTTTATACCGCATTTAGTTAAAAGCAGTTAAATTAAAATTACCAACAGACACTTCAATTTCATGTATAGGTACTTAAAATCCATATTTTTAATACGTATTAAGAACTGTATAATAATTTGGAATACGACTAAATCCAATTAAACGAGTTATTTACTAAATTTGCTCTTCAATACGCAAACACTGGTTCAATTACTGATCCTAACTGTCGCCGTCGGCTTTAGGTCTGTACTTTACCATGAAAGCCATTTAATTTAGAGAACAAAAGGCGAGATTAAAGCAGTAATTTTCGTAGACTTGACGAGTATTTATGGGTAACGTGAATAGATTGTTTGCATAATTCCTTTTTTGGAAAATTCCGAGCAAATTACATTTATATTTTATTACTTGCGAAAGGTTTCAAACTTTCTTTGATTCAATTGGAATAGTGTATTGTACTTACAGCTAATGGCTATGGTACAATGCTCACAAGAATTTTATTTTTAAATAAATCTGTCAGTATTATTTATTCATTAGAATCTTTTTAAACATGTCTTATGTCATAGATAAAGAATAGTTCTAAAAAAATCTATACGATATGGGATGATCGATGCTTTATAAAAAAGAAAAAAATGTTCTAAATTGAAATCACAGGAAGACAACTCCCTGTTCTGTTCAATACCACTTAAATTCACTGACTAATCGAGGCAATTATATTGAAAAACAATAAATTCCAAATTCAAATTGTTTCTCGAAACATTTTTGTGCCTGATCGTCTTTACAAAGCTAGTTTGAAAAAACTAAAAACAAAAACGTTCCAAACGACTCACACATACATAAGACAAAGAGAAACATCAAAAAATAAAAAAAAATATGCTCTCGCCATCCCAGAAGCTTCTCCAAAGAGGTAAGCAGCACCCACATTTCCCCAAATTTGATTTAGTGCCAACGTGACAGAGGGTGAGTCCATCTCAGACACTATACATAGAATAATTTCTCAGACATATGCAGGTTTCCTCACGATGTTTTCCTTCACCGTAAAACACGTGGTGTGATATCATATAGAATATCAACCCTTACGAGGCAATCGAGCACATGATCTAATTTAAACATTGATCCTACCATACTGCTGAGTAAACTTATCTATATAATCTTACACTACATAGATACCGCCACGACTTCACTATACCCATAATTTACTCTCAAATATTTCACGTATGTGAGTAATTTGCGTACATTAGTGTAGTGTAGTGGTGATATCATTGTTTATTGTGTGCAGTTGCCGTACGTGATGGGAGTGGACTACGAGAGTCGGGGCGCCATGCTGCCGCCACAAGTCAACATATCTGAGAGGGGGTTCGTGCCTACCACACTGCAGACGTTTAGGTATTTTATACGAACCTATAAATAGTTGTTTAAACCACAGTATAAATACTACTCGTACTATGCATTTAATGTTATGTACATTGACATAGAGTTCATTTTACCCAGGCCACTGCGAACCTTCAGTTTCAATATTGATCGATTGTTTACTTATGCGTCAAACAATTTATTGCCACTATAATTTTATGACATTTAGAAATGTATGACATGATATGATAAAATATACGTCATATGTTTTTGTCATAACAATCCTTCCAATCTATAAAGATAAATAAAATTGAGGTGTCTGTTTGTAATTCGAAATTAACAACTTTTCACTAATTATATGTTTATCAGTATATTCACCTCTCACATAAAAAAACCTAAAAATGTATCCCACCATCTGTCTGTCTGTTTGTTCCGGACTTTCACTAGCAGATAGCTAATGTTACAAGGAGTAACATTCTTCTTCTTCATTTAAGAGTTAGACTCTTGTCGGTGCAGCTGATGAAGCTCCCTCCACTTGTTCCTGTCCAGTGCTGCTTCTTTGACCTCCTTATACGACGTGACGGTTATTTTATCCTTTAATTGTTTGGTGTAGCTTATCCTTGGTCGGCCCCTGCCACGCCTTCCCTCTATTTTACCTTCCAAAATGGTTTGTACAAAGCCGTCATGCCGTATAAGGTGACCAATCGAAAAGGAGTAACATAGCCCTCTTTTATTTAAAAATTTTAAGGTGTCTGCGGGCCACACATGAAATTAACTCTACGCGGGTATAACCGCGGGGCACAGCTAGTAAGATATTTATTATTAGTATAAGAGTTTGGTTTGGACAATCAGATGTTTGGATTATACTCAACTAGCGGACGTCACGCGGTTTCACCCGCGTAGTTCCCGTTCCCGTGGGAGTACGGGGATAAAATATAACCTATGTTATTCGCTGTCAAGTAGTTTCGGAGCCTATTCAATGCAAACGAACAAACATAAAAACAATCAAATCTTTCCTCTTTATAATGTTGTAGATGAATTTAAAATGGCTGAAAGGATTTGGGTATAATAATGCTCAAGTTCCCGAGAGATTTACGTGACTTTTGTTGTTCAGGGTTAGACTTCCATGTACGGGATCGAGGAGTGCTGAAATCCTTGTGACTATGCAGCTGAACATTTCAGCACCAGATCGAGCACACAAGGACGTGCGGCTGCTATTCAAGAGGAATAAAATTTGTCTCAAAGGTAAGCATTCATTTTTAACGTGCAAACTGTATAGAAATTTCTGGCTACCTCTCTGTCTCTTTAAATATATACATACGCTGAACGAAGTTGTCGAATAGGGGAGCTGATGTTCCTCAGTAGCAATTGACCGACGACCTATTTCCTGCCTTTAAAAATATTTATCTGTACAGATAAATACAATTTCGTGTTTAAGGTTTTAAGGTATTATATTTATATTTTTAGTTATAGTTAATGGTTAATTGTATAGAATAAAATTTAAGTGTCTGTCTGTAATTCCAAATTAATTTTAAATAAATGCAAATGAAAGTACTTACGATAGTCGCATAATAACAAATACTTTTATCTCTTTCTGTATGTTTTTCCGTCGGTCTGTTTGTTCTTGCTAATCTTCGAAACCGCCGGATCGAATTAAACGGGATTTTCAATGTCTAATAGCTAATGTTACAAGGAGTTAAGGTTACTTGTTTTTGGTCTTAATCTATGAAATAAAATCTACGCGAATAAAACCGAGACACAGCAGCAAAAAAGGAGTGAATACGAAAGTTACGGCTTTAGAGAAATTTTACGTTTAATTGATATGACAACCTTTTTAAGGTTATTAAAATAAATCTACAATATATTTCCAACCAGTTTAATTTTATGACAGTTTTATGTCGCAATTCGACAGTTAATCAATTAAGTATTGTACTTAATTTGAACGTTTCGACCGGCATTTATAGATCGCTATAAACAATATCGACTGTCATAAATAGGACAAGTGTATACTTCATACTATAGCCACGTATAATTTGTAAACTTTCCATAAGCAAATGATTGTTCAGAAATACAAATAATAATTTTAATCAATCATATGGAAGTCATACGTTCTATTGATTATACACTGTTCGAACCAATTGAAATTGAATTCTATGTACTTAGATCGAGCGTTTATGTTTAGTTATCTTTTAGTATATACTAGCTGCGCCCCTCGGTTTTACCCGCGTTGATTTAGTTTCATCCTTATTGTCGCGGAACCCTAATATTTTTGATAAATAAATGTAGCCTAAGTTACTCCTTGAAACATCAACTACCTACCAGTGAAAGTCCTGTTAAAATCCATCCAGCCGTTTCAGAGATTACCCGGAACAAACAGACAAGACAGACAGACAGACAGACAGAGAAAAATTTGGTTTTTTAGTGTCAGTAGCGTGTATAGTTTCATATGCATTTAGTGAAAAGCTGTAATTTTGGAATTACAAACAGACACTTCAATTTTATTTATCTGTATAGATATTATATAAGAATTGCCTGGTACGCAACTTGCGTCATACTGCCAATGTATTTTACTAATAAAACATTATGTACAGTGATCTCTCACCACGTGCTTTACGGTGAAGGAAAACATCGTGAGGAAACCTGCATACATCTGAGATGTAATTCAAAGACGCCTATATAGTGCCTGAAAAAGGGATAGACCATGTGTCACGTTGGTACTCAATCGTCGTCGGTGAAAAGTGGCCTACTCCTTCGGGGAATACAGGCGTGAGCATATATTTGTATGTAGATGTAAGTATTAAGTATAGATTTGGAAACGCGAGTACGTTATCATGTTGAAAGCGTTCAAAGATTTCAGATGCCGCAGATCATCAAGAAGTCTTGAAACTTGATAAAAAATATTGGTACATAAGATCGGTAATAAATCAAAACAACTGTCTGTTTGCCTCACAGAGTATTGCATTTTTTCTTCAAGCATCAAACAGCAATAAGAATAATAAAAAGGCCGAAATACGCAATTCAAATTCACCAACTAAGTTTGGTGACAAATTGCCCAAGTTCCACCCCTAGACAAATCATTTTATAACAACCGATGGGTGCACTAAAAACACATGAGGTGAACTTTGCGAAAATCTCCCAGTCTGAAGCAATAATAATAACGATAAATTTTCAAATGGGTATTTTACTGGATGGGAGTATAATAATCATATATTATACCGTCTATATTTTGAACTCCCTGTTATATGCTCGTTATATTTATGCCTTTTCTGGAGTAGAATAGTGCTTTATCTTCTTTGATTACGCTGTGAGGTACTATATATATCTATACATCTATACATCTATACAGATATATACGGATAAATAAAATTGAAGTGTCTGTTGGTAATTCCAAAATAACAGCTTTTCACTAAATGCATATGACAATATATACGATACTGACACTAAAAAAACTATTTTTAAAATCTTTCTCTGTCTGTCTGTCTGTCTGTCTGTTTGTTCCGGGTAATCTCCGAAACGGCTGGACCGATTTTAACGGGACTTTCACTGGCAGGTAGCTGATGTTTCAAGGAGTAACTTAGGCTACTTTTATTTATAAAAAATATTAGGGTTCTGCGAAATGAAGCATGAAACTAAATCTACGCGGGTGAAACCGCGGGGCACAGCTAGTCTATACATATAAATAAATTGAAGTGTCTTTTTGTAACTTCAAATTAACAGCTTATCACTAAAAGCATATAAAGTACGTTGACTCGGTCTTTTTCTCCGTCTGTTTGTCTGTTTATTCCGGCTAATCTCCGAAATGGCTGGACTGATTTTAACGAAACATTCACTGGCAGATAGCTGATGTTAAAGGCTTACTTTATAAAAATAAATTTATCCCGAAGTAACTTTTTTTATAATCTTAAAATGCTCGTTTAAAACCGCGGGGCATAGCTAGTACCGAATAAGAGAGTGCTAATTTATGAACACTTACGAAGCGATTGTATATCACTGTACTCAAGTTTATTTTCATTCCATAGCACCTAATAAATCAGAACAAATTCATAAAGAAAACCAAAAGTATATGACGTATTTCCCCTCAAATCTCTTATTATTAGCGTGTAGTCTCCTTTAAGGGGATAAAGACGTATCAAGGGTCCCGCAGGCGAGTCGCCCCCCTTTTAATGTGTTTACAAGGGTGTATCGATTGTTCTATTGTACATTATTTGACTTGGAAATTTACTCTTACAAGCTTTAAAGGAGTTTTATTATTTGCTATTTTTATCGAAGCAGCAAATCTGCATTTTTGAAGTGTTGGATTGTGTTCTTTTGTCAGAGTAGTTCTTTCAACTTTGAAGGGGAATATTTTGTTGTTGTTTGCGTGTTTTATGAATGTATTGTGTGGGTGAGATAGATGGCTTCTTTTGCGTGATATTAAAACATGCTTAAGGCTTCCGCAGCCACCGATTACCTTTTACCAAGCATTTAATGTTGAAAAGCTCTTAAATTACTTTGTAAGATTTCTGTATATCATTTTATATACAATCTCAGTCTGATTTTATACCAAACCGTATTGCTTGCAACTCTGGCTCTAAATCAATTTCTTATAATTATGCAGGCACGTAACATAACACGTAACGATTATTTTCGTCTTGAATATATCTAGGTCAAAAATTTCTCGCATGACACCAATTCACAAAATAACTTTCCTTGGTTTGACTCTGAACTTGGACTCCATTCTATAGAGTATGTATCTGCAATGAAAAGAGCATAGAGATTTGTTGTGGTGGTAAACTCTTCGACATTCATAAGTGCCATACCAGGGCCTTTCCTGAATAAATAATTTTCATTTTCATTTTTCATTTCATTTGCCATACGTCTTAAATTCACGTAACTAGTGTATCACCGATAAAAGTTCCACGTTAAAATGTGTTGATACTTTTTAGAAGCGAGTTGTGGTTGAATGCCGAAGATGGCAGATCAACACATTTTGAGCCACGCTAAAAGCCAAGCCTAAAACTCAGTCAATTGTAAATGTTCCTATACTTGGAGTACAGGGCGCGTTATACACTTATGATGAGTGAAGTCGTTGTCATATAATATTGTGTTACAAGGAATATAAGCAATCCTTTGATCTCCTCACAGGCCTGTCAACGGTTATACCACACAATGAGACGGCACGCCTAGCAGGTGATGCTACTAGGGGGTCAGGAGGCGTGCTTTTCGCAGCCGGTGGATGTGCAGCCGCTGCGTTAGCGCTGCTGACTGCTGCAGCCGCTGCCGGAACGCTTTACAAACGAGGGAATAAAGCGAGACATCATGATTCTATACAGTAAGTCCATTTATTCTGATTTAAATTTATTGCTGAAAATTGACATTTATCAATATTCATCCCAATATCTTATCTTATATATAAAAATGAATCCCCATTTCCCTTGGTCACGGCATCACGCCTAAATGGCTGGACCGATTCTAACGGGACTTTTACTGTCAGATAGCTGAAGTTTCAAGGAGTGTTTTAGGCTAATTTTATTTAAAAAAAGCAGCATGGTACTAAATCGACGCGAGTGAAACCACGGGGCACAGCTAGTAATAATATATATTCTATTTACATTTTCTCCATTGAGGCAGTCATATTATAGTTGTGCGGACGAAAACAACAAATTTATAACACCCTTGTAAAGTCACATCTAGAATATTTAATTGAAATTTGGGGATGTGCAGCCCCAACTAACTTGACTTCACTGCAGAGAACACAAAACAAAATTATCAAAGTACTGTTTCACTACGATCGATTAATACTCACAAAACAATTATACAAAAGTACCAGTCTACTCAATCTACAACAACTTTATACATACAACACATGCATCCTAGTCAAAAAGCTAACCACTGGGTCCATTAAATCAAATATCTCATTACCAAAAAAAGTATATACATAATCTCCGAAACAAGCACAAGCTACAGCTTGCTGGCAATTGTCGCACCAACTATGGCAAGAAAACTATACTGTTTGAAGGAGTGCAGCTGTACAATAAATTACCTAGTGATATTAAAAGTTGTGACGATATTAAACACTACAAAAATAAATTGAAGCAATATATGTACAAGTTGGTTAATTTATAAATTATATAGTAACAATAGTCAGAGTAATTTAATTAGATTTAAGTAATTGTTTAACTAAATCTCATTGTAAGAGAACTTATGCAAGTTTTTATGATAATAAAATTTCTATAAACCCAAATGAATAGACCCATTATACACGTATTTCATACATCGTTACGTTAATTTAAGTTCAAATTTGTTACTATTATTCTTTACTATGTAACGTACTTACCTGCATGTATTTTTATATTTATTGCACTAGAAGTTGGTAATATACCTAAGCATGAGGAGTGTTAGATTCATAATATAAATTTTGTTGGAAATCTCAGATTACCTTAACGTAAAATAATCACCGACTACTGTTTCGAAATCCAGGAACAGAATTTTGTAGCGAAACAAATTTTCGTCAAAGTAATTATAATATTCTGCTCTATTTGCGTCGTTTATTTGAATTTAAAGAGGTCGTTATTAGTTAAGAATTTCCATGAATTTTTGGTGCCCAAATTGGTGACTCTTGAACAAACTCCAACTAAAATAACAAACATTATTGGATTTGATTTCAAACTTTCTGATTGAGTTTTGTGAAATCCCTCAAATATGAGAGTAAAGTTCCATTCAGAGCGGAGATTATGTTATTAAACGGACTAAAATTATATTTGTTAAGTTAATGCTAGAAAGGAATTATTATTTGTTTTCATCTGAAGTAAACGTGAAAGTATTTATGTTTATAATAGAGTAATTTAAATAACATTAAACACAACAAAAGTGGAACAATCTGGACGTTAATATATACATATATTATATATATATAATAAAGTATCCTGCGGAACCCTATACTTTTAAATGAACGAAGCTGAACTTACACGTAGTAACATAAGCTAACTGCCAGTGAAAGTCCCATTAAAATCGGCCTAGCCATTTCAGAGACTAGCCGCAACACACAGATAGATATGGACAGGCAAAGATGTTATTTTTAATTGATTTTTTATGTTACTACCGAATATACTTTCTTATGCATTTAGAGCAAAGTTATTAATTTGGAATTACAAACAGACACTCTGTATTTAAATTTTCTGTATAGATTATATTTATTACATGGGGATAGCATTTACTACTTTTTGCTGAAGTAGAGTACAAGTACCGTATCCAAAACAACGTTATTTTTCATATTGGTACGCTTCTGCAAATAATTCCTAAGATTTATTGTAGTACTTCAAACATGGGAAAACTATCAATCCCGTAGAAATGGAATTTATGTATGGAATATAAATGTCCCTTAAATAGGAAACTACGAGAGTGCTTAGAATATTCCTTTAAGAAGGTCCGTGCCCTTTCTTTACCCGTTCGCCCTTTGGGCGCGTATAAATTTTTCAATAATGTACCAATTTCAACACAATATCGGGTTCAAGTTGACCTAAAGTAGTGTAGGGCGCAAAATACTGGCTTGAAGCGGATTGGGGTAACCTATGAATTATTAGGCCACATCGTGCAAACGTTTGCAACTTAGGGTCTTATCAGTTAATAGCATAATTTTAGGAATTGAGTTAGTTTTATTTTCCGTAGAAGACGCTTGTCTGCATTTTGTAAATTGTATTAATACACTAGCTATGCCAACGAATTAACCCACGTAGGATTAACAATATAAACTATGTAACGTAGAGATTTTTCCTTCTGAAATGTGCCTAAAATATTATTCATTATAAAATCAGTTATCATCCAGTTAAGACACATAATAATATGCAGTTTTCCTCACGATGTTTTCCTTCACCGTAAAGCAGGTGGTGTGTCATCACTGCACGTAAGTTTTTAGAAAAACTCATTCGAACTTTGAAGAGCCGTGATGGCCTCGGAGTTTGACCAGTCGCCTGCTACGCAAGCGACGCAATTTCGAATGTTCTGTTCTCTCATCACTTATACCAAAAGGCAAAGCATATGAGGGGCACAGACCCTCTGACACCGCTGATGGATGGTGTGGCACGGGATGTTTTAGCGATAAACGAGCAAAATGTTTTATAGTTACGTCATATTACGTGGGCATCGCTTTATAATTTGATCTCATAACCAATCAAACTATACCTCTATATATCTATATATATCTACAGGTAAAGAAAATTTAAATGTCTGTTTGTAATTCCAAAATAATAGCTTTTCACTATATGCTTACTGAAAGTTTTAATTTTTTCTGTCTGAACCGATTTTAACGAGACTTTCACTGGCAGATAGCTAATTTTACAGGGAGTAACTTAGGCGTTACTTTTATTTTAAAAAACATTAGGGTTCAGCAGGTCATCCATGAAATTAACTCTACGCGGGTAATACAGCGGGGCACAGCTAGTTTAATATATAATTTGGTCCTAGATTCGATCCCCGGGCAAAATATTATTGGATTTTTCCCTCTGAAATTTTCCAAAAGGTCCTCATTACGTGGAATTCATAAGATTACTTTTAAAATATGGGTGTGCTATAAGTACACATCAGCCAGCTGCCTACCCCTTCTGCGAATACAGACGTGAGTCTAGTCTACTTTCTCTCCGCAGTACATCGTACACAACGGCAGCGTACGGAAGTCATCAGAATGTGCTCCTCAGGTTGGACACCCTGGGGCGACCACCGAGCTCAACAGGATCATATGCCACCATTGCAAGTCTGCACAAATTCCCTTTCGGTAAGCCATTTTTTTATTAACTCCCGACGCAAAAACACGGATGGATCGATTTCGATGCGGTTTTTTGAGAGCCAGTTTCCTTTTCTTAGCTATGTGTAAGATAAGCTCTTTTACAAAATGATGTAGGTAATTTTATGCAACCAAATTTTTTATTCATATTAATTGTTGTTTCTTGACCTGTAAGTATTTCATACGTGCGGTTTTTTTAATTTTTTTTTTTCTTGTAGTTAACAAATTATTATCTCCCTCTTTTATTCGAGGCTTAGAAAACGAGTACGTTAAATTATAACGCAATCGCATATTCCACTGGGGATTGAAAATAGAACAATTTTATGTAAGTATCCTTTATCGTATATTTACAGTATTTTAAATTACCTGCTATATTAATAGGTAACAATGAAATAGGTGCCAACACACAGTTCCACACATTTTTTCATAGTTTGGAATTCGGAATTGTCCTGCATTGCAACATAAATGAAAAATAAATTTCAACGTCGATATTTAATATACTAGCACTCCGATGAAAACAAAACATTGGCAACACTTGCGTTATTTAAATATTTAAATATTAAAATTCATAAACGAACGCGCCCGAAAAATACGCCTCAATATTTTTCCGAAGTTTAATATTTTCACGATACGTTCAAACAACTATGACGTCATGGGCTGTTTCGTACGTACGTGAATTCCTATGAATTCTTGAAAAGGAGTTTTGTTTGCCAAATAAACATACTTCATGAACCTACCAATGTCGAAAGCTGAATATAAATTACAGCGGATACACCCTGGGTAGCTTCCTACCCACAGGAAATGTCTATTTTTCCGGGAAAAAAGTCCGGCCTTTTATCAACGAGATCAACACTCATATTTTGGATGCGAAAGTTGTGTTTATTTGTTTATGCTGATAGTGCTTCACGCTCAAACCACTGTGAGATTTAGATTACATATTAAAAGAGATAGCTAATGCATGCGTGACCTGATACGGAATACGGAAGAACCTTGAGGGATTGCAAAAGAATTAAGGAATTATTGGTGATAATTTGGTAAATTGATTCAAGGGTGGATACCCTCGGAATTTGGAGCTCACAGATTGCGGAACATCTTCACCTCATAGAAGATTACAGATAATGAGCTTCCTTAGACTAGTCGTGTGTATCTGCGCCGAGGAGAATTTCTGAGACTTCTTACCGCAAGCAGATAAAAGACAAAGGCATGTAACCAGTGGTATGACGTTATATCTAGCTAAACCCCGCGCTTTCACGCGCGTATAATTTAACTACCATGAAAAGGTTTTTTCAGTTTATTTGTCAATAGCCTGATATTACCATGTCATTCTATTGGTTTCGTTTCGTTCATTCGTTTTCCCTACAACCTCACAAAATGTTCTACTCTTCTACTTCTTTAATATCATATATCATACATAAAACTTTGTTTCCATAACAGGTAGTCGAAGATCCCCGTCCCCTTACGCGACTACTCACATTGGAGAGCACGTGTACGCGAAGCCTGAATCAAGAGTGTCGTACTACGCTGCTTCGAATCTCACTCATGTGTCTCAGGTAATAAAGCTTACATTTCCTAAACATATCAAACACCATTTAATGTGAACCTATTACGTAATAGTTGTAATACTGAGTGAGGGCCTCATTACGTAATAGTTGTAATACTGAGAGTGCGAGTTTTTCACTGCCGCCGTCACCGCGTCGACATAAATGTTATTTGGGTTCGAAACAGCACCATATTATATTTAAGTTTAACCTACTAATAAAGGATTTGCAAAGATCCAAATGAATCTCATATAAATAAACCAAGACTTAATTGGTACTGACAATATCCAAGGTTTTAAATTAAGTCAGTCCCATAGATAAATAGAGCCGCAACATTACGTGGTTTACGGTGATCCTAACCGAAGGAATGCTAGAGTTAAGGGCGTCTACAACCTTCATTTGTGGTCAAATACATGTTACGACGGATTGAGGAAGGGCGACTTACGTGCGATTTACGTTGTATACAGACCTAAACAATGCAACTGTAGGAAATTGCTTGCTTGTACTCTCATCATGAATTTAAGAGTAATGAGACTCTTGTCGGTGTAACCGATGCAACTCTTTCCACTTGTCCCTGTCCAGTGCCATCTCTTTGACCTCCTTATACGGCATGACAGACACCTTTTCTTTAACTTGTCCCATGTATGTTAGCCTTGGTCTTCCTCTTCCTCTCCTCCCTTCTACCTTTCCTTCTACTATGTTTTTAAACTATGCTTGTACTCTGTGATCCCATATTTATTGCTGATGAATTCCGAAGAGTACATTGCTTAAACGAAATCTAATCCACACTTATATTATAAAGAGGAAAGATTTGATTGTTTTTTTGTTGTTTGCATTGAGTAGGCTCCGAAACTACTTGACCGATGTTGAAAATTCTTTTTGGTAGTAAATCCGTTCGAATTTCAGCCCTTATGAGAAAATATCTTTTACATATTAGGGAGTAGCAAGTACTAGGTATTTCGAGTATGAACGTAGGCAGAATACTACTCAATCCGGTCGACCGTCACAGTTATGTCAGATCAAGTTTTTAAAAGAATTTAATCGTAGGAATAATACCTTTTCTTTACCTTCCTAACCTAGTTTGCGTGTATAACAACTGTCTACCTACCTTTGCATAGTTCAACGTAGAACGTTGCATAAAATGAGTCCTTTACGTCATTAAGAATCCAATTTGAGCCGAGAACCCCATCTCCCTGCAGGTGATACAAACGTAACACAATTAGCGTTCTTCTTACATTCTACTATTGGAACTAGATGTAGTTCTACTAGAAGTGAACTATTAAAGTTATCCATTATTATTAACATAAATGGCAATTTTGTGTCTTTGTCAATTGTTAGACGAGGAAAGCATTTACATATTATTATTTGGAAAAAAACTAAATCATTGTGCGATCTAACAGTCGTGTGAGGTCATCTCATTTAGTTACCTGTTCACGTCTTTTCTCCGGTTTCAAATTAAGAATGAAACTCATAGCAGTGATGTCACACGATAAACTTTACTCGAAAGGAAAACTTCTTTAGGACACTCATAGTGTTAGAGAAGAAATTCCAGGACAAATTGCGCCATAAAAGTAGCTGGACTCTTCCATGTTGGCTTAGCACCAGCATCTTTGGTGAAAAATGGTGTGTTGTAACATTTCTGCCTACCCCTTCGGTACTCTGGGAAGGCGTTTACATTGCGTATATCTTTTCATGTAAATAAAAAAGGTAATTTTCTATTAATTGGAAGTCATCTAAAATTATCGAACCATTAATAGCAGACGACGAAACATGACTGATGATATATTAACACCTGTGAACAAAACGCAGAGGGGTTTCCGTAATAAATCATTTAACGCTTCTAATAATATATCACGCTGGTTTGGATACTTCATAAATAATCAGTAGACAAGAAACAATAATATTGTATCCAAGCTCTTTGTTATTACAGTGGGAAGTTCAGAATTTACCAACAACTGTGAAATCACAGTATCTTTAGCGAATCATGTAAAAGTTTGCTGGTGAAATGTTGGTGGTACAATTTGTCACGATATAGATACTATGAAAGTGTACGTACTTCCTATTCTCAAATAGACACCAAGTGATTTTGTTTTGAAAATGTTCACCTTCTTGGTCGACCATTCATAAAACTGATTTGCTTAAATTTCGGGTGCAGCGATCGCATTGTACTCCCTTTCTAACCATTTCATCTCCCACTTAGAGATGGCGATTCTTTCCAAAAAAGATCGATTTTTAAATTGATTTGAATCGTAACTTGATGAATCGATTCATAAAAAAATCGAGGTCAAAAATATCGATTTCTAAAAAATCTATTTTTTTTCTCGGGTCTGAATTTACAATGTAAATATAAATCCATTTTATGAAAAACAAGATACCATAATAAGCGATCACTTAGTATTAAAATCAGGGATTTTTTTTAGTTCAAGAAATTCGATGATCACAATCATTTCTATAACAATATGAAAGTATAAGGTAAAAAAGAAGACATAAATATACTTTCTAAATGAAAAAATATATTTGTTATATAAAGTAATAATTTTAACAAATAAAATCTGATTTCAAAATTAAATTCCAAAACTACTGAATAGATGAAAATCGTGTCGTGAATAGAAAAAAATCGAGTGTCGATTCTCTAGGGTGAAATATCGATTCACTGAATCGATTCAGTGTTACATATCGATTTAAAAAATCGATTTATTTGGCTTGAAAAATCGATTCTTCGATTAATCGATCTCAGATCGCCAACCCTACTCCCACTCCAATCCATCCATTATTTCTAAGGTCTTCCATCCTCTTGAAATCCATATTCATAACAGAAACTTTTTCTTCTAATTATCTTTATCCTTCTGCATAATATATCCGTTCTAATAATAACATCCATGACTAAATACTCTTCACTACAATCGTCATCCTCTTGCCCAGGTTATTTCCTTTTCAGCCTACATATCGGTATTCACTCTCATAGCCATATCATCTTTCGTACATCCATGCATTCCTTTTTCATTAAATACTTATTTTACGAGATTCTCTAGAGCTAAAATAGGATTAGTGTGCGAAACTGCAATATGACGACGTCTCAAATAGAAAAGGCCTCAAAGCCACATCCAGATCCCTATGGTAAAGCCGTCGGCGAAACAGTTTTTAATTTGCTCCCCTTTTGTCCGTGAATTTATCGCGCCGTCGAAACTCTATGGAGGAAATATGAATTAGCATCCTTACTGAGGGAGGCGTTAATGAGGAGGTGTAAATAACAAGCTGGTACAATTTGTACAGGTTCTTGAAGCGGGAAACGAGTGCTGGGATTTGAAAGACAATGACTGTAGGGCACAATGGCTTTTGGACAAGATGGTTTTGTAATTTTATTGCCGAGGAATAATTGGTATTCTATTGTGAATCGGGTTTTGGCGAAATTATTTGAGATTTTGATATTCGTTCTTTATGTAGGTATCTTGAACGCATGTGTCAAGTTTTTCCCTTAATTTTACCTTTTGCATGTTGAGGAGTTAGGAGAGGCTTTGAGTAGCTTATACCTTTGCAGAGTTATATACGGTTCGCCGGTTTGCTGCATGTTGTTGCCGATGCCAAGGTTGTGGGTTCGAACTTATCCTGTATTTTTCCGTCCCTATTATGAAATCAGAAACAAAAGATGTGTCAAATAATCAACATATTATCAGAAAATCAAACATTCCTTTATACTAAATATCAAAACATAAACATGCTGAATCGCTTCATATCGCTATTGTATTATGGGAACCTACTTCTGGATTACGTACTGATTTCAATCGAACATAATGGGAAAATATATTTCTCTTTTTATTATTATAATAAAGAATACGGCGAATGTAAAGGTACTCGAAATTTTGTTTCAGAAAATTTTAAAACAATATCTAGAATAATGATCTAACCTTAATACACTACATATTTCCCTCCTCATTTTGTATCAACAATAGGTTTGCTGGCTTGTAGCCATTTCCAATAATCGATTTGTCTTCCATTATTTCACCTAGTTATCCGTTTTTGGCTCGCATTTTTACCTCTATACTCAAATTATGGGCATGGGTTATTATAGCAAGCGAGTGATTAATGAATGCTCTTTGGCATCAAAAAATACTGACACACTTTATAGATTGGTATCGATACAACATCGATCGATCTTTTGTTTGTATTCGATTCGGTAGTTTCGGAAAGAAAAGGTTTTTATTAATGATGTTCCAAACAAAGCATTATTTATCGATGTCCTAAGGCTTCGTTTAAATCTTCTCTGCCTCAAGAATTTACTCGATGTTTGAATAGAAACGGAGTTTCTTACCTATCGAGTGGATTCGATTAACGGTATCGTTTGCCAGAGCTCGGACAGCTCAATGCAATTATGTGTTCGTGCACCTGCTAACTGAAGTTCAGAGAAACCTACGACGTAGATAGTTTACCTGCGCGCTCAATATTCTGCGTCTTAACTGGTATACAGGAAGCCTAGTAAAACCTAAAATTGTTTGTAATTTATAGTGAACTGAATGGGTATTCTATTAGACTTGACTTGGCGATCCATAGATGGCTTGGCTGAAGTAAAGTAGTACCACGGGCAAGATTTTCTTATGGTACAACTGACCTGCTTAGTATTACGTAATTACATTTTACTAATTAAATAAGTCTGGAAACTATCATAAAATTCCTACTACCTACATTATTAAATGCAAAGAAACATATGAGTAGTGCAACTTTTATTCTCGCACAAGACCAGAGAGTGAAAGTCTATTATCTATTTAAAATTTCAGAAATATTTGCGTTAAAATTTAGTAGATAAGTTCACCCTATAGTCAACAATTTATTGCTACAGCACTTGAACGTTTGCAGCACCAAGGGTTTTACTCACTCATTTTGAGCTGTTCTTAATAAAAGTCAAAGTAATAGATGAACAATGACTTCTTACAAAGTTTTTTCAAGTCGTCAGAATGACCCAAATAAATTATAAATATTTTAGAAGATTATCTTGAAATGTTACCACCGGGTTTGGAAGGTTGCTTTTACTAAGAAAATTATCTTCTATCAGTTTGTTGACTCCGTGTTGTTTATTTTAGCAAACTATAAACAAGGATCGTATAACGGACCCAGCTGAGCAGCTCCGTCTTCTCACCACTCCTCGAGCTAACATTCGTCTTGAAATCCTCATCCACGAAGGCACCTTCGGAAGGGTCTACAAAGGAGTCTTCAAACGCGGGGAGACTTATGAAGAAGTTATTGTTAAGACTGTTTCAGGTATATTTTTTAATAATAAAATTTCTTACTTTATCCACAATCATGAGCAAAAGTGGCTGAATTAGCGAAAAAATTTAACAAAACTCTATGAAGAGTTGGATATGATCAGATCCTTTACCATCAATTTGAAGGCCTGTGTGTAGTAACGTATGTACAGATGCCGTCATGAGTTGTGATCCCTCAGTGAAAATTGTGGGGGAGCTGCGCATTTATTTTATTCACGCCCCGCCATACATACAAACAGAGACAGACTTATAAAATGACTACTGTCAACGGCAGCGCTCATATCTCATGACGGCACCTGTAGTTCATGCAACAAAAGGCGTCAGACTGTACGCTTGCAGTCTGATGATAAGCAGCTATAGCTGCCTATGAACTTATAACGCCACGAACGAGTGGCAAAATATTGAAAGCTTTTCACTAACTATCACAGAACCTGTAACCATAGGTAACTTCCTGCCTTGCCTAAAACAGATGCGGCATCAGCAATGCAAGCAGCATTACTTGTAGCCGAAGGACTAAGGCTGTATGGACTAGCTCATGTCAATGTCCTGTCTCCCTTCGCCGCTTGTGCTGAAGAGGCTAGGAAACCATTGTTGGTATACTGCTGTGCTTCTCATTCTTCAAACTTGAAAAGGTAAGTAATATTATTTAGAGTGGTTCACCTGATTATTTTATATACATTTGTTCTTTTCAGGGGCCTACCTACCATCATCGGTTTAAGCAGAACGGATAAAGAACTTCTGAGCTTTGACGTTTCATTTTTGTACTGTATAATTAAACGTCAAAGCTTAGAAGTTCTTAATACGCACTGCTTAAACGATCATAGTTGCCCCTTATCTCAAATTCTGTTATCATTTTCCTTGTGTCTATTTTCTTTTTGTGTTATAAGCGTAATCCTTGGAGCTCATTCAGTTGTATGTCTTCTTTTTTTATTATCCTATGATACAAATATTTGTCTGTATTTGATATTCTTCGCGGAAATCCATATTGGTTCTATAATGTCCTACAGGAATAAAGAAATGAAGTAATCTATTTTTATCCAAATTCGTCGAAGTGTGTAATACATGCCATCACTTAAATTGTAAGGAGACCGTCAATTTATATGTATGTGTGAATAGCTACATTCAAATGTTTTCGTCTCTTTGTCTGCACTTCTATTTTATGAGTTTTGACGATATTTGGTACGCCTACCTGCTAGACCTTCTGGCATTTCTACTTCAAATGGGTAAAAAAATAAAGAAACTACGTTAAACACAGTAAAAATTGGCAATGAAGTATTTGCCTTGTCAAGTAATAAGACGAAGACAAGTGAAATTTCAACATTCTTTAATTAAATTTTCTTTAAAATTATTTCCTCGAAATAATATCTTAATCATAGCTTGTCTAAGGACAATCCTACATTTTGTGACTAGGCAATATCAACTGGACCACGCTCCAAATGACTGACTTTATCCCACTTCTAATCAGGTTCCTGACATCATGCCGTTTGGGCCACCAAGGTACTCCAGCCACAAGAGATCTGGTGGACCTTGGAGCTCAAATTGCGTGTGGACTATCGTACTTACACGTTCAGCGTTTGGTCCACGCCGATATTGCAGCTAGAAATTGCGTGTACGTAATTTTATTATTAAATATAACATCATATTTGTTTATGATTGAATCACAGGTTGATGTCCCGCTGATAATGAAATAGTTGAACTTTACAGTGTGTTTACAGTGTGTGTGATATCAAATTTATGTCTGGTGGTACTAAGCATTACCTAGTAAGTGATTGGCCTCAATTCTAAAAGGGATGACTCTGAGATCGATCAATGTGACGTAATATCTATACGCGCTAATCTCAGGAAATACTGATGCGATTTGAATAATTCTTTCAGTTAGATAGCCCATTTAACGAGGGGGTCTATACGCTAATATATCATTACGCTAAGACCAATCGCGGATTAAAGTTAGCTTTATCATAGCTCAACTATTCCACGCGATCGAAGTTGCGTGCAGAAGCTACTAAATAATACTCATATGATATCACTGACTAACGATTACACATTAGCTTAGAGTTTGCCGAAGTTGTATTAACATTCAATTATTTCTTCATTGGCAATTGCGCTTAAAAACTGGACTATATTTAATAAGCATCTTCATTCTGTAGAGTTGATGAGAAGTTGAGATTGAAAGTGACTGACAACGGCCTATCTCGGGACTTGTTCCCGGACGACTACCACTGCCTCGGAGACAATGAGAACAGACCAGTCAAGTGGATGGCCCCGGAGACGCTACTGCAGAACCAGTACACGACCGCTTCTGATGTGGTAAGAATCTTGAACTTTGAAGGTACTTAATTGATGCTAGTTAAAAATCCTTTTACCACACTTACAAAGCTGACAGTTCTTTTTCATTCGATTGGACTTAATTTCGAAATAAAACTGAGATTTTTTTAAATATATAATATGAAATCATAATTACTCAGGTGCCTAGTTACGAGATAATTAAGATAAAACGACAGTTCACTTCAAGAATACATCCAATTCATAAAGCATTGAGACTTGAATTTAATCCGCACATTTTATTCAGTGGTCTCTAGGCGTAACGCTCTGGGAACTAGCAACTCTAGGTGCTCCACCTTTGGTTGAGCTGGATGCGGCTGATGTCGGAGCCTTCCTTAGTGGAGGATACCGACCTTCACAGCCTCACAACTGTCCTGATGAATTGTAAGTACTTTTATTCATCTTACCAATTGGAATATGTTTGTAAATTCGTGCTTAGAAAACTTCACGTCATCATCTACCCGTTGGCATCTAATACCTAACACAAGTTATACGCGATGGCGAGAATTTAATTGCGATTGTTCAAACACATCGATGCATCGAAATTGTTTTCAATCGTAGTCGTAATAGTGAGTCTGACTCGCATGTAGTCGCCACTGATCTAATGAGTTCACGATGAGTCGTGTCTGACGATCGGTTCCATTCGGCTAGAATCGGCGCGACACGGACCAATCGCTTGTATAAAACAATCGAAAAATTTTTGTTTTTCTCTTTGTATTGTTCCATCGCTAGGGCGAGTCGATGGTTGACTCGATCTAAATTTTGGCGGACTTCGATTATTGAAACTATCAATATGAGAGACGTCTAAGAAAGGGGGGAAGATATGAATATGAATGAAATCATTCATAATGAAAGTGAAGTACTAATGGTAAGCTGTTACCGCTTTGGTAGAGGTATTGCCGAATTTCATGAGGATCTCATACTGTATGTACTCGATTAGATAAAACACGTCGAGAAGTCTATTCCAACGCCACATAGCAAATTATGCAAAGAATTCCGAAAAGAGCTTTCTAGTTTAATCAAGACAAAAACTGAGTTGGGTTCGTTTGCTAATCAGGTTTGAAAGCATTCACTTCGAAGGTAGGATACGAAGTAGTGTATTAACATCGGAAATGCAATTCTGAAAAAGACTGCAGCATTTGCTCGACTTTCGTTTCCTACCAGCTTCATCCAATTAGAATATTACGTTTCTATAAGATTGGTACCTATTAAAGTTCTTTAGATTAACTAGATTAGACTTCTTAGGAACATCTATACTATACATACATACAGATAAATAAAATTGAAGTGTCTGTTTGTAATTCCAAAATAACATAAAATCTGTCTGTCTGTCTGTTTGTTCCGGGTAATCTCTGAAACTGATGTTTCAAGGAGTAACTTAGGCTTACTTTTATTTTAAAAAACATTTAGGGTTCCGTGGGAATAAAACTAAAATTACGCAGGTGAAACCGCAGGGCACAGCTAGTTAGTTAATAAAATTTGAAGTTATTTAAGTTATAGGCGTAATAAGAGCTAATTAGAATAATGGGGTCCTCGGTTCAATCCTGTATCGAAGTGTTATTGGGTGTATTATCCATCTGTGACTTTCCAGTAGCAGTGCGGTGCCTGGAATTGCTCAATTAATGGCAATAGGCTCGCTATCGGTTACATGAGACCTAAATATAACTGGTGAAATGTAGGAGTACCCACTTTTAACGCAGGAGATGATATATAGCGTCTTGACATGACAGTGTCAGGCACTATACATTTATAGACTTATCATTTTTCCTGATTTGTATTCTATATAGGTGGCAAAAGGGTTGCGAAATACTCTTAACATAAGGATGTTTAGATATAACTGTAATTTGATCATTATGTTGTCACCGTGATGCCAATTTCCACGAGTAAAGTTGACGACGCGTGAATGTCACCTTAACATTCATATTCTGCAATTAGCAGTTTATACTCAAGCCGTGTGGATCGTTGTCATCATGATAACCATCTTATTTCTATAGTCATAGAGACTATATTACCACTATTTATTTATTTATTATGTTCCCAGGTACGGACTAATGTGTTGGTGTTGGACCACCTCAGCAACGGTTCGACCCACAGCTCCTCAACTCTTAGCCGCTCTTCACGACTTTAGGCAAGCTCTTAGTACTTATATTTAAATCTATAGGACTGTCTTAGGCCTTAGGCATACCTTTTATATCTATCCTTTTGAAATAGAAAAAAATACATTTGCGATACAAAAGCGTAATTTGACGATTTTCGAAAAAATAATTTTTTATCGCAAAGACGGTACTTGTAAATCCATTAATGATGTCATATATCGTAGTCGTCGTTGCTCGGCCGTCACTCGAATGCCACTCGGTATAGTAAGTGTCGGCTGGGACTCGGATCGTTCTAGCAACGAGCCGAGTTGATGAGTCAACCTTCAAGTTTGTCTGGCTATTATATTGTGCATCTTCTGTATATACTCCCATTCTTTTCTCAATGGTAAACTTTTTCTATAATATCTTCATCAATTTCCATAATATATTCTTGGCACTTTCTCTTATGAAACTTGAAACCAATGTGCCTGCCAAAGAATCAAGTATTCAGTAAACCGAATAATTTAATTTAGAACAACAGTACGGTATCACCGGCTTATGTAGTTATTATTATAGTTTTCTCCCATTCCGCATGCATATATCGAAAAAATATTTTAACTAAATTCACTACAAATCCTACAGATTAAATAAATTGGATAACATTTAGATAGACCGTATATTTTTAAATAAAAAAATAGGTATTATATATTTATATTGAATTGAATGTACGATGGTTTAAGTAATTATTCTTAAGGTATGAATAAAATTTGTGTATTTCAATAAATGTAAATTGACTTTTAGTAATATAAATATAATTATATTTCTCAATATTCAATGTTTTTACATAATTAATGACATAAAGCACCAAAAATCAATTGTAAAAATATATTAACTGTAACTGAAAATAGTTGAATATGTACTAACATTTTTGACGGTGTTAACACTGAAATGAACATGATATGACAAGTTGCAAAAAAAAAATGAATATTAGAAAGCCCATAGTATTATACTTTGAAGTATTTTCTCTTAGCAAAATAAATTATTCATGGCAGTCGTTCTACTTTCGAAATAGTTCCCACGACACATTTTGGTAGTTGCATCTGCAATATTCATAAAGAGAATGCTAGTGCAACTTTAGAATAAGAAATAAGTACCTTCTATCTTAGCCGTAACGGATGTTGCGCTAAATAGAAAAGAAGAGGGTATATCAAGAAAAATTAAGACGACGCATTTAAAATTCGAATTATAAATTCGATTATTACCTTTGCGTACATTCTGTCCTTTTCAAATTGAGCGCTATTTTGAGGGTCAGACACAATAACAAAAAATGGATTTGGTCACGTGGGTGTAACATGGAATATGTGTGGTATTATCCGAATTGCAAAGATAAACCTTCATAATCGCTTCACTCTTGACAGAATGGTCGTGGTCATTGTGTTTACGATTGAGATGCATACGATGCTCCTCTTCTAAACTTACCTAGTCGTATTTCTAATCAGGGGCCCAACCATGAGCTCTTATTACAATGATAATTCAGTTGTGCGAAAGTAACAGATGTATACACGTCACATACATCTGTCTCATAAATGAGTGAAACTATCATGGCAATAAGAGCTCATGGTAAGGCCCCTGTAGTTATTTAAATACTTCGTAGTATTAATTTATTCTCTGGTTATATTCAAGTCATTCGATAAGTAAAGTCACATTTTTCTCGGAAATTTTATGTACATTTTAGTTTAAATATAAAAAAAATATAATATTTTTCGTATTGACAGAATAGTTTGTAAAAAATATTCGAATCAAATAATAATGATACGCAAGTTGTATATTTTAAATCACAAAAAACTCTGAGCTAAATTATCGAACTAGCAGCTCTTAATCAAATTACGTAATCACGGTAACTGTATCTTGAAAAATATGATACGAATTTTCGCTTAGATCTTTGGTATATATAATGTAAGTAATGTATGTAAGCTTAGAATATAATTCCTGAGGACATGAAGTCCGTCCAGGCACACAAGGATCAACACCAAAGCTGTAGTTAGTCATAGAATTGTAGACGACGTGGCTTCGACGACTTTTGGCTCATCAAGTATTTTTTTCTAAATATTACTTTTGTACAGGTCAGTCGGAGGTCTAAAAATAATCTGACAGCTGGTTTAACCCAGATCACAGATTTTACTCCTAAACGGGGTTGCGAAGGTCAGATGGCAGTCGCTTCGTATAAAAATCAGGTGATCAGCCACATCGGGTTGAATCAAGTGCCGACCCCAACAATGTATGGGATAAGGCCAGGGAGATGATGTACAAGGTTATTGGCAATTAGCCGGCACCTTCTTTAGGCTAAGTTGCATACACAACAAGAAACTTTGTTCGACAATTTTTCTCAAAAATTTAATAGGCGGCAGAAATAAAAGTTTTTGTGTTTTTGCACTCTCAAACATTCTTTAGTAACAAAGTTCAAGTATGTAATGAAACCTCCCTCCCTTCCTCCACCTTATCCACTCCGCTGGCATCCCTTGTCATGTTGCTAATGTAATAGAGTCTATCAAATCAAATCAAATCTCTAAAATAAATTAAAAAAAAAATGTATTTACTTTACAAATATTTAAAGAGTCATACAACAAAGCTGCTATTTTTTGAACTTATTTTTTTTGATAATGAAAATAAAATCAAAAATAGCCAGTTTGAAGTTTTTAGCAGAACTGACGGCTTTCTATGGTTGTTTATATTGGCCACCTTTAAAAAAAAATTAATGAAATAAACAACTTGTGTTCAGTTTGGTTTATCTTTATCAAAAAAAATTAAAGGCACAAAAATACATTTTTCTACTAAATATGTCAACTTGTCACCAAAACCCTTGAAGCCAGAGTTTCGTACTATAAACTATGAAAAAGAAATAATCGTCTATTATATCGCAATTATACGTGTAAGTATAATAATAACTAATAACTACTGTACTGTAATTCTGTAATCAATTTGTATGTGAAAGAATTTCAAATACTAGTCGAAATGTATTGTACATATTTTGTAACACAATTTTAAGACTAAGCAAAAAAGTGTTTTTTTATTTATTTGATGTGTTATTTGTTCCCTACAAAAAATACTTCAAATGCTTCATACACTTTAAATGTATTTATATATTTTTTTAATTCCCCGCAAAAATCATAAATAAAGCATGCAGTAAATATTCACGTGGGCCATTTGTTAGTTTCAACTGAAAGGAATGTGTAAAATGAATTATCGCCGACATACGGAACACTGTATTAATGATTGTACGACACGCACCTTGCCATTTTGTTTATCATTTGCTGTAAGTTACTACGATTTTGCAGTACTTTGAAGCTTAATGTTACTTGTTACTTCATTAAGTTAGGTACCGTACATAATGAGTTAATTTTTTCTACTGTTAAGTTACTTACGAATTTACTTGGCTTTATTTATACTTAGGTAATTAAAACCTCAAATGTTATATATTTTATGTATCTACATCTCTGTTACTTGATTGACAAACCAATAGAACTTTTCCTTAACCATAATATCTCTAGATGGATAAAACAGACGATTTTTTTAATTATGCAGGTCGAGATAATGTGCAATGTATTAAATTATGATATTTTTTTGGTAAAATATAGCAATTTAGTTTGTATACTTAAATCATTATGCAGTAAATTAAATGTTAGCCACGCGTGGTTTTTTGCACAGTTGGGGAAAACGTATTTTTTCGTGTTTTGTATGCATTAAATGCTTTATAAAATGCGTTACATAAGCTCATTTTCTTGCCAGTAAAATCCCGAAAGTAGGTGTTACGACACCCATTATTTACAGACGATCATTTAAGGTGCCAACGTGACGGATGGTGAGTCTGCCACAATTTTAATTATTTATTATAAAGTAAAATTTGTTTAAATTATTATCAAATATCTGTGTTATGTCTTACGAGGCTTAATTGATACCAAAAAAGTACATTTTTTTTGATATTTTTTTCAAATTACGTGGTTTTTTTGAGAATATTTTTTTAAGACATTTGTTTATTGATTTAGCTTGATTTATTTCGTGCTAATTGTGTACACAATGCGAAGAAAACTCTTCTCCAACTTTTTAATAAATATGTAATACGCTGCGTTATGGATGAAACAGGGTGTTGTACTATTAGGCATTTTAATGCACAGTTATAATTTTAATTAGCGCTGTCTACTTTGCACTTTCTTCGAATTTAGCTTTGAACGTTACATTACTCTATGGGATATTGGTGTTATTGTGCATTTTAAGAGTATTAATAATGCACTTTAAAACTATTTAGATTTACCGTAAATTCGCTGTTTACATTACCCACCCGGTAAAAAAATAACGCATTGTTTTTTTGAAAATAGTAAGTAGCCAAAAAGTTGAACGCACTCTACTCTAAAACTGAAATGTAAAAAAAACGATTCTTGTATTTTAGATGATGAATTACAAATGGGATTGAAAAAAACTATTTTAAGGATTAAAAAAATGTGTGTAATGTCATTTGACATTGAGTGCCAGAAGAATGTGATGTATGTTAAATGTTAAATGTGTGTTTAAATGTTAATCTTAAGTATTTAATTGTTTAAATAGTATTAAGTCAATGTAATCGATATGGCTTCAGTGACAATTATTAAGGACGAAATAAAACGTTATTTTATAATATAGAGGTGTTTTTATAAAAAAACCTTTTATTCTCAAAAAAATCAATTTATTTTAACAAAAAAGTATATAGTATTTTATATTAACAGCTCAATTTACCTACCTACATAATACACGGTGGTAGCATTTATAATTCTGTACAGTGTATTTTTGACGATTCTGACGATTTGAAAGTATTTTGTCAGAAGTCTAATAAAAATAAATTTGATTGCATTTCATTTTACAATGTGCTGTACTCGCCGTAAAATGACTTTGGTCATTTCACACACCCAAACAAAACACAAATACGGCCTCAGTATCACGCGTTACTACCAAAACTTTCAGGCCTTCGGTCACGGGGAATAAATCAGTACACTTAATGGCCAACCACTCCTTGGTGGCCGTTTATTTATCATCAAATTAACTACCCTATACCCACAACTTTTAGATCTGTTTTTGTACGACGCCATTCAGACTCTGTGAGCAATTAATTTTGTCGAGTCTAAAATGTGGTTGACCCACCGTGTTAATTTCAATTCATTGCGCTTAGCTTGCGGTTTTACAGTTATGGTAAGTTTTTGAAAAAAATAGTTACAGATTTTTTACAATTAATATAGTATTATTACATTTTAATCAAATATGATATACTGTTTAGATGGTATGTTTATTTATTTTTAGATATGCAAAAAGACAGGTACTTAATTGAGGTGTAATAATTCGTGACCGTTCAAAATTAGAGTATCTTTTTGACAATATTAAAAAACTTCCAAGTTTTAAAACAATAATAAGACATCTAATACTAAGATACTGAAATGCATAAATATAGTATGCGAAATTGTAGTATGACGTCATTTTAAGCTTAGTTCATTTTTAGTTTAGCCGACTACAGCAAAGATTAGCAAAAATAAGAATTAGGATAAAGAAGTCTGTATATTTTCGTATTTCCCATTTCGCTTACGTTACGATACAATTTGGGTATCAATTGTTTAAGCGATGCTATTTAATGTGTATATGTTTTTTGTTTTACTTTTATAAAGTTTATTTTATTAAATTTTTCCTATTTTTAAATTTGTCTTTACATTTCGTCATAGAACCAAAAGGTTAAAAAATCCGTGATAGCCATAAAGCCGCAGTAAAGTTTGGAAATAGCCTTTGTAGAAACTTAAAAATTCAAATTCTCAATACCTATATGGAAAACTTGACGATGGAAAATATTGCAATCTCTTCCGTATAAACAGCCTGCGGGAGTCGGCGCGACAAAGTGGCAATATTCCATCTCGACGGGGCTTCTCAAACAAGGGGACATGAACGAGATGGCTTTTATAAAAAACACCTTTGTGTGACAAGGACGGGACTAAGTTATTAATTGGAGAGAATTGACGGAAGTGCACTAGGAGTCGTGTTTTTGACAAATTTCGCTTTGATACGGCGATTACATTCACCTCAACACTTTAGGGTGTCCCTTGGAAGAGGAAAAAATAATGTCTTCAAAACGAGTGTTTTAAGTAATGGTTTCAAATTTACAATTTAATATGGTGCTAAAACGTTCGGGGTCGTGTGTTTATGGTTCGTAATGTATGTTTTTCTTTTTGAATATAAATATAAAAACATTAAAGGAATAGTTTAACGATCCCAGGTACATAAACATTTTGTTTGATGGATAAGATTTTTTTTTATCTATCTATCTAAATAAATGGATATATATCTCAAAATAACACACTTGAGGGGCCGAAATGGGTGTTTAAATTTGTATGTAAAATCTTACTGCCACGCAGACGAAACTGCAGGCGAAAGTTAGTGTAACATATTTTTTAAATAAATTATTTTTGCAAGTTATCCAGCTCTTTAAGAAACCCTTTTTTCCACACTTATTCATTTTTGTGGACATTTCTTCTTTTTATTTTCAACGTCAATTGAGCCTTTGCATTTAAGGATTATAACTAATTTGATTTGAACGCGCCAGCAATATAAAATAAAACAATAATACCGAACAAACCAAACCTTTCCAATCAAGGTATAAGTGCATTAAATTTAAAAGCATGTCGCGCATAAAACCCAATAATCCACAGCTCGCTGCACACGTGAACGATGGGACAATAATATCATTGGAGCTAAATAAAAACACGTACAGACTCCCATTTCAATTTGGATTGAAATTAATTGAATTACTATATACAAAGGTATTTTTTATCACAGTCCAACCGTTTGGTTAATCTGATTATCTTGATCGTTTACACAAAATTCTACTGTGAATTTGTAACAATTTTAATTGGTTTCCATTTTATTTCGGATGAATTTGTTTAGGAATTATTGTGTGCTAGTTAGTTTGACGATTGTTTTTAGTATAGGTGCCGTCACGAGCTTTGAACGCTCACTGAAAAATTGCGGGAATACCGATCTCAGACAAATAATGCTACTTTGAGTAGTGTTGTATTCCTGTGGTGAGTATGGTCGCCAGTGTTCCATGGAGGGGATGAGTAGGACTGGAGAATCTGTGCTAGCAATAGTTGTCATTATACATGGGGATTTAATTCTATATAAGGTAGACAAAGCGCCAGTGACAATTGGTGTTACAAGCATGCCTATGCTACAGTAGCCTTAGTACGTACCTACAAGAAAAACAATTTTGTAGTGGCTTACCTTCGCTGAGAAGCAAACGATACTATGTAAATGGATTTATACAATTATCTAGGTAGGATGTGGGAGGTAAAAGACCTGTCGTCGTGGATATCGTTGGGGGAGGCCCATGCCCAGCAGTGGGCGTCTGTCGGCTGAGGTATATTTAATTTGACATAACACAACAGTTAATCATGAAGACTTATTATTTTTACAAGCTGTGCCCGCGGTTTTACCCCCGTAGAGTTAATTTGATGGGCAACCCGCAGAACCCTAATGTATTTTTAAAATAAAAGTAGCCTAAGTTACTCCTTGTAAAAATAGCTATCTGCCAGTGAAATTTCCGTTAAAATCGGTCCAGCCGTTTCAGAGATTAGCCGAAACAAATAGACAGAAATTTTGTATGTATCCTTGACCAATGCAAGCATACTTACGCTAATTATCCATACGAAAGTATACCCACACTTTTCACTGAACATAACAAGTTAATAGCCAACAAATCTCTTTAAAACTCGTAAAGGAAGTAACGAAGTAATTTGTAGAATAGTTCTAACCAAATTACTTCGTTCTTCACATATAAGCCGTAAAATGGTGTTTATGATGTGCTCAGCAGTGACCACTGGCTTTTATGGGCCTTTGTGGTGCTTACGGCTTCCATTTTAATTCAATTGAAGGAAAAAATCCCTATTTAAGATGTTTTCATTCCGATCAAATTTTGCGAGGCTCCCCTTATTAAAGGCTAGATTTTACACGCGGCTTCGCTATACTTGAACTTTTTTTTTATTAAAATATGTCCTATACTTCTAATACCACCAACAATATGTGTACAAAGTTTTATGATGATCAATTAAGTGGGTTTTGCCCCGCTGGGATTCGAACTGGCGTCGCTTGCGTAGCGGGCGTCTGCTCAAACACCATGACTCTCTTTTCACTTGTTTGTCGTTTATTTATTTTATTTAATTTTTTGTGTCATTATAGTTTATACACTTTTATTTTACTACAAAAAAAAGCATTTTCACATATCATCTAATAAGTATCGAACCTTTAATAACTTCAAGAACTACACATTACAAAAAAAAAAAAATATAAAGACGAAAAAATTTAAACGAACTTTTTATTTTATTTTTACATTGATATTTACCACTGGCATGTTCTGTGCTAAAATGTATTATACCAAAGCAAACTTGTACCAACAACTTTTCCTTTCTGTTCTCGTATCATTACCTACGATACATCACACCCACACACAGAACTCGTGGATTTATTGTCCTTCATTACTGACCCCGAAGGAACAATCTAGAATTATCTTAGAAACAATCTCAACACGCTCTTACCTTTGTAACACATGCTCTTAATGTTTCCTAGCTTATTGGTATTGGGTTTTCAACTTTAACTCGAGGAGGTAAGGTTGTATTTGTAAGTGGTAGGTGATTTATAGTTTTGTTTTATAGCCAACTCATCCATTTTATAAGGTGGTCAATGTTGTCCTAGTGGGGACAATTTTGCTGAATGTATGTTGCTGTTTTTTTCATTTTGGTTATTTTTTCGATTGTAATTATTTTAATAGCCGATTTCAGTTCTGTCTGCTAGGCAGCTTTGGCCATTATTTCTGTACAAAAACCGTTAAATATATTTTTTGTTACCTATAAATCTCTACAGATAAATGAATTTGAAGTGTCTGTTTGTAATCACAAATTAACAGATTTTCACTGAATACATATTTTATGAAATTGCTGATATCATGTATGACTTACATAAAGACAGCATTTTTTTTTATTCTCTTTTGACTGTTTGTTTGTTCCGGCTAATCTCTCACACAGCTATAATTTTAACGGGACTTTCTCTGCCAAGATAGCTGTTGTTTCAAAGAGTAATATAGGCTACTTTAAATGAAAAAAAATAGGGTTGCGCGAGACTACGCTGGTGAAACCACTATGACAAACAGAATTGGATTTACATTCAGCAAACGTTAATTAGACAATTTCCTATATAACTTCTTATCAGGGGCGCACAAGAAACTTGGCCGCTACAAAGTAACAATTATAACTTTCAAGTCAAGGCTTCATTTTGTTTACTTCCTTGTTGGGAATTGTATTGGACAAGATGAGATTTTGGATTATTGCATGTTAGCTATTCTTTGAAATTCTCTTGACAAGATTAATCACGAGTATTTAACGCTCAGCTAAAAAGTGGGGATAGCCGCGCATGTGTTTGTTTGCGCTCGCACCATACATGATTAAATAAAAATTACGTTGATTATTAAAATTAAGATGAAGTAAGTAATACACAGTTTGATACACGTATTAGCTCGTGCGATACTTTTATACCACAAAATTGTTAGTTTCCCATGAAATAAATAGTACACTCCACGTTGGGGAAGTTGCGGGCGCAAGATAATATTATTAAAAAACCCAGTAGTAGTCCAGAGTCTGAATAAGGGCCGGTAAATGGCAATAGGCTCGCCCCTATTACATGGGACTTAAACATAACTAGCGAAATGTGGGTGTACAATAAGAACCTCTGCCTACTACTTCGGGGAATGCAGACGGGAGCATATGGACGTATGCATTAAAATGATGACGCACTAGCGGACGTCACGCGGTTTCACCCGCGTAGATCCCGTTCCCGTGGGAGTACGATAATAAAATATAGCCTATATTAATCAGTGATTATGTAGCATTCAAATGGTGAAATATTTTTTTAAATCGGTCCACCACTTTTTGAGCCAATTCGTTACAAACATACTTACATACAATACGGAAAGTATCCTTATAATATAAGCTCGCACTAACTAATTACTAAGTACTAAATAATTCTTCTTTCTTTTCACATAGAACCTTTAGAAACTTAATCAAAACTCCTATGCGTATTAATTTGTTCTGAAAGCCGGATATGAAAGAGAGTGGGGCTTTAAAGCTCGCAACTTCCGGCCGGTTCGCTAGTGCCTCTCAAAAGGCAACATGTGTGCAGCTTTTAGTTTCTTTGTTCTTTGGAAATTTCGAATAGTTTCTTTTTGGTCCATTTTCATTTTATTTTTACCGTGGCTCCATTATAGTTTAATGTTTTAGCCAGTATGTCAATAGGTAAATCTATACAGATATATAAAATTGAAGTGTGTTTGTAATTTACAGTTTTTTTTAACTATATCTATAGTGACTGGACCCATTTTAACGGCAGGTAACTGATGTTACAAGAAATAACATATTAGGCAACTTAATTTTTTTTTATTTACAGGTCTGAAAAAAAATCCAGTTATGAAATTAGACCCACGCGAGCGACACCGCGGGGTACAGTTAGTATCGAAATCATTACAATTTATAATCTGAATCGATCTTTGTTTGTTACACTTATAACTTTCAGATGGAAAAACCCAATAATAATACCCGGAGATCGAACCTAGGACCTCGTGTTCCGCAGTAGCGTTTGCGACGGCAATCCGACCGGAGAGAGATCAGGCGTGGGACCGAGGGCTTAACGTGCATTCCGAGGCACGGGGATGTAAACACCGCCAACTTTAAAACTCTGGGGATTAATTGTGATTTTTTTGACAGAACCCAATATCCATTTTTGACCCGGGAGCCCGTAATCGGCAGGCGAACTCACTCACCACTAGATCAACGAGGCAGGTGTTATATTTATACTGTATACCTAACTAGCGGACGTCATGCGGTTTCACCCGCGTAGTTCCCGTTCCCATAGGAGTACAGGGATAAAATATAGCCACTGTTACTCGCTGATGATGTAGCTATCCATTGCTGAAAGAATTTTTAAGATCAGTCTAGAAGTTTCGGAGCCTATTCAATGCAAACATACAAACAAAAAACAATCAAATCTTTCCTCTTTTTTTATAAGTGTAGATATCTCATTGAATTTCTTCACAGACTGCAGGCTTCTTCAGGATGTTTTTCCGCAGTATATCTTCAGATGGGACGTTAATAACAGTTCCTGTGACAAATGGCCGATGGGCCAGCTATTAGATGCTAAACAGGATTGATGGTCGGTGACGGAGAGCCAGTCATATATATCACTGTGTGCACTCGAGTGCGACGACCTTTGCACTTAGGGGTGTATTAAGAAAAATGCAACCTTTTTTTAAGACTTAAATAGGTGTGGTTTTTGAGTTTCTGTATTCTACCAAAACTTTTAAATTACACCTGCATTTTAATGTAATCGGTGTCGTCAGGGCTTATTCACAGACAAGCATGATTTTTATTACGACCGCCTCGACGGTTTTTGTTTTGATATACAAATGAATTCTCCAAGAAATTGGCTTGTCGTGGAGGTCGCGGGTATTAATGTATGAAAGTTTATTTTTCAAAATCTAAAGGCTTTGGATGTCTGGAAATAAGCCATCGTTAGAACCCTTACTTCATTGTTTCCAATTTCAAAACAATTGCATTTTAAAGCGTAAATATTGATTCAATAATTGTTTTATACTTTCTTAATACCACGTGCAAATTTAGCCTACCATATAAATTTACAAAAATATTGAAATGAAACAATATTTTCCCAAATAAATACAATCTTAGAACCCCAAGTTGTTTTATTAGTACACCATTGCTGTATCATAATATCTATAGGAACGTAACATCAAATCGTTAGGATTTATAGTATCAGTGTGTGAGGTCATACGTGTCTATGTAAGGGTCATTTAGCAGTCATATAAACGTAGCAAAGCATGCAGTTGTAAATTCCACAGTACGTTGCACGTGCATTTTACGATGTCGCTCCGAACATTCGATACTAAAATTTACGATACGGTGCTAGGAAAAAGTGGCCGTGTATGAAAATATACACACTTTTCGCTCGATAAAGTTAATCTGCTGGTTTTTGCTGACATATCAATTATTTTTGCACTCAATTTTGTGAGGTTATGTATTTTCTTTGTATCTGAGTGTTTGGTGTGTGTCTTTTTTTTAAATGTTTCCGTGGTCGGATAGTCACTGTGTGATAATCATCATCAGCCGGAAGACGTCCACTGCTGAACATAGGCCTCCCCCTTGGACCGTCACGCCGAACGACAATGCGCTATTAGCATCCATCGGTTGCCCGCGACTCTCGCGATGTCGTCGGTCCACCTAGTGGGAGGCCTGCCTACGCTGCGTCTTCCGGTCCGTGGTCGCCACTTTTCTTCCCCATCGGTTATCAGTTCTACGAGCGATGTGGTCTGCCCATTGCCACTTCAACTTGCAAATCTTAACGTGTGATAATGGCCGAACATTTTTTTTCCAATATTGTGAATTTTTGTTTTATGAATTCCTTTTTAGATTGTGTTTTAATAGAACAACTAGTAGTTGAATATACCACTAAGGATTTAAAAGTGGTAAGCCGTTGGCAAGTTTTTTATAGGGTGAGTTCCCAACTAAGCTTCTCAAGCATCTCTCCTAATTAAGTTAAGCAAAACGCGTTATCACAGCAATACGTATAAATCTTAAATGACCATTTCATGAAACAAATTGTTTATTCCAAAATATGAAGACGGTTATTATTAATTGATACCGTAAAATTACCGAACTGAAGATTATTATTATATTATGTTTAAAGGCTTTGAAGGGAATTCCTCTCAACGTTATTTACATCACCTCAGCCGTGTGAAAGGGTTTTTATTGGTGTGAATATAGGTCGTTGTAAGGTTTATTCTTATTCAACTTGGAATAAATCCAAACCTCCGTTATACTGGTTACTGGTTATACTGGTTTTCAATAAGATATCAAAGTTAATAGATGTGCCCGCGGTTTGACCCGCGTAAATTTAGTTTCACACAAACTTTCACCCCCTATTTTATCCCCTTGGAGGTAGAATTAATCAGAATCCTTTCTTAGCGGATGCCTACGTCATTACATCTACCTGCATGCCAAATTTCAGCCCGATCCGTCCAGTGGTTTGGGCTGTGCGTTGATAGATCACTATGTCAGTCAGTCAGTCACCTTTGAGTTATATATTAAAAGATTACTATCCCCAGTTGTCTGTTAGATTTGATCTATCCATACCTTAAATTCAATAATAATGTTAGCTAGCGATAAGTTATTGAGAAAGTATCGCTCAAAATATTAATTATTTTGCAGAAATTGCTCTTGTCAGAAACAGTAAGTAATTAATGAATAATGTATATTCCTTCGTATAAACTAGTATATAAAGTTTATTTTTAAAGAGAATGCCTCCTATAAGATCAAATGTTGCTAAGTACTCAATGCGTAGGTGTTAGATTTCAAACACTCTCGCCTTGCGCATCTTGTCGATAAAAGATTTACGCGTCTGAGAATATAATAAGGTCTTTGATCTTTGACATTAATATAGAATATAGAGAAGTAGGCGTAACAGGATCCATTGTTCGAAATTTAGAGCTTCCCGACTGTAGACTAGAGTAGTATTGCGTTCCTAAACTGCCTCGTTGGTCTAGTGATTAGTAGGTTCGCCTGCCGATCACGAGGTCCCGGGTTCGATTCCCGGGTCGGGTCATTAACAGATATTGAGTTTTTCTGTCAAGACATTCACAATAAAATGCCCGGAGTTTGGAGGTTGGCGGTGTTTACACCCCCGTGCCTCGGAAAGCACGTTAAGCCGTTGTTCCTACGCCTGATCTCTCTCCGGTCGTGTCGGATTGCCGTCCCATCGGACTATGAGAGTGATGGAATAAAGAGTGCACCTGTGTTTGCGCACACACTTGTGCACTATAATATCTCCTGCGTACATGGCTAATCCCCGTTGAGATTACCCGCCGTAACCGAAATTCGGTAGGAGATCATTATTATTGCGTTCCTATATGCCTAGACAAAGTAACATTAGCCTCGCGCTTGCGTTAGTAGAAACGATACAAAATGTATCAAAATGACATAAATCAGTCATGTGACATTATATTTTGTCTTCAGGCCCTGCTCTGTGCCTCAAGTATATGCTTGTAAATCTTCAGACGTCATTGCTTGATGCATTCACATTTTGAGCCACTACAAGACGCAAGGTCAAGTGACGACATTCGAACATTTTAAAAACTGTTCTTGGGGCACTGAGTAAGGTCGCCAGTGCTCTATTGGATAGACACTATTTAAGCAAAAAGCTCTTTGAGCATTAATATCCAATTATGTAGGAAATAAAATACCAACATCCCTTAAAACTATAGGTGTAAACCTAGGACACTCTGAGGAGAATTTTCGTAACAATTCCCAAACCTACGAATAAGTATCTAAAACTTAAACTTGCACACATATCTAGATATGTCGAGTACCTACCAATGAGTTTTTCTAAAAACTTAAGTACAGAGATTTCGCACCACGTGTTTTACGGTGAAACAAAACATCGTGAGGAAACCTGCATCTGTCTGAGAATTAATTCATAAACCACGACGATAGACTAACCATCTGTCACATTGACATAAATCATCTTCAATAAAAGTTTATTGGGTGTTGTTATTACAACACATTTGCCTACCCCTTCGATTGTCCCTACTATGGTCACGCCTGTATTCCTTCTACGTATATATATATTACCCGGGCGTGAGCATAGCTACAAATATCTAAGGAAAGACATATTTTCCAGAAGAATGTGGCTTAGTACTTAAACCGAGTTCCTGGTAAAGTGTGTAGGAAATATGAATTCTTCGAATGAACTTTGTAGCCAGTTCCTAGGAATGTACACTGAAACTTCATTATACCGCTTTAATATCCTTCTTAATAACGTTTTTATAAAAGTTGCATCTTTCCGCGATGTTAAAAGTTGTTCATAAATGAGAACTTACCAACTAATTATCTTAGTCTGCTATTCGAATGATCCTTCGAGCTGGCCGATTAGTTTCAGTACTTTGCTAAGCAAGCGACGCAACTTCTAATCCTAGTGGTATTTACCAATGAGTTATGTCTTCCTCGTTGGTCTAGTGGTCACAAGTGCTACTACGGAACAAGAGGTCCTGAATTCAGTCCCCGGATCGGACATAGTGTAATTGGGTATTTTCATCTCGAATTTCCCAGTTACAGCCCTTTGTATCGAGTTGTCCTGCCAGAAGATCAAATGGGTATAAAAGAAATAATATAACAGCAAAAAATTATGGCAATATACTATAAGTAAGCCTCTGCCTACCCCTTCGGGGAATACAGGCGTAAGCATATTATGTATACCTATGTCTCAGAAAAAAATTACAAATTTTGGTTAAAAATGGGTGTTGTAACACCTCTGCCTACCCCAGCGAAAACCCTCACGGTATATTCAAAAGCTTTATATATCCTGTTCGAATCAACTTGATGTAACTAAAAACGAAATCATGCCACGGGCCATCGCTTCCTAAGACTAATCCAGTTTCGAACTCTATTACCCGACCATTATCCAGCTTCCTTCACCGGAATTCCTGCACAAAAGTGATAATTAAACTGTACTGTAAACAACTAGTGTCCCTCTAGCCAGAATCGTTAATTCGCCATCAAGCCATCGTTTCGCTCCCCATAGCCCGATTCAATTTAACTTTCACCAACTCCTCGTAAACAACACAATTATTCCACTGTCAATTGAAATTGGACTTTGTTTTGTGGTTCGGTAAGTTCAAGTTGAGGTGGAGTACAGTTCACGTCGATTACTGAAATGGTTTTATCGTTTAATGAGATGCACTAGTCTGGTTGGTAAAAACAGTTTGAGGAGTTTGTTTGTCAACAATTTGATAAGCACAGAACATTGTGAGGATAGCGAAAGTATTAACACAAGGATACTATGAAAGGAAACGGATAATTAAGGCGGCTTAGTCGTGATAAGGTTACAAATACATTGAATACTTGTTTCCCTACGAGCACAAAGGTCACGCGCTCTTAAAACTATTTCAACATGAATGAAAATGATTTAGGCCTCGGTAGGGCACTTATGAACGTCGAAGAATTTACCACCGGTTCGGAAACTAGACTTCTGAGAAGAAGCGGCAAGGAACGCAGCTGGTATCATGTACTTTTCATTACATAGTAAATAATCTATACATCTATACATATCTATACAGATCTGTACAGATAAATAAAATTGAAGTGTCTGTTTGTAATTCCAAAATAACAGCTTTTCACTAAATGCATATGAAAGTATACACGCTACTAACACTAATAAACCAAGTTTTAAAATTTTTCAGTTTGTCTGTTTGTTCCAGGTAATCTCAGAAACGACTGGACCGATTTTAGCTGGACTTTCACTGGGAGGTAGCTGATGTTTCAAGGAGTAACTTAGGCTACTTTTATTTATTAAAAAAATTTGGGTTGCGCGGCAATGTACGCGGGTGAAACCACGGGGCACAGCTAGTATAACATAAACCTTAAACTCACAAGTAATACAGGTAATATCTCCAGAATTGAATTAAAGAGGGTGTTATCATCTAAACACATGCAATCAATATGCAAAGTACGTCATTACCAAATTACTCGACACCCACTATTTCGGCATTAGCACGGAATAACATGCAAATTGTCTCCCGATCGAGAATCAAGTCTCTCTCAATGACGGATAAAACCGGTTTAAGCTGGCTTAAACTGGATTACACTGCTCCGAGGCGGAGGCGTTCATTTATTATGTAAATACGCGACAAATTAAATCCAATGGGAATTTCGTTTGACAAACGACTAGGTTGTTCAAATATAGCAAGGTTTTAGTTCCATTGAAATCGATATAACAAAACTTCAGTTATTTAAAGTCAGATTGACAGCTCATGAGCATGAAAATATATTATGTTTAGATGATTTCTATATAGTCACTTCACAGACATCATCATCTCCCTGGCCTTATCCCATTCATTGATGGGGTCGGCACTTGATTCAACCCGATGTGGCTGATCACCTGATTTTTATACGAAGCGACTGCCATCTGACCTTCGCAACCCCGTTTAGGAGGAAAATCTGTGATTTGGGTTAAACCATTTGTCAGATTATTTTTTTAGGCCTCCGACTGACCTATAACGATTGCCAAAGATGTTACATTGGCAACCGGGACCGACAGCTTAACGTGCTCTCCGAGGCACGGAGGGAACTCGGGCGGTCACCCATCCAACTACTGGCTAGGCGTATGGTTGCTTAACTTCGCTGATCGAATTATATGCGCAATAGCAACTGTGCCACGAGCTCCTCATAGTCACTTCACAGACATGACATCAAAAGTGTTTATGTTTCTTGTTTCCCTAAAATTTAAAAAGAAATGGGCTGATTTTTTTTTTTTTAGTCAGTTCCGATTTTTAATACAAGGGTACTAATAAGGAAAATCCAAATACCACCACAATGCGTATAACTTATGCATAAGTGTCTGATACACACATTTTCATTCTTCATTGCTGAAACTGGTGAGGCTAAGGGTTCATCGAGATTGCATTCTTCCTTTGAATGCTAAAACTAATTAAGAACCTTAACCCTAATATGATATAGAAATAAACTTTGACAACCCGAGTGTAGAAGTGGGCACGCCTAAGTCTCGATCACAAACTTGCGTAAGAAAACTTTGATCACTTCGTTCAACCCATCGGTTTCTAACTAAACCTGTCAATGGGAACTTGATGAAGTTATGTCTAATAATGTTTCCATGCCAACAACAAACTTCAACTTTAATGGACTTGTAAAGTCTGTCACGGAGCGATTAAGCGGTACGTTGATGAAGCAAAACTAAATTAATTGAACTATGCTCGTGGTAAATGACAGGGTAACTATGTCTTAAAAGCTTCTGTAAATTGTTTATTGAGATGAAGGAAGTTATAATTATGACTGAAGGTTTCTGATGGGACTTAAACAATGATACAATCATGTTTTCATTTCAAAATAGTAATGCTTTAACCCGATGACGTCAGCGTAATAAATAAAAATAAAAACAAGAAATAAAAGAAAATAGCAGAAGGTAACTGACAGTTACCTTAGTCTTGTGGGTAGTTATTACCCACAAGATGATGCCAATCATCAGTAAAATTACACAATATTCAGATTTTTTTTAATCTATCAAGATTCCCCTCATCCACTATACGACACTATGCAAATCTAAACTCTTAAACTAGTTGTCAGACTCTCTTTGGCCTCCGACTGACCTGTAACGATTGCCTAGGATGTGAACTATCATTGCTCTTGAACTCCCCAGAACTAGAATATCTTTTGTAACCCAGAAAAGCTTTGAAACTAGTGAAAATGCAATAATTGTTACTTGATTTACACAATTGTGTACTGCATATCATTCGACAATAATAAAGCATCTAACTAGATTCCACAACACCCATTGTCTTCGTGCGGGTGCAGACTAATGCATGTGTTAATACACATCCCTATGCAACTGTTTCAATTACAAGTGCTGTGTGTAGGCTGACGCGCCTACCGGTCCTCTATCCAATTAGGATTAAGTGTGGGGTCACACTTCACGCGATTATCAGTCAAATATATAATTAATTCTTCATATTATTAAGCTAATTCTTCATATTCCTCATATTATGAAGAACTAGCTGCGCCCTGCGATTTAACTAACATTTTTTCCATCTAAATCCAGCTATCTGCCAATTAAAGTCCGGTCAAAATCGGTCCAACCGTTTCTGAGATTTGCTGGAATAGACAGATAGAGATTTAGAAAAATGTGCGCCTTAAGAGTTTTGCTTCTGTATACGTTCTGAAGAGGTACCGACTTAGATCATAATAAAAAGCAAACTATCGAAATCAATATCTCTTGCGATCGTACCAAAAAGTCTAGTAATATTAGTGAACTGGAAAGCAAGTTGAGTATTTGCTCACTTCACTCCTGTCTACCTCAATGTTTATTGTAAGGGTATCAGTTAAACAACATTTATTACGGACTTTGCACCTCACCGAATATTGTTCAGTCTGACTGCCCTTTGCACATTCGCTCTTGTGTAAAAATATACGATTTATCTTCGACTAGTTTCTTTCTCGACAACTTTTCATGGTGTTTGATCAGGAGAATAAATAACTCAATGAACATTTCAGTAAATACCGACCTTATTTTAGAAACTGAATTGTTTGGTTGACTAACTATTACAAATCTATACAGTACATACAGATAAATAAAATTGAAGTGTCTGTTTGTAATTCCAAAATAACAGCTTTTCACTAAATGCATGCGAAAGAATACACGCTACTGACACTAAAAAAACCAAGTTTTAAAATTTTTCTCTGTCTGTCTGACTGTCTGTTTCTTTCAGGTAATCTCTGAAACGGCTGGACCGATTTTAACGGGACTTTCACTGGCAGGTAGCTGATGTTTCAAGGAGTAACTTAGGCTACCTTTATTTATTAAAAATATTAGGGTTCCGCGACAAGAAGGAAGAGACTAAATCTACGCGGGTGAAACCGCGGGACACAGCTAGTGGAAAATAAATATACTCACGCCATCCCCGAAGAGGTAAGCAGAGGTGATGTATCAACAACACCCACATTTCACCGAATATGATCAAGTGTCAACGTGACAGAGAGTGAGTCCATCGCCGTCTCAGGCATCCTACATTCGTTCTTGAATTACTTCTCAGACATATGCACGATGTTTTCCTCCGCCGTAATTACTAGAAATGTCCAGTAATGATTCCTTAAAAAATACATTCCAATAACAGGATATGTGAATGAAATCCAATTGATTCTCAGAAACTCAGAAACGCTTGCAGTGCGACCACCGAGTGTAATTGAGTCTGATCACGGCAATAGCATCCCGTATTAGGTGGCTGGCTATGAAAGGTGGCCGTGATTGGTTTAAAATTATTGTCAGTAACGAGTGGTTTATACATTAAATTATTCATTCAATATTAGTCGACCATTACACGCCTACTTCTGTAAAATACATAATAATACATATCCTCAATCAAAGTTATATTACCCGAAGGGGTAGGCAGAGGTGTTGTATTATCAACACCCAATCTTTCCCTGTCTCAGGCAGATACACACACATATGCAGGTTTCCTCACACTGGTTTCCTTCACCGTTAAGCAGATGGTTTAAAATCACTGTGCATAAGTTTTTAGAAAATTCATTGGTACTGTCCCACTGGGTTTGAACTTGCATCGCTTGCGTAGCAGGGGACTGCTCCGACCCCACGGCCACCACAGCTCACGACGGTTTGTATACATTGAGATTTTATAAATTTGGGTACGTTAAATATACGTGACATTATTTGGGTTGCTTATATTTTATTGTTGGTATGTTTGGCAAAGCTGAATAATATTCAGTTCGTAGAAATCCCAGTCACATTGTAGTCACTAGGTACTTTAATAACACAATTTTATTACAGATCTGAACAAATAATTATACGCCACGATTCGTGGAAAAGTAATAACAACTAAACTGAGTTCTATTCAAGTAAGTACCTACGTCTGAAATCTATACATCTATACATCTAACTATACAGAAAAATAAAATTGAAGTGTCTGTTTGTTACTCCAAAATAACAGTTTTCACCAAATGCATATGAAAATATACATGCTACTGACACCAAAAAAAATTTTCTCTGTCACGGCTAGACGGATGTTAGCGGGACTTTCACTGACGGATAGCTAATGTTACAAGGAATTAGTTTTTTAGAAACATATATCCGCGTGCAACCATGAAATTAAAATCTACGCGGGTGAAACCGCGGGGCACAGCTAGTAGCTTAATATAAGTTCATTTATAATTATTAAATGGATTGAGCTGTTACGCAAGCAACACAATTTCGAATCCCTGCTGTGAAAAGCAGAACCAATGAGTTGTTCTAAAAAGTGTATGTTTGTGAGAAGTAATTCAAAGACGTATATATTTAAAGACTTGATTTGTTCTCTCTGTCCGTCTGTCTGTCTGTTTATGCCGGCTAATCACTGAAATAGCCGAACCGATTATTACGGGATTTTTATTGGCAGATAGCTGATGTTACAAGTAGTAACTTCGGCTAATAAGCTAAAGGAAATACAGCTATGTTAAATAAAACATTTCTTAAAATAACCTTTTCGTGCAGTCGGGTAAGCATCGCGGGCTTTTGTTTCAATCTCCAACTGTATAGCACTCCAACCATGAGACAATTGAAAAAATCAAACCAATGGACTAGAATTCTTCGATAGTTTTATTCATTTCAGTAGATTTCGCGCGCGAATGGTTCGCAAATTGCGCCTCTCGCTCTTGGCTCGAGTAATCGATTGTGCTGCCATCTGTTGGTAAAATAATGACTCCGTCTGGTATGGCCCTGGCTATGTTTAGCAGTATACCTTTATTTTGCACACAACTCTTCCAGAAATATAAGTGTGTGATGATGGTTTATGTTCCAAAAATAGATTTAAAAGTGTTCAAAAGACGTCGTCTAGAAAAATATGGACTTCCTCGTGCTGAGCAATCCCTACCCAAACTTGAGATTGTACATTTTCAAAAGTCATAGCTTGACGTTGCGTTTTAGCGTGGCTTATAATGTGTTGATACTTTTTCGTGAGTAGTGGTTGAATGCCAAAGATAGTAGTGGATCAACACATTTTGAGCCACGAGCGAGATCAAGCGACAGCGTTTGAACATTTACAAACCATACTTAGGATACAAATAGCACAGCGAAGTTGATATTTACAAGATATCATTGCTAATTTACTTGAGACTTGCGTAAGTGCGAGGAGCATTCGTACAAAATAAATAAAATGTGATTCAAATCGAAAGAAACAAAAAACTTGAATGCAGTGATGACATCAACACATCTCGAGCTTTACGATGGGAGAAACATTAATAATTTTTGGTGAAAATTTGGTGTCACCTCTGCCAAATTGTTCGGGAAAATAGTTAGAAATCAGTAATACCAATTTTCATTGACTTGGACATACACTAATTGTTCAAAACAACAGCAACCCTAAAAGCTAGCACGTTATAATTTAATATTTAATGCCGTTTTTCAGTTTAACCCTTCTATAACAAATCGAAACCAGCCTCGATAACTAAACACGTCATTCGAAAAACAATTCTATATCTAAATGTTTACTGGTTGATCTGAAATCTCACAATATACTGCAAAAAGCATCGCGGAAGACCAAAAGCCGGTCGTAATGAAACTATTTATCTCCCGAACTCACCGATCGGGCGCCCTCCGACACAATGTATCTGAGAACACTGATAATATCCACACCAACCCTTCCAAATTACATTCATGGAGCTCTTCATGGAATGCTTAAATTATCTATTTCCATACAGATAAATAAAATGTATGTGACTATTTGTAATTCCAAATTCACTTTTCACTCAATGCATATGAAAGTAAAAGTATACGATAAAAAATAAAATCTCTTTGTTAAATTAACTCTATCTGTCTGTCTTTTTGTTCTTCTAAAACATCTTATAATGACATAAAAATACAAAAAAAAGTAAATAAATAGTAAGAATTATTCAGGCTTCTAGTTTTATTATTTTATTAAATTACAACAAAGTTACACGGGGGTCGAAAATGGCCTGAACTGCTTTGATAAAAGTGCTCCCTTTTTTGCTCGACTTGTGCCTTCAGATAATTTTATATTCAATTCACAACATTCAACATCAATCTAATGTATTATAAAGTGCTTATACATACATATGCTCACGCCTGCATTCCCCGAAGGGTTTAGTATATAGTTTATTCGCAGAAGTGTTGAAATCACAACACCCACTTTTCATCGAAGATGATTAAGTGCTAACGTGACAGATGGTAAGTCTATAGCAATCTCAGGCACTATAAATACGTTTCGTTGAGGTTTCCTCACGATGTTTTCCTTCACCGTAAAGCACGTGGTGTGAAATCACTGTACATAACTTTTTTAGAAAATCTCATCGGTACAGGCCCCGCTGCGATTTGAACTTGCGTCACTTTGCGTAGCAGCTACTGCTCAAACCTCAAGGCCACCACGGCTCTTTGGTATATACTTCACTAATAAATTAGTCTTCCCATCAAACATCAACTTTAACCCCAAAGTTTGCTTGTAGTTAGTCGCGTGCTTTCCAAACCTAAATTACAGAATTAAATTACGCTCGTATTAGGCCCGGCGTGTTCAGTGAAGCGTGTTAATATTAAAACGGTGTTTACTGGAAAATTGGCACGGGTTTTATTAAGCAAAGAGCTCAGTTAAACGTGGATTAAAATGTTCAATTAGATTAAATACGTTCAGTATTTTATTTATAAAGCTGTCTGGGTAAATTAGTCTCAAAGTAACGAAGTAGTGGCATATTAAGAATTAAAATACAGTTATTTTTTGAGGGCTAGTACTATATTAAATTTCTTGTAATAATGATAATGTTTGGTTTAAAAGTAGTTTCATCTCTTTTTGCGATACAGATTTAGTCAGAGTTTGGCCTTCGATAAATCATTTCTATACATCTATACAGATAAATAAAATTGAAGTGTCTGTTCACTGGCAGATAGCTGATATAGCAAGGAGTAATTTAGGCTACTTTTATTTATTAAAAATATTAGGGTACCGTGACAATAAGGATGAAACTAAATCTACGCGGGTGAAACCGCAGGGCACAGCTAGTTTTGTAATGAAGGCGAATGAGTCACATCTATGATGACACCGTAGGTTCGTGGTCATTACCTGCCTGCTACATTAATTGTCGCACGTTCGGTTCCCGCGTCAGGGAAAATTTTTTTGATGAGCATTTGTATTCGGGCGTTTAATATACAAAAATAGTAGGTAAGTAATACCCGTTGTCGGACATCCAATAATACAAGCTTACCTTATTTTGGGTCTAGATGACGGTGAGTGATAAAGTCTGAACATCATTTATTTATTTATTATACAGATAATAAATGATTATAAACAGATAATGACTAGAATGGGAGTGAATACAGATTCACTCCCATTCTAGTCATATCATCTTTCACACAATCCATCCATCGTTCCTTAGGTCTTCCTCTCCCCTTGTAACCATCCTCTTCACCGCTTTACCGACAACTAAAAATTTCCAGTAGTTCTAGACAAAGTGACATTCTATCGCGCTTGCGGTAATAGAAACGATAGAAACTATGCAAGTGACACCAATCATATGACATATGTCACTCCCGTACATTTTATATCGCTTCTACTAGCGAAGCGTACGGATAATGTTACTTTGTCTACAGGCCCAGCTATCCTCTCAAATTTGATATCGATAACTGCCAAAGTTCCCCTACAAAGGGTCCATATTACTGTTGCCATGGCATCGTTTTTAAGTTACCGAAGACTCCGAACATCAAAGCTTTGATCTCCGAGCGACAAATCATCAATGAGTTAATTAAACGTCAATTTGACATTTCCCTCGGCTCTGAAACGCAATAATTTGTTGGGAGATGTTTGATACCTCGTGAATTGTGTTAAATATCTATTAGGAGTTATTTGATTGATGTCAAATTATGCCCCGCGGTTTCACCCGCGTAGATTTAGTTTCATCCTTATTGTCGCGGAGCCCTAACATTTTTAATAAATAAAAGTAGCCTAAGTTACACCTTGAAACATCAGCTACCTGCCAGTGAAAGATAAATTTTTTTAAATTTGTTTTTTTTTGTATCAATAGCGTGTATACTTTCATATGCATTTATTGAAAAACTGTTATTTTGGAATTACAAACAGACACTTCAATTTTATTTATCTGTATAGATGTATAGATATTTTTGATAAGAGACTGTCTGACCTTCTAAATTTGGAACTAATACAAATTGTCTATGAAAAAGGAATAGTCTTTTGAAGTACTTTGAGTTTTTATAAAGTGCTTGAAATCATAGTGGTATGATTATTTCAAGAACTGTTAAAAACATTGAGTCCAATTGACAACCTCCTCCTTTTTTGAAGTCGGTCAAAAAGAGATCTTATGTATTCATAACAAAATATATTATTTAAAACCATGGGATGGATTTTAAAATAGAAAAGATGATAGGATATAGGATTAAAGGATAATAATAATTTTAAACCGCATGATACAAACGAGTGAGTTATAATTATAAATAAAAAAAACCTGGGGCCCAACTATGAGCTCTTATTGCAATGATAATTCAGTTGTGCGAAAGTGACTGATGTATGCACGTCACATACATCTGTCTCATAAATGAGTGAAACTATCATGGCAATAAGAGCTCATGGTAAGGCCCCTGACTTTATTGTGAAAACGTCTTTATTAAGGCAAGTTTGAAAATCAATTACGTCAACGTACAAAAACGGATAAGATTCTTCTCAGTAAAGCAACCTTGTGAACCTGGCGGTAGCCTGTATAATCTTTGTGCTTTATATCTATCAGTATTTGACTTTAGTTTTCTCGCACTCCTTACAATTTACATGCTAAAAACATCTTCATATTTTTATTAAAAAAAATACTTTTCCCTTTTATTATATTCCTTTCAAATGTACCCAAAGTTCTAATTGTAGCTAATTATTTGGTCAACATGGAAATAACCCACAAAAAGTAAGTAGGCTGTAGTCGGTCGAGATTTAAAGAATGTTCTCACGCAACACAATATATCTCAATTTGCTTAACCTCAGTATGCGGTGGGCCTAATTAAATAATTCCTTGGTTCGACCAAGCTTTTACTTAATGACAATTTAATGCGAAGGGTAGTAGGTTGAGAGTGTTTGTCTTTGTTTGTGTAAGGACGGATTATCTGAAGGTTTTTCAGCTACCTTTATGTATGGCTTAAATTAAATCTATACAGATTAATAAAATTGAAGTATTTTTCTGTAATTACAAATTAACAGCTTTTCACTGAATGCATATTTTATTTATTTATTTTATTTATTTGCCACGAAATCATATTATGAAAGTATATACAATACTGACATGAAAAAATCAATTTTTATTTTTTTTAATTTTCTGTCTGTATGTCGGTACTGACATTAAAACTCCAATTAGGTACTAAATTTTTTCTCTGTCCTGTCTGTCTGTTCCGTTCTAATCTCTAAGATGGCTAGACTGATTTTAACGAGTCTTACACTGGCAGAAAGCTGATGTTACAAGGAGCAGGACAGCTATAAGCAAATCCTACTTAATATTTGAACCGAGTACGCGAAATATTAATTAGGTAAGTACAGTTCACTGACCGCTGATGATATCATTGTTTCAAAAAAAAAGGAGAAAAAATAAATGTAAGTATATTTTTTACAAAACTTTTACTCATTAAATTGTAAAAGAGGTTGAAATTCTTTTTTTGATTATCACTAATTACAACAGGGTGTCGGTCGTTTGTGAAAATTTGCGAGGGGGTGATACGGTTCAATGACCCTAGACAGACGTGACGTCGGAGAAATGATGGGGATATTAAAAAAATACAGCTTAACGTTCTGTTTTTGCAACGTTTTGTTGAAATAATGAAAATCATTGTTTCGATTGAACCAAAAACACGTTCGCGATAAAAATTTTAACAAATTTTTAATATTTAATAAAATAATTTCTAGTAAGTAATCTATGTAGATTCTACACAGGTAAATACAATTGAATTGTCTATTTGTAATTCCAAAGCTTTATCCATGTAAAAGTAATTAGGGGTCTTTATTTACATAAAAAAAACATTTAAAAAAGAGTCTCTATCCGTCTATTTGTTCAGGCTAATCTCTTAAGAAGTAGGACTGATTTTAGTGGGATTGTACGGTAAGATAGTGATGTGACAAGGAGTGATGTAGAATACCTTATTTTATTAGGGTTCCGCAAAATAAAGCCATACATTAAATTAGAAGTAAGACTTCTCAGGTCTCTCGGCACTCAAATAGTGTTAATGAGTTCAATTGTCATTTATGCAAAGCACATTAAAGTCTGAGACTAAAATAAATCTTAATATGTTTCTGAAGTAATACAATTTGAAGCAATATGTGTTTTAAAAGTAACCTGCCAACTGAGAGACGCGTGCTACGCCGTAGAAAGGAAATGGGGAAAAAAAAAACTTTTCTCCCGTCTTTGTTTTCCACAAAGCGCGATTTTTCGATTCCTTCATCGACAACCTCAACATAAGTACTCATAAATGTTTGACGTAAATTCTTCACACTCCATACAAGTACCGACATAGCAGGCGCATAGACGCTTATAAGCCAAGTCATTCCACTCGGTTAAATACAATTTTCATTTCCCTCGCTGTGGAAAAACTGGTTATACAAAAAAGAATGCCACGTTATTTATCATGTGAATAGTGATCAAATGCGGTATTCGCGTAAACGTTTCACGTAAAGCTTTTCAACGTGAGTTTCCTTTAAAATATTGCATGAAAGTATTTTGCAAAAGCAATGACTTTGCATTTTAAAACGGGTTTTTGTATGTGATAGGAAAATAAAAGAACCTTCAGGTATAGAAAGCGGGGTCGTTCACGAGTGTGTGGAGTGTTTTGACACGCTTTTGATGGAAAATAACGTTTAAATTATAATTGTTTCTTTAATGGGTGTTTTGTCGACTACAAAATGTTAATGTGCATAAACATTGATTTAGTTTATAATTTTGTTGGCATAGATAAGTCTAAACGAAGCCGTCGGTCCCGGTTGCCAATTTAACATCTTTAGCAATCGTTTGAAGAAGAAGACTCCCACGCGACACCGTGAGAACACCTAGTCGCCGCCTGCTCGCTGGTCGTTAGCTGGGCCTCCCCCCACGGGGTTTCACTCGGCTGGCTTGTACCGCGCTGAGGGCGGCGTGAAGAGGATCTCTCACGCGTGCCACACTCACTGGTTGCCCAGTGTCAAGGCGATGTCATCGGCCAGCACTCCTCCGGGTGCAGGCGCACCAACCCAACGCCCCGCGCGGATCACCGCGTGGCGTTCGACACCTCCGTCAGGGGGCCAAAAGCCCCGATACGGATACCCCAGTCCCCCTACAGGGACTGTGAGAAGACCCAAATGATGATACAGGTCAGTCGGAGGCCTAAAAATAATCTGACAACTGCTTTAACCCAGATCACAGATTTTCCTCCTAAATGGGGTTGCGAAGGTCAGATGGCAGTCGCTTCGTATAAAAATCAGGTGATCAGCCACATCGGGTTGAATCAAGTGCCGACCCCAACAATGTATGGGATAAGGCCAGGGAGATGATGATGAGATAAGTCTAAACGAAGAACCAGGCCCACTTTATAAATTTTCCGCAGGTAAGTATTGACGACGAACCTATGTATACTTTCTTTGACATTTCTAGAAAAAAAAAGAAAAACATTTCGCAACCTATTAAAAGTCCAAAATGTGAAAATATTAAAAATAAAACAGAAATAAAATAAGTAATTACGCAAAGAAATAACAGTCATTTTAGCCACAGACTTACAATATCAACTAATAACATTCTGATAATAATTTCTCGTCTGTTTATTGACTTATCGAACTCAAATATACCTACTGTTTTTAAAACTAACGTACCATAGGTACCAGAAGAGTTTTACAAGAAATATTCCAGACATTTTTACGTGTACACTGCTATACAGTTTCATAGAACGCCCTTGAAATTTAGATGTGCCTCAACCGACACAGACAAGATGTTCGATTGATGAATCACCATTCTCCCCCTAATAGATCTGAGAGGGTCGGGTGTTTGCATTGTCATTTGATACTATGACAAGTTAATGCAGACTGCGTTGTCATATTGCCACTCCTACGCAGGGGCCAATTTTGTACCATAATCTATATCTATACATACATCTATAGACTATCTATACAGATAAATAAAATTGAAGTGTATGTTTGTAATTCCAAAATAAAAGCTTTTTACTATATTTATTATATGAAAGTTTATACTATGGTGCTGAATAATAAAAAAAAAAATAAAAAAATTTACTCTGCCTGTCTTTATTTTTGTTCTAATATCTCAAACTGCTAGACTGATGTTTCCTTACGATGTTTTCCTTCACCGCAAAGCACGTGGTGTAAAATCACTGCGCATCATTTCTTACAAAAACTCATTGATACAGAGACATTGCGTAGCAGGCGACTGCTAAAAACCCCACGGCCACCACGGGTTTTCTGTTTATACTTTCGTGAAGAAAGGTGAATTAAAAACATCTTAATGCTCATGAACATAAAGCACAATTTTAAGAACTACTTATGTATAATACTAGCTGTGCCCCGCAGTTTCACCCGCGTAGAATTAGTTTCAAGGGTGTCCCGCGTAACCTTTATGTTTTTTTAAATAAAAGTAGCCTAAGTTACTCCTTGTAACATTAGCTACCTTCCAGTGAAAGTCCCGTTAAAATCTGTGCAGTTTCGGAGATTACCCGGAACAAACAGACAGACAGACAGACAGACAGACGGACAGACAGACAGAGAAAAACTTTAAAAATTGTTTTTTTATTATCAGTACCGTGTATACTTCCATAAGAATTTAGTGAAAAACTGTTATTTTGGAATTACAAACAGACACTTCAATTTTATTTATCTGTATAGATATGTTTTGGTGGCTATCTTAAACCTCAAGCAAAGTGCTGTTGTGGATCTACGGTAATGATATTTACTCTGTCTACTCCGCTATCCCTCAATAACATGGTATATCATTTCCCATCTCGCACACAATATTAGATTCTATTAATGTTCCCTTAGAGCTTAAAATCGCAGTAAGCCACTGACAGGTCATTCCTGCACCACTTGGCACTTTAAAGATTTCTTCAAAGAACTCTAGAATTTACTTGTTTGAAATTCATTTTAACGGTTGAAGTTTGCTTTGGAGCGTAAATAAAAGTTTTAATACTTTAGATTGGCGATGAAGTTGCATTACTGTGGATTCTTGGGGATATAATCTACGAGTATATCTATCTTATATTATAAAGAGGAAAGATTTGTATGGAAGTATGTTTGTAACGAATTGGCTCAACCGTACTGGTCCGATTGTAAAAATTCTTTCACTATGTGAAAGCTACATTATCACTGATTATATAGGCTATATTTTATCTTCGTACTCCCACGGGAATGGGATCTACGCGCGTGAAACCGCATGACGTCCGCTAGTGTTTAACGTAATCAGATTACATAACATTATTATATAAGGTTTATTTTCATGAAACGTAAAACAAAACCTTGTTCTGAGGGACTAGTGAGAGTTTTCTTAAAATCGCCGTCCCAAGTCATCGCGTCGACGTAAACGCAGATTTGTATGGGCTCACAATAGTGTCATGTTCAGGCCGACAGAGGCGCTGTTTCGATCCCATACAAAGCTGCGTTAACTTTGACGCGGTGACTTGTGACGGCGGCAGTGAAAAACTCGCACCAGGCACTCAGTACACGTCATATACATCTGTCTCATAATATGAGTCAAACTATCATGTAATAAAAGCACAAAACATACACAAACTGAAGGGTATATAACTGTAATTTTCCCGTAATAATTGTCCACGGAAAATAGCTAACAGTTTACGTTATCGAGTAGATCTACCATGACGTATTAAAACTAACAACTCCAACCTGTTATTATGGCGTCATTTATCGTTGTGACGATTTCTAACGACTTCCGTTTATACGGAACTACAGAACTTATCTGTTTTTAATAAGAAAGTTCTTCGTCTATTTTTTCTTTCCAATAAACACTATTTATTTACTAGCTGTGCCCCGCGGCTTCATCCGCGTAGACTTAATTTAATGAGTCGCGCGCAGAATCCTATTTAAAAAAAATATATTAAATGATAGATCCGTATTTTTTTTTATGTGTTTATAAAGTGAATTACGCTGTTAATTTTGAATAACAGACACGTTAAATTCATTTAACTGTAGTGTTGCTTTATCATTAAACTATTGTGCTTCTGAATTGTGCATGAATTATTAAATAAATAAATAAATGAAGTCAGTAGTTAAACTAATTTGCATTTAATGCCTAACCATTTAAGACCCGATTTCAAAAAACTTCAAAATTTTGAACGAAACAATCTATACATCTTCTATACATACAGTTAATACATACAGTTAAATAAAATTGAAGTGTCTGTTTGTAAATCCAAAATAACAGCTTTTCACTAAATGCGTATGAAAGTATACACGCTACTGACACTAATAAACCAAGTTTTATAATTTTTCTCTGTCTGTCCGTCTGTCTGTCTGTCTGTCTGTTTGTTCCGGGAAATCTCAGAAACGGCTGGACGGATTTTAACGGGACAGGACTTTTCACTGGCAGGTAGCTGATGTTTCAAGGAGTAACTTAGGCTACTTTTATTTATTAAAAATATTAGGGTTCCGCGACACTAAGGAATAAACTAAATCTACGCGGGTGAAACCGCGGGGCACAGCTGGTTTTAAATAAGAGAACTGCTTTATAGTTTGCAACGCTAATGAAAAGCTATAAGCGTAGGTACTTAATATGTAAAGTCGAAACTTGAAAGTTTATGTTTAAATTATTCATGAGAGCGTCAAGTTGAAGGCAAACATTTTAAAGCATTACCATCTATTACAATATCATAATAACATTTTAACTTGACTTAAAAGGAAAGTTTGTTTCCTTGAATTTTGTTACTAACTACAAATTACCTATTCAAAGAATCACTTTGTTGGCCCAAAATATTAATATAACACCAAGCCGAGGCCCTGAGCAATCGCCTGCTATGCAAGCGATGCAAGTTCCAATTCCAGCGGGGCCTGCACCAATGTGTTTTTCTAAAAACTTATGTCTAGTGATTTCACACCACGAGCTTTACCGTGAAGGAAAACATCGTGAAGAAACCTGCCTATGATCGTTTAAGCAGCGCATATGAAGTACTTCTTAGCTTTAAAGTTTAATTTTACGGTACCAAAATGAGTCGTCGAAGCTCAGAAGTTAATACGCTTTGCATAACCCGATTATAGCAGGCCCCTTGTACACAGTTTAAAGTGAAGTAGGTACATACCTAATTGTAATACAAGATGTCGTCCCTAACCTAAATACTCTTTAATATCAAGACTTTGCCACATTCAAACTTTTTCGTCCTCCGATAGTTTACGAAGAAAGAGTTCTTTTCAAATTTCTTTATGATTGCCCTTCAAGTGTCCCTACTATCGACATCATTGGAACCCGTAACATATGACGCACCAAACATTTTCTCTCCCAGTTCCGATATGCTAATATCGGGATAAACCGTTGCCAACAAGCCTGCAAGTTTAGTTGGTATCCCCGGGACTTATTTTTGTTGTAAAATATTTCGGTGAGGTGGTTGTTTTTGAATGTATTCTTAATGTTCGTTACGGAAATGTAGGAATAATATTTATGCCAAATAACTGCCTGTGGCTTCACCCGCGTTTTATATTAACCTGTATAGTTCATATTCATATTCATATATATTTATTGCAAGTTAGTATACAATGTTCATACAATGACTTATAACTAACAACCCTGTTAGGGCACAGCAATGTGAGAGGCACTATTTAGTTATAATATATACAGTTTATCTTATATTTATTACACCGCAATGGGATATATTTATATACTTATTTATTAAATTATGTAATTAGGTTTATTTATAATACGTAACACAATTTTTTTGAGATCATTTCTATATCACTAAGTAAAAAAGTATGTATTTAAGTAAATAAAAATTATATCTTCTATTAATAATAGTCTCTCAACAAACAATTAAGCGCTCGATCTAAAGCCTCAAACCACCTTATAACAAAACATGGTTGAAACTAAGACTAGACTATAACCTCTTCCATGGGCATTGTAAATAATCAAAAAAGATATAATATGATACCAAAATTAAATGTCAAAGCTCTCAAGTTCTTAATACGCGCTGTATAAACGATCAAAGTTAACGAGTACGCATATGTGCCATCTTTGTGGTACAAAAAATAATGTCTAGTGGTTAGTATTTTATTTTGCGTGACCTACATTCCCAAGGCTTGTCACTTCCCATACAACGATGTTATCCAATAAAAGTGTATTTCCAATTCGGTTCCAATGGAAATAAAAACAGAAGTTGAAAGCGTGCGTACAGCCACAATAAACACAATTTTATTATGCGGTCTCGCTTTTTATAGCAATATCGAGTATTCCAAGTTGGTCTTTTGAAATTTTTTCAAGTGTAAAATTCGCTTTCGCTACATTTATCCTCAGCTTAATGAAATTTTCGATACACCGTGGGCCTGATACCGTTTGATATTAAAATATAAATGTTAATTTATTCAATAAAAATGCCGAACGCCGTAAAAATTTGCTCGTAATTATGTTAATGATATTACGAATAAAATCAAGCCAAATTTGTGAGTTATCGGATGCTAAAATGAAACTTTCTGTGCAGGAAAGAAATTGTTTTCAACAAATTAGACTTGTTTAGATTTTGAATGATTCCAATAATTACGCTTTAGATGTGTTTCTGTAAAATACTTTTGCTACAATTAATTAATCTTAATTTTGCTTTGACTGGCTGGAATTTGCCATGCTCACATATATTTGTAATATTTATTTTTTTTAGTTTTTATTTTTGACAATTGAGCATTGGAACTGTGTCCATGGGCTTATAGTTGCTTGAGTGATTTATTATGTATTTTTTAAAACTGTATAATATTCTTTAAAAGAGTAATTACTGAGTTTCTTGCCAGGTTCTTCTCAGTAAAAGCAACCTTCCGAACCTGGCGGTAGCATGTATAATCCTGTGTAATTGTGTCATTCTGACGATTTGAAAGTACTTTGTATAAAGTCTAATCGAATAAAGATATATTTGAGTTTTTTTGAGTTTTGAAATTAGTTCAGGCAATAATCTAACTTTTGCCGAAGATCTGAAAAATTAATTACCTAATACTTGCATCACTTCGACGCCTGCACCTATTGCCAGGGCATAGTTTGTATGCAAGCAAATGTCCTAAACAGTGTAAGGAAAAGTTAACATATTGGTTCATCTCCAACTGGAAAGTGAGTTCTAAGTATCTAAAGCCAAGACTCATTTTGGAGTGTAAGAACGTACATCCATGATTTTATTATACTCCTAAAGCGGTAAAGGAGCACGCGGCCCATCTGATGGTAAGTGGTTACCGCAGGTCTGGTTGTTTGCAATACCAAGGGCATGACGCGGGATGCATTCTCGAAAATTTTGGACATCACGACTCGGTGCTCAGCGTAAATGCGCATGTATTAAATTCGGGTCACACCACGCAGACAGACAGGCTCAACAAATGACTACAGCGTATTCAAGGTCATTAGGCCTCGACAAAGTAACATTCTATCGCGCTTGCGCTAATAGAAACGATAAATGACATTAATCAGTCACCAGACATTATGTTATTACCATACATTTTGTATCGTTTCTACTAGCAAAGCGTGAGGATAATGCTCCTTGATCTACATGCTCAGAGACATATACGCTGACTAAACAAAAGCAGAAATGTTAATATTCTCCCTTATAATTTCGCTATACTTCTCAAACTGAATAGTTACACCGTAAGTACTTAGCCTAAGGCTTTCATTTATTAAAAACGGGGGTGACCTGAGAGTGGCGAGCACCCTAGCATTGTAATCATGACAATGCCCTGCGGCCATCGATTCCGCAGATTGAAATGGTAAACAATATTGAGATATAAACTCCTGCTAAGACGTGTATTGGAAATTTTATTGGATTTCCTTTGATCTGTTTGCTTTGTTTACTGTGATTTTTATAGTTGTGTAAGAAGGTCTCTTCGGAGGCGTGGGTTCGGATAACACCGCTGCCACCACCTAATGAAACGCAAAGTGTGTGAGACGACAATGTAACAAAAGTGTGGGTATTTATATATATACAAATAACTTTTACAAAATCTCCCTACAACAATAAGAACAGGGGACTTACTCTTCAGTTGCGTGCATTGCATATAAGCAGGTAAGCAGAAGCTACAATTTGTAATAACTGAATACACTCGTGTCGTGTGTGTGTGTGTGTATGTTCGTATGTGTATCTTTACCAAGACGTACGTACCTACGCCGCGTCACATAGGTATGTACTTAACCTGCCTACCTACCTAACTTATTGTTTTTGCCTACCCCTCTGAAAATCCAATGCACGCCCCTGCTACTCTTATACGACCGAATTAAATTATTAGGTTCGAACGTGGTCCGCAAGAATATTTTTGATAAATTTCAAAAATATTCTTTAATAAAACTTACTTTAATAAAATAATTTACCGAACGAAAAATTTTGTTTTATAAAAACAAAACTATACTGAAACTTCATTTGAGTTTCGTTCGTTTGCGAAATTACGGCGAGTTTTCGGCGAAAGAAAGTAGACCCTAGATCTGATCAGATAGATATATATATATAAAGATGATAAGCACTAATATTGGCGCTTGTCATCTATATAATAAAGTTAAAAATTGGAGCTCCTACATTATATTTATACGTGATACTCCTGACGTCAGATTAATCAAGTTATTACAATAGTTACCTTCCGGGAACAAGGAACAACCGGCAACTAAACACCGGAACCAATTCCAGGCTTATCCTTGTTTGTCAAACTGCTTCCTGGAGTTACTACTGTTTCGCGATTTATTAACAATTGATACCACTCAATTTGGTGAGAATTTTGTGAGAATATTTTTACAGGTTATGAGTGTATAAAGACTGAGATTGATAGAGTAGTGACGGCCAATTTTAACGAAAATAACTACCGATATATGTATAAAATTACTTCCAATGCACTCTGCATTGGAAAGTTGGTGGTAAGGTTAATCTTATTGGCCATGAACATACTGTGTTCATCTAAGAGGTAAACTTCGTTTTATATCTCCGTTTATTAAAATAAACCATGAGGACGACGGACGTAAATTAAAGTACTTAATAAAGAATACATTTAAGTCTCACTTTCAAAAGAAATTATTTTTTTTGTTTGAAATACTTTTGTTCATTCTTCTTTCAAAACAATCTTATATTCTATTTGTGTCTTAAAAATTGTAACCTGAAGTGAAGGGAGAACGGGTCGCTAGCACTATAATACATAACACGCGGCGAAAAATTTATAAAAAAAGTCTCAAAAAAGGAACAAAAATATTTTTAAAAAATTTTCGATCGACAACATACAGTACATCTAAAAAACTAAAGGTACACCTTCCGTCGTGAAGGCTCTTTGAAACTAAAAACCGGAAATTGCGTCGCGTTGTCTCCCCGCCTAGACATCTTCGTTAGTGGCACAAATTAAACGCTTTGCGAAGATAAGAGCCTTTTTGCAAGCTATGTAAAGCGCCATGGTTTCCTCAAGTTTTGATTTAATTTGAAAGGAGATGACAAAAGAGGTAGAGGGGGTGGAGGGAGGGAAATTCATTTTGCTAGAGGAGAAATTTTCATACGAGTGGAAGAGTGGTAAAGTTGAGGTACTTAGACTGTTTTCAACCAAAACAAGTTCTTCTGTAATCAAACTTTTATATTATGTAGGAGTGAAGAAGTCATATAATCTATACAGGTAAATAAAATTGAAGTGTCTGTTTGTAATTCCAAAATTACAGCTTTTTACTAAATGCTTATGAAAGTATACAGGCTACTGACACTAAAAACCAAGTTTAAAATTTTTTTCAGTCTGTCTGTCTGTCTGTTTGTTCCAGGTAATCTCTGAAACGGCTGGACGGATTTTAACGAGACTTTAATTGGTAGGTAGCTGATGTTTCAAGGAGTAACTTAAGCTTTTATTTATTAAAAATGCTAGCTGTGCCCCGCGGTTTCACCCGTGTAGATTAGTTTCACCCTTATTGTCGCGGAACCCTAATATTTTTGATAAATAAAAGAAAGCCTAAGTTACTCCTTGAAACATCAGCTACCTACCAGTGAAAGTCCCGTTAAAATCCGTCCAGCCGTTTCAGAGATTACCTGGAACAAACAGACAGACAGACAGATTGTTAATTTTCATTTTCATTTTCATTGTGAACTGTTGGTGTGTCAATAAAATAAATAAATAAATGCCAGACTTTATTAGGCCTTCGACAGACTTGTTAAAATTGTCAAAGACATTCAATTGGCCATCATAATATACAATTAATATGAATTTAGATAGCAAATAGTGAATGTCGTTATTTAAGCTGCTCTGGGAATGCTAGAATAAAAACTACATTAGTGTATAATATTCTACGCAGTTCTTTGAAAGAACAATGTAGTCTTGGTATACAGTTAACATTTAATTACATTTACAGTGTTTTCTTAATGCAAATATATATTACCGAACGAAAAATTTTGTTTTATAAAAACAAAACTATACTGAAACTTCATTTGAGTTTCGTTCGTTTGCGAAATTACGGCGAGTTTTCGGCGAAAGAAAGTAGACCCTAGATCTGATCAGATAGATATATATATATAAAGATGATAAGCACTAATATTGGCGCTTGTCATCTATATAATAAAGTTAAAAATTGGAGCTCCTACATTATATTTATACGTGATACTCCTGACGTCAGATTAATCAAGTTATTACAATAGTTACCTTCCTTGTGGGAACAACCGGCAACTAAACACCGGAACCAATTCCAGGCTCATCCTTGTTTGTCAAACTGCTTCCTGGAGTTACTACTGTTTCGCGATTTATTAACAATTGATACCACTCAATTTGGTGAGAATTTTGTGAGAATATTTTTACAGGTTATGAGTGTATAAAGACTGAGATTGATAGAGTAGTGACGGCCAATTTTAACGAAAATAACTACCGATATATGTATAAAATTACTTCCAATGCACTCTGCATTGGAAAGTTGGTGGTAAGGTTAATCTTATTGGCCATGAACATACTGTGTTCATCTAAGAGGTAAACTTCGTTTTATATCTCCGTTTATTAAAATAAACCATGAGGACGACGGACGTAAATTAAAGTACTTAATAAAGTATACATTTAAGTCTCACTTTCAAAAGAAATTATTTTTTTTGTTTGAAATACTTTTGTTCATTCTTCTTTCAAAACAATCTTATATTCTATTTGTGTCTTAAAAATTGTAACCTGAAGTGAAGGGAGAGCGGGTCGCTAGCACTATAATACATAACACGCGGCGAAAAATTTATAAAAAAGTCTCAAAAAAGGAACAAAAATATTTTTAAAAAATTTTCGATCGACAACATACAGTACATCTAAAAAACTAAAGGTACACCTTCCGTCGTGAAGGCTCTTTGAAACTAAAAACCGGAAATTGCGTCGCGTTGTCTCCCCGCCTAGACATCTTCGTTAGTGGCACAAATTAAACGCTTTGCGAAGATAAGAGCCTTTTTGCAAGCTATGTAAAGCGCCATGGTTTCCTCAAGTTTTGATTTAATTTGAAAGGAGATGACAAAAGAGGTGGAGGGGGTGGAGGGAGGGAAATTCATTTTGCTAGAGGAGAAATTTTCATACGAGTGGAAGAGTGGTAAAGTTGAGGTACTTAGACTGTTTTCAACCAAAACAAGTTCTTCTGTAATCAAACTTTTATATTATGTAGGAGTGAAGAAGTCATATGATCTATACAGGTAAATAAAATTTAAGTGTCTGTTTGTAATTCCAAAATTACAGCTTTTCACTAAATGCTTATGAAAGTATACAGGCTACTGACACTAAAAATAAAGTTTTAATTCTTTTTTCAGTCTGTCTGTCTGTCTGTCTGTTCCGGGTAATCTCTGAAACGGCTGGACGGATTTTAAAGTGACTTTCACTGGCAGGTAGCTGATGTTACAAGGAATAACGTATGTACATTGTTTTTAATAGGGTTCCGCGAAATTAAACCACCAATGAGAACAAGTCTACGGGGATAAAACCGCATCCAATGAAATCAAGTCTACACGGGTAAAACCGCGGGTCACAGCTAGTGTTCTAATAAGAAACCAGCTATTGTAGTATAAGTTATTAGTTCACATTGGTATTGCTCGGATTCTCTCACTAACTAAAGACTTATTGAAATTCTGAACTCATCGTACAGATAGTTGAGCGTACTCGATATCTGTTTCAATGAAGTTGGCTATTAATTGTTTCCCTCGCTGTTTGTTGACAAGGAAAATAAATAAAATGTTATATTGATATTTACTGAAATAAATACCTTTTAATGTGTAGTCGCTCGACAGCAACTTATTAACTTTTATATACTATACTAGCTGTGCCCGGCGACGACTTAATTTAATGTGTGACCTGCGGAGCCCTAATGGTTTTTAAATAAAAGTAGCCTAAGCTACTCTTTGTAACATTAGCTAGTCAGCCAGTGAAAGTAAAAGTCGGTTAAGCCGGAACAAACAGATAGCCATACAGACAAACGGAGAGAGAGAGAGAGAAAACATTAACAAAATGTTTATTCTCTGGTAATTTGGTACCGTATATACTTTCATATTATGTACTAGCTGTGCCCTGCGGTTTGTCCCGCGTAGATTTTGTTTCATGCTTCATGTCGCGAAACCCGAATATTTTCCATAAATAAAAAGTAGCCTAAGTTACTCCTTGAAACATCAGCTACCTGCCAGTAAAAGTCCCGTTAAAATCGGTCCAGCCGTTTCAGAGATTACCCGGAACAAACAGACAGACAGGCAGAGAAAAATTTGGTTGGTTTGGTTTTTTAACGTCAGTAGCGTGAATACTTTCGTATGCCTTTAATGAAAAGCTGTAATTTTGGAATTACAAAGAGACACTTCAATTTTATTTATCTGTATAGATAATTAGTTTTCAACATAGTAAAATTTTCTCCGAAAACGATTTGAAAATGCAAAGAAAACCACAACGTTATAGAGAAAATTGTATTCGCAAAGTAGATCAATCGTCAAGCCAGATATATCATAAGCGAGGCAATCAATGCCGCAAGTTTATGATAACAGCGGTTCATGAGACCTAATTAACATAAATGTACGAGCTACTGAGTAATAACGTTACTTTTGTTTTCTCAACGAAGGCAAACTTTGAACTGGAGATTTGTTTGCACAATCCACCGGGGTCTGACATTGATCAAAGATGCAAATAGATACATTATTGTTAAAATTAAAATCATAATATTGGTTTAACTGTAATGAAATGCAATTACTATTGAATTATTGAGATTAAGGAGGTTAGCCGTGGTTCGAATCCCAGCGGCCTGCACCAATGAATTTCTAAAATTTTACGTTTTAGCTAGCACCTTGTATTCACAAAATAAATTATTATTAGAATAGAATTAATATCAATTATTCAAAACTATTATTAAAGAAAATCGTAGCTGCATGCAGAATTAATAAAGTAAAAACAATAAATAGCAAATATATATATATATTGAATGTTTATGTTCTATGTTTGCATATCATATGATTGCGGGGAGCTACTTGTGCAAAGTGATTTAATTCTCATAATTCATAATAATATATTATGTCCTTTTATCACTTTATGACAGTCTGAAACTGTGTTGTCTGTCTTAAGCTCCTCACATTTCCTACATGATGCTTGCAAGCAGTTACATGTGCAACATGCCACTTAAATAGTAAAGCGCTGAGGTATCTTCTTTTAATATTGATCGATGCTCTTAGCTAGATTTCATCCCAGACTCCACGGGATTGTTATTAAAATTCTTCCAGCTTGCAAAAGTTTTTTCACTAAAAGGATTGGATGTGAAAGCATTTTGGTGCAACGTGATGTTTTTTAAATGGATATCCTGCAGCAGGTTTTCAATGTCAACATTTTTCTTTATTAACCACGATTGTTTGATTAGTAGACTATACTTATATATAAAGCTGACAAGTTTGTTTACTTGAACGCGCTAATCTCAAGAACTAATGGTCCGATTTGAAAGATTATTTTAGTGTTAGATAGCCCATTTATCACGGAAGGCTATGGGCTATATATCATCACGGTTAGACCAATTAAAGTTAGCGTTAGCCCAAAGTAACTATTACACGTGGACTAAGTAAAGACCTGAATAATGAAAGTGAGAATTTGTTTATTTTGGAACGTTTTTCTTTAAGCCAATTAGTAGTAGTTTGAAACGATGTAGTATTTTGAAGTATACCCAATTCAATGAAAAACAAATTTTCGAATTGGACTGTTTGTCGAAAGTTATGCACATACATAAAAAATCTAAAAACGGGTCGACTAGACATCTTTCTCCTGTTTTTCGCTGGCTAACAAAATGTACACTTAAGAAGCCGCAATCGGAACCTATTAAAATTTGTTTAAATTTTATTAACTCTCCGGCCTTGGAAAGTAAAAGTACAAAGCCTTGCTCGTTTGCAAACCACCTGTGTAATAAAAAGAAAAAGTCAGTCTTTTAGTCACGTTTTACTTTTATTACTTCCACAAGTTGACAAGTCATACTTGGAACTAAGTTCTCTATTACTCTCCCGGGCCTGTACACAATGTAACATTATCCTCACGCTTCGCTAGTAGAAACGATACAAAATGTCCAGTACATTTGACATTGTGTCACGTGACTGATATATGTCATTTCCATACGTTTGGTATCGCGTCTATTAGCGCAAGCGCGAGAGAATGTTACTTTGCCTAGGGCTTCAGCGAGTGTCACACCACGTACCTACTTTACGGTGAAGGGAAACATCGTCAGGAAACCTGTACATGTCCGAGAAGTAATGCAAAGACGTATGTTTAGTGCCTCAGACGGCAATAGACTCACCAGCTGTCACGTTGGCACTTAATCATCCTGGGTGAAAAGTAGGTGTTGTTATTACAACACCTCTGCCTACCCTTTGGGGAATACATGCATGAGTATATGTATGCTTATAATATACTTATAGAGAAATAATATTTGTTAAATACATAGTATTTAAACTAAATTGAACTTAGAAAGAAAATTATTAAACATTACAAACATATCGGAAATTATTTTGCTTCCAAGCCAACAACTACATTAAGGAGTTTACAAAGCAAGTATAAAATAGTATAACCCTACTTATTTAAAAGCTGTCATAGTGGTATGTATATGTTAAGTGTTCGAAGCTTGTTTGTAAACTCACAAGGTTGTAACACAATTTCGCTTGCCAATGCGTTAGTTCGCAATAGACGTTAAGTACTAAAATCCACAACTCAATTAAACTTTACCGGGTCTTGGTATCATACTTAAAGGGCAAAGCCCTTAGAATAAAACTTCAAATGATTTTGAGCTTTATTTCGATCACATTAAAATCCAGTATTAAGAGAACTAAATAGATACTCAAAAATGTTTTTGTTTTCAGCTCATGTTTAGTTGTTTCTAGCTGTGCCCTGCGGTTTCACCCGCGTAAAGTAAAATTCATGGTAAGGGCAGAACCCCAATGTTTTATTTAAATAAAAGTAGCCCATGAGTAGAGAGCCCATGTTTCAAGCAGTAACTTAACTCCTTGAAACATGGGCTCTCTACCAGTGAAAGTTCCGTTGGAATCAGGCCAGCTGCTTCGGAAATTACCCAGAACAAAAGGACAGACGGACGGACAGGCAGAGAAGAATTTATAATTGTTTTTTTTTATGTCAGTATCGTACGAGTACCTATATACTTTTTTATATTTTATATTTAGTGAAAAGCTGTAATTTTGTAATTACAAACAAACACTTCAATTTTATTTATCTGTATAGATGTATAGATGCATAGATGTATAGATTGTATGTGTGTTACTTATGTATATATGATTTGACACTAATGTGTTGAATTGAATTTAATTACATACTGGCATAGTTACGTAATAGCTATTCATATCAATTACGAAGGAAACTAATTAATAATTCCGCCCTTAATTATAATTTAGGAGCGGATTCAACAACAGCCGTTTGATGTTGTTCATTTAGTGAAGTAGATAATTATATACATGAATACATGTAGCATGTCTGCATAATAAATACACCGTTCTGCCGGCGACTACGTCCGCGTGGAACACACGTGATTTTTCTAAAAGTAGATTAAATTTTCATATGCATTTAGTGAAAAGCTGTTTGTAATTTATATGTATAGATAACATTATCTATACAGGTATATATAGATTATTTTTATATACCATCGTCCATCATGGTACATTTTATTAATATTCCATCGTATATCGTAATATAAGCACGATTGAGCGCTTTCTCACTGCCACGATATCGTCCGCCAATACTTGACTACAACGATACAGCGTGAAAGCGTTCAGTAGTAATTGTATCAAACTACTAGGCCGACGATATCGTGTCGTTACCGTTATCGTCCAATGTGAAAGTTGTATATTAATATCCTAAAAAAATTACAGTATAAGTATCAGGTGTCAACCTGACATATGGTCAACAGCGGATCCAGGGGGGGGTCATGGGGGTCATGCCCCCCCCTCTGAGCTGGTTCCAGGACTTAGGTGGACCACTAATTGAACATAATGATTTTATTTATATATTTTGTCACTATACAGATTTTATGTAACTACATGCCTTCAATATTTAATAAATTTAAAATAATATAATAACTTTGTATGATGGCAAACGTTTGGGAACGAACGGCTATGTGACCCCCTCCTGGCGCCAAAGCTGGATCCGCCCCTGCATATGGTGAAGACTTCCGGGCAAACTGCCAGTAGATAAAAAATTAATCGTTCTTAAACGGCCAGTCTAAGAAAAATAAAATTTAAAAATTAGAATTTGATTTAGTTTTTTTGAGTATCATCATCTCCCTGGCCGTATCCCATGTATTTGGTTTCGGCACGTGATTCAGCCCGATGTGGCTGATCACCTTATTTTTATACGAAGCGACTGCCATCTGACCTTCGTAACCTCATTTTCGAGGAAAATCGGCAATCTGGGTTTAACCAGTTGTCAGACTTTCTTAGGCTTCTGACTGACCTGTAACGATTGCCAAAGATGTTAAATTGGCAACCGGGACCGATGGCTTAACGTGCTCTCCGAGGCACGGAGGGAACTCGGGCGGTCACCCATCCAAATACTGGCTAGGCGTATGGTTGCTTAGCTTCGCTGGTCGAATCATATGCGCATTGGCAACTGTGCCACGAGCTCATGAGTATGTTTAGAAAACAATCTTTCAAGCCAGTATTCCAAAAAGTCTACTAAGACGTTTGAAATTGGAATAGCATCCGAGACTCAGAGACTAATGGCTTAACATGTTCCGCAAACAGAAACGCGACACCAATAGGCCTAAATTAATACCACACACACATAAATCTCAGTATCTAGTTACAAATTACACGCCGGGTCTAAACAGCTTATAATTAAAGGACTCGATTCGGGCATTCACAACCCAATAATATTCATTGTTCCACATACACGGGGCTTAATTGTCCCCGTCTAAGGCCGCGTAAATAATAACACCCTTATCAAAAAGGCTTAGGAAGGCTTCCTTTGACAACGGTATTGTGTGGGACACTTAGGAATGAAACTTAGAAAATAAGGTGCAAAAAGTCACACCTGAATCTTTGCGGGGTTATCAAATGCGGTGAAAATATGACATGGATATTTAAGTATTAAATATATATCTGTGTCTGTTTGTAATTTCAAATTAACAGCTTTACATTAAATGCGTGTGAACATATATCTGCTCATTTTTCATCTAAAGTTTCTTAATGTCAGCCTGCCGTTTGAATTAGTGAGTCCTATTATGTCTGGCGAAACGTGGTATATGTTCAGGCCTTCATCAGCATCATTACACATATGGTGAGTACACTATAAAGACACCTTTGCCAACCCCGGTGGGTAACACACGTGTTAACATAATGTATATAGGGATATGATTCATCCTAAACCTTGAGTTACTACGATACAATATGAACACATTATCTGTACATCTATGCAGATTTAAGATTGCAAATTGAAGTGTCTGTGTGTAATTCCAAATAAACAGCTTTTCACTTAATGCATATAAAAGTATATACGGAACTCGCATAAAAAATTTGGTGTTTTCTCTCTCTGGCCGTCTGTCTGTCTGAATGTCTGTCTGCTTGTTCTGGCAGACATCTCATGTTACAAGGCTAACTTAGATATTTTATATAAAAAAGAAACAACAGGACTCTGTGGGTCACAGCTAGTTATCAAATAAAAGTGTTTATTTTCACGTATTATTTGTCCAACCAAAAATATGAACCTCTTTGAGCGTTGCACTCGAATAAAAAGCAGTAATTTGAATACGTTTCGTATCTTTATGTAAATAAACAGCTGACATTAGAGAGAAAATAATATCCGAGATCGTTAGTGTCGCAGTGGAGAATAAAGTATAATCACAGATCTACTCGTTCTACCTAATAAAGCGCTTCTTCAGAGGAGATAATCTTCAAAATTGTACGACATTTCAAATGGTAGAGATTACACTGTTATGTTAAAATTATGTTTCTCGTGGCACAGCTCGTGACCAAGCCAGTAGTAGGATGGGTGATCGCCCGAGTTCCCTCCGTGCCTCGAAGAGGACGTTAAGACATCGGTCTCAGTTGCCAATTTAACATCTTTGGCAATCGTTACAGGTTAGTCGGAGACCTAAGAAAGTCTAACAGTTAGTTTAACCCAGATCACTAATTTGCCTCGTTAGGGGTTGCAAAGGTCAGATGGCAGTAGTTTTGTGTAAAAATCAGGTGATCAGCCGCATCGGGTTGAATCTAGTACCGACCATAAAAATGTATGGGATAAGGTAGATGATGATATTAAAATGGTGTTCCGTCCGCCCATGGTATTAAGTCTACATAGGTGAAATCGCTAGGCACAGCTAGTTGTAACTAAGATGGGATCCGATGCAACAAGACACTTATGTGATATATTTTTTATTCGAAAGTGCTTTATTTACGAACACTAACGAAAGAAATATAAAAAGCTATTACATTTTTAAAACACGTAGACTTTAAAAAAGAAATGTAAGTAGCTGGAACTGCGCAAGTAATACTGAAGTTTATCGTGCGAAATAATCTCGAGCGATGCTGAGATAGCCACTCTCAAAGTAAATTGCCACTTTTATTTGAGGGTAAAAGCAAATGTTGGACTGTATCCAAATTAACTCTTATGGCCGCGCCCGCAAATTGTATGCAACAAAACTATTACCGGTATTACGAGATAACGAAATTGCACTTTAATACTTTGAAATAGCTTTCAGTTTTCCACAGACACTATTTTATAAGTATAAATTCACATAAAAATTCTTATATAAAATAAGAAAGTATTACGTCCTTAAATAGAATAATAATTGTTTCTTAAAATCTGGGGCCCAACCATGAGCTCTTATTGCAATGCTTATTCAGTTGTGCGACAGTGACAGATGTATACACGGCACATACATCTGTCTCATAAATGAGTCAAACTATCATGGCAATAAGAGCTCATGGTAAGGCCCCTGAGCATTCTATATTACTATATTCTTCCTTGAAATGAAAATTCACGCACGGTGGTCACGCTTCGGTGAAAAGTGGGTGTTATAACACCGAAGATAATTTGTTACCAACTCTTTGTCACTGTGTATCACTGCCATAACTTTTTGGCATAGTGAAATTGGAACTTGTGAAGCTGACGTTCTAGGCGACTGTGCAAACTTCTCGGCCCCAACGGCTGTTTTCATCATTAAAGCTAAAGAACATATATTTAAGGTTTCGACAAAGGCTTCAAAGTGGCCCTTTGTTGGAACAAAATGTATATTTATTATTTTGGTAAATATTCGAGAATTTTGGTGACTGGTAATAAAATATTACTGTAACAATCACTATGAAAATATTTCAGTATAACGCCAGAATAAAATATGAAATACTAGCTGAGTCCCACGGTTTTATCCGCGTAGAGTTATTCCATGAGTGACCCGCGGAAACCTTATATTTTTTTAAAAAAGTAGCTTAAGTTACTCCTTGTAAAATTGGCTATCTGGCAATGAAAGTCCCGTTAAATCGGTCCAGCCGTTTTGTAGAAATGAGGGAACAAACAAACGTATCATCCGCGTATACTTAATTTTATGGACGGCCCGCGGAACCCTAATGCTTTTTTTAAATCAAAGTACTTAGCCTAAGGTACTCCTTGTATTATCAGCTGTGTGACAGTGAAAGTCCTGTTAAAATCGGTCCAGCCATTTCAGAGATTACCCGGAACAAACAGGCAGACAGACAGTCGTGTATACTTTAATATGCATTCAAACAGACACTTCAATTTTTTTCACCTTTATTATTGCTATATATGAGTTTCATTTCATTTCAATAAAATTGTTCTAAAGACTTAATTTATTCAAACGTAATATTTTAATAATTCCTACATTGCGTGTCCAATGATTGGCTGGTCCAATGATGAAGCAATGTTCATTGTTCATCGTTAGCATTGTTGAACAAACACTAGTGTAATAAATCAATCAAACTCGCATTGGACATTGTTATCTATTGACAAACGCATAAGGCATAAACTCGAGCGGGACGAACATTCGTAGTAAGCGTCTACGAAGGCTACGACTCGTAGCATATACAAAAACCTTGCTACGCAGTGCTACGATTCGTAGCATCCAAAAGAACCACGTGATAACTATTTACTAGCTGGGTTCCGCGGTTTCTTAATCTTAATAACTTAAGTTACTCATCGTATCATCAGCTTTCTTTCAGTGGAAGTCCCGTTATAATCGGTCCAACCGTTTCAAAGATTAGCCAGAACAAACACAGACAGAAGTACAGACGGACAATCGGATATTATTTTTTTTCTAATGTGATTCTTCCATTCTCAATCCATGTCATTTACTTTGACATGGTTTGAAAATGAAAATGAAAATGAAAATGAAAAATATTTATTCAGTTTAGGCCCTTATGAAAGTCGAGAATTTACCACCGGTTCGGAAACTAGCCTTCTGAGAAGAACCGGCAAGATACTCAGCCAGGCTTCATGTACATATCATCGAAACAATATAAATCATAATGAAATCATCATCCAAAATCAAATTTGATAATAGGTATAAATATTCACAATAGTGACAAATTGTAGTAGCATGCAAGTCATTATAAAACAAAATCAAAGAGATCAAAGAGAAAAAAAATAACAATACCAGATAGATTTACAAGTGTTTGCATACCATGTATTTGCCAGGAGCTACTTGTGCAGAGTGATTTACCTAGTTCCATATATCCTTGTCATTTATATAATCCGAAATTTTATAATATGCTTTCTTCATCAAAACAGTTTTGACATGTGTTTTAAATTTATCATAATTTAACGCGATTATTGATTGTGGGGTTGAGAGAAAAGCTGCTAATTCGGCATAACAATGTCACGTGACTGATTTAAATGTCATTTCGATAATTTTTCATCGTTTTTATTATGTCTGTCTTTGATTTTTTTCTCATCATGTTTTTCTTCAACGTAAAGTTGTGTGACGTCACTGAACTTTAGTTTTAAAAATATCATTGGTCGATACGTCGAGAATTATCTATTTTAACTTAACCCACAGCCTAATGTCACGCGCTCAATAATCCAGCCATGGTGTGACAACCGTCGGCGGGATTATGTGCTGCCCTGCACTTCCTATCTATATTACCTAAATACCTACGCACCATAATTGCAATTAGTGTTCACAAATAATTGTTCAGTTGACAGATTCACCTTTTTTGAATAAAAAATTATTTCATCGTTTCCTCCTTATTGTCGCGGAACCCTAATATTTTTAATAAAAGGTAGCCTATGTCTCGGGGTCTAAAGATAGTCTGTGCCAAATTTCATCAAAATCGGTTGAGAGGTTTAAGCGGGAAAGCGTAACAGACAGAGAGCTACTTTCGCATTTATAATATTAGTAGGGATATATGGAACATAGGGTTTAAATAGCGCGTATTAAGAACTTCTGAGCTTTGAAGTTTTATTTTGCTACCGTGAAATTAAAAGTCAAAACCCAGAAGTTCTTTATACGCTCTGTTTAAACCGATGATGCCAGGCCAGTGCTTTAAACCAATTACAACTAGAAGACTTGGCCCAAATCGGTGTCGCTCGGTATCATGGCAAGAAGGCTGGCAGCATTGCCACGTTTAATAACAATGCTGATTCTCTAAGCGCTAGAAACGATGACACAATTATATTATGCACGGAAAACGTGAAATGACGAGTTACGAAAGCCTTCGACACTCCTACGCGGTTCGTAGCACTCATGCTACGAGTTACGTATCTCGTAGTACGAGTGCTACGAATTGCTACGCATTGAATCGTCAACATTTGATCATTGTGTTGAATTTCAGCAAAGTGTTATGCGCACACGAAGATTTCTGAATTAGCACGACCAATCTTCGACAGATGGCGCCACTAGCATTTAAATGAATTTCATATATTGCAGTGACAGAAATCTACGCGGGTGAAACTGGGCACAAACCGGGGCACAGCTAGTATCTTACATATCAACTCACAGCCTTCGCCATGGCGGCCGCTTCAACTCCGGTTAACTTGTCGGTAGTGCACTCGCATGTGGCAAATGTAGCCAATCTTCTTTTGGAAGGTTCTCGCGCATTGCGTACATGTGAGCACACCGTTCTCAAAATTATAGCTTATAGCCGCAGGTGGTCGGGCTTCCAATTCGGGCTTTCTAGGTGTAGGACGTAGGTGTACGCTAAGAAAGCGTATTCCGAAATCTCACTTATTAAGGGGTTAAATTAGGATTGAAAGTTTGTAAAATCTTATTGCGACACAGGCGAAGCAGCAGGCGTAAGCTACTATTGTATAAGCTTGCCATGTAAGGCACTTTAAAAGCTAAAACGCTACGTAAAATGAAATCCTGTACCTAACTTCTTAAGCCTTCCTACCAATTTCCTCTAATCCTCCACTGAAGCGACCGTATGATATTTCCACGACATTTTCAGTTGAAAGTCCAAGTATAAGTCCTGTCCGTATCTATACATCTATACAGATAAATAAAATTGAAGTGTCTGTTTGTAACTCCAAAATAAAAAAAAATCACTATAGGCATATTCAAGTATACACGGTACAGACAGTGGCGTGCATTGCATATAGGCAGGTAAGCAGAAGTTACAATTTGTGATTACTGAATACACTCGTGTCGTGTGTGTGTGTGTGTGTTTATGTTCGTATGTGTATCTTTATCAAGACGTACGTACCTATGCCGCGTCACATAGGTACTTAACCTGCCTACCTACCTACTTATTGTTTATGCCTACCCCTCTGAAAATCCAATGTACGCCCCTGGGTACAGACACATAAAAAACAATTTAAAAAAATTTTCTCTGTCTTTCCGTCTGTCTGTCTGTCTGTCTGTTTGTTCCGGGTAATCTCTGAAACGGCTGGACGGATTTTAACGGGACTTTCACTGGCTGGTAGCTGATGTTTCAAGGAGTAACTTAGGCTACTTTTGTTTATTGAAAATATTAGGGTTTTGCGACAATAAGGATGAAACTAAATCTACGCGGGTGAAATCGCAGGGCACAGCTAGTTGGATTATAAGAAGGATTGAATGAGATGACCACATGAGACGACGATATAATATATCGTACGTGCGAGCGAGATATAATAGCCTATTAAACCCTACAGCATAAAAATCTGTGACGTCGTAAATAGGTTTTAAAACCGGAAAATGTACGATGAGAATTGAACTTTAAGATGTAGGTAGTAAAGTTAGGTATTGTATGGTATCTATACATCTATATATATAAATAAAATTGAAGTGTCTCTTTGTAAATTCAAACTAACAGCTTTTCACTAAATGTACATGAACGCATATACGAATCTGAAATAAAAAAAAAATCTGTAATTTTTCTCTGTCTGTTTGTTTGTGCCGGATAATCTCTGAAACGGCTGGACCGATTTTAGCGAGAATTTCACTGACAGACAGCTGAAACAAGGAGTAACTTAGGCTACTTTGTTTTTTTTTAAAAGATGAGGTTTCCGCGGGCCTCCTATGAAATTACCGCGCTGAAACCGCAGGGCACAGCAAGTTGAGTATAAAAGGCATAATAATTTTGAAGGCGTGCCTAGTTGACTGTCGCGAGGATTTCCAGATTTGTCCGGGGTTTTTTTATTGGCCTGTGGCATTATTACCGCCGCAAGGCGCTTGTATAACAAATAGTTTTATACAACCTTTTTTGGAACATGAATTTACTGGAAATAGCCTTAGATAGTTTATTATTATAGCTTTTTCGTATGGAAAAATACACAAGTATGGGCCATGAGAAATCTTACTGAGAAATTATTAAGTGTAAATTGTACGAATAAAAGGTCTCCTTATTTTATACATTATTATAAACTAGCTATACTAGCTGTGCCACGGGGTTTCACACGCATAAATATAATTGCGCCGTAACAGAATTTAAAAAAAATTTGCCAAGTTATACCTTGTAGTAACATCAGCTATCTGCCAGTGAAAGGTCCGCTAAAAACAGTCCAGCGTTTAAGAGATTAGCCAGAACTAGAGTGAAAATTTAAATAATTTGGTTTGATACTTCCATTGTTTAATTTCCCTTGTAATAGGGGGCGAGTCTATTTCCGTTAATCGAGCCTTAATCCAGACTCCGAGCTGCTAATGGGCAATTACATATAGAAAAACCCAATTATACCTAGGGATCGAACCGAAGAACTCGTGCTTCACAGTAGCGTTTGCAACCACTAGACCAAAGAGGCAATTTACTAATCATAATAACCTATTATATTTAATGTTTATTAAAAGCCTCTTTTCTATACCTTCCTTGTACAATAATAATAAAGTATACAATATTGCATTGCACAAAACATTATTGAAACATTCGCCATTTCCAATTAAGCGCACCGAAGTTTACAGAAATGATAAGCAAACTTCTTGAATGTACCATTGTCTGTTTGGAATTAATTATACGAAATACATGTTAATACAGTCGTGAGAGTAAGAGTAAGAGTAAGAGCCGTGGTGGCCTCGGGGTTAGAGCAGTCGCCTGCTACGCATGCGACGCAAGTTCGAATCCCAGCGGGGCCTGTACCTATGAGTCTTTCTAAAAACTTATGTACCGTGATTTCACACCACGTGCTTTACGGTGAAGGAAAACATTGTGAGGAAACCTGCATATGTCTGAGAAATAATTCAAAGACACCATACATATGCTCACGCCTGTATTCCCCGAAGGGGTAGGCAGAGGTGTTGTAATTTTCAACACCCACATTTCACCGAATATCATTAAGTGCCAACGTGACAGAGGGTGAGTCCATCGCCGTCTCAGGCACTATACATACGTATTCTAAATATTACATATTATATAATAGGTGTATACTAAAATTCCACACTTTTTGTACAAAAAGTATTGTTTCACATTAATTTTTATATTCCTTTTTTTACAGCCAAATATGACATAGTGTACTTACTGCTAAAGATATTCGACAAGTTACGAAATCGCTACGAAACCGTAACCACGTCGTAGCGACTTAGTCATCAGTGTCAGAACCGAATAGCTCGATCGTCGTCAGAAAAACGTCGAATCAAACTACGATTTCATTAACATTGGATCTTTCAATCCTCTTGGATTTCAATTTGTTGTACGTGATTCGGGACACCGGAGCATCGCAGATACGTTCAGAGAAGGAATAAGCTTAGTAATTATAGCGTTAACAAAATTTTACAGCATTACTCACCAAAGCATCCTAAATTCGTATCCCACATCAGCAACGATCCATACAAAAAAGCATCACCTACATCGTCCATCATCCCGTCTCGTATAGAAAATGTCCCTTTCACGAGAAGTGAGTATAATACGACATTTTTGAATAGCCGGTCCCCTGTCATACGCCGTATGTAGAGTGGGGTACGCAACCTGGTCGGTTATTAGCACCAATTCTGGGGTGAATAAATGCGGGCTTAATTTGCTTGTATGTGGAAAATATGTACATATATTACCGATGCGTGGTTGATAAAATCGCTAGTTAATCTTTTGTAAATCTGGGAATTATAGCTAATATTAATGCATCACTTTAGTTCATTATAACAGGAAACTTATTAATGTGGGTGTTTTCTTGCGACCATTTCTGTATTTTACAGGACGCCTTCACACTTTTACTTTATTATGGAAACTAAATAGACAACGTGATAAAAGTATTAGTAGATAAATTCATATTCAAAGTATTGTTTAAGAAATTAGTATTTTTCTATCATGACTCCCAAATCTAAATAAACAAATATCTGTCTGTTTGTTCCGGCTACCTCCGAAACGTCTAGACCGATTTTAACGGGAATATAAAAACATCAGCGTGCTGCGGGCACCCATGAAATTCTCTACGCGGGTGAAACCGCGGGGCACAGCTAGTCTAATATAAACGTGCAACCAAACTTAAGAGCTATGAAGTAACATGCGTCTTAACTATCGAAACTCGAAATCAATGTTAATCCTTTAATTCGTCTATCATAATAACCAATAAAGGTATGTACACATTGAAACGATCGCAGGCCAGCGTGAATATTTGCCAAACTATATGGCATAACGTATACTTTGGCACTTGACACCAAAGCTTGGCCATTTGGCACTCTTCGATACCCATTAAGAGAACGCTGATACTGAATGGGCAAGCGTTTATTGTTAGATGCAGCGTCTGCATGTGGAATGGTGTTACAACGATTTATTTTATGCAACGATCACTAACAAATAGATACGCACGGCTCTCAGTGTTGTCTTACGTGGATATGCCTTTTGTTATAGGGAAAGTCAAAGTCAAATATATCTTTATTCGATTAGACTTTTCACAAATTACTTTGGAATCGTCAGATTGACATAATTATACAGGATTATACATGCTACCACCAGGTTCGGAAGGTTGCTTTTACTGAGAAGAACCTGGCAGGAAACTCTGTAATTACTCTTTTCAAAAATATTATACAATTTTAAAAATACAAAAAAACACTTCAGCAATGTAATCCCATTTACACAGTTCCAATGCACAAATGTAAAAAGAAGAGTCTAGTAGTTCTACTTATATCTCAATGCGTAGCTTGATATGACCAGCTCCCACAAGCAGCGCCTGTTCAAAAGTGAGCGATTAAACTCTCTATCGAAATCCTTTCCCAATGTGGTGTCACGTGATCCGAAATCGTCGTTTGATAGGACTTCACCTCAATAGTACTTTTGCAACGACGCGACCCTAGCAGCAGACGAAGCTATTCGTTTTTTATATAATATAATGATTATTTGATATAATTAATACAAAAACACTGTCAACGATTATGTCGCTACAACATCGTTACGGTTTCATTAAGTGAATCGAGCTTACTGGGTCTAAACAGAATAACTATATTAAAAAGAAAATACTAAAAAAATATATATTGCAGTACCAAAATGAAATGTCAAAGCTCAGAAGTTCTTAATACGCTCTGCTTAAGCCGATGATGGTAGGCCCCCAGGGCCTGTTGGCAAATAGACACGATAATAAATATATGGGAATGACATAAATCAGTCATGTCATTCCCGTGCATTTTGTATCGTTTCTACTAGCGAAGCGTGAATATATAGTTACTTTGGCTACAGGCTCTGGCAGTTATAAAGTTCTCTTTGATGTGAAGTCGAAGAAACATTCAGGTAACAAAAACGTGTCGGTATCACGATGGGAAACTTTAACAGATTACCTCACGTACTTCACACGCGCGACCTGCGTACACCGTTCACACGTTACTAATGGCTTACGAACGAATATTTGTATATATTATAGGGTTAGTGAGTTTTGTGTCTTTTTTTTTAAATTTGATAGGGGAGTATAGAGTTCAGAATAGAGAATGTTCTTGAAAAGAGTAATTACTGAGTTTCTTGCCAGGTTTTTCTCAGTAAAAGCAACCTTCCGAACCTGGCGGTAGAATGTATAATCCTGTGTAATTGTGTCATTCTGACGATTTGAAAGTACTTTGTATAAAGTCTAATCGAATAAAGATATTTTTGAGTTTGAGACTTTAGAGTTAGAGAGCTTTATTTTATGTTGACATTTGCGTATTGGAACTGTGTCCAGGGGCTTATATTTGCATATGAATCATTAATAATTTTAAAACAAGCTGTACCCCGCGGCTTCACCCTTGTAGACGTAATCTCTTTGCTGGCCCCGGAAACCTACTATATTTTTTAAATTAAAAGTAGCCTAAGACACTCTTTGTATAATTAGCTATCCGTCAGCGAGAGATTACCCGAAACAAACAGACAGACAGTACCATTATACTTTCATATGCATTTAGTGAAAAGCTGTTATTTTGGAATTACAAACAGAAACTTAAATTTATTTATCTGTATAGATGTATACCTGGGTGTGAATTATTTTGTATTCAAAAAAATATATATTATTTTTTACAGGTAGTTACTAAGTTCCTTGTCAGGTATTCTCAGTAAAAGCAACCTTCTGAACCAGGCGGTAGCATGCATAATCATGTTATTCTGACAATTTGAAAGTGAAAATAAAAATTATTTATTCAGTTTAGGCCCTGGTAAGGCACTTATGAATGTCAAGGAATTTACCAAGTACTTTAGTATTTACTTTTAAAATTAAAATATTAACGCGACAACTAAATATAATTTTCGAATCGAGTTCCAACGGTACTCCAGCCACTTTGTGTACGTAAAACATGTAATCCGTCATGGTATTGTGTGAAGGAATGGCCCATTTACATAAAATGTACACGCATATAAACAAGAAAAACATGCGGCTACAACTCCTTTTACAAATATTCTACTAACAAAGTAAAAATAACAAATAGAAGAAACTATACAGATAAATAAAATTGAAGTGTCTGTTTGTAATTCCAAAATAACAGCTTTTCACTAAAGGCATATGAAAGTATATACCGTACCGACAGTGAAAAAAAACAATTAAAATTTTTTTTTTATGTCTGTCTGTTTGTCTGTTTGTTCCGGCTAATCTTCGAAACGGCTGGACCGATGTTAACGGGACTTCCACTGGCAGTTAGCTAATGTCACAAGGAGTAACTTTAGGCTACTTTTATTTAAAGAAACATATTTACGCGGGCAAAACTACTAGACTTTTACTTTATTTTAACTTTTATCGACATTTGTGCATTAGAATCGTATCAACCGAGAAAAATAATGCCAACGAGACGCATGGTAAGTCTGTCACCGTTTCAAAGTGTCATTAAATTTCTTCGTAAGCATATCTCTTCATAGTAAAAATTATTATATACATGAAAATTAAGGCACTAAAAGTATGGTAATAATCATATTTTGCCACAAATGCCACTTCCAAACTCATAAACCCACAAAAATAATAAAATATGTCATTAAAGTTTCTCCACTCATTCAAATCTAATTTTAACTTTCCCCAACTTTATCAAAAGGCATGTTGAAGTTATTCAAATATTAGATTTTTTCCAAACGCTTGTTCCCAAATCATCGTCATAGCGACGCCTCTAGCATCTCGTCACTTCATTAACTTTTTGCTTGTTTCATTTGTACTCTAAGTGATGAGAGATTAGCTATTGAAATACAAATTTTTCGTAAGTAGGCACCATTTATATATCCCAAGTTTAAGTATGTACAAGTGCCGTCACGAATTATGAGCGCTCAGTAAATATAGTGGAGGTAGCTGCCCATGTTTCTCTTCGTGCCACCATACAGACAGTATAGTTTTAATATATACTATTATAGCGACAAAAAACCGTGCAGTCCGCTGGCGGTAAGCGGCTACTGCAACCTATGAATGATTGTAACACCAAGTGTCACTTGCGCATTGCCTACCTGATAGAATATTCTTATGCTAATATAATAACAACTATTGCTTGCACAGCGACTACGCTACTACTTCTCCCCTCCATGAAGCACTGGCGACCTTACTCACCGCAATACAATGCTACTCAAAGGATGCATTATTTGACTGCCATCTTCTGTAAGGTCCAGTCCCCAGTCGGACAGCTGCAAATATCGAACGGGAGATCCTGCCCTGCCTCTCGTTAAGGACGTTCAAGGTCGGAAGGCACATCTTCTGTGACCACCTGGTCCTAGCGGAAGATCAGTGATGGTCATCAACGTGACAGCCAGATTATGCTGAATTGGGACCAATCCGTAACAACTATAATCTACTTGTACGACCAACTTCTACGCTCACGTATGTATGTTGTTACGAATAAATGTATTTTCTTTCTTTCTTTCTTTGCATTTGTACTCTTAGAAGTATGTTTTTCGTAAAACGAAATCCGCTTGCAGCTAATAACTTACAATGCGGCCGCAAACTCCGTAAAAAATCTCAGCAATAAATCTTTATTGCCATGTTGTTTGGCTCGCATTATTTGTGCCGTTCGCGCAATTTTCGTTTCTTTGACGACTTCATTTTCCGCAGCGAAGAGTAATTGCTCGTATGTCGACTTGTTTGAGTAATAAAAATGTTTTGCGCCACATTTTATACTTAAAGACGTAATAAATGTACCTAGGTATTTTTTGGTAACGTAACGATATGAGAAAGAACCTGGTTATTGGTTATCTTTATTGCGAAAAGTAGTCGCTGACTGAGATTTTATTGATGATCGTAAATTGATCTCTGGGAACATCTTTCGGTGTAGTCTTAAAGACTACACCGAAAGATGTTCCCCTTTTTCTTTAGCTCTGTGGCATATTATTATCTGATGTTCAAGGTCACTGCAATTACTAATCTAAAAAAGTCACTAGGAACCAAGTAAAACATCCAATCTATACAGATAAATAAAATTGAAGTGTCTGTTTGTAATTTCAAAATAACAGCTTTTCACTAAATGCATATGAAAGTATACACGCCACTGACACAAAAAAAACAAGTTTTAATTTTTTTCTCTGTCTGTCTGTCTGTTTGTTCCGAGTAATCTCCGAAACGGCTGGACGGATTTTAACGGGACTTTCGCTGGTAGGTAGCTGATGTTTCAAGGAGTAATTTAGGCTACTTTTATTTATCAAAAATATTATTGTTACGCGACAAAAAGGATAAAACTAAATCTACGCGGGTGAAACCGCGGGGCACAGCTAGTTTCAAATAGATAACGTGCTTTCTCTTGAATATTTACTACTTTTGCGATGTGACGTGTCTGTATCTAATTCCAATTTAACAGCTTTTTACTAAATGCATATGAAAGTATACATACGATGTGGAAAATACACAGAAAACCACAATTTTAAATATCTCTGTCTGTCTGTTAGTTTGTTTAGGCTAAACTCTGAAACGGCTAACGTTACAAACGTTACGAAGAGCATATTCGTCTGCTTTATTTTAAAATACTGCTTCAGCGAAATAAAGCCATGTTCAGTCTACGCGGGTGAAACCGTGGGGCACAGCTAGTTTCTTATTATAGCTTTGGGCATCAACCTCCATCTTACAGAATCATCAAACGATTGTGAATATTTTTTTTCAAATTTGGATCAATACTGAAACCGTTTTATTTTCGCCTTCTTCACCTTCATTATCACGCTTCTAATTTAACTCAAACAATTTTCCTTTAATAATTACATTTTCCCCGAAAAATAATAATTTTAACTCCGGAATGAAACCGGGCTGGAGTGTAATTAGAAAAGTTCAATCCGACTGCATCCCGTTTGTAAAAATGCCACCTCCAGTCGATCGGTTCGCTTGGGGAAAATTTTAATTCTGTGTTTTAATTGGATACACAACACGGGAAGTTAACTCGCATCGGAAAATGGTTAGACGGAAATCGTGTATTCTACATTGTATTTGATTTGGAAAATGAGAGTGTGGAGTTTGTTAGGCGCGCGTGATTTAGTTCTAGAAGAATTTCTCATACTCTCTATGCTTGACAACAGCATTTTTAGTAATAACGGGATCCTATTACAAATACTTCGCTGTCCAGTTAGACTGTAAAAATTTTCACAGATGTATTTATGTTGCCACTGTAATAACAAATTATAAAAAACAGACTAAAATACATATTTATGAGGGTTGCCATTGAACAAATGTGATATTTGCCCATTTTTATAGATCATCGGAAGGAAACCTACGTGCCCGAATTTGACTCCCACTTGGTCGCTTTTTAATATTAATTTGGACTAGCGGACGTCATGCGGTTTCACCCGCGTATTTTCCGTTCCCGTGGGAGTACGGGGATATAATATAGCCCTTGTTACTCGCTGATGATGTAGCTATCCATATATTCATCATCATCTCCCTGGCCTTATCCCATACATTCTTGGGGTCGGCACTTGATTCAACCCGATGTGGCTGATCACCTGATTTTTATACGAAGCGACTGCCATCTGACCTTCGCAACCCCATTTAGGAGGAAAATCTGTGATCTGGGTTAAACCAGTTGTCAGATTATTTTTTAGGTCTCCGACTGACCTGTAACGATTGCCAAAGATGTTAAATTGGCAACCGGGACTGACGGCTTAACGTGCTCTCCGAGGCACGGAGGGAACTCGGGCGGTCACCCATCCAACTACTGGCTAGGCGTATGGTTGCTTAACTTCGCTGATCGAATCTTATGCGCAATAGCAACTGTGCCACGAGCTCCTCCCGTGTAGCTATCCATTACTGAAAGAATTTTCAAGATCGGTCAAGTAGTTTCCTATTCAATGCAAACAAACAATCAAATCTTTCCTCTTTATTATATTAGTGTAGATTACAAAGTTAAGGTTCTCGGAAGTCACAAATTGAGCATTTGAAAGTAAATAGGAAGAACATATTTAGAATTGTAATTCCAAATATGCCAATACATACAGACATGATACGTATGTCATTGAATCCAACTTAAACTGCAAAATGAAAACTAAGCAAAAAACACTTGAGGTGCTCCAATAATATTCTTTTCAAAGGCGTTCACATCTCGCAAGAGGCGAAATCCAATAAACGACTTCTACCTGCAATGTCTTCGCACCCTGGTATGTACGGTATGCCGTTCATTACTGACTGAGCAGTTCCAACTTGTTACCTCTCCAATTTATACGGGTTGGATTTTGGACTGTTATCTAAGTGTAGGGCGAAGAGAATTCGCGCGGACGATTTATATGAAATTTCTTTGTGAAAGTAGAGTAGTGACGATTTATTGGAGTTGCTGAATGTTCGAATTGTTTTAACTGGGGCCTGTAATGGTGTATTTCTATTATAACGATTTTTTTTAAATTATTTGGACGTACAATGCGAGTGTCCAAAGTATTAAATACTAGCTGTGCCCCGCGGTTTCACCCGCGTAGATTTAGTTTCTTCCTTATCGTCGCGGAACCCAAATACAACCTACCAGTGAAAGTCCCGTTAAAATCCGTCCAGCCGTTTAAGAGATTACCCGGACAGACAGACAGACAGACAGACAGACAGACAGAGAAAAATTTTAAAATTTGGTTTTTTAGTGTCAGTATCGTGTATACTTTCATATGCATTAAGTGAAAAGCTTTTATTTTGGAATTACAAACAGACACTTCAATTTTATTTATCTGTATAGATAGATTGTAAATTCAGATAAGATTAAAACTTTGAATATCTACAAACATAAAAATGCTCACGCCTGTATTCTCCGAAGGCGTAGGCAGAGGTGTTGTCATAAAACACCCACTTTTCACCGAAGATGATGTAATCATCATCAGTGCCAAAGTGTGAGTTTTATCGCCGTCTCAGGCACTATATATACGTCTTTGTATAGTGTCTGATATTACTTCTCAGATTTTTTTTTGTTTTATTGTCAGTATCGAATTACTACTTTCATATTATGCATTTAGTGAAAAGCTTTTAATTTGGCATTATAAACAGACACTTCAAATTTATTGATCTGTATGTATGTATATGTACAGATAAATTTATTTAATAACATTATCACGAAGGTGGAAAACGTCCGTAAACTGTATATAACAACTTGAACATAAACTGAAATGACTTTGGAAACGGTTCTATTCTCAAGGCGCTCGTATTTGGTAACGAAAAGTGGAATCGATTAGCTACATCGCCGCCTGGAGACACAAATCGGCAAATTGGCTAATGTCGAATAATATTAAGATGGATCGAGCAGAAACAGAACCATTTTATGTGAAAGGAGCTTCTAAAAATCGACGACATGAACTGCGAAGTTGAAGAATTATCATTGGTCATTCTCGTCATACTTGTGAACAGGTGCTGCTTGTGGGGGCTGGTAGTAGAACTATTTATGTAAATTTTTATCGACACTGTGTCCATGGGCTTACATTTCTCAAGTGATTTAGTTTGTTTTTTTTTTTTAAATTGTATAATATTTTTGAAAAGAGTAATTAAGTACTGAGTTTCTTGCCAGGTTCTTCTCAGTAAAAGCAACCTTCTGAACCTGGCGGTAGCATGTATAATCCTGTAAATTGTGTCATTCTGACGATTTGAAAGTGCTTTGTATAAAGTCTAATCGAATAAAGATAATTTTGACTTTGACTTTATGGACATGTAACCAGAAAGTCTTGAATCTAATTAAAGAAAACTTAAACGAAATTAAAGTGTCTGTTAGTAATTCAAAATTGACAGCTTTTCACTAAATGTATGTTTAAGAACTGACACGAGAAAAAAAAATTTCTATATTTTTTCTTTTGATCTTTTTGTTGAGGCTAATCTCCTAAACGGCAGGTCTAATTTATACGGGTCTTTCACTGACAGATAGCTGATGTTATAAGTAGTAACTTTTATTTTAGTAACATTGTAAATATATATAACTCAAAAGTGACTGACTGACTGACTGACATAGTGGTCTAATAACGCACAGCCCAAACCACTGGACGGATCGGGCTGAAATTTGGCATGCAGGTAGATGTTATGACGTAGGTATCCGCTAAGAAAGGATTGAAACTAAATTTACGCGGGTGAAACCGTGGGGCACAACTAGTTGAAAATAAATACATACTTTTATAATTAGTAAATACCAGACACAAGGCAAACAAAAATGCTCATCACAAGAAAATGTTTTCTGTTGTTCGTATACCAGTAATAAACTATTTACTACTCGAGAAATTATTACTTTACTAGCTGTGCCCCGCGGTTTCACCCGCGTAGATTTAGAGTCGCGGAACCCTAATATTTGTAATAAAAGGTAGCCTATGTCCTTTCTCAGGGTCTAAAGATTGTCTGTGCCAAATTTCATCAAAATCGATTGAGAGCTTTAAGCGGGAAAGCGTAACAGACAGACAGAGTTACTTTCGAATTTATAATATTAAATAAGTAAGGATTAATCGATTCTGTTACGACCTCTAATACTGAACGCTCGTTTGTAGCCTTAGTAGACACCTATTTTAACACAGTTGGCTTAATAAGACTTAAGTCAGAACATAAAACATCTTATCAAAATAATAAAACTTAAGCAAGCCTTAGTTTATATCTAGATAAACCTCGTAAAGTTCCAAGTTACTAAAACTAAGTAACCTACATAGTATACTCGAGTTTCCCTTTAGAACAACATGTCAAATGGTTTATATTATAGGTGTTCTAAACCTAACGTTACAATGTGCTACGGGTCAGTAAAATACAAAGTTGTACTCTCAGAGTTAGTTGATTGTATTTACAATGTAAGAAACACCTGCTACAAGTACTCAATGAGAGCGATCGGCTGATACGGATCGGTTTGTGTAGTCGCCTGATACGGAACCGACGCAGTTGCAATTCCCAGCGATATGTGCATACAAATAATAAATGTGCTCACGCCATCCCAGAACGGTCTCCATAACGGGTGTTGTAATGAGAACACCTACTTTTCACCGATGATGATTAAGTGCCAACGTGACAGATGATGAGTCCTTTGCCGTCTCAGGTGCTATACAAACGTTTTTTTATTACTTCTCAGACATATGCAGGTTTCTGGATGATGCCTTCCTTCACTGTAAAGCACGCGGTGCGAAATTACTGCACGTAAGTTTTTAGAAAAACTCTTTTTTGCATGTCGTTGGGATTCGAACTTGATAATAAAACCTGCAGGTTTGAGAAGAAATTCCAAGACGTTCGTAGTAGTGCCTGAGATGGAGATGGATTCACGATTGGCCCTCTCAATCATGGTAAAGTAAAAGGTAAGCGTAAATACGGGAACTCTACTTAGCCAATCTATTATATATTCAATCAATAATCTTAAATGTACATGTATCAAAGCGGGGTGCAGCTAAGCTAAAAATGAATATTTTAAAAAGATGCAATGGTTTTTTTTACTTTCAGTATAAAAGTTTCTTGATGAAAATGATTGATGCAGTTTAGGGCCTGGTAATTTATGAATTTCGAAGAATTGACCACCGGTTCGCGAACTAACTTTCTAAGAAGAACCGGCAAGAAACTCTGTAATACCTGACGAAAGACTGGCCGGATATATTGACACAAAAACTCATTCGTCATCGTAGTTGCAAGCATAAAGCTAGTAGGTATTGCGAAAATTTCCCCGCAAGCCTCAATATGTTCTAACAAACAATGTCCCTGAAGCTTTTACCTGGCGGTTCAATAAAAACAAAAGAAGAGTGTTGCCAGCACCTACCTTGCGGGTCGCGCCTAAGAACGCATTTAATCACAGTTTAATCTGGTAGATTGCAAGGTGGGAGTTTATTCCACTTGCCACCTAACACAGGTGAAGGTCTAAGATTTTATTATTTTTGTTTCGGAGTTTTGTTATGCGATAGTTGAATAACGCTTTCTTTTAAACTTCTTTGTCGTCTATATATATATTACTTACTAAAAATATTATAATGAGGAAAGATTACTAGAAGTACTGGTTAAAATTAGTAGCAAGATAAAGTTTTAGATCAGAACAAGCTATTGCGGAACACGGATTCGATTCCTGGGTCTGACAGTGCTATTGGGGTTTCCCATGTGTAATTTAACGGGATAGCTGCAATAGGCTATTTACATGGGGTGGGGATATTATTGAGTTTGAATTTGATATTTTTTTTCCAATGTTTGAAAGATCGAGTAAGTTAATAAATAAAATTGTAACTGGGTGAGCATGGAAGGATCATAGCGGAGAGAAGCACGGGGTTGCATTCCTAAGTCTCTTGGGTATGTGGCTGGCAAAGCTGACATTTTGTAGATATATTTAGAAAGGAACACACATCTACTACTTTACCTATTATTTTAGATAGATTATAATACCTAGGATTGAATAAAGAATTAGCAATATATAAAAGGAACAGTACTTAAAACTAATTACAAATAGAAAACTTGGCCTTCGATCAGTGAATCCATTTGGCAGGTTATATGTCATACTAGCTGTGCCACTCGGTTTTGCTCGTTTAATAAAAACTATGTTACTTAGTGATAATTTTTCCCGTCTGAGTAACATTTTCCATTGATGATTCGCTCCTTGTAGCCGCAGCGTGATGCAATCCACCAAGTCTCGAATAAAGAACAATCAAACACTAGAATAATTTCAATCCAAACCAGTGCCTGAGATCAGCGCGTTCAACCAACCAAGCAAAAAGGTTTACGTAATATTTTCTGTGTTTCATAATTCATAATTTATTCATTACTAAATATACAAATATAAAATACAAAAATGTTTCAGTGCTATCTATTCCCCATAACTAAGCAGAGCTTGTACTATGGATTCCAGACAGCGGATGTTATAAAAATATAATGAATGCCTTAAAATACTAACATACATATTATGATAATAAATATCCGTTATAAAATAAACTTATTTAATTAATTCTCACGCAATGATGGCGACGTGTGACGTAGCTGTGCAGTGTTTTGTATCCGAACTCTGAAACGGCGGTATACTACACCCTTCGGCCAAAAATTTTCCTTCCCATGAAGGTCGACAGATGTTCGGTTGGTACTCTCACCACGAAGGATATTTGTTTAAATATACTTTGGCGATACTGTATTGAGGAGTGAATCTTGAACCACATTCATCTTCATCACAGCACGAGACCGATAATTGGCCGTACCACTCTTCACAGAATTCAAACAATCGACATATAAATCGAAAAATCGACGAATATTCGAAAATCATGGATCGTAATCTCCCAATGTGGTATTCACGTGATCTGAATTTGTAGTTCGATAGGACTTCAACTCAATAGGATGTGTTCGTGACGACGACTGAGTCGCTACGACATCGTTACGGTTTCCATTGCGAATCGGGTTACTGGCTAATGACGTTAAATAATATGATTTAGAATAAAAAACCTCACGTGACGGGTTTTCAAGATACAACCTACATAAACCCCAAAAAATATGACCGAAATAATCCATTCTTAAACCCGCAACACCTTGCCATAATTGGGCCAAGCCATACAAAACCCTCATATTTCTTCATAAACTGTCTTACCTCAATCCCAAAACAAAAGGTAGCAGAAGATCGGACTCCTAATAGTCGAGAATATTCGCACACTAGCAAAGACACGCGTACGAAAATCTCGAGACGCGAGACGGGCATATATATGCGCTTGTTTCCGCCATGTACGGGAGCCGATCATCTGTAAACGTTTACATTGTGATTCGGTCTTGTAGAAGCAACAATCGAGCAGTAATATATTCAAATTACGGTGAGGCAAGATAAAGGGCAAAAAATCACTTTCTTCCGCATCCTAATCCGGTTCGTTACGTTCTGGATAATTTGACGCACAATGAAAGATAGAAAATCCTTCCGCTGTGAAATTACCTGATATTTTACCATAGTAACGCTGAAGGCAGTGCTTCAAGTGATACGCAATACAATTGATTTATTAGTTTTTAGGTTTAGCGAAGATAAATACACTGTACCCCTATCACGAATTTGCCACCGTTTTCGTAATCTATAGTCGCTAGCGTCACCGTCGAATACTAGCTTGATGATGTTTTAGTGAAAACAGATACAACTAGTGTAATCCAGAAATGAATTGCCATCGTCTGGACCTGGATCGCGAGAGTAACGCCCGGTTTCCGAAAGGCTTGTCAAGTCAAAAATTAACTAATCATCGATCAAACGGCATGTCAAGTGCGAATTGGGTTGCTAGAAGGATGATCATCTAGTTTGATTTGATCAGAATGTCAACTGACATAAATGCCAAATCTCTATGATCAAATCGAATGTTAAATGCATTTTGGGTTTCCGAATGGCTGATTAAGCCGTAATCTATGATCAAATTGATGTCAAATGGCATGTCAGTTAATTACGACAAAGGGACGAATTAACTTATTACCAACATTGTATTTTATCGTAATATTTATAGAAATACTGACTCGATCCTAGAAATGATTTCACTCACAGGAAGCTACATTATTCCCAAGTGCTATAGCATGTTAATTTATATATCAAATGGAAATAACAATGCTAAAATCAAGATTGAAAAAAATTTTGACAAAATGCAGGTGTATGATCGCGGGAAAATTGAAAATTTTGCCAAACACATACTACGGCCCTGACTCTCGATCAAAACTGGCGATAACATGAGACAAACACAGAAGATGATTATACTGACGAAATAACTGGATAACAACCTACCTATAGTGATAAATTTGTGGCGAAAGTGATAAAATTAACAATAATGTATACACTCAAAAGCTGCAAAATCATAATATCAAACTGCTAACTAATAATAATAATGTTTACGAAGCCTTGTTTTGTTATTTACCTGCTAGCTTATTTACATATATAGCCTCAGTTCTTAACTATATTCTAAAAGTGAAATTAATAGGTATTAAACTCTACTTATTGGAGAAAAAGATTAGGTATGTGCTATAATGTGACAACAAAGAATAATCATAACATCAAAAGTATTAGAATAGTGTGTGCAATTCATAAGGTAGGTACCTAACTAAATTGGTATGAATCTAGTAAACAATAGGTGCTGGATATCACTAAATTTAACATATTTTTGAACAAATTGCAAAAGCAATAATATAGGTTATTGGGATAAAATATTTAAATGCCTAGACCTTGAGTCTGTACAAAACAACCTATATTACTTAACTTATGTAACATTATATCTAGATAAGTAAAAAAAAAATATTCTGTCTTTAGAACAATTTATGTTCTACATGTATGATTAACCACAAAGCTCATGAAATGTAAAGAAATAAATGACCTATTATATTGATTTCATTGCATACAAAAGTTAGTTATGAATATAATATTCACACCGTTGATTGAGATATAATAATAGTAGATTGCAACGGGATCATTGGGTTTATCGGTCTAAACCTTCTCCTTACCATTGAAGTAAATGCACAGTATAAGAATTAAGTAATGAAATGTTTCTGTGTAGTTTGTATCTGCTATAAGTATCCAAGGATTAGATAACTCATTTGCTAGCAGCACCGGATCTAGTTTTCTTTCTCAATACTGCAAGAGTAATTTACATGTTGCTGGCCTTGTAGTAAGTAAGAGTAACAAGATTATATATTTGAGAAATAAATTACTATGTTATTTTTATTCCATAAATTTTATTACATTAAACAGTAACAGGTTATTACACACTTTTGTTAATTTCTATAGATAATAAGTAGCACTTCACATTGAAACAGTAGTACTGCAAACATTACTTGTCTGGGGAAGCAAGACGAGCCACCGCGTCCTGCGGCTAGAAGTCCTTTGACGAAGTGAATAACATTATATTAGTTAATCTTATTTCGGCACCAATCTAGGTATTGCACTCTATTTGTGTCACTCTCAGTTTTCGGTGCACATGCACTTTTTTATTCTGTGCAGAGTAGAGCCGGTGTAATAAATAAATACACAGGAGAGTGGAGGAAGGCAGTGTTTGATTTTGCGACATGCAAGGATATGGATTTGCCTGCGTCGTAAGACCTTGCTGCGGGGATTCTGAAGAGTTTGCTTGCGACGAGACGGTGATCCCTCCGATTCACTAATACGCTCACACATATACAATACAATTTTTTCTCGCGTTTTTTCGTGTATATAATCGTAAACAATGCAACACAGACAGTAATAATATTAGTTATTTCTGTCTTTTTGACAGAACGAAGAAGAATAGAACGAACGAATGAATGACAATATTGAACTATTTCACAAATGTGGCCATATTTAAAAAGAATTATAATGTTAACATTATGTTAGCTAATTTTTGCTTGACAAGCGTTCGAGAAACCCAATCAAAGTTGACATCGCATGTCAACTGACATTAATGTTAGTTGATTTTGATTTTGACAAGCGTTCGAGAAACCGGCCCTTAGTATCACTTAATCTCGCGATCTAGACTCATCGATTACCAGCCTATGTTACCAGCGATAATGAAGCTGTCCACTAGTGAATCATTTTTTGAAATTACTCCAGTAGTTTCAGAGTGGTTGCAAACAATCAAACAACATTTTTTAATCGTGACACGTGTGCGTTAATAGTGCAAGAAATAAAAATAGCTTAAGCTTACTGCTCAAACCTATTCTTAGGTATGTAGTTCCTACGTGTTACCTCACATTTAATCATTATTGCAATGATCATTGACCTGAATGACAGTGACGTATACACGTCACATACAACTGTCTCTTACGACACGTTTACATAAATCGACATGAATATTTTCGAAAAACAATCGTAAATCAAACAGAATAAACTCAGCACTCCCAACGTGCACAACTCATACGATCCACAAACAAAAGGTGCGAACTTTACTTTTAATTCACACAGAGGAATCACAGTATGAATACAACACAATTTAACTTCCGAATCTATACAATTGTTTTCCGAGTCTCCCCTACCTCCCTCCGTCTCTATTGACGCCCGTACACAATGCATTCGAATTTGCATACAAATCACATACATACAGGTGCCATACAAATTCAGTCCAGACTTGGTGAACTGGAAGTCACGTGTTGTGTCAGCGCTTGATATAAAAGAAAAAATTGGAAATCAACGGATATCGGTTATCTTTAGTCAGATAGTCGGACTATAACTTAAACTGCTTCGTTACTTGAAAAGTTTTCTTTATTACAATGTACAATGACTTACCTGTAACAATAAAAAAACAACTTCTTAATTTATGTATTTAGCTAATGCTTTTTGTATTGTATTTGTAGGGATAAATTGTATTTTAAGGATATGATAAGGATACGTTGTAGAAAAATCGTTCAGAAATTTGAACTTCATTCATCTTTACAAATAATTTTGGGAGACAGATGCCATCCATGAGATTGAATCCACAAAATAGCGTTAGCATATTAAGTTTATAGGTAAATGACTGGAATCAAGAGAATAGAAATAGATATTTTTTTAAGTAATAAAATTAACTGACATCGCTCTCTACGCTTCAGCTTCACCAACCTATGCTCTGTAAACTTTTATCTTGAACCATTACACTAACAAACAGTATTTACAAACTGTATGTCATAAATATTCAAGCACACTCTTCAGATTTCCGAGGCAGGTACAGCGACGTCGCAAGTAAATTCAATTTTAACATAGAGAAGTTTCTAAACGTGAACTTGTATATAAAGTGACTTGTATACAAGTGAACACTTGTATACGCACAAAAGGACAGGTCCGTCTAGCAGTTAGACGTCACAAATTGTACAGATGTCTGAATTTTGGGGAATACACCGCATAATATGTAAACTGAAGCGATTTTATTTTAAGCTATAGCTTGCACTTTCACGGTAGAAGTTTTATCTCGCGGAACACTAATTTCTTTTCAGATAAATGTATTTATGCCTAAGATACTCCCGAAAGTCCCGTTAAAATCGGTCAAGTCGTTGCAGAGAATAGCTGGAAAAGACAGACAGACGTACAGATTAAAAAAATTGACACACGTTAATTTATTTATATATTGTTTTCTTTCTTTCTTTCCTACTTGATTTTTTGCTGTTTTAAGTGCCCTGTGTAGTCTTTTATAGTTCAAAATAATCCTTCATCGTTGTATCAACTCGTGTCTACAGTGGTACGAGAAGGTATTTTTATTTTCTATTTGTACCACTTATTGACACGACACGACATTATCTCTGCTGACAAAATTAAACGAAATATTTTAATCACATCGATTACCATCTCAAAAGGACCCGTCAGTTTTTAGTAAAGAAAGAACGAATCCACAAAGTTACATCATTAATGTATAATCACATTTTTCTAGAGTTATTAAACTTGATTTCTTAACCTAACTTTGAAAGTATAAGTCCGTAACTTACACCACAAACCAAAAGTTTCATAGAGAGTATGAATAGAGTAATTTAATGGTGCCCAAAAGATGAGCGTTTGTCGCTTTCCCTCCTTTGCGTCTCGCGTCTCACGCCGAGCGTTATTAGAAATACATTTTTAAGAACTCTTTCATTTCTGTGTTCTTAGGAATTCTGATTGAGGCAAGTAATGGGAGATTCCTAAAAAAATTTTGTAAGTTTCATTGATCGGTAATATAAAGGCTCTAACTACGCAAAGCTTATACTATGGGTACCAGACAACGAATATAACACAGTTATACTCTTTTTTGCCAAATACATAATTATGTTAAAAAATACATACCAAACACCCGGACATAAAGGAAATGATGTTTGCCCTGACCCGCGACACCTAGAATAGCAGTCCTGTAGACAAAGTAACATTATCCTCACGCTTCGCTAATAGAAACGATACAAAATGTACGTCACTGATTTATGTCATTTCCATAAATTTTATATCGGTTCTATTAGCGCAAGTGCGAGAGAATGTTACTTTGCCTCGGCCTACAGGTATACTAACCACTAGACTACACTAGTTAAAGAAACAATTAGATGGGGATACGTCAGCAAGGTCACCTGAAGCAGTACTTTTTTAAATTTTTTAATCGAATATTGTACACTGAGCTTATTTTTTTATTTATTACTCAAAATGATTTGTTCATCTAATTTCTTGCGTTCCTACCGGGTTCTTCTCAGTAAAGCAACCTTCCAACCCTGGCAGTAGCATGTATAGTCCTGTATAATCTTGTCATTGTGACGATTTGAAAGTACTTTGTTAAAAGTCGAATCGAATAAATATATGTTTAATTGTCCGAAATATAAAAATTCATATAAAATTATTGATTGATTAACCATTAGACTCGACCTAGAGTGTCGTGAAGTTAAAAAATGAATTAGATGGGAATAACCGCTGGGAGTAATCCAGCCAAGCAGCCATCAGCGACAAAACTAATAAGCAAACAAAGTTCCGTATGCACCGCGCCCGCATCACCGTCCCTATTCTGTAAACGCCAAACCACTTTCGCGTGGATGAACGACTTAACGCCAATCACGGCTTTGCGACACCCAATACAGACTGGCGGGCGGATTAATTGAATAAATTTGCATTTCATCCCGGTAACATTTCCATTTGTTTCGAATTAAACTGCCACACGTACTTGGTACGTAATTAAATTGTTGGGCGTGCGTTTGTCACGTGCGACTGTTGAGGCTGATGGAAATTAACTTAGGACTTGATCTAACTCGTGGAGTCAGATTATAATGTATTTGTTTATTACAATTTACGCGGTTAGGGACAACATCGCGAGGAAACCTGCATATATCTGAAATGTAATGTAAAGGCGTATGTGCAGCGCCTGAGACGGTGGTAGGCCAACCATCTGTCATGTTGGCACTGAATATGTAGTAGCTACTACAGCACCACTGCCTGCCCCTTCGGGGAATACAGCCGTGAGCATATCTTTGCATGTATGTTTATAACAATTAATATACTGCAACTCCCAATGCTTTTGCAAAGTATGATAATAAAAAATGCATGTGCTTTGTAGTTAAGATTATTGGCTAAGAAACATGGTTGGTCAAAAATCGAATAATTTTCTCCATAAAGCCGTTTCTCCATAATCAAAATCGAACCCTAGACTTCAACCGAGACCATATCAAGCACTACACATACGTCCTTGAATAACTTCTCACACATATACAGGTTTCCTCGCTATGTTTTCTTTCACCGTAAAGCTTGTGGAGTGAAATCACCGCATTTAATTTTCTAGATAACCTAGAAAGGCACAGGTATCAGCCAATCATCATCTCCCTGGCCTTATCCCATACATTGTTGGGGTCGGCACTTGATTCAACCCGATGTGGCTGATCACCTGATTTTTATACGAAGCGACTGCCATCTGACCTTCGCAACCCCGTTTAGGAGGAAAATCTGTGATTTGGGTTAAACCAGTTGTCAGATTATTTTTAGGCCTCCGACTGACCTGTAACGATTGCCAAAGATGTGAAATTGGCAACCGGGACCGACAGCTTAACGTGCTCTCCGAGGCACGGAGGGAACTCGGGCGGTCACCCATCCAACTACTGGCTAGGCGTATGGTTGCTTAACTTCGCTGATCGAATGATATGCGCAATAGCAACTGTGCCACGAGCTCCTCTCAACAGGTATCAGCCAATGAGATTCGAAATAGCATTGCTCAAACCCTACAATCACCAGTCACATGGGACAATCAACTCCGGATCATAACCTATAAATCAAAAATCAATTTAATTTGATAAACGATCACGTGAACCCGAACTATCCTAATATAACTAAGTAATACACAAACATGAGTTGTAACATATTACGTGACTATCGGGAAAGCGTGAGGCCCCACGTCTGTTTGTCAAGCGATTTGAGTTTCAGAATAGGAGCGTGATTATGAATATATTAGTTTTAATTGCGCTAGTTTTCATTCAGTCTGTAACAAGTTCATTGTTGGAAGAAATTTAAAGGAATCAGTTTGAAATGTTAAATCGTTTCGAGTTTATTAAATTTTAATATTTTTTAATGAACTTCTACGCTATCTTTATATTATGTATATACAAACAATACATCATCATCATAATCTCCCTGGCCTTATCCCATACAATGTTGGGGTCGGCACTTGATTCAACCCGATGTGGCTGATCACCTGATTTTTATACGGAGCGACTGCCATCTGACCTTCGCAACCCCTTTAATGAGGAAAATCTGTGATCTGGGTTAAACCAGTTGTCAGACTATTTGAGGTCTCCGACTGACCTGTAACGATTGCCAAAGATGATTGGCAACCAGGACCGACGGCTTAACGTGCTCTCCGAGGCACGAAGGGAACTCGGGCGGTTACCCATCCAACTACTGGCTAGGCGTATGGTTGCTTAACTTCGATGATCGAATGATATGCGCAATAGCAACTGTGCCACGAGCTCCACTGTATATACATACATAAGTACTGATAAATAAAATTGAAATGTCTGTTTGTAATTCCAAATTCACAACCATTCTCAAAATGCGTATATACTTATCTATACAGATAAATAAAATTGAAGTGTCTGTTTGTAATACCAAAATAACAGCTTTTCACTAAATGCATATGAATATATAAACGCTACTGACCCTAAAAAACCAAGTTTTAATTTTTTTCTTTGTCTGTCTGTCTGTCTGTCGGTCTGTCTGTCTGTCTGTCTGTTTGTTCCGGGTAATCTCTGAAACGGCTGGACCGATTTTAACGGGACTTTCACTGGTAGGTAGCTGATGTTTCAAGGAGTAACTTAGGCTACTTTTATTTATCAAAAATATTAGGGTTCCGCGACAATAAGGATGAAACTAAATCTACGCGGGTGAAACCGCGGGGCACAGCTAGTATAGGTATATGGTACCTACCTACATGGAAACCAAGTTTTGTTTTTCTGACTGTCCATGTGTTTGTTTCGAATAGTCTATGAAACGGCTTTCAGTAGCAAAAGCACGCATGTTTTTCACCTTTATAGAATACAAGCTGACGTCGCGCGGTTTCACCCGCGTAATTCCCGTTCCCGCGGTAGTACGGGGATAAAATATAGCCTATGTTACTCGCTGATGATGTAGCTTCAAGTTCGGTGAAGTAGTTTCGGAGCCTATTCAATGCAACAAAAAAACAATCAAATTTTTCCTATTTATAATATAAGCAAGGGCGTGCATTGGATTTTCAGGGGGGTAGGCATAAACAATAAGTAGGTAGGTAGGCAGGTTAAGTACTTACCTATGGGACGCGGCGTTGGTCCATACGTTTTGGTAAAGACACACACACGAACTTAAACACACACACACACACGACACGAGTGAATTCAGTGATCACAAATTGTAACTTCTGCTTATCTGCTTACATGCAATGCACGCCACTGATTATATAAGAGTAGAAAAGAGAAAGAATAACATACAGTTGAATTGATAACCTCCCCTTTTCTGACAGTCGTTAAGAAAGAAAATGAAATACTAATTAGCATTATACATACGCGTTTGAAATTTCTTATCTCAAACTATTTGCCCACAGCGGCTCTTAATATGAAACTTAACAAATAAGACGCTCATGAAATAAATACTTCGCATTTAATCATAAAAATCTTGAGCTCATTAAGGATGGAAGAAAATAAACGCAGTATAAATAACTGACTGCGACAAAATATTAAAATGGAAGACAGATTTATGTCGAGAGAGCTCGGGTGTCAGGTACAAGTTGAAAAGAAACGCCACGGACTAGGGGTGCTATTTTTAGTTATTAGGGTTGAACATGGAACGCATAAATATTTTTTTTTATTTCAGAAAAATACAATTTACTTTTTTTCTTATTTTTATGGACATTAAAAAGGATGTCCGTTAATTTAAATACTTAAGAAGTCTGTTAAAACTGGTATTTTGGAATAAGATGCTTCAAAACACGAATATTTTATATTAGTCATTGGACTAGGGGACGTCACGTGGATTCACCCGCGTAGTTCCCGTTCCCGCGGAAGTACGGGTATAAAATATAGCCTATGTTACTCGCTGATGATGTAGCTATCCACTGCTGAAAGAATTTTCAAAATCGATTTAGTAGTGTCGGAGCCGATTCAATACAAACAAACATACAAATCTTCCTCTTTACAATATTATTATTACTTATTAGTGTAACGCAGACTTTAAAAGTCTGAAAATGCCAAGTAAAATACAACATTAATTGCACTGCAATTTTGAGCCTTAAGACCATTCCAAATGATAGATTATAAACCAACCAACTAGACAATGTGTCATAAAGTTTAAATCCCTTCGGTAACGAATGTAGCTGTACAATATTTGACATTTTTACGTTGATCCTAATCCTCTAGTTGAACAAATTGCAGTTGGAAAATGAACAACAATACGATTGTCAGTCTGTGCTATTCTTGGAGATCTTTCTTCTCTATGCAGGTAGAAATATGGGCATTATTTGACGGTAAGAATACATTAAGGACCTCTTAAACAGTTCAAATATAAGCTTTACAAACAGCTAGGAAACTAGGCCTTTTTTAAATAAGAACATCTGTTCTATTAATCGTAAAGGCTGCCAAATTAGAGGTATTAATTTAATCTTTTATTTACTTTTTAAATAATGTGGATTTGGCGTTTTGAAGTATTAAAAATTTACGGTATAACAAGCGAAGCCATATACGTCATTTACGTATTTTACAGACATTTTTGCAAATTCAAACCCAGAATACAGAACAAACTACAAACTACAGAATACAGTAAATAAAAGAGAAAATTATATCATTTATTTTTAAAATCAAATGTTCTTCTTTCGAAGATTTTATCTGGTCTCCATACTGCTTAGAAAGCTTATAGTTTATACTATGACCCTACCGTAAAAAAACTTCATAGCGCCAATCTTCACCAAAGAAAAGTGAGCTAATCAATATGATATTCCCCTCTTTTCAATTAGTATCACAAATGCACCTTTAATGCTCAGCCTCGGGAAAAATCCTTACCTTAAGCGATTTAGGGGATCCACAACTAAATGAAATCTCGTCTAATAGGGTGAGGGATGTACCTAACGACGGTTTAATATATCCGACGATCGCTGAATCAATGATTTACAAGTAAGTATTTAACTTTTATGTAACGCGTTTTACTGCGTTTACATTTTCATTTTTATGGCTGGCCAGAACAAAACATATTTGACGGATAATAGAGAGAAACAGAAGAAATAAAACACTGCGCCGACCAGAAATAAAATGGGAAATAAGATAAGGAGCCTAATGATACTGAATTTTTACGTTAACACTAACCTTTGGATGCATACTTAGTAATCATTTTATCAGACTTTTCAGTCAGTTACTCCCACTATATTCGCTGAGCGCTCATAACTCGTGGCGGTACCTGTACTACGATAACTGTGTACCACTCAAAGACACCAATCTACATAATTAATCCCTCATCGTGCAGTGCTGACATGAGTAAGAGGATTACTCAGAACCAAATTGGATGATGTTACTCCATTTAGCTCTCGTGTAAGGATCGTGTAACGTCTATTACTAATATATAAAGCTGAAGAGTTTGTTTCTTTGCTTGAACACGCTAATATCAGGAGCTACAGGGGCCCTACCAGCATCGGTTTAAGTTGATCGTAAAAGAACTTCAAAGCTTTGACGTTCCTTTTTTTTACTATAGTAAGGAAGTTCCTAATACTGGACTGCTTAAACGATCGTAACTGGGCCCATGGACTGATTTAAAAAAATCAGTGTAACATAGCTCGTTTATCGAGGCATAGAGGATAGCCTGCATCCTTGGCTATACTATCACGCTAAGACCAATCGCAGGTTTAAGTTAGCATTTTTTTTTTAATTCATTGGCACGGACCTTGGAACTTTCATCATTGATGCTGGGTTTTTCTTACGGACGCGAGACTGCTTCAGGGCATGTAGACAAAGTAACATTATCCTTACACTTTCTAATGGAGACGATACAAAATATGTATTAATGACATATGTCACGTGACTGATTAATATGTCATTTCCTCTAGTTCAGGCTTAATGGACTTTAAGGACTAGTAGCCTAGTCGTAAACCCTACTGGGCGAACACGAGGTCTTGGGTTCGAAACCCCTGTGTCTTGTGGTCTGTGCATCCCAAAGAAAAAGGGTAGCGAAAAGCTATCCTTGCCGTGGTGGTCCGAGGAACTCGAGAAGATGCGGAAGATGGTCACCACCAGGAAGCGCAGGACCTGGTGTGCAGCGCCAGTCCGTCGTGCGAAAGTCGTCGCTGAGTATCTGCAGGCAAAAGAAGAGTATGAGGCCGCCGCGAAAAAAGCCCAGGTCGCGAGCTGGCAGGACTTCTGTGGGAAGCAGGACAAGGAAGGGGTGTGGCAGGGCGTCTACAGGGTGTTGGGAAAAACTGCCACTCGGCAGGAGGACCCACCCCTGGTGAAGGACGGGAAGGAGATGTCCCAGGCGGAATCCGCGCAGCTGTTGGCGGACACCTTCTACCCGGAGGACCTGGAGTCTGAGGACAACGCTGACCACCGCGAGACCAGAGCAAAGGCCGAGCACGTAAATGGCTGGGCCGATGATGAACAACATGACCCACCATTTACGTTGCACGAGCTGAAGTCCGCGGTGGAAAGCTTTGACCCTAAGAAGGCCCCCGGGTCGGACGGATTGACCGCCGACATCTGCAGCCAGGTCATCTCCAAAGACCCCGTTCTTCACTTAGCCCTGCTAAACAAGTGCCTGGAATTGTCCTGTTTCCCACGCGCCTGGAAGGAAGCCACGGTAGTCGTCCTGCGAAAACCCGGCAAGGACGACTACCGTGACTCCAAGGCTTACCGGCCCATTGGACTCCTCTCAGGGATGGGTAAGATATACGAGAAGATGCTGGTCCGAAGGATGCAATGGCACCTGATTCCCCGGATGAGTACTCGCCAGTACGGATTCATGCCCCAGAAGAGCACCGAGGACTCCCTCTATGACCTTATGCAGCACATCCGTGGTAACCTAGCCGACAAGAGGCTGGTTACCATGGTGTCGCTGGACATAGAGGGAGCCTTCGATAGCGCCTGGTGGCCTGCGATCCGAGTCCGTCTGGCTGAGGAACAGTGTCCGGTGAATCTAAGGCGTGTCATCGATAGCTATCTTTCGGACCGGAGGGTGAGGGTGAGGTACGCCGGTGAGGAGCACGCCAAAGGCACCCACAAGGGTTGCGTGCAAGGCTCCATCGGCGGACCCATCCTCTGGAACCTCCTTCTTGACCCATTGCTGAGAGGACTCCAAAGACGAGGCGACTATTGTCAGGCGTTCGCCGACGATGTCGTCCTCGTCTTCGCCGCCGACACGGCGCTGGAGGTGCAGAGGCATGCCAATGCCGCCCTCGAATATGTCCGGGAGTGGGGTGTCAAAAATAAGCTGAAGTTTGCTCCGCATAAGACCAAAGCGATGTTGCTCACACGGAAGCTTAAGTTTGACACGCCACTCCTGAACATGGGAGGGGTCGACATTGGCATGTCCGACGAGATCAAGATCTTGGGGCTCACGATTGACAGCAAACTCACGTTCAACGCCCATACCGCGAACATCTGTCGGAAGGCGTTGAACGTGTACAAGCAGTTATCGCGAGCCGCCAAGATCAGCTGGGGACTCCACCCTGACGTCATCCGTGTGATCTACACGGCAGCGGTGGAGCCAGTGATCTCGTATGCCTCCAGCGCCTGGTCGGCGGCGACCAAGAAACTTGGAGTGCAGAGGCAGCTGAACGCAGTCCAGCGAGGATTCGCGCAGAAGTTGTGTGGGGCCTATCGCACCGTCTCCCTGAACGCGGCACTGGTGCTGGCTGGGATACTCCCTCTCGACCTCAGAATACAGGAGGCAGCCGCCCTGTACGAGGCAAAGAGAGGGGTCCCCCATACAGTGCTAGGCGATCGGGAGATGGAGCGAAGAGTTGCCCCCACCGAAGCCCCGCATCCGGCAGTCCATATGTGCCTGGAGTTCGTGAGCCTGGTGGACCAGCAACAAGTGCAGGACCGCGTAGATCACGCGGTCCAAATATACACCGATGGCAGCAAGATTGAGGGCAAGGTCGGGGCCGCACTGTCTCTGAGGAGCAGTGGGGCCGAGACTCGAGCCCTCAAACTCAAGCTGCCACCGCACTGCACGGTCTACCAGGCGGAACTCCTGGCCATATGCCAAGCCACGAGGCTTATCCTCAGATGCGGTGAGGCTCGCTGCGCGATCCTCAGCGACTCGCGTTCGGCCCTGGAAACCGTGGTCAACGCACGTTCCCTCCACCCCCTGGCTGTGGAAGCCAGGCACAACATCCGCCAAACCACACTCCAGAACAGGGAAGTCTCCCTGTTCTGGATAAAAGCACATGCGGGGTTGGAAGGGAACGAGCGAGCGGACCAGTTGGCCAAAGAAGCTGCCCTGCACTCTAAGAAGAGGCCGGACTATGACGGGTGCCCGGTTTCGTTCGTCAAGCGAGAGCTGCGCAAGCACTCGCTTGACGAATGGAACCGGAGGTATAAAGTCGGCGATACGGCCGGGGTTACCAAGGCGTTCTTCCCCGACGCTGTGGAGGCGTACAGGATTGTCCGACAGCTCCGCCCAGCGGGCGTGTTGACGCAGGTGCTCACTGGGCACGGTGGGTTCTCTCAATACTTGCACAGATTCAAGTGTAAAGAGGACCCATCGTGCTTCTGTGAGCCGGGCGTGAGCCAAACCGTCGGACACATCCTCGCCGAGTGCCCAGCTTTCGGGAAAGAACGCTTTGAGGCGGAACAGGAGATGGGAGAGAGTATTGTGGTCAATACATTGGGGAGATTGATGACAGGCAGGGATACTAAAGAAATTTTTGTAAAATATTGCATAAAGGTAGCGACTATTGTCGCTACCAGAAATAAGTAAAAGTCAATCGTCTAATCAAAACAATAATAAATTAATATAGTATAGAACAATGTATAAAAAGTAATTAATAGAAAAGTACACTTTGGAAATATCTTAAAAATCTCGAACAAAACATTTGGCATAAAACATGGACAACTCAAAGGTTAAAAGAATAATAAAAATAACATTGCAGCAGAAAAGTAAGCTGTTGGAAAAGTTCCCTGAGTAAATTCAGGGGCGACACAGGAAAGGCCTACAGGGCCGCTAAAAAAAAAAAAAAAAAAAAAAAAAAAACCCCTGTTCAGCCAAAGTGTTATTGGGTTCTTCCATCTGTAATTTCCCAATAGGAGCCCGGAGTCTGGACAACTGCCAAATAAATTAGAAAGAAAGAAAGAAAGAAAATAAATTTATTCGTTACAACATACACAAAATAGCGAACAGGATTATAGTAAACAGTGTGTTTTAGTTGTTACGAATTGGTCCCAACTCAGCATAATCTGGCTGTCACGTTGATGACAACCATCACTGATCTTCCGCTAGGACCAAGGCGTCACGTCACAGCACGGTCACACTGGCAGTATCCACAATACAACTTAACCTAAAAACAATGTAAAATAACAAAAAAACCTATACAAAGTAAATAATAAAAAAATAAAAAACAAATACTTCATAGAAAAATACAAATTATAAGTAAGTATATTACAGTTATCATCATTTCACACATACTTGGACTTCATCAGTATGAATCAAACAAAAAGAGAAAAAAATTATAAAAAAAAAAAGAAGAAAAAACTGTATATAATAATGTGTTCTTAAATAGCACTGGAGTTTACTTAAAATTACACTTCTCGCCCTCTCGCTACTCTCACAACTCGCCTTCTATTACATGGGACTTTAACATAATATGTATCGGAAAGTGAATGTTCCAAGTTCACCTCTGCCTACCCTTTCGAGGAATAACGGCGTCTATTTTTCATAAAAACTCTTCTGAAATTATAGATGAGCAAAATACCCCGGTCAGTTCCACAAAACTAGTAGGTAAAGCACATATCTAACGTGGAGCCGTAAGCCGATTACATACGGGGTTGCCCTTCCAATTTGCCAAGCAAATCTCTTCGCGCCTTCATACAAAGTCGGCCTTTGTGAGAGTGGAAATTACGGCGGGGATTGACACAGGTTTATTAGGGTTTCGCTTTTTGCGAGTGAAAAGTAATACAGAACGTACACATGTATTGGTATTTACAGGTTTCTTTTAATGTTATGCTCATCGCCTTAAGGTCGAATATGATCTGCACGTCAAAGGATATTAAGGTTCAAATTACTTTGTTGATGTACCTTATAATTTTCGCTACGACAGCTCGAAGAGTGAACACTCTATGTACTCGTGCATTACACCTTGCACCGGTAACACCATTAACACTTTGTGTAACTGAATATTTGTGTATGTTGCTGTTATGATTGTTTGACTGTTGTGGGGGCTGGTCATCTCAAACTACGCATTTAGATATAAGTACAACTACTAGACTTTTCTTTATGTTAATTTTTATTGACATTTGTGCATTGGAACTGTGTCCATGGGCTTACATTTCTCAAGTGATTTACTTTGTTTTTAAAAATTGTATAATATTTTTAAAAGAGTAATAGTTATATAATGCGCATTCATCCCCACTATTTTGGCTGAGCGCTCATTAGTCATGGCGTGAAATAAGTGACTTACCCTAGGATCGTATGTGTCGTGAACGTTAAGCGAGTACCCGGGCGAGCGGTTGCAGGCAACCTTCATATATTCACGCAGACGCACCGGGAACGCTGTGTCGCGTAGTTGCAGCAAATATGTGTCCGGACCGTTCTGGTAGCTGGAACCACAATACATTGTCAATTATAATAGTATTAGATTCTTGATACACGACGGTAGAATATATCAGGAGGCAATATTCTGCTGGAATAATTTGTTAGAGCAGACGCCTGCTATCTCAGCGGTGCCTGTACCAATGAATTTTTCATATAACTTATGTGCAGTGATTTCGCAATACGTGCTCTGCGTTGAAGGTAAACATCGTCAGGAAACCTGCATGTGTCTGAGAAGTAATTTACAGACGTCAATATAGTGTCTGAGACGGTGATAGACTCGCCATCTGTCACGTTGTTACTTTAATAATCTTCGGTGAAATGTGGGTGTTGAAAATTACAACACCTCTGCCTACCCCTTCGGGGAATATAGACGTGAGCATATCTATACTTCTTAGCTAATATTATCTATGGCTGGCATTCTCGTCATACTTGTGAACAGGTGCTGCTTGTGGGGGCTGGTCATCTCAAGCTACGCATTTAGATATAAGTACAACTACTATACTTTTGTTTATGTTAATTTTTATTGACATTTGTGCATTGGAACTGTGTCCATGGGCTTACATTTCTCAAGTGATTTACTTTGTTTAATATTTTTAAAAGAGTAATTACTGAGTTTCTTGCCAGGTTCTTCTCAGTAAAAGCAACCTTCCGAACCTGGCAGTAGCATGTATAATCCATGTCGTTCTGACGATTTGAAAGTACTTTGTAAAAAGTCTAATCGAATAAAGATATTGTTGACTTTGACTTTGACAAAAGTGTGTTTTTGCCATGACTTCGACCGCAAGGTATGATACTCTTACAAGTAGCGTTTCTATAACATGCGAGAACGTAAGTAGAAAACAAATCGTATTTGTACTAATTTACTATGTATCTACCATTTCATATACACGTATTTGTACACCTAATATTTTAAGAGTATGTTCAGCCCTAAGTCCCACCCGAAGAGGGCTAACGTATTGTGCAAGAATTTAAAATAGTCGCATGGCTATAACTATTTGATTCATTTAAAATCGCAACTTTTTAGACAAAGTCATTTGGAGTATAGCATGTAAACAAACAATATAAGCACAGCCTTTTTACTTCACATCATTGACCTAAAAGGTCAGGAAATGAGCAGGACACAGTACCCCGGATGTGGAGTCTGGAGAAAGTTTTGCCTTCTAACGAAATGTCCGGACAACAACAATGATAATGAGAACAAAATGATAATGTTATGTAGGTACTGTGACATGACTGTGTGCAACATGTATCCTTTCTCATACATACGTATCCTCACGTCTGTAATCCTCAAGGGGGTAGGCAGAGGTGTACTATGCATGCCAGGAAAACTCTGTGAACTAGAGCTGACCGTCCATGCCTTAAATCATGTCATTTGAGTCGAGATGTTTAAGGCTTATGCACGTGACAGCCTGTCACTTGCGCGTTGCCTACTTTATATAGTCTATATATATATAAATGAATCCCCATTTCCCTTGGTCACGACATCACGGGTGAACGACTGGACCGATTTCGATAAAAAAAATTTTTGTTGTGTTTGTTATTGTTTGGAGATGGTTCTTATGAAAGAAAAAACTAAGAAAATTGCGTGGAAAATTTATAAATTTAAGAATACTTAATCACTATAAAATTATTTCTTCCTTCTTAAATCTAACCTTAACGCTTTGGATAATAAAAACCTTTTGATGTAGCCTTATGACGTTTGACATAGAATTGACAGAATACGTGCTGCATTCTCATAATTAAGACAGGGCAACGTCTGTCGGGTCAGCTAGTTGGAAATAAAAATATAGTTAGACATGTCCCACTATAGCTAGCACAGGGCCTCCACTCCTCCCCATTTACCGGCGACCTAACTCAAGACCACAAAACTACAAAGATAGCATCTCCTGTAAAATTGAGGTACGTTCCCCAGTAGGGCAGCTCCGTAATTCGAACGGAAAATCCTATTATGCCCAGACTAATTCTTTCATTTCAATATCATCAACAAAGTCTTTGTATAAAAATCTATATCTATACAGATCTATACAGATAAATAAAATTGAAGTGTCTGTTTGTAAGTCGAAAATTACAGCTTTTCACTAAATGCATATGAAAGTATACACGCTACTAAGACTGAAAACCAAGTTTTAAAAATTTTCTCTGTCTGTCTGTCTGTTTGTTCCGGGTAATCTCTGAAACGGCTGGACCGATTTTAACGGGACTTTCACTGGCAGGTAGCTGATGTTTCAAGGAGTAGCTTGGCTACATTTATTTATTAAAAATATTAGGGTTCCGCGACAATAAAGATGAAACTAAATCTACGCGGGTGAAACCACGGGGCACAGCTAGTCAGGAAATAAAGAGGTCATTGCCCCAATAGAGGCAAACATTAAATACTTAATTAGTTCCCTGGACAAGAAATTCTAGCTCTAAATTGCCGATCTGCGCCATTGAGATCCATTACGCTTCTGTCTTCATTAACTTTATTTAGTTAGACGTTGGACACGCAATGAAGTGGAATGGATTGTTTAAAATCCTCTTCACACAATACGTGGTACTAGCTGGTACGATAAGGAGTAAGTATATCACTTGCAAGTCATCATCTCCCTGGCCTTATCCCATGTATTTGGGGTCGGCACTTGATTCAACCCGATGTGGCTGATCACCTGATTTTTATACGAAGCGACTGCCATTTGACCTTCGCAACCCCATTTAGGAGGAAAATCTGTGATCTGGGTTAAACCAATTGTCAGATTATTTTTACGCCTCCGACTGACCTGTAACGATTGCCAAAGATGTTAAATTGGCAACCGGGACCGACGGCTTAACGTGCTCTCCGAGGCACGGAGGGAACTCGGGCGGTCACCCATCCAACTACTGGCTAGGCGTAGGGTTGCTTTACTTCGCTGATCGAATGATATGCGCAATAGCAACTGTGCCACGAGCTCCTCAAGTATATCACTTGCAAGTGTAAAGTTATGAAATTAGGTTTCATCAATCATCAATGCACGTACATTGGCGACGTACAGCGAAGTGATTCTATGTATTACGGTACCTACCTAGTGTAAATGAAAATGAAAAATATTTATTCAGTTTACGCCCTGGTAAGGCACTTATGAAGGTCGAGAATTTACCACCGGTTAGGAAACTAGCCTTCTGAGAAGAACAGGCAAGAAACTCAGCCAGGCATCATGTACATTTCATCGAAACAATATAAATCATCAAAGTATTTTCCTTTAGAGGTAAGGAACTTTAAAAATAAATATACGGTCGAATTAAGAAACCTCCGCTTTTTTGTAGTCGGTTACAAACGAAACCGAATACGCGGGTAGAAACTAGTTCCTAATCAAGAAAATAAAATGTTTATTTAGATATCACGGCAAGGTAAAACCAACGTTACCACTGATTAGTCATCATCTCCCTGGACTTATCCCATGTATTTGGGGTCAGCACTTGATTGAACCCGATGTGGTTGATCACCTGATTTTTATACGAAGCTACTGCCATCTGACCTTCGTAACCGCTTTTTCGAGAAAAATCGGCAATCTGGGTTAAACCAGTTGTCAGACTTTCTTAGGCCTCTGACTGACCTGTAACGATTGCCAAAGATGTTAAATTGGCAACCGGGACCGACGGCTTAACGTGCTCTCCGAGGCACGGAATACCAGTCATCTGCCTGGCCTTATCCCAAGTATTTGGGGTCGGCACTTGATTGAACACGATGTGGCTGATCACCTGATTTTTATACGAAGCGACTGCCATCTGACCTTCGTAACCCCTTTATCGAGGAAAATCGGCAATCTGGGTTAAACCAGTTGTCAGACTTTCTTAGGTCTCTGACTGACCTGTAACGATTGCCAAAGATGTTTAATTGGCAACCGGGACCGACGCCTTAACGTGCTCTCCGAGGCACGGAATACCACTAATTAGTATAAAGTAATTTTTCGTTTATTCGATGCGAAGCTATTTTGTATAATTAAAGTGGGAACATGTTATGAGATCTCTAATTAACTACCGCACTTGGCTCAGTTAATTTAGTTCGGAACGTTTGACGTAATTAGCATAACTGTACATATTATGGAAATTATGCAATTGTTCTCATGACGAAATAATTTAAATTATTATTCATATAGGCAAGGGTATAATTTCTAATTAGCTAACGATTAAAACGTATACATTTTTGTATGTATTCACAGACACAGAGATTCATTTAATTTAACCTATTCCTGTATTCATATACCTACGGTATAGGTAGGTAGGAAATTGTTATGAAAGTATGCACAGTGAAAGTTAGGTTTATTATACTGTACGGTTGTTCCGGCTAATATTCTCAAACGGCTGGACTAATTTTAACGAGACACTCTCAGACAGATAGCTTATGTAACAAGGAGTAGGTAAATAGCTACTTCTTTCTATCGTGTCGATGCCAGACATTTTAAATAGTTGTAGCCCAGAACTAGCTACTCTTATGTTGGTAAGAGTATGTTCATGAAATCAATTATATCGAAGACGCATTACACACCTAGTAGGTATAATATGTAGGTATTCGATTAAAAACAAACATTCGATAAAATAAGTATAATAAATGGAAATTGTATACATTAATGTGCAAATTAAAATCACCATAGTATCTATACAGATAAATAAAGTTGAAGTGTCTGTTTGTAATTCCAAAATAACAGCTTTTCACTAAATGCATATGAAAGTATACACGATACTGACACTAAAAAACCAAGTTTTAAAATTTTTCTTTGTCTGTCTGTCTGTCTGTTTGTTCCGGGTAATCTCTGAAACGGCTGGACGGATTTTAACGGGACTTTCACTGGCAGGTAGCTGATGTTTCAAGGAGTAACTTTTATTTATTATTAAAAATATTAGGGTTCCGCGACAATAAGGAAGAAACTAAATCTACGCGGGTGAAACCGCGGGGCACAGCTAGTCATCCTATACGTTAACTTTCAATTGTTTACTATACAATTACTTAAAAAATGGATCGTAGTTACAGATTTTTCTAGTCGATGGCGCTTTCAATATTACATTCGATCTCCCCCAATAAATACCAAATTCACCTATCTACAGCAATATATATATCTATGGAGCATAACTTGCAACGTTCGTGAACATAACTCGACAAAATTAAGAGCCAACGCATCGATACATATCGGAGTATCGATTCGATTCGTATATTACCGTTAACAGCACTCGGCTGCACTACGCTAGGGTTGAGCACGATTTATTTTGGGTATGACTTGTGCGAACTACATAACGTTACCTGAATTTTGGATAATATGGCGCTTAAATAATAATTTGATCCCCAAAATATAAAAATCGAAGAGCCGTGGTGGCCGTGGCATTTGAGGACTCGCCTGATACGCAAGCAACGTAAATTCAAAACCCAGCGGCCTATTCCAATGTTTTTTTCCAAAAACTTATGTGCAGTAATTTCTTCCCACGTGCTTACGGTATTGGAAAACATAGGAAGAACCTACATATCTGAGAAGTAATTCAAAGACGTGCCTGAGGCGATGGACCCACTTCTATCACGTTGGCACTTAAGCATATTTGGTGAAATGTTTACCGCTTCGAGGACTCTTCTGGGATAGCGCGAGTATATTTATCATTTATAAGAAAAACCGCCTGAAAATCCCTTATCTCTCTTCTTACTACTCTAAGACATTACGTTCACAAATAAGACATAATTTGGTAAATTTTAGGTTTCTTTACAAACGTATAATTGAGAACATAACCCATCCATGCCAGTATAAGCTAAACACCAAAACTCCCTAAATCTAACAAGTAGGTTAATATAAAACTATCCGTTATCTACCCATTAACCAAAGTAAATGGGCATAGTAAATTCAGCCCCGGGATGCTGCAGCGGTTAATAAATTAGCTGCTGTTACTACTGAACGGCAACCATGTAAATTAGTGCCGTGGTAACCATTAAGCAGAAATTAGCCAAATAACATGACATACTGCCTACAGAGGCCTTACCGACTTAATCTTATCCCTTATTATTTAACAGATTTAACATCTATCTGCGATACGGACTGAAAAAGGGATGGGCGTAGCAGTAGGCAGTACTATTTTGTAATGATATATTATTATGATGTATCAACGAGAAAGACATCCGTCATCAGTGAGTCAAACTAATCTATTCGCTATAAATAATAGTGAAGTACCTGTTTGCAATTTCAAATTAACAGCTCTTCACTAAATTATTATTACGGGCACAGCTAGCTTCAAAATAAAATAAAGGAACCCTTAATATATTTTTTTAAGTCTCCGTCGTTTATTTTATTAAATTTGAAGCATCTTTTATAATTTCATATTACAACAAAAATAGGCATTGTCTTATATATGTCATCCAATAAGCATCGAACCTTTAATAACCTCAAACAACCACATTTGGCCACAAAATTAAATAGATTAGTATAACGATGAAAAAATAAATATCACTTAACTTAAAAGTCGTGACCCTATCATAATTAATTCAACACTTTCCAGGATAATCGCCCTGGATGTGATTTGTTTGCGGATAAATAGAAGAATATTTTGTCTGTATGTTTGTAGTTTTGTGAGGAGACTGCATGAAAGTGTTCCTTTTTTCCCTTTAGTTTAAGTGGCTTCAAGCCGTTCTATAAGGTTAAATCTATATCTATACAGATAAATAAAATTGAAGTGTCTGTTTGTACTTCCTAAATAACAGCTTTTCACTAAATGAATATGAAAGTATACACGCTACTGACACTAAAAAACCAAGTTTTAAAATTTTTCTCTGTCTGTCTGTCTGTCTGTCTGTTTGTTCCGGGTAATCTCTGAAACGGCTGGACGGATTTTAACGGGACTTTCACTGGTAGGTAGCTGATGTTTCAAGGAGTAACTTAGGCTACTTTTATTTAACAAAATATTAGAGTTCCGCGACAATAAGGAAGAAACTAAATCTACGCGGGTGAAACCGCGGGGCACAGCTAGTAAATAAAAAAAATAAAAAAAAATAATGAGGTAAACCATCATGGCAATAAGAGCTCACGATAGGTCCTAGGTATACAAAACTATTCAAAGGAATCATTATTTGACAGTGACAGAATTTCAAAGTTTAAATTCCAATTCAAATTCAAAATATCTTTATTTGATTAGATTTTTAACTAAATACTTTCAAATCTTCAGAACGATACGATCACATAGGATCACATATCTACCGCCAGGTTCGGAAGGTTGCTTTTACTGGGAAGAACAGGGATTCAATTTCCCGTTATACTCTGTCTTTTGACTCTTCAGTCATTGAGTTCCGTGTGTCTAATTATGAAAACAATTTCCACATTTCTGATGTACTTCAAGCGTTCATAACACAGGGGTGCATAGAAATTCCCTTTGGAACGTTGACTTACCACTGTCTGTGTTGTTTAGTCGTCTAGATTTGCAGTTTTAATACACAAATGTCACTTTCCCACAAATTGCTGTGTGCAGTCGCGGAGGTACGACGAAGAATAATTCATACGAGTATATAGTCGGTCGTTTCTATGCTTGCTTTTCTGTGAATTTCAAAGCATTGCTAACGGGGTATGTTAACTTTGTCTGTAGTAGGAACTCGCTTTGTATGCCATTTAGATAAAAAGCTTATTATGTTTTCAATAATTTAAAATTTGAATATTATATTTTTTCTTTGTTTTTAAGCTTAGTTTACGAAATGTGAAGTGGATTTTAGACTTTGGCTGAGATGGATGAATTTCGAGAGGTAATATTTTTTCCCAATATCATGTGCCTGGCCCTATTCCTTGTATTCTTGGGATCGGCACTTGATTTAACCCGATTTGGTTGATCTCCTGATTTTTATACGAAGCAACTGCCATCCGACCTTCGTATCCCCTTTTTCTAGGAAAATCGGCAATCTGGGTTAAACCAGTTGTCAGACTTCCTTAGGCCTCCGACTGACATGTAAGATGCCAAAGATGTTAAATTGGATACCGGGCTTAACGTCCAACTAGGGTTAGGGTTGCTTAGCTTCGCTGATCGAACGATATGCGCAATAGCAACTGTGCCACGAGCTCCTACGTACACAAACACAGTACAATACAATATATGGCTACTTATTCCTCCGTACAATTTTATTCCACGTACAAGTATTAGAATTCATATAATATCCTAGGATCACATTTAAACGAATCACGAAGGATATATGACGCAGTTTGTGCGGATATTCGCAAACTATTTCAGTTATTGCCATACTTAGCACTCCGCTTTAAATAACGATATTATATTTTATGAAAAATAGTAGGTAAGGACCCTGGGACACTACCATGACCTTATTTTTATACCACTAAAGTGGCAAGCATGCATGCAGCCTACCTGATGCCATCTGGTAGGCTGATGTTACGTGGTTACCGCAGCCTATGGTCGCTTATAATACCAGGAGGAGTATCACGGAATTTGGAATTACAAACAGACACTTCAATTTTATTTATCTGTATGTACTGTATGTATGTAGTATGTATAGATGTATATATGACGTTTATATACTCGTGTAAGCCTCTGAATGTAACACATCCAAACTATCATAGCATAGCATAAGATACTCGTACAATAGCTATGGCCCCCGTACTACTGGTGTAGCAAAAAGTAAAATATGCTATATTATCGAGCGCTAATTAAATTTTAAATTACAATAAATTAGGTACATGCCAGTGTAAACAGATCGGTATTTTTATAAGCTGATCGATCGCACCGGTCCTGCAGTAGCGCCAGGGGCACGGCGACGATGAATATTCATGTTGCTGTCAGACAAAACAACCTCCGAATATTCGGCTGCGATTGACTCCTGACGGAGGACATAGTATAACAAAGGTTCAGTAAATCAATTCACAGGTCACACATTGACATTGAAAGTGAAGATTGGATAAAGCTTAGATTCCCACAAAAGCTGAATAATGTCTAAAGGTGTGGTGGGCTAATTTTCTCAATGGGGGGCCAGAAATATTAAGTAATTTCAAAGGAATCCTCCTTGGATTAAAATATATTTGTGTACGGTAAACTTTAATATCTACGTAATAGGGGACGGGACCAAATCAAAACTCTGGGCTGTTATTTACATATATAAAACCGAATAACACTGCCTGACCCGGGGATCGACCCCAGAACTTGTGTACCGCAGTAGCAGAAGCGTCCTCTAGGCAAAAGAGTTTGTCAAAAAGTGCAAAATCCACCCATCCAAATAAGGTGAACAAGAATATTCTTATAAGTACAAAGAATACTGGATGCATTATATGTACTTTTCTTATATCTTATCTAAATAAAATCAAAACGATCCCTTAGAACTCGGCAAACATTAAAAACATATTAAGTATCATACTTACATATAAACAGGGTAATATTAATAAAACCAACAATGATACAGCAACAGAAACCAAGAGGCAAATAATCCTTTCCGTAGATCAAAAGTAATATTCACAAAAGAGCACTTGGACCCAATTCAAAATCCTTATAAAGCGTTGCACAGAACAAACACGGGGGTGCAGGCAAAGCCGGATGTACGGGTTGCACTTTACGATTATTGCTTCCTTGTTTCGCTCCTAGCGCTGTGAAAACACTGTCATATTGTTTATTATTCTTTCAAATACGTATTCGGAATGGAAGAGCTTGTAAGACTTTGAAATTAGCAAATACTGGATGGGATTACTGCTTTACTTGTAGAGCTTGGGGAATTTAATAAGGTTGTGTTAGGAACGTCCTTATTTACTTTATATTTAGCCCTCATATATGCAATTATAATATATTCACATCATTCTAGATTCCCGTAGGAGTAAGTAAAATTGTCGCGAATCTACTTTTCACTGAAAATTATTAGATGCACACGTGGTGAAACTATGGCTGATTCAGGCACTAAACATAGATTTGCAATTTTTTAGGCATAATATGCAGGTTTCACCGATAAACACGAATGTACAGCTATCACAGTGTATAAGTGAGAAGATCGACTCTGTCACGTTGTCACTTAATAATCTTTGGTGAAATGTGAGTGTTGTTGTTACACTTTTGCCTACCGTTACGAGGACGCTCTTGGATGGCATAAGATTTTTTTTATTTAATTGATTTAAAAAAATCCTACATTAATAAAGTCTCTCAGTTCATATCCACTGCAATCAATTGACAAATCAAAAGGAGTAATAATACTTTTGAAAATTCTGCCCTCATCAATATAAAGCATACAATAAATGATTTTCTGTAAGCAATCTCAGTGAAATTAAATCCCACATCACCTACAGTAATCACACACAAAGTGTGCCCTACAAACAAGTCAATCTTAAACCGCGTTTGCATAGATTAGCCCGGCACTCGCTTTCTGAACACATTGGCTGTTGGTGTGAGATACGAGAGGGAGAGATGGGAATAGGAGAGAGACAAAAAGAGAGTTGCTTAAAACAATAATGTGATGTAAATTTAATGACGTTACCAAATAAACACATTTTGATTTGCTTGAAAATCATCGGCTACTGAAAGTAACCAGAGCTTTATGCATTTTTTTGATTTAAACGAATTGACTTCGAATCCCAGCGGAGCCAGTAGTAATGAGTTTATCCAAAAACTTATGTTTATTGATTTCACACCACGTGTTTCATGGTGAAGGAAAACATTGCGAGGAAACCGGTTTGTTCACATTTATCACTGAAACGGCTGGATCCATTTTAACGGGACTTTCACTAGTAGTTACCTGACGTGACACTACTAAAAAAAAAGTTGCGACATGTTTATGCCTGGATTTTTGGAGGAATCTTAAAATCTCTTCCAACTTGCACCGAATCAAGTAGGTATATGCACACTGTACTCCTCAGTCGTTCCTAGCCGAGCGGCAATCTGCATAATATGCAGACACAGCTATAAAAATGGTAATGCACTCTACAGGCTTTGCTTTTCAGATCTGGTTAATGGGGTCGATAGTTTTGGTCAAATTAATTGATTTTCTCTAAGAAATTTATCAATTTACATCAATTTATAATCAAATCTCAGTTTTTCCTTATCTAGGTCTAAATAGTTATGTTAAGTACATAAATAGTTATGCGAATTTTAAGTTTTATTTAAGAACTGTTCTTTTCCTTGCATTCAAATCAGATTTGTATTTAATTCGCCTCATGAAATCTGGGAACCCTTGTGGAATGGCGCGGGCATATTTTTCGTACTTTATTAAACAAGGAAAATTTTACATCACCTTACTTCACATATTTGGCTTATTTGTTATATTATGGCCAAAGCTGACGTCGGTTAGTTCCGCTAATAAACCTCCAGGCGGGTTCATAAATTCTCACAACGCTATAAATAATGTAAAATTGCCCACCCTTGTCACCCAGTATCAAATTGCCGTACATGTCAGCATGGTTCAGTCCTTACGTTGTATATTTGCTACTAACGTTATACTTAATAGCTAAATTATGTTAGCACCATGTTTAGTAATGACGGAGCTGTTTCTACAGACGCCTCGTCATGGATGGATTAAAGACTGCTTTGCTTTCTTTACTGGGATAAGATGTTATTGTTTTCCTTAGTTTGAAAAGCATTTATTTATTTTTGGTGATTTTAACTAGAATGAAAAATTCTGTGATAAGAGACAGTTGCAAGTTGAAGTGAGTGTAGTGACCAGAATTAAAAAAATATGTGAGATGGATTAGAGACGAAAGGATGGGTGAAAGCGATTAACGGAACAAATTTATGGAGCGAATGAGAGCTGAAGTGTCGGTAGAGTTCGTCTTAGGAAGAACTACTATGACCAAATTAATAATATTTTTCAGAAATTCGGAGCACTCGCAAGCGAAGGAAATGTATGAAGAGATGCATGAATGTGGATGAAGTGAAAAAAGTATGCAAGAATCGTAGCATGTGGCGAACGGTGGTCTCTGCCTACCCCCATGGCATTCAGGCGTGAGCATATGCATGTATGTATGCAAACTAGTAGATTTAGGTGACTAGATAGGACCATGAAAAACTGGGCCCTAGTCGCCTGATAGAATTTCAATCGATCGAATGGGATGTCTAGAATAACTTCAGAATGAATCAAAGTGGACTGTTTTCAGACACTGGTTTGAAAAGTAAAAACAAAATGTTTACCATTCTTTTTTAACTTTACACTTTTGACAGAGATTTTAAATTTTTCACCAAACCTTTTTAAACAAACCTTATAAACCAAAAAAAATTATGGGTATCCAATTTTTAAGTGGAACTTGGACAAAAACTTAAATATAATATTTTTAACTTTTTTTTAAAGTGAACATTCACTAAAGTCAGTTTTCAACAATGAAATACTTTCTAATGAACCCGCTGTTCCCAAAGTAACTAAGGATCATAGATCAAACAATTTCAAGATTACTCCCTCCCAAATACCCGATATTGGCACTTTGTTCTCTTACTGGGAGCATTAAAGCATTAATCATAACGAAGTTTGTTTTTGCATTCCACTCCAGACAGGCTTAATGTAACGGAAATTCGGGTACAAAACAAGTTCCCAGATGAAAATTACTGATGAGTGAAAAGTTTACAGCTTGTTTGTATAGGTGTTTTGAGAAAAACATTCCCTTAATAATTTACTTATTTTTAATTTGTTTTGACATAATACAATGTTTGCATACCAGTCTAATTCTTGAGATCATTTCGGCCTAAGATTTCTTCCTAGAAGTCTTAAGCTTGCCAATATTGAGCTGGTATTGTCAACGAATAAAATTAAAAACTATGCGGAAACAAGACAGCTGCCACGTTTTACTGTAAGATTTCGCAGCTTCGAACTCGACGTCGAGTGTCTATACATACTTGGATGATAAAGTTCAATTTCGTATCATTGAAACCGTCACTCGACGTCGAGTTCGGCGGAGAGAAACCTTACAGAATATCGTGGCTGAAGAAGAGCAGGAACTGAAAATGAGGAAGGGTGCCTTTTGGTGTTGCACTGGAGTTTCAGAGTTTGCATGTACATAGCCTTAAATATTTTTTGCACAAATGTAGTTCCACCTCTTTTTGTGATACGAATAATATTGTTTTACATAGCTTTGGTTATGCCTGGCTGAGTTTCTTGCCGGTTCTTCTCAGAAGGCTAGTTTCCGAACCGGTGGTAAATTCTCGACTTTCATAAGTGCCTTACCAGGGCCTACACAGAATAAATATTTTTCATTTTCATCGATAGTTCGAGTTTGTTCTAGAATTGGATCAAAGCATGATATGAAATATGGACCGTAGGTGTTTGGGTCGGAAAGGTAGGTCTTTAGAAAAAGGGTATTAGTTATAATAATATCATTGGGACATGTAAATATGTATAGATACAATCGAATCAGTTCCAACGTCTTAAGATTAAATAGCAGTAAATACAATTTTGAGGACATAGGGAAAGTTTAATACAGTAAAATTATTATCAACTAGTTGTGCCCTACGGTTTCACCCGCGTAGATTTAGTTTCATCCTTATTGTCGCGGAACCCTAATATTTTTGATAAATAAAAGTTGCCTAAGTTACTCCTAGAAACATCAGCTACCTACCAGTGAAAGTTCCGTCCAGCCGTTTCAGAGATTACCCGGAACAAACAGACAGACAGACAGAGAAAAATTTTAAAACTTGGTTTTTTAATGTCAGTAGCGTGTATACTTTCATATGCATTTAGTTAAAAGCTGTAATTTTTGTATTACAGCTTTTACTAATTACTAAACTAACAACAGACACTTCAATTTTATTTATCTGTATAGATACTCGACAATTTTAATCACCATGATTTTGTCCTTTTGAACAACGATTATTGTCGTAATTACATTTAAAATTGTTGCAATATTTGTGGCTTGCCTGTTTTATTGCTGTTTAAAATGTATTATTAATTTAAAGATCCAGTTTAAAATGCTTTTGTTCGGCCAGTTATAAATTGCTCAATTGAAATTGAATAAATTTGGTTCAATTAAAGCCTTTGATCACCGAATCCGAGCTGAACAGAGATTATTGTACTATGTTGAATTTGTTACATCCAACTCATTTGAATGTTCCATCATTCAAATTAAGAGAAAACAAAGTGATTAAACAAAGAAATATTATCGTAAAAATTATCGTGTAATCATTGAATACGAACCGACTTTGGTACTTAGATAAAAGACAAGGAATATAAGTTCCAATAGTTGAAATAGTTGGGGAGCATATTCAAACTTTCGAATTTTATACGTAAGTTTCAGTGGTGTAGCGGTTATCACATCTGCCTAACACGCAGAAGGCCCACGGTTCGATCCCGGGCGGAAACATCATTTTTGTAACTGATTTTTTTTCTGTTCTTTTATTTGTAAAAAATAATTAAAAGTAACATTAAATTTGAAGTCAATAAATTTTACAAAATGATGTAGGTATACCATCATATACTAGATAAATATTATCTCATCTATACAGATAAATAAAATTGAAGTGTCTGTTTGTAATTCCAAAATTACAGCTTTTCACTAATTGCATATGAAAGTATACATGCTACTGACACTAAAAAACCAAGTTTTAAAATTTTTCTCTGTCTGTCTGTCTGTCTGTCTGTTTGTTCCGGGTAATCTCTGAAACGGCTAGACGGATTTTAACTGGACTTTCACTGACAGGTAGCTGATATATCAAGGAGTAACTTAGGCTACTTTTATTTATCAAAATTATTAGGGATCCGCGACAATAAGGATGAAACTAAATCTACGCGGGTGAAACCGCGGGGCACAGCTAGTATCCAATATAATCTATCAAGTGTATAATCGATCCCATATAAATCGTTTTATTGCTACTGAATAACAATAAACAGATAACAAAAAAATTTATTATAACCGTTGGCCGCATAAATACTCATACGTTTATAGTAGGGGAGCCCAAGCGGGGATTTCGTGTTTTCCTAAAGCGCGGCAGATTAATATACAGGGGGATACCTTGTACCCGGTTAAGTACCTCCACCAAATATGAACCTCATACATAAGGCCGCGCGTCCAGGATAAAGGATGTTTTAAAAAAAAGTTTTTTTTTAATGTCAGATTAGGCGAATCCCTCTAGATAATCGTCAGATTATGAGACAACACGTTTAGGACATAAAAATGAACCATATATATCTTAATCTGACGCGCTTGAGTATTTCAAAATGGTGATTTTTTTTTCATATTATAATAATTGCCACGAGTTTGCGTCACATCGAAATCTTCAAATTATTGCATGAGAGCTTTATTTAAGGTTCACTTAACACCCCCTAAGAAAATTTATTTTTTTTACTTTTTCAACCCTTTCATATGACCACCCTCATCATGCAAACGATCAGATTAACATACATTCATTATTAAAAATACGTAGGACATTTATGCCATCAATATCTGACGCGCTCGAGTATGTCCACATAACAGTTTTTTTTTTTTACAAATTTGCTATATCTCTATAGCCGCTTCCCCCACCGATGAAAAGGTATACATTATTGACATTCTTGTATTATTATTATCTAAGCATTGCAACCCAATAGGTCTCTATGACGCTCGAGTAAATCCCCATTTCGCATCGTGGGCCCCCCTACTATTATTCTTACTTTTTATTAGCTGTTCCCCGGTGTTACCTGCTTAGACTAATTTTTTGGGTAATTCGCGAAACCTGTTTTTTTAATAATGCATGTGCATGTATAGTATTTACTCATTGTAACATCAGCTATTTGCCGATGACAGTCCCGTTAAAATCGGTCCAGCCGTTTCAGAGACTAGCCAGAACAGAAAGACAGACAGTTTTTTTTTTTATAAATTATTTCTGTTTTTATGTATCGTTTATAATTCTACTATGCTTTAGTGAAAGCTGTAAATTTGGTGTTCAAACGCACACTTCAATTTTATTAAGCTGTATAAATCTATAGATTATCCGATTTAAAAACAAAACCTATTAAACACCTTATGTGGCAGTAAAGCAAAATAATTTCACCATTTTCCAGTCTGTCTGAAAAAGACTATACTTATTCTAACAACGTCATTGAAATCCTTCAACCCTTAACGATATCTCAACAAAACAGCCTCTATTTACCGCGACACGAATAACACTTCACCATAAAAACAACTAACGTTACACAAGGGTAAACAGAATCACCCTATTATCAAGTTGGAAGGCCTTAACGCGAGGGGATAAGGTGCAGTTTTAAATGGAAAAGTCACGCTGAGGCTAGAATAATGATGTAGACGCAACACTTTATGCTTTGCTCTGAAGTTGGATATTATAGTTGGAACCACACTTTATAATTAAGGTTTCCCATTTGTATGGGAGTAAAAACGTCTGGTACAAATGAGTGTTGCTGGAAAATAGGACACTTAAGTTCAAAAAAATCCTCGTCAATTTTGTGGTCGCAACGCTACTGTAAAACATATATATCTATACTACAGATAAATAAATTTGTCTGTTTGTTAATCCAAAATAACAGCTTTTCACTTAATGCATATGAAAGTATACACGCTACTGACACTAAAAAGCCAAGTTTTAAAATTTTTCTCTGTCTATCTGTCTGTCTGTTTGTTCGGGGTAATCTCTGAAACGGCTGGACGGATTTTAACGGGACTTTCACTGATAGGTAGCTGATGTTTCAAGGAGTAACTTAGGCTACTTTTATTTATTAAAAATATTAAGGTTCCGCGACAATAAGGAAGAAACTAAATCTACACGGGTGAAACCGCGGGGCACAGCTAGTGGATAAATAAAATTGAAGTCTCTGTTTGAAATTCCATAATAACAGTTTTTCACTAAATTCATATGAAAGTATACACGGTACAGAAATAAAATCACCAATTTTTTTATTTTTCTCTGTCTGTTTGTTCCGGGTAATCTCTGAAACGGCTGGACAGATTTTAGCGGGACTTTCACTGGCAGTTAGCTAACTACACTTATTACATTAACTCTAGGCGGTTGCATCCGCGGGACACAGCTAGTTATGTCATGAGTTCGATCCTGGACAAGCTGTTATTGAGTTTTTTATCTGTCATTTCCCAGTAGAAGTTAGGAAGATTAGTGTCCGGTTAATAGCAATAAGCTCGCCCCCTATTACATGGGACTTATACATATCGCAATGGGTGTACTACAAATACACCTCTGGCTACCCTTTCGGGGAATACAGGCGTCAGCATACGTATGCGTAAGCTATTCCGGAGCCCTTGGTGTTACAAGAATTCATCAATTTGGTCCCGAGGCTGGTACTATCAAAACAGTCATTCCATTACGAGAGAGTAGAGAAACTGCCACTAACATTCATATAACAATCGCAATCTAACGCTTTGAATGAAAAACTACTCAAAACATCTATACAGATAAATAAAATTGAAGTGTCTGTTTGTAATTCCAAAATTACAGATTTTGCCTAAATTAATATGAAATATACACGCTACTGACAACGAAAAACCAAGTTTTAAAATTTTTCTCTGTCTGTCTGTCTGTCTGTTTGTTCTGGGTAATCTCTGAAACGGCTGGACCGATTTTAACGCGACTTTCACTGGCAGGTAGCTGATGTTTCAACGAGTAACTTAGGCTACTTTTATTTATTAAAAAAATTAGGGTTCCGCGACATGATGCATGAAACTAAATCTACGCGGGTGAAACCGCGGGGCACAGCTAGTTGACAGTATGTTTAAGTAGGGTAATACGCAAAATGCGTCTGAAGAAAGTTTGAATGACAAACGTCGCACAATCGTCCAAAACGCCGTTACCATGACATTGATATTGACACTATTTGTCGAAATTGTTGTTGAAATATTTGCTTTGCAAGCAGTTAAGAAACCAGAACTATTTTTTGAAATACAAATGTTTGCTCCATTGAGCGTGAGGGTTTAAATCTTTAAGATTTAAATAATTATTTTTTATTTACTGTCAAAGCAATGTAATTTGTCGTTTAGAAGTTCTGAAAAAAGTCGATAAAGCGCGTACACGACGTGACACCCGTTGACGCTACTGCTATTCTGCTTATAATCTCGTAGATGTGCGCGTCAATTTGAGTAGTATTTATTCTGAACGATTTTGCCTGATTTCCTAACTCCTTGTAAAGCTGAAATTTAAACTGTGCCTGTACGCTCGTTTTCTAAAATTTGTATAAGTTATCCTATTAGTTGTCATGTTGTCATATTTTGATAACTAATAGGACACTTTTCCCATAATCATTTATATAATATGGGTATTAGGTAGATAATATGACACAAAGGGTAACATAACAGCTTTACGTACTAACGAAGGTAAGCTCGTTAGTGAAGGGGAAGGCACACCTTGTCTAGAAGGCACATCCCTTCACTTGCTCTGCTCTGTCACTACTGTGTTTGTTAAAGGTGTTGAAATTTGGATAGTAGCCAAATTATTTAGATTATCCATTTTAATTTATAAAGCTGCAAGCAGTTTGTTTGTTTGCTTCTACGCGATAATCTCAGAAAGGACTGATCTAAATTCATACATTCTTTCAGTGTTAGATAGACCATTTATCGAGGAAGGCAGGAATATATCATCACACTAGCACCAATCGTGGGTTAAAGTCTTAAAGTTTTAGCTCAAAGTTACTATTCTACGTGGACAACGTCGCACACGTAAGCTAGTTTCAGATATTTGCACACAGAAAATATGATGATATAAAAACTACAAGTGCAAAAAAAATCCTTTATTAATATTTAGAATTAACATTTCACATGCCACGATTGAAAGTAAGTATATTTAAAACTAGCTGTGTCCCGCGGTTTCACCCGCGTAGATTTAATTTCATCCTTATTGTCGCGGAACCCTAATATTTTTAAGAAATAAAAGTAGTCTAAATTACTCCTTGAAACATTACCTACCTGCCAGTGAAAGTCCCGTTAAAATCGGTCCAGCCGTTTCGGAGATTACCCGGAACAAACAGACAGACAGACAGAGAAAAATTTTATAACTTTTTAGTGTCAGTAGCGCGTATACTTTCAGATGCATTTAGTGAAAAACTATTAATTTGGATTTACAAACAGACACCTCAATTTAATTTATTTGTATAGATTTTGAAGATTTTAATGTAGGTAAGCATATGCGTGTGTTAAAAAAAATCAAACTGAATTATTAAGCAATATACATATACATACTTCTTTGCTCAACTAATCTGATCCATTACCACAACCCAACGATACACCTACTCACTTAATTATTGAAACAGAATACAGATAGTGCAAAGGCAGCCAATCAATTCGGGCATTCGACCAAGCGTTGGTTCGCAAGTGTCCAGTTTACGAAGATCCCTGATGCCTACACCTTCATCATATTTTAGGAGAACGGAGGGTAGATGGGCAGGTCTTTTTATGATGGTGGTGGGTCGATCACATTGTAATTGGCGGCAGAAGCAAGATACCCGTGAAATGACGACTGGACTCTGACAAGGGTCTCGCATGCTTCAAGGACCCTGGTATGTCGAACTCGATAAAGGCATCGAGAGTGCCAATTTTAAAGGACCTTAATAGGAATTAGAATCGTGTCTGATTAGCTATAATACATAATATACCGAAGGAAGTGAATGAAAAGATGCATGAATGTGGATGAAGCGGATGAAGTATGTAACTTGTAAGGATCCATATACAGTACTAGTTTTTCCCACGGTTTTACCCGCGGAGGATTAAAAATGATAACTATGTTCCTTAGAGAACAATAACATTATTTTTACAAGTTACTTTTTGTGACATCAGCTGTCCTGTTAAAATCAGTCCAGCTGTTTTAAAGATTGGCCGGCATGAACAGACCGACAGACAGAATTGTACCGCATTTTCTTTCGTATGAGATTATCTACTAATGGAAACAAAAAATCTCTGCTGCTTTATTTACTAGCATAGATAGTATACTTAAAAAACAGTTAACTAATACTGTTTTCACTGCTATGCAATATTTATTCCCATACCGCAAATATTCAATACTGCAGATAGCTTTATGCGTATTAACTACACTCTGTGAACACAGATGCACGCAGCGACGCCTCTCGACCTCATCCTGTATATCTGTCTACAAAGTTACATTTTCCGCTCATCACACCGAACATGTACCTTGCGCTATATATATACGGTTGCATTTCGAGTAACACTTTGGTTAGTGGGTTCCTGTATAATTTTGTTCACAGATATATAGCTAGTTATTATCCGTAGCGTTCTACCACAAGGTTCCTAGTTAGGTATGTATAAAATTAAATATAACATGAACTGGTAGGCTTATGAAATCCTGGATATTCATGGTAATAAATTTTCGACATTTAAAGTGCCTTAACACTTTATTTTCATTTTCCTGGTACTTTGATTGAACTATTTGATAAAGAGGCAACGAAACTGAATATTTTAAATCAGTGGTACGAAAGTAAACAATTTTTTTTACCCACAAACTTTATCTATACTCTTTACAGATAAATAAAAATGAAATGTCTGTTTATAATCCCAAATTAACAGATTTTTACTGAATTCATATGAAATTCTAAATTATAAAACTTTCATATGAAAATGTGCACGATAATTAAACAAAAAAAAATTTTACATAAACATAAACAAATTTACATTTCCGTCTGTCTTTTTGTCCCGGGTTATCTCTAAAACCGCTGGACCAATTTTAACGGGACTTTCACTGATAGCTGATGTTACTAAGAGTAACTTACGGTACTTTTCTTTTTAAAAACACATAGGGTTCCACGAAAGCCAACGCGTGTTAAATTACGGGACACAGCTAGTCTCTTTATCATATTAGTATAGGTATAGGGTGAATTCTTCATTTCAAATGTACTTTAATATATATTCTAAGCAACAGATATTAATATTTTGAACATCTTTTCTCGTTTCATATTTCATTCAGTACAATTTGTAAGAACAATAAAATTGAAACGTGCTACATTCATGTTCATTTCTGTAAAGCATAAATTACGCTCGCTACGTTTCTACTAAACTCCATCGTTTTTATTAATCTCTTGTGACGTTTGGAGTTTTTAAGAAGATGTTATGTATATCAAATTTCAATTCAAAACGCGAAATATACTTATGTGGAGCTGTTTCCCGCGGTCTCAACCGCGTAGATTTTAAATTCAGGGTTGCCCGCGGATCCCCATGTTTTTTTTAAATCTAAGTAGTCTAAGTTACTCCTTGTAACATAAGCTATCCGTCAGTGAAAGTCCCGTTAAAATCCGCAAAGCTTTCAGAGATTACCCGGAACAAACAGACAGACGGAGGGACGGACAGACACAGTTTTTTTTTAAATATTGCTTTTTTCATGGCAATATCGTATATACTTTCACATGCATTTAGTGAATTGCACTTCAATTTTATTTATATGTATAGATATATAGATTAATTACCTACTTACTTTTGAAATTGGTGTGAAATGTAACATTAAACTATTCATAATTTTCTTTCACGGATTCTGGGAGTGGTTTCCTTTTTTTTTTCAATTACCTATACAGATAAATAAAATTGTAGTGTCTGTTTGTTATTTCAAATCAACAGATTTACACTAAATGCAAATACAAGTATATAACTTCACTCACTTAAAAAAAATATGAATGCTTATTCCGGCTATATGAACCTCTTAAGCGGCTGGACCGATTTCAACGGGACTTAAGGTCATGTTAGGAGTAACAAACTACTTATAAAAAAAGTGGGTCTACCTAACGTTACCCATGGAATTAAGTCTACGCGAGTGAAGCAGTCATTTGTAACGTACACTTTGTATATAAACCCAGCTATCACTATATCTATATTAATGAAAATGCACTTAGGAATTAGCTGGATAATGCAATTACAACCCTCCTGTCTGTTTAGCAAACAATTAGGTATCATTGTCTACCCACTGAGGGTGCCACGATACATAGACCAATATAAGGGATACGTACGATACGCGCATTTATGATATACCCGCGTAGTTCCCGCTCCTGTGAGATTATGGGGATAAAATATAGCCTATGTTACTTGCTGAAAATGTGGCTATTTATAGCTGAAAGAATTTTGCAAATCGATCCAGTAGTTTCATATTGAATGCAAACAAGAAATAAAATGTTTCTTTTTTATAATATCAGTATCGAGCTAACGCTTAATTAAGGCACTTGTGATGTACATAGGAGGGAAATCTTGTCAATGCCAATATGGAAACCATTTACAGATTTAGCAAACGTACATACACCATAATATTATACGCTCACAACTGGATTCCCCGAAGAGGTAGGCAAAGGTATACTTATAGTATACCCACAATTGGTTGAGTTTGAGTCCCATGTAATAGGCCAGTAGAGCCTGCCAGTGACTTCGGGCTGCTACTGAGAAACTAAATATGGAAAACCCGAATAGCATGTTCTTCACAGACATACGCAGGTTTCGTCTCGATTTTTTTTTATCCGATCGCTAAAATTAAGTTTTTAAATGTACAGGGGCCCTACTATAACAGTCGGGGTGGGAGCTTTGACCACCGAGCCGCGGGCCCGGGGAGGTGCTTTGCACAGCGAAGTCTCGGCGATACAGATGCCCCGGGGATGTGCCCCGGCAAAGTGTGAGGAGACACCGGTGCGATCTATCAGAGTACCCGGAGTCCCCCCTGAGCACTGAGGATGGCCACCGGGGGGGTTTTAGTGCGGTAAAAATCTCACATACCCCGACCTGCCTCTCCCAGGGCGGTCGGGGACCTTTTGAAGGTTTCCTCCTTGTAAATAAAAAAAAGGGGCCCTACTATGAACTCTTAGTGCCATGATAGTTCCTTATTATGAGATAGATGACCTGTATGCATCTGTCACTCACACAGCTGAACTATCATTGCATTAAGAGCTCATGGTTGGTCCCAGGTCGCTGGAATTTAACAGTTACCTATATTTATTACTACTATACCATTGTAACATGCTATTGGATGATTTAGAACATGCCCATGTTGAATAGAATAATTGAGGTTGAGCTTGTCAGATTGTCTTGATATGCAAGTGATCGGTTGTCTAAGTGGATACAACGTGTTTCACTAAACAATGCAAGATGTTCGTATTAACACATACATGGGAGATATATACTTGCATGTTAGCTTAACTAGAAAATAAATAATCTATGCATCTAATACATCTAATACAGATAAATAAAATTGAAGTGTCTGTTTGTAATTCCAAAATAACAGATTTTCACTAAATGCATATGAAAGTAAGTATACACGCTACTGACACTAAAAAACCAAGTTTTACAATTTTTCTCTGTCTGTCTGTCTGTTTGTTCCGAGTAATCTCTGAAACGGCTGGACCGATTTTAACGGGACTTTCACGGGCAGGTAGCTCATGTTTCAAGGAGTTACTTAGGCTACTTTTATTTATTAAAAATATTAGGGTTACGCGACAATAAGGATGAAACTAAATCTACGTGGGTGAACCGCGGGGCACAGCTAGTTAGATATAAAATTCAAAGTCCTACTGACATCGAATTTGAGGTACCAGTCGGGCAGCTCCGATTTCGAACTGAAGATCTCGTTACGCCCAACCTTTCACAAGGCCATTAGGCTGTGATATGACTTCGCTTCTTCATCATCATCCTCCGGCCCTTCTCCCATGTTATTTGGGGTCGGCGCAATGTGTTCTTCTCTTCCATTTCTCTCTATCAGAAAGAAAGAAAGAAAGAAAATAAATTTATTCGTAACAACATACACAAAATAGCGAAAAGGATTATAGTAACAGTGTTTTATAGTTGTTACGAATTGGTCCCAACTCAGCATAATCTGGCTGTCACGTTGATGAAAACCATCACTGATCTTCCGCTAGGACCAAGGCGTCACTTCACAGCACGGTCACACTGGCAGTATCCACAATACAACTTAACCTAAATACAATGTAAAATAACAAAAAAAAAAAACCTATACAAATTAAATAATAAAAAATAAAATAAAAAACAAATACTTCATAGAAAAATACAAATTATAAGTAAGTATATTACAGTTATCATAATTTCACACATACTTGGATTTCATCAGTATAAATCAAACAAAAAGAGAAAAAAATAATAATAAAAAATAAGAAAAAAACTGTATTCTTACTGTGTTCTTAAATAGCACTGGAGTCAAGCTTTAGAGCCTCGTGAGTTTTCTGAAAGTCAGAAATGTATTTCTTTAATTTAGTTCTGAACTGACGTAAACAATGCAGGTTCCTTATTGGCGGAGGGATGTTATTCCAACACTTGGCCGCAGCGTACCTGAAGCGTTCCATCCATCGTTTCTTGGGTTTTTTTCCCCTTGTAACCATCCACATTCATAGGACCTTGCTTATCACCTCAAAAGTATAAAAACGTGTTCATCATTAAGTTTAAATCTCCCTTCAGATAAACAAACATCAAGGCAGAATGTCACATAATCTTTGAACACGTGGAAGGAAAATAATTGGTTTTTCGTTCATAAGGAATCGCTTGTCAAAGAAAAGTTTCTCGATGAGATCGTGTGTCAGAATACTCGCGTTAATTATACCACCTTTCTCCCTCCAAGATGGATTATGTAGGTATGTTTTTTGGTAATTACATTATAATATTTTGCACGGTTCTCAAAGAGAGTAATCAAGGTTTGTTTTCGTCTTAACATCATTATGTTGAGATTATTTTTAGTAAAAATAAATATGCTCTCGTCATCACAGAAGCGTCTCCAATAGGGTAAGCAGGTGTTGTAACAGATACACCCATATTTCACCGAATATGATCATTTTAAATCGAGATCAAAAACAAAAAAATTTTTTTTTTCAGCTAGTGCGAGTGGTATCAACAAATTTTTTTACTAAATCGGTGGCAAATTATTGTAATTCGCACTTTCTTGGCCCTAAGTTATAGGTACACTTTTAAGGAGCCATTCATATATCATTTCACACATAAACTTTCAACCCCCGTTGAACCCTTCTTAGTAGTATATCTACCTTACCAAGCACATACTCTCCACATTTCATATCTCTACCAGTTTAGGATGTGCTTTGATATTATAATCACTACTAAGCCAGTCAAGAATTTTATATGATAAGATCACCAACTTAATATGCGCATTCACAATCTTACTACCCGTACAATTTCCTAGTTAAAATAAAATATTACATTTCCATTATAATTTTTAAACCTTGCATCTCAACAGCTTAAAAATCTCCTTAAATTTAAGGAAAGCCTTCCCTGTTTGCTGAAGGAAGCGCCTCAATATCGTTGTTCAAACATGTCGTAATAGGAAACATCTTGTTACCGGATGTAGGCGAAGGCGGGATACGAGACTTTTAGAAAGCAATGCTGCTTGCCAAAGATCCCAGCGTACACACCTTCCGGGGTCTTATTAGTTTGTTTTCATTCTAAGTAATGGAGATTACGTACGTTGGTAATGTAATTTCAATAATAACGTTTTTTTGTATTTACCAAATTAGAACAGCTTAGGTCGAGTTTAATGAGATACAATTACAATTGATAATCATATGGGATACTAGCTGTGACCCGCGGTTTCACCCGCGTAGATTTAGTTTCACCCTTATTGTCGCGGAAACCTAATATTTTTAATAGATAAAAGTAGCCTAAGTTACTCCTTGAAACATCAGCTACCTGCCAGTGAAAGTCCCGTTAAAATCGGTTCAGCCGTTTCAGAGAATACCCGGAACAAACAGACAGACAGACAGACAAAGAAAAGTTTTAAGACCTGGTTTTTTAATGTCAGTAGCGTGTATACTTTCATATGCATTTGGTGAAAAGCTGTTATTTTGGAATTACAAACAGACACTTCAATTTACTTATCTGTATGTACTGTATGTATGTATGTATATATGTATATAGAGTATAGATGTATAGATTGGGATAGAATTACGAAAACGCAGATGTATATTTTATTAAATTGAATATCACGTATGGTATCTCATGCTACTACTACAGGCTTTGGAGGGATAGTTAGTAGTATAAAGGCCGTTTTCAATAAATTATACATCTATTATTTAGTTTAAGTACAGAGATTCCTATCATTTTGTTCTTATTTCATTCGAAGGTATGAATAGATCACATCTGACAGATAACTGGGGATAGGAATCCATGTGTAAACTTTGATAGGATATATATTTAGGCCGTAAGAATACTTTCAATACGTACGGTTAATTTTTATGTAGATAGAACGATTTTAGAGAGGTATAGCATGCTAGGATCCGGTTCAATCGTCTGAAGCCTGATTAAACTGATTTAGTTGTCGACTTAATAAAATAAAAAGCAAAGTTAAGCAAATTAGCGTGACTAGTTTGCTATGGTCTGTCACAAATTTCCTTAGTAGTATGAAAAACTTTATGAACCTGCTATATAACAAACCTAGTACTTTCAAGCCACCATTATCGCACAAAAGCAAAGATAAAAATCAAATAAATATGCTCACGCCATCCCAGGGTCCCCGAAGAGGTAAGCAGAGGTGTTGTAACGACAACACCCACATTTCACCGAATATGATTAAGTGCCAACGTGACAGAGGGTGAATACATCACTGTCTCAGGCACTATACATACGTCTTTGAATTACTTCTCAGACATATGCAGGTTTCATCACGATGTTTTCCTTCACCGTAAACCACGTGGTGTCAAATCACTGCACATAAGTTTTTGAAAAACTCATTGGTATAGGCCCCGGCTGGGATTGGCACTTGCGTTGCTTATGTATCAGGCGACAGCTCAAAACCCGAGACCACCACGCCTCTTCAAAGAGCAAAGATAAATTAATTAAAACTATAACTCAATAATCAATAATGCCACGAGTGTCTGCAACAGATACGGTAGAGATGTGTGTGGGGGCACAAATGAGTTTGTTTGCAAGTGGTTCCCAACAGTGTCTCGCCTCGAGCTTGCGGTAACTTGCTTTCTCGTCGAACACTCTGGTTACGGTACGGAGATTAGTTCCACCACCCATGCTATGAAATAAAAACTATGACTACGATATCCTGTGATAGGCAAATTTGACGCGATTAAATGTGAGCCGACGAGTGTAGTTGGTTCAAATAGAGTATGTGCTCTCACTCATCACGTGCTCTCATCTATACAGATAAATAAAATTGAAGTGTCTGTTTGTATTTCCAAAATAACAGCTTTTCACTAAATGCATATGAAAATATATACGAAACTGACACAAAAAAAACAATTTTTAAAATTTTTCTCTGTCTGTCCGTCTGTTTGTCTGTCTATCTGTCTGTTTGTTCCGGGTAATCTCCGAAACGGCTGGACCGATTTTGTGACTTTCACTGGCAGGTAGCTGATTTTTTAAGGAGTAACTTAGGCTACTTTTATTTATAAAAAATATTAGGGTTCCGCGAAATTAAGCATGAAACTAAATCTACGCGGGTGAAACCGTTGGGCACAGCTAGTCTTTAAATATAGGACTGAGTGAAGACCGCACCAATAAAAGGTACATTTTATTGGTATGGTCTCAGAAATTATAGGCTAGAAACATAACCTAAGGCTAATCGTATACCCCCTTATAACAAAACATAGACTAAGATAGTCTTGCTTAAAAACACCATCTCTTTCTGTGATATGAATTAAAAAAGGGATTGACATAGATCTAGTCAGAGTTTGGGCTAGTATTCGTTGATAATAAGAGTGATATTATTAAAACTTAATTCGCGATGACACGGCCAATCCTGGCAAAGATATTTGAGTATAAATATCAAGAGCATAAGATTCCAGGTATTGATAAAATATGTTTGGAACATTATTATATGAAATTCTTGGAGAACACTTATTACGAAATTTTGACACTTATTATTGGGAAACAACGCAATTAGCGAGATCTTTTTCTGCAATTAATTATTAAAAAATCACAAATTACCATGACGTAACCATTCCCTTGGTATCAAATACACAATCCGTACTCCGAGTGCGGTTTAATGTGTAATAAGTTTACGCAGTACATCGTTCCTCCATTCGTTTCGTACGCTAACAGTTTTTCGGTGAAATTTGCTTGCCGACTACCGCATCTACTATGTTCGGTTCGCTAGTAATTTGATAGGCTTTTGCTATTCCACTATAAAGTTATATGCATTGAGACGTAGTTGGTAAGTTAGTTAGAGAAGCTGTGTTGGTTTCAAAGTACTACCTTTGACAATAGCTGTTTTGTTTCGTAGCGGTTTTAAAAGCATTGACTTAATTCCATTAGTGGATTTATTTCGCGGTACCTCTATATTTTGTTTAATATTAAAAGTAGCCTCAGTTACTTGTAACATTAGATCTGCCAGTGAAAGTCCCGTTACAATTGGCAACATAACAGACTGACGGACAAACAGACGGACAGGCTAGAGAAAAAAAGCGAAAATTTTTTTTTTCTTTTAGATACCGTGTATACTTTCAGATGCATTTAGTGAATAGTGGTGTTGGTTATTAAAAACAGACACTACAATTATATTAACCGACTAGCTGTACCCCGCGGTATTCCCCGCGTAGATTTAGTTTCATCCTTAGTGTCGCGGAACCCTTACATTTTTAATAAACAAAATACCCGTTAAAATCGGTCCAGCCGTTTCAGAGATTACCCGGAACAAACAAACAGACAGACAGACAGACAGACAATGAAAAGAGTATGATGTATGGATAATTATAATACAGGTAGTTTAGGACGAATAGAAATTAATTTAAATAGATTATGCTACAAAGATGAGAAAGTTGTCCAACCTGATGACAAGTGGTTACCGCAGCCTAGGTAGGGCATAACGGGATCTTCCATTCCAAATTTGGATATCAATATAACTTGCCCCTATATCACTTCAAATCACATCCTTGTTCCATGATCCCTTTGTCTCAACGATCCATTAGTATTCCTATACGTACATGACTTGAATATATCCCGGCAATAAACTTTATAGACAGCTATAAGCCACTTTTTCAACTGAATAGCCTGTGAAGCACAAAAGGAGAACTAATGTGCTACTAACTATCAATAGGGATAAAATTTATAGGAACATCCCCTCTTTACGAAGAAAATATTGGTCTTACGAAGTAGCCAGACGTAGTTTGTGAATGCTTTTGTGGAGAGGGAATTGTGACTCAAGACATGGTCGCTTGAGTCATTCATTTTAATGGGCTTTGTTTGAATTCTAGCTTATTGTAGGCACGCTGAAATTCACAGAAGCGAATTGTATTGTTTTTTGAGTAACTTATGTTTTGTTTGATGTTAACTGTCCCAATAAATACAATTGAATATCAAAATAAGAAACATTTTCTAACTGAAATAATAAAAATATTGACTCTTCTTTCCACAATATTGGGAAAATTAAAATGATTTATTCAGTTTAAGGCTCTTATGAATGTCGAAGAATTGACCACCGGTTCGAATACTAGCTTTCTGAGAAGAAACGGCAAGAACTCAGCTGGCATCATGTACATTTCCTTACGTAGTAATTAATTATTAGTTACAATTCATAAAATTATTCACAATAGTGTTAAATTGTAAATAATATTTAATTATTAATAATTATCTTTCTGTGTGTCTGTTTGTTTGTTTGGGCCTCAAACAAACTCATTAGAGTTTGAGGTATTGAGTCCCAACATTAGATCGATCGAGAGTTAAAGACTAGCTGGCGTATCTATAATAATCCGTAATAGATAAATACACCAAGAGCCATAGTGTACCAATGAGTTATCCTAAGAAAAAACTTATATATAACATATCACGTGCTGTACGGTGAAGGAAAAAAATGTGAGTAAAACTGCATACATGTCCTTGATATAAACTCCATTGTGTACATACCACATGCATCACTGTGAACCTCCATTAAATATACCCCTAGTATTGTAAGCTCAGTAAAGCAACTCTTTATCATCACGCTTTTAATACATTTGTTGTTCAAAAAGAAGTCTTCGCTCATTACTTGGCCCCAACCGATAAAAGTTCACGTGGTGTTTTGTAAACACGGTTACTTTTCATTTGAGTACAAACCGGTGAATAGCAGTGATGCACAAAAGCAACTCATCCACATTGTCAATTGCCATATTTGTTAGTTTTCTATATTCTTTTGTGGAATTTATGACGTTTCATGTTTTGAGTTCGTGATGACTCGACTAAAGCTGCGAGCGTCAAGTGCTCAAAACTGGTTACGGCACCAGTCACGTAGATTTGTCTCGTACACGTGCAGTTATCATGGCAATAAGAGTTGATGGTAAGGCTCCAGTAGGCCTGGACAAAGTTACATTCTATTTGAAGCGATACAAATGTATGGAAATGACAAATAAGTCAAAGTCAAAAATATTCAAATTCTATTAGACTTTTTACAAAGCACTTTCAAATCGTCAGAATGACGCAATTTACAGGATTATACATGCTACCGCCAGTTTCGGAAGGTTGCTTTTACTGAGTAGAACCTGGTAAGAAACTCAGTAATCTCTCTTTTCAAAAATATTATACGTGTGCATTTTCATACATTTTGTATCGTTTCTTTTAGCGAAGCGGTAGGATAATTGTACTTTCTCTGCAGGCCCTGTAAAAATGAACCCCCTTTTTCCTTGGTCACGGCATCACGCGTAAACGGCTGGATGGATTTTAACGGTACTTTCACTGGCAGATAGCTGTTGTTTCAAGGAGTGTTTTAGGCTAATTTTATTTAAAAAAAACAGCATGAAACTAAATCTACGCGGGTGAAACCGCGGGGCACAGCAAGTATTTTATACAAAGTAACATTATCCTCGCGCTTGCGCTAAAATAAAGGATACAAACAGTATGGGAATGACATAAATCAGTCACGTGGCTTATGTCAACTCCGTACGTTTTGTATAGTTTCTTTTAACGGGAGGATAATGGTACTTTGTCTGCAGACCCTGGTCAATCACTTCTCCGCATATTTCGATAGCCATAAACGATTTTGTCCACGTAAGTCCAATCAGCTGCGTGGTGCGCATTGGCGTCAACTCCACGCAATGATCCCGTGTTGATTGTGTCCAATATAATTGGATTGGACAATTTACGCCGCGGTCACATTGGTCTTTTATTGGACTCTTTTTACCCTGCCTACCGAGGTAGGGACTCGTGGTCATAGTAGTAATGTGTGTCTGTTTTCTACTATGTAAGTGACAAATAGCCCACAAATAAGCGGGTACTCGGGTTTTTGCTAACTACAAATGAGGTTGGTCAATCGCGAAACAAAAATTCTCACGCACTGCATTTTATGCGAACGGTAATCCGCATGGTATACAATAAGTGTCCGAAGATTAATTAGCAAAATAATTTTTGAAATGAAATTAATAGTTTCGAAGATTACCAGGTGAAGAATTAAGATATAATAATTCTTCAAAATATAAGTAAATTATTAATTCTCCTATCTTGTAAGACGTAGATTCTAATTAATTCATAGTTAGCCATATAAATAAATATGCAATTTATTTTGCTCATAATAATTTAAACTTGTGTGCTCACCTTTATAATCAGCTTATATGATATTACCACAGGCTTTATGCCTCTAGCAATAAAGTCGATATTGGCGTGTTTACACTCATGATTAAGCGAAATCCAATTACTTATTTGAAACGTGATGCAATACAATTTGAAAATTAAAAACAAAAATAAATTTTATTGGTTTGATTTTAATGAACCTTTATCTGTATATAAAACTAGCTGTGCCCCGCGGTTTCACCCGCGTAGATTTAGTTTCATCCATATTGTTGCGAAATCTAATATTTTTAATAAATAAATGTAACCGATAGCTGATGTTTCAAGAAGTAACATTGGCTAATTTTATTTAAAAAAATCACAAAAACAATATTAGGGGTCCGCGAAATAAAGCATGAAACTAAATCTACGCGGGTGAAACCGCGGGGCACAGCTAGTTAAAATATATCTATTTCTCTGACAGGTTTAAACCTTTTTACATACTAACATTATGTTTTTGACATAGATAGCACTTTCAACTACCCTTCCCTCGTCTATTAACTACCCCTTCTGGCTCTACTAATTTGCTGTGAACATGCGTTGGGAGGTGCAAGGGCGGCAATTAAAGGGACCTTTGATCTCGTTCCATAAGTGTGCTTATTGCATAGGACACTAGCGCTATATACGTGTGATAATTAAAAAATATGCGACTAATAAAATGAGGTTTTATTTTTTGTAGCTGGTAAGCTTAGCAACGTGGAACTGATAATCTTTTTTTAAATTTACTACCTGCCAGTCTTGAGAGATAATCCCACAAAATACTAATACCTACTTATGAAAATGAAAAATGTTATGCTTAAATCCCCTTGGTCGTTTTTATTAAAGAAATCAATACACACACGGTGAATACAGGTGTAAGATTATGTATTTATCTAATATATTATCTAATATTAGTTTAAAAAAATAATAATAATAAGTAAATATAAATTAAAATAATTTAGTTTGATTTAAATAACACAAAATCAATATCGTCCGAGGCCGAAATTACTTAATCTAAAGTTTTAATATATAAAATCGAATACGTAGATTTCGATACGTAGGTACATATTTTATGAAGTACCACGATGGAAATTACCAAATAGATTACAGCTACATTTATGAACTACCTACCTACGGGGATAAAAAAAACAATGAATAAAGTGCACAAAATTTGCCATGCCAGATGCAAATTATTTGTGCACGCAGCGTGGACAAAAATGAATTTTGTAAACGCATGAATGTTAGCTTTTGCATGCTGGAACTGCGTTAGTATGGAAATATCAGGCTGAAAACTGCACGTTACTTTAAATTAAATCTTTATTTAGTCCCATTTTAACGTGGGCAGTGAGTGGGCGTGAGCCGTAGTGGCTTCGGGGTTAGAGCAGTCGCTTGCTACGCAAGCGACGCAAGTTCGAATCCCAGCGGAGCCTGTACCTATGAGTTTTTCTAAAAACTTATGTAAAGTGATTTCACACGTGCTTTACGGTGAAGGAAAACATAGTGAGGAAACCTGTATATGTCTGAGAAATAATTCAAAGACGTATGTATAGTGCCTGAGACGGCGATGGACTCACCCTTTGTCACGTTGGCACTTAATCATATTCGGTGAAATGTGGGTGTTCAAAATTACAACACCTCTGCCTACCCCTTCGGCGAATACAGGCGTGAGCATATGTATGTTATCGTGGGCAGTTGTTAAATGTATATTACCGTCAGAAAGTAGGGAGATCAATGGACTCTATCACCGTACAATCATAATCATCCTCCTGCCCTTATCCCATGTTATTTGGGGTCGGCGCAATGTGATCTTCTCTTCCATTTCCCTCCATCAGCCATCATATCTGTATTCTCTCCATCCATTCTCCATTCTAGCTATATTATCTTTCACACAATCCATCATCGTTTCTAAGGTATTCCTCTCCCTTTGCAACCATCAAAGAGGAATAATACAGGCTGACTACATTTTCCACGATCAACTTGTATTCTAGAAAAAATATTATAAAAAATGCAATAAAGCAGTTTTAGTTTACATTATTCGTGCCCGAGGCAGATTTGAGTACGAAGTTTTCAATAGTTTCGGATTTCGCCATCCACGTCCACTTGAAAAATACAACCTGTACACTTATACCTATTAAAATACCTTTAAACGAAATACCCAACATGGCAATCAGAAATGCTCATCAAATAATAGAAGTGTAGTAGTCACGGGCCTCACCATGAGCTCTTATTGCCATGATAGTTTCACTCATTTATGAGACAGATGTATGTGACGTGCATACATCTGTCACTGTCGCACAGCTGAAGTAACATTGCAATAAGAGCTCATGGTTTGGGCCCAGGATCTGTAGACAAAGTAACATTATCCTTATGCTTCGCTAATAGAAACGATACAAAATGAATAATGACATATTAATCAAGAGACTGATTTATGTCATTTCCGTACAGTTTGTATCGCTTCTAGGAGCGCAAGCGCGAGTGAATTATACTTTGTCTAGGCAGAGATATACTAACATTTATTTATTTTTAATATAGAATTAATATAATTCTCAAAACGTTTGTAAAGTACCTCTCCGTATGTATTTTGTTATTTTCTCAACATCTTATTTTTCATTCAATGTTATTTTTATCAAAACAAACAAATTGGTCTAAAATAAACATGGAGCACGTAAGAAACATGCCTTAAAACACTCTCAAGTTAATCTTAAAAAACATGCAAAAGAAATTTCCGAGATCAAAAGCGTCACCTCCAGAGGCCCCTATGAATGAGCTTTTCATTGAGCTTGAAATATAGCCTTATAAATCGACCACCTTCTGTTTGCGGACGAGAAATCGTTTACGTGGAAATTTATGGAAAAATCTTTAGTTATTCATGTTTCAGGGTTCCTTGCATAGAATGGGAAAACTTTGTGAAAAATCTAGTTTATGATATCTTCCTAACTCAATCATTCAATTAAAATAATAAAGTAGTAAATTTAGTTTAACGATAAAATAAGATTTATTTTTACAAATTTATTTAATTTTACTTTCCAGCGACATTATTATTTCTAAACTAGCTGTGCCCTGCGGTTTCACCTGCGTAGATTTAGTTTCATCTTTATTGTCACGGAACCAAAAAAAGGAAAAAGTAGCCTAAGTTACTCCTTGAAACATCAGCTACCTACCAGTGAAAGTCCCGTTAAAATCCGTCCAGCCGTTTCAGAGATTACCCGGAATAAACAGACAGACAGACAGACTGACAGAGAAAAATTTTTAAACTTGGTTTTTTAGTGTCATTAGCGTGTATACTTTCATATGCATTTAGTGATAAGTTGTTATTTTGGAATAACAAACAGACACTTCAATTTTATTTATCTGTAGGTGCAAATTAAAAAAGTCGATACGATTAAAAATAATCGAACAACAAAATGGTCGGTAAAACAGAGGTGCTCCAATATTGGATATTCAATTTGATCTCCGCATGTATATTAACCGCTCGTGAAAGCTGCGGTCACTAAAATTGTTGCCGTCTATTTAACAACGCTATAAATGCTGCAAAATTGAGACTTGCACCGCCTTTAACGAACGCTTACTACTCGTATCAAAAATACTTGATTTTGTGCTAAAAAAATCTAATGAATCTTGGTGTTCCGAAAGGCTAAGGAAAGACATAGAATAAGAAGTGGCGCAAATACAAGCTATTTTAAAAAACAGGGTATAATTAAATCGAAAAGCAGGGTAATAAAAACTACGCTATCACTAACGATTATTACTCGTACGTCTGGTCTCAGCTCAAAGGGCCTAGTGCGAGTTTTCTTAAAATCGCCATCACAAGTCACCGCGTCGATGTAAACGCAGATTTGTATGGGCTCACAATAGTGTCATCTTTAGACCGACAGAGGCGCTGTTCCGATCCCATACAAATCTGCGTTAACTTTGACACGGTGACTAGTGACGGCGGCAGTGAAAAACTCGCACTAGGCATTCGGCGGTTGCATTCAAGGATGAGGAACAATCATTGTTATACTACATTATTAGCAAATTTGCACTACATAACACAGATGCCATCAGGAGCTATGAGCGCGCACAAATAGTAGGGATACTGCTCATGTTTTTATTCACCTCACGCCATACATACAGACAGGGAGTACCTCATAAAATTACTACTCACATTCAAAGTAACGGCACCTGTATCTTGGGACAACACACGGAGCTACTACCAGCTATATTCATTCGCGCGTAGCGTACCTAGATAGCACACATAAAGAGTTTTGCTCTATAGCCAAAACAACGGTTTTCTCTAAGTATATGAAGTGGGTAGCACCTTTTTAAGGTAGGTAATTAAATAATTTTCCCCCACTTTTAAGTACTATTTTGGATAAAGTAAACCTACGAATTGAGAAAACAATCATATTTCATAATTGTTGCCATATCATTATTAAATTAGGTAGGTATGAAAATTTATTTATTTAAATTCGTAATAATTTGCTAATAATTTGTAATTTATAATAACTCTACCTCACCTCTCTTTCGCAGCATATTACCTTTGTTTTAAATGTTAGCAAATATAAATAATGTTTTAATACATGTTTATAAAAACCGTGGATACTGTTTTAAGATTAATTTACATTCCAACCCACAGAGTAGGTAATAAAACTATGCTATCACTAACCTTTCTCTCAGCACGGCAGCGGAATTCCAGTTGATTCTACAAAATAAGGCACCTTGTAATATCCAATTTGCACTACACTAAAGATCACTACGTTAAACTAGTGCTGGGGGACTACTCGCTTTCTCCGAAAAACGAAGCTTCGGCCGAAAGTTCGCAAAGATCCTACCACGGTTCTTATTCGTTCCAAAATTACGTGCGAACGTGGCTGCTAAGAAATTCTTTGACGTTTATATATTCTGAGCCAACTTAAATGAAATTATTGAACGTACGAAAATTTGAGTGGATATAAACAAAATGGTAATGAAACTACGTTTGATTTTCGTTCGTTTTCGAATAAAGAGAGTAGACCCCCTACTTAAGAAGTAAATTCGCAATATTCACGCACGAAGAATGACCTCTATTGCGTATGCGACGAACCGAAGTCAAAAGCAAACTACGTGTTTCTAAAATGGCTGCAAGTGGTCTCACAATTTACTTACGACAAGAGGGTAGTCCACAAAAAAAGTAGGTAGTAGTAAAAGATAGAATATTTAGTGTTGCCATTCCACAAGCGCTACCATAAATCCACCATAAAAATAAAAAAAAAAGGAATTGACAAATATCAAAATCAAAGTGGTTTGAGTGAAGTATGAATTTTTAATTTCCGACATTCTTGATGAACTCAAAATTTTAACGCGTAGTCTATGTTGGTTGAATTGACAGCTTATTTACTCTATGCTTTTGCTATACACCCTCGATAAGTAGCAAATAATCTTGCAAAATGAGTTTGAAAGGGCATAGACTGGAAGCATTTTTTTAAGGGAGAACATCAAAAGAACCTTAAACGTTCCAGGGATTCTCCGACAAATTTAATGGTGCCAAGTCATTCGTAAAAATTATGTTTGCTCGCGTCTACGAAAGTAATTTATTTGGAAGCCATCAAAGAATTTGTATGTCAAAGTGTTTGGTCAAATGTAATGCTGTTTATTTGGAAATGTTGTTTTATGTTGTTGATTGTGTGTGTATAAGCCAAATATGCATAGAATATTGTGTGGTATTTTAGTTATACGTTAGGTGGATAGATGGCGTTGACTTTGTTGACATTAATATTTAAAACACGCTATTGATAGTGGGAACGGGCTTATATATATGAAACGTCTGTTGATAATAAAAAAGCTATTTCCTCTTTGGTAAATCAGTATTTCATTACGATCCCAAGTACCTACCCGAAGGCCGGAGCAGAGTTTGTTCAGTGTGTACTGAGAAAGGTTAGTCAGTCATGACTGAAATTAGGTGGAACTGAAGAGATATCACTGTTGCAACGAGTATATCTATACATCTATATCTATATAGATAAATAAAATTGGAGTGTCTGTTTGTAATTCTAAAATTACAGCTTTTCACTAAATGCACATGAAAGTTTTAAAAATTTTCTCTGTCTGTCTGTCTGTCTGTCTGTTTGTTCCGGGTAATCTCTGAAACGGCAGGATGGATTTTAACGGGAATTTCACTGGTAGGTAGCTGATTTTTCAAGGAGTAACTTAGGCTACTTTTATTATTCAAAAAAATATTAGGGTTACGCGACAATAAGAAACTAAATCTACGCGGGTGAAACCGCGAGGCACAGCTAGTACATAATAATCCATAAGTTTTGTCTCAGGCACTATACATAGAGACGTCTTTGAATTACTTCTCAGACATATGCAGGTTTTCTCACGATGTTTTCCTTCACCGTAAAGCACGTGGTGTGACATCACTGCACTTAAGTTTTCAGAAAAACTCATTGATACAGGCCCCGCTGGGATTCGAACATGCGTGGCTTGCGTAGCAGGCCACTGCAGGAGGTTTTTTAACCCCAGCTCTTTCGTCTTGGCACCTCAATTGGTTTTACAAGAGTTCGTAATTTAAGCTGCAGTAGCCTTAAGCAGAATGTAGGCTTGATGCTACCTCTATTGTAAAAAAAACTTAACTTAACTGCCTCGTTGGTCTAGTGGTTAGTAGGTTCGCCTGCCGATCACGAGGTCCCGGGTTCGATTCCCGGGTCGGGTCTTTAACAGGTATTGGGGTTTTCTGTCAAGAAATTCACAATAAAATGTCCGGAGTTTGGAAGTTGGCGGTGTTTCCACCCCCGTGCCTCGGCAAGCACGTTAAGCCGCTGGACCTGCGCCTGATCTCTCTCCGGTCGTGTCGGATTGCTGTCCCATCGGACTATGAGAGTGATGGAATAAAGAGTGCACCTGTGTTTGCGCACACACTTGTGCACTATAATATATCCTGCGTACATAGCTAATCCCCGTTGAGATTACCCGCCGTAACCGAAATTCAGTAGATCATTATTATTATTGTAAAAAAATACCAGGGGCCTTACCATGAGCTCTTATTGCCATGATAGTTTCACTCATTTATGAGACAGATGTATGTGACGTGTATACATCTGTTACTGTCGCACAACTGAATTAACATTGCAATAAGAGCTCATGGTTGGGCCCCAGGAATACTAAAATATTGCAATTAATAAACTCAGTATTTAGTTACTTTGGATACGGTATTTTGAACGATTTATTTCGTAAATCCTTACAACTTTAGACTGGCTCAGAATACCAGTACTTCATGCGATGATTTAATAGCTGTAAAATGGCACCGCAGCAAAGCAAAGTGAACTATATTACCCAAAGCGGTTCCCATAAAGAAATTTTAATGTAATAAGCTTTCTTTGTGAGCTGAAATTCAAAGGCTTTTAGTTTATTATCCCAGGTTATGAAACTACCGACGGTGGAGCAGGGCTTAAACTGTATAGGCGGGATGGCGCAAGCCTCAAGATTTTACTTTATTAATAATAATAATGATCTAACGAATTTCGGTTATGGCGGTTAATCTCAACGGGGATTAGCCATGTACGCAGGAGATATTATAGTGCACAAGTGTGTGCGCAAACACAGGTGCACTCTTTATTCCCTCACTCTCATAGTCCGATGGGACAGCAATCCGACACGACCGGAGAGAGATCAGGCGTAGGACCAACGGCTTAACGTGCTTTCCGAGGCAAGGGGGTGTAAACACCGCCAACTTCCAAACTCCGTGCATTTTATTGTGAATTTCTTGACAGAAAAACCCAATATCTGTTAATGACCTGACCCGGGAATCAAATCCGGGACCTCGTGATCGGCAGGCGAACCTACTAACCACTAGACCAACAAGGCAGTTAAACATGTACTTATGTTATGAATATAAATCTTATATTTAGTCTTTTTGAAATTCGCTTAGATAAAAACAATATATCGACACGCTGTTGTAATATTTTTGTACCACAAACAATACTAACCGTGGATTTATTTCGTTCCTGTACGTGAGTTACACTGCGTGAGATGGATTCTGACGAGGTGCACTAATATGGTACACTAAAATTATTAAAACATCCTTAATCCTGAGAGCGTGTGTAGAATAATCCGTTAGAACTTACGAAATCCATAAAACCCGTAGGTATTTATAAGTAATTAAAGACTATAGGATCTTTATAATCTACTAGCTGTGCCCCGCGGTTTCACCCGCGTAGAGTTAATTACATGGGTGTCCCTCAGACATTATGTTTTTTTTAAATAAAATTATCCTAAACACTCCTTGAAACATCCGCTATCTGCCCCGTTAAAATCCATCCAGCCGTTCACGCATGATGCAGTGACCAAGGGGAATGGGGATTCATTTATATATATATAGATTTCGGACTGTGTAAGTAGTAAAAATTCACAATATCCGGAAATCTGAAAGAAGGAAATCAACTGAAAAGTTGAAGAACATTTGTCGTACTTAGTAAAGACATGAGTGGCAAAAGTTTTGGTTATGAATGTGGCCTAAGCAGCGATGGATGGGTTGTTTGAAACATGATATGACTAGAAAAGGAGTGAAAACAGATTCGACGGCTATACCTAATGTGACCGTTAGAAGGAATCAGTACTACTACCGCCATCTTTTGCTTGAATGTGGAACTAAAATCATCTGATAGTGTTTGTCAACAGTAGTACAGCTCACCACACCTCATATTCACTTGATTCACCTAAAAACCGATAGATGGGGCTCTAAAATATCTAAATTAATTTCTGTACATAATTCCATAATGAATTTTAGTTATTTAGGGATTTATTGAAGAAAAAATCTATTCATTCATAACTTTAAAATAGCTATAACGTGATCCATAAATTATTTCTTACTTCCCTTATTTTAACAACAGATGGCGTTAGTATCCAAGTATAACTGAAGATAAATTAATTTTTATTCCAAAAAAAATATGTACTTTAAATTCAATGCTAAATGAAGATCTTACTAAAGTATGTTCAGAATTCAGATGCTAATTAAGCATGCTATACAATACAATATTCTTTATTGCACACTAAGTTAAGGATGAAACTTAAAAATAAATAATTTGAGTATGGTATCTAACAAAAGGCGGTCTTATTGCTAGAGCGATCGCTACCAGATAACCTTAGAGCATACCTAATCTACTCTCCTGTTTTGGGATACCTATGCCTAGAATATCAAAAGAGAATCTCTACCTGCTGTTTTGTACTTTACGAATGCAAAATGAATTTTCAATAGCTCAGAGAGGACTGTTGATTTAATTACCAGGGCCTGTAGAACCTGGCAAGAAACTCAGTAATTACTCTTTTCAATACATTTTGTATCGTTTCTGTTAGCACGAGAGAATGTTACTTTGTTTTGGGCCCACAGGGGTGTCACTCTTACATGTTAGTTGGTGCACCCACATCTTATCTTATCTTTAAACGAGCAATATATATATAATTTGGATCTCGGGAACAGCTGCAACGATTTTCATGAAATTTTGTATGTTGGGGGTTTCGGGGGCAAAAAAATGATCTAGCTAGATTTCACTTTGAGATAACATCGTTTTGACCATGTTTTCATGCACTGAAAAACTCATAAAATATCAACACAATGCGACAGTAAATTTCGCCGACAACTGTCAAGTTATGAAAGGTCAGAGGATAACAAAACTAAAGTACCCCGGTTCGAGACTGACGTTCACCAGAGTGCCTAGTGCGAGTTTTTCACTGCCGCCGTCTCAAGTCACCGCATCCAAGTTAACGCAGATTTGTATGGGATCGGAACGGCGCCTCTGTCGGCCTAAAGATGACACTATTGTGAGCCCATACAAATCTGCGTTTACGTCGACACGGTGACTTGTGACGGCGATTTTACGAAAAGTCGCACTAGGCACTCTGTTCGATTTTTGCTTTTGGTTCCTTTTTTTGTCTACTTTTTTGAGAAAACGTCAAGTTTTTTTCATTTATGGGAAAAAGTTTAGTTTTTTGTGAGAAAAAGAAACCGAGCACAGGTACTTTATTATAATAGCTCACGACCTGTACCTAAATACTATTAGAAATATTGTAAAGAGTCATAATCAGCTGAGATTGGTCTTTAAGTATATCCGTGTTAGGTTTTTTTTAAATAGACAAAACAAATTCACCCACCACCCACACGTACAGAAGAACCAATAAGGAAATGTTCTCACGAACTTTTTTATCAAATAAAAATACAAGGCTAACGACTGAACGTTTAGCTTCAATAACCATTCATTCATGACCCCTATCTCCTTCTAACTGCTTCCGAATCAGCGATCAACTTATATTACACGTTCACTTTCGTATCCAATATACGATGAGATTCGGTTGCCTATATTTTCTTCCTGATCGGGTTCAAATGTAATTTGGTCGTCACCTAACATCACACACGTTTTAAACATTCGATATAGTCGTGAGTGACGACGTTGTATGTATGAGATATGATCTGTGTGTCCGTCTGTCTGTCGTCACCCTTCACGCAAGGAATCCGGTTCGTGCCGGTTTGGCCGTTGTCGATTTTCTTGAGATTTACGATATGTACGGCTAAGATTGTAATCAGTATGTAAATGCCTTTACTTGGAAATGTCCATCTGGCATATTCAAGTAACTATTGCAAAGCTCTTCTCTTTCTGTTGACCTCAATATAGATAGCTATTTGTTTGCAAACAATGTAACAAAGAACTTATGAACCTAAATCAGCAGAAATCTATACATCTATACAGATAAATAAAATTGAAGTGTCTGTTTGTAATTCCAAAATAACAGCTTTTCACTAAATGCATATGAAAATATACACGCTAATGACACATAAAACCTAATTTTAAAATTTTTCTGTCTGTCTGTCTGTTTGTTCCGGGTAATTTCTGAAACGGCTGGACCGATTTTAACAGGCCTTTCACTGGCAGGTAGCTGATATATCAATGTGTAACTTAGGCTACTTTTATTTATTAAAAATATTAGGAATCCGCGACAATAAGGATGAAACTAAATCTACGCGGGTGAAACCGCGGGGCACAGCTAGTTAATGAATATATTAGCAACTGGTAGAGAGTTAAAGGAAATAATATCCAGCTTCGCCGTGGTGGTCATGGGGTTTAGCAGTCGCCTGCTATGCAAGCGACGCAACTTCGAATCCTAGCGGCCAGCACCAATGAGTTTTTCTACAAAAATGCTATTAAAAAGCAAATCATTAATATTTTAATGAAAGTGATTCTTCATTGATTACTCAATCATCATCTCCCTGGCATTAATTTCATGCATTTGGGGTCAGCACTTGATTCAACCCGATGTGGCTGATCACCTGATTTTTATACGAAGCGACTGCCATCTGACCTTCGCAACCCCTTTTTCGAGGAAAATCGGAAATCTGGGTTAATGATTGTTGATTACTCAATAACGTATGTATATAAAATGGTAACGTATTCAAATATATTCAATGAACCCAGATAATTAGCTCGACCCTTCTAAAGATTTGTGTCGAACAAGATTATTATTTGAATGGCTATTTATCACTAACGCCCTTGATAATATATTATTATGATCAATTAATCGTTAATATAATATCTAATACCGTATTAAGAGATCACAATAATTATTTATTTTCCTGGTGGACACATAAATATATATTTAAAAAAAATTGTTACAAAAATGACAAAATGTTCAAACTAACTACTAACTTACTAAAACCGTTCAAAATATATTATAGCAATATCCTGAAAATAATATAATAACAATCACATAACAATGCACCAAGTACAAAATTAAAATAAAGTAGCTGTGCGCCGCGGTTTCACTCGCGTAGATTTAGTTTCGTCACGTTTCAGAGATTACCCGGAAGAAACAGACAGACAGACAGACAGAAAAACAGAGAAAAAATTTCAAACTTGGTTTTACAGTCTCAGTAACGTGTATAATTTCATATGCATATAGTGAAAAGCTGGTACCTATTTTGGAATTACAAACAGACACTTCAACTTTATTTATCTGTATAGATTTATAGATATAGATGTATAACTTACATACATATGCTCACGCCTGTATTCCCCGAAGGGGTAGGCAGAGGTGTTGTAATAACATCACCCACTTTTCACCGAAGATGATTAAGTGCCAACGTGACAGATGGTGAGTCTACCGCCGTCTCAGGCACTATAAAAATATCTTTGTATTCTCTTCTTGATTTCCTTCAGTGTAAAGCAGATAAGTGTTTAGAAAAACTCATAGATGCTGCCCGCTGGGACTCAAATTTGCGTCGCTTTCGTATCAGGCGACTACTCAACCACCACGGTCTATCAAAAAATGTATAGCAATATCCAGAATAACAATCACACTACAATGCAAAATGTACAAAAATGTAATAAACTAGCGGACGTCACGCGGTTTTACCTGCGTAGTTCCTGTTCCCATGAGAGTATGGGGATAAATATAGCCCATGTTACTCGCTGATAACGTAGTTATCCATTGCTGAAAGAATTTTCAAGATCGGTCTAGTAGTGTTAGTGCCTATTCAATACGAACAAACACATCATTCTCGTTTATAATACAAGTTAAGTATAGATAATTACTTATTTATGTCAATATTGGCTGAATACTTACTATAGGTTTAAAAGATGCTGAATGCCATCTGTACACAAATTATTCATATAAGCATTTCAAAGTGTATTTCGTAACGCAAACGTGAAAATTTTTTATATCTTTTTAGGCGACTAGTTTCGTCATTCGCCATTGAGATCCGAAGTTGACGTTTTTTTCTGATTATTATCTTACGATGCTGACCTTACCTTACTTAAATAGCACAATAATTCGTGTAATGTGTTTTTCTCACGGTTCTCGCAGATTGTTAGTAAATTACATGTAAGTGCTCTTCAAAATTCACAATGCAACTATGTTTGCTTGTGTTCGGGTTGACTTAATGTAACGCGAATAATTTTATTTGGTGGACAGATACTGTTTTCATTAAATAAATCTATACAGATAAATAAAATTGAAGTGTCTATTTGTAATTCCAAAATAACTGCTTTTCACTAAATTCATATGAAATTATACACGCTTCTGACACTAAAAAACCAGGTTTTAAAGATTTTCTCTGTCTGTCTATTTGTTCCGGGTAATCTCTGAAACGGCTGGACCGATTTTAACGGGACTTTCACTGGTAGGTAGCTGATGTTTCAAGGAGTGACTTAGGCTATTTTTATTTATTAAAATATTAGGTTCCGCGATAGTAAGGATGAAACTAAATCTACGCGGGTGAAACCGCGGGGCACAGCTAGTCTATACTAAACTATATACTTACAGATAAATAAATTCCAAAATAACAGCTTTTTACTAAATGCACATGAAAGTACGTATACTGTACGGTACTGACATAATAAATACAATTTGTAAAGGTTTTCTCTGCCTGTCTGTCTGTTTGTTCCGGGTAATCTCTGAAACGGCTAAACTGATTTTAACGAGACGTTCACTAACTGATAGCTGATGATAGAAGGAGCATGTGAAACTGCGAGACATAGCCGCCTCTAATTACTTAATACAGCAGATTTTTCTCAGATATTTCAAATCTTTTTCTCCTACAATTACAAAAAATATATATGCTCACGTCATCCCAGAAGGGTCTCCGAAGGGGTTGTAGCAACAACAGGCTCATTTCACCAATTATATGATTTAGTGCCAACGTGAAAGAGTCCATCACCGTCTCAGTTACTATAGATTCGTCTTTGAATTACTGCTCAAACATATGCAGGTTTCCTCACGATGTTTTCCTTCACGTGGGGTGAAATTACAGCACTTAAGTTTTTATAACTCCAACAGTACATTACAGTCGTAAAGTTAAATAATTAAGGATTTGAAGCCCCATCCCGACAATTAGCAAGCAACCACTAAACCACTAGTGCCACAACAATCAATCTGTCAAAGTGCCAACAATTGAAATGTAACAATAGCTCTCAGCGCACGACCTAACAACTTTTTTCCTCAAAGCAAATCCAAATATGAAATTAACCGAATGCGTTCGACCTTAGCGTGACTCCGGTGTTTGTAAGTACCTAGACATATGACATTGCCGTAAAAAACCCGAGTAAAAACATACAGACAAGATTTCTTTGTGAACGTCTAGAGTTCGACCTTGGTAGTGATGTACGACTTTTAAGTGCGAAAAAAACGAAGTCGGTGAATTTAACCTAACTTTTTGCTGGCACTTCTTAGAACGGCAAAACCTAAGACCTTAGGTAATGCATTCCTCGTTTGGAATTATAGCTTCGATATAAAAGCTTTATATGCCATAATTTTGGCCAGATAAGGATCCGAGGATGTCGGCGAATGGTTGGAAACTTACGCAACTTCGCCCGCCCGGGGTCGAGCTACCGATGCTAAATTCCATCTAATTAATTTTGGATACTTCTAAGAAAGACAACTATGAAAGTTAGATATAACTTTGGAAGAATACTTAAGAAGGTAAGGCCATGAAGGTTTTATAAAAAAAATAATTGTGCACGAGTAACGTTCTGGGGCCCAACCATGAGCTCTTAATGCAATGATAATTCAGTTATGCGACAGTGACAGATGTATACACGCCACATACATCTGTCTCATAAATGACTGAAACTATCATGGCAATAAGAGCTCATGGTAATAAGGCCCCTGTTGTTCGACAAGAAATTTTCGATCCAAAAAATCAAATGTAGCGAATTTCTTAATAACTACTAGCGGACGTCACGTGGTTTCACACGCGTAGTTCCAGTTCTCTTGGGAGTACGGGGCTAAAATATAGTCTATGTTACTCGCTAATGATGTAGCTATCCATTGCTGAAAGAAATTTCAAGATCGGTGAAGTAGTTTCGGAGGCTATTCAATGCAAACAAACAAACAAAAAAAACAATCAAATCTTTCCTCTTTATAATATCAGTGTAGATGTGTTTTCGATTGCATGTATAAAGTTCTGTTATCCTTGAAAATGTTGATCCACAAAAACCAAATGCAGCGATTTTTTTAATGCTTGTGACATATTGACAAACTTTCAAAGCACGTTCATATCTATCTATATCTATACATCTATACAGATAAATAAAATTGATGTGTCTGTTTGTAAATCCAAAATAACAGTTTTCACTAAATGCATTTGAAAGTATACACGCTACTGACACTAAAATACGAAGTTATAAATTTTTTCTCTGTCTGTCTATCTGTCTGTCTGTTTGTTCCGGGTAATCTCCGAAACGGCTGGACCGATTTTAACGGGACTTTCACCGGCAGGTAGCTGATACACCAAGGAGTAACTTAGGCTACTTTTATTTATAAAAATATTAGGGTTCCGAGACAATTAGGATGAAACTAAATCTACGTGGGTGAAACCGCGGGGCACAGGTAGTACCTAATACAATAATTACTGAATTCCTTTTTGTACGGTATGCAATAAAGAGTATTTTATAGCTTCTGTCGCGTTATTCACTAAGGTTTCTCAGCGTCGATCCAGCGTTTGTTGCAATCATAGGGAATCTATACATAATATATCTAAATATATATAACTCAAAGGTGACTGACTGACATAGTGAACTATCAACGCACAGCCCAAACCACTGGACGGATCGGGCTGAAATTTGGCATGCAGGTAGATGTTTCGACGTAGGCATCCGCTAAGAAAGGACTTTGACTAATTCTACCCCCAAGGGGATGAAATAGGGGATGAAAGTTTGTATGAAACTTAATTTACGCAAGTGAAACCGCGGGGCACAACTAGTAGAGAATAAGGTTCAAATTCGTATCATTAAAGGTTAAAAAAAGAAGCTTAAAGGCTAATTTATTTAAGGGTACGGAATTAAAATAGTATGAAGATATTTATACTTCTAAAACCTTGAATAACACTGCAAAACGTCTTTATAATACTCGTTTTGACTTTAATAATATAATATTATCATAATCTAAACGTTACCAAATTTGTAGATATGCAAAAAATACAATAAATATAGATCTTAGCATTAATAAGCAATTTCATTCAGCCTTCAACAAATGTGTTGTTTTCTAAACAGATTTAAAAAAAAATATATATAAGTAATTATGCATCAGATTTCTTCCGCATAATTAGAAATACTACCTATTAGCGTAAAAAGTTTAATTATCATAAACTAACTTTTATCCTGCGAATTTGTTTGCAAAGGATTTTTTCAACGACAGTAATATTTTTGTATCGTAATATTGTCTTGAAAAAAAGTATATAGATGATATGTAATACTAAATATAATTATATAGAACTGACTTAGAACACTCACATGTTCAACCATTTTTTTTGCAATGACGCGAGAATTAAACATGCACTACTTAGCTAGCAGGCAGATCTATTTAACTACAAAACCAACGGCATTGTCGTCACTAAAATTTAACTTTGATCCGTCATATAGGAGTGAAATTCTACACCATTTATAAAGTACAATAAAAAAATACATTCGTTATTTTTATACTGTCTTTTACATTTTCATTTTATTTCATAGGGATACACACAGTCAGTTAAAACAATTGTAAAAATGATACAAATATTCTAAATGACAAAAAGTATCCCCAGATTGATCCAGATTACACATACGAGTAGACACAAATATTAATACAAAAACAAATACAGCAGTATATCTTATTAGGTTGCTTATCTACATATTTGGTTTTTATTAACTGCATGTTTGAATGAAATTAATGACATATTAAGTAAAGCAATATCGGAGTAGGATAGGTTATATGCTTAGCTGTCTTAGTGTATCTATTAAATTTGGGTAATAACACTACCTACATTTACCTAAATTCCCATTTTTTCTTAGAAACAGCGATAAACAAGAGACTCGCGGCCGCGAAAGAAAACACCAAACGTACATTTGAATAATTACTTATTGTGAAGTTGATGAATAAAATAATATCAAAGACCTTCCGAATTCAATCTTCATAAATTTAAAACGTCAAATAATTTATAAATAGTATAAGCGAGACCATATAATATTAGATATTTTTTCCTTCTTTATTAGACAGACAGACAGACAGACAGAAAAATTTAAAAGCTTAGTTTTTTAGTGTCAGTAGCGTGTATACTTTCATATGCATTTAGTGAGAAGCTGTTATTTTGGAATTACAAACAGACACTTCAATTTTATTTATCTGTATAGATTCGGCGGAGACGCTAGCGAGTATAGATTTGGAAAATGCTGGCAAACTCATACAATAGGGGGCTATGATCGTTTAGGCAGCGCGTATTAAGAACTTCTTGGCTTTGACGTTTAATTCTACGGTACCAAAATGAAACGCTCAAAGCTTGAGTTCTTAATGATACGCTCTGCTTAAGCCAATGATATTAGACCCCAGGAGTTAATTGAAATGATAATATACTATTTTCACACGAAAAATATTTTTGTTTGAATTCAATCATCATTTTTATTATACAAGTTATTACCTACATGAACTTGGTGCTAATCACTAATCGTTTAAGGCATATTCGTGACTGATTAACTCATAAATCCAACAATGGCAAATTTAATGTGATATCATTAAGCCGGGTTGCCTTGCCACCTACATCACTAAGCGCTCGTAGGGTTGCGTCTTATGATCATTGTTTATTGAAATTATTTGATACTATTTATTATATGAAAATTCCAACACAATTATAAAGGGAGTCTTTATAATTGTGTTGGAATTTTCGATCTTCGATCTAAGAGTTGTCAAATATAAAACAACTAGCTGTGCCCCGCGTTTTTACCCGCGTAGTTAATTTCACGGGTGTCCCGCGGAAATCTATTTTATTTTTTTGAGTTAGCTTTCTGTAAGGGAAAGTCCCGTTAAAATTGGTCCGTTTCGGAGATTAGCCAGAACAAACAGACAAACAGACAGACGGGAAGAAAAAAAACGGTTTTTCTACGTCAGTACCGTGTGTACTTTCATATGCATTTAGAGAAAAGCTGTTATTATGGAATTACAAACAGACTATTAAATTTTATTTATGTGTGTATGTATAGATAAGAACAGTTTCTATCTAACAATATAAATTTAAGCTACACGTTGAATATATTCCCTGTATTTTGGAATATCTTCAAACGTATCCTTCAAAAAGTATCAACGACATTTCGTATTGCGGTAACATACCTACATTTCCAGTTACCCAATTTCTATGCGCATCGTATAAATGTATATCGAATTCTCCTTCAATTCAACCTTGAATATCTATATATATACAGATAAATAAAATGGAAGTGTCTGTTTGTCATTCCAATATAACAGCTTTTCACTAAATGCATATGAATGTATACACGGTACTTACATGAAAAAAACAAGTTTTAAAATGTTTCTCTGTCTGCCTGTCTGTTTGTTCAGGCTAACCTCCAAAACGGCTGAACCGATTTTAACGGGACTTTCACTGACATAGCTAATGTTACGAGGAGTAACTTATGCCATTTTTTTTTATCTATGGTGCTCGCTGTTAAAGCCACCCATTTAATAAAAATAAAGTCAACGCGAGTGAATCCGCCGGGCACAGTTTTTAAACATTAAATTCGTGTTTTATTTACACTTTGCAAGACGACGATGTCTCGTGTCCTTGAATCGATTGCCGGAAATCGATTGATAAAGTATCGAGTGGGTAAACATTATATCGATTGAATATGCAGATATTCTATTGATATGTTACTGCAATTGTTAAATAGTATTTTTTTAACAGAATTTCCTAAAAATTGCTCTCTCCATTCCCACATTCTAACATAACTTAAATTCTATTCATAACTAGCTGTGCCCCGCGGTTTCACCCGCGTAAGGTTAATTTCATGGGTGTTCCGCGGAACCCTTATGTTTTTTTAATAAAAAGTAGCCTAAGTTTCTCCTTGTAACATTAGCTACCTTCCAGTGAAAGTCCCGTTAAAATCAGTCCTGTCGTTTCGGAGATCACCCGGAACAAACAGACAGACAGACGGACAGACAGAGAAAAATTAAAAAAATTGGTTTTTTATTATCAGTACCGTGTATACCCCATATCCCATATGCATTTAGTGAAAAGCTGTTATTTTGGAATTATAAACAGACACTTCAATTTTATTTATCTGTATATATAAATAGATTTGTATTGCTAAACATCCGACTTTTGTGACAATTTGAAGCGCCACCATTGAGGGTCTTCTATATACTATGTAGTATGTATATACTTCTATATAAAATTAACAGCATTTCACTCCACACATTATGAAAGCATATAAGGTACTGACACTAAAAGAATTTTTTTTTAATTTTTTCTGTCAGTCTGTCTGTTTGTTTCGACTAATCTCTGAAGCGACTATAATGGCAAGAAGAACTTGTGGTAGAGTCACGACCACACCTGCTTGGGGTCCTTTAGGAAGGCATGGGTGTAGATAAGTCAGAATATTTTCCAATAAATTTTGATTTATTTTTGTTAATTTAATTCATTAATATCAATAAAAGACGTGGCCTTACACATTTACTTCGTCACCATTATTTATAGCGGAATGCGATAGTTTCATTAGAATTACAATATAATTATTCATTATACCAGATGTATCTCAAATAATTATTTTGAACATGTTATTATATGTATGAAAACAGGAAAATGTGTAACCACATTAAATATGTAGCTAAATTAATTAAATTGTTAATTTGACGTTGGTAACATTCCATTATTTGAAGCAAATACCGACAAAATATTTTTTGTTTATAATACAATTAATTAATCTTATCCCCATTTCCCTTCGTCACGGCATCACGCGTAAACAGCTGGATGGATTTTAATGGGACTTTCACTGGCAGATAGCTGAAGTTTCAAGGAGTGTTTTAAGATAATTTTATAAAAAAAAGAACATAAATTAACTCTAAGCGGGTGAAACCGCGGGGCACAGCTAGTCTTATATATAAAAATCAATCCCCATTTCCCTTAGTCACGGCATCACGCCTAAACAGCTAGATGGATTTTAACGGGACTTTCACAGGCAGATAGCTGAAGTTTCAAGGAGTGTTTTAGGCAAAATTTATTAAAAAAACAGCATGAAACTAAATCTAAGTAGGTGAAACCGCGGGGCACAGCTAGTTATTTATATAATTGTCTCTTAACAAAGCTGTTCAGTGACCAAGCATAGGTTTTGACACGTTTGATCGTCGTCGCTTGTCCTTGAGTTTTGCGCTTATTTTGTAAGGAGACGTAAAACTTCCTACACTCGTCGCTTGAGGCGCTTTTAACGTTCCCATGCAAAATGTGGAAAATACGCCGGCAATATCGTCAGCGTAAAATCATGTTGAGCGCTTTATGAATGACAGGGAACCATGACAGATAACAATGATGCAAACATTGTCAGAGAATGTAGCTTCAAATAGGTTTAAATTAAGTATAATCCCATATTATAGTTCAATAATAATTGTACCTCACTTATTAATAGTGTTAAAATGGAACATTACCAAAAAACTGGTAAAGAATACGATGTTTTCCTTCACCGTAAAGCTGTGTACTATCCCTGCACTTTTTCTATATTAGACAATCATTTAACCATAGACAGTTAAACCTATACATTCTTTTTCTTTCTCAGGGAATCAGGATTGCTATTCACATACATACATATGCTCACGCCTGTATTCCCCAAAGGGTAGTTGAGGTGTTGTAATTACAACATCCACTTTTCACCAAAGATGATTAAGTGCCAACGTGACAGATGGTGAGTTTATCGCCGTCTCTTTACTATTCATCGTGGCAATGCTGGCAGCCTTCTTGGCATGAGATAGATACAGATTTGGGTCCAGTTTTCTATTTGTAATTAGTTAAAACTACTAGGAGCCTATCAGCAGAGCGTATTAATAACTTCTGAGATTTTAAGGAAAATTTATGTTTGACCGGCCAGGATGACGATCTACGAAAGACTGCAGGCAGATGCTTGATGCAGCAAGCTGAACACAGCTTGGCGCTCATTAGGAGAGGCCTATGTCCAGCGGTGGACTAACATAGGTTGATGATGACGATGATGAGTTTTTAATACGCTCTTGGTGCCGTAACATAAAACGTCAAAGCTAAGAAGTTCGTCGTTGCCCCCCTGTAAGTCTAAAAAGGCTACTTTGGGAGAATCGTAATGTGATCCGAATATGATTCATCATCGATAGGACAAAATGTTCACTTAGGTGCAATTCATATTTATGATTCACGAATTATTACAATAATTGTAGATGTTAGTCCCTAAGTTACTTTTTATGGTTCTGCTATTTGTCACAAAAGCAATTCATATTTGTGGACCACTTTAGGAATCTTCATAGGTAAGTGTCAAACAGGTGAATTGCGAAATATGAATAATTCCTGAATCATATTCGGATCACATTATGATTCTCCCAAAGTGGCAGTTTTAGACCTACTGTTCCTTATATCTAACAAATTAATAAGTGAATTGTAAAATTTTCACTAATATCGCTTGCTATGAACTCGGTTACGCCGCTTCTTTTCCATTATAACACACTTAATACTTAGTAAGTTAAATCATTAGTTGGTGTTAGAATCGCCAAGGATGCGATTGTCAAGGAGTGGCGGTGTTATTGCCACTTATGCGACCTTACGACATGTTAAAACCTAGGTATTCTAGGTAATGTGTTAGATAAACAAAGAAGCATAGATTTTAGTTGAGCTAGGGCTAATCTCCTTTCGTTTAAAAGAGTTTTGCTCTGTAGGCCTAGACAAACTGACATTCTCTCGCGTTTGCGCCAAAAGAAACGATAAACATGTATGGAAATGACATAAATCAATGAAAATTAAAATGAAAATGATTTATTCAGTTTAGGCCCTGGTAAGGCACTTATGAATGTCGGGGAGTTTACCACCGGTTCGGAAACTAGCCTTCTGAGAAGAACCGGAAAGAAACTCAATCACGTGGCAAATGTTATTCTTGTACATTTTATATCGTTTCTACTATCGAAGCGTGATGATAATGTTACTTTGTCTACAGTCCCTGAGGAACAGTCGCTGCATTGCGCCAGTTAGGTTTAAGTCCCATGTGATAGGGGGCGAGCCTATTGCTATTAACCTGGCTAATCTAAACTGCGAGCTGCTAATGGGAAATTACAGCATAGAAATACCAGAATGAAATGAATAATAATATACAAACCTGGTGTAAAATTACCGAAAAATCATTATATTTACACCTGCCATGCCTGTCTCTGCATCGCTCTAAGTTTGACTGCTAGAGAATGAATTAAAAATCTCACCAACGGGTGAGTTACCCACCATTTTTAGTTTCGCAGAAATATCACTGAGCACGGGGATCGAACCAAGAGTGCCAGTGCAAACGCAGATTTATATGGGATCAAAATACCTACCTATGAGCCAACAGATGGCGCTGTATCGATCCAATATAAATCTGCGTTTACGTCAACGCGGTGACTTGTGACGGCAACAGTGAAAAACTCGCACTAGGCCCTCTGGACCTTGTAGCGTGGTGTCACTAAAGTATATTTTTAGAATTTTTAAAGATCTAGCGTGCCCCGCTGTTTAACCCGCGTAGATTTATTTTCATGCTTTATTTCGCGGAACCCTAATATTATTATTTCTCAATAAAATTAGTCTAGTCACTCCTTGAAACATCAGCTTCAATCGTCCAACCATTCACGCGTGATGGCGTGACTAAGGGAAATTGGGATTTATTTTTATATATATAGATAGATTTAATTCTTACCATCGCCAACCCTACAAACGAGAAGAGGTGTGAAAATGACAAGTCGAGTGTCGACTTAGCGCAAAACCATTGCAATTAATCGGTACCTTATAACGAGGATCATCATACATATTCAACTAATGTTGTCTGTCTGTCTCACCATTGTTCATTTGACACAAATTACTTGGCGTAGGCTCTTAAAGCATAAAATTAAGGCGATTACTAGCTTTGTACGGCAAAATCTACCGCAAGGTTACATGTGGATGTTAGAAATTTAGTTCATGGATAACCTTTGTTCGCAGGTACATGTTTTATCTGCGGTTTTCTTAGACTTAGATTACATTGTATAGCTTTATATATTGGGAAATTTTATTGAAGTTAACTTTGTATATACCTAGGTCTCTATTTAATGAGACAATCTGATGTTGGAACTGTGCCCCGCGGTTTCACCCGCGTAGATTTAGTTTCATGCTTCACGTCGCGGAACCCTAATATTTTTAAGAAATAAAAGTAGCCTTAGTTACTCCTTGAAACGTCAGCTACTTGCCAATGAAAGTCCCGTTAAAATCTGTCCAGCCGTTTCAGAGATTTCGGAACAAACAGACAGACAGACAGATATTTTTTTAAAAACTAGATTTTTCAATATCGGTAGTGTGTATACTATCATATGCATTTAGTGAACAGCTGTTATTTTGGAATTACAAACAGACACTTCCATTTTATTTATCTGTAAATCTGTATAGATGTATAGATTTAAAATCCATCAGCTAGGCCTTATGGATTTATATTGTGCTGAAGTATGAAATGTTCTAAAGCCTGGCTCCCTGGCTACAGTAGACTCATCATCATTCATCATTTCAGCCGACAGACGCCCACTACTGGGCATAGGCGTCCCCCAACGATCACCATGACGACCGGTCTTGTGCCTCCTTCATCCAGCGGGTTCCCACGATCCTCACCAGGTCGTCGGTCCACCTCGTTGGGGGCCTGCCCACACTGCGCCTGCCGGTACGCGGTCGCCACTCAAGGACCTTTAGGCCCCATCGGCTATCGGTGCTATCAGCGACGTGCCCCGCCCACTGCCACGAGTTTAGCGATTCTTCGGGTTATGTCGGTTACTTTGGACCTCCTGCGGATCATTTCATTTTTGATTTGATCGCGCAGTGCGACTCCGAGCATAGCCCTCTCCATCCACCTTAGACTACTAGTTCATAATATAACACTTATTTTATTTTATTTTATTTTCTTCGGGAAACAAACAGTATTTTAAATCTAGTTACATATGCTTATAACAAATATCTGTGAACCATTTAAATGTTTCCACATTTCAATAACTAAGTATACATTTTGTCACAGTCACACTATCAAGACTTAATCATTAAGTATTTTTTGAACATTAAAAATCCAAATCTAAAGAGGTACTCAAAGGATATAAAACTAGAACAAAACAGATTAAGGCTTAGGTTGCTAGTGCTCCATGATGAGGAGGAGTAGGCAATGGACCCGGGGTTTCACACGCGTAGACTTAACTTCATGACTGGCCCGCGGTCTCTTCGTTCCGGGTAATCTGTGAAATGGATGGACCGATTTTAACGGGACTTTCAATGGCAGATAGCTAATTTTACAAGGAGTTACTTAGGCTACTTTTATTCAAAAAGAACTTTAGGGTTCCGCGGAGGAGATAGGAGTAACTTAGGAAAATTTTTGTAAAAAAAAAATTACCCGGGTGAAACCGTGGGGAACAGCTAGTCGTAGAATAAAAAAATGCTTTGTAATTTGATTTTCGTATAAGATACCAGCTGCTATTAGAATCGCATAGATACATTAGTTAGATAGTTATGTGAAGTTGGTCAGATGAGAAAACCGCTCGGAACCAAGGTCCGTGTATAACCTTCCAAAGGCATTTCTGATTAGTGCCGCCAATCAAAGTTTCTCAACTATCGTCTTTAAACACATTAATATTAAATTTCTTAATAACACTACAAGCTCTGTCAGATTTGATAAGATCTAGAAAAAGATGGACATTTTAGTTTTAGTGCTTGCTTTTTGTGTCAGTCGCATGACAGGGTTATATACTGAGTGATTTACAGTGTGAGAAATATAATGACTTAAATCAGTTCTTCATCTATAACTACATATGTACATCTATATCTATACAGATAAATAAAATTTAAGTGTCTGTTTGTAATTACAAAATTATAGCTTTTCACTAAATGCATATGAAAATATATACGGCAGGTAGGTACTAACATAGAAAAGTCAATTTTATATTTTTTTCTCTGTCTGTCTGTCTGTTTGTTCCGGCTGATCTCCGAAACGGTCGGACTGATTTTAACGGGACTTTCACTGACAGATAGTTAATGTTACAAGGAGAAACTTAGGAGCTACTTTAATTTAAAAAAATAATGAGGCTTCCGACACATGAATTTAAGTCTACGTGGGTGAAACCGCAGGGCACAGCTAGTTTTTAAATAATATTTTACTACAACATTATACATTTTAAATAAAAATATACTGTAGCCACATAACAGTATATATAAGTATTAAGCTGACTGAGTTTCTTTCCGGTTCTTCTCAGAAGGCTAGTAGCGCTTACCGGTGGTAAATTTTCGACATTCATAAGTGCCTTACCAGGGCCCAAACTGAATAAATATATTTCATTTTAATGTTTCATTAAGAACGGAACTCTAAAATAAATATATTTGTAACTAGCTGTGCCCAACGGTTACACCCGCGTAGATTTTAATTTTATGGATGCCCGAGGATCCCTAATGTTTTTGAAACACTAACATTAGCTACTTGTCAGTGAAAGTCCCATTTAAATCGGTGCAGCCGTTTCAGAGATTACGCGGAACAAACAGACAGACAGACAGACAGACAGACAGAAAGACGGACAGAAAAACAGCGAAAAAATTTTAAACTTGGTTTTTTTGTGTCAGTAGCGCGTATACTTTCATATGCATTTAGTGAAAAGCTGTTATTTTGGAATTACAAACAGACACTTCAATTTTATTTATCTGTATAGATTTTGATTAATAATACACAGTAAAACGCAGTGAAATTTTACGAGCACGCCAAAGCGAGGAAACTAGAAACGGAGGTGTGATTTGAATCTGATTAGTTTCGAAACAATAGTTAGGAAAGTTCCTTTGCCGGCAACAATTTGCATGATTGAGTACCCACTTTAGCTAATTAATCGATCAATTACAACACTGTACGTTTCAGTATAATAGAGAAGCATCAGGTAATACTTTGCGGAAATCAATGAGAACTCGGACAATGACAATGAGAACGCCGACAGGTTTCGGATTACAATAGTAAAAACTGCATGGTATTTGGCAAGATTTTCTTTGCAGGCAACAAAAATAAGCTTGAATATAAAAATACTACCTCGATGGTCGCAAACACTACTGCATACGAGGGCCTGGATTCGATCCCCGGGTCGCGAAAACTGTTAATTATGATAATAAAAAATTTAAATTTCCCAGTAATAGCCCGGGATTTCGATTAGAGCCCGGTTAATAGCAATAGGGTCGCCCCCAATTACTTGGGTCTTAAATGTAACTGGCGAAATGTGGGTGTAAGTTCCCCTCTGCACCCTTAGAGGAAAAAAGGTGTGAGCATATATAAATAAAATACCGATGTCAACAAACGCCCACATTTCACCGAAGATTAGCAACCATGCATGTGTTCCATCTGGGAATCAAACACGACGGGGGCCAACTATGATGGTTTTAGTAGCGCGTATTGAGAACTTCATATTACGACGTTTGATAACACCAAGCTTAGAAGTTCCTAATACGCTCTTCTTAAACCGATTAGGCCTCAAGTATCTACTTCTACTTAGTTGCTTAACCATAGAAGCGGTTGTAGCATAACGAGGAAATTACATTATTATCAAGACTATGCAAATTAATGCTTCTATTTCATTTCTGTGGTGACTACATCAATTAAAAATACTCCCAACCTATTGTATTGTAGTTAATTGCTTAACTATTTCTAGCCTTATCACTTTCAACGTCGCGGAAGTATAACTGATTGTATGATATTTGCATGTCATTAATGCAGATCTTTGTATGATAGAAATCCGTGTGCAAGGTCTGGATTTAATAACATTTATAATTATGTTTACGCGTAGTAGTTGGTTGATGGGCAATTATTGCTTTGCGGAGTTTTTGCTACTAGTACCTAGCTAGTTTGCAAGAATACTCTACGTTCTTACGATGGAATACTTTTTCTCACCACCCTAGTGTTAAACAAGCGAGCATTGAGTTTTTCTAAAACTTATATACAGTGATTTCACACCACGTGCTTCACGATGAAGGAAAACATCGCGAGGTATCCTGCTTGTCTATGAAGTAATTCGAAGACGTATGTATAGCGCCTGAGACGGCGATAGACTCATCATCTGTCACGTTGGTATTCATCATCATTAATTCATTCATCTTTGGTGAAAATTGGGTGTTTTTATTACAATACCTCTGCTTTCACCTTCGGGGGATACAGGCATGAGCATATGTGTATAATATTTTTTAAGGGCCTTCCATACAAAAAACTTGATATTGCAGTTTTTATAGATTTTACTTTTTACAACAGGCTGCGGTGACCGCTTACCACGAGGCGGTCTGTAGCTGCCACTTGAATAACTTAACTATCGACACTGCTAGCAAAGTAAAAATCTTGCCATGATAAAATATAATAATTATTTTTACTTCATCCAAAGAAAATAACAATGTCAAATGTAAATGCTAGAACATAATCTCTAACACTTCTATAAAGACATATTTTATCTTATGACTGTATTACTCTTTATTATAACCAGTTTTGCCGACTGTAGGCAATAATTCAAAACATAACTTACAAAGCGTGGAGAAAAATAAATTTGATAGTTAATAGCCTTTTTTCGCACATAGAACTAAAGGACCGCTTAACTACTTTATGTGCTAAAATTTTTTTGTGACTTAATATTATGTTTTTGGAAAACCTGTATTTGTTTTTAATGTGTATTTAAGGCAGTTAGGGGTATAACGGGATGGCCTATTCGAAGTGTCAAGTAAGTAGGCAAAAATTCTGCCAATTGCGAGTTATTCTTTACTTAATGCATGAGAGTTTAAAATGCTTTAAGGTTTCATTTTGTATGGGAACGTAAAACTTTCTACACTAGCCTAGAATTTTGTGTTCCCATACAATATGAAACCTGAAAACCTGTTAAAACCTCGGGGTTGTGGTCTTCGCCGCAAATAACGTTAGAGTTGCACACATACCCGTACTTATTACAAATATAGATAGGGCTTTGGAGAAGAGATAAGTTACTCATAAGTTCTTCTCAGCAAAAGCAACCTTCCGAACCTGGCGGTAGCATGTAGAATCCTGGATAATTATGTCATTCTTACGATTTGAATGTACTTTATAAAAAGTCTAATCATATAAAGATATTTTTGACTTTTGACAAAGTATGTACAGCACAAACGTAGTCGCGAACACCAGCTGGTAGTCTAAACAGATAAATAAAATTGAAGTGTCCGTGGGCCACCCGCAAAATTATGTCTACGCGGGTGAAATCGCGGGGCACATCTAGTTTATAATAAAGGAAAATGAAGATCATGTGACATCCTTAATAAACTCGTATATAAATAGACTAGCTGTGCCCCGCGGTTTCACCCGCGTAAATTTAGTTTCATAAAAACTTTCATCCCCCATTTTATCCCCTTGGGGGTAGAATTAATCAAAATCCTTTCTTAGCGGATGCCAACGTCATAACATCTACCTGCACGCCAAATTTCAGCCCGATCCGTCCAGTGGTTTGGGCTGTGCGTTGATAGATTACTATGTCAGTCAGTCACCTTTGAGTTTATATATATTTAGATACACCCCATTATATGACCTTGTATTTAAGACTCAAGTCACGGAATGAATGTATACTTATGAAGGGGAATGTTTAATAGCAAAATTGATTACTTCCTATTACGAGTACTTGTGCATCAACGAATTATAGAGAGGTCAACTGTACCATTTATCATTATTTAACACTAACCAACCAATTTAGAAAGGCATCTACCTAATACTTCGAAGAGGGTAACTTCAATACGTTTTCTGTGCTCTAAAGGCGTGGAGGGACCAACAAATGCTGGTCCTTCTACGCTGTAGGTCGTCGGAATACGTTGCTAATTAATATGATAATAAACTATAGAGATATGTTTATCCGACTTCAAATAAGGAGGCGGTTAATTATTTACTGATTTCCTCGACATTTGGCACTTACTTAATTTGGCAGTAAACGTAGGAATAATTGCTAACATAATTTTGATTAGGCAGGATTGATACTCAGTTTTTACTAGATGGTAAATCCGTCGCCTTTCATGCAAGCTGTGTAAGAAAATATTTTTAGTAATTATACATGTGGAAAAGCCGTGGTAGCCGTGAGGTTGTACCAGTCGCCTACAACGCAAGCGAGGTAAGTACGAATCTCAGCGCCGCCTGTACCAATGAGTTTTTCTAAAAAAAGTGCAGTGATTTCACATCACGTGCTATACGGTGAAGGAAAACATCGTAAGGAAACCTGCATATGTCTGAGAAGTAATTCAAAGACACGTATGTATAGTCCCTGAGATCGCGATAGACTCACCATCTTTCACGGTGGCACTTAATCATCTTCGGTAAAAATCTTCCCTTTCGGAAAATACAGGCGTGAATATATATTATGCATTATTGTGAACAGCATTAGATAAAATTCCATTACTTATTAATTAAACTACAGATAGCTATAGATTAACACAATAATTTTTACATTCTAAAGTAAACGCGGACTTGCATGTAGCTAACTTAAAGAAGGACACATCTCATCGCTAAAATATAGCATCTTAATCCTTTTTATCTTCAAATAACATCAGCATACTATTCCCAAGGCAAACACACAGGATGTTGACTACAATAATTGCCTGCAAAGCCACAATCTTAGCACAATAACTGCTAGTTTCCTTTCATTATTTCCAGCGTAGATGGAATCGGTGAATACCTAGATACAAATATCGATAAGCCATCTTATTACTAAAATTATCCGCCAAAAGAAAAAGGAGAAATGATAAAGAAACCCAATTAAAACTTGGTAGCGCCATCACATCCGCTGAGCAGCCTTAAATGACTACTTGCGTGACAAAATCTAGTTTTTGCACAAGCTTTGTGGTGTGGTGCAAGTTAAAGGAAGTTGGATGAGACGTGAACTTTAATGCCGCGAGGATTGTAATACATTTTGGGTTATTTTCACCTACTTACAAGAACACAACATTAGTCTAAGGTAGCATTATTTAGCTGCGATATTCTTTAAGGTACAGTCTCCAGTCGACCAACTCCCAATATCAACGCCTTCTGCTCTTCGGCTAAGCTACTCACGATCGCGAACTTTGAGACCACATGACTGCATCTTTTCACAATATTTTAATGGCATATCGCTAAGAAATGCTCGGAAAACTGGTTGAAATTGTGCTACAAATTTTACTTTCCTAAAAAGTATTAAACTTAGTCAAATCTGCCAAGCATTGGTTGGGATCGGAACTTGATTCTACCTGATGTAGTTGAGCGATTTAAATGCAAAAGAGTCTACCACTAACCTTCTTACCCCGTTTACGAGGACAATACTGTAATTAATCTGGGATAAACCAGTTGTCAAACATTCTTAGGCTTTCAACTGATCTGTAACGAAAGATTGCGACCGACGGTTTGTGCTTTTAGAGGCACATAAGGGGTTTCCCGCGGTCACAATTATAACTATAGGTATAAGTTGGGGCTACCTTCGCTGATCGATGGATACGCGCAATAGCAACTGTAGACGTTGTTTTTATTCCTTAAGCCCTTTTTTGTGTTCCTCCACATCGCCTAAACTGGGGGGGGGGGGGGTCGGGACCGCAAGATACACGCACCGACGCCCCCTCCAGCGACTGGTCTTTTCGACCCCTCTTCTGGTACCTGACTGCACCTGGCTTATTCCTTAAGCCCTAAGGTTTCTATTCAAACATTTTGGTGAGCACAAACTCTTCAAAGGCAAATGTGTAACCTCCTATTACTTGACCCCTACACAATAGTTTCCGCTGCTCGTCCCTGAGATACAGTACCGTTATGAGACTGGAAGGGCGAGTCTTAGTACTGTACTTATAATTGCAAGTAATGCCGAGCTATTGGTCGGCACAGCTATTTGCTATTTGATACGGTGTATACCACTGAAATTATGGGCGATGATAAATTTAATTTCGCAAATTAAGATGATGAACGAAAATATGATTGATAACTTAACTTTTAGTTTCTTCAAGATTCCCTGTTCCAGTAAGAGGAGGCTTCTATTGTTCCTTACTTACGTTATAAAGATATATATAGCAAGGAAAGCCATGCTTACATATATGTTGTAAGATGGACCCCCATGGATCACCTGCAACTTTACTTACCGCAGAAGCACTAGAAACTTCTGCAAGGTAAAGATGCAGTCCTACAACTAATATTAATGAATAGTCCTAATTGTTTCTTACCTCTACAGGTTCCTATTATAAGACATAGTCTGTAAACTGCCTCGTCGATCTAGTGATTTCAAGCGCTACTGCGAAAAACGGGGTTTACCATTCGTAATTTACCTGTAGCAGCCCGGAATCTGGATTTATACCCGGATGAGGGCAAAAGGCACGCCCTCTATTACATGGGATTTAAACATAACAAGCGAAATGAGGGTATGCTGCAAGTACACTTTAGCCTACCCCTTCGGAAAACACAGGCGTGAGGATATTTATGTATGTAGTTAACTTCTGATATACACGCGTATTAACTAGTAGAATATATCTTAACTCCAACACCCGCCTCGGCACAGGTGTTTCGTACCGTGGGAAGCCCGCCTTGATCTTGAACGATTGATCCAAGTTTTTATATAAATTCACTTTTGCTTTTATAAAGGCTTTCATCTGGAATTTCAAGGGACATTTATTTATTGTAATTACACCGAGACAAATAAAAGCAAGTTCGTAATGTACCGCTAATTTATTCGACCAGGTACCCAATGGTCATTAGCCCTGTCTGTGAAGCAGGGCAATAGCCTTGAGGACTGATTATTTATGAATTTTTTGATTCAGGGCTGCTACTGCGAAATTACAGATGGAAAACCAAGTAGCACTTAGCCTGACCAGGGGATAAAATTCAGGACCTCGTATTTTGTATAAATTTGTCTCTATCTGTCTGATATACACGCCATATACATACCAGATCTCTAGCTGTATGGCGTGACGCAAATAAGATACATGCGCAGTTACCCCCCTATTTTCGCTTATCACTCAAAACTCGTGACGGTACATACACATCTCTCTCTAGTCTAGTTCGTTTACTAACTACACTCCTCTATAATAAAATTGTTAGGCAATCTGCTGTATCGTGGAGGTACAGTTACCGTATTACCGTATTGAATTAATTAGAAAACATAAAATATCTTGAGGAAACCTATGTCTGAGAAGTACTTCAAAGACGTATAGTGCTTGAAACGGCTTCGGGGAATACAGGTGTGAGCATGTGTATGTATGATATACATCAAATATGCCTGAAAGTCTAATGAATATATTTTTTTAATCTCCCATCGTCCAATTAAGATTCCCAAATAGTTCCCTATTGAGATTAGAAAGTTATGACACCCACAGTTTATTAATTTCATCTCATTACAGCACATGTTATGCAGGTTTCCTTATGATGCTTTCATTCGACGGAAAGCCCAACGGAACACACTTTTATTTATTCCTTGCACAAAAATCTTCTTAGCTCCAAGTTCGTACCACAAAGTAAGTGTAACATTTTTCATCAGAGTCAATTACCGGTGTCTCCTCAGAATAAATGGACGCGCATATTTTTCACGCATATGGGCAGTCACTACACTGTACTTAATTTAGTACTTTTTATGCAGATCGTAGTTATTTGCTGAACTCGTCCATACCGTTATGAAGCCAGATGTTGGAATCTTTATAGACTGATCTTCCTTTACCGATATATTATAAATAAAAGAAGTATCGAGAGTTCTTTAAGTTTAAGGTTATATTTAGAACTAGTGGACGTCACGCGGTTTCACCCGCGTAGTTCCCTTTCCCGTGGGAGTACGGGGATAAAATATAGCCTATGTTACTCGCTGATAATGTAGCTATCCATTGCTGAAATAATGTTCAAGATCGGTCAAGTAGTTTCGGAGCCTATTCAATGCAAAAAAACAATCAAATCTTTCCTCTTTATAATGTGTAAGTGTAGATGTAGATTCCTAGTGGTATAGTATTTTCCTGGATGATTCAAGAATAAAAATTATTTAAATAAAAAAATTACATTCTTCAAAATGTGCATCTCGCAAACAGTTACTTCTTACTAATGTCTGGCTATACTGAGAAGTTGAAACAGATGGCTTCAACAAATGTTTACCATCATACCCCCTAGATGTATGCTTTTTGAAATAATAAGTATAAGTATATTTCTAGCTATTATATTGGTATAGTCCGGAGCCGTGGTAGCATTGGGGTTAGAGCAGCCGCCTGCTACGTAATCGACGCAAGTTCGAATCCCAGCGGGGCTTTTACATGTTTATTATATATACATATTTTATATTGGTATTAAAGATACCACATCCAAATCCTTTTGGCGCAAGCATTCGTACATCCGTCTACGATATCATCCCTTGAAACCAGATTGTCTGGATCTGTCCCATCCTCTCTTAATGACGCGGCTGGTCCTATCACCTGGTCATTATGTTTCTTAAAGGAATATAATACACCTGATGATTGCTTATTAAAATTCTATAAAGTTTCCACTCACGAATAGAACTGTTTTTCTCCTATGGTTTTCATAATATGGCGATCCTAATTAAATTAACATACTAGTTATAAAAAAATAATAAAATATTGAACTAGTCAAGTGGATATTGGCACAATTGGATGCAGTTTCGTACATCATTCGATCAGCGAACTTCTTTTGCAAAGATTTATTTTAGCTGCTAATTGAAAATTCGGCAGTAACAGGATGTATTAGAAAATCTTGACAGTTGAATTAACATAGTTTCCGGATTTCACATTTAAAAGGGATGGTGAATGTTAGATAGTCAGCAGAGGATTCGAGTAAAAGTCTTCCAAGATTGGAGATTTTGTATTTTTGGGGTTGTGAATGTCTGATAGCAGTTGATTCCAGTAATGATCCTGTTCAGCCTCATTGGTTTGAACCAAGAAAGAGCCAAGACGGTGAAGCAATTATGATCGAACTGGTAAGACTCTTTAAGCATGATTTTCTCTGATACTATTAAGGCTAGGTGATTGTTCAAAGACAACACATAATGATAAGACAGATGCATGACAGATTCGTCAGAAGCCAAAGAAGGTCTGAATACTGGCTTTCCCCAGGATATTCTTTTGTGATTTTTCTTTGTGTTAACATTGCAAATATTAGATTGGAATCGATTCAAGCCCAAAATTTTGGTATCCAGAAGAATCTACCATCATTGGCTTAAGCAGAGCGTATTAAGAACTTCTTAGCTTTGACGTTTTATTTTGGTACCGTAAAATTGATGTTGGCCCCCAGTTTAGGTTTGATCTAGAGCTGATCATTACAATCTATGAGTTAAGGTAAAGAAAATTGGAAATCGTCCGTCCTATTCAAAACGATATCCACTGACACGTGTTCCTCCTCAATTTTATTGCACACCCGACTTGATAAGTTATTAAGCTAATAAAAACCTATGTTCAGCGCATCTTTCCAGAACCATATAAGGCGGAACACAAGGTGGTCATAGCCACGTGGTGGCAAAGGTGTTCCTACATTGCTTAGTTTACTATGAGCCTTAATACTTATATTGACATGCAGAAAGATCGGAACTGGCAGATGGCACGTCACATCCGGTGACATCTAACGATTGACAACGCTCATTGGATAGGGTGGGGGCTTAGTAGACCGAAGAGCGGATAAGTTTTCCGACTAATCCGAATAACTACTTAACAATATTACAGAAAACAATACGGAGAGTTCATGAGTGTCCTAAGTTATCCTTTGGAAAGAAATGGAAAGCTTAGCTGATTCGGAACATACCTCTTAATTATTAGATGTCATAATTTTCCTGGCCTTATCACATAAATTGGTAGGGTCGGCACTTGATTCAACCCGATGTGGCTGATCACCTGATTTTTATACGAAAGAACTGCCATCAGGCTTTCCTAACCCCTAATTCGAGGTAAATCGATAATCTAAGTAAACCAGTTGTAAAACTCGGAAACCAGTCGTAAAGGCTTCGGACTGACCTGCAGGCCTGAACAAAGTAGCATTTTCTCGCACTTGCGCTACATTTACGCTAAATAATGTATCGTTTCTACTAGCGAAGCGCGAGGATAATGTTACTTTGTCTACAGGCCTTTAACGATTGTTAAAATCGCCTCTAACTCCACCAACCCCGCTACCTTACGTATACCGGCAAAGCACCAAGATTAAAACAACCACTTGAACACTAATTACTAGTCAGAGGTGTCCACACCGGTATGGTAACAGCGTCCACCTGTCCACTGTATCCTTTCAGCCGTAGCCTGCTAGTCTTACATGATAATGATGATGATATAGGCAGAAGAGAGAGAACTATTGTAAAAGTTGGTATGACGTTTTGCGAATAGTCTAAAATGTCTGAGCATAATCATCTTCGGTATAAGGGAGAAGACAGAGAAAGAAAAAATGATTTTTACTGTTAAACTAGTTAGTTATGAATTGCAATATTATTTTTAGTGTAGACTTCTATAAAATATCCTTACTTTTCTGAGTTAGTGTAAGTATTTCCGTACTGTGTTTATAGTCAATTTACAATTCATAAAGTATGTAAAGATCTATGCATGTAACGATTTAAAAAAAAAATAGTTTTAATCCGACCGATAACTTAAATTTAATGAGAGAATTAAGTAGGTACCTAATGTAGATAATATTATATCCGAAACATTTCGATGTCACATCTAAACATAACGATAACGTCTAATCAACGAATGTAGTGGAAACTAAACACAGGATGTCCTGAAAGACACCTTTGATACAAAATTGTATGGATGATGTAGGTATTTGGAAAGGGGGCGGGAGGGCCTGCTGGCGGTGGTCGGGGTGGGGGCCTTGACCACCGAGCCGCGGGCCCGGTAAGGTGCCTTGCATAGTGAGATCTCCAGGCGCGGTGATACTGCTGCCCCGGGGATGTGCCCCGACAAAGTGAGGGGGGACACCTGTGTATCTATCACACTGGTACCCGGAGTCCCCCTAAGCACGGAGGATGGCCACCGGGGAGGTTTTAGTGAGGTATTTGGTGCATGCTTGCCTTAGCAGAGTAGTTAGTGGTGTATTATAATACATCCAGAATTCGCCATTTAAGTTTAAGTTCAGTTACACTCCCCTCCATTATATGGGACTTAAAATTAACTGGCGAAAAGTGGATGTACTATAAACACCTCTGCCTACCACTTCGGCCTTTCCTACCGGCACGAGAATATGTATGTATGTAACAACATAGGTCTATCTATCTAGGTCACCCTGTATAGATAAGTCTAATAGAATATTTCATTTGTAAAGTGGAGCAATAATTTAATTAATGTATTATTTTGATGGGAAAACAATGATAAGCTTTCTAATAAATTAAGTTATTGATTGTAAGTAGTTTGAACTTGAATGTAATATTGTAACTCAATAAAGACGGGTCACCAAGAGAATAGATTAATTTAAAAACTTTTTTACGAAACGTGACCCAAACAAATCAGTTAGTGAGATTTTTTAAGAACGGGCCCAAAAATAATTATAATTAGTAAATTTTCTCGATTTTTCTTTAAGTGAAATGGTAAAAGATGATACAGTCGACAAAGACATTCAAACACTATTCCTGCCACTTAATTCGATGCAAATCGTTTACTTCATTCCCAAATATGTTATTTACCGTAACAAAATTATACCAAACGGAAAATTTGCGAATATTTTTACTTTTTTTGGAATCAGTATATTAATGATTCTGTTTCTTTGGCGAAATATGAAAACATATAGTTCCGTGGATTATTCGGGATCGTTAGGAGTGACTATAAACGTGATGTACTACACAGGTACCCTCTGCTATATAATAGGGTATATAATTTACCCAACTGTTAATATATGTAATAAAAACACAAATGTGAAACTAGTTCTTAAAATACAAAAAGCTCACCGAATCTTGCGCGTTGACAGAAATAAATGCAGACGCTTTGTATTTTGGTCTTGGACTGTTATAATTTTTATATTCGTCTGGTCGATTGCATTAATATTAATAATGATGTCTACAATGGATTCGGAATTTTTTGCCTACGATACGATCGTTGATGTTGCGTTTTTGATTATTTTCGATACTGATCTTATTTATGCTACGAGGGTTATTAAACTGCTAAGGTATCAGCTGGAAGAATGGATTCGGAAGATATCATTCGAGACTGGTTTCAGAAGATGTAGAGGAACAATAAACTATGACGAACTACTGAAAGCTTACTACTGTATTATGGACGGATATAATATTTACAAAAAAGTTTTTGCATATACTGTAAGTATTTATATTTTTATTTTTTACAGAGTCGAGAATTTTTAGACACAATTTTTTGGCGCAGAACATCGGCTGGTATATATCAGTTTAAAAATATTAGATAAATCTCTTGATTTATTTTTTATATTTTCGATATTTATTTTATTAAAATTTTAAGCATTATACTCATTAGAATACACACAACATAAATAAGAATTATCTTATGTTCCAAATATTATCATCCAATGAGCATTTAACCTTCAGTAACCTCTAACAATTACTCTGCCACAAAAATATGTAGTAAAGGGTAACGTAGAAAAAAAATTTAAAAAACGTAAAGATTTTAAATGTTATTTTTAAATGTACCAAATATGTGGGTCTTAGAAGTCGAGACCCTATATAAAGAAGTTGCGTATCTTCTGGTAGAAACTTCTTGTATCAAACGGGTTGGGGCTATTCTCACTCAGAGAATCAACTTTCTTTAGGAACATTTAACTTTAACAACGTTTGTGCTATATTAGTATGCTCAAAGACTGTTTCTTATATATCAAATGTGTTGTATATATGTTGCTGATAAAAAATAATAATATATATCTATACAGATAAATAAAATTGAATTGTTTTGTAATTCCAAAATAACAGTTTTTCACTAATGCATATGAAAGTATACACGCTACTGACACTAAAAAAACAAGTTTTAAAATGTTTCTCTGTCTGTCTGTCTGTCTGTTTGTTCCGGGTAATCTCTGAAACGGTTGGACCGATTTTAACGGGACTTTCACGGGCAGGTAGCTGATGTTTCGAGGAGTAACTTAGGCAACTTTTATTTATTAAAAATTTTAGGGTTCAATAAGGATGAAACTAAATCGACGCGGGTGAAACCGCGGGGCACAGCTAGTTATATACTTTTATACTTTTCAGATATATATATTATATTATATATTATATTATATTATATATTATATTATATTATATATTATATACTTTTCAGATAACCTACCGTCTGATTGAGGTGTACATGCATTTCTTGGTATACATGCAGTTTTATATAGACATATGTAAAATAAGATGGGGTATTCAGAATTATGTAAGTGTATACATAAATTAGTCTTAATAGTAAAAATTTATAAGCTGAAATGTTTGTTGTTGATGTAATTTGGCACAGACAAGTATTAAGTCAAATTAATACATAGAATACCTTTGATGCAAGAATGATATTACATAGGTACCATTACAAGTATACCAAGATGATGAAAATGAGCCCCTGTGACTGGGGTTTGAGTGCTACGCATGCGTCGCTAGTTCAAATTCTAGCGGCCTGTACCAAAGAGCTTAGAAAGCTTAAGTACAGTGATTTCACACCACGAGCTTTACGGTGAAGGAAAACATCGTGAGGAAACCAGCATATGTCTGAGAAGTAAATCAATGATAAATGTTTAGTACCCGAGACGGAGATGGACTCTTTTATTACAACACCTCTGCCTACTCGTTCGGAAAATACAGACATGAGCATATGCATGTATGTATGTAGTAGTAAAGTTGGCACTTAACCATCTTCGTTAAACAGTGGGTGTTGTTATTCCAGATAAGTAATTCAGTGGCAGGAATCTTCATGCTTTCATGGATGCTGAAGAATTTGACCCTACTTACTGTTCAATGTATAGAATGCTCTAAGTTTTATGTAGCTAATCATAATCTTGTTGCTGTGTGCGCTGCCAAAATGAACACGGAAAATTGTTCAGGTAAATATATTAATTCGACAAATACCACGAATTCTTAGTAAGTAAGTCAGGGCAACAGCTAGAGCTAATGGTGCTTTATAAATTTTGTTTGTTGACAAAAAAACGTTCTATAATTTCTATAATCTGTAAAAAAAATATAGCAAAATTTTTTAATATTAGAATTTGCTAAAAAAATTTATAACCAAATTTTTGATGTGGATTTTAGTATTTATTTAACACGATTCACATAATTATTGACTTCTGGTAGCACAACTTTTTTTACAATTAGTATTACCGTTGTCTCGTGGTCAGTAAAGTATACAAGGCTTTTCTCAAAATAATTACTTAATTATCTTGTTTCAAATCTAAGTCGACGAATATTTTTATTTCATGAACAATACTGTTATGTATGTACACTAGCGCCACCTGACGGTTTCACTAAGATATACCGCTGCATGTCTTTTGTAAAGAGTATTTAGTCAATGCATGAATCAAGATGGTCATGACTTGTCAGTTCACCTATGTGGTTACATGCTTAATAAAATGGCGTCAGTGCGATTACAACTACGGGTCGTTTCACTACTTATCAAATACTTAAAAATTAAATAATTTAAATAATTAAATAAATTACATAAATAATTCAATATATTAGTTTTATTTTGCAGAGGACGAAATAAGGATGTACAAAAATATATGGCGAGTGGAACAAGCACTATTCAGGAAGATGAAAGTATGCGATCTGTTCACTATAGATAGCACTTTACCAATGCGCATGATTGGATCTATTACCGCTTATATTATCGTATTACTTCAGTTTTCGTTTCTATAATTACTATTGTATAAGCTATTTTGTTTAATAAATAAAGATCGACAGACACCGCTTTTTTGTGTACTACTCATCATCTCCCTGGCCTTAATCTCATGTATTTGGGGTCGGCATTTGATTCAACCCGATGTGGCTGATCACCTGATTTTTAAACGAAGCGACTGCCATCTGACCTTCACAACTGACCTGAGCTTTTGTGTACTACTACAGCACTCGAATGTGTGCTCAATTTGGGACCTTTCGATCCCTAATCTGCCTTATCAGTCACTGGCGGAAGTGCCGCCAAAACTGAACTAACCAATGATGCCACTTAAATCATCTTTCATGGATGTTGAATAGGCCTGTATATTTATAAGGAGGCAAACAAGTGTAATAAGTATAAAAAAAGTCTGCCTGATGGTAAGCGGTTACATTATAATGATTACAACACAAAAGGTGTCATCCATAATAATCATGGAAATCCTATTTGCAATTCGGGAATTTTGACGACGAGAGTGACCGAGTTTTACTTGTTTTTTTTTGACGTTTTCTGAAAATGAAACCTAGCTAGATCGATTTATCGCTGCCGAACCCCTATATAATTTAAATCGTTGGAGCTGTTTCCGAGATTCAGATTCAGGTTGTATTTATATATTATTATTATATAGATACTAGCTGTGCTAGCTGTGCCCCGCGGTTTCACCCTGGTAGATTTAGTTTCATCCTTATGGTCGCGGAAACCTAATATTTTTAATAAATAAAAGGTAGCCTATGTCCTTTCTCAGGGTCTAAAGATTGTCTGTGGCAAATTTCATCAAAATCGTTTGAGACGTTTAAGCGAGAAAGCGTAACAGACAGACAGAATTACTTTCGCATTTATAATATTAGTAGGGATAATTTTGTATTAGATAGATATAAGTGCACACGCCTGTATTCTCCGAAGGGTTATCCAGCGGTGTATAGATACACACACCTTTTTAACTTTTTCTTTCTTTCAATTATCGGTCTTTATTCAAAAGGCTAATCACATTCACCAAGGTCATGTTTTTATTAAAAAAAAATAGGTTGTTCCACTTAAACAAGACCGAATAACCCGTTTTTCGCTCTGGCATTTACTTGAAATCTTCTTATTTCACACTCACCAGAGAAATGATCTCAAGATAGGTATTTCCTTTGACTGAGAAATGTGGCCTTGAATGGCCAAAGACCCGAACCCGGCGTAGAGAGACAAGAGATTTAGCCCGTACTGAGCAGTATATTTTGTCTTTTATACTACACTAATATTAAAAAGAGGAAAGATTTGATTGCTTTTCTGTTTGTTTGTTTGCATTGAAAAGGCTCAGAAGCTACATCAAGAGCGAGTAACATAGGCTATATTTTATCCCCGTACTCCCACGGGAACGGGAACTATCCGCTAGTGTATAATAACTAGCTGACTACGCGGGTGAAATTTCTTGCCTGGCTTTTTTAGCGCAATCCTAATTTTTTTATATAAAAGTAGCCTACACTAAACCTTGTATCAGCCTGTAAAAATCCCGTTAAAATCGGTCCAGCCGTTTCAGAAATGTAAAGTAAAACCAGCTGTGCTCCGTTTACTCCCGTATAGCTATGACAGACAAACTGATAGAGTAAAAATTTTTTTAATTAGTTTTGTATTCATGTAAGAATATACATTCTTTCACATGGAATTAGTGTAACAAACAGACACATCAATGTTATTTATCTGTATAGAATCTTTAGAATAGAGAATACATAGAATGAATAAAATATAAAATATATATTTATGTATAGATTTATAGATATAGATAATAATAATATGGAGTATCTGTATTCTGCTTATTAGAGGTGATACTGCAACGAAGAGGTACAAAATTAAACGAACAGGGGCCCAACCATGAGCTCTTATTGCAACGATAATTCAGTTGTGCGAAAGTGACAGATGTATACACGCAACATACATCTGTCTCATTAATGAGTGAAACTATCATGGCAATAAGAGCTCATGGTAAGGCCCCAGCATAATTTAAATTCAAGTATTATCGCATGTGCACTGAGATGCTATCTCAAAATAAGCTAAGCTGTTTGCAAATTACGTCATAACTTGCACATTAATGTGTCTGATAAGGAAACTGCTCTGCACCTTTTAATTACATTAAGTTACATTACTTATCGTGTTAACTCTATCATCATATTATGAACTTAATTCCCTATTGACGACGCGCGACAGGAAGCATTCCATTTACAGCACGAAATTTTTGAGCATCAAGATGACCAACTAAAGTATTTATAAATTCGGCAATCGTTAAGTGAACAAATAAAATTAAAGAACATATTAATAACTAGCTGTGCCCCGCGGTTTCACCCACGTAGATTTAGTTTCATGCTTAACATCGCGGAATCCTAATATTTTTAATAAATAAAAGTAGCCTAAGTTACTCCTTGAAACATCAGCTACCTGCCAGTGAAAGTCCCGTTAAAATCGGTCCAGCCATTTCAGAGATTACCCGGAACAAACAGACAGACAGGCAGACGGACAGACAGAGAGAGAAAAAATTAAAACTTGGTTTTTTAGTGTCAGTAGCGTGTATACTTTCATATACATTTAGTGAAAAGCTGTTATTTTGGAATTACAAACAGACACTTTAATTTATTTATCTGTATAGATGTATAGATATGGATAATATTACATTTCCCAAAGTTAGACGGATTATAAAATACGACGTTCTCGAACGATCGTTTTACGAAAATGCCTATTTTACGCATCAAAATATACGATAGAAATATTGCAATATTTTTGCAACCATCTGCTAACTGCTGTATACATAATAGGCTTCCACTTAAATTCTTATTAAAAACAAAACTATCATTACATTGAGCACTTAACAGGTGCATCTTAAGTATTGAACGCAGGTTTCTAATGCAAGTTAGAACTCAATATAGTCAAGCAGATGCGCATAGCACCTAGCCCAAAGGTTAAGATGTACTATCATTTACATAATGGGTAATATGATGGCCTTATTCAATTACGTAACTTATAGGTTTAAGTTATTATGCTGACGTTATTTTCTTTCCACATTATTGATTTAAAATGTTTCAAGTTGGGCAAAGTGAAATTGCGTCTGTCATAAAGTACTTGCTAATCATTAGAATGATACAAAAAAATTCCACTTCGTATTATAAAAATTACCGGGTTTGGAAGGTTGATTTGTTGAGAAGAACCCGGCAAGAAACTCAGCAATTAATATTATCAAAAAAGCTTTAAATCTTTTTGAAAATGAAAATTCGTCGCACTCGTCGTGGAGTGTTAGTTTTAAAGACACGAAATTGGACCTTATCCTCTATGTATTATGTATCAATTTCCTATGATTGACACCAACGCTTGTCGAGTTCGACGCTGAGAAACTATAGCGAATAAGGCGGAGAGGTCGGAGAGTTAACAACCGGTTCGGAATCTAGCTTTCTGGGAAGAACCGGCATAAAACTCTGTAAATCTGCTGGTATCATGTCCATTTCATCAAAATCACATAGAAATTAATAACTATTGGTACAAAATTATATAATGAGACCGATATGTGGGGAGAGCGAGTGATCACGCTCATCCCCAGCATGCCTGGGGAACCGCGGCTCCAACTGTTCTAGATGTGCAATGCGCTTGAAAACTCTTATGGCGCGATTTAGGTTCTCGTGTATTTGTATTCAAACTTCGCATTTGTTAGCGAGTAGCGCCATCTATGAGCGAGTGGAGAAACGCCGCTACAGATATATATGACGTGTGTCACTGTCACACAAAGGAACTACAATGCAATAAGAGGTTATAGTAAGGCCCCAGTTCCGCTACAAGTACCAACAAGACAATGTACCGTAATGTCCCCGTGTAGGGCACGCCAGAACAATAGACCGAGACTATCGCTCCGCCAGATAGAGCACGCCAATATGTAGGGCTGGCAAGATATTATACCCCAATAACCACAGATAGAGATGAAACCACAAACATATTATTATAGTATATTTATGACTAGCTGTGCCCCGCGGTTTCACCCGCGTAGATTTAGTTTCTTCCTTATTGTTCCTTACCCTAATATTTTTCAAATAAAAAGTAAAAAAAGTACCCTAAGTTACTTCTTGATACATCAGCTACCTGCCAGTGAAAGTCCCGTTAAAATCGGTCCAGCCGCTTCGGAGATTACCCGGAACAAACAGACAGACAGAGAAAAAATTTAATACTTGGTTTTTTAGTGTCAGTAGCGTGTATACTTTCATATGCATTTAGTGAAAAGCTGTAATTATGGAATTACAAACAGACACTTCAATTTTATTTATCTGTATGGATATAGTTTAATTAGAGTCAACCCTGTTAGTTAGGTTGTAGCCTTAATGTCACTAGTCCAATGCGAGTTTGCATGCGAGTGCCAGGTACCTTAGTAGGGCAGTGTCAATCACGATGGTGTTTGACACTAAGTGGGCCTGCCTGATTAATAGCCATATCAACGTGGTTTATTTAATTTGCTATTCATTTATATATCTTATTTATTTTACTAATCTACAATATAAACTAGCTGTGCCCCGCTGTTACACCCGCGTAAATTATTTTATCCCCTTGGGGGTTGAATTAATCAAAATCCTTTCTTAGCGAATGCCTACGTCATAACATCTACCTACATGCCAAATTTCAGCCCGACCCGTCCAGTGGTTTGGGCTGTGCGTTGATAGATCACTATGTCAGTCAGTCACCTTTGAGTTATATATATTTAGATTTCAAAGCCTAACTGACTGACCGAGTCACTTACGATATATCGCACCCTCAGTATGGTAGGCACTCAATTAAAAAATTTTTTTTTTTGGGAATTCGCAATCAAAGATCGGAAAATTTTTATTTATAACTTTAACAATAATTATTTAACTAGATTTGAGTGGAATGTGACTATTTTATATTTTTATAGCAATGTTTAGGGTGTGCTGTTTTACAGTGCGATATATCAACGCACAGACTGACCCTAGAGGCATTATATGTTTGGACGGTATATTCATAAGAAAGTGTTTTGTGAAATTCTGATTTGAAATGGTGATTGATAATTTGTCTTTGAAATCGAACTGCGAAGCAGATGAAGCTGCGAGCGCAAGCTAGTTAATAAGTATATCTTGAGATACATTTTTTTATCTATAACAGGAAACGTAACAGAGTGCCTAGTGCGAGTTTTTCACTGACGCCGTCACAAGTCACCGCGTCAAAGTTAACGCAGATTTGTATGGGATCGAAATAGCGCCTCTGTCGGCCTAAAGATGACACTATTGTGAGTCCATACAAATCTGCGTTTACGTCGACGCGATCACTTGTGACGGCGATTTTAAGAAACCTCGCACTAGGCACTCAGAAGTCTGTTTGTAATTCCAAATTAACAGCTTTTCGCTAAACGCATATTACAATACTAATATTTTAAAAAAACTATTTTTTTCTCTGTCTGTATGTTTGCACGGCTTGTTAAAAATTGTATTTGAAACCGTAAACTCTTAACAATAAGAGGTGAACTTCGAAAAGATTACCATCGGTTAGGAAACCTGAGAAAAGCCGCCAAGAATCTTAGCATATTTATCAAAAAGATTAATTTAATAGGTACAAAGAACACGAAATATTTAAATTCCGAAGATTATCGAAACCCAAAACAAGAAAGAAATCACCGAGAGTATTTTGCTTTTCAGAATCGAAGAATAACTTATATAAATAAATTAATAAATATTTTAGGATTAAACATTCCTTTGAGAAACGAGTAAAAAATACACTAATATTTATTAGTATAAAAAGTAAAGCTAAAATTTCTCACATTGCAAAAGTTCGTTTGAAAGTCAGTTTGTTTGTTTCGGACAAGGACCGGGTAATTAGAGACAGGGCGCTCTGAGGTCGACGTTGGGTACACTCGAGATCAAGAATTGGGGTCAACAGCGGAGACCATTCATTAAAATTAATATTTGAGTAAAATGTTAATACAATTTCCAACGTCTTCTGTTGAAAATCTTTACTAATATTATAAAGAGGAATGTATGTATGTTTATAATGAATTGGCTCAAAAATAACTGGACCGATTTAAAAATTCATTCGCCATTTGAATGCTACATAGCTGCTTAATATAGTTATATTTTATCTCCGTACTTCCACGGGAACGGGAATTACACGGGTGAAACCGCATGACGTCTACACTTTTTAGGAGCATATTTTTGCACAGAGTATCGGCTGGTGGAACATATCAATTTATTTTCCTAAGATTAGCATGGTTTAACCCAGTTTTATTTCATTAGCGCGGAAGCTAATTATCTTTCTAAATTTTAAGCGAAATGATGAAGTGAAAATCCCTTTAAAATCAGTTCAGCCGTTCCGGAGATTAGTCGGGACAAACTGACAGACAGGGATACAATTTTTTTTTTCATTAATTAATTACAAGGATATGTATTAAGATTTTTGTAGGTGACCGGTATTCAATGCTCATGAGTGTATTTGCATTTATGGTATAGGTATCAAACGAGCGAATATGGCTATAATTGGAATGGCATTTTTTATACCATACTAGCTGTTAGCAGTCTTTAGTTTTGCATAAACATTGTGTTTACCCGCAATAAAATATCAATTAAAGCGTAGAAGGTGAATACAAAATAACCTAGTCCTAACCTTTCTATAGATATCTGATTTGAAGCTAATTTTACACAGAGTCACAGCAAGTACCTACGCGCTTTCTATATGTTAAGTAACTTGCTAATGAAGTTTTATGCCCAAAGGGAGTATTGCCGGAATTACCTTTTTCATAAATTATTTTTTTACTCCAAGAATATTTTGTAACAATCTTGTCACAAAGGAGATAAAAACAATTTTTGATGAATCGGGACCAGCAGCAGCAGTTTTTGATATTACGGGGTTTTAAATTTTTTTCATATATCAAAACTTTTTGATTCATATCATAAAAAATGCGAATCCCCAATTCACAGGGGGTTCAAAAAACTGATAAAATAATTTAAAAAAAAACATCCTAACCGCTTTCATTCTTCAATTATATTTACATATATATGCATCAACAAAAAGACAATCAACACATTTACATTTGGATACCACAACCCGCAAAGCTCGACCCCATTCTACGGCATTGCGGTCAAATTTTATTGCCACATATCGGCCTAGGAATTAGGTCGGCCATGTAACATTACTTACACTGTTTCACTGTTTCTGTGTGACATCATGTTTTCCTCGACGGTTTAACATTGTTAATTTTTGAGTTCGTTGTCCGTCTGTCCATTAAGACTTCCTCAGGGACGAAGACGGGAAATTAATATTCAAGTCTACAAATCCCTTGAAGCTGTGAAAAAATCAAACTAATCACAAGATATGAGTTAAAAAACTATTAGAATCTAGAAAATTATCAAGAAGAAATGGCCGGTAAAATTCTGATTCAGTGAAATAAAAAATCTTTTTGCAACCGACAAAATGCCCTCTTGGTACGCGGGTCTAACTCCCATCAGGCCAGGTTTCCAGGGTTTTTTCAGATACCCAAGCTGAAATAGTCCAAACGTTAAGTGAAATTATAAATTTGCGTTGAACAAGAAAATGTGTTGTTATTAAGAAATTGTGACTCTATCTTAGCCATCAGGGTCTTTGGATCTTTTAGCCGCTATCAAAATAAAATTATGAATTTTTAAGTGAATGAATATGATGCCAGCTGAGTTTCTTGCCGGCTCTTCTCAGAAGGCTAGTTTTCGAACCGGTGGTAAATTGTTCGACATTCATAAGTGTCTTACCGGGGCCTAAACTGAATAAAAATTTTTTCAATAAATACCAAAGTACTTTCCATTAAACACAACTTCAAAGTATCAAATACCAAAATAGCTAATCTAAATACTCACGCCCTATTAGCACGTAATAGGTGCAGTCATAGTACGTTTACATTTAAGGGGAAGACACGCTGACCTATATCCTGTGGAGCATAAAGGATCTTTGTTCACACGTGTGCGCACACACACACACACTTACACTAACCTACTGGGTTGTTTGTGTGTATGATGTGTGTATACATACGAATATTTTCTCTGCGAAATGCGAATACGTCATATCGAATTTAAATTAAATTGTCTCATTACGTTGGAGTTGGAGAAGAGCCGTGGTGGTCGTGGGATTTCAGCAGCGCAGCCTGCACGAATGAGATTTTCTAAAAACTTATATACGATTTATTGATTCACACCACGTGCTTTACACTGAAGTAAAACATCGTGAGGAAACCTGCATATATCTGAGAATTAATTCAAAGACGTAACCTGAGACGGCGATTGACTCCCCATCTGTCGCGATGGCACTTGATCATCTTCGGTGATATGTGGGTTTTGTTATTGAATAATGTAATTTTGAATTAAAAACATTAATCAAATGCGATGAATAGACTCTTTAGAATGATGATGAATTATTATTAGAGTTTTGTTACATACCAGGGAGTAAACTATGATCGTTTAAGCAGCGAGTATTAAGAACTTCTTAGCTTTGACATATAATTTTACTCAATACCAAAGCTCAGAAATTCCTAATACGCTCCGCTTAAAACAATGATAGCCCTCTTATTATGGTAATTCTAAATCTGGTTACAATTGGTTTCAAATAAAAATCTCCTTTTAATGTTTATCATCATCACCATCACCCTATCCCATGATTGTCATCTGACCTCCGTAATCTCTTTCACGAAGAAAATCAGTAATCTGGCTAGAATATGTTGTCAGTCTTAAGAAAGTCTGACAGAGAGGAGGCCTAAGGAGGCCTCCGACTGAACTGTAACGATTGCCAAAGGTGCAACTGAGACGGCTTAACGTGCTCTCCGAGGCATGGGGGGAACTCGGGCGGTCACCCATCCAACTACTGGCTTGGGGGTGCTTACAATAGCAACTGAGCCAAGAGGTCTTTTGAATCTTTAACGTGATTAAATAGTTCCAACATAAAATATTATTATACAGTAAACACACAACCATCATTATTTTTTTATTTGCTACGCCTTGAGCTCTTTCTTGAACTAGTGTCAATACTAATATTAACCACGTTTAATGGCGACAGAAACCTTTACAAAGGATACTCTAGTTAGCGCAACAATGTATTCGTTTTACTCTCGTGGTAATGATCTATACTTAATAGATAAAGAAGAGTTTGTTAGTTTGCTTGAAAGCGATGGACAGATTAACAAACGTATTTTTTTAATGTAAGTACCGTATAGACTTTCATATGCGTTTAGTGCAAGCTGTTCATTTGGAATTCTAAACAGACACTTCAGACAGCCGTGTTATTTATCTATATCCATTTTTTTATCCATATTTGAATACCAGCTGTGGTGGTCTTGGGGTTTGAGCACTCGCCTTCCACGCAAGCGACGCAAGGTCGAATCCCAGCGGGACCTGTCCAATGAGAGTTTTCGAAAAACTTATGTGCGGTGATGTCTCACCACGTGCTGTACGGTAAAGGAAAACATCGTGAGGAAACCTGCATACGTCTGAAAAGTAATTCAAAGACGTCTGTATAGTGCCTGAGACGGCGATAGATTCACCATCTGCAACGTTGGCACGTAATCATCTTCTTTGAAAAGTGGGTGTTGTTATTGCAACACCTCTGCCTACCCCTTCAGAGAATACAGGCGTGAGCATATATAAATGTTTAATACCAGCATCTTAATTATCAATTAATGATGATCAATCCACACTAAGAACCTAGCTTAAATTGTTAGCAATAATGTAATACTAAGAAACGAATAGGTTTATAACTCATGCTAACCCCAGCAATATCTCAATTTACAGTTGCACTTATGGTAAGGACCAGGTCTATAATAGTTGTTCGAGAGTTGAATTAAACATTATTTTCGCTTTAGTTAGGGAACAAATACGTGGCAAAAATACTAATAGAAGTTGTAACTTTACCTTATTAAGGCTTAAAATAATATATGGTATTGTCTACCTTAAAGTAACCTTTAAGGATAACACAACCAACTGACACTGCTCTAATTGTAGAGTTATGCTCTTGTGGTAAGACATAAGTTTGAATCCCAGCGGGGCATGTTACTCGTACAAAGAGTTTTTATAAAATACTTATGTTTAGTGATTCCACACCACATGCCTTACAGTGAAGGAAAACGTCGAAAAGAAACATGCATATGTCTCAGAAGTAATTTTAAAATGTATAATATTTTTTAAAAGAGTAATTACTGAGTTTCTTGCCAGGTTCTTCTCAGTAAAAGCAACCTTCCGAACCTGGCGGTAGCATGTATAATCCTGTAAATTGTGTCATTCTGACGATTTGAAAGTGCTTTGTATAAAGTCTAATCGAATAAAGATATTTTTGGCTTTGACTTTGACTTTGAATTTAAGACGTATGTATAGTGCCTGAGACGGCGATGGACTACATTCCTACAGATGGTGATCTATCACGTTGACATTTAATAATTTTCGTTATCACAACACCGCTGCCTACTCCTTCGGGGAATACAGGCGTGAACATATGTATGACCCACGTAAGGAGACGACGTTCGTTCGTATTTTAACCAATACTTGGGCCACTCAAGGAATGTTTTCATAGTTCAACAAAAATGCTTTATTCATTTCACTTCATAAGAGACTGTCTTTTGTCACAAATGATAAAGAGACATTTTGCTAACGTATCGTTGATTGTTGTAAAACAACGGAGAAGGGTCATTGCATCTTTATTTGTGGTCTAAATGACGACCAAAGAGCACTCTATCGCACCTTAGAGATTAGTGAATTTGTGCAAATTTTTAGGTACATAAAAATTCAAAGTTTTTATGGAAAACTAGTTATGCTGTGACGAATGACGGTGACTATATCTCGCAAATTTTTAAGCCGACGTTAAAAAAAGAGGATGTTGTCAATTCGCCTGTTTTTTTTAGATAAAATTAGCCTAAGTTAATCCATGAAATCTCGAAACTCTAAATTTTTATTCAATCTTCGTCCGTTCCTACGGTTCCAGTTATATCTATTCCTAATTATAACAAATTAGTTTCAGCCGTTCAGTCGTGACGAGTAACAGACAGGCGGAAAACTAATTTACTCAAAAGATGGCGCCACGCGTCGGTTTGTTCGCTAAACGAAAACGTTTCATATAATCGTTACAAGCACTTCATTCACAGGATACTTTTACCGTATTTACCTTTTTGTTTTAAAACAGTTATTTTATTTATAGATAAACTTATACCTATTTCGCAATCCGTTAAGTACCTACCGTTCATTTTTGACGTCTTCTGAAAATAAAACTTAGCTAGATCGACTTATTGCCCTGCATACAAAATTTGATGAAAATCATTAGAGCCGTTTCTGAAATTCTGATTAGCATAATATACAAGAATTGCTCATTTAAAGGTATAAGATAAGATGTTTAACCTATTTAGTTAAGTAGGTAACAACTTTTTAGTACGAATACCAACTTAAGGTCTCTGTCAAATTTGCGAAAAAAACATGAAAATTTTTAAATTCATTCGATTCCATTTTTAAGAAGGTAACGTTCGCAAACCTGCCAAATCTCCACACGTGTTACGCAACCATTGTAGTATAGCACAAAAGACTTTTTTGTACAACGTATGGCTAACAAAAACAATCCTAAACACAAGAACGCTCTTACTTTCTTCGATATTTTTTGCTGACACGTCAAATGGATTCGGGCAGCGTTGCGATTCATTATTATAAATTTAGATGTAGCGTATTGCCACACCTGAATATTATTTTACAGCAACCGTCTTTTTAATGTAACTACTTACCTAAGTACCTGAAATAGTTACATTATATAAAATTTATTGTAACTATTTCTGGTACAAACATATGAAAATGTCCAAAAATTCATAACAGGGCCCCAACCATGAGCTCTTATTGCAATGTTAATTCAGTTGTGCGACAGTGACAGATGTATACACGTCACATACATCTGTCTCATAAATGTTTGAAACTATCATGGCAATAAGAGCTCATGGTAAGGGCCCAGATTGTTTTGAGAGATTTTGAGAATAGTAAAATTAAGCATGACAAAGGTTATTAGGTAAGTCGCGCTTGAAAATAATGGAATATACTTTCCTAGCATTATATCATAGGCAAAGACACAGTTTGTAAAAATATTAATGCCATAAAAGGTTTAATTGTATCTGAAAAAAAATCACGATATAAAATAAGCTAATCAATTTTATTAAATTTATTATTTAGCGAACCACTACGATTCCCAACAACACCTACATGCAAGCACATTGCATCGTTACCTGCACGTATTCCCACACTACATTCTATACTCACATTATAGCCATCTCTTTCTGTCACTATATAAATACTACTCCTATCTCTGTTCGATAGAAATGTTTACGACGTCATCTTTCACTCTCACTATCAACAGAAAGTATATTTAAAATTTGTAGAAGCTGCTTTGAAATAAAATGAAAGTACTTTACTACGCATAACAACCAACTTACGTACGCAAATACTAGTTTAAAATATAGAATAGAAATCTTTATATATAAAAATGAATCCCCATTTCCCTTGGTCACGGCATCACGCCTAAACGGCTGGATGGAATTTAACGGGACTTTCACGGGCAGATAGCTGATGTTTCAAGGAGTGTATTAGACTAATTTTATTAAAAAAAAACAGCATGAAACTAAATCTACGCGGGTGAAACCGCGAGGCACAGCTAGTTAAAAATATATTTAATGAAATCATAGTGACGTCGACTCTGTATTTTGCATTTCAGAACATATATACTAATATTATAAAGAGGAATGATTTGTTTGTTTGTTTGTATTGAATCAGCTCCGACACTACTAGACCGATCTTGAGAATTCTTTCAGCAATGGATTGCTACATATCAGCGAGTAACAACGGGAATGGAAACTACGCGGGTGAAACCGCGTGACGTCCGCTAGTTTATTATAAATCTACTTAATCGTATTTTTAGAGAGGATATAATATAATCTTATTAATAATATCGACGAATATCAAAAACGTTTAATAAACTTAGTGCCTAGTGCGAGTTTTCCACTGCCGCCGTCACAAGTCACCGCGTCAAAGTTAACGCAGATTTGTATGGGATCGAAGCAGCGCCTCTGTCGGCCTAAAGATGACACTATTGTGAGCCCATACAAATCTGCGTTTACGTCGACGCGGTGACTTGTGACGGCAATTTAAGAAAACTCGCACTAGGCCCTAAGAGGGCTTTTATTATCCACTAACTCAGTATCCCTTTACTTTTGCTGTAAGTGTAAAACATTAAATAAAATGAAATAAAAACGAATTGCCAATTCTTCGCTATACTATGTGTGATGTAAATTCGTTCAGCTGGATGCGCTCGCGCACTTTCTTCAAAGTGATGCGAATACAGTTTTCATTCGTGGTAGAAAGAGAGAGACATACAAAACAATGATGATGGAGTTTTTTTGCGTGAACAACGATATTCTGTCGTAACATCACTTTCTTTCAGTTTTTACTTGGTATCGTAAGTGATTCGTTGACTTTGATCAATTAGGGATCCGTTTAACAAATAATTAATATGTTAAGCCTTCAAGGCGAACCAATACCATTAATATTTTATCTACCACATTATCTACATTTAAATGAGGAGCTCGTGGCACAGGTGCTATTGGGCATATCATTCATAACCAAACCAGTAGTTGGATGGGTGACCGAACGAGTTCTCCCCGTGCCCCGGAGAGCAAGATAAGCCGTCGGTCCCGGTTGCCAATTTAAAATCTTTGGCAATCGTTACAAGACAGTCATGGGACTAAGAGAGTCTGACCACTGGTTTAATCCAAATTACCGATTTTCCTCGTAAAAAAATCAGGTGAATAGGTTTGAATCAAGTGTCGACCCCAACAATGTATGAGGTAAGGCCAGGAAGTTGAAATAATCAGGATAGGAAAAACATAGGGACAGAATATTATTAACAGCGGCAAGGGATATAATTCCAGATTTACCCTACTGTTACAACTTTTAGTATGTCACATCTCTAAAATTCTACATATCGTTCAATCATTTCTCATTCCTTATAGCTTTAAAGATCCTACTGACTTATTTGGATTCACCACCATCTATACAGGTGCCTTCACGAGTTATGAGCGATAACCACGCGCAGTAGTCATTTTATAGGTCTGTCTGTATCTAAACTATATATGCGACGCAAAAACAGGCGCAATTTTGCGCTGAGCTCTCATATCTGGTTTTCTGGTCTATCTGGCATGTTTAGTACCCAAACTGAATAACGGAACCCATCGCAATAAATCGCATATAAACATTTGCAATAGAGAGTGTGACGTCACGGACACGCGACTTTCGACGCCAATGACTGATGAGCGACAGTTTTTCTCCATTTAAACTGTTATGCTTCAAATGATCCGAGTGAAAATGCTCCGGTTAACTCTATTGTTCTGTTATATTGAACTGTTTACTTTCTCTTCGTATGCTCAAATGATTTGAAGAAAGTGATAGTTTAGTTCGCAGTTGCTCACCGTTGCTAAGTGTGTATGGCTGAACAACTTTCTGTGGTTTAAGAATAATCACTGATTGGTCCATTACACTTTAATTATTACTACGCTCAAATAAGTAAGTGTTTGATCAACATCAGACGCTAGATAGCAGTTAAATATTTTCACCTTCAGCATTGCTTATTTACATTCAAAGTTTTAGCAAGATTGTTTTGGATGTTTATGTTCGGTGTCTTCTCATTTAAGCGCATCAACAGCCCATTTCTCTATATTGTGGGGTGTTATCAACTCTTATTATATATAACATTGACAGTTAGTCCAATAACAATTACAATAATGTATCAAATCATCAAATCTAATTTCTAGACCTTTCTCACCATCTACATCGTAAGGCTCATCCGATTCTTTTTGTGGATTCGTTTTTTTCAAACTTGAAATATGATCTTCTAGCTCTTCAACGATTCTAACAAAAACTGTGTGAGAATATAAAGTAAGTATTTTTGGTACATATTTAGCTTGGTCATCATCTTCTTAGATTTTAATATCGCTTCCATTTTGGCCGTTTGTGTTTGCACAATTCCTTAAATCCGCGAACCGAATACATCCAGTACCTTACTCAACAATAAGTACCTATTTATTCGCAGACACGCGTAACCTGCAATTTATGAAAAAAGTCTATATTTTTTCATTCATTCCATTATTCTATTCAAAACGAACGTGCTCTCACAAAAACTATCGGGTGATCTAAATCGGAATTCTTAAGGATCGTCAAAAAAATGAAGAGAGAGGGCCCAAATCGTACTTTTTTTGTTACGTCTATCTTTCACATAACTTTCCCTGTGTTACAATGGGCCAGGTAGGTGGGTCACAAAAAAAGCACCTCCATAACGCGGTCCTGATTCTTCGATAGTGACATTTTATAAATCCGAGGTCATGCTTCTGGTTATTTTGTGTCGTAAAACTATAGATTCGGTAACTAATGATTGCCACCGTTGTACTAAGTTGCCAATAATTCTGACTGCACAAAATAAGGAATTTAAAAATCTGTGGGTCTTATATTTCTCATTTCATTAACATTTAGTAATAGCGTCTATAAAAATAATATACAGTCAAATTGGTAACCTCTTCCTTTTTTTTGAAGGAAGGGCATATTTTTAAAATATTTAAATAAGAGTAATTTACTGAGTTTCTTGTCCAATTCTTGTCAGTATAAATTGAACCTAGCGGTAGCATTTTTAATTTACTCAAATAATAAAACTGAAGTGCATGTCTCACTAAATGCTTATGATGAGGGTACATTCCTCGACATTCATAAGTGCCTTACCAGGGCCTAAACTGAATAAATCATTTTCATTTTCAAACATTTTTCTATATATTCCTTGGTCCGTTTGTTCCGTCTAATCTCTGAAACAGCTCTACCGATTTTAACGAAGCAGATTATACCCTATACGGGTAAAACGCGAGGCACAGCTAGTTTAGTATAATCGTGTCATCCTGATGTATTGAAATTACATCTATACTATAAAAATGAATCCTCATTTCGCTTTACGGCATCACGCGTAAACGGCTGGATGGATTTTAACGGGACTTTCACTGGCAGATAGCTGATGTTTCAAAGAGTGTTTTATGCTAATTTTATTTTAATAAAAACATTACAAATTAACTCTACGTGGGTGAAGCCGCGGGGCACAGCAAGTTATAGATATTTTTGAGTTGAGTTGTGACTTGTGATGCACCACGAGCTTTACGATGCAGGGTAACCGTATTCATTTAAGCATGTTAATAATTGTTATCTCCTGCGTGCTCCTAATTAACTCTATTTCAACCCAAACAGTAAATTTCCATCGGTAGATATATTCAGTATTTATACGGAAAATATGAGTTGTTTTATCACTATTCTGTTTTCATATACGTCGCCCATTGTATTCACTTTTATTCGCTTAACAGTACGTAATATTGATTCATCCAGACCACAAGTTGGACGTAATGTATCCATATTAGGCAAGGCATTATTAATTTCATTAAAATCATTATTCTTTGAACACAATCGGGACATTCAGGACAAAATGTTTTTATAATATTATTATCAGTTTTTTTGGCTAAAACTCAGTTACTATTTTTAGCTCGTGGTCAGTATAATATAAGATAATTTACCGAGACGCCTTTTGTCTTTGAAATTTTTTCTACGCATCGCATAATTATACATCCATATTCTTTATTTTCAGTTCTTTATTTTTTATTGTCAATGGGAGATTTAAATCATCAAGGCATATTTGGTCACTTTCGGCTCGAAATTTTTTTTATGTTTATCCTCTAAAATTCCAAAATAATGAAACTGCATTATAATTTCAATATTAACCACAGTATTTTATTTTTATTTTTAATTGGATATGGTCTCTCACAGTTGGTAGGGGGGAGTTACCTCCACTGCTTAACCCAATGGCCTCCAGCCGAGCTTAAACTTAAAAACTAAGCAACCCAGCTAAGGGCGGCCCGGTGCGGGGCTCAGCCCTCGGCTTAGGGCGTTGCTGGGAGATGAGCTAGGGAGCTGGATCTGAGTTGTATAACAGAATATCAATACAATGCCTTGCCATTTATTTAAATTATGATTATAAATTAACGTCTAAGATGCATTGAATAGAAACTTTACTATCTAAGATGCAGATGTATGATGATAGCTGAATACCTCCGCACATCTGGGTATGTTCTATAAGATATATGATATATGACTAGGGTTGCCATGCTTGTCTAGACTTTCATCGGGAAACAGATTTAAATATATTTTTTTAAAATAAATATACTGACGCTAATCCAGAAAGATTCCCGAAGGGATTAGCAGAGGTATTACAACGCTTTTCTCAGAGAGACTGCTAACGTTATAAATGGTGAGTGTATCTCCGTCTCAGGCACTGTAATAATACATGCAGACATATCCTCACAATTATTGAATAAAAACTTAATTACATATACAAGGAACATTAATTAAAACGAATTAAAGGATCGTGCCTAGAAGGCTGGCAGCATTGTCACGTTGAATAGCAATGCTGATTCTCCGAGCGAGAATAGCCCCAGCTTTCTTGTCACGAGAGGCTTCTACCAGACGACGTGCAACCTCTTTGAAAAGTTGATGAGCATCCGGACCCCAAAGCCTCAGAGTTTGAACTGCAAACGCAGAACATATATATTGTTTTCTACCTTTCCCAAACATATTTATAGAACTCCAGTAATATTGACAGATTTGATATATCGGGCATGGCAACCCTTAATTATGTATAAATTAATCATCTAGCTTGACCTTTCTCGAGACATATGACTTATGTCAAAGACTATTCGACATGTACTGCATGATTTTAACATCCAAATGGCTTAGTGCACAACTTTCACTATACGTACGAATACTTGTCTTATGATTGATTGGCACACTAAGGATTTTTAAATATGTTTAAATGTATTTTTAGACAGCATGCTTTAAATATTTTAAATGCTGTTTCGTATTTCAAAACAATTTATTTATTTGACAAGTATAGGTAGAAATACTACGTCACAGACAGATGTATGCAAATAGTGTAAAAACAATTGAATCTGCTCACGTGGGTTGGGACCCACTCTGTCCCCTGAAATTCGCACCCTGTGCCCACTTGTCCCGTTAAATTTTTGAGGTGCCCGCCTACTCGTCCCCTGATCTATCTAAAGTACTAGGGCGTCAGAAGTTTAAATAGGTAGCTTCCAAGATTTTCGACTTTATGTCCCTATCATTACGTAACATTTATAGCAGCGAGTATAGATCGCGAAAATGGTGGCAAACCCGTGATAGGTGTACTGTATAACAGGGGGCCAGCCTATTGCCATTAACCGGGCACTAATCCAGACTCCGAGCTGCTACTAGGGAATTACAGATAGGAAAGTCAACTGAGAAGAACCTGGCAAGAAACTCAGTAATTACTCTTTTCAAAAATATTATACAATTAAAAAAAAAAAACAAATAAATCATTTGAGAAATGTAAGCCCATGGACACAGTTCCAATGTACAAATGTCGATAAAAATTAACATAAAGAAAAGTCTAGTAGTTCTAATTATATCTAAATGCGTAGCTTGAGATGACCAGCCCCCACAAGCAGCACCGGTTCACAAGTATGACGAGAATGCCAGCCATCCCAAAATCTCAGAATCCCAGAAAACCCAAGACCCCCTGTTCCGCGGTAGCTTTTGCGATCACTAGACCCACGAAGCAGTTTGTATGGAATAATCTCAAAACAAGGAGTTAATAACTCATCATCATCTCCCTGGCCTTATCCCATACATTGTTGGGGTCGGCACTTGATTCAACCCGATGTGGCTGATCACATGATTTTTATACGAAGCGACTGCCATCTGACCTTCGCAACCCCATTTTTGGAGGAAAATCTGTGATCTGGGTTAAACCAGTTGTCAGATTATTTTTAGGCCTCCGACTGACCTGTAACGATTGCCAAAGATGATAAATTGGCAACCGGGACCGACGGCTTAACGTGCTCTCCGAGGCACGGAGGGAACTCGGGCGGTCACCCATCCAACTACTGGCTAGGCGTATGGTTGCTTAACTTCGCTGATCGAATGATATGCGCAATAGCAACTGTGCCACGAGCTCCTCAAGGAGTTAATAACTATATTATTGTTAAAATGTGGCAGTTTCAAAATGTGTATAAGCAAGAACGGGGACCTAGATGATGTGCGATGATTCACACGCCGGTCGTAATCTTTATAATCAAAGTTGGAGCTCTGACCCAAATCCGTGCAACCGCGTACTTTCATTGTGAACGCTCAACGCTCACACGCACACTGTACACAACACAAACGCCCTAAGGCAATATATAATTCACAAGGCAACACCACACGCACACAAACGCAATAGGAGAATGTATGCGTCAATTACCAATACAATTGTAAATGTTGCCGCAGAATAAGCTAAAGACATTGGCATACATGAATACAAGCGTAATGGAACAAATATAATTCAATTTGTTTAATTTTCTTTCAAATGTTATCAGTACATACGGATAAATAAAATTGGAGTGTCTGTTTGCAATTCCAAAATAACAGCTGATTACTAAATGCATGTGAAAGTATATACGATACTGACACAAACAAACCCATTATTTTTTTTTCTCTGTCTGTCTATTTGTTCCGAGTTATCTCCAAAACGGCTGGACAGATTTTAACGGGACTTTCACTGGCAGGTGCTAATATTACAGGGAGTAACTTAGGCTACTTTTAATTTAAAGAAAAACATACGTGTTCCGCGTGATACGCATAAAATTAACTCTATGTGGATGAAACCGCGGGGCACAGCTAGTATAGATATGAAATTACACGGACAGATCAACACATTCAAAGCCAAGAGATTGCTACGGTCTTAAAACAACATAGAAGCAATTTCGTATACAGAGTAGACATTAGAATTTGCAAGTGTGTTTGTAACAGAACCGTATTGTAGTTCGCCAATAGAGCGAGAAGCGATGAGTATAATATCATTTAAGATCTAGGACGTAATTCCCGCCTTGTTCTAGTTAGATACGAGAATGTGTTCATGATTAATGACTAATTAATGAAAATAGTACGAGATCTTATTAAAAGCAATTGAAGATTTCTGGTAAACATACCTTTATATTAACTGGGTTTGTATTTCTATAATCTAGAGGAAAGCTTAGTATTTTTGCACAGCTAACGCTAACGATAAAAAATGTATGCAAATGACATAAATCTGTCACGTGACATATGTCATTCCCGTATATTTTATTTCGTTTCTACTAGAGTAGCGTGAGGATAATGTTACTTTGTATACAGGCCCTGGACTGATTTGTAAAATTCTTTCAGCAATGGATAGCTACATTATCAGCGAGTAACATAGGCTATATTTTATCCCCGTACTTCCACGAGAACCTGAACTGCGCGGATGAACCCCGATTAACAATTGAAAGTCCTATTACTAACAAATGTAGAATATTGCAGGTCCTTTCGCACCAATAGCCTTTAGCCATAAGGTCATTAGACACTAGTCTATACTAAATACTAATATTCTAAAGTTAAATAATTTCTACTTTGGTCTGTAATGAATAAACTCAAAAACTAGTGAACCGTTTTGCAAAATCATTTCACTGATGCAACTACTACCACTGCATAACATAGGCTATACAGTTTATGGAGCCAAATTTGAGGACTCTAAAAATATGCGAGAGAAGCCGCAGACGGTATATATGACAGGTAATAGAAGAAACTAGAACATACGGCCAACTATAAGCGTTTAAGCAGCGCGTTTTAAGAACTTCTTAGCTTTGACGTTTAATTTTACGGTTACAAAATGAAATTATTAGTTATCCTCACGGTTCGCTAATAGAAACGATACAAAATGTCTGGGAATGAAATACACCACGTGACTGATTTATGTCATTCCCATACATTTTGTATTATTTGTATTAGCGCAAGCGCAAGAAAATGTTAATTTGTCTAGGCCTGCAGAAGTTCTTAATACGCTCTGCTTAAACCGATGATGGTAGGCTCCATGTACATAAAGAGATGATTGCAGTGTATAAAGTCAAATACATAATAGGTGCGTATGTAGTGAAAGTAAATACCGTGTAATTGCAGTTGAAGTGTACAACATTGAGCATCACACAGTGACAACACAAAGTGTAATCAAAAGACGATTAAGCTAATAAGAATATAACCATAACAAGACTTACATTGCATAGGGTTTGTGTAACCGTGTTTAGTAACATTTTGCTAACCATCTCAACAATTTAGCTGTTATCGTAGATTTCATCTAATTCTGAATCTAGTCCAGCCAATTTCATAACTATATTGTTGGTCTTATCAATGTGAATGTATTTTGCTTGCAAATTTCTAGCCTGCTCTTACTATCACGGCCGTGGTATTAATATTTCACATACAAACTATCAACCCGAATTTAATCCCCTTAAGGGTGGAATTTCGGAGAACCCTTTCTTTTCTGAGAACACACCGCAAATTTATGACTCTAGGGTCAGCGGTTTAGGCTATGCGTTATATATGAGAGTCAGCCAGACAGAATTTTGAATTATTATTATAGACCAGCTGTGCCCTGCGGTTTCACCCGCGTACAATTAGTTTCATACTTATTGGTGCGGAACCCTATATTTTTGAAAAATAAAAGTAGCCTAAGTTACTCCTTGAAATATCAGCTACCTACCAGTGAAAGTCCCGTTAAAATCCGTCCAGTCGTTTCAGAGATTACCCGGAACAAACAGACAGACAGACAGACAGAGAAAAATTATAAACTTGGTGTTTTAGTGTCAGTAGCGTGTATACTTTCATATGCATTTAGTGAAAAGCTGTAATTTTGGAATTACAAACAGACACTTCAATTTTATTTATCTGTATAGATAAAAGTGTTTCACATAAACATATCAGGTTTTATAAGGGAAGAATCTCCAAAGGGGTAAGTTTGAATTTTTGAGGATGACTTTACGTGTTGGTATCCACTATGAAACAGCTATCTAAAATTCCACTTAGTAAAAAATTATGATTTTTTTTACTCTCTGGGTCAAATGAAACGCGGGCGATGCCGCAGGCGGAATTTAGCTACAAAATAAAACGTGTAAATGAAATCATTTCAATACGTTGAAATCCATACCGGAAGCTATTCTAAAAGAAATTGATTACTTCCAGCTATCATTCAAATCAGTGTCATACAATCATAATCTTCGCTGGTTACGTAACTAGCGCAGGCGCAGTCTGACGTAACCGAAACGAGCTCAGCGAAAGTTGCCACGGTAATTTCACTCTCCTCCCTGTCTTTCTCTCAATCATCGATCCCTTTCACACTTACTACTTTTTCTATATCACCTCTCACTTCACCTACTATGTAATCAACAAATGCGGCGTCTTCTTCATAAGCACTACTGTGGGGTATATCGGTGTCTCTTTCTTTAACTTCTTCACGGTTGGCATGGATCACTTTTTTCAGTTTCGCACGCGCAGGAGGCGTTGCTACTACGTAATCAATTGTTTGCGCCTCGGAACCGCCTCGAGCTATGTTTTTACGATATTTTAGCCAATTCATAAATTTTTAACATAATATATTCAGTACACTTACAATGTTATCCAATTACGTTACACCATGATGCCGACTATAGACTTTTTGCTTATTAACATGTAAACGTTTGTAATTTTGATTCATAACTGTTATTATCAATTAGATAATTTGATTTATTGGGGTCATAAATATTTATTATACGACTAAGGTCAGTCCTATGTTTGTAATCAAAACATGGTTAGGGTAATCTTTAAATGCTGTTTGAAATATAGGGTTATTTGTTATTTTGTCAGGTTGGACGTTTGATTGAAAGACTTGATTCTGCAATGTACTTACAAAGGTACTCTAATAGTCTCCCTTGGCATCAATATACAAATTGAGTTCAACTGAAAAGTGCTATGGAGTTTGGTATTTTGATAACAGTTCCTATTTCCCACACTATTGAAATTGTTCATTAATGAAAATGTCAATGCTTATATCTTTAGTCACATAGTTGCAAATGCCAATTTGTTACATGTTTATAATAGAAATCAAAATTACTATACCTTGGAAGAATGAGTTTTCGAATAAAGTCACATCACTTTAAAAGCATTGTAAAAGTATGATCTGCAATTCAATTGCTATTAGTAAGGGAATACCTTTTTCTCTTATTGAAAGTATTGATCATCTCTAAATAACTTGTCTATAATATTCTGTGTATTTGTGCGTAAGAAGCCTTCCTAATTATTAAATTAATAAGCAGAAATGGCTAGAAAATTGTCAGAAATTTTCGATACATTGGAACAATTTCGAATGGCAAAACAGGCTCTGTTCAAAGCAACACTCCCACTAGCTGGTGACGTAGAATAGCTATATTTCCACAAGATTCGGGTGATCGTAGAGCTGCACAGTCCAAGGTTGTCGTGGAAAGTAAACGCGCTGGCATTCCGCTGTCGGCTTACGACGCACTTTCGTCCCACAAGGCTACTCGCTGGTACTTACCGGTACTCGTTGGTACTTTTGCAGATATATAAATAGATTTGTAGATAGATCCTTATCCTAGAGAAGGGATCGTGGTATGATATCATACGATAATGATATAGTCAGACACACGCATCCGATAGTAATACGAGGTTTCTTTGTATCATCAATGGGGTTATTATTAAGGAAGATGATAGAATTGTAGACGGACTGTGGGATTGATATAATGTATATTATGATATAAATAATTGTAATGTACATCTATACAGATAAATAAAATTGAAGTGTCTGTTTGTAATTCCAAAATAACAGCTTTTCACTAAATGCATATGAAAGTATACACGCTACTGACACTGAAAAACCAAGTTTTAAAATTTTTCTCTGCCTGTCTGTCTGTTTGTTCCGGGTAATCTCTGAAACGGCTGGGCCGATTTTAACGGGACTTCACTGGCAGGTAGCTGATCTTTCAAGGAGTAACTTAGGCTAGTTTTATTTATTAAAAATATTAGGGATCCGCGACAATAAGGGGGAAACTAATTCTACGCGGGGGAAACCGCGGGGCACAGCTAGTATAAATATAAAGTCAGATTGAGTGGCTTTTAAGGTTTTCTCAAGATGGTTTCAGAACCAGTGGTTCATTTAAAAATAGTTATTAGACTAGCCGTTGATTATCCCAATTTAACAACTGACCTTTAACAATATATAAAATAGACGCAACTGCTTTTCTAGATGTAAGAGATGGGTTGATAGTTGATGATATCAGGATGACAGCTAGACATACTAGGTGTAGAAGACGCAAGACCAGCAGAGGAGATTAGAAAAGTCCTAAGATCAAGAGTGAGGAACAAACAGGCCGTGATGGTGATTGCCCGTGTAACTCCACTCACGCCTGTATTCCCCGAAAGGGTAGGCAAAATCTACTTATCATCAGTACATCCACATTTCACCAGTTTTGTTCAAGCCCGATGTAATAGGGGACTATTGGCATTAACCGAACACTAATCCAGACTTCGGGCTGCTAATGGGAAATTACAGATATCACTTTGTCCGATCCGTGGATCGAACCCAAGAACTCATGTTCTGCACAATCGTTTGCAACCACTAGATCAATTTGGCAGTCCGTAGCTTTACTCGTATTTCCATAAAATCTTCAAAAATGCGATGTTATATGCAAAAGAAATCTCACAGGCCCACACATATTACACTTGTGTGGGCTAAACATACGCTTAACACACCCAAACTAGGAACAACATTATAGGCGAAAGGGTTCTTAAAAGTTTAAACAAATATGAAAGTCATTAGATTATGATGATGATGCAAGCTGATGACTAATAATAAAATATGATTTCAATAAACAAAGACATAAATGTTCTTAAAAGCTTCTAAAGGTTGTATCACTTTGTACTCACTTTAGAAAATGCAGGCTCCATCTATACAGATAAATAAAATTGAAGTGTCTGTTTGCAATTCCATATTATCAGCTTTTCACTAAATGCATATGAAAATATATAGGATACATATTAAAAATAACACAATTTTTCTATGTCTGTTTGTTCCGGGTAATCTCTGAAACGGCTGGGACAAAAAAGCAGCCATTCAAATATATCTACGGAGGTGAAACCACAGGGCACAGCAGAGAAGATTGGAGCCCTACTATCATCGTTTTTATCATAGTTTTGTCTTACTTCTTAGCTTAGACGTTTAATTTTGTTATCGCAAAATGAGCCGTCAAAACTAAGAAGTTCTAAATACGCTCTGCTTGAAGTGATGATGGTTCACCCGTTGAATGTTATTTTATTTTTTAAGAACTGAATAAAACACGACAAAATGAAAACAACTAAAGAAAATGAATTGACAGAGAAACACCAACAAATTAAAATGAAATGAAAAGTACGCGACAGCGTAACTGAAACCGTATCAACAAAAACTTTTCATAAGAACACGTAAGAATCGCTACTTTCTTTCGCTAACGATGTGAAAGCTAGTGGCAAATTCACACGCAACCAAACATTATAATAAAATGGCTTTATACGATCTATCGTAAAATTAATTTGACAATACAACTTAAAAAAAAACCTTTCATCGGTAGTATAATGACCAATGGAAGTAATAGGGTTCGGGCTATTAAGTGGTAACGATTATATTTTAGAACCGGTAATATCTAAAGTTGATAGTTTAGTGTTATTATTGGCATTATAAGGTAGAATATTATAGTAATGTTAGAATGGAATCTTAAATGTAGACTACATTCCGAATTAGAAGATAATCGGTTTCAGTTAAGCTTGACAAAGAAGGAAAAGCATTTAAAGCGGTTTCTAATTTTATATTGTGTTCGACTAGGGGACATTGGCGCGTCTTTGAATTTGCTTTTGTACATATTCTCTGATATTACTGTTACCGCAGACCCACTATCGATCTCACACTTAACATTCAAACCCAATATCGACACATTTTCTACCATCGGTTCCCCCCGTACAGATCACTTGTTCATCACTCACACACATCACTTTTACTTGTTTTCTTCTCCGTCCTCGAATACTTATCATATTGGAAATCTAAACGTCAGAAATTTAGCACCGATTCGGAAACGAACCTTCTGAGAAGAATCAGCAAGAAGTCAGGCATCATGTGCATGATGCTTTTGATTAATACAATGCAATATAAAAAATATTTTATGTTGGTGGGTATTGCTACACCAAATTAGATGAAAGTTGGTACCAAAATTATCCCAGAAAATCAAAAATGATATAACTTAGGTGAAGTCGTTGAAACTGACAATTCTTCAACCACCTTTAAAAAAGCATTTTAACATACGATTGACAGTTTATATTTAGCTAATCAGAATTGCAGAATTAAGCTCGAGAAATCAAATACTAATGATACGACAAAATCATAAATCACCGAAAGGAAATAAGCGTCGAGCAATATCGACCCGTAGATTACAAAGTGTTTGTGTAATCATTTACGAATATGAATGAAGTCAATGACAGCTAGATAAAAAATAAATTGCCAGTATGTTGTGTGAATTGCGATGATTTTGCCAGCTAATGAAATGCAATATCGACGGTAAAATATGATAAGTTATAAAAGGCAGAGCATTGACTAATCGCTGCATTGATGACTGCTTAATGTATTTTAAGACGTATTCTTAACAGTTTAACGTCGATTTCAGAAAGATTTACTTTTGATCTACAGTTTGAAGCTCGGGTTTGAATCAAATTGCTTAGATTACTAACACCACTTTCAACTGGGGCAGAAATTAGCGAGACATTACATTGACTTTAAATGATTTTATAATGATTCAGATTTTACTCACGAAATATCCAAATCAGTGTGTAAGGGACACAGGCATAGTTAAATATAAACTTAACAAGTAATCTAGGAACAAATCGTAAGTAGCCGTAATGACGAATGAAATTCACGTGTTTTAAGGACATTTCTAAACTCTATAACCAAAAATCTACATTATTTTGAAATAAATGAAAGAGTAAATTTTTAAACTTTAAGATTGTCAACCACCACGCTCAATGGAGCAAAAGTTCTTACAGTCGAATTGAGAACCTCCTTTATTTGGAATCGGTTAAAAACAGGCTCCAGAAGAAGAATACATCTGCCATTTTTATGAAAATTGGTGTGCCTTAGCACCCAGTCATCATTTAGTATCCAGTGGGACTTTACGATCTTCATCAAGTTAGCGGCCCACGCCACTAAAGGATTTATTTATCTCAAAACCTCCAAGGAAATATCAACTTCTGCTTAAAATTGTACAAAGGTTAACAATAGAATTAAAGATAATGTAATCTAAACTTAAGCCGTATGCTGAATAATGAATTCGGTCTAAAAAAATGCAAAATAGGAATGCCCATTCACTTTTGAATGTCAATTGTTGTTGCTTGGCAAAAATTTTGCTACAACATCCGTAATCCTTTCCAATAAATAATTTCGATTGTGCCTTAAATTAGTGCTTGTGGGTTACTTGGTTATGCCAGTATAGCTGGATGTTACAAAGGTCTTTCAGAGGTTCAGTTTCGCGTATTTTTCTTTCACAAGTGTCCAGATATTCACAGTTTGTTGGTAACTTGCATTACATAAATACTTATCTTTAATAGTAACATAATAGACATGGCTAGTTCATATTGTAAAAACTTTAGCTTAGAACTCATATGGTTTACGTAAAATTTTGTTCAAAATTTTCACCAAAAATACTCACGAAATGAAGCCGCACAGGTATCTACTGATACAGAGACAAGTAACTTAGTTTACTTTAGTGAGTAAAAATGCACAAACCTTCTGGAGTCCATGGGTCCTACCATGACCTCTTATTGCCATGATCGTTTAACTCTTATTATGAGACAGATATAAATGACATGCATAAGTCTGTCACTGTCACACAGCGGAACTATGATGACAATAAGAGCTTGTAGTAAGGCCCCAGGTGGCCAACTACGATCGCTTAAGCAGCGCGTATTAAGGAACGTTTCAATACCAAACTTATGGTACCAAAATGAAATGTCAAAAATCAGAAGTTCTGCTTAAGTCCATGATGTTAGGCCCCCGGTTCTTAAGAAATTCCGCAATCAGAGCATGTTTTTTTTCAAACATGACATAATGTCTACATCCGTTCCCTGTAGGTACGTTATATATCATTCAGAGACGTTAAAGTCACCTTAAACCACCGAATGACTAAGCTCAGGTCATTGTGACCTTATCTTCTTATTTTAGGACTTAAATAACATCGCCGGAAGAGGCTAATCGGGTACCTTTTGGTTTGCCTAAAGTAATTTCGTTTCGTCCTTTTGCCATATATGTTTGCAAATTCCAATTATTATTTATAACTTGAAATTGAGGTGAGGTTTTAAGGTTCCATCATCATTTTGCTACTGTATTAAAATAGATTTATAGTGGCTTATAATATTAGATGCGTTCGAAGAATCATTCTGTCTTGGTTAAAACTCGTTTACTACTTTAGAGATTCACCTAATTTAAAGCGCTGTTACAAGTATCTTCAAGAGCAGAGACAGACTCATAAAATGATTACGTATTGAAGGTCAGCGCTCATAACTCGTGACGGCACCTTTAGACGCAGATGAAACGACGGCATTGTTATGTAACTTTTTAATTATCGTTGGTAATGTGACTAGTAGGTAGGTATACGTGCTACGTGTCGCAAGTTATATTTCTTCATTAGGCCAAAAATAAAAGCGACGTAAATTTGTATTTGTCTATAGTCTGATTTTTATGAGATTATTTGTATAAGTCTATCACTGTCACACAGTGGAGCTATGATGAAAAAAGGGGTTATGATATTCTGATCGTCTTGCATATCTCGCAAAACTTAATAATATCAATGTGCTCTCCATTAAATGACATAAAATCCCCATTTATAATAACGTAAGACTGCAATTGCAAGATCTTATATTTGAATTAACTATCGCACGACTCTTTGCAGACGTGTTTATGATGTTTGGTTCCATAATATTGCACATCATTTCATACAACCCACTATCTCAAACCAATAAGTTCTAAATTGTTCTTAAAAAAACTTAAGTGCAATGATGTCACACTATGAGCTTTTAAAACATCGTGAGGTAACCTGCATATGTCTGAGAATAAACAAGTAAGTATATGTTCTAGACTGCCACGTCTGGTGATCGCTACTGCAGACCACGAGGTCCTGAGTTCGATCCCCGGATCGGGTAAAGTGTCTAAAATAAGCCTGTAAAACCCCAGTCACAGCTCGGAATCTAGATCAGCCCGGTTAATGGCAATAGGCTTAAAACCAAAAGAAATGCGAAATGTAGATGTAATATGAACATACTTCTGCCTACCCCTTCGGGAAATATAGTGTATGTACCTGTCAAAGCGATGGAATCACAATCTGTCTCGTAGGTACGTAATCAGCTTCAGTGAAGGTGATGAAATCGGTCCCTACACTCTTGTGGGCCCTTCTGAAATGACATTCGTATTATATTACTACTTGCATTATATTAGAACGGTAAGAGAATATCTATATCTATACATCTATTCTATACAGATAAATAAAACTGAAGTGTCTGTTTGTAATTCCAAAATAACAGATTTTTACTAATTGCATATGAAAGTATATATACACGCTACTGACACTAATAAAACTAAGTTTTAAAATTTTTCTCTGTCTGTCTGTCTGTTTGTTCCGGGTAATCACTGAAGCGGTTGGACTGATTTTAACGGGAGGTTCACTGGCAGGTAGCTGATGTTTCAAGGAGTAACTTATATATAACTTCCGCGACACTAAGGATGAAACTAAATCTACGCGGGTGAAACCGCGAGGTATTAGCTGTAGTAATGAATAAATTCATAAGGAAAGTCCAGTTAAAAAGAATGGAAAATCTGATCTGTTTACAAGGAGAGTGATGACGTAAGTTGTGGTAACATTTCATTATCAATCAAAAGTTTCTGTGTAATAACGTCGTATGAAGGTCTGGGTTTCTTAATATCATTGGATGACATCATATTTTTTGACAAATCATACCTATAACTCATTTTAAAACTGAAAGTAGCTCTTAATATTGGACCTTTTTGGGTCTTTAAGTACGGGATATGTTAATCACTCGCAGCCACAGGAGGTAAATGATTTTAATATTTCAAGGATGCAAATCTTTATGACGATTTTAATTGAGCTGTACCCTGCGGATTCACCCGCGTAGACCACGGAATCTAATATTTCTAAATATATATAACTCAAAGGTGCAAAAGTGATCTATCAACGCACAGCCCAAACCGCTGGACGGATCGGGCTGAAATTTGGCATGCAGGTAGATGCTATGACGTAGGCATCCACGGTTTTGATTAAATCTATCACCAAGGGGATAAAATAGGAAAGTTTGTATAAAACTAAATTTACGCGCGTGAAACCGCGGGGCACAGCTAGTTTTTAAATAAAATTATTTTACGTTACTCCTTGCAACATCAATAGCTATTATTAAAAGAACTAACATAGGATACACTTATTTAAAAAAAATTGTGTTCAGCGGGTCACCAATAAAATTAGGTCTACGCGGCTAAAGCGAACACCTAGTAAATAAGTGAAAAATAAACAAAGGTACTGACGCCATCCCAGAAGGGTACCCAAAGGGGTAAGCAGGCGTATTGCCAGTGCCAAAGTGACAGGGTAAGTCCATTAACCTAACCTAAGACCATGGACCTAAGTTCTTATCTATACCTAAACATATAAATAAAATTTAAGTGTCTGTTTGTAATTCCAAATTCAATACAAAAGCTTTTCACTAAATGCACATGATGATATATACGGTACTCACATAAAAAAAATTAAAATTAAAATTTTCTCAGTCTGGCTGTTGGTTCTAGCTTAACGGGACTTTGGTAGATAGCTAATGTTACGAGGAGTAACTTTGGCTAAAATACTTAAGGTATGAAATTATGTCTACACGGGTAAATCCGCGGGGCACAGGTGAGTCATTTAATTAAATCTTCAAACATTTCACTGGAACGGAACAGCAGCGATTTATTCCAGGTAGACGCGGCACGTGATCTGGGGAACTTTTTCCTTCTTCTGACCTATAACGTCATATAAAGGACATGGTCATTTCAACACTATTATTTATGTCTCTCAAAGTCGACTGAGCCCCGCGTTTTACCCACGTACAATCTATACAGATAAATAAAATTTAAGTGTCTGTTTGTAATTCCAAAATTACAACGTTACACTAAATGCATATGAAAGTATACACGCTACTGACACTAAAGAACCGAGTTTTGAATGTTTCCTCTGTCTGTCTGTCTGTTTGATCCGGGTAATCTCTGAAACGGCTGGACCGATTTTGACGGGACTTTTACTGGCAGGTAGCTGATGTTTCAAGGAGTAACTTAGGCTTTTATATACAAAAAGTATTAGAGTTCCGCGATAATAAGGATGAAACTAAATCTACGCGGGTGAAACCACGAGGCACATCTAGTTATCAATAAAATGATGTCACGTTGGTATATTTTTTTCTAAAATAAATGTAACCATAATTTCTTCTAATAAAATCAGGTATCTTCTGGTGTAAGTCCTATTAACGACGGTCAAGCCATTTAGAGATCAGGTTAGGTACCCGGAACAAACAGATAAATATAAAAAAAAATTATGCAGGTAAGTACCTCAACATAATAATAATTTCATAATATGCATTTAGTAAAAAGCTGTTGATTTGGAATTACAAACAGACACTCAAATTATCTTTCCAGATATAGATAACGCTTTAAGTATAATTTCCTAATAAGTAATTTATATTATTGTGATTTTAGACTTTTTAAAGGTCTTGAGGCAAAAAAAATACAGTTTTCAGTTTACTTCTTCTGTGTACTTACTTTATAAGACGTTGTTTGTTGCTTTTTATTATTCTCGGTCAGGAAGCATACAAGAAGTATGACACTAGCCAACAATCTCCCAAAGTTGTCCAAAGCATTTTTATTCAAAACCTAGCTGTGCCCCGCGGTTTCACCCGCGTAGATTTAGTTTCATCCTTATTGTCGCGGAACCCTAATATTTTTAATAAATAAAAGTAGCCTAAGTTACTCCTTGGAATATCAGCTAAAATCCGTCCAGCCGTTTCAGAGATTACCCGGAACAAACAGACAGACAGACAGAGAATTTTTTTAAAACTTGGCTTTTTAGTGTCAGTAGCGTGTATACTTTCATATGCATTTAGTGAAAAGATGTAATTTTGGAATTACAAACAGACACTTCAATTTTATTTATCTGTATAGATATTTCACAATAACACATTTCATTCGATACCAATTTCAGGGTTAACCCCATATTTTACAAACCATCGAATCATTTGCATATTTATAGGACACTAGAGAATCAATGATTTATCGATACAATTAATTACAATCGATAGGACTATCGAATAGCATGCATTATGTAATCGATGCTGTATCGTTTGGTAGTCGATTTATGGGCTGTGTAAATATCAATGTCATCGCTTTAATGAATTAAGATAACGGGCTCTTAATGTTTGTATAGATTGTAATAACGTATTTTATTGAGTTACAAACGAACCAATTGGTATTATAATGACAAGTGACACTTACATGTTGACTGCATTAATATTTTTTTATAATTTATAGTAGCTAGAGTTTTTAGGTGAATATTTTTGTCATAGAGCATCGATTGGTACATACGTCATATCAATTTAAACATATATAAAAAGTCATATATTTTTGAAGTATTTTAGTTATTAGAATTTTATTGTACTTCAAAGGTAATCTTTGTTTTATCATCCACATATATCATACAATTAGCATCTAACCTTTAGGATAAGACCTCTAAAAACTAAGTTACAACGACGTAGTGTATAACGATGAAAACAATAAATAAACGTTAAATGATTTTATTAAGCCTAAAGAAAATTTTCTTTTTTTTGAGGGTATTCCTTGGAACATCAGCTACCTGCCAGTGAAAGTCCCATTAAAATCGGTCCAGCCGTTACAGAGATTACCCGGAACAAACAGACAGACATGCAGAGATTTTTTTTTAAACTTGGTTTTTTTGTGTTAGTAGCGTGTATACTTTCATTTGCATTTAGTGAAAAGCTATAATTTTGGAATTACAAACAGACACTTCAATTTTATTTATCGGTATGTATAGATGTATAGATATGCAATAAAAGGGTATCAGAGAAGTAGATACTGAAAGGATGGGAGTATATTATCAATTTTATACGCACGGTATTGTGCATAAGGTGGCCTGGCCTACAAGCGCAGTGCATCCACAACAAAGAGTCAAAGTTCGCGATGCAACCTTCGTGAGCACCCAATCAACTATCTAATGAGCTATGAGAAATAAATTACCAACATCAATAGAAATCCTTATATAAAACTAGCTGTGCCCCGCGGTTTCACCCGCGTAGAATTAAATTCATGGATAGCCCGCGGAACCGTAATTATTTTTAAGTAGCCTAGGTTACTCCTTATATCATCAGCTACCTGCCAGTAAAAGTCCCGCTAAAATCAGTCTAGCCGTTTCGGAAATTACCCGGAACAAACAGACAGACAGAGATTTTTTTGTCCTAAGTCGTTTTTCTATATCATTATCTTTTTCCTATGTATATACTTACATGTGTAATTAGAGAAAAGCTGTAATTTTGGAATTACAAACAGACACTTCAATTTTATCTAACTGCATGTATGGATGTATACATGCATATTTGAAAGGAGTTTGTGAATTGAAGAGGCCAGGAGCTGATGGTTTCATATATTGAATGTGAAGGATAGTGATATATGGATTTGTGTTTGCTGTGAATAATTATTTAGATTATCCCCTTAGTACGAACCGCAGAAGTCCTACCGAACTATTATTTTTAGAGAATATATAAAGCTGAAGATTTTACAGCAGGAATTACTGGTCGGATGTGAAAAATTATTTCAGTGTTTGATAGCCCTTTTATCAAGGTGTAGGCTATATATTGGGTTCAAGTTAGCGATAGTAACTATTCCATTTAAAACATGTTTGAACGAAGACTAAATTAAACTCAGAATAATATATAAGACTATCTTAAGTCAATATACTACCTGAGTTTGTCATCATGGAAAAATATATCATTCAACAAAAACTTTCTAATATATAAATAAAATCGAACAAAGTAACACATTGCCCGTACACTTACGAAGCCCCAAATACGGACACCCTTCAAAGCAAATTTTCATACAGACGCTAAATCGCAGCCAAACACCAATATAAACAGAATCACCTTGGATATTCACATAGAACTTTTCACACAAACATTAAAATTTGTCCCAACAATGTGAGGACATTGCGAAGCAGTGTGAAACCTCTATTGCAACACTTACACTATGCTATGGAACCGACTGCCTATGGTTTTGCGAAACCCAAGAGGTCAGTCGGAGGTTCGATGCGCGGAATATGCAATTTTCCTTTGTATTTTATCTATGTAAATTAAGTTTTAGCTTGTCGCCTTAAGATTTCATAAGCATTGGGTGACATTTTATTAAAATAATGTTTGCTATTTGAAGAAGATATAACTTTATCCGGCGTTGTCTAGTGACAGCGTATCGTTTCGTTATTGCGAAAATTCAGTTATTGAGCTTGCTATTTGAAATAATAATGTCGTTGGCAGTTAAACACTTATCGTTTATAACTTCATATACTTACTAGCTGGGCCGCGGTTTCACCTGCGTAGACTTGATTTTAAGGGTGGCTGTAGATTGAGGAGCCCAATTGTTTTAATAAAAGTGGTTATTAGATGAGTTACTCCTTGTAACACCAGCTATGTAGCTGTTAAAATCGGGGCAGTCGTTTCAGAGATTACCCGTGACAAACGGACAGACAGATAAAAAACTTTAATGTTGTTATTTTTATCTCGGTACCGTATTATATGTATTATACTTTCATGTTAATTTAGTGAAACGCTGAAATTTGTCATTACAAACAGACACTTCAAATTTATTTATCTGTATGGATATAGCAAAGTTAATTTGGATCGCAGCATGATGTTGAATATTATTATTTAGCGAAGATTTTAAATAGGACTCGATGTACGTAAGACCATTAATTCAAACAAACCCTTCAGCTGTATTGTATGATTATATACTTAGATTAACCATACTTACAGCCGGCACGAGTTATGAGCGCTCATCAAAAATAGTGTGGGTAACTACGCTTTATTACGTTTTATTTATGTGATTACCAATATATATTTTCAAGGGTTATTCCAATAATCCCTACTGAAAATCCCCACCAGTGGGGATTTGTGGAAAATTTGTCCAAAAATCCCCACTCAATGCTGCTTTCGATCTCAGTGGGGAGTTTTGGCCTTTTTCCACTATTCCCCACTGGTGGGGATTTACAGTGGGGATTATTGGAATAACCCACTTTCAAATGCTTTTAATGAAAAGCTGTTAATTTGGAATTACAAACAGACCCTTCTATGTATTTTATTTATCTATATAGATTTGTCATTTCAGTCTAACTGTTTGTAAAAACCTAATGAAAACCCAATAGGTATTTTAGAGTGAATTGTAATTCCATGTGAGGAAAACATACAATCTACAAAACATTCTACCTTCGTTCAGTTCAGGGGCCTTACTATGAGCTCTTATTGCCATGATAGTTTCACTCATTTATGAGACAGATGTATATGACGTGCATACATCTGTCACTGTCGCACAGCTGAATTATCATTGCAATAAGAGCTCATGGTTGGTCCGCAGTTTGGGATAACGGCTACAATAGGTTTTGCCATCATTGCCACATTGTGTTGACCAAAACAATGTATTTTTGTGGTTACAGAGCGATAAATTAAACGGAAAACGATTATTTTCCCTTATTTCACGCAACAAAACAATCAATTAAGTAACCATTTGGTTTGCATAAAAATAGATTAATTAATTCGGTTTCACTTTCAATTCGAAATTATTTTAATTGGGCTTAAGATTGCATTGACAGTTGTGGGTTTGTTGGTGGGTAGATTTGAATTTCCCGAAGTGCTATCTAAAATAAACAATTAAAGAAATCTGAATACTCCCACTATATTAAACGTCTTTAATATTTTTCTCAATCATATGTTATTTTGCCCCACATTTTTATATCTTCACTTTAATGATCGTAGTATGACATCGCTGCACTTAATTTTATTTTTCGTGATCCGTACCTCAAACGGAAAATAACAGAATTCTTAAATAGGATCCACTTGGTTGTCCATCGGTCTCTCTCTCAAGACCCTTTTTCTCAGGAGCACGTGGACTTATCAAGCTGAAATTCATATCAAATACTCAGATCTACTGTTCCTGTGAGAAACCCATACTTCTAAGCCGACGCAATCAAAAGATCAAAACCTACAGGGTACTTGCCATGAACTCAGAATCTTGAAATTTGGTACGTAGCCACGTCTTATAACACAGATAAAGGAAAAATTACGAAATTATTACATTTACATTTTTAGTTTTATAATATATTTTTATTTATAATTTTAAGTTATGGTATGGAACTCTACGTGCGCGACTCCGACTCGCTAGGATTTATTTCTCAGTTATCAGTTTCTCTAACGAATTTTCCTCACGATAATACTCGTTGCGTGACAACACTGCCTTACCTTAAGATTTGTATTTACTGAGCCTCCAGTAGTTCGCAGAAGATAAGGAATTATTTTGATATGTGTCAAAGTATGACAGCATTTAACGCCTTGCCTCCTACAGCTAGTTATTATGCGTCGGTGTTTCCCTCTAATTACTGCGTTTCCCATCAATATTGAATGATATCATTATAAAGAGAATGCATTTAGAATCATTTAAGTAGACTCAAATACTTTACTCGACCACACTGTAGGCAAAAACAAGCCCTGTTATGAAGAAACTTAAGTCCATAATTATTTTGCTCAGTTGCATTTTATATTCCGTAGTCGACTGAGAAGAGAGCTCGTGGCACAGTTGCTATTGCGCATATCATTCGATCAGCGAAGTTAAGCAACCATACGCCTAGCCAGTAGTTGGATGGGTGACCGCCCGAGTTCCTTCCGTGCCTCGGAGAGCACGTTAAGCCGTCGGTCCCGGTTGCCAATTTATAATTTTTGGCAATCGTTACAGGTCAGTCGGAGGCCTAAAAATAATCTGACAACTGGTTTAACCCAGATCACAGATTTTCCTCCTAAAATGGGGTTGCGAAGATCAGATGGCAGTCGCTTCGTATAAAAATCAGGTGATCAGCCACATCGGGTTGCATCAAGTGCCGACCCCAACAATGTATGGGATAAGGCCAGGGAGATGATGAGTCGACTGAGAAGAGAGAATAAATTATAGTTTATTAATTTATTTATCATATTAGCTTAAAATTACGTTATTATTAGTATTAAACTGTCGTGTCCCACTGCAGGGCGAAGGCCTCTCTTCCACATAATTAATGAAGTTAAATAAATATAAATTAAGTTGAAAATTCTCTTTGTAATTCAAAATAAGCAGCTTTTCGCTAAACACATACGGAAGTATATACAAAACATTTTATTTCTGTCTCTCTGTTTGTTCCGGCTACTCTCTGAAACGGCTGGAACGATTTTAACTGGGCGGTTGAAATTGCAGGACACAGCTAGTTCATAAATAAATTCAGCAATTCAATAAATATAACTATTTCATCTTCACACCTTAATTTAACCTGTGTAGATATAGTAACCTAAAATTGCAAGATTTCATTTTTTTTTAAATTATAATCTCTATCTACTTCTAGAAGTATTGTATGTATATACTTATATATATCTAACGCGACCCTGAGTGGTCTGTCAATCACGGAATGAGGAAGCTGAGGCACTCAAAAAATTCAATGCGCAAAACTTACGCTTAATTTTCGGTGCGCTACGTGTGGATGGGCCTTCCTTGTAAGGCCTGAGATATACCGGGATATCTAGTGAATACATATTTATATTTAACTAGCTCAGTTCGATCCCTAGGCTGAGCTAAGTATTACTGGGTTTTCCCATTTCTAATTATCATATCAATGGGTGTTCCTGATGTTCCTTACATTTAGAAAAAAAAATTTATTTTGAATTGCCAGTTGCAGTTCGGAGTCTAGATTTATGTCAATGGAAATAGGCTCGCCCCCTATTACATGAGGCTTTAATATAACTGACGAATTGTGGGTGTACTATAACTATAAGTACAACTCTGCCTACCTCTTCAGGGAATATTATATGTGTGTGCATATGTATATATGTATGTACGAATATAATTTGCGCGTAATGTTACGAGTTACGTACAGTTTCTGAAACTCTCACTCTCGAGGTATCTGTATTACCATGATATTACTTAATGAGTACATGAGGAGAAAAGCCTTAAAAAGAAGCTAAAGTAAAGACGTGTAAGAAAATAGTGAACAGAAAGTATGATACGTAGCAGGCGACTACTCAACCCCAAGGCCATTACGGTTCTTTCAGACATATTTAAAAAATAATTTGATTCGGAGCACTCGTAACCGAAGGAAGTGTATGAAGAGATGCATAAATGTGGATGAAGCGAAAGAAGTAATGTAAGGATCGCAGCAAACAATGTGGCAAACGGTGTGCACTGCCTACTCTCATGGGATACAGGCGAGGGCATTTAGGTCTAAAAAGGTCACTTTGGGAGAATCATAATGTGATCCGAATATGATTCATCACCGATGTGCAATTCATATTTATGATTCACAAATGATTACAATAATTGTAGATGTTAGTCCCTATGTAACTTTTTATGGTTCTGCTATTTGTCACAGAAGCAATTCATATTTTGTGGACCATTTTAGGATTTTTCATAGGAAAGTGTCAAACAGGTGAATTACGAAATATGAATCATTCCTGAATCATATTCGGATCACATTATGATTCTCCCAAAGTGGCCGTTTTAGACCTAATTATGTATGCATTTAAGTTATAGTGATATGCTTTCGACAATTGTAAATTGTCGACATTCATAGGTGCCTTAGCAGGGCCTAAAATAAATGAATATTTTTCATTTTCATTTTCGTTTTCAATGCTCTCAGTGTACCTCGGAAGAAAATCCTCGATAACTCGAGACTATTTGCTTGCGCACACGCACAGGCACTCCTGCGCGCAGTCCTTTGAATGATAAATTTCATTGGACCTTGATGTCGGACGTATATTTTCCTCGTGCGTGCTTCAAATACGTGAAAATGTTTTTTTTCTATCAAGCCATTAGTTCTGATAATAGGCTATGTACGAACAATGGATAGTACTCGTACAAGTAAGTTGTTTTATTATAACAGTGGAGACGTCTGGCATTATAATTCGTGCTTTGTTGTTAGATTTTCGGTTGGTCGTAAAATTCAGAGAGGCCAGATATGCTTCTTTCCGCGTTATGCGGTACCCTAGCATGTTGTTTTATTTATTTTTTTATTTATTAATGCAATTAATAATACAAATGTAAGGGCTTACTAAGGAATACATGATTTTCTCGTTTTTATTGATATGACATTTTAATAAAAATATGCTTTGAATTTTATTTTAAAGAAACAGCTTAGCTCAATCCACTTATGAATCAAGACCTAAACAGTAATAAGAACCAAGACTTATGAATTACAGCGTAAGTTAATTTAAGTCTTAGGTGTGTAGAAACTTTACATATAAGTACCATACGTAGAACTATCCTTTCATACGCTAAGGCCATATCCCGCAGCACATCAAAAGGCATAGATACAGCGTATTATGCTGCCATTGTGCTGGTAACTAAACAAGTAATTAACACTGCAAAACCATGTCGATTAATCATACCGTACCCACGTACTATCAGCAACGTTGTCCTACCACCAGTTCGTAGGGTGACTGTGAATTTTGTTTAAGCTAGATGCTAAAAGCCTCACGCGGTGCCATTTCAAAGCAGTTTAATTTCTGGACTCGGCGAAAATTGTGGGGATACTGCAACTACATGTTGCAATTCGCCTCGCACGATACATAAAGACAAAGACAGTCTTATAAACTACTGCGCATTCAAGGTTCGTGCTCATAACTCGTGACGGGGCCTGGGGGCTCTCTGACGTGGTTTCCCAAACCAAGTACAGCTGGAGTTCCTTATGAAACATTAGCTGTGATATTAGCGTCACACAATAACTGGGTCTGTAAGCTCTGTAACTTCTTAACCAAATCGCTATCGAATTCACCTTATTTATTTACTAAGAAAGTGGGTTCATATGACTTAATCATTCGCTTCTTGAGCAGTTCCAAAGTAAGACCACTCGCAGGACCATATTGGTATTAGTAACTTTTAAACCACGAATAAGGCGATTCAAAATCGAGTAGCGTGCCAGTCACAAACAGACGAGGAGTCATATGAACTGATTTATCTAGCAGGTAAGTCTCTGAGTAACCGATCCTCGAGTACCTATTTAAAGGACCCCCGTTATGGAGTGTCTGAATACGATAAATATACAAAGATACGAGAATCTTTATAACGTGTACACAACACGTAATAGTTATTCGTAAAGAAAATATTACTTTATTTTCAAACCAGCGATTCTATGTTTTTTGCATAATTATGCACTAACCGGAAAACAATCTCCCACAACACAACGGCGCGCAACATCCTAAAAAACACGGAAGCTAAACTATATCGTGACTGGAAGGAAAAAATAATCTCATACGAGATGAGAATGAAGAACGAATAACTATTTAATGTGGCGCGGAAAGATTTTGAAGGTGACTTTTTTATTGCGTTAGATAATGACCTAATCTTACTCACCACAGGAATACAACACTTAAAGAACTGTCATTTGGATGCGATATTCTGTAAGGTTAATTTTTCCAGGAGAACCTACATACTATAGGCTCACGCCTGTATTTGCCGAAAGGAAGTAGGCAGAGGTGTTGTACCCTACGAACTGGTGGTAAGACAACGTGTTGCTGATAGTACGTGGGTACGGTATGATTAATCGACATGGTTGTAATATTAACACCCACGTTTCACAGTGACGGATGGTGAGCCTATCGCCGTCTCAGGTAGGTACTATAAATACGTCTTTGTATTGAACAGGATGAACAGCGTATCTTCAGTAGATCTACTGAAGATGACAAACTGACAATGCCCGATGTCATGCAATATAAGTCGCCCAGAAAAGAGAAAGATGACGTAACATTATTTGAGAAACAAGGAAGGAGGAATCCCGACCCTCAACCATGAGAAATACGATGGAGGAAGCTTGTTGTCTGAAATCGTCACAGAAAGAGCAAGTACTTTGTAAAAACTGGCACTGGTCTCTCGACAGGCAAACTACCTTAAATGCAATCAGCAGAAATAACATCCCGAGCTGGTAAATAACTCATGGTGACACCAAAAAGGACAAGTCCTCGCGCTAAGTGTTTGTACATTGTTTTTGTAGCAACAATCATTAATTACTAGCGGCATTCAGGTGGGCCCGATGTTTGCACACTCAGTAATTGTCCACCCACTCGACTATTGATGTTCCGCCGTGGCTGCGTCGATTTACTTAGGAAATTGCTAGGATCTCAAAAGAGGATTTAATTGCCTGAGTGATTTTGTTCGACACTCAGACTGTTGTATGAACTCCCCAATATGGTTTTCCCAAACGAGTACAGGATAGGGTTCTTCAAGAACGGTGTGAAGAGATATTACAGGGTCATCAACGCTTGCGTGATGCTAATGGTATTGCTAGCGACAATAGATTGCGGTAGCCAGCCACTTACCAGCAGATGGGCCATGCTTGTTTGCTACCTTTAGAGTATAAATTAGGAACCCAGAGAATAGCTTGACATTCTAGAGATTGAGCCAGTTTAGGGCAATAATTCAACGATGATCGTCTAGAAGAACATATAGAGGATGCTTAATCATATCTTGCAATTCTTGAAGAAGAGTGTGTAGAGATTATTACGGGATCGTTAAAACGCTTGATGCCCCTGGCATAGCAAGCGTCCATCGGCTACAGTAGCCACTCTATCTAACTGCTTGATTGCCAGCTTATTAGTATTGATAAACCAGAGAATATAAATTGGAGAAGAATTCAGCAAAAATACTCTTATACCTCATTTAGATTTGTTAATCTTGAATATGGTAATGTAACCAACCACTTGTCAGCTCTAAAAACATCACTTACATTTTGCAACCTCAATACACCTTATTTCAAAGAACACTCCCATACCTAAGGCTTTATCAAAGATCTAACTACAATCTAATTCTCACCTAAAATATCGCTTTAGAACAACATTTCAACTGATCTCGCTAACTGAATGCGACGGCTAATTATCACCGCTTGAATCGACTAGTCGTATTCACACCGATATCGCAGTTGCCTTCCATTTGATGTTTGTTTACTTTAAAGTTCTTACTTTTGTGTATCGGCAAAGAATTACAAGAGTAAAGATATATTGGGATCATAACGGTACAAAGAGACACCTGGGGACCACTTACAACACCTCCTGACAAAAGATCACAGTAAAATTAAGTCTGCATACGAACTTTCAAACCCTATGTTACCTACCCCATTGGGAATAGAATTATAAAAAGAAATCAATGCACCTCTACCCACGACAAATACACCCTCAAATATAAAGATTCTACATCTAGTGGGTCGGGATTAACACCTATTTTGAGCGACTGAAAAATACATTGATTATCGCCAATCCGCAGTAAGATCTGGCATCATGAGAAGAAGAAGAATATTTTCACATTAAATTATAGTTTTGTTACTTGCTTGCATTCCTGTGAATGAATTTCAACAAGCTCATAAAATGTTGATCATGTTCATTAGTCCTTAAAACAATTAAGTAATAAATTGAAGATATCGTTACCACTTCATAAATTATGACTTAAGAACATTATAATACGAGTTAAATAAAGGATGTTCTTATATAATTGTTTCCTTCAATGCGCTTCCGTCCGTTGCCCCGCTTGTCACCATTTTGCTGATTGTCTTAATGAAACGAAATTGTAACTCTCTTGTGCTAGAATGATATAACGAAAGATATTTTTATGAATTATTTCGGATGGCCAACTATGATCGTTGAAGCAGCACGTATTAGGAAGTTCTAAGCATTGACGTTTAATTTTACGGTACCAAAATTTAAAACGTCAAAGCTCAGAAGCTCATAATACGTTCTGTTTAAGCCGAAGATGGTAGGCCCCCAGGTCACTATCATATATATCATCATATAAGATATGAATTCTCCATCAGTAAATACAGACCTTTGAGAACTAGCTCACAGGAAAACAGGCAGGCTCTTTTGCTTTGATAACATAAGCGTAATGCAAAGGCAGCTTTTGTTTGAGCGAAGAATCTTATTCTGCTCGAAAAGAGAGTACTTGAAGGTGTCTACGAACGTCAGGAGTAAATAATTGAAATAACATTAATGTTGTGTGAGTACTTACGAGGTGCAATATAGACAATAATAGAATAGGGAAGTGTATTACACTATCACACTTTAATCTTATGCAAAACGAAAAACGAAAAGTTTGGTCCAAAGCAAAAGCTTCCAGCGATTCTCCAGGATATACCAGGACTAGGACTATTATTACACCGTTTTGTAAAATCATAATAAAATAACTGTCCCATTAGTTTTGTAGTCGCATACTCTACTGCAGAACACGAAGTCTTGAGTTCGATTGACCATTCCATTTTAAATTTCCCAGTAGCCAAGAGTCCAGAGTAGTAGCCGGTTAAAGGTTTCGCTCCCCAATTCCTCTATTACATTAGACTCAACTGGCAAAATGTGGATGTAAGTAAGTAACTATAAGTACACCTCTGCCTACCCCTTCGGGGAAACAGGCGTAAGCATATGTATGTAAAATAACACGTTTCATGGGACACATAGCAATAGAGCTTCGATGACCAACGTTTTCAGATCAGACCCAACTCGCTAGCGCACGCACTATTTATGACCTCATCCGAGGTCCAATCGAGCCCCGCAAAGAATAATGAGAACATGGATGATTAGTGAATTAACTCTCCACTGCTAGCACATAGCCATTCCTCTTCCTTCTCTCTTCCATCTTCCCTTCTCCATGCAGGCAGCCTTACTCACTACAACCACATTACTTTAAGGCTTTGTCTGTTTCGAGTGGAGCCGGTCGATCACAAAACGCAGTCGCTCATGATTTACAACAAGGAACTGTGAAATTGCTAGATTTTATGTTTTCCGCATCTCTCGTTAGTGGCTATAGAACAAATTGAATGAATAGTTGATGGATAAAAGCACACCTATTATGAGTGTGCTTTTGACTGCTGCTTTAATTGAAATTGTTGCTTTAAGGTGTGTCTGTGTATGTACTTATAAAGTGTTACATCTTTCAAGTAGAGGAAAAATTATCTATAGAAAAAGTGATGACAGAAAAATAATGTAGTTGTGAGATTTTGTGTGTACATGCATCCCCAGCTACGCTTTCACTCCTGTGAATATTGTATGAAAACTGATAAAATTATTAAATTTGAATGTAGCGCATGTAAATATAGAGGGAAGAATAGGGTCTAGTTCCTCTTGAATTCCATGAATTTCCGTGTATTCCACGGTTAGAAGAGTGTAGGTACGCGTTATCGCAGCTAAGGGGGTGTGAATGTGTAATACATTTCTGTGCTAGTTTCGTGTTCTACGTGAAATCCCCTCTCTATCTCACGAATCCCGCGGTATTACTAATAAAAATCGAAAATCTAATATTTGAATAGCTATAGTATTATCGTAAATGTATTTAACCGCCGTTGAACAACTTTATTGGACGGTAGCGCTTATAGTGCTAATAGCCGTTTTAATGGCAACAATGGTTTATTATGATCGATTATATGCAGATACCGAAGTGATTTGTGGCCCTCTAGTTTAGACAGTTGCCGCATAATAGTAAGCGTAGGTATTTGTTAATTAAATGAGGTATTGATTCTTAGTACTATATCTTTAGTAATTATTATGGGTAATTGTTAGTTGTGCGATAAATGTAAGTAACTATAATATGAGTGGTTTTAATAGGCACCTGCTACGCAAGCGATGTAAGTTAGAATTCCAGCGTTCTACCAATGATTTTTTCTAAAAACGTATGTGCAGTGATTTCACATGGTGAAGAGCATATAGAAATGGGGAATCTGCATATAACAATTCAAATATGAATGTAAAGTGCCTGAGCCGGCGATGGCACATAATGAGTTTCGATGAAATTTGCTCTCCTTACCCCTTCTGGGATGTTTCGTACTACCATCGTAAATAGGAATTAATACAAATGCCATTTAAATTATGATTTTAAATAGGAGATAGATATTATATATTATACCAGCGGACGTCACGCGGATTCACTCGCTTAGTTCCCGTTCCGGGAGTACAGGGATCAAATATAGCCTATAATCATCAGTGATAATGTAGCATTCAAATGGCGAAAGAATTTTTAAAATCGATCCTCTACTTTCTGAGACAATTCGTTACAAACATACTTAAATACTAGCTATGCCCCGCGGTTTCACCCGCGTAGATTTTATTTCATGGTTGCCCGCGGATCCCTAAAGTTTAAAAAAATCTAAGTAGCCTAAGTTACTCCTTGTAACATTAGCTATCCGTCATTGAAAGTCCCGTTAAAATCCGTCCAGCCGTTTTGGAGATTACCCGGAACAAACAGAGAGAAAGACAGACAGACAGACAGAGAAAAAAATTAAAAATTGGTTTTTCTATGTCAGTATCGTGTATACTTTCATATGCATTTAGTGAAAAACTGTTATTTTGCAGTTACAAACAGACACTTCAATTTTATTTATCTGTATAAATATAGATGTATAGATAACTCTTTCATCTTTACAATTTTAGTATAGACATATAGAAAGATATTTTAATTATACAAAGATGGGAGATAATAGTTAATAACATAATATATAAGCCCAACAGGATATACATATTAAAACATAGCGAACACCTTTCAAGACAGCACAGATGCCAATTGAGTGTCGGAGCCTTAATTGCATCCACCGCGGCAACGATCCGACATGCTTGTTAATTAACACTGTTAATTGTCACTTGACTAGACAATAGTCTAATAGACCCCTAGGGATTGTTGGAAAGTGGATTCTGTTGCGATCTTGTGTCATCTATACAGATAAATAAAATTGAAGTGTCTGTTTGTAATTCCTAAATAACAGCTTTTCACTAAATTCTTATCAAAATATACACGTTACTGACACTAAAAAACCAAGTTTAAAAAAAATTCTCTGTCTGTCTGTCTGTTTGTTCCGGGTAATCTCTGAAACGGTTGGATTGATTTCAACGGGACTTTCACTGGCAGGTAGCTGATCTATCAAGGAGTAACTTAGACTACTTTTATTTATCAAAAAATATTTGAGTTCCGCGACAATAAGGATGAAATTAAATCTGTGAGTGAAACCGCGGGGCACAGCTAGTTGTGTAATAAAAATGATACCATTTTTTTTTGTTTTGGGCCTGATAGCGTCGAATTGCATGACCATTTTTTGCGTATAATCCTAATACTATTTTGAGGTAAATGTGACGTTGACATTCCTTGTAACAACAGCTGTTAATCAGTGAAAGCTCCGTCAAAAATGGATTCGTACACAAAAAAATTTTTTTACATAAAAAGTTTTTTTCAGTACTGTACTTTTATAATACCCGGTAGAGTGTAATGTAAACTAATATAAAGGTGAAAGATTTGTTTGTTTGTTAGGATTTAATTTAAAAAAAGGCCAGTACGAATTTAAAAAATCTTTGACAATTTTTATGCAAATATTGTCAATTGAGGTAAATTATAGAACGGTAATAACACGCGGGCAAAGCCGCGGACAGAAACTAGTCATTTAGTAAAAGGCATGAAGGCATTGGCATTACAAACATACATTTCAAATGTTTATTTATATAGTTCAGACGTACAGATAGACACACCCACGCGTGAATAAATACATATGAAGTATAAAATCATTATGAACTCAATTATTTCTGTATGCAACAAAATCATTGTAATACCGACAATCCATAGCGAGCTTCGTATGTAAATGACGCTAAAGTCTATTAAAGTAATGTAATCATTACATTTTGGTGCAAGTCACGAACCGCAGGACGACAAATACGCAATTTCATTTTATTTACATTCATTTACTTACATTATTTAAAGCTTTGTTTATGGTTATATTGTGCACTCATGGCTTGTATTCTGATTTTATTCTTGTACAAGCGTGATGTACAGGGTGGATCACAATGTTTGAATACTAGAAAATCTATACAGATAAATTTAATTGACGTTCTGTAATTCCAAATTAACTGCTTTTCACTAACTTGAAAGTAAATACGGTTCTCCCATAAAAAAACCAGTAATTTTTGGCAGATAGCTGAAGTTTCAAGGAGTGTTTTAGGCTAATTTAATCAATAAAAACAGCATGAAACTAAATCTTCGCGGGTAATAACGCGGGGCATAGCTTATATATAAAAATGAGTCCACATTTCCCTTGGTCACGGCATCACGGGTGAACGGCTGGACCGATTTCGATAGTATTTTTTTTGTCGTGTTCGTTATTGTCAGGAGACGGTTCTTATGAAAGAAAACACTAAGAAAATTGCGTAAAAAAAATTAAAATTTAAGAATACTTAACCACCATATAAAATTATTTAACCTTAGCGCTTTGGACAATAAAAACTTTTTGATGTAACCTGACGTTTGACATAGAATTGACAGAATACATGCTGCATGCTCAAAATTAAGTCAGGGCAACGTCTATCGGGTCAGCTAGTATTATAAAAAAAATCTAATAAATCGCTACCTCTTCCCCCATGGTCCCGGCACGCAACCATAAATTCAATGGCTACAAATAGTGAGACAAAGCGCGACCTTGTCAGCATTAATTACATACAGTCGCATGCGCAGCGTGTAACATCGAAAGGACTTGTCATAACCTTATTTAGATCAAAAAAATTCTATTAATAGCTGATGAGCAATGAGGTGGATTAGCTGGTCGTACAACATACGAAACCATTTATGATTTAAAAAAAAACATGGGTACAAAAATAGAATCTTTCTATTTTTAAATCGGAGAAACTGGTGAGTTCCTTTGAACACAAAAGTCGATCGTAACTTTTTTTTCCTCTGTTCCATAACTTAAAAATTTTATTTTTTTATTTTTTTTTATTTTTTTTTTATTTCACAAAATCCACAGCTCTTAATATTTAACATATACATATATTATGGCGTGTATCTTCGAGCCAATGTCGGATTAACATTTTATGGAAATTATTTGCTTAAATTGAGATTGAAGTACAGAGTGAGTTCAGAACAGGATCGCTAGTAGTTACATATCTACAAAATTGCCATTATGTGTGTGAGTGTGTGTGTGTGTGTGTTTGCGTGTGTGTGCGTGTGTGAATGTGTAACTTGGAGTGAATTACTCAGCTGCTTGCGTTGATGCCGCTAAAAGTGCCAATAATTGCTTCTTGAAACTAGGGTAAGAGGTGTAGAAGATATCTAGGGAGGGAAAACGTTCGTTAAAACACCGTCGTAGTCGGGTTATTAAATTAACACAGATAAAGGATTTCTAGGTTAATCAGAATAAAAAATGTTTTTGTTTCGTTTCCTCCATAAATTATAAAATTTATAATTACATAAGATAAAAAAATATTTTAGGCACATGAAAGGGTTTTTCTCGGGTAAATCGGGTAATAGGTTTTTTTTTATTTTTTTACTTAATAGCTTCATGAACCAAATATCATTCAATAATTTTCGACTTCTAGCAATTTTACTTCCATACGGATTTTAAGTACCTACATACAATATGGAATGAAAATGAAAATGAAAATGATTTATTCAGTTTAGGCCCTGGTAAGGCACTTATGAATGTCGAGGAATTTACCACCGGTTCGGAAACTAGCCTTCTGAGAAGAACCGGCAAGAAACTCAGCTGGCATCATGTACATTTCATTACACAGTAAATAATGATAGCTACAAAAAAAAACATCATAAATTACTTATTACGTTAGATTTATCTTTCTACCAGTCAATTTGTACCTTTCATCTAACTCTTAGGATTTTTTGACAAAGCCTTAAATAATTCTGAAAACCATTACACATTCAAGTGAGCACTTGTCTACGCTTAATTTAAAACGTACAGTTAACGCATCACAAGGCCTTCCTTTGTGCTCGTGTTAGACCGTATTGTGCCTAGACATTAATGATTCGAATACAACGATATTGTATCTCTAGATATGTTTTGCATAGAATAACCCACGTTTAATTTGAGTCCAGCGAATGTACCCCAAGTTGACTCATTCGATTGCGCATTTTCCTCATTTTGTATAAGACAGTAAAAGCGCTCCTAGCGGCGAGTGTAGGAAGTTTTACGTTCCAAAATGTAGAGCTCAAAAAGAAGATTAGCTAAGCATTAATAAGTCACTTTTGCTAAAATGTCTTTTATGCATTAAATTTCGTCTATAATGGTTGAGGAGGGTGAAGGTGCTGCTTGTGGGGGCTGCTCATCTCAAGCTAAGCATTTAGATATAAGTAGAACTACTAGACTTTTCTTTATGTTCATTTTTATCGACATTTGTGTGGAACTGTGTCCATGGGCTTACATTTCTCAAGTGATTCATTTTGTTTTTTTTTTAATTGTATAATATTTTTGAAAAGAGTAATTAATGAGTTTCTTGCCAGGTTCTTCTCAGTAAAGCAACCTTCCGAACCTGGCGGTAGCATGTATAATCCTGTAAATTGTGTCATTCTGACGATTGGAAAGTGCTTTGTATAAAGTCTAATCGAATAAAGATATTTTTTACTTTGAATTTGACTTTTGACATTTGAGCTATCGATATTTCATAACTTTAACTGTATCGCGTAAATTTCTCTTTACATATCTTTATCTCACGTGCTTATCCTATATTTTGTACTGCACCCAAGTATAGGTTTTAACAAGTTTTAACGCTGACTATAGCGATAGAGTATTTCCCTCATTTAGTTTCCTATACAAATGAGGAAAATATGCAATTGATATCTTCAACTTTAAAAAATTGACTTATACATAGGGCGTGGTAAAGAAGATAAGCTATGCACGTGAGCAAAAAAATTGCGAAATTAACGTCTTCACGTCACACACGCTATTGACATATCCACAAGGTACTCTTTAGTTGAATATAATATCATTGTCGGAGTAGAATTTGCGAGCGAATAGTAATTAGCTGTCTATTTGAACTAAGTATTCAGAGGCACGATACAACTTATTATTTGACTATACATCTTGGGTGTCATATTTTTTGTCAGTCTCTGACAATTTTGATGAATATGAATGAAGGCTATTTTTGTAACTATGTGGAAAATGTTCAATTACAAACCATACTCGTATGTATAGAAACTCAAGTGTCGTGTCCCTGACTCTTAAAATTACCGTTTATTATTACGTTGCTGGGTAACTACGATCGTTAAGGCAACAGTTTAAGAACTTCTTTTACGTTTCATTTTACGGTACCAAAATAAAACGTCAAAGCTCAAAAATTCTTAATAAGCTCTGCTTAAACCGATGGTAGGCCTAGACGAAGTAATATTCTCTCGCGCTTGCGATAATAGAAACGATAAAAAAATTATGGAAATGACATAAGTCAGTCACGTGACATATGTTATTCCCGTACATTTTATATCGTTTCTACTAGCGAAGCGTGAGGATATTGTTACTTGGTCTACACGCCCTGTTGTACAGACGCATGGAGATTATTAGTCTTATATTTAATCTTACAAAACTACTACTATGAAATTAGTATGAACGCAGCAGTGCGCTAATATTCAATTTTGTGAAAATGGATATCGAGTCACAACCAGGGCCTGTAGACAAAGTAACATTATCCTCACGCTTCGCTAATAGAAACGATTCAAAATGCACGGGAATGACATATGTCACGTGATTGTTTATGTCATTTGCATTTTTTTATCGTTTCTATTAGCGCAAGCGCGAGAGAATTTTACGTTTTTTAGACCTACAGGGTCATGAACATCCACGAATACCTATTTTTATTAATAACCTTCCATCCACCTCATGACCTCAGTAGGCGTTACTCAAGACATAATTTATCACATTTATAAGAAACTCTCCGTGCCCCTCTGTTCCACCCGCGTAGACTAAATGTTTTTTTAAATAACAGTAGCCTAAGTTTCTCCTTGTAACATTAGCTATCTGCCAGTACAAATCCCGTTAAATCGGTCCACGTTTCCGAGATAAGACAGAACAAACAGACAGACACACAAAGAAAAACTTACACAATTGTTTTTTCTATGTATGTTCCTTATATACTTTCATATGCATTTAATTAAAAGCTGTTTGCTTAGAATTACAAATGTACACTTTAATTTTGTTTATTTGTATGTATCGATGAATAGATAAATACTAGCTGAGCTCCGCGGTTTTACCCGCGTAGATTTAGTTTCATCCATATTGTCGCAGAACCCTAATATTTTTAATAAATAAAAGCAGCCTAAGTTACTCCTTGAAACATCAACTACCTGCCAGTGAAAGTCCCGTTAAAATCGGTCCAGCCGTTTCAGAGATTACCCGGAACAAACAGACAGACAGACAGACAGACAGACAGACGGACAGACAGAAATTTTTTAAAACTTGGTTTTTTAGTGTCAGTAGCGTGTATACTTTCATATGCTGTTATTTTAGAATTACAAACAAACACTTCAATTTTATTTATCTGTATAGATTTTTCCTCTCAACTTCATTAATTTGCAAGCGAGTGAGTTATGCTAAGCACTGCGCCAAATTAGTTGCGGAAACGTTAGATTAATGGGACGTGAGTTAAAGCTGCACTTGCTTATTTTGGACGCATGAGAAGGCTACATTATATAAAACTGCACTGATTTCAATCCATATCACGCAGGGAATAAGGTTGAATTTGGCAAAGCTTAGGAGTGCATAGACACGACCTTGAGAAGGCATGGAAGCTCAGCATATTAATAACGAATCAAGTATGCAATCACCGTCCAAGAAGACATAGCAGCAAGGTGGAAGAAAGGGCATGGAATGTCAATCGTATCCAAGGCCGGCCGCTTTGTATAATCCAACTCATTTGCAAACGATCGCACTTTAAGGAAGTACTTGCAAGTCATTGTTCGCCTCAACTCGGGCGGGTAACATTAATTGCTAGTTAAATATGTGATGAGTTCTCTTAGAAGGTAAATAACTACGCTGGCGAGGCCGAGAGTTACTCCGATGAAATGTCAAGGGTTTTTTCTTGTCATTAGTGCAGTAATAGAGATCGTGTTATGTTAGCGCACTTACTGTTCAATTGACCTAAGAAAATGTATGGTGTTTGCTTTTCTGATGAATGATCGTTTTAGCTTATCTTCAATGTATTAAGAAATCCTACTTCGTGAATCCTAAACTTGAAAGTTTGTAAGTATGGATAAAAAACTACAGAATGTATTTTTTTTATTTTTTTTATTCACAGCTATTAAAAAAGAGTTTTTGCACAGAGTGCACGCCACTCTTATTGGTAACACAAAAGGACAAAATAACAACTAGTTTCGTTACTCTTAACAAAAATAAAACTAGGATAGTAGTAAAACATGGTCAAAGTCTGCGTTTACAATAATATAGCCTATAGATCAGAGTAACACATAAGCTATGATATATAAAGATACTAGTTGTGCCCCGCGGTTTCACCGGCGTAGATTTAGTTCCATGTTGTTTTTTTTTTTAATGCTTAAACTTCTTGAAACTTCAGCTATCTGACAGTAAAAGTCCCGGTAGAGTCGGTTCAGGTATTCACGCGTGATGCCGTGACCAAGGGAAATGGGGATTTTTAGATATAAGAGATTGTGTGAATGGTACAAAATATAAAAATAAGTCGAATACGGAGAAGCGGCAACAGCAAATAATTTCACTTACAGGATTAATTATTCTATTTTTATAAATAAGTACATAGCATTGAGCAGATGATTTTTAAGGTAAATTTGAATATTATTATATTGTGTGTATGCGTGTATGCGTGTGTGTATGATTATGATACGATATCATTGATTTCATACGCTTAATTTGGCATCAAACTACTAAGTATGAAAACAAAATAAATAGTAAAATAAAGTTCATAAATCACTCGACAAAGAACCGTAATTGAAAGTGAATCGATAGTCTTGACGTAAATCGATTAAATCGCGATGTTTTTCCGAGACGTTATTCTCATGTCACCACGTATGTAGTGAAGGCGAATTCCTTTATACAAACAAAGTAAGAGATATTTTCTAAAGCCTTTATGAGATACGTAATTATTTGCTGATTAAAATAAGTGTGTTAACTAGCTGATAATTGTACTATAAATTGCAATCATTTACCTAACTAAAAAACTGTTGTGCGTGGGCCATAATCCCTATTAATATTATAAATGCGAAAGTAACTCTGTCTGTCTGTTACGCTTGCCCGCTTAAACCTCTCAACCGATTTTAAGGAAATTTGGCACAGACAATCTTTAGACCCTGAGAAAGGACATAGGCTACCTTTTATTAAAAATATTAGGGTTCCGCGACAATAAGGATGAAAGTAAATCTACGCGGGTGAAACCGCGGGCACAGCTAGTTCTAGTATAAATCAATGTTATTTAATTTAATAAAGTTGTTAATTGAAAAGTGACAGCGAATCGAACTATATTGCTTAAAATAAAACAAACGAATGATGAGTGTTCCATATACAAAAGGCAAAAACGGGACCCCATTAATAAGACTTCTCTGTCCGTGTCCGTTCGTCTGTCACCAGTCTGTCTCTCACGAACCGTGATAATTAGACGATTGAAATATTCACAGCATATTGAGTAATAATTACTTCCATAATAAATAATTGAATTTAACTAACACAAATATCTTTAACCATTTTTATAGATATTGGTACGGACCCCTTCGTGCGCGAGTTCGAGTCGCAATTGGCCTATATTTCATACTTGCTACAAAGATCGATTTGTACATGCATTTATGACTTTCTGATTACAATATTATAGTCATTTTAAACATCAATCTGGTAACCGCTAACTTACCTTATAATCTCACAGGCTGCTTTCAGTGCCTAAATATAAAAATAAACATTTGTCATAAATTATAAACATCGGGTTTTTTCTAAAGATAATAAAATACTAAAAACATATATTGTTGATATTTTCTTTGAAATCGCGAACCTATTATTTTGCAATAAAAACTGCACTTGATTTAAAATCTATACAGGTAAATAAAATTGAAGTGTCTGTTTGTAATTCCAAAATAACAGCTTTTTACTACATGTATATGAAAGTATACACGCTACTAACACTAAAAACCAAGTTTTAAAAATTTTCTCTGTCTGTCTGTCTGTTCGTTCCGGGTAATCTCTGAAACGGCTGGACCGATTTTAACGGGATTTTCACTGGCAGGTAGCTAATGTTACAAGGAGTAACTTACTTTTATTTATTTAGGATTCCGCGACAATAAGGAAGAAACTAAATCTACGCGGGTGAAACCGCGGGGCACAGCTAGTTGATAACATATATAAATTTCCTTTTTGTAAAGCTTTCAGTACTTTAACATAAATTATAATTAATTGAAATGGATTTACCATTCCAGCCACTATTATCAAGTATTTACCTCAAACCGCAAACAATAGCAAAAGCAATTTCCCCTCCTTATACCTATTCAAGTATTCCCCACACGTATTATGTAATTGGGACTTCCAATCTTTCCAAAACGTAGCAGGAATGCTACTAATAAATATTTTATACGATGAACATTATTTTGTGTTTGCCTCGAACTTGGGTGTTTGGTAATTAATCTATATAATAATTTATGATGTTTTTTTTTGTAATTATTATTATTTTACTGTGTAATGAAATGTACATGATGCCAGCTGAGTTTCTTGCCGGTTCTTCTCAGAAGGCTAGTTTCCGAACCGGTGGTAAATTCCTCGACATTCATAAGTGCCTTACCAGGGCCTAAACTGAATAAATCATTTTCATTTTCATTATACAATACTAATGTCATAAAGAGGAAAGATTTAATTGTTTGTTTATTTGCATTGAAGAGACTCCGAAACTACTAAGTCGATTTAAAAAAATCTTTCATCAATGGATAGATACATTATTCATTCCCATACTCCCACTGAAAGGGGAACTACGCGGATAAAACCGCGTGACGTCAAATAAGAACCGTTGTAGAACTTAGCGAACTTTCGGCCGAAGCTTCGTTTTTGGGAGAAAGCGGGTAGGCCCCCTGTTCAATTCTAAGACTAATTTATGACATCACGTGGTATGAGTAGGTCTTTTAAAAGCTCTACCTATCAAGAAGGACATTCTCACATCAGAATAAGGCTGTTGATTGGTACAACCTTCACCATTCGACAAATTACACGTAAACACATAGAATAAAACGTTTGCCCTTATGCTTCTAAGCAATTTAGTTGCATTTTCGCATCGCTTGTACAAACACTTGTATCAGAATACGATTGATTGTGGCATTCCGTCGCTCATTGTACCTACAATTACCGCCATTACGACGCTCCATATCGGCAAGGCCGGCCAACGTGTGAAGTCGGCGGCTACAGTTAGCACTTCGAATCATATTCTATACAAATACATAACATTGAAGTGTCTATTTGTAATTCCAGATTAACAGCTTTTCAGGAAAATATTAACGGTACTTAAATTAAAAAAAAACTCGCTCTCTGTTTCTCGTTATTATTGTATCTGTTTGTTCCGCCTTATCTATGGAATGGCTGAATCGAATTAAACTAGGAATACAGGAAAAAAAAAAAGAGTTCCGCAAAATACAGTCTACTATTAAATAAAGTCAACGTGGATGAAACCGCAACTTTGCCTGTCTGGTAGTAAGATTTCACATACAAGCTATAAACTCCCATTTCACCACTTTATGGGTTCGAATAATCCTTTCTTGGTGTATACTAAACCTTCCAAATTGTATGTCTTTAGGACCAGCGATATCTAGGCGTTGATTTCAGTCAGATTTTGAATTTTATTCAATACAATAATTGATATTATTTCAAAGAGCAATCTGTGTAGATAGTACAATAAAATTCAATTTCATTTGAGTTGAGCCAAAAAAGAGGGTCATTAATTTGTGTCTTCGTGCATAGTTTAATAAAACGCATTCTCTGTATGCAATTTATTTTAAAACGCACAATTAAATAGATTACGACAGTTTTCGTGGAAGACAAAATTATTATATAATATTACACAATACTTTATTTTTTAGACTGCAACAGACATATTTTTTTTTGTGAAAATACGCATTACCGTGCAAGCTTTTCGACTCATGATTTGATATGCCAACTGCAAATAGTGAAGTACAGACGAGGAAAGAATTTCTAACTAGACTGTTTGTAACAGAGCGCAGCGCACAACCGTTCTAATAGGTAGGTCTAGTAGTAGCTGATTATAATTTATGAGCTTTCAAATACTAATATTTCCTTTTTATAATATTACTAGTACTATTATACACTAAAGCAAAAAAGTTTTTAATATATTTTATACTAGCTGACGTCACGCGGCTTCACCCGCGTAGTTCCCGTTCCCGTGGGAATACGGAGATAAAATATAGCCTATATTATTCAGTGATAATGTAGCATTCAAATAGTGAAAGAATTTTTTAAATCGGTCTAGGACTTTTTGAGCCAATTCGTTACAAACATACAAATCTTTCCTCTTTATTATTATATGTAGATATAGATAACAAAAATAACTCATCAAGCATTCAAATAGTGGGTAAAAACTGCTTCTAAAGGCTATTTCGTTCCGCATTTGTATAACCAACACATTGACAGTGCAATGCGGTTTACGCCTAAGAATTTTTATAGCCACCACACATTTCCATACAAAATTATCGGCGCTACTTGCAACGTGTAAAGGAAATATATATTTTGTCGTCGACATTAACTATATAAAGATACTAATCAAATTGACAGTTTATTTAGATTAATGAAACCAATAAAGTGCCAAAAGGTTAGACTTAATAGAAAAATAACTAACATTCACAACCAGTTAGTGCAAGGCTTACAAGAGACCCGTGATTTATAACAATGTTTAAAAATATGTATTTCCTTTGATAATTATATTATACTGGTGGTAAATCTCGACATTCATAAGTGCCTTACCAGGGCCTAAACTGAATAAATCATTTTCATTTTTCATTTTCATTTTTCATACTGTTTGTTATTGATAAATTAATAGATTTTTTCTAAAATAAAAATTGCCTAAATAATTCCTTGTAACATAGTTGATGATTTCAGTTGGACAGACAGCTTTGCCCCACGGTTTCACCCGCGTAGACTGAATAGTAGAAATAGAATGGTAGAAATAGAAATAAAGAATTTTCATGGGTTGCCCACGGAACACTTATATTCTTTTCAATAAAAGTAACCTCGTAGCATTAGCTATCAGCCAGTGAAAGTCCCCATAAAACCAGTCCAGCCGTTTCAGAGATTTGCCGGAACAAACAGACAGACAGAGAAAACATTTTAAAATTGCTTTTTTATGTAATATACTCGTACTTTCATATGCATTAAGTTAAAAGCTGTTAATTTGAATTTACAAACAGACACTTCAATCGTATGTATCCGTACAGATATGTATAGAAGAAGTTGCGGGTAGAAGCAAGTTTACAATCCAGGCGTGTGATGTTAGGCGCAAGTGACGTGGATTGGAAAGGCAGACAGATAAAACAATTTAATTTTTTTTTTTTTTTGTGTGTACCGTATACATTTAGTGAGTGTTAATTTGTATTTACAAACAGACACTACAATAGTATATCTGTATAGATATAGATGTTGCGGGTAGAAGCAAGTTTACAATGCAGGCGTGTGAAGTTAAACGCAAGTGACGTGGATGGGAACGTCGATACAGACGGCCTGGTGCGAGTTTTTCACTGCCGCCGCCACAAGTCACCGCATCGACGTAAACGCAGATTTGTATAGGATCGGAACAGCGCCTCTGTCGGCCTAAAGATGACACTATTGTGAGCCCATACAAATCTGCGTCTACGTCGACGCTGTAACTTGTGACGGCGATTTTAAGAAAACTCGCACTAGGCCTCAGGCGTGTAAAGTTAAACGCAAGTGACGTGGATTGGAAGGTCGATACTGGATGGATTTACGACCTTTTGTTCCAGTGGGTCGTGAAGCCTACATACATAGTCCTTGTTAATTGATTTACAAAGCGGTTTAGTTAATGAATTGTTTGGAATGTATGAAAAGGTGATTGAAATTTTGTGCAACTGTCGAACAGCGGTATTTTGTCAATAAGTTTTTATGTCAGTAGTAGTGTTCAGCCTAAAGATACGAAATTGAACCTTATCCTCCATGTTTTATGTATGAATTCGCTGTGTGTGTAGATTTAGTTTCATCCTTAGTGTAGCGGAACCCTAATATTTTTGATAAATAAAAGTAGCCTAAGTTACTCCTCCATATATCAGCTTCCTGTCAGTGAAAGTCCCGTTAAAATCAGTCCAGCCATTTCAGAGATTACCCGGAACAAACAGACAGACAGAGAAAAAAAAATTAAACTTGGTTTTGTAGCGTGTATACTTTCATATGCATTTAGTGAAAAGCTGTTATTTTGGAATAACAAACAGACACTTTTAATTATCTGTATAGATTTCCTGTGTTTTCCTACTTTATGTATGGTCACCACTATTCCGAGGGAGAGTGGAGGGTGCTGTGCTAGCTTGCATCAATGGTAGGGTTGACACACCAGTTAGTTTACCCTTAAAGTGGAGCATAAACGCCGAACTACCGGATCCTACATTATTGAGGATTTTGTCTCAGTATCTATACATACAGATAAATAAAATTGAAGTGTCTGTTTGTAATTTTCCAAATTACTAAACGCATATGAAAGTATATAGTATACGGTACTCAAATTTAAAAAAACTATTTTTGTTTCTCTGTCAGTCCGTCTGTCTTTTTTACTTAGACTACTACTTAAAAAAACAGTAGGGCACAGTTAGTTTCAAATATAACCAAAGTAAAGGAATTCCAATTACATTTGAGAAAAACATTCATTTGAAAAACACACAAAGGGTATAAGAAAACTCACATCTTCATACAAATTACTTAAATTACTTTGTCATTGTAACGTCAATATGAATGTACTGTCACTGACATTGAACCGAGCTCCATACATTTACATACAAGAGGTGTCAACAATACGTGAAACTTCAAGGAGAATAGAGAATAGCTAACTATGGAAAATATTACTGAAATCTATTGAAGGTCTTTTTCAATTCAGAATACTTACTTCCGCGTTGTAATGAAAGGTACCTTTTCTTTCCGTACCCCAAGTATTTTTTCTCATTTTGTTTGAGAATTAAGCGCCCCTAGCGGCGAGTGTAGGAAGTTTTAAATTGCCATACAAAATGAGGCAAATACGCTATCAATATCTTCTACGTTAAAAATTGTAAAAGGTACTTGGGGTACATGTTCTCTTCAGGACCCCTACGAACGTGTGTGACAAAATTTCAATTTCATGAAAACCCAAAAGATGCAAATAAAGAAACTTACATTGGCATTATATTATAACCCACGACTTCACCGACATGGCTAGAATAAGAATGAATACAGATGAGACCGATAGAGAGAAATGGAAGAGAAGAACACATTGCGCCGACCACAAATAACATAGGATAAGGGCCGGAGGTTGATGATGATGAAGGAACCAAATTTCAATTTAGCGGCTCAGCCGTCAAAGGGCAATTTCAGATTGTACCGACCAGAAAAGAGTAACCAAGAGTGGATCAAACGAGGGGACCGGAATAACTCGAATGATGATATGGGAAAAGGCCAGGGAGATTGTGTCGCACTGCTCGGTAAAGGCAGAACGCCTTTGCTTCTTTCCATGTCTTACGATCCAGGGCTTGCTCCAGCCAGTTTTTCAGATAGTCGTTATTGCATCCCAATTCTTAGATGATGAATCACATACTCTCAGGCATAATTTAAGTTAAATGAATTCTTCAGAATCTTTTTTACATTCATTAAATTGTTCTTAGCAACACCTTACAATATTTACTCTTTACTTCAAAGTCTTGGAGGTGGTCTTCGAATTCTAGATAAGTATAAACGTAGTGCTTAAGCCAAAAATCATAATATTTAGTTTACCTACCTACACATGGGGTCAAGTCCAAAGTAATATAAAAGACGACGCAAAAAAGACAATGTAAGTGACCTTGACTAAGTCAAATTCTTCTGATGATATTGCGTGGGCGATCGCAAAAACTCTCCTATGACATTGCCTCGCCTTAATGACACACAGTTCTATTTCTAACAAGTTCGCACACTACTTGGAACCCTGTTACATTGAATATGCACTCGAATGTCGGCTGGACAATTGCTTCAGCCCACACTATGAAACCTAAGGCATTTTACCACTGAAAGCAGTGAAGATAAAACTTAGTGTAATATATAGTAATCAAAAGTATTATTAGGTTTCGATTTTCTCAAAGAATAATTAAAATGGCTGGGATCACACAAGCAACACCAACTTTAAAAATATACGAATATATACAGAGTGTCCATAGATAAAATACATATATATAGATGTCGTAGGGTATAACCAATACCTAGATATCAATCACGTTACACCCATTTTTCTGGTTACCTATATACTCACTCCTTCTAGAAAAGTCCCCGAAGGAGCAAAGTTGAAAGAAACACAACAAGAAAAACTTGACAAAAATGTTTCGCTTTACGCTAACATCGCATCGCTTTAAGTGCGTTGAAAGCTAACCTTGTAGTGTAGGCGAGGAAATTTCGGCAGGTAGTGTCATGCTAATTTGGTATAAAGGATCTTTTGTGTTGTTACAAACGCGTTAAGGTCTGATGCACTCTTGAATTGAACCCATTCGGGGTTGAATATGTTATTGAGAATTCTTTGATGCGATTTTAATACACATTCATGTGAATTTCGAGGCTTCTGCGAAATTTATTAACGGTTCGAAACGTTTGCCACTTTTAATGTCATGTTTTGATTTTTATATTCTCGTTTTATTTGGTCGACTTTAAGGTGTAACTTAATTGTTTCTCAATCTACTTTACTGTCTCGATCGATATATTATTCACTTTAATAGTGTATAGTTAGTTACCTAAAGACAGGTACACAGATGTGACAGGATTATTATTATGAAAATTATTTCTAGCTTACAATGAATTAATTTGTCCATTTTTGAAATTAATAAGAAGAAGAAACAATATATATTATTATTTGAAAGTTAAAAAAAAACACATAATTGGATGTGCACTTCGTATTGATTTATACTTCCTGCAATACCATTTGCACAGATGGACTTAATGGGCATTCTCTACCACTACAAAATTATAATGCACACTTCTTATATGCATTATAAGTTTTGAGCGACTTATTATTGTTTTTAAAATCACTACTACCAAACAAACCATAAATTTCAAATGACAACGATAGTTGCACATAATACTTATTACTAACGGAAAAATAAATGTTTAATAGCGTCAAATAAAGCGCCTTAATACAGTATCTATAAATTAAGATTATGCTTTATTTCCTTCTCCGTATAAAATAATTCGTTATTATTTCCGTTTAGGTTAACGTCATAATCAAGCATTCCAAGGAATTATTATATTAGGAAACAGTCGTATTATTTTCAAATTAACAGGTTTGAAAAACCCTGTATTATATGATTACCTTTAAAGTAACGTGTGATTGGAATATACGAATATACTAACGCGGGTTTTCCTGAAAAAATAATGTATTATATTCCTCGAATAAAATGTATAATTTTATTAAAAACAGGAAGTACGAGATATCCTCGTGAGTTTGGAACTCCCTAGCTTATACCATTAGTAACAAAAAGCAGCTATGTGCGATTCGGACTCGCGCACGGAGGGTACCGTACCATCATCATCATCATCTTCCTGCCCTTATCCCATGTTATTTGGGGTCGGCGCAATGTGTTCTTCTCTTCCATTTCTCTCTATCAGCCGTCATATCTGTATTCACTCCCATTCTAGCCATATCATCTTTCACACAATCCATCCATCGTTTCCATCCACATTCATAAACAAAACTTTACCGTACCATCATCTATAAAAACTGCAATGAAATCATGGTTATGGGGGCCCAATACATTATTTTACTCTGTTTTTAGTCTATGTTTTTATAGCGTTTGTGATCGTTTGCGAAAATTTCAGAATCTAATCAGTCACTATTAGTCAGTAATCAATCGAAGTAAGTATCACGGTTCATGAGATACAGCCTGGTAACGTAAGGACAGACAGACAAGCGGGTGGACAGCGGAGTCTTAGTAATAAGGTTCCCTTGTACCCGTTGAGTACGGAACCCCTTATAAACATTTCATTGCATCATAACCTCTCTGTCCTTAAGTATCCCATGTTATGTATATTATTATGGCCGACGCAATTTTTTTATCCATTCCTCTCCAGTCATAACTGTATTCACTGCCTTCCAAAAAATCGCCGTCCACACAATCCATCCACCCTCTCGCAGGCAGTCACGAGACCTTGAATGCGCAGTAGTCATTACATGAGTTACCCCCTCTATTTTCGCTGAGTGCTTATATCTCGTGACGGCTCCTGTACCTATATTATTAAAAATCAACAAAGATAGTTACCGGACCAAGCAATTCCCGCTGTTCTAATAAAACGCGTTACCGACATACAAGCAGCGATATTAATAAAATATCCAATTTCCGGCCACTTGGTTTCATGTCTTTTTTCCTATTATAGTAATTTTCTGTACAATTATAGACAGAAGCAATATCTCGACACTACGAAGTAAGTTTTCTTGGAATGCAAAATCAAATTTTATGATTTTTTTTAATATTCCCGACAGACTTTATTAGACAGGAATTAAGTCTACGCGGGTGAAACCGCGGGGTACAGCTATACAAAAATCATATGAGAATTATAAGCCCGTGGACACAGTTCAATTTTATTTATTTGTTTCATTGTATAAGAGTTAGTTTGTCTGAATTACATGAAAAGTATGGCGAGCTGTGAGACGAAGGAATAATTTCTTGAACCTAATTTGGCCATTCCGCGTTTGCATTCGAGATATTGAAACTTTCTCACAATTCACTGAAATGTAGTCATACTTTGGGAGACAATATGTAAATTGTTTACTGCACTTGAATAACGTCGATGCAGTCACGTCCCGGCTTCGTGAACAACGCGACACCTAACCTCAAATAACAAAACGGATTTTCCTATAATTTACCATACATTGATACATCCCTATGTAACTTTTGGAAATGTAACCTACTTTTCCAGCCATGGATCAGCTCCACGGAGGTAATGTATTGTAGATGATCGCTGGCGATTACTTTTTGCGGGCCTCCGAAGAAGTCTGGTTTTTTGTGAACGATCTCGTGTTCTTTGTGTGAATTAAACACTCCTTGGACTGAGATTAGATGAATCACGGTATTGTGTTTCAACTTGATATTTATATGTGCGCATAATAGAACTCGAAAACAAGTTGGTTTGTTTTCTTTGTAGCATTTATTAAATGTAATATATTTTTTCCAAAATCATAGTTTTTTTTATCTTTTTACGAGAATTTTAATATCATTCTATGTTGACTGATATTTTATTAAAAGCGTTCACAAGATAAATTACAGTGTCGATAATTGACATAATATATTAGGTTATTCATCTTTCACTTAATTTCTATAGAAAAACATTTGTAGCTTAAAATAAAATACACACTTTATATTTTGTAAATTTATAACGCGACTACGTTGCGTAGAAAAGTTACTTTGGGCTAACGCTAACTTTACCCGCGTATGGTCTTAGTATGATAATCTATAGCTTATAGCCTTCCTTGATGAGTGGAATAATCTCCACTGAAATATTTTTTCAAATCGGACCTGTAGTTCCTGAGATAAGCGTGTTGAAGCAAACACTGCTTTATATATCTGACTTCAGAAGGGTCCGACTAGCCACTGGGCAATCAAACTATCCATTTACCAACTAATTAATCATGCATTCGCTGCAATCAACAAGCGTTAGTCATTAGTAAATCTCGTTTTATCGACAGCGGATAAGTTTACGCGCATGACACCACAAATTGTCGGTGTGATAAAAAAGTATTTTGGCCATTGAAGTGTATATTGGCACATTACACATCAATGATTTCAGCAAGCTATGTTTTAGCACGATAGGTTCATTATATAACCACATCTAAAGACGCCTGCAATACCAGAAAGTCCATGCACATACTTGAAAAATCCCTTCATATCCTTGTCTTTAATCTCATTTCTTTATCTTTTAATCTAAAGGAGAACTGAGGTATTCCACATTAGGTTTCTGCGTCCGCATTTCTGAGCTGTCCAACTAGGGACTGTAGCTCCACCTTACAGAAGATCGCGTAATAGATCGCGTAGTATATTAATTAAAAAGAGGGAAGATTTCATTGTTTTTTTGTTTGTTTGTTTGCATTGAATAGGCTCCGAAACTACTTGACCGATCTTAAAAATTCTTTCAGCAATGATAGCTACATTATAGCGAGTAACATAGGCTATATTTTATCCCCGTACTCCCACGGGAACGGGAACTACGCGGGTGAAACTAATAAAGAAAAAATTATCAATCTATCAGTGATTAGGAGCCCTTAGGGAACCATTTTGCTAGAGCCCTTTGGTGTAGCGAGGTACACTACAGACAAACGCCATTGTACGTATATAGTGTAACTTTAAAAGTTACTCTTCAAATATTTTAATAGCTATGCATATTCGTATTCAGTTTTTATACGGCCATTCAATTTGAAAACTTTTTCAGTGTACATGTCTGAGCTGTTGTTCTGTCAAAGTATCATCGCTCTGATGTGTTCCGGCATTTGGTATTCTAAATAAATTTCTACAAGGTCAGCAACACGCTGTGACTAACAAGGTTACACAGTTATGGTCAACCTACCAAATACGGCGGTCCTAAACTGGTCCAATTTCTAAAAAGTTTTGCCCATAACAATTCATTGTTTACACCAAGGCTAGACCAAAATAGGACTAAAGTTATGTCCATCCCTTTTGCAATGCGAAAAACAGAATGAGATGAAGCTAAGTACAAGTATCTGTTTTGGAACACCTGACAAAAGGATATATATATAACACTGAATTTCTTTCCCCACCACCATATTACACATTAACAAATTTTCACTTAATGCACATGAAATTATACACGGTACCTATATTTAAAAAAATAACTGATAATGGTTCGTTGTCTGTCTAATCTATGAAACGACGGGACCTATTTTCAGGGGAATTTAACTGGCAGATAGCTAATATTATAAGGAGTAACTTAGACTACAATTAATTTTAGAAACAAAAAATATACTAGCTGTGAGAAAATGGTTAAAAGAAAATGAGCCCGCCATAGTACTCGTATACTAAGCTTTGAGTATAGCGTATGCATTGTTTAATGCGTATGGTAAGGTATAAAGTAACATTTGAGATCATCACTTTGATACAGTAATAACGTACATAGAGTTCTAGCATACAATTAACCATTCACTAGCAAAGTTTACAATGTAACATAGATCCCGTACGTCCATCGGATTATGTTGTATATTGATTTAATCATAGGTTGTTTGTTTATTACTTAAGTGCAATTATAACTTGCTAGTTATGAATATATAAAACCACTAACTGTGCTCCGCAGTTTTACCTCAGAAGACTTGATTGAGTAAATGTTTTTTTGTGATTTCATAAAAGTAGCCTTAGTTAGCCTCCTTGTTCCGTCATCTATCTGAAAGTGAAAGTTCCGCTAAAATTTGTTCAGCAGTTCGAAAGATCAACTGGAATAAACAAATAGAGAGAACATTTTTAGAAAATGTTTTTAATGTATCTTAATAAATGTTCATTATGCAATTAGTGAAAAGCTGTTAATTTAGAATTACAGACAGACTGGTCAATTTTATTTATATATACAGATTTAGCATAAGGAAGCTTTTACCCGCGACTTCTCTTACACAACTCTTCGCAGGATTAGACAGAAGTGATACATCGCCTGATTATTTACCGAAGATTAACTGTGTGTATTATATTATTAGGCAAGTGCCATACAGTTAGAGTTATTATAGTCTAACAAAACCTTAAAATAATTGCATATCACGATCATACAATTTAATAATGCAGTCAATGACAGATTTGACGTTGACTGAATTAATAAATTGTATATTCAAAGGGTATGTCAAATGAAAGATAATTAATATTACAATTTAATATTGCAGTTGACGACAGGACTATTAAGTCAGGCATCATTTTATTTAAAATGTCGACGCGTATATTTGCAAATTGAAACTACGACCTCATGCGCGCCTTAGGCGAAACGCAAGTAATTATAATCTCGGTGTTTAGCGTCTAAAATACCCCGTTTTACGGGAAATTTATGAATAATCTTATTATCATGTTATCATCTTAGTAACATAAATGCCATCCGTCTCAGTATTAGCCAAACGAATGGTAGAACCTATAATAAGGACAACATTTCACTCATCCTCGCTCTACAAATCTATGCATATATATAAACTAGAAATGTCTGTTTTTACCTCATCTTATTTAAATCTACGCGGATGAAACCGCGGGACGCAGCTAGTATCACCATATAAAAACTTTAAAAAAATACTGGATTGGAATATACCGGTAACCTACCTGTAAAACTTTAGATCTATCTTCCAATTTCCAACACATCCCACGAAAATAAACATTTCACACAATGTTCGCATACAAATGATGCAAATGCATCTAAAGTCAAACTTTTCACATAATTTAGCAAACAATATACCAACTCATGAATGGCCATTGATGGCTGAGGACATCAGTTGCTTAGCAACAGCCATTTTGCAGCATTACGCCACACCGCCTTCTGTTCTGCACTTAGGTCCTATGTGGTAACAGAGTAATGTCCTAATTCAGTCAAGGCTCTAACTTCGACTTACACATTTACTTCACTTCAGACTTATATCACTAAAGCACTGCAAAGGATTTACAACTCTAAACATTCGTACTGAAGGTGAGTTTTTGCTTGAGGATTGAGAACTGATGATACTGTTCCACGTCCCTGCCAAGGTCCCACTGTGAGGTAGCACACACATTCCAATTTTCAATTGAAACGTCTTAAAGTACACCAAGGCTTAACGTAATTTAGAATCGTAAATGTATCGTAATAAAGCTCAAATTAGCTGAGCAAATTCATGCAAGATAATGTTTTAATTTAAATTGGTGACACAAAGGAGTAACGACAATACTGAAGTGTTACACTCTTGTACGTGCCTACGAAAGTCACGTACTTTTATAACATAATGTTTGGATTTTTCGTTAAAAGTAAGAAGTGGTTATTGTAAATTAAACTCTATTTGCATGGTACTAATAGTCACGTGTCAGTTCTAACGTATTCGAGTTTAAGCCTTCGTTTCGCATACCTCAGGGCATATCAAACAAAACACCATGTCATTAAGATTAATATAAGCGTGGGCAAGAAAATTAACTACATAATATTTTTCCTTGAGGCAGACTTAGACTGTGAAAGTACTGTTATGCACCACATTCAGTTCATAAACATTATAGATCGAAGCAATTCATAGAATAGTAAATTACATGCCGTTAGAATTCACAATTTGTAATCCGTATCGGCATTTTAATGCATGAGAATCAGACTCCAACATTGATATGCCATGTTCAAGTGACAGTGAGATAATAGTACACGTCATATTCTGTCTTATACGTGAAATGGACAAAAAGGGAGTTTGGTAAGCCAGCCTGATAAAAATTTTAAAACTTCTCTGAAACTATATTTGGTCTCCCATATTTTGGATTCAATGTGACATTGTGTTAGTTTTCGTGTTCTCCTCCCGCAAATTAATTTATTTAATACCCATACTGTGGTATTTCAGAAAAAATAAGTAGTCCGCCATCTTGGATTATCGTCCATATTAAGGTATGTAGTATATTAAGGATTTGAATGACTTCACAAGTATTGGCAAGCAAAATAAACTTTGATACCAAATTTCTACATAATCGGCTAAAGATTAAAAAGTTCAGTTGCAAGATTCAACGAGTACTCAGTACAAACATTATCGTACATTGCAAGTTCAATTAGCTTGTAGACAAATATAATATTTGTTTAATAAAAAAAATATTATACCTCGCATACATTTTTGCAGTAATGTAACCAATAATTATTGTATATTGAAAATTTTCAAATAAAATTCATGTTCACTACGTACGTAAAGAATAGGCAGAAGTCGATAGCCGCTAACTTACAATCGTACGATTTTTAATCTTTTTTCTATTAAACAATCACCCTTGCCAACCCATTTTACAATTTGATTAATGATTGTGCAAGATAAGACCAGATTTTCTCAGGATCAAAGAAGTGTATATGCCAACCGACCAGCCGACTCTGACAGCTGACATGTTATCCGATGCATGCAATTAAATTAATTATTTATAATACAAAAAATAACATTGAGATGCAAAAGATATTATGCATTTAATGTAATTAGTGTTAACTTTACGGAATAGTTAATTAAAGTTGAAATCGTATACTGTGAAAATAATACAATCATTGTGTGTAACCAGAAAAGGTTTTGTTTCATAATTTACTATCAAAACTTTTATAAAAACTTTATATCGAACTAGCTGTGACCCGCGGTTTCACCCGCGTTGATTTAGTTTCTTCCTTATTGTCCCGGAACCCTAATATTTTTAATAAATAAAAGTACTCCTTGAAACATCAGCTACCAGTGAAAATCCCGTTAAAATCCGTTCAGCCGTTTCAGAGATTACCCGGAACCAACAGACAGACAGAGAAAAAATGTAAAACTTGGTTTGTCAGTCTCGTGTATACTTTCATATGCATTTAGTAAAAAGCTGTTATTTTGGAATTACAAACAGACACTTCAATTTTATTTATCTGTATGTATGTATAGGTATAGATTTACAAGCAGACACTTTAATTGCATTTACCTGTATAGATATAGATTTGTGAAGGAAAATCTAAACGTAGAAGTACATCAAAGCCTCAGTAATGGAGCTGACAAGCGGATGCCATCGAGGACGTATACCAAAAAAGCGAAGCAAAAGTGAATGGAGGCAAGTCAAATGTGTTCGGATCCCATTGTTATATTTGTAGCGAGCAAAGGTCGTCTTTGAACTTGGTGCGTTCAGTTCCGCTTCTGGGGATATCATTTTGGGATATTTGAGCAAAAAGAGCCGTGGTAGCCGTGGGGTTTGAGCAGTCACTTATAACGCAAGCGATGCAAGTTCGAATCCTAATATTTTCTAAAATCTTATGTGCAGTGATTTCACACCACGTGCTTTACGGTGAAGGAAAACATCGTGAGGAAACCTGCATATGCCTGAGCAGTAATTCAAAGTAGTTTGCATAGTGCCTGAGGCGGCGATGGACCCACCATCTGTCACGTTGACACTTAATCATCTTCTCATCTTAATCGCCTTCTACTTAGAGGAATAGAAGCGTGAGGATATGTATTCATGTAACAAGTCTAATTACTAGATGTAGGTAATATCACTTAGCGGTATGTAGCTATCGCTGAAAGGTATTTTCAGTTTAAACTGAATTAATTCTTAAATACTACTAGAATATTTTCGATCGTTTTATATTGTGGCTCAATGTAAATTACTAACCCGAAAAAATCCATACTAATATAATAAAGAGGTTGTCTTTATTTTTATTTGTTTCGAAAATATAATTATGGATACTTCTAATATGTACCTTTTTTTTATATGTAACATTTTTATACGAAGCGACTGCAATCTGACTTTCATACCCCGATTTTACGAGGGAAATTGATAAACTGGGCTAAACCAGTCAAATTTAAAAAAAGAAAAAAAAATTCGTGATTTGAAGAAAAACTGACGTCAAATGTTGAAAGTGATATGTTCTTAGTATGAAAAAATTATAAAAAGGTCTAACATCCTCGTAATAAGTACAAAACAAAATATTATCACCTCCTTTCGTTGAAACATTAAGAACACAAAGAGATACTATTTGCATAACTATTCTCGGTGACTTTATGCAAAGAATAACTTCGTTTGTTTTTAAAGAAAACTTGACGGTTACTTTATGGTGTGTCCCATCGACATTTGTATGGTTACCTTAAAAAAATAAGTGCGGTATATTGTTCAATGTGATGTCCTATTTTGGTGATGTGGTGAACACTAGAAAAAGTGTGAAAACCAAATATAGTACTGGACGTAAGTATTCGTTGCAGTAATTCTGCGGTAGAAGATTTTCAGACTATAATAGATGAAATAACGATAAAATAAATATGCTCACTCCATCCCAAAAGGGTCCCCGAAGGGTTGAGCAGAGGTGTTGTAACAAAAACACCCACTTTACACCGAAGTTTATTAAGTGCCATGTGATGAAAGTGAGTACATCGCCTTCTTAGGCACTATACATATGTCTTTCAATTTCTCAGACATGTGCAGGTTTCCTCACGATATTTTCCTTCACCGTATAGCACATGGGGCAAAATTACTGCACTTGCCACTGGGAGTTGTCATGCTCACTAAAATGCCTTTGCTTGCGGCGGCGTCAGGATGACGGGTCGCTCACTTCCCACTATAATGGTTGAGGAGGGCGATGGCTGGTATTCTCGTCATACTTGTGAACAGGTGCTGCTTGTGGGGGCTGGTCATCTCAAGCTCTACATAATTATACGTAGTACCTATTTTTAGTTTTATATTTTTTTTATCGACTTTTGTGCACTGGTACTGTGTCCGTGGGCTTATATATATATTATTTTTATTGTATTACTCTAAATTGTAAAGTTACTGTTTTGAAAAGAGTAATTACCGAGTGTCTTGCCAGGTTCTTCTCAGTAAAAGCAACCTTCCGAACCTGGCGGTAGCATGTATAATTCTGTGTAATTGTGTCGTTCTGACGATTTGCAAGTACTTTGTGAAAAGTCTAATCAAATAAAGATATTTTTGAATTTTGATATGAACTTGCCACTTTTGCGTAGCAGGAGACTCTCCACGGCCATCACGACTCTCGAACATAATAGATTTATCTACAACTAGCTGTGCCCCGCGGTTTTACCCGCGTTGATTTAGTTTCATGCTTCATGTGTCGGAACCCTAATATTTTTAATAAATAAAAGTAGCCTAAGTTACTCCTTGGAACATTAGCTACCTGTCAGTGAAAGTCCCGTTAAAATCGGTCCAGCCGTTTCAGAGATTACCCGGAACAAACAGACAGACAGAAAGACGGACAGACAGACAGACAGAGAAAAAAAAATTAAATTGGTTTTTCAGTGTCAGTAGCGTGTATACTTTCACATGCATTTAGTGAAAAGCTGTTATTTTGGAATTACAAACAGACACTTCAATTTTATTTATCTGTATAGATAATTCGATATGAAAAGGAAACAATAAACAATTAGCAGATCTTAAAATAAAACAAAACAAAACGATAATACGAATATGAAAAGTAAAGCTAACAAAGGAAACACAAAAATTAAAATTTCGCGTTGACATTGGACAACAAGTTAGAACACATGCACTTGGCGGTCCTTTCGGACATGAGTTCGTTGTAACCTATTAGCATACGAAAAGACATAGTAACGACTTTGACTTTAGCGGTCTTTGCCTCCACTTTCGCCTAAAAAGGCGAAAACAAACCATCATAAACGATAAACTACGCAGAATCGTTTTTGCTCCAATAAAATCGTATCATTTGTCCGACTTTTTGTCTTATGATCCACATTTTTTTGTCGCAAGCAAATGACAAATGAAATTATGTCGTAATGTTTCGACAATGGTCTGTTTATGTTCGCCTTTTGTTTCGCTTTGTAAATACCGATGGGGGTCCAAATAATAGGCAATACGTTGAAAACACTTTCAATTTTGTTTTGAGAATTGTTAATCGGATCAGTTTTGCTTGGGACCTTGGTGACGCAAAAAATTTTACTGAACCTATACGATGATTTAATTTACAAAAATACTTTGAAACAAATGTTAAAGTGGCTTGTGCCCCAAGTATAATTCTTTGCGCTTTTTTTGTATTGAGACGTAAAACTTCCTACACTCGCCGCTTGGGGCGCTTTTTAACGTTCGTATACAAAATGAAGAAAATACGCAGGCGATATCGTCAACGTTAAAACATGGCTAGGCTTGTTCATATTTACCTAAAATTGGAGCAAAGATACATTATACGGCTTTTCGTGACTTTTAATGTTATTAAACCCTGAATGTACTACCTGAAGTAGAAAAAGCTGAAACTGAAGAATACGTAAATAAAATTTTGTCTGTCAATTGTAAATCTGGTAGAATGTAACTACATTTTATTTGATATCAAAAACGTATGCAAACACAAGGAAAAAGTATATACCTAGGTATAATAAAGGTACGAAAGCGATTATCTCTCGCCCACTATTAAAAAACGTACAAAAAAGAAACAAGTTTAGTATTCTTAATAACAAACGGTCACCACAGACTATTGACATTCAAACACACCTCGACTGATGAAGGTAATCCAAATCGCACAACACTTTTTGTGCACATACAAATTACTATAGGTATACTAAGATAAATATACCAAGCAAAGAAACTTATCGAACGCTACTCGAATATTCTCGCTTATTTACCCTATCGTTAACGATATAGAGCTATCTCCTAGAAGAAGGACTGAGCCGCGCGGGACATTTAATTTTGATTTAAAAATCGGGACATCCCGCCGAAATCGAGACGTCTGGCAACGCTGGTTGTATAGTTCATTCATCTAAGCAGCTTTATAACATCACACTGCGACCAATAAGAGAGAACAATCGGGAAAAATATCATTAAGTAACCTAAGAATAGAGGAGCTCGTGGCACAGTTGCTGTTGCGCATATCATTAGATCAACGAAGCTAAGCAACCCTAATAGTCCAGTCAAAATAGACTAAATTATGATTCCAGTTTGCATTAATTCCCAACAAGCTGGATTTTTGTGCAGGCCTTGGATGCGTCATTACAAATGACATGTCAAAAGTCCCCATTGATCCCGATTGTGCGTTTTTTTAAAATCCAGCTTGTTGGGAATTAATCCAAACTGTAATGTCCATTTTGACTGGACTATAACCCTATCTAGTAATTGGATGGTTGACCGCCCGAGTATCCCCCGTGCCTCGGAGAGCACGTTAAGCCGCCGTCCCGGTTGCAAATTTATCATCTTTGGCAATCGTTACAGGTCAGTCGGAGACCTAAAATAATCTAACAACTGGTTTAACCCAGACCAATCAATGTATAGGATAAGGCCAGTGAGATGATGTTAAGACCGCAAGGCACAACAAGTTAAGTGAAGCCGACATTAGCCGATCGATTCTTAACAGAGGTCGATGTGCAATATTTACCGTCGGACCGTAATGAACACGCGACTCAATCGGTTAACATCATCATTAAATGACGATATCCGAAAATTGTACCAATGCTAACACAATAGATTGCCGCCGGTAGGCAGTCATTCTTTGAAACAATCCATCGGCCGCTTTTATGCATAGCTTTTACGATTACAAAGGGACCGTCCAATTGTTGTTGCATAATTTGACTTTTACAAATAGTTTTGAGAAAGTGAAAGGACCCATCCCAAATAAACTTCAATACATTTGCTACTATAAAATGTTTGTTTCTTCATTTTACGACCCTCCATTTCGGCACGGAAGCCGAAAACGAACGCTTCCTACTTTCGCTTTCTAGCGCCTATTTTTAATAAAGGTTGTTCAAACTAGTTTTTTTGCTTACTGGAAGAGTAAAACAATCCTTTGTACAAGTGGCGAAGGTAAGTAATTAGCGCAGGTATAGAGACGCCATTTGAAACAATATTTTTTTTTTTCTTTAATCGTCTGATGTTGGGGCCTTCCCCAGCTTCTTCTTTGAGCTATTTTCGTTATGATACTAACTTTCGCTTTCATTCGCATTTTTTTTTGAGTTCAGAATGCTTCGGTACCTATGCGATAAAAGTTTTGTAGCATTAAGTAGCGTATCATAAAAAATAGTATTCGCATAACCCTTCCATATTGCGTATAACGATACGGTGAGAATATGCTCAAATTTATATTTATTTCGTTACAATTATTGCATAGAAACCCCTACAGGTGATCAGCCACATCGGGCTGAATCAAGTGCCGACTCAAACAATGTATAGGATAAGCCTAGGAAGATGATGAAGATTGTATGGAAGGCATGCCTCCGGCGGGGTCGACACGTAAAAAGTTAGAAGTCCCATGTAATATGAGGCGAGCCTATTGACATTAACTTGACACTTATCCACTTACTCACTGTTACTAAGAAATTACAGCTAAAAAAACCTCAGTAACACTTTTGCCTGAACTGGGGCTACGATCCCAAGACCTCGAGTTTCGTGGTAGCGTTCGCAACCACCAGACTAAAGAGGCAGTCGAGTCCGCCAGATAGGTTAGCAACCTAAAAAAAAAAAAATAATCAACTAAATTATAGCATAAAATACTGTAGTCGATTATTTTAATGAAGACGGGCATCTGATCCGAATATTTCTTGAAGATAACAAAGATTTGGGTCGCACTGAAACGGCTCTTAATATCAAGATTATAGGGATTATATTATAAAAACCTCAATCATTTTCCGCCAGAACACTGTCCATCAAAACTTATCCGTCTAACACCGGTGGTTAATCCAGAATCACTCAACTAATCCATTGTTACAGTAGCGATATTAAAATTTAAGATGTATGCAATGATATTAAAAGTACAGACACGTTATGTACGCAGTCACTTGTCCAATAAGTAGTAATAAGACTTGAGAGTAACTGAGGACGGAGACTAGTATTCTGACAGCTTTAACTCCTCTTCGGAATGCTATTGGTATATCTATATATTTTTTTAAACTATAATATCATTACATGGTTCTTAACATCCAATGATATGATCGTTTTACTTTATGGCTATCAAAGCTAAAGTTTTTTCATATATTCAGATACCTACATAATACATTAGAAACTTTTTATGTAAGCTAAATACAATATCATGAATTTAAAAAAAAAACATTTCAGAATGTTTTTTTTTAATTTCTTGAACATCATTATGTTAAAAAACTTCTTTAAATATATGTTCTTTTTGTTCTGTCCATATTAAAGTTGACTAAATAGCACTAAAAGTAGTTTGCATTGTATGACTGTATGAAAGTATGTACCTTTCTTTTTTCACCCTGAAAATGTCACAGAGATTGGATCAAGGCTTTTGCAATCATGTGGAGTCGTAGAAAGTAGTTCCAGGTCAGTTTTATACCAAGCAGTACATTATACTTGAACATTGAAATATTCACATTATGAGTTTATGCACTTTGGGGAAGATTTTTTTAGAAGAGAGGTATGGAATAACGAGGTTTCCCGTTCGAAATTCAGAGCTGCCCGACTGGGGATTAATATAACAATTAATACTACTATAGAGAACCTAGTCTTGTGTTCTTGCGGTGAGTAAGGTCGCCAGTGCTCCATAAAAGAGTAGCTGTACTCTGCGATTTCACTTACAAATACTCTACGTCAAGGGTAGTTTTTTCAGTTTCTCGCAGAACCCTAAGTATTACCACGAAGACAAAACCTCAACCTACAAAAAGACATACTAAATCCAATTCAGAAACGAATAAAGCCTATATAATACCAAAAGACGAACGTCCTAGAAAACAATAAATATTGGCATAGAAAAGTTTGCCCAACTAAGCTAAGCAACGAAAGCGCCGAAAGACAACCTCATTTGTATCATCCGTGGCACAAAGTGTTGTTCAAACATTTGTGTTGGTAATCCGCTCTTCCTGGTCAGGATGTACAATGACTATGAGTGATGCGGTCAGCGGTGCGTCACCGCAGCCTGCTATCACGTGGTGCTAAGTATAAGCTCTGTTTGATATGCTTATAGGTACATAATCATTCCTATCTGCCACGTTATTCACTAAGGTTCCTCAGTGTCGAACTCAACGACAAGCGTTGGTTCCAATCATAGGAAATTGATACATGATACATAGAGGATAAAGTTCAATTTCGTATCGAAACCTTAGTGAATAACGCGGCTGTTCTAGTTTAAACCAATAAATGGTCAGGAGTTGAAGCTGTGTGTTGGTAAATTAGCTGTAACATGAAGAGAGGATGACCCGTTCGAGAGCTGGACGCCCCGGATTGAATCGCCATCTTAGAGAAGAGTGCTACCAAATACCTAAAAAGCTGCCGATATAGAAGCCATATTTATATTACAGAAAAGGGCTGTAAAATCAATCTATAACTTAGGATCTAGGGCATCTTTGAAGGAAAAATTTAAAGAAATAGGAATTTTAACAGTGGCTTCGCAGTATATTTTTGCAAACTTACTACTTGTACATAAAAATATAAATTCTTTTCAAAAGAAGAGTGATGTACATAATGTCAACACAAGACATAAAAATAAATTAGTAGTACCTACACACCGCTTACTGAAAGTCCAGGGATCATTTTTAGGGCAAAGTATACGCTTTTATAATAAATTACCTACATGTATTGTAAATTTGCCCTTTGATAAATTTAAAGAAACTGTAAAATCTGTATTACTTAAAAAGGGTTATTATACAGTTAGTGATTATATGTGTGATAAGGAAACTTGGAATAATGTATTACCAGACAAATATTGTAAGTAGTCTCATGGACACTGTACTTATGCTACAATTCTTTTTAATATTTCTTTTGATCTTTGTTTTGACTGGCTTGAGTTGTCATGCTCACTAAAATGCCTTTGCTTGCGGCGGCGTCAGGGTGACGGGTCGCTCACTTCCCTCTATAATGGTTGAGGAGGGCGATGGCTGGCATTCTCGTCATACTTGTGAACAGGTGCTGCTTGTGGGGGCTGGTCATCTCAAGCTACGCATTTAGATATAAATAGAACTACTAGACTTTTCTTTATGTTAATTTTTATCGACATTTGTACATTGGAACTGTGTCCATGGGCTTACATTTCTCAAATGATTTATTTTGTTTAAATTGTATAATATTTTTGAAAAGAGTAATTACTGAGTTTCTTGCCAGGTTCTTCTCAGTAAAAGCAACCTTCCGAACCTGGCGGTAGCATGTATAATCCTGTAAATTGTGTCATTCTGACGATTTGAAAGTGCTTTGTATAAAGTCTAATCGAATAAAGATATTTTTGACTTTGACTTTGACTTTGAAAATAGTTGCTGTGGTGTTCCTGCAATACATAGTAGGGCGCGAGTGACACATTCCACTATACAGAAGATCGCAACAAATGAATTCCTGGGCCTGTAGACAGCGTAACATTATCCTCGCTCTTCACTTGTAGAAACGATACAAAATGTATAGGACTGACATGTCACGTGACTGATTTATGTCATTTCCATACATTTTGTATCGTTTCTATTAGCACAAGCGCGAGAGAATGTTAATTTGTCTAGGCCTTCAGGTAACGTTATTTTACTGCAGAATGATTCCCAGTGGTTCTTCACGAATCTACACAATAAAGGCGGCTAGGATTCTGTTATGTTTAAGCCCCACAAGCAAAGTACCGACATTTAGGAGAACATAACTCAAATTTAAGAAAATATTTATTCGATTAGACTTTTCTCAAAGCACTTTCAACTCTACTAATGCAGGCAGGCATAGTAAATTTATTCAGAACCGGAATTTAAGTCACAATCCTGAATCCTTTAATTGATAGGCTTGTTTGGATAGAGACAACTCATAGAGCGCACTAATGGGATGAATAATGACACCACGCAACCTATTTAGGCTTCGATACCAATGTATATAAGATCCATATTCAATAGCTTTGTATTGCGTTTACGATCAAGTTATATACTTACACATAGCTTAATGTCAGAACAGATCATTAACTAATACTTAATCGTCACGACTGTGTGGGAGAGCACAAGACTATAGTATTAATATTATTAAATTGAAATGAGATAATATACCTATAACATGTATTCTAGATGTCATGCCTATTTCTTCACAAGGACCTAAGTAGAGACCTCATGCTTGGAAATAGATTATTGGTGAATGTTGTTGAACGTTCGAAATTCGGTGTCACCCGACTGGAGTTTTGAGAGAGAGGATAGGTTTGTATGTAAGTACGTTTGTAACGAATGGCCTAAAAAGTACTGCACCGATTTTAAAAATTATTTCACGTTTGAATGCTAATATACTACTGATTAATATAGGCTCTATTATATCGTGAGCCCTAATGCTTTTAAAAAAATAATAATTTAGTATAATAATAATAATATAAAGTCCCGTTAAAATCGGTACAGCCGTTTCGAAGATTACCCGGAACAAACGGACAGACAGGCAGAAAATTCAAAATTGGTTTTTTCATGTCAATGTCGTATGTACTTTCATATGAATTTAGTGAAAAGCTGTTATTTTGGATTTACAAACAGACACTTCAATTTTATTTATCTGTATAATGTATAGATTTTCCACCACTCGTGTACCTCACTACCTAATGTTTGTGAGAAAGGCCGCACCAGCAGCTCTAAGGTCAATTTGCACTAAAGTGATTGTTGTTACTCTGGCAAACGATTTCTCGATTCTCACAAAGAAAATTAACAGTCCTAACATTACGTAATTTCATGAAGTATGCAACCTTAACCTTTTGGTCGTGATAATGGTATACAAGGTAGTTAAAGCTAGAAACATACAATAATCAACTTTGTACACGTGAATATACAATTCAAAATGGCTTTGATATTCTAATAGCCTTCGTCCTGATTCTCTCTCGAACACCATGAAATAATATAGCACTACTATATACATTATATTACTAAATACATCTCATAGTGTATTTTATACGCTGCCGATTGCCCAGAGGAATTTTCCAGAAATATATTATAGGTAGGTATGTTATTAATATTATAAATATACGTATACAGATAAATAAAATGTAAGTGTCTGTTTGTGATAAAATAACAGCTTTTCACTAAATGCATATGAAGATATACACGCTACTGACACAAAAAAATCAGGTTTTAATTTTTTTCTCTGTCTGTCTGTTGGTTCCGGGTAATATCTGAAACGGCTGGATGGATTTTAACGGGACTTTCACTGGTCGGTAGCTGAAGTTTCAAGGAGTAAAATGCAGTTTACAAATGCATTTTATGAAAGTAAATAAGGTCCGCGCGGTTTCAACCGAGTAGACTTAATTTTACGGTGTAAATAAAAGTGGCTTATATTACTCCTATATAAATGGCTAAACGTGTAACACTCAAGTGAGTGGAGACCCCGACTCGGCTAATGTAGTGTAGGACGCCCTCCGGCCAGGTGGGATGACGATCTGCGAAAAACTGCAGGCAGATGCTGGATGCGGCAAGCTGAAGACAGGGCGCTATGGCACTCATTAGGGGAGGCCTATGTCCAGCAGTGGACAAACATAGGCTGATGATGATGATATTACTCCTTGAGACATCAGCTGTCTGCCCAGTTTAAATCGGTCGAGACGTGTCAGAAGTTAGCTGGAATAAACAGACAGACGGACAGAGAAAATTTAAAAAAGTTAGTCTTTTTATGTCTGTACACTTATATACCTTCATATCCAATGAGTGAGCTGTTGTTGATTTGGAATTACAAACAGACAATTCAATTTCATTTATAAGTATAGATTTTATTTAAATAATTTCTTGCTAATTTTGTTTTTAAATATTGGCGACCAATTGAACTATGCAACCAAAAAGTGTCTTATAATCGCATGTTTTCTATCAACTACTGAGTCACATTAAGGCTGAAATTAGTGTTATTTGCGATCATTACGTCTAGCACCTTACTCACTGGGATTAAAGTTCAATGTAAAGTGATTAACTACACTCATGTACTCGTACCTGATCATTACGTTTACGTGCGCAATGTTCTTAGAAGCATCGGATCGACTATGACATTTCCTTGAAGAAAACAATTCTGAAAATCTCTGACGTTTCCAAAGCTATAAAATAAAAATTAACTGACTGACTGATTTATGACTTGTGATTCATTAAGAAAGGGTGTTCCAAAATTTCATTCCTTAAGGAAGTAAAAACGGTATGAAAGTTATAAGCATACCAGCTGTGCCCCGCGGTTTCACGCGCGTATATTCATCCTTATTGTCGCGGAACCCCAATATTTTTGATAAATAAAAGGTAGCCTATGTCCTTTCTCAGGGTCTAAAGATGTCTGTGCCAAATTTCCAGTCCATCGCCGTTTTAGGCACTATACTTTCTTTTAATTACTTCTCAGACATATGCAGGTTTCCTCACGATGTTTTCCTTTACCGTAAAGCACGTGGTGTGAAATCACTGCACATAATTTTTGTAGAAAAACTGATTGGTGCAAGCCCCGGTGGGATTCGAACTTACTTCGCTTGCGTAGCAGGTGACTGCTAATCCCACGGCCACCACGGCTCTCTCACTTTTAAATAGCTAAGTAGCTACACTCTAAAGTTATCTTAGTTACAAAAGCTCTAACGACACATATTTTATGTATCCGTCAATTTGGGAACCACAAAATAAAAACTGTAGCAATATCATCAACTCTTTGCAATGATCATTAGAGTGACAGTGACAGATGTATACATGTCATATACATATATCCCTTACTTTGAGTCGCACTGAATGAATTATTGATGGTAGAGGCCCTGAATACCACATAAATATGTTTTTGTTAAAATTAAGTACGTTCGTAACTTTTGGTATGTTTTGGAAAACCCATTTTTTTTTATGCTTGACTTTATACAAGAAATAATTAAATGAAGTCCCATCATCATGAATTTAAGAGTAATGAGACTCTTCTTGGTGTTACCGATGCAACTCTTTCCACTTGTCTCTGTCCAGTGTCAGCTCTTTGACCTGCTTATACGACATGACAGACACCTTTAACTTGTCCCATGTATGTTAGCCTTGGTCTTCCTCTTCCTCTCTTCCCTTCTACATTTCCTTCTACAATGTTTATGTACAAAATTGTGAAGGAAAACAGAGTAATATGGAGAACAATCCAAAATCGAAGGGGAAAGATGATTGGCCATCTCATGCGATTTGACAGCTTCTTTAAATTAAGTCTACGCGGGTGAAAACCACGGGGCACAGCTAGTGAATACTAGTTTAGTAGTTTAGCTATCACTTTTTTTTGCTGTTTGATACATTATATAATAGCTGTGCCCCGCGGTTTCACCCGCGTAGATTTTAATTTCATGGTTGCCCGCGGATCCCTAATGTTTTTTTAAAAATCAAAGTAGCCTAAGTTACTCCTTGAAACATCAGCTAGCTACCAGTGAAAGTCCCGTTAAAATCCGTCCAGCCGTTTCGGAGATTACCAGGAACAAACAGACAGACAGACAGACAGACAGACAGACAGAGAAATATTTTAAAACTTGGTTTTTTAGTGTCAGTAGCGTGTATACTTTCAAATGCATTTAGTGAAAAGCTGTTATTTTGGAATTACAAACAGACACTTCAACTTTATTTATCTGTATATCTGTATGTATGTATAGAGTATAGATATAGATATAGATGTAGCTTTCACACTGAAGACGAGTACTTGGACGAAGTCACCAACACAAGCTAGTATTGTATTAGTTAGTGTCAATCATAAGTTATTTATAACGAGTGATTTCACGCGACGTGGGTTAAATATTTAATTGCAAATTTAATTATGCACTTTTGACGTGAGAAAATTCTAGGAACTACTCTGTGTCACATTTGATTATGATCTACTAAAGCATGAATAAGCTTAGATCCGGTATAGATCAACTGTTTTTATTAACTTCTCATCTCAATTATTAACTAATGACATTATATTGCCACGTGGCGGTTTAGTATATCACTATTAATAATAATAATAATATTAATAATGATAAGATTAATAATGAGGTACCGAATTTCGGTTACGGCGGCTAATCTCAACGGGGATGAGCCCTCTACGCAGGAGATATTATAGTGCACAAGTATGTGCGCAAACACAGGTGCACTCTTTATTCCCTCACTCTCATAGTCCGATGGGACAGCAATCCGACACGACGGGAGAGGATCCGGAGCAGGTCCAACCGTTTACTGCTTTCCGAGGTACGGGGGTGTAAACACCGCCAACTTCCAAACTCCGGGTATTTATTGTGAATTTCTTTACAGAAAAACGCAATACATATTTTCGATCCGACCCGGGAATCGAACTGAGGACCTCGTGATAAAACCACCCATGAAATAAAATCTACGCGGGTGAAAACACGGGGCAGAGAATATAAGTATAACGAAGTACTTAAAACAATGTAGATAATATTATATTATTATACCAACCGTCCGTGATGTATAGTCGATCGATTATGCGGCTGTAGGAAACGATCGATTATTGATTACATGATACTATGTAAATCAGCACACGGAGTCACGGTCTAATCTGTACCCACGGTACTTGACATTGAACTATATAAACATACATTTATACTTGTATGATTTATGTACAACAAGTGTATACACTCACGGGCAATGAGATTGGGTCATCGTCAAAAAAAATTAAAACTTCTATTTAAACATGTCTTTATACTCCACTAGCTGTGCCTCGCGGTTTTACCCGCGTAGGATTAACAATAAGAACTGTTTTACTTAGTGATCTTCTTTCCTGTGTTTGTAACATTTTCCATTGATGCTTCGCTATTAGTCGCAGCGTGATGTAATAAAGCCTAAAGCCTTCCTGAATTAATGAACTATCAAACACAAAAATACTTTCCAACTTAAATTCAGTAATTCCTGATTTTGGCGCATTCAACCAAGCAAACAATCTCATCAGCCTTGTAATATAAATGTAGATTTAACAAAAGTTTTTTTCTTGTTTGTTTTTACTATGATGAGACTGCGATCAATGTCACTTAGGCACACGGAGAGAAGTTGCAATGTCATGAATAGTAAGTATAGATAAATTTGGTTTAGGAGTAGCTCCACCTCTCTCTGTGATACGGATTTAATAAAGGATGGAAATGGTTTTAGTCCGAGTTTGGTCAATTTTTCGTTTAAACCATGTTTTGTATTAAAGGTTTTTGAAGGTGGCCCAAGATTAATTGCTCCTGAGTGTAGAGTGTCGTCGGTCGGTGAGACTTTAACATTTTCTTCACTTGTATTTGAAATAAGTATGTATTTATGATTAAGCGTATGAGTAAATAAATTTGAATATGAGATAGATGGCAATTAATTATCATTAAATATACGAATAAATCATTGAATTAGAATAATCATTGTTTAATGTTCTTTATTTATTATAAACTTAAACAATGTAATAAAATAAGAAACTATAAATAAAACACGGAATTTATATTTGTGCCGAGCAAGCTGACTGCGTTACCTCACTGAGTCGTTAAAATTATCCTGTGCCTTGATTATAATTCCTTAGATCTGGGTACTGCTTACCAGGTTCAGCTATAAATACAGATATATAAAAAAAATAAGTGTCTGTTTGTAATTTCAAATTATAAATTTTCCACTAAATGCACATGAAAATATAAACGGTACTCACATAAAAAAAACAATTTGTTTTTTTTTGTCTGTCTGTCTGTTGGTTCCGGGTAAACTTCGAAACGGCTGGAACGATTTTAACGAAACTTAAACTGGCAAATAGCAAATGCTACAATTAATAAGTTTGGGTACTTTTATTTGAAATAAATATTAGGTTTCCGCGGGCCACCCACTGTGGGGCACAGCTAGTAAATAATGAATACTCATTCATTTCTTAGTACCCCTACCTCTTTCAGTGACATAAATAACTAAACCCAAGTCCATCCTTTGAAGGTTTTCCCGTTTAGAAAAAAAGAAAATAAATACTTCTAATTTTCTTTGATAATCCTATTTAGGTAATTACTCTCGGATATAAACAGCAGGAAAACAATGTAATTACCTATCGACTGATTACAAATCGCAGCCTAATTAAAAAATTACGCAAGGATAAAGTCCTTTCTACATGATGCAACTTTTCATTGAATTTCATAGTAGTTCAATCCTGTTTCAAGCTATTTGTGCAAGTAACACAATTTTTAAGAAATTACGTTGTTATTATTAAGTTGAGTCACAGTAATAATGATTTAATACCAATGTTAATTCGTTTTGATTAGGTCAGAAAGTGACCTAGATTAAGAGTTTATATTCCGCATATGGAGTTCGTTAAACCACAGATTACACTCCGTATTTTTTTTTCAATTCGCGTATAATGAAAGAAAAAGTTTTCGTTTAAAAAAATTAAGTGTAATTGTTACACACACTTACACTATATCTTTACCTTTACAGATAAATAAAACTGAAGTGTCTGTTTGTAATTCCAAATTAACAGCTTTTTACAAAAAAATTAAATATACATTATGTAAACATTATTATTACTTAAAATGTTTCTCTGTTTTTCTGATTTTAACGGGACTTTCACTCGCAGGTAGCTGATCTTTCAAGGTGTTATTAAAAACATTAGGGCTCCGCGACAATAAGGATGAAACTAAATCTACGCGGGTGAAACCGCGGGACACAGCTCAATAAGTCTCTACTCAAACCTTCGCGGGTCCCTTAAAATAAAATTGAAATGTAGATTGGACAACAATGTCATTCACATTTAAAGACGTGAAAAAAATTGCCGGCCAGAAAAAGCTTGTAAAATTACAATCACTTAAGTTAATTTATTTCGGCTTAAGGCCTATTGATGGAAAAGGCCTTGACGTGGGCTTTTTATAATAAGCACCCAATATATCTGATATTTCTATTCGACCTGTTGCTGTCACTCATTGGCTTAAAATTTGCTTCAATTAAGTCTTCAAGTAAGTATTTGAGAAGTCGATACATCCTCAGTTCGATTCCCCGTAGACCAAGTATCTAAATATCTAAAATTCTGTAGGACCAGCGACTTACACTGAACTTTGATATACATAATCAGTCAGTCAGTCAGGACTTACATATTCATATTATATGAACTATATGCATCAGATAGATGTATCTATACTAATATTATTAAGGTTTGTATGAATATGTATGTTCGTAACGAATTGGCTCAAAAAGATCTGGACCGATTTTAAAATTCTCCACCATTTGAATGCTACATTATCACTGATTAATATGGGCTATATTTTATCCCCCTACTCCCACGGAAACGGGCACTACGTGGCTGAAACCGCGTGACGTCCGCTAGTAAATAATAACTAAAGTACTTGTAACTTATAACGCGAAATGCTTCCAATATTTAATACGATTACTCATTGGAAATTAAGTTGAAAATTAACTGTATTTGTGCGAAAACCTTGTAATACTTTCACTCTTCCTGCATTTTACTCTGCGGGGTCATTATGTGGTCGCACTTATGATGTAGGTTAAGCCCTTTCACTGGGTTTTAAACATTTTGTTTGCCACTCTTAGGATTCTTAAGGCAGAGGTAGATCGTAAGGAGATCTTCCATTTAAATTTGGAGCTCCCCGACTTTGCACTGTACCTCCACCTTACAGAAGATCAGAGGCAAATAATGCTACCGTAGAGCAGTATGGTATACCAAACCCAACTGGAAGGATCTAAAACTTTGGCTATGGGGCCAGTCGAAAGAGGCGACTAAAAGGGGGCCGGAGGGCCTGCAGGTGACTTGTGTCTGACCGCTCAGGTGATAGTCCGGGAACGTAGCGGTGCGATGTGGCTCCCGCTGCACAGCGAGGTATCCAGGGGCGGATGTGCCATGGCAAAATTGCCCCGACAAAATTCAAGAGGACACCGGTGCGAACGCTCAGAGCCCCTGGGGTAAGCATGAAGGATGACCACCGTGGGGGTTTTATTGCAATAAAAATCTCAAATACTCCGATCTTCTCTCTCAAGGCGATCGAGTTTCTTTTGAAGGTTTCCTTTTTACCAGTTAAAAAAAAGTATTGTATACCTGGGGTGAGTAAGATCATCAGTGCTCTTTGGAGGATGGAGTCTGGATAAGAGTGGGCAAACGGAGGCTCACTGGGTGGAAGCTAATCAAAGCCGCTCATGAAATTTTGCGACCGTAGAGGACTTTCAAATAAGTTGCCGACTTTTTAGGAAAGAATATTCTCTCTTCTTGAAGGCGCCTAGCTTTGGCGGGACCTTTTCCTGGTTCCATCTACGCTAAAATTATAAAGAGGAAAGATTTGATTGTTTTTTGTTTGTTTGCTTATTTGCATTGAATAGGCTCCGAAACTACTTGACCGATCTTGCAATGGATAGCTACAACATCATCCCGTACTCCCACGAATAAAATAGGTAACACACTGGTGTTGGTCACGTTTATAAGCCAGAATATCTTACCATTAAGCGAACTGTACCAGTTTTCACCAGCTTCCCACAATCTTTAGATTGTTGTCTTAGAATTTGTTTGAAATCAACCGTAATAAGTACACTTGTCTAAACCAGTTTATGGTTTACTGTTCAAACGTCCTACAACTCCTACGTAAAGGACAAAACCGCATTGTACCTTAATTAATTCAGTACATAATCTATTTCCCAATAATACATACTTTAAATTCTTGCACTTAGCGGCGTTAACTACTTGTTAGACACCTGTGGATAGATTTATTTGTTTCATAGCTACTAATGAGGCTGAGATAAGAATTGCCTTGCTACAATCTATATCTATATCTTATATCTTCTATCTATCTATACTTATAAAAAATCTGTAATGAGTTCGTTAGTATTTTTTTTGAAAATTTTACTGAGTGTCTTCTTTGCGTAGGCAAAAAAGTTTTCGATTTTTTATTTAATCTATAAAGTATATATTACAGCTTTTAATGAATTTTAGTGTAGTTCACTTACCTAATTTTGTCGATAGTTGAATATTATTTTTTTAATATGATAGTCTAAGTTGTCAATATTAAGTTTTGAATTAAATCTATTCACATGTCAAACGATGGAATTTTACTGATATTCTCTTTCATTGAAATCAATTTTAGAAATTTCCACATTGGATTTTTGGGGAGTGAAAAGGGGAGATTGGATGCATCAAAGTCGACATCTCCAAAACCAAGTATCCCGGAAGAGTTTCCTTTGCATTCTTAAGCAATTTTTCGGAAAAAAACTTCCGTCAAATTTGTCTAAAAAATACTACTGAAGTAATGCACCTAATAATTCCACACAGACGAAGTCGCGAGCAGAAGCCAGTAAATAAATAATATATTCTAATTTATGTTGTTGTTATAATAACACTGATCTGAGTGTATGTTTTATGGATAATTTATTCAATATATTTAAATTAATGTATAGCAAAAGTTCCGTTTTAATGCATTATTATAACTACTGGAAATATGTTGTGCTTACATATTTTAAACTAGCTGTGCCCAGCGGTTTCACCCGTGTAAACTGTATTTCATGTGTGGCTGTATTCCGTGGAACTTTTCTTTAAATAATACTGTCTTTTTAGTCACTCCTTATAACATCAGCTATCTGAAACTGAAGGTCCCGTTCACATCCGTCCAGCCATTTCAGACCATACTAAACCAGCATAGCATAGCCTGAATAGTTCTTATCAGTGTGAAAACAGGTGTAGCATCACCCATATTTTTATTGAAGATTATATTTTTAGAGATTAATCTTACATCGTTTCATTCGTTGTATTCTTTGTCTTGCATTTTTATTCCAAGAAAAAAGTTTTTCAATTTTTTCAAAAGAATATTAAACTGATCACAGTTATATTTTTGCTGTTAATTTATTATTATTTATTTATCATACATTTAATAAAAAATAATATATATCAACCGAGTTTTCACTTTCGGTTTAGACTTTAGAATACTTAAATGAAAAACATGATTCACGCCTGCGAGAAATGGGCGAAGTTTTTCTTCTGACTCATACATAAATTAAACTTCAAGGTTAATCATACAAAGTGTGTACGAACTCTTTCTTATTCATCAACTACTGCCGCTACTGTTTGCATAAGATTGTGTATGAAAGCGGAAATGAGTGTTTTGGTACCTAAATTCTTAGGGGCAAATTATTTATTTCATCGAAGTATTTATAGTATAAAACATTTATTAAATTCCAAATCTATACAGAAAGATAAATTAAATTGAAGTAGCTTTGTAATTCCAATTTAACAGCTTGTAATTATACGGTAAAAAAAAAACTATTTATGACTGTTTGTTACGGCTAATCTTAGAAATGACTGGACCGATTTTAACTGGACTTTAACTGGCAGATAGCTTATGATACAAAGAGAAACATTACTACTTTTTAAATAATATCAATACCCATGAGATGAAGCTAGTCAAAAATATATAAAAACGATCTTTTAAGGAGTACTTGAATAGATATTTAAATTACAGATAAAAAACCTGAATACCTTACACTTTTCCTGACCCGGATCGAACACAGGACCAACTGGCGCTTGCCAAACCAAAGAGGCAGTTCTAACAGAAAGTTCTATTTCATTTTATTTCATAGCATACGTGACTTAAAGCACATTGTAAATAATATGATCTTACTTATTTATGAATTTTCCCCAAACTGATGTGAAAATGAAAATGAAAATGAAAAATGAAAATGAATATGAAAAATATTTATTCAGTTTAGGCCCTGGTAAGGCACTTATGAAAGTCGAGAATTTACCACTATGTAATTTTGAAAGCATGTTATGGATAATTGGAATTTAATTTTCTTTCCTGTTCATTCAATTTAACTAATTAAAATATAAGACCTTTTTTTAACGCGAACTACATGGATTAAACAATATACCTACGTCTACAACTTGAGTATTTAAGGTATACATTGAAAATTTCAGCATATCGATGGAAAGTTAACAGACAGACAGACACCAAATTTATCGATTAAATATCGCACCACGTCAGTTCAATTGCGAAATAATTACGTATCTGACAACTGACAAGAAATTTTTCCCATTATGATGAATATAGATTTGTAGAAAAATAAATTTCACAAAAAACTCGAGCGAAAACCAATAGGCGGTAACAGTAATGATTATTATAAGGAAGTAGGTACTAACTTTAAGTATTCTGTCTTGCAAACTGCAGATAATATTTGAATGTTTGCATATTGTATGCAATCTCTAACTGAAACAGACACCTTTTGTGACTATTGATTTTCCTCACCAGTAATCAGTTGGGCAACTGCGTACATTTTCTCCTATAATAGGAACTACTCAGAACTAAATAGTCCAACTGTTAGTTTGTCACAGCGGGTGGTGCAATGTTAGACAATTTCGTTACACTGTAGTATATTACCTCACTACACTACATACATTTTATACACAGATGAGACTAAGAAATTGCGTGCAGAATTCTATTACCAACTCTAGTTACAACTTAATAGTTTTTTTAAGACAAAAGCTACGACACCCTTTTTAGTTACTTCAAAAGTTGATATCATACACCAACTTCAAAAGTCAGTATTTTTTTTACGTAATTTTATTTTTCTTATTATTATTTTTTTAAATGTAATAAATCGGCTCGTAAGAAATAATTCGTGTGCTCGTATCGAGTACATTTCATCGCAGATCCGCTTGCTTCATAGAAAGTGGCATTGCATACAGAATCCGATGTAGATAAGACACAATTCACACCTAACGAACATTTCTAAATCTATTTGGGATGCTTTTCATTTAGAAAGGCGTATATAATTGTCTTGAAACCGCTTAAATGGATTACAAAACATTATAAATTAATTGTTTCTTTTTTGTCGCTTAGTCTATCTTAATGTTTTTAATTAGCTACGATGCATAACTAATTTGAAAGCGTCATTCCTTTTAATAGTTAAGGAGTTCAAATTATGAGAATGCAATGTGTTGAGTGGTTGCCGTATGATTCCAGTCGTCTGCAACACAAGCGTTTCTTACTTTCTGATATACAGTACCCTTATCGCGAAATTTGCACCGTTTTCGAAATCTATACTCGCTAGCGTCACCGACAATATTTCTATGAGATACTAGTTTTGCCCCGCGGTTTCACCGGCGTAGATTTAGTTTCTTCCTTATTGTTGCGGAACCCTAATATTTTTAATAAATAAAAGTATAATAAAAAATAGTAAAATCGGTCCAGCCGTTTCAGAGATTACCCGGAACAAACAGACAGACAGACAAACAGAGAAAAATTTAAAACTTGGTTTTTTAGTGTCAGTAGCGTGTATTTTCATATGCATTTAGTCAAAAGCCGTTATTTTGGAATAACAAAAAGACAGTTCAATTTTATTTATCTGTACCTATAGATGTATAGATATAGATTTTAGTTCTTCACGTCACCGCTGAGAGGCGCCATACAAATATTCGGCTGAGAAGCTAGCGAGTATACATTACGAATACGGTGGCAAACTCGTGATAGGGGTACAGTTCGCTAATTCAATCGTTTTTACACGATCTAATCTCTTAAGAGAATAGACGTGATGTCGCATTAGCTGGAATCTAGGCCCAGATAGTCGAACCTCTTAAATCGACAATGCGTAACCAAGGCGCTTATAATTTAGATAATGATCGGAACAATGAATTGTTATAGGCTTAAATACTTATGAAAGCTTAAGTAAGTAATAACATTACGTTTAAGATATGCTACTTAACTGTGCAATAATTTCATAATCAAGCCACATCAGGAATCTTGCAGTGACTAATCGCGCTGATAATTCCACTGTGTGAGAGTGACAGATTTATACACGTTACATACATCTGTCTCATTCGGTGACTTACATATTGATGGCACTAAGAGTTTATGGTTACTACGTTAAAGAATGCAACCGGTTTTAAAAACAGAGATAAGACAGAAAATTACAATTTTACTCCATTTAAGGCTTTATAGGCAACTAGTAATATTTAAAATGCAGTGGGCCGGCGCCAACGCTTTTCCTTCACTTCAAGGTAATGTGGGGCTTAACAAATTGATATTCATTTATCAAAGAAAATACTAGGTCGTAAGTAGAAGTATTTGGAGGTTACTATAGATAGTTTCAAAAATAAATATCTATAATCTATACAGATAAATAAAATTGAAGTGTCTGTTTGTAATTCCAAAAATACAGCTTTTCACTAAATGTATATGAAAGTATACACGCTACTGACACTAAAAAACCAAGTTTAAAATTTTTTCTCCGTCTGTCTGTCTATCTGTCTGTTTGTTCCGGGTAATCTCTGAAACGGCTAGACGGATTTTAATGGGACTTTCACTGGTAGGTAGCTGATGTTTCAAGGAGTAACTTAGGCTACTTTCATTTCTCAAAAATATTAGGGTTCCGCGACAATAAGGATGAAACTAAATCTACGCGGGTGTAACCGCGGGGCACAGCTAGTATATTACAATATAATTCGGTTATTACAAGAATACAAATATTATTAGCTAAACTAAATGTATATTTAAAATAATTATTTTATTTATTCCGCCTTTTATATGATTTTACGTTGTAGCTAGTCCCGCGGTTCCACTCGCGTACACTTAAATAATTTAATGGGTGGCATTTCTTGCGAACCTGCACAGACTTAATTTCATAGATGGCCCCTTAAAGTTTGTAAATAAAAGTAGCTAAGTTACTCCTTGTTACATAAGATAAACAGACAGACAGAAAAAAATATTGTTTTTTTTTTATGTATGTACCTATAATTTTTCATATACATTTAGTGCACAGCTGTGTATTTGGAATTACAAAGAGACACTTCAATTTTATTTATCTGTATGTATGTATAGAGTAGGTATAGAGTATATATATAGATGTAGCTTTCACACAGAAGACGAGTACTTGGACGAAGTCACCAAAAAATAAAACAAAAGTAAAATGTAACCGCAAGTTTTCGTAGACTTAAAAGTTATGTAACCTGACCTTAGTTTGATGCATGACTTCCCCCTCGAAAGGTTTGTCTGTTTGTCTAGTTCCCACATTACTTACAATGTCAAATAAAAAACTAGTAATTTCGGCATGTGGTGACCACACTCCAAGGCTACGGCATATTAGGGGCACGCCACACTAACTACGCGAATGTTGCGAGTTGCGTATAAAATATAACTCTTTAAAAACAGTAAGGAATCTAGAAACTAATTGTTCAAAATTACACTCACACAAAGGGCTCTTCTACGTGATCATAAGCAGAAGGACTGTAGTAATAGTCATTTACGTTTTTCAAAACTAAAAACGACATATCTAAAATACTATGACCAAATTAATAGTATTTTTCAGAGAGGTCTAATTTAGAGCTCGACAAAGTAGTGTATGAAGAGATGCATGAATGTGGATGAAGCGAAAGAAGTATGTATGTGGAGAACGGTGGTCTCTGCCTACCCCCATGGGATACAGGGGTGAGCATATGTACGTATTTACAATTCCTTGACAGTAAATATAAGAAATAATAATTTAAAAATATTGACCAACGCTAGATGTACTAACGTTCTTATTTCAGAAATAAGCCTAGATTCCTTACTGTAACGCGTATATATACTGTGGCTCTGGCTTCAGTATATACATACAAGCTGGTCTACGTTATAAGGAGGTTTCACTTAATTGTTATGCCGTCCCATCGGACTATGAGAGTGAGGGAATAAAGAGTGCACCTGTGTTTGCGCACTATAATATCTCCTGCGTACATGGCTAATCCCCGTTGAGATTAACCGCCATAACCGAAATTCGGTAGGAGATCATTATTATTATTTATATTATATGTTTACATGTATGTTGATTATGACGGCTCTGTCAGCTATCTGCCACTGAAAATCCTGTTAAAGTCGGTCCACCCATTTCAGAGATTAGCCGGAACAAACAGACAGATAGAGAACATTTAGAAAATAGATTTTCTTTGTCAGGGCCGACTATACTGTCATATGCATAGACACTTCAATTTTATTTATCAGAACGTATATATTGCAATTATAAAAAAGTCCTTTGCTAAGAGAAATGTGTGTGCTCGACGCCTTACGGGCCTCAATGTTGTTCTGATAGACTCGTAGATGTGGAGCAAAATTATGAAATCATCATATGACGTCATCGTAGGGAACATACGGAGTCATTGTATTTGTTTCACAGCTTCATAAGTACTTACGGACGCCCTATTTCTCGCTATTGATAAATATTTATTTCACCAACGTATGAAAGTGATATTTATTGCTAACAGTTTATTTTCGTTATTTCTGTTCAAGATCTGTTGGATTTGCCTTTTTTTTAAATATTTTTACCAAAACACCTTTGAAGAATAATTCAGGAAATAGAAATTTTGTGATTTCACACTACGTGCTCTACGGTGAAGGAAAACATCGATAGGAAACCTGCATAAGTTTGAGAAGTAATTCAAAGACGTACGATGATGTATAGTTCCGGAGACGGTGATGAACTTACCCCCTGACACGTTAGCACTTGATCATATTCACTGAAAAGTGGGTTGTTACAACACCTCTGATTACCCCTTTCTGGGATGGCCCATGTTTTTTATATTGTCTCACACACGAAAACCCTTAGGTTACATAACAGGAAACATGGCTGTGTGAAACGATACTGTATCAATAAACGATATTGTTATTTTCATTGTTTACATCCAAGTGTAACGCAGGCCCAGTTCCCACAGAGAGCGTGCGATACTATACGCCTTAACAAAATAAATATTCATCACTGAATATAAACAAACTGCCGGTACCTCACTAGTAGCGATAGAAAAAAAAATCACAATCGAATTTGAATATACGCATTCAATTTAAACCTCGGTTCTAATGAATTTGAGTGAAGGATATCCATCTGCAATTGTACAGGAGCAGCCCGAAGTCCGGCTTAGTATTACATGGAACGTAGGTAAAATGTGAGTGTACTGAAATAACACCTCTGCCTACCCATTCGGATATTACAGGCGTGAGCATACGTATGTATGTTAATAAGAATGACGTTGTCGCTAGAATGTATATAAATACGTAGTCGGCTGATAGAGATTAGATTAAGAGAAACACTGACAAATAACAATTAATTATTAACATCATAACTACAAAACACGGTGAGGGAAACATCGTGAGGACACCTGCATATATCTGAGAAGTAATTAACAGACGTATGTATAGTGCCTGAGATGGCGATAGACCCACCATGTGTCCCGTTGGCACTTAATCATCTTCGGTGAAAAGTGGGTGATGTTATTACAACACTTCTGCCAACCTCTTTAGGGAATACAGGCGTGAACATAAATGTTTGTATGAACTACAAAATGGTCTGCAAAGGAAATTTCCTTAAAACGAGTAAGCGATAATATTTTATTGTGAATACCATGAATTATAATGGGATCAAATTAAGATTTCCTGTTTGTTACAGCGTATGCTGCATTATCATCGCTAATGATGTAGGTAGGTACAATTGACAGAAATTTACTGGACAAGTTTCCTGTTATTCCCATTTTGTTATTTTCCATTATATAAATACTTATATATTTGTCTGAGATACATTTTCTATCTTAAAGGCTGTTTTTTGAATACTAATATTAAATACTAAGAATTTTAAATACTAATTTAAAACAGCAATTTGTATTACACTTCATGGATCTTAGATATTTAGTAAAAATGTCAATGTTTCCAAATAGTTTCTCAAATTGGGGATAACTTAAAATTTTGCCCTAATTTAACCTCACCAAGTCTCTGCAGGAACCACTGGGCCCCCAATATTCATCCCATAGAGTAAACGTTGGGGATTCGACCCCTATATAGGTGCCCAATGGTCCCCCGGGAGGAGTACAGTCAATTATTAATTATATTTTAAGGTACTCGTCTCCTGGTATAAATGTTACGTTATGATACGGACACATATTATAGTCGAAAAAACATTGAAAACTACCTCTTTAAACTTTTTACTTTAGACAGATCAGGGGACGAGTGGACATCATCATCCTCCCGCCCTTATCCCATATTATTTGGGGTCGGCGCAATTCTCTCTATCAGCCGTCATATCTGTATTCACTCCCATTCTAGTCATATCATCTTTCACACAATCCATCCATCGTTTCTTAGGTCTTCCTTTCCCCTTGTAACCATCCACATTCATAAACAAAACTGAAGGGGACGAGTGGACACAGGGTGCGAATTTCAGGGCACGAGTCGGTTTCGACCGCTGCTTCATTATTCCCCATACCAGCCTCAATATATCACAGAGCATAAGCATCTCTTTTGTTTCTTGTATTCTACATTTTTAAAGAACGATTGATATACATTCAATAGTTTGTAGTTACATCTTTAAATATTACCTTACTATGGATTACACTCACGCCTGTATCCCTCAAAACGAAATCCGCTGGAAGTATTTTAAATATTGTACAAACTCTACCTACTCATTTCATTCACATTCATGATGACATTTGAAAACGGTTCGAAGGACCAAACTGGTAATGTAAAAGTGCCTACAACCAAACACACTGTATACAATGAATACATGCAATAAATTATTCGTAGTATTTGAACATACTCGACATTAGCCACTGCGGCACCTAATTCGACCACATTCCCATTTTATCAATATCGTGTAATTAGCTACTGAGCAATTGGGGACAAATGTTTAAGGAAGAATAAATGTTTTTATACCTAGTAGATAATAAAAGTCGAGACTTGAAGTTAATTTTCAAGTTAAGTTTAATTACGGAGCACGTCTTGTGGTGAATACATAAATAGCATGCTATTACATCAACTCTGTGGTTTTGATAATGATAATATGACGAACAGCATGTCTGGTCTTTTAAAGGATCATCTGCGTTATTCTGTAAGAGTATATGCCTTCAATCATAAGACTTGACTTTGAATTTGACTAACAACACCCACTTTTCAACGAAGATGATTGAGTGCCTACGAGACGGTGAGTCTATCGCCGTCTCAGGCACTATACATACGTCTTTGAATTACTTCTCAGACATATATGCAGGTTTCCTCACGGTGATTTCCTTCACCGCACGTGGTGTGAAAATAGTACACAAGTTTTTTAGAAAAACTTATTTATACAGGCCCCGCTGGAATTCGAACTTCCGTCGCTTGCGTAGCAGGCGAGTGTTCTAAACCCAAGACCACTACGGCTCTTAATAAGACTTTACTAAGTACATAATACAGGCAGAAGTTAAAAAAGCTGGTAAAAATGTTCAAGAAATCCGAGTACTGAAAAGGCCCTTTTTGCCGTCTGATCCACATTTATGATCCACCGGTAGATCAATTGTGTTATATGTCCTGTGCCCCGTGTGTAGACTAAATTTCATGAGTGGCCCACAGAATTTATTGTTTTTTTTAAATAAAAGTAGCCTAAGTTACTCTTTGTAACTTAGGTATTTGCCAGTGAAAGTCCCGTTAAAATCGGTCGAGACAGAGAGACAGAGTTTTTTTTTTAAATTGCTTGTTAATTTACTTAGCGTATATACTTTCACGTGCTTTTAGTAAAAAGCTGTTAATTTGGAATTAAAAACAGACTCTTCATATTTATTTATCTGCACAGATATAGATGAATAGAACTGGGTCAGAAGTGGTAAGAAACCCTTCAATATGCGACCCATTATTATACCCTTGTAAACAACATTGCCCTATTTGTTAAGTAGACCAAACATATGGGAAGTGTGAGATGATTACTCAATAATATAAACATATGGACTGAAATACGAGGCACAAAGAAAGTTTGGTTCTGAGTAGGTATAGCTTTAAAATTTTAACTTTTATCGACATTTCGCACGCGCAACGTGCAAAAGTCGCTATGTGTATTTCGTGAACTTTGTATCAAAATTTCCAATATTGTTTAATTTTGTCATTATTAATAATAATACCGATCCAACATTAATCTAAAAAAAACTATGTACATTTGTTATCTGTATCAATAGTAAGAATATTTTTTTTTAATACTCGGGCCATATTTCGAGAAAATCATTTTCTGCGTCTCCTAAAGTGTGTAAAAACACATAGCTACTTTTGAACGCGCAACGACGATTTGTGCATTGGAACTGTGTCAAAAACTCTCTGTTTTACACCCATGTAGCTATCAAAGAAAAAAATAATCTTTAAAAACAAATACTATTTTCCTTGTGACATCGGCACGAAGTAGGGATTCAAACTGGCATCACTTGCGTAGCACACGACTGCTCCAATTCCACGCCCACCACGGCACAACGTACAGCCGCGTTATTCACTAAGGTTTCTCAGCGTCGAGCTCGACGACGAGCGTTGGTTTCAATCTTAGAAAATTTATACATAATACATAGAGGATAAGGTTCAGTTTCGTATCTTTAAAACCAACACTCGACGACGAGTGCAACGCTAAGAAACCTTAGAGAATAACGCGGCTGATATTTTAATAATATTAAAATAAACTACGTAAGATTATATAGCGCAATGGCAATTTCGTGCCCTTCAACAGAGTAATGAGTTGAAAGTGAAAGTATGAATTGGGGTATGTTTGTTACTTTCTTTTAGTAAGCCAAAATATATTTTTCAAAGACGCGGTAATCTCAGGAACAATTGGATCCTGAGATTTGCGCGTTAAAACAAACAATCAAAGGGTTCAAATAACATAGACGTCGTGGTAAAACAATATTTGCTATCAACATGAAACCACGGGACTTAGACATCATCTCCCTGGCCTTATCCCACGTATTTGGGGTCAGCACTTGATTCAACCCGATGTGGCTGATCTCCAGATTTTTAAACGAAGCGACTGCCATCTGACCTTCGTAGGCCCTTTTTACAAGGAAAATCGGCAATCTGGGTTAAACCAGTTGTCAGACTGTCGACGGCTTAACGTGCTCTCCGAGGCACGGAGGGAACTCGGGCGGTCACCTATCCAACTACTGGCTAGGCGTATGGTTGCTTAACTTAGTTGATCGCATCATATGCGCAATAGCAACTGTGCCATGAGCTCCTCGGGAAACCACGGGACTTAGACACGAGACATTCATCTGTATTAAGAAATATGACCTAAAACATTGCTAAAAGATAAGCGGGTAAGTACTTAAAACTTCACTCACACTTTTACTCCTAAAACTGGCTTATACCACAGTATAAAAAATAAGCTAATTAAACAGTATGAAATTCAGACCAAATTTTTGCTCCATCGAGCGTGAGGGTTGTCAGTTTTAAAGTTATTAAAATTTACTTTTCTATTTGCTGTCACTAACATATTAGAAGGATAAGCAGAAGGAAAGAGAGGAAGAGGAAGACCCAGGTTAACATACATGAGACAAGTCTAGGATAAAGTGTCTGCCATGACGTATAGGGAGGTCAAGGAGATGGCACTTGATAGAGACGAATGGAAGAAGTTGTATCAGTTACACCGACAAGAGTTACAACTCTTAAATGTATGCTGATGATTTACTGTTAAATTAATGTCAATTTGTCGATTTGAATTTAGACCTATTATGACGTATACATGATTTACCGCGAAGTCCCTTGCTGACATTATATGCGCGCGTCTGTGTGAGTGTAATTTCGAACGATTTGTTAGTTTCCATACTGTATGTGAAGTTTACATTTATACTGTGACGATAGTATATAAACACAAACATACATATACACATGTAGGTACGTATATGAAGAGTTACTACGATATTTACTACAACATAGTAAAGTGATAAGATAACAGTATTGTGAAAGTAGCGTGTTCAATGTTTTACTTCTTAGTGATAACATGCGTATGCTATCAAAGATTTGGGGACTGATAACTAGATAACAATGGTTTTAAGCCTTATGTATTATTGGAATTTTTTATATTTAAAAATATACTAGGTACAGTCGAAATCAAAAGTAGGTACAGTTACTACTAACCGCAGGCACAGGTTTTATAATTTTCTTCATGTTTATTTATTTATTGAAACTACTACTATCGTATAGTAAAAATAATTAAACTAATACCAGCTTATGTAGTTTGTTGGGATTATGCTAATGTTTTTTTTTCAATCCTATTTTCAGCTAGCCTACTTATGTTATAAACGCGAACGTGTTTGATAGCGAATTTTACGCAACATTTCGCACAAAGTAAATTTTTTTAGCACATTTTTTTAGGAATTTGAATTTGGGTAAAACCTCATTTAGTGATTTGGAAACATATCATCCTTCATGTCTACTAGGACCAGAGGCGTGGGCAATGTATGTGAAATCGGAAAATTGATCATTAAAAAGTGCATATCGTAATAGCTTTCATAAAACTGTTTTGATGATTTTTTGGAACCAAAAACAGCGACAGACAGATCTATTGTCTGCTATACCTCCAAAAAAATTCGAGAGTCGTCCTCACAGTGTTCTGTGAAAAACTATTCGCGAAAATGTGACGCCGACAAAAAGTGGCTTCGTAAAAACGTAAATAAAAAACAAACTAGGTATTTCTATGGCATGAAATATTCGAAGACTGGATTGGTTACAATGGGCGGCGTGCGATCACTAACAGTACTAACCGGGCAAATTGAGAGGTCGCTGCTTTTCCCACGTTTGTTCCCAGTTCCCATAGAACATTTTGTGGTTCTAAAAGTAGTCGGATAATAGTTGTAGAAAAAAAATGGTCGGTGAGATCAACATGGCGGCCTTGAGACAACGCCGCGAGTGATCACGTCGTGAATTGGTCTCTTGCTGTTTCATATCTTTTGGAACAAACATTACATATTATACTCGTATTAGGTCCTGGGTTAAATCATCAGGTCGAGCTAGAACTATGCCTGAGTGATGACGGCGATAAACCTCACTTATTTATTTAAACATTACAATACAATAATATTATTTACTTAGCAAAAGCATCCTAAATTACATAAAATAATATTTTTTTGAGAGCAAGAAGCCTAAATCACTTTATTTCATTAAGCTCTATGTGTGCAAGAAAAATAAAATAAGCTCTTTTCTTCTTTCTAACTACAAACTGGACATAAGGATAGACCTACGGCCTTATCATAAGTTCTTATTGCCATCATAGTTCCACTGTATGACAGTGACAGACTTATACACGTCAATACATCGGTCTCATAATAATGGTTAAACTACCATAGGAATAAGAGGTCAGGGAACGGCCCTAGCTTCTGCTATGAATTTTTTAGTAGCCATATTCCAAAACTAAAAAATATGTACACGGACCAATTCACGCCGCCCCAACATCGCTAAGCGTTGAGTACAAATTTCGCGATACCGTCTCATTTTATTTCCTGCTTACAAATTACAAGCACTTCACAAGCAAGGGAACATGTTGGCGAGCAAAAACATTAATTAACCCAACTATCAAACCATCAGCGAGACTAGTTTCATTCTACACCACTTTTGTTTTCGTTTTGTTGCCTTTATACTGCATTGCCAACAATCCGGGAATTGATACGCGTTGAAAGTAAAAGGTTATTTATTTTTATATCGATTATTTATTTGTATTATTTACGTGGGTTTCATGTTATTGCGCATCGACTACTTATAGATATAATATCCATCAGATGGGACGAGAATTAATGTAATAAATTGCACCTGGGTACATGATTTTCTGAATCAAGCGGTTACGAATTTGAGATGTCATCGTTTTGTGTATAATTCCGGTGACCAGTCTCAATGTGAGCGTCAAGCCAGCGTACCCTTGGTGAAATATGGTCGGTAGAACTTAAAAAGTTATCTTATTTTTTTATTAGATTGTGGGCTTTTTAAGAATTATAAAGACACTTTACATATATACATACATACTTTACTATATATTTATCTGTACAGATAAATAAAATTTAAGTGTCTGTTTGTAATTCCAAATTAACAGATTTTCACTACATACCTATAAAAGTGTATACGGTAGTCACATTTTACAAACCAATTTTTTTTGTTTGTCTGTCTGCCTGTCGCTCTGTCTGTCTGTTCCGGCTAATCTCCGAAACAGCTTGACCGATTCTAACGGGACTCTCACTGGCAGATAGCTTATGTGACAAAGCTAAGGCTACTTATATTTAAAAAAACATTAGGGTTCCGCGGGCCATTCGTGAAATTAAGTCTACGCGGGTGAAACCGCGGGACACAGCTAATTTTAAAATAAATTGGAAATAATTACCTAAAGTACAGAAGGAACCCTACAGTAAATGGTAATGTAGTATAATGGTAATGGATATGTTGCAAGGTGAACGATTGCCCATTTGCCCAATTATATTTGAGTGCATCAATGGTCCTCAGTAAAGTACTTAAGATGAGCATATCTGTATTTTACACTACAGCTAATTTAAAGGACTTTTAAAAGTAAACATCAAATCTATACATCTATATCTATACAGATAAATAAAATTGAAGTGTCTGTTTGTAATACCAAAATAACAACTTTTCACTAAATACATATGAAAGTATACACGCTACTGACACAAAAAAACCTAGTTTTAAAATTTTTCTCTGTCTGTCTGTCTGTCTGTTTGTTTGTTCCGGGAAATCTCTGAAACGGCTGGATGGATTTTAACGGGACTTTCACTGGTATCTGATGTTTCAAGGAGTAACTTAGGCTACTTTTATTTATTAACAATATTAGGGTTCCGCGACAAAAAGGATGAAACTAAATCTACGCGGGACAAACCGCGGGGCACAGCTAGTAAAAAATAAAACAAAACATATTCTTTTGAGGAATTGAAGTTATGTTAACTAAAAGGCTTTCCTTATGAAGTTAAAAAGCGCATTACTTAAGCTTTACAATAATCATTATTGCTAATTCGTAGCCTATTTAATACGTACTTTGTGATCGATATCCTCCTGGCTGGAGGCTTTAATTAGTCTCGCCATTGTCCGGTTAAGCAGAAATGACTCCCGGAGTTTAATCTGCAAGAGACACTTCATAAAAAAAAAAAAAAAAACTCCTATGATATGAAGATAAGTACCTAACACCAATCCTTACATTATGTATGACTAGCGACCACATATACACTCCCTACCTATATTAGATAATTCATTTTAATTTAAGTGTCTGTTTGGAAATCCAAATTAACAGGTTTTCACCAAATGCATATGAAAGTATACACAGTACTTAAGTACTGAGTGATTTTGAGGATACAGTCACCTGAATGCATTTTGAATCGGTCGACTAAAACCACACACCTAATTAGCTTCAATGTACAGTTTACAGAAAAATCTTAAGTGCCGGAATTTCACTGAGTTAGGCTACAACTCAAAACAAAATTTAGCAAGTACATAAAATCGTTTTATTGTTTATAATACGCGAGTGAAACTGCAGGGCAAAGCTAGTATATATTATAATGTAATGAAACAATGCCACATATCACACATTACTTAGCTACTGAGTCACAGGTCGGACTCCATTGTCAACTACTTGCACCAACTGAATTAGAATAACGACAGATAAGAGCGCCAATATAATTTCTGTCTTTTCCGACATTAAGCAGCCGCGTTGTTCAGTAAGTTTTCTGAGTGTCCAATCCGACGACGAGCGTTGGTTTCAAATAAAGGGAAATTGATACATAACACATAGAAGATAAGGTTCAATTTCGTGTCTGTAAAACCGACACTCGATGACGAGTGTGACGCTGAGAAACCTTAGTGAATAACGCGACAGGTTTCCTTCACCGTAAAGCTTATAGTGTGAAATATCTGCATTCAAGATTTTTGAAAATCTAATGGTTGGTAGAGCGTTTCGATTTAAACTTGCGTCGCCAAAGATTACAAATATGAATTGGACAAGTAAAACTATTGTTATTGCAGGGAAAAGAACCAAACAATTTATCGGATAAATATGTACTTAATTTATCATTGACTAGCTGTGCCCCGCGGTTTCACCCGCGTAGGTTTAGTTTCTTCCTTATTGTCGCGGAACCCTAATATTTTTATTAAATAAAAGTAGCCTAAATTACTCCTTGAAACATCAGCTACCTGCCTGTGAAATTCCCGCTAAAATCGGTCCAGCCGTTTCGGAGATTACCCGGAACAAACAGACAGACAGACAGACAGACAGACAGAGAAAAAATTTAAAACTTGGTTTTTTAGTGTCAGTATCGTGTATACTTTCATATGCATTTAGTGAAAAGTTGTTATTTTGGAATTACAAACAGACACTTCAATTTTATTTATCTGTATAGATTAATAACTATCGCGATAAACGCTTTTTCCAACACTTCCTGTTGTCCAAAGTAAAAGACGCACTGATGATAAAGCCTATTACGTACTTTAATGATAATAATACAATAATAGATTTGTTCACTGACTCTCGCAAATATGCAGGTATTTTTCAGAAACTAGCTCCGTGGTTTCACCCGCGTTGTTTTTATTTTGCGGAACTTTTTAAACACAAAATTAACCTACGTTACTCTTGTTAGTGAAAGTCCTGTTAAAATCGATTTAACTGTTTCAGAGATTACCCGGAACAAACAGACAGACATACACAAAAACGATTAAAATTTATTTTCTTTATGTGAGTAACGTATATACTTTAATATGCATTTAATAAAAGCTTGGAATAAAATACAGAAACTTAAATTTTATTTATGTTTACAGATGTATTGACAAGAAACTATAAGGGCTCCTTTTCTACTTTAAGGGTACAGAACCCCAAAAATAATATGAAATTAATATTATTGTTACATCTGTCGATGTACGTGTGACTAGTGCACTCAGATGTAAACTCAAAAACGTGAGTCAGGGTTGCGAGAGTCGATAATAGCTTCCTCTCAACACATAGCTGTCAGCCCTTTATCCATTACATTCGACATAATTTAACGCTCGTAATTAACTTTATGGCTACTCACGGTTACGTATCTCACGATGATATATGTATCGCTAATAGCACAGTAAATATTAGCTTACTGCAAGCAGTAAGGAATCAAATGACACACTTGCAAAAACTCAAACTCAAACTCAAACTCAAAAATATCTTTATTCGATTAGATTTATACAAAGTACTTTCAAATCGTCAGAATGACCCAATTACACAGGATTATACAAGCTACCGCCAGGTTCGGAAGGTTGCTTTTACTGAGAACACACTTTACAAAGACGCTCACATCCTACGAGACGGTATTAAAACAACTGAATCTACAAAATGCAGCAACTGAATCTACAAGCAGAGCGTATTCATAACTTCTGAGTTTTGACGTTTCATTTGAATAGCTAAGAAGTTCTTACTACGCGCTGCTTAAACGATCATAAGGTATGCGATCCCGTTATAGTCGATTGCGTATATGTCATTTATGTATTTTACAGATATGTTCTAAACTGCACATTGACCTATCGACATTACTTTGACATCAAATAAAAGAGTAATTTTCTTAAACTTTAAGAGTGACATCCATCACGCTCGATAGATCAAACGATATTATTTCAAAAAAAATATCCTGATTCTATACTGCTTGGGAAGCTTATATTTATACTGTGTCAATAGTTTTAGTTAATAACATTAGTCAACCATCAATCCTCCCATGATGGCCACAGCTAACCCTTTTATGCATAACCTTAGTTGCAATTACAATTTAAGTTTAAGAGTAATTTGATGATGACAGAAACTATAAGTGTAGCTTTGAAGAATGTATTTTACCAAATCACAAAAGGAATGAAAAAGATGTTACTCCAGCTTTAACTAGTGAAGCATGGGCGGTTAAAGTTGCCAGAATTTATTTTTTGATGACGTAAAAGATGTTAAATCAAATCCAATCAGTCTGAACCAATGAGGTTTTTTTACCAAAAAAGCAGGGTTCTTCCCAGAGCTTCGACATGCTCACGCCTGTATTCCCCTGTGTTGAAATAACAACATACACTTTTCACCGAAGATGATTAAGTGCTTACGAGACAGTGAGTCTATCGCCGTCTCAGACAATATATATACGTCTTCGAATAACTTCTTAGGCATAGGCAGATCTCCTCAACCGTATTTCACGTAGTGTGAAATCCTAAATACGTTTTAAAAAAAATCTCATTGTTTAAACCACAAGCTCCTATTGCCATCATAGTTCCACAGATGTCATAATAATAACTATCATGGTAGGGCCCCAAGCTTCACTCGGATTCGAACTTGCGTCTTTCGTTTGCTTGCACAGCAGGCGACTGCTCCAGCCCAGCCACCACGGCTCTTGTTTATTTATTTAAATATTTTGTTCCCTGCTCCACTATCTAACTTCTACTCTACGCAGTATAGTTTCCGCTTGCGTAACACCCAAATGTCGGTGGTGATAGCGTGCTCGATTCCCGGGGTTATCAGTATTTGTAACATAATACAGGCCAACCAAGGTTGTGGCACAGTTTTCTTTGAGCAGTCTTTATCTATAAAGTGCTTCTTCAAATTATTATCGCACTCGATACTTACTCGATTTTCTACGTGATTGATTAACTTTCGTCATTTGTTTTAGTGGAATATTTCAGCTTTGATAACCAATTTCGTCCTTAATCTAACTACATAGTACTATAAATACGAATGTGAGATTATTTGTTTTGTGTACACACGTTATTTGAGTACTCACTCGATTGGTATGAACTTTCTCATAAAATTTGTCAGGGTACAGAAAAAAAACCATACCATACCATCGATTTCATTAAGACAGAAGTCGCGAGCAGCCGCGTTATTCACTAAGGTTTCTCACCGTCGCATTCGTCGTCGAGTGTCGGTTTTAAAGATACGAAATTGAACCTTATCATCTATGTATTATGTATAAATTTCCTATGATTGAAGCGCTCGTTGTCGTCGAGTTCGACGTTGAGTAACCTTAGTGAAAAACGCGGCAGAAGGTAGTTCCTAGTAACCGGAAAAAACGTCTGTTACTTAACATTACAGAATAAATGTTATTTTATTTTTAGCGTTATCGTTCCCTACAGTACCCACCTAACGTAGTGCTTGACTGGTTATGAAAAATTTATCATACGCTACAAAACCCTACTTCTAGCTGACCATCAATCCAAATTCTGACCGCACGCATGGTCGCTTAACCTCGAAGATTGATTTGCACAGCAGTAATGCTAGTCTGTATATATTAGACCTTTGTCTGTTCATCACTATTCCTTATGTACAACTATGCATGCAGACTAATGTTTTGAATGCGCAAACGCAAGTACGGAATAGAAAAGTAGCAGAAGAGCGGCTTCAACCAAATCAACCATCATCGGTTTAAGCAGTGCGTATTGAGAACTTCTAAGCTTTGGCGTTTCCTTTTGTCAAATATAGCATCAAACTTCAACATCAAAAGTATGTAAGTAAAAAAAGCAAAAGAAAAGAATACAATATGGTAAGTAAGTTATAACATTATTTTATTTTTCTTTTTTTGGATATCTTTTTAAAAAAATGGTTTTCAAGTTTTGAATGGAATTCTTACTTAATAGTCCCAACAGGTGTAAAGTTCTCATCAATACAAATTAATAAAACCCAAACACCAGGTAAAAATTTTCTATAAATCATTGAGAAGTTCTCTCAAAAAATTTTAATCATTATCGGTTCATAAACGACAAAGCTATTCGCGAGCACACATAAAAAAATATACGATTGAATTGAGAAACCTCCTATTTTTTTCGAAGTCGATACTATACGTACGAGAATGTGTGCATGCGTGCCTGACACATTCACTGCTGAAATTTCGTGTTCTTCGTAAATTCTCTAACAGTTGGACGCGCAGGTGCGTCGTTAGCAGTGAATGCGTTAAATGCATAGGAATCGACCTTCTGTAACATTTTTCTATTTTATATTTATAGTAGTTAACATCACAACCACTTAAATAGATTTGTGATATCACTACTATATACTACTTTAGTCTCTAGTACTACTAGAAGTTACGTCAACTTAAAGGCGACGTTACGTTGCGTTTTATTACCTGGCTTAAAGCCAAATTATACAACGTTTGAGTATTATAAAATTTGCAATAAAGTTTTAGGCTTTTATTATTGCAACTTTACTTGCTTCCATGATTTCAACCATCACTGAGGCCTTTCACTTAGACAATTTAATAATGTTACATACATATATAAATATCTGGGATGACTTGAGCATACATCTATACAGATAAATAAAATTGAAGTGTTTAGAATCTGTGGAATTGTTTGGATATATCGAAAGGATGACTGAAAGGCGATTAACGAAACAAATTTATAGAGCGAATGTGAGCGGAAGGGTCGGTAGAGGGCGACCAAGGAACAACTACTATGACCAAATTAATAGTATTTTTGAGAAAGGTGAAATTCGGAGCACTCGTTACCGAAGGAAGTGTATGAAGAGATGCAAGAATGTGGATGAAGCGAAAGAAGTATGTAAGGATCGTAGCTTGTGGCGAACGGTAGTCTCTACCTACCCCCATGGGATACAGGTGAGCATATGTATGTACGTATGTATGAAATGTCGGTTTGTAATTACAAATTTTCAGTTTTTAAACCGTTTTTCAAGAAAACTAATCTATACATACAGATAAATAAAATTTAAGTGTCTGTTTGTAATTAAAAAAATATAGCTTTTAACTAAATGCATATGAAAGTATACACGCTACCGACATTAAAAAACCAAGTTTTAAAATTCTTCTCTGTCTGCTTGTCTGTCTGTCTGTTTGTTCCGGGTAATCTCTGAAACGGCTGGACGGATTTTAACGGGACTTTCACTGGTAGGTAGCTGATCTTTCAAGGAGTAACTTAGGCTACTTTTATTTATCAAAAATATTAGGGTTCCGTGACAATAAGGATGAAACTAAATCTACGCGGGTCACAGCTAGTTAGGAATATAAAAAAAACAAGGTCCATACAATTTGGTGCTTATCCAAAAGATAGTTGAAATTGGGTAACCTACATTAGAAAGAGAGAGAATCTCGATAAGTACTCCATGTTGTAGGTTATCAAATTAACGAGCGTGTATATAGCCGTTTTATTTTTGCCACACCCAAAGTTTTTATCCAATATCATTTTGTTTTCCTTATTATACACACTATTGCTACTAGATACCTCCACTCGAAATCGTCCGGTTTAAACCAATACAAATATTTTATGTTCATATTAGCTTCTCGTGACAAGTAGGCTGAGATTTTCTCGTTCAGAGAATCAGCATTGCTATTCAACCTGGCAATGTGGCCAGCTTTCTTGGCACGATCCTGAGAGATACCAATTTAGGTTAAGTTTTCTGTTTTAATTAGTTTAAGATAAAAAAAAAATTATTATTTTTTAACATAACCTAATTTTATTTAAAATCATGCTTTCGCGAAAAAGTCATCCATAAAAACAAGTCTACGCTATTAGTCATCATCATATATTTAAGAGTTGTGACTGTTGTCGGTGTAACCGATGCAATTTCTATTAGTATAGAATTCGAATTTCCCATATTTGAAGTGTTAAAAGAATATTTAAAGCTGATGTCCGAAATGTTAGCTATGTTCAATTCGGAACCATCTGTTGGTAATTCGCTTGACTGCGACTGCTCCACTGCTTATATTTGGGTCTGCATTGACTGGTTGGGTGCATAAGATAGACAGATGATTGTTTAGTCCTGTGGTTGGATAAATTAGGTCGACATGTATACGAAGTAGGTGTTGAGGGTACGTAGCGCCAGCCACGTGCGGCAGAGTGATATTCAATACATTCGCCCGACGTTTCTAGGGTTACGTAACGTAATGCCAACTTTCAATGTCGCCTGTCCACCACGCATGCGCTTTATACACTATTATTATTTTCCACAATAAATATAAATTGCACAAGTGTTCGACACTTGTATACCAAACACCATCTGCGGTTGTGACCACCGCATTATTGACGTTGTTCATAAAAGCGCAAGGTATAAAATGTTTTGCTCAAATTCTGAACATCCTATAAACATTAGCCATATGTTCTAGGCGTTTGAAGGCGACGACTGAACGAACTGCGTTTTATTACACATGTAACTAAAATAGAAACACGCTATATTAATATGACTCTTTACCATAACCACTACACAGATGTGTGCGTTGTTAATGATCTTCAAATGATAGCAAATTGCAAAATAATTAATGAACTTATTTTTAACGGAGCAGTTCCAGCTCAATAGCACCTGGTCACTTGTACCAACACTACAATGTAACACACAGATGGTTTTTAATTATACTATAAAGTCGTCAGTGTATAGTTATTGGGGAAATATCTGGTCCAAATGAAATAAATCAAAACACTCTTCTCTGACAAAGATTCTTCTATTTTCGCAATCGAAAAAATATAAACTACTTCTACAGTGTTAGTTTCTAGACGATGAGCTATTTACCTCTAGCCACGGTTAACGATTTAACGATACACACAATAATAGCTTCTTGGTCAGCCATAATAGAATTCGATAGTTCGCTAGTCTTTTAAGATACAGATAGAACTAAACTAAGAACATATAACAAGATTTGTTTTAACATCGTTCCACTCGTCGTCCTAACAACACTAAATAAAATAATCCTGTGCTTAGATTACTTTAAGATTTTTCTGTAAACTGTACATTGAATATAATCGGTATGTAGTCCCAGTCGACGCTTCAAAAATGCTTTCAGACGACTGGGACCGCGGATTCAGGTCTTTTTGGTCCCAGTCCTTGGCAAACAAGAATACAGCCCATAGTTGCAATACTGCCATCTTTGCCTCGTAAAAATCTCATGACACCTTCTTCAGGAACCCCATGGTATACTCATCTTGAAAAGCACATAGAGGGAGTTCAGTTCCCAGCCGTTTAGGAGGTTTTTGCTTTGGCATCTTCGACTTGTTTTGTGTGTTTCTTCGTTTATACTTCACCTAACTCTTCGGTGAAGCAGAGGTAACCATCCACTTTTCGTCAATGCCAACGTGATTGATTGTGAGTCCCGCATTTTAGTTTCATCGTCATCTCTTTCAGACACTTTTTGAAACTGAATTTCTGACTGAACTAAATTTCATTGAAATTATTCTCAGGCATATACGTACAGGTTTCCTCGCGATGGTATGACATCACTGCACTTAAGCTTTTGGAATATCTTAACTACATGCTGTTGGGATATGATCTTGCGTCGCTTGCAGCGCAGTACAAACCACTCGACCATCGCGGCCACAACCACCATCATCACCTCCTCAGAATCTTGGAGCTGCTGAAGTTGAGCATGATCAGAGATAAACTGTTTAAGTTAACAATAAAAGTCAATGCGTCAGTAGCCCACATAATATTATCGATTTCAAATTTGGCCAACCATCCTTAACAAGTCTAAACGCAATGCAAGTCATGCTTGTCTGTGATATGTCGAACCTTGTCTAGGTTTGAACCTAGATAAAGATTTCTATAAGGCTCTCTCCGACCGGATGCTGTTTCCGGTGAAAGTGCGACGATGTACATAGGTACGCGATATTTATAGGGATCCCTCAGGGAGAAATTTAGGGGCCACTTGAATTAAGTGTCTATAAAAAAAGTACATTTAAAGATATGTTGTGATATGCATAAGTATCTTAACTTAATTAACCTTAATTAAGGGTAATTATCATTTCGATCTGATCAACATTCAACAAGTAGAAGCATTTCATCATCAATATGCAATAAAACTCTACGTTGCATGTACTAGCATTTACTTTTGAAAGTCTCTCTACGTGGCCCTCAGATCAATGAAATTTCGTTTACTTCCAATGCTGTTTAACAAAATTTACCCCAACAGGACATGACAGGCTGTCAATCACGCTTCTCGTGAACATCTCAGCTTAGAAAGTGTTTACTTTCTCACATTCGTTAACGTGTCTTCGATAGAAGCTTGCGCCAATTTTGTTGGCATTATGCACAAAGTCAACTTCCGCATCACTCGAATTGTTGTAGTGCCGCTGTACTACCACGCGTCGGTCAATTTAGAAATGTGATAGTCGACACTCGACAGGTACATAGCTATTTGGGGTAATGTCATCAGAGTGAAAGTTCGAACCCATTAGCGCCGCTAATTAGATCAGCAACAATGATAAAACATTAACCAATCTAAGTATTGCATACGACAGGTAGCACCTAGAACTGGTTTGTGAAAGTCGTAACTCGTAACACGGTGCCACGCCACAGGATGTTCAAAGATCGGTGATAGACATCTAAATGTAGTCGGTAGCTTACAACATTGGTCGCGAGTATATCCAGTGAACGGTCGGTGTGGAGCGCGCGAGGTGACGAGATGATCGAATCGGGAGAAGCGTCGGCGTTCACGGGAGCTGCGGGAAGCGACCTTGACGGTGAGCGAGGAATGAATCACAGCAGCGAAAGTGGGAGAAATGTGCCGCCGCGCCCCGCGCCGCTCACTTTTACTTTCCAGTGTGGCGCAATCGACAACGGCGCCGTGGAGCGCGCGCGCCACTCGCCCGGCGCCCGCGGCCCGCAGCGCCGTCGCGCCATCATCTCGCGCTCCGAACACCTCCCGCGCCTGTGACTGTGCCCGGATTACAGTGATACTACCACAGTGCATCACACAGGATTTACATGAAGTGATATATTCGCAGCGAAAGTCAAACCGGGTCGTTGATAAGCGTTGTGCAACTAGTTGTGCGCGGAACTCGCGCGCGGCCTCGCACTCTCCCGCAGGAAGCGTGTCGCAAGCGGGGAAGTGGCGCAAGCGCCGGGAAGCCGCTGCGTGTGTTCCTGCATTCACACACCTACCCTGGATTTCTTACGTGACTCTCACGGATTTTCACCCAGAATTGTCTCTTGGTAAGATTCTTTCGGAACTTTCAATATTCTAGGAAGACTTCTGTAATCATTCTAGAGATGACACCATATGTAGCTAAGTTATATCTGATGGCGGCACCATAACGTTCCATCCCGCGTGATTAGATCTAGCAGCTGGAGATCGTAGTGAAGGGGACCTAAGTATCACCAACACACTCAAAGCGCACAATTGGCGTCACCGGCGACTGAACTTCGGCTCGGTGTCGGAAACGCAACAAATAAAGAAGTGAAATATCCAAGGACAATACAACTTTCAAGTGATTTCGCGCGCGGCCGACAATAAAAACTTCGTAACGCGCCTGCGCAACCTCTCGGTCTCACTTTCGACGTCTGCGCGCCGAGGCTCGCTCGACGAGCCGCGCTTTCAATAACTATTACAAAACCTCCGGCATGTCGAATTTTCTTTCGAAAGTTCTTGTTGATAGAAATTGGATTTCATTAAAGAACGTTGCAAAACTCTTACCTGAACTTAACAAAGTGTTTAATAGGAGTGGCGTTACATTAGTGTTTCTGATGGTAGTTGATGAAGAATTTGTAGCGTTCGCAACCACATTTGTTTCTACAAACAGAACCTACGTTCCAAGCAATTGTCATCATTAAGTAGAACTGAAAGGAGCACGGCCCAAGGCCAGATGGATAACGAATTTTCGTTTAATATTAATAAATGGCAGGCTAATCGTGATCCAATGATACACGGATGCATACACGGTAACACTTTCACGCGACCCGTAGTTGGTATGAAATTGAGATAGACGAAACCAATCGAATCACGACACGATACCGATGATATAATGGAAGTAATAGACGAATTCAATTTGAAAGGAATGCTTTTCATTAACCGTCCATGTAAAAACAGGTGTTCTTTTTTCTCAACGCGTTGAAAACAATTATAGTATCCAATTCTAGAACGAATCGTGTTCGGACATGGTAACTATGTAGTTAGAATGTGTAACTTTTTGGTGTGAACAGTGTATTCTTGTGTAAAATGCCTTTCAAATTCCATGTATTTTGGAGAAAAAGTTTATTTTAAGTAAAGATAAAAAGAGGTTATTTTTAAGTTAATAAACAGTTATTATAGAACAAATCCCTCTAATTCTATTGATAATTTATCAATCGATATCGAGATAAGAGAAGGTATAAGCAAATTGCGTAATCATAGAGCCAGTTGAAAGAGCCAGTAAGCTTCAAGCACTTTCATTTTCGAGCGCGAGTGTCGGTGGGCGGGCCGCTAAATGTCAGGATTAGATTTATGATAAAGATTGTGATTAACCAGTGACAAAAATACAATGCCAGTACTTAAACTTTCACCTGGAGAAATGCTCTCTAGAGAAAGCGTTTTTGTTCGGTGAAGCACCGTAACCATCTCGGGTGACTCGAAATCCTGATTTTACATACGCATTTTAAACCATATGTGTGTGGGCCCGGGTACATTCTAAGGTTTATGCTTAATTTAAAAAGATTTTTTAATTTCCTAATGAATGTATTTTACTAATTAAACAATTTCAATCGCACTATGATCGTTTAAACAGCTTATTAAGAACTTTTTAGCTATGACATAGTACCAAAATGTAACGTCAAAGCTAGAAGATCTCCATACGCTCTGCGTAAACCGATGATGGTTAGCCTCTAAATCAATTTTAGAATTCAGAATTTCAGATAAATTAATTGTTCTATTTAGCAAAATTTCAACTTCTTACTCAAATTCTGCTATCTATTAATAGTAATACCATTGTAAGTGAGTAATACCAGTTTAAATTTAAGTTTAGTTTTAATTTAAATGTAATCTAATTATAAATATTTTATCTAACAATAAATATACTAATTGTGAGATCTATACAGATAAATAACATTTAAGTGTCTGTATAAATAAATAAATACCATTGTTAATAATTTAAATTTTAAATTATTGGCTCCAGACTTAAATTAATAATCGACTAGGCTGTTAACTAAGACCGGTGATTGACTGGTAATATCTCAAAAGCTATAACACTATAATAAATAACACGTAAGTTAAGTGGCACAGATCATAAAGACTGAGTTCATAACACGAATGAAGGAGACTCAAATCTATTGTAGTTATTTTACTCTAATAACTATGTTTTAGAACATAGACATTTCACAAAACATGAATAGGCTATTGTTTTGCAACGCATATGAAAAGGTCCATTACAAATACTATGCTAAATGGATAGCTCTGCACAACGATACTGCATTATTATCAAATGATCCATTGATTAAATACCACCTTTGTGTCCTGACATATTTCCGTGTTCAATTAATCCATCGACAATATTAATGAACAAAGTATTCGCATCGATACAACGTAAACAATATTAAAATCGTGGTAATCCTCTCACCTCGTTACAAAATAAAGTTTCAATAACAAAATTAAAACTCAAAACAAGTGGCAATTAAAGCAATTCACACAGAGTATCTTGGAGTTTACGTAATTTAGTTTTTTGGTGTATCTTTAGAAGAAATTTAGCAGGTTATCCAATCCGAGCGCTCATTAGACAATGACTGAGGAAACGAAAGTGGAAAGCTGTTACGAAAACGGAACAAGTTGCTCTGCTCTGGTCGCATTACCGCTTTATGATGTTTTTATTAAGCAACCGACACTACGTCACGTTTTAGATTATTAACATCACCAAACACAACTGCTTCAGTTATTTTACTATAGTTATTGATCGATTCAGGAATATTTTTTGGATATGTTTCCGAAATATCTTTACTTTTTAACGTGAACATTTCTGCATTTGAGCTCCCACCAAATGATCTTCATTTTATGTCTTCGTTCAAGTATTCTAACAGCCTATACAATTTTAATTATGAGGCTATAAATTGATGAGAATAATAAATGAACCAAATTGCGCAGTTCAAGTATTTTCACTACTATCATCTATTTTTGAACTCGTGACATCGTGAACTCTGCGACCCACTTTGTTTCATTAACTCGAACGTCTTCAGCTGAAATTGCGACACAATGTTCATTTCTCGGTGGCCACCCACACTAAAACGTGTCAAGTTGCTAATAGCATTATCAACTTTCATTGCATCAGCATCATCATCGGTGGTAATTACTGGTTTTGTTCAAGCTACCATGACTGTTAAAACAATAACCCTATCTGCTCTACTCATCAACTCATCACTCCCAACTATTTTACTGACGACCTTATATTTTATCGTAGCGTTTTATATTTCATCCCAGTGAAATAGAGCTCGTATATGGAAGGATCGTTTATTAGTACCGTCAAGTAGGTAACAGCGGCGTAGGCGATGGCGGTACACATTGCAACGTGCCGATTCATATCCAAGGTCTTTCCTAGTGGAAGAGAATGGAGTTTCCTGCGGCCGCCTATCTCTCACACCGACACCCGCACGTGCACGCACACGCGCCCACGTGTCGCTATTCTTTGTGTTCAATCTTTTCCTAGCTACCGTTGTGAGGCATCTTCTTTTTGTGCCGTCCACTGGCGTTTGAAGTTGGAGCCTGAGAGCGCTTCATTATATAGGCGACGGGCGATGCGCGCGGCTCGCAGTTAGTGTGTCACTAGAGCCCGCGCGAGAGGTGGCCTGCAAGGACTGTACCGCGCCAACCTTTTTTTCTGTGCGTGCGATGTTTTCACTTTCGTCATTTTGACCGGGCCAGTTTGATTTGACGTCGCTTGCGCACGGACGTGTCTAGGTTCGGGCGTTGTGAATATCCTGTGATCGCTGGTGCTTCGGATTGTTGTTGTTTTTTGAAATTTGTATATTTTTGTGAGATTATGGCTGTGATGCAGTGTTAATATGTTCGATAGCAACATACTTTTGAACTTCTACAATGAGATTGCTAATAGAAGTGCACTACAGTTGGCAAGGTAAGGCTGTTGTTTGTTTACTTATAATTTGGTCGGTATGTGGGGATGCGCACGCGGGTGTGGGCGGCGGGTGCTGTGCTGTGTCGTCCGGTGGGACGGTCCGCACAACCTTGTGTCTAATGAACGCACTGCTCGCTTCATCCGCCTCTCGCCTTCGCCTGAGCCTCGCTCGACGAAGAGGTTAATAGGTTCACATTAGACGGCAGCAGTTTGCGAAATCGTCTGAGCTCGGCGTATGAACTGCGCCCGCGCCGCTTTTCCACGCTTGGTTTCGCGCGCATTCGGAACAAATCGCAAGCCAACTTATTCGTTATCATTGTATTGTAATTACTTAATACAATCGCGCATATTATTTTAGCACATTGCAAAAAGCAACTGCCTCTATCTATATTCTAAAGGCTGACTCATGTTGTCAATCAAAATACTATTGAATAAGAAATTAAGATTGAATTGCTTGATAAAAAAAACATAGGAATGATAAAATAGGCATTTGCTGAGAAATACAATATTAAATATGTAGGCTATTAGAAAAACGATAACGTACCGTATTAATAAAGTGAATCAATAAATAAAGCATATGAATTAATCAAAGGGACTGTTGATCGCTTAAATGTTGATTTATCCGACGACGCAAGAGTTTTTTCATAAATAGGAGTTCGAATAGCATTGTGTTAGTTTACCCAAACTCATTAAATGAGTATACTAATCAATTATCTGTTTACGCGAATTTCTCTTCAGTCTGCTGGTGCATAAAATTGATTTCGGAACTGATAGCTGGCTTGTTATTTTGCAATAGTAAAAGCCGATTCATTGCCGTTAATTATTGAATGTTCGAACCTCAATATAATATAGGTACTTGCTTCAGTTCGCGTCCTCATCAACGTTTTATTTGGGATCCCTAATTTTACTCTATCAACAACGTATATACGTACATAGCCTATGCTAGGGTGAAAAGTATTTTAACATTATATTTGTGATAGAATTTTTTAAATCGCTCCCACAGTTTCGGGGCCTATTCGTCATGAACAAACAAATATTTCTATGAGCACAGATAAAGCACTACATTAATTCGGTGGTCCTCCTTTGAGTAAATTTTTAGATCTTTTCCTAAGACTACCTTTACGCACTCAAATCTCAAATCTTTCCACTTAGTCCCTTAGGAACGCCTTCCACTATAATTTGACTTGTTTCACTCTTATAAATTTCTTTATACCTAGTTTCTGTTTTCTATCCTCAGTTGTTTAAAATGCAATCGCTTCCGACTAAACCATCTGAATTAATCCTGAATTAAATATATTTGTTAAAAGTCATAATTAATCATCGGGTTATCAAAGAGTTTCATTAAATACCAATTCAAGGATTCCTGTTATTATCACAAAGATAAATTTTGGTATTGACAAATATTTGTTTTGATTGTAAGATCCGTACACGATTGCTGTGCGAGTTACATTAAATTATTTGCTTCCTGTTTCTTTCAATTTGTGTTCTACTTTTCCTATTTAAATAGAACTTTTATAGATCTAAGCAACAAGCACTATTTTACATACCTCTTTACATTCATGAATATATTGACTTAAAATATTAGAGTTTCATTGATTTCGTACAATCAAATAATTGTGAGGACGCTACATTATACCAAACGTGGGTGATCATAGTTTGGATTAAGCAACCTGATGCCCCAATAAATGTAGGAATTGCTAATGCTAAGAATCTTAAATTAATCTATCAATAGCCAATGGATCATCCATATGATTTGAACATGGTAGGAAGGTAACCTATAAACAGTTAAATATAAAAATTCTGCAGTGAATAAACATCAAATGCTATTAACACATTGGACTAGATTAAGCATCTTAAGTATTTGTATTGGCAGAATCGAAATCTAAGAAATTTCAAAAGATCATTGATAAGACGAACATCACAAATAGCAGTTATCAAAACTACGTTATTGAGATGAAATTACGCAACAGAACGATGTGTAGAAGTCTAGATACAGAAATATGTCAATGAAGCCGTAGTTGGCACAAGTGCTAAGAATTTAAGGGTAGCCCGTCCAATGTCATGTTTGGGAACTTTAATAACTCTGTCTATTTATAAAGAGACTCTTTCTTATTTAACTATAGGTACATATTATTTTTCTGTAGTTATAAGTTTTATTTTCTTAACCTTCAATTTCTATTTGCAAAACGAATAATTGAGAATCTTCAAATATTCTTGGTGGCACAATTTTATTATTTATTTCACCCGTGCTAGGATTAGGATCCTTTTCCATGGAACTTTAATTATTTATAGATTAAAATTGAACTTGAATGTGTTTATACCGTGATGATTTGAAGATCTTATTAGATTTTCTACATTTATGAATATTGAAAATCATAAGCTATCGTCAATCAAGTGACACCGTGCATGATTAAGCGGGAAGATCTCAATTAAACTTGTATTTCAACTAAAGATTTTTCCAGTTTTTTATCTTAGGTGTATTCAAAAATATAATCCGTAGGATCTTAATAAATATGATTATTAGAAATATTATCCCCTTGAACTTTTCCACGTTGATGATACTGCAATCGTTATACATTATTTATTAATATGACAGCTTTAAACAGTTTGGAATTTTGATTAACAAAATTTAATAGGTACAAAACCTTGGTTTTGTAATACATATGTTATGAAATGTTACCGATTTAAAATTGTGAGGCTCAGCATTAATTAAAAATATTTGAGAAGGCCTTCGCCGATGTCTGATTTACAACACGATGTATTTTCACGATAACACACACTGTTAACATTTCCGATAAGATTTAAATTCAAGTAACCTTAGAGTTTGGTATTGTGCACTGACGTTAATCTTTTGTTATAATCATTTATAAATTTACTGTCATTGAGGAATGCAACAATTGCTTTCGGTTCTTACTTATTCACTTAATTCCTATTAGAATCACTTATCAACCTATAATTATTTGTCGATAATATGTGTCTGTTTATCTGTTCACAAAATTTCAATAACAATCTCTGCTTAATCATAGCTATAAATATTAATACGAACTTATCGCATTTTTTCATTTCAATTAAGTATGGCATTGTTTAGCTGACCGTATTACGCTTCATTTATCTAATACATAACTATAGCAATTAGTTTCGCATTGTCAAATACATATTTAATTACAAACGATAACATTATTTTATTCTGTTGTATGCAACTTCCGCGTGTTGTTGGCTTGTTTATCGTACACGTGTTGTGAATCTAGTTCTTTTTCCCTTACTTGTGTGCTTAAACCGAACATATCGGTTCTGTTTATTCAGGAGTAATCTATATGTCACAAATAATTATAACAACCGCAAGTATTGTAACTGTAATTAGGTCACGCTACGATTCGATAGTAGCTGCTTCCAGGAAGCAGGCTGCTAGTATTATGAATTTATCTTTACCATTAAACAAGTATTGCATAGCAATAGGAAAATCTATAATGCAATTAGTATTAGCATCGGTAATGGTAGATACGATGCAAATAGAGCAGGTAAATTATTTTCTTTACTCAACAGCAGATGAAAAAATACATTTATTTTACCATTGAAAAGGCATTAGTAACGCGCACGTATGAACACGCTTCCATCGCATTGAACGCCACAAGAAACTAGGTTTACTACGTTCGAAACGCAAACATTTCTAAAATCCCAAATGCAAGAACCGAGCTCAATGCGATTTTGCAATCGGCATTTACTTCGACCGACGTAAATATTTTCTCGGAAACTACGTTATTCGAGTTTGCCCATCCGAATGGAAATGTCTCAATGTTTTATTATCATTCAATAAGTTTCTTAATAGTTAGTCGTTTCGTGTGACATTGAACTGAATTAAAAAGCGTTATCAGAGGGCTCGATACGTTTGTCGGCTGGCGTGTGTGATTGAGCAACCAGCGTCGCGTTTGGACTGTTATTTAAGTATATACTAGAGGCCCATTAACATCATTTTCATTTTATTTTAATCATTATTTAATCGTGTTTTAATGTATCCTCGCTATCCGAAAATGATGGTCACTATTCGTCTCCGTCTATTAGCACACTTAACAAGACCCAATTTAACAAAGTACCGCGGATCCTTTCTTGCGTTCAAATGTTTAATTTTCGTCTACTGCAATTGCTCCAAATAGATACTAATTTTAAACAATGTTGTTTTATTTCAAGGTTATAAAAGATCGGCTATTTGTAAAGTGCAATAAAAACTGTAATAGTGGAGCGGCAACGCTTATCATCAAAGGGTTCATTGTACAGGAGCTGTAAAATGGGATCGCTCGTTGTCAAATAAGTCCCGGCCCTTTCTTGTTCCCGTTCACGGTACAAATTGCCGAAGGACGTTGGAACTGGGTCACTTCGGAAATAGTTTATTGTTATCGGCTAGTCTGCGCGCACGCAATGCTCACACGCACGCAACTAGCCACGTTCGATTTTCAAACGTTCACGCACACAAGTAAACCCCCGATTCAATTAGGGTTCATCCTTTATGAGTATCGGAAGTTCTTGTACTAGTTCTCCTTCGGTATTTGGTACATAGCTACGGTCTAAAGGTGCGGTTCCAAATGTTTTCCGCTTTCGTAGAAAAAAAATCAAAAATGCTTTCCTAAGGTCGACGGGCCAATAAAATTGAAAAGGTGACAGGTTTGTATTTTCATAATATAATGTCATTCCGACGACGTCGAAATGCCAAAGTGTTAGTCTATTAGTTTTATTACGCAGTTACCCTTGCCTTGCGTTAATATTTTAATATTATATACCCGTCGCTTTCGTTAGACCCTTCTTGTATGCTATCGCAGTCTGAGCACACGCAAGGTTTTCCTTTGTTTCATTTTATATCTCTTTGAAAATTACATGCACTTATATGGTCATTACATTCTATTCATCACATAAAGTTTTACAACAGCAGAAATACATCAAACTCATACGTTCAAACGCAACATAACATTCCTAACCTTGACCACGTCTATAAATTAATTACCTACAGTCATTCCTACTCAGCTGTCATTCCAGGCAATAAGAATTCTCATCTACACATAAATTCTGATTGTTCACAATTTTATGGCCAATTCGATTACTGGCAAGTTGTAAAATAAGTCCTTCAAGGCTTCCAAACAACGACATTAGCAGTATGGCATGTACAATGAATAGTGGTATGTTTGAAGATAACGCATAGACCTAGTTACTTGGTCTAGCATATTCACAGGCGCACAAATCTGCGCTCACATCCGGAGTAGGGCGAATGGCGTCAGTGTGGGACACACACACCATTACACCATTTCCCACAAACCCCCACTTCGTGCTCACGCACACACGCAATATCACACGACGCTAGGTGTAGTGTAAACCCTAGTAGAGAGTACTAATACTGAACGATCGTGAACGAAAGTGCGCAACACGCCCAGCATTATTTTTAGCGAAATGCTAGCGTACGGGTAGGTCAGTTACTATTATGACTGAAAATCTGATAACAGCCATTCACCGTATCGTAGCGAACATTACTCAACTATTATTCTTTCCTAACAACAACTTCAATTGAAAATAAGGAGTTTTGAAAGCTGATGCGAATAGCCCTATTTCTACAGAAATAGGACAGGAGGATGATGAAATTACATCAGATGAATACGATAACAACCTACTTTGCAATACTACAAATATAATTCCAGAAACTTTTATTCCTTTTGATGTTACAACATCAAATACAATATCAATATCCGAAAATCATTAGCAGCGATATAAATATTTATTTCTTCGGAATCGCAGAACTCGTAACGAAACATTTTACTCTGAAAACGACTCGAAGCCATATCGTAAGTTTATCCTGTACGTGACCGTAGAAAGTCGAATACTACAATACAAGGCGTGTGTTTGGAATATTTTTATGAGTCAGTGTGCGGTTTGAGTATGTCAAAGCATGATTCAGGGCTTAGAAGTAATATTTTAGTGAAATACTGCGGGTCATCCGCAAATTTCGACTCATATTGCGTCGTATATCCCATATATTGATAATTATTGCGTCGTTAATAATTACTTACTTATAAGAGACGCATAAATATCAACAATAACTTGCGCTAAATATGAATCATCGTCTACGTAGAGTTTTTCTGTCCCAATTTCATCTAAAACTTTTTCCAGGGGCCCAACCTCTTATTGCAATGATAGATAGTTGTGTGACACTGACAGATAAATACACGTCATGTACATCTATCTCATAATATGAGTCAAACTCATCATCCTCCTGCCCTTATCCCATGTTATTTGGGGTCGGCACAATGTGTTCTTCTCTTCCATTCACTCCCATTCTAGTCATCATCATCTTTCACACAATCCATCCATCGTTTCTTAGGTCTTCCTTCCCGAAATATGAGTCAAACTATCGTGGTAATAAGAGCTCATGGTAAGGCCCTGTCTTAATATTTTAACATTACCACTACCTGTGATGAAACAATTTCTTACTTATTTTAATAATTCTTGGAAGTTTCACGTCGTTAATTTATAACCGATCTCGTTTTCATACTCAATATGTTTTCCTTAAGCACACTGCCATAATAATACAAACCAATTAACGCCCCATTTCCATAAACATGCAGCTATACTTTTAAATATAGTTTAATTATTTCTGTACGTACGTACTGTTTCAGTGCATAAAGTAAACGGATTACTTGTAAGTAATAAACCGTGCAATTGTATTTTATATATTGGTATTAGAATGCATGCTATTGAATTTAAAAGTTATTCGACTTAAATTATACCAAAGTCATTATTTTAGTTAATGATTTACATAATTGAATGGAATATTTTATGTAAACATAGAACAACAAATTTTGAGTTAGGTTTCAAAATAGATCCACCATCATCATCTCCCTGGCCTTATCCCAAACATTGTTGGGCTCGGCACTTAATTCAACCCGATGTGGCTGATCACCTGATTTTTATTATATATACGGAGCGACTGCCATCTGACCTTCGCAACCCCTTTAACGAGGAAATCTGTGATCTGGGTTAAACCAGTTGTTCAAAATAGATCCACCATCAGAACAATAATAGGCAATAAACTATTGAAAAAAAAAAGTTTTTATAATGACTCCATCTAGTCCTTCATCTAATGTAATGACTCTTTTAAGCGCAGGGGTAGTAAGTGGAAAAATCCCAACTGTAACCATCCCATCATCTTTCATAACGCAAGCAAAATCACGGAGTTTAAAATGATTATTTTCTCGTTTGTTCCATTTTTCACCCGCGGCCTCTGCTTGCCACTGTTGTGAAAGAAGATAGTTATCTCGGTAAAATTACGGCACATCTCTCTTGGGCAATCGCTGTTAAACAGTTGTAGCAAACAAGACAATGCCTATTATATATTTTTTCATTCCTCCATAGAAGGATAAGCATTTACGTAGTCTAGTCTGTATTATTCTAGATTGTATCTCTTTATCGGCAAAAGGTTAACCACATGTTTTTATGAGAGATTTTGAAATCTTTCAACATCTCCCTGGCCTTATCCCATGTATTTCCTGATTTTTATACGAAGCGACTGCCATCTGACCTTCGTAACCCCTTTTTTGAGGAACATCTTTGAAATCTTTCGAATAAACAAAATCTAAAACTATCCTATTGAGTAATTGTAAGACTGGTGAGATCAATAAAAAAGTTTCCACAGTTCCGGAAATCGGTAGATAGGAATCGATAAAGTTGACATGAAGTGAAGTTGAAAAGCCGAACATTATGTGTTTAGACAGCTGCCGTTTTAAAAGAGAACCAGTCTTGGTACATGACAACTTCAATGACCACGGTGATGGTTTGTAATGAACTGATACGTATAATTCACTGGATCGTTTTAAATCGAAATTGGATGCAGAAAACCTCTTATCTAAGCAGTGAATTTCACACGATATTGTATATAAGTTAATAGAGGCAATCTAACAAAAAACTGAAATTAGAATTCATTGCTGACGAATAAGGTTCCTATGATGAGCCACAGTATCAAGTTATCAATTTTCCAAATCCAGCGGATCCTGCTTCTTTCTGCCAGCTAAATGGAGATGTTCCAACACGTTATCCTTGACATGGATTCCACTCCTGGACAGACTCATCTGCATCTGTTAGTGGCTACTGATGGATATAACATAAAGACTGTAACTAGCTTATCTAAACCACTTTATACTTAAATATAGCTGGGCTGATATTTGACTTTGCTGATAACTCTGAAATTGGGGCAGAGATTGTAATATTATGACCGTTTCAACCCGCTGTCTCTGCTTAGTTCGAGTTACATCTTCATTATTATCTCAAGGATCAGAAGCTGTTTTGCTACCGAATTTCTTTATAATCATTGGTTTTTCACATATAACATATTCAAATAGTTGTATTTCATGAGAGTTCAAATTAGTTTTTTTGTAGACAATATAATTGACATCAGAAGTATAAAGTAGTAAGTTTTATTTGTTTTTACCTAGTGTTTATTTTCTTGAATCTATGATATGTTCACCGAAGACGATAATGTTTGGGTTTTTATAAAGTTTCTTGTTATTTACCGGAAAAGTATTTTGTCCATTTGTCAATACTCTTGAGTTACGTCAATGTCGTGTTAATAAGTAATCGTTTGCCTGCTGCGTCGTACTTTACAAGTTGTATCAGCTAGCATCAATGTTTATCTTTAAATATTTTCTACGCAACTAAATTCATTGCAATCTTAGCTCACCTTTCATTGCTGTTTGATACAATTATGCAAGAATGACATCGAATGCTTTTAAGACTATAAAACTTGTAACCTTACTTTTCAATACGCTATAAGAAACAAATTACAACTGATGCAGAATCGTTTACTTACTAGCATTATTTAACGTTTTAATAAAACACTAAATATAAAGACTGCTTCGGTCAAAGTGCTGTTGCGTTTTTCCATCTGTAATATCCTAGTAGCAGCCCGAAGTCTAGATTAGTGTTCGGTTAATGGCAATAAGCTTACTCCTATTACTTGAGACTAGAACGTAACTGGCGAAATATGGGTACTAAGTAAGTTCACCTTTGCCCTGCCTTTGAAATGTGGGTTTACAATAGGTTATTCTGCCTACCCCTTCGGAAATACAGGCGTCAGCATAATATGTATGTGTGTGTAAAGTCAAACAGAATAAAAAGAATATCATGGTTGCAAAACCAAGTCTAATACAAAATGAGTTGTCACAATTCAAAATTACCCCAAAATATATCACGTAACTATGATGGACGTTAAAGTAAGGAAATCAAAACTGACTCGCTACAAGTTACGTGGTGGTTACATAAAGCCTTTCGCATACTTTCTCTGTCAGCAAAATTTAGCGTTCGTGCTTATGTAACTTTACGAAATGGCAGCCGACTAAATTTCATCATTTCGGCTATATGAAGAAGATCGTGCCTTCATATAAGGCAGCGGAGCGCTATGACGAAATGAGAAATGTTCGGATGAGTTCTGCTAAGGACATCATTCAACTTATTGCGGGAAAGATTTTCTTACCAAATGACATAATCCGGTGGCTCATACATTTGTACGTTTCTTATTTTGAAATGATGAACGGAATTTACAAACTAGTGGTTTTAATGGTGGTATCCCACACGTGTTATGTTGAAGCCGTAAATAAAAATGTTGAACTTAGATTAGCCAATTTTTTATTTAAGTAGTATAAAAAACTTGTCGGAAAAATTAAGCGGTGTTTATAAGAACCCGTTTGACAAACTAATTACTTAATTTGTATTATCGACTTTTCTATATACATTTTAACTAAATAGGAAACAATTATAAATTCATAAATCGCAACGAACGCTTAAAATTAACATAAATTACGAACACAATAATACAACTTTTGTGAGCGTAAGTATTTGGTAGTGAATTTGTATAGACAATTAAATTAAGGGGTTCGGAAAAGATGTAAATGTGAATTTTACCAAAGACTAGTGAAGTCACTTTCTAAAAACTGCTCGAGTGACCTTGAAATAAAACGCTGTTACAAAACCGCGGTCCGCTCGCCGGCGCTAGTCCCCCTCAGCCCCCTCCAGCCCCTCCCCCCTCCACTCCACGTGCATCTTCCATGTGTGCGTCCAACCACTCCAATGTGTAGAAAGGAGTGGTGAAAAATCTAGTCCGGTCCTACAGCCTTTCAACGCTCGACACATTCGCTTAATTCACTGACCACGTGATCATGAGAAAGAACTAACCGTCAATCGAGGCGATGATTAAACCAATGAATCATCTGTTTCCCCGATCTATTGTTTGCTTTGCTGTTGTGATATTGCGTCACTATTACTCAGGAAAGCTGGAGAAAACAACGTGTCACACGTATTTCTTACAACTTAAGCTATCCATTGACGTGACCAAGTCTAGTGGGTAGTACTGTGTGCTAACAAAACAAACCTTACAATTCAGTAAGTTTTGAAATCGTCAACTTCCAAATATGTGAAATCCTTGAACATGGGTATGTGGGTCATGACCAGGTTCCAAAGCGTCTGGTCGTTGATTATTAGCATAGAGTTGTGTGGCGCGCGAGTGAGCCGATACGTTGCGCAATATTGTTGACTTTCATCCTGAAGGTCAAGTGCCATCCTATTTCAAAACGAACCTTGGACGAGTCTAGTTTACCTCGGACCGCTTGTAGAGAACAGTCGAGTAAACGGAAGAGATTGGTGCTAATAGATATTAATCAAACAAAGACTCTTTGTATGTACTTATTCCAAGTTTAAAATAATTACCTGTAGAGTTCCCGCACGAACGCTTCGCTGAACGCCGTAGAACATTATAGTCATATTTATATTAATATTCGTGTTAAATTTGAACTTACGTTTAGCTCGCCACAACTACCGGACTGAAGGTCAACCAATTTCGCGGCGTGAGAACGCCTCTATATAGACGATTTAATTCATCATAATTTGCTGTAATAACACCAGAGATATTCAAATGACTGCCGACAATCAAATCCGACCTTTTCTTAGACACGTTCTTTATAAATAGTCATCTAACTGCCGCAGTGATCGCGAAATGTCGAACACGAACTCGATTTGTTTCCGAACCTAAAACGTTGCGAAAATGAAATATGCCGCCAGCGCAAGTTGCTCGCTAAAGAGCTAAAGGGAAGGAAGTCTAAATCTTCGTCGTTGTTTGCCTACGTTTTGCAATCGCGAAAAACAACGATAGAGTTTAGATTAAATAAGTTAATGTTGTAACGAATCGGCTTATAGTAGTTAACAAGTATCTGGCACAAGGGATCGATCGTCAATCAAACGCAAGGTGAGAGTGTAACTGTGTAGCTATTTTAGCATCATCGAAGGTAAAACTCATTCGCGCTTTCAGCCCAAGACTCTCTCGAGGGTACGATGCCATGTATAAATAAATACATCTGACAGTTGCCAACGACGGCTAAATGTTTAGATACAGATTACTCTAACAGATGTGACAATGACATTCTAACATCAAAAACCCACTGCAGATAACCAGCCCACGCCGCCGCAGCATTCAATTGTTATGTTAACCGATATTAATTTGTTCTGTAGTGAGCATCTTTAAATGAATGAAACTTCCAAAACAAAATATTAATTCTTACAGAAAAATAAAGCAATGAAATATGTCACGTAAAAATTATCATAATGGCAATGATCTCATTTGACACAACTCTTAGCTGATTAAAATAACTCAATATAGTGAATAGTTCCTTATTTTTAAATACGCAAAAGAAAATTAACGATAAACTTATCGATTCTGAGACGCGAGATTCTACGTTTGGTAGTAAACAAGATGAAATAAGAAGGCGGTGGCGCGATAAAAACAATGCGGAAATGTATTGATAATTTGGATAGAACATCATCAGGGATCGGCGCGATGGGTTACAGATGGATCAGAAGGTTGAATTGACCGTGGCTCTTATGAATGAACTGGCATTTGTTGTGGAGCTAGCATTACATAATGGTTGTATGTGGTGCGGAGAGTCGGAGTCGGTGCTGGCACTAAACATTCGTCCGAAGGCCGGCAGCACAATGCGTGTGCGGCGTAGCGCTCGCCACGCGCGCCCCGTGGTTTCCTGTTTGACAACTATCGACTTACATCACTATCGCTTTCTGTCATACTCGCGCGAATCAACTGTTAGAAGCTTGTAAAGGGGTCTGCCCTGTTGCTAAGTACCTTTGTACTTACGCTTGTCATTGAAGTCATGTACTACCGGCATTATTATTACGACTTCCCAAACGTGTAACAAACTCTTCCTTATTATAAAATTATTCAAATCGCCGCTTTTTTTTCGTGTGGTTATAAAATCATCCAGCGTATTTAATTGAAGTAGGTATTAGCATGTCGTAATTGATAGCCGTGAAGTTGGGAACATAGTACTGTCGCAAAGTTTCAACAACGATTGTTGTTAGCGTTAAAATGTTAATAGACAATTTAATTTGGCCGATCATTTCAATTGTGTAAATAGAGCAGAAAGCTGTTCACAAGCATATAAACGGCTCATGAGATTTTCTGCAATTGTGGCCAAGCGAGCCGAATAACGTCAATCTGGTGTGTCAATCGGAGCTCATCGGAGCATGCTGCGATCTAGCCTGGATACTCGGACAGTATAATTGTTCGCCGCATGCTTTACTACGACATCTAATATCGTTTTATTTTGATGTGTTACGAGACTCGTTGAATAATAACTATGCATTCAATTGATATGCCGAGGCATTTGCATTAAGATCTTAATTTACATGTCATTAAAGGTGTCTCTTTCATGTACTCTGTAAAAACAAACCCATCGCTACGCTCCTAAATATACCGGCCATGTACTTATATGATAAGAAAAAAAGTGCTGCCAAAATTACCATGAATGATTCAGTCCCATTGCAACGGATTTTTGTAATGGACTTGCCTAGAGACAAAAATCTTTCATATTTCTCTAATATTTCATAATTATAAATAAATGTCGTTTATACAACAAACAATCTAAAAGCTATAGGATAGAATAGAAGCTATAGGATAGGATAGTATTCCATCGGTAAGTATTTTATTATTTAATTTTGCAAAGTATAAATAATATTCCGTACAAAATATTTGAAATGATCTTTTAGTAGCAACACATACTATCGACTTATAAGATCAGGTGATTTTATTAACTTATTTTATAAAATCAACGAAGCAGTCATAACACAAACCTAGCTTACCTATAATGCCTATATTAAACAAATGTAAGTGTTTCACTAAATTAATGTTAATTCTATTATATTTTTAAAGTAAACCAAACACTTACGTAAGCCAAATTACCTTTATTAACATTAAATAAAGAAAAGAACACATATTTCAAAATTACTGATGTATGTGTACACGTGTCGAATAATAATTGATTCGTCCTTCGTTTAAACACATTTTATGTTAATTTTTACAAGAACCTCAACAAGATTATACCCATTTGAATAACATTTAAAATAGAAAATTGCCTTTGTCTTTCTGTCTGTTTGTCTTATCACTGAGCAAATTTGGCGAAATTAATAAGTGCCCTAAGGAGCAAGAATGGACATTGAATACTCATTATTTAGAAGCCCCTAAAATTTCACAGAAATCAACTTGTAATAGTAGATATTATATAGTTTACTATATATGCAAAGCACAGAGATTTGTGATCAACGGACAGTGTAATTATCAAATAGTGTTTGTATCTGCAACACCAAATTGTCGATCTGACGGGCTATGTTGCTGCATTTAACCATTTGAATACATCATGAATAGATTCTAACATAATATTTCTTCGACAATTACGCTGACATTTCTATTAGATAGCATCTTTTGCAAGCGACGGTAATGCGAGTGACCTTCTTGGACGATGTGGTGACGGCCACGCAGTTACCTCTTGCTTTGCATAATGGCTTTAGCTTTAAACTGCCTACAGAATTAACCAGAGATAATCCGAAATTGCTCAATTTTACATTATCTTGATTTATATTACACCAAGTATGGCGAAACCGGAGAGGAACTTGACACAAAGTAAAAATAAACCGGTCAAGTGCAATTCGAGTATCACAGTTAGTTTAAATACAAATGGACACGTGTATTCCTCGAAGGCGTAGGCAGAGGTGTACTCATAGTACATCCACATTTCACTAGCTAAGTTTTTTAAGTCCCAGGCGAGGCTAATTGGCAGTAACCGGGCAGTAATCCAGACTTTGAACTGGGACAGTGAGTTTTGGTAAAGCAAAACAAAACCTCAGAATATTTTATATCTGACACTCGGCAGATAAACACATATTCCATAATCACTCCACTACTTTTAGCTTAAAATATACAGACTCTTTACAAACAAAACGACGGATGAACAATCGAACTGAACGTATTACCTAGGGAGTAGATTAATAATTTTCATTTGAATTCCGCGAATCCTAAAAAAACCTGAAACCCAGGATTAAAAGACGCTTTGAACCTGTAGACTCCTATAAAAGAGAAAAAAATCATACCCAAAATATATAACAGAGGAGGAACGACTTAATCGCAATTTTCAAGACTAGATTATGTTAATTTTACAACCGTATCTAAAAAGTTAGAGAAAATAGTCAATCATATTTCACTACAAAAACCAAAAGCTGATCATGGAAATCGGTGAAAACATAAATGATATTGTTGGGAAATATTCCTAACAAAAATATTCAGATGAAACATTTTTTTTTTTCACTCTTACACGTGTCATTATATTTACCACTTACTGTTAATTTTATGAATATTTTACAATCCTTGAATGCCACTTGTAAAGTATAGGCAAACACACGACCTGTTTCAATTAAATTTTCGTAACTTTACAAATACAGTTTCATTGAACAAATATTGAAAGAATGGTGTGACGAATAGACAGATAATTATAATGTCTTCAAACGATAGAATATAATATATTATTAAGCAATATTATATACTTGAAGAACACACCCTCGACTTTGGTGATATAATGTAACAGAAGATGGAATTTAAAATTATAATAAGGCTCATTATACAATAAAACATAAGTTAATAACAAGTATTTTTCAAATTATTTAAGAAACTTCACTAAAAAACCCATAAACGCCCTCAGCAGTAGTATTTGGAAAGTGTCTCAATATACAAATTAATACAGATACACCGTTTACATTTTCGTAACTTTCAATTTATTTGGCAATAGACGGGGAAAGTTAGAACTTTTTTCTCAATCCTACGCTCCAGTAGGCCAACAGTGGCTGACTCTTGTACAATTTCTAGGCTTGCAACACAGAGAGCGCGAAATGTTTCGCAAACCGTTTTATACACCGTTAAACGCGGTTCTATAGTTTCCGGCGCTACACGAAATGGATATCACAGTAATTGTCATCGTAGTCAAAGCAATACGGGATTTAAGGATGGATGAAGAAAATAAAGAAGATATTAGATATAAAACTATTGACCCCAAAAAAATAACAATTCGTGAGGGGGAACTTGGCATAGAGGAAATACCAAATCCACGGGTAGTAGAGAAGAACAGACGAAGCAAAGGTAATGACTACGATCCTCAATTATTATGGTAAAGGCTTAAGTCATTCCTGCTAAGGGCAAGATGCCAAGGTATTTTGCTTAAAACGCTATTTTCCGAACCGTTGATAGTTTAACTAGTTAGTAACTGAATCAATTCATTTCGATTCATTTTTCCGCATGGTTGATTGGATCTTCATAACTTTTACAAACTTTGAATATTACCTCTTAAGAAATATCTCCTCAGGTAAATATAATGAAATATCTTTGGCCCGCAGCTTCTCCTGCGTAGCAGAGTAAGATTTGTCATACAAACTATCAGCCCCCATTTCAACACATTAGGGATATAATTTCTTAAAATCTACGGTATTTCTAAACCTTATCAAGAGCACACCCTGCAAATGTATGCCTCTAAGACCAGCGGTTTAAGCTGTGCGTTAGTTTCAGGCAGTCAAGATTTCGAATTTTATATGTATAGAGAACATATATTAATTCCAGCTATTCATTTCACTTTGTAATTATACTTCATAATTATTTTTCTATTTGACTATCATGAAATGATGGCAGTTAACTCACAATTGATTTGTTTCTATAATTGTACAGTATACAGGTTTATAAATGCATTTCCTTTCAAAGAATCTACATTTATGTCTGTACATCCCTGCTGCAATTAAAGATTTATATCTGCCGGTATCTTTATAGACGTTAATCTCCTTTTTATGTTAATCATAGTAATTACATCAATGTTTTTATTACTGCCAATGACTTTTTAGCATAGACGTTCTACCGTTTTAGAAATAGATTGCATCTCAAATGGTCATCAGTAAAAAAACTACGACGCTGTTGTTAATAAGTCGATATCAACATTAGCTACCACAGTAGTAAATTCTAATTAAGGTAATTAACTTTTTCTAATTTATCCCTTCTTTTGAGTAAAGTTTATACTTTTATCTGCATCCATATTAAATTGAATATTATTTTTTCAAATAACTTAAACATATATATTTTTGGATTAATTGTCGTTGCATGTTCAAACACAAATTCATATCAAAGTGCAGCAAATTTTTTACTACACGAAATATACGCTCACAGATGAAGTCGCGGGCATCAGTATTCTCATAAAAGTCATTAACGGTGAATCTAGTAGGTATGGATAGGTAGTAAATGATAGTATTACCATTCCAAGTCGGTATGCGATTCATGTTTAATTCGTGTGGGCCGAGTTATGTAAGCAATATTTCTTTTATGATCCAACCTTGGTCTCTACACTTGATACATGGATTGATTGAGTTAGTTCTACTGTCAATAACTCTGTTGACAAAGCATTTAGTATGAATTTCTTCCTGTTTCGAACAATGCGGTTTAATAGCACTGCATTATTACAACAATATGTATTGTAGGTTTGTTCTTATATATACAACTCATATTTTTCGCTTTCTGACTTTCGATATATTATAAAAGTTTATATAATTTGTAATACAAACAAAAAGTTATCTTTACCACTAATGTTCTTTTTGTTCCTCAACCAAAATAAAACCGAATTACCTTCGTATGTACATTAAGCGAGTAAAAGAGATTGTATTTAGGTACCCACTTATATTATACAAATTTCCGGTATTTCGTTCACTTTTGGTGAAAGTATACGTATTAACTGCGAAGGTCGACAATCTTAGAGTAAAAGGCCAAACAAACAAAACCCTGGGATTAACTTCATTCATTTTCCGATAAGCATTTTCAGAAATAACTATACTCGTAGCGCCATCTGTTGCGGGTTCTAGTGAACTTCTATGGCAAAGATGAGAGAGAACGTTTACAAAGTTTCTATAGATCACGCAAGAGGGTAGTACTGAAGACATTATAAATAGAAGATTAATAATAGCATTATTATTATTACAATAGTGTCATTTTTCTAATAACTAGTTAGTTAATAATCGTGTCCTAATTCAAATTCAATATACCTAATTCTGAATTAGTAAAGACGAACCACTCATTTGTAGTTAACTTAAGAAAAAGAAAATTATGGACGAAGGCTTAAATTCTACGTCCATAAATACTAGTAATTTAATTTTAACTTTGGTAAGGAAACAGAGTTCATAAAAACGTATATGTATACGCGGTATCTTTTCATAAATCTTTCCTTAAGTAATAAAGAAATAATATGCATTTCCTACCAACTTCGTACTTTTAGGGTTGTCAGTAGCGAGTTGTCTTGTTAATTGTAAAATTTTGATTCATAATCTTAACAATAACAGATCCCGTGACTTCAAGTTGCAAGGAAACTAAAGTATTCGAATAGGGTAATCTTTGCTTTTTGAACTTTTTCTGATAGTAAAAAAAATCTATTGGCACTTGGGGATGCCACTTGTAAGTGTGAAGGAAATTCTTTCTTCAAGTTAAACCTATAAATGAGAAAATTTCAAAATTTAAAAACGAAAGAAAATAAGAACAGCCCTAGTAGCATTTGATGTAAAACATGTGAACCAACGTTTCCACTGGTTTCACAACGACAATGGCAGGCGAGCCTCCGCGCTTGGCTGGCTCGTCCTGAAAATACACCTACGTACTGAATTGTGGAATTTAGGGTGTACACCTTCCTTTTACCACAATCTTCTTTATACTGGGATCTGTAATTTCCCAGTAGCAGCCCGGAGTGTGGATTAGTGCCCGGTTAATGGCAATAGGCTCCTGACATGGGACTTAAACATAACTGGCGAAATGTGGATGTGCTATAAATACACCTCTTCCCTTTCAGGGAATACAGACGTGAGCAAATCTAAATACGGTTTTAGGTTAAATGTTAAATACATTGCTTAATATTTCCTATACATTGTTATGTTTATGCAAAAGGGAAGAGAATTGGAAATCGAATGAAAATATACCGGAATTGATGAGTTTTCTTTTCGTTTCTTAATGCTGCTGTCGATCAAAATAAATAAGATACAATTAATTGAGACCGTTAAGTAAGTCTAAATAAAAAAAGAAAGTTCATCAAAGCGCACTTTCAAAACGTTTATGTTAGTGCGTAATTTGTTTCTTAATTCGAGTGCTAGGAAGCACGATTTTAATTAATTACTAAATTTGTGTCGAATTTAAGAAGATTCGGATTTATTTAGAGAAGGATTTTTTGAGATATTTTTTACTTGCATCTTTGCTCAAACTAGTTTAAATCTTCTTTTTTCTTATATATAGAAATGAATCCCCATTTCCCTTGGTCACGGCATCACGCGTGAACGGCTGGACCGATTCTACCGGGACTTTTACTGGCAGATAGCTGAAGTTTCAAGGAGTGTTTTAAGCTAATTTTATTTAAAAAAACAGCATGAAACTAAATCTACGCGAGTGAAACCGTGGGGCACAGCTAGTATAAAAAAATGGATCCCCTTTTCCCTTGGTCACGGCATCACGCGTAAACGGCTGGATGGATTTTAACGGGACTTTCAATGGCAGATAGCTGATGTTTCAAGCAGTGCAATTTTATTTAAAAAGAAACATTTGGGCTGCGTCACACCCATGAAATTAACTCTACGCAGGTAACCGCGGGGCCCAGCTAGTGAATCTATAAACAATAAATGCCATACAGGTAATAATGTTTGTAAGATCAATATTAAACCTGTTTCTATGATGATTGCAAAACCATTCACAGAACATTAACCGAAGTGAAACTTCCATCTTTACTACTTTTCGTTACTTTTACAATCGTGCAGAAGCCAACCTTGAGCGATTCGTTCCGTGTTGAATCGTTACCAAGCTGAAAATACTAAAAGTACACAAAAACAACAACTTTTTATAGTCCGCTATATAAGGCAGGCGAAATATTCTGAGGAATTACTAATGTGACCTTCAATTAGACTTATTAAAGTTGAATCGTCCCACATGCAGACATCCACAGCCCAAGGAAAATTTTACGTCACGTTCTTAAGATTATCTCGCATTTTTTACATACATCTTTATACATACATGTGCGGTAACTACATGGTATTTAAATTCTAATTCGAATGACTCGTTTCCCGCGCTCAAGGAAATGATCACTCTTTGTTCAGTAAAAACTTATTTTTGTATAGTTTCGCCGTCATTAGCATTAGGTGTAAAAGTTAATTGACTTCGGGTTGAGCTTTATTTACTTCTACAACTTGTTTTAAATCAAACGGGTTTTTAATAGTCTTGACTTCCATGTTAATATTCTCACTCTGTAAATTAACTTCAAGGCTGAAATTCTGAATCTTTTGAAGCCCCTTAGTTACTTGCAGAAGACTTAAATTATGTTAATTTATTATCTATACTATTTAATATTATAAAGAGGAAAGATTTGTTTGTTTTTTTGTATTGAATAGGCTACGACACTACTATACCAATCTTGAAAATTCTTTCAGCAATGGATAACTTCAGCAAGTTGCATAGCTATATTTTATCTCCGTACTACCACAGAAACCGCGTGACATCCGCTAGTATGGAATAAAGTTATTATATACTGAATCCTACAACAATGTATATACTACAATATAGTACAATAGAATACATTCAATTTGATTGCAGAAACCTGCTACTGCCCTTATTGTGTTTTAATTCTCAGGGTCTCAAAACAAATCGGATTAAACGTATTATAAAGATCACTATCATTCAAGTAAACATAAAAAGCGTATAATTGAAACAGAAATCATTACAAAATCGTGACACGGCATGCGATTAAGATCGAGGAACATTCCGCTATCGCGCATAATACTGATCTCGCATTGCACTTTGTATGGCTGCAATTTAATATTACTTCAGACGAAGGATTCGCCGACAACAATGACAGTCAACGGCTATGACCCTACTCTTGCCAAACGCTACACAAAGGTAAAGAAGCACCTCTTGATCGTCTTTTAAACGATCTAGCGCTTCTAACGCAACGCTAATAGCAGGTTGCGATGCTTTATCAGGTCAAGGTTCAATTGCAACAGGCTTTCCAATACCTGCGAAGAGGACTTCTGAATCTATTTTGGGCAGACCAAGAACGCATCAGTGCTCACGCTAATTTAAATTCTTCTCACCTTTTGAATTTTTTCTATTCAGTTGAGAAACACTAATTATTCTTGTAAATGACATTGAGTTTTTGTTATTTGTTTTAGTAATTCAACAGTGTGGTAATTAATCATTGTAGATCCGAAGGATCAGGTTTGCATTTGTTTAAAGGGTTTTTATATGCTAAGCCTTCCACTGTCCACCTGATGATATGAGTTACTGCAAATTCTTGGAGTTGTATTGCTAGAGGAGTGAAACGCGCTTCGTATAACCGTTTCGGAATTGTAGTTACCTGGAAAAAACCACGTTCCACAACCTCAGGGTTTTAGAAATTATGTTGCTTTGAAATGTTCAGCATTTTAATGATGAAGTTTTATACCAGTAACCTTTTCAGAACCAATTTTCGAGCTTAGAATAAATTAAGCGTTAACGTGTTAATCATACATGTAAGGATGTTCGACTTAATTACAAAGGAATCGATTTCAACTCAGAACCAAGTAGCAGTGTTATTGTAACAGTTGGCTGCAGCTTGTAACCTTGTCTTCCTTTACTCCGCCAGATTTCAGTCTGGCATAGAATAAGTCTAACGACCCGAACGTGCCGAGAGGCTTCAATGATTTCACTTATTTTACGTGCTGCGTTATACAACGCTGATCATGAACCAATAATTTACTCATCTTCTAATTTGTACATTGAAATAAATTGATCGTTCGCTAATTTGCTAGTTTTCATTGCTATGATTAGCTCAGTTTTGTTAGGCGATATATTGCGTTGTTTCTATCAAAGCTAAGCAAAGTGGTATTTATTTGTTGAAGCCTAAATAACATATGAACACAACTTCCTTGTCTGTAAATAGTAAAACAGATTTTAACAGCCTTCGCACATTGCGGAGCACAATAGCTTTATTTATTATCTTCAACTGGAATTTCACACAATTATAAAAACTTGAAATGGTATGATGATTGAATACATTTTTAGTGACGTGATGTTGCTTAACATTTTAGCTTTCATTGTAGCCGTATTCAAGTGTTTATTAACAATTTCTCGGTTATTTGCTAAACCAGTCAACATTTTATTTATACAATATCAATAATTATGGAATTAATGGCAAATCCCACGAGGGAAACTTAAGGTAAAGGCCAAGGTTTGACTGTCACTTAAAATAGATAATTCAATAGCCGTTAATACAGCAGATATTAAGTATTTTACCATTTCTCAACACCAGGGACTCTAGTATCAGGAGCTTTCTATGACTCCTAAGATTTTGTCTTAATATATGTCACATATTTAGAAGACCCCAAAAATAACCCGACGCTATGTAGACGACTTTTTAGCAACATATACCCCCATAGCTCGAAGCATAAAAATATACTAATGGATGTATTTTGTTTGTTATAGTGCTGGAATGATGGGCGAGGGGCTGCTAACCCTGACGTATGGCAAGCACCACGCCTGCATCCTGAACGAGGTGGGCGCGGCGTGGCGCGGCGCCAGGTACTCTGACTTGGTGCTGGTCTGCGACGACGCCGTCCCACTCGCAGCACACAGGATCGTCATGGCTGCTGCCAGCCCTCTCATCAGGTATACCTCTATTTATTTATTCACTTGTTTTTAAATAACTTTATCACGTTAAAGCATTAACGTCGAAAATGAACCAGTAACCAGAAATTGCGAAGTAGTATATTCTCGCGTTTATATTCTTTGTATCCTTACTGATTTATATACTAATGAAGATACATTGTTGCCTAACGTATTGTAAATTATAGCATCAAACTTAAACACAACATAACATCCACTTAGTATTGTTCTATTATAAGAGATATAAAGATATTATCTGTTTGTAATTCCAAAATAACAGCTTTTCACTACAAAGTATACACGGTACGGACACTAAAAAACCAAGTTTTAAAATTTTTCTCTGTCTGTCTGTCTGTCTGTCTGTCTGTTTGTTTGTTCCGGGTAATCACTGAAACGGCTAGACCGATTTTAACGGGACTTTCACTGGCAGGTAGCTGATGTTTCAAGGAGTAACTAAGGGTACTTTTATTTATTAAAAATATTAGGGCTCCGTGAAATAAAGCATGAAATTAATTCTACGCGGGTGAAACCGCGGCGCACAGCTAGTAGTCAATAAACATACATAAATTTCAATGATTTCCATATTTTCCAGAAAAATACTCGATGACACTCCAACCATCGAGAATCCAGTCACGATCCACATGGCAGGCATCAGCAGTACTCTCATGCGGCATCTACTCGTGTTCCTGTACAATGGCCAAGCTTACATCGAGGTTAGTATCTATTCAGATGAGGTTGAAAATACACTTCTGAAAATTCCACTGGTTAAGATACTCAAACAATCTTTTTGTTTTAGTCTGGTGAAATTGATGATATGCAAGAACTGTTTGAGCTCTTAGAAATAAAATCAGACGTTTGGAAATCAACGAAGGAGCGCCAGCAAGCAGAGGAAAGGAACAGATCATGCGAGCGACTAAAAGCCAAGAACCTTAAAACAGATATAAACAGTAACGAGAGCAGTAAACACGATGCGCCATCTGGTTCCTCACATTCAGAAAGTGAAAGAGTCACACCTAGCGCAGGCTATAGTAAAGACAAGGACAGAGACGAATCAATGAGTATAAAAAAGGAAAGCATGTCAACCAGTAGCAATGATGAAAGAGAAGATGAAGAACACGATGGGGAAAACAGAGACAAGGAATGCAGTCGGTTGACAGCTCGACGGAGAAGTTCGTCGAATCCTGTCAATCTATCGCTGGCTAGGAACTCAGAAAATACAGGAAGTGAACACGATGACTCACAAGACGTAGATGTGGAAACAGTTGCAGCAAAGGTAAATATTTTATTAAACAAAGTAAGATTATTCAGTGATTAAACTAAATTACCCATGTTATAATGTATTATAATTTTTTTCTAGAACATTGGACGAAGACGGTCGACATCATCAAGTCAAGAAGATCCACCACAGGAACCAGTGTACAGGCGACAATTGCTAAACGATCGGCTAAGTCGAGGCATCGAACGTACAAAGAGAAAATCACATTATCTCGAACCTCCCGAACTAGACTTACGAACCGTGAAAATAGAAGATTTCCCACATTTGAAACCGCCTGATGCCGATTTTATGTCACTTGTTCAGACTTCACCAGAAAATTATGTCGTTACCCCGCATAGGAAACGAAGACCTGGGTTTCACAACTCACCTTCACAAAATCCCCCATTCGTATCATTCCCCCCGAGCTACATAGAGGAGATGACGCATCTTCGGTATACACAAACTCCTGGTGGTGCTGCCGCAGTAGCAGCTGTTAATGCTCGACTTGGAGGACTCCCAATTAGTACATCAGCGCCTCCGTACTTACCTGACAGGAGCGCGACTCCTCCCACAGTGACACACGAAGACGCCCTCAAGTACCGACCCCCAAGCGCTGGCTCCTGGGGACCATGGCTGTGCCAACCACAAATGGGATCCGACGACGCTCCCTCAACAGAACACGACCAAGGTTCCAGTAAACAAACGCCAGTCCGTGAGTACCGCTGTGAGTATTGCGGCAAACAATTTGGCATGTCATGGAATCTCAAAACACATCTCCGAGTGCACACTGGCGAGAAGCCGTTCGCTTGTCGGCTCTGCGTTGCCATGTTCAAGCAGAAGGCCCATCTATTGAAACACTTGTGTTCAGTTCATCGCAACGTAATATCATCGAGTGAGAACGACGGTCGGACCAACACCCCTGGCCGGTTCAACTGCTGTTTCTGTCAACTTACGTTTGAGGCCCTTCCCGAGCTCATCAGACACTTGTCGGGGCCTCACAATAGCTTGCTGCTCAGTAAAAACTTGCACGAATGACGACCGCCCACGTGACGTCGACACGTGCACATCTTTGGACTTTGAATACTTCTCTCGGTCTGAGAGCTCAAATTGTGATATGTGTTTAAGAAGGATATTATATAAGTGTTTAGTTTTAGTACATAATGGTATCGCAGAGCGATATTCATAGTGAGGCATTCGCAGGAGAACTGCGGATATGATGTGGATGACTAATTTAATAAAATCACACGTTTGCCGAAAGGGTCCAAATTGTTATAATTTGTTTAAAAATTATAATCCGGGACCAATACCTTCCAAGATAGTATTTATTTGAAAGATGTATTTCATTAGGGTAAATATTATTTAAAAGCCACCGACACATTAATTCCTTAAGCATAGAAAATAGACAAGTTGTCAACGAAAAGTTGCGAAGTTTGTAAGCCCTGAAGTAGTGACGTCACATAAACTACCTCCTAATTTAAATCAGTATCTTGATGAAACTAGTGGCGTTGACGAGGGGTGTAAGTATTGACTCTATACTGTTGCAGGTATACCGTCAATAGTTCTAGTCAGAATTGGAACTAAGAATTAGATCAGAACAAATGTATAAATATAGGTTATAATTGCATACACTCTAGAATTTGATAAAAACATAATATTTCCATAATTACGGTGCTCTGTTCTCAGGGAAATGTCTTGTTTATGTTTTGTTTTGCTCAGAGATCAAAATCTTCGTTACAATCAGTCACACGGTGAAATTCCCTACGTTGTTCCAAGGAGTGTTCTGACTCGATATGATAATTCGCAGCTTTTTCTAGACATTACACAATCTCAATATTAGGTTTTATCATTGTTTGTAACTTCTAAACTAGAAAAAAAATGTGTTCGTAATAATAATAATGTATGTATCCTTCCATTTCGTTTGTGCCGATTATTTGCAATGTGGATGAGCACCAAAGATTTGTAAAGCATTGACGATGTTTTGGTGTACGATTAAGAGAAATTAATGGGACCTGAAATTACTTTGATTTGTTAAACTTAACATATGTAGGTACCAATTTAATAATCTCATGTCTATAATTACTAACTTATGTTCTTTGTACTGTACCCGAGGTATTACAGTACCCCTAGCACGAGTTTGCCACCGTTTTCCTAATATACAACAATCTACACTCGCTAGCGCCTCCGCTGAATATTTGTATGATAATTGTACTGCGCCTCCTAGCGCTGTCGTAGAGAACTAAAATATCTCATATATATTGTCGGTGACGCTAGCGAGTATAGATTCCGAAAAGGTGCAAAACTCGTGATAAGGGTACTGTAACAGTTATTCTAATTCCACTACGGACTGTCATTATGCTTGATGTCTTCGGTTAATTACTTTAGTGCTAATTCAAGCTTACCAGGCATTATGATTTTTATTTTTATCAACATTTTAGCTTTCGTTTAATATCTTCGAAACTTATTTTCGATGTCGCTTGTTTACCGAACACATGATTGTGGCCAGTTATATTAAAACTATTATTGTAGTGAATACTGGGTGTTCTATGATAATTATCATCCAAGGCTTCTATTTTACAATGTATACAATAATCAGCCTTAAGAACGTCAGTGTGATGCCAAAAGGTAATAAACTTGGATTTGTAAAAATCTATTTTGATAACGTAGTTGAAAAAAACCTTCCACATTTCCGTAATACTCATTTTGAAATACGTGTAATTTGTTTCTCGTATTTTATTTGGCATTTTGTATTCCTTCTGATATTATTCCATGTCCATGGATACACCAATGCAATACTTGTTGTATAATTTGTACTTTAAAACTAAAGTTACCATCGAATTGTTCGAAACATAGAGTACCTAATCTTTGAATTTGTAAACTTGCTTTAATAATTTCATTCGAACGTTACCTATTATACCTGATATTTGTTTGTTTTTTGTGTTTTGTTAAAACGTCGTTTATTGGCGTATTTTTTGTAATTGGGGGAACAATTTAATTATAAGGATTGTGATTTCGCGGTATCGTTAGTTTATTCTATGTGATAAATGTCTTTTTAATAATAAATAGTAGGCACGAGAACGCTGTCTTCCATTGCGTTTTCCATATTTTCGACTCTTTATATTTGTAAATAAAATCTAGAATTAAGTGAACGATGCATGACAATAAAAACGTCCACACTTGAAGGATCGCCTGCCTACGTTAATACGTAAAACTCGAACAAATTGTACTTTAACAGATTATGAATAATAGTACATAAGGATATTGTGATACGTCGGCTTCTGCCGAATTGCCTTACATATAAAGTATCAAACAATGCAAGCAACTCACTGTAGCGTTAACCAATACGTAACTGTGGTGATTTGGCATCTACGTTTCTAAGACATCTTGAAGTTTTCTCTTTTTTCACCTATGCTTATACTATCGATATAATTTTTAATAATTATTTTAAAAACAAAATTTTTTTTTGCGGGTATCCCATTGTGCTCCCCTGGGGCCCAACCATGAGCTCTTATTGCAATGTTAATTCAGTTGTGCGACAGTGACAGATGTATGCACGTCACATACATCTGTTTCATAAATGAGTGAAACTATCATGGCAATAAGAGCTCTTGGTAAGGCCCCTGGTCCTAAGAACAAGATGCCAAAGATCCACACACGCCAATTCGAAATATTGTTTAAAACATGACGTTGTTAAGAATTAATTTGTAAATAATTTAGTAAGTAAGTTTAATGACGATAAAAAAAAGCTTAACTTAAAAACATTGTTGAACTTGAATATTGAACTTTCTCCGTTAATTGTAAATTAAAAATATTTTGTAAGTTTTCACATAGTGTACAATTTTTGTAGATATTGTTTAGAACATTAACATTATGTAAAACTGTGTTCTTACCGTAGTAAATTAAATAACGAGAATATTTTAGTTACACACACTACTGTTGTTTATTTATAACCATTTCCTGCAATATTAATATGATAAATATCTACGCAATATGCAATTATAATCAAGGTAGGATTTAATTAATCTGAATGATAATGGCCCTAGATCTAAATTGATTCAACTAGATTTATCAAAGGACATTATATTTACATAATATTTAAAATCCCCTTAAGGAGCGCTTGTATAAAATAATCTATACAGATAAATAAAATAAAACTGTCTGTTTGTAATATCAAATAAAGAACTTATATGCTGTACTTTAGAAAAACACTATTTCTTTTTCTCCGTCTGTCTGTCTGACCGTCTGTTTGTCCGTCTGGTTGTTCCGACTGACCGGCAGGTAGCTGATGTTACAGACAAGATAATATTTGTTAGAAATGTAATGAAGTCATAATGAATATATAGTATATACTCTTGTCTTGAAAACTCATACAGTTTTAAATACTAAAATAATCTATCTTTTCTTACATAAAAAAATTATTCCCCATTTCCCTTTGTCACGGCATCCCGCGTAAACGGCTGGACGGATTTTAACGGGACTTTCACTGGCAGATAGCTGATGTTTCAAGGAGTGTTACTAATTATATTTAAAAAGAACAAAAGGGCTGTGGGACACCCATGAAATTAACCCTACGCGGGTAAAATCGCGGGGCACAGGTAGTAATATAATTTTTTTAACAAGCGCCATCTTGTGAAGCACAATCGTACATATTTTGCTACTTCAACGCCATCTATGTATCTTATGAAGCTATAACTCCTGTTATAGTAGTCAATGACGACAGACCATGTTTACGTGCATTAATCACCCGATAGATGGCATGGTAATGATTAAAAAATAATAACTTTAATCTAATCTACACTAATATTATAAAAAGAAAAGACTTGTTTGTTTGTTTGCATTGAATAGGCTCCGTAACTACTTGACTGATCTTGAAAATTCTATCAGCAATGGATAGCTACATCATCAGCGAGTAACGTAGGCTATATTTTATCCCCGTACTCCCACGGGAACGGGAACTACGCGGGTGAAGCCGCGTGACGTCCGCCAGTAATAACTATACAGATAAATAAAATAAGAAATTCAAACGATAATTACATGAAAATACACTATCTGTCCGTTGGTTCCGGCTAATCTCTGAAAAGGTTGGACCTATTTTTACGGGACTTTCACTGGCAGATAGCTGATGGGGTAACTTAGGCTACTGTTTGTGAAATCTTACTGTCACGCAGGCGAAGCTATGAAGAACCTAAGTAGGCTCCTAAGCAATCAAACTAGCAATACCAAAATCATAAATCATTTACTTACCTTCCCTAAGGATTTACTTACAGTATAACCTACCTACTTCTGACGCTATCCCAGAGAGGTCCCCGAAGGGGTAAGCAGAGGTGATGTAATAACAACATCCACATTTCATCGAATACTTATGCTTGAGTGCCAACGTGACAGAGGGTAAGTCCATCGCCGTCTCGGGCACTTTACAAACGACTTTGAATTACTTCTTAGACATATGCCGGTTTCCTCACGATGTTTTCCTTCACCGTAAAGCGCGTGGACGGAAATTACTGCACTCAAATATTTTCTTTTTAGAAAGCCTTATTTGCCTCTGGGATCCGAACTTGCGTAGCAAACGACTGTTCAAACCCCACGGCCACCACGGCTTCTCCAGTATCGTATGAACTAAATTAGGAGCTATTAGAAAACCGGCCAGGATTGGTTCGTAACAAATTGTATTACATACGTCACGCTTGTGATCACTGAAGCCGTATGTTACGAAGGAGCAATACCTAAGTCACTTCGGCTAAAGACGAGCAGGTGAGTGCTTGTAGTATTAAGAAAATAATATAATCATAAGTGATTAATAATCCAATAATAAAAGTAATTCCTAGTATTTTCATTACATCGGAGTCTGTATCAGTGTGTAGTGGCAATAAGCTCACCCTTTATTACATGGAACTTAAATATAAATGTGAATGTACTTTAAGTACCTTTGCCAACCCTTTCGCGGAATTCAGGCTTTAGCTTTTCTTGGTCTAATAATAAAAAAATTGAATGTCAACCAGCACACATGATAGATGTGGGTTATTCCAATAATCCCCACTGTAAATCCCTACCAGTGGTAACTGATGGATAAATGTTTTAAGTAACAGAAGAATATTTATAAGTTTAGTTGAAAATGAAAATGATTTACATGATTTATTCAGTTTAGATCTTGGTAAAGCACTTATGAACGTCGAAGAATTGACCGCGATTCGAAAACTCTGAGAAGAATCTCGCATCATGTACATTTCATTACATAATGAAATAATTATTAATTATAATCAAATTTATATACATTTATTCTAATTAAATAAAGAATCTAATATGACGAAGAAATCATAGTAATATGATCTACCGCAACAAAAATTATTTCGAATTTTTTTTTCGCAATAAAAGCAACCTTCCGAACCTGGCGGTAGCGTGTATAATCCTGTAACTTAATGTCATTCTGGCGATTTGAAAGTACTTTGTAAAAGTCTAACCGAATAAAGATATTTTTGACTTTGACTTTAAGTAATCAACAAAAAAATTTGATGTGTGTTAGGATCTTTTTATGTGTCCAAGAGTAAGTTCTGCTTACCCTGCATGGTGACTATAATAGAGACGTGCGAAATCACGCCATTCCAGAGGGCGCAGAGACGGGCAGCGGTGTTAGAACACCTTCTTTACACCTAACCGAAGTAGGTTACTTAGTCAACGTGACCCACGATGAAGCGATCGCCATACGTATTTGCGTTTCTTCACAGATATTTGCAGGTTTCTTCCACCTTAAAGCTCGTGGTCTAACCTCTTTTCGCCTTTTCCTCCGTCAAATCTTTGCAGATAAGTTTTGGAAAAAAATACCTACATATCGAGGCCGCGACGGGATTGTAACTTACATAGGTGGAAGACATTTGGGACTGGGACCACTGATCTTACAACCATATCAGTGTTTTTAAAACTGTACTATAGTTGGTTGAAAAGCAGTTTAGTTTTAAAATGAAAATTATACGAAATTCTAAATGTTAATCTGAAAACGAACACAGAAAAATAAAGTGAACAAAATTGCAAACTAAATATAATTGCACTTACATATTTGTTATGTGTTGGCAGTAACAGGTATCCACACAACACAAATAAGTAGATATTGTTTTAGACTTTCACTTTTTACTAACACTAAACTAAAACTAATTATATTCTTCCATTATAATCTTAATTTCCCGACGGTTTTCGGCATTATCACAGCCGACGCCGCGCGCAGACTGAACAGTGTTTCGTCAGCTGTCAACGATGTATTGTTTTTCTACCCTCACTTTTATTAATATTTATTTGTAAGAGTTCTTATACACATATTCACAACGGAACATTGTTTTTATTCCCATAACAATAGAGTTGATATTAAAGGTGTTTGTAATATATATCTGTAACGGCTTCCTTCATCACCCTGGCCTTATCTCATACCTTATTGAGGGCGGCACTTGATTCAACCTGGGTCCCAACCAAGAACTCTTATTGCAATGATAGTTCAGCTGCGCGACAGTGACATATGTATACGCGTCATATACACGTGTCTCATAAATGAGAGAAACTATCACGGCAATAAGAGCACATGGTAAGGCCATTTTAACATCTTTGGCAATCGTTACAGGTCAGTCAGAGACCTAAAAAAGTCTGACAACTGGTTTAACCCAGATTGCTGATTTTCCTCGAAAAAGTGGTTACGAAGGTCAGATGGCAGTCGCTTCGTATAAAAATCAGGTGATCAGCCACATCAGGTTGAATCAAGTGCCGACGCCAAAAATGTATGGGATAAGGCCAGGGAGATGATGATGGTAAGGCCCCTGATGTGGCTGATTTTTTTATTGTGAGCAGGAGTAAAATTTTATTCACTAAAAGCCATTTAAAAACAATCAAATGAATCTCTCAAAGCAAGTCAAAGCACACAGAATACTGCAATTAGACACGTACATAAAAGCAGGCGTAAAAAGCGGTAAGCAATTTGTGTCCATACGAGGTCGGGATAAAAATAGACGGGAGGTTAGGAAATAAAAAGTGCAAGCCTAGAACCGGTAGGCGGCTGGGACTGGACATCTTTTTACAGTCCCTGGGAACATTCCTGGATGCAACTGATCTTTCTTGTTGATCCACAGAACATACTATAATTACAACGGACGTTGAAAAGAAAAATAAGAGCTAAATATTAATGCGAAAGTATACTTAAAGGATATCTACACTTATATTATAAGGAGAAAAGATTTTATTGTCTTTTTGTTTGCATTGAATAGGCTCCATCGTTACAGGTCAGTCGGAGACCTAAAAATAATCTGACAACTGGTTTAACCCAGATCACAGATTTTCCTCCTAAATGGGGTTGCGAAGGTCAGATGGCAGTCGCTTCGTATAAAAATCAGGTGATCAGCCACATCGGGTTGAATCAAGTGCCGACCTCAACAATGTATGGGATAAGGCCAGGGAGATGATTGAATAGGCTCCGAAACTACTTGACCGATCTTGAAAATTCTTTCAGCAATGGATAGCTACATCATAAGCCAGTAATAGGCTATAATTTATACCCGTACTCCTACGGGAACGGGAACTACGCGGGTGAAACCGCGTGACGTCCGCTAGTGTGTATTAATTTACGCACATGTACATTGAATCGTAATTTCTTTTTTATCTTATAATATATTTCTTTATTTTTTTGTTCTTTACATTTTGCATGAAGCATTTCTGTCCTGATTGTGTGTTGCAGTTTCAAAAAACCTTATTTTTTGGGACAGTTTGATTGAAATTTAGTATAAAATAAAAAGAACTCAAGATTGTTCTAAGTGTTACTTACTAATAATGCGGCTTTTGTTAAACAAAAAAGAAGCAAAAAGAATCCATATTCACATGTTAATTTAGAACCTAGTTTCTAAGTTATATATTTGTCATTGTGTTTTTCCAAATCGTGTAACCTCTAAGTTTTTCAAAATCACTTAAAGTACTTTTTACGTAAGTACCTTATTCTCAACTGCACGTTGTGAAAAATGATACTGGCCGTCTAGCATCACTTAGCAAATACAAACATGCATAGGACCCATTAACGCACACACGCAGGAATACTCACACCAGCATGGATAATGTGAAATTCATAGTTTGTTACTGCTGCAATGAATCAACATTATCATCCTGTGGTTCTCAAACCTTTTCGCATACTAGCCGTGCCGTTATTAGCCTCGTAACAACAGCTATCTGGCAGTATAAGTCCCGTTAAAATCGGTCCAGCCGTTTCCGAGATTAACCGGAACAGACTGACAGACAATCAGACATACAGACCATGCAGAAAAAGATTTAAATAAAATATGAGCGAAGGCTAAACGCAACTCAATACATCATAAGCCGTGCTTTGAATTTCTTAGGCTTCACTTCTATCGATCGTGAAAGGTCCGCGAACAAGTACAGAGAATTTACTCCCACAATCCAGCGAAAACATACTCTGAACTGAGATTTGACACACACCTATCCCGATGCTGTGATTTTAGGAACTTATTTATAATAACATTGATTAATTTATCTTTCATTAATAACACGCAGTCGTGTTTACGACCACTAGACCAACGGGGCGGTTATATTATAACTTCTATTACAACTAGTATACTCCATCAGATGTATAATCAACATCAGCTTTTATCAACTGACTGCAAGGCATATGTCCCCTCTCTGTTGCGCCAGTCATGTCGATTCTATTCGATCCTCTCTCTCATACTTAAAGGTGCTGTCACGAATTTTGAGCGCTGAACTTGATTGCACTGTAGTCATTTTTAGATCTAGTATGGAACGATGCAAACAAATATGCGCAGATATAGCCACTATTTTTGAGCGTTCATAAGTCGTGAGATTAGGAACACCTTAAATTAATTACATGGATCTTTTTACACCTGTCATTCCATATAAGCAAATGATATGCCAGAATACTTTTCTTCATACACTATGCGAACTTGCGAAGCTAGTACAAGGTGTATCCCATCTTTGGGAACTGATGGTCTAGGTTCGCTAGATAAGGAGTTCCATTAGATGTTTTTTCAAGACCGGTTCCAGACGGACGAGGGTTTAAAAGCGGACTCCGGGACTTCGGACATCATTCCCGTGGCGATCCCTGGAGACAATCGACTTGCAAAATGTGGCAGATCTACGTGCTGACTTTGGTGGTGACTGCGTCCGCGCAGATCCCTTCGCTGGGATGGTGTCCTGACTATCAGGTGAGATTTATTGCTCCTTACACACATACATACACACACACATATGTTTACATCTGTATCCTTTAATAATGTTGATTTTAAACTATCATTAAGCCGCGGTTTTACCTGTGTAGACTTAACTTCAAGATTAATTAAAAAAACATTTATCCTAAGTTACTCCCTGTAGCTATTTACTAGTGAAAATCCCGATCAAATAGGATCCCGGTGAAATAGGCTCAAATAAACAGAGAGACGGACACACAGAAAGACAGAGATTTTATTGTTTATATGGCCGTATATACTTTCATATACATTTAGTAAAAAGTTGTTATTTTGGAATGGACAGTTCAATTTATCTGTATATATCTAATGGACTTTCATTGTTAGTACGTTTACTCAGAGTTTTAAATTATCGAACAGTCCAAAACTCCACCACGTTATACAACCATGTTATACAATTAAATTCTCAATATTACATTTTATTTATTTATGCTTATCTCATTCCGTATACATGTATGGTGTCATACAAGCGTATCAGTAACCTATACTCGCTAGAAATTGTCCAGCGCCTCCCAGCGGTGACGTAAAGAACTAAAATATCTCATACAAATATTATCGGTAACACTTGCGAGTATACACTACGAAAACGTTGTAAAACTCGTAATAAGTGTACTGAACACCACACTCCAGGAATTGACTGTTATATAATGTACGAATATTCAATCTATAATACATGCCATTTTAAGTACAAAATTACCTGTATTTAATATGTCTGTTATTAAGGCACCCATAAACGCAGCATCAACTGGCACATTATCATGACCTTGGGCCAGAGCCGCTTTATATAACTGCTACGTCAGCCCCTGACCACAGACAACATAGACCGGTCGGGGTCGATGTCCTGAGCCTTGGCAATTTCACTTTCCCTCTCCGCAATACAATAGCGTTCTGAAAATAAAAGTTCCAAATTCGATCACGCTGATTATTTTATATTAATTGGAGGGTAGGTTTTTTGTTTTGCTCATATCGATTGGTTGATTACTTTTTGGATTTTTTTTTCGCTTTGTTTTTTTAATGGAAATTAAATAATATTGTTGGTACATAATAAAGAAAAGACAGTCAATAAAGTTTATACGTACATTATAAGTATTTATTTAACTAAAATGTATATAATACTAGCTGTGCCCCACGGTTTCACCCACGTAGATTTAGTTTCATGCTTTATTTCGCGGAACCCTAATATTTTTTCTACTTAAATAAAATTAGCCTAAGTCACTCCTTGAAACATCAGCTATCTGTCAGTGAAAGTCCCGGTAAAATCAGTCCAACCGTTCACGCGTGATGGCGTGACCAAGGGAAATGGCGATTAATTTTTATATATAAAGAAGAATTTAACAAGAAACACTATTTAAACCTCGAGGAAATGTACTTCAAAACTTAGGTACCTATTTTTGATCCCGCTGACCTAAAAATGATTTAATTTGATTAATCCAAAAATCTCTAGACGTTAACAATCAAATACCACACTAAACATATTGACTCTTTTTCTGACTTAATTATTCTGCAGAGAGCTGTTTATATACAGTGTTATTACGTAATAATAATGTTTTGTTGTCCACCAGCCCATGGCGTATTTCAACATGAGGAAGTTCCTCGGCTCCTGGTTCGAAGCTGAGCGTTACTTCAGCGTGAGTGAAATGGGCAGCCGATGTGTCACCACCAACTACGTCTCCACGCCCGAGGGAAGGATCACTGTCACCAATGAAATCACTAATTCATTGTGAGTAGACTCATCTTCTTTTCCTGTACTTATCTGCATCTTTATTCAGGACTCCATGCCTGGTAAAGAAAGCTCTTAAAAACTCGCTCCTTTTATATCTTAAGAGCTTCATAAGCTTTCGATTTGAAATTTTATTTGGTAATGGTAGTTCTAGCAAGAATTTCGTGGGTGCCACTGAAAAGGGTTCGAATGACAAATATTTCTTTTTTTATTTGACAATTTTTTTTATTCTGTACTTACTTGAAAATGAAAATGTTTTATTCCCTGGTAAGCCACTTATGAAGTGGCGACGAATTTGCCACTTGTTAGGAAAATCCCAAATACTCGTATTACCGACATTACGTGATAAAATAACCAAGTTTTGGAGACGGTTTCACAAAGGAACTGATTTGGCAAGCTATAAGTATATTCTACTTTTATGCATCGCAAGCATATTTATATTCTAAATTCTTAAAAATGGTTAACAGAAATACGAACAACTGCAAGAGTAACCACGGTTTGGGTTCGAGTCCCGTTCTTTCTTAACGATCTTTAAGAATTTTGCAAGCTATGTTTCACAGTACAGCTTACTTACTTACTCACCTTAATAACAGGACTGGAATGAAGAGGATAATGGAAGGATCCCTCCAGAGCGTCGGCCGTGAGGGCGAGGGTCGCTTCATGGTGAAGTACTCCTCTCTGCCACTCCCATATGACTTCGAGTACAGCATCCTGGATACTGACTACGATAACTATGCTGTTATGTGGTCTTGCAGCGGAATTGGACCCGTGCATACTCGTAAGTGGAACTTCATTTAACACCAGGATTTTCTTATGCCACGTTTTATAATATGCGTTCTTTTTTTTTATTTTAAAATCAATATTAAGAAATGAAAGAGTCTGTTTGAAATGTCAAAATCAAGTAAGTAAGTAAGTTGATAAAGGTTGATTATTGCAAAAAATAAAACATATATTTTTTTGTCTGTTTGTTCCCGCTATTTCTCTAAAAGGGTTTGACCGATTATGACGAGAATTTAGTGACAGGTAGCTGATGTTACGAGAATATAACTTACTTATGCTATCCCGTCACGAGTTAAGAGCTCGTACCTAGAATGAGCAGTATTCACTTTATGAGCCTGTGTTTTTCTTTATACATATAACGTGAGGGTAATAAAAAAATTTTCAATATCCACACTATGTTCCTCATAACAAAAATCCATGACCCAGCTACCCTTAAAATATGTTTTTTTACTTTCTCAACAGAGAATACATGGCTTTTGACCCGCGAGAGGATCCCGTCAGTCATGGTGATGCAGAACGCATACGCCGTTTTGGAGAAGTTCAAGATCTCGAGAACTTTCTTCGTGAAGACCAACCAGGCGGCTTGCTCAGTACTCCCCGACCCAGCAGTAGCCCCCGTGGAGCCTAAGGAAGTCGTTGAATCGCCCACAGAGGTCGTGCCGGAAAAGGTTGGTATCAACGATAATTATGTTATTTCCATAACCTAATGATCGTCGTGGTAAAGGACTTTAAGCCGCGTTATTCTGTAAGGTGAATCAGCGTTGACGATAAAGTTCAATTTGTTATCTTTGAAACCGACACTCGATGTCGAGTGCGACGTTGAGAAATACTTACAGAATAACGCGGCTGGTCCCATATTTGCTATAGCCATGCAGGCACAAAACGTTATACATTATGATATTTACTAATCTATACTTTCTGCCTTGGAAAGATAATGTTGTAACTTGCTTGCTTCGTATAAAAATCAGGTGATCAGCCACATCGAGTTGAATCAAGTACAAGGGAGATGATGATCCCTTGGTCACGCCATGACGCGTGAACGGCTCGACCGATTTTATCGGGACTTTCACGGGCAGATGGGTGATGTTTCAAGGAGTGACTTAGGCTAATTTCATTAAAAAAATATAATATTATGATTCCGCGAAATAAAGCATGAAACTAAATCTACGCGACTGAAACCGCGAGGCACAGCTAGTTAAATATAACGTTTGAATCGACAATCCAACATAAAATTTTATGCATATGGACTTAACAAACAATGACAGCAATATTTCTTCAACAGGAAAAGGCTGAAGTGGAAGTAGACGAGCCTTTAGAGAAATCAGCCGCCATCCCTATCGAAGAGCCAAGCAAGCCGATGCAAGTCCCAGAACTGATCATGTCTGAATCAGAGTCAATCATAAAGAAAGAAGAAGCTTTGACGAAGATTTCTGATGCGAAGACTGAAATCCCTGAAATTAAAGAGAAGAAAGACCTACAAAAAGCTGAGAAAAATAAGCCTTCAGCACCCGCGCAGGCATTAGCTGACTTCGTAGCTTAAGTAAGATCAATCTTGGATCGTATTTACAAGTCAATAGGGTAGGTAATGCTTTAAGAGGTCTGAAATGATGAAGAACTTAAAAAGTAACCTCATAACTACCCCAAATACGGTCCTAGATAATCATTTTGTGATGTAGGTGTCTCGATAATGCTAGGGCTATTTTACCAAATAATAAGGTGAAAGACTGCTTCGTGTCAATCGCAGGCATCGAATAAGTAGTTATAATTGAAATTAACCGATTACGGAAATTGTAAGTCTCAATAAATGAATGCGAGAAAAATATTTTTGATTTTTAATTCTGCTCCTATTATAATTTTTGAATTAGACATTTTCTACCCTAACCATATTACAGATAGCAATACTATGTGCATCAAGAGATACTTCATTACAACCATAAAAGTTAATATGAATAAGTCGTTAACAAACTCAAACTACTCACTCATACTACTGTAAAACATTGTGAAACTGATTACCAATATATTAATGAAATGTACTGGTACCGTCACGAGCAAAGAGCGCGCAACAAAAACAAAAACATGCGCAGTATCTCCACGATACTGCTTATGTTTTTATTCGCCTCTCACCATACATATAGACAGAGACAGACTCATAATCTCTTTGCTCATAAAATACTCAATCAAACTCGTGACGTAGTAACCTAATATACTGGTTTAATTTACACAAAAAAAATATTAAGAAAGAATAAAATAGCAAAAGGAACTGGTCTGATTGTATTGGTCAGGCTGTTACTGAGCACCCACTCCCGGCCGCTATCCCACTACTGCCCGATACGGAGACTTTTGGCTGCTGGGTTTCCCCCCTGGCCCGGTTCGCCTCTCCTTAATGAACCTGCACCGCCCAGACTCCTCCGGGCGGTCCATATTGATACCGGGCTTAGTGTGGACGTCCAGTCAACATAGGCCACTCAGCACCAGGACTCCCGACCTCAAACCATCCTCAGGTCCCGACCTCCGAGAAGCCGGATTACAGGAGACGCCACGCTCCCAGTCGAAGACATTGACGAATTTTTGTATCATATTAAACTCGGATCGATGGTTCAAATCAAAGATAAAAAAATATTTTTTTTTTTGGATATTCTTCGTATATATTCATTTAAAAAAATTTCGTACACTATTTTAGTAAGTCACGACGATTAAAACAAAAAATATAAACACACAAATAATAATCACACGAGCGCCATCTACAGTGAATACATGAAATGACGAACGTACTTATAACTTCTTGAAGGAAATACCTAACGTTGCACACAATTTTGATAAGCCGCCTGAAGAGGGCATTGGGGAGCGTCCTATACAATCAAATGTGATCACACTTCACACACAGCCTAAATTCAAACGTCTTGTTTTGCTAAATATTACTGTATTTCTATGTAGTATAATAGAAGAATGAAACGAACGGGCACAAGCGTATCTAAACGCTACTATAACCGTACTTATGTCTGTAGCACTGGCACTTTTCAATACTGCAGCACATAGCGGTGCTTTACAACCATTAATTCCAGCAACTGCCATGTTCACGACACTGTTTAATTTTAATTGTTCTTATTTCATGACTTCAGTTAACAGTTAGAATAACCGAACCTTGCTCATATTTGTGTGTAATTTCTGCACTCTGAGACCATCAACTATCTATAAGACTAAACTCAAACTCAAACTCAAATATATCTTTATTCGATTAGACTTTATACAAAGTACTTTCACTAGCAGACGTCACGCAGTTTCACCCGCGTAGTTCCCGTTCCCGTGGGGGTACGGGGATAAATTATAGCCTATGTTACTCGCTGATGATGTAGCTATTCATTGCTGAAAGAATTTTCAAGATCGGTAAAGTAGTTTCGGAGCCTATTCAATGCAAACAAAAAAACAATCAAATGTTTCCTCTTTTATAATATTCGTGTAGACTAAAACATAAAACGAAATATGGGGAATTAGGATGTTTGGTATATTTACACTTCGTGTGATTTCTTGTCTAAATCTTGACACTATCTTCTACTTTGAATACATATATTTATTCAACGCTATTTTCATCCAATCTAAAACCTACAAAACCCAGAGCTGTCCATACTTAATCAATATCGCCCTAAGCATCTCCATACGTGCGCAATTCAATTGACATCTTAAAGTTCGTTCAAACTCTTCCACCCTCTCCTAGAATTACGGATCTAATCTATTCTACGATTTCTTCTGCACCATGAGCTGTAAAATGCTGTACCAATCTGTATATCAGCTTAGTACCCAGATCAACAGTTAGAACACTTTTTACAAAGAAATCCTGAAATCGTACGGGCAAAACGTAATGACCGATTATGATTTAGTTCGGTTGGTGTACTCTTTGCCTTATATTGAGCAGCAGTAAAAATGTACGAGGTCTTGAGAAGAAAACTAAAACGGGAAGGATTTTTTAAATACGAATTATAATGTTCCACTAACTAAGGATATTGATGATGAAATAACGCCAAAAGTCAGTTTTTGTAAACACATTGGTACCTAAATTCGACGATTTGAAGAAAATTCTATATCAAATGCAACTCGTTGATTAGACTTTGAATTCAATTGCCACTGACATTATTATGTTAATCACAAGTGAATACAATTTGTTAATGTTTCTATTATATACTAATTCGTTGAAGGAACCTGTCGATGAACAATAGAGAGTTGGAGCACAGTGACCTCTGATTCGGAATCTCCTTATAATGCAGTTGCTTAGAAAATTGTGGCACGACCTGCTTTATTTTGTTTGCATACACATACCCACGCCTGTATTCCCCGAGGAGGTAGGCAGAGATTTACTATAAATATACCCATTACTAGTTTAATCCCTATGTAATTGGTGGCGAGCGTATTGGCGTTAAGTTAATGGTCGGGACTTAACAAAGAATCTATATACAGATAAATAAAATTGTGTGAAGTGTCTGTTTGTAATTTCAAACTAACAGCGTATCACTACAATCATAATATGAAGATATACACGGTACTCTCATAAAAAAACCAAAAAAATTTTTCTCAGCCTGTCTGTCTGTCCGTTTGTTCCGGCTAATCTCCGAAAGGGTAGGACCGATTTAAACGATTTATATTAAAACATGAGGGTTCCTCAGACAACCCACGAAATTAAGGCTACACGCGCAAAACCGCGAGGCACATCTAGTAAATAAATAAAAAGCAACTAATCAGGTGTAATAATAGAAACGTTTAATCAGTATCATGAACTTTGGCCATAGGCACTGAAGTGTGGAAAAACAATTAACAAAAAAATAAAACCGACTACTGATGATCTTCAACAAAAACTCTTTTAAGTATTAGGTTACTCACTTTTTGATAACCGCAGACGGTTTACATTTTTTATAAATAATTTTGCTAGGTTCATATTATAATATGAAAATGAAAAGTGTTCATTCAGTTTGGTCCCTGGTAAGGCACTTATGAATGTCGAAAAGTACCGGTTTAGAATCTAGCCTTCTGAGAAGAGCCGGCAAGAAACTCAGCCAGGCATCATGTACATTTCATCGAAACAATATAAATCCAATTCGATATCAGGTATAAATATTGTATTTTAAGTATGCGGTATCCTTTTTATATACTTAACCAGACATATAATTTGTATTTGCTTCAATTGCGAGAAAATCGTGCGATATATCGTCCACATTGTATTAGAAGGTGCGCCTGCGCTGGTCGTCAGTTCGTCTTTATTCAGTGTCGAGGCCGGTACAAAGAACGTTGGTTGTGGCCACTAAGTTAAATAAATTGTATGTTTTTATAATTTAGTTTTTTAGTTGAGTGATTAACGTGTATTGTTAATAAGGTGAGCTTTATTTTTAACTGATTGGACACATTATATTCAAATTTCCTTTGTAGGTAAGTAACCTATGTAACAGATTGAAACTAAGTGAGCACTTATATGTAAACGAATCTACGAAATAAGTTTGTAATCGAAATTCGGCAGATTTATGTCCTTCTGATAAAAACAAAATCGTGATACTTATGGGTCAACTGGGAACGCGTTAGTTAAATAGCGGTTCATGTCGCATGAATCCTCCAACTATGATGGCTTAAGCAGCGCGTATTAAGAACTTCTTAGCTTTGGCGTTGAATTTTACCGTAACAAAAAACGTCAAAGGTCAGAAGTTCTTTATATACTCTGCTGAAACCGATGATGGTAGGCCCCCTGATCATGATATGGTGATGATACTGAAAGGTGTAAAAAAACAGTTGAAAGGGAGGGACATAGTTTTCGCGGAACCCTTATGCTTTTTTAAATATAATGGTAGCCTAAGTTACTCCTTGTAACATTAGCTATCTGCCAGTGAAAGTCCCGTAAAAATCGGTCCACCCGTTTCGGAGATTACCCGGAACAAACAGACAGACAGATAGACAGACGGAGAAAAATTCAGAACATTGGTTTCTCTAGGTCAGTAGGTACCGTGTATACTTTCATATGCATTTAGTGAAAGAAATTAATTTGGGAATTACAAACAGACACTTCAATTGTATTTATCTGTATAGATATAGATGTATAGATTAAATATTAAATTTGCATATTGGCAATTAAAGGTTGCTGTTGAATTGTTCAATGCAATCAACTCTAAAATTAGACAGACAGACAGACAAAAAATATACTTTTTTGTATGTATAGCAGATAAAGCCGTTACTGGAATTTTTGTTTTTTATTAATCTGTCTGACTGTCAGATTGTCTGTTCGTTGCTGCTAATGTCTGAAACTTCTAGACCAGGCAGATAGCTGACGTACAAGGAGTAAGATAAATTACGGCAACGTATAACAAAAATAAACTAAAAGTAAAAAGAAAACCAAAATCATAATCCCTGAAAGAACTATTCAGATTAAGTAAACTCTTTCCCCGTAAAGGCGAAAGCTGCACAATTTTCAAGTGACTTCACTATAGTATACGTAGGTACCTAAATGCTAAAAATACGGCGCTATTGATGAAGTCGTGGGAAAAGTCAGATACACGCGTATTTCAATAATTTATCCAACAGCAAACGGTCCGATGACTGTCAATATGTTACAGTACTTAAATAGTACCTACTTGTACCTCTCGCATAGTGCAAATTACAGTCCTAAAAAATATGAAACTGATCAATTGTAAATAGACTCTATTAAAGGGTACTAAGGTAAAAAAATGCTTGACATTCGCGATGACCTCCGAAATGTTATATCATCGTATTCGAGGTTTGTTGTCACGATCAATCAAAGACCTGTCTATACATTTGTACTTTGATAATTGCATCCGCATTGTATCCTAATCCAGGATTTTCAGATCCCACGCGTACCTTTTTAATTTATAAAGATAAAAAAAAAGATTTGCGAGATTTAAGTTAATAATTTATGCAGATTTATAAAAAAAAAAGAATTGCGAGATTTAAGGAAAGATTTGATTGTTTTTTGTTTGTTTGTTTGCATTGAATAGGCTCCGAAACTACTTGACCGATCTTGAAAATTGTTTCAACAATTAATAGCTACATTACATCACCAGCGAGTAACATAACCTATATTAATTTATCCCCGTACTCCCATGGGAACGGGAACTACGCGGGTGAAACCCCGTGGCGTCCGCTAGTATTTTATATTTTTGTTATTAATTGCCTGTTTCATTAATACACTTACCGAATAAACATTTCTAAAGGGAGATTTACAAAGAAATTGAAGTGTCTGCATGAAATTCTAAATTTCAAAAACAGATTTTCACTAAATGCATAATGAAAGTATACACCACACTTACATAAACATTTTTTTTCTTTCTGTCTGTCTGCTTGTTTGTTCCGGCTTTTCTATGAAACGTCTGTCTAGCTGATCTTACATGGGGTAACTTGTGCTATTTTCATTTAAAAAAATTGGCTTTCGCTTCCACACGGGTGCAACCGCGGAGCACAGCTAGTCAAAATAAAATGCAGATTAACCTACCTTAGGCTCATGAAAAACCCAATTAGTTTTTACGTAAAGTTTTTATTGCAACGAAGCAATGAGAACAAGAATTAATATGATATATGTTGCGCAACGTAAACAGTATCAAGGTTTATTATTATGAATTCACGTAATAAACGGGTTAGTTACGTACCAAAGCAAAGTATCTAAAGATCATCTATACATATAGATAAAATTGAAGTGTCTGTTTGTAATTCCAAATTAACAGCTTTTCACAAAACGTACATGTTTTTTTTTATCTGTCTGCCTGTTTGTTTCGGCTGAACTTGGAATTGGAACCTGGACCGATATTAACGGGACTTTTACTAGCAGATAGCTGATGTTTCAAGGAGTAACATAGGCTATTATTTAGAAAAAATACTGGTTGCCCCGAAATAAAGCATGCAACTACTTCTACATTGGTGAAACCGCGTGGCACTGCTAGTATTATTATAAGTGGGAATGGGAAAATGTATGGAAGTGACATAAATCAAGCACGTGACATATGTCATTCCCATGCATTTTGTATCGTTTCTACAATCGCAGCGTGAGCATAATGTTACTTTGGCTACGGGACGAGGTGAGCATTTTTTATAGTGCATGATTTAAATTACGATCTTTTGAAATTCAAAAATACCGTCTTTCCGTACCTACTAAAGTAGGAAGGTTATAGGTGCACTTTCCAACAACCTTCTCTAATTTTTACCCGACTGCGGTGAAGCAAGAAGGAGGGTTATTGTTTTAATGTTCCGTCAAGTACATTATCTGTTCTCCACACTAGAATCAAACAGTCCTAGGCCCAGGGTACTGACCTAGTAATGGTCATTCTAAGGCCTTGCACTCTTTTCATGGCCGTCTCTATAATGGATGTGGAGGGCAATGGCTGATATTTGCTATATACTTGTTAAATTATATGCAGGGATAAGTAATTTAAGCCTTGCTATTTGTATGTAGTTTTTTTATGGTACCAAAGTAGCACTAGTGTGCTACAAGCCATTAGGCTTGACATTATTAAGAGTATAATGCTGAATTGTTTATGAATGTGGATGGTTACAAGGGGAAAGGAAGACCTAAGAAACGATGGATGGATTGTGTGAAAGATGATATGACTAGAATGGGAGTGAATACATATATGACGGCTAATAGAGAGAAATGGAAGAGAAGAACACATTGCGCCGACCCCAAATAACATGGGATAAGGGCAGGAGGATGATGATGATGAATGCTGAATAATATATTAAGTAGGGTATAACGGGATCTTCTGTTCGATACTTGGAGCTGCCCATCATCACCTTACAGACAATCGCAGCCAAATAGATTATTTTCAGTAGTCACATGCATTATCATCCAAATTAAGCGTGTCTACCAAATGCCAGGTGAATCGGTTAAAGATAACTGATTTAAAATTGAGTTGCAAATTTCCTCCCCGACAATTGTAAGCATTCATACATAGCAAGTTAAAAAAAACTTTAAAAAAATAAAGCTGGCCGTGCCCTTAAAATGCACTTAACTGGTGCCTTGTTGACCCCAGAATCACAACATTATTCTAAGGTAGCTTTAATAAGTTGCAATTTTTGTTGAGTCCCCTCCAGTACTGAATAACCGGATCGAGAGCTTTGAGTGCCGACTTACAGTTAGCTGATTCCGTAAACCGGTGCTAACCATGTCTGAGTTCAGTGCCACTGCCCTACTCCTCAAGCCCCACTACACCATCGGAAACTTTCATTGCAATTACAATACTTTGTGTTCAGCCAAGCTTTCTAATATTCTTCCATCAGTTGAAAGCACTTTTACGTACTATTCACAATTTCAATGCTTCCTTAAAGGTATCGGTGTCCAGCTCAACTCGACTCAAAAATCTTTATTTGATTAGACTTCTTACAAAGTACTTTAAAGTCGTCAGAAGGACATAAATATTACACTGTTCAGGATTATAAACGTTACTAGGAAATATATATCATATCCCCATTGCGATCCGATGCAGCTGAGAAATTACCATATTCATAATGAATATTCATTCGTACAGTTATTGCATTAGACACACAATATTAACTTAACTATTATGGTTATAAATAATAACTAACGACCTTGTTAGGGCAAAGCAATGTGAGAAGCACTACTTATACTTGTAATTATGTTATTTTGTGCAAATAAAATAGTAATGGGATTTATGCAAATGTTTAGATGTCCCCATTAGGTCAGTAAAACTTGAAGGCTTGATTTCACAACATTAGTTATCAAAGCTAGAGCTAAAGGCAAATTTGATGATGATAATTAAATGTGTTGCACCAAATGACGCTGTCAACTGGCAAATTTTCCCGTGAGTGTAATTATTTGTATGTAAAGTTTGTAATTTTAACAAAGGCTTTAACCAAATAAACATGGGCGTTTAAAGCTAATAGTCAGAGTCGTAAAATCATCTTAAAATTTTGGTGCAATTAATTTCTTGCATAACCATCTCCCTGGCTTAATCCCGTAAATTGTAGGGTCTTGATTCAACCCGATGTAGCTGTAAGCGAAGTAGATGTAAAATCAGGTCAGATTTTTATACGCGATTGCCCTCTGACCTTCGTAACTCCTTTTACGGGGAAAGTCGGCAATCTGGATTTAACCACCTGTAACGATTGCCAAAGTTTCATTGGCAACCGCGATCAACAGCTGATCCTGCTCTCCGAGGCACGGAAGGAAGTCGGGTGGTCTACCATCCAATTACCTACTTGCATGGATTAGGGTTGCTTTAGTCTTTACATCGCTTTCGATCGAATGATATGCGCAATAGCAACTGTACCAAGATCACCATTACCAGTGCCTAAAAAATATTTTATAGCTAAAGTCAGGTTGCCGCAACCTACTTAAGTCTGGTTATTTTAGTTATCAAATAAATAAAACTTACTATAGCTAAATAACAGTCTTTATGCTCTCCGTAGTTCGTAAGGATGACTTTTTTGCGTCATCTTTTTATTACATTTCCGTGAATGAAGTAATGATTTGAATAACATCTTCATTAAGTGCGTTTAACAGTCTTCAAATTATGCTGGATGTGTGTGTCTGCGATTGGTACTATACCTCTATCACAGTCTCCCGCTATCTTACATGAACAAGTGACGCGAAGTTGTTTACATAATAATATGGTATTTTTAACTTAGCAGGGTAAAGTATTGCCGGTTGTAAAGGTAGGCTTTAGTCCAACAGATTTATTGCATACAAATTGCTGCTTCAATACAAACTTTACATACAATGAAAGGGCGTTTTGTCAGCTTGGACCAGAAACCATCACGTTCCAGTCTATTATCATGCAAAATTGTGGAGTCACCGATTTGGTTCTTCAATATTAGTATTCAAGTATAGGTCTCGTCACGAGTTAAGAACGAGTTCCTTTAAATGCCCAGTAGTAATTTTATGAGACTCTCTTTGTCTATATGTATTGCGCGAGGTCAATAGAAACATATGCAGTATCCCAACAATTTTTCGCTGCGGTTTCTTTACTCATGTCGGGACCTATGACAGTAGGTAACTAAGCATTTCCACTTCAAGTCGATCTTCCATTGTACGAAAAGTCCATACATTAGTTGTAGCTCCTCGCATTATTAAGTTGCAATCTATTAAAGTAGATGGATAGAAGGAGAGAGGAAGACCTAAAAAACGATGGATAGGTTGCGTTTAATATCACATATAAAATGGCTAGAAAGGGTGTGAACAAAGTTATGACGACTGATAGATAGAAAAGTGAAAATACATTATCTTGACAGGGAATAACATGGGATGAGGGCTGGAGGATAATGAATGAATAGGTAAAGGCTAAGGTTGAAGGATCACACCCACTTCAGTCAAGCAGCTCAAAAGTTCTATGAAAGGCTTAAGTCCTTTCAGGGCAAGATCCTGGACAATAATCTCTATCTTAACCAATGCAAATAATGGATAATTGTAAAGCAATTTGTTTTTCGTTCCAGATGTCAGTGATCCGAGCAATAGCAGCGTTCTTGTGCGGATTATTGGCACTGGGACCATGCACGGCACAGTACGTGACCGCTGGTCCATGCCCCAAAAATATACAGGCCATGCAAAATTTTGATGCAAGTCGGGTTAGTATTTGTCAAAGTTTGCTCCTTTTTATGAAGGAAACCATTGGGAAGAAACCTGCATAGGTCTGAGAAGTAATTCAAAGACATATGTATTCTGCTTAAGTTGACGGACTAACGCTCTGTCACGTTGGCACTTAATCATGTTCGGTGAAAAGTGGGTGTAGTTGGGTGTTACAAACCCATGCTTACCCCCTTCGGGGACCATTCTGTGATGGCATGAGCATATACATTTTTTTTTTTTTAATATAATCTTTTCAGTATTTGGGCAGATGGTACGAGGCTAAGAAGTACTTCTTTCTCTTCGAGTTCGCCGCAAAGTGCATAACAGCAGATTATAGCCTCAAGGAAAATGGAGCGATTGGTGTGGTTAATAAGCAAATAAGCGAACTGTAAGCACACTCTTACCTATCAGATTACATATCAGTTAAGGATGGGCTTATGAAAACAAAGGCTCGAAGTGAGTCATATAAAAGTTTAAGGTGTGAGAGCATAGGCTGCACTGAACTGAATCACTAAAACCTAGTCTCTAGAAGGAAGAGTCCTTGTGGATTTCGCTTAGGTAGTGTAAAGTCGTGGTTATAAGCAGGCTATGCTAATTCGCTGAAAGGAATATTAGCAAGTTTTTCTACTGAAGGTAGAAATAATTGTCAACACAGCTCCTTTTTAGGAAAACACAATAGGTAATCTCACTAAACTAAAAACTGACTTTTATTACTCGAAGGTGGCAAACGAGCGTACCGTCTGTATGATGATATGCCGATACTGCAGCCTATGAAAACTTAACACCTAGGCGTCTCATCAGCGCCTTACCTACCTTTTATGAAATAGAATTGCTGTGTCAACTAGCTTTAGCTAGAAATCCAGCTGGTTTTTTTGTTGTTTCTTTTTATACTAACACTTACTTAAACGATTAACGGTAAACGGTATAATGGTAAACCGATACTACAGCCAATGTTTTTTTTATCGTGAACTTTCCGTTATTGATACACCAACCACCGCGGGGGTAGCGGAAGGGTTATGTCGGACTCGCACCTACTAAACTCCACGGTGTACCTCGTGGTCGCTAAGTATGGGGGTGCACGCATTATGTCTTCACATGCTTCACCATGACCTCCCGTTGCATGTAACGCTTAGTGTCACTAGCGCGTTGCCATTGCTAGCACCTTACTCACCGCAGGAACACATAACACATCACTACCCCATTAGCATCTTCATTAAAAAAGATGGTAGCAAATTGATGGTAGCGTAAAACTTCATACCCCCTTTTTTAATTTCAGTACCGGCATGCCATCGGAGATTAGAGGCGAGGCGACACAAGCCGGCCGGTCGGATGAAGGCAAATTAACTGTTCGGTTCTCATCCCTGCCTGTGGACATCCCAGCGCCTTACTGGGTCGTGGATACTGATTATGACAACTACAGCTTAGTCTGGAGCTGCTTCGATCTTGGCATCTTTCATGCTAGTGAGTTCTTTTTTTGTACTATGAAAATCACAGCAAAGTAGGGGGACTGGGGCCCTAGATATTAGGTGCGGTAAATTTGGAGCCATTTTTTTGGCGCGTCACTCGCACCTACACAACAGCAACGATAAAAATGACGAGACTCTTTCTTATTCCTTTATGTTGGCACACTATAGCTAACTCAACGCTTTTACTTCTTACGCCCAGTTTGAGATTTTGATAATCATCATCTGTCCTTTGTCCCAAGCTTAGGCTCGGAATTCGAGTAAACACAATGCCAAATGTGTACAGGCTTACGATGAGTAATGATACATAGATTATAATTATGCTTGTGATAATCGGTCACACTCGACTGGATCTATGATAAAATTCCATTGTATAAATATAATTATTTTGCTGATGTACTACGGTGGCGGTCGTGGCAAGATTTTAGAATTGATCAGTTTATTCAAAATGTTATTATTGTTGAGATCGGTAAGAACTTAGTTTACACTTTACCATTTAATGATATGGTAAAGCGTCAACGAGAAGTGGTCAATTCTTGGATCTGGCCTTGATATTGGTATATTTATAATTTATACTGAAATTCGGCCATTATTTAGTTGTGAGATAGTCTCAAATATTATAGATGCCAAGAAATTCAGATAATGTGGATTTATCTACAAATGGGTGAAGAAAATATATAGCACTGAAAGCACCTTTATCTGATATACTTTCAGTTTAACATACCTTACATTCATAATAACGATCATCTTATTTAAATTTCAGCAAACTCATGGATTCTGACCAGAAAACGGAATGTTTCGGAGGAAGTATTAAACAAAGCTCTTCAGGCAGCCGACGAGAACCACATAGCTCGATCATACTTCGATACAACAGACCAAACAGGTTGTCCTGAAAAGGACTTGGATAATGTCAAGCAATTTTCTTTCTTTTAGCCACCTGCATAAGAATGTTCGGTGCCTATTATCTTCGATCAAATGGCTTAGCTTACTAAACAAAATTGTATCTTAATGTTGATTTGAAGCGCCATTAGCGAGAGTGTTTGAAACTTGACGTTTATCGAAGATGGCGTTGTATCACTTTCTATATTAGTTTCGTTTAATCTCGCTACAACAGCGCCAAAATGGCGCTGATCAAATAGGCCACAATTCCATTACCTATAGCCGGTCTAGTATCACATTGATGCCACTTTACTCTGCTAAGAAGTGCTTAAATTATCATAGATGGAACCCTGGCCCCTGACCAGCAATCGGTCACGTGACTACTTTTTGATACCTTTTGTAAAGTGGACCTTTCATCTAAGCGTCAGCTTATGCATTTTTTAGCATATCGCAATGGAGACATATTTTTTAGCATATCGTGATAAAAGAGTCGTAAATCGTGTTTTCCTCGTTTTAAAAATTAAGGTTTTAATTTAAGGTGATTTACTAAATTTTTTATATAGTTATCAACTAAGAGCACAATGTGTCTTATTAGGATGATGCATTTATCTTTAAGTCTGTGGGCATTTTCATGACTCAATCTTCAACCACTTAGATAAATATTAAAAATGCTTATGAAAATGAACACAACTCAATTAATTAAGTTATTTAAGTTTGTAGCTCAACATGTCCACTGCAATTATATGTTTCGACTAGCTGTGCCCCGCGGTTTCACCCGCGTAGATTTTAATTTCATGGTTGCCCGCGGAAAATCTAAGTAGCTTAAGTTACTCCTTGTAACATTAGCTATCCGTCAATAAAAGTCCGTCCAGCCATTTCGGAGATTACCCGGAACAAACAGACAGACAGACAGACAGAGAAAATTTTTGCAAATTGCTTTTTTCATGTCATTATCGTATGCATTTAGGCAAAAGTTGTTATTTTGTATTTACAAACAGACACTTCAATTTTATTTATCTGTATAGATTTCATTCGTTCACTGATTTATAATGATCCAAATAAAAGATTAAAAACATTTTCGTATGTGTATTTCATACTTTAAATTAGCATATTTCGTTACACATATTAGGTAGTACAAATAAGCACATTATTATAACGGTAATTTTAGCTTACAGTTCACAAAAACAGCCTTTATGTAATTGAGAAACAACATTATCCAGAAATGTTTATCAGAATTTATTATATTTACTTACATTCAACATGAAAGTTTGTAGGTTATGTACCTATTTGTAGTGTTCAATTGTACGCGTGACAAATACATAGTTAAACTACCTATACCTTAAATAAATTAAAGCCTTTTACTAAATTGTTTAAAGAATATTTTTACTAAAAAAGAAAAGAAAGCTGGTCAAATAATTCCTTCAACATTATCCGTTACATTTGAACAATGTTATTTCATATCGTTCATGTTATTTTCTTTTAGTTAACGCTTTATTTTACTGTAATGTAATGCGAAAACACAACCTTATTAAGACATAATTCGCTCGTATGTCTTATTATCAAATCCTATATAGATATACAAGTTCCTTGATATTGTTATGTAGGTGTGCTATCGTCCGAGTGCCAACTTTTCCTATGTTCCCCTGTAGCTTCATCATAACTTGGAGGCGGGGGGAGGTGATCACTCTTCGTCTTAGTAGGGGGCTTAGGTACTGATAGCCGGTCTTCCTCGGCCTCTTCAGGGATGGAATCCCGACGCCTCGGGTCGAATTCTGACAGGACGGGCTGGGAGATGTTGTTGCGTGCCAATCCTAATAACGCTAGCTTTGGAGCGCTTTGAGCTTGCTGGAAAGAAAAAATATTTTATTAGTAACATAATTTAATATAATCTCTGAACAGTTGTTTTGTGATTCCGGTTTTTTATAGTAGCCCAATAAGGTGGGAAACAAACATGCGGCCCATCTGATGATAAGTGGTTACCATAGCCTATGGGCGTTTGCAATACCAGGACTTGCCGACCCTGTAAACATCTTCACATCGTTCTTGAAGAACCCTATTTTCATAATACTTCGGTTTGAATTTGCTTAGAAAGCGATTCTGAGTTTAGATTCTGGTATACGGAAAGGATAGTTCCTTTCTGCTCATTGTGCAGAAAGACACCATGTTATATATGTAGTACAAAAACTTATAAATCCTCTGAGTCTTTCCAATACAGAGACAAAACATACTTCTGATATCTCAATATGCCTTTAACATGTAGAAGGCACGCACAACATTTTTGTTTTCCTAATATATAACAAATAGAAGCCTGAATACCTTAATCTATGTGTTGATAATTTGCATCTAGTACGCCACAGTCTAAAGATATGCCAACACAAATAAAGGGATAACGGTTTCTTGGTATTTGATGTAAGTATTACGTATTTGCAAAATAGTTTCCGTCATTGTGGCGCGTTTGCGTGGTTTTTCGGGCCCAATCAAAACTTGTTCTGGTGACTTTCTAGAATCGTTTTAGCTGTGCATGTTAATAGCTTAAAACGATCATTAAATAACCCTGTTACTTAACAACCAATTAAATTAGGTTTTCTTAACTGTGATTTGACACTCCATGAGTGTCATTGGAGTCGTATCATGATGTGTCGTGATAATAATATGTCTGAGAAGAATAATACGAACTTGCACCAGAAAGACTAGAGACAAGACGTCAACCTCTTACTCATCCAGTTATACATTTTCCTAATCATCCTGCTTATATAAATCTTAATATAACTAATTACTAATTTCAAAGAAAAATGTGAGCTTATTTACTTACCTTATAAGCATTAGAAGACCTGTTAGAATTGAGTCCAGGATTGGAGATGTGTCCCTTTCCGTGTTGATGACTGATCTCCAAGGCAGACCTGAGCATATCCACTTTGGAAGCCGACCCTTCGTAGTTACTGCCGCGTCGTTGACTGTTGCTGCCGCTGCGGCTTCTGATGGGCTCGTTTATGTCTCCTTGGGAGAACTGGAATTAATAAAAACAATTGCCTTTAAATATTTATCTTGTGATAATAGAATGTTTTCGATATTTGTCTGCAGTCATCCTCACTAGCCTTATTACCGCATTGGCCCGAGCTTACGTATTGATAAATTCAAACTCGTATAAATATTTATTTAATTCAATTTTAGATTTAAGTAGAAGTGCTATCAAATCATGAATTTGCAATCATAGCTGGACTTGCCTAAGAATCACGGTAGTAAGAGAAAATTTAGTAAATACTTTTGCTTGCAATAATAATCATTAACTTCAAAGTTAGCCCATAGGCACATACGAATTTGCGTAAGTTCGTCATGGATTTGATCACCACCAAAAATTAATTAGTCAAATCATCACAATTTCCATTGTAAATGATAATTATCTATTTCACGTACTAAATGTACTTACCCTAGATCGTGACCCTCTCGGCAAGGAATGCAGTGAGCCCAGAGGATTATATCGTGTGAACATGTGCAACCTCTCGAGGGATATCATAGTTTCAGCATCCTTCCGCAACGGTTCTCCGTTCAGCTTATCTCCCTCGCCACTTTCTGAAACAAGTTTTCACTGTCTAGAGTAACTGTTTAGATATTATGAACTTTAATAATTACCTGCCTTATCATACATTCATTTATATTCTAGCATTTAGCGGTTACTAAGTGTGACTACCTGATGTAACATCTTTGTGTGTACTCTGTAGTATGACCTTAAGCTCTACGAATTTTGTGCCGTCTGTCTGAGATTTTTCCTTTGAACCGTGAAAGAAATATTGAGAAAATTACCAGTATCGGGATCACAATTGTTTTCCTCAATTCCCGTCATGTTAATATTCCTCAGCCAGAAGTAATGCAGCAGTCCATACAGCACACCGCCCAGGAACGCTATCAGCCCCATGTACCGAAAGGCTTCACGGGTTCCAAGAGTTGCTATAAGAAGACCACCTCCGAAACTTCCACTGCCGCGACCTGAGGAAATCAGAAAAATATAATACAGAACGAGGAATAGGACATCCATCTCATTTTGAACGAGATGAAAGAAAGATTTGATCAAATGGGGGAGACGAGAAAGAAATTAAAGTATATATTGACAGACTTATTTAAGAGGCTTAGTAAACAATTCATCCACATCTATCATAATGTTTTATGCCTACTACGACGAATAATAGCTAGGTAGGTTAAGTTAGCTTTGTGTGTACCTACATTAGTTGAGGTTCCCAGAACTCATCGTGATTTCGGCTTTATCGGGAACGATAAAGTAACTGAATCACAATTTCCAAATTTAGTAACATACATTGTTGCAAGGCTAATTCCCATCTTAGGCGCCAGACTTTATCTTATGTTTTTGTGTGACGTTGTCGTTGGTATCAAATGAATCGTTATGTAAATTGTGAAAACATGAAGCTTACATTTTTAAATTTGCTTAGAGATGAAACTTATTACTGTTTATCACTATTTCCATAAGGAGGAGAAAATCCTTTGTATGTTCTTCTTTATGACTCTTATCAGATTCTACACAATCATTTATAGCACCATTATGGTGGTTATAAAAAAACAATTGTTTCCGGAGTTCCCTGTTACAATGCTTCTTACTCATCTCCTTTATGATGTGTATATATTTTTACTTTATCTTCAACAAGGTACATCTTGATAATTATGCATAATTTGATACATGCTAGTCAAACTCTGACCTTGAATAAAAAGTGTCATAGTATACTAACCAAGACTGAAATGCGCCATTCCAAGGACTCCAATCAGTGTGGCTAATAAACTCTTAGGAGCTAACATGGCGCAGTAAGTAGCCGCTGCCACCCACATCAAATGTACAGAAAGTGACTCCATAGCTTCAAAGGGAAAGCACCACCAGGAATTTCTGTAAATGAAACGTTTACGTTGTACATACTCAAGAATGCTACACCGAGCTACATGATAATACGATTCTAGGAATTTATTTTAGCAATAAATCTACATTCCTCTATCTTATTAAACACAGCATGGCAAGATGATACACAATTCTCACAACTGCATTCCCCGGAGGGGTAGGCAGAGGTGTACTTGTGATACACCCACATTTTGCCATTATTTTTATCTCCTATAAAATTGGGGGCGAGCCAATTGCTATTATCCCGGGCACTAATCCTAACTACGGGCTCGTACTTACTGGGAAATTACAGACAAGATGAGCATGACAAAAGAAAGGTCTCATAAAAGACCTGCTGCTTGCAGTGAATCCCTTCTCTATGAACAGTTCAATAGCAACACAAAGCTCTATTTGAATATTGTATTATATGTAGTTTTGCAAATTCATACGCTTTATGAAGAAATGATTCAGTCCAAACGCGGGAGTTAAATATTACATCAGGTAAAGTGATCGCTTAGGTTCGCCCACACAGCGATTGTGCTCATAAACTTGACAATGTATTATTGCGTAAATACATTAATCCAGCAAATGGTGTTTTAATGCATAAGGACATTTATGTGGCATAACAAGGGCCAAGGCCCGTCGTGTAGATGTAGATTTGAAATTGCTAACGGAAGAAGGATTCGTTGTTGAAATATCAAGCAAGATTCATTGTATTTGTAGTACCAAGACTTCATTTGGTTAAAAACTAAGTATGCCGTTATTGCTGGTTTTGTGATTCCATATTGAGCCTAGAAATGATGATATTTTGAGCAGTAACATTAATATTTTTAAGCAACATTAGAATGTGTTCTATAATACGTAAGTATCAAGCTATTCTTTAAGCATTGACATGCTTAAAGACACTGACGTGTCAGGGATGAGATGCAACACGTTGATTCAGTTTGTACCTCGCTACTGGAGGTGAAGCCACTGTTAGTTTATCTGATAAATCGCCCATTGTTTTGTCACTAACTGTCTGTTTTAATGAGCCTATGACTGCCATCACTCGAGATTACAAAATTGCATTGAAGAGAAGGCAATTTGTATTCTCTTCCGTCCATTCCTTTTTCATGTTTAGTATAGATATTTTTATTAAATCTCTAATGACTAGCGAGGTTTAAATTGAATTAATTGTAGAATTATTTTGTTCAATTACCACTCCCAACAAAGATTTAGCAAAATCAATAGACGTAGCAAAATTCCATGCACTTAAAACCACCATCGTCAACCATTTAATAAGACAAAATAAAGACGCTACAACAAAAAGACAAGGTAAGACAAGTCCTTCAAAACACAACAGATGATACTCACTCAATAAACGAGTAGCCAACGAGTCTGGCAGCGTGGGAGAAGAACGCGACGATGATGACGTTGACATGACCAATGCGGGCGGTGATGGCATCCGCTCCGTAGAGGAACGGGATGCTGCTCAGCGTGCCCACGGTCACGGTTATTCCTGGACAAATGCACTGCATATAACATCATGCTTACTCTAATAAACGTTTCAAGGATCTGCACTGATAAGCCTGCTAAGGCGTATGATATTAATTTTCAAACAATGTTGCTTTTTATGATCGGCTATGTCGTAATTCTACTGTATAATGGATTTAGTTGCTGTTCTTACGATCATTTCTCCAAGAAGGTGTTAGTAAAACAATTAAATCAAGTAGTAAGTGTAAACAAATCGTTTCTAGTAATCTTGAAATACGAGTATATTTTGAATAGAAATCAAAATATACTCAATTCAATCTTGCAGGATGCCCAACAAGTTCCCTGATAAACGTAAACCAAATATTATTTTATCTACACATTTGACACCACTTGTTAATGCACCTTATCCTGTATATTTTTGTCAATAGACTGTACTTACCTAATAAGAAATTAGGCGCCCCTAATTCCTTCAGATAAATGAATAGATAAGATTCTATAAATCCCCAAAAGTTTCCCAATGCAAACAGGAAAAATATGAATACAATAATATGAGGCATTTTGATAATGTTGATCAAATCACGTAGTAAGTTATCAGCAGGTAGTTTCGCTCCAAGTGGCATCACAGCTACTGTTGCAGCTGATATTAGAAGCAAAATATCGTACGTATAAAAAGCAGCTGAATAGTCGGTGTAACCTGTAATCAACCGATGTAAACGTTTAGTATAGTATTGACATTTAAAGATATCGACTCCAGATGATACCGCTTACTTACCGACTTGTTTGCTTCTCATATCTATAAGCATGCCTGTTATAGGTGAAAATATTGCCATGCCGATGCTAGAAAACAGTCTTTCTCTGCCGAAATCTCCACCGTATTTCTGTATCATTGTCAAAGCTATCGGATCCATGATGGTGACACCAGCGGATAGCATTATAGTACCCATGAACCTCAGGAAGAAGTAGATATAAAATGTTTTATCGTCACTCTCCTTATAATCCGGCGGGCAGATATCGGGACCACCTCTCCTGTAATATTCCAATGATAATGTGCCTTTAGATAGCCTGTGTAAACTAGATAAATGTTAAGTAGTTCACACATCGCAGCTACCGAATGACAATCGCATTACATTACATTAAATAAACAAACATGCTTCTGAATACTTTACCTGAAATCACATTTTTGAACCATACAATCGGCCGATAGCATTTCTAAGCGTTGTTGGGAGAGTTTGGTCATATTGTGTAACATTACTAGACCTCCACATCTGAGGTCTTCTTTATCGAGAGCAGTTATATTTACACCTTGAGCAATCAATAGCGTTTCTCCAAATCTTGATCTGAAATCTGTTATTTCTTCATCCTCATCCTGAAAATATTTGTTATTTTCATTAAAACTAACCATTGACGCAACAAACGATATGTAGATATTTATATCTATCGAACTCTATAAACTAGTATTTCGTCACTCTTTATTACCTGTTACCTGGCAACTTCATTTTTTTAATGTGTCATTATTATTTTAATTATAGGAGGCCTTTGCCCAGTAGAGGGGCACAACAGGCTAATAATTATAAGAATTGTGGTTCTTACCCTGTCCATCTCCATGCCCAATTGTTCTTTAGGTTCCTCTAAATCATCATGTACTTCGATCAGAAAGAACGCTGCGTCATTATAGGCTTCATCCTCAGTTACGTTCATGAAACTGTAAGTCATTCAATACTAATTAATAAGATTGTTAGTAGTTATAACTGAATTTTAAATGACTTATCTGTAACCGATTCAGCTCTTTCTTCTTCTAATTCCAATATGGCGATTTTTCTACACTACTACAGTATGGGTTTCAAATAAAAGGGCTTGCTGAAGACACGACAAAAAAATAATTTTCCTAAATTGATACGAAATTTGTTATAAATTTTTTTTTCAGCATTTTTTTTTTCGATTAACTTATTTACCTAGTCTATAACATGATAAACCGTCGTACAGTCTCCGGCAATAAATATTGCACATCGATCTCAGGGACAAGACAATCGAATAATTTTAACTAATGTCGCGATTTACACTGTTTCGCAAAAATGCTTGACTTTCCCCTCACAGAAGCACAATTACCTTAAGGCAGTATTATTTGACTGTGATCTCAAGCTTGAGGTACAGTCCCCAATCGGGGAGTTCCGTATTTAGATATGGAAACGTTATGCCTCTTCAGAAAATTTTCCTATTTTTACACACGTATACATTGTTTGATTTCAAGACAATATACATGATGCAGTATCAAATAATCCTTACTGATTCTCACTAAGCTACGCAGTCGCGCTTCAGAGGAATTGTTGTTTGATTTACAATATTATTTTTATAATAGATTATGTAAATAGTTTCAGTATAAGTAAAATGTAAAGAGCCTTTAAAAATTAAAGATTTACCTACTTCAGTAAAATAACTTAATTATTAAAATTCCTTGTGTATTTTACGACTCGCTTAGAGTTCACATACACACTTTCAATCCCCATAACCCCTTCTTAGCATACACCTCACCAAGAACACACTCTCAAAATTTAATGTCTCTGATCAGTGGTTTAGGCTGTGCGTAATATAGAAAGTCAGATAAAACATAGAACTTTTAATAATTGAATCAAAATTAGGGCCAATTAAACATTATGAAATAAATATCTTTTTACATAGACACGAAAAACACTACATGTAACTAAATAAATCAAAGCTTCAATTGTACGTACTTACACGTATGTACATTCTTAGGCTTGATTATTCAGGCTTTAAAATTTCCGAAAACGCTAAAGTATTTTATTCTTTGCTAATTAATATTATATCGCTCCGCGTTATCTCCAATCAACCTTTGTTGGAAAAACATCAATGACATATCTAAACATATCTATGCTATAGACAGGTACACAAGTCGAGTACTTGGTAATGTTTTGTGTTGGGTTTATTGCCTCTATCACCTAAAACAACACGCAATTAGCTAAAGCAACAAATACTGATGGCGCGATATTGCAGGTAGATTTAGATTCTACTCACACAAACATAGCATAGAAATATGATAATATCATTATCATTGATGAAGTGTTCAAGCTAAATATTCATAGGTATAATGTCGAGTACATTACGTCTGGCTGAATTCCTTACAGGGGACCTACTATCATCGTAACAGCAGTGAGTACTTACTTAGCTTTTACGTATAATATTTGTATCACAAAATGAAACGTCAAAGCTAAGAAGTTCTTATTACGCTCAGTTAAACCGATATGGTAGGTCCCCAGGTGGTTGTTACGAGGTAAGTGTCCGAACCGGCAGTAATTTCTTAAGGATTCATGAGCATCCTTGTATCATAATCAATTTCATTTTCACCGATATCGAATACAGGGTCGTTTCTAAACTGGATTCTGGGCAAATCAAAAATATTTGTATACCTACCTTGCATTTGTCAAATTGGGTGGCTGAATCTTATGACTGATGTGGAAATCTAAATCGTCTTTGTCATCTGATGGATCGATAGATGGGCTTTCAGTCGGTCTGGACAGTTTGCAGTGATCCACACAACGATCCAGCACAAAATCCACTGTTTCATCCTCATCCGGACACTCTCTACTCGGACAAGGACTCCACCATATCTAAAACGTTTACAAACAGTATTAATAGCAATAAAGAAACATTCAACTTTGATCTTTATGAGCTCTGAAAGAGGTACTACAATCATACTCTTATTACCGGAGGGTTCTTCGCAAAGCAATTTGTTCTCATCTGTCAAACCAGTAGGCCCATGATTGTTTCACTACTAGGTTAAAAATAATGGCGGTCTATTACTACGTCCAAGGGTAAAGTCCAACATGCACAAATTTCGCTTAATTCCCTCAACTAATTCGAACACAAGCTCGCAAGATACTTGTTAATTTGGTCTAAGGCCGGATGAAGACGATTTGCTCAAATTCTTTGGTGTACAGACTATGTATGTGACTAACAAGGGCAAATATCTTAGGGGCAAGCGTAATTTTGCGTACCTCAACACTATTTGTGATGGGGTGCCGCATTACGTATGCGGAGGGCATCACACCGGGCGTCTCTTGGTGGGGTATCAGGAGCAGGGAGTGATGGAATCCCGCGTTCAGTATTAGCGCAGTTATCACAACGGGCTTGTACTCCCCGAAACGGTCTACCAGGAATCCTAAGAAATACAAATTATCTTACAATAATTCTCCTCTTTGAGATAATAATAACCGAGGACAAATTACTTACCAGTTATCGGTGGGCTTAAGAATGTAGTAAACGGTAACGCTAAATACACGAATGAAATTTCAGGCACAGTGAGTCCTATGCTTTGCATGTGTATCGTCAGATAGGGTAAGAGGGAGGCAGTAGCCCCGTACATCACAAAAAGAGTCACTTTAAGCATGATCAGGTTGGGGTTGATCCGCAGCCAGGCCATGAGCCGGCCGGCACGGCCGAGCTCCTCCCCCATGTCATCATTCATCGTGGTCTCGTCTTCACTGGTCTTCTTCATATCAACATTCTTCGCCATGACTTAAGCACAATCACATTTTCATAACGGACATTATATATGTTTGTACGTGGGCTCTATCTTATCGACTGACGCGTGAAGCGGTTGGAAAGGTTCTGTGGAGCGGCGTGACGAGTGTTGACTTAAGCCTGTGTGCTCACTGGGAGCCCGAAAGTAAAGGTAAACGTAAGTAAGGAAGCTAAAGAACTGGAGTGGCTAGGAGTCGACGGTAGAGCCAGAGAGGGTCCCGAGCTCCCGAGCGACTGCGCCGCGGCAAGCCGTGGCGGACGTGGCGCGGGACACCAATTTACAAATAATAGCAAATTACCTTCGTTTAAGAAGTGTCACAGCGATTGGTGGGGATGTTGGCTAAATCGGCTGGCGATTCGAAGACCTTGTAGGTAATCGGTCGGGGAGCTGGATATGCGCCTCTCGGTCCAGAGACGAAGGCGCGCCTCGCGATTTAGAAGCGGATTTGCTGCTGTGAGTTACTTTTTTTTCATTACAAATTATTATTTCTATGTTTTCTTAGTTCTAGTTGATGTGCTAGTATTCATAGACATCCTGCTCAAGTTTGAAATGTAATTTTAACTAAAATGGTAGGTACATACCTACCTATTGAAGGATAATAAGGTAATCATTCACTTGTATTAAAGTTACTGTGCAAATTGTAGAAAGACACTCGGTTGGATGCACGAAACTGTAGGTACCAGCCTGTATAGGTACTAGATATTTATTTATTAAGGTCATTAAAATCGGATTTTTTCCTTCTATATTACAAAGGTTACTAACAAAGGATACGATCTGGCTGATGGCAAGCGATTACCACCATGGGCGGAATAGTAAAATGATTTCAAAACTCTATCAAACAAATTATTCAATTTAGGTTGTATAGGTAATTTTTATTTTAGGCTATTTATTTTCAGATACCTTCACGAGTTATGAGCGCTGTCCTTGAATGTACAGAAGCCATTTTATATCTCTGTGCACAAAAGTCATTTTATCAGTCTGTCTCTGTCTGTATGTATGACGCGACGCGAATATCACATGCGCAGCTACCTCCACTATTTACACGGAGCAATCATAGGTCGTGACGGTTCCTGTAACAAGGGTTAGCATACCTTGTGCTAGCAGGATTGATGAAATTTAGAAATTTTGCCTTACAAAAGTAACACAACGGATGCAAGTGCTATTTGCCTATGATCTTGCATAGATCCCGGAGCCTTGCTTTACCTACCATAAGTTTACTATGACAGTTGGATAGTGTAACAGTGACAGCCTTATTCACGTCATATACATATTTCTCAAATAATTGTAAATCTATCATCGCAATAAGAGTCATGGTCATGTTATCGTTATACCTAGTTTTGCTCTTTATTTTCATACTATTTCTGCTTGTCTCCCATTTAGTAATGGCCTGAAGGTTTCGAGCCTTCGAAGGTAGCCTTAGAAGCAATAGATTAGTTTCATGTTCAAATAAGAGGCATGACGGGATAAGAGGCATGAGGGCATGACGGGATCTTCCGTTAGCACTGCCCAACTGGGGAATGTACCTCCGTCCGCCAACTTACAAAAGATCGCAGCTAAATAATGCTGCGGCTAATGTCGCGGTGTGAGTTACCAAACTCCTCCGAGACGGCTAGACCGATTTGTATGAAATTTTATGTGCACATCGAGTAAGTCTGATAATCGGCCACCATCCATTTTACACACCCCTAAATGAGAAGGGTGGTCCACCCTTAAAAAAAGAGATGGACTTAGTTTTAGTCCGAGTTAGGTCTAGTTTTTAACCGACTTCAAAAAAGGGAAGAGGTTATCAATTTTACTGTATGTTTTTTTTATGTTTGTTACCTCAGAACTTTTTGAATAAGAAAATACTGGTTAAGTTTATTTTATAAGTAGTATTATTGTACAGTTTGATTAAATGAATTACTACAACAGACCTATAAACCTATAAATGTAGTAAGTAAACGTGCTTTGCTTTTTAACAAACGAAATAAATGTTTGAATAATACACTAAACTTTTTACAAAATAAGTTCAATTTTGAAATCTTTTTTTAAGTTTATACCAATGATAAGAAGCAAATCATCAACTCTAAGTTGAGTGAATTATATTAATTAAATTATTGTGAGAACAATCGTTCACTGATTTTGGGACATTTGATTCAAATTATAATACCGGTTTACTTCCTATAAATCCGATAACAGTAGGCATAAAATAAATTAAATTTACATTTGTTATTTTTTGTAGTTGGTGTACTATCAACCATAAATAAGCCCGCAGCCTACATCGACATACAAAAATCATGTTTTTCACGTTTTGGTAAATATCGTCGGTATAATTTTTTTCTAACAATCGTTTGGGAGAGCCATCTTACGAGAAAAATTTAAATCAAGGAAGTCACGCTATAGCGCCATCTGTGGGCGAATAGCTGTTCCTTAGCTTGGAAGAATAATCATTTAATTTTATGTTTGCTACTACAATATGATTAATACTAACTATAAAAATCGACAAACAGTTACTAAAAAAATACATGTATGGGTATTTTAATATATTTTTCATCCCACCATCTCGGAAAGAGTATTTTTAATCTTCAATATCTGAGTGGAAAAGCCGTTTTTATTCTCTAGAGGATAAAGTAAATTGAATTTAGAACATCGTGCGCACTAAGTTTGTGAATTAAAAACATTATTCTGTAATACTTACCTGTCATAATGTAGTAATTAATACCTAAACTGAAATAAAAGTGTACCTATCTTGTGATTGTAAACGTTTTTTTTTTTTGCATTTAGTCATTTCCTCGCTGAGGTGGAATGAAAAGTTACGTGTTGCACTCGAGTGCAAAGATTTTTCACCTCGTGCTCTTTTGATTCCCTCGCTAACGCTCAGGATTCTAATTTTGAATTTTAGAATCCTTCGCTTGCTCGGTCATCAAAATTGAACACGCGGTTAAAAAGCAATTTTGCACTCTTGTATAACAAATAACTATTTTAATATCATTCTTAGGAAAAAACTACCTATCTAAGTTCAGCTATTCGTGGACGTTGATTAGCTTATAATTTGTCATGCCATGAAAACAAAGGTATTTTCTACCGATTAACCTAGAAATAATTATTCTGTCTGTGCAGGATTATGTTTTTAAAATTACCTTAAAACCCGTGCTTAAAAACTATAGCTCTATAATATAATTCTTGTATACTGCCATCTAGCGACCATAGATAGAAAATAATATAAAGTAAAAGTCTACAATGTCTATAGTCTACGTAAATTGTCAACCATAATGCATTGCGCATAAATGGCCGCCATGTTGCTGCCGTCTGAAAGATGTTCGCAACTGTGTGTGTTTACTAATGGATTTTAAAAACCTAACTAGTTAAATTACTGTGATTGTGAAATTGTGAGTGTACAATGGTTTTATATTTAATGTATTGCTGTGATTGAAAAGTCTGTCAAATGTCTTTGAAGCCAATAAACAGTGAAATTTTCTTTAGATAGTCATTCAGTTCGGACGGCATAATGGCTGACAATCTGATTCAAAAGTCACATAAAACTAGTGAGAAAAACAAGTATAACAACGTCGTACATCGTACAACAAGTGAATCTCTTCGGCTGAATGAGTCGGAGAAGGGAGTGACTCACCCGACGACTCTTCAAGCCGCCCATAACCCAAGGAAAATATCTTCGTTTCAGATCACCAGTGTGACTGTCGGCTCTCGCGTGAGCACTGATGCTGGCGAAGACTCCGCCGACGATTTAGACGAATCTCACACGGACGACATATCGAGAGTGACTGACATAGAGAATGAAACGCCGAGTTACTCTGAGGACACCTTCTCGAAAGACGATGTGTTTTACAACGCATCGAGTGCCTCTTTAGGTTGCGCCCCCGTCATCCCTACAAGTTCGCAGTACGGACTGGCCATTGTCGGTCAGGACAACGCCAACAATCAGATAGGAGGAGCAGTGCCAAATAGTAATAATACCGAAGTGAGTGACATGCACGTCAGTGTCACCAACGCTGGAGCGGGCAGCATCATCAATCTCATAGGAAATGCTAAGCCACAGGAAGGTATGAAAGAAATACAAGAACATGTAAGGAATGAACGATTCAAAGTCGTCAAAATAGAAAGCACAGAACCATTTCGCAGAGGGCGTTGGATGTGCATGGATTACCTGGATCATACCACTACTCAGCAAAATGTACCTATTACATTAAATAACAACTTAGACGTGTCTGAAACGAATGCACTGCAGGCTCCCGACAGTGGCATTGTGATCAATGATAGTCAACATGATGATATGTCTAATGAACTGACACTTAAAGGACCTAAAGACATGCAGGGCAATGCTCCAACGATGCAGCAGCTAGAGCAAACCTTACAGAAACAATTTCCCATGGCTTCACCAGGACAATCACTTACTCAGCCAATCAACATGGTGCAACAACAAATGCCTGTCAGTCAGTCAGTGTCTGTGCAGTCACCACCCTTAGAAATGTCACAACAGATGCCAAACCAGAGCATGCAGACAAACCAGCAAGTTGCACAGCAACATCCTCAGAGCATGACTCACATTACCATGCAGAACACAGCTCAGAGTCATCCCCAACCACCCCAACAACAAGTGCAGCAGATACCCCAGAGTTTTCCTCAACATCAACTACAACAGGTCATTGCACAGGCGCAAGGCATGGCCATGCAACAGATACCTATGCATCAGCAGATGCCACAGCAAATGCAGCAAATGCCCAACCAGCAAATGCAGCAAATGATGCCACAGACACAAATACCTATGCAACAAATGCAGCAGCAGATGCCTCAAATGCAGGCCATGCCCAACCAGGGTCAAATGCCACAAGTACCCAACCAACAACCCCAGATGCAACAAATGCAAATGCAACAGATGCAGGGTCAACCTAACTCTCAGCAAATGCACATGCAACAAGCTCAGATGCCCAATATGGGACAAAGTCATCATTTACAAAACCAACAGCCGATGGGGCCCCAACAGGCACAACTTCAACATTTACCGAGTCAAGCTCAGATTCAGGCCCTTCAAACCCAACAGATGCCTAACCACATACAGCAAATGCAGATGCCTGCTCAGATGACTGGGCCCAACCAACAAATACAACAGATGCCCACCCAAATACACCAGCTTCCAGCTCAGGCACAGCAGTCAGTTGTTTCAGGCATGCATCAAATGCAACAGCAGGGTATGCAACAACAATACAACCAAGCCGTTAACCAGCAACCTAATGCCCAATCCATGATCAACACTAACATGCCTTCATCCCAGCAGCAGATGGTTCAGCAACAACACAATGTTCCTCAGTATCATACACAGCAACCACAAATGAGCCAGCAAGGCCAAACAATGCCACAGGAGGTGCTTACAAGTATTGTTACCTCACAACAAGGTGCAACATTACCTGCAAATCTTCAACCTATGGCATCGCAACCTCAGGGTTCTACTTTACCTGCAAACCTCCAGAGTATGGCAGGACAACAGCAGGCCTCTGTGCACGCTATGGCACCGCAACAAGGTAATGTGCCTCAAGGAAATATGCAAATGATGGCCCCACCGCCGCAGAATATGCAGATGACTCTAGACGGGAATCAGCCTAGTATGCAGATACCCGCCTCAGATCCTATATTCATGCAGCAACCTAATGTTGGACAGCAAATGCCAGTGGGCCAGCACATGGCGCAACAGAACATGTTGCCACAACAAGTGACCGGCCAGGGCCAGATGGGCGGAGTCCAATATGTGCCGAATCAGCAGGTTGCCATGCCTCACCAGAACATTACTATGTCCATGCAGCCGAACATGTCTGTTGGCATGGGCGGTGGGGTCCATCCGAATGTGGTGTCTTCAAATGTGGTACCTTCGCAGACAAGTATGGGATTGAGTTACGGTGGAGTGGTGCCAGTAATGTCTCAGAGTAGTGTGGCACCCGATGCCGCAGTTTCGGGGACTAACTCGCCGGTAGTGTCGCTGCCAGTGAGTTCGACCACGTATGTGGCTAATACAGCCCAGCCTGGACATGATAGTCAGGGCTTCGGTAGCCCAGTTAGTGCGGTGGTGTCTCATGCGATCAGTGGCGCGGTGATGAGCAATGTGAATGTGAATGCGTGTGATAGTGGTGCTCCTGATGCGTCCGCAGACGCCCTGCAGGCCGGAGACACTGGCGATGGCAAGGAGGAGCCGCAGTCTGCTCCACCACCAGAGGATGAAAGGTGAGTCTTTTCACTTTAAACGTCATTCTGTTTACTTCACTATTCTCTGAGTTTAAGTTCTAGTCAAACTAACTCACAAAGAAATATAAATTATAGTTTTGACAACTGTCAAACACTACTTTAATATTATTTTTAAGCTGTTCTAAACAATAGATTTTTAAGTTGTCATTTTAAGGTGTTATGGTTTTAATACACATAAGTAACAATCTGATCTGATTTAGATCCTATCATATACCATTTTTAATATTTTAAAATAGTATATCATAGGACAACATGAAAACCAACAGTACAGTACATTTATTAATTCTCCGCAAAAAATTGGTTCAAAGTGCATGCAATCTTGAGCTAAACAATTTAAATTCATATTTTTTTATTTGCCAGCCAGTCTCATAATAAAATGTAAAGTAATTTAGATATCTATACAGATAAATAAAATTGAAGTGTCTGTTTGTAATTCCAAAATAACAGGTTTTTACTAAATGCATATGAAAGTATACACGCTGCTGTAACTAAAAAACAAAGTTTTAAATTTTTTCTCCATCTGTCTGTCTGTCTGTCTATTTGTTCCGGGTAATCTCTAAAACGGTACAAGTTATTTATTTTGAAGCATATGATACATAGTGGGTTTTATAATAAATTGTGATAAACATACTCTGCCAAGATCCGCATTGAAATATAATTTTTTTAGGTTTTTCATAGGTTTGATTATAGCTCAATCAGATTTTAGATCATCCTCCTAGATTTTAAAATAAATGATAGCATTTTTAAATCTACCAATTATTGCTTATTTTCTCAGTTTCATTATCCTATGAAATACTTACACTCACAGTACATCACCTGAGTAAGAAATTAGGTCTGGGGTACAACCTAATATGATAATTTTGACATTAATAAATAAAATAATTAATTTATATGTTGTACCAGCTGACCCGACAGACGATGTCCTGTCTTAATTATGAGAGTGCAGCACATATTCTGTCAATTCTATGTCAAATGTCATAAAGTTATATCAAAAAGTTTTTATTGTCCAAAGCGCTAAGGTTAGATTTAAGAAGAAAGAAAGAATTTAATATGGTGGTTAAGTATTTCTTACATAAGAACCATCTCCTGACAAATCAAATCAAATCAAAAAGTTTTATTCAACATAAGGGACACTTGGAACACTTATTGAACGTCATTTCTCTTACGCTAACTTAGGTAAATTTACTACAATAACGAACACAACAAAAAAAATATATCGAAATCGGTCCAGCCGTTCACCCGTGATGTTGTGACCAAGGAAATAGGGATTCATTTTTTTATATATATAGATTAACATGTTGATATTGTATTGGCATAATTTATTTAAATATAGAATATTTCTATTCTATTATAATTTGTAGTTACACCTTTGTATCAACTTTTACTATGCTTTTATGCAGCAATAACAATTCATTTGAATTAAATGACATAATTAAAATTATGTCTGTATTTGGTGTTAGGTAGGTGATTAATTTGGTAAATGTATTTGGTGGATGTTTGGTATGCTTAACAACAAAAGTGTTACATTTTTTGACAATGGTTAAGATAAAGATCATACTCAAAAATATCTTTATTTGATTAGACTTTTTACAAAGTACTTTCAAATTACAATACAATGTCAGAATGACACAATTATATAGGATTATACATGATACCACCAGGTTCGGAAGGTTGCTTTTATTGAGAAGAACCTGGCAAGAAACTCAGTAATTACTCTTGTTTTAAATTCTGATCAAAATCATCGCAATAGTGTCAGTGCATTATCATCATTTAATATTTCTTTCTAACTGAACTACTTTCGAGTTATTCAGGCTTAACTTTGAAGCATAACAAACTTTTCCACACCAACAAAGTCGTTGGCGGAAAGCTAGTATGCTAATATTTATTTTAGCAATAAAATCATTACTTTAATTACGCATTGATTTACGTAAATTAGCGATTGACAATTTGATTAATCAATCAGTTGCAAATGCTGAACTATAAAATAATTTATTTAGGTTCGGGAAGCGTCGCCGTCGTCGCAATCTCTCATGCGCGGGACAAGTCGAGCGACGAATCCCGCATCTATTTGCGAAAATAACTCATTCGTAGACAATAGTGGTTGTTTTCGTTGCGTTCGCGCCGTGCTTGCGCTGCCGCCGACGAGCGGAATTCGACGTCCCTTTGATGCTGTTTATTTGCGCTTCGTCCTGCGACATAAATAGGTGGTTGACACGTACGGTGCATGGTGCGCGTCGGTATGCCGCCGGTGACTCACGCACCCGATCTACGGCTTGGCTAAAAAAGCGATACTCGTGTCTAAGCTTACTAAGCAGTGAGGAAACGAGGAACAGGCGGCCAACTATGGTAATTTAAGCAGCGCGTTTGGTAACGTAAAATTAAACTTCAAAGCTCTGATGTTCTTAATATGATGGTGGTAGACCCCCAGATCGTTCGAAACATACTCACACGCAACTACGGGATCTTAAACACCTCGGGTGTGCTGTCGATTGAGGCCATTTACTCACATGTTATTTTTCAATCAATATATTTTCAATACGACAAAATTGCTTTTACTTACTTAGACAGTAAATTTTAGAAGAAATGTAATAATTATTAAGTGTGACAATCCTAGCGCTCAAATCGAGAATAAGTTCTTATTTAAATAAATTGGCATTGTTTCCATACTGCTTTGCTTAGCTGTGGCGGTGTTTTCTTTTTCGTCTGGCTGCTGCACCGCGACTATTCGTGAACCTTCTGTCACTGTCAAATTTGACACCGTTGCTAGATTTCTCCCGCTTCGCTTTATTCCGACGTGCCTCCTGTAAAGCTCGTTGGCATATCGTTTTTACGTTAAATTCAATATTCAGTTGCATCAAGATAATGATTTGGGTCGCGTAATTATAATCGGTTTCGAAACTCACTTGGCAACTTTAACCGCATTCCACCAATCCTGTGTTAAACCGCGTTTTTATTTAAAACGTTAAACACTTCCTCCTATAAGTATGCATAATTCCAAACCACAATGGAGTTGGAATAAGCGCCAGTGCAGCACGTCATCGGCGACGCTGGTAATCGAGTAGAGAACCGAAGGCCATGAAACCCGAACCTTCCACTCGCTTCTGATCTCACGTGCATCACAATCACTGTTTGTACTTAAAATAGTCCAACTACTTGCCTAAGATTTATCAGACAAGACAATTCTACTGGAACGAATCGGCGGAAACGCAAATCGTTATCCTATGGACTATGATACGGTTGCTACATTCGGATGTTTACAGTTTCATCTAGTATCCTGACTGTAAGCTTGGTTTGTCAGTTCATCACTGACTTGTGTACGGTGAAATAGCACTTATGTCAGCCAACTCCCGTTGTGTTATTTGCTTGTAAAGATTCCTCGAGTTTTTTCAATGACCCATTGTCTAACTGTTGTCTGTTTCTGTTTTTGAACTCTTCAAATTCATGGAATTTAAAGCCGTATCATAGCTTCGCGCCAGATGATCATTTTTGAAATTGCCTTTCTGTCCAAACGCTTCTACATCATATACAATTCAAACTCCAAACCGCTTCAGATTTGCATGTTAGTTTATAAGATTTTTTTAAATCTAATAAAATTATTACAATTTTCATAAAATTTGGGTTTGTCTCAGTGTCCAACTGAGACAAACCCAAATTTGAAGGACTCTTTGATCACTGCAAAAGTAACCTAGAGCAGACTTTGCCCCTGTAAACTATAATAAAGGTGTCCTTAGGTCGGAGATTATATTCTTCAAATGATATTGAAGAATATACATAGATAGTTCTAAGTATATCCCAATATGTTACTCCATGTTATACCTAATTTATGTCATGTGTATTATCTTAAGACATGCTTAGCTGCGATTATCATAGTTGAAATTCGAAAGAATCGCCAACACGCGCATTCTCTACTCCGCGATGCAATCTATTGGCGTGCTTGTATTGGTGAAAGTGGATGCACAAAATGCCGCCTTGGCCACGTTCTCTGTGCTGTCAAATAAAGCAGCCATTTTTTTGGGATGGGAATGCTTCTCTGTGATCTGTCAAGTATTTATTCGAATAATTTTACGTGTTTTATAAACACTAGTGATATTTTACTTTTAATGAGAGATGATTCATTTTGATAGATTAGAATGGATTTCATTTCCATGGTTGAATTTATCATTTGTTCCGATACTTAACGTGCTTCGATTCTATACTAGGAAGGATACTTGACGTCATTCTCGAACGAAACTCCATCAGCAGATAAATAATTTCATGAATTAATACGTCAATGCACTCAATACTCGTGAACAGCTCGATAACGATTTATGAAGTCACCAAAAGAGTAACCATTAATTTTTCCATTGTTCACATTGGCATTTGTTACATAATATGTTGTGTAGCGATTTTAAAGGTTGCCCAAGGTATGCTATGTAAGGTTGCAATGATAACATGCGATGCGACATATCGCGTTAGTTTGTTGTCAAACAAACAGCTGTAGGTCGACGGTGCGTGACGGTGCGGCGCCTGGCAAGGACGTCCAGGGCTCTAAAAAACGTGCGCTGAGTGACGCGTGCGCAGTCTCGCTCATTTTCATCTCGGAGCTGCGACTAAAGCTGTATTTTTTGCAGTTCAAGGAACTAGTTCTAACCCTGGCAAACTAAATGCTGCGCAATTGAACAGAACAATATTTGCGCGTCGACTTGGTTTAAAGTTTCTCGTGGCTGTTTGTCTGATTCGCTTTTATTGATCTTACGGAGTAGATGTATTTTATTCTTACGTTAAATATACTATTACAGGGACCATCACGAATTATGAGCGTGTACATTGAATGTAATTCGGTCATTTTATGAGTCTGTCTCGGTCTGTCTGTCAGGCGCTTATAAGTTGTGACGGGCCCTGTCCTAGTTCTTGCAGTAATGAAATAGTACCTACCTACCAGTATAAACTAAGTAGCTAGCTACTTTACTTTTATAATGTGCCAATCGGAAGATGCATTACTTATCAGTTTATTGTGATTAGGAAATGAGTAACAATTTTTTGTTCGAAATATACTTAGGTATTGTACTAATATTTTTTTAAATGCGTACTTATCGATTTAGGTATTCGGTTTGTTGACTGATAATTAATGGCTCATCGAACCGCTTCGTGATATGAAGAACATTATCTACTTTATTATTGATTAGATTATATTTATTGCAAGTATGTTTTGCAGTAATAAAATATTATGCTTGCTTTCTCCGACGCATACACGGCATGTTACTTTCAATCTTAGCTTTATGCTCTAGACATTTTTAATAAAGCATATACATTTAAACAGACGGTAGTTTTTTAATTTTTATAAAACTAGCATTCAAGATTTTTGCACCTTTTCGTGAAGGAGAACATAATCGCTTATAGCATTAATACAGAACTCAGAGCCACATACAAGTTGGAACATAACATAAGGAAGTCTAGTCGAAAGAATTAATGTAAATCTTGTCCTGGAATAGGGAATCCCTCTTCTCGTTATAGGAGATTTGTGTATAGGAATTTGGCTATACACACTGGATTTTCCACCTGTTATTTCCCAGTAACAGCCCCGAGTCTGGATTTGTCGCCGTTATGGCATTAGGCTCGCCCCTTATTAAATTGGACTTAAACATCACTAGCGAAATCTGGGTGTACTATAAGTACATATCTGCCTACCCCTTCTATGATCAGGTCTTTTGATATTCAATAACATTTGAATTTAGTGCTATGATTGCTATATTTATTACGGTACACGATTAAAACCTAACTTTATTTATTTAGGTTAATAGGACAACGCTGACTTATAAAACATCAGGTTCTAAGCCAAGCGTGAAACAAACAACAAATTAATTTACCTGAATCACTCTTGTGTATATTTTCTTAATTAATATGAGCAGGTACGTGACGTGCCTATCGATAGATTCGCGAACACGTCATCAATAAATCAGAACTGACGATGCTTTGCTTCTGATACATTCATCTAGTCGAATATAACTTGGCAGTTTAACATTTTTGTTCAGTCCCGCGCGACTTTGCACTTTCAGATTCACATTATTATAATTTAACATTTTTATTCCTATTCCGTTACTCTCAGTATGTATGTAATGATTTGAAGAAAACTGGCTAAGAGTCGGGCTCGCGCACCGTGGGTTCCGTGCAATTGTATTGAGGGTTAAAACTTAACTTGCCGTCGAAAGTCGTGGTCAGTTTCAAGATATTGCAGACTTTTTTCTTTTTGAGAGACCTAAAAAGGACAGAAAATGTATAGTCCAGTATTTTATTCTTGTGTCTTGTATACACATTAAAACATGACATTACTATTACGAATTGATTATACTGTCAATTTCCAGCTAAACTAGTATTTAAAGAACTACATTAGAATATGTTAGAAATATATTTTATGTAATGAACTTCCTTGAGTCATACAAAGGTTCAATTACAAAAGTTCATTGTCATGTATTGCGTTTGAATTCGAAGACAAAGGGCGACTGAGGGTTATTATTAGAAGGTATAATATTGTAGAGGGGTCATCATGCATTGCATTGTATCGCAGTTCCAGTGCCTTGATTATGTCTGTACTTGTTAATATTATAGTTGGAGAGGTAAAGTTGTTTGTATGTATGTACATAATATATTTAGAACTACTAAGAAAGCTCGATCCTAATGATGAAGTTTTGGGTTAACAAAAAAAAAAAATACAGAAGGTCGCCACTTGTACTCAGACGATTATGATATGCTATACAATTTTTTCTAAAGGGCAAGGGGTAGAGCTTTTGCGGTTGTATAATGGGGATAATACCTAACTGATATAGAACCGATTAAAAAAATTTGAAGGTGCATTGTAGAGGTTTTGTTTTTGTAACTCGACGCGAACAAAGTCTTGGACAGAAGTTTGTATTTCATAATAGTCTATTAGATTATTGAACCTGAAGTATTCCGGGTCGCGACAGAAGAACGATATCGCTTTTACACAAGCTACAGTTTGTAAGGCTATTTTTGACACAAGCGCGTGCTAAAAATAGGCGTCTACTGCAAAATACATTTTTCTCTGTCGCACGCAAAATTTATGTAGTTCACTTTTATTGCTAAGCACAGAAATACGTATTACGAACTGAATACGTAATAGGGCTCCAAGACGTCACGATAATTATGTTTGCGTTATCTGTTTGACGATTGTATTATCGAGGTATTTTGGAATTTATCATGATTCCGATAAGTCAGACCAACATTTTCGCAATTGTCTGAGAAAAGTGACAATTAAATGGTGTTAGACGGATCGTGTATAATCGTAGACCAATATTTGAGTATGTGGATTAGTGTAATAGCTAAACTTATAGATGGCATAATATTTTTCACACCTTCACAGTGGGTTAACGCAGGGATGAATATCCGCTTTAACACAAGATACATACATATGTATATATATACATTATACAGATAAGTGACAACGCGACGGATGGTGAATTTCTTCTCAAACGTATGCCGTATAAGAGTTGCCTGACAAGACAACGTTCTACGATTGAGTCTTTGAAGAAATGTATAGACCTAATGAATGCCTGAGACGACCATTGCCGTCTCAAGCATGATCTCATGAGATCCTTCGTTCAAAAAGGTGTACTTACTTAGTAACATCATAAAAGACCATAGTATGTAATTTCTTCATTAATCAGAATGAGTAATCGGAAGATAAATGTTCGAATTACCAAATCACTTCAATAAACTAATTAATTATCGATTAATATCGTCGCGTGTGCTTAAGACTAGCTTCCGCTTACAAATACGCCCGCGATGAAAAAAAAAGTATGTATCATACAAATAAAAAAAAAGTATGTACAATCTATCTCGACTTGCTTTGAAAAAGCCCAACAACAGTTAAAATTCTAATACTGGAACACTTCACTACATGTACTTAGTACTCTAAAAAATCTTGAAATAATCTCTCATTTATGAGGAATTGGTAAATGTGAAAGAAATGAGAGAGAATGTTCCATTAAAGATGAATTTTAGTGTGCCGTGCTTCAAATAATATATACTTACTTACCATCATTGTGCCCAACTCCAGATTAAATGGGATATGAGCCAAAAAAAAGTATGACGACAAGGCGCAAATTGTTAATTTTGCAGTAACGAATTACAAAATCCAATCAATAAAAATCTCGTCAAGATAGCAGAGACCTGAAAACACCGATCAACAACGTAATTGTTTGAAAGCTTAACTGTAATGTGGAAAGTATAGGAGTTGTAGATAAGGCATGAACGCGCCGGGACCAGCGATCCATTCCACCTAGTATCGACACAGGCACACACGTTCTCAATTTGATAAAAGTCCTTCGGTAAGTCGACATACATACAGAATTCTCAAAGAACGGTGCAACAGCCGAACGATGTATAGAAATTGCATTCTCGTGATTCATGACTTGATAATTACTCATTTATTAGAGACACCATATAGTGGTGACGGCGAAGCCTATGGTAGATATTTTGATGTATACAGATGACGCATTGTACTGTACCACCGCGTCCGCTACGCCACCCAATTGCAATTGTAATTCAGGCGTTGCCAGAACGAATTGGCGACCGCCGGCGCTTGCCGGAAACGTCCCCAGAATGGCACATTGCCAGTCCTAATGAATGTAAGTATCATCCTTACATTATTTATGGCGATAAAAAGGTATCGCTTTTGTACAACTATGAAGGTTTGATCTACTATACTTGACTGACTGAAATCAGTATTCACAACTAGATAGAATCCATATGTTTAAGCGTTGCGATTTGTTGATGTATTAGCAATTCAAACACGACGCTTTATTGGCTGTAGATACGCCAATGAAAGTTTAAGCAATAAATTGGCAATAAGGCGGCTGAATTACGTGGTTGGGTGTTCGTACGGGGCCGTTATGAATTTATGGCGAGTACGAAGGTGTTCGGGTAGCGTTCGTTCCGCGACAGTACCTGTGACCCAGTGGCGCGAGGCTGCATTTGCTTTCCCGCGGCGATGCGCCAAGTTCATTGGCACCGTCCGTTCACGCCACCTCCCCGCCCGTCTGTCAAGCCTAAAAACTGACACGATCTTAGACTCTGTAAATAGAAAGTAGTTAGTTTTTGTATTGATGGCTATTTTTAGACAACTATGCCAGATTATGATACGATTAAAGTTCCTTCGCGTAGCGTTAAGGCATAAATTCAATATTTTAGTCATTTCAAATACTTACAATATTTTCATTAAAATTTAATGCAGTCGGATTGATGATTTCTTGATGATAAATAATCATAGTTGTCATTAAACTGTTACGGTACGCCATCATCGTAGGGTAATATTAGTTGACAATACAAAAACCTCATTCATTCATAGTCATCAATATCATGGCGCACCTTTTCATCTGAATAGCCATTTAGACATGATCCGATCCTATTTGCAATCAATGAAGATTAACATAAAGTACGCCGTTGGATGCATTGTGCGGTGGTTACCACGACAACCTCGTTAATGCAGGATGGTTATTTTAAACACATGACATAGTTAGGTTTCCATTTTTGGTATTCAGGTAAACACGTGTTGTTTTAATAAGCAAGACTTCTTGTTTTATTACATTCAATCATTGTCCAACATTTCGTGATCCTAATTCTCTTAGTACAGAAACAGTTCTCAATAACTCGGGATGCGAACAGGAAATTCAGTGTAATCGAATATCAACTTCTATTCACATTGCAAGTCCATTAAGTCCAAGACGAACATAGTTGGTTTTATTTTTAGCCCTTCTGCGAATGACAATTCGTAAATGGACTGATGCCATTCAAGTTTACAGAAAACTGGATACTATTTAACAAGCTTTAATGAATTTGACACACAGTGTAATCTTAAATGCTACAGTGGATGAGTAGATTGTTTCACATGAACGGGGAACCCTATACTGCAAAACATTTCCTTACTGGATAACAAACAATTTGTTAAGCAATTAAGCCTCTATGTTTATAGATGCTAAGAATACCCCATCGATTTGTTGTTAGTATATTTCTCAACAAGCAAGCGAAGGTCATGGTACCGCACCAGGTCGTACCAAGCAGATTTCTTTGCTCTTTACCCAGTTTAACGTCTCTTGTTCCTATTTAGATATTGATTGAATAAAAAGCTTTATAACCGCTCCAGGCAGTTTCAACGAATGCAAATTTAAACTCACATATTGGATTGCGGAAGCATTTACCGAATTTTACACTACTGGCTCGAATTTGAAAATGAAAGTTGGTATAATTAGGCCCTAGGCCGTATGAATGTCGACCGCGTAAATGTAACGGGCAATACCAGGAGGCTAACTATGATCGTTTTAAGCACCGCGTTTTAGGAACTTCTAGCTTTGAAGTGTCATTTCGATATTATAAAATGAAATATCCTTGAGTATTGCCCCGATTGAGCTCCAAAAAGTAAATTCAATGAAAGTGTTGAAAGCACTCGAAATTTAGGATGCGGTCTATACTTCTCGTCGTCTAGTCATCTTTCGATTTTTATTAAATTGAACTGTTATTGATTTGTATACGTAATGTGAGGACGGGTGAACTGTCAGGTTAGGTTTTTTATATAGAAAACAGAATTAAAAAACAATCCAATACTAAATTAAATTAAACATAAAGCTTACAAACTCACAAAATAATATGTACAATTAAGTAAATAGAATTTTAAGTAAGTATATATTTTGATGTAAGCAATCTGATATCTAGCGATATAGAACTAAATATATCGAAGTCTGGAATTTTGATCGCCGCCGCCTGAGAATGTGATGGTGCGGTTATATAGACTGGTGTTGACGCTGATGCGCCAGTAATAAAGCTGGCGAATCGTAAAATGTTCACCTGTTCATCTTTTGGACTATGTTGGCTACCGTTTTTACTTTGTTTTTTTTTTTTCTGTCAAGAATAGTTCCCGTAGGTAATGTAATTAAGCACAAGGCGATCCGATGTCTCGTGAAACTATTTTAGTAATTCATCTCTGCAAACGTGCGTTTTTGTAGACAGTGTTCAAGGCAGTTACTTGACCTATATTTCAGAATGCGCCAATGATTTGTGATCTCTTATTCTACTGTTTTTTTGTTGAAGGGCTTTTTCATCTATCATTATTTTTAAATGTAAACAATAGGCTACCAAGCAATACTTCTTAGAATTAAGGGTATTGTATTCATTGATAATAATAATGCGCACTGAATAGAGAAAAATCTTATTGTTTTAAGACTGCAAAATTTCCTGTACTATTGATATTATAGCACGACGATATTTCAACAGAGGTACAAAAGCTTCTTAGTAAATAACAAATTTGCGTTAATTTCAAGTCCTTTCATGAAGACAATTGTGTACATAAAAACAGTCTGACCCATTCACAAACGGGGAAACTACGTATGTGTAAAGAAAAACGACAAACAAATAAAAACTTGTCTCCACTCCAGGCATTTAGTGTTCCATAAATTAACGCTACTAAACGACCTGTTGCAACAATGTCACTGTTTACGACTACCCACTTTTCTACGTGCTTCGCTCAAAGTTGATTGAATGGTAAATTGACGACAATATACCGTTCCAGACACAAACGCCTTAAGCCTACGCAATATTTCGCAGAACGGCTGAAAATAAAACTAACAATACATATATGCCTTGGGCTTAATGGAAGGAACTTTAATGGTGACTGGAAGCCGATATTCAGTTTCATTGAAATTCCGACCAGAATCCCTGAGTCTTAAGATTGCTGTTACTTCGCGATGGACATTTACGTAACGCCAAGTACACTTAAGCTTACACGTGACTTACATTAACAAAGTTGTGAATATCTTAAAATGAAGCTGAATTCCCGGACGAATGTATCCATGAGATTCTGGAAAAGGTGACAAATAACAAGAGTTCATTAGCCGTAATACATGCATCATGTATTCGTATTAGTATTGAAACGAAGATAGAAGTACGTACACACGTGGTCGACAAGTCAAGTCGTTTAATGACTACATTGCAGCTTCCGGTGACGCTCTTGGTTAGAGCAATAAATGAAAACGAAAGACCACTTCGTCCAAGTACATGTCTTATTTGTTTATTTTGATTTGTTCCGAGCCCGAGCTTCTTACCATACATCAGAGGATTGGCTCATTGTACAACTTCTGATACTTTTTTAGCAATAAGGTTACTTGGACAGAATTCACTCTCACCACAGTTCTTTTGTCTAGTAAAAGTACGAAATCAACTGTAATTTCCTGTCCGAATCTTTGGTCACGGCAATTGCTTAACTAGCTTGTAAATCTTTTGTAGATGGAGCTCTTATATTATGATTTGTAATTGGTTAGTGTAAAACAGCATGCACTGTATGAACTGTATTCATGATAAATATCTTCAGCTTTATAAATCATTAGTGTGACATGTCATCATTCAGATTACAGAATTTCTTTTTCTTGATAAAGTTGTTGCCTTGGTGAAATTCTCCGACTGGAGAGATTTGCCGCTAGGCAGAACACGAGTTGTGTTCACAGAGGGAGCATACGCTATAAATTGAATACAAACCATTATTTACTACTAACGTGTAATTAATCTCGTATACCGATTACCATTTAGGGCGGGGCTTGGGAACATTGCCAGCTATCGCATCCACCTTGCCGAATCTTTGACTTTCTAATCATATTTGAGATCGCTCGCAGACACATGTTGCATTATGACAAAAATGCAGTCTTCGCACTGAACAGATAATTGCACCCAATCACGATTATTGATTGAATTAGATGAAGAATTTGTTGAATTTCTTAGCATCGTGATGACGAGCGCGAAATATCTATGTCAATTTGAGATCATAATTAATGGGAGTACCAAGTGGAGTGCTAAGTGATGAATAAAGATTTATAAACCAATATGAAGAAAAAAGCTGTACAGGTGGTGTACATTAAATTCTCGTTGGTCGTTAATGTCACCGATTCATTGAATCGTTTTACTGAACGTGTGCAATTATGTTCTTGTAGAGCTAGAGATCGCAAGGGCAGACGGGCTTTCACCGTCTTGTCTCGCTGTTTCCAAATTTATTGTGAAAATTGATTCTACTTCCACTGCACTAAGGTTGTTATTCGATTGTGCACTCGTTTCTTCCTCGCTTTCTGCCGCTGTCGCGCGGAGGAGTTATTGATTTGAATTTCGATATTGCATGCCTTAATAGATTATACTTTATTGCTTTTGTAACAGAGCTGATTTAGACTTACCCAAACATTAGTAGCGTGCTTTGGCGAGTCAGTATGTAGACCATATAACCTAAAGAGGATTAGTCCAATTCCGCTGACACTTTTCACGACGCCGTCAGGCAAGTAATCCTTTTAGTGTCTATAAAAGTAAACTCCAAAGTCGAGGTCTCCTAGACAATCGCGTACATTGTTCCGTAAATAAAGCATAAGGGATTCACTGTATTATTGACATTGTAGGTACAGCTTAGTAGACTGTTGACGTGTAACTATAAAAAGTATTAAGCAGAGTAAAATGCCATATTTCATCAGCCGTCCACCGTATTTATTTTTGTTTAAATTGTAATTACATGTGTCATATTCAATATTCAGCCTAACCTATTTATTAGGCTTACTTTATCCACATTGCCGCTCTACAAATCTTTAATCTCTCCTGTCCAACGCTTACAAGTACTCTTCAGTATTCATCTTACTGTCATCAAATATTTATTACTTACGTCAGCCAGCTGCAATATATATGATATAGTCGTTGTTTAATGTGTGTTCTCGAATTTATTTTATCTTCTCGATCTTAAGTGTTAAAAAGTTCAGATTAAAACTAAGGAAATTTTGTTTTCTTATGTACCTCAGAATTTGTCCTATTTCTACGAAATTTAGAGTGTTTGTTCGGACGGAAGTACCCACATTATATCAAGTTCACCAGTAACAGAACAGTTATGACAGGTCCCGCACGAAGCCTTCCGGCGCCTCCAATGCCGTATCTTTTAAACATTCGACGTATTCGATTTTATCGCGTCGCTTTAAATAGCCTTTATCTCGTCCGCGCTGAGGTCAGTGGGTGCTGCGTCGGCGCACGCCGGATCATTAACAACACTGATTAAAACCCTACAGTTCTGCGTAGTAGTTTGGTTTTTGTTCCGCCCCTAATTACTGTTATCTAGTCCCTTCGTACTTTCTAATAATGCTGCGTTTTGGTCGTCACTATATTTGATTTTGAGCGCATAGCACATATTAGCTTGTGCGTTAATTTTACTGATTCTATCTGGATTTGTTTCTTCTTTGCATCCCTAATAGTCCCAAAATTCGACTTTCAGACAATCCTTGATTTTGCATTTATTCATTTGATCATCATTCGGAGCTATAACCGTCCTCCGTCCGTTATTCTTGTTCGAGGCTTACTTATGCTGCCGCGGTTCAGACGGCTCATTATACTCACTCCTTATCTAAAAAGTAATGTTGACTTTCGGTAGTTTATGTAACAAAAGAATCCGAGCCCTCGACCTTGATTTTGGCACCTTTAATGTATTTTTTAATCAAATATGTAAAGATGATATCACTTAAGTGATCGTCTGGCCTGTTTCGACTTGTTCCTTATAGCGAACCAACTTTGTACGCAAATTCGAAATGAAATCGCAATTCATTATTGAATTGTTGTCTCGTGAGACTGGTTTATTCTGCCTGGATAAAGTTATTTAATTCGACATATTCGAACATTATCACAAATTTCAATACTAGTTTGGTCTTAATTTCCTTTAATGAACTAGTGATTTAAGATGTTGTCTCACTCCCCTGTTGTAGGAAGATAAGTTTTATGAAAATCTAATGCATCATCGCCACGCCATCATTCACACGGCTGTCAGTGCTGTCACCAGCAAAATCATAATAAACGCCGAATTTGGTGTTAATCGATTAGCATAAGTGATGTGGACTTCTAAGTGTTTTAAATTGCCATTCGTTGTGTTTAAATAATCTAAAATAAAATAATATTAAGTACTGACTTACACAGAATGTCCTGAATGCCACCGAAAGCGAAAATAAGATTATATAGGTGTAATTATATGTGGTTTAAAATAAGAAAACCATATTTCAACCATGATTCGATATATTGATAACAAGCTGTGCCCACGGTTTCACCCGCATAAACTTGATAGTATCTCCCAGTGATAGTCTCGTTAAAATCGGTCCAGCCCTTTCAAAGTTTAACCGGAAGAAACATTGATTTTTTAAATTTGTTTCTTTTTTATGTAAGTACCTAACTTTCATGTGCATTTTGTGAAAAGCTGTTAATTTGGAATTATAAACAGACACTCAAATTGTGTTTATCTGTATACATATATAGGTAGACCATGGCTTCTGTCATCCTTAAGGCAACGCAAATTAAATTTGAACTGTAATCTTAGACGCTTATAAACATATCGGTACGTAAGGGGAATTGCAATAAATAACTTGTGTCGACTTTCAGTGCATGCCCTTAGATGATTTATGTTTGCAAGACCTACCGCTGGTTCACGTTCACAGTGTGATATTAAACCGATTTAAAGTGCAACGGGTATTCCACTAGCTCTGCTTTATACATTGCAACTATCTTATTTACATTTTATAGTTTAAAAGAGTCGTGATGACCGAGTGATTTTAAAAGTACCAATGAGTTTTCTACGTAAGCTTAATGTGCAGTATGTGCACACCACGAGCTACGGTAAAGGAAAACATCTCGATGTAACCTTTACGATTATGTCAGAGTAGAAATTCATAGATATATGTGGGATTTAATTTAAAATTGAAGTAATTTTGTAATCTTATTTATTTTATATTCATCGTAAATTATAATATCTTAGAACATTCTTAGAATCTTTTCTTCTTTTTCTAAAGCTATCATTGTAGTCAGACAAAATGGCGATAATATGTGAGTACGAACCGGCGTTATGATGAATCCGTCTGTTTTTTGTTTTCGTCCTTTTACTTCACATTTTGCTTCGCATCCCGGACGAGCCCCCAAAAGTTGTGGGATGTAATTTAAAAATTTAAAATTGAAGTAATTTAAATTTAATCCATTATTGTAATCTTTATTTATTTCGTATTCATCGTAAATTATAATATCTTAAAACATTCTTGCAATCTTTTCTTCTTTTTCTGACATCTGAAATTCATAGACATTCATTTACAAATTTATTCAAAGACAAGAATAAAACCTATTTCCTTCTTAGTTAGACTAAAAAAAAAAAAAAACTTAAACTCTTTCAATCATTCAACATATATGTATAGTGTCCGAGACGGCGATAGACTTACCATCTGATAGGTTGCTACAACACTTGCTTATCCCTTCGGGGACCGTTTTGGAATGGTGTGAGCATATATTTAGTTCTTGGATTCCTTACCTCAATTATACCTTGTGTGTTCTTGAAACGCCTATCTTGACTATAAATCATTTGAAAATAGTTTGATGGAAAAAAATCCTTGCTTACAAAATCCTCTTAGACAGTAGACACATGTTTTCGACCTTAGTAAAAAAAAACAATGTACTTTAATATTGTATTAGCAGAGTGCAGTCTAAAACACATGAATGAGTGATAAATGAAGATATATCTATCAATACTTAATACCATTGTGATGAATGGATCTTGACTCCTCGGTACTACAACTGAAAACTATCAACTTCACAGATAACGAGTTCATTGAACATTAATTTATTGTAATTTTTCTCATTATAACGTGGTACCTAAGGAATACTGGTTTATTATCTGCAATTAGGTTCGAAGTTACGTTCAAGAATTTCTGGCTATTCCGTTAATTGATGAACTTAAATAATTTGAAGTGCCTATATCTTGCTCAAAGCAGAACCCATAACTCATTGTCACCCCAATAAAACATGAAATACACACATGTATTATAGCGGGGTGCCGTCATGATTCATGAGCGCTCAGCGAAAATAGTAGAGGTAACTGCACATTTATTTTATTCGCGTCGTGCCTAATATACAGACAAACTCATAAATTGTTACTATTTCAGTTATGAGTTAAATTAATGATTCTTCGCGGTTCCTGCATCGTTCCTCTTGATAAATTATTCCTTAAGACACTTGGGGAATTATATCCACAAAAATCTTTCGAGCTTATAAAATCGTCAAGCAAGTAGTTTTACTGTAAGTCAAACAAATTTTATATTTAGCATTATAATGTCAAGCTAGGTTGAACGTTAAAAGTAGCTCCCAACGTTATGTATTGGGACAGCTCACTCACAAGTAATTGTAAAACAAATAATAAACATTAGTGATTGATTGCAGAGTCTCGATGTTTAAGAACATTAAGCAATTTGTTATACTTTCGATTCTGCATCCCATGATTATTTATCGAGACTGAAACTTTCTCTTTAGATTTTTGATTTCGCCTAGGCGTTGTTCTGTTGCATAATGTGAAAAATACTATTAAATAATAAGTGTCTTGTCGTATCTTGAAATTGATCTTGGTCTAGCTATTGATCGCGTTAGCCATTGAATTGAACTATGTAATTATGATGGTTCATTTGTATCAACAAGATCAATTTTAATATATGTTGATGGCAAGCCATTAGCCAGATGGATTGGACAAATTGCCGTTGGGTGTCATGACACATTTTAGTACGTTACGGTAAGATTACACTGGAACTACTATTAGGCTAGCCACACACACACAATATAACTTTTTGTCAATATGCATTTTATTGACAACATTATTGCGTGTGTGCGGCTAGCCTTAGACTTGATGACCTACCGACATAGCTGAATGAGGTATTGCTGTAAAATCAATCGATATATTCAAAAGAAGCCGGTGATGTTCATCTGAACAAAATATCGTAGCAATTCAAAGTAATCTCAAACCAGTTTGTAATATTTATACTTTGACCAGCCGCGCTAGGCTTGAAGTGCAAACCCATAACTTATTTATATCATTGTTATTGCCTGCCTCTCTTGCTGCGGTGTCATCTAATTTCACGCTCACTACTCTGTTTCGCACAAATTCTAACTATGATGAAGATGCTAAGTATTTATAACGCTTTAACTTTAAAAAAACGCTTCAAATTAAATTTAAATCCTATTTCCACAAAGTCGGAAATGATTCTTAAAATTGCGTACCTACTTATTATACATAAACCTATTTTATTGGTAATTGAATCGCAGCATTGATATGCTAGACTAGTTCTCATAAATAAGATTGTAATGAAATATCCTGGATTCGTGAGACATAGTCAGTTACCACTACAGTACTGAAAACACGCAAGGAAGGTAACGGTCAGGGCCGTTGAAAGTTCAAGTTGTTGTTGAGTCTGTGAATCCGTTATTTTATTGTGCCCTGTAAAACGAACATACAAATTCCTGTGATCGTACGTTACTTTACCCAAGTAATATTATTGTATTGGTATAACGCGCGAATCTCAGGAACTATTTTGCAGGTTAGAATAGAAAAGTTTTTTTTAATGGTGGATAGTTTATTCATCGAAGCAGGTTTAAGGCTTTATAACATCACCCTGCGACCAATAGGAGCGAAGCGTCAATGGAAAATCTTACAAAAATGGGAAAACACCAACGATTTTAATATGAATTCCACGCGGGTAAAATCGCGAGGCACATTTATTAGGGTATAAAGAGGGAAAAACGTGAAAATGACCATCGTCATCCAAATAGCTAACATTATCTCAGTTGTGGCAAATAGATCGCATCTAGATAAAACTGATTGATTTAGAAACGTGAATAAAATCCAATACTGATGTTTAATTGGGCGCACGTAACCTTGTTCGATTTGAGGGCTTCATTATTCGCTGTGAAATACTCAACTGCGCAGTTGAGAGATAATATAATCAACATTTAGGGAAATATTGATTTTGTAGGTACTCACTACGTATTTATGTATGACTAATGACGTGTTGTACCCCTTTTTGCTTTGTGAAGGTAACCTTTTTTACTTATACTTCTGTATACGTCACAGTTTTTATAAATAATCTCGCTTTCACATATTTTTCTTATTACAGAGAAGTAAACATAATTATGGACTACGTAGTTCAATTTTAAACCAGGTTTCATACAAGTACATTGTATGTACTTTGCCGTTTGTACGTCAGCACTCGGGGAAACGAGGATAATTTTGTGCCAGCTTGCACTTAGTATTTAAGCTGCCTTGCTTTTCACCATTCCGCCCAACTTTGCATTTCGCAACATACGTCTTTGAAGAAAAATCTGCATGTAAAAAATATCTGCAGTAGAATTGAGAAACCTCCTCCGTTTTTTAAAGTTGGTTAAAAACTTGGCAAATCCTTTCTGTATTCCATATTATATGAACGACTAGCTGTGTCTCCTGGAAATAATAATACCCGCGTAGGCTAAACAATAAAACTATGCTACTTAGTGATATTTTTTCCTATTTTGTACGATGTTCATACGATGCTTCGCGCCTAGTGGTCGCAGCGTAATGACATAAAGCCTAAAAAACTTTCCTCGATGAATGAGCTACTTATGTATGCGACACTAAAATATTTTTTCAATTTATATCTGTAGTTCCATATTAGCGTTCAACCAAAAAAACTTTTCAGTCTTATAATATTAGTAAAGATTATTTTGGCGTGATTTTTACGCGTGATCAAGTCACTTTCTTTATTTATATGATTTCGTTTCTTTTGTAAATAATTATTACTATTTACAGAACTTCTGAAAATGCTGTGCATTAACGCCTAGTGTAAAATTTGTAAAAAGTATCTGTTATAACTATCACATTTTATGTATCGAACGGAACACGGAACGATTCATCAAGAACCAGTTCGTGGTGGCAGTCTTGGGTGACCTTGTCGAGGTCGTCCATGTCTATTCGCACTCTTTCGCCAATAAAGCAGTTGCTCAATGAATTAAACCGATTAAAAAGAACCATTGGCCTGATGCCAGACCACATTCGTATAAACATTGCGAATTTAAAGAAATTGTAATTACGTAAAACTTTCAAATTAGCCGTTCCCCAGTACGACGAATACAACATGCCATAAGTTACTGATATCAATGTCTACTTTAACGAAGAACTTGAGACGAAACCCTCATGTAAGCCTAAACTGATGAAAATAACATTTCCACTAAGTATATGAAAGCGTATATTTTTATTTGGTCTTAAACAGGCATTCAGATTTCTTCATTGAGTAGTAAAGATTAGAAAATCTCTCACACAGCGATATTTTAAACCCCCTTATCAAAGAACGTCCGGGTTTAATATGTGTTGCTTTAATTGTACTTATAGTAAATCTCAGGCGTATAAAGAGAAGAGATACAATATATTTGTAGTAGGGAATAGCGTTTTAGGGATTGTCTCATCTAGTGAACATAGCGTTTCACCAAAAAATTTTGAATAATATTTGTACGTAAAATGAAACATAGTTGAACCAGTCTGCTGTAATTTCATAAATAACATTCCACGCAATTATAAATAATTTTCTTAAAACATACTAAACTTCAATTAAGACTAGCTAGTAGTTAGACTAGTCACGATATGGCAACTACGATAAGTTGTAAGAAGCTCATGAAATTAAATAGTTTAAAAAGGATTGAGGAAAGTATGGTCGTAATAGAAAGTAATTAAAGACTGATATTCTTGGTGATGTCACTGTCGCTGTAATGGCAACCAGTCTGGTTTTATTCAACGATTATTTCAGCTTTGTTATGAGTTGCAATCAATCTAATTCTAATGAAATTCCTATCAAACTGAAAGATGTGGTGCTTCGACCCCCTTAGTTAGGAGAAACAAAGAAAGTTCTGGAACAGTCAGCTTCCATTTCTGGAAAGCTACAATCCGCCCGCTACGCCTACGTGATAACAATATTGTAAATCACATTCTCGACCGACTCATGCAATGACTAACTTTGCTTATTAGACGTCTTACCAGCAAGATTCATCATCAAACAGTTTCGAATACAATTTTGTAGCATGATCAATATCGTTTTTTGATGTTCGCAGAAACAGAATCTGTCTTACTCCTTCTTTTCACTACGTTATTCGTACAAAATCACCGTGTTAGGCTAGCATTATTTGATTAGCTTAGTAAGAAAATATAATATAATTATAAGTAATTAGATATAGAAGTATTCCAGTCTTTATTTTTAGTAAGGCTATCAATGCAATATAAGTTAATAGGTCGTTCATATCATCATTGTATGCGATCCCTTGTTTATTAGCCGATGATTACTATTTATCAGCTGTAATGTTTGCGAATACTGTAGTAATATTTAATTCAACAGATACCATTGTGTTTGTAGGAACTGTCGTGGTGAATCTTGATTATGATATCTGTTACCGTCTATTCATTCAAGAATCCGCGCCTCGTCAGTAAAATGCTCAACAAGTAACATGCAAACAGTTAAAAACTTCTCTGTAATGTTGTTTCACATGTTGTGTTGTTTCGACGCCATAATTATTGTGTGTATTTATATTAGTATTGGAGACAGGTGGCGTTCTGCTGTTCGTTGACTCCTCAACCTTGGCTTCCCTCGTTTCAATGGCATGCTACACTCGCGTTATGGTATCGGCTTAAGTTTTTTTCTATCAAGGCCAGTAACGTGTCTCTAGCGTTGTAATGGATTCTGCCGTTTTTATTAGTAGCACTTTTTGTCGACGCATACTTGAGATGGTTGAATTGTAAATTTTCTTGATCCGGATTTCTATTTCAGGAAAAGCTCAATTTAAATGGATATATACAATGGCTTAAGCAATGCTTGCTTTGCCAGACGCATTGTTCCCTTGTTTGATTGTACATGTCGTTCATTTCTTATTTTAAGCTTCGCGAAATTCAGAGCTCATGCGAGCTGCTTGCTTCTCAGACATTTTATAAGTTCAAAAGGGAACCAAGGTCATATTAATTAATATCTATATGCGAATAGGCGAATATGTACGGCTATTGTGTGATTCCATAGCAACATTATGCCTAATTATGTGATACTAATTGACTTGTCATAAAATATTTTTTTAACTAACTTACAAACTGGGGCTGAAAGACCAGACCTGCTGCCCCAATTGGCTGGTTACTCCATGACGTCATCGACGTCTGCGCCTCGTCTACCGCCGCTTCCCAGAATGATTGGCGGTCGGTGCCTTCCTGCTGCTCTCAATTATCACATGAATGGACATTTAATACTAGTTAAAAGAAAATTGTATTCCAATTGGCCATTCTTCTAATGACGTCACCGTAGTCTGTTATACGTCGGTCATTATATCTCAACACCAACCGCACTACTATAGTGATGGTTGTATGATGAATGGATTTCACTCTTTCCGAGTCGTTGAACTTCGGTCTAGTTTAATTCTCTGTGGGTGTAAATGACAGGCGACTTGGATGGAGAGTAGTATTAATTTCTGCCCGATACTACTTATTACACGTGTCGGGTTATTAAGTTGTAACACGGTTTTATATTTAAAAAACTCGGCACGTGTAATGTTCACGGTTACTTCTTCTAAGAGATAATGGGGTCATTTTTTCTGTGTGTTTGTTTAATGACTTTTTGATTCACAGAATTTATTGAAGCGTATGAATTTGCAGTGCAATTTTGAGCCTTATTTTGCGAGGATTTAAGTCCACAATGCGTGGTACAACGTGGCGTTATCGGTTCTATGTTGGTATTCTCAAAATGTTCATTGGCCAGGAAACGGTATACCGTTTACCTCATATTACGTTAGCTTATTGTGTATTGTTCAGCGAGTGACGCTTTGCATTAAAATCAAGAATATGTTACTAGCGTGAATACGCTTCCAGCAAGTCTAACGCGTTCCATGATGTTCCCTTTCATGTTACATGGCTGGTTGCCGAACCGGTGGAATCATTTCATACATGCATTAAGCTACACCTACACTAAAATAATCATTTGGAATTTCTTGAAGTAAAATGTATTTGAGAGATCCGAATTCCAGACAACGTCTAGGAAATCAATGTAAAAGTTGTGTCGCACTGCAGATACCTAACTATATGCCGCTTTACTTACCGGAGAAAGTCAGACGACCTATTTTCGGGCTATAGATATCCCCAGACTGACAATTTCTGAACAGAGCACCGGTATTTAAACGTGTTTAGATGGAGGTTTCTCCGTAAATTTGTATATTTGGACCAGTAACGTTGCGTATGAAAAGAGAGTAAGTTTAGCAACAGGATTAATATTCAGAAAAAATTGAGTTGAACATATTGAAGAAATGGGCCAATAGAGACACTAAAAAATATTTTCAGCACGTAGTATCATCATCATTTATTCAAGAGCTAGGCTCTTGTCGGTGAAGCAATCGCCAAGCTTCTCTATTTTCCGCTAAAACTTTGACTTTCATGTACGCCATTACGCTAAATTTTTCCTGTTGTATGCAACTAATCGTCGGTCTCCCTCTTCGCTTTCCTTCTGTAACAAGCAATACAATAAAGTTAATTTTGTAAATGTGTCACAAAATTATTAAAAGCTCATAAATTCACGAGAAGCGTAACGCAATTTGCACTCTCGAGTATAATTCCGAATGAATAGTTTATTATAGTATTAATTTAGAGCCGTACCGAGATCGGGATCTCGCGTCAGCCGCCGGCGATGGCTGTTGTCTTCAATTAACCCAGTTCTGGAGGCGGCATTGTGTGCAGTCTGCGCGGTGTCTGCTTTCTTCCACTGCCCACTAAAGACAGTATAAGTAATGAGAGACTTGCCAAGGAGGCTTTGTTTAGGCGTCATTTGAGAACCGTACACATACTCCGTAAGTACAACTTATTACTTACGTAACGTTGTTATATCAGCATCTGACCGATGGAATAGTCCATGGCGATAGTTGGACATGGTTGGAACAAGATATCAAAATATCGTCGTCATTTTGTGTAGAAAATATTCCGACTATTCCATTTGCACTGTGGATTCTATGGGTTGGGCTTCAAAACGAATGTAGGGTAGGCTAATGTGTTGAGGAGTGCCTACAATTATAGGCAAATTAACGATAGCGGGCACTAACTTACTGATACCCTGAAAGCTCTCGAACTATACAAACTACGCCAATAACGATGAAACTAACTATAAAGTAACAACAACAATACATGAAATCCTTGACATTATTGAGGTTTCTTTAACTATAAATCATTGTTCAAAGGTTTATTCAACACAAGAGCTATGTGCAAAAAATATGTGAAAAAAATCTCGCCAGTGCGATGCTAGTGCATTCATTCCAATTTCAGTAAAAACACAATTTGTATTGGCCCATTGCCAGGCTGAGTTGAAAAGCCACCTGAATCGTCGAGATCGTGTCTGTTTAAACGAAAACCAAATCTAATTCTTAGAAGTCTATGGTCTGTGTATCATACATAATGTGATATTTAAACAGTATCAGATTGTTTATTGAATTGTAATTGCGTCTTTGTTTTATGTTACGTAAATAATGTTATGTAAAACTTCACATTTACCAGAAGAGCTTTTGGCCCGCGAAAATATAATGATATAGTTGTCTTCGACTACTTATTGTTACAACAATCTAAAATATCTACAAAATGCTCGTTTTTTTATAGTGACTTAGAGAAATATTTGTTACTTTGCCAAACTAATAGCTGTTTTCTCCAATAGAAAATAAACCATTAAATTGCTTAGTAATATTTCTGATCAGCAATATATTATACTGATAAATGTACCCCTTACGCCACGCCTACTATCAAATGTAAATAGCTTATAGCAATGTGAATCAAATAAATCTATTTATTATAAATTTACAACAATCGCGTAAAATATGTACCAGTATTGAAGGCGTTTCTCGGAACGGTTTTCCTTCTTGTGGTATAAATATTAGTGAATTGTTAGCGATACGATGACAGATGCTTTCTACGATGGAGTCAATGTACTACTGATAGGCGAATGTTAATGTAACTAAAGAAAAGTACATGCTAGATCTAAAATAAAGATAGGTATGACTACTCAAGAAAAAATGCACAACGGAAATGTGCGATAAATGAACTTTCTGTTAAATAAGCTTTTACACCTTTCGCTTTATTAGTGCTTGAGTGAGAAAGCGGTTGTAATGCATGAACCAGACGGTATTTAACTTAACACGTCTTAGGCCAAAGTATTGGTTGAAATTGCCCTTTCCTTTACTTTTTGCCGAAGGAATAGTGAGAATTACTTGAGAAATATTGTGTACACCTACATCTCATGAGAATTAATGTTGCTTCCTAGGTATAGTTCAAATAACGGTCGACAAAATTGGAACAATACCCTTGTGAGTGGCAAACGGCAAACGTAATGACAATGCGGCCCTTTTCACAAAATGTAACCTATTTCCGAGGTTGGCATTTCATTAATAAACTGACCATTTTTCTCGTACTTTTGGACAGACTGGCACGTGGCCTAGTTGGCAATGATGCATAGACAAATCCAAAATGCCAATGCTTCCTTGATCCCTTATTCTATCTCACTTTTCTACTGGTTTAGTAGGTTTTCCAAGATGTAAGATCACGTCTGATTATACCTTATCAGTGGAAAGATCAAGACCGCGCCATATATTCTCGTGCTAGATATTAATTACTCAACCGAACCGGTGCTTCTGTTTATAGTATATGATCTATTAATACGGCGATGACTTGACTCAACTCAACGCGCGTACTAATGTTATTGGCATATTACTGTTATAACAACAGTGTATCGTCCAAATATAAAACGTTTAAAGAGGGGTTGTCCTTAATCTATATATAAGTCCTAAGGCCTGTCTGATAAGAGAGAAGCGAGACAATACAATCCTTTAAACGTTTTGGTATCAAGTATGTTTATTGAGTTGAATTATAACTTTTTGTATGGTCGTTAATAGAAAGATTAGATTATAAAAGTAACAATATGTAGTTTACTAGCTAGTACCCGTGTCTTCACTAAGCAGATCCTCTTCCTTGTCCTTCGTGTCACGCAGCAAAAACCGGATAAGCATTTTTGCAGGGTAAAGACAGATAGACAAAAACACTTTCTCATTTATACTATTTGTTTCATTATTCGGACCCCGCCTTCTATGACGTTTCACATACCTACGTACGCGGAGAAAAAATCTTGGCAGAGATATAGTTACGGACGAGTGCTATGGCGCTGTGTCCGTGGCGACTGCGGCGCTAGCGACTGGTGTGTTTCACTATGGACCTGCGGATTTACACCTCTCACAATGTAAAACCCAGGTGGTAATTTACTCGTAGGCTTGGGCCAAAACTAAATAAATCAGCGACAGGTGCTCATCCGATTTTGACGAACGGAGCGTCAATTGTTTTTTTTTCCTTAGTCAGTCGTTAAAACTAACAAGTTATTTTGTTTGATTGTCTTCAATAACGACCAGTCAAATTTTTTTTTTAATATTAGCCAGTCAGCAATAGGCTCCACTTCGCAGCTAGACTTAGGTATTTGGTTAAGTCGACAGCGGTGCTTAGGAATACTTTAATGGTTAGGTTATTTCGACGCATTGATCATCATAAAATAATATTGCGATGACCGTGTTAATAATGTTAACCTGTCTACACAATAAACCCAATTACAAGCTAACTTTCGCCATTTTTCTTCTGAAATTTACATCTTGCTGTAATGCTCTGATAGTTTTACGAGCATTTTGTCAACTCCATCTATATCTATGTTAATTATTTTATATTCCTATAGCGAACACCGTAGCTGTTAGATAAGACTTCTTGTAAAAAGCCTTTTTAATCAACTTGATTCGGGATTGCTATATTTTTAATTTAAAATTTATACATATTTGGAAGTATCTATACAGAATTATACTGCAATATATATTTATGAACATGCTTTTAAATTCAGTTGATTAAGCCTTTCGTCTCAATCGCGATTCGCAAGTTCGCGAAACGTTTATGTTATCCATCTGACACGAAGATTTAGGTACTGGTCCAGTTGCCTCATAAGCCGAAATTAAATGACCGGTCAAATTTGACTTTCAAATTCACAGAATTGATCCAAAAACCCAAAACACTTAATTTGCTCTAAAAACTAAGTCCACTTCTTCGTTCTGCATCCTCAACAAAAAAGTGCAAGAACAACGTCTTACGCGTGATTAGTAACTTTTAGGCGTTTTGGCGTTTTAGGTTTTTTTAATCTTATTTTTTTTTATAAGGGCCAGGACACGTTGTTCTATAAAGAACATACCGTTGTAGTACCACAAGTAGGTACTCAAGACGAAGCTTTAATTGGACGCTTGTCATTTTGGCACGCACTATTGTTTCGTGCGTTGTCCTGCTTTCGCATAATAACTCGTGTACCCTCAAACTATAATTACATGACTGCACAATTAGTTGATTGATTACAATTATCTTCTTGAAAGCCATTGAGTAACGTTCCATCTTCCGTACGTATAATATAAATGTTTGTACAAATGTTATAGGGTTGACACGTTGAGTAGTTAATTTTTTAAATTTAATTACGTAACAATCTTGTCCTGATAATTATAAACATAACTAAAAGCTTTTGGCAAATAGGTATAACGGTTCTGAAATGATGCGATTTCATACATTCAGAAGTAAATATAGATAAATTAACGCTAATGACGACCAACCGGTGGAAACTAAAAAGTCGTCTAAGTACATTACATAAAGAACATCCATAAGTAGAACATTATCATAACGTAAATGTTAAAATTTACTTAACTTCATATTTACGACCATTCACTACGAATCACGATACGTGCGCTGTGTTTTTCTTAACAGCCAACCTACTTGGAAATCCACCAACGAAGCTAATGTGAATTACTATATTGTTCCATATCTCATACATAATACTTAGTAACACTATAAATATAAAGGTTATCAAGAATAGACACCTCTTGAGCGCGAATAGTCATAATATTCAAAATTGAAATTATATTATTTAAACGGTTATTGCACAACGTAAATGCGTAATCATGATTATTGTTAAACACTGTAATCGATTGAACTTTTGGAAACTGTTGTCGCAACCCTGTTGCAAATGGCGTAATTGAAAGCGCTTAAAGCGAAGCAACAATGATAACTGTGCGCCGGGCGTTTTACTATTAGTAATTACATTATGCAAACTTTCCAACACCACGCTGTCTGTCTATCACTGAGTGGTTTTCAATGTAGTTACAGTGTTAGGATAACTCCGACGTCTCCGTGCACAATGCACACATTTGCACTGTCCGGGCATCGCAAAAACCTGTTCCCTAGATTGCCTAGAATTCTACACTTTGCAAAAAACTTCTCGAGTATGTTCTGAGCATATTTGCCATGTTCTCAGTTCTAACTCTACTCCTATAATGTGTTTACTCAAGTTGATTGCACTAATTGGGCAGTTCCAGTGAATGATTCAATTAAAGATACCGTTTTTCCAGGAGATAGACCGAATAGTTTGGTTTGAACAATTAATTTAACATTAGCTGCAATCAATATAGTATTAAGTAACTTATGTATTTATAATTGCGTGCGGATGAACTTCATTGAGGGAATGACTAAAATTCTGAGAAAGATTGGATTGAATGAAAGCCTTCACTCGCAGTTCCCACGCATCTGAACAATGTAAATTAGAATGTAATTTCGGACGGATAGAGAAAGGCTCATCTGTTCAGGATTTTGTGCTTGATACAACGAGAACTAGAAGAACCAATTTGTATAGAATGGGAATTTGTGTAATTGACTGTAAAGCATGAAGACTTGAAAAGTATGTCATGGTGTAAGTACAGTTGCAGTGGTGTGTGTTGGCTTACAGAAAAGAATTGCCTCTTGATCAGTACTTGTTCTTTAACAACTGTAAAACAATATATCGAACAATCCGCATGTCGATCGATACCTAAAGGTATAATTTCTATTGGTTATGAAATGTTTGCGTTTAATGAACTGTTTTAAAACGTTGCCCAAACGCGTTATTAAGTGCGTGACAACACCTTATGTGCCGAAAAAACAAGTTACGAAAATGGTTTCCTGCTACAGAGTTTTTATGGTCCGTTTTTATTTAACATTAGCCCATTTTGACACACGCTCATTGCATTCAAGTATTCGGAAGTTTTTGCTGGTGTTTATAATGTAAACAGTTGCTCATTCCCTGTTTAATAAAATACTGAACACTCATGTGAGATAGGAGTCATCATGAGCTCGAGAAAACTAATCCTATGAATCGAAAGAATGTGGTATTGAGAAAGTCTACTCATCGCTATGTGGCTCATAAATGGAAAAATATATTTATTCACTTTAAATGAACATCCTAAGAATTTCATAATTCACTCATGCGCTCTACTTAACTGAAATTTTGTGTCTTAATCAAAGCTATCGAACATTTGCTAGACGGTATTCCAACGACGATGACAAGATTGATAATCATGAATCACGTTTAAAGTCCCAGGTGCACCAAGGGATTAAACGTGATGAGAACTCAATAAGCGTTGATAATTTACGCGACCTTGATGCCCATTAACCTCGACTTGACGAGTGACCCAGTTATTTAGCTATTATGATAGACACGCTGCATTTTTCAATTGAATCTGGTCCAGATAAATAGAACATCCGCTAGGTTATTGTTCGAAGAATTCGTCAAAACCAGCTAGCTTACTTACGTGCGCCAATAATGTCAACTCCAAATTCTCCAATTGTATACCAATTACAGGTTTTGACATGTTGCGTGTTGGCTCGAAATTTTGTTGATACTCTTTCTGAGACAGATTGTGAATGATTTCCATAAATGACGAACCCACTTTTTTCGTCATACGATTACGAACCACACCAGTTACACCAAATCCGCAATCTAATTTCGACAACGTCGACAACATGTCAAATCCTATACTTGGGGCCCTGGGGGCCAACTATGATCGTATTGAGAACTTCTTATTGTTGACGTAAAATTGTACTGTAAACAAATTTAACTTCAAAGCACAGAACTTCTTAATACCCTCTGCTTAAACCGATGATGGTAGGCCCCCTGGTCTCTCACCGTCGATGCGATGATTTCATCCACTGTCACCCTTAGATTAAAATTCCGCAGGCGTCTCGAAATCTCTGTTTTATAGCGACTCGTTTACAAATTATATAATTACTTGGAAGGTCAATATAATACCCAAGGCCGATCGTGGGTGATACTAAACCTGTTCAAGTGGCTAGCCGTTGGTCATGTGGAAATTATCGCAGCAATTTACAGTCCCTTACCATGGTATTATGCTGTTTAACAGCTAATCAGGTGACACGCTTCCTTAAGGTAATTGCGGTCCAAATTTGCTCTCCAACCCAACATCAAGGGCGAAGGATATTAACAGAATTGCTAAAATACAGCCTGTGTGAAATAATACGCTCTATCCTTTGTTCTGGAGGATACTATGATGATATTGTTATTGAAAGTCTAAATATAAACATACATTCCGTCCAAGCGTTGGAATTTTAATGTTTTAATGATCTAAACCACTCAGAAATGTGGATCCCTTAAAATCTGTTTTGAATATTTAAGCGCTGATTCATTTTATAATAGCTTAAATTTGTTTAATAAGTGAATTCAACTTGACTTTTGCGGATTTTTTATCTGACATCCACAAACTTAATCCTAGAAGTCCTAGAAGATTGTTTGAGCGCGTGAAAGCACTATTGATTAGTCTCGCCTGAGTGATAGACATATTTGCCCTATGGCCCCGTGAAGTGCCTTTCCGTCTAGCCTAGGCGCGTCTATAGGGCGCGGACGTTCATAATTTTCCTGCTGTTAGATATTACTAATACAGTAATGTACTACTATTATCATGCATTGGCACCGATAATGCTACCACCTAGCGTCCCATTCATGTTCAGCCATTCATAATCGTACGACACGTTACTATTAAAGATTGAATTCATACATAAATGCTCACGCCTGTATTCTCCAAAGTGGCAGGCAGACGCGTACTTAAGTACACCCACATTTCGCCAGTTATGTTTAAGTCCAGCTCCACTTGAGGATCGAACCCAGGACCTCTGTGTTCCGCAGTAGTGTTTGCAACCACTAGACCAACGAAGCAATTGGATTCATATGAATGTGAAGTGATTTGCTATCAATATTTTGCTCTGCTTTTGCTCGGATAAGATAATGAATTCTCTAACAAATTATCACTTTATTGCATCCCCGGTGCAGGTTACATTAGTAGATTGGTTTTTGATGTCATGGTCTATTTTCGTTTGCATATTCGTGACAATTTAGTCGCTATTATGTTTGACAAGAAGATTCGAGCGATTCCAAATTAGCAGCGGAGAGTTTTTTTATCAACTAGGACTTGTTTTCAAAACTAGAATTGTTATGAATAGAATTAAAATTCGCTTGATAGAAGGTTTTAAGCTATTTTATAATTGTTGTAAAACATTTTCATGGTTGAGCTTACTTGCTAGTTCCTACATACATACATAGATACGCTCACGTCTGTATCCCATGAGGGTGGGCAGAGACCACCGTTCGCCACATGCATCACTTAAGATAAAGTACTTAAAAGGTGTTTTTTTATTAGGGTATAATTAATTTAAATTAACCCATCACAATCTTCTTGTTTTATATTATTTATTTTCATTTTAATTTAATAACTTATTATTTTTTAAGGAAAGTTCCAAAAATAATAAACATTTCTTTTTAAATTCTCTCGTTTCATACTGTCTTAATCAAATCTGTTATGATCTTATCAGTATTATTTGTGCTGTGAATTCCACACATTTTATTTTACATACTTGTTTGACTTGGATTGGTTTGGCTTGGAATGGTATGTTCGAGTCCTTTTATTAAGTAAAAAAAAACATACAGTCGAATTGATAACCTCCTCCTTTTTTTTAAGTCGGTTAAAATATTACATTGTAACCTAGGCTGCCTCGTTGATTTAGTGTTCACACTACAAAACACTACTGCGGATCACAAGGTATGAGCCCCGGGTGGGGCAAAGTATTATTGGGCTTTCCATCTGTAATTTCACTGTAGCAGCTTGCAGTCTTCAGAATACATTTTCAATCAAATTGAGATTAAACCAAAAATCTTAGGACCACGCTCGCGGTCCCAATTCCCACAATTTTTTAAAGTAATTATTGGCTCCGTCCCGAAAAATATCCCTACTACCCTAATCGCTATTAGATGAAGTGATTAATATACGTAATAATAATTTTGATTTGACGCTATGTAAAAATAATGTCGATACTTAGTTATTTAATTCACATACTATCATTGTACGTTGCGCACTTCCTTCCTACATATTATTTATATTTTTTTGTAATTTATATTTATTCGAATAAGAATATACGTACAGAAAATCATAATGTAGATTGTATAAACTCTCTTCTATCTAAAAGACGGGTGTTTTATTTAAATTTTATAGGTGGTGTTTAAGTATTCAGGGGCCCTACCATGACGTGTTATTGCCATGTATAAGTCTGTCACTGTCACACAGTGGAAATATGATGGCAAAAAGAGCTATGGTAAGGCCCCAGATCTGCTAGATATCGCTCTAGCGATGAGTAAGACCATCCTTTGTTAGTACTTCAATGATTTCAGACAAAATATCAGGCGAAAAACATATGAGCCTTAAATTTCGTCTTAAATAAGATTGAGTTGGTTGAGTTACTTGCCGGTTCTTCTTAGAAGGCTTGTTTCAGATGAGGTACTTCTTTTGACGTTTTCGTTTTTCGTAATTCTTTCGACGTATTAGTGAATATTTCCAGGTACTAATCTCAAAAAATATTTTTTATTTGATTTGATTTGTGATAATAAGCATAATATTTGTATTTTTTTATATCTCTCATTAATAGAACGATATATTTTCACTGAGTAACATAAGCTATTTTTTTTACCCTACTAGGCTAAAGCGAGTCACGGCTAATTTAATAATAAACTAATGTTTGTTTATCCCTCTGTTACAGGTAATATGACAGTCTGCGACGCACACCGGCACCGTGAGTCACTGGTTGATCAAATGACGTTTGTTGACGTATCGCACAGAGCAAACACTAATTAATTATTATTTATTATCTTTTCGTTGTCCTATATTGCACAATCGGTTAGTTGAGAGGCTCACTCGGAGGTATCAGATTAGAGTTCTTAGAATTGCAAATTAATTAAAAAATATTTTGTACGCATGGGACATAACTTACATACGCAAAGTTCTTTAGACAATGGACTTGTATGAGAAATTGAAAGGAAAACTGTCTAAGAGACTATTCCTAAAACCTTATTGGTCCGTGATTGGATGACTCGAAGACATTAATAGCAGCTACTAATTTTATTTAGTCTGATGAACCTCGAATGTAATCGAACTAAAAATCACGTAATTAATGGGCACTCCAGCCTAGTTGGTTCTGATGCTTTTCCTCGAACCTTCCTTGCAGACGCAAGGAAATACAACGAACATAACTTTAACTTAAGTAAAGTTTTTTTCTGAGTGCCTAGTGCAAGTTTACTTAAAATCTGCGCTTACGTCAACACGGTGACTTGTGACGGCAGCAGTGAAAATCTCGCACTAGGCACTCAGTAACAATATCGCGTTTCTGGGTGAGATTTTCGCTATCTGTATCAAAGCGTTGATTATGTAATCTGGTTAATAACTGCGATTCGTCAGTAAGCGTCATCAGTAAAATGCTATTATAATGACGTTCCAGTAAGGTCTTCCCGTCTGAATTTGGAATGTCAATTGTACTTCTAATGACCTCCTTCTGGAGTTTGGTGACTGGTCTGTGACTCACGATTTTCGACCTTAATGACAAGGAGATTTTTAGTTAAAGTATTGATTGTGATATCTGTGTTGTAGACACTATTGTGATGCAATTGGAACTAAGTTTGCCTAAAACCTTGATGCGTCATCAGGCGTAGCGTTAGACTTTACATTTTCCTTATTCATGATAGTAACTGTTGCTGTCAGGAGTTATGAGCGGTGACCTTGAATGCGCAGGCATTTGAGAGGCGCGACGAAAAAAAAAAATGCACAGTATATTATTTTCGATGAGCGCTCATAGCTTGTGGCGGCATGTGTATCACAAATACCCTACCTACCTACTTTTTTTTTATATGTAAGATTCAAGTGGAGCAATATGCAGTCTAAGCTCTTAATATTCCATTGTTCTGCATTTAGCTAATTAATTGGTATTGTATGTATTGAATTATATTAGCTGTTGTAATAATTCACGGTATCGGTATATCAAAATGATTTTCTCCGGTGGATTCTGCAACGAGTTATGGATATTTTCAATATAATAATTTTTATGCATTGCAAACACCTGGCGCTAGCTGCGCTTAGTTCGTTGACCCGTTGTGACTGAACGAGTAATTTAGGCGATTCTCTATCCTCCTTACTTATAAAAATATCTCTTTCTACTCACCACTCGCCACCTTTCAACTCACCATCTATTACTCAAGGTTAAATTAAATATCATGAGTAAGATTCTAGGACTATTTCTCAGCGCCAAAAGAGGTTTAAAAGTAAGTGGGATAGAGTTTCTTTTTTCCTAGCTGTGTACCAAGAGAGCCCACGAGAGCAGAACGTCCTCAGGGTTTGAATTCCTACGTCGTTTGATGGCAAGGCTTGGTTTGTCCATACACGTGTACTATCTTTACTGTCGCTTAACAATATTAAATTTTAATTTCATCATCATTAACGTCTTTCTAAATTAACTGGTTTTGTGTACTCTTTATGTGTAACGCCATCTAGCGTCGAGTAGTGATATTAAAATCTCAATGAGTTTATTCTGGTACTGAATAGATGTCGCTAAAGGTGCTCTATAATTAAAATTAGGTATTTAATTGATCGTGCTAGTATTAACATAATTCAGCCCGGAAGTGAAACCAGTTTACTTTAAGCCACCTATATTAGCTGGCATATAGAAGATTCACTGAACTTTTTTTTGAGACGGGATTTTTTTTATTTGTCAAAGAATGCATTTTAAGGACAAAAAATATGCATTATTTCGTTGAATGTATTTTGATAAAAGAGAATCACGCCATGTGTTAAAAGATGATATGATATAATGATTGGTATTTTCGTCTTTACTGGCATGAGCCCGGATAGCTCAGTCGGTAGAGCATTGGACTTTTAATCCAAGGGTCCAGGGTTCAAGTCCCTGTTCGGGCGGCTATTTTTTTAGCGTTTAATTTGGCATTGCTGAACAGTGTTTGATAAATTGAAAAATTTCATAAATGATTATATCCATAAAATAATACATTTTTTTTACAAATTATATCTGTGTTAGCATGATACCTTGGTATGGTTTATTTATGCGATTAAATATATGGAAATACTCATCAGAAATTAAAACACGCCTGCTAAGCACAAGCACTTACTGTAAAATACATACTGTCTTAATTTTCAATATTCTTAGGAAATATAATGTAGATATCGACTAATACGCCATCTATCGCGAGAATCATAAACTGTCTGTAATGCGACGCACTCGCTCATCGTAAATAGCTATCGTAAGCATTCACTAGATGGCGCTCATTTACCATCTAAAGTATTCAGAACTAACGATAGATGTCGCTAGCGGTTAAAATAACCTTATGATTAGATATTAAAACTATAGAAACTTTCGGACGAACTTTTTCTACTACATAAAAACTCCTCGTATCAGACAAACGTGCAATTTCATTATATTAATGAGACAGGGTATGTTTTCTTTGCATTATCTACTAGCCTTAAACCGGTGGAATTGTTACTTTAGTCTTTAACCCGGTATCAGTCTTAGCGTGCCTATAGCACTCATCGGACAAAGAGTTCCTGAGATTACCGGTGTTCAAGCAAAAAAACAAACAAACACTTAGGTTTATATATAAGTATACATGCCAAAAACGTAACCATTCAAATAAATTATATTAATTCGGAGGACTCGTAACCGAAGGACGTGTATGAAGAAATGCATAAATGTGGATGAAGCTAAAGAAGTATGTAAGGATAGTAGCATATGTAAACCCCCATGGGATACAGGCGTGAGCATGTGTCAAATAAAACTTGAAAATCCAATGAGCTTTTTTGGCAAATCGAAGAAATCTTTATGCCAAAAAACCTTTGCATGCGTTTGTAATTTATCTGCCGATAAGATACCCTCTAAACCCACTTAAAGCTGAATATTTCGAGTCTCGAACTTGTAAGTTGTAAATTCACGACACAAAAGAACATAGGTACACCATGTTTCGGATCCCGTGTTATCATACCCTTATTTCAAATGAAAACATAAAGCTAATAAAATGTTTTTATACCATGTGTCATGCCTAAAAATGGAATCGCGTGATACCAAAGCCGTATTGGTTGACTCGAATTTACATTAGTTGTTGTTTTATAAATTACTAGTTGTGCCCCGCGGTTTCACCTGCGTGTTCAATTTAAAAAAAAAACCTGAACCAACAGACAGATTATTTTTTATGTAAGTAGTGAAGAACTGTTCATTTGGAATTATAAACAGACGCTTAAATTCTATGTATCCATACGGACACATAGAATTGTGCGCGACTATAATTTTTTTACTGCTGTAATTTTTCACTGATATTTTGAAGTCTATATTAGTTTTCTATGAAAATTCAAGAAAAATTCGTATGTCAGTAATTAATAAAGATTCATCACGTTATCTGGTAGACATTATTCGGTATTTTGACAGAAAAATCGGGACATCAGAATCGGTAGACTCACTCAACTTTGAACGTTCTGCGTTATTCTATTAGGCATCTCGGAGATGAACTCTACGTATTATGTCGATTTCAAACATAGGAAATTAAACTTTATGGTGTACGTTTTATGTATTAAATTTCTGTGATTGAAACCGACTTTTAACGTTAACTTTGTCTCAACTTACAGAATAACACAGCTATTTACTATTACTAAAACAATCACGAAATAATCTTGAAATAATCTTGATTTTTATCTCAATCGTGACCGATGCTTGTCTTAAATCGTTTATTATATACTAGCTGTGCCCAGCGGTTCCACCAGCTGAGACTTAATTTAATGGGTCCGCAAAAGCATTTTTTTTTTTAAATTATGAAATAGTGTTGCCTGCCAGTGAAATTCCCGTTGTAATCGGTCCAGCCGTTTCGGAGATTAGCCCGAAACAAACAGACACACAGACAGAGAAAAAAAATTTGGTTTTGTATGTCATTACCATATAAACTTTTATTAGTTTCATTTGCATTTAGTGCAAGCTGTTATTTTGTAACTACAAACAGAAACTTCAATTTTATTAAACTGTATACATACGTACGCGAGTCCAACTCGAACTTGTTCGTCTTTTACCTGTTTCAATTCGTTGTCTTGAAAGCGTCCATCTGGGATACGATCTCGGAAATTAGATATTTTGGAAACTTCAAACGTGTTTTGGTCATTATTCACAATGTTATACATTTATTATGTTAATGTAGAAACCAAGGTGAGTATTGTTTACATTGTGTGGAACAAAACAAGTTGTTTTTGTATAAAAATACCTATTGTTTTGTTATTTTTATGGTCAGTTTCAGGCCATTAATATTGATAGAAGTATTTGTTACTACAATTAATAATGGAAGTTTCCTTTGTAATTACTATATTAATTGGTTTAAATTTTATCCTGAAGTTTTATCAACAATAAGATTATATTATAAAGAGATTTGCCCAAATATTTTTTGTTTTCTAGACCACGTCTAGTCTTAATTAATATACCTACTACGACTAACCTTTGAACGAAAGAAAAAGTAACCTTTGAAGCAAAAATATTTTTTTAAATATATTTAATTACCCGTTTTTCTACTTTGAAGCTTGAAAATGAAAATGATTTATTCAGTTTAGGCCCTGGTAAGGCACTTATGAATTTCGAAAAAATTACCACCGGCTCGGAAATTAGCCTTCTGAGAAGAACCGGCAAGAAATTCAGCTGGCTTTATGTACATTATACCTATAGTAAATAATGATTAATTACAATAAAATTATTTAGAATAGTGAAAACGCTTATTTACGAACTCCTCTCCTCTCTCCATAATTATGTGTAAAAGTGAACAAATAGCGTCATAGAACTCCTCAAATAGTTTCCAAGTCTCGCTACACTTTCTAGACCTTCCAATAACAGTTTATAGATATCAATCTAAGTTAACAGTGCTAATAGCCACGGAAATTGCCCACGTGTTTAACTTCATGGAATCGTAGCCGCAGTGCGGTAACATCGAATCAACTAGAGTAACTATTATTTGTGTTTTCACTAGTACCCCTTGACAAAAGAATGGATTTATTTACCTATACATATAACATTAAAAGTTCTGACTGAGTGACTTAATATCAACGTTCAGCCTAAACCACTCGTATTTTGTACATGAAATTTAGAGGGAGCGTTGTTTATGCGGAGCAATGTGTCCCTTAAGAATGGCCAAATCTCCACCCCTATGGGGATTAAGTGGAAGTTGCTATCATGCAGGCGAAACTGCGGACGCAACCAAGTTTAGTATACCAATAGAATCTGACATTGATATCATTTGTTGTACTTACGTAGAATCTGCCCTTTGTAGAATTTTCCGTTTATAGAATATGCCATTTTGTTGACTAAACCCAATAATCAAATTGATAATATAAAGATAAAGTCTTTCCACACGAGTGTCCATATTCCACGCAAAAACAAAGGGAGAAAAAGGTTTAACACACGATGTAGTGTAGTGACACGATTGGTTCAAATTCGCAGAGGGTTGCCCTGATACTACCAGTAGGTAGGTACCACGGGAAAAAATGTCTTCTCGTAGTAGGTACTACCAAGCAGTCTCTCACCTTGTGTTCATGTTTATCCAAAAATTTAAAGATCTTGAAAATTCATCTTAGATTGTCCTTTTCGAGTTCCTATTAACTGGCATAAACAAATAATCTCGTATAACTCTATTTGTTCGTTAAAAACAATAGGTTATCGCTTTATCAGGCAAGCATGTATATTGCCTTATCTACAAGTTAGGCTTGGTATTTACTTCAATAGAAAAGGCACGGACTTTCCTGAAATGGTATATTCAGCGTAACGTCAAACATACGCCATTCCCTGAAAGGTTATCAAAACCCTACACAGCGTAGTAGTTAAATGACAAAGGAAAAATCAGTCGCGCAGTCCGGCGATATCGCGTATTATAACGTGTTTATTGTGTGGAATCAATTACATTATCAATATATTTGGTAGATTAAATACATTTATTAAATAAAAAAACTTACACTTATTCAGTGAACAGCACTTTAAACTAATTAAAAGCCGGTTAAAAAACTTGAAGCGATTTCTTTTGCTTTTTTAAGTATGTGGTGTACCTATGTCTGTCCTTGTGGTTAAACTTTATTTATTATTCCAAATTACACCAAAATTTGTTCCGTAGCTTGGCGGTGAAAGACAGACTTAATTAACTGACTTTTCGCATTAATAACATTAGTAGGTACATAATTAATGTTTTGGGAAGGTTTGAATGATGAACAATCATATTTTTTTATGATACTTAATGTGTTTTATAGATAGAATAGAAATGATAATATAGATAAGATTATGCCGGGACACGCAACCTATAAGCTTAACTATGTCCGGCTTTATCCGGACGCCTGGCAACCTTAAACCCAACCCATAGCCCAAGGCTGGACACAAGGTCTGTACGATGTGCCGATACCAGCTGTTTATTGCCAGATTTTCACTCGCACATTCAGAATTAATGTCCAGAAGTTATTAGATTTATGCCCACAGACTTCCGTTTAACATGTAGATGCAAAACACTTGATGCACTAATGCATGCGTGACCTTCACTTCACCTCCTGCATACTTTCCTAACTACTTTCACGTATATTTGCATTTCTCGACCACGCACTAAGTCTAGCGTATCTATCTAGTATCAACGTTTGTTAGGTGTCATCCATTAATTGAGTGAGGCGATAATGGCAATTTTTCGACCCTTCCACCCCCCAATTAACGTGATGTCTTGACTTGGATCGTCTTCGCCATTTTTGCCTAGTGTCATGTGGTATTTTTCGAAATGTGTATGTTAAAACGGCTTATATTGCGGGAAAAATAAGCAAAATTTGTCTTCATATTTTTATTAATAAATTTAAATCCGTCACCCAGAAATTTTACACTTTCTTCGGGAATTACAAGAATTCGGGTATATATCACGTTTTTCTTCTTTTCCTTCTCGATTCCGTATATTCGTTTTGACCCCTCCACTCCCCGTAACAATGGATGGACACACTTTGTTAATGGATGCCCCCTTAAGTTTTCCCTCAGTTACATCAAACCACGCAATTCCTACAATATCGTTACGGTTGTTACAACCAACGACCAGTTCCATGATTTATATCTCTATTTTTTCTTGAACGGGGCCTAAACTTTACCTAATATTTGCTTACCTGTCTTTAAATTCTAGGTTATAAAAATTAAAAAGCAACTGCTCTAGATCTAGCTGTCGTAAAAGCAGATACCAGTATAATATATTTCAAGTTCGTCACACATACATAGATACGTTAGATTACATATTACGCGTGTTGCGTATTTAGGTTGCACTGTTGCAAGATCACGTAACATAGTGCATAATGCCATATTGATCTATCGCCCGTTTAATGATGATACGTTTTAATTAATAGTGTCATTGATATTTGCAGTTACTAATGCCTTCTAGAATCGGTTAGAATCCATCAATTTGTGTTTGTATTGGGAAAGTTGCAACTCGACTCGAAAACAAAATTATTGTTATTATGAGCCTGTGGTGTCACCACTTCAAGGCAAAGGCCTCCCTTCTACTTCGATCATTATGGGTAGGGGTTTTAGACATTTATGCATTTGAAAACGAAAAAAATTAAAAATCTGTTTGTTCGTTTAACTTAGCACACCCTTTTTATGCTTATGGGGTTAAGTAGATGTTCAATCCATTGGCGCACATTATTGGTAAATTTCCTGGATACGTTGATTGATGTCTTAAATAGTAGATCATGTTATATATAAGTATAGCTATACAGACATAATAAAACTGAAGTGTCTGTTTGCCATTCCAAATTAACAGCTTTTCATGATAATATATACTGTATAGTAGAAAGGGTGCTAGTCACCTAAAATGTACCGTTTCTAATCCCCTTGTAATTTTACCAATTGCACGATTTATGAAGGAAACCAGATGATTTCCATTTATGATTGGAATCTAGGTGTTTTATTACACACAATTGTTTATGTTTGATATCGAAATATAGCCTTTCTACCTTCATTAATGAAATATCTTTATCGAACTGAATAAATTGTACATTTCAATAGAAGAAAAGCAATCCATTGCTGATTGCAGGTCTGCCATTCGTCTCATCTAATATAGCTTTCATTCTCTTGATAATGTCACTGGCTTTCCAAAGAAAAGGGGGAGACGTCTTCTGATTGTAAATAGGTTTGAAAAAGAAGCGTAGATTTATTTTGAACAAACTGTGCCATACGGTTTCGCCCGCCTAGACTTTATAGGCTTAAAACATTAATACATACATATAGTACGTTTTTCGTTTCAGAGATTTGACGGAACAAACAGAATGGCATTTTTTTTATTTTGATCTAGGAAAGCTTTGTTTTGTCATTATTTCTACGACTACGTTCACATGGAGTTACAACAAAGCCTTTTTAATTCCTTCAGACGTATTCCTCTTGCAAATCTATTATCGTCGTTGTACCTTTTTAAAATCTCGTCAGTAGTTAATGTACTGCTAGAAATTCTTCCCAACCAACATACCATTTTATCATTAACCGGACACTAATCCAGGCTTCGGACTGCTACTGTGAAATTACAGATGGAAGAATCCAATAAAACTTCCCAACCCGGGCATAGAACAGATGATTTCAGTCAGAAATTGCTAATTATCAAAAGCTTAATGAAGAAGTCCAAACATTCCCCAAGGAATAAATTTAAGAGATTGAGAGACTATGATTACATTTGAATTTGACGTTGATGACACTACTCCACACTAAATATGGATTTGGACGTGCGCTTTGAAATATTGTTATGGCCTCCTGAGTTGAAACAGGATTACTTCACAGTTAATTTGTTAACTTCCGCCCAACGATTTCCTTTCCTGGAACATTATAATGGATTTTGAGGAATCCCTTTGGTCTTTGTTGTATTTTGGTGCTGCAGTGTGCATTGAGTTATCTTCAGTGTGTATTTTCGTCTAAAGACCCTATGAATTATCTCTTAAAATGTAGACTATAAATACAATGTCATCATGAAAGAGCCGTGTTTGCTAAGTCGTTTGATTGGTAGTTGTGCTACAGGTGCCGTCACGATTTATGAGCGCTGACCTGGAATGCGCTGTAGTCATTTTATGAGTCTGTCTCCGTCGGTATGGCGCGTGAAAACATGAAAATGAAAATGATTTATCCTGTTTAGGCCCTGGCAAGGCACTTATGAACATCGAAGAATTTGGAACTGGCATCATGTACATTTCATCAATACAATATAAAAAATATTTAGTGTTGGTACAAAAGGTACACCAAATTGGATGCAAATAGGTAAATCATATTCAGTTATCCCCACTATATTCGCTGAGCGCTCGTTGCTCGTGACGTAACTATGCAAATGTCACTTATCACGCTACGATTTTCGGTGGTGGAAAGGAAAACATCGTGAGGAAACTTGCAATGTTTGGAAAGATAATCAAAGACGTATGTATAGCGCCTGAGACGGCGATGGATTCGTCATCTGCATCATTGGTACTAAAACATTTTTGTTGAAAAGTTTGTGTTTAACACCTCTGCCTACCCCTTCGGAGACTGCTGGAATGGTGTGTGTACTTAAATATATTAAGAAAATCACGTAAACACACCATTTGCTCATGATTTTCACAAATGAGTGAAAGTAAATTGTATTCGCTCCGGGATTGCCACAGCTGACGTCGTGTTTTCTCTTTGTTTTATTCGTATCTTTTATGTGCGCGTACGTTTATTTTCGTGTGTTACTAGGTCACTTGGCGCAATATCCTTTTATCTCGCTGTATTAATAGGTAGTTTAAATGTTTTGGCTTTGTTGGTTGCGTATGACCCTTGAATGATTAAAAGACTTGTTATTCGCCACTTGTATTGTATCTATACAGATAAATAAAATTGAAGTGTCTGTTTGCAATTCCAAATTAACAGCTATTCACTAAATCTATACGACAGAATATACAATGCGAGTTACAAAAAAAAACAATTTAAAAAAAAATCTCTGTCTGCCTTGCTTGTTTGTTCCGGCTAATCTCCGAAACGGCTGGATCTATTTTATCGGGACTTTCACTGGCAGATAGCTCATGTTACAAGGCTATCTTATGCTACTTTTATTTTAAAAAAATACGTGAGAGGGCCACGCGTGAAATTATTTCTACGCGGGTGAAATCACGGGGCATAGCTGAATAAAGTTTTAACTAGCCTTACTCAATATACATAGAAATGTATTAATATTCTAGGTGGACTTGTTACGCATTCGAACACATTATATAGTATTTATGTAACAAGCTGCAACACAACTTTAATAGAACGCAGAAATCCTGTCATCTACTTACTGCACTTAATTATTGTTTTAAATGCGGAGTTACAGTATTCCACTTAGAAAAACGGTGTTGCTTAATACAGTGATAAATGGAAAATGTCTTGTTTGTGATTTGTGTGGGTTTGTTTTTATGAAAAAGCCAGTTTATAATAAAACAATGAGGTATCAAGTTAGACATGTACAGTTGTTTAATTGGGCAAGGCGTGGCTTACAAGTACCTAACTAAATTAGAGTTCATTAGAATCCATAATACGTGTTTGTATTATTTAATCTTAATATTCACGACAGTTTTATAAAAAAAATCCAGTTTAGAAAACCGTACCCACCGTAAGGCGGATATAGGCTATACAAAAGCATATACCCCTTCTGGGAATATTCTGAGATGGCTTGAGAATATTTATCTATATACATAAAAGAAAGTCGTGTCAGTTACTCAAGAACGGCTGGACCGATTTGGCTGAAAATTGTTGGGGAGGTGGCTTAGAATCAGGGGAAGGACATAGGATACTCGTTCCCATGGAACATGGTATAAAATATGGAATAACACAATAAAGTCTACGCGGGGGAAACAACGGGGTACAGCTAGTTTATTATAAAAAAGTAACATAGCAACACATACTGTGTCGTCTTTTTCGCATGAGTGGCTTGCGTTATTGAGTCATGAACAATGTCTGCCTGCCATAAATATCTACATCTTAGTGATAAATAGCCAGGCGTTGGATTGAATACTAACCTACTTTTATTTGTTATTGTGAATGTGGAGCGAACAAAATGCTCCGTGAATAATACTGTTGCGCAATGGTCACAGTTGCCCTTCCGAATGGTGTGTCATAAGCCGATTGTACTATTCCTATTAATGTACGATTTACAGAACTAAAACAGATCAAAAGTAATTTCGAAGTGTTCAAATTCAGAGTTAATTAAGACAAAAACCATGGCCAGATTCCAAGATTTTATCAGAAGTAGCAAGCGAGTGCAAAGTGTTGTATAAAAGAAAGTAGACTATAAATTATACGACGAATCATAACTTTTATGATGAACATTTGGAGTCGACCCTTCCTTAAGCTGAAAGATCAAAGGAGAACGGAAAAATGAAAGGAAGACAATTTTCGAAATCCAGAACAAATCTTACGACACAACTTAGTACCTTCATAAATTACCTTAAGTTAAGTACTTTGGCTCTGTTAAACTAGATAAAAGTTATATATTGCCTTTACCTGTCCTATACGGTGTTCTAACTATCTTATAATGCTCTACATAGTTTAACCTGAAAAAACATCCGCCCAATGATGACGCATCAATTTGTTGCAATCGAATAATTGCTCGGTTGTAATGAGTTACGTACGCCAAGTCAATTTTGATATTTAATTTATTCATGCGAACTTTTGCAATAGGTTTTCCATTATAAAATACGTAAATACCAGCAGAGACATTGAATGAATTGCTCAAATCCATTGTGACGGTGACATTTAAGAAATTACAAATTTAATTAAAATCTAAGCTTTGCCATTTTTCGCGGTCTAGAATGCCATTACTTTCCCTAATAAATGTAATTACTCCGAATGGAACTCTTTCTGAAAATAAAACTGAAATAGCTTTTCAAGCGAATATTTTAATAAGTAAAAATTATTTTGTATTATAAATAATTATAGAGCAAGCACACGCAAGGATGATTCAAAGTCAATCAATCAGTGTCCTTGACCGGAGTAGTGCCAATGGGTTGAATAAATGTGCTAATTTATTATGGTATATGATCGATGACTTTGCACCACATGCCATTTTGACCCTCAAGGCAATGGGTTTGACAGAGGTTAAAACAATGCATGCATGATCTCATCCTGTTCGATATAAATATGACGTCAATCCAAAGGGTAAACACACTTCTAATTTTTTAATCGTTTGTTGTGTGTGATCACTCAAACGTTAATCCAATGGATTATTGTTTGACGTAGATGCTCTCATGGGCTAATAAATTACACCAGACAAAAATTTAAGTTTTAAAATTTCTTAGCTTATGGCCTCCTATAAATGTTTTACTAGTTCTCTGATCTTAAGGTTTCATTCTGAGGTAAACTGTCTCGCGGCAAGTTTTCAACACGGAATAAGCTGTTAATTTTTGCATAACAGTAACAGCGACGTTAAACAGCTTAACTGTTATGCCACGCAACGTTTTGCAAGCCTTTGCTAAATTTGACCATCGCTAAACGTTTTATTTTTGTAGGAAACTTGATTATTTTAGCTGTCATTAAAACAAATTTCGTTTTAAAAATAAGCTTTTATACAAATGAAACAAAAACAATGAAAAGAAAAGTTGTTTGTCACTATTGTGCAGTCTCAGTGCTTCTCAGAAAAATATGTCGGAAAATGTAGATTTATCAAGCGAAGCATTTCTTTGTCTTGTAGAGACAGCAAGATTAATGTGACAATAATCTTTTGGATACAGCTTTAATTTCTTAAATAAGTGGTAATTTTTCATTTTCTTTCTTCAGTTTTGCATTCATCGTTGATTGACATTGGTCGGATGAATACTTTCACTTGACTTTAAACTTGAGATTCTGGATTTCGTTGTTTTCTCTGTAATACGACTTAATTTCAAGGTTTTTATTTTTGGTCATTTCAAAAGCGCTATCACAATTTCATTAATACCGTTCAATTTCATGAAAGACTCATGAAGCGTAAGCGTTTTTGAGAATTCACGAGATATTCAAATATTATTTAACACGTTCTCAAATGTGAAGATAAAAGGATTCATTATTTTGCTTTCATTTTGAACTTCAATTGCTCTTTGGACCATTAAACATTTATAAAATAATTCAGGGTTTTCCAGAAACCGTTCGCCTGTGCATTGTTAACGTTTCACTGGCTTTACCAGAGTTATTTTAGACCCTAAGGCTCCGACGCGTGTACACACCGATCGATACGGATCGTGCACAATATGGTAGTATTTTTGCATCTGGACAATTTGCAGGCTTCAAGCGAACAATGAACTCAGTAACGGTCACTTTTACAGCTACTTTAGGCATCAATTACAATACTGTTTTTACACGGCCCACTTCTTTACGGATGACTTAGAAAGTGTTGCTGAAAATTTTCGTAATTTTAAAAGATGAATCCGTTAAAGCCATACAAAAAATATTTGCATTATTTTTCAACATTTTGGAATTACTCACTCAGTTGCTATTATTTTTTTGAAAGGTGACAAATACACGCACGCTGATGCTTAGCAATTGCGTTTGAGAGCTTTCAAACCCAATGGGGACAAAGGGGTATGGCGCGTAGCCGACCTTGGATCTGCCTTGCTTCATACTTTCTCAAAGGGCTCTAACGAAACGAAAGCACGAGCCACTGTACGATGAAAGCAATTAAGAACTTTGGTGGTCTAAAGATCCTGTTAAGTTCTACCACTGTTAAAGTTGCTGCTATTTCAGGTAAAATCTACGAGACGCGTGCAACACCAAGCACCTACTCGTAGCGAATCAATCTCCGGACCCCTAAGGAATGACTGACTATCTTTGCGGTGCAAGCACGGCCCACTCAGGCAGTTCTGGTGGTTTTGATATTCTGCGTACTTCTCTTGATGCTTCTGCTAATAAGTTGAAATCTGTAGGCACTACTCCATCGATTGAACTACCGGATTCTATATTTAAGAATAATAATAAATTGAAAGCAGTATCTAATGTGCTTTAGACCCTGAATCATTGTGGACATGTTATCTGAATTATTATCAAAAGCATTTTAATAATTCCTTATCAGGAATCCAGTCGATGACTGTATTAAACTGATTCACTCTCCGGAAGTGTTATCTCCATGGGAGCACTGAGAGATATATTTTAAAAGGGTCATGCTTCTATTCCAGTTATTATTGCTAAATGCGATATTAGATGACTTAACAAGTATAACTGAAACTAGCTTTTATTCACGACTTTGTTCGCGTCATTATTGTATAAAGCTCTGTCCGTCTATCGGGTTAAGGCTTTCTATATTTCAGTAAAATCGACTCTGCGGTTCGGCTGCGACAGTTTATTAACTCACAAGATGGCGCCACACGTCTCTTAGATCGCAGAACTTTCCCATTTTTTAAATTAAAGTGGGTTGTTTTATTATGAATGTTTTGAAATGTTAAGTCAATGATAATACCCTATTATTAGGTAAAACCAATTCCAATTTGAATCACAATTTTACATACTTATCCAAGCGTTTAATGTGATATCATCAAATAGAGATTACATATCATTGATGTCTTGTAATACATCATTTTTAGCGGTCGTTGGCCCACCGGTGGTATTTCTAACCATGACAACAAATTGACGGACCATTAATCATTCCACAATTCGTACCCCGGAAGACTTTGGAAAGTTCGATGATCGACCTTTCGTTTGAACTGTATTTTGTTTGACCTTGTACATAACACCCCTATTCCTAATATTTGCGCGTGCCGCTCCTTGTATGTGTATTAGGGTATGTGTGTTAGGGTTGAACACCCCTCGTGTTTTTATTATTATGTTAGTAAATATCGTTTGATAAGTATTTTTCGTGATGAAACCGATAAAATAACTGAAATTACACCCATTAAAGACAAACAAGCATAAACAACTTTAGATCAGTCGGGACAGGTGTAATGTGTTAACAGTCAGTAAATAATAATATGATTTTATGACGCGAGCTGTAAACTTGATTTACAGTACTTTCAATGCCAAAATAATACTAAGCAGCGTATCTGAGCTCATAAAATCGGAAAAATAAAAACTTCGACCCGTGCCAAATTTCTTCTCGGAATGGTTAAAGCCTTGATGTTCTAAGAAATGTAATTACTGGATTTAATGAGTGAGAAAGTGTTCGTCTGAAGTTTAACTTCATTGTCATTATCATCAACGGAAATCTATGCGATTATTAATGAGCCCGCTACAGAGCATTTCGGAACTAAGTCAGTTAAAGCCGTTCATGTATAAGATGAATGGCCACCCTTGCAAGCTGTCATTTAATACTTTCCCATTATTATCTCACCCTCAGTTAATCGTTAAAGTTCATTGACCGTCCTTAACCGCTTAATAGCTTGTCAGCTAATGCTGTTAGTGTTAAGTTACCCACATGACACGCCAGAAGTCACTCGCAACATAACTAAGCGGATTCTCTTTATTTGTTTTGGTTGTGTCTGAACTATTTGGAATAATATTATGTTAAGATTGTCTCTCGTATAAATATGTCTAAGAATAAGTGTTGTTAACCAACCTTTCTCTTATATTAGTTTTATTCCACATGTTTACTGATGAGTGACAAAAACACCTATATTTTTACTGTTTAAAATTTGTCTGTCATGAGCTCGTAGAAAGTGTCACTATTTTCTTTGAAATTATTGGATAGTTAATGTTATAACACGATGCTAATTAAATATGTTGTCGTGAATGATTCTTGGTTCCCTTTATCACTCTATCCCATTATATCTTTACCCGCCCGTATTACATTTGTCACTCGTCTAAATTTGCTCGCCGTGGGTGGCGTATTCTTTATGTCTTCAGTGTAATTACTACATTTTACGAACTGCATTATCATGCTTGATTATGGGCGAAAATTAACTCAACGTCAAGATTTTATTATTATATTACTATATCACGTGTCTGCATTTTGCTTAAAAATTTATATCATGCATTTTCCTCGATCACATTTTGCACTTTAGCAAATTCCATTACGAATTACTACATGAAATATTTGCGTGCGTGGAATTCTTTACTGTATTTTGGTGTCAAATAAACTGTTTTATTTTATACCCTTGTCGAAACTTCTTCCAAAAAATATTCAAGGTAGCAGCAGTCTGTTTTACAGATAATGTTTCGCGTAGGTTATTCCGGAGCTCTCCTATTCCTGAATTGTATACACTAGTTTTCACTGAGGATGTTTACGACCTAACCAGAATACCCTGTTTACAACATTGCGTGCAGTTCAACATTTCTCAATTAAACGTTCAGTCTAAACACATCTTAATCTACACCATTTTCTTGACGATTTGTATACCGCTCGTTAAATCCAATGTCGTAACAGATGTCGGAGGTTTGTCCGCTAGACTTTATATCAACATAATGTCGGTCGATTCGACCTTTTGTACACTCACCTTTCTTTCACTGAATTTCTACCTGCCGCCTGCTTAAAAAACTTGTAGCGGAAGTGTGTGATCACACTCATCCCCAGCAAAGGGAAGATATTCCAACCAGGCGGATTTCATGCCTGGGAATCACGGCTCCAACTGTTCTAGTTGGAAATTTATTGAAATGCGCCTTAAAATATTGCGCGATTTAGGTATTTGTGTATTTGTACTCAAATTCGCATTTGTTAGCGAGCAGTGTCATCTATGTAACGAATGGAGAATGCTACAAACTGTTTAAATGAATCACTGAACAGTTGCTTTCCAGTCTCCATTGAACAAAAGAGAGTATTCACATGGTAAAAGCCTGATGTAGAGTTTTGCAAAGTCACAGTCTCATAAATTGTTTAAACCTTGGCATAACAGTTTTAGAGCTATTCCCGTGTATCTCAAATTGAAACATAAACAAGCTAATTGTATACTCTTGGTATAAACTCAATGAAATAAAACGTTTTGATCTTTCAGCTTTAACGAGCAATTCGTAAACTTACAAATTACACGAAAGAAAGCAGAAATAGCATCACATTTTTTAGATCTTTTGCGATAGCTCATATTAAATCTGTGTTCATAGGTTCTTATATTTTTCGGTTTATTGTGTCTTAATTACAATTGTAATTTCTTCGTTATTATGATTTTTGTAAGTATGTTCCGAGGGGTGGTAGGGACAACCTTCCTTGGTTGTTGCACCGTAGTCTGGTCAAGGTGAGCCTCGAATAATAAACAATCTCAAACATGAGCTAAATATTCTAGTGATCTTGCTAACATCTGTCGGTTGCTACCAAAAGTTAAAAAGAGCACCCACTTCAAAATACTTTAAAATTAGATTGTTGGTTCTATTAATGAATTGCTATATTTTGGTTTTGCGACGCTAATTTTGTTGACTCACTCATATGTTAATTGAATTTTTGTAAGGCGACGTAACGTCGTGTTATTTATTCAAACAGCAGACAGATGGAATGGCAGACATGATCTGAAGCAGCGGCCGCGCCGTTGACGCAATCTTATGGTAATAGGTGTCAAAATAATATATTACATGAGTAATTTGGCATTTGCCAAAATTTAATTCTCCACGACATTTAATAATTGTGCGCGAAAGTGTTGCGGAATGACTGCTCTGCGTAGGTGTGGCGGAAGTATTGGGAGTTCAACGTTTATCCAGCCTTACGCTGAATTTTAAATAATATTCAGCTGATAATTTATTGATTTTGCCCCGGGATTTCAAACTGGCTTCTGAAATGTTTATGCATGTAAACAGAAAATAGAATACGCTGATTTTAATTATGTCCGTCAAATGTTATAATGGCAGGAAGTTTCTTGAAATATTGTTACTGCTCGGAATATTTCTTAATAACATTTCTAAATTGCCACACTTTTTTTTTATCTACTTTAATTCTATCATATAACTATCGTCATCAGGCTAACTATTGGAGACAGGCCAACGTATACCGTGTCCTTCGTCTTCCGCGTGCAGCCTGTTATTATTTTAATTATACATACCGTTTACAACAATACGATTATTATTTAATGGAACCGAGCTTATAGGGATGTAGGTACATTAGTAGTTACTATGTTATACTGCAACATTGCGCAGCGTTATCAGATCCGCGGGGTTCTAGGTAATTGCATGTCAACAATATTTATACTGTTTATATTACTTGAGTAATCGTAATTAGCTCATACCAATCCTATATTGGTTTTGTTGGCTATTTTAGAAACTAAGTATACATACATTTGTTATTCAGTCCACTAGGTAAATTGTTATTCGTAATTCATTATACTATTTCAGGTGGCCTCAAACGTGATTCCCAAATAAAGAGCTATTGTTCTTTGCTATTTATCACCGTTCATGGCTGTATATATTATTTCCAATCATAATAAACTATAGGCATTTAAAATAAAGTCGAAAACAATATTGGCCGTCACGTGTAGACAGACGGGTTTGTGTAGTTGTCGCAGCGCGTCGGACACGCGCCACAATCGACCGCTTGTATGATTTACAACTTGCTCCACTGAAGGGTACCTTTGTTGGCTTAACAGCTTCCACAGCGATTACACAATCGAATCGTTTGACGCTTGTCGAAGGTTATCTCTTCGTTTATACACGGCTGCACGCCCTATTCTCTGATGTCGACCCGCCCGATAATACTTGCTCGCCGTGTTTATACATCACGCTTTTGATCTTTGTTCAACGATCAACACTCACCAGCAGCTATGACCACTCACCCGCTAAATAATCTAAATTGTTACCCTTTATTAAAAAACTGGGAGTGGTATAGAAACAATTGCTAATTTGCAATATCGGTGCCCTGTTCCAAATGTTGTACAATACAATGCCGCGTGGTAATAACAGCGCTCACGTTCTGCGTTCACCAACAAGTACTAGAAGTAATAGCATGCTTTGTTATTTATGTTTCATTAGAATTTGTGTTACAAATGTTAAACTACAGGTGTACACAGGATATTTTCAGAGATGCCGCAATAGATTGTGTGTATAACAACAAATTAACTGGCAAGGGTCTTAGCTGTTCCAATTAGCATTAATCAATTACACGCTGTTCGAATGATTCGCTTCTAATACTCGGTCGTGATCACGTGACGAATTACCCGATTTGGTGATTTGCCAAGCAGTTGGCTCGGCGGATTCCAGAACCACGTTGGAATTCAACAGTTTTATTAATATTATTACAATCCTCCCAACGTTGCGCAGTTTGTGGGTGTTAATAGAACTTGGCAAACTAAAGATGTCTTAAATGAAGAAAACCAGTAATTAAACACGTAATAGTAACTAAAGTTAATGATCATTCCTCGTCATGACATTTTAAATGCTAGTGGTAGCACTTGGCGCTTATATTGCTGAGACTTCAGTGTTGAAGTTTATTGTAAGTTGGCGTGTCGACACGGAAAGCTATCGTTAGAATGACTCACTACAGGTGCACAAGAGCTGCAATGTCGCCAGTAATTGAGCAAATATTTGTTTATAGTCCTTGAGAATTGGAGCCTTCTGTTTTGTACTGTATTTTTCTGGAATAATTAACAATTGACCTGATTCTGATCTCAATGATTATTCGAAATTCATCAATTGAATTATACATTGAATAAGACAGGCCAATTAGGAAGTTAATGAATATTCAATGTCCATGTCTCACTTTAATTACTATATCAATACACTCAATAACTCTTTCTTTGATGTTGATAATATCATTCTAATTAACCTTCTAAGCGGCCTTGTCGCCGCCGCCGGAACTGCAACTTAAATACACTTTGATAATGCAATGTCTTGTTATCGACTTCAATTCAAATCTGTTTACAATTCAGAAGCCTTGATGAAATTAAGGCCAAGTATCTAAGATATGGCCAATATTATAAAGCTTATTTCAAAATTGTTGCTCGAGAATGCATGAGCAGAATTGGCAACCCTAAACTTACGGGTCGGAATGAAGTTGCATGACGATCGGGAAGTCAAATTGTTGATTTGTTATATTTCCTGCTTTTTAGTTTCACTTACGGTTATACCTTTCGGTAGCCCTTTAAAAACAACTCGTGACGTAGGTAAATACACTTCAGTGGATTGAGGAGTGACAGGAAATTAAAGTCTTTTCTTTTGTTCCTTATATCCTTAATTCAAAAATGTAGCCCTTCAATGCCATAAGGTAGTCTTTATTTATCTCCATTTATCTTTTGCCTCTGAATATTATATTACGGACTCGGACATGATGCTGCAGTCTTGTGGTTTAATGGTCGTATGCTTACGTTACCTCAATGTACTTCAAAACTGCGTGGTATATTTTTGCAAATTATTCAAACTTCCGCCAAACGTGACCTCACCCAACTGACGCCATACGACCTTTGCATTTATGGCTTTACATTTATAACAATTTGCGGAAATTAACGCTTTTTATTTTCGAGCTGAGACAATTTTATTGTAATGCTCATGTAAATATGACCCTTTATCCGGAAATTGTAACTTAGTAACTATTCTTCACAATGTATCCTTTAAAGGTTATCAATAATTCTTATTTTCCTGCTGAATGACGCAACTGCTCAGTAATTTATGTTTGTGCAAAGATTAGGAGCACTCGCTAGGTAAACAGCGGGTGATTTTCATTGATTAAGATAACATCACGAATACAGCTAGCCACGATTTTTATGTCTGTTTACAACCGCACGAATTGAAGTATTTTTCCAGAAACTTGTATTTGTAACTCGGCGATATTGTAGGATGTAATTTAATTGCTGGCACTAAGATGCAAAGCACTCTTTACCATTTCGCCGTAACGGAAAAATATGTTCATGCATTTGTATGTTTTAAACCTGTTTTAAATGGTGATATTTCAACTAGGATTGTTCCATTTCTTCCAATAATGTCATATGCGAATGAAAGGAGGTCGAGTATTCCAGCGATCCAGCTAGATCGGGTATTGATCTCATAATTTTTGGGGAAGGTTAAAAATACTAAAATAGTACAATGCCAAAAAATATGTGCAAATTATTATTTGCGGTGTCAGTCAGTAATGCTTATTTGTAACCTTATGTCTCGTGACTACTAATTACGGAGACTTATTCAAACGTCAGTCATGTTGTTGCCAACTGAGTTATTGGACAATACCAAGAATCGTTTTTAAGATTGAAATGCGATCATCAACAAACATTAGCAATATTCTATCACAATTGTGCGCAAGACATAATGTTCATGAGTACAAATTGCAGTTTGATTATCTGTGTCATTAGCAATGTACAACCTTGTACAGCCTTGAGTGGCGACATGTTGGCTAGCAAGCTTGCTTGGCCGTAGACTGCATTCGACACATTCTAACTAGCCAACTAGATACGTATCTTGTGACACTACTCTAGGTCTTTCTTTGTCTTTGCCAGCCAGCTCTGAAGCTAATTTGGAAATACGAATTTCCTGATTCTCTACATTTTCAGGGTTTACCTTATATTATCTACGACTAACAAGCATTGCTATTGAAATTCACCATCTAAACTATCTTTCACTTCTTCATGCTTTGAAACTTCAAAAACGTCTATGAATTTTATCGTAATGTTGTAAATCTTATCAAACAGATAAATTTCAAGTATCAATTGATTTATCCATATGTTAATTATATGCTAATCTGATATATATCTATAACGGATGGATGAGTACGGAATGTGTTTGGCGATACCTAAATTATAACTGACACTCCCGATGCCTTGCCACTAACTGAATACCGCTTGTGTATCTTCACCCCGCTGAGAATGCTCTGCTTCGGCTGTTTGTAATCTATAACCAATTATATGAATACAATGTGTACAATAATCATAATACTTGGCGGGTATCGTATTTAATTGTGTTCTGTGATGCCGGTGTACCACCATTATGATTAGATAACTGCGATACGAATCAAACTACTTATATATTACATTCGATATCGACTCTAGTTCAAAAATAGCTTTGGCTTATCTGCTCCAAGGTTATTGAAATTACGCTTAACATGTAGTTAATCTAATATTCGAGCTCTCGTTATACCATTATTGCCTGTAGTTATCGCATATTTGCTAATTTAACTCTTAAATGCAACCGCCGATAGTTAATAATGCGGGTGTTCCATAATGTTATAACGAAGTTCCACTAATTCCTGTTGATTGACGTTTTTCGAATGGGTTTTGGAGCAGCTAGGCCTTAATATTGGCGATAGATTGGTCGTTAGGTTTGTGGTGACGTGGTGATGTGTCGGCAGCATCAGCGGGCTGGCGTTGGCGCTCGGCGGCAGTGGTGCGGGCAGTCCCGGCGCTCCAGACACCAGGGAGCAGACGGCGACCTCGTCTCGCGCACCCTCTCCGCCGCCCTCCGACAGGCAGCAACACTCCAGGTAGACGCGCTCCACGCTCGGAACGTTCGGCTTCTTTTTTTAAAGCTGTTTGTGCTAGTTGACTTTGCTGTGCTCATGTTATTGCGGTGGCGTTACACACTGGTATTGGAAACATTTTTTTTATAAAAATTCAAAAAATATGGCTGTTCTTACCATATTGCAGTGATCCGATACTACGGTGTGACCAATACGCCGAAATATTAATGAGCATAGCATTTATGGAATACTCACTTATCTCTGCTGTATTTTCTATATATTAATTATTTTAATCATTTTCGGCATAAATTAATTTGTTTTATTTTCATAGTTAGTATTCCAACGAGTCAACCGTAAAGTGGTGTTGGTATTTTCAAAATTTTGTTTTATGTTGAACGCCATACAACGTTCCTAGTATGTGTGCATGCTTGCCTGCTGAGTGTTTTTACTTTGTAGAGGTTTTGATAATTTTTGTTATTCGGCAAATATTATTTGTAAATGTTTTGTATCATGGTTTGTATATGTTTTTGTGTTGTTTGTAACGTTTTTCCTGTACAGGTGCTTGTTGGCGATACAATGTGTATGTAATTTATCACAGCCACCCACAGACGTGCTCTGGCGAGGAATTAATTACTAACTCGAATTGTTAAGCGTTAAAAGGTTTATAAATAATTCAGATAGGAAGTCAAGGTTAGTGATGGTCTTCAACCGCGCAATGTCAATGTCATGACATTTCTGTCGGCGGCTGCTGAATCATTCCACTGTAAATAAAGCAAGCAAATCGTCTGTAACAATAATCGTTACCTGTATATATTTATCTAATTACTTACCGTGAGTGTACATAACTTAATTTAAGCTGTACAAAAACATTAAGCTTCCATACAAATACTAGATAATTTCTGACGCAAAACTAATAAAAACTACTAAGCTCCTCACTAAAGAGATTCGATTTATTATTTGGGATTGACAATCGTAATGAATACTTCTACCAATAATAAAGATATTTTTATGTTAGATCGCACTTGGCTACCCATATATTATTAAACGTTTAAAGTCTCGTCAAGGAATCTTAGCAGTAACATACAATTTAAGCTGACGACATTGAATAATTACGGACCAATGAAGTATCCTTTGCAAGCACCGCATTTATACCCGAAAATATTATTGCCGGCCATCTTTATAATGTTCTCATAATTTGGTGCTTCGCCCAAGGAGGCTTGCGTCATGCTCTCAGAATAGAACGTGGTTGCTTTCAATGTAGAGTTATTGTAAGTTTTTTGCCGTCAGGTTATTGACTTTAGCATTTAGATGTCATGGCAAGGGTATGGTGTGGCGAACATACGGGTGTAATCACACCGAAACGAACACACTGTGTACAGACATGCTTTTTTGTCGAGCATTTATTATACGATGTATATTGCACGCCTGCGGTTTTGGACAATTTAGGCACGCAATTATAATGATACGTGTGAGTCTAAATGATTATATCTCAATTAAAATATTCCGTTTTTTCAATCATACCCCATGCCCAAATTTTTAAAGACAATTTAAAAGTAATGAAGTACATACAGTATCAGTCCTAGTTTTCAGTAGCCTAATGTATTTCTGTAGCCTCCCCGTTTCTAAGTTTTGTGATTATTCTGATATTATTAGATTTTGTTCAATTGCTGCGGTCTATCAGGGGTCCAGATTCTGTCTGGATGCAAAAAACATTTCAACTTCCAATTATATTAATTCAATTTCAATTTGTATCATACAAGTAGTAGGTACCTACTTATTGTCAATATCTCGAATTGATTTCGTCAAAACATCGTCTCGGTTTTTTATTACTTACTGTAAATTTTTCATTTATTGCAAGCTAATGTATTTTAATGATTTATCTGCGAATGAAAACCCAACTTCTTATACTTGCTTAATACCTAAATTTTGAGTATTGAACTTTGCAAGTTAATAAAAAAACTTACATGCAATCATTTGAACGTTCAACTTCGAGCATGATGTCATTGATACTATTTTAAGAAATGAAATAAATAATTGATGTTTTGCAATAGGTATAAACGTATTCTAAAATTAGAAAATGTTCATTAACAGACAATTGAAGGTGGCGGAAAAATTATGTACTTACTATCAATTTTAATGGCATCATTAGCATCATGTTATCTCCGGTTTAAGATTACAATGTGTCTGACCGATTCCGTAGACTCTTCTATGTTGGATGCAAATTCTCACTACTAACAAGATGGCCTTATGCCTTCTTTGAAAAGGGTAGCATTGCGCTCCTTTTGTTGGTTCTTAGAAACAGGACAATGCCATATAATTTACGTTTTACGAGGATTTATAATTTCCTGTAACTAGTTCAGACACATATTGGAGTTTTTAGCAAATTAAAAGTTATGTAAACCGATAGAGAGAAATGGAAGAGAAGAATACATTACGCCGACCCTAATAGCTTGGGATAAGGGCAGAAGGATTACGATGATGATGATGATGATGAAAGTAAAAGATATAATCATTCAAATTCCCAGCGCCATAAATCCTTCTGAGTGTGTAAATAGCTTCACAATTGAGGAAGAAGACACTATAACTTTATTCAGAGCTGTTAATTATTTGTATTTGATTACGGGACAGATAAACCGTAGAGTTAATTAATCCTTCTGTGATACCTGAAGTAACGACTAATGCCTGTAATTATTCAAGTGACGACGCATCAAATCTGGTTCTCCTCGTTAAGGGTTTTCAGGGTGAAGTGGGCAATAACTTATGAAGCCGTTAATTTACTCACTCGAAATACACTTTTAGGGCGCATAACTACAGAATAAATGGAGGGAAACAGCCATTCGTATGTGTTGTTCAATGGTTTGGGTGGTTGAGTGTTTTAGCTCGGAGTGGGTATGGTGACTATAATTTACTTCATAGCTAGTTGGTTTTAGTAGCAGGTATTTGAAAAGGGTTCTCTAATTAACGGGTGTTGTCTTTCAATCGAGTAGGATTATCCTGGATTCAATCTACGATGTATAAACTAAAAGCATTGGCATCACTTGAGTCTATTAGAATTACTCCATCAATTCCTTCGACCACCTTCTCGTTTTGACATAGCAAAGTTTTGCTTATACCTTCTGGCTCAAATGAAACCAGAACATAGGCGTGATAAAGAAACGTGATTTCGAAAGGAGTAAGTTGACTTTGATCGCTAAAATGCACGACCCCTAAGGTCGTATGCAAAGAAAAGCAATCGGTAGCACTACCAACCACAATAGAGCTTGATAAGGCTAATGTTAATAACCTTGTGGATGTAATAAAAAGAGTATTATTAACATACAATAAAACCTTGGAAAGAGAAGTAATAACGAACATTTCAAAATGCAAGGCACAAATTGAAGTAGACAGTCTTAATTATGATATTTGTGGCGGAGAACCCGTCGTTTAACCTTGGATTAGCCCATCCGAGCACGATGCTAACCACAAATTGTTTTCAATTTCTAAACTTGAGAAAATAAACAGCACAGAAGTCTTATAGCAAGTTATACTTACAACTAGCTACAATGAAGATATTAATGTGAAACTGTTATCTATCTATATCTATACAGATGAATAAAATTGAAGTGTCTGTTTGTAATTCCAACATAATAGCATTTCACTAATTGTATATGAATGTATACACAGTACTGACAAAGAAAAAACAAATTATAATTTTTTTCTCTGTCTGCCTGTCTGTTTGTTCCGGATAATCTCCGAAACGGCAGGGCCGATTTTAGCGGGACTTTTACTAGCGGGTAGCTAATGTTGCAAGGAGTAACTTAGGGTTCCCCGGGTCAACCATGAAATTAAAATCTACGCGGGTTAAACCGCAGGGCACAGTTACGTTATAAGACAGTTTGACAAAAGCAAAACATTGCAAAAACATTGAGATTGTTCTGTAGAGCGCTAGACATAAGTAAACAATGTTAGTTTAGCAGACAGATAAATACACGACACTGCAGGTGCTCTGTATTCTGTAAACGTAACGTCTCATGTAATTATTAGATAAGACACAGCCTGTTTCAATAGCGGCGATAAATTAATATAACAATGTTGAAAACACAAAATGTCACGCACAGTTGACGTGTGCAAACAATACAGTTTAATAAATAAATCGTTATTGGCATTAGATTGTATGGTAATAGGGTCTCTGATAATGTTATTGTCATATTTGTGATTAATAATTACAATATTTGGTATCTAGGTAAAATGGCAATCTGGTACTTATGCGATTCACTTACCAAGCTTAATGGGAGATTAATTCAGATTTTTTACCGCCTTTAGGTTTACCGCCTGCATAGACTTTATTTCAAGGGTGACTCTATTTCGCGGAAACTTCATTATTCGGAAAGTTATTTCTTGTAACATTAGTTATCTGTTACACAAAGTCCCGTTAAAATCGGTTCAACCGTTTCAGAGATTAGCCGGAACAAACAGACATGCAGACGCATAGACAGCCAGATGGAGAAAAAAATAAAATATTTTTTTTATATTTAATTACCGTATATACTTTCATATGCATTTAGTGAATAGATGTTAATTTGGAATTATAAACAGACACTTCGATTTTATTTTTACAGACAAGCACTAGAAAACTTAAGATGCATAGTTTGCGAAGTATCAGAGAAAGTATGATTAGTGTGAACTATTACTCCCACTCATGACCACTTAAGAAACCAAACAATTACTTAACACTTTCAGTTTTCGGACCAAATTGATTGTTCCTAAAGAAAAGACCTCGTTTGGATGACATATTAAATCTTACAGATTTATTTCAAGCACTCGTATCCAAAATGATTTATCGATATTAGGAACTATGGAAAAAATATTCCACTCATCGTATTTGCCACATAAAGATTTACAACGGTAATAATCGACAAATCTGACCTTCCGATCGGTATTTGAGAAGCAGGTTTCTTGCTCTGTAATATCTCACATGAATAAAATACGTTTTTTTTTTTTTTTTATGATTTACATATTTAGTGTAAAAAGATTTATTCCTTAATTATAGTATATTAATGCAATGGCAATGACATGGTATGCAAACATGATATGTAAATCATAAAATACGTTGTCGATCATAGAAATAGTTGTAGTTTTTTGTGGCGATGAAAACCTTAACCACAACCTCAACTATTAAGAACTAGATGTAGGTACTTACGCTAACGACCGTAGAACAATAATAAGAGCTATTGTTACTAACACGATATATTTGTAAGTTGAGGAAGGTAATGGTACTGGCTGATGAGAAGAAAATATATAGAAGTTATCCTGTAGTATTTTACCTTCATCATAGATCACACACAGTATAAATATAAGCTTATCAAGCAATATGGAATTTAGACCAAAGTTTTGTAGTAAGAACGTCGCGTGACTCGAGTGCGAGAGTCATTTTATGAAATTGCTTATTTCCATTAGTTACTGATAAAGTAATATATGGCTTTGCCGATTTGAAGTTTACAAAAATGTCTGTTAAAACACGTAAATGACCTATACACAATCGGCAACGACGTGACACTCTTTATTGACATTACGCCAGGGCCGCTTATTATCTCCTAGATGCGTCCGTCTTTCATTCGAAAGATTTGTTTCTAGATTCCGTACTGATTGTAGTAAGCTCATATACTATGGCTAGGTCTTTAATCAAGCACATATGTGAAGTGGTACTCACTCATACGTCTATGTACGTATTAAATCAGTTTAATTACATGGTCCACTTGTGTCCCCTACCGATCGTTACACCAAGTTGGAAGGCCGAGAGTGAATTATGTACTCAGCAACTATACTGCGAAAGTTGTGCGACATAACGTCGAGATTAATTAGAACTTCACAAGTTGTGATATTTTCCGAGACATTGTTATGACCTTTGCCAACTTCTGGCAAACTTTTGGTTGGTACTTAGGTAAGTTATATATCCTACAACAATGTATTTATATTGATCTCCTAACTGAATTTCGATGATTAGCCTCTCTAGCGCAGAGATATTATAACGCACAAATGTGTGCTCAAACACGGGTGCACTCTTTATTCCCTCACTCTCATAGTCTGATGGGACGGCAATCCAACACGACCGGAGAGAGATCAGGCGTAGGACTAACGGCTTAACGTGCTTTCCGAGGCACGGGGATTTAAACACTTGTATAAAATAACAAGGTATGAAGACGGTAATGCTTTGTCCATTCGGCCCAAGTTTTAAAATCACAAACTGCTTATTTATTAAAGAGTATTTCTTCTGATTTTCAATTGACTAAAGGAGTTCTATAATGCGCCCCGTTATAATCTGCATAGTAACCAACCGCAACCTGGGTTCAATGCCCGGCGAAAGCAAAGTAGTGACCTCATGGATTCGCCATTCGCAATTCATCATTTTGTATACGCTGTCATACTATCTCCTTGTAATTGTGCACGGGATTATGGACTTTCTCACAATATCATAAGGACTGTTATGGTACAAAAGAAACCCTAGGTATGGTGTGCTCATAATAGTCACTGTACCTGTCAATCAGTCGTTACTGAAGCGATTCGTAGCTTAGCAAGTTTTTTGTGCTAACGTCAATTTGTTACTTCGTAGATTGTAATCTTCTTGACGTTCTTTTGGATTGTACAAGTTTGGATGTTCCGTATAGAGTGAAAAGTCGATCTATATTGAATCATCTCTGTTATTACCAACTAGAGGCCTTCCGCGTTTTATTAGAGATCCCATATTTAACTTGACTAACAATATAACGATGCTACACAGCGAGCAAGCATTCTATCAGTGAAATTGAACTGAAGTTTTTTAAATCGGTAGCTTCGGAGTTTTAGTGTTACAAACAAACAAACAAAACTTTCCTCTTCTTAATATTAGTGTAGTACGCAGATGACGTGAACAGTAAGGAAATCACGTACCTATGTATTATCAACAATGGATATTCATTGCGTCGAGTGTACAGTATCATGTCTCGAATACCGGTCTAATGCCTTTATCCTTGCCCTTAGCAACAACGCATTGCCGTCACTACATGCGACATTGAAACCTATCCTTAGTGGTTGTAACCGTAGCCGCGGGATGCGTCGGCGCACCCAACTGTGCAAGGTCCCTGACGTCACCCACAACGACCGACGCTACTTTAAACAAAATCACACCTTTCTCCAGGACGTATAAAGTTGGAATATAGGTTTAGAGCTTTGAAATCCCATATGTGGTTTCTTATAACAGTGTCGCTATGGCATTGATGGATTGTCGTAGGTGATGAAATTCTCATCGAACTTTATATGCCATAAAATGAGTAGTAAAATGTCTCTATTTTGACATTTACTAGTGTTGGAACCACACTTATATGTCATTCAATGACTGGATCCATAATACAACAATAATGATGACAGAATGTAACACAGTTATCTTCGGAAGTGGTCTAACTCGTACGAGTGTATCCTGAGCGATGACATCAGCTTGTTTGTCGGGGACTGTCATCGAACCACGGTGTGGATTATTGACTTGCACAAACATCATTTGCTTATATATTAGCACATTTATTATCTGCATACTTTCTTTCTACATCATTAAAATTTTAATTCGTGATCTTCATTGCAAATTTGATACCGTATAAATAAATTTCACATATGTGAATAGATCAAAGAAATGCTTCGAGCTCGACCATGACGATTTTTCAGGTAAAAATGATTATAAAACAAACCACAATCCCGGAATTTATTTTTTGATTCAATGCACTTGACCCGAATATATTTATTGGACGATACTCTTTGGACTATCAAGCCTTGAAGTAAAGGTTGATAATTATTTAAAAACTATTTCAATATAATTATTTTAAAGAACTATATAACAAGTCATTAATCACGTTGCTCGTTATTCCCAATTCTATAACATAACCGTGTAGTCATAATTTGACGTAAGATTAAATATATGGCGAAGATCACGCACGACTTATTGATAAGGTGAGCTAACTGGAAATATTGATTATCTTGTTTTAGATCAAACGTTACTTAACTGTTCGTATAGCGATGTCATAATGAGACCTCAATTATGAAATTGCGCAAAAGCTTCTTTTAAAATGTTGTCTCATGAATTCATGATACTATAAAATTTAACGGAACAATGCAGTTTTGTCTGCTCATAAACAGATTCGCAGCGTTGCGTGTGTGACAGTAAGATTTAACCCGATTTATCCCACAGGGCTGAAATTTCGAAAAACTCTTAATTAATTTCATGATTCTAGGATATATACCACTGTTTAAGCTGTGTGGGGCATACATAAGCCATTCAGGACTTTGAATTTATATATTTTTGCATCAGCTCTCGATACCAGAAATATCATATACTAATTAAGTAAATTCATCAATACACGACTTCGCTTGCTAAGTACTCTACTACCTACCTTTCTATCCAAAGATATAAACTAGTTTACGGCAAATATTAAAGATAAAAATCGTCAATTTTGTCCTTACTTTCATTCCAATAACGCTAGTTAACATTATTATGAATTTGAAAGTATGGGTATATCAAATATTGCATTTAATGGGGATAGCAGTATGTAAAATTTGATGGATGATTGAAAATGACTGTTAATTCGTAATATTAGTATAGAGTCTGTATTCCCATACATCATTTTATCAAGTTAAGGAGCGATGTTGGTATAATACTGTAGTAATTCAGCCTCGATCGGAAGAATGGGGGCGTCACTTTGCAAACAGTGCCAAACTCTCGAGTCCCTTTTGCCAAGTATTTGCGAACTGTGTTTATACACTGGAATGCAGGTGTGCATCTCCAATACTACTGGATAATTCTACAAGGTTCACAAATGTTTTCTCTCCCAGATGGCTCGGCAAATAGGGACTCTTTGTTGTTTATTTTGACGATGTTTTATCAAGCTCTAGGCTTTCATAGTGTCGTTGATTCTATTGACCTTTACGTGTTCAAGATTTATATGAGAAACAAACAATTATTTTAAACAATAACAAGTGTAAATTATAAATAACAGTCTTGTATTGTTATGGCGATCAAGCCAAAGGAGCGAGAAGAGGTTTTTCCAGATTAGTTTCTAAGTCATATTTGACCCGTGACATCGTTCACGTAATGATTTTTTAGTATCCTTAGGGCTTAAAATTTAAAATTTCGTCAAAATATGTTCAGTAGTTGAGCCGTGAAAATCTATAATACAGACTGAAAACTTTTATAGTGTCATCGGCCTTAAACATAACTTTCGAAATATGGCAGTTCTACCACAGTCCTTCGGGGAATACAAGAGTGAGCATGTGTATGTATATAAACATTTTATGCCAGCAAGATGGCGTCACACGTCACTCAGAACGCACAATAACTTGACATCTGACAGGAAAAATCCATTTATAATTATTTATATGGATGAGTAAAGGTGGCACTTAATTTCCATAAGCGAAGGAAAACATAATTAGTTGAAGTCTCTCCCGGTTTTGAGTCATCTGGAAAACTACAATTGCAAACACTGATCGACATTAATTGAGAGTGACAGCCCTGGACCATCATTATTCAACAATTAAACGTGTGTTAACATTGACCTGACGCAAATAGACGTTTGTATAATTGAACACGTGCACGAAACCATCCACTCAAACCAACATTGCAAATTACGGTACTTAATATACGAATTTGGAACATTAAAAAGCACTGCTATAAATTAACTATTATCTATATTCATGTATAAAGCCGACGAGTTTGTTTAAAATCTCAGGAACTACTGGGCCGATTTGAAAAATTATTTCAGTGTTAGATAGCCCATTTATCATAACGCTAAAACCAATCGTGGGTTGAAATTAGTGTCAGTCTAAAGTAACAATTCCACCCGGTCGAAGTCGCGGGCACTAGCTAGTTTTAATATAACAATATAAAATATAGTCGAAAGGTTTTACGCACTTGTGTATATTCTTGTCACGTCATGAAGCCGTTTATTATATTCCAATGTTAACAATATAATTGAAAAATATCTTAGTACGGTAGTGATGACAGATATATGTAGGTAAAATCGAGTTTTATAAATTTGTACTTCAAATATCGACTCTTTAAAATATCTTTTAACCTTGTGTCTCGAAGTGAAGAGGGTGTCACCTCAAGGCACACTTATGTAGAGCTGTGATGCTTGACAGGTGAATAAATTGTTATTCTCTCTAGAGTCTTGAACAACTGGGTATAGTATTTTTTAAGCACAATCTCTTCGTATCTAACCAACACAAACAAAACGAACTCTCCTAATCGTGAGTCGTGCAAATCTTGGAACATCGACTCCAAAACTTATAATAGAATCGTTAGTGTTAGCATTTAAATACGTCCCATCATCTAGGCTTGTGCGCCCATCGTGTCCATTGTAAAGCGTTTCATATCAAGTCTGTAGGCACACTATATATATGAGCTTAACAAACAAACAGTAAGGAATCTAGACCTAATTTATTGAAATAAGATCGTTTGCTCCATTGAGCGCAAAGGTCAATCTTAAAGATGATATATTTATTAATTTATTGACTGTCAAATTTATGTAGATTTTTCCTTTCGAAATTTGTAAAATCCCGGTATAACACGCGAATGACGTAAACACGATCGGTCCCGACGTGATACCTACTGTCATTATGACATTTAAGCTTATTTTCTTTTTGATGCGCGCGTCTGAGTGTGTAATTTAGAACGATTTGTTCCTAGATTCCTAACTTATTGTAAAGCTTATATTTAAACTGTGTCTGTAGGCTGATCTGAGCATAAGGAATGATCTCAGGTCCCGTTATCTGTCAGTAGTTCTATCTGATGAACTGTGCCTACCTACTCTATGTAACGGTGCGCGTAGTTGGTGCTGCGCCCAGGGGTGGTACAGTTACGCCACGATTGTATGTTAAAATGCCTCTTTATCTAACTCAGACAGGAGTGATGCTATTCAAACATTTAAAAAACGATACATATTAGCTGTGCCCCGCGGTTTCACCAGCGTAGATTTTAATTTTATGGTTTCCCGCGGATCCCTAAAGTTTTTCAAAAATCTAATTAGCCTAAGTTACTCCTTGTAACATAAGCTATCAGTCGACAATGAAAGTCCCGTTAAAATAACCGAACAAACAGACAGACAGACAGAGAAAAAAATTAAAAATTGGTTTTTCTATGTCAGTACCGTGTATACTTTCATAAGCATTTAGTGAAAAACTGTTTTTGCAGTTACAAACAGACACTTCAATTTTATTTATCTGTATAGATATAGATTAGCTGTGACCTGCGGTTTTACCTTTATAGAGTTAATTTCATGGTTAGCATTATTACGGAGAGGCCAATTCTTAAAAGTAAATGTAGCCTTATCTACTTCTTGTGACAGACAGACAGAAAAATATTAAAAGTAGGTTTTTTATGTAAGTAAGTACCGTATATACATTCATACACATTTAGTGAAAAGCTGTTAATTTAGAATTAAAAAGAGCCACTTCAATCTGATTTGTCTGTTTAGATAAAATAGAAAGACATTTTATTTATTCTGAAAATTTTGCAATCAGCAAGTAAAATAATGAGTTCACAAGTGATTCGGCTTACAATAAGTAGGTATTTCAGAGTAGTTAATGCAAGTTAAGCAATTCACACAAACAATGGTCACGTGATATTAACTCATTTGGGTTCTCCGACCCCTAAGTCGAGCTCCATATTAGTATTTGTACTACTTATTTTATTACGACATGGTTTTCGTAGTTTCCATATTTTGTTCCTTTCCAAAGAAATTCATAGCATTATATGACGAGAGAATTTTCCTGACATTGATTGTACTCGAGTAAGTCAGTTTTGTCAAAGGTAAATAAATAGTGCATATAGCCTTATAGGTATGTAATGCTAGTGAAATAAAAATATTCATTGAATTTACCAGAATTAATACTCACATAGAAATAATGACAAGTTTAAACCCAACTCTCAATATTATAATATTACTAGCCGTGCCCCGCGGTTTCACCCGCGTAGATTTAGTTTCATCCTTATTGTCGCGGAACCCTAATATTTAAAAAAAAAAGTTTAACGATTGTCTGTGCCAAATTTCATCAAAATCGGTTGAGATGTTTAAGCGGGAAAGCGTAACAGACAGACAGAGTTACTTTCGCATTTATAATATTAGTAGGGATTAGTAGGGATTATGATAATTGAATTGTTTCATAACAAAGTACTCTGTTCATGCTTTTGAATTGTAACAAGTGAGATTTAATCTTCTCTTATCTACATTTACTACTTAGTAGTTTTATAATCAGATACCACTTAAAAACTAAGATACATTTGAGAGTAAAGGACATTTTAATAGCAAAAGCTATCCAACTTACTCCCTTTTAAAATAACCATTTTAGAAGCAGCTGTTTGAAGTAACTACGTACATGTATCAAAGAAACAATACGATCGGGCCTTGATGACAACATGGAGATACTTCATGTATACAAAATTGTCATAATATCCATGTAATTACTTTACATAACAGCCGTATAATAACTTTCTCAGCGACTGAATATTCTGTAATGGAGATAATTGACGTCAATAACCATTTATTTAGCCGCCTAACGACAAGTTACAAGTTATTCTTAGATGTAAAACAAAACGCGTCACGTGACCATACATGAATAACCAACGAACTCATCTTTACTAATTCCATGTCATATTATTAGCATTTTGTTAATTGTCTTCACGCGTACAATTGATAATGTATTATGTTTCTTACTAAATCCTCGCGGTTTCACCCGCGTAGATTTAGTTTCTTCCTTATTGTCGCGGAACCCTAATATTTTTAATAAATAAAAGTAGCCTAAGTTACTCCTTGAATCATCTACCTACCAGTGAGTCCCGTTAAAATCCGTCCAGCCGTTTCAGAGATTACCCGGAACAAACAGACAGACTACAGAGAAAAAATTTAAAACTTGGTTTCTTAGTGTCTGATACATTTAGTGAAATGCTGTTATTTTGGAATTACAAACACACTTCAATTTTATTTATCTGTGTATAGATTATTGTTCTCGGTTCAATTCTCCAGTAAGTCTCTTTGTAATCGTTGCCTCACTGCTGAGGATCGTGACTCCATTTTAATTTTTCCACGATTTGTCTCCATCTTCGACGATCCGCCGCTTGGTGGATTGCGGCGCTGATAGGTGCATTTAATTATTCAGAGAGAGATTATTGTTCTCGGTTCAATTCTCCAGTAAGTACTTTCTGAAAAAGTTCTGGAATATTCTAACTGGAGTAATTTTGAAACAAAAAGTAGCAGCATTTGCATAAATGTTTATGTAAAGGGCCTCACATAATAGAGATCACATTGCCGCGGCGTGTATGCGCGGGCGCATGCGGTGCAACGTGATTTATGCATTTCTAATCGCGAATGCGCCGCGTAGTTGGTACTTCAGTTGTATAATACCTACTGGCTTGCCTTCCACAATAATGATTATTATGTTACCATGCTGCATACAAATTTGCCTTTTGAAATAGTTAAATAATGCGCATTTTGCTGTATGTATTATGAGTAAACACCAGATAACAGTCAAAGTTCAATGTTTTGTAAGCGTTGAAAATAGCAGCACCACGCGAATATATTCATAATCTTTCAATTGTATTTTACTGTTTGCACGCATAATTCTTCCGAATTATGGATACATTACGGAATATGTAGGAGATGAACACTCGGGTTTATAGCTAAAAAATCCATATTTCACTATACGGCGTCGGGATGCATTAAAAAAACGTTCATAACAAAGTATTTCAAGCAGTTTTGTTAGGTTTATCTTTAAAAAAGCAGAAACTACCCTGAATAACAACCAACAGTAAAATTGGCATGTGGGCGTCAGTTTCATTATGCTGGTGCTAAACACATAAATTACAAGTTCATTACGGAATTAAACAAATCGACAACATGCACTCAAAACAGTCTGGCCGTAACATGAAGGAAGTTTATTTCGTGATTCAGTCCGATCGTCTCGTTGACCACGTGCTTGCATACTATTCTAGTCGCTATGTGTACTGTAGTCGCTGTTAGATCTCTTTACTTTGTGAGTTTATTTATAAAAAACTTACCTTTACCTTTTGGATAACTACTGTTCACATTATTCTTAACCATTCGAAATACGATGAACTGTGTTCTGCGAAAACGAATACTTTTTCTTTTACTGATTTGACAGTGAAATGACAAGGATAAAAATAAAAATAAATCAGACTGTTCTCAAGTTTCCTCAATGTTTTAAATAGCTGTCTCCCCTTTTCACTTTCCGTATCAAGTTCTAACAATATTGTTGTTTGTCTTTCAGGTAAGGCAATGTCTTCTAAACGGGTGACATCTTTTCCTAAACGTAGGTAAGTACGCTAGGCTAGCAATTAATCAATCAAGAAGTTAGCATGCTGTCTAACATGCTTCCCGGGAGACAAGGTCGTGTCGGCCGTTGTACCAAATTTGAAAACCTAGCTGCCACCGAATAACGTCAGAATAATTGTCGATTCTACGTCAAATTCGTCAACGTGTACTTTTGTTCTGACACTGATTTTTTAAGCAAATGAACCTTCCATCCAAGCGGTTGACAAACACATGCGGTCAACCACCTCGGAATAGTTACTTCATGTCCAGTGATTAGTCATAGTCCAAATCAAATATTTGATATGTACTTGGCGTGTGACGCGATCGTACGATTTTCTGAAAACCACAGTTCATATTTTGTGTGACCAAAATTTTACTTAGTCATAGGCTTAGTTTGCAAGGTTATATCATCGTCAGCTTATGACGTTTTAGTCATGGGTATAACCTAAAGTCTTGTTATACTACATCTGCTTGATGTATCTCAAACATAATTCCATATTTCTTCAATCTATTTATTAGAACAAGTGTCAGAAAGTGTCTCCTAAAACAAGACAAGTACACCGAATCAACTTTCAGATCTGAAATAGATTGTTTACGGTATGTTCGGGCACGTTGCCAACAACGGTCACCTGAAACTTACTATGTTTTGGCAGATAATTACATTTTTATCAACCTGTTTAGAGATAGAGTCATTTTTAAAAGGCATGCCAATGCCAACTGTAGGATTTTCTAGCATAAAAGATTTAAGTCTATTATAATATGGATTTCAATTATGGACACACTAAGTACTGCGTTACAATTTTGTCAAATACACAAACTAAAAAATATGATGATTCACAGATGCATTAACTTCTATAATTACAATGTCCATTGTCTCGGCTTTTGCTATTTGAATTTCAACTATGACACTGATTTGACTCAATTGATCTTCGGCTTCGATTGTTGCGGTATTTCCTGCTGTAATAACTTTGCCTGTTTTGCGACATCGAGAAGAATCTACTCGCAGATTAGAATTCTTGATACCGCGCCTTATTTCCTTTTTCCGTTTGTAGAAAGTTTCTTGTGAATCATTCTGATGATACTATCTACCGGTGCGTGCATATCCATTACTGTTTCCCTTTTCTTATTCTTTAACTATCGCAGTATCTTTATTAAACCTATGTCTTAAACCTCTTTCATTATTACTGAGAATTCTATTACTTATTGACCACTTTAGTTGCAAAACGGTCTCGTAGCTGAGACGCCACTGTGTGGTCAAAATGTTGTTATTTTTATATTTAACTATTTTTTGAGCGAAAAAGGCTACCACGGCCTTTTTTACTAGCCTTGGCTTAGGGGTAAAATGACGTAAAAAGCGCTGGTGCGCAAAATATTAATACAATATGTAATGTAGTATGTAATATGTATTTATAAATTATTAAGTCACTCGGAACTTTGCAAAAACATTAAATAAAATCCTATCATTAGTGGTGCTTATCTTGTCTTGATAACCTCTGCAACCGGGAACAGGGTGACACGTTCAATAAGCCCGCTACACTCTTTGTTGAACCGGTTTATCTCTATTTACTGACTCTTGTGTTTACATTAGCGCGTTTTATGCTGATAGTGATGGATTGTCACGTCAACTTAACCGTTATCATGATTTATTGATTTTTCACCTCAAAAGAGAAAATTCATAGCTTCTTTACGATGTCGTAAATCTTGTAAATCAACATTGAAACTGCAGCGTGAACTAAAAATCATCAGTTTCATCTAATATAAACAACACTTGTTCGGTTTACTCGATCACAATGACTTTACCAGATCCACATGAGCAAGTATCCATAAAAGAGGATAATGGCCTGCGATACCAAAGACCGCCAAAAAATTCAACAAATGGCCCAAAAAAGTTTTATTTATTCTGTGTATGTATGCTAATATTCCAAGAATCACATAATATCTGGATTGCCAGACCAACATTTTCCAACGTGTTGCTCAATAACACAGTTGCATTATACTGCGATCCGTGAGTAAAGCGAATGTATCACGACTGCGAGCACCTGGTCCCTGGGCCAGTATATATTACTCACTTACAGGGCCTTACCACAAGCTCTTATTGCCATGATAGTTTGATTGTGTGACAGTGACACGTCATTGACTGTACTGTCTCATAATCATTGTCTCACAATCTATGACGGCAGTAAGAGGCTACGGCTCCCCATCTGTTTCTTACTCCAAAACCTAGTATACGGAGTTGCAATTTGTCAGTGATGAATGTCCTTGTCTGATAAGTGAGACTGCGAATTGCTGGAACATATACTCGTATATCAACGCTTGAATTCTTTTGCATTCATTGTAAGAAATTCTCATACGAATTTTATGCAACCTTTTGTTAGTGACGAAATCATGATATTAGCAAAGCTATGACAATATATCTATGTGTTATCGCTTTACTCGATTATGGCTCAAAGGTCAGACGGCACATAATATCTAGTACTAGTGTCTCTGTGGAACCTAAAAGGATTAACGTCAAATCAATGCTATCGGTGTGCTGAAATGCTATCCTAAGCGGATACGCTCAGAACGGGTCTTAGGTCACCTAACAGCACGTGTCTCATTGACGTCAATCAGCACACTTTGAATAGCTTTCTAACTAAACACACCTTCACGTGCCTCTAATCTAGCACCGTCTTTCTTGAAAGCTCTATCTTTTTGAGAGTAGACTATCGATCTTGCACGCGTGGTAACGTAAGATCAATATTTGGATGCTTATCAATATATTTGTATAGTTACTATCGCTAATGAGTTTGTCCCTCACCGCTATCTTACTACCAGCAGCGTGTACCGATAACCTACATCTATCTCAACCTAGAGTTGTTTACTTCATCGACCCTAATTGTCCAAATTCCGTTACGTAAACGTTTGTTGCTGACTTGCTGGCCAGGCTACCCACATCCATTGTCCGCTCAAATTCACAAATGTCTAATGCAACGCATTTATTGCCTAATACGTATTGTCCAGGTATATATTTTGCAAGTGATCTTGCCTGATTGTCTTCCGATATTGTTCTAAACTATGGACGTTTACAATGCAGTATTTGTTGGATGTCCTCGGTAATATTTAGCACCCACCTACCTTCGCCCTTTTGTGTATCTGTTTTGAATTCGTTATCATTTCATATTTGGCCGTGTGCAATCTTAGTGTAATTGATGATAACTATTGGTGCCCTTCCTTTGCCAGTGCTTTCATGGTCTTGTTACTCACGCTATTGTTTTAGAAACTTCTCGTCACGACGTTTTAAGACAACAATATCACTGATAAGATGGTGCCCTAAATCTTATTATCAGAGTTTCGCGTTCAGAGAATTGTTTAGTGTAAAGATTATAGTCATTGTGTAAAGATTATGAACACTTGATTTTAACACCAACGATGAGTAATAAGAAGTACCTGAAAATCTTAACAGCTACTGTATTACGGTTGCCTGGTTATGCAACGCGGTAACCGAATCAATAGCTTAGCTTATTTCTGCTGGAAAAATTCCGGTTCCTTAATGCTCTTCATCTGCAGTCTCTCGACCTTTTGCTTAATTAATTTTTTGTAGCGTTAATGACACTGTTTCATTAGATAAGTTAAAGTTGCAAATGAATTCAGCGTTGTTTTTTTGCACGTTATAAAAACATCCAGTACAGGCGGTTTATGTAAGTGTTCTAAAAAATCGAACGCGTAGGCAGACTGCTTGTCATTCTTGTGAACCGGTTACGTTGTATTTTCGGTTGTGCTCTAGCACGTCATCGGAGTATAGATTAGTCTAAAAAATTGTTTATTTTGAGAGATATTTCGCGTCATATTCATCTTTGTTTATCACTTAGCGCACTCTAATAGTGTCTACAATCCTATGTCCAATTGCGGAGCCGATTAGACGCTTAAAGCGTACTTAACCTACTTAAGGTAGTTTAACTATAAGGCTTCCACACCTACATAAGTTCTTACCCAATAAGTAATGCCTAACCCTGTTATTAGTAACTTTACTATTATGTATTCTGTAAACTTACACAGAAGGTAAGGCACAAGCTTATTACGCGAACAATGAGGCACTTATTGTATCGCTGACAAATTATGGTAATTAGAACAAATTATCCCTAAATGGATTCGCCCTTTTGTTCAACGTACACTAAACATTTTTTTTTGGTGACGTCAGTAGATGTGATCATTCGCTACGTCATGTGCTATTTTAAACTGAAGTTAATTTAATTGTGGCCCACCTGGAAGCAACGCGACAACTGACGAGCGACACAAACAATAAATACAATCTCGTTTAAAGGTCACGCGCAAATTTAGACATTGCTCATTTTAATTGAAATATATTTGTGTTGAAATCGGTTGATAGGTGCTTTTAGGTTAGAGACTTAATCGCAAATAATTATTGTGCTAGTTTTCCGTTCGATTCCCTTTAAGGTGGCCTAACATTCGAACAGGTTTCCCTTCAAATTTGCTGCTCGGCGGAATCGGACGACTAAGATTGCATCACTACTGAGCCACACTGCAAGCTACATCAACGCCACCTTTCGAGGTGATGTCATTTAATGTCGTAAATCCTCCTATAAACAGTATGACTACCTATTTGTGCCATTTGTATCCTTATTAAAGCTCTATAATGCTGTAAACCTTTTGAAAACGTTAGCTTGGAATACAATTGTATATGAACATAATTAATTACAAAAAAGAAAAAAAAACCAAATCTGCTTCCATTTTTACTGACTGTCTGTTAAAAATTGGTGCTATATTCAATCCAATTCGAACTTTATTTGTATGTCTATCACACCTTAATCTAAACCTGTATTCGCTATTTGGTAAAACTGGTGACTCCATCGTCGCATGCAAGTTGCCAACTAAAGTGTTCACCGATTTCACTGCGCGTACGTCCGGCGACCCTCTTTAGATTGTAGGATAAGCTTAGTGCACAACTTTACGATTTTGTGTTCAACGCCTTCAGATGCTCAACCTTTATTATTGTATATTATTGTCGATACTATAAATATACGATCGTTTATATTAAAATACTGGTCTCTCGCCTGCGTGGGATTCCATAAATAACTGTTGTATGTAAAGTAGACACCGTTCGCTTTTCCGGGATTAAGACTATTTAACGTCACTAAGCGTGTTGAAAAAGGGCACTTTTTACACTATTGATTTTCCCATGAGATGTAAGTGCTTGAGACACGTATCACGTGAATATCAGTCTGAATCTAAAATCTCAACGAAATAACTTTCCTAAAACGAGGGTTTTCTGTAGCCATCCTCCATGCTTTAGGAGGGCCCCAGGGCAATCTCAAAGATCACTATAACAAACAGCTTAAGACAGAATGTGTAAAGTGTAAAAATAATTTATTAATTAAGTGTATTGCGTTTTATCATTGTCATAGTATTTCCAACACTTAAAAGTACACTCAAGGTGCTAAAGAGACTGTAACTCAAGTTCAAACGCTTACATTATGTCATGTCACATCAACGTGGGTGTGGCTAACAACCATATATAGGGATAGCTTTTACCCTAAGGACAGACATAGGATACTTTGAGTCATAACGCAAATTAAATCAGAGGATGTAGGTTCGTACGGTAAAATAATGTAAATCGGTTAAACAAACAAGTCTTTCCTCTTTATGATATTAGTATCGATAGACGAATGATATTTCTAAGGAAATAGTTGTCAAGGAAACCGCATTCCATTTAAATGATCAATGAAGTCGCAGGCACAAGTCTAGCCATAGTATCAAGATAAACTATTTCAAACACGTAATCTATGACCATAAAACGCAATAATACATAAACAATACATGCACTTGAGATATGAATATGTACTATGTAACCAATCTTTTAATGAGCTGGTTAATTACGTACCTACGTAGTTAATTCATGTTATGACTTGGATTTATCGCTGTCAAGATCGTCGCCTGATTAAATTTATTGATTATACTTATATTCAGTTAGCATAGAGCGGTTTACCTTTTTGATTCCCTTATTGATTCTCGCGTCTACATATTCCAAGATCGCCAATATTAATGTAGGTACGTTTTTAACTAAATTAACACCTTCAGTCACCATAAAGTAAAACATAACTACATCTATACAGATAAATAAAATTGAAGTGTCTGTTTGTAACTGCAAAATAACAGCTTTTCACTAAATGCATATAAAAGTATACACGCTACTGACATCAAAAAACCAAGTATTACATTTTTTCTCTGTCTGTCTGTTTGTTCCGGGTAATCTCTGAAACGGCTGGACCGATTTTAACGGGACTTTCCAAGGAGTAACTTAGGCTTCTTTTATTTATTAAAAATATTAGGGTTCCGCGACAATAAGGATGAAACTAAATCTACGCGGGTGGAACCGCAGGGCACAGCTATTGTTTATATGTTTGGTGCTATTGGATACCGTGACCAAAGTTATTATCCTCCATTATTATGCGAAGATAAAACTTCTTGATATTTAATAACTATCATTTCTAAAAACAATATTTATTCAGCGTCTTTCATACAAACAAACAAAGTTCTCGCTGAATCCCCGGCTAGATAAAATCGAAAAACATTTTAATGCGTGTTGTCTTACGACTTTCGACTGTCTTACATGTGCTTAAGTAATTAATATTCGTATAATGGCGACACTGACATCATCATCGCACATAATCAACAGATAGCGTTATCGAAAGGTGTTGACATCAAATTGATCATCATAAAATTGCGTTTTATGTTCGGACGGATTACGTCACCTCACACCAAGTTTATATATCCAAGCGATTGCTCCATCTCGTTCTCCCGCGTTCTTAATCCATAAATTTGTCTCGCTCTAGAGCTGGCGGCGACAAGCAGTCTGGTTCTTTCGGGCGGCCATAGTATTGCAAACAAAACCCTAGGTCACGGGCACTGAACTCATTTTCCAACTTTACGTACTACACAATAGTAGCAGTCGCTTTGACGCTCCTCACTCATTGTGCCATGTTTGGACTGTTTTTGCCTGAGGTGGAATACTTAATACAAATCTGATGCTATAGGGAGTTCGAAAACATTGTTCCCAATTAGGCATCGCCAGATTTGTTTAGGAAAACAGGGTTTAATGTAGAGCTAATTTTATTGATCCTTTGACGAAGAAATTGGGTTTAGTTATTTCTAAATTACAGACTGGCAATACAGACGTTAAATTGATTGATAGGGTACCACGAGTCACATTCAAACAAGAAGAGACCGTGAAAAGTCGCACTCACAATAGTCATGCCTTCTTACTCACGCCTATTAATACAGAAATCTGATAGGCTGAACTCTTGACGGGTGAACGTGCCAAGTAATACATTAGCATCTAATTCGAGATAGCATCGTGCCAAGACATGGAGTCGACTGACGGACACACGGTCTACCTAAAGATTCACAGCACGGTCCGAAATGACAAATTGAAAAGGCGATTCTTGATTTTATCTCTGATTTCGTAGACAACAAAAAAAACTATGTGACCAAAAATAACAACTTGGGTAACTTGTCACAATCAAGAGATCTCGTCTGTTTTCAATTTGTGGTGTCAATGGAATTGAGTTATACAATATAAGTCGTGTTATAATATGTAAATCTATTCAGTTTTGCTTCATAAAAACACCAATAGGTCTGTTTAATTAATCCATCATTCCTGCTCGGTTTTAAAGAGTGACATACGTACGCTACACGCATGTCCATGCTCCACGTATTTGGTAGGTTCGTTTTTTGCTCCCGACAATTTAAAATTAACATTGTCAGTCTTAATTAAAACGGAAACTTTTTACGACCACATTTATTGTAATTGTTGTAAGGGAAACATAACATAGGTTGATTACCTATGCTTTGTTTTAATGCAATCATAACACGCTAGTGTTTACGTGAAAGTATATTTAGATGATACAGCCACCGCACAGATTTCCTATTGCACCATTGCGGTGGTCTTTCTTTTGTTTTGTGGATTTCTTAAAATAACAGGCGCCTCACACAGGTCGTTTTATAGTCGGCATATTGGTTATGACAACGTTTCACTAGTACCAATACCCTATAATTGTTGTTTACGCTGTGGATATTATTACATAACAAAAATTATTTGTTTGCAATTTCCAGATTTGCATCTAATTGAGACCTCTAATTGTTGCGGTGTGTAAAAGCTTTCACCTTTTGTTAGTCCAGTGTCGGTTTCATTCATGCTTCATCAACGTCACGTTTGTCTCATCTATCACAATACATCGCCAGGGTTTCCAGGCACGTGGCACCACCTAATTCCCGGAATGAGCTCAAGCGTCAAAGATTACCTTGGTGATTGACGGATGTCTTCCTGCCACTCTCTCTGTAAACACGCTCTAAACTGTGCTCTAAGTGCTAGGTAATAGATGTCGCTTTCGAGTCCATTAGATACAATTTTACTTTGTTGCGGTACTTTTCATCGCTGCCATCGATTTGGCTGTAAACGGGTGTAGGTGTTGCCACAAAGCCAAGACCGATCATCGACTCCCACTATCTATAATTAGTCACTAGAAGACTTTGTGTCCATAGGTTTATTGGGTCTGAATGTCTTTCTGACTTACAGAAGATATAAATCGCCACTTAAAATAGACTGATTTTATTGCTTATCGTATATTGGTTTAATTTACACGTTGCGTTAGACGTCATGTTGAACTTGCTAGAAATTTAAAGAATATTCGCGAAATCCTACCGCTACCGACAGCGTATTAGATAATGCTAGTGTTTGAACAGGCCTTTACTCCATCGACGGATGATTAGGATAATAAGCACTCCGCCTACATGGACTTACAAAGGCTGCCCTTGAACTCCATGAACTCAAACGCTGATGAGGCTTTTGAAACATGTCACTCGAGAAATAAGGCGAACTTTCAAGTCAATGCAAACATCAACATCAAGTATTGATGTCATCTGAATAAATACAACTTATGGCTACATGGAACATAGCTGTAAGTATTTATAAGAAGTATTTAAATGCAAAAAGAGTGTTGTAAAGTAGGTACCCATCTGTCGAGCACGAACAAAAAGCAATTCATCTCGCATTAACAGTCTGGCAAAAAAGTATGACATCACATTTTATGTTCAAGTGTAGCCTGAATGGAAACGAGTTTCGAGTTGCTCCCAGCAACGAATTATTATCAATCAATAATAATCAACTGCAAATACAGTTACAAATACAACTATTCCGACCCAAATGTCAACGTCTCGAGATCGATTGATTGAGGCGTATGTTTAATTGCGAACAATGGGAGATATGTTAATCAAAACACATCATACGACGGAAATCAATGTCATTGTACAATGTATGCTTGCCGATCAATTTTAGCTAATGCTTCTATCAAACAATAGCCTACAATAATGTAGGTAGTATACTGAATAATACAATCGCTCAATTTACTAGAATGTGTAAAATGACACACGATTTAATTGCGACTGTTCTATAGTCTCGTGTTTCTCAAGCGAGACGCTGACTTTGCGTTCCAGTTAAATTGTTAGTTGTTGTTTAATTAGTGGAATCCATGAACTTAATACTGAGAAATAATCGCAATAGTTTTATGGATACGTAATCCGTTACATACATACAATATCATAGCGGTATTACATGGAAACAGTAAAACCACAAATTTTCGTTCAGGCAAAAGATTTCAAAACTCGTTGTTCAGCCATTACTCTTTACACACTCGATATGCGCACAATTATTTTTTCGGCAAGTATTTTTTGCTTGCCTCTTGAACAACGGTGGAACGAAACCAAATAAACAGGTCTGTTTTTGTAAGTAATTTCTCATGGCAAAGTTTCGGCTTCAAGTCCCCGTCACGGTGTGATGGAAGCGTTTTATTCTGGACCACACGCTGGTTTCGCCTGTAAATTGGTAGAACTGTATTCAAGTAGCATAGCATACTTATTGCGACTATTACATCTTTTTATAGTATTATTTGGCTCCTTATCAGGGTCAATGTACACATTCTAAAATATTACAGTACAGGGGGAAGTACATCAGAATATGAAAATTTTCAATATTCCAACAAAGCTACAGCTCCAAAAATATTGAATAGTTGATTGTTGTAAATTGTAATTTATTCTATATCCAACAACACTGATGCAATTAAATAACAATGCATTACATAATAGCTTTTGTTTTCAAATTATGGTTCAATAGATTTTTTTAGTGTCCTAGTTTGGTTAAGCATATTTAATTATTTTATGGAATTTTTTTATTTCGTCGCTGTGCGAGATTTTTTTTGTGTATTTTCGCAGTGTACCCTCATGGGGCACTAGATACTTTACCAAGCAATTCTTCGATTGGTCTTTTTAAATAGAATGATCGTTTTCTCGTAAAGGTCACGGTTTCGGAAAAGCTTCCATTAGAATCCCCTTCTGAATTTCTAAACCTCATGTAAATAAATTATGGTTTGATTTCCTTTTCATGCGCTAGACATTAACATTGCTTTTACATCGGCGTATAATTAAAATCCAATGCTTTCTTCGTTGTACATTTACCTTCGTATTATAATTTAATTTATGTGATAGCTTTACTGCTTTGTTTATTTATTCAGCTATTCGATCGCCGATTTATAGGTCTATCAATGGATCATTTAACACAATGCGTGCAAATTCGTTCGCGATAAAATCATTGAACCGACGAATTGTTGCTTGTAGACCGACGCTCGTGGCATTGAACTTCAAACTCCCATTTGAATGAGAAGCAGCGTAACCATTTCGCGTTAATTCTTTATTTTTAATATTCGTAGCACTTTGCGATAACCCATCTCTTTTCGCTCGGTGCTGCGCAGAATAATAACAATGGCTGGCCTAACTTGGGCGATGATGTCAGCCTTTCCTTTAATGACCGCACAGACCGCCCGCAGCATTTCGCGAGCGTAAACAACTTTTTTTTCCTACCTTACTTACATAAATTAATTTAAAAGGTTTACCTGTATCAACAATTACACTGTTCGCATTGGGGATTACTTGAGATATGTTTCTTTTCCTGTTCTTTGCTTCTTCTATTGTTATGTCAATATTATACTCTGCATACTACATGTTTGCGTATTGAAATAGCTTTAGGAATATCGTGTAACAGAACCGGTTGTTTTGCAATTCGGCACGCATGCGCGTTAGCTCCCATAAACGGGCCCTTAAATCGCCGAAACCAATTATTAACATAATGCCCTGCCATAACAATTGTTTGGAGAGAGGTATCCATCACGAAAATGATTGAAATTGCTCACGAACCAGCTTTTGGGTCGCTGCTCAAAAGATTTATTTTTCTCTTTATATTTTGGAGATTCAACCAAAAGCTGAATTACCATTAAATATCGCTTGGGAGGATTGTTTTACTTTAGTTGATAAGGTACACTCATGACGAAGCATAGAGTGAGGGTGCGAGAAACGTATCGGAAGTTTTTGTGTGAAGAACAGCGGTCATTGGTTCCTTCAATCTTCAGGTAGCCATAATTTACTTTTATTGCTTCCAGCGTATGTTGTTCGTGATGTTCGATTTCTATTGTACATCCTTCGAAAATTTTATTTCGTGTTCAAATTTTCTCCCCCACATTGTGAGGGTTTCTGGACGAGTGTTTTTTTAATTAATATTTGCATCGGTAAAGTTTTCGATATGACCCTGCCCCACTCTTCGAAAGATAAAATGTATTGTGTCTGCCATTGAAAGTTCATGATTGTTTTCTTTATCAGTATAAGTAAATAATAACTGTTTAAGCTTCACTCATAAGTAATTATACTCTTTACACAGAAGTTTATGACGGGATGATTTGGAGATAAAGACAGTTACCTAAATTTTGCTTTATTTGTAAACTTTATAAAGAGTAATTGCTGAGTTTCTTGACGAATTCATTTTAGTAAGAATCATTTATAATCATGTCGATTTGAACGTACTTTGCCAAAGTCTAAATAAATAAAGTCAACTATTTTGAGTTTCGCTAACACAAATTTTATTGCAATAGTTTTTTAATGTTGTGTTTTATAACTAAAACAAGTACTTAGTGAATAACAACTACAATGTAGAGACAGATCGCATACGGCCAGCAAATTACCGGGTTTCGGACCTTTAGACACTTTAATTTGTGTTATTTCTTGATGCTGGATGTTTAACTTTGTAATACCTGAGCTTCGTTTAATTCAAACTAAGCTTTGAACAACATTTTGTAGGTACTTAGTCGTGGTATGAACATTCCAGAAAGCTCAAGAGAATGGACGCTAGCGCAAATAAAACAGATATCGAATGACATTGATTTCATAAAATGAAAGTTGTAACTATATTAACAGCAGTGTTCGACATTAAACTTAATTAAATGTATAGTTCTTAGCCGCCTGATAAAAGAGCGAAGGTCAAAGAATCAATTTTTCAGAGTGAGTTGCAGATTTAGTTTTGAAATTGCTTTCCGTATGCACTGCGGGTTGCAGTTGATTGATTCGTCTCTCTCCTGGAGTATTCAGATTTGGAGTCATGCTAACCTTGATTTTGGCGCAACTATTTTCTTTTGCACATCTATACATACAGATAAATAAGATTAAAGAGTCTGTTTGTAATTCCTAATTAAACACATGAAAGTATATACGAAACTCACGAAAAAAAAAAACTTTTTTTTAATTATCTTCTAGTTATCCTTAAAACGGCTGGACTGGTTTTAACGAATCTTTCGCAGTTAGCTGATGTCTGAAATTAAATCTGCACGGATGAAATCGCGGGCAAAGCTAGTTAGATAATAAATCTATTATGTATGCAAATAACCATTGATTTGTAATGTAAATGATTTCGAGCCTATTTAACTGTTGAAATAGCAAAAAGTAAAAGATAGTAGGCAACCAAACTACACTCGTCGTAAAGAAGGGGTATTCATATTTATACACCACTGTGTAACTAACCAAGAGTAAGGACGACGGTCAACAAATGCGTTGTTTACCATGACATAACGTCATTGGTATCCACCAAAAAAATCCTAATTGCTGTAATCTTGCTCCAAGCATACCGAGGCACGTTGAAGTATTCAGCTTAATACCTGTTCTGGAAAATGTATTGCTGAATATTACGCCGCGATGCACGCATGTATGACTTGTTCGTTACTTTGTGCACAAGCGTGTCCTACCACATGACATATTGTCGTCGTGCATTCAGGATTTGCCATTTCATCTTCCTTACTGAAATAATTTGCAACATTGTACGTCTTTTCCGATGTATATTCGTCATTCAGTTTACTTATAGCCTGGTTTACTCCAGAATGTGCCCTTTCCTTGTAACCTAAATTAACACATTAATTTTGAACGGAAATTTCAAATTGTTTGCAATACCTACCAGTCTCGTACGGAAATTATTTAATATTAATCAGCAGAACCATTTCAAACCACACAATATATAACAAGTATTTATGCACAATTTATCTGTTTCAAGTACTCAGTATCAATATGTAACACGGGTGTGGGGAAAGCCCACGAGAATAACTGTTCATAAAGGATACTTAAGCACTAGCTAGGGCTTACTTTTCTCATCTACGTTGGCTTCGAATTCCTGTTCACTATTTAAAAGACATTTGAAGGGCGCGCTCAGCCAAAATCGTTTTTTTTTCAAAGAAGTACAACTACACTGATTATCTCACCACTGAGAGCTTTACAGTGAAATAAAGAAAGAAATATTGCGAGGAAATCTTACATGTAGGTACTAGAGGAATTTGAATGATGTCCTACGTGCTTATTAATTAAGATAATATATGATTGACGACAAAGAGAATCGTTACCTTCCACAATAAAATGTAGGTTCGAAGTGGTCGTTGTTACAACACTGTTTCAGGCTTAACGAATAAATAAAAAATACCAATATTGTTTGAAGCAGAACACGGATTGGATGGACAAGCATAAATTCGTGGCAACGTTTTAATCTCACAGGCCTTACATGCTGAGGACAAATAAACGTTATCTCTGTAAGATGTGCCAACAAGTGATGCAATTGCCAAGAAATATTGCATAAGGTCCCTGTCCTCAACGCTCTTACTAATACAATTAATTGCTGAGCTATTACTTTTTCTGTTTTATAATTTGTCTCTACGTATCTTTGGATTTTGTACTGTGAAAAAATAATATTGATTGTTTCAAAAGATTTCAAAAGTATATTTAGTTTGCAGGATAACATGCATACTTGCATACTAGACCGATGGCCGTCGGAATGCAATTAAAATCTTACGTTTCAAGTTGCGATCATTCTAGCAGTGTGTGACATACATTTTTAACGCTATATATTCTTAGAAACTCACGCTTTTGTTTTTCCAGTGCTAATAACCTCCCCGGGGCAAACAAGCTGAGATTAATTTTAGCGACGAAAATGGTACTCATTTTGCACTCATGATCAAAGCGCTCTGAACGGGCTGGTTTGCAAGTGACGCGTATACTAATTGGTCAGATTACAGAGATCCTTTTGTAGTGCCGAATTTAGATCTATCCTCTTGTTACGTTCATGGACTAATCGATTCTAGTTAATGTTAGACGGCTTTCAGCGCAAGGGCATTTCAATTTATTTACATGACTAATAATATATTCTTCATCGAAGTTGCTGTCTTGGGTTAAACCCGTAATTTGTAGATTTTCAGAAATCATACGACTGCCCACGGTGAGATCATCAATCAAACCGACCATTGGCTCAATTTTTTTCCCTTTGGCACTCTGTGCTCTCAATGCGAAAGTTTCCAACCATACTGCAGTTGAAATTGGCTATTTCGTCACCGAGGGATCAGTCACGTTGGGTCGTAAATGAAACTAAGTCTTAGAAAAACTTTCATGGGTTTCTTTATTTCCAGCATCTAGGATTATTCTGTGCTTTAAAAGCGTTATATGAATCGATGTCGTTGTAACCTATTTTGACTGTATAATGTTTTCTCTGACAAGACAGAGCACGACTTCAATTTAGACATTTCTCGAAAGAGCAGTGCAACTGTTACGAATTGTAACTAATGACTGCAATGTCTCAAGGCGATTGCAAGAGTGCAACTGTATGATAAATTGTTAACCAACCTGATCGTTTATTCTTGACATGCACGGATATTATTCATGGAGCTAAAGTACAATTAGGATTTAACAAAGTATACGTTTACTATAATTCTGCCGCAATGGTTCTTGGAAATCAATTCTGTTTGCATCATGTGGCATTGTTTGCTGTCTATTCCGATAGATATTCAACGATCAAAGTTTAGTATCGTATGATCATTTAGTTTTCAAAGTAGGTACATAATTGATATAGAGAAATAGGACAATGAGGGATTTGGTTTCAGTTGATTTTAACAGGACACCAGGATGCATTTTTAAAAAAAAATATGAGTAGTTGTTACCTGTGTGCTGATTTGCACACCACAGCCCATACTTTAGGGCGAAATCTAAACAAATAGTAGTTATAGGAACTTCATGCGGAGCCCATTGATCCCGCCACTTCCTAAAACTTGGATGAGTCAATTTGTTATATCCGCTGTTTGAAATAAAAGAAACATTGTCTGAATCTTCGATGAAGGTCGTGTGAAGAATGATATCGTGGACTATTTTCCTTATTTACAACAAGTTTAGAGTCCTATCCTTAGGACTAAACGGAGAGAGAGGCCGTATGGAAGGTAAGTCTGAAATCTTGAAACATTTTCGGGCTATACCCAATATTAAACATATTTTGTTTAAATATTGTCTTCCCTCAGGATACCTACAATTTGGGAGTCCTAAAATTTGGCAGTATAACTTATACAATTCTTTAAGATTTTTTATGCTACAAAAGTGGCAAACAAGCGTGCGTTGGCGATCTTACAGGAACACAAATACTAACTACACTAAGGTAGTATAATTTGGCTGCGAGCTTCTGTAAGGGGGAGGTGCAGTCAGTATCCAGACGAGGGATGCTCCAAATCCCGCTATCCTCGATTCTCTTCTTTGGCTATGACGAACAGAACCAATAACTACTGACAATTCTAACATACATGTGAATGTAATAGTCGAATTACATTCTGGAGCATTCATGTGCATTCGTTGTACGCTGGAATGACAAGCATGGTATAATGTTTACTATTCCACTGTAATCTGATACGGCGGCTCGCCCGATAAGATGACAAACACATAGTCAGCGCATACTTTCCCAGCGTAACTTTTGCATATCATATTCTGGTCGCATTATGAGGTTAACACTTCCTTGTGGATATGTACTACGGTTATTTTTCCTTATAAGTTATATAAACAAATGTCGGATAAATGTATGCTATCTAATTTTAGCGGTAGGCAACTAGGTAGTTCAGGATATCGCTTCAGACCTTTAAAATTTTTTATTGCAAATTGATCGTCATTTTAACCGTGGGTCTTTTTGTGAATTGATAATGATGAATTATTTAAAGTTTGAAAAATTTCAATTGCAAAAATTCCTATCATTACACTGATATAGAAAATAAAGTAAAAATGCTTTTTGCGCATGATGAGTGACCTAATTGTCAACATTTCGATAAGAACACAAGAATGAGATCAACTCACAATATAACTAATAAACCTACAATAAATGAATCATTAAATAAACAGGGAAAAGTTCGTAACATCACATGGGTACTCACGTGTTTGCGGAAATGTGGATTTAATTAACGTGTATATTGGTCGATGTTGATCAATGTGCGTTTGTTTGTTTTGCCACTGAGGCTATTGCAAGAACAGGTACTGAAACTGTAGGCCGCCACGTGCACAAACTTGGCACTATTCGATGTTTTAGGCTCGATATTTTCTTCGGCCATTATGTGACGTATCACACGTGTAATGTCTTATTTTGTATCACTGAATTTTCCTACTAACCTTACATGCGCGAAATTATCTCTTATGTATTTGTTTAATATATTGTAATGGAGCTCAACAACTGAACCAATATTGCTTGTAGAAATTTGACAGCAATATAGTTTAAATCTTCTGGAAGACCATAACACATATCACAACTTTTTAAATGCTCTACATACATATGCTCACGGCTGTATCCCATGGGGTTAGGCAGAGACCACCGCTTGCTACGATCCTTAGAAACTTCTTTCGCTTCATCCACATTCTTGCATCTCTTCATACACTTCCTTCGGTAACGAGTGCTCAGAATTTCACCTTTCTCAAAAATACTATTAATTTGGTCATAGTAGTTGTTCCTTGGTCGCCCTCTACCGACACTTCCGCTCACATTCGCTCTATAAATTTGTTTCGTTAATCGCCTTTCACTCATCCTTTCGATATGTCCAAACCATATCGAAACTTAAGTAACCTTCAAGATACCTTATTACCTACTTAATACCGATTGGTTTAATGCTTTCTGTGTTAATCCCTTTGAAGTCATAAATTATATGGTAATTAAAATAAATCATTATTTTTTATTGCCCTTGCCAACTTCCAATTATTTTTTCAACAGAAGGAACTTTATTTCCAGGTTACCTCTCATTACAATGCAATTGTATTCAATATGCACATTTATTACGAATACATAATTATAGGTACATACGTATATAATTTTATCTAGCATTTTCCCTTTTACGTTGTAACCTTTCGTACAACGTACGATAAATTATAATAACAAAGTTGAGCCCTCAATTTACTAAGTCGTTGATCGTAGCGTCACTAGAGTCACTTCTTTGAAACATTTTAATTTTGTTTTCACATTATCCTCATTACAGCCCACAGCAATACCGAAACGGCACGCAGCGAGCGACCTATAAAATAACCCTATTCTTTATAAATTACGGATGAAAGTAGATGCAGTATTAACATTTTCAAGTCACCATTTGGCACGACGGGTGTGCCGCAAGTGCCGCAACTGTGGACACGCTCGTTCGTAATGAGAATAATGATGGAAGCTTGCGCCATAGATCTGTCGGAGCGCGTGCGCACACTGCCGATAGCGGGAAATCGCTGATACTTGCGTAAATACGGCAGCCCCTGCTCGTGTTAACATTAGATTTACTTGATCGAGACTGTTCTCAACTCACTTCGATACTAATCGTAATTTACTATTTATTAGAATTATTACAGCCCCCTTTCATAATGTTTGAGACATTACGGATACATTGCATAGTAATAGAGCTGTTAGTTCCAGTACAACTGAATCCGTTTTCAATACAAATGTCATTTGGTACAAAGGGAACGATTTAATAGAAATAACAAGTGGGTCATGTTGCATCAATAGAACGATGCACGCGAACGTTAAAGACACCATGGAGATGATTGCGAATGCAACTTTGTAATTTGCTCGTGTCACGACACGAATACTAGTAAGATGTATGGATCTTACTAGTATAGACAAAATGCTACTCGAGGACAAATCCACTCCAACTATTATCCGCTTGATGGCATTCTACGAAAACCATGCAGTTGCTATAGCTAGTACTTATCAGGTTTTCCGTTTCCGTTCGAAGCTTCCTCCTACTAAATGCAAGGAAAAACTGAAGATTAGCTTAGCTCCTTTATATTATTTCCTGTAAGTTAAGCCCCAGATTTTTATTTACAATTGGTTCTTTTTTGAGCAGCTGTACATTATGGTTACATTTATGGTTCCCGATACTTTTGCTCTTAATCCAGTCAAATTAATCAAAGAGGCCGTTAAATTTAATGTTATTTAACGTATCAGACCTTAGTGCAGACAGTATGCTTTTTTAATTTTTTCCGGGTTCATTTCCTTGTGACTTGTCCTTATATGGCTCTTATAAAATTTGGGAGAATATCGTCCATGAAAGGTAACGTTCGTATTTTATTTGGAGCTTTATTATCTAGCTGTTATTTCCCTTTACCTCTCTTTTTATTGCTTGTTATTGTCCTCTCACAAAATTACAGAGCTATTTCACTATTTCTAATTTTAAATCCGAAGTGTTTCTAAGAAATCAAACGGGACACGGGGTCGGGAAGAGGAGAATTGTTTCCGAGAACGCTGCCATGATGCAACCTCTCACAAAGAAATGGATTAACCAATTAGTAGTTTTGGCCGCAAATTAGTAACCTTTGAAGAAGATGTTTAATCTTCATCATGTTGCTCTACTGAAAGATGACGTCATCTTCGTTTTCATGCAGTTTTCCTCGAATGCTGTACCTAAGATTTTTGCTTTACTTATGTACACATTTGCTCATCTTGTATGACATAATTTTGATAAAAATAGATACTTACTCTTTAACGAGTTCAAAGTCTCTCCGCAATTAATCAAAGTGGTAAGGTCGATGCCCCATACTAATGAAGAAGTTGGATATGTCGCTGTTAGTTGCCTTATAGCGTGTTGTACTCAAAGTCATGTCATGTGTTACATTACAACTGTAGTTCAATATTCCAGCTATCATTCGGTGCTGGCAAATATTGCTTTGCGTCACATAGCCGCCAGTCCAATTGATGGTGGGAGAGACTTTTTTGTACCGTCTTCGGTTCTCTATGCCTGTCTGTCCGTCAAGAGGACGTTGACCGCTGCTATTTATTTAGCGTGCTCGTTTTTAATATAGAGATAGATCTATGAATTACTATTTGCTATTTTTTATGCAATGCGTTTTTATAAAATTGCTCTCTTCGTGCCCTTCCCCTTTATATAAATTAACGGGTGGTTCACTATACGATCAACATGCCTGGTAAATGTTTGCCAATTGTCGTCGCAATTAACTAAAATTATTGTCTTAGCCCAATAATATTCGTAGCAGCTGACAAATAGCCTGTCGCTGCACCCACTATTCCAAACTTTATTCCTACTTTCGGGCTTTCGTGCCAAAACTTTTGAAGTGTAGTGTGATCCATCATAAAAACTTGTTCACATGCAACAGTTGAAATATGAATACTTAATGCAAGTATCTTTTTTTTTATTGAGAGGGTATATGCCATAAACCTTTCTGTAAAATTGTTACAATTCAGAGGTTCTTCGAACTCACTTTGTTCCTAAAACCTTACAGCTGTTTTATTTTTCAAGTGAAGCTATTCCGATCTTCGGATGGCGAGCAAGCTAATCACAGCGGTGATTTATGCTAAATAATGTTTCCTCTATATTTCCATGAAAACCATGTATGAAGTAGGTTCCCCTTAACGAACCTCGGATTCTAAACCAGTGTCTGTCTGTTACACCTTCCTTCAGTATGCAAATGAAGGTGCGTGAGTTGGATGTAGTACCTACCTAGGTATAGATAGTGCGGTGAGCGGATATCGGGCGGGCGGCGTCGTCGAGCACGCGGCGCGAGCGCGCCCAGTCAGAGTGCCGCCGCGCCACTAGACGCACGCGCGACCTGCACGTGCTTATCCCTGCCGACTGCACGAACTATTCATCACTTAACTTTACGTGGGAACTTACTTTATTTACTATACAAACAAACAAATGATGACAGTTTGCATGTACCTCGTTTGCCCCTGGTTTATTCTGGTGATCTATTTGGGGTTCCTCATGCTGGACGTGTAAGAGTACTTGGTCTCGGAGCCGGTGTCTGTCTGCGTGGAGAGCGCAGGCGCGGCGTCGCGATCGATACGCTACAGTAGCGGGTGGGCTCGGTGGTGTCAGGCGTGCGCCGCGCGGGCTAACACGCGGGTGGTTTGGCGCGTTCCGGCGTCGGTGGTGTGCGAGCGCGGGTGCCGCGTGCCGGGAGCGCCGGTGGTGTTATGCGGGGCCGGAGCGGCCTCCGCCGGGCCCTCTGCTGAGCCTTCGCCCGTCACGATCGCTCCGCACGCGTCGGGCAAGCGCCCGCGCGGCGCGCCCGCCATGAGCGCGGCCACGCCGGAGGTGCGCGCCCCGCCAGCCGACGCGGCCTCACAGCCCGTCGCGCTACCCCTCATCAAACCAGACCTAGGACTCAACGATGCTACCCTATTCGCTGTATACTGCTTCATTAAAAACTTCATTGGGTAAGTTGACGTCGCTCTGTTTCAGTCAGGCGTCTGCGTCTTCGGTTTTCATTGTTCATTTAGGGATGCCAACAATGTTATGTCAAACAAAATGGATGCAGAGGAAGGTATTTCTAGTTTAAATTAGTTCGTTTTAATACGTGGTCTAATAACTAGACGAGAATTCTCTCATATGGATAACATTTATCCTCACCTTGGCATATTTGTATCGATCGACTCGACTACGACCTTAGACACAAGCTGAAGAAATAAACCAAACTCAGATCTCTTCATACTGACGTACAGGTAAAAGAAATTATAACAGCAAGGCCAGCGCATGATTTATTATTGACCCTTACATTTAGAGTTGTTGATTATGAAATACATATTACAATCTACTGATCGGTCAAGGAATCAGTGTTGAAATCCGTAATCACTGGTATATTATTAATTCTAATATTTTCCTTGTGAATAAATATTAGAATAAAACTATACTTTAGCGATTAACGAAATAGACATTTCCCAAAGCGACACTTCTTGCATTTAACTGATATACTGTGAATAAATGAAACAATACTTCCCGCCGTACACATTTCGGCCATCTTTGAAGATAACAAAAGTTATTGATCTAATGATCGGAAGACATCATATGATGATGATAAGGAGGACAGCTATTTTAAGCCTAGTAACTATTGGATGGATAAAGATAGAACAAAAACAAAACGGTGACAATAATAACACAAGGCATAGCATAATGTGTTTCTCCCAAAGGACCTACCAGTGAATCGCTTGCTAGTCCAGACACAGTCCAGACAGAAGGGGATGCATTGGTTCGCAATTTTCTTGCAGGTGTCACACCCGATATAAACTAAATACATAAATAACAACATGTTGGTAGAGTCTGAGACAGTAAAGAGTGGCATTCTACTCTAGATTTGCACATATTTTCACCACCAATGACGGTATTATAATAGTTATAACACACCCATTTAAATACCTGTGTATATAATATTCAACAGTAGCAAATTTTTTAAGGATGTTGCGACAGTATTATTTAACTATTATTGTTTGTTTTTACAATACAATAGCATAACCTTGACTGAGTGAGGCTTGAATTTATTACAAATGTTTACTATCGCTTAGCAACAGTACATTATCCGTATGTGCATGCTACCTTTAAATAGTTTTGTGACCATGTAGACGACTGATTCTGACCTTAGCGGTTCTCTTACAAGTAATTCATAATATTTGCTATACATCAAACTTTACACATAACATGACTTCAGTTTTTATGCACACTATAGGTGCTATACGAGATAAGGTTTCGGTAAATCTAATATTATGTAACCTTGACTTTAGCACAACCGGCGCCTATTTACTGTCCACGCCTGTGTTTACCTTTTTTATCAAAATACACACTAAATTCTGATAACGCAGATTATTATTACGAAAAAATTATTGCGTTGTAACTATTACGGCTCATGTAGAACAAATTTCACAAATGACAACACTAGGATTTTTGTTTCAAATATTTTTTTTTATATTACATCATATTAAAGCAGATTATTAGCATTTTGTTAGAATGTGACATAGGCATTGAAATGGCTGAGCTTGAAGGAAAGACATGGATCTTCACGCAAAAAGTTTGGCATGTAGAAAAAATCATCGGCCAACGTGTGTATGTGTATTGTAGGTATACGTGTAGGTAGAGTATGAAGTAATAAATGTTCTAGATATAATTTCATGCTGAGCTGCAAGCTCTCGACGAGTGTTGTTTTGAAATCTGTGGACACTAAATAAATCAGCCTTACATCTAAAAATGCCCGCTTAATGTCAGGACCAAGTATTTCAATCACGTGACAAAGATCCTCGTGTAGTGCATAAAGAAATGTTCAATTTAATATGTGCCCGGTTCTTTGATATTATTTTCAGTTGTTCATAAATAGCATTATGTCTATAGCTAATTGTCGGCGATAAAGGGCGGATATTAGCCGTGCCGAACTTCGTTAGGAGAAAGTCTTCGGTTAGAAAGTACGCTTTGTTTTGTTTTCGTGTTCAACTGCCCGGGTCCTTAGTACTGTGGCGATAAGCACCCAACCCATTAGACATACTTGATATACTTCACAGTCTTACAAACTCTTTCTACGGCTAACTGATTCTGATAGACGAATTTGCAATCAGTTCCAGTAAATGCATTTGCAATTAACATTAGGAGTTTCCATTTTGCATATCTAAATAGATAACGTTCTATTTCACAGACAAATGATCGAGTGCAGCGAAACACTGCGCGAGATTGCGCTTGCTAAATTTCGTTTTCCTTAGGTTTTATGTTTACTTGTTAGTCCAGGTATGGAACAGAAGATTGGAAGGTTTGAATCCGGTTGGTGCAGATTCGCATCTACACGTTGAAAGATGAAAGGTCATGTTTTGTAATGTTCGACCTGAAGTTGATTTGGATGCAAACTGTGGCATTGTTGCAACAGGCATCATCACTTTCACAAGAAGAAAAGGGAAAGTGTCGGTGGCGCCCGCTCCCTTGCGGTCAGATTAGCTCAGCCTATCGTCCGGCGCTAATTCCTCTTGTTTATTTCATTTCATACTAATGGCGGTACACTAATCATTCGATTTCACTCATTGCTTTGAAGTTTCACAAAAATATTGTGGTCATCTCCTCGTGGCTTTCGAGATCTTTTGTTATGGAATACTTGTTTATATCCGATAATTATGTAACAACTGCAAAATGTAACCAACCAGTACGTTTACAAATTATTGTTATGCAATATTAATATAACTGAGATCATATCGATAGCATGTTTGCCATTTTATCACAATCAATCAGGACTGAGGGTTTTGAGAGCTTTAGGCGATCCATAACTGTCAGATTCTTTGATCAAATATTTCGTCGACTGAATAACTAGCATCTACGATCGATAAGGTATACCGGTTCAGTTCGTCCCATGCATTTTTTGCATGTGTTTAGAATTATTGTGCATGTTATTTATTATTATTGTTGTCATTTCATCTTACGCTCTAGGATACGGATATCCTCAATGGTTTTTGATATTTATTTTGTTTAACATTTCAGTTGATTGGTAGGTAGCATCCTTGTAAATGCCAAATTCAATAGCGTGTGGATACTGTTATACAGTTTCTCCGTAGCAGTAGTCAACGCGGACATTATGCGACGCAGCTAGTATGTATATAATAAATCCAAAGCATTAGCTACCGCGCTGTTACCGTCGATCAGCTGTCGGTTCTCGCAACGATGCGTTTTGATATGATAGGAGATAGTGCGTGTCGGTACCAATGCACGTAACCCTATTGCATAATCCACGTTAACACTGTTTGTTAAAATTTTGTATAGTTATTGAAGTATTTCGTTATATCATTGTATGGTATCATTAGATTCCGTAACTTTGCGTTAATTCATTTTAACCTCGAGTACTTGTGAAGTAACACGATATGCTTCGCCCGCTATTGTTAAATTGTGATACACTAATGTTCTCACTGTAGCCGTAATTAAATCGCGTGAATGTACTTTTAGCGTCGTTCGGTAACTAGGAAGGGAAAGTATGTAAGTATTAAGGTAAAGGGTCAAGCAAAAAATATTATCACATATTATTTATGCAATCTGTCTTGAATCAGCACTGATGTGCATACAAAAACCTGTTGCAGTGAATATTGCACAATAATTCGCTAGAGCACATAGCATAAGTATATTTAAGAAGTTAAAAGCCATGTGATTAATTGAAAACAATCACGCATCAAACGCTTAACTTTTCGACGATTAACCAGGGATCTCATCTCGCATATTGATTGACGCGTTGCCTTGACGGGCTACCATGGCGCCACCCTCCAAAACCGCCCCTTTTACGCAAGGACATCGGGAATAGGGACGCGCGCATACTACTCTACGGGGTGCCGTCAGTGTGTACTCATTTATTGCACAGAGAGCACGCTTCTCTCCAACACAGTGTTAAATTGAGCCGCGAAAGTGTTAAAAGTGTTTTTTCTAAATTGACTCGTCATCCGCTGCCCTGGAGGATTCACTGAAACATCACCTGTAGGTATAACAGTGTATTCGGAAAATTTTCCTTTTAATACTCGAACTAGGTCAAGCTTCCGCGTCCTCGGCCCTAAAGCTTTTTATTTATGAATGGGCGTGTTGCTTTTTTACGTTATCATGGCTTCTAGAGCAATTGTTTTAACCAATTGTAGCTGCAAGTATTGACTTATTAACATTATAGCCTGCACTATCATGACGTCATCTTTTAACTCTGTCGATACCAATACACCCTCGATGTTAGTTGTAATAGGATTGGATTGTATGTGTCCAGCACCTGTTTCGTTGCATTAACCTATATTAAGAAGTATTTCAATGGTTCCCTCATTTGCTATTACTATATTATCAAAAGATGTGATCGTTAGGAAGCTTATCGGATACTCTCATTTCCTCGTAATTATATTGTTTCATGGCTTGCTACTTATCATAGATGTGCTACTTGGTTCTCTTCCAATTGCAATGAAGTCCATACGATTAATTAAAGTTTGTGGAGTCTAGAACTCTAAACCACTACGCCACCTGTCACATTTTCTCTGTCTTGTCAATTTTATTTGTGTCTTAAGGATTTACCTTCTTGTTTGTCAATTATTCTCGTGTTATCTCAATCTAATCTAATCTCATTCGTCTATTCGTAGGGTGAAAGTCGTTTATTGCAACTGATTTGTATTTCTCTTCCTTTATGCACTAATTAGGACCTTTAGAGAGATTTTGCTTAACGGTTTAGCAGCCCCTTTATTAAGTTTTATACAAAAGCCTTAGGAAAGACTTTATTAATTAATTAATTAGGTACTGTAATTACAAGTAAATATATTTCAAGATTTACAGTAACTTAATGCTTCAAAACAAGCATATCATCTGCTTAAAAAAGTTGGCTACTTTTTCGTATGTAGGTACATCATATTTTATAACTGGGGCATTGATATTTCTTGGCGCACAAAATTTTCTCAGTTATGTCTGTTTTATTTTAGACTCATCATGTGAAAAATGCGTGTACGTTTTCACCTCATCTCTGATTATACAGCGGTCGTGTGCTCGGCCGTCCACACTTCCGGCGTCAGGTGGTGCTATTTCTACCTCTCCGTGAACCGTCCCGTTTCACATTCACGTTCAAAGTCGATTATTTTAAAAGCCAGAACTGAACCGGTTTTGTTTTTTTATTTAATTTAAAAACATGTCATAGCGTTACTCAAGGATTCTCGTCTCAGTTGCGTTCCTCAAATTTCTCGCATTTTGTTTATCTGTTGTTGCTAGCCGGTGTTTGAATTTTGTTATTCGATTATGTGCTTTGCCCTTGGTAGATTTCCACAACGGAAGTGTAACCGCGTCCTATTTAACCCAACTTCAATTTGAACCCGAACAATGCTCGCACGACCCAGTTTCCACTAGCAGCAATTGTGATCCGATGCATCTGATCTGACCTACATCTGCAATCGTTTATTGCTCTATAATTATTGGCTTGTTACAACCAGAGATATGGAGTGTGATTAACCTTGGCCATCAATATGCATCGAATCTTGTCTTAAGTTGTATATCTCGGTAATCTAAGAGATCTCCTGTAGTATTCATGAAACTGATCATATACGTAAACCCTGTATGTGAGAATTTGTTTACGAAACAGTAAGTCTTTTTTAGGTTGTCAGTGTATGACATCTTTGAGGGAAAGTGTATGTTGTTCATCTCTCTATATTCCACTCGAATTTCTTATTCTTGTTGGGTGACATGAAAATATTATTCTACAAGTCGATAACATTCTAATATACTCATGATGGATTTATTCTGGGATAGTCAGTAATTAAAGTATTTTTATGTACTCTACATATAATTTCTGTTTTACAGAGTTTCTGGTAGCTTTGACAACCTCATTACGTGGTTCAGTTACTCCAGGCACCAAAGAAGCTCTCCGTACACTCAAACTCACATTGCGTATATCTCTTTTCAAGTGAAGTCAATCAAACAGTGCGTTCTCAACGTTCGCGCCTAAATATAAATGTTTATTCTGTCTCACATACAGCACCTTGCGCACCCATCGGACACTTATAAAAAGCGGCGGCGAGGTCAAAGCGTCGTACGCCGGCCGACAGTGTAGTACCCGCACGCGCGTTGTAACGACGCTCGTGTCGATATCGATGCTTTGTTATCACGTGCAGCAGTGACGTCACGTGTGTATGCAACTAACGGCTGAGCCAATGGCTCTTGGCAAGTTGGTACCGATTGATTGAGGTGTAGTCTTCAATAGTGTGTGTCGCGCTGTTGTGTCCGGTCGTATCCTTCCGTATGGTGCAAAAACTGATGGCGGAGCTGAAGGTGCTCATAGGGAAACGAGCACCGGCCGGGGGCGGACCCCCCGCGCCGCCCCCACAACAACACTACACGCGTCGTGACCTCAAAGCTAATCTCAACAGGCACATGAGTATCGTATTGGACAGGTCAGTTGTATAACCCATCCATCCAACTTTGAACTTTGCGATATCTCGAGATAAATCAAACCAAACTAAGAGTAAAAATGCACCAGATAATGCTTACCAGATTTATGATGTAAAAATTACGTTTTATATGTCAATATTTTAAATTAACATATTCACGTGGACTGAAGCAACAGCCGCAACTGCACGCGACATGAAATTTTAATCGCGAATGGATCTTACTGATATTACAAAGTACACGACACACATTGCCATTAGATCAATCAATAACTGTGACAACGACGATGATATCGATTTGATATAAGTTGTACCTATGAGACTCATATCACGTAGTTAACATTGTTATCTACTTAAAAATATATCAATGGATTCTATTGCACTATCTTGTTTGTTTCAAGTCTATGAGGAAAATGTTATATTTACTGTTTCCTTAATCGCAGGTGGATCTTTAAATCAATCTGCAGTGGCATTTAGGTGATGATTCACCTTAACTTTGTTAGCCGAATTGAATTGAACTTTTTTGGAATTTCGTGCGTCTATTTTGATCACATTCTCGTATTTTATATTATATTACATCTTAGACTAAGTCATCTTAGGTTGAAAATAATACAACTAAAGACGCGTACGTACGTCAACGTGGTAATAAAATACAATTAGGTTGTTTCGCAATAGAAGATTGGCACTCAATTTTCAGTTATGAATGTCAAGGCAGAATGTGTAACCAAACTAATGAGTTAAAATTATCTAGTCATTCATGAGAACGAAATTGTTCATCAGACAGTTCTCATTGTTTATTTTTATGACGTTTAAACTTGTTTATTTTTGTTGCCAAATTACACGTGGAAAAAAACAACGTAAGCCCACGTTTTTGGCGAAATTTGGAGCTGCCTGACATGAGACTGTAGCTTACCGAATATCGTATCCAAATAATGCTTGTGTTCTGGTAAGCTTACCAAAGCTTCATAGTCGAGAAGAGAAGAGTAGGAACTGGTGCTATCCATAGTTCTATAGTTTTCCATCGTTTATCAGACTTATTGTAAGCATTCAAGGAGTCACTTACAATCAGGTGCGCTATGCACTTGTTTAACACTTTTGTAGTATCATAGTACTTGTAAAAAGAAAATCCAATACGAAACTTAGTGTCTACTGAACGTTCTCTGCACATTGCAAACAAGCTATATCATGTTAATACTACACTTTATTCATCAAAGCCTTTTATCTTTGGTTGTAAACTTTTTTATAGTCACGAAAAAGTGTTTATGCATCTGAGTAAAAAGAAGTAGATTGTTTGTCACAGATTTTATTTAAGCTGAGTTTGAAGTGAAGTGTTAATAAATTCGATATTTTATATGTTCGTCGAGTCGTGACTAGAATTTAAATAGCTGGTATAAAATTAGTTCTTGAGGGCATCTTAAAAATAGTTTAATTGACCCTCACACTTCAGAAAATACAATTTTTAAGCCAACTTTTTCTATAATACAACACGGTGACGCATATGAACAAATTAATTTATATGTCGTGTGTGCATTCCATCGGTTTTATCCATAAGAAGTTTATGCTTTCCCGTCCAATGGTAGATGCTCGCTTCGAGTACAATCATATGCCTAATAAAATCGTGATTGTTTGTCTCATGAAATGTTATGAGAGTATGGAGGCCCCAAATTATAACGTTTTCTACATAGGATAGTATGATAAAGTAGCTGTATATTGAAAAGTTTAAACAACAATGGTACAAGTGGAAATTATATAAAACTGTTACACAGATTTCTCAGTATGGTTCATTATAACTTTATCCCTGTCCCTGACAGCTTCATGAACTGAAATAGTCCTGTCGATGTTACAAATTTATTTCTAACAATTCTGTTGTATAACTGTTGGGATAAGAACATCACAATGACGTCAGAGACTTATGGAATTTCGATCTTAAACAGTTTTTATATTTGAGAGAACAATTTCTTAATGAGATAGTATTGTGTCGATACAATAGGCAGATCACCTTAATATGATCTCCCGGTGCAGACATACATCACAGAGGAACGCAGCCAAATAACGCTTACTTAGAGTAGTTTTATATTCCTGGAGTGAATTGGTCGCCAGTGCTGTCAGAAGAGGAGGACTGAGGTCACTGTGCTAGCAGAAGCTGGATTCATTGTTGGGACAGGCATTTTATTCCTTATAGCCAAGATAGCGCACGAATATACCCTTGGTGTTGCAAGCAAGGCTGCAGTAGCCCATTACCATCTGTCCAACTGTATTTTTAATTGCCATAGTTGTGTATAAAAATAAAGCCTTGACGGGCAGATGGACAGAGACGGACAGCGAAGTCTTAGTAATAGGGTCCCGTGTTTTTACCGACTTAATTGTTCGTATGCAGTCAACACTTCTCGAATCAGCTTCGTTGAAGAAACTCCCAGTGCAAATACCTCCTCGATTCTTTATTGATTGAATAAAATAGAATATCGTCTATCATTCTAGCGAGTCTAGTAGAGCAAGCGAGTTGAATTATTCACAGCCAGTCCATCTCGATCGATTTCTTTCTGCATACGATTTGTAAGGTATTTTACTGAAGCCTTTATTTTACAATTTATTGACCCAATCGAAACACAATCAATGTATTATTTTATAAGTACCTATGTCTATTCACACATAGATACGCTATCTTTATCTAATACCTACTAGATTAAAAGTGTAATGTAACTATTTCTAAAATAATCGGAACCAATTTTTCTTCATAGTTTTTCTTTAGCTTTTTAATTGTTGAAGAAAAACATTTGACATTCTGTATATTTTGTTGGGATAAAAAACTCGATTGAATTTTAAATGGCGTGAAAAGTTACTAGTTCAAATCTAGGCTGAACTATCTAGTTTCTCTAAGTTACTCAGCTAATTTAAATAAGACTGCTATTCAATAGATAACGTAATCTCCCATAAATAGTCATCGTATTTGAGGGTTAGCCGTTGAATATACAACTAGAGCATAAAATAATTCACCTCAGTCTTCTTGAAATTCCATAAAATTATGTCTACGTTACATGTTTAAATATGGACTAACTACGAAAAATCGATTGGATGACGTCAGAATTTACTTTACCCTCTGATATTTATGACACCCCACAGGAAATCAAAACAAATAACTTATCGATAACTATAGACTACAAAAATATAAAAATCCTCTTATGTCTGTAAATAAGGATGTCATTACCACATTAAACATTGTTGATTATAGATGCAACAAGATTTAATTTGATGGACTCTAAGTAATTGCAATAAACGATTATCATTTTTAACCGACTTCTAAAAAGGAGGAGGTTCTTAAACAGCTGTCCGATTTTAACAGGTGTCACTCGTGCCAGAGAGCGACATGCATTTTAATAATAATCAAGTTATGCAAAAAATGGTGTTCAAAAGACTACCTTCTTTAATATTTATAAAATAATGTAGCCTGTGTAGGTACATATTCTTATGTTTAGCTTTACTGAATCTTATCCGCGACGGAAGTGTTACATGATGAATTTGTTCAACCAATTTACAACCCGGTTAGTGTCCAGAAATAACAAAGATTCCAGACCGGCAAACAGACGGCCTTGTGCCAAATTAGATGATCCAATTCTAAAATCTTTACCAGGGCTCATTACACTCTTACGCAAATAACAAAGACAATCCGAACGTGCTATGATGACGGTGCAGATAGTTAATTAATTGTCATTATTATCATTACCCCATGCTATGACATAATCAACCTTAATGATTCAGTATGCGGAAATGCTAGCTGCGTACACAACTGTCAATCCAATGGTAGGTACTCGAAACATTGACACATTGCATCTTCATACGTCGATACATTATTATTTACTCAAAGAATTCCTGGCAATACTCACGTGTTGTCTTGATTTTGTGTGTTGTCACATGAGTGTCATTGATAAAACTGGCCATTATCTAAGGAGCACATTTATTGTTACTTATTGCTACCAATAGTCGCTCCGCGCCGGTTGATACAGTGCGGCAAAAACCTTTAGATTTTGTGGACGATTTCCAATAGAAGCATTCTCATTTGAAAATATGGTTTGGGGACTCCTGCGCATTAGTTATCAGTAAAGGGAATGTGTAATAGTGATCGTTATATTCTTAATCACCTGGATCGGATCCAACGGAATTCAGGGAGTGCACCTCACACCAGTGTTACGTAGCTCCTGGGCACGTGTCGATACCTACTCCAAAGTCTACATATCGTGGCATCATTAACCGCAAATAACGATATCTTCATTAACGTTCGAATTACGAGTCACGGCAGGCAGGCCGAGCAGTGGTGGTGACCGCAGTCGCATGCGCTGAGCCGCCCGAGCACGGCCGCCCATCGAGGTCGCGCTGAAGCCGTGCTATGCCAATGTCCAGGTCAATACACTTATTCGCGTGTGCCTGTACACCTTATCGCGCTACCATTATCGCATTAAGCCTATTTCGTTCGCGTATCGATCGCTGAGTCCTCTGCTCGAAATCAGTCTTGAACATTTCGTGCGGCTAGCGCGACTCGCGCTCGTATCGCTCATCGGATGACATCAGTTAAGCTACTGCGTCCGCTGGAAACAATACGCGCTCAGTGTCCGCGGCGGGGCCGTGTTGTACGCACGAGGACGAGGACCCTAATGGAGGAGGGACGGTGCGCAACGTGCGAGGCCCTGGGCCGGCGCAGCCTCTCCACTAAGCTGCTCCAGGTAGCGACCGCGCAGGCGCACATGAAGACATGCTCCCACGCTGCCTCCCCGCCCGACCCAACTGCACATGACTCCGACTTAGCTGCACGAGCCCTCGCCGCCAAACGACGCAAGTCAATAGCCAGCTTCAAACTAAGTTTAACCCAAGAAGCACTGCCGAAACAAACAACAGTCGAACAACCACGATCGCCTTTCGCGCGCAGAAACACGTGGTGCTCGTAAGTTTTTAATCATAGCTACTAACCTACCTATTTCAATTTTAATTACATTTGTTGGTTACCGTGACTGATACTGTTCAAATAATAGTTTTAAGCATTAAAAATCGTGCATGAATCACAGTGTTTTGTCGATGCGCTTATCTTAAATATTTTTATCATTTACCTGTGAAGTACGTGACAGCTCCTAAGATTAGCTGCATATGTTACCATGAATTAATCTTATCATGTTGGTATGATCTTTACTGCTCTTTATGCATTTGAAATGTCCATAATTTATAGGATTAGTCGTCATAACTTATATTTCACAAGATTTAACCTTGATTTAAAATTAATGCGCTGAAAAAGATAGTCTGGATAATTTTTCGTAAACGAAGGTCTCCCACTCATTTTGCCGTCGCTACAGATATTAATCGATGCAACCTTGGACCTATCGACTCTTAGATATAGCGAATGGTCAGAACCATTGTACTTAATACAAATTAATCTTGCTTAAGTTATCATATAATAATGTTATACCAAGATTACAAGCACGGATTATTTCATAACAATGATAGTTGCTCTAAGATAGGCAATATCACAAATTGTTCCGATTTTGTATTGTCATCTGATAATAAGATAAAGATTCGAACATCTCTTATCATAGCTTCCAATTTAAGTGTGATGCTGACAAGCACTGGAGTGGAATGAAACATGATTCTAACGGATATTTCAATTTGAGCGACTCACGTCCCTATTAAGGCAATAAGCACGAAATCAGGAACTCGTCTCTTAAAGCATTTCTTTCTACTTCATGTGAAATTCCGGAACTTCAATCAGTGGTACGTCGGTTACTGCCATTGACGTCGTGTCTTGACTTCTCTTTTTAATATCGGTATTATTATGTATAATTATCATAATCATCATCTAAATGATTGTCGATATTCATAGCCAGATATTATGAGCTTGAAATAACACAGAGATGATGACTTCATATCCACAAAACCCCTCGTGGCAGGTTAGAGTACCACTACAAGTAATGATGATAATGCCATTATAATTGCTCTATTGTCGATAGTTGCCAGCAGAAAAACATATTTTATATCTTGTGCTATGTTTTTGCTAATGCAGCAATCATACGATGCCGTCATTCGCAAGTCCATTATACAAAGGTAAATGTTGAATGTCCATGACTGGGAATTTTAATTCATCGACTAGGTGTATTATTATGATATATTAGTAGAATTATTGCTAAGTGTAAATGGATACTGAGATAATGTTCATTTGGAAATAGTGATTTTGAATAACGGATGAGTGATGAACTAAAGATTATACTAATGTTTCTAGATCAAGAACTCTAGACCTCGCCCCAACACAATGAGTTCTATCTATCTATCAGTCAAGGGTGGAAGGGTAAATAGTACTTGAATGATGGATGTGGAAGGTAAAGTGGTCTGTGACAATATAATGACAGTTCTTAATGATTGGGATGTTATTTTGTAACATGCAATCATAAATATATGAATCGTTAGGTAGCTGTGGTTTTTCCTTGAAAGTGGTCAACCGCAACCGTGAATCCTTATTCTGTGACTTAAGCACACGACGGAAAACAGCCAATAGCATTGTTTGTTCTATTATAAAGAATATTCTAAAACTAATGTAAAGAATAGTCTCTGATTATTAACAACAAGTTTCCTAATTTGAGCCGTAAATTTCCTGGCATAAAATGTAAAGCCCTTTTAGATCGATCAGAGACCTTTGTCGAGTCACCGGAAGATAACCATTACAATACATTTAGTTTAGCTGGAAAAAAATAGCAGATAGGCAGGGGACACTTTCGCATTGTACGTTTCGATGTAGAACCTTAGCGACTCTTTCCAGATTTGATTTTACTAAAATGAGTCCGTCATCTTTACCCTTACCTCTTGACTTTATGCTGTTCTAAGATTGTTTCATATTCTACCTGCATTTCTCTCCAATTGCTCAGCTGTTTTGTCATATTTTTTAGTATCTTTAAGGCTACGAATCGCTAGTCAGACAACCCGCAATCTGAACTGCTAGTCGTAACAAGCACTGGAAATTTAGATTTCGTTTTTTTAAACGAGGGGTCGTTAAGGAATTCAAATATGAAGATTTAGTTTTTATTGAAAATTTTACAGCATGAGTCAATTCAATATTTAAACACCACTATAATTGAACACCCGCGAAGGGATAAATATTATTTTATTAATAAAAGAGTTGAGATAAGAAATGTGGGAATAGAAATTCAGACAATATTACTATGAAAAGTACTGATAGGTTATGGCTGTGGTTTCTGGTATTGGTATTATCAAATAGATTTCTAGGTAAGTATGTATACATGTTCATGGACGCATATATTTATAATCTTACTGAAGTAAACGCTTGTTTAAGTAGTTTAGCTAAATAAAGGCCAGCTTTAACTCGCTCGATCACGTTGTAAGCCCACAAGGTTAATCAATATCACACCAGTGTCATCGGATGTTGGATATAAAAATAGTTTCAATTCCATTCCACTGGCGTTGCTAATGAAGTAGTATCATGTGTCCTAATCATCATTGTACTCCTCATGATAATCATCAATCTAAAGTTTCAATACTACACCGCGATCTAGGTTCTTCCCGGAAAGTGTTTTCAACAAATACCTAAATTGCGAAAATAACGCTTTTTCGACATTTCGTTCGTTACCCATAGTCATGTAATCTATTTCATAATTTATAAATTTTGTAACGCAATATTTAAGTATTGCGTTGGTTATAGTCTTGTTGATTTAACTATATTTCTATGCGTTAAGTTTGATAAACAATGTCCCCTTGAATTCTCGCCAATCCACTTGTCGTATTCGCAGGTTGTTACGGTTCTCAGTTTATGCAAATGAGCTGCGTACTCCGATCTTGTCGGCTTCCTACTGTGAACTAAACATTGATATTTTCATTCCCACTAATTCTAAAGTAAACAATTTGCTAATGTTTATCGGCGCTCGTCTCACTTCCCTTATATATATTTCCGTATCAACTAAATTTATATACCACGGTTCTACTGAAGGTTTGGCGAAACAGATACAATGTTTAACATGGACTGACGACCTTGCCTACATCAGCACGTTGGTAACAGTATACGTATAATAGAATGATTAGAAATATACGTGGGAACCCACGAACTAGTCGTCAGCGTCAACTTTTGAGGTCATAGTCTTGGAATGCCCTAAATTTTTATAATAGGCATTGCTGGTGCTAGTTATATAAGATGTTTGAATATACTTGTATCCTTTCAAAAACTTTAGTCACATCAAGTGTAAAAGGGTTCTGGACAATGTCCACAGTAAGAATTTCTATTGTCTTCGCCTAATCTCTACCCTGTGTTCTAAGCACTCGAGACTCCACACAATACAATACACGGAAATGTCTGCAGTAATTATTGTAACAATTGTATGGTGACACTCGTCTAGCCATCCCACTAATTAATCCTTTGTGTACAATTTTATTAAGCCGAGCTCAAAGAATCGATACATCTCCAATATTGTTCTTTATTGTATTTGTGTACTGCTATTTATCTACTCTTATTTGCATTTATTTTCATCGTGATCTTTTTCTTTATCATATAAATAAACGACTCAAATGGCATGACGTCTTTATATAGAATGTTGTTATTTTTAAAAGTATGTTCTATAAATACAACACTTTAACCTCGTGTTCTCTTTGTTTTTCTCATACAATTTTGTCAGATAGAAAATGGTCAAATCTGGAGAACCTTGAACCCACGCGATAGTATAGCTGTATAGTATTAGCTGAGCTGCGGCGTTTGTTGAATTATTCTGTTTTAAAATACGGACGGGGCGGGTGTGTCGCAAAAGCGTTGCCTAGGTGTTTCGTGGCGCCATCGTAGCCCGTAGTAGGTAGAGCCGTGCGCGCGCCACTTGCTCCGATCCCCTCCCCACACCCCCCACCGCACCGCGAACGGCCCTGGTCCCAGTTTGCCGCAACGCGTCGATCCGGCTGCTCGCGCGCCAACTAAAAACATTTTTTTACCGTTTTCATACCACAAACACGCACAACCATCCCATTACACAAAAGTAACAAAAAACCCATTATACCCAAAGACAGGGACTTGATAGTCCCCCGCCGCGCATTCGTTACCCGAAGTGGAAATCATGCAAACAAAACTCATAAGTGGAAGCTACGCGTCCATCATGAACAAGCAAGATCTACTCAGAGAAGTGGTCGTGAAGTACATAGACTACTTTTACCCTGTGTAAGTACCGCTACTTTATCATTGTCCGCAATGTGTTGAATGGTTGACGCATTGCAGAGCTCATATCATATCTCACTTGCTGGAGTGCTGGCGTGGAGGTTTACACAAACCGAGCTAATTGCTGAGCCGGTAAGTCGGTGAAGGTTCAACGACAACGTGGCCGGCTGCAGCTAGACAAGCTGCGTCTGACGTCAGCGCCGCCTAGTGAACTTAGCTGTCTCTATCGTCCGACTGCTATATTGATCCGTTGCACAAAACACCATATTATATTTCTTCCACACTAGATTTCTAAGCTCCCTCTTGTTCTAAATTCAACCTTACGTGCCTAGACTTTTGATACCAGAGCCGTAGTGCGACAACCAACCAGCTAAACTTAAAAACTCTTGAGCTTTGTCTCAGATATCTTACTTTTTATTATTAGACAACCACCAGGATCTTTGGATGACTAATATTATTCACGGCCATCTTAACAGATGTTGTTCTCAAGAATCAATCATTATCGTCAACGGTTTTAATTTAAAATGAATGCAATGCGGATATGAGGTTCTCTTTTTAATTTTAGAAGGGTATTCATAACATTCTAACATTCGGTCTCCATAATATTAGCGGTTACGAATAATCGAGTGAAGTCCTAGGCACTTGTAATTTGGCAAATAACCAAACTTGTGAGGCTTGGTTACGGATGCATCTTGTATATGTATGTACTAATACTTCCACTGTCAGCCGAGCTCAGCGCCTCCAAGTCAGAGCTAGAGACCATTTCGCTCTGAAATTTGTAATTGAGTTTAGGCCACATGTCTTTTAAAAAATGAATTCATTCATGAAATCGACAGAGTTGTATGTAATCCCAGGGAAAACAAAGTTGCGTGACCGTTTCGCGTGACAAACATTGACTAAATATTGTTCCCCCAATCCTATGTTCCATGTAGGTCCTTTGTGACCAATACATTTTATTGTCTATGTCCGAACAACTGTACGTCACTTGCAATAATGCTCTGATTTAAGGTATTTCACATGTTGGCTATATGTTTGAATACAATCTCTTTTCAATGCTGCATCTAGATCATCATTAGTTTTTATACAGATCACTGTCGAAAAAGTAGATCTCATTTGCCTTATGATATACAATGAAGTTAATTTTAATATCTGAAAAGGAACTGTCATTAACATTATGAAACGCAAAATATTATAACCCTTTGTATGACTGGCGCCAACACCGAACGTGTCGACATGGCAGCCGTCGATTTCCCTTCAATGACCTTGTGCCATGCGCGGGCGCAGCGTCGATAACCATAAGAACACTCCACGACGAGTACTGCAAATGTAACTACTAATTGCACTACAGTCATGACGCTCAAGTATAAATCACATGTCTACCCCGTGGACCATTTAATCATTTTGCACCAATGGTCAAACAATGATGCTCGTCTTAATAAAAACAAATTGCTTTAATGCGTTAGAGTCGTTCCGAATGTTGCATGTTTGTAAATAAATTGATCCACCGCGCTTGATGAATGCCGACAGCAGGAAACAAAAGCGGCTTTTTAGTTAATATGTACATTTACAAATACCACGTGAAATTTCATGTGATCAGTGTCATTTCATTAGTGACCTTTGTTTTTCGGCCAGCATTGTCTCTCAACAGCACACACAATGCTCGCTATACCTATGATTCATTGTACGATCGATTCACTCCTAGTTAAATACGCGATCATCATCGTAAATATTCGATCCTGTGATGAAGATCCCTTTTCAAATGCATTCATTCAGAACAAAATTCGTCTTAAACCACATCTAGACAAAAGACTCATTGATAATACAATGGAATGTCCTGAACACCTGCATGTTTACCATCATCAAGAGTCACTTCTCGGATGTAAATTCATTTAAATAAATTCTTACCCAATCCTTTTGCCTTGTCTCAACCCATAAATACGAGACTTGTGTTTCTCAACAAAAGATTTTCATCAAACCGGTTTTGTAATTCTTTAAGTCGTGGACCAGTATATTGGGCAGATGCTATTTTTGCAACGAATGATGGCAGAGGGGATATAAAAAATGAAGATTATTTTGTTCCTTATCATTAAAAAACTTTACTTATAAGAACGCTTTTGTTCTTCGATGAAAGACAACACGCTGAACTCTTTGTGTGTAGACGTCTGTTTAAAGTGCAGTACACTACATAGAGTTGAGTGAGATTCCACGCAAGCAAACACGCACGTGCGTGGTGACAGAACGTTTATCTCTTTGTTTGCATCTTCTATTTGCTTAACATCTTTAACACATTTCCATTTGTTTGCCATATACATACAGACTTGTGCTGGGGCCATGTATATTTCATAATTGGCGAGCTCGTCTTCGACTGTTATTCTTGAAGCTTTAAATATATAAAGAAAGTAGTTTGGTTGATGACTGTCTGACTGAACGCCTGTTTGTGTCAAATAACATTTTGTGCCAGGTCTGCTTCGTTGAATGACATGATGGAAATCGTCCGCTTGAGTTATATTCGGCAACATATCATCTTTGATGGATAGCTGTGAAAGTGTAATTTTACAGCCGTAGTGTATCAGACATTAGTGTTTCAGATGATCTGTTTGAGTTCATAATTATCATAGTATATTAGCAATCTCAATCGAGACTTGTCGTCAGTCGTCACCTACGCAGGATACTTTCTCCGCTTCTCCGGTTTCACTGTCTTATGTTTCAACTTTTTCATGTACCTCAATACCGCTACGTTGCTATTTTGTTAACCTCCCAACTTGCGTAATCACCCACAGAATACTAAAACTGGTTTTTGTAGAGTTCCGCTTCGAGAAAGCCAATTATTAACTTTTTTCATACTGACATCACGACTGTTAGCTTTCGAGGATTATCTGTCAATTCGATTAGTATACACATTTACATAAATACATAATCTTACATTGATTTTATATTATAGACTACGATCAGATAAATGTGCAACAACTTTATTGGATTTATTGTTACGGCCTTAGGTCATGTGGTCCACGGCCGTTTTAACTTCGAAGAGGGCAGTGGACCGATCGAAATTGATCGTCATTGGATTTATCAACGGTTGAATGACTTCAAGTCTACTTTAGAGTTGTATTCTTCACCGTGTAGACGCGACACGGAATCCGTAGTCAGAGAAAGTCTAGTAGGTACGTAGTCGTACCTCGTGCCACATACTAGCTACTGAACGATTACACCAGCGAGATTGGATCATAATGGGTAAGTCCGCCAACTAGTGCTCGGTAAAATAATGATATTTGCAGTTGCAGTTAAGTAGAGTGTGTCGTCATCGTCATATACCATGTTGGACACTATGAGCGCTACGACACGTTGCAACATTCGCGTTTCATTGTCTAGTATCCCTCTGACCCGATCTAATCACTGCATCAGTTATTCTGTGTCACTGGGTATATCGTGATTCTGGTGAACCACTTACTTATCTGATACGAAATTATATTTAGCAGTTGGTAATGTTGTTATGCTGATGAAAACTAAAGCACTTGAATTTGATTCGAATTAAGAGTATTAGAAATTTAAAAATACGTTACGTTATCGTTACTATAGATTGGTGCATTATTTTAGTAAGTCAACAAGGCTAATAGGGTACCTGGTTCCGTCGTCCATTGTTCCCTAGTATTGTTACGAATATCGATCGGTTCAACAGACGGGTCACCGCTTTTGCAATATTTATCCACAACGCCTCCTTCGTTAGCGTAATCATCCGCGCTGCAAGCAACGGAAGCTTCTCTTATAATTACAAGCTTCTAATATAACTCTACTCTATAATCAACTGTTACTCTATAATGTATACTACTCCTATATAATTATGAGTTAAGCACGAGTTAGTTATCTTTAGTGCGATCCGATGTCCTTGCAGCACCTTTCCAATTGCACCAGTGCCTTGCCTGCCTACTGCCTACACACGCGTCCGATATATTCTGCATTTTGCAAACGAGAAAGCTATAAAAAGACTTGTATTCGCATTCTTTGCGATAAACTTTTGAATTAAAATAATTTAACTTCGACTGACTTAAAGGTGCATGTGTATGTTACTTATATATTAACCGAATGACACAATGATACACGTATAATATTCCGGAAGCGTACAACGTAAAAGTCGTTAAACGTAACCATCGAATGCGCAAATTCTCCAATCGACAGGACTATGGGTATGAATGCATGGGTGCGTGAATAATTTATGAAGTATTTGAGGTCATAACAGAATAAGTATCCCGAAAGGAACCTTGTCAAACCACTGAATTTGGCCTGAACATGTTTGTTTGGCACTAGTATCTATTACCACGTCTTGTTAAGGTTCTAATTGTATATACTATCATCAGACTTGTACTTGAATTCAATTTGATGTGACATTATTGATTGTGAATGCTTTGTCTAATTTCGTGAATTTCTCTTTGTTACAGCGCATCGGGGACAAGCGCGGTGGCCATCGACAACAAGATCGAGCAAGCTATGGTAAGCAATATCACTTTTATGTAATTCTATTGTATAATAAAACGTCATTCCAATGCAGCAATCAAGTTCCACGATCGGATCGCGATGATAATGTCTATAAAGTCCTTATATGGTTGTCTTGCGTGATGTAGAATATAGATTCTTTACAATGACCGCAACTAATACGTCAATTAATTTAAATATTCCATGTACATGCCGCCGGTTATTACTAACGCATAATAAGACACTGAGGCGGAAACGTTAATGTCTCTTAAAATTAAAATATTCGTGGCCAAACTCAGGCCATCGACTGTTTCGAAGTTATTTTAAGTCATACCGTTGACAAATTGTTAATTAAATATATAGTTCCGAGCATTTTAAGAAAAAAGATGAAAAACCTTCAATTTCAACATTTTTAAAGTCTAAATGCATTCCATATATTTTAATCTAGAATTACTTTAATATCCAGCTCTCTAATTACGGTAATATAATTTTTACTAAAGTAAAAAAATGTGTAAGATTTTTTGTTTTATGAGCAAGTAGACGTTCTAAATATTTCAATGTTTGTTTGATTTATAGAAACGATAGTGTATTCTATTATCATTTCTACGAAGCCACTACTTTGTGTTACACGGATATATTGCAATACATAGATAGAGAAATTGAAGTTTTTGTAGATGCATTGAACACATAACCCAGTGCTGTGTCAGTCGGCCGTGTTGGTTCCGTGTGTTCTCGATGCAAGACATTCTTGGAATACGTCTCACAGGCTTTGAAAATGCCGACTCTCATTTGCTAGGAATTGCTCAATTACATCTTGTTTCCAATGACCTATACTCTGTCTAACTATATATGTACATAAATCTATAAAATGGAAGTTGTCTAGTTTATTTAACGCATTGTGAGTCAACGAACTTATAACACTTCAGATACTAGTTAGACACCTCAATGTGTCTGTTGGCTTAGATAATAACCAATGACCTCTGTTGTCGCAAATTCAATGTACAGCATTTAGGTCAAGGCACGCTTTTGACTCATAGAACATGACCAGCTAATGATCATTGGTCTGCCACAGCATTTACATGATTAGTGTACTTCATTTACTGCCTTTAAAAAGGCCCGCCAAGGTGATGCAAAATGTAATATCAAGCGAACATTATTACGACAAAGATCCCTGAAGCCCCAGATGAAGAAATACCATTCAGTCGATTGACCGATATCCGATAGTGTTGATAAATAGAGTGCCGATGGAGCAACCTACTGATGTTATAGGGCAACCATCGATATAGATTCGGTGTGCCTCCATAATAGTTCGCTTGTTGTTAATCGTTTCACGCAGCCGTTACGCAAAGATGCAATCTCCCTAGAGATTGTCCGTGGTTGCAACTGCAATGGTGGGTCCGCGTAACACCGTACCCGTTATTAGATCGGAGTTACTGTTTGAATCTCTAATGACTTCCCTTTTTTAATGGCCAGGAAACACGTACCGCTTATCACTGTGTAAGATATTATAGATTTGTGCCATTTATTTGCTTGCTTTTGGCTCATTGTTATGGCCATTGATGTTAACTGCAATTTATTTTACTTCATCAGATAGATTGCCAGTGGTTATTGCAATACGAAATAAATAACGAAGATGTCTAAGAATAGATCTCCAAGGTTAACTTGTAAACTTTGGCAATGTGTTATGTTCATTTGGTTTGTGAACAGTCGGACCATTGTCTTATTTTTGGTTATGATTAATTTCTGACATAGTTCTTTCAAATTTGTAATTCGATGTTATTGATCTTTTCACATTGTAATCTAAAAGATTGTTATTAAATTCTATTACGAAAGCTTTATCGATATAAGCAATATCTAAAATATTGTGTGCAATCATTCGAGTCTCTTCTCGATCAAAATCTAGCTTACACTCATACTGTGCAATAGTCTTCACTAATATTGTTTCACCCATCCAATGCAATCGTGGTCGCAATTTAGATTCATCGTCGTGCACTGTTGGGCTCATCTCGTATCGTCTATAATTAGCCGACGCAGATGGCCTCAAGCGATTGACCCCAATCCGGCCCTAATGTCCACTACCACCGTATCGCATAGTATTTTTATCACTCCCTTACAACACTCTACATCAACTACTATTATACATCAATAATATTCGTCTCTTGTGTTATCGCACTACGATTCAAGTAGGCAAATTCTGGTATCGACCTGATATTGAGTTTGTTATTGAACACCTACTAAACTCCTGCCAAAGTATTTGCTCACTTGATTTGTTTATCGTGCCTTCTATTTCAGGCACAATGTTGGTCTTATCTATTTGTACCTAAAACATTAAGCTTGTTTATTAAACCACATATTATTGTATATCGTTGGATAAGTATTAGGTATTTTGATAAAATTTTACATTATTTTCGAATAAAACAATCGGTTTGACATGTATCGGTGCGACATGATCTTTCTCACGAATTAATTTTACAATCAGACAAGGAACGTTTAATACAAAAAAACACGTACTTGTCGCAACAATTCAACATGCATCACTTATGTTACATAATCGAACCTCCTATGTATCTGGCCTGTTGCCAGTTAGGTATATAATATTGAATATCATAATATAATTTGCTATATTGCTATGTATACTAACATGTAAAGCATCAAGCAAACGTAGTGTGGCCAGTATCAAGTAGTCGTGTAACCGGTCTACCTTGAGGCACGCCATCTTACTCGGCGCTCGATGAATGTTGCATGTACACCTGCAGATCGTATATAATTTTGAATTGTGCTTGAGGTACGCATACTCTGGTTCTCATTGGTTTTCGTAATATCTCGCCTCCGCTCGGCATTACGTCATCATAGTAGATGTTTACGCGCATGCGTCCAATTGATGTACCAACCATGGCTCCACACCATACACCACTGACCCGATTTCTTACATCTGTTCAAACATTATATTCAATCGATTCTTTAGAACGATCTTAGGAGTTAGTGTGTCCAAAAAAGTTATTTCCAACTTCTATATGTTGGATTTCTTTCATTCCTTCTTTGTATCAGAATGAACTTGCTGTTAGGCGTCTCATTTTAACTGAACGGTTGTTTTGTTTTCGTCGTTTTTCCAAGATTTCATTAGCAAGTATTAAGAAGACGGCATTTATTTGTTCGGCGGTGCGTGCGTGTTGAAATTTTTATTTGCTCCAAGCGGCTCGGCATGCTAATTCCCTCGTTGTATACGTGATTTGCATTAGGCAGGCCTGACCCGACGGGACTCGGCCAAGAATAGACGCGGAAGGAAAGCCGGCCCCGATCCGGGGAAGTGAAGACACGTGTTCTCATGATTACTCCGTCGATTAGCCGACGCCTGGAGACCCGGAGCCGTCTGTAGACGCCATGAGGTCACACGATTAGGTCGCGTGCCGCCAATATCGAGATCGTCGGGTAATTTGCAACTAAGAGTCGCTTCGAGAGCGCACGCGCCAGATCCGAATCGTAGCACGAAACTAGGAAACGCTGGTGAAGTTTTCTCGGAAAATTGACTTGTACGGTTTAATGAAACCGTCACGTGCAATTTATCGTTGTAGTTTATTTACAGCTTTCTTACACCAGTAACGAATCACAGATGGTGTTTACAATAAAGTATGCAAGTTTCCTCACGATATTTACCTTCGCCGTGAAGCTTGTACTGTGTCTTTGCACTGAAGTTTCGAAGAACTCTTTGGTGCAAAATTGAGCCTTAAAGCTACTACTTCACCACATCTGTCAATTCACTCTATAGATAGATTTCATTGCCGAAATAAATGTAATTTCGGCAATTGTAGATAAATACTCGCCGAGTTGATATTGATACCTACTCAGCGATAAGTTATTATTGTGTTTGTACTACATACTTTTATCAGTTGTTTGCTGTCTATACTGGCATTGCTTATTTACCAATGCTAAATTTATTATATAAGTAACACATGGAAAAATACTAAGCATGTTATCAATGGAAATCTTCCAGCTGTTATGATAAATCGCTCGTATCTATCGAGATACGGTTGGACATGAAACAGATTGTATCGATAAATCGACGTTGTTGATGAAAAGTATTTTTTAAAGTTTTCACAAACACACTTGCCTTGTCTGTTGCATGTCATTGCTGCTTCTTATCCTATCTAAATTTAGTTGGTTTGCTTTTCATTCACAAAGCAGTGACAAGATCGACGATGTCTTAAGCATAGATATAGATAGAAGGTTCTAAAGATACTAGGATAGTTGGAATAGGGGACTAGAGACGACTGCCACGGTATCATCCGCCGATATCGGGACGATATCATACGCCGATACTTGACTATAACGACACAGTGTGAAAGCGTTCAGTAGTAATTGTATCAAACTACTATTCCGATTATATCGTGTCGTTACCGTTATAGTCCAATGAAATATTTATCTACGCCTGCATTATTCTTAATCGTTAATTCTAGATGAATCCAAAGTTGACATCAGCCCCTTGGGTCAAACGTCTTGGGCAGATTACGTGCAGTACATTTTCACTTGTTTATGTTAACAGTTATCTCGATGATAACACCGACTACGTCAATCGTTATTTACATCGTATTGTTTTTTATCATTATTCTTTATTAATTTATTAACACGCCGGTCGAGCCACGAACTGTCTGGCAGGAATCAACAGGTCAAGGATTGCTGATAATCAGTGACTCTACATTGACGATGTGATATCATCTTCATATCCAAAGTTGACAATCACACTCATGGAGATATTATCACAGTTACATATTATCACGTCGGTATTCTCAGACGGGGTTGGCAGATGTGCATTTAAAGTATACCCACATTTCAGCAGATATTTAGTCCCATGTAATATCCGATAAGTATGTAAGTCCCGATATCGTTGACTACACCGGCACAGTGTGAAACGTTCACTAGTAATTGTATAAAACTACTAGTTCGACGATATCGTGTCGTAACCGTTATCGTCCAATGTGAAAGCACCCAATGACACTTCCCGACCAGGAACTCATGTTCTGCAGTAGTGTTTGCAAGAACGAGGCTGTGCAACAGTTACAACAGTAAAATAAAAGCTTTTCGATGGTTATGAAAACATAGTAGGTAACCTGAAGTCGAGACGAACAATGAAAAATTCAATGCCAAAAGTCGAATAACAGTTTAATCTGTACAAAATAACACACGAACTGTGTCACATACTATTTATAGACAATTGTTTCTAAATGGAACCACTTGAGAAAACACCAACAAAGTACGGCAGCGCAAAATACTCGCCTTAACAATGTTTGAACATGTGTTGGGCCGTACAAAGTACACCCATTTTTTTTGCGCACTTGTGCTATTTGCGAATTTTAATTACATAAAAACACACACGTACGTACATACCTCACATATTTTCCTACTGCCATCACAGTGTATAACTGTCTGAAAACATAATGGTCATAAGTTTAACATTTGCTTAATTTATATCTATTGTTTCTTTTATTTCCGAAGTGTTAATCATACTTCTGAAGTTATGTATTAATAATTATTTGCAAGTTTATTATTTACCAGCTTCCTTCCGCGGATTTGCCCCCAATTAACTTCGATAATATAGCCCAAGTTATTCTGCGATAGTGCTGCATACTATGAGTGAAAGATTTTTTTAAATCGGTCCAGCGTTTCCGAGCTTATTTGGTACAAACAAACAAAGAAATCTTTCCTCCTTATAATATGATTATAGATTTAAACATAACATTCTTCAGCCTCATAATATCAATTGAACAGAATAGTAATAAACGCTTACGCGACGTTGAGTTCAATTAAAACTACTCAGGCAAGTTGTAATAAATATATCCATAATATTTTGTTACTTAACTTCTAAGCGATGTCGTTGGAAATATCTAGTTATTCTTTAAATGAGATCAATGCCAATTAAGTAATTCTTTATATCATATTCAAGAACTTTATTGGCTTTAATGTGAGTTCTACAGACTGATTGCAATAACAGGAAAGCATTGCATTTAAATATTACTGTAGTTGAAGCCTCATTAGTCTTACTTACAATGAAAAAGTCTGAGAAAAGGATCGTGTGAGGAAAAGTTTGCTAACTCGACGACTTTGCCGTCAGTGTTGGGAAGATCGATAACTTGTTACCCAAGTCTGCTTGCATTTGATTGAAGCACTTTATGAATTTTTTATTCTTTTTTTACACCCTGAAACTGATTTCTTATAAAATATTTAACCGTAAATGAGAAATATTCTCCGTAAATAATGCAGATTACTGGAACGCCCATCCGTGCTGTGTGACAAATGTTACATTAAGACACGAACACGCTTAGATAATATGTTGAATTAAGTATTCGTGTTTGTCTCAAAACTAGGTGTCCGGCGCCGCTGTTTCACTAGCAAATATTTACAATATCAACGCACTTCTTCATATTAAACACTCGTATCAAATACAACAAAATGTTAATTACATTATACAACGCTATTTGTTTAATTTATTGTTGGCACAATCTCTATCATTATTACTTGGATCATTATTATAATAGTCCCATTTGTCATCTCCTTGCCTTAGTGATGATGTGTGTTCAAAGCACTTGTTTTTGTAATGTCGATGATGTCACATGTATTTCATTTATTCAACTCACCGTCGGGTGTCGACCCGATGCTATATGAACAGTTGTTTATGTATTCGGTGAAGAAACTCGTTTCCTACCATCATTGGTAGGTCGAATCGCGGATTATGTTTATAGATTTAATCCACTGCTTCCTTTGATAATAATGAGAATTCGTAAGTCCAAATGCTAAGCGGATGTGATATAAAATTCGATGGATATCATATCGTCTTCGACCCGTTGTATCTACTTAGTTTTGTCGTTAGATGCCAGCAAGCTATAATAATTAAGAGCAATTCAAAGATCTTGGGTCAGGCTTCTACCTGTTAACAATGCTTCCTACGCATGCACGATTGAAACATCAACTGGTGCTATCCGGTTGCAATTAAAACAATACGTACGGCAGGTTTCAAGCTTGCCCTTGTACTGGTTATATCATCACCCTCTGTATTTGGACTGCGACTGTACAAAAGGTCATTGTACCTTTAACGATGACATTGCACTGTCCGTCATCGCTTTTTGGGCTTTTGTTCGTTTCCGATTCTTAATTTAGAAACTTGCTTCGCACCTCTCGGCCTATTTTACATGCTCTCTACTATATCGTTATCATACTTACCTACTGACACTAAAATATTAGCACACGTGATAAGTGTTCTTTACTTAGCACGCTTGCTAATCACCTCTTTCCTGTTGTTTAACTCTGCATTCATTTGTTACTTTAAAACTGAGCGCAGTTTCAATTGAGATCTATCAATGAGTCCATTGGCACCTCTTCAATCTGCAAATGACGCAGGAGAATCATTGTTAACGGAATCCGGTATTGACTGGTGATACATCAGTATGCAGAGACCACTAATTGAAGGTCGTACCTCCCACGCGAATCACGGAAGAGATCTCATGAAACCTATTTATACCCTGATCTAATTATAACATCAGACAAATCAGCCCCAGACCACTTTTAGCCTGTTGTCGATCCTGCCTGAGTGCATGTTTTGAGTCACACCACCGTCGTAAAAACTAGCACGTTGATCTTTTAATGCGTTCCCTGTTCATTTCTGTAGGCGGTGACGAGAAAATATCTAGTGTCGAGTTGTGACTACACAAATATGTTAAACTTAGAAATATTCATGCGAAAATATTGGCATCGCGTTCTAATGAACGTTAATGGCATTATTACTGTCACCTATCCAGCACATTATGGTACTTTGACTGTCTTTGAAACACACGGTGTTATCGTATGAACGTTCGTATTATCCGCATTCTTTCCATCCATTATCATAAAAATCTTCACTATCGACGTAATTGCTTGCAGCATTGCAATTATCTCAACGCAATTTGTGATTCAAAATAATTGCATGTTCAGCAAACTAACAAGTCTCCAGACACAATATTTTAAGTGTACCTACAGCAGCTTCAAATACATTTGTTTAATGTTATATTCATCAAAAAGTAATCCAGTGCGCGACAACTGCGTAATTTCTTTATTGACCGAGTTAAATGTTCGCATTAAAATAATTTAATCTAGCATATTTCAAACTAGCTGTGCCCCGCGGTTTCACCCGCGTAGATTTAGTTTCATCCTTATTGCCGCAGAACCCTAATATTTTTAATAACTAAAAGTAGCCTATATTACTACTTGAAATATCAGCTACCTGCCAGTGAAAGTCCCGTTAAAATCGGTCCAGCCGTTTCAGAGATTACCCGGAACAAAGATACAGACGGAGAAAATTTTTAAAACTTGGTTTTTTAGTGTCTGTAGCGTGTATATTTTCATATGCATTTAGTGAAAAACTGTTATTTTGGAATTACAAACAGACACTTCAATTTTATTTATCTGTATAGATATAGATGAAGCTTATTTTAATAACATATATGTTAATACCTTTACTAAATGTTCCAATGTTTGTATTGGCGCTATTTATGGTATCATCTGCAATCATGTTAATCTATTCTTCAAATACTTCTGTCACATTAGTCCTTACTAGTTCTTGGGCCCGTACTAATTTAAAGATCACACAGCGTGCTGTCATGGAATATTTTTTATTTGCACTAGTTAAATGTGGAGCGTACATCAATTACGATGTATCTATTTGTATTTCTGTATCCGCGTTCTTTGAGTGAGCAATTACAATTCCACGATAATTCGATTTAATAAGTCTCAACATAATTTACTCATAACAAAGGAACATTTCTTTAGAATTTTAGATGGATTTAATTAGATATGAATCGGCTATGTGACTTGAAATGGCGGCTCCAGCATGATTTTGTATATAAAAAGGGTCCGTTGCTGGTGTAGGTTGTGTTGTCGAGTTCAGGGTGCACGGCCGAGCCGCGTGTAGGTGACGTGTTCGCTCGCCGCCATTTTATATAGGACGAGCGCGCGCGCTCAGACCATCAGTCGCCTGGTAGGACGCGCGAGCACTACTACTTCTCCGCGCTACAGTGTCACTACTGCGTTATCGCCATTCGCCAGTAACGTTTCAGTCGTGGTCGAGTACGCTCACACATTTAGTGACCCTGAATATTAGTTCACCGCTCCAACATGATTGATATTATTCAAAAACCCAGGGATGGCTGCCTTTACGAGATCAGACAGAAGGGACAAAATGATGCCTGTTATGTGGTCGTGCCTAATCCAAAAGTACGTTATCTATTATATAGGATACTCTTTATCGTATTTAATATTTTAATACGTCGGGCGCGTTCTTGTTGATCTTGTTTTTCTTTCGGTCGTTCCAAGTCGTGAATTGTATTGGAAGCTGGAACCGTAAAACCGGTGTTGTAGGTACATTTTTGCGAGTTGTTTTTTAAGATCCGAACTTGATTGCTGTCATCTTTTATATTTTTTTTTCTTCGATAAACATTTTATCAATGTAACGATGCATTTAGGAGGGTGTATATACATAAAATGGAGTGTTTAACTTATCGCTTGTGTTTTTTATAGGATCTGGTTAAGAGCCACCTGATGTTTGCGGTGCGCGAGGAGGTGGAAGTTCTGAAGGAGCGCATCGCCGAACTGATGGAGAGGATCAACCAGCTGGAGGTGGAGAACACGTACCTGCGGGCGCACGCCAGCCAGGATACGCTGGCGGCGCTGCCGGCGGCGGGCGGCGCCAAGCCGGCGGCGCAGGCGCAGGGCCCGCAGCCACCGGTGTCGTAGAGCCGCGCCGCGCCGCCGGCCCGCGCCGGCCGCCAGGTACCGCCCCCCCGCCCTCTGCGCGCGCCCCGCCCGGGCCGCGCCGCCCGCTGGCCCAGCGCCGCCCGCGGCCCCGACGCCGGCCGCTGCCCCAGCGCCTAGCTGACAGCGCGCCTCCGGTCGAGCGCCGAGGGAAGCGCCGCCGCGCGATCATCTACTAATCACACAAGTGTCTCACCGCACGCCCCGGGCGTTCGCGACGCAACACCTATATTATAATGCTTCGGATCATAAACATATATTTTTCTGTTAATAGTAATATTTAGGGTGCAGAATTTCGTGCTAACTGCCATGCTTGTGCTACGCATGATACGCATCTCAGCGACGAGTCTTAGTGTTTCGATGTACGTCTATATTTTTATTCGGTTTTAAAGTTTAGGTATCGCTATCCAAGTAATGTATTCCATTTAAGATAAACTGTAAGACGTGTGTTTATGGTAAATGTAATTAAATAGTTGAATATTCCTATGCATTGAACAAGGACTGTGTGTTAATTTATTATCAATATTTTTTGTATTGTAATTTATTATTTATCAAGTGAATACCTACTGTGTGACGATGTGTTAAATAGCAAGTGTTGTTCGCGTTTGGGCCGATGATAAATGATCTGTCGATAGTGTTGTAGTGAGCGAGTGCAGTCGGTTGTTTGAGTTGGTACGTTAATTACAAGTAGCGATGTATAGTTGTGTACTATCCGCGTGGTCCACAAGGTACCGTAGTGCTGAGGTAGACTAGGGTCGTTGCGAGACTGGCCTCGTGCGACTGCTGGCTATAGTGGGATTTGCACGCTGAAACCGAATAAAAAATATTTTTATTCCATCCCTTTATCAAACATAGAGGTATAGCAATTTAACATTGTATTTTTTTAATAATTAAATTGTTTGTATATAGTACAAGTTGTAATAGAATTGTGAGTCGTATGATGTACATATGGAAGAATGTGATGATAGGACCGGCCCCGTAGTCTGCCTTCCTAGGGCCGCGTCCGATGTAAACCAGAGGTTATATCTAAACAAATATATAAGTTAAATGTACGGTGTATTTAATGTAGCTTCGTTGTCAACGTGTAGGAGCGAACATAGTGGTCTGCGGACCGCTGGGGTGTCAGCCCCGATCACTCTATGGACTGTATCTATTTACTTGTAGACTAGAATTTTGTACAACGCCACTTATTGTGTATAGTTTATTATTTCGTTAGGTCTTCATAATTATTGTGAATATACAGTAATTTTACAACTAAAGCATTACCCTAGACCTAGAATGAATTACCTATATGATACTAAATTTTGTAAATATAATGTAAACAGAATATGTCCATTGTAGCTTACGTTGACCAGCAAGGTTCCTCATACCCAATAAATGCAAAACTACTCGAATACGTTGTATTTTATTGATTCATTACCCTGCTTTGTCAACAACCCTTTACGGAATATCTTTACGTAAAAAATTAAAAATAAACTTCAAACAGTGGAATTCGCTATAGTGAGCGAGGAAAACTGAATTAAAAGACCTCAAAGAAAATAATGTCACCAGAATAAGAAAAGTGCTTGTCTATGTTCAAAAGCTGTTGAAACGGACTGTTCTCCCAACCGTTTCATTTCCTTACTTTCGTTTACAAAGTATTTTGCTGATGTATTGTTTACAAACAAAATAAAGTGGATTTAAATAAATGACGAATCGATTGATTTGTGAACATAATTATCCTACTTTCAATATCCGCTTTGACCTGAGAATAAATTAAACTTATTTACGATTTACGATTAAAAGTGTATAAGTAAGCATTAATTTAAAGCTAAATGGACAAAAATAGCTGGTTTATAAAAATTGACACGGACCAATAGGTACTGCCCCTGAAATCGAAGAATATGTTAAGCGGCATTAGAATGCCACAAAATGTCCAGAATATAAAAACATTTAAGTAAAAATATGCTCACGCCTGTATTTCCCGAAATGGTAGGCAGTAGGTACTTATTGTACTTACATCCCCATTTCACCAGTTATGTTTTAGCGAGCTATTGTCATTAACCGGGCAATAATCCAGACTCCGGGCCTCTATTAGGAAAATAAAGGTTATAAAAACCCAATAACATTTTGCTTGACCCGAGGATTGAAGCCAGGAATGTGTTCCGCAGTAAACCTTGCGAGCAATAGATCAACATGCAGTGAAAATATGAAGGCAATCCGATAACGCTGCCATCTATCGTAAGAGTCGTATTTTATTCAGTGGTTTAAGTATAAAGCAAAATGTTGCTGTCCAGGAATATGTCTTAGAAACTATTACAAACATCTTAGTAAAGATGGCGCTTGTGCGTGTAAATTATGAGGCAACTAAACTAAACTACGTAATATAAAACTAGTACTCACAATAAAACCAACTCAACTAACGCGTTCAAATCGTTATATTGTTAGAATTCGTATGTATTTTTCTATGCGAGCATTAAATTTCGTCTAGAAAATTGTAATAAGAACGCTACTCGACGCTAGATGTCGTTAAACATACATTCTGGTCATGGACAAAGAAAAAATATTTTTAGTTGGATAAAATCATAGACACATTTTATTTTGAGTATGATTTTTATTGTCTTTGCTAACTAACAGGAGCACAGATTATGAAAAAAATTCGCTCTCTCAAACTACTTCCGCTTTGAACGTTATACCACTTCTTCTTTCGTTTGCGTTTCAACTATGAAACCATAAAATACTTACATCTGTGATAGGTACACTAGGAAGGAAGGCAAACGGCATATATGCTATGGCAATATTCACGTCACGTCTGCCGACGTCAAATGTGTCAGTGTCAGCCAGACGTTACATTTTATTGACTGATAGATTATTAAATTACTTGTTTTGTAAAATGTTTCTAATCTTGATAAACTAATTTAATAGTTTTATGTAATGGATAACATGACTTTGAAAGAAATTCAAAGCAGATTATTGCTTTGGGAGGCAGCGGATAATCCCCTGGCGCCTCTTACTTCAGATCAGAGAGAGGCAATATTAGATTTCGAGTCGTTGGTGCTTGGTGTTTCGGCTGATGTGGATGAAGGGGTACCTACGACTCCTAATTTCGCCAATTTTTCATTATAAATCCAAAAAGTTATTTTAATGAATGGGTTCAATACTTACTAGTATTAAAAAATAATGTGAGCGTTTCTGTCTGTCTGTTACCTTTACTAGGATAAACTGCTGAATTGATTTCACTGTAATTTTCAAAAGAGTTAGTTTTGACTCCAGGGTACAAAGCATACTTAATAAGTATTTTATGTGACTTCACAATGCGGAGGAAGTCGCGGGTAAAAGTATTATTCAACAAATTAAGCTCTAGTATTGTATCTGACCCATTCCTATTTGAGCATATTAGCATTTATTATTCTATACCAGATGCTGTTTGAAAGGATCATTCCTTCAAACAGAAGGTGTAATAAATTCCCTTTTAAAAAACTTTTCTGTCTATTATATTTGCAGGAGAAACATGCAAATGATTCATGTGAGGAGCCCGATGATGCAGTGCCATCGGTGGACACAACCTTTGACTTCCTGGGGTGGTACGAGGGTCTGTGTGAGAGTAACTTAAAGGCTGATGACGGGCCATACGAGGCATACTACAAACAGCTGGAGGACAGGAGAAATGAATGTGATGCTTTGACTAATCAGGTAAATATATTTTTAAATTAACTTATGACACCTAAGTCCTTCTTTCAGCTCTTTCATGCTAACAAGTACACCATGAATTTAACAAATTGTATCATGTAAGTTTCTTGCCAGTTCTTCTCTAAAGGCTAGTTTCTAAACCGGTGGACAGGTCTTCATTTTTATTTTCATAGCCACAAATGTTTGGATTCAACAATATGTAGGTTTCAACACATATTTCTCTTTCACTGTTAATTTATGGACATGATACATGTAATATAGGTAAGTGGGTTAATGGGCTCCATTTAACAAGGTAGCAACAACATACATAAAATAAAAAAAAAGACAATGTTTTGTATGGAATTAGTTAAAATGATGTTAAAACAAAGAATTCCATTCCAATAAATTAATTAATCATCCGAGTCATTGTATGTATATTTCCAGATTGGTGTCACTATGTCAGACTTGGAGAAATTGCATGAACAGTATAACTTTGTGTCGAACAAAACAAATGCATTGCATACTATGAGCGAGCAACTACTGGCTGACCAAAATAAACTATCAAGCATTGGTAAGTAAGAGTCTTAATGGATTGCAATTGTACTTTAAACTATTCACAGAATCATACTATGAAGTTGATTCAATGACATTAAACCTTATTTTTAATTAATATTTTACTATATTATGCTAATGAGATAGTTTGTGTTTGAAAAATCTGCTACTAATCAGAGTCCACTCCTTTTACGATTCATATACAAACATACTGACTCATAAAATCACTACTGAGTATTCAAGGTACAATAAAAGGCCCATAATTCGTGATGGGACCTGTATTTACCATAAATCAAATGTGGAGTTGTTAAAATTTGAACCCTAATGTCAAATTGTAGAGCTAAAGATTAGCTTTCATAAGTAATTTTTTCGAGCATCTTCTCAAATAAGAGGATGAATCTGATAATGCGTCTTTGTGTGAATACCTGTTGCCGACACCATGATACCTGATCTTTTATACTGACAAAGAGATTAATGCTCTATCAATATTTCCCCAGGTGACGATATAAAGCAGAAGTTGCACTACTTCACACAAGTGGAGCACTTGTCCCAGCGTCTTAACAGCCCCACAATGTCGGTGAATAGCGATACATTCTTCAATGTCCTTGCTAAGATTGACGAGTGCTTGGATTACATGAGGGCTAATGTAAGTATTTTACATAGTATGTCATTAACAAATTATTTGACAATTCCACATAAATTAAGCAAAGAATACAATGCCATGTTCATGTTTATCAGAAATGTCTCTTAGGGCGTAGGAAGGAAATAAAATAAAAAAAATACTATGGGGTAAAAGGTGTGAGATAAAGGTATGTGAATGAGTGGAGATTGTATCCCAAGCTGTAGCATTAGAAGCAGGGTTTCTTATCAAGGTCATCTGTTACTACTTTAGATTTATTAATAGTTCTTTCAAATATTTTCATGTAATTGGATATCAAATTTTGGTTTCACAAAAAAAAACATGTTTTTTATTTATATCTCGCGTCTTCTCCAATATGTTTTTAATGCGAACTTTTATAATCCCGTCTAAATATTACACTCGTCAGACTTCATTCTATACAAAAACTGTAAAATTTGCCTTGCTTCTATTGCAGAACAACTTCAAAGAATCCCATACGTATTTGGTGAAGTATCGCCATTTGCAAAACCGTGCGATATCTCTGATCCGCTCGTACGTCGGCCATGTGTTGGAGCATGCGTCTGGCCAGCTGGTCTCCGAGGACCAGGAGGCGGAGACAGCGTATGCCGTGTACTTCGGCAAGTTCCAAGCTGCTGCTCCCAAGCTGAAGATGGTCATTAGTGAGATTGAGAAACGTGCTGAGAATAATGCCGAGTGAGTTCGCTTTGTTATTTCTATTCTATCCATAGAATAGCTTCTTTATGCCTTTTTTCGTGGTAGAAAGGACTACAATAGAAGATAGAAAAGCCGTGGTAGCTGTGGGGTGTAAAAAATACAAAATAATATGTATACTGTACCTTATCACGAGTTTGCCACCCTTTCCGTAATCTATACTAGTTTCCTACTCTTATTCAACGCAACACGATATTACGTGTGAAAATTCGTTCGTTCTCGGTTCTTAGTAAGAAAATCGAACGAACGAAATTGGAATTCGATAAAAACAAAACGAATTTACTAAGAAATTTTCTACTGATATTGAACTATCAGCCTTGGTACGGTCGTCGTCCATCTTCCCCCAGTGGCGTGCATTGCATATAAGCAGGTAAACAGAAGTTACAAATAGTGATCACTGAATACACTCGTATCGTGTGTGTGTGCGTTTATGTTCGTATGTGTATCTTTACCAAGACGTACGTACCTACGCCGCGTCACATAGGTATGTACTTAACTTGCCTACCTACCCACTTGTTGTTTATGCCTACCCCTCTAAAAATCCAATGCACGCCTCTGCCTTCCCCTACACTTGTCGATCTACAAGTGTAGCGGCTACTTGTCGAACCACTGCACCTTAATGTCAATGTGGGTAGAGGATGATGTCAATGTCAATAGGGCGGCGGTAAGGGATGTCAAATCAACCGACCGATGTCAATGAATGCCTTTAATGCACTGAAATATAATTACTATACTAACTTAGAATGTAGGTCGCACACGTAAGCGCTTGCAATGATGAAATGTTGTGTGCGCAGTTTTATAATACAATACAAAATGTACGGCTTTGCCTGTACAACAAGTATGATTGAAGCGTCGTATGGTATAACAGGTACGCGTCGCTCCTGTCGGATGTAGAGCGTGAGTACTGCGGGCACCGAGCGAGGGGCGCGGGCGCGGGCGCGGCGGCGGCGCTGGGCGCGGCGCTGGCCCCCGGGGGCCCGCGGGGCCGCGCGCCCGCCTCGGACCACTGCGGCGCGGCGCGCGCGGCCTGCTCGCTGCTCGCACACGCCTGCAGAGACGAGTGCGCCCTCTATGCGTACTTCTTCACCAAGCCCTCCGCGGCGCTCGAGTGAGTTACCTGTCTTTATCTACCTACACTAATATTATAATGAGGAAACGTTTGATTGTTTTTTCGTTTGTTTGTTTGCATAGCCTATTCAGCTCCGAAACTACTTGACCTATCTTGAATTCTTTCAGCTATGGATAGCTGCATCATCAGTGAGTAACATTGGCTATGTTTTATCCCTGTACTCCCACGGGAACGAGAACTACGCGGGTGAAACGTGACTTCCGCTAGTTTGTAGTAACTATAGACCAGAAGTTTGCCCGCGTGTTATTTGGGATTCTGCAGGCGTACAAGAAGATAAACCGATGTTTAATTGTAAAACATGTTTTAACTAAGATTGTATGCTTTAAAGACTCGTGATGACCGTGGAGTTCGGGTATTCGCCTGCTACGCAAGCAGCCTATACCAATGTGTTTTTCTACAAACTTAAATGCAGTAAATTCACCCCACGTACTTTACGGTGAAGGAAAACATCGTGAGGAAACCTGCATATATCATGTTTAGTGCCTAAGACGGCAATGGACTCACCCTCCGTCTCGTTTGCACTTAATCATCCTCAGAAAAAACTGAGTGTTGTTACAACACCTCTGCTTACCCCTTCGGGGACCCTTCTAGGATGGTGTGAGTTTTTTTTTTATTGTATTCTTTCCAGGGAGTACCTGCAATCTCTGTGCAACGGTCTGTACGAGAGGCTGCGGCCGCAGATAATCCACATCAACCATTTGGAGACGCTCGCCGAGCTCTGTGTCATACTGCGAGTCGAGGTCATTGACGAACAAGTCAACAATGACCGTGAGTACATTACAATAAATAAATAAATAAATAAAGGAGTGCTTTATTTATTTATTTATTCGATAATTAGAACGGCATACAATGCCAAGTACACTAATTAGACACAGGTAATAAAGACACATATAAATATAATCCATTTATAACGACATATATATCTACACTAATATTATAAGGAGGAATGATTTGATTGTTTTGTTTGTTTGTTTGCATTGAATAGGCTCCGAAAATACTTGACCGATCTTGAAAATTCTTTCAGCAATGAATACCTACATCATCAGCGAGTAACAAAGGCTATATTTTATCCCCGTATTTTATCCCACGGGATCGGGAACTACGTGTGTGAAACTGCGTAACGTCCGTTAGTTTGCTATAATTATAAAAGTCTATTCGTGAAATGTGGGTGTTTTTGTTACAACACTTCTTACCCCTTCGGAGACCCTTCTGGGATGGCGTGAGCATATTTATTTAAATACAAATCAAATCAAAAAGTTTTATTCAACATAAGGGACACTTGGAACACTTATTGAACGTCTCTCGTATCTCTTACGTAAACTTAGGTTAATTTACTACCGTTTCCAAAATATAAGCCTGTCAGGAGAAGAAACGGCGAAACAAACGCCCCGGTTTTTTTTACATGTGTCCCTTCTATATACATAGGGTTGCTACTATTTGACAAAACGTATAATAATTCCAGCGGTAACGTTACACGCTTTGGGCGTATCGGCGCGAGCGTTACTACAAGACGCTCAGGAGCGTTTGGTGTTCCGCGCTCACGTACATCTGAGGGCTGATGTGTTACTGTACCGACCGGCGCCTGGAGACCTCGCCTACCCACAAAAGTTACTCATGATGGAGGTAATGTGCACCTTATTACTCAAGATATAAGGTTGAATACAAACAATCATATTACAACGACGTTAAATACGACCTAGGCAAGGTAACATTCTCACGCGCTTGCGCTAATAGAAACGATAAAAAAATGTATGTAAATGACATAAATTAGTCACGTGACAGATTGAGCCGTGGTGGCCGTTGGGTTAAAGCAGCCTGCTACGCAAGTTCGAATCCCAGCGGAGCTTGTACCAATGAACTTCTAAAAACATATGTGCGGTTATTTCACACCATGTGCTTTATGATGAAGGAAAACATCTGAGAAGTAATTCAAAGACGTAGACCATCTATCACGTTGGCACTTAAATGATTAAGTGCCAACGTGACAGAAAAGTGTGTGTTGTTATTACATCTGCCTACCCCTTCGGGGAATACAGGCGTGAGCACACGTAAATACATAAATATTTGTACGTTCCAGCAAATAGCCCAATCAATCCAAGATCAAACGATGAAACGGAGTGATTCTCGCAACTCCATGATGTCAGAAGCCTCGACGAGCTCTCAAGAGGTGGCCAATATTAACTTAGAGGCCCAGAGAAGGCCTCAGGCCTCCCCAGCGGACCTCCACGGCATGTGGTATGTTTTACCTATTTTGTCTTCCTTAGTCAAAGTGAAAAATATCTCTATTCAATAAGACTTTTTACAAAGTATTATATTCAATCGTCAGAATGACATAATTATACAGGATTATACATGCTACCGCCAGGTTCGGAAGGTTGCTTTTACTGAGAAGAACTCGGCAAGAAACTCAGTAATTACTCTTTTCAAAAATATTCTACAATTTTAAAAATGGACACAGTTCCAATGCTGAATTGTCAAAATACGTATGTATAGTGCCTGAGACTGCGATGGAATTATAGTAATCAGTAATTAAATACACTATATCAATGAGTCCCCTTTATTTTAGGATTACTGTTTTATTTACATACTAGCTGTGCCGCGCGGTTTCACCCGCGTAGATTTAGTTTCATCCTTATTGTCGCGGAACCCTAATATTCTTGATAAATAAAAGTAGCCTAAGTTACTCCTTGAAACATCAGCTACCTACTAGTGAAAGTCCCGTTAAAATCCGTCCAGCCGTTTCGGAGATTACCCGGAACAAACAGACAGACAGACACAGATAGACAGACAGAGAAAAATTTTAATACTTGGTTTTTTTGTGTCAGTAGCGTGTATTCTTTCATATGCATTTAGTGAAAAGCTGTTATTTTGGAATTACAAACAGACATTTTATTTATCTGTATAGATTACTTTTCTCCAAAAAACTCTGACATATTGTGTCAAATCAAATCTTATATAAATAAAAAACTGTTTAACAAAAAGAGGTTCACTACCGCTACAGACTCATCTGTTGCGTTTTCCCTTAATCTATACATCTATACAGATAGGTAAATTTAAGTGTCTGTTTGTAAGTTACCAGCTTTTCACTAAATACATAGGAAAGCATGTATGGTACTCAAAAAAAACTCATTTTTCTCTCTCTCTCTGTCTGTTTGTTCCGGCTAATCTCCGAAACGGTTGAACCGCTTTTAACGGGACTTTCACTGGCAGATAGCTAATGTTACAAGAAGTAGTAACTTAGTAAGTAACTTAGACTTAGAAAAGATTTAAATTTTTTTTTAATCATTAGATTTCCGCGGGCCATCCATTAAATGAAGTGTACAGGCATAAAATATATTTATTTTAAATCTTTTCTTTATCATTGTAATCCATCAGGTATCCAGCTGTACGAAGAACCTTAGCAGCTCTATCAAGGCTTTACAGATGCTTGGAGAAGAAGGTGTTCCAAGGATTAGCTCAGGAAGCGATCTCCCTTTGCGTACAAAGCGTTGACAGCGCCGCGAAGCAAATAACCGCCAACACGACCAGTATAGACGGACAGCTGTTCCAAATCAAACATCTACTCATTTTGAGAGAACAAATAGCACCGTTCCAAGTAGATTTTGTCATAAGAGAAACTAGTTTGGACTTCAGTAACGTCAAGAATGCAGCGTACGGCTTGCTTCATAGACCGAGGCAGATATTCTCGTTGAATAGCAACAATGCCTTGTTGGAGTTTCTGCTCGAAGGCACGCCTATTGTGAGAGAACACTTGCTCGACTCCAGAAAGGAGGTGGACAGGCAACTGAAGAGTTGTTGCGAGAGTTTTATCAAAGACGCAACTGAGATCCTCGTCGGGCCTATGATCGCGTTTATTGAGAAGGTATGGTGTTGTTTGATTTTGAGAAACTGATTATAATTAGGTTTTTCTTACATGCTTTTTCATCTGAACACCGGAATCAGATGAAAAGAGGATTTTTTATTAATAACTAGCTGTGTCCCGCGGTTTCACACGCGTAGATTTAGTTTCTTCCTTATGGTCGCGGAACCCTAATATTAAAAAAAAATAAAAGTAGCCTATGTTACTCCTTGAAACATCAGCTACCTACCAGTGAAAGTCCCGTTAAAATCCGTCCAGCCGTTTCATTACCCGGAACAAACAGACAGACAGACAGAGAAAAATTTAAAAACTTGGTTTTTTAGTGTTAGTATCGTGTATTTCATATGCATTTAGTGAAAAGCTGTTATTTTGGAATTACAAACAGACACTTAAATTTTTTTTATCTGTATAGATTTTAACATCGACTCTAAGTGAGGTGTTATCTATGTGTCTGTCTTATTATGTAGCTCCCAAACAAAAAGACCGATAAAGGTTTATTTATTTAATAATTATGCACAATTAAAAAGTACAATGGCCAACTTAATGCTAAAGCATTTTCTACCAGTTTACCACCTCTGACAGGAAATAATGTGAAAATAATGAAAAAATTATGAAAGTTATCTTAACTTATGAAATCTCATTCAAATCATATGAGGGTGTTCTCCATCCACCATCATCGGTTTAAATCAGAGCGTTTTAAGAACTTCTGAGCTTTGACGTTTCGTGTTTGTACCGTAAAATTAAATGTCAAAGCTAAGAAGTTCTTAATACGCACTACTAAAACGATCATAGTTGGCCCCTGTACTTTTGTAGCTCTGTAAACAACTTCACGACCATAAAGGGATACAATTTTTTTTTCTATTTCCAGGCCCAAACCCTCACTCCAGTAGAACAGCAAACAAAGCTGAAGTCCCAGCCGTGGGCCTCTCCTGAGGAGCTGGCCGTCGTGGTGAAGGAAGCCCAGAGACGCATCAAGACTCACCTCGCCTCCTTGCAGCGCTCTATGCAACTCTACCTCGCTAATAAAGAGACTGAGTTTATACTCTTCAGACCTATTCGGGTAAGTTTACTTGAATGTGCAATAGTCATTTTATGAGTCTGTATGGCGTGAATAGAATACATGCGCATTTACTACTATTTTTGCAGAGCGCTCATAACTCGTGACGGCACCCGTATAGCTGCCAAATATGCATATTATGGTCCACCTGAGTGCCTAGTGCGAGCTTCTTACTGCCGCCGTCACAAATCACCGCGTCAAAGTTACCGCGATTTTAAGAAAACTCGCACTTGGCACTTTGTACCCCTATCACGAGTTTGCCACCGTTTTCGTAATCTACATTCGCTAGCGTCTCCGTATGTAATATTTGTATGAGAAATTGTACAGCGCCTCTGGTTGGGATAAAATATAATGTCCTTATTACCAGCCAATAAACATTTACTCACCTATTGTCAACCTGTAAAAATCCTGACAACCTCATCCCCATCCTGTTTATATTTATAGATCTAAATGTCTTTTGTTACAGAATAATGTAGTTGGCTACTTCGTTCAAACTGAGCAACTCCTGACTGCTGCAAGTTATTCATACGAGGATACCCTCATAGTGGCCTGCCCTACCCCAGAGCAGGTGTCAGTGTTTATATCATCAGCAAGTCTGATCAGCCACAGCGAGCCAGTGTTGCCATATGGCACTAAAGCCAAGTCCACTGTAGCACGGAAACCCAGTGTTACCTCTGTGCAAGAGAAAAATCCACCAGACTATGACAGTAACAGAAGCGGGGCTGGCGATGGTGTTATACATGCATAAATAAAAGAAAAAAGTATTTAATTTATTTTTAAGGATATTGTTTTGTTACATTGAGAATGTTATTGTATTATTAGCAGAGCCAATGACTAATGGAATAAAAAAAATAGGAGGAACACAAATTGTGTATTTACACAGATTTATTGACTTATCTTCCTAAAATAAATACAATGTATCGCCAAAGACAGTGTTTTATTACAATAAAACTGCAGACATTGGGATAGATTTTTTAATGTATTTTCGATCTTAACTGATTTAAATAATGCTTCTAAAAATGTAAACTATTGAATTATTTATGCCCTAACCCAGTACATAGCAGCTCGGATCCTGGTGTAGTCAGGAAGACCTTCGGTGGGTCCAACTGCGGCTACTGCAGGGCACCGATCAAAGAGGTACTTGTAGCAGACATCACGCACATTCTGTACTGAGACAGCATCAATGCGAGCATCCAGCTCATGGAGGGGGATTCTGCGGTTGTAGCACAGCATCTGACGGCCAATGTCCTCGCACACTGGGGTAGTTCCATCAAGCTGCAAAAGCATGTTGGTCTTCAATAGGTTCTTTGCTCGCTCCACCTCTCCTTCAGTGACAGATGTGCAAAGCTTCATCCATTCCTTCTGAATGTTGTGCAGCATGTCTTCTATCTGCATGGGCTCAGCTACAAAGTAAATACCCCACAGGCCAGTGTCCTTGTAGCAGGTGTTGAAGGACTGGAAGCTGTGGCAGAGACTATCACAAGAGGCGGCACGGGCCAGGAAGGAGGCATTGTTGCTACCACCACCCTGAGAGCGGTCCCAAGCTCCAACAAGAGTGTTGGCTACCATCAGAGGTATATTGTCAGCATCGGTCCAGCCAGCACCTTCAACAGCAACGGCAATATGGGCAAGAGGCATGGAGTCATCACGGACCCTGATTTCAGAGCCAGTGTAACGGCAGGGAGCCAGCTCAGGGATGTCTATTGCTACATTCTTGAGGCCGCTGAAGTGCTTGTTGGCAAGGTCTACTAGCCTCTCGTGCTCTACACCACCAGCACCAGATAGGACAATGCGGGCAGGCTGGTAGTGGGTCTTAATGTAAGCCTGGAGGTCAGCCTTGGAGATTTTCTTGATGTTCTTGGTGGGCCCCAGGATGGTCTGGCCCAGGGGTGTGCCTTGGAAGGCCGTGGCGTGGAGGTGGTCGAATACTACTTCCTGCAGGTTGCTCTCCACATCCTGCATCTCGCGGAGGATCACACCTCGTTCTCGTTCGATTTCGGGTTCAGCAAGGGAAGAGTTTTGAATTATGTCAGCTAGGATCTCGACGGCGACGGGAACGTCGTTAGCGAGGCATTTAGCGTAGAACACAGTCTGCTCCCGGGATGTGTATGCGTTTAAGTGCGCTCCCATGTTTTCAACCAAAAGTTCTAAGTCAGTCTGCGACCGTTTGCTGGTGCCTTTGAATGCCATGTGTTCGAGGAAGTGAGCGACTCCATTGTTCTTTGAATTTTCGTACCTAGATCCAGCGTCAATCCAGAGCCCTACAGTGGCGGTGGCCGCGCCGGAGTCTTCCGAAGCAACACGGATTCCATTATCGAGCACAGTAAGTCTTGTCGGTGGAACGTTTATCAAAGCCTGCTTGTAACCGACTGCCGTCGCTAACGTACGCACCTGATTGCCCTGGCTAGAGACCAGCCTCAAAGTAGTCGCTACTTTCAACATGGTTCTGGTCTTCCTTGCACTAATTTAAATAGTTTTTTCCTCGCTGATTTACGTAATAAATGGGCAATGTTACGAAGGAGCTGTCAAAAAGACGAGAAGAAGTACCATAGAGATGTACTGTAGGTAGTGCAGTGTTGCTAGATAAACACACAAGTTATCTCTCCCATAGAAGTAATATACTCGGCTGTGTACTGTGCAGTAACATCTGTCTACTATATATTTAATAAAGTGTATGTATTTACTACGAAACCGACATTCTACCCCTTTTTAATTCTTCTTTTTTAAGACTTCAAAAAAGAGGTTACTAATTAGACTGTATGTTTTTTTTTAAATTAAACCTCTAAGAGGGTGAACCCCTATGTGTTGAAAGTTAATATGTCTAAAAATCTTCATTTTCGAAGTACATTTATAATTAGTTTAGCTTAAGAATAAAAACGGATACATGTTTCAAGAATTTCACCTGCAAAGGGGTGAAATAGGGCGTTCAAAATGTATAAGATTGGTTCATGAGAATTCTTGTTCGAGTATTCTGTATACCAAATAAAATAAAATGGAAGTAATTTTCACGGGTTGACAGGCTATGTAGTTTCACGTAATATTTATTGACCATCGCTAACACGGGCGAAAGCTAATAATTTTAAATAACACTCGCATAACCGTTTCACAAACTAGCATTTTTTTCTTGAAGGTGCACTTATATAATATTATATATTTTCAATTTGATACAGGGACATTCACGTATATACACCTATGAGTAGGAGCATCACGAAGTAGAATTCATAACTTAAAATATTTTATGTCTGTGGTAACAGTACTTTAAATACATGGTTCCATCCCATAGATAAAAAAAAAATTCTGTCTGATTGCATCACTCGCTGGAGTCCATACCACAGATGATATCGTTAAAAGATTTATCTACTTTCCGTTGCACGAGAAAATATAGGTATTGTTATTTTATTTATTAATTTTAACCATTAGTTAATAGGTCCAGTCCTGTTATTTCAATAATGGATACTTTTCAGATTAAAAATTTTGCCTGAAAGAAATGTTTAGTTTGATTTGCTGTTTATATTTATTAACATGGTTTAAATATATTTCATTTGGTTGACATTTCATTAATTTTAGTCATCGCGATAACCGGAGCGTCATGTTCAATTACTCGTAAAATCGTTGCCCATTTTATCGCACGTAATTTCGTGGAATTATTACGGGAGTAATAATGTTTAGTGAAGATTGTATAATTTTAAATTTCGTTAAAGACTTTTGGGAAAGTGTATGCCGGTATATATAGGTGTTAATACGGTCCGCTCAAGATGCTATACAAAAATATATCTGTGATTTAGTTAATTCGTCATGACTACAATGAAGAATCCAAATTCTTCGTCGACCAAGCTCGCTTTGCTGAGCCACATCAAATACGAACACCTGGTAGCTGGTATATCGGGTGGCGTGACCTCAACGTTAATTCTGCACCCTTTGGACTTAATTAAAATCAGATTCGCTGGTATGTATCTTTTGTGCTTATGTGTAATTACCATGTGAGGTCCCGTGATATTTTACGAGGTTAATTAATGTTATGGAAATATAGCGTTAGTATAGTTAGCTTCCTCATTAACTCTGCTATTTGTGTGCATGATGCAAACCCATTATTGAAGACAATCAGTGATGGAGATGCCCTTGACCTTACCCAGGTGAAAGTGGAACCTGCTAGTGTTTGTTTATGTTGCTTCCTGGTGCAACTATGTATGTTTAAACTCTAATATATTGTCTATATAATTATAGATTGTCTATTATTATCTATTTTTGTATTCTTTTCATTGCTCAATGTTACATCAACTTACATTCACATTTGATAAGGTAACAGACAGATCTAGGCTATTCTCTGTTCAATATACATTATGCATGTTCAGTTGAGAATATTGTCTTGTTTCATCTATACATCTACACAGATAAATAAAATTTAAGTGTCTGTTTGTTTCATGCTAAACTAACTGCTCTTCACTAAGTGTATTTGAAAGTATATAGGGTACTTACATAACAAAAAACAATTTTAATATTTTTACTCTGCCTTGCTGTCCATCTGTCTGTCCCAGCTAATCTCTGAAATGGCTGGACCAATTTCAATGGTACTTTCACTGGCAAATAGCTAATGTTACAAGATGCAACTTAGGTTATTTTCATTTCCCAACTAGCTAGGCTTCCCATTGAATTAAGTAAATGTGGGTAAAACCGTGGGGCGCAGCTAGTACTTAATAAAGTATCATTCTTTCCCTCACTTGTTTTATAGCTTTAATCCTCAGACAAATATGTTGTAATGAAATAAAAACAAAGAATATACATGATAAGGTATACCCACAGTAAAAAAATAACTTAAGTGTATGATTATAAGGTTTGCTTTAATAAAAATTGATTTACGAGTCATTTACACTATAGGTATTAGGGGTTATTGACCTAAGATGCATAAATAATTACTTCATAGGTAGTATGTCAGAGTCAACATTATTTAGGAGATATGAAATGAAAATGAAAATGAAAATGATTTATTCAGTTTAGGCCCTGGTAAGGCACTTATGAACGTCGAGGAATCTACCACCGGTTCGGAAATTAGCCTTCTGAGAAGAACCGGCAAGAAACTCAGCTGGCATCATGTACATTTCATTACACAGTAAAATAATAATAATTACAAAAAAAAAAAGATCATAAATTATTCACAATAGTGAAAATTGTATCTGCATGCATGTGTAAAAAATAATAATTAAAAACGTAAAAACAATACCAAATGATTTACATATCATGTTTGCATACCATGTCATTGCCAGGAGCTACTTGTGCAGAGTTTTAATTCCATATGTCTTTATCATTTATGTAATCCGAAATTGTATAATAAGCTTTCTTCATCAGTACAGTTTTAATGTGTGTCTTAAATTTATCATAATTTAACGCGTTTATTGACTGTGGGATTTTATTGTAGAAACGAACACAATTCCCCATGAATGATTTATTTACCTTTGCTAACCTGAATCTAGGAGCTACAATTTTGTGTTTATTTCGTGTTGAAATTGAATGAATGTCCGAGTTTAAATTGAATAGATGAATATTTTTTTTCATGTATAGCAAATTCTCATAAATGTACAGTGACGGTAGGGTGAGAATATTTATTTCTTTAAATTTATCTCTAAGAGAATCTCGGGGGTCCAGCGAGTATATTGCCTTGATGGCTCTCTTTTGAAGTATAAAAATTGAATCTAAGTCTGTTGCGGAACCCCATAACAATACGCCATATGACATGACACTATGAAAGTAAGCGTAGTAGACTAATCTAGCAGTATCAATATCCGTCATTTGTTTAATTTTTCTAACCGCAAACGCAGCTGAACTAAGCTTTTTTGACAATGCTTCAATATGGGCGCCCCATTGTAATTTTGAATCTAAGGTAAGACCTAAGAATACTGTGCTTTCGACCAACTCCAATTTACTCCCAACTAATGATATATTTGTATCTATTTGCGATGTATTAGGTGGTGAAAATCGGATACATTTTGTTTTTTTAGAATTTAAAACGAGATTATTGGCATCAAACCATTTTGAAACAGATGTTAGAGTTTCATTTAGTGCCTTAAGATCGTTGTCTTTTCTACTCACTTTGAAAACTAAAGATGTATCATCTGCAAATAGAACAATATCACAGATATTTTCTACAACAAGTGGTAGGTCATTGATATACGCTAGAAACAGGAATGGGCCTAGTATGGAGCCTTGCGGCACGCCTGTTTTGATTATTGACCCCTTGGATGTTACACCACCGACGCCAACTTTCTGATGACGATTTGATAGGTACGAGGATAAAAGGTCGAGAGCATTTCCGCGAATTCCATAATAGTTTAGCTTAAGAAGTAGCGTACGATGATCCACACAGTCAAAAGCTTTAGAAAGGTCACAGAAGACTCCTACTGCGTCATAGGCGCCCTCCCAAGCCTCAAAAATGTGTTTTATTAATTTTGCTGCCGCGTCCGTTGTTGATCTACCTTTAGTGAAGCCAAATTGGTGATCGTGCAAGATGTTATGTACGTTAAAGTGAGCTAACATCTGATTAAGCAGAATTTTTTCAAATATTTTGCTAAGCGCGGGAAGAATCGATATAGGTCTATAATCAGAAGGATCTTCTTTAGATCTAGATAAATGTGATATAGATATCACATTTATCTTTAAACTAGCTGTGCCCGGCGAATTTAACTGTGTAGGGATTATAAAAAATAAAGTTAGTGATTTTTTTATAATTAAAGTAGCCTATGTTGGTCCTCATAACATAAGCTATCTGCCGGTGAAAGTCCCATGAAAATTTGAACAATTAAACAGATCACCCAATTCACTAATTATTATTACATGAATACATTAACATTATATTCATATTCAAAGGATGTTACTAATAATATGACATTATCATATACAACCTACTCCTTTGTTTATATTTCTAGTTTTGTCACAAAATGTTCTTACAGAGGTTGACAGTCACATTATGGTACTAAATATTGCCCTATGTTTAAATTAAATATTCCTGTGTTTTGCACATGAAGTTTTGACTGTCTTTTTGTTTGTTTGTCTGCATTGAATAGGCTCTGAAACTACTTGACTGATCTTGAAAATTCTTTCAGCAATGGATAGCTACATCATCAGCAATTAACATATGCTATATTTTATCCCCATACTCCCACAGGAACGCGAACTATGTGGGTGCAACCGCGTGACGTCCGCTAGTTCTTTGTAATATCAGTACATATAGACGAATAATTATCTATTTCTGACCCCCCTTGTGTTAGACTGTTTATAATAGATCTTAGTCTATAAAAAATGCTGTGTAAGTTCAAGTTTCAGCTGAAATTTTGACAATACCTAATCAGTCATCTCCTAACCGACTTTCGGTCACGGTGGCTAATCTTAACGGGGATTAGCCATCTGGGCAGGAGATATTATAATAACTACCTCATTTAGCTTTGGATACATGTGCCGTCTCGAGTTTTGAGCGCTTCGCGAAAATAGCGCAACTGTGCCATTATAAGACTTATCTTGTCAGCTGTGGCAATATTGGGTCCGGTTGCCCGGAAGCACGTCGACTCTTGGGATCTTTTGTGCCGCCCTTGCCCTTATGCTCTACGTACCTGACTCCTCAAATACTCCCTGAACAAGCCGGCAGATCCAGATACAAAAAGTGCTCATAGCTCGTGACGGGATCTATATCTAGTATCTACATACATACCCACCTCACTATACAACACAAGCTATTTATAGTCACTACCCAGATTGACTAAATTGATGATAAGAATTATAATCCCATTTCATTTTGTTATCTATAAATACCTACATTATTTATCTACCAACGTCACAAATTAGATAGTAAAATACTACCTATATGTGACTATTTGTGTCAAATATGGTACTTAGTGTGGTGTGATTTAGTTCTAAAAGTTAACATTTACACCTTCATAATGTTTTTATTTCTGTCTCACATGCTACTAAAAAAAACTCGGGGCTTGTACCCATGAGTTTTTCCATAAACTTATGTGCTGTGATTTCACATCACGTGCTTTACGGTGAAAGAAAACATCGTGAGGGTAATTCAAAGACGTATGTATAGTGCCCGAGACGGTGGTGGACTCACCCTCTGTCATGTTGGCACCTCTGCCTACTCCTTCGGGGAATACAGGCGCGAGCATATGTGTAATGTTAGCTCCCATTGAACGGACTCATAATAAACTTGTTTGTTTGTTTGACAGTAAACGACGGCAGGACCGCGACAGTACCGAGATACGATGGCCTGGGCAGTGCGTTCGTCACTATTGTCAAGAAGGAGGGCTTCCGAGGACTCTACAGGGGTGTCACACCTAACGTGTGGGGCTCCGGGTCCGCTTGGGGCTTTTACTTTTTATTGTAAGTATTTCCTTCATTTTTTAATCCCATGAACAAGTTTACGAAGTATTTTAGTATTAGAGCTACTATGCCTTCCGAGGCTCTCGTAATCTTCAAGTGGCATATGGGTATAAATTAATACCATATTATTATTAGCCTGTAGTGTCCCACTGCTGGGCAAAGGCCTCCATTCCACTTTTCCAACTTTCTCTGTCCTCAGCAATCCTCTCCCAATCCCAAGGTATAAATACCATACATTTTATCAAATAAGCTCATGACTGTATTTCCGAAGGGGTAGGTAGGTAGGTAGAGATGTAGTACACCCATACTTCGCCAGTTATGTTTAAGTCCCGTGTAAATACCATAATCATGGTAAATTGTTATTGTAGCCTAGAAATGACTAAGGCCATAAGCTTAGTTTAATATGTTAAAAGAAGATTCAATATGAAACCAGTTGTCGTGAATCTTGAATCTTCCCTTACTTCTGTTTCTCAATGTCAAAATGAATGTAGCAAGCAGAAAGATCTAGCTTCACAATAACGCAATATTAAAAAAAGACGACGTTCTTAGTTGAAAACTCTTCGTTTTCGAAAATCCTAATAATTTTTTACATCTTTTCCCAACAGCTACAACGCGATAAAGACATGGATCCAAGGCGGAAACGCCCGAACGCCCCTCGGGCCAGGCCTCCACATGCTAGCGGCTGCCGAAGCTGGTGTCTTGTCCCTTCTGATGACCAACCCCATATGGGTGGTGAAGACTCGCCTGTGTCTGCAGTGCGAGGAGATCGTCGCCGATAACAAGAGATACAAGGGCATGGTGGATGGACTCACCAAGATCTACAGGACTGAGGGTATTCGAGGGCTTTACAGGGTGAGTTTATTAATCTATCTGTACTCATGAGTATGTTCTTCACAAGGATATCTGCAGAAAACTAATAGCCAATGGACGCTTTCACGATACGGTAACGACACGATATAGTCGGACTAGTAGTTTGATACAATTACTATTGAACGCTTTCACACTGTGTCGTTGTAGTCAAGTATCGCGGAGGATATCGTGCCAGGGAAAGCGTTGTCAGTTGTCAGTTGGACCATCGTCAGTTGGACATACGTCACTCAGTCATTGTGTATCCAATACTGGCCTTTGTTACTTCGTCAAAAGTTAGTTAGATTGATTTTACCCAACTATAGCGAAGCAAAAAGTAGTATGATTTTCTCACGTATAGTATAGTCATCTGTTTCCTAATAATTATAAACTAATTATCACAATTTCACTAATGCTGTGTCATTGAATGCGTTTTGCGATTAATTATCCGTTGGACCATCTATCTTTATTTACAAAGGGTTTATCGCCACTTCGTAAAACTAGGTTAATATAATAGAACGACAGCATTAACTCCGTAACGGCCGGATGAATGTGGCTAAAAAAAGATAACTGTGACCTTGAATTTAAATGGAATGACCTTGATATTGTACATGTTAGAAGAGTCATTCTTGTAATTTAAGATTAAAAGATATATCAAAGTCAAAGTACTCGTATCCGAAGGAAGTGTATGAAGAGATGCATGAATGTGGATGAAGCGAAAGAAGTATGTAAGGATCGTTGTATAGCAAACGGTGGTCTTTGTCTACACCCATGGGATACAGGCGTGACCTGTGTATGTATGTATCAAATGTTATCGTGAGCTTGGTTTGTTCCTTTTCAATTTAAATTGTGAATATTGCGCGCAGACTACAGGTTGTTTAACATTACAATGTGAAGACGAATTGAATGTCTGTCTTCATGTTGAGACAAGAGCACTTAATTACTCTTCGTAGAATACACGAGTCGAGTTGAAAAGAAAGGCTTTGTTTCTTGAGTCATTTCATCAATAGCGAGAATGACGAGGATGCTTAAATACTTATTGGTATATTACTTTACTGTCAGATGTAGGGTTGCCAGGCGTCCGAATAAAGCCGGTATTAGTTATGGCTATTGTTAGCCTTTTAACATTTCGAGCTGATGACTTAGACGGATTTGGCTATTTATATTTTTCTACTGATTTTTTTTACGTGATTCACAGTAATAATAAAATAAGCTTGATTTTTTTGTCGTACCTAGAAATTTTTAGGCGAATTGCTCAGAGCCAGACACAACATATGAAATATCCTGTAATTGATGATATGATATGGAAGAAGTACGTTTCAAGATAAAGCGATCAATTTTAAAATCACAGACGGTGAGAAATCTTACAGAAACGTAAGTGCCTAGTGCGAGTTTTTAACTACCGCCATCACAAGTCACCACGATGATGTAAACGCAGATTTATATAGGATCGAAACAGTGCAATCTGTCGGCCCTTAGAGGACACTATTTTGATCCCATGCAAATCTGCATTTACGTCAATGCGATCACTTGTGATGTGACGTCGATTTTAAGAAAACTCGCCTCGCACTAGGCACTTAGAATATCGCGGCTGTACACTACTGAGTACCTATATATCTACACTAATGTTATAAAGAGGAAAGATATTGTTTGTTTGTTTGTTTGCATTAAATAGGCTCCGAAACTACTTGACCGATCTTGAAAATTCTTTCAGCAATGGTTAGCTACATCATCAGCGAGTAACATCCCTACTTTATTATAATAATATTATAAATGCGAAAGTAACTGTTACGCTTTCACGCTTAAACCTCTCAACCGATTTTGATGAAATTTGGCACAGACAATCTGTAGACCCTGAGAAAGGACATAGGCTACCTTTTATTTGTTTCCGTTGCCATAAGGATGAAACTAAATCTACGCGGGTGAAACCGCGGGGCACAGCTAGTAGGCTATATTTTATCCTCTTACTCCCACGGGAACTACGCGGGTGAAACCGCGTGACGTCCGCTAGTATACGATAAACTAGATCGTAAAACAATACTTGTAGATAATCACTAACTCTACTACTCTGCTAATATCATTATTGACAATACATTGGATATTGTTCAAACATATCTGTCGTCAAAATGTCTTTGTTATATAATGTTTTCTTCATATGCCAATCTTAAAAGATATAAATCATTATCAATGTTTGCAATGACGTCATAATAGCAAGTAGGTATGTAGGTGTTATCAAAAATATGTAAATGTCATATCAGCTACCGAGTGAGAGGAATAATAATAGGAATGACTTGCATAATAGTGAACGCTAAGTTTCATCCCTGTTGGGTTAAGCAGGTTAAATAAAATGTTCTGTGATTATATTATTTGAATATAATGAGTTCATTAAACTAATACAGAATTAACAAAAAGATTGCACAGTTACCGGGACGGCAATGTTGAAGAGAGAGCGAGACAGAGAGCACGCCAGGAGAAGGCTATATTTGCGTAAGATTTACAACAATCCCTTTAATTTTTTTATATTACTAAAGCGAAAAACACGCGTAAATTCCGCCTTAGTGTTAGTTTATAATTATTTGTATTACATAGTCCACCGTTATACAGTGGGCAAAACATCCTTACAATCCCAGGCTGAACCTGGCTTTTTATATAATGGAAGGGTGCGTCGGAACACGAACGCACCCTTCAACTGACTATACCAAGCACAAGGCCTCCACTCCTACCCTCTTATTGAGCATGACCTTATTAGAACTTCTGTGAAGTAGCATTATTTATTTGGCTGCAATCTGCTATAAGATGGACGTATAGTCCCCAGTCAGATAACTCCGAATTTCGATTCCCATTATTCACTACCATTCTAATGTATAGTATGGTTCATACATTATATAGCTTACGCCTGTATCCCATGGGGGCACTGCCTAACAGGCAGCAGGGATGTGCATTGCATATAAGCAGTGCTTACCATTTGTGATGACTGAATATTCTCGTGTCATGTTTGCGTGTGTGTTTATATCAAAACGTACGTACCTACGCCGCGCTATATTGGTGGTATGTACTTAACCTACCTACTTGTAGTTTATGCTTAGCATTCTGTAAATCTAATGCACGCCCCTGCTAGGCAGATATCACCGTTTGCCACTTTCTTATGTAGGTACAGCCCTTTAAAAGAAAATAATTAAATTACGTATAGAAATTAATGTTATGGATTAATTACAAAATCAGTTGCTATTGAATAATCAATCCGGAAAAGTATCAACACTATGTTTATTAAATGAATGTACATGAACTTATGTTTACCAACACATCATTATCACGTAATATAAATGGACAAACAAGATTATCTCATATGTTTTGATCACAACATTGATATAAGTACTTTGCAACTTAAGTACTAGGAATAAGTAAATTTAAATAAATAGGAACGTAGTTATGCACTCTTTGTTTCATAACATTCATCATCTCCCTGGCCTTATCCCATACATTGTTGGGGTCGGCACTTGATTCAACCCGATGTGGCTGATCACATGATTTTTATACGAAGCGACTGCCATCTGACCTTCGCAACCCCATATTAGGAGGAAAATCTGTGATCTGGGTTAAACCAGTTGTCAGATTATTTTTAGGCCTCCGACTGACCTGTAACGATTGCCAAAGATGTTAAATTGGCAACCGGGACCGACGGCTTAACGTGCTCTCCGAGGCACGGAGGGAACTCGGGCGGTCACCCATCCAACTACTGGCTAGGCGTATGGTTGCTTAACTTCGCTGATCGAATGATATGCGCAATAGCAACTGTGCCACGAGCTCCTCATTGTTGTTGTTTCATAACATTATCCCTACTTATATTATAACTGCGAAAGTAACTCTGTCTGTCTGTTACGCTTTCCCGCTTAAACCTCTCCACCGATGATGAAATTTGGCACAGACAATCTTTAGACCCTGAGAAAGGACATAGGATACATTTTATTCAAAATATTAGGGTTCCGCGACAATAAGGATGAAACTAAATCTACGCGGGTGAAACCGCGGGGCACAGCTAGTATTTCTATAAATCCGTAGTCATCTACACAATATGGTATTAAGCAGAGCAGATAAATATATATCCTGTTTTTATTTTCTTTATTTGTGGTGTGTGCAATATAAAGTGTATTGTTGTACATTACATATCTTACCAATTTAAGAAAACATTATTGAATAATCATTGAGCGATCTAGTTGACGCGTGGGGACTGGGGCTATCTTGTGAGTAAATGTCCATCAACTAAACCAATTTTGTTTATATTTGCGTGAACCAGGTCGCATGCGAAGGCAAGTTTAAAAATCTGGTATAAAATTAAATCATTGCATCGCCACCGTAGATATCTTTTAGTTATCATTCGATATAAATGATCGATTCAAAACGTGATGGTGACAAATGACGAAGTGAAAATAATATTTTTTGTTTTTATCATTTTGTTCCTAGTGTCAAAGTTGATTGCTCGATGAACGTTATGTGTTGCTTGAGATAAGATAGAATATAATCTCGTCCTTCATGTTGATATCATTAGAGTAATACTAGCTTCTGCCACGACTTTGGCCGGGATTAGTCTTAATGTGATGATATATAAGATTTCCTTCCTCGATAAATGGGCTATCTAGCATAGAAATATTTTTTTCAATCGGCACGTACAAGCAAACGAAACTCTTCAGCTTTATATATTCGTACCTATAGACTATAAAGAGGAAAGATTTGTTATTTTTGTTTGTACCGGATAGGATCCAAAACTTTACGATTTAAAAAAATATTATCCCATTAAAATGCTACATTATTGTTGGGTAGCTAAGTATATTTTTAATCGAGGTTAATTGGGAATCCTTTATAACACTCAGCCGCGTACAGAAGCTAATTATGTATATGTATATGTGATATTGATATTGCTAACGTTCGAGGTGCCCTGCGGTTCTTCTCAGTAAAAGCAACCTCCCGAAAATGGAGGTAGCATGTACTTACAATCCTGTTTAATTATGTAATTTTGACGATTTGAAAGTACTTTGTTAAAAGTCTAATCAAATAAAGATATTTTTGTATTACAATATATCTCAGTTTGCTCTGTAAGAAGGCCTGTATCTGCCAATAAATTCCGGCTAATATCGTTTCGAATATTTCTGACACTTACAGAATAATTATCATCTGTGCAAAATATCTTAAAGCTCAGGAATATGTCACAGATATACACTTCAAATGTATTAATTAGTGTAGAAAACATATGGATATTTTATGATTGATGAAACACTGATAAGTTTATCACACAATGAACTCGTGAGTAATATGAACAAGTGTATATGAACAGAGTTAGAAAATAGGTGCTTCTCAATTTGCACGTATATTTTAACGGGTTTCTAAACAACTAATACATCTATGTTACGACAGGTGAGGGTACAGTGCACACGGATGTGTGGCGAAACCTAATTATTCTAAACTTTTCCGATGTTTGATTTGACTCTAGAAACGTTCGCCAAATATATTCAATTGACAACCTTACATTCTTAAATTATATTAGTTTAGGTTATACTTATCTTTACAAGCGACTTCATTCCCGTGGGATAGATATTTATGTATATGTGTAGGTGTATCTGTAACATATGCAGATATAAATTCATTTAAAATTCAAGTAAACAACTACGCTCAGCACTAAGGGTATTTTAGGGTTCCGTACCCAAAGGGTAAAACCCGTTTACTAAGACTCCGCTGTCAGTCTGTCCGTTTGTCACCACGCTGTATCTACGAAAAACCTCCGTGATAGTTAAACAATAAACATTTTCACAGATCATGTAATTATTTTGCCGCTATAACAACAAATAAAAAAATAAATTAAAGAAATATTTAAGGGGCTCCCATACTAAACGAGTTTTTTTTATTATGATGATTCCACCCATCCCATATTATAGTGTGTTAGCTGTGACTAAATACAAACAAAACGGTAGCCTGCGAATAAATTGTATCTGGCTGCCATAAGATGTTATGTTTACAAATATTCCGTAGTTCGTACGTGGTAAGATCGTACTGTTTATTTTTTTACTCTAGGCTATTGTTAGCTGTGAACTGCAAATAGAATGTGCCAGTTCTCTAGTTATCACATGATTCCCGACGATTACGATTGCATGGTGTTTTCCACTGTGACTAACAATCAAAGGAATTGTGTTTATTTATTTCTTATGCAAGGTCAGATAATGAAAGTAAACTTAATGTGTTCACGAGAAAGTTTTATTCCGTTTCGATCTGTGTCAAATTAACATGATCATTGACTTGCTGGCATTATTCACAAATCTATACTAATATCATAAAGAGGCAAGGTTTAATTGTTTGTTTGCATTGAATAGGATCTGAAAACACTGGAAGGATTTGAAAAATTCTTTCAGCAATGGATGGACATTTTCAGCGATTAATATGATTATATTTTATCTCTGCTTCCACGGGTACGAGCACTACGCGGGTGAAACCGCGTGGCGTCCGCTAGTCCTTAATATGATTTTGTCTGAATTCTTAAATATATGAATAATATTTCGATATTATCTCGTTAGAGACTAAGCGCTACTTAGTCAAAAACTGAGCAAAGCGTGTACTATGATTACCAGGTAACAGATGTTATATTTACTTTTAAAAAAACTTTTTTATAATTATTTTTACATACATACCAAACATCTACATTCAAGTAAAATACTACCCTTATTACAAAACATGGTTTAAACGAAGACTAGACCAAACTCAGACTAAAACTATGTCCGTCTAAAAAAGAAGATCATCTAAACCTAGGACTATCATAGTCCATGTTTTATAATGACGGGGAATACGTTGGCCTTGACACAGGGATCGTATTCGCGACATCTAGCATAGCAAGGCCTGTAGACAAAGTAACATTATCTTCACGCTTCGCTTGTAGAAACGATACAATATGTACGGGAATGACATAATTATGTCACGTGACTGATTTATATCATTGTTTATTTTCATAAATTTTGTATCGTTTCTACTAGCGCAAGCGCGAGAAAATGCTACTTTGTCTAGGCCTACCGTCATAACCTAACAACTAAACCAACGGTGTCGTCGAATGGGCGCTTTCACATTGGACGATAACGGTGATGACACGATATCGTCGGACTATTAGTTTGATACAATTAGTACTGAACACTTTCAAACTGTCATTGGCTGTCACTGTCATCGGCAGAGGATATCGTCGCGATATCGGACCGCGAACGACATCGTGGCAGTGGGAAAGCGCCCAATGACGTAATCCCAAAACAAACGTACCTATAATGATGCCAAATTAGATATGTGTTTCGCACCGGGCATCGTGAACCGTCGACCGAGACGCGTAAATTCTGTCACCATATCTCAGAATTAGATGTCGTTTTAATGACGAATTGGTTGAATACTGGAACATTTAAACTGGTTTGCACTGGTTTATCTAGTTCATGACAGTTCACAGGTCCGTCTGATAATACTTGCCTAATAAGAGCGCTCAGTCCTAGTCCCGAATAGCTCAGCGAACTAGGCTAGTGGAAAATGTTTTATTAGAGTGTAGATTAGGTGCTATTGAACCAATACCTAGTCGTAGTTCATTTATATTTACATTACTCTTATAAAGAGGAAGATTTGTATTTTTGTGTGTATTTTGTAATGAATAAACACAAAAACTACAGTGCCGATTTCAAAAATTCTTTCACCTTTGCAAAGCTACATTCACCCTGAGTAACATATTATCCGTGCTCCCACGGGAACGGGAACTACGCGGGTGAAACCGCGTGACGTCCGCTAGTTATGGATAAACTCGGAAACGCTTCACGACCTATTCATTCAAAACTAGCTGTGCCTCGCGGATTCACCTGCGTTGACTTAATTCCATGGGTGGCCCGCGGAGTTCTATTTGTATTATTGTATTTGGAAGTACAAACATACACTTCAATTTCATTTTCATCTGTATAGATTATTTCTGGCTGTTTAGTTTGATTTTAGGTAAATTTTTGTACCTTTCGTCCCTTATACATACCTGTTGGTTTCGCTTACTCACTGTTAATTTGTTATTTTCCAGGGCTTCGTTCCTGGAATGTTTGGGGTGTCCCACGGCGCGCTGCAGTTCATGACCTACGAGGAGATGAAGAACAGATACAACCAGTACAGGAATCTACCCATCGATATTAAATTGGTAAGGATTCAAAAAAAAATTTGTTTTTTAAGTTTAGGCACTGGATATGCACTTATGAACGTTGAAAAATAGATGTGTAAGTTTCACCAAAATCCATTCAGTAGTTTTTGCTTGTAAGAGTAACAGACATTCTCACAAATTTTTGGGTTTATAATTTTAGTAGGATTAATCATTTTTTTGTTGTTGACTTGGCCTCGACTCATCCCTCTGATAAAAGATTTAAAACATTATGCACTTGCTTGAACGTTCATGCATTCATTATCTTAAGTACTGGTAACGAAAACAAATTACTATGTATTTTTGTACGATACGGCTTAAAATTGCTCTCAAAAAGATAACGAGCTATTTTCAACTGAGTCAAAACTGCAAGAATAATAAATTATTCAGATAAAGAAATCGAAACGAAATCTCTCGAAAACAAAATTCTCAATTGAAATATATATCTAATGCTTATCTGTAGTTCGTTGGATTCATTTGTTATCTGTGACCTATGTGCGCGCTATCAATCGATATTGTGACCTTCATAGGTAATAGATAAATAATATCACCTTTAGTTTAAACAATTCAATTTTTTTATTTGCTCTATTTATCACATGAACAACACTCAATAAACAGCTAAAAGGTGAAGCAACATGATGAATACATAAAATACTATTAATTATTCTGGGCGTTAACCAAAAAATTAAAATGTACACACTGATCGAAAAATAATATATGTTTTTTTGAAAATTAAGTGCGAGTATAATAAAACGATAATTAGCCAAATGGAAACCGTACTATCGGGAAATGTACACTGCTTCTAGGCGTAGATATTCTCGGATAATCAGAACCCATAATATAGGTTTGCATATGTATAAGCGTTGTCGCTATATAGACATTGGCGTCGCTCAACATTAGTTATTTGCCATTCAACTCACGCTCGAAACGCAAAAAAGCAAGGCTTTAAAAACTTCAAAACCTATACTTAAGGTACTGTAAGTATGATTCAAGCTTCACGTGAGCGTGACCCGTCACCGTAAAAGCTACACATTATCGCGTTATCGCAATAAAGTGCAATATAGCGTGCATTTGTGATGTAATAAAACGTGTATGTTGCAGACGTCGATGGAGTATCTGACATTCGCGGCGATATCGAAGTTGATCGCGGCGGGCGCGACGTACCCGTACCAAGTGGTCCGCGCGAGGCTCCAAGACCACCACCGCAGCTACGACGGCGCCTGGCACTGCGTCACACAAACATGGAGGTACGAACGCCTCAGGGGCTTCTACAAAGGCCTTACGCCGTATCTCCTACATGTAACGCCTAACATATGTCTCGTCATGCTCATATGGGAGAAATTCACCAACAACGATTAGTTCCTCCAACAACAACGTTTATCTGATGGGAAATGTACGCAACTATATTTTATTTTTGACACAATTTTTGACTTTGACAGCTGTCACGCACAGGGTTCTTTAGTATGGTGTTTTGTTCGTTTTGTCTATGGAGTGTTGTGTAAGGTAAGCAGTTAGTATGTAAGCGGTCTTTTATTTATTGTTACTTGTAAATGTAATTTATTTGTTTAATATGCATTTTCTTATTGTTGTATAACTTTTTCTTTTGACATTTTGTACGTGTATCATATATATATATATTGCGGCAGGTTTTGGCATAGGATCGGTAACTGGATATTGTTGGCATGTCTTCAAAGAAATTGTGACCGTATTTTTAATTAATATCTAATTTTACGCGCTATCTCTGCAGTTATATAAATTACCCTGAAACCTAATTATCGTCTAGTTCGTAGATGATATATGGATGTGTAAAATTTGGCGTTGTTACCATTTTAGTAAACATTTGCACTTAGACCCTAATTGTGTTGAAATAGAGTCGAATATTGTATGCGAAACATTGTCAAACCCATATTACCGAATTTAGTGTTTGTTATTTATAAATCCTGTCTCACGACATATGTTGTGTTTTTATTATTTATTAAAAACTCTTTATCTTCTTTAAGAAGTAGTACTTTTTCCCATCAGATTGCGACTGAATTCTATTGTATCAGCTGGCAGCATCGTACAATGCAGTGTTGCCACGCGTAGCACAATTTAGTTTGTAGTTTGAGAATTTTTTGTGATAATAGGATATGTACTTAGAACATTTCGTGTTGGTGTCTTTAGTATTTTAAAAAGACGTAAAAGACACATTTTTTTCTTTTGGATATAACGTTACATGTGTGGTGAGACGACGTTAGGTTCAATGTAAGATAAATTAGTTTCAACTTAATAAATAATCCTATCAAAATTATCTACCAGATGTTATAATTTGTCAGTTTAATCCCTTTTCAAGATACATATAAGTTCGAAGCTAAATTGTCTTGGTATCTGTGTTAGTAATAACCCGCCTTTATAGTAGATCAGAAATATTATTATATTCCATAAAAAACAAAAAAAATAACCAATTGCAATCTTAGTACAATCTCACAAAATAGTAGCCGCATTTTCTTTGTCATCTATATAAATAAGTAGGTAAATTATGAATTTATAATAATTAATATTTATTCACATTAAAGTGCTGAATTATTCGTTTCATATCTCATTTGACAGTTTTGACACTGACAGCAATTTAATGTCACATTTGACAGATAAGTAACTTTTTTAACGAAGAAAAATTAAAACGGTCTTGCTAGTTTTGTCAGCACTGTCTGATAAAAGGGGTGAAGACTGGTTTGTTTGAATTGGGCAAAGAAAAACAATACAACCCAGTTTAAAACAATTTAAATATAATACCAGGAACGAAAATGATCATCTTAGTAGTAGACTTATAAAGTCAAATTTCGAATCAGCGATAAGAATAAGAATTACATTCACTACAAGCATAATTATGGTTGAATCAATAAAATTACACCAAATATAAATGTGATGAATAATAAATCTGACTTGAATCAATTTATTACTTGACTTATTAATGTTTTAAGCTTTGGTTACACTGCGAAGGGCCTTGCAGTTGATTTATACATTATTGTTGAGATTATTTTGAAGATGGCGGAAGAAAATAATAATGTTTTAAATAAGACTTAAACATATATCTCAAGGCATTTGGGACTGTGACGAATTAAGTATATTTCTCAATGTTGCAAAAATTATTATACAAACAATTAAATACTGACTATTCATAAATAACTACTCAGGTTAGATTATAAAGAACTTAGTATTCAACAATAATCTTTGAATACTAAATTACTCTCCTGTCGCTAAAGCAATCGCTAATCCTCTGTTGTCAGCTGACATTTTAACTTCTCCGTAGGCTTGAACAAGGTAAAATTCTCTCACGCTTGCTAATAGAAGCGATACAAAATATATAGAGATGACATAAATCGGGTCCGTGACATATGTTATTCCCGTACATTTTGTATCGTGTCTATAATCGAAGCGTGAGCATAATGTTACTTTGTTTACAGGTCATGTATAATGTAATTTTATATATTACATATTTTTCCTCAAGCTGTTGTATATATCTTATACTTAGCCTCACTTCACTTTCCACCTATATTACCTTCTTTGATATTTATTATTAGGCTACTGATTATGTCCAATATAAAGACAGGTCCTCAAAATTAAAATGGTCCTTCGAGTCCTATATATGTATATAAATGTTTTTTTTGCAATTTTGAAAACTGGCAATGTGTAAAAGTCCCTTCGCAGTGTAACTGAAATTGTAGTGTTAATATTATTGTGTTTCGGTGGCTGGCCACGATATCAATATTAAGTCGTAATTTTATTACTATATTTTTATATAATCGCTAAAGTTCACTGTTTCAAACACGCCTATTCAATTTGTGTAATCAATAAATTATAGCAAATTGATGTTGCGTTTTTCATTTTACAGCTTTTGTTTAAGGTCATTGTAGGAATTACTTACCTTTCCTTAATCATTCTTTGAATATAACTAGACCGATTCTGAATACGTGATAATTCGTCAAAAACCATTTAATTTGTTTTCTATCACAGAATATTTTAGATGGTAGGTATATTTTATTTGCCTAATCATGGTTACTATATTTGTTTTTAATTATTTTTCACACATTCGAATGAATAAAAAAATCGAATTCTCAATCACGGTTTTTATCGAGTAATTTGACACCCTATAAAGTTATTGAGGTAAGTAAATATTTTTTTAAATACAACAAGGAGTTTCTATAATTAAACGAGAATGTATGTTCGTTTTTCAGACACGAAGGCTGGCGAGGGTTCTACAAAGGTCTCAAACCTAACCTTGTGCGGGTTGTGCCGGCGACTATGGTCACATTCTTGACTTACGAACATGTTTCCCATTACATGTTAAACCGTGATCGGGAGATCAAATTGCCTTCCTAGAAAAAGTAAAGAATAAGGTGCGGTAGGTCTGATTAATGACCTTTTTAGATAATCCCAACAATTCCTTATTTAAATATTAATGAAAGATTTACTCAAAAGAAAGATTACTCAAAAACATTGCTCGGACGTTGATTGCGCCTAGAGAAAGTAACATTCTCTCGCGCTTGCGCTAATAGAAACGATACAAAATGTACGGAAATGACATAAATCAATCACGTGACATATGTCATTCTAGTAGTTCTAGACAAAGTAACATTCTCTCACGCTTGCGCTTATAGAATCGATGAAAAATATATGGAATTGATAGAAATCCGTCACGTGACAGTGTATCGTTTCTATTAGCGAAGCGTGATGATGACATTACTTTGTCTACAGGCCCTGGAGCTCTACTGATTGACAATTTATGAGACATGTATGTGACGTGTGTAATTCTGTCACTGTCACACAATCGTACATTATGGTAAGTTTCGTTTAAAATTATCAAATAATTTAGATATCGACTAAGGGGTCGTAGTTAGAGTATTCACAACATTCAAGAACTTACCTTCTTGTTCTATAAGAAAAATGCTTGCACATTTATAAAAACGTAATGTAGTTATGCTGAATACACTAAACATTTTCATAGTCGCATATTTCAACTAGGCATATTACTTTCTAACCTGGAATTGTTGATTCAAAAGCATGGCATATGCGATCGTGTGCCCTCTGAGCACACGATCTGCAGCATTTATCTTATAATTGTATATTGTGGATATTTTTAGACGTACGAATTTTTCCGTGTCAGTGTAAGGTATTTTGTTACCCTATCATAAAATAAAAAAATAGTATAGTAATTGTGCGTGTTGTTTTTGTTTGAGTTTTAATACTCTTAAGATGCCTCTACACCTTATCCTTTAAGTTATATCGGGTGTTTTTTATGTATTCATCATTCTATGTCATCATCATAAATTTTATGTGGAATTGGAATTTTAGCCGTTAATTTGTTATGCTTGTAATTATATTATTATGCATGCAATCTGATTTGTTGACATACCATAGCCTTGTAATTATTTGCCAAAATATTTGATGATATTAAAAGTATATATACTCATAAAACGAATGAAAAATGTTCCGTATGCAGGTTTCGTCACTGGTAAATAGATCTTCTACAGACTTGAGAGCGACTGAGGACAGTGACTAATCATTGTCCTCAGTCGATGAAGACAACATGTAGGTACCTATGGCTCAGTTTCAGCACGGTAGTGACATTCTATTTCTTTAAAATAATCTAATATCATTGTCAATAACGTAGTGTGGGTGAAGCGGCACTATCTTAATCAATGGCGCGAGGCAAATAAAAACCTAGAATTATATTCCATTAGGTAGTCCAGTTTTATAATAAATATCTGTAATTGTTGTTTGCCATAAGCTCTTAATGCCATCATAGTTCCGCTGTGTGACAGTGACAGACTTAAACACGTCATATACGGGTGAATCAACTATTTTACCCACACTTTGCTGTCCCCGGCCATTTCTTATTTAAATACTCCATTTGGTTATATGTACGCACATAATTTGTATAGCTATAGTATCTATGATTATTAGGCACAGCGGGAAACTTGAAAAACTTCTCGAAAATGGATAATTTCCGTGAAAATTTATGGTAAAATACGCTGATTGTCTGCGGAGTTACTTGTATACTGAGGTACATTAGCGGTAACTCCATAGACATTCTTGGTGTGGGTAAAAAAGTTGATTCACCCATACATCTGTCACATAAGAGTTGAACTATCATGGCAATAAGAGGTTGTGGTAGGGTTCCAGTTCAACATTACTTGTCAGCACCTAAGTTTACGAAATGCTCGTAGTATTAAGTCATATTTCCTTCATTCAATCTTAAAAATATCACATATTTTTTTTTATATTTTAATTGTCTGTTACCCCCTTACTACAAAACACAAAACTTAGTTTTAAGGCTAGCCGCACACACAATAATATTGTCAATATAGTGCATATTGACAATAATAATGTGTGTGTGTTGCCAGTATCCCTATCACGGGCTTATTACCGTTTTCGGTATCTATACTCGGTAGCTTTACCCACAATATTTGTATGAAATATTTTAGTTCTTCACCGCTTGGAGTCGCCACACAATTCCTCATAAAAATACTCGACGGAGACGCTAGCGAGTATAGATTATAAAAACGGTGGCAAACTCGTGATAGGGGTACAGTATTCAGATATTTTTCAATTATATTGTGAATACTGACATTAGTATAGTGTGTGTGTGGCTAGTCAAACAAAGACCAAACTCGTCAGTGTTCTAATTATAAAACTATGTCCTTCCCTTTTTAAATCCGTGTCACAAATAGAGATGGAACTAAATTTAAAACAAGGATTATCTTAAACTTGTAAAAGTTTAGGTATTTATTATGAATTGTTTAATAATAAATTATTAAAGACACTTCACAGGCTGTGTAGTACGGTTCCTTTTAAGTTATTTGTTATAGGTTTGTTTAAGTAATCCAAAGATGAAGATGTAGGACAATTTTGGATGATAATTGATTTTTGGTGCTTAATATAATGCATGTGTTTATTTTAACGTAATCTGGGTCAACTTTGGTAAGTAAATGATCACCCGTTTTATTAATTTATTTGACTGGAAAATTCATTTGAAATTTATGGATTTGGGTAAGAATATCAGACCTGTTTAGATCTACGATTATATTAAAATACTAGATATGTTATCTTAATTGTAATCGACGTTAAACGTTTTAAAGCACGTAAAAGATTTAGCGCCATTTTCCTAATTGGGACGTTTTCGTGTCTATTTCGTGCGCACTAATGACATATCTGCCTCATTCGTTGTATGTCATATCATCGTCGATTCATCTTTTACGATTAGTGCATGTTATTTGTGGCCAGTGCGTTTGTTTTTGGTTGTAATAAATAAACTTACCTGCAAAATATATGAGTCTTATTTAATATACTATAGAACTTAAACTACGCGTGTGACACCGCGGGGCAAAGCTAGTCTACTATTTTACTATATTAATATTATAATGAAGACAGATTTGTATGTAAGTATGTTTGTAACGAATTGGCTCAAAAAGTACTGAACCGATTTTATAAACTCTTACACCATTTGAATGCTTCATTATCACTGATTAATATAGGCTATATTTCATCTCCGTACTCTCACGGGAACGGGAACTACGCGGGTGAAACCGCGTGACGTCCGCTAGTTCTAAATAAAATAACACAACGAAGTATTCGACTGGACTTCAAAACCATGTTATCTTTTATCTACCAAGTTTACAATGTAAATGTCAATCTTAAAGTACATTTTTAAACCTTATTGCTCTAGCAAAAGGACTTCATTTTAATAATGTTACATTTTCTATTTGTTGCCATGTCCTTTGGTGAAGTGGATGTTCAAAACTCCTTATAAATACGTTGCATTTACTATGTGCTACTCTTTTGCGGTAACTGACAGATAGGTAAGCACGGGGTGTTAGGATTGTCAAACAAAAATCATATTTAAATCCTATTTACTTAATGTTTAAATCACAATATTTTTTTAATTTCCGGAGTAGTGTAGTATTTACATAAAAAGTACCGAGCGTCACAACAAGCGCACCTACCGTCCTAGTGATATCTTTATCCATTATTATTTACTCGCCGCGTGTTATCTTGTCTGTGCGAATCATGTGTACTGTGGCCCGTATCGCTGGCATCGCACTCAGTTCACGTGAATCCGAGAGATGTTTACGTCAAAAGGAAGTGAAGGAACCCTCTCCGCTACCTTCACCCGTGACGACCAAAAAGCATACTTCGAACTGTCAAAAAAGGCGCGCTATTAGAAGAATTCGACATTTGAATATGGTAAGTTTTTTTTCATTTAATGTCATAGATGCAGGTGCTTTTTATCAGTGAGTAATTTTACTGTAATTTTAATAGTTACATGGTTCAAACTCAAAGAATCAAGCGCTTTCCTAGGTAATTAAATAAACAGAAAGAAATACCAACATTTCAGGCAATTGAACTCAAATCATATTTTTTACTTTTTTTTATTAACAAGAAGTTTTAGGTAGATATTTATTCACATGAAATATGGTACAAAATAAGTCTTATTAAGGTCACAAGAATCACATATTTCACCCAAGCTTGTAAATATTAACTTATTTAGGTGAATTTATAAATGTGACAGCTATGCATTTTATAATACCTGTATTATTTCATGATGTCACACTAAACAAAAGTAGGTGATACTGAAGTGCAAATACCGATAGTTATTAACGAATGGAAATTATCCGAAGTGAACGTTACGATGTGTTATGGAAACATTAAGTTTTCTGTGTATGTGTTAAACATTAATTCTGACTATTCTCCGATAATAATTTAATTTATAGTATATTTTAGTTCTGTGCCCTAGTCGCAGTGATCCAAAGACAATTTTTTTCACTGTTGTTGCAACCGTTTGAAATATTGCGTATCAAAATGGATATTCATTGCGAGTCGTGCTTGAAACTTAGCGATCCGGAGCAAAATCAATTCAGTAACACAATTCATCGGTTTTAGTTGATCAAGTGGTCTATTGAGTGGCTACTGACCTAGCACAATGAAATCTTTAACAATGCTTCAACAATTACTGAAGCCGTTTACAATGTAGCAGTGTATAATGTCTTTTGACTACCAGTTGTAATTTCTCTTGTGTACGGTGAAGCAAGAAGTTATGATTGTCGCAAAGGAAATGCATTTGTTGTCTTGAAAATTTAACTCATTTAGTTCAGTAGCTCAAATAATAACTAGCGTAGTGTAAAATAATAGAAGGTAATACTTTTTAACGAAGCCTGATCGATACTCAGACTTTTGCGATGAAATCGTCGATAGTGAATGAACACTCTGCGTGTTGTGTTTACTCTATGGCGTGCATTTTTGGCGCCAAGCGTTAAGGGTGACAAAAGATAATGTTTAAACCGCCTTGAAAAACAGAAAAATTAAATGATGTGAAATAAATTAATTACCTTTGAAGTTGGGGCCCAATGTAGCATAAAACTCGGTATCAAACACCCGTACATTTAATGAGTCGATAACTAGTGAAAATGTGGAAAATAACACGGTACCTAATACATCTTCAGTTGGATTATAGATAAACGGTGTGTTATCTATTTAATTGTTGCCTTAGATAGGCACACTATGTTGCACTAAACTATTAGCTATCTTACTCGTACTAGGTGTTACATAGGTCTCGTGTGTGTGATAACCGCAGTATCCTATTATACGGTAACCGCGGGTCTGATTAACGCCAGTTAATTGTTCAAATACTATTTGTTTGACTCTTGGTCTAGCTTTTCGAGGTCGGTCATCTATACAATTACTTTTTTGACTGGCTGTGCCCCGGTTTTACCCGCGTATAATTAAATTCATGGGTGACCTGCAGAACCCTAATGTTTTAAAAAAAAAAATGTATAATAAATGTAGATTTGTCGTTTTGAAGTTTTAGAAAAGCACGTGAAAGACGTATAAGCGACTAGCGGACGTCGGAGACGTGGGAGTACGGGGATAAAATATGCCTATATTAATATAAACATAGCCTTGGGGTCCGGATACTCATCAGCTTTTCAAAGAGCTTGCACGTCGTCTGGTAGAAGCCTCTCGTGACAAGAGAGCTGGGGCTTTGCTCGCCCAGAGAATCAGCATTGCTATTCAACGTGGCAATGCTGCCAGCCTTCTTGGCACGATCCCGAGAGACACCGACTTGGGACAAGTTTTCTACCTTTAATTAGTTTTAAGTACTGTTCCTTGTATATATAATTAAGTTTTATTGAATAAAAAAGTAAAAAAAAAACATAGCCTATATTAATCAGCGATAATATAGCATTTAGATGGTGAAAAGAATTTTTGAAATCGCTCCACTACTTTTTGAGTCAATTCGTTACAAACATTCAGACAAACTTTTCCTCTTTATAATATTAGTGTAGATCGGCCACGGTGTGCATCTCTTACTGTCACAACACCTATTTCAGCTTATTTTCTGGTACATGCGTCTGTGTGAGTGTGTCATTTCGAACGATTTGTTCCTAGATTCCTAACTTCGTAACTTCTTGTAATATATTTAAACTGTGAATAAACCTTTCCTAGATTTGTAACGTTGCGTCGAGCGTAAAACATTTAATTGCGATAAAGAAATATGTCACGTGTCTGTCTACAGACTATAAATATACTTCGACTACTTAACGTACTGATTATATTTATTTATTTGCATGTTTTCCGCAGATGTATCGGTTTACATTACAGATTTATTCTTAGTTATTATCTTTATGAGGGCAAGCGTACAATACATTTACTTCATTGCGAACACCAGATAAGAATGCTTGTGTTGACGTGACCGGGATTCATTGCCTAAAAAAAACAATTTGTTTTTGGTACGTGTCAAATTTCGCGCCCCAGTGACGTTTAAAAAAAGTGTTTTTTTTTATCGGTATTTTTAAAAAAAAAATCCGTGTTTAATAAAAGTGGTTAATTAACATTATTCGATTATGATTAGTTATCATTATTACATACTTAAACTCATATAATGATAAAGCAATTGAATAAACAATCGGTCCACGAACACTTGTTGCGTCAAGAGAAATTGTTTGAGTCAAGAATCAAACCTAAATACGGCGGCAACATGGCAGCTACGAGGAACGGAAGGCTGAATCAGGTTCGTATTATCTGTCATAGACTAAAATAAGGTATACTTAATAATAATAAAGCTTTCACATCACATGGTAAATTCCTCGACATTCATAAGTGCCTTACCAGGGCCTAAACTGAATAAATCATTTTCATTTTCATTTTCATTTTCATTTTCATCAGAGTTACAGGTCATAGGCATTTAAAGATATTGGGTAAATTTTCCAAAGTATAAAAATAAACCAAATCATACGTAGACGGAATCGCGGGTACCAGCTAGTAATTACAAAAACAAAAAAAATATTCAATTCCCATTTTAGCGTCTTTTTATTTATAACTAGATGTGCCCCGCGGTTTCACCCGCGTAGATTTAGTTTCATCCTTATGGTCGCGGAAACCTAATATTTTTAATAAATAAAAGGTAGCCTATGTCCTTTCTCAGGGTCTAAAGATTGACTGTGCCAAATTTCATTAAAATCGGTTGAGAGGTTTAAGCGGGAAAGCGTAACAGACAGACAGACAGAGTTACTTTCGCATTTATAATATTAGTAGGGATCTAATGCTAATCATGTCATACGAACATTGCTACGAACCGATAGTCCAATTTCAAACGACATGCTGTAATAATGCACAGCTTATCAGGTGTAAGTTGATAAGCAAAGATATGGAGATCACCTACACCCGGCGATAGTATACATACATCCGGTATTGGACACACTCGTGCAGAAAAGAAAAAAAACCGGATTAAAATAGTACATTAAAACCGTTTTAATTCAACAACAAGCGCTAAAGACAATATAAAAGGACGTTCACCTGAGATAACATTTCGTGTGAATGCCATTCTAGTTCGTGCGAATAAAAAAAAAACTTAACATAGGTACAATGCGCGGGAAATTTGACAGCCTCATTTCGTGAATTTTACTTAGTGTTTTCGGTAATTCGGTGGAAACGAAAGAATTCATTATAAATTTCTAATTCATGTAATTCTGTGGTTTTAATACAGCATTTTCATGACTCACTTGACTGTGGTGCTATTTTATCGGACATTACAATGCAAATAACTTACGTATCAGATTTTGATTTGATAAGAAAATTGCCAGTATGAAAAACTGTGATAGCAATTTGCACATACTTATTTTAAAGAACATGCAGAAATAAAAATGATATTAATTTAAAAAAAAACTCAGTTTCAGTGCTTTGTAAAGGAAATTAATTAAAGAAGCGAATTAAGATTTTCGTTTCATCAAAATGTTTGCCGAGGAGGCGATTGAAGCCCAAATTGGAGGCCGGTTGAGGGTAAGTAAGAAATAATACACAGTAATTAGTTACATGTTCATTAAATGGAGAGCCCCTAAAATATCGTGCGCAAATCTTCCTTAAATAATCATACCAGTCTGCCTGTGTTCATTGCGATATTTTGATGTCCTCGAATTTATGTAGAAGTTCCTACGTATTAGGTACTAGAAGTACAAGCGCAGTAGTCACAGCGCGACACGAAAAAATTCATGCGCAGGTATCCCCGCTAATTTCCGTGAGCGCTTATAACTCGTGATGGTATAATAGCTGTACGAGTGCCTATAAAAAAATTTATACTTTTGACTGGATCGCTGGTTTAGTCGTCGCAATTAGGTACTACTGTGACAGCCCGGAGTCTGGATTAGTGCCCGGTTAATGGTAATAGGCTCGCCCCCTATTACTGGGTATATAATAAGTACACTATAAGTACAGGGGCCTTACCATGAGTTCTTATTGCCATGATAGTTTCGCTCATTTATGAGACAGATGTATGTGACGTGCATACATCTGTCTCATAAATTAGTGAAACTATCATGGCAATAAGAGCTCATGGTAAGGCCGCTGCTTAGTAATATTTTAAAACTTCTCAATGATATTAGACTTTTTCTTAAAAGAGGTATCTAGATGTCACTAGCGTGCCGAAATTGAAACGTTAAAGTTGCTCTCAAGTTTTTATAGTATTTATCTGACAAGTAACAAACTGTGTATGTACGGAACATTTTTTCTTTCGTTAGGCGAGTGGATAACTTGTTTATCCTCTTAATACTCTTAGCCATCAATATTTATGGACTTTCATAAACCGCCACATGAATTGCATCAGCTTACAATAAGACACTTTGAATGGACACATTTGAACTAATCGTCCAGATAACTTGTTAATATGTGCATGACAGTACTTTACCTGTGTGTGATATCGTCTTCCGGTTTGCATTCGGGTACTAACAAAGATGCTTTGATAACAGGTCAATCGAGGTCAATATACATACATACATATGCTAACGGCAACACCCACTTTTCAACGAAACTGATTAAGTCTACACGAGACAGATGGCGAGTCTATTGCCTTCTCAGACACAATACATTCGTATTTGAATGACTTCTCAGAAATACAGGTTTATATTCTACCTTAAAGCACGTGCTGTGAAATCACTGCAAATAAGTTTTTGGAAATACTCCTTGGTATGGTGGCATTTGAACTGGCGTCGCTTGTGTAGCAGACGACACTAGCTGTGCCCCGCGATTACACCCGTAGATTTAGTTAGCCTAAAGTCACTCCTTGAAACATCAGCTATCTGCCAGTGAAAATCCCACTAAAATCCATCCAGCCGATCACGCGTGATGTTTGACTAAGGGAAATAGGAATTAATGTTTTACCCTTGGATTTTGATTCCCTTGTGTTCGTTTCGGTGGAGTTTGTTAATACCGCGACACGAGAATTTTATACATTTGATATTATTATACATAATGTCTAGATATTGATGATCAACGGTATTTTTTCCTAGATGTTAAAAGCATGTCATTTCTTTAAAAAAGTTAACCCATTAAAACTTAATATTTATGTTTAATTAGCTGTCTGAATATTTAAATAAATTAATCACCTTGCTATCGAAAATTTACGATGAAATAGTTAATGGATCTTATAAATAAAGATATGCAATTCTAAGTATCGCTTATTCTTACATTTAAAGCTAATTTCAGCCCGTGGAGTCATCGGTGTGGTATTTTGATAATACTACATATATGTTATTCTTTTCTTGGCTAAGAAGTATCTGCACTTCTACAGTTTATTATAAAGAGGAAAAATTTGATTGTTTCTTTGTTTGTTTGCATTGAATAGGCTCCGAAACTATTTGACTGATCCTGAAAATTATTTCAGCCATGGATAGCTACATCATCAGCGAGTAATATAGGCTATATTTTATCCCCGGGAACGGGAACTCGGGTGAAACCGCGTGACGTCCGCTAGTAATCTATAAAAAAAATAAATAAATATGCTCACGCCATCCCAGAAGGGTCCCCGAAGGGGTAAGCAGACGTGTTGTAATAATCTTTCTTAATCCGTCAAGCCCTATTTTATATTATTGTGTAACATTTAATCGGTCACTAGAAAAAACGAACTTAAACAACTTTAGAACAAGAAATATTAAAATTTACACAAGGCCAGCATGGTGACGCAATGTACTCGTAATTATATTAATAACTTGTTATGATCTACGGTTTTGGGGCGGAATCCTTCTAACATATATTCACTGTAATATCAGCTATCTGCCAGTGAAACTTGCGTCAAAATCGGTCTAGCCGTTTTGGAGATTAGCCGGAGCAAAAGACAGACAAACAAAATAAAAATTAATATTTTTTAAACATTAGATAATAATGTATTTCTAAAACAGCTGTTATTTGAACATTACATACATACGTCAAACAAGTTTATTTAAAAAAAAAATTATCTTAATAACTTTTAAAGCCCTATTCATTGAAATATATACTTATACTAGCGGACGTCACGCGGTTTCACCCGCGTAGTTTCCGTTCCCGTGGGAGTACGGAGATAAAGTATAGCCTATGTTACTCGCTGATGATGTAGCTATACATTGCTGAGAGAATTTTTAAGATTGGTCGAGTTGTTTCGGAGCCTATTCAATGCAAACAAACAAAAAACAATCAAATCTTTCCTCTTTATGATACTAGTGTAGATTACACATTATGAATAATCTGAGTTCCAGGCATAACGAGCAGACATACATTTAAACGTCATGATATTTTCATTAAAACAGGAGTTCGTCGAAACAGTAAGACATTCCTGAAGAATTCGTTTGGTCACGTGGAATTTACTGACGCAGTCGTATTTAGATATTTGTATCACTTTAAATTAGTCAACAAAATATCTACATTCCTCATAAGAGAGTGCATAACGGGAGCTGTCCGACTCGGGAATGTGCCTCCCAGTGCTGCTGAGATTTTGAAAAAGACGTAGACGGGGTTTGACAAATACGTATAATTATTAAAAAAAGCCCTATTATTAGTTTAGGTTTCATCAGATTGATCGCAAAAAACTTCTTGTTGGTTGGGTTGGGGGTACCTGTAGGAAATCTATACATCTATATCTATACAGATAAATAAAATTGGAGTGTCTGTTTGTAACTGCAAAATAACAGTTTTTCACTAAATGCATATGAAAGTATACACGGTACTGACAAAGAAAAACCAAGTTTTAAAATTTTTCTCTGTCTGTCTGTCTGTCCGTCTGTCTGTCTGTCTGTCTGTTTGTTCCGGGTAATCTCCGAAACGGCTGGACGGATTTTCACGGGACTTTCACTGTTAGGTAGCTGATGTTTCAAGGAGTAACTTAGGCTACTTTAATTTATCAAAAATATTAGGGTTCCGCGACAAAAAGGATGAAACTAAATCTACGCGGGTGAAACCGCGGGGCGCAGCTAGTAAATAAAAAAAAATAAAAAAAGTCGCAGTTTCTTTTTACTCTCTTGTTAGGCGAACTGAGTATGTGTTCGTTGTGAAACAAAACGTTAACCAACTTTTTTGAGCGAAGGTGTAGGTACTGGTAATTACGCCTATTTAACCTAAAGAAAGCTATTTTGCAAATTTGTTAAAAAATACGTAGATTCTGGACTGAAGTTAATGGCTTTGCAAGAAAGGCCTAAAATACGTAGATCTACTTTAAAATACGTAGAGTTGGCAACGATGGTGCCTTCTTACCTTACCTGCAGCCGAACGCAGTCAAATAATTGTTGTATTAGGAATACAACACTTATTTGAATGTATTCCTGCGGGTGTACTGTAATGTATGGCGCCAGAACTCCCGTAGGGTGCTAACTTGTTGCTAAGTGGGACGATTTTGTTTTCACTTAGCAAAAGAAAAACACCAATTAATTGATTACAGTAATAGTAGTGAAGTCCAATCAGTTTTAAATTTTATCCCGTGGGATTAGGATATTAAATCGTAAAAAGTATCACCGTACCAAGTTGCATCAGAATTCAGTATTCAGCAATTTTCGCGTGATGCTTGCATATATACAAACAGACACAAAAAATACTCCAAAAATATCATTCACAATTTTTAACTTATTTACGTGATTCATGCACCCCAAGACACAAAAAGCTTACTTACTCTCCTAATTTTATTAAAATAAAAAATGTAATCGACAATGTTCACATTTTTTTAAAGAAATAAATATAGTAACGATCATTCTAGACTTCCTATCATCAATTCCTATCAATGCGCGGTGGCTACCATAAACATGTCTATTATTAAAGGTCCGATCGCTTATTGATGCTTCCTGGACATTTCGTCATCTTTTACTCGTCTGTGATCCAGTATCCTGTTATTAAGACGTACGCCTTGAAGGTCGATACTCTATTGAGGGTCTATGATATGCAAAGGGACATTTTAATTTGGAAACTAGCTGTGCCCCGCCGTTTTACCCACGTAGACTTAATTTTAATAAATGACTTAAAATTAATGCCTCAGCTACTCTTTGCAACATTAACTTTTGCCAGTGAAAATCCCGTTAAAATCGTTCCAGACATTCAAAAAACTCGCCGGGATAAACAAACAGATAGACAGAGAAAAAAAATGTTTTCTTTTTATGTATGTACCGTATATATCTAGTTACAAACAGACACTAAAATTATATTGATCAAACAATTCATTTGACTTCTTTCTTTCAAAATTTACTTAAGTACGAACCTTGTTTTGTACGGGCTTCAATCGAGTTTCAGTGTTTCGATATTCATTATTGCCGTGGAAAGGATTTATTAGATATTGCTGTGCCCCGCGGTTAAACCGCGTAGATTTAGTTTCTTCCTTATTGTCGCGGAACCCTAATATTATTGATAAATAATAATAGCCTAAGTTACTCCTTGTAAAATTTGCTACCTGCTAGTGAAAGTCCCGTTAAAATCGGTTCAGCCGTTTCAGAGATTACCCGGAACAAACAGACAGACAGACAGAAATTTTAAAACTTGGTTTTTTAGTGTCACTTCCATATGCATTTAGTGAAAAACTATTTAGTGACAAACAATTTTGAAATTACAAACAGACACTTCAATTTTATTTATCTGCATTAGATTTGTATCCATACTTCTTTATAACTGTCTGAAAATGCATCTCCAGTATGTTTGTTCATCGGCGTGTTGTTCTAAAGTATAACTATTATGCTAATGTTTTTCTCCATTTGATAAAGTATCAGAAATAGCTATATTTTATTGGTTTGAAACAAATTCTTGTATATCGTTAGTTTGGTGACGCCAGCCCATTAATTTATACTGTTTATGCGGTTTTTCAACTTTCAACACATTAATAAAGCTATCTGCTTATGAAATTAAATGTAACATGTGTATCTGTCATCGTCACAACTTTATTTAATACGTACACTTAAATTCATGACAGGTAAAATAAAAGCTTAAATGACTCCTTGTAACATCAGCTATCTGCCAGTGAAAGTTCCGCTAAAATCTGTCCAGTGGTTTTAGGGATAAGCCAGGGCGAAAAGACAGACGGAAAAAAAATTAAAAAATGATTTTTCTAAGGTATGTATGTACCCTGTACCGTATATAGCCTAAGTTACTCCTTGTAAAATTAGCTACCTGCTAGTGAAAGTCCCGTTAAAATCAGTTTCGCTGTTTCGGAGATTACCTGGAACAAACAGACGGACAGACAGACAGAGAAAAATTTTAAAACTTGGTTTTTTGTGTCCATTGCGTGTATACACATATGCATTTAAAAAAAAGCTGTTAATTTGGAATTACAAACAGACACTATATAATATAGATTTCCAACTGTAGGTATCATGTTTGAAAAAAAAAGTCTCCGTAATATAACTCTACGGTGTGAAATTGTCACTGATATCTATGATCGATATCAAAAGTACGGCTATTGTATTGTGGGGTTTCGTTTCCACAAAGATTCCGTACAACTGCTGTGAAGTGAACTAGCTGACGGAGTACGGTTCATCAACCATCGCAGGTCATTAGGCAAATAGGAAGAAGCACTATAACCCAGCTATATTCGGTGGTATTTAAGAGGATTTATTCGCATGAGTAAACGCGTGACGTGTTAACGTAATCGGTTTATTATTTGGACTTTTCATAATTACTTGGTCCATCATTGTATTATTCGTCTTCTTTTGGAGAAACTTGTTATTAATAAAATTCGTATCGTATGTTTTTTTCTTCATTCCATATCATTGTAGATAACGCCTATTTAGGAGGCAAATGTAGAGTTTGGTAATTGTGCTTCAGATGTTTACATGTCTTTGATTACTAAGGTTAGTTTCGTCCCATTATTATTATTATGATTACGATAAGAGGACCACTCGTTGATAACGTTATTAAGCAAATATACACTATGAGGACATGTCTCTTCACATAAAAAATGTCTACATTTTTCTGGAAACTCGTCCACTTACGGGTGAATAAACAACGCGACATTGAGATGTCAGGAAGTTATCGGGCTGGATATCATATTTCTTCCAATCAATGACAGTGTCGGTGTTATGCAATATGTTAATCCTTGACAAGTTAGTGTTTGTCGCCGAGGCTCGTAAGTTTATCCGTGGTTTACGTTGGCTGAGCAAGGGAGCAAGGTCGCGCCGCAAGTGCGGGCTGGGCGCGGGCCCGGCGGCAGTCGGCGCGCCGCGCTCGGCACACCACCATGCGGGACGAGGACTCCCCCCCGCCACCCGCCTCGCCCACCCCGCGCCTGCCCTCGCGCCTCCGACGCACGCTACACACGCTCCGAGCGCCGTTCCGCCCCGGTTCGCCCTTCCACATCGGCTCGACCAAGCGCACTGGCTCTACGAAATCTTCCGCCTCAGACGGTGAGATCACGCGCGACGAACGCACGATGCGTAAACGCAGTAAGAAACAACGCGATTCGGGCAGCGATGCCTCCCGCAGCACCGACAGTTCGCCCGCCCTCGATAAGAAGAAAAAGGAAGGCCTCCTGCGCCGCATGGGCAGTATTGGTAAGAAGCGCGGAGAAACCTCACCCCCTGATGGCTCCCAGCCGGGTACCACCGAGTCCACTATAGATCTTCCCCCTACTCCTACCGAATTAGACCGGCCAACATCTGAAACGCCGACTACAGAAACACCTACACCGGAACCGAGCCCGATAGCTGTAGAGCACCCTGTCGCAACCAAGCCGTTCACAAAAGCGGCCTGGAAGCGGAACAGCGAGACGGAAATGGAAAAGCCCGTGGAGGAGCCAAGCCCGGAGAGCGTGGTACGGCGTCGGATAGCGTTCGTGGCCCAAGCCTCTGCGTGCTTGTCTGAGGAGCAGGAGGACGGGGCGCGGGGAGGGGCGGCGGTGGGGTCGCTCGAGGAGGCGGTGGCGCTGGCGCGCGTGAGGCTCGCCGCGCCCGCGCCGCCCTCGCCGGCACATTCACGCGACGCCGACACCGAAGAGGAGGGGTACGCGGACGCGATGCCGGCTTACGGAGACCTGATCGAGCCCGAGAGCAAGGCTCGCGGCGGCGAGGCACCGGTGAGTGGAGCGACTAGCGGTGTAGAGTGTAGAGTAGCGGTGCGGCGGCGCACCGCCACCGCCCGCCTCAGTGGCCGCAGGCTCTCCGAGCGATGCGCGCGCGCCATGACCTTCGAGGAAGCGGCTGACGACTGCTACCTAACGGTGTGCGAGTGCTGCGGGTTCAGCACAGAGACGGCCGTGTTGTTCCCAGTACGTTACATTTCACGCTAGTTTTCAGCGACCGCGGCGGTGATGCCTTTCGTGAGTACGACTAGCTTGCTGCCCGTGTCCGCTTACTATGCATACCAATGTACTACATTTCAGTCACGTTGTTTGTTCAAGTGCACGCGTTGTCTCGTTGTTACGGTTATTATTGTTGTTGATCGGAGCTGTGCCTGTATGGCTTAGTGTTCTGGCAGACGTCATTTATTTAAATATTACATTAGGAAGTGTATAATGGTCTGCCTTATCGGAATGTGTCTTGTAAATCTTTTAATAGTTTTTACTTACTAATTTAAATTTGCATATTATAAGATACTCCGCCCTAACTATCCAGTTGAGCTATTTATGGGGAACAAGTATGTTAATTATCCCCTATGATTAGAATAACTAGTTTTCGTGAAGATTCGAGATTCGAATAAATGCCATGAATTATATATTTGTATGGTAACTGGATTTTTCCGTAACTTTGTTTGCTACTTAGTGACCGGTCATACAGTTATTTGAGGGCGTCGCTTAGCTAATGATTGACAATCGTAGTTTTTTAATCTTTAAACAAGAACATGATATAATTATTTGGGAAGCTCTGATGGTTATAGCTTAATTATTTAAGTTACTGGTTACAATTAAAAAAAATCCCTGAACTATTTGAGTGTCATGGGTGCCCAGGAAACGAAGGTAAGATACAAAAAAACGGCGCTTAAAAACAACTGTGTAATTTACGATACCTAAATTAGAATTCCATACAACATGAATCCAAATTTATAGCTATTAAATTACTGTAATAAGTATTCATATTTTAAAATAACTTAATAGATTTTTTGATTTATGCTCGAAAGCTTTTAATTGATAATTAACTAAATTTTTTTTTTTAATAAATTAAATTTCTCTTCTGAATTTATAACATTCTCCCATAGAATAATAACTCTCACAGCTTAGCGGTAAATTAAACTGTATTATCGGTTATTGCCTCGTAAAATTATTATGTTTGAAATACGAAAATATATTTTATAGTAGTGAAGTACCTAAATGCATCGGAAGGAACTCCCTGCCCTATGGGAAGTTACCTCATCGGGGTATGAAGTACTTAATTTTTTATTTTTATTTTTAAACTCAAATATTTTACGGCGATCTATCATTACCTTAATAGTATCTGTACATATAAAATTCAAAGTCCTGACTGACTGACTTATATATCAACGCAGAGCCTAATCCGCTGATCCTAGACATATGAAATGTGGATATATGAAATTTGAAAGGAGCGCTCTGGAAGAGTACGTTTACACGAAGTAAAGGTTTTTCTAAATTCTACCCCTAAGGTGAATTGGGGTTGAAACTTTGTATGTGAAACCATTCTGCTATACAGGGGCCATACCATGAGCTCTTATTGCCATGATAGTTTCACTCATTTATGAGACAGATATATGTGACGTGTATACATCTGTCACTTTCGCACAACTGAATTATCATTGCAATGGGAGCTCATGGTTGGGCCCCTGGTGAAACTACGGACCAGAATTTAGTTGACTCAGACGTTTATGAGGACCTAGCTGTGCCCCGCGGTTACGCCCTCGTATAATTTAACTACCACGAATATGTATTTCTTATAGCCTGTGTTTTATTCTGATGTATAAGCTATATTATTGTAAAGTTTCATTAACATCCATTCAGTAGTTTTTACGTGAAAGTGTAACAAACATCCATCCATCCATCCATTCTTACAAACTTTCGTGTTTATGATATTAGTCTATATCTATATCTATACAGATAAATAAAATTTAAGTGTCTGTTTGTAATGCCAAAATAACAGACTTTTACTAAATGCATATGAAAGTATGTATATACGCTACTGACACTCAAAAACCAAGTTTTAAATTTTTTCTATGTCTGTCTGTTTGTTCCGGGTAATCTCTGAAACGGCTGGAAGGATTTTAACGGGACTTTCACTGGTAGGTAGCTGATGTTTCAAGGAGCTACTTTTATTTATCAAAAACATTAGGGTTTGGCGACATGAAGCATGAAACTAAATCTACGCGGGTGAAACCGCGGGGCACAGCAAGTAGAATATAAATCTGTCACTGTTAACGTGAAAGGGCTATTGGTTCGAACCCTAAAATTGATCATATACAGAAATTTTTTTTAAATTATAACAATTTACTTCGAGTAACGTTAATATTTTAATTTATATTATAATTTACCTACGAAATATTTGTTGAGTCACATGTGATTATCATTTCCATTAGGACACAAAATACCATTGCTGTTACGACAATCTAATTAAAGGTATTAGCTTCATTATCTTGCTATGACGTGATAATAAGCCATCTTAATATATATAACTCAAAGGCGACTGACTGACTGACTGACATAGTGATCTATCAACGCACAGCCCAAACCACTGGACGGATCGGCCTGAAATTTGGCGTGCAGGATGATGTTTTGATGTAGGCATCCGCAAATAAAGGATTTTGATTAATTGATAAAATAGGGGATGAAAGTTTGTATGAAACTAAAATTACGCGGGTGAAACCGCGGGGCACAGCTAGTATTTTATAAATCTAATTAGCTTTCTTATAGTAGTAACTAGTTTTCTTTACGTTTATCAGCGTAAACTTTTAAATATTTAATGTGTGACTTTACTTCGCAAAGGCTATTAAAAAAATTTCAAAGTAAGTAGTCTTATTACGTCTTGTATCATAAGGCCGCTTCAGAGATTATAACTGGAAGAAACAGACGGACAGACATTTTTTTAATCATATTTCAATTACTAGCTGTGCCTCGCGGTTTCACCTGCGTACATTTAGTTTCATACAAACTGTCAACCCCTATTTTATTCCCGTGTGGGGGAATTAATCAAAATCCTCTCTTAGCGGATGCCTACGTCATAACATCTACCTGCATGCCGAATTTCAGCTCGATCCGTCCAGTGGTTTGGGCTGTGCGTTGATAGATCACTATGTCAGTCAGTCACCTTTGAGTTATATATATTTAGATATGCCAATACCGTGTATACTTCTAAATCTAATGCATTTAGTGTTGAAACTACAAACAGACACTTCAAATGTATTTATGTGCATAGATTAGTTTTTAGCTTTTTCTTTAAAATTTAATTTACATAATGTATGGTAATATGTAGCACGAAATTGCAGCATTATAGAGCCAATGTCCTTTTACAATAGTTTCTAAGTAGTAGAGATTTTTATCGTTTATTACCTCATTTGATCTTATTTATATTTTTTAAAATTAGTTTCTATTCGTAGCATTCTTGATCTCTAGAAGATATTTAAAGAAAAAGCTATCAGGCATCTTCATATTAGAAGCGGGTTTTGAAGCAAAGAAGTGGGGCGGCTTCTTTATGAAATCGAAAGATCAATGGACAAGGCGGTCTTTATTCTGACTGTATCCGATATACGCGTAGAATTCTTAGCCTGACAAGGGGGCTAACTATGATCGTTTTTAAGCGGCATATCTATGATTTTATTATCATCACCTCCACTGCGTTTATTTTGGTATACACATTAATTTTACGACATCCAAGAAATTGAATTGTCGTGGAGGTCGCGGGAAATAACGGGAAATTTTTCAAAATCTATGGTGTCTAGGAGACGTCTTAGCTTTAAAATTTAATTTTACGGTACAAAAATGAAACTTCAAAACTCAGAAATTCTTAAGCTTTGCTTAAACCGATGATGGTGCCTTCAGGGGCCTTGCCATGAGCTCTTATTGCCATGATAGTTTCACTCATTTATGAGACAGATGTATGTGATGTGTAAACATCTGTCACTGTCGCACAACTGAATTATCATTGCAATAAGAGCTCATGGTTGGGCCCCAGGTGATTTTCATTTTGAGTTTCAACAGCTTGTCACACGTATGATTTAGTTTTTTGCGTAAAAAATATATTCTGAGTGAACTCATTTAACTGACATATCAGAAACAAATTAAATGTAAAAGCTATGAAGTAAAAAAAAGCTACAAAGTAAGCGCTGCGTTAAAAAACATAGTTGGCCCCATGTTCTGATTTACGTATAATGTAATTCATATTACATACTTACATCCAAATCCGGCTTAACTAGTTATGATTGACACGAAATATAAATTACTAACACAGGTACCTACATTTTAAATATTGTTCATTGATTGAAATATTTTCATTCACGTTCAATATACATACGTAGGTACTTGCGACATATTTATTCGCTAATGTTAATACTTTACTTTGGGGGCCTGCACCAATGAGTTTTTCTAAAAACTTATATGCAGTGATTTCTCACCACGTGCTTTACGGTGATTCAAACACGTATGTATAATGCCTGAGACGGCGTTGGACTCTCCCCCTGTCTACTTGGCACTTAATCATATTCGGTGAAATGTGGGTGTTGTTGTTACAACACCTCTGCTTACCCCTTCGGGGACCCTTTTGGGATGGCGTGAGCATATTAATTTTTTATTTATTTAATAAGTTGCGCAGACAGACTTTTTCTAAAAAAATATCAGTAAGTACTCCCAATAAAAACTACCAGTTTTACATGTTAGTTATTTTGCGACTTAGCCTGCTACAGCGGTGTGGACCTAATCTTTCAAAGTAGTTTTGCGGCGTAGATATTGTGAAGGGTTTTAACGTTGACTATATCGAGTGCATTTTTATAATTTTGTATTAGCGATGGCTAAACACTCCAAAAAATATTATTCGATAGATTTTTATTATTAAGAGACTGAATCGATTCAGTGCTAAATATTTATAAAATAGATTTTTCGATTAATTGATTTCAGATTCCTATTTTGTATGGGAACATGAAAGCGCCCCTACTGTAGTGTAGGAAGTTTTTCATTCTCATAAAACATGAGGAAAATACACAATCAATATAGTCACTATAAAAAAATGTTAAAAGCTATACTTAAGGTACAGTTTCCCACAACATACTCAAGTCTAAAACAAGGTTTATATTCATAGTTAATTAAGTAAATCTTAGTATCCCATTGCCTTCGCCTAGGTCACTGTATCTATGACCATATCCACAACATCGCATGCCAATCTCATGCCAGTTGGAGCGTGGCTGACACCCGATCTGGCTCGCTCACCGCAGCTTGAGGCTTGAGCAATATTCTCGGTTCACTATGATCACTCTTAGAAGTACTCGTAGTTTGCAATTCGAGGTCATTTTTTGCATGTTTTAGATTGGTTTTGTTATAATGAAAGCATGGCTGTTTCATAAGAATTCGTTTGTTATTTTCAGGACTTAAATAAGAAATTGTAGTCTTATAACACGGTTTGGATATTTTAGACTACTTTGAAGAAAGACTTGATTTATCTGCGACTTGACCATGTGTTTTAAGAAGGACCTTATGCCCGTTTGTTATCGAAATCACTCATATAATTCAAATTCCAACAAAATTGGTTACGCTGTTCTGACATGAAAAGGTAACAGACAGACAACTTATCTACCACGAAATGGTAGGTAGGTAAATGTATCTCATGTGACAACTGACAGGACAGACCCATTTATCTATACTAATATTATAAAGAGGAAAGATATGTTTGTTTGTTTGTATTGAATAGGCTCCGAAACTACTTGACCAATCTTAAAAATTCTTTCTGCAATGGATAGCTGCATTATCAGAGAGTAACATATGCTATATTTTATTCCCTTACTCCCACGGGAACGGGAACTACGCGGTGAAACCGCGTGACGTCCGCTAGTTATTAATATTTACGGTTTCACCGGCGTAGATTAGATTTCACGAACCCAAATCTTTTTTTAATAATTACAAGTAATTAGCTAAAATTTATGTTTTTACTTTTTGTTACTTGTAACATCATCTGCCTGCTAAAGTCCCGTTATAAACGATTCAGCCGTTTTAAAGATTAACCAGAACAAGCAGACAGACAGACAGACAGACATAGGCACTTTAATTTTATTTATCTGTATAGAAATACATTTGAATTTCCGGTAGTTTATGGTTGAAGTAAAACTTTTCAATGCAGATAAGATTAATGTCCGACTATATCTTCATGTCAATGGATCAAGAATTCATTAAGAGCAGAGTTACTTCTTAATTAACTTCTTTGTATTGCATATTTTTACTACCATTGGGACCCTAAGCGATAAGATAAAATACCAATTAACATAATGATAACTGCTCTTAATTAAGAGTGTCTTCAAACGGTTACCAAGAAAGAATCGCAACGTATCGTTAAAGTAGCTAAAACTGTGTCGATATGTTTTACACTTGGTGACATATATTTGTATTGATAGGTACTGAATACAAGAGTGACAATTACTCGTCTGTTATCGGACAATGATAAGGATGTTTGCTCCACTCAAGTAGAAGATATAAAGGCGATGATATCGAAACCGGCCGATAGTTCGATCTCAGAAGCCATTCAGTATCCACGTTCAAGTGAAGAGTGTACTGGAAATGCCTTAAGGGTGATTTATACCTAGTTTCAAGTGCAATGTGGTGCTTTTTGCTCGCAAATATAGAATATTCACGTGATTTGCTCTATTGGACTCACTGGTGCGTTTCTTGACGGCTTGCGGTTTGGCTATGATGTCGCCGAAACAGAAACCCAAAGCGAGTGTGAGTGAGAAACTGTTAACTACATAGCTGTTTTTGTGTTTATCTATATTTATACAGGGTTACCATTATCGGTTTAAGGAGCGCGTATTAAGAACTTCATGGGCCTAATCATAACCTCTTAGCCATCATGGTTCAACTGTGTCTGAGGCACGTCATATCTCATAATAAGAGTAATGCTATCACGGCAATAAGACGGTAGGACCCTAGGCATTGACGTAAATTTTGGTACAATATAATTAAACGTAAAAGGTAAGATTCTTAAAAATACGAACACGAGGCGGGACTCAAACCAACGACCTCTGCAAATCGTGCAGTTGCTCTTCCAACTGAGCTACTCGTGATCCTTTTTTTTTTTATTGACGAGGGGGAAACCTTCAAAAGGTCCCCGACCGCCCTGGGAGAGGCAGATCGGGGTATGTGAGATTTTTACCGCACTAAAACCTCCCCGGTGGCCATCCTCAGTGCTCAGGGGGGACTCCGGGTACTCTGATAGATCGCACCGGTGTCCCCCCACACTTTGCCGGGGCACATCCCCGGGGCAGCTGTGTCACCGCCCTGGAGACCTCGCTGTGCAAGGCAGCGCGAGCCACATCGCGCTGTCACCTTCCCGGGCCCGCGGCTCGGTGGTCAAGGCTCCCACCCCGACCACCGCCAGCAGGCCCTCCGGCCCCCTTTTAGTCGCCTCTTACGACAGGCGGGGGATACCATAGCCAAATTCTTAGACCCTGGCTATTGGGTGGACTCGTGATCCTACCTCAAGCGTCGAATTTTTAATTCCCTTGTTTTGCGGTTTAGGGGCTGCCAAAGCTAAGATGTTCTTAATCGCGATCTTAAACGATCATAGTCGGCCCCCAGTTAAATAAAATTGAAGCGTCTGTTTGTAATTCGAAATGAACAGCTTTTCAGTCATGCAGTTATGAAAGTACCTTTATACGGTAATAATTCAAATATATTTCTCTGTCTATCTGTCTGTTTGTTCCGGCTTATCTCTGAAATGGCGGGACAGATTTGAACGTGACTTTCACTGGCTGTTGACTAAGTAATGCTACCTTGTAACTAAGTTTACTTTTAATTGAAATGAATCCAGATAGAGTGATATCGTGGGGCACAGATAGTTTCATTTTAACCTCTTTACAGTTTAACCAATGCGATGTTATACGAGGGTCGTAGACCTTAACAATAAAATCATAATTAAAATTAATCTATACATCTATACATACAGATAAATAAAATTGAAGTGTCTGTTTGTAATTCCAAAATTACAGCTTTTCACTAAATGCATATGAAAGTATACACGCTACTGACACAAAAAAACCAAATTTTGAAATTTTTCTCCGTCTGTCTGTCTGTCTGTCTGTTTGTTAGTTGCTGGTAGCTGTTGTTGGTAGGTAGCTGATGTTTCAAGGAGTAACTTAGAGTACTTTTATTTATCAACAATATTAGGGTTCCGCGACAATAACGATGAAACTAAATCTACGCGGGTGAGCCCGCGGGGCACAGCTAGTACTTATTATATCAATGAAAACAAACTAACTAAATGAATACCAAACTATTAAGTATACTTAAATATGTAACTTAATATATATACATTATATTTGCTGCAGTCGTTATTGCCTGGGGTTTGATTGATAAAGACGTCAGGGGCCCAACCATGAGCTCTTATTGCAATGTTAATTCAGTTGTGCGACAGTGACAGATGTATGCACGTCACATACATCTGTCTCATAAATGAGTGAAACTATCATGGCAATAAGAGCTCATGGTGAGGCCCCAGTTGTCGGTTGCTTAAAAGGCTCTTATCTGGTTTTCAACTTTTCTCATGAGATTGGATGTATCTTTCTCAATGTTTTTTTCAATTAGGCGTATACTGGCATCGTACATGGCGCTTCTGAATGAAAATGAAAATGAAAATGAAAATGATTTATTCAGTTTAGGCCCTGGTAAGGCACTTATGAATGTCGAGGAATTTACCACCGGTTCGGAAACTAGCCTTCTGAGAAGAACCGGCAAGAAAATGGAAATGATTCATAATATAATTTAATTATGTCCATTGTTAATGCATTAATTATAATATTTTGAACGCAACTAATTGTTAATTAAGTACCTCTTAAGTAGCGTTGGCATGTATATATACTACTATTATAAAGAGGAAAGATTTGTTTGTTTGTTTAGCTCCGACACTACTAGACCGGCAATGGATAGCTACATCATCAGCAAGTAACATAGGCTATATTTTATCCCCGTAGTCGCACGGGAACGGGGACTACGTGGGTGAAACCGCGTGATGTCCACTAGTAATCAATAAAACACGTGTTGCGCTTCTAGATTATTCGAAAACCGCGAGATTTCAAATTATGATTGATGAAATTAGGTATTTATACTTTTACGACTTGAAGGTAGAATATACCTTAAAGACTAGCATTCATTCAATCTATTGTAATCGTTTGCCGAGCCGAGCGCTAAATGCAAACTGCTTTTGAAATGCCACCCGCGGGTAGTTTGTTCTCTGTGCCACGGCCCGTGGAATATTTTCCAGGATATTTGCGATTTATTCTTCGATATTACTGCGAATTCATATTCTATATATGTCAGTAAATTAAATACAATTTGCTACTTTATTATTTATCGCTTGTTATTCAGTTTAGCTTTTAGAAACTGACATTCAATACTTTTAATAAATTAATTCACATTAACATATTGGGCAGTTAAATATTTTTTTATGGCGTTGTTTTTATAGCTTTGTTTTAGATTATGTTAGTTCTAGCATTGCCAGTATCGAGCATAATTTATCTCATGCTAAGCGAATATTGAGCCAATTGAAGATTAATTAATGGGGCTATCCGTTAGTTTGCGTTCATTTGTCTGTCTCAAGGATGTTTGAATTCATTGACTCGTGTTCGAACTGAAAACCAAATCTTTTATGAAATGTAGGGTACCCGAAGCGGTTGGCAGAGGTGGTATAACAATCACCAGCTATTTATCTAAGTTGGGTATGATATGCGTTGGATTGGATACGCTCATTCTATAGCTTCTTCTCTACATTCTATTTAAATAAGACGTATGTATAGTGCCTGACACGGCGATAGACTCACCATCTGTCACGTTGGCACTTAATCATCTTCAGTGAAAAGTGGGTGTTGTTATTGCAACACCTCTGTCTACACCTTCAGGGAATACAGGCGTGAGCATATGTATGTATGTATCTTATGTCTTCTTTTTATATATAAAAATCAATCCCCATTTCCCTTGGTCACGGCATCACGCCTAACCGGCTGGATGGATTTTAACGGGACTTTCACCGGCAGATGCTGATGTTTCAAGGAGTTTCTTAGGCTAATTTTATTTAAAAAAAACTTATGGGCTCTGGGGCACCCATGAACTTAACTCTACGCGGGTGAAACCGCGGGGCACAGCTAGTTATATATAAAATATTCTCAAAAGAAAAAAAGAAACCCAAAATTGTCGTAAAATCTTCAAATTAATCACTGTAAGTACCTAGTCGTTCTAATCAATGCTTAACGAATGTAAAAAGTACAAACCCATAAGACCCTTAGACCATTTCTAACAAGATCTTCCTATTTCGGAGTTTACCTTAACTCTCTATTAATATTATTTGTATCATGGTTAGGCGTAAACAAGTTGTATGAGGTAGGCTTGTAAATTGGCAAGTGTATTAGCATAATTATTATACATATATAAATACCACACGTAGTTCCTTGTTCGTAAGTTGATGAAATGTTGCGCAAGTTAATAAGTTAATCTTTAGAAAGAGGCCAACGTATATGCTAATGGAATATTGACTGGAATTGGGGCCAAAACATTTTTTGAATTCTCTAAGTGTGTAGGTTTTGTGTTCAGGAATGAGTTCAACCGAAGATGATTGAGTGCTAAAGTGATAGATGTAGTGTCGTCATCTCAGGCACAATACATACGTCTTTAAATTTGAAGATATATGCTGGTTTCCGTTTGGTTTGCACTTTCATACAAAAAGCTCGTCCTACGAACCTTTATAAAAATATTAATATTTTGAAGAGGCTTTTCCTTCTGTATCATAGATTTAGTAAATGTTATGAGGCACTAAACTTGGGGTACCTATAACAATAATAACTAACTATAACGCCAATCTACACTAATATTGACTTGACCGATCTTGAAAATTCTTTCAGCAATGGATAGCTACAACATCAGCGAGAACATTGGCTATGTTTTATCCCCGTACTCCCACAGGAACGGGAACTACCCGGGTGAAACCGCGTGACTTCCGCTAGTACTAAATTAATATGCTATCTGATGAATCTTAATTCGTATTATAATTTGTTTACGTTATTTGCGTGGAAAGTTTCATAACAAACACATTAGGAGTTATAAAATATGTTATCAATATTAATTTCCAATCATTTTATAATACCTACAGTTTAATTACGTCACTACTCAATTTTATCTCGAGAGATAAATATAAAATATTAAAAATGTCGAAAAATAAGCTGTTATTTTATTCTTTTTATTTAATTTATGGCGAATGCTTTGATGGCATGACTGTTGATAATAATTGTATTAGAGTGAGAAGACTTTATTTTATTACTGAATAATATTATTTTACAATTCAACTCTTTATTTTGCTATATTTCAACCGGTTCCTTTACATATTCGGGTAGATAACGTACTAAATACATTTTATACGGTAAAGAAAACACGCTATATATAGCCACTTCAATGATAACAAACATTTTAAAACAATCTAATTAAAATACATACAATAAGTTACATCTAAGTCCGAAAGTTTATTAACAAAGTATTTCGTTTACCTATTACTTATATTTACCGAGTTCAAGCAAATAAGGGGTTGTGTTTTCGTTGTTGAATGTGACTAAAACCAGTGTCAATCGCACATTGCGTACCTTATAAAGCAAGTAAGCACTCAATTCCAATATTGCTAGCACAAGATCTAGCATCAAGTTTGTTCAGAATCTTTCAGTTTCATACAATTTCGATAGAAGGTCTAGATATTTCGTCATTAAAATTTATGATATACAACGTTAAATTGTACGGCTTAGCATACGTAATATGCGACTCTAATAAATAATGTTTCACATAAAAACGGTCTACCGTCTACCCGGGCCATGTCGCTGAGCCCAGGGGCCTTACCATGAGCTCTTATTGCCATGATAGTTTCACTCATTTATGAGACAGATGTATGTGACGTGCATACATCTGTCACAGTCGCACAACTGAATTAACATTGCAATAAGAGCTCATGGTTGGGCCCCAGGTAGTTTATAATAGTATAATAGATTCATCTACACTTTTTAACATATTTTTTGCCTGTTTCAGTCCCACGCGTCGCCTAGTGCTGAGCGAAGGGAGCACTTATACAAGATCCTGGTGATCGGTGAACTGGGCACTGGCAAGACTTCGATAATCAAGAGATATGTCCACCAGTTCTTCAGCCAGCACTACAGAGCCACCATAGGGGTGGACTTCGCACTCAAAGTACTCAACTGGGACCAGAATACTATTATTCGGCTGCAGTTATGGGATATTGCAGGTATGTGGGGTTATTGTACATTCGTCACAAAGCAAATTTGCCACAAAAAAGTATGTGTAAACTCGCCACAACTGTATTTTTATGAATAAAAATTGGGACTCTTTCTTACAATAATTACAATAGAAATGCGCTCCCATCGAAGTGTTCCCAGGGCCGGACTAGGGCCCATAGGGAGTAAAATAAATTTTTATTTTATTTATTTTCGGGTCCCCAGGCCTTAAGGCAGTTGCCTAATCCATACTGTGTAATCCGGCCTTGGGTGTTCTCAGGAGATATATATCATAGTGTTCTGAGATTGGACGCATACCCCGTACCCTTATTACGAGTTTTATATCGTTTTCGTAATTTATAAAACGGAACGTAAAACTTCCTGAACTCGCCTGCTTAAAAATGAGGAAAATACGCAATCGATATACGATATGTTAAAACCTTTACACTCGGGGCGGGCCATCTTAGTCTCACCCAAAATGCTTATAGTGAAAATATGAAAATGTCTTCACACTAAATCCGTAATTGGATTATATTTCATGAACTTAATTATCATTCAACACACCTTTTACTTTACAAATATATTCCATTAGGCAAATACAGCTGATATTTATGAAAAGAGGAAGGTACCTTACTTGTCGTTTGTACTTAGAAGGTTAAAAGTTAAAATATTAATTTTTAAGATTCTCTTTGTTATCAAGAAAAACTCGCTATGTAACCTTGACCTCAATGTTAAAACAAATTTTACTTCAATCTTACTAGTTTACTCTATGATTGTGTACTTACTTGTCAAAAGGACACGTCAGAAGATTTTTTACAAATAATTTTAACTATTTCGACGTGAGAAAGTCGAGATTTGTGATTATTCAAAGTGAATTCACAAATCAAGCTTTCAAATTAACTTCAAAGAAATACAGTTAATGTAATATAACGATGGACGAGACATGTAAAATGATGGCCTATATTTTTTTCGTTATAATGTTATCGTTCTCCCTACTCTTTCTGCTACTGGTTGTTATGGTGCCTCTGTGAAGGTAAACTCATATGATAAAGATATATTTTTTATTCTCATAAGACTTACGGAATTATTCGTAGTTTTTTTTTTAATCTTTATTAAATATGAAAAATATCGATAACAACGTGCAGCTCGGTGATTAATAACACTCATATATTTATCTTGCGAAAGCAAACCGGCCGGCGCTGGCCGGTGCAACGCGGCTGTGAGTGACAAACAAGTGTGCTTGTATAACGATAATTATTCGTAGTTGGGGGTGTGATCTTATTGATGTACACTAAGAAAGCGTATTCCGAAATTCCACTCTAAAGGGAATTTAATGATGGTTGAAAGTTTGTATTTGAAATCTTACTACCACGCATGTGCGGCCGAACGCTAGTCCCTTCTATAATCTTATGTGTCATGGCTACATACATTCATATTAAATCCGCTTTGTATATAGATAACCGAATTAGGTTCAGATAAAACGTGTTTAGATCATTAATATAAATTGTATGATGATAGGATAATCATATATCTATCTATCTTCCGGGTCTTATTGTGGCTTTGAGGTCCAATCAATTTAAGATACTAACACCAACAGTCCGAGCAAAGGTAAAGGTATGTTGTTTTAAACATGGAGTAAACTTGATCGATAATGTGTTTAAGCCCACGTTCCGAAAGAATGTGAACTTTCTAATTCAAATTTATCAATTGATTCAGAATGGAAATGTTAGGAATACTTTACCAAAAGGTTGTAGGCACTTTGGTTTTGATAATCAATCTCTTTAAAGTAGATATTTGTAAGACTTCTTAAGCTTTCACCCACGGTTTTATATTTGACTAGCTGTGCACCGCGGTTTCACCCGCGTAGTTTTAGTTTCATCCTTATTGTCGCGGCACCCTAATATTTTTGATAAATAAAATTAGCCTACGTGACTCCTTGAAACACCAGCTACCTACCAGTGAAAGTCCCGTTAAAATCCGTCCAGCTGTTTCAGAGATTACCCGGAACAAACAAACAGACAGACAGACAGACAGACGGACAGACAGACAGAGAAAAATTTAAAACTTGGTTATTTTGCGTCAGTAGCGTGTATACTTTGATATGCATTTAGTGAAAAGCTGTAATTTTGGAATTACAAACAGACACTTCAATTTTATTTATCTGTATAGAGTATCCCACGGGAACCTAGCGTTTACCGAGATACGTTCGGATAATAAAATGGGTAACAAAACAAATATCTATAAAAAAGCTTCGCATTTAAACATCTAAACTTTTACATACTTATATTAATATAAGTACCTACGATGTTTGATTATAATCTGCATTATACTGATAATATTATTGTGTGTGTGCGACTAGCCTTACGGCCTCTTCCAATATTCTATCCATTTAGGTTACTAAAGATAAACAAATCTATAATTTTGTCGCTATTTAACATTATAATGAAATTGAAGGGATATATACAATTTGACAGATAATTGGGAATAGCAATCCATCTGTAATCTTTGTTAGGTTATTGAAAACGGCCGTAGGAGTTTGTTTTCGTGTGGAGATAAAACTCTGCTCTCTCTATGAAGACTCAGAGAAGAGTAGTAATGTAACAACGATGCTATGTGAGAACCTCTGTTTTATAACGGTTGGTTACGATTGATTGATTCTAACATGCTACCGCTGTTACGCAGTTTAATGTTACATTTGTATTTCTCAACATGATTCAAAACATAGTACAAATCTATACAGATAAATAAATTGAAGTGTCTGTTTGTAAGTCAAAATTAACAGCTTTTCACTATATGCATATGAAACTATAAAGGGTACTGACATTAAAACATACATTTTGAATATTTTTCTCTGTCTGTCTGGTTGTTCTGGCTAATCTCTGAAACGGCTGGATTGATTGCGGATGTTTCAAGCACTAACTTAGGCTACTTTTATTTACAAAAAATACTAGGGTTTCACGAAATGAAACGAGAAACTATAATAGGTGTAATACAAAGTTTGAAATATCCTTGAAATACGTGATTATATTTCTTCTGAAAGTGTTCGAATAAATTTAACTTATGGGCTTAATAATAAGTGGTAACAATGTTGCTACGAATACCGTAGAGCTTTGTATGTTACGAAATGCATTTTTCTTATGAATTCAAACACTTATCTTATCAACCATACATCCTATAGTTAACGTAGATAGCGATACTATTTAGTAAGTATTGTGGTATGGGATATTTGGGCACCTCGTTGGTCTAGTGGTAGTAGGTTCACCTGCCGATCACGAGGTCCTAGGTTCGATTCCCGGGTCGGGTCAAAAATAGATATTGGGTTTATCTGTCAAGAAATTCACAATAAAATGCCCGGAGTTGGAAGTTGGCGGTGTTTACACCCCCGTGCCTCGGAAAGCACGTTAAGCCGTTGGTCCTACGCCTGATCTCTCTCCGGTGTCGGATTGCCGTCCCATCGGACTATGAGAGTAAGGGAATAAAGAGTGCACCTGTGTTTGCGCACACATTTGTGCACTATAATATCTCCTGCGCACATGGCTGATCCTCGTTGAGATTAGCCGCCGTAACCGTAATTCGGTAGGAGATCATTATTTATTATTATTTGGGGACCAGCCGCAATTCTCTCCTTAGAATGTAAATTTTTGATGATGATTGATGTCGTTTGTTACAGGTCAAGAGCGTTTCGGCAATATGACCCGGGTATACTACAAGGAGGCCGTGGGGGCGTTCATAGTGTTCGACGTGTCCAGGGTAGCCACCTTCGAGGCGGTTGCCAAGTGGAAGAACGACTTGGACACCAAAGTGCAGCTGCCCGACGGTGCATCTATACCTTGCATATTGCTGGCTAACAAGGTAGGCATTCATCTATACATTTATACAGATAAAAAAATTGAAGTGTCTGTTTGTAATTTCAAAATTACAGCTTTTCACTAAATACATATGAAAGTATACACAATACTGACACTAAAAAACCAAGTTTTAATTTTTTTCTGTCTGTCTGTCTGTCTGACTGTTTGTTTGTTCCGGGTAATCTCTGAAACGGCTGGACCGATTTTAACAGGACTTTCATTGGCAGGTAGCTCATGTTTCAAGGAGTAACTTAGGCTACTTTTATTTATTGAAACTATTAGGGTTCCGCGACATGAAGAATGAAACTAACATTACGCGGGTGAAACCGCGGGGCACAGCTAGTAAATAAATAAAATACTACTAAACTGCTATGGAATATTTGTAATATACACATATATACAATAACATTTTTGTTACCTACATACATTTTTCACTTTTACCTTCTTTGTCGTAGCAAGGAACGATTTGTTTGCATGTTTGTAAGGAATTGGCTCAAAAAGAACTTGATCGATTTTAAAAATTCTTTCACTATTTGAACACTACCTTATTACTGATTAATATAGTCTATATTTTATCCCCGTATTTCCACGGGAACGGGAAGTACGCGAGTGAAACCGTGTGACGTCCGCTAGATAGAAATTTGCCAAAAAATAATTAGCAAATTAGTGTAGTGCAGCCTTTCTGAATTGGTGCGCGTACACATTCGGCAAATGATTTATAGATGTTGTTAGCGACCAACTGAATGAAATGTTCATCATTAATCAAGAATCTTCAGTTTAGCGCTTACAGTGAGGCTTTGTTATTTAAATTAGAAATTTTTTGTAGTGCGATCAACAAAAGGAGGGCATAGTGAACTCGCACGCGAAAATGGACGAATATTGCCGAGAGAAGGGCTTCGCTGGATGGTTCGAGACTTCAGCCAAGGAGAACATTAACATTGAAGAGGCTGCGCGCTCCTTAGTCAATAAGGTAACGATATTGTTTATACTTCATGAGCATTAAACATTTTGCTTTGATATGTCTATGATGTCGAGTTTTGAGCGCTAAGCGAAACTAAGCGCGGGCAATTGAGCATTGGTAACCCCTACAACTGGCCAAATACGAGTCGCGAAAATGGTTCTAAGTTAAAATTAAAAAAAAAATTTGGGATTTCTTTTAAAAGATGCCAAATCCGTAACGTATTTTTCAGCAGGCAAAATCATTTTGTATGGGAATGATGAATTCAATATATACTATATAAAGATTAACAACATATGTGCGCCTTTGACTCTTTATGTCGCCGAGTGCTGTACTTCGTTTTACACTATAGGGGATATTTGAACTAACGATACGCGTTGACGTTAGGTTAATTGCGATTGTTTAAATTGTTCAAACATCTCGATGCGTCGCGATTGTTTTCAATCGCAGTCGATGGTAGCGAGTCAGACTCGCCACTCATCGAACACGGCGGGATGCATCGCGTCGGCCGACGATCGGTTCTGTTCGGCGAGAAACCTCTCGATACTTACATCGCCAGGGCTACTAGATAAAAAAAATTACCGACTCCGATTGTTTCGATTGTTGAAACACCTCCTGCGTCCCCACTTTCGATCAGAAGAAAGCTTTATTTTGCATGTAAGAGAATTATTCAAGCCATGCATTTTTATATAATATAACATATCTTTCGTACAAATAATGACACATTTCACTCATGAATTACGTTCATACTTAAGTATCTGATAGTAAACAATTCTCAGAACTGAACTGGTAGTGATATTATTACAGATAAATACTGTCCACTCTGTTGTTTACAGACAATAAATTGATTAATCTACGCAATCGACTAGCTATACGTGCTTAATACATGTCAGTAGTCTTGCTTTCAGAAGGCTAGTTTCTGAACTGGGGGTAATAATAATACGCAATAAGTAGGTAGAGTCCTTGAACTAGGTAATCGGTTACCATTAGGTGATCTATAATTGTATGATATATTTGTATTCTAAAACTAATAACGGTACCCGACGATTTATATTGCACATCGACCTCGGGACAGACAATCGGGTAATTTCGGCTTTGTAGAGCGTTTTCTCTGTCGCACACTATGTTTAAGTCGAAATGAGTCGATTTTGCCTTCCCTGAGACCGATGTGCAATGTAATATATCACCGGGAAAAGGTGGCAATGTAAGTTATGCGCACTGACCTTGAATGCGCAGTAGTCATATTATGAATCTGTCACTGTCTGTCTGTATAGCGCAAAGCTAATATAATACATTCACAGATAACCTCAATATTCACGCTAAGCGCTCATAACGCGTGACGGCACATATACTCATAACATAAAGAAAGGTTTGTATATATGTATGTTTGCAACGGATTGGCTCAAAAAGTACTGGACCGATTTAAAAACAATCCCATCTTCACCATTTGAATGCAAAATTATCACTGATTGATATACGCTATATTTTATCCCCGTACACCCACGGGAACGGGAACTACGCGGGTGAAACCGCGTGAAGTCCGCTAGTACTTAATAAGTTATCTAATGTCAACAGTTATCGTTTCAAAATGTAATTATTGCGCATTATGTTAAAATCTTACGTGTGATAATTATAAAATTAAACGAACTTACCTAAGTGAATACCACCTAAGTGAATTACCAATATGGAATGTTGCGCTTGACTTCACATTCTTTAAAAAGCTAAAAAAAAAAAGAATGGTAACATCCTTACTCCTTGCTAGGTTACATACTCTGTGGTCACTCCTCTATCTTCACTATCAGTTTGAAGCCATCCACGATCAACCCTAAAATTGGGGATGAATCATGGTTATGATATTACATGAACAGGGTTAGGGTGGGCCGGTCCATGATGGTGAAATTCGTAAAATTTAAATAGAACTTCACTTAGGTAAGTTCGTTTAATTTTATAATTTTACTCTTTCACCATCATGGACACTATGCAGATGTTCAAAGCTAGGGTTGTGAGTGAAGAGTACAATAATAATTATTAAAGATGTAATATTTTCTTATAATAATTTATTATTTAGAAAAAAAACTTAAATTTGATTGTAAAATATAAGAGAGTTAAATAAAGTTGTACATTATGTACTTGTAGGTATTTTTTGTTAAATTCCAGTATAAACAATATAGAAAACTTATGAACGTTATTACAAATAACAGTGTCTGTAGTACTAGACTATGTAAAATCTAACAAATTTGTCACAAACATGTTAGTAATTTTTTAATGTAATTTCAGTAATTTATTCATGTTGGTACTATGTTTAAAATGAGGCAAAAGTATAAAGTTGTATGTAGACCAACCAATCGGTTGGTTTCACTGTAAACATCTTTTAATGTTTTATATTTGTGTCTATTTTAGGGTCAAACACTAAACAACATTAAGTAAGTTAAATACTATTTACTGTTCCATAATAAAGTCTCAGAGTTAGTTTGTAATGTTAGAAATTATAATATATTATGTGAAACTGAACCTGAGGATGGATAAGTATTATTTTGTATAGAGAAAGTCCACTATAAAGTTAAACGTGTATTGTAGTGTATGTAGCATTCAGTGCTTAGCAACATGATGTTTAGATATGTTGGGGGAACTTCTTTTCTCTTTAGAGCTTCTCAGTGAGCAGATAAGGTATTGGTGTAAGAGATGCGGTTCCTTATAATGAGATGTTAACAATGTTTTATAAGTTAGACTTGTAATTTGCTGTGATGGTGTTGTAAAGGCAAAATAAATAATAATTCATCGGTGACTATTAAATGTTATGATCTTCACCAATGTGCTGTGATGTTCATCATTTAATTTTGGAAACTTCATTGCTTGAGTTAGTTAATTTAATTTTATAAAAATTGTGTTTCCTTAAGGTAAATAAATATCAATATTAATATATAATATGTTTATATATTCACACCATTGCCGTATGCTCTGAGTGATGCTGTGTAGGATCGTTTTTGAATGCTTCTCATTCTATTTATTCATAACAATGCTGTGGTATTGTCAATTCTTAAAAGAATTCATTTAGATTAACTATATGGTAAGCATATTATACCGAATATCTTTAACTCATAATAAATAATTATAAGTTAGTTTCTTTGTTATCAGAATAGTCTTGTTCTGTATCAAATTGTGTTTTAAATTGGATTATTTATGTACATTTTATCTAGCCACCATTTAAATGATGTATATTGTGAAACTTTAAGGAATGTTCATAACACTCGCCATAATCTTCCTATTCATTATAAGAGCAAGCAATCTCATAAAATTCTCGTTCCTAAAACTATGGTATATTCTCATAAACTAAAGTAGACTCTTGTCTATATCATTTAACTTAAAAGTAATTACTTTCTGAGTTTAAAAGTTCAAATAGTTGAGGAATTTATATTATTTATGTTTATTCATAAATACCAATATTAGGTGGTTCCCCTTTTCTGATGGTAGAGATAAGATAAGTTATTGTATCTTAGGTATTCTCACTGTTGATAATGATATGGATACTAATATTATTATATTTAAAATTTGAGTAACTTACATAGTGTCAGATTATATCATTGATATACAATACATTTAAATTTGACTACATTTGTTACCATAGGCAGATAAAATATGAACCAAGTATTGGTCATGAAATAAAATAAAATAATTAAATCCTCATTAGCAAATTTTTGTCACAGCAGCCAAACTCAATGGGGATTAGTCATCAGCATAGTAGATATTAAAGAGCACATGTGTATATGTAAACATAGGTGCATTCTTTATTCTCTCACTCTCAAGGTTCAATGTGACTGTAATCCGACACCACTGGGAGGAGATCAGGTGCAGGACCAATGGAAGTGTATTTATTTCTTGACAGAATATAATTTTTTATCACACCCGATATATATTTTTGGTCCAACCCGGGTCTTGAACCCGGGTCCTTGTAAGCGTCAGGCGAACTCGCCAAACATAGACAAACAAAAATAGAAATAAAATAGTATATGGTAATGACATACTGTGGCGCTGTAGTCTCTATACAACACATTAACAATATGGAATAACATTAAAGTCATATAATTGATTATTGACTAAAGATGTTAGGTATTCAGCATCATCAGACACTTTACATATGCTTTCTTTTGGTCAATTACAGCCATGAAGCAATCCTGAGTTATTAATTTACATACTTTGCCTTCAAACATACATGTTTATGTCAACTCAAATACATGAAAAATTAAGAATGAGTTCTCATGTCATATTATTATCAAATCTAAAATGTGTTCTAAAAATTTATTATCTCTTCATGAATACTCTGATATGGAAATTGAACTTTTCATCATCGGCCACTGGTATTTCACCATGAGGTATTTAGGAAGAAACATAGATAAAGAAATTATTGAGACATAACTTAAGATCTATGATAAAATTTTCCTTTGCTTAAGAACTTGTCTGTTATGATAAAATTGTCTACCAGACATGTGCCTTAGTTAGCAGCGCGGCACCCATGTGCTAGCTTTTTCGGCTGTTTCTTGTAAGTTGGTCTTTGTTGTCATAGTTGCCAGGTAGGACGTTAGTTTCATGGTCCACTGGTGGTCTCCAGTTGCCCTAGAAGGTTGAAATGGTGTGGACCTTTCCAGTTAAAATTAGATTATGTTACAATACTTTGTTGGCATGTGGTCTGATGATTTTTCAACCCCTTGTGCTTGTTTAAGCCATTATACAAAATTTTCTCCAAAGAGACAAGTATACATTTGGGTATGTTTCATACATTTGAATAAGCTTGTCTTTAATGGTTCTGCTGTGAATACATGATAAATTGCTTATAAGCATTGGAATCATAATGGTTGATATTGCACAGAATTTCAGCAGCTGCATTGATTGCCTTCAGTTAATTTAATACTGTTTATGTTTCCCTTCATTATATCTGTTAACATACTCCCTGATGCAGTTAAAATTTTCCCGTTGTTTCTTTCCCAAACTTATCAATTGTCAGTATTAATATTGTTTGTCTCACTTATATACATTTTGTGATAGAACTGCAGTTATTTCTGGATTAAGTTTTGGTACATTTGCCATTGGGAAATTCTCTGGGGTGATGAACTTTGTCCGTAGGTTGTGTAAGCTTCTCTGGGAATACCCATCATAATCATTAATGATATGAGTCCACCTACTTGCAATCTCTTGTTTAATGTGTTCTCTTTCTCTTGAATGTTTTCATCACATAATTCTATTGAAACTTCTTCAGAAAGAGTGTCATCATCTCCCTGGCCTTAATCCCATGTATTTTGGGGTCGGCACTTGATTCAACCCGAAGCGACTTCCATCTGACCTTCGCAACCCCTTTTTTCGAGGAAAATCGGCAATCTGGGTTAAACCAGTTCTTCAGAAAGAGTGTATCCTTTGTAATTTCTGTAATATAGATTTTTATCCAAATTATTATCAAAATAAATCAAGGAGCGTTTATGTTCATTGCAAGACAGAGTTTACGTATAACAATGTATAAACTCAGGCACGTCTACCCTCATGTGGTAGCTCTATATGGTCAAATCTAAACCGTCTTGGAACAGAAGGGGTTGGTCAACAAGCTGTCAGGTCTGCCCTCATGTGACAGCTCTAAAGACAGTAGACCGATTAACATTATATTGTCCTTAATACAGTATGGGTGTGGGTATAAAATTATACTTTGTACAACCAGTTCAGGCCTGTCTACCCTCATGTGGTAGCTCTATATGATCAAATCTAGGCCGACTTGGAACGGAAGGGGTTAGTCAACAAACTGTCAGGTCTGCCCTCATGTGACAGCTCTAAAGACAGTAGACCAATTAACATTATATTGTTCTTAATACAGTATAGGTGTGGGTATAAATTATATTTTGTACAACCAGTTCAGGCCTGTCTACCCTCATGTAGTAGCTCTATATCAATGAATAATAAGTAGGCCATTGTGTATCAAAGAAGTTGGTCAAACAACTGTCAGGTCTAAAGACAGTAGGTGTTTTAATAGGTATATTCTGAGTAACACAGGTTCTGTTTGTCTTCATGTGACAACTATATAAGTTATAAATAGAGCCTTTGTTAGCACCACAGTAATTTAGTATTTAAATGTTTAACTAGTAGTAAATTGTGGTCAAAATATCCTTACATAGACCACTGTAGGATAATGAACCCGTCACAGGGTGTAGTGTCTCTTGTATCTCTGACCTTTGACTGTTATTTTCTTATTTAGATGAATACAAGGTAAACCAGATGATTATTAGGGTTATTTACTAACCTTGGTTTTCCATATATGTACCATGTTGATTTTCATAATTTTCACAACAATTTTCACCATCAATAAATAATTGTTCAATGTGAGATAATTTGTATTTTCAAACACAAATTTTTACTTTTCTTCATTTCTTCTGATCTTATTACTTCATCCGTCTTTAACTGCTGTTTACTTATTTTTGTTTTTTCGCTTAATAAATATGAGCACTGTGCGATTTGATTACAACAAAACAAAATAGCATAAAATTCTGTTTGCACCGAAATGTCACGAAGATAAAAAAGCGGTAAAATTATACAATTCGCGGTAATTTAAAACAAAAGTCACGGCAAATATTTTAAAAGGATAATTAAAAGTTCCTTTTTTCTTTTTATTTAGTAGTTTAGGCGGGAAACGCACCTGTTGATAATGTCAACAGGAAAACTTTTCAAACATCGAATATCAGATCGAATGAACGATAGGTAAATTTACAAATTCAAAAGACTTACTTTACATGTATAATTGCTTGATTTAGGTTTGTATCATGTTGTAAAATTATTAAAGGAGAGTTTAATCATACCTGCATGTTTTTACGTTGCGTAAAAAACTGTCCAATACAAACCAACCGGCGCGCCGGCCGGCATCAACAAATTCCAGTTTTGAGCATAATACCACAAAACATCACTTTACACTTCCACTGATATATAGGAATGTAAATATTGGAAACAATACGCGTATTTAATGCTGAATACATGTATTTACGCATTAAAATACAATTAAATAGTCGCAATAACCTAGACGTACGTGAAGCCATTTTTGGCACAAAAATCCATAGTGAAGATAGAGGAGTGACCACAGAGTATGTAACCTAGCAAGGAGTAAGGATGTTACCATTCTTTTTTTTTTTAGCTTTTTAAAGAATGTGAAGTCAAGCGCAACATTCCATATTGTTGCATAGTGTCCATGATGGTGAAAGAGTAAAATTACATATTTTTCGTATTAACTTATAAAGGTCATCTACCTAATAATTATAATATTGTCTGGGGTCCAGAAGCAATGAACCTAAGTAAAGCATGCACCTTAGACTGTGAAGTGCAACCGAATCATAGAAAATAAGAATGAAAATAACTTAAATTATTTTCGTACTATCTAGAAATTCATATTCGACTATTACCGAACTCGTTATATGCATACCTAATACTTTACCAACTATTCAAATAAGTACCATTATTCGTTAACAGGCAAAGTCGCAGTCTTTCATCAGCGAGGACCTAACTCTCCCCCTCTAGATATAATAGGCTGACAAAATGTTAATGCGACGTTGACGTTACAGGCAACAAAATTTCACACGGATACATTTATTTAGCTACTAGCTGTGCCCCGCGGTTTCACCCGCGTAAATTTAGTTTCATCCTTATTGTCGCGGAACCCAAATATTTTTAATAAATAAAAGTAAATATAAAAATAAATATAAGCCTCAGTTACTCCTTGAGACATCAGCTACGTACCAGTGAAAGTCTCGTTAAAATCCGTTCAGTCGTTTCAGAGATTACCCGGAACAAACAGACAGACATACAGACAGAGAAAAATTTTCAAACTTGGTTTTTCATTGTGTAATTTTGGAATTACAAACAAATTAGATGTATATATTTCAAAGCCCCAAGTGTAGTAAATATACCTACGTGTCGTTACTTTGGCACTGTCTTCTAGTACAGTGACAGCGCCGGTAGAGCCTCTTTCCCTTTACAAAACATGGTTAAACGAAAACTAGGAAAAAAAATTATTTGATTAGAATTTTAATAAAGTACTTTCAAATTGTCCGAATCTTTGTCCACCCCTTTTAAAATCTACTGGTTTGGGTTCCCTTTGAGCGTGGGTATATAGTAGTGTATAGTAATGTAAGGTATCTACTTCTGAGAAGTAAAATACCCATCATCTCCCTGGCCTTATCCCATGTATTTGGGGTCGGCACTTGATTCACCCGATGTGACTGATCACCTGATTTTTATACGAAGCGACTGCCATCTGACCTTCGTAACCCTCTTTTCGAGGAAAGTCGGCAATCTGGGTTAAACCAGTTGTCAGACTTTCTTAGGCCTCCGACTGACCTGTAACGATTGCCAAAGATGTTTAATTGGCAACCGGGACCGACAGCTCAACGTGTTCTCCGAGGCACGGATGAAATTCGGGCGGTCAACCATCCAAATACTGACTATATCTTATATAAAGGAGATAGAGTTACTTTAGAACCAAGGACTATCACAGTCTATATTTTGTTGAGGGGCTTAAGTTTCTAAGAATTGCTCATTATACATTAAAAATTTCCAATCAAGTAGCTAAACTTGACCAAGTAACAAGTACCAAAATTAATGACTCCTTATCCGTCAATCTGTGGAATGCGGCCGAAATTATATTACGTCATGAATAATTAACCACTTAAACATACGAGTATTCGAGATTCTAACCTGCTTAATATTTAATGTTGTTTTAGTTCATATTAATAAGGCTATGTATAACGCCTAGTGGGGGCCAACTTAATAGGAGTTTCACTAAAGCTTTGACACAAAGCAAACTTAATAAGGACTGTTTTAAACGAATATAATTGCCCTCCGGCTCTGACCTGTGATGGCGATAGTGAAGGTAGATTTTCAAAGTGAAGAAATTGAATACAAACAGATTCTATATTCTACAGTTTACTAGTGTACCTTGTTATCACAGAAAATATTTAGGAAAATTAATGTGACAAGACACTGATTTCTGTAACACAGGCATTCAAGCCTAGCTCAGAAGTCAGGGAATTCATAAGATTTGTGTAAATGGTTTTGTGAAAATAAACATTATTATTATTATACTGTTTTGAAATAAGTACAGGGGCTATAACCTCTTATTGCCATGATAGTTTAACTCTTATTATGAGACAGATGTATATGACGTGTATAAGTCTGTCACTGTCACACAGTGGAACTATGATGGCAATAAGAGCTTATTTATGGTAAGGCCACAGATAGTTGCATATTAAGAAGATATTGTCAATTTTGAGAAACTTACGTAATTTATAAATGTTTAAAACTAAATTAAATTATGAACATTTTATTGATATTTAGATATAGTATAAATTGAAGTAGATTCGTTATAATTATTCGATATATTAAGTAAATACTATCGAATAAATATTACAAATGAAAACGCTTGACTTCTTACTTAGGGACTTATCTCTCGGGATCGTAATAAGACATCTGACAATTATTTCATTGATTCAATAAATAGAATTCTCGTATCTCGTTTTAGTATCAAACAATGCATCCAAAATTTCAACCGAAGAAAAAGCATAGTCAATTTGAAATCAATTCGATATCCCATACCCATTAAGTTTAACCCGAAACAACCAGTTTTGGACTAGGGTCCACGGTTTAACTTGTACGTTAGATGTTATCTGAATCGTTACCTTCTAATTTATAGCTATCTATTTATAGCCATGAGTCTTCTAGAATTTAAACCTCACATAGTTGATGGAAAAGTTTTTAATAAAACTGGTTTTTTGTTTTTGTACCACATGTTATGCAATACTGTGTAAGAGTCCGTTGCACTTTGCATGTATGTAGGTACACTAAGCGATTAAGGTTATACACATGTGTGTGTTTTACTAGGCACTTTGTTGTTTATGGGCTTTTATAACAAAATACTTAATCTCAGATAAAAGGTTGGTTAAGTTAGGTATCTGGTAACCCTATTGAGTAATATTGGAATTCATATGCATATAAAGGTCTAGGCTTTTAAGGCAAACATTTTTGTCGCATAGCATCGCTTAGTGGTCCATATCAATTTATAAATATAAAAATTAAACTTAAAATTAAAAAAAATTAAAAATAAAATAAATTTATTTTTTAGGTAGTTTTGTCTTTAGAACTTCTTTTTACACCAAAAGTAAGTTTATCCATGTTCCATAAATCATTAATTTATTATTAATTAAGCATCCCACTCTTTAGTAACCTCTACGTTACTAACTACTAAGTACACATTACCACAAAAATAAAGAGTTATATACTCTAACGATGAAAAAATTAAAATAAAATATGGGATTTTAATTTTATTTTAAAATAGATATATACCTCCAGCCGATGTTATGTGACAAAAACATGCGACTAAAAAGCCTTGACTGCATAAGTAGGTAATACGAGGTGTGCGACTGATTACCTATATGCGTTATTATCTATTTAATTATGTAAAACGGCACTCACGTGGGCGTTTATTGGCATTAACTACCTTTATTATTAATTTACATTAAGTATGCTACACCGGCTTTGAGTTGAATAAAGTTGAGTCATCAATTGACAGAATGCCTTGACTAAAAGCCGTGAAAACAGTTTTAGCTAGCTGTACTCCGCGGTTTTACCCGCATACTTAATTTCATGGGTGGAACCCTGATGTCTTTTTTAAATAAAAAGTAGCTAGTGAAAGTCCCGTTAAAATGGGTCCAGTCGTTTCGGTGATAGCCGGAACAAACTGACAGAACAGAGAAAATCTTCCATGTGCATTTAGTGAAGAGCTGTGTTTAATTTGAAATTACAAACAGACACTTCAATTTTATAGAGCTGTATATATATATAGATAATACTTCTAAATTTTCATCTGTTTAATTTTTCTTGTTCCAGATTCTTCTTAACGACAAACTACTTCAGAACAACGACAATAGAGACGGAGACAGGATTGCTCTCGAACACAAGATAGCGAATGGAGAGAACAGTCGCGACAATGGTGGCAAGTCCTGCGCCTGCTGACCAATTACAGTATGCCTTGTTCAAATGGACCAATCAGAACACGCTATTCAGTGCCAATTCTTTATTGGCTCTTTAAGGACCAATCAATGAAAGTTATTTTGAAATTTGTTCGAAACTCTCTATTGCACGTTAAATTTAAATTTAGTTGTTAGATTTTTGGATTCCAAATAATATGTATTTTGTTTAATTTAAGCGTTAGTCACAGTAATGTATACTATATGCCATTACACTAACTTTGATATATTACTAATAAGAGAATCTTGGTTTATTTTTCTATTTATTGAACGGTGTGTGTGACTGTTAAATATTGTTATTGCCGTTCAAACTTACATATTTAACGAAACTTGATACTTTATCTTACTGTTAATGCCTCTGTATTTTAGCATTGCTTTCACAAAGTAAGCTCTTATACCTTTACAATAAAGTTCATTATTTAGTAAAGTTTATACTGTTAAACTAAGATCTTTAAAATACACAACGTATTTTGAACTTAAAGTACACCCTACTAAGAGTTATATTTTTTTACATAAGGGTGTGACGACTTGCAATTGTTGTCATTTATTAATACATTTGTTTTTATTAAGTAAATGGTAAAAGTGCCTTCATATAAAGTCTTCGAGTGCCATTGGCCAAAGTCATAATTATATTATGAATACAAATAATAGTTACTTTACAATTATATACCTGTAATAATATAAGTATTACCTACTTATTGTATGCGAGTGTGAGATGCGTTACTGTACGTTTAATAAAATATTATGAAGAAATACGCGTGGCTTTTATTTTAACCGGGTTAAGGTAACATTGTAGCCTCCTACATATAAGATAAGGGGTATATGTCACATGATAAAATCAATTCAATAATTAAATAAGACACTTTTGTAATAAGGAAGTTTTCTTTTCATATTTTATTTAAAAAACATCATACTTAGCTACCACTAGCGGACGTCACGCGGTTTCACCCACGTAGTTCCCGTTCCTGTGGGATTGAGAGGATAAAATATAGCCTATGTTACTCGCTGATGATGTAGCAATCCATTATTGAAATAATTTTCAAGATCGGTCAAGTCGTTTCGGAGCCTATTCAATGCAAACAAACAAACAAAAAAACTAATCTTTCCTCTTTGTGATATTAGTGTAGATTAATGTCTAACGTTGTTTCAATTATCTTTAAACATTTATGATATCTTGCCACGTGCGTCGACACGTCCGTGATTTCAAAAGTTTCGACTCGGTACTTGTGTTAGCTCAGGGGCCAACCATGAGCTCTTATTGCAATGTTAATTCAGTTGTGCGAAAGTGACAGATGTATAAACGTCACATACATCTGTCTGATAAATGAGTGAAACTATCATGGCAATAAGAGCTCATGGTAAGGCCCCTGAACGTCGGATATCGCTACGGAATCGACACGAAATCTATGGACACTAATAGGAAAGTAAGTGCATTATAAATACTGCATAGTGATTTAATAGTCACTATGCAGTGAAACCTAAAACACGTTTAACTGCATGAAATGTAGGACCGGTTACACAGTAAATGAGTTGCGCCATTTGACAATTGTAATAGCTCTACTCGCCCATGCTTATCTGGTTAAGCTATTGCTAAAGCTTGTGAATAGGTGTGGTTTGTGGGGGCTGGTCATCTTAGACTACACATCATCTCCCTGGCCTTATCCCATACATTGTTGGGGTCGGCACTTGATTCAACCCGATGTGGCTGATCACCTGATTTTTATACGAAGCGACTGCCATCTGACCTTCGCAACCACATTTAGGAGGAAAATCTGTGATCTGGGTTAAACCAGTTGTCAGATTATTTTTAGGCCTCCGACTGACCTGTAACGATTGCCAAAGATGTTAAATTGGCAACCGGGACCGACAGCTTAACGTGCTCTCCGAGGCACGGAGGAAACTCGGGCGGTCACCCATCCAACTACTGGCTAGACGTATGGTTGCTTAACTTCGCTGATCGAATGATATACGCAATAGCAACTGTGCCACGAGCTCCTCATCTCAAGCTACACATTTCGGTGAAAATGAAAATGATTTATCGAGTTCAATAGACTTTTACTTTATTGTAACTTTTATCGATATCTTTGCATTGGAACTGTGTCCATGGGCTTACATTTCTAATGTGATTTATTATATATTTTTAAAATTGTATACATTTTGAAAAGAGTAATTACTGAGTTTCTTGCCAGGTTCATTGAGTAATCATCAACTAAGCAAAGCTTTGAAATTGCGGGGATCAAGGATGACCTTGACCATATCATGAGATAGGGTCAAAATGAGGTACACCCTGCGTTGTGCAATTTTCCATCATTTAATTTTGAGCAATTCGATTGTTCCAAAACAAACTATTTCTTATAAGTACCGAGTCTAAACTTCTTGCAACGAGTGTTTATCGCAAACTTTTACTTGCATGTGAAACAAATGCTGCCGGTGAGTACGTAGGCCTATTTTAGTTATTGTGTCCTCCAAACTGTCATTTGGGTTCGCTACTAAAAGGGGTTCGAAGCTTAGCCGTTAGAGTGGGGGATTCTGGCTATCTAGGTGGAGTCAGCAGTTGTGTGATATGACTCACTGCCGAAAGCCCGGCAAGACTGCCAGGGACGGTGGAATTGCTGACCCACAGACATACTCAGAAGCTTAAACATTCTTAAAAACTACTGAGGAATTTCAGAGAGTAAGTATAGGTACATTTCTAGTATGCTATTTCCCTTAGATTAGAACAATCGTGTAATTCAACTTATTTTTTTATTGTTAAGGTATACGTTCTCAAACAAAAAAATACTCAAAAAATTACAAAGCAAAGCAAATTTCTTCCTGGTAGTGGCAAATTTGCTAGTCTGAAATATTCGTATTTGTTCCATAGGTGTAAAAAAATACAATGCGGTTTTAATCAATTATATCCGAAATTGATTGCTGCAGCTTGTCACAGTAGTATGCGTCACAGGCGTTTTTTAAAATAATACAACATTATGCATGCAACGTTAGACGCATTATGTAAGAGTTTGTGATTAGTAAATGCGTCCTTTTATCGCGTGGAATTTTAATGATTATTAATTGTATTGCGGTCTGCATTTTAACAAATTAACAAGCTTTTATCCATAAAAAAAAAACTAGGTCAATAACCACATTCTTTTGCTAAAACAATACAAAAAAAACTATTAATTAGTATTTCAATAAAAATGCCATTGAAACTGGATCACTGTCTTAATAACCCAATGATACATTGTAAATAAAAAACTTGTCTTTGTGTTGCGTCTTCTCCTAGTATTATTATTTAATACCAGCCAAATTATACTATTGATACAGTAATCCCGCCTCTCACCAGCTTATAATATCAATAATTAAATTCGCGTTCCAATTTAAGACAGGCTTGTTAACCTTCAATTTTGAAAAAATTGCCGTTTGAAAAAAGGTATGTATGACACTTCATTACTACAAATATAGGTTTTTAAATGTTCGCAAGTTGCCAAGTGACAGCTTGACCTAGCGTTTTAGTGATTAAAATGTGTTGATCCGCCATCTTTAGCAAACACAACCAGCTTCATCAACACATTTTAAGCCACGCTAAAACGCACCGCCAAACAACCACGTTTGTTGAAACGTATAACCTATACCACAGTTTATAATCTTTACAAGCAGATAGGATTCTAGAAACAAATCGTTTGTTATTTCGACAACACTAATTAGTATGCGTGTAATATGGTCTAGTTTTAGGGTGGATCAACTAAGTATAGCTATTAAGCTAGAGTGAGTAATTAAAGTACTGGATAGACAAGATAATACTTGCGCCATATTTTGAAAGTTGTCTTTCAGAGGCCTCTGAGTGCCTAGTGCGAGTTTGCATAAAATCGCCGTCACAAGTCATCGCGTCAACGAAAACGCAGATTTGTATGGGCTCACAATAGTGTCATGTTTAGGCCGACAGAGGCGCTGTTCCGATCCTATACAAATCTGCGTTTACGTCGACGCGGTGACTTGTGACGGCGGCAGTAAAAAATTCGCACTAGGCATTCGGAGGCATCTGAAAGGCAATTTAAAAATATGGCGCAAGTATCATCTTGTCTATCCAGTACTTTAATTATCCACATTAGCTTAATAGCTATAGTTAGTTGATGTCAGTACTCAACGTACCGTGCGGCTACCACTACTACTCACGGAACACGTCAACGCTGACACTTTGACATATGACTGTCAAACTGACGCTGTCACCGGAGAGTTCCCTATGTCAGAGTGTTTTCATAACTTTAACTGTAAAGCTTCTTTGGATAAAGATATAGCTCATTTTAGCGCATCTCACCTGGTAATGACACTGACAGCAAAATTTCTCAGTTTACAACATATACAGATAAATAAAATTGCAGTCTGTTTGTAATTTAAAATTACACATTTTCACTAAATACATATAAAAAGGTGTGTACGGTATCGATATAAAAAAAACTGTCTGTTCGTTCCGGCTAATCTGAAACGGCTGGACCGATTTCACTGACAGGTAGTTGATGTTACAAAGAGTAAAAAGTACTTTTATTTAAAACAATAATACAGATTCCATGAAATAAAGCCCAGACTACGCTGGTGAAACCGCGGGACACAGCTAGTTTATCATAAACTTTAACTATAGCTATATGGTGCAACCTAGCATAAGTATACTTACGTATAATATATAAGTATACCATTTTTTGGTTTCGTAAACGCCTCAGGGTCAAGGGTAATGGCCGACCATGATGGTATCTTACAAAAACCAACAATTTGTTCCACGTTGGAAATTAATATGTCGTCTAGACACGTCAAAGTAGAATTCAACTTTGTTTTTTACGTCGCCGGCAAGTAGTTGTAGAAAAAGGTTTATTAACTTCGGATCACAGCGTTTTTTTGTACTTAAGTTGAGATAAGGTAAGGTAGCTTGGGAATGGTCGGTACCACGTAACTGACAATATAATCGTAGGCGTAGATTATTAGCAGGAACGGCTTGACATATTGTCGGCACCGTTGGTCTTATCTATTTGCGTATTTGTAATCTAAGTATTTGACGAAATCGATTGCGCAAAATCACCCCTAACGGTGAGTGTAGGAAGTTTTACGTTCCCGTACAAAATTAGGAAAATACGCAATCTATACCCCAAAATATGTCAATATATACCCCATACTTGGGGCACTAACTGCTCCACGGTGTCGCGGGTTCGATTACCGCGTCAGGGCAATCTATACAAATTTTATAAAGAGGAAAGATTTATTGTTTTGTTTGTTTGTTTGCATTGAATAGGCTCCTAAACTAACGATCTTAAAAATTATTTCAGCTATGGATTGCTATATCATCAGCGAGTAACATAGGCTATACTTTATACCCGTCTTACGGGAACGGGAACTACGCGGGTGAAACCGCGTGACGTCCGCTAGTCGTTTATTTGATAAAAATGTGTTTGCCTGGATGTTTGGCTATAAGCTATTCCTAAATGAAAATAATATTGAGAATTCTTATCCGTTGCTAGGTATTCATTCATATTTAAAGCCTTGATTAGCTTAGGACTAAATTGCGCTGGTCATAATGCTGACCATGGTTTAAACCAAGCAGTACCAAACACGAACTAGAACTATAGCAATATCTTTAGACACACAAGGAGATGGAACTTTTAAACCATGAATAATATCTTAAGCGATGTTTTTATAAAACTGAATTCTTGAAAATAATCTATATACGAGTACAAATACAGATAAATAAAAAAAAAAAAAAAAGTGTCTGTATTTTACTAAATGCATATGAAAGTATATACGATAACACTAAAACATAAAACACCTTTTTTTTTTAATATCTGTCTGTCGGTCTGTCTGTTTGTTCCGGCTAATATCTGAAACAACTGGACCGATTTCAACGGGACACTCACTGGCGGGTAGGTAGCTGATGTTTTAAGGAGTGACTTAGGCTACTTTTATTTATAAAAAATATTAGGGTTCCGCGACAATAATGATGAAACTTAATCTACGCGGGAGAAACCGCGGGGCACAGCTAGTAAAAAATTATTAAACCAAATTTAAGGCTAGTGAATCCACCTTCCCATATTTAATCTTACGCCTTTCAGTAAATGAACCAAGAAGCCAAAACAAACAATTCGTTATCTGTTGAAATAGTGATTACCAACTTAAATAGCGTAAGTTTCGTTTCGCAATGTGAGTCCGTCCAGAATAATTAAGGTTATTTAGTGCGCGGTTGACTGGCACTATGTGTCTGTGAGCGAAGATATGAAGGTAAGTGCAGTGTTAAGTTATAGGGCTTAACTAAAGTGAAAGTCATGCGTTTTGATTCTGAATAAGTACTGGATTTTGGTCAATGAGTTCACAGCTGTGTTATGTATTTGTGATTTTAATAATTGTTAAATATTAATTATAAAACTTGCACATAATACGTGAGTAGTTTTGTAAAAAAAATCCCGTTCTTCTCAGAAGGCTAGTTTCCGAACCAGTGGTTAATTCTCGACGTTCATAAGTGCCCTACCAGGGCTTAAACCGAATAAATATTTTTCAATTTCATTTTCAAATATAAATAAATGTTATGGAATTGTGGTTAGATGAATATAACATACGCGTATTCAATTCTATATTTTATAAACATGGTGTATATTAACTATATGAAACGTGCAATAATAATAAGCTGTATGTATAACGTAACACGTACAATTTCTATAATATTATTTATTATCATGGTAAGGACATAAACAAGCATTTTATTATTCTTTTAAATAAATATATTCAAAAGTCAGCTTATCTGCAATTGATTATGCTTCTTGATTAAATTATGTTTATAAATATTATTACTTCAGAAGAAGTTATTAACTATCACTGTTTTAGGTATACAATTAGCTTTTTTTAAAATTTTCACGTAAATTAAACATTTAGGCACATCTTTCTATGAAGATTTTTATTGAGTATCCGCGACTTACATCTTAATTAATGTAATTATATTATGACACAAACATTTTGGTGAATAAAATATTTCTTTAGGAATATGTTATCTTGGTATATAGGTAGGTGAGTGAGTGTACGGTAAAATATATACTTCATTATTTCGCTGTACCTATTTCATATTTTTTCAGGAAAATAGTAAAGATAACAGTGACAATGAACTCAATATTACATTTCGCAACCTTTCTGTGTGGACGCCTGAAGAAAAATCATGGTGGCGGAGGAAACCCAGTAAAGCAAAAACTGTTATACTCAACAATGGTGAATATTATCCAAATGATGTTATTCCACTGCTGGACATAGGCCTCCCGTAATGAGCGCCATAGCGCCCCGTCTTCGGCTTGCCGCATCTTTCGCAGTCTTTCGCAGATCGTCATCCCACCTGGCCGGAGGGCGTCCTACACTACGTTTGCCGAGTCGCGGTCTTCACTTAGGAACAAGTTTACCCCAGCGGTTGTCGGTTCTTCGCGAGATATGGCCGGCCCACTGCCACTTCAGCTTACTTATTCTTTGAGCTATGTCGATTACTTAGGTGTACTTAATAATTTAATAGAGGGCCGGAGTCTGTGCTTTACAATACAATAATAAAATAATATTCTTTCTCAAAAAAACTTTATTATCTAAGCAATTTTTAGAACATGCCTTTACTAAATGTAAAAATGACGTACCATTTAGTTGTTCTACAAAATTGTACATTAATTTAGTATGCTGGGTGCTGGTGTTAGTATTTACAATGTAGAGCTGCTATTTTGACTTTAATAACAGTTTCAGGGTGCATTAAACGCGGGGAATTAGCAGCTGTTATTGGACCAAGGTAGCTAAGAATAAATTTTAATACATATAATTGCTCAGAGGTAAACATACCTTATTCATTCGGTATTCCATGAATTAATTGAAATATGAGTCAATTTATTAGAAAGACTTTCTTAATAATTTTCTCAAAAAATAGCAATAATATATCGCAATATTATGTTATTTATAGTCTATTTATACATGTAAAAATATTTGTCGTACTCACGAATATTTTTAATATTCTAGTTCTTAATTTGTGCAATGGAACTGTATGGGTTTATAATCTATGATAATAGAGATATTATGAATTTTTATAAATATCAAATACCTAAAAGTTTACCAAACTACCTTACACTCTGAGGAATCTAGAAAGCAAATTATAGTATAATGCTCTCTTGTAAGCATTGCTTGTGTACACGTGCCAAAGCAATGCCCTAGCCGCCTATAAACTCGATATTACATTGTAACCATTTCATCATTTGTAAATGTTTCCCAGTGGTGCCGGTAAAACAACACTTCTAGTAACATTAGGGGGTAAATGTGCACTGCCGTCGGTGGGGGTTGTGCGGGTGAACGGCACAAATGTCAAGGAAACGGGGCTAGTGGATATTGTACCACAGTTCGAAGTGTTCATGGATGGACTCACTGTTATTGAGCACTTGGTCTTTATGGTAAGGTTTATTTTAGTTTATGTTTTTTATAGCCGTGGTGGCCGTGAGTATTGCAGTCGCCTGCGGCGCAAGTTCGAATCCCACCGGGGCATGTACCAATGCGTTCTTGTAAAAACTTGTGTGCAGTGATTTCAAACCACGTGCTTTACGGTGATGGAAAACATCAAGAGGAAACCTGCATATGTCTGAAAAGTGATTCAAAGACTGTGTTTAGTGCCTGGGACGGCGATAGACTTACCATCTGTCATATTGGCACTTAACCATCTTCGGTGAAAAGTGGGTGTTGTTGTTACAACACCTCTGCCTACCCCTTTGGGGAATAGAGGCGTGAGCATACATATGTTTTTTATGTAATAAATCAATTTGCAATTAAGCCTAATACAATGATTTATTATTTGTTTCAGATAGAAATGAAAATAGGCAGCCATAAGAAGGAAATAAACAGACTCATATTGAAGAAACTAATCAAAGAACTGAAGATGAAGGTACATGAGAACACTCCTATATCAGCCCTTTCGGGGGGAGAAAAGAAATTATTGTCACTGGCCACTTCGGTGAGTTCAAAATACACCAGAAAGTATTTATAAAATATGAAAGTATTTACGGTACATACTTTCATAATATTTAGTATGATTTAGTGAAAAGCTTATTTATAACTGGGAATTGCAATCCATCTGTAAATTTCTGGTTCCAACCATGGTCCGAAACAGCCCCTTCAAAAAGAGACTGTCGATTCATGTCATATGAAACAGCGTACTTTTCAATGATTCTTCGACCACCGTGCTTCAAATCCTTCGCGGTGACATGACGAACGTTCCTTCTTGACCGAAGATCCCGTTATGTCATGCCCCTTTTAAATCTACAGCTTTGCATTACATACATACATACTCTCGCGCCTATATCCCATGGGGGTAGGCAAAGACCACCGAGGCATTTAGTATTAGTTTGTATAAATTTTAAGAATATTGAAGGTATCTTTCTAATGTGAAAATATTTAAGGTGTGAACAACAGCTTAAATATTCATGTATGGTAGGTGTGGCTTTGATTAATACGTACCGTTTTAAAAATACTCTTATCTTTAATCTGATTAGGTGAATTAATTTTATTGTTCTCCAAATTAATTCAATTCATTACGAAATATATTCGTTTTTAAATCTACAATACAATCAAACGTTTTATGGTAATTTTACTTGAGTGTTATCGTAGTTTGAAATAGCCTTTTATGTGTTTTACATGGTAATGTTAGAGCTGGTTGTGTGGGTTGAAGAGGTCAGCTACTGGATCAGGGGCGGATCCAGCTTCGGCGCCAGGAGGTCACATAGTCGTTCGATCCCAAACATTTGCCATCATACAAAGTTATTATATTATATTAAATTAATGGCATGTAGTTACATAAAATCTGTATGGTGGTAAAATATATAAATTAGATCATTATGTTCAATTAGTGGTCCACCTAAGTCCTGGAACCAGCTCAGGGGGGGTCATGACCCCCATGACCCCCCTGGATCCGCCGTTGTACTGGATTTTTGGAATCAGTCTTAGTTGCCAATCAGTTTTTATATATCAACTAGCCCTGACCTGGGGTTTCACCCACTTAATTTCATGGGGAGCTTAATTTCGCGGAACATTAATAATAATAAAAAAAAAAAGTAACCTAAGTTACTCTCTGTAACGTTAGCTATGTCAGTGAAAGCCCCGTTAAAATCAACCCAGCCGTTACGGAGATTACCTTGAACTAACAGACAGACAGAGAAAAAAATTAATATTAGTTTTTTGATGTGATTACCGTATGTACTTTCGTATGTGTTAAGAGAAAAGCTGTTAATTTAGAATTACAAACAGACACTTAAATTTAACTTATCTGTATAGATTTAAAGATTAATGTGGGAGCTGATCTCCGATGGGTTTATAACTAAAACCATCCATATTGGATTTAAATACAGTGCGGATGTACGGGGGATCGCTAGTCCATACTAATATTATAAAGAGGAAAGATTTGTTTGTTTGTTTGTATTGAATAGGCTTCGTCACTACTTGGCCGATCTTGAAAATTTTTTCAGCAATGGATAGCTACATCATCAGCGAGTAACATAGGCGTTTTATCCCCGTAACGGGAACGAGAACTACTCGGATAAAACCGCGTGACGTCTGCTAGTATTACATAAAGTATGTCAAGTTCATAATATTTATTTACTAATAATACAGTTAAACAAGTTAATGCATTTATTTGGGGGTTTTATACGGATTTAAAAATAAGACATTAAAAAAACTAATTTAATCTCGATTTTTAGACACAATAAAATGGAACCGTGTCAGCCATAATATGCTAAATCAGGACATTAATTTGTATTGTTAAATAATTCGGTGGATCCGGTTGCAAGCTTAAAATAATTCATTGTTTAGCATAAGAAAGAGCTATACGATAAAATAAAGGTCACATTTGAATAGATAACCATTGTAAGGATTTTGAAACCACAAAATGCTGTAAATATCTAATGTGTCTCATCATCATCACTGATTAGAATCCTGAGTATAAGATTTTGTCTTGTTTTAGCCTTAACGATATTCATTTGCGTATTACTTTGACTGGAGAGAGAGGTGTTAATCCTTTTATGAATGTACTAAATATCTATATCTATACATCTACACAGATAAATAAAATTGAAATGTCTGTTTGTAATTCCAAAATTACAGCTTTTCACTAAATTCATATGAAAATATACACACTACTCAAACTCAAACATATCTTTATTCGATTAGACTTTATACAAAGTACTTTCAACTACTGACACATAAACACCAAGTTTAAAAATGTTCTTTGTCTGTCTGTTTGTTCCGGGTAGTCTCTGAAACGGCTGGACGAATTTTAACGCGACTTTCACTGGTAGGTAGCTGATGTTTCAATCAGTAACTTAGGCTATTTTTATTTATTATAAATATTAGGATGCCGCGACAATAAGGATGAAACTAAAACTACGCGGGTCAAACCGCGGGGCAAAGCTAGTATATAATAAATATCATTTTATAATGATAACGGGTCATGGTTAGATGCCAAAGCGGATTTTAACTTATGAAAAATAATTTGATATTATTGAAATAATTTTTTTGTTAAAGCCATTTACAATCGTAGCAAATCCAAAAAAACCTCGCCGATGACAAAATTATTTCATGTAAGTCATTATTATTGTATTCGAAAAAAAGGAGAAGGATGACAATTCGTTTGTTTTTATTGTTATACTATGCGGTTTCACCCGTGTAGATTTAGTTTCATGCTTCATGTCGCGGAACCCTAATATTTAAATTAAATAAAAGTAGCCTAAGTTACTCCTTGAAACATCAGCTACCTGCCAGTGAAAGTCGGTCCAGCCGTTTCAGAGATTACCCGGAACAAACAGACAGACAGACTAAAATTTCGTATGCATTTAGTGAAAAGCTGTTATTTTGGAATTACAAACAGACATTTCCATTTTATTTATCTTTTTAGATATACATGTATAGATTACTAAAGGTTTCTTTTATTTCTAGCTTTTATCAGACCCTGAAATCCTAATATGTGATGAGCCTACCACAGGGTTGGATAGCTACAACGCTTTATTAGTGGTTGGCATTTTGAAGAACTTGGCGATGGCTGGGAAGATAGTCATATGCTCCGTCCATCAGCCGTCTTGTGATCTCTTCAACGAGTTCAACTCTCTTCTCTTAATGGCAGAAGGTAGACTGCTCTTTCATGGAACTCAGAAGGATTGTAAAGAACAGTTTGAAAGGTAAGGTATTCTATTCCTTTATTGAATACTAGCTGTGCCCAGCGGTTTTACCCGCGTAGACTTAGTTTCTCTAATATTTTTAATAAATAAAAGTTACTCCTTGAAATATCAGCTACCTGCCAGTGAAGTCCCGTTAAAATCGGTCCAGTGGATTCAGAGATTACCCGGAACAAACAGACAGACAGACAGACAGACGGACAGATAGAGAAAATTTTATAAACTTGGTTTTTTAGTGTCAATAGCGTGTATACTTTCATATACATTTAGTGAAAAGCTGTTATTTTGGAATTACAAACAGACACTTCAATTTTATTTATCTGTATAGATGTATAGATACATCTATACATGCTAGCTAGGCTAGCAGCATGGCCACGTTGAACAGCACATTTAAAATAATAATAATAAGTTAATAGGGTATAGGGACGTGTCACCCCTTATTATCCCTACTGCTATTCTGCTTATAATATAGTAGATGTGCACGTCTGTGAGAGTGTGTCATTTTGAATAATTCGTATCAAAATTCCTTACTGCTTATATTTATACTGTGCCTTTTATTTGCACCTGTTACATACTTAAGTAGGTATAACCTATCACTCTGACATGCAGATCTCGAATAAATATTATCTTTGAAAAAGTCTGACTCTTACTCAAAACTAGCTGCTATTCCCTTGTGATAAAGTCGATGTTTTACTAAACAATTGTCATGTGATTAGCATAAACATACATTGTCCGCTGAACTATAATCCTGCTGAGTTCTACATACGGGCCGTGTCTACGAAGATTGAGGGCAGCACATTGGATAGAATTTTGGCTTGTTATAACACCACGTGTTTGGATGAAACGTGTTCTACGGGTCTGCCTCGGGGGAAGAGTAAAGCGTGAGTATAATCACAGAACAGAAAGATAATAGATGATCGGCTTCTTACATTGGTCACGGTTTGATGCAGACACAAATAGACGCGCGCGCGCGCGAACCGTATAACTGAACGAATTCACCCTGAATGTGATTTGTTTGCGGATGAATCGAAGAATATTTTGTCTGTATGTTTGGAGTTTTGTGAGGAGACTGCATGAAAGTGTTCCTTCTTTCCCTTTAGTTTAAGTGACTTCAAGCCGATCTATGAGGTTAAATAAATAAATAAATGATTGACGTTTTCCTACTCTTAACTTTGACAACTTGCCTTCTACCTGGATGGAACCAGACCTATCAGGATAGGGCTGAACAGAAGTTGCTAAAATATTTTGGCAAGAATACCGATATTCTCTTCTATGCCATATTTTTCAAATACATCCTTTTAAATCGTTTTAGAATATCGCTTTAAAATAGTGCAAAAATCTAGAATTAAATCAGGGCTGTGATATCAGTAGTAACGTAAGACGAGCTCATAAGTAGTCTATCAATATTGTATCTATATATGCGTGTGCCTGAGTTTGCCAATGTAGGGAGCCGAACTTATGTAACGATTTATTTTAAGGTATAATGGGTTGAGTTTTTAATTATAACGCTCGTTGCTGGCTTATTGATTGTGCTCCGATTGAGATGGATGGCCTCATTGTTTATTCAGCACTCATTAAAACACTTGACAAATAACATGACAGATTATAATTAATGTTATAGCATTTCAATGGACTCTTCTCGATCAATAAATTAAAGTTAGAATCAAGTGTGTGCTTACGAACTTAATCGAACATATGTATTTCAAATTAAACTTTCGTGTAATTTGTTTTTTATTGTAGTTTCTATAGCCATAATTATATTATATATATAACTTGCAAAGATCAATAATTCTGAAAATAATTTACAAAAGGGTTGCTATTTTTAGTTGCTATTGTTAGATTATTTAAAAAATACTAGCTGTCAATAAAGTAGCAAACGTTTCGTAAGTAATGATTTCACCTGTCTCATTTAAATATACTTACCCAGCCTACACAAAGAAACTTACGTGGGCTTATGAATGGTGTGTCACGGTTGTCGCTTTGTTTTTTATACCTTACGACCTTAAAAAGTTTCATTACGGCTTAGAAAGATAAGTTATAAAACCATGTACTTACCGTCGTACTATTGAGCTCTTTCTACCGCGATTTTTTTGAGGAACTCGTGGCACAGTTGCTCTTGCGCATATCATTCGATTAGCGAAGTTAAGCAACCCTAACCCTAGCCTTAGCTAGCTAGTATTGGTGACCGCCCGAGTTCCCTCCGTGCCTCAGAGAGCACGGTAAGCCGTCGGTCCCTATTGCCAATTTATCATCTGGCAATCGTTACAGGTCAATCAGAGGCCTAAAACAGTCTGACAAGGTTTAACCCAGATCACAGATTTTCCTCGTAAAAAGGGTTGAGAAGGTCAGATGGTAGTCGCTTCGTATAAAAATCAGGTGATCGGCCACATCGGGTTGAATCAAGTGCCGACCCCAACATTGTATGGGATAAGGCCGGGGAGATGATGATGATTCTCCCAAATAAATGCTTCATAGCGAATTCTTATTTCAGAACGCAAAGGAATTGGTTCAAACAAGTACACCTATTACTATGGAGGTCTTCATTGACCTTGAAGCGAGGGTTACGCAACCATGTCATACAGCTCATCATGTCTGTGGTAAGTCGCAATGTTATATTAAAAACGAATTTAGCTACAACTTCTGAATAAGAATATTTTGAAATTTGTGGACTGAGTTCCAAAAGACGAAAAAGGTTAAAAAAAATCTAGAATAAAAAAAACACGAAATAAAATAAGTTATTATTATGGTTGTCACTACATTTTAGCTGTTTTGCAATGAGTTATTGGATACTTACATACAAGGTGCCGTCACGAGTTTTAAGCGCTCAGCGTGATTAGTACAATAACTGCGTATGTTTTTACTCGTGCTCTATCTATACAAAACCCAAAAAAATACTACTGCTGCATAAAAGGCCTGATCTCAAAACTCATTACAGTACCCTAATCTACGAAGTCCGCTTTTACCTCCTGATTTGGACATGTTAATTAAATCAATTTAAAGTCATATGCTTTATTTTTGAGCTTCCAAAAATGTTCTAGTCCAAGCCAACAAACCTAAGTTTTGAGTTTTATTTTTATTTTATCATTTATCATTTCGATATTAAAATGTTGCTATATGTTGAGGTTTCAAATATTATGTTCCAATCCAAGTCAACAAATAAAAGTGTCCTCCACTAAAGACATGTTTTTAGTTTAAATAATAATCATTTCGATATTTAAATATATTAAAAAAAAACGTTGTTTTTTAAGAGTCAAAAAACAAACATTACATTCTATGACCAACCAGATAATAGCAGACCACCTCTCATAAAGCGATAAAAATAATATTTCCTCACTCAAAACCTAATTTATTAACACAATGATATTTAGAACTGGAATTGACAAATACTTAATTAATAGCTTTATATTCATAGATACAACAATAGAGAAGAATGTGATATAAATAATGCACATTTAAATATAAATGACAAATTAAGACATAAATAGACTATAATGCCATTTGTAATATTGCGAAATTCTATACTCATCCTTTTTCTTACTCCGTATTATAATAGTTATTTGTTATACAAGAGTGCAAAGTGGCTTTTTAACCGCGTGTTCAATTTTGATGACCGAGCAAGCGAAGGATTCTAAAATTATTAAAAAAAAAAAGCTCATTTGCGCATTATTAACAGTTTCAGTCAATTCTGTTGGCGTCAAACAATCTTCCTCGTCGCTAGAATCACTCATTTTAGTTTTTCCACTTGTTTTCAAGTTTCTTGTTTTTAATATAAGGTTTAACAATGACGTGAAAAAATGCCGCGTAAAGAACCGCGCACAAAGCAAATTGAAAAAAGAACACCAAGAAGGTTCCGAGTCTGAGTTTTTAACAAATTAAAAAAAAGTTGTATGATATATTCGGCACCATAGAGGTAGCAGTAAATAGGTTTAATGTTTTTTTTAATTCACAAACTTAGTGCACACGATGTTCTAAATTCAATTTACTTTATCCTCTAGAGAATAAAAACGGCTTTTCCACTCAGATATTGAAGATTAAAAATACTCTTTCCGAGATGGTGGGATGAAAAATTATTTTATTATTCCTTGACCAATTGTCTTATTATTAAAAAAATATATTTTCGGCCAGTTTTTTTTCCTGTCAACCAAATGATCAACACTACGTCATTTTTTAATACGTGCAGAACTTTTTGACTTATGTACTTGCGAGATTTTGACGTATGTACAGATTATAATATTATAGTCTATATATACTACTCAGAGATAGCTCAGCATTCTATTTATGAGTGGAAGATTTTGAAATCGGCCAAGTTGTATTTGAGTTACAAATAAGAATACAAATATTTTCGCTTATCAATTTATTAATATATTTTAGAAGGTATTTATTTATTAATTTAGATAAATGTGCACTACCAATTACATAAATTCACGGAATAGGTATACCCAGTACAAACGGTGTATTATTTGCAGATAGCATTATCATTAGATGAAATAATTTATCCAAAATTGAAACTATTGACGATATTTATATATTAATTCAAAACAGTTACATCATTAGTGTATCATAAAAACATTCAAATTGTAGTAACAGATAGGTACAGTACATATAATTCAGAGTTCAAGGATTTATTTAAGCATGGATAAATTAATCCATACATTAATCATATTTTCGAAATCCCCAGGTAATCTCATCAATAGTCTTAGCAACATGTTATGTGGGCATCTCAGGAACTACCCAGAGAGGAGTCCAGGACCTACGAGGGTTCCTCTGGTTGATAACTAGTGAAGTGCTGTATGCCCAATCATATAACGCTCTATACATATTCGCCGTCGAGATATCCCTGTTTAAAAGAGAAGTGGGGATATATAGCTGCTCGGCTTACTTCGTCTCGAGGTTTTTGTGTTATGTAAGTTTATTTTTTAAAGCCGCTATTTCGATTCATACATAATTATGTTCACGCTTGTATTCCCCGAAGCGGTAGGCAGAGGTGTTGTAATAACAACACCCACTTTTCACCGAAGTTTATTGTGACAGATGGTGAGTCTATCGCTGTCTCAGGCACTATACATACGTCTTGAATAATTTCTCAAGTATATGCAGGTTATCTCACGATATTTTCCTCCACGATAAAGCACGTGATGTGAAATCACTGCACATACGTTTTTTTGAAAAACTCATTGGTGCAGGCCCCGCTGGGATTCGAACTTACCTCGCTTGCACAGTAGCAGGCAACGTAAACTCAAACCCCAAGGTCACCCTCATCTTCTATCACGTTAGCACTTAATCATCTTCGGTGAAAAGAGGGTGTTATTAGAAAATCGCTCCTTACGCCTTCGGGGATGACGTGAGGATATTTTTTATTCTTCTTGTACTCTATATTACTGTCTAATAAAATATACACCAATCATTTTTATTGACCAGCTCCCCAGGTGCGTGATATGGCCAATAACTCTAGTATCTTTGGCAACATTAGCTGTGGACTTACCTCATCACATCATCACTGCCGTGGGGTTCATGGCAACATTAATAGTCGGGGCGATCGCAGCTATGGCTTATGGTAAGTTCATTCTTGTTACACTACATCCAACTAAACACTAATGCATTCAAAACCAGCAATGAATTAGCAAGCTGAAGAGCCATATCTCCGAAGAACCGACAACCGCTGGGGTAAACGTGTTTTTGAGTGGAGACCACGACACGTATATGACGTGTATAAGTCGGTCACTGTCACACAGTGGAACTATGATGGCAATAAGAGCTTATGGTAAGGCCACAGGTCGGGATAAAGATAAGCTCTCTGTACTGACATTGAGAGATGGCCTATCTTTATACGAGTACATGTTTTATACAATGTAATTTATCTAAAAATAGACAACTCGTGACGACTAACAGTAAACGCAAAAAAAAAAAAATAAGCATGCACTATTTTTCCATTCAAATTTTATTGGAACAGTAAAAAATATGATACATAATTAAAATGTTGCTCGTTTTTATGTTAAGTCACGCTGTCAATCTCTAGATAGGTATATTAATGTTTTTCTTTTAAGCATGTGCTTAACATAGGTTCTACGTTTTGCACTTTATTCTTTTGTTTCCTTACAACATAATATAACAGCAATCAATATGAATAGAATGAATCATAATTATATTAGGTTTAACAAATGTTGACCACTATTGAACTTAAGTAGCTTCTGCCCGCGATTTCGTCCGAGTGGAATAGTTACTTTGGGCTAACGCTGACTGAAACCTGCTACTGGTCTTATCCTGAAGATATAGGTATAGCCACCCTCGAAAAATGGGCTATCTAACACTGCAAGAATTTTTCAAATCGGATCAATAGTTCCTAAGATTAGCGCGTTCAAACAAACAAACTGTTCAGCTCTATATAATCACCTTGTTCATCATCAGGTCTCGGCATGGGAGCAGTGTTTACGTCATCAGGCATCATGAGTGACGTCATGCCATGCGCAGACCTGCCCTTATTTCTGATGTCCGGCGCTTTCCTGCGTTTGTCCTCGATGCCTATGTGGCTGTATCCAGTCAAGTTTATATCACATTTTTTCTACTCTATGGATGCCATGAGCAATATCTATTGGCAACAGATTGATTATATTGGTAAGTTTTTGATATTCCTTTTTTAATTTACGTTTTTTTTGAAAAAAAAATGAAGTTCTCGGCTATTAATTTAGCTCTTCACAGATTAAATATGAAAAAATCTTTATAGTAATTAAAAACGCTTAAATACGCTACGATAATTGAGTCCGCTTTATTTTGGTATTTATATTATTAGAACTATTTTATTTACAACCAGAAACCTAAAAATTTTTTCTCACAAGCTATCCTGACATATTGTGTCAAATCACTTTTTAACAATATTCGAATTTAATATAAACTAGCTGTGCCCCGCGGTTTCACCCGCGTAGATTTAGTTTCATCCTTATTGTCGCGGAACCTTAATATTTTTAATAAATAAAAGTACCCTAAGTTACTCCTTGATATATATGCTACCTGCCAGTGAAAGTCCCGTTAAATTCGGTCCAGTCGTTTCGGAGATTACCCGGAACAAACAGACAGACAGACAGACAGACAGACCGACAGACAGACATACAGAGAAAATTTTTAAAACTTGGTTTTTTAGGGTCAGTAGCGTGTATACTTTCATATGCATTTAGTGAAAAGCTGTTATTTTGGTATTACAAACAGACACTTCAATTTTATTTATCTGTATAGATGTATAGATTAATCAATTTAAAGCGGTTTATTTCTATCTATAACATTTTACTTAAATGTACGCGTAAGTAAATTATTTCCTCATTTACATAACCGATCGTTATCTCCCCGCGGTTTCACCCGTGTATATTTAGTTTCTTCCTTATTGTCGCGGAACCCTAATATTTTTAATAAATAAAAGTAGCCTAAGTTACTCCTTGATACATCAGCTAGCATCAGCCTGCCAGTGAAAGTCCCGTTCAAATCGGTCCAGCCGTTTCAGAGATTACCCGGAACAAACAGACAGACAAAGAAAATTTTTAAAACTTGGTGTTTTAGTGTCAGTAGCGTGTATACTTTCAGATGCATTTAGTGAAAAGCTGTTATTTTGGAATTACAAACAGACACTTCAATTTTATTTATCTGTATAGATTTTGCATTATGATATAGCCTTATAAAGAATTTGGAAGGCATTAGATCGTGCCATTTGTTTTTGGTTTAAATATAAACATCATTAATCACTTCTTTTAACACGTTTATAAATAGGAGGTTATTACACTGTCTTAATTCCATGACGCGTCAAGGCCTCGTGGACGAACCTACCACACTATAATTGAGGCTACATCTATGCGTCTATCTATACAGATAAATAAAATTGAAGTGTCTGTTTGTAACAACAATTAACAGCTTTTAACTAAATGTGTATTAAAGTACTGGCTACTGACATTGAAACATAATTTTTTTCCTGTCTGTCTGTCTGTGCCGGCTAATCTCTGAAACGGCTGGACCGATTTTAACGGGACTTTCACTGGCAGGTAGCTGATGTTTCAAGGAGTAACTTAAGATACATTAATTAAAAAGAAAACATTAGGGTTCCGTGGGATACCCATGAAAACTCTATGCCGGTAAAACCGCGTGACGTCCGCTAGTTTTTATATAACATCAAAATGTTATCAAGTTAGATGCGTAGGTATACGTAGGAGGGACGTAAAAAGTTACCTAAACTGGTTTGTGACCTTTTGTGGCTCGCATCCGACACTGATGTTCCCATCATTAGTATTGTGGCCCACGGAACTTAAGCTCCATTTATATCTGAGCGATACATTCGAATGATCAACTATTATAAGGTCTAAGGGATTTATTATTTTATTTATAGACAGAGAAAAAATTGTTTTTTTTATCTGAGTATCGTATATATACTTTCATATGCATTTAGTGAAAAGCTGTTTATCAATTTTATTTATCTATATATTCGTATAGATGTATTGATTATTAATGTCGCATTTAGTATCAAACTTCTAAATCAGAGCCGAGACTGGACATACCTCTTCTAAACTATTATAAACATAAAACAGTTTCTAGTGTGCTCATTGTAACCTTTTTTTATTAACAATAAATAAATGAAAAATGAAGATGATTTATTCAGTTTAGCTAATGAATGTCGAAGAATTGACCACCGGTTTAGAAACTAGTCTTCTGAGTAGAACCGACAAGAAACTCGGCTGGCATATATAAAAAACAGTACTTCGCATCCAGCAGAAACCTGCCATTTAATAAGCCATAAAACAAAAAAAATATCATTCGTATGATGAACTGTGACAACATTTACCTGCATTTCTTAAGATAGCTCTAATGTAAATTGACCTTTAAGTGTTTTTGGTAACGGTAAGAAAGATAAGGTGTTGGAGTATTATTGCCTTTGCTGACAACTCCGTAGGTGCGTCGCTTGACAGATTATGTAAAGATTGTTAACGTCGGCCCAAGCAGGTGACAGAATTTTAATCTGCAGCTATTAATTTCAATGATAACGTTGCATTAAGCTGGGACATTAAATAAATAATTGCATTTTTCCATCCAATATTAACATACTACAAAGTAGCATTATACTAATATTGGATCTATCATTTATATTGCTATTTATAATCTAGCATTTCCTGCAATTTTTGACATTTTCTTACGTATTGTTTCTTAGCCTGTTAGATAAATAAATAAAAATATATTTTTAAGTGAGCCGTGGTGGCCTCGGGGTTAGAGCGGTCGCCTGCCACCACCTATGAGTTTTTCTAAAAACTTATGTACAGTGATTTCACACCACGTGCTTTACGGTGAAGGAAAACATCGTGAGGAAACTTGCATATGTCTGAAACATAATTCAAAGAGGTATGTATAGTGCCTGAGACGGCGATGGACTCACCCTCTGTCACGCTCGCAATACATCATAAGCATTGCGTCACGTTGGCACTTAATCATATTCGGTGAAATGTGGGTGTTGAAAATACAACTGAACACCTCTGCCTACCCCTTCGGGGAATACAGGCGTAAGTGTATGTATGTATGTTTTTAAGTTTAGTGCCTGTGGAAGGAAAAACTATTGATTGCGAAATAATCTATATCTATACATCTATACATACAGATAAATAAAATTGAAGTGTCTGTTTGTAACTGCAAAATAACAGTTTTTCACTAAATGCATATGAAAGTATACACGCTACTGACAGTGAAAACCCAAGTTTTAAAATTTTTCTCTGTCTGTCTGTCTGTCTGTCTGTTTGTTCCGGGTAATCTCTGAAACGGCTGGACGGATTTTAACTGGACTTTCACTGGTAGGTAGCTGATGTTTCAAGGAGTAGCTCAGGCTACTTTTATTTATCAAAAATATAAGGGTTCCGCGACAATAAGGATGAAACTAATCTACGCGGGTGAAACCGCGGGGCACAGCTAGTATTGCAATATAAACTCGTAACGGGAAAAAATCCACTTCGCGATCCATCACACCTTTTTACCACTCTTATAATTTTTTACAGGAAGCTGAGCGTAACAGTAATTAGTTATTAAAGTGATTGCGTCATATATTATTTGCAATAAACCATTGTCATGCTGAATTATTATACTGTCTTTAAAGTTGTTAAGATATTTTGAAAATCTTAACAACTTTAAAGACAGCTGTTTGTATCTGTTTGTAATATCTATATCGAATGTTTTTATTGTATTCATGAGTTATACATGATGCCTGGCTGAGTTTTTTTGCCAGTTCTTCTCAAAAGGCTAGTTTCTGAACCGATGGTAATTTTACGACGTTCATAAGTGCCGAAACTACAGTAATAATTTTCATATTATAATATGTTTTCAGAGTGTCCAGAGAATACTACGTCCTTATGCTTTAAAGACGGTGCGTCAGTTTTACTTGAAACTGGGTATTCAACATCCAACTTCATGTTATTAGATGGTAGTGGACTACTGTTTGTTATTTTGTTGTGGTCTGTCATTGGGTACTGCGGGTTGAAGAGGGAGGAAAGGAAGGGGTACGCTTATTGAATTAAATAAACGATTTTTAATTTATTTATTATGAACTTAAGTAACTTAAATACATTTCATTAGTCACCATCAAATGTATGTAAATACTTCTTGATAAAAGTATTCATTGTTTTTTTTATATCAGAATAAATAATAATATCTAATGATTGTATTAATTTCCCCTCTAATTAACACATAAATTACGCATAAAAACATAGGTACCTCGTATTTCATTTAATTGAAATAACACAACAGAGTTCATCCTAGTCACCAGCCTTTGAGAGTCGTCACCAACAGTCTCGGAAATTATCTAATATAATATAATGATTCAATAAAAACTATTTTAAATACGAATTACATTATTACATTAGTAAAACATAAATTTAAAATATTATGTACTACAAAGTAACATTCTCTCGCGCTAATAGAAACGATAAAAAAAATATGGGAATGACATAAATTTGTGACGTGACATATGTCATTCCCGTACATTATGTATCGTTTCTACTAGCGAAGCGTGAGGATAATGTTACTTTGTCTACAGGCTCTGAGAAATTTATGGAGCCAAGACTTTTATAAATAAATGACGTTCACAAATAGTCTTGCATTTTGGTACTTATAAAGATGTCTGTCAATCATGAATGGCTCTAGACAACGAAAACGGTTTGTTTTGAAACCAAAGTTAATGATTGATCTCTCAATTAATCACTTATACGTGAACTTATACCCTTAGCACATTGAACAAATGAATGCTCTACACGCAGTTAGGAATCTAGGGACAAATCGTTCGAAATGACACACGCGTATCAGAAAATAAATGGAATAGGCGTAATGACAAAAAGAGGTGTCACGTCGTGACCGATTGCGTAAACGGTAAAACACGAAAATGAATGATTTTGTTTTACCACATTCTCGTGTTTTACCGATTTTTGAAAACTTTAAAATGAGAAATTACATTATTTCGACAGTAATAAAGAGTTAAAATCTACAAATCTCACGCTAAATGAAGAATATGTTATTAATTAAAAAAAATGGCTTAGATTCCTTACTGCTAGTAAAGTTTATATTGATACTATGAATATAGTATTGATGATGATATGAACCAGCGCGATTGATGTTTGTGAAAATGCCGACGTCACTTCACACGCGTTTTTTTTATAAGCTTTTTATACTTGCAATGTATGTATGTTTGTCTAGGTGGAATCTTTCAACTGATTTTAAATCAGTTATCTATAACCGATGGAGTTGAAATTTGGTGTACACGCTTATTTTGGATGACAATGCATGCTTAGCTATAGCTATGTGACGTCAATCGAATTTCCAATATGACGGATCATCCAAGATGGCGGACCAGTTATTTTTCTGTACATTAAAGGTAAAAAATTAATGGGCTTGCTGAGAAGAACACGAAAAAAAAATTTTTTTTTGTTTATTGATACGATATTTCATAAAAGCTTGAATTTGATGTTTTTTCATAGACATAGTTTATTTGAAATATTATCCCGAATACCAGACAGTTGGCCAAAACGTAATTAATTGACTTTCTACAACTGGTGGTAGCATTAGTAATCCTGTATAATAATGTCGATCTGACGATATGAAAGTAACAAGTAACTTGAAGTCAAATAAACACATTTTTGACATACTTTCCCAGCATAATGTATTTGAAAACATGTAAGTATATAGGAATGATTGGCTTTTAATAGAAATAACGAGGCGCCTCTGTCTGCGTACCTTACAAGACCGTATAAAAAACCTATATACGTAAGGTTCGAAACAAAGCTACATGTTAATCATAAGCGGATTTTAATGATGCCGAGACACGCAGTTAACAGAAATGATGAAATGCTTAAACACGTGCGCCCTTGCTCGAGTCAAGATAAAATGTCATTAAACTATAAGTCGTTTGGCACAGGACTTACATTTACTTGACTACCTTATTTTAAAAACAGACAATCATTTAGAACCTTATTATACGGATATACAAACAATAAGATGCATTTGAAAATGAAAATAATCTGATCAGTTTGGCCCTATATAAGGCAATTGTGAGCGTCGAAAAATTACCACCGGTTCGGAAACTAGCCTTCTGAGAAGGACCGGCAAGAAACTAAGCCAGGCAACCCATTATGTACTTACATTTGAAGTGGTTAGTGACTTAATACACTTCTGCTTATCCTTTTGAAATCGTCAAATCATATGACAGTGCAATCTAGAATACAGATTCTATATTAGCTTTGAGAGAATCAATCAACGGTCCAACGTGTGCGCGTGCGGTGGAGGGATCTGTCGCTCCCGCATCGGCCTTCTTGGCCATTGGTGGAAGTGCCGTCAGAATTTCCAAAATGACGCTACTCAAATAATCTGTCATAGATGCAAGAGGCCAATTATTATTGGCTTTGAGAGAATCTATTTAAATACTGCTAAAACCTATGTAGCGCCTACGTCGTAGCAATACTACGATATACAAGTTTGCATAAACGTAGCGCTTATGTGCTACGTAATTTCAATAGTTGCAGATGTTTGCACATTTTTTTTATATTACTTACCAAAGCTCACAACTTACGTTCTCCTCTTTCCAATTGGCAGGTAATGTATATATTTAATGTTTTATGATACTATATTCATTATTATCGTTTTGCATTGTAAACCCAAAGTTTATTTAAAACTATTGTCTTCTCTAACAATAAAATGTGGCAAACTCTGAATTTGAATTTGTATTTACATAAAACAATATCAATAATAAGATCTACAAGAACAATAATAATTAAAGAAAAAACAAATGAAAATGTACAATAATTCGATATTTGAACAATTTCTTCTGCTTAATTATATATTAATAGAAGGCCAGGTATAAATAGGACTGTACCTTCTTTCTTCTTAAAATAAATGAGAGTGCATTTTTTTTAATAAACAGTCTATGAATGAGCAGAGGCCCTACCATTATCTCTCATTGCCAGGATAATTTCTCTCATATTGTGAGACAGATGTATACGACGTGTATACATCTGTCACTGTCGCACAGTGCTATCATGCAATATGAGCTCATGGTTGTTTGTATTGTGCAAGGTCTATACAATCCGAAAATACACACATTAAATGTCAGAAGTTAACTTTGGAATATATTAAACTAAATACTTCAGTTCGACAAAAACGCTTCGTCATGCAATTTTAAAATAGTATATAATTATACAATTTGTCATTATGTAGTGATAAAAATACGTGACAGATTTTTTATCAGCATATTAATAAATTATTTTATGTGTGATTGGCTGTGCCTTACGGTTTCGCCCGGGCATTTAATTTTTTTTATTTTTAAATATTTTTTTCGCGGAAACCTAATAATTTTTTGTAAAAGAAGCCTAAGTCACTGTAAAATCTGCCAGTGAAACTCAGCAGCATTTATTATAAATCACTGCATTATAAATTTTGTTAGCTTCTACTCAAATCATTCGGTCACATGACTAACCATTGAGAGATAATGACGGTTTGTAATGACCATGGCGGTTCACCAAAAAGGAACCATAATATAATGCCCGTAATCTGAAGCTTTGAATAAAACTTCTTGTGGTCGTGTAATGGTTGCGCAATCGAGAACAAACAAACCTTTATTCAGCTTATCAACTCACTAAGCCATTTACATTCAAAAGAATGATTATTGGAGGAAAAAATAATTAATTCTATCATGTGATCAACATCAATCACGGGCACTACCATAACCTCTTATTGCAATGATAGTTTAACGCTTATTATGAGACAGATGTATGTGATCTGTCACTGTCACACAGTGGGACTATGATGGCAATAAGAGCTTATGGTAAGGCTCCAGCCGCGTTATTCACTAAGGTTTCTCAGCGTTGTCGAGTGTCGGTTTTAAAGATACGAAATTGAACCTTATCCTATATGTATTATGTATCAATTTCTTATGATTGAAACTAACGCTCGTCATCGAGTTCAACGCTGAGAAACCTTAGTGAACAACGAAGCAGTTCGTTTGATTTTTTGTCGCAAAGCTTAAACATTAAGGCGTTTTATCACATACAGACAAAGGCCTTGAAATGGACGAGTTTTTATTGTATTTTTTAGAAGTGACGCCTTTCCACTCCCACCTAATTTTTTAGTGAATTCTCAAGACTGGTCCAACTTTTATGATGTTGAGCCCATATTCACTATTATTAGCATATCGTAGGTATTGTAGCGAGATAAAGAGTCGGTTGCTGTGTGGTTCATGTGGTTTGCAATGCGTGAATACTGCTTCAAGTCTATAAACCTTGGACTATGAGACCACGAAATTTACTGTGCTCTAATGAGCCGTTGTTTTTGAGCAAAGTTCCAATCCCTGCAGGTCTGTATCAATGAGTATTTCTAAAAACTGCAGTGCAGTAAATTCACACCACGTGCTTTACGGTGAAGGAAAACATCGTGAGGAAACCTGCATATTTAATGAAAGATTAGGTTACCGCGAGCCGCTCATGAAATAAAAAGTTAGGTAATTGTATAATATATTATTTTATCTACATCAAAAATACAGTCTCTTCAGAATTATAAACAAATTTTAGAACTTAAGGTAATTTCTGATTTCGTGTCGAGGGTCTTCTCAAAAGCAACTTTCCGAACCGCCGACATTTGTAATCCTGTATAATCTTGTCATTATACCAAGTTATTACCTTGTTAAAAGTCTAATCAAATAGAGATATTTTAAATTTAAATTTAATTTACTTGTTTCCTCGATGCCTTCCGAATCACATGCCTTCTATAATAATCATAATTTCGTTAGCTTCACGACTTATCTGTTATTTATTCCAAGTGGCCAAATTAAAACAACTATAAAATCACGGTTTTTAAACGCGAATGGGTTCCAGTAAAAAAGTTCCGGCCTCTAGTATTGTTATTTAAATGTATTCGACATTTTTCCTTGAAAACATTAAATATTCGAAGGTCAGAATGTCTTAGAACAAAATGTTCGACACATATCCCCTTATTACTAAAGTGGTCTATGAAAATTCTTGGTTTAGAAGCTTTGTCTCTTTTGTGATACGGATTTAAAACGATATGGATATAGATTTAGTTCGGATTTGGTCTTGTCTTGCTTGGTGCAAAAAATTGTTTAAAACAATTTTTTGCTATCATTTTGACTCTAATTGCCTTATTAGGAAATCATAGCAGTAGTGAGTTGTAGACTTTTTAAGACAGTATATTTTTGCAATGTTTTGTTAACTTGTTTTTTTTAGTTTACCATTTTTGATAATATTATTCACTTTCCAAAATTCTCGAGCTCGTGGCACAGTTGCTATTGCGCTTATCATTCGATCAGCGAAGTTAAGCAACCATACGCCTAGCCAGTAGTTGGATGGGTGACCGCCCGAGTTTCCTCCGTGCCTCGGAGAGCACGTTAAGCTGTCGGTCCCGGTTGCCAATTTTACATCTTTGGCAATCGTTACAGGTCAGTCAGAGGCCTAAGAGAGTCTGACAACTGGTTTAACCCAGATTGCCGATTTTCCTCTAACAAGGGGTTGTGAAGGTCAGATGGCAGTCGCTTCGTATAAAAATCAGGTGATCAGCCACATCGGGTTGAATCAAGTGCCGACCCCAATGTATGGGATTAAGGCCAGGGAGATGATGATATTCACTTTCCAAAATTACCACCAAGTTACTTAGATTTATTATCTAACTCAGCCGAAAAATTGTGTACCTACTCTGTAATTTACTAGTAGGAACAACAAGAAAAGCCATGGTGAAATGATTGGAGTAATCGCTAGCGGTCTAATACTTAAGTGCTTTCACACTACATGCTTTACGGTAAAGAAAAACATCGTGAGCTGCATGTATCTGAGAAGAAATTTTAAGACGTATGTATAGTGCCTGAGTCGGCGATGGACTCACCATCAGACTCGCAAGTTGGCATTTAATAAACTTCGATAAAAAGTGTGTGTAACAACCTGACAAACTCATAAACTTTACATCATTATTATAAAATTATTATAGATAATCAATCTGCCTACCAGGTAAGGTATTAAAGAAATATAAGCAAAATTATTATACATAAAGTTTTATTAGTCAGTCTATATTTTATTTAATATTCATATAGGCTACATATAAGTATATCCTTACAAAAACATGTCAGTAATAAAATATGAGGACCAATATTTCTTCACTTTTTTATGCTAGAAAATTGGTAAACAAGCCCATCTGATGTGCAAAGCTCAGTATAGTTTGGTCTAGGACATAATTTTAATGTTATCATAAAAATAAACGACTTAAAATCTTCCAGTAGTCTACATAATTTACGACCAATGTATATATTAGTCTAGGTTTTGACACGTACAAAAGTCGTCGTTTGACCTTGCATTTTAACGTGACTCAAAATGTGTTGATACTTTTTCTGAGGCGCGTTGTGGTTTAATGCCAAAGATGGCGGATCAACATATTTTGAGCCACGGTAAAACACAAGGACAAGCGTCGACGGTTTAACATTTACAAACCTATGCTTGGGGTCGTGGTATAAAATACATGATTGAAAGCTTACGCAATATTTTACATAATTAATTATGTACTGATATAAAAGTGAGCAATTAGTTTGGATCACATAACATTTAATACGCTATACCTTGACCAACGAATAGGATTTTCATTATTTTTAGACACTTGAGAGAAACGAAATCACTCGAATATAAAAAAATATCAATTAATTGCACTACTAGCTGGTACACGCGCCTCCGTCTACGTAGGATTTTACTTAACTTTATAATTTGAAGAACTCACAATATATCTTTATAAATTATAGACTATATATAAGCTATATTATTGTAAAGTTTCATCAAAATATATTCAGTATTATTTGCATGAAAGAGTAACAAACATACATCCATACGAACAAACTTTCGCATTAATAATATTAGTAGGATAGGACAAGTAGAATGATGTTGATACTTACTATGTATAATCGACTAATATTTTAATTGGATCTGGGGCCTTACCATGAGCTCTTATTGCCGTGATAGTTTCACCCATTTATGAGACAGATGTATGTGACGTGCATACATCTGTCACTGTCGCACAACTGAATTAACATTGTGAGCTAAGATAACAAGAGTTAAACATTGATTTTCGTACAACCAACTGTTAGGTTGTTCCTACTCCCATCAAATTTATGTAATGGAAATTATTTTCCTTCTTACGCTAAGAACTTACAGTTATACAATTAAGATAAATTATATCCGATGTAGAGATTAGGTTAATTTAGTAAACAGGTGTCCCCCTACTTCTCTTAACAACCATAACAAAAGCAATGGCGTGCATTATAAAGTACATCGCTACTAAGCACACACAGTTGCGCCAGTAATGCGATTCTTCGTACCCATACCTTCTCAGGACCTCAGGCCCGGTCCTTATACAAGGGCTGCCGGCTACGTCATCACAATTTATAGTACTTACTAAACTCCATTGAAGTATGGAGATGGACTCCACACCGTAGTAGAAACCGGAGACATATCGGAGCCAGGAGAAGTAACGCGCGGCGCTAGCTAAGTTTAGATAGATGCCTGAGAACATTATACCAATGAGGTCTACTGGTACTGCTACTAGAGCCGCCGTCTCCATTTTGTCGAACACTGATGACAGGAATGAACCTGGAATGAAGAAGGGTATTTTTAAATGCTTTTTTATGAATTTAGTGAAAATTTGTTAATTTGGGATAGCGTCTATTTGTAATAGACACTTTAATTTATATAATTAATTGTTTTTTAGGACACGTGGTGGCCTTGGGGTTGGCCAAGTTCGGATCCCAGCATCCTGCACCAATGAGTATTTCTAAAAACGGTTTCCTCATTATTATAATGTGGCACAAACATTTCAATTCCACTCAAAACAAACCTGGCTATGCGTGAGCCATTGATCAGGTCAGAATGTGAGAAGGTATATATTTGTTAGCAACTATCGTACAATTATCAATCTGACGTTCGTTTCAGGATTTCTTTTAAGGAGATAATTTCATATTTATTTCTCTTCTAAGAACTCACCTTTAGATTTATCTGATAGATACGCCATGGGCGATGGCCTCACGAAGTGATAATTATTTCACACGAGCTTGATTATACGCTCGGGTGCTTACTAATTGAGTATTAATATGCTTGTTATTAAAAGCATGGTAGATTGGCGATATCCTCTTATGCGTAAACAGGCTACCGACAAGTAATTCACATGCTTAAGGCCACACAGACAGCGCTAGCCGCCTAGAACGCGTGTGCGGCGGATTTGTTAGAAAATACATGAGAAAGCGCGTGAACAGCTTCTTGCTGACCCCTTGGGCAAAGTCTTAAAATACCCAACAGCCAGGGTGTAAGAATTTGTCTATGGTATCCCATGCATGTCATAAGGAGCGACTAGGCGGGGGCCGGAGGGCTTGCTGGCGGTGGTCGGGGTGGGAGCCTTGACCACCGAGCCGCGGGCCCGGGAAGGTGGCAGCGCGATGCATTGCACAGCGAGGTCTCCAAGGGCGGCGATACAGCTGCCCCGGGGATGTGCCCCGGCAAAGTGTGGGGGACACCAGTGCGATCTATCAGAGTACCCGGAGTCCCCCCCCTAAGCACGGAGAATGGCCACCGGGGAGGTTTTAGGGTACGTTATACTTTACATTTTGTCTCGATAAATTCACCGATTCAATTGATAGCTTACATCTGCAGTAGGGCTGAGAGATCCCTCTTGTGTCTGAACTAATTGATTTATATCGACTCATCTATTATATTGCGTGACAATTCTTAGGACTCGATATTGCTGGTTATTATGTTGGACCACGAACGGGTAATTCAAATAAATTACGGTCGAACCTTACGCACTACGCCCTCTACTAGACAAAATGTATTTATAATACTTGTTTTCTTAATGACCTTTATAAATCAAAAACGTCCAACCATATACAATGTTTGCCCTTTGCATTTTGCTTTGCCACGCAGGAATCGAACCCGCCGAGAGATGGTGCCTACTGATAACTTAGTACGGATGGATTCAGGATGCTGGGAGGTTTTAGGAAAAGACTAGTGACATAAAACATTTATTGTTTTTTTTTAATTTCCTGATATACAATACTTAGTACTATTTATTTGTAGAGTTCCCCGGGTAGTTAAAGAATATTCTTGGTGAAACCGTTGTGGCCGTGGGGTTTGAGTACACTGCTACGCAAGGAACGCAAGTTCGAATACCAGCTAATGAGTTCTTCTAAAATACTTAAGTGTTGTCACTTAAGAAGTGATTTCACACCAAAGTTTATGGTAAAGGAATCATCGTGAGGAAACTTATGTATGTGCCTGAGACTCACCATCCGACACGTTGGCTGTCAAGTGCCATCTTCGGTGAAAAGTGGGGGTTTTTATAGCAATACACATCTGCTTCACCCTCCTATAACCCTTATGGAAGGGCGTGAGCATATTTATTTATTTTATCTATTTGTTTGTTCGTTTGTATTGAATAGGCTCCGACTACTAGACCGATCTTGAAAACTCTTTCAGCAATGGATAACTACATCATCAGCGAGTAACAAAGGCTATATTTTATCTCCATACTCCCACGGGAACGCCTACTACGCGGACGAAAACCGCGTGACGTCCGCTAGTTTTCTATATTTATCTTGAAAAAGATTTAAGCTTACGAATGGTAATTCGTCAAGTCAAAAAATGAAGTTATTTTATAAGGTACCCTTTTGAGGGACTTGACCCTACAAATGTAACGAGACACTCTATCGCTACACAATCCCGTGATTAATTAAGCAGGTGATCAAATGGTCAAACGTGTTTAACGGTAACATCAGTAATTTAACTGAGTAGAAAGTACGTCTGTTATTTGTACTGGAATATTTACATACCAGTAAGGCATTTAACTGGAAAATATTCGATCAGCTTTATAACGACACCTTTCTTATTCGATAGAGGCATTTTGGAACATGTTATATTCATATTTATAATGTATTTATTATCATAATATGTTTGTTAGTATTTTAAGGTATTAATTATTTTTGTAACATCCGCTGTCTGGTATCCATAGTACAAGCTCTGCTTAGTTTGGGACTTAGACTGCGCTTTAACATTATATATTTGTATTTATGACTAAAATAAAAAAATAAATGAAATGAAAAAATACGGAGTCGAGATTTTTTAGGCGCATTTTTTTAGCACAGAGGCTGTTTGTGCATACCAAGTTAAAAATAAAATACTTTTTTTAACCTTTTCGTCGTTATACTTACTATTTATTTTTAAGGTAGATATTGTTAGAAGATACGCAAGGTTCGATGCTTATTGGATGATATGTGGAAAATAAGACAGTGCTTATTTGTGTTGTAATATGAAATTCTGAAAACTATACTCCTTATAGTTTTAAGCTCTAACGGACGTCGCACGGTTTCACCCGCGTAGATCCCGTCCCGTGGGAGCACGGGGATAAACTATAGCCTATGTTACTCGCTGATGATGTAGCTATCCATTGCTGAAAGAATTTTCTAGATCGCTCAAGCAGTTTCGGAGCCTATTCAATGCAAACAAACAAACAAAAAAACAATCAAATTTTTCCTCTTTATAATAACAGTGTAGATGTATATGTACTGCCTGCGGATGCTATGTGTAAAGTAACTGTTATCATCTGTCAAATCTTTTGAAGAATGTAGTTCCGAAAATACATGTGTGGGTTAAAGTTTTTCCATTTAGAATAGTCTATTATTCGGTCCGCTACCTGTGAATGCTATTATTGGCTGTTACAATTAAGACACGCCTTCCACTGAGCTAAATATAGAAACATAATTTATTCATAGTCAACACCGCCCATTATAAAAACTAAATAAATGTCATAATATTCAATATCTTATCGTTTATTTATTCGGACATAATATTATTACTTATTATGTATTAAAATGATGTATTGTCCAAGTTAAGATGAAGGTGTGAAATTTGACATGTAGAAGTTTGGTATAGTAGTCGTTTTGTATAATTTAAATTAGCGACTCGCCCTCGCAATACATCTAACGATATTTTTAGACCAAGACCTTTGTCATCCTTGCTCATCTATTCATAAATATAATAACGAATCCTTTGGATATTAAAACATCGAACTTCAATTCCTACATGTTAGTAAAAGCCGTATTAAGTCAAGATTCGTGACGTTATTTGCAAAAATGCGTTCAAACAATCATCAAAATCATTTTGCTTTGTTACTTTTTATGGAAGCGATTTTTAAATCGAATTTAAAGTATTGATCAATTTTATTACGCAGGTGAAACCGCGTGGCCATTATTAAATATATTTAAGTCTTCTCACCTATTTTAAATTTAATCTCTAAAAACTTCAAACTGGGAGAATTAACTGGCAGATAACATATTTCTTGATATCGATCAAGATTGTTATAGTTCGCTAGCTCCCGAATACTTAGCTACTTATTACTCGATTAAAATGCTTGGTTCGATCGATGGTTTGATAATTTTTAAAAAACAAGTTTTAAATTAATGTTGCATTAATTATTGAAGTGAGCCGTTTTATGCGCTGCCAGACATTTTTTATTCTAGATCTTGTTTGAGATTAGAAATAATGAAGTTGTCTATCAAATCCCGTATACCGTGTGAATGTCGTTACCTCGCGGTATAAAAACTCAAAGATTCTGCCATGAAACAACAGACAGTCTGACAACTTATTTAGGTACCCGCGAGATCTTTATTTGTAGATAGCACAGTTTAAATATAGGATTTACAAGCAGTTACGAATCTAGGAATCAATCATTCGAAACTCGCACAGACGCGAGCATCTACGAGAAAATAAGCGTAATAAGTGTATTGACAGAGGTGTCACACAGTGGCGTGCATTGCATATAAGCAGATAAGCAGTGCTTACAATTTGTGATGACTGAATACACTCGTGTCTTCTGTGTGTGTGTCTATACCGAAACATATGTACCTACGCCGCACCACATTTGTATGTACTTAACCTATCTACTTATTGTTTATGCCTACCCCTCTGAAAATCCAATACACGTCCCTGGTGTCACATCGTGGCTGATGGCGTATACGTCATCGTGTGTATTACCGCCATTAAAAAAAAATTCAATGGCATATCTACTTTCATTCTTTCTCTAATTATTTAATGGCGATGAGCAAGAGTACAGCTACAGCTATTCCGCAAAAGTCAGTGATTGTTGAGAAAAAAACATGTAAATTGTTAAAAATATGTGGATTCATTCCTAGGATCTACTATCTACTTTATTACAATAAATTAAAGTACCCAAATTTATTAATCTTTTTAATTGGCTACTCGCGTACTACGTTGTACGTATTAAAAAATAATAGGCTTAGTTTTCTTACGGATTGTAATACTTATGAAAATGAAAATGATTATTCAGTTTAGGCCCTGGTAAGGCACTTATGAACGTCGAGGAATCTACCACTTATGTATTATATATTTATACTGTGTCTATAGATAAGTTTTTTTCATAGAAATAGTCGATCTATCCAGCCATGTTAAATTTATCACGGGTCTGGTTTTCTTGAATCTGTAAATGCTGATCCATCTGACAACTGACAGGACAGACCAATTTAAAATGGCTAGATAGATCGAATCTAGTATCTAGATTATTCTGTGAGTGGCGTTTTGAGATATTGAAATTTTATTCAGAATACTCCATCGACTGGCAAGATTGATTACGTACTGGATTAGGTACGCACGCGCCGTCGAGTTCATATACCTATAAATATAATGTTTTTACAATCTACTTCAAATTTACACGACTCTCATATTTCGTCGTTGCGCGTGCAAAAGTCGCTATGTGTATTTAGTGAACTTTGTATCAAAATTTCCAATATTGTTTAATTTTGTCATTATTAATAATAATACCTATCCAACATTAATCTAAAAAAAACTATGTACATTTGTTATATGTATCAATAGTAAGAATTTTTTTTTAATACTCGGGCCATATTTCGAGAAAATTATTTTCTGCGTCTCCTAAAGTGTGTAAAAACACATAGTTACTTTTGAACGCGCAACGATAATTTGTTACATTTGCAACGGTTTTTAAGAGCATTTAAATTTAGATGTTTGAAGTGAGTATATAGACTATCCGACCAAGTCTGTATATCCCTTATAGACATTAGTTAATTTATTTATTAGTCCTGACTAACTTGTTATAGAGCTGGACTTATTCCACCCCAAGGGGGTTAAATGGGAAGTTTGTATCAGTCGGCAGGTGCTAGTTTCATATAAGTAGGTAGGTAGGTACTTTTGCTAATGTAGGTTACATTACAAAACTGATGAAAAAAATTCTTACGTCCATCGTCATATTAGATTGCTTCTGATTAATTGAAATAATTTGTGACCACACAATAATCAGTGTAACGATGGTGTCTGACCAGTATCAGTAGACTGTGTGTCGCCAGCGGCAGTAATTGTCCAACGAATTATCTTTTGAAAGTAAGATATGCAACCTGACACTTGATGAATGATGTGTTAGCTGTGCCCCGCGATTTCACCTGTGTCTTCTACATGGATAAAAAATAATTGGCCGTTGTTGCTTACACTGTGAAACGGGTTAAATAAGATGCCGCCAAATTTACGTAAGGAATATGGTCAGGGGACCTACCAAGACCTCTTATGGCCATTATAGGACAATGATTATGAGACAGATGTATATGACGTGTATACATCTGTCACTGTCATACAGCCAACCGATCATGGCAATAGGAGCAGGCCTCAGGGTGATAATGATGGATAAGACGAAATACAAATTACGTGGTTATAAGGTAAATTATAAATAAATTATTCAGAAAGGAAGGGTCCAATTGTAATACAGAGTAGGCTAATACAAGCCTTAATAACATTATTTATTTCTATTACTTTATTATTTGTCATATATTTGCCGGATCCAATACATACAATCACTGTTCATAATTAACATAATTTGCTTAAAGAATCTGTGAAAACAGTACCAGACGATTTCAACTTAATAGACAGGCGTCCCACGACTTCTCTTGATAACCATTAAGAACGCTATGGTATGGGCAATACAGTACATAGTCGCTAAACACGTACAATTCCTCCAGAAATGTTCTGCTGCAAAACCGAATCTCTTTAGAACATCGTGACCTGTCTTGATACAAGGCATGCCCTCGGCTTTCCCTTCGAAGACACAGTCGATTGTCTCAATAGAGTCCCATTGGAGGATAGAAATGGATTCAACTCCATAGTAAAAGGGTGAGACGAATCGAAGCCAAGAGAACCAGGGAGAAATACTATCGAGGTTGAGGTAAATTCCGGAATACATCGTTCCTATCAGCTCGAAGGGAACGGACACCAAAGCGGCGGTTTCCATTCTGTCGAATACGGCCGAGAGGAATGAGCCTGCAAGTCAGAAATTGGATTTCATGGCCTATTGTTTATGTCAATTATGCAAGCAGAAAACCCCAAGGAACATAATAGGAAGCTGAAAGATAGCTTCCTAAAATGCTACGAGTATGCTGTTTTGGCTATAGCCATTAGAACTGATCATTGGAAGAAAGCGATGTTAAACCCACATCAATTTTCTTAATAAACATCAAATTTAGTACCGATATAAAAATTAGAAACTTTAAGTGGGTTAGTCGGTCCAGCTATTCTTATAGATCGCCGTAAATACATGAATAGATGCACGCATAAAAGGATCTCAAATCCGCTGTCGATATGTGTGCGTGCACCTGTTTCTATCAATGTATGGGATCTTGTTTCTGTATTGTACCAAAAGACACTTTGTTTCAATAACGCTAAGTTTGATTTTATCGGAACAGAAGTATCGAGCTAATTTCATTGCAGGATCGTTGTTGAACTGAGGCCTTAAAGGTTAAAATATAAGACGCATCACACTTATAGACGATAAGAACTTTAACGTTATCTTCTTCATAGTTGTAATACAGTCAATGCATAAAGTGTTTTGAAAACAAACGACACTTTTGTATTCGCTAATAAACTTTTGAGTGAGTAAATCAAAAGTAGCATACTTAAGTAAACGTTCATACATTAGTACGATTTAAATTACAACCAAAATTGTAATCAGTGAATCGGGTAGTATTAATTGCTTTTATGACCTTTTATAATATGGTTTTTACAATATATTATTCGGTTCAGGTTTTTTGCTTGCATAATTGATTGACATAATAATAATGGAACTTAGAATTATATAACCATCATAAGCCCGAAATGAATTGCGTCGAAGTTTTATAGGTGCAACAAATGTAGAGAAGAAACGCATATTGTCTTAGATTGAATTTCCGAAGCTGATTTATGTGCGAATGTGTTAAATCGTGTAAAGCAGAAAAAGAAAGAAACAAGAGTGAGAGAAAGCAGATAAAGTATACAGAGACCATACCATGAGCACTTATAGCTAAGACAATTCACTCATATGAGACGGACATATGACGTGTGTAAATCTGTCACTTTCACACAACCGACTATGATATGAAGGCTCCGAAGCACCAACAATCTCAGAAGACGAAGACGCTTGAGATCACATGTTGAATAAATTATAGCACAAACCATGATAAAGACCAATCCAAACAAACGACCACAACGAAAGCTTAGTACCAATTATAAGAGGAATTCATTAGTAGAAGATAATAAAGCAGACTTAATGATAGAAGAACGGTTTATTGTAAGAAAGACTTGTAGATCTATATCTAGAAGATTTCATGCACAGCATTAATTATGAAGAAAGGTGTGTATTGTAATTAGTTTTAATTATACATGTTGTCAGAAGCAGTAAAGACAGTAATGTTAATGAAGAAGTATGATACAAATAAATGTAGAAATAAACTTACCGTATGCATTAGCGTAGTTGGCACAGAGCACGCAGACGAAGCAGAAAGCAAGCCAGCCGATAAAGCCTCCGTGTAACCCAGCTACGCCGAATATAAGAGACGCGAAAAGAATCGGTTCTATCACTGCTCTCGGTATCTGAAATAATTTAATCAAATTAGACGATGGCACAGTTACCGTGTTATTACTTGTTGAGAAAGTAAAAGTAGTCTAGTGAATTGGATGAATAAAAATGAGAAGGATTAATTCTTTAAAATCCGTAATCTTAAACCAATTCTACGTAAGTTGATTCACAGCATATTAAAATGTTGATGGTGATTGACAATTGTTAATATTGCAACATATTTCGAAACCATTGGAATTCCAAATTGTCTATTAGCTATGAACAAATTAATTTCATATTCTACAACCAATTATTGTCAAATTGATTTTTAATTATTTATTTTCCATAAACATAATCTGGTGAAAAGAAGTGATTAGAAATCAAAATTGTAAGCAGTGAATCATACAATTAGTGATAATGATTGAATAGTAGACATGAATGAAACAGTCCTTAGTAGAAGTAAAAACTTACCCAGAAGATCATCTTAGACAAGTAGTAAGGCAAGGGCGCGTACAGCCCACTAGCAGTCTCTCGAAGTAATATAGGCATTTCACTAGGGAAGGTGATGAACACGGCGTAGATGAAGAGGAATATAGTCTCGGTGATGGTGAGGTAGAGGAGACCCTCCACGTTTTGGATGTCACGCTGGTCGAGCTCCGCGAAGTGACCGATGTAAGGCACAGAGATTATTAAACCGACGAACTAGAGAGAACAGGAAAGGGTGGTCATACGAATCTGCCGAAATTTGAGTATTACCTAATACTAGCATGCGGCCTCAACTTCCCCTACGTGGTAGTAAGGTTTCGTATACAACATTTCAGCAGCCATTTAGGCCCTGAAAGGTAAGGACACAACCTCCTGAGGGTTGTAATTACGAAAATCTCTTTCTAATTACGGACATATCCTCAAAATTTTGCGTCTTTAGGATTGCAGTGGCCCTAGAGACATGCGTAACTGTGCGATATATAAGTCATTCAGTCAGTATGTCAGAACGTTGAATTTTATTTATCTAATAAGGCTGCAGATGGACTATCTTTAATCTACGATTTATAAATATGTTCTCGTTGTACATAGAATAAATAACACTAATTTCTCGAACACAAGAATGACCCGGATCTATCATCAACCAAGTCAAGTTCATCACAGTTATATGATACCAACATAAAACTACAATTTCAACAAGTTTTTCGTGCATCTCCAAACTGGTTCTTTGATGAGGCTACCATATTGTAGCGGATACATGTGTGTTTTCTACACTAATGTATGCAAGTACCTAATGACTTTAGAAAGAAGTGACTAAAATAGTTAATTTTAAATCAACTTAAATTGATAACCGACTATAGTTAAAAATGTGTCCAGTGTCTATTAACACGCTTCTATTAAGACTCTTTTAAGGGAAAAAAACTTCGTTCTATTATTATTTATTTTATTAAATACTTGAAGTTTACCTTTAACCATTGAGTCAGTTAGGGCTTTTGATGTGATTGGTAAAAGTTTAACATTTAATAAGCACTCACCATTAGCAATAAGAACTCCGCTATCCAAATTGTGCTGTTATGTTTTAATTGTTGTAAATTTCTCCACATCAACCAGTAAAATTGGACGAGATAACTTACTTTGACTCTGCAATAAAAATCTTTCATTAGTATACCTATAGCCATACCAAAAAATACATTATTAAGTTGTACTTATAACAATACTTACAGAGTTAGGTACCGCTCAAAATAATCATTCTGAAAAAATAACTTAATTGTTCATTTGTTTCATACCTCGATTAACAAATTGTGTATGAATACCAGATACTCAAATTAACCTACAAAGATTAACCATTATTCAGTGTTTCATTTGTGCTTTAGTTAAATGCAGTGGCATGTGTTATTACACTAGAATTAAGAATTTCAGTTCGAAAATCTTAACTATCTTCATCATTATATTCTAACATTCCCAAATTCCTTACCTTATCATCAAGTGTTCCATTGAAATATTCAGTTTCATCTTTAACATCTCCAACCCTGTTTTCAATGTCAGTACTTAGATCAGATCTGCTGAACTCATCGCATATGCGTCTTATTCGATCTCTGCTTTCCATTTCTTTGTCCATTTGAATGCCGAGAAGAGATACGTAGTATTCTGCTGCGTTGAAGCCCACTGGACATTTGTAGTTTAGACTGGTGACAATAACATAGGGTTCTTAAGCTTGCTGTAGATCAGATTGAGAAATATTTCGAAACTGCTGGATTAGTAGAGGAAATAGTATTAATCTGGATTATACATACTTAAATTACATACGAGTGTTTTGTTTTTTGTTTTTGTAACCATCAGATTTATAAGATACACATTAAAAGAGGATTTAGTGAATTTTAATTCTCTAATTTACAATAACTTGATCCAACGACTAATAAGCCCAGAGCTATTATTTGAAAATTAAATAACAAATACAAATGGAACATAAAGTAAACAATGTACGAAACAAAATCGAATATCAATTTGTATTAGAGGTAAATCGATACTCACTGTATAATCGAGTCGGTACAGCATGGGACATCACTCAGGGCTACTTATTCGTTGAACGAGGTATAATTATACAATTTACAATTTATTTTCTGTTGCTGTTATCCTACCAATAAAACCATATACCCACAAAGGTAACGAACGTTGAAAATTAATTCAACACTATCAATCATAGCTTCAAAATGCGTTGAAATATGATGTTTCTTTGCGAGGTAGCTAATGGAACTCAACAGTTCAGCGTATATGACCTCATGTCTTATAATTCAATTGCTCGTGAACTATGCACCCTATAGGTTACAAGTGAGGAAACATCCAAGTGTATAATTAATTTAACATCAACATCAATCACAGTGCAACAACTAAATTCCAGAAAAACCATGCTAAGATTACGTATGAAGTTTGGATTTAGTTGTTTTTATTATAGTAAGGCGGATTTGCATTGTCATTTTATTTTCGATCGTGTGATCATTTTAATAATGTATTTAATGTTGTGTAGATATTTTTGGACTTCACTTCAAAATGGTCACGTCATCTTTTTGGAAATTTGTTCTTAAGATTTCGGATTTGCATCGCAATCTTGATCAAAAGTTTGAAAAATCGTTAAAAAACGTGACTGACGGACACAATATTGAGTCCAAGTCGATTTGCGGATGAAATTATATTCTACTTAAAAAACTTAATTCTACTTTTAAGTAGAATCAAAAAATCGATGTTCAATGCTTATGTGCACACGGCAAAAAAAACCAGTTATAAAAAATTAACATTTAAAAGCCGATCGATTTCATTTATCAGTTTAAATTAGACTGTCCACTATAATGTTAATGATAATAAAATAAAACAAGAGAGTTTTTGTATAAATCTCGCCAGGTGGTAGAAAAACAACGTTATTCAGTCATAATGTCAATAGTTCTATATTTATCGACTCATAAATAGATTGAAAAGGAACTAGATTTAGCCTTGACAGTTCATTCAACGGGATTTCAGCAAGTTATAAAATATATAAGAGCATAAAATATTACTTATTTAAATGCATTATGCTAATTTTATATATCGTTTAGTATCATAAAATAAAAATTGCTCTCTAATTCATACTTTTTATTGATCATCTAATCTCTTTTTATAATATTATTTTAATAAATCCGACTGCAGTCACCAACATCAAAACATTTTTGGTGACAGAATTTTTGCATTAACTAAAAAAACATTAAAAAAATAACACAAAAGTAACGCTTTTGTTGAAAAAAAAATACTTTTCGTGCCTCTGGGCAAAGTGCCTTAAGTGCACCATATTAAATCAACCACACGATTGCGGAAGTATGAGACTCTGATCTCCACAAAAATTACTATAGAGCTATTATGATCTGTACTACAACAATATTCAAAATAAATAATAATTACCCTCTTATTACAAAACAGACTAAAATAGTCCTTGGTTTAAAAGTAGCTCCCTTTCTGTTGATACGGATTTAAAAAGGGATGGACGTAGTTTATTCCGACTTTAGTTTTGTCTTCGTTTAAATCGTGTTTTATAATAAGGGGGTAATTATATATTTGGTCCCTTCGTTTTTTTCTCAATGGAATATAGAAAATTATTTATTCAATTTAAGCTCTAGAAAGACTCATATAAAAATCAAAAAATTACCATTGGTTTTGAAACTACCCTTCCGAACACAAAATACAAGAAACTCAGCCAGAGTCCTTGTGCATTTCATTACACAAATTTCCATGTGCAAATATTCAAATTGCATCTATGCACGCATCATACGTATGCATTTATATAGGTACATACATACATATGCTCTAGCCTGTATCCCATGGGGGTATGCAGAGACCACCGTTCGCCACATGCTACGATCCTTACATACTTCTTTCGCTTCATCCCCATTCATGCATCTCTTCATACACTTCCTGCATTTATATGCCAGTGACAATAATTAATTAATAATAATTAAGTATTGTTGTGTATAACACGGACCATAATTTCTGAGGATTCAACATCCTGTTTTGACCAATTTTTTTTAATTAATAACATAAATAGAAGCCACTTGTGCTGTATTTTATTTTCTTAACCAGATGTCACACTGAATTAATTTAAGATCGGTTTAATAATATTTTTCCTGTGATCAATTAACTGAGCACTGTGTTGCTTAGCTGCTAAACTAGTTTACAATATTAATTAGTTTCGCTACAAAAACACCTGTTTTATTCTGTCCCAAACTAGACTCGAAAAAAAATAGCTGTGCCTCGCCGATTATCGCAAAAGCCTATTCGCATACATTGCCTGTCACATCAAATTAGGTGCTTATAATGTCAAATTACTTACGTCTGGAATAATGATGGTGAAAAGTATTCCGGGTACCTACATAGCCGTACAGATATAATAAATTACACTACAGTCAAGTGCCCAGTTATGAGCGCTCAGCGCAGGTAGTGGGGAGTAACTACACATTTACTTTATTCGCGTCGCTCCATACAGACAGACAGATACAGACTCATAAAATTACTACTGCGTATTCAAGGTCAGCGTTCATAGCTCGTAGAAGCACAGCTAACTAAAGTCAAGCAACATTATTGTATAATAATTTATGGCAAATGATCATACGATCACCTAAGTAGTGTAGACAAAATAAATGAGAATTAAGCTAATGGGTCGGTAGTACATGCAGATTTTTGATGGGTAGTTAATAGCTGCATTTAATGATAGATCTATAGAGATTACCACAGCTTATGGACGCATGTAATGCCTTGCATCATCACACCCTTCTTGAAGAACGACATACTATACTCGCTTGGGAAAACCACGTCGGGGAGCTCATTCCAAAGCCTTACTATTCGAAGCTCCCTTAGAATCGAACATTAGAAGACTATTGTAGTTAACTTCCAAGTTGTGTGGATGAGCTTTTAGCCAATGGCCAGAGATCTGATCCGATGATAGGAGGTGGCCGTTGCCATCAGTTCAAAATAAAAAAACTACAATAGATACTTACGATGCAAAGAAGTGATCAGCTTGTTCAATAGTCCCATGGAAGGCTGTTCGTCCATTAGCCAAGAACACAATCTGATGGAACTGTTCGAACACACCCGACGCAGGTTGGTGGACTGAACATATGACCAGCTTTCCTCCAATAGCCAGCTTCCTAAGACGTTGGACCACGGCGCTGGCTGCCCAACTGTCCAAGCCTGTAGTGGGCTCATCGCAGAACAAGATCGGAGGGTCGTTTAGAAGCTGTAAGGGAACTGATGTGATCAAAAGGTTTTGAACATTTTATTGGAAGGTGAATTCCTTAAATGTTATAAGACCCTAAGACCCACTGAAGAATAATAAAGGTCCCCAACGAGGTAAATAGAGATTTCAAAGTCAAAGTCAAAAATATCTTTATTCGATTAGACTTTCTACAACGCACTTTCAAATCGTCAGAATGACACAATTTACAGGATTATACATGCTTTCGCCAGGTTCGGAAGGTTGCTTTTACTGAGAAGAACCTGGCAAGAAACTCAGTAATTACTCTTTTCAAAAATATTATACAATTTAGAAAAAAAAACAAAATAAATCACTTGAGAAATGTAAGCCCATGGACACAGTTCCAATGTACAAATGTCGATAAAAATTAACATAAAGAAAAGTCTAGTAGTTCTATTTATATCTAAATGCGTAGCTTGAGATGACCAGCCCCCACAAGCAGATAATACCTACACGCAAAAAATGTCATTATAATTATAAATCAAACAGGTGATTATAATTATAATCCTGTATAATTAACTTTTCGGTGTCCTTCTGATAATGTAGAAAGTACTTTGTAAGAAGTCTAATCAAAAAAAAGATATTACTTTTAATTTTGTTATGTTTTCCTTCACCGTAAGCAGAGACGAGGATTGCACGTAAGCACCCACTTGCGTTGTGACGAATCACTCCGTAAGCTTGATTGGAACTAGTAAAGCTAGGTGGCTTGTTCATGTTGCTTCGAATATTGAGTGTTGATCCTTACCTGCACTGCTAATGCAACCCTCTTTCTTTCACCACCAGATAGAGCCTTCAATTTGGTCTTTGTGCAATTGTTAACCCCTAATTCACCGAGTAGTTGCTGTATGCGCCGCTGTCGGATTATTTTTGATGATCTTTTGTCCATCATTAAGCGAGCCTGGGAAAGAATTCATCATTATAAAATCTAATATTTATGTGTACGGATGTAAGATAATACATTTTGGTGTTTAGTATAAAATATGATTTCCGTTTATTTCTCCAATACATGTACCTAATTATGTTAATTTAATGACATCCTATTAAGGCCTATTAACTCATACATCATAACAAACGACTCTATATGTAAACATTTTTACATGAGTATCTGTATGTTAAGTAGAATTCATTGGATCCGATAACTTCAGACTTACGATTCAACGCTTTAAATTGTCTCGTTGAATTTAAATGACGAAATTTTCCATTCTTGTAGGCATGTCATCGAATCGAGACAAAATTACGGAGGCATGAGAGTTATATAAAATGCAAATTAATCTTATCAGGGCCACTGAATTACCATATGTCTTGATAATATTTAAATCTGACCGTGTCATAGAAACAAACGAGTTGTAAGTGTAAGAGAAAAACTCTAGCGAGAAAATGTTGGAAACCAGCTCTTTGAATAAATTACGAGTAACTCGACAACGACTCGATCTACAATATAATATAATAACGTTATTCAACTAGTAGCAGTAAAAATTACGGCCTCGGCGGTTAAAGTAGTTGCAAGCGCTCTCTGACTACCCAGAAGCGGGCGCAGGAAGGTGGCAAGCACTGCGAGGTGTCCAGGGGCGGTATCACAGCTGCCCCGGCAAAATGTGGTGGGTGAACGGTGCGATCTTTTACAGTGCTCGAGGTCTCCCTAAGCATTAAGGATGGACACCGCGAGGGTTCTTAATTATTACAAATGCTACTATGGACCACTCAGGAGGATTCGATTCCCGAGAAAGTGTTATTGGGTTATTCCATCTGTAATTTCCTAGCCCGGACTATGGATTGATGCCCGTATAATGGCAATAGGCACGCCCCTCTCATTACTGTTACTATTATGAGTGGCGATGTGTGGGTGTACTTTAAGTAGGTAGGTACCCGTCTTGCCTGGCTACTACTGCGAGGAATACAGGCGTAAGCATATGTATATGGTAAGTCTTAACAGGTTTATCAAATGTCAATAAAACAACTAAAATTAACGGACTAAAATTAATGAGATCTGTATTGTTAGAAACTGCATTTACAGTTTTCGGAACCTGTTTCAAGTTGCGATTAAATACGTTCGATATCAGATAGAGACGCTGTTTATCGTATCTAGAATATATAAAAGATTTATTTGAAACTAGCTAACTTGATAATAAGGTTTTTTTCCTAAGTAGGTATATAATTATGTTATCGATCGAGATCCAGCGGCTCTCTCACGACGGCGGCGGATCTCAACGGGGATTAGACATTTGCGCTGGAGATATTATAGTGCACAAGTGTGCGCGTTAATACAGGTGCACTCTTTTTTTCCCTCACTCTCATAGTCCGATGGGACGGCAATCCGACACGATCGCAGAGAGATCAGGCATAAGACTAACCGACCGAACGACCGAGGCACGGAGGTGTAAGCACCGCTGATTTCTAAACTCATTAAGATAGATTTCCATGGCTAAATAAAGTCAAAGATGGTGTACATCTTCCATCCAAGAGAAGAATTAAAAACAAAACAGGTATATAGAATAGGACATAAATTCTACAATGTTACCGCATATATTCAAAAATCTTACCATGAATTCCATGTGCTCAGTAACACTGAGGTCTTCGATAGCCAGATCTTCTTGCGGCACGAAGCCAGATATCCTCGCGATCAGGTCAGCACCAGCTAACCTACCATTCAGCATCAGGTATCCCGTCATGGCACTTTTGTCACGGCGACTGATCGCTGCCAATAATGTTGTCTTTCCTGCACCACTGGATAAAGAAATAACAAGTCAGGTACAGAATTTAAGCTCCAGACACAGAATAAATATAAGCTTAATATTCAGTCTGGAATTAAAACCAAAATTTTAAACGAAAACGTTTGCTCCATTGGCCGTGAGGATTGTCACTAAATTTTTTTTAAATGTACTCCTTTATTTACTGTCAAAGTAATATCTTTTGTTTGTGATTACGTATACGCGATCGGTCACGAGGCGACACTCTTACTGGCAGTACGCCAGGGTCTGTAGACAAAGTAACAGCATTCTTATTGGCTTATGCCTTGGCTTATGCCAAGCGTAACTTTGTCTATATAGAAATGATACAAAATGTATGAGAATGACGTATGTCATTCAGTCTCGTGCCTGATATATGGCATTTTCAAACATTTTGTATCTGTTCTATTAGCGCAAACGCAAGAAGAATGTTGCTTTGTCTAGTGCAGGACTAATAGCAGGGTTGCTAGTTATCTCGTTACGTGCACGTCTGTATGAGTAGGCCGCTATGCAATCTTGATCCTGTGTTTCTGGGTTTCGCTAAAAGCTAAGCCAAGGATGTATATGCTATGTTGTGGGAATGGATAGAAGATATTTAATCTCACCTGGATCCCATTAATGCTACCAAGTTGCCAGAAGACGCAATTCCGCTGACTGCGAACAAAAACAAAAACGTGTTACGTTTTTAGTGTCAATATTAATCGTAATTTAGTTCATTGAAGTGTTTCTTTCATACGATTAAGTTTAATGAATGCACTCAGTTGGATTGGTGATCGGGTTACATAAACTAGCTATGTGTTATTCGGATGTATACGCTATATTATAGCGTAATAATACCGTTAATATATATTATTCATTGAAACCCATTCAGTAGTTTTTGTGTGACAGGGTAGTAACAAACATCCATCCATACATCGATACTTAGAAACCTTCGCGTTTATAAAATTTGTAAGAAGAATACATCCTTCCTACAAATTTTATATCTTTTTGAATTTCATTGATTTATATAATTTACCCTCGTAAATTGCTTTCGTATTTTTGTTGTTCATAGATTCTCAATATTCTGTGAATTAACTCTGTGAATTCTATGAGAATTAACATTGCTTTCCAATGAAATAATACTAATCGTATTTTGCCATTTATTTTTCATTCGAATGGTACCTTGTCTTACTAGTCCCGCGACTCTCTGTACCTCATTATACCATAGGTATATGTATTAATTGGTCTTTTTATACTTCAAAAACTTGTTTATTTTAAACACCTGTTACATTACACGCAAAGTATGACTTAATTTATACATCCCTAAAACCAATTTGTATTAAAACATGTCCATTTAATGTCAGTCCAGTTTATCAGCTTATTTACAGTATATTTTATTGTTTATTTATTACTAGCTGTGCCCCGCGGATTCACCCGCGTAGATTTAGTATCATCCTTATGGTCGCGGAAACCTAATATTTTTAGTAAATAAAAGGTAGCCTATGTCCTTTCTCAGGGTCTAAAGATTGTCTGTGCCAAATTCCATCAAAATCGGTTGAGAGGTTTAAGCGGGAAAGCGTAACAGACAGATGGAGTTACTATCGCATTTATAATATTAGTAGGGATACTTGTACGATTTATAATATGCTCTGTAAAAGACCCCTCTCACAGTGTCCTAAGTCTTTGGTACATTCAAACCAGTCCTACAACCTGTCATTTAAGTTGAATCGTGGGAATTGAATACCTAACCTATACAGAGTATATTATGCCCACGACAAGCGGCGCTTTAATCTATATTTATACAGATAAATAAAATTGTAGTGTCTGTTTGTAATTCCAAAATTACAGCTTTTCACTAAATGCATATGGAAGTATACACGCTACTGACACTAAAAAAGTAAGTTTTAAAATTTTCCCCTGTCTGTCTGTCTGTCTGCTTGTTCCGGGTAATCTCTGAAACGGCTGGATGGATTTTAACGGGACTTTCACTGGCAGGTAGCTGACGTTTCAAAGAGTAGCTTAGGCTTCTTTTTCTTGCGATAAGGATGAAACTAAATCTACGCGGGTGAAACCGCGAGGCACAGCTAGTATATACATATCCGCGTAACCATAACTTAACGGTTGGCCTTTTTTCACGGAACCCTAATTTAAATAAAAGTCGCCTGATTTACTCCTTGTGATATCTGCCAGTGAAAGTCATTACATTATGACTGCATAATAAGCTACATGGAGAGTAGACCTTAATAACACGGGGAAGCCGTTAACGGTAGTTATAAATCATATTGTATTCTGATACAATATTTACATTTTAAAATATATTTATAGCTGGTAAGCAGAATAATAATTATATTTCTCAGCGAGTAATAAAGCTAGATTTGTCAATTCGTTTTAGAATAAATTGGTTAACCTACCGTTAGATTTATCTACAGAAATCTCGCTATATTTCCAAAATATATTTCTCAAGCAAATCGAATAGCGTTTATTACAAAAGACGGGTGCAGTAATAGTGATAGTGACTTTAGAGGTAGTTTTTTGTTGAAGCAGCAATCTCGAATCGCAAAGAAATTATCTTTGGTCGCTTCCTTTTTTACTTACCGTCTTAATCGATTAAATATTACCTAAGCTACTTGGTTACGATGTAGTATTTATCTACACTAATATTATAAAGAGAATAGATTTGATGTGTTTTGTTTGTTTGTTTGTTTGCATAGAATAAGCTCCGAAACTACTTGACCGATCTTGAAAATTCTTTCAGATAGCTACATCATCAGCAAGTAATATAGGCTATATTTTATCCCGGTACCCTCACAGGAACGGGAACTACGCGGGTGAAACCGCGTGTCGTCCGTTAGTAGTGAAATAATTTTTAAGTTCAGTTTCTGAGTTTATCCAATCCAAACACATAAAGTTTTCTCTTAGATCTAAAGATATACCCAGATAACGACTAACTTTGAACCTAAAACCGCCCTAGCTCCTCATATATAATAGGAGGTAAACGTAAATAACCTTGTCAATATAACTCAACACAAGAATTCTCTAACGCATTACAAACTAGCCTTCAAACAGATACTTAACTTATTAAATAACTTTAAAAGGGCTACTACCGGTTACATTTAAAATTCAAATGACGCAAGAGTATTGTGCAATGGCCCTTAAACAAAGTTTGGAAACCTCATTAAAATTCAAACGGTTTCAAGAATTTGATAAAACTCCGGTGGCTTAATTTATAATCACTGTTTTAGAACCTTCCTTTTCAAAGGCAAATTAATTGAATGAAGAATTTTAATATCGTAAAGTGTCAGATGTCCGATGAAACTACAATAGATATATAGATGAAAATGTATAGTCATATATAAAGCTGAAGAGTTTGTTTGTTTGAACGCGTTTATTTCACTGTTAGATATCCCATTTATTGATTTTGATTTTGAAAGCTATAGGCATCTATCATCACGCTAAGACTATATAATCGGTCGGTCCGTTCTCATATTTTCAATACTGAACACTCAACAGATTTTATTAAAGTTTGGATAAGATTTTGACAAAAAAAAAACAAATTTAAAATATAATTATAGCGCACACATTATTGTGAGTAGAAACTAGTTTCATTGTACAGAGTAAATATAATACTCTATACTCTATACTCTATATATTATAAATGCGAAAGTAACTCTATCTGTCTGTCTGTTACGCTTTCCCGATTAAACCCAACAACCGATTTTGATGAAATTTGGCACAGACAATCTTTAGACCCTGAGAAAGGGCATAGGCTACCATTTATTAAAAATATTAGTTTCCGCGACAATAAGGATGAAACTAAATCTACGCGGGTGAAACCGCGGGGCACAGCTAGTACTCTATAAAATTAATAAAAGCATAAGCAATTTCTCGAACCAAACAAGGTTGTTGATACTAAGTTGATACCAATTTACATTTACTTATAATACTTTGATGGAACATTCGATAGCGTGAACTGCTAATAAAAACTGTAACCGACTGTTCAATTTAGTAGTTAATATGTATTTAACCTCTAGACGAAGTAATAAACGAGAAGGTATTTGGTTTTATGAGCGCTTCGCTTTTTTACAGCTAGTATAAAATTACTTCTAGCGCAAGTTTTTTTGTAGATACTTAAAAGGCACGCACTCCATCGCTTTCATAGAACAACGCCCATTTTTTTTACCAAAGACGATTAGTTGCCAACGTAACAGGTAGTGAGTCCATGAGCGACTCAGGCACAATTCAAACATAATTTCATCTCAGATCTGCGAGTTTCTTCACTAAGACATAACCTTAGGGTGTATTTTTTTGATAAATATACTCACTGAGGGGAAGTGAAGGTAGAATAATTTCGCTTTGAAATCAGCTAACCAATCTATTTACATGGGCCCAACCATGAGCTCTTATTGCAATGTTAATTCAGTTGTGCGACAGTGACAAATGTATGCACGTCACATACATCTGTCTCATAAATGAGTGAAACTATCATGGCAATAAGAGCTCATGGTAAGGCCCCTGGCCGATCTTTGGAACAAAAACCCCTAGTTACTTGACATGTGCCTTGTCGCCAATCAAAATTGAGAGCCTAGTTCTACATTTGTTTACCCGACTAGGGAGATGCACAATATATATAGATATTTGCGAAATGAGGAAAAATATTGTTGGATGCGTCGCCGGCCGATTATATATGGGCTACTATGCAATGTCACTTTCAATTAAACATGGTGCCTACTCTCTAGAGGACATTTAAGCTGAAATCTGAACATAACGGTTTGTATTAAGCAAAATTACATTTAAATAAATAAAAAAGACGACATACAGTAGTTTTTACACAACTACTTCGAATGAGAATTATTTCTTATATCATACTTTAATAGCGTGATTTTTTTAATGGACTCCCATTAACTCACCTCCATTTAAAATCTTGACCTCCTCGTATGTTGGTGACCTCCATATGCTGGTCTGTGTTTTCTTTTTCCTGAAGATGGACAGGTCCTTCCAGGCCAGCGTGAGGTTTTCAGGGTTGTCCCCCAATGCGCCTATTTCGTCATCCTCCCAGTTTACAATGGCTCCGGTCAAAAGGTTGCGCGTAGGCAGTTTTAGGTTATAGTCGTTCATTCTGCTATTCTGTCATTTGGTGCCTGTTGGGAGAAATTGTTACGTCAATATGAAAATGAAAATGAAAAATATTTATTCAGTTTGGGCCTTGATAAAGCACTTATCACTGCCGAAAATTTACCACCGGTTCGGAAACTAGCCTTCTGAGAAGAACCGGCACAAAACTTAGTAGGTAATCAAATTATTTATATAAAGGGTTGGTTGAGGGGTATGCAATGTTGTTGCGTTGTCAAACAGAATAAAATAACTGTGCCCCGTGGTTTCACCCGAGTAGATTTAGTTTCATGCTTCATGTCGCGCAACACTAATATGTTTAATAAATAAAAGTAGCCTAAGGTACTCCTTGAAACATGAGCTACCTACCAGTGAAAGTCCCATTTAAATCGGTTCAGCCGTTTCAGAGATTACTCGGAACAAACAGACAGGCAGAGAAAAAAATTAAAACTTTTTTCGATGTCAGTAGCGTGTATACTTTCATATGCATTTAGTGAAAAGCTGTTATTTTGGAATTACAATTTTAATTATAATTACACTTCAATTTTATTTATCTGTATTCTTAGATGTAAATATGTATATATGAGCATTACCGGCTTAAGAAGCACATATTAAGAACTTCCGAGCTTTGACGTTTCATTTTAGTACCGTAAAACTTACCGTCAAAGCTAAGAAGTTCTTACACGCGATGCTTAAGCGATCATAGTCGGCCCCAGTAAAGGAAATAGCATCCGTTATATCATCCGGCATTTGAATCTACTAGTGAGAGTCAGCTTATTGGAGTTAAAGGAATGAATCTTCAAACATTATAATATCAGTCAATTATAAAACTATACAAATAAATATTTAAGTGTCTGTTTTTCGATTAAATTTTATTTATTTCTGTAAATAAAAGCTCATGAAGTTAAGTCTACGAGGTGACAAAACGCTGACATTATACTTTTTTAAAGCTATCTGCAAGTGAGTCTCGTTAAATTATCTGCCATTTCAGAGATAAGCCGGAAAAAAAAACAGACGAAATTTTTTCCTTAATTTTTTTTTATGTAGTCTTCGTTTAAACTTTCATACCCATTAAGTGAAAAGCTGTTAATTTGGAATTACAAACAGACATTTCAAATTTATTTGTCTCTATGATTTAGATATTTAATTCCATACAATTGAAAGCCAGACTAAGATTGCTTCATGTCCACGATACGATTAGAAAACTACCACTTCCCGTGCCTTTATCGTCCCCGTCAATTGATCCAAATTGAGTTTATAGATACCGATATCTTAACATGGGGCAGTGGATATCAGACTTAATACAAAGAAGCTTAAGGTCCAGAGTTCTAGAAGTATCTAGAAGTTAGAAACAGAAAGTCTTGAAGGTCATATTCATCTGCGATTTTTATTGGGGTCCAAAATAAGTTAAGTTACAAATGGATTGGACTATTTGAATGTGTTCAAAAGAGGCATTGTATTCGAAACGGTCGGATTCTATGAGAAACTTCCTTAATTATACATAAAAAACGGGTTTAGAGACATCCGTCCCGCCATTAAAACCGACCACAAACGTCAACGTCATGTTTTTTTTTGATATGGTGTTGTGTCTATTGAATAGACTGCCTAGACACAAAGCTATAAAGTTGTATGGGCCGTTAGACAAAGTAACTATCCTCACGCTTCGCTTGTAGAAACGATACAAAATTTATATTTTGGAATGACATAAGTCTAAAACGTATTTTTTTGAGATAACTTCTACTTGGTGTTTCAAATATCAACTTTCTGTTTTATTTTTATTAAAAATACAGTGATTGAGATGCTCCTCATTTCTTGAATTATACATATTTAAAATTATTACGTTGGGCACTTTATGGATTGGTCAACCAAATGGAAAAATATTTAAGATAATTTTCGTGCTTTATTTCCGATTTATTTCGGATTTATAAGAAAATCATACGAATATTTAAATTAACTATTCCTTTACTATGATCCTATACAACGTTGATAGGTTCATAGTAGTGCAGGCATGCGTTATAATGTGGTAATGGGGTCGGACGGCTTTCCCCGCGAGGTAACATTACCACCACACGCCCGTATCCTGTTACTGAGTCAAATCGTGGAGTATTTACTATTATGCATTCAGTTATGTTGCCTTGATGACTGGCTGATTAGAAAATACTACTTCATTATCTATACGTATGTATTAAAAAAATATTCTATTTTAGCAGTACACCGCTGTTTCACCCGCGTAAAATGAATTTCATGAGTTATGAAGGCTATATTTTGCGGGAACGTAATTTTTTTTTTATTAAAGATTTCTCCAGCTTTTATTGGTCCAGTCATTTCAGAGTTATAGTCGGAACAAACAGACAGACAGATAGAGAAAAAATATAATCATTGTTTTTTATATAATTACCGTACTTACTTACATACTTTTTTATGAATTTGGTGAAAAGTTGTTAATTAGGAATTACAAACAGACACTTTAATTTTTTATCTCTATGGATACTCAGTTGTTGAATGAAAACGATTTAAAAAAAATTAGTACATAGGGAAACTAAATAGTTAGTGGCAATCTTGTATGCTATAAAAGCATTATTCATCAATTTTGAGGGCAATTTAACTAATTAGCCTAGCCCTCGATTGCTTCACCAGGGAATTTGTTTATTTCCCGTGTTTTAGACATGAATATTCAACAATCACTTTAATTACCCTGTAAAGAAACCAATACATTCGTCACTAAAGGTATAAATCTTTAAATACGAAAACAACACTATTAATGTCAGTCAAATTATGCAGAATGTCTCAACCTTTGTAGCCCTACAAAGCTTTATTTATTTTTAATTCATTTCATTATTTTAATAAGGCAATTAAATTACCAACAAAAAATAATTAGAGGTTTGGAATAATAAGTTTGACCCTCTGAGGTATTCTTGTTTCATTCTAATGGTTTTGGACATTCGTGTAGGCTTCTAATAACTCATGATGTAATTTTGAGCACGGCGTCTGTACGAGTTCGGTAAATCTATACAGATAAATAAAATTGAAGTGTCTGTTTGTAATTCCAACAGCTTTTCACAAAATTTAGATGAAAGTATACAAGGTACTGAAATAGAAAAACAAATTTCTTAGTTTTTTTCTCTGTCTGTCTGTTTGTTCCGGCTAATCTCCGGAACGGCTGGACAGATTTTAACGGGACCCTCACTGACGGATAGCTAATGTTACAAGGAGTACCTAGGACTGTCCCACTTTGATTTTAAAAATACATTAGGGATCCGCGGGCAACTATGAAATTAAAATCTACGCGGGTGAAACCGCGGGGCACAGCTAGTTTTCTATAAAAAGGAGCAATGGTGGCAAAGAGCAATTTTGAATCTCACTCACCAATGAATTTTTCTTGAAGCTTATAGGCAGTAATATATCGAGAGGATACCTGCATATGTGTGAGAAGTAAATCAAAGACGTATAGTGCCTGAGACGGCGATGGATTCACCCTCTGTCACGTTGACACTTAATCATATTCGGTAAAATGGCTGTTGTTATCATAAGACCTCTGCTTAACCCATCCGCATGGTTGCGGAAAACAATCAAATTCTTCCCAATCTCATAAGCGACTATTGTTTGCTCAAATCCTAAACATACCCAGACAAGATTACTTAATAATAACTTAAGTTCTTCTGCTAACCTTGTGCGAATGATCCAATTAGGCTCTCAGATAATGATGGCTCTTATTATATAGGTGCACAAAAAGTAAGGCGTATTACAACTTACTTACTACTCGCTTCATTTATTTCTTTTTTATATTTTACTATCTGTGCCCCGCGGATTCACCCGCGTAGGGTTAATTTCATTAGGTTTTTTAAGTAAAATTAGTCTAAAACACTCCTTGAAACTTCAGCTACCTGCCAGTTAAAGTCCTGGTAGAATCGGTCCAGCCGTTCACGCGTGATGCCGTGAACAAGGGAAATGGGAATTCATTTTTATATACAAGAGTATGTACCTTGAAATATAACAATAATGAAAAAATTGAGTCCGGCTTATTTCATCTTTAAATAGTACCCAGGTAAACATAGAAGTCGTATTTCCATACAAAATGATTTTGTCCGTTTGAACGCATCGCATTTCTAAGTAACGTTACGGATCTCAATACGGTTTAACTAAACTGTAGAACTCCAACATTTTTTTTTAACAGCCCTGGGGCCCAACCATGAGGTCTTATTGCAATGATAATTCAGTTGTGCGACAGTGACAGATGTATGCACGTCACATACATCTGTCTCATAAATTAGTGAAACTATCATGGCAATAAGAGCTCATGGTAAGGCCCCTGTAGTCTATTCTGCGTCCTCTGCAGTTTGCAGAGACTATGTATACAATTTATTTTATATACATATTATTATTTATATATATATTATTTATTTACGGATTTTAAACATATATTGACTTTATTTAACTCCTACGTTACAGCCAAACAAATCCATATTATATTTAGTTAAGTTTTAATAGTTTTAAAAGAATCGTGTCCCTAGGTAATGTATACTTTAATAATAGTTTTTTATTACAATTTCATTTTTACATAAATAGTAGGACTTCCAAATTTGAGAACTACTTACTCTAGAGTAACATTAGATTGAGTTTTGTTAAAGGGGGTTTGATAATATCTATTACGTTATATTTTTTAAACCATTCGAAAAAAAATCTACCTATATAACACAAATTTTAATAATTCATTAATATTATCCACCCATAACCAGAAAAAACCAATTTATCTGTTCGCATATTTATAATACCCCAGAAAATAATATATTAAGTTTTATAAATTATATTTTAATATTATTTAAAATGTTAATGGAGCAACATTTTTTTTATATGTACATACTTTTATATTGAAAACAAGCCAAATAAGTTAGAATGCGTTTTTTTTCGTATATTTTAAGTATTTCACCTTTTCGTAAATTGAATTATGCATCCACTTAATGGCTGTTAGCTTTATAGTATTCCAAAGATATGCGATGATGTCACATAACTAGATTAGTATATAAAAAGCTAGTATCATAAATGGCAGGACTAAACTTAATTTTACGTTGGTACAAATTCCACGAATACAGGGGCCCAACCATGAGCTCTTATTGCAATGATAATTCAGTTGTGCGGCAGTGACAGATGTATACACGTCGTGAACATCTGTCTCATAAATGAGTGAAACTATCATGGCAATAAGAGCTCATGGTAAGGCCCCAGAACTTCGTTCAGTACACTTTTAATGTTGAAAATATCGAGTGGAGTGCGTAATTCTCCCATTTTGTATGGGAACGTTAAAACCCCCCTAGCAGTGAGTGCAGTAAGTTTTACGTTCCCATACAAAATGAGGGGCTCGTGGCACAGTTGCTATCATTCAATCGGCAAAGCTATGCAACTATAACTCAAAACGGTAGTTGGATGGGTGACCCCAGTCCGTAAGTCCGTAAGCCGTCGGTCCTGGTTACCTATTTACCACCTTTGGTAATCGTTACAGTCGGATACCTAAGAGAGTCTGACTGATTACACTTAAATAAACTAGAGCAAATGCAATATTCACTAACATTTATACTAGTACTACGTTTTATAAAGCAGATCCGACTCGCATAGCACACGTGGATTTTATTATGCCCAGAAAAAGAAATTTATATTTTTTCAAACATTTTTGAGTAAACGGAAAAAGAATATCAGTAAATAGGTTAGTATTTATAATCAGGTATCTCTCTATAAAAACATAAATAATGCTCCCGCATGTATTCCCCATAGGAGTTGGCAGCGCTTTTCGTATAGCAAATCTACATTTCGCTTGTTGTATATTTAAGTCCTATGTAATAGGAGGCGAGCCTATTGCCATTAACACAGACTCCGAGCTGCTACTGGGATGTTACAGGTAGTTTTTTCCACCTATATTCACCAATAAGACTTCGGATTTGAGGAACAAAACCCGGACGTGTTCCACTGTAGTAACGAAACGAGTCAGTTGTCTAGTTCAACATCTATACAGATAAATAAAATTGAAGTGTCTGTTTGTAATTACAAAATAACAGCTTTTCACTAAATGCAAAACTATACACGCTACCGACACTAAAAAACCAAATTTAAAAATTTTCTCTGTCTGTCTGTCTGTTTGTTCCGGGTAATCTTTGAAACGGCTGGACCGATTTTAACGGGACTTTCATGGAGTAACTTAGGCTACTTTTATTTATTAAAAATATTAAGATTCCGCGACACTAAGGATGAAACTAAATCTACGCGGGGCACAGCTAGTTCCATTAATAGTTTCTCTGCGTGTCGCAGAAACTGGTTGCGATAATGTTGCAGTAATGAACATTAACTCGAAAATATCGTGGGTTTACACCAGATAACCATATTTATGTTATACATTAGTCTTCCAACACTTCGTTCATATCAAGCGTAAGTATAATCGAGAGCGCGTGTTCTAAAAATGTTCCGTATTTTAAATTAACTTATTTTTTTACTGAAAACTATATTTATGACAAATTTCAAGGCAAATAACTAATGTAGATCCCAAGATATAGTAGTGACAGACAGATTGACCGACACGAGGCGAGTTTTAACCTTTTTGGTATGGAACACTTAAATAGATAGGTATAGTACCTACCTACTTAAGTGCAGAGTTGCACAACAAATCGGGAACATTATATAAAACTGTTGTAAAATATGGATGCTAAGAATTTTAATAATTAACGTATATTAACATTTTCAAAATGAAACATTACTTATTTGATATGTACGTAAGTAGGTACACTACTTCCTAAGACACAAATAAAGAAAAGTATGTTAAATACATAAAGAATGCACATTGTATGCTGCATTATAACATTTTACAAAGATAACTTAAAACAATAAAGGATTCAACAAAAATATAACTTAACTTACCCAAAAACGATAATTTCACAATTGTTACGCAATCCGTTAATTTTCAATGGCCTTCACACTTTAACAGTTCAACGGCATTCGTGTTTTAAAAAATAAGAATAAAATACACGAATAGACAACCGGCTAATCTATAAAAACTTTTTAAAAAAAATGGACAAGCGTGCGTCACCGCGAAGCCTCTTGGTGCGACTGGCTCTACGCTGCCGGCTACATCAAGTTGGTGTCTATTCAATAGAAATTGACGACATTAATTAGTCCAAATTGATTTCACGATGGGTTTCGAGTTAAGCTCTTATTCTAGTATTGGTTCAGCCGAAGGGACATAATTCGTTTGCAGTTCCATAGATAATTTGCTTAGAAACTAAAAACAAGTATACCATAAAAATTTTCGTTCTTTCAAACTGTGTTAGACAAATGGAACGACACCCACTTTTCTCTTAGATAACCGTCCTTTAGGCCTTGAAAAGTCTCAGATGTGTTCTAAGAATTGAATCATATTATTCCTTTATCCGTTAGTGTGGGACTTTTAGAAGAGAAAAAATACTCCTGGGTTTGAAAGCGCATATTGGCCTCAAACTATGGCCCAACTTACATCGTGCCCTGCGTGCCCTACCACCTGCACGCGGAAGAATCTAATGGCTGCCACCAAAAATGCTGTGACCAAGCGTGTGTGTAGCCAAGTTTTGGGCTACAACAATTTAAAATGTCTGAAAAAATAAGAAGAAGAAGCGCATATGGTTTGCAGTCGATCAATGTAAAATAGAGATAGCTTATACAGCCAAAGGACAGCCATAGACATAGTATTATAACTATACATTTGCTGTAGTTATTATGTGTTATTTCACTAGATATTATAAATTCAGGAAATATGGTCTCATAAATTGAGATTACAACATCATCATATTACATTATATTATATGATTTTTTTTGTTCAACTCGACATTAGAATTAATTATATGAAACACGATATGTATGTGGGGGGAGCGAGTGATCATGCTCATCCCCAGCAAAGGGAAGATCTTCCAGCCAGGTGGGTGTCATGCCTGGGGAACCACGGCTCCAACTGTTCTAGTTGGAAACTTGTATATATACTGCAATGCGCTTGAAAACTCTTCTGGCGCGATTTAGGTTCTCGTGTATTTGTACTCAAACTTCGCATTTGTTAGCGAGTAGCGCCATCTATGAGCGAGTGGAGAAACGCTGCTACATGTATAAAGCACCTGTTAACATCAATTTTTAATTTTATAGGATGTTCAAATAATAAAAATTCCCTTTAAGTTAAGACTGTAGGTCTCCTTTTCTTAAAAGTACCAACTGTTATTAATAAAGTAATAAATACCTGTGTTGGGACACGTAATGAATGTGAAAATTGCCTTAAAAGTTGAGTAGCGTTTGATAACAATCTATAATATAAAAATTTATCGCTGAATGTGTTGCTAAGCTTTTGCTAGTTCTTTTTTTTTAATACTCCTTGAAGTACGAGGATGGTTCTTACAGAGAATAAAAATTAAAAAGCTTTATAAAAATAATAATAAGAAGCGACTGTTAGGCGGTACTAAGTTCGCGGTCAGCTAGTTGGTAATAAATATATTCAGGCATCATCACACAGCGCCATCTAGTCTCAAACTAAGCAAGAGTTGTACCAGACACCGGATGTTACATGTAAACTGTCAATCGAATTAAAGACTTGCTACCTGCTTGTTTACATTACCCGACATATAGTATATCCCTTGAAAAAAATCTTGTATGGCGCCAGGAACTGACGTCTATCTGTCAAATCGTATGACATCTGTCAAACAACTCAATCAAGATTCATTAATTTGTCATGTATGCCATCATCAGAACTGGACCAAATTATAATGGGACCACATGGGAAGCAGCATCCTTCAATTAAAAAAAATCATTATCGAAATCAGTTCACCCAGTCAAGCGTTTTGTGGTAACAAACATAACAATTATAACCTTAATCATAGAATAAACAAAATCCTCCTCCTTTTTTTTAAGTCGGTTATAAATTAGTTCATTCAGTTCAGTAAGGAACCCAAAGCCGTTTGTTACTCACTATGGAACAGTATATTTTCTATTCTCTTCTTCCGGCAAAAAGCATCAGGGCCAACTGTTTTCCATCAATTACCAAATGATGATGGGTAGATGGACTGATGGATGGCGTAGCAGTTTTCATCTGATAAATATGCATTATTAACCTATGTTAAGGAACGAATGATACTGACAGCGCCATCTCGCGGTCAATTTTCAAAACAGGTTCACCAAATTTCACGTCATGTGGTTTGTTTCTTTTCCAAAAAAATTAAAATTGAGTATATTATGAAATATAAGGTACCTTTTGCTTAAAGTACTCCATTCTACAGAATTTAGGTAAGTACTTAAGGTAATTTAGGGTCATTATACAAATGGGTGATTGTTTGATTGCTGCTTTGTGCTAGGTATGAGTAGGTCACGTCACGAATTATAAGCGCTCAGCTATATAGTGGAGGTAACTGCGCATGTACTTCATTGATGTCGCACCGTACAGACAGACAGTGGTCAAGATCAGCGCTCACAGATTCTGACGCCACCTGTACCTAGCCCACGCCACATAGATATGTACCTAACCTGCCTACCCACCTTGTTATTGTTTATGCCTACCCCTCTGAAAATCCAATGCACTCATAGCATAGCATGGTACCAAGCATTCATAGCAACGGCTACCATAGCGTATAATTTTACGAAATCCAAATTAATAATCTGTGATATGGTCGTTAACAAATGAGTTATAAATAGCAATACCTGTTTTATTCAACAACCTGTTAACAGCCACAAAAAATATTAGCACCTAGTTAATTAGCCTTATATCCAAAACTAGTATTTACGTATGCTAAATATACTTTATGTACTGACAACGCCCTCATACCTTTTTCTACCCACAATTTTAGCAATAGATTCTTTGTCCTGTTCCTTTAGCTGTGATCCTCATATCCGAAGGTTGTAGCCTTCCAGATAACCTTCTAGCATTCAATTCTTTGTGGAATATAGGGGTTTACTCTCCTCTCCCTCCCCAAATTCAAACGATGTTCCATGACCAACCTTAAATTTTCGTTCGTTAAATTTAAAATTAATATAGGTTTACAAAAGTAAATATCAAAGAATTTTGGAACGTATAAGAACCATGATAGGAACTGCGAACTTTCGACCGAACCTTCGTATTTGGTAGACTAATAGTTCAGGACAGGCGGCCTATCCCCTGTCCAGAATGAAAACTGTCACGGCCAAAGAGTAACAATTTCCACATTGTAACCAATTCCTGCCATCTAGGTTGATCTAATACTGTCATCGAAACTTATTGACTAACTAGCTGAAAAATAATTACTAAGTGATTTTTTTTCCCGTTTTTGGAACATTTTCTATTCTTCTATTGATGCTTCGCTCCTATTGGTCGCAGCGAGATGTTATAAAGCCATCCTCGATGAATGAACTATCCAACGCAAAATATTTTTTAAATTCTCACTAGTAATTCCTGAGATTAGCGCGTTCAACCAAACAAAATAACTCTTCAGCTTTATAATATTAGTATAGATAAAAAAATAAGGCCAAAAAATCGAATTGATGAAACGAAGACGTTCTTAGGCAGCGCTCCCTCTTCCACGATGGTTCTCTGTCTGAACAGACTCTAAGATTACCTTTTTTGGTAATGGATACTGAAACGAAAATATGAAATTAAATGTTATCTAGTAAATTAAATAAACCAGAATGATAACCACAAACTGTAAACAAGGCGGGTCATATTGAAGGTTGCTCTACATTAGGCAAGAGCACAAAAAAGGCTTGATAATTCTAATTCTTCATTTAATTAAGTATTTAAGTACTCAATTATTATAAAACACACAAAATGTAAGTATGATAGGGGAAATATGGTAGGGTGTATAATCCTGTATAATAGTGTCGTTCTCACGATTTGAAATTGCTTTGTTAAAAGTCTAATCGAATAAAGATAATTTTGATTTTGAGTTTGAGTTTAAGTATGAAAAAACATTTGGTAAAATTTTGTGAAATAATCAGCTTCAGGCAGACTACTATACCTACTTAGCATGTACCAATACATGTGTAACTAATCGGGCAATAAATATGGGTTCATACGAAAGAATAGTGTAAATGTTATGCGTAAGTATAATATCGCCATGATTCTTTTGAGTGTTGATCCATATTTTATATTGAAGCTGTATTACAGCGCCATCTAGTTCCAAACTAAGCAAACCTTATAACAGGGTGCCAGACAACTTACGCACACAATATGCTGCTCTCATCGATCTCATAGAATGTTTTCCTGACGCGGACGCGGGAATTGAAAACGCGACACCTAATGGTATCAGTCGGGAAGACCCACAGTGGCAAAAGTTACATGATATTACCTAATTTTAACAGTTTTCGAATCCGATTTACCTGAGGAACAAGTGCGCTAGGCCGCACTAAGCCCTCTGAACTGCGTTATGCGAATGCACCTACGAAACCCCTACTCGAAGCGAACCAAAAGAGTAAGAGGTACCTAATCCCGGGTAGGTAAATGGAACCTCTAAGATTCCTGAAGAATTCCTGTACTATCTGTTTTAGGCGCGGCAGTCTAAGCCTCGTCCTAATTTAAGCTATGTCTGTTACATAAAAAGCTACCTGTATCTAACTTTGTAAGTACGTTTTTTAATCATCTAAGTACTTCAACATACTTAGTAAAAAAATATGTTCGGCTATTCGATAATTACTTAGCTTATTTATACTGTATTTTATCCAAATAGGCTGACGTTAAAATAAGGTTGGACGTCAGTCGTTGCAATTTTAAGAGACGCATTATAAATGACCTTTTAAGTAATAATTCCCTTCAGACCTCTTATTTATTTAAAATCCTGCATCCTACCTAGAAAGGTTTTTCCGTAATTTTTGTAAATTAGACAAATTCTTTTATATAACTATGTTAAAGGTGTAACAATTTAAGTTTCCCGCTCAAAGAACACACAGTTAAACTACAATTTAAATAAAACTCCTAAAAAATAATCCATCGCCTCACTGAAATAAATTTGATTTCATTTATTTTCCTTTATTTCAAGATTTAAAAATTAACTAGCAACAAATAAGTATTTAAACAGTTCGCAGTTAGCGGTGCTGTCCGACACTTGTCAACGTTATCATTCGTTTTCTTTCGTCGCTCATTTGTTTTTAAATGTGGAAACCTATAATTTTGGACGTGGAGTGCATCGTTTGCAACAAATCGTTGCAAAAGATAAATCACAACCCGAGGAGAACGACTAACAACATGGGGAAGGTAAGTAATAACCGGCGACTGAGGACGCCGAATTGGTCTCTCGACGAGAAACAATATCTGCTGGAGTTAATTAAGCAGCGAAAAGAAGTGGTCATAACTAAAAGCAACAACGGACCTAACTATTCAGAAGAAAAGGACATTGCATGGAACGAGATATTACGTGAGTTATCTGCGAAGTTTGGAAATAAGTTTAGTGTGAGCTCTATTAAGAAAGTTAAGACGCAATGGCAAAATATGAAGCGCATTGCTCGCGAAGAAATATCTGCACACGGAACCGCCGTGGATAAGTACACAAGGCAATCTATAGAAGTGTGCAATATTCTAGATTTAGTTAAAGATGGTGTACTTAAAAGGGAAAATGAAAACATGAATGACACAATTATTGCTAACATTGAAATTAAAACTGAAAGCATTGATGAGTAAGTTAATAATTACTACTACTTATATGTTTTATCAAATATTTTATACTCATGTAATAATACTATATCATAATATAGGTACCTAAGTAGGTACATAAGTTTTTTAAAACCATTAATATTGACATCAATTTATTAACTTACATAATTAGCATAAGTATTTATTTCTAAATTATATTAACTGTGTAAGTAGCTATCTGAATTAAAATAAATAACATTGAGCTACTGATCACTTGGGTTTATGTAGTTAGTTCAATGTAGGTACCATTAACTAAACTTAGTGATGTAACATTAAATATGTTTAAGTAAAAACTGCTAAGTTCCAACTTCATGAGTAGGTAATTAAGTACCTAATTATCTGTAATTCATTTAAACCTAATTATATTTCAGAGAGACTAATCAAGGAAACCAACAATCTAGTGCTGCCATACCTCAGCCATGCTGTAGTGGCATAAACAATCAAACAGTTTTTGGCAACACCTTGAACAGAGATATTAGAGTAGTGAGCCAAAACTCTACATCTATGGATACAGATTATATACAGGATCAAACTAATAACACAACACAATTTGAATCTTCTTCATCAACAATTTCTGAACAAGTAGGCAATATCTTGGACATTTCTGATGAAAGCACAGGAAATAAATGCACAAACAAGAATGCCTCCGCTATGACTGATCAAACTTTTTCTGATCCATGTCTTATTAATCCATTCCACAGAGAAATGCAGGAATTTTTGAAGTTAGTATTACAACAAAGTATTTAATTTTGTATATTGTGTTTAATTAGAAAAGTTTATTATATGTTTAATTAGTTTATTACCCAACTTCCTTGCTTACTTATTGAAAAATGTTGTAACCTTTTGAAATAAAAAATCGGCTACTATTTGGGTATTTAATTTTTTAATCATGTTTGATTTCAATTCTATACCTATTAGAATGTATAATGTATACATATGAGTTGATATTTTGTAATAACTATGTTAAGCAAATGATGATTAGTAGGTAACCAAAACAAATGTGTTTCAGGTACACTTCAACTGAAAAGCAGCTCAAGGTAGAAGCTCTGAAAGAAGAACGTCATATCATTAGAGCTATGAGAGAAACTGCCGAATTAAATAAGATTATTGCTGAACAGAAACTAAAGCACGTCTTGTGGGTCAAAAAACGTGAAATGGCGTAAGTCAACAATTTTCTCTTTGTTTAAAGTAGGTAAGTTAAGTACATGATTCTCTTTCTCATTATTATTGTTTTGATTTAATTAAAGCATGCCACACAAACACACGTTACGATGATAATAATAAAAAAATATGTTTTAGTTTGTGTTGCTAGTTTATAAAAAGGTAAATGAAAGACAAAGTTCCCAGAAGTTCACAGACTATTTTTTTGTACGCATTGTAATGGGATCTTTTTAACTACTATGATTAGTAGGAACATACTTAACATTTATAATTATTATTGTCGAATATCTTGATAAAAATTATAATATTTTATTTTTTATTTTCAATGTTATAATATTTTTTTAGAAACTTACATTTAAATATTTTATTACCAAACGACAAATTTAATTTGTAGGTCTCCGGAATGATATGTCAGCTAGTTGACAGTTTTTGACATTTCAAACCGTCAGTCAATCGATTTTATATCAAACGTCACTTTGAGTGATGTGGTGAGATAAAATATTTTCATAAAAGTTAACAAAAATTTCAAGTAGTATCGTTTGCTGGTGTATTTTAAATTTGCAAAAACAAATTAAAACATGAGCTTCCTTGCAAGAAACAGAATCCCATTGGCGCGAGCTATTGTAAACGTAAGGTAAGTTTACCGGCATGAGGTTACATTTGTTACGCAACACAGTAGGCAAAGAATATGTTGAAAGAAAGTTAAAATTATAGTTGAAGTAAATGTAACAAATGTATGAAAATTTAATATAATAATTGAAAATATGCCGGAGATTTAATAAGTTGACCATGTGACAAAAATCAATCCAAAAATAGACTGATTATCTCATCTTAAGCTTGTTGTTCGACTTGGATCATGTGAATCAGCGCAGTTGATAGTCTAGAAAATACTGCAAACAAACAAACAACACGTATCGGTCGTGACTGCGCAGTTATCTACACACTGACAGGTCCTCAGATTTGTTGGTTAAGTTTATTTTTTATTGGTTAATATTCACATTTTCAAGTAAGTTGGATAAAACTTTCTTTGTCTTTCATGACTGTCTTTTATAAAGCAAGTCAACAAAGTGTTTATTGTTTGAATTGTTATCTTGGTCTAATAGTGATTGCAGTGTAGTGCATACAGTTCTAGATTAGGCAAATAGAATTTATAAATAATCCTACCCACATAACTAACGCTTAACATACTTTGACTACCTATAAAAGTTTGGAAGTGATATTGCATAAACTGCTGCTCAATTTGAGTCATACGGCCAGGTCACCAAATCAAATATCTGGAAAGAATATCCAGTATGGTCAGATATTTGAGCAAAAAGACCAGATAGCATACATTATTGAGAATTTAGTCTTAGTAAAAAAAGGGATTCTTTTGATTACAATGAATCTTGTTAAATTGAAATGAAATATAAACAGCATCAAATGACAAATCAGTTCAAGTCCTTTATTACTAATCTGTCAAAGTCATCAGCTTTATCATGTACGACTCGCTTGTTTGCAAAATTAAAAAGCCTATAAAAAGACACCATTTATTTTGCCCAGAAATGCAACCAAATAGCCTAACTATGTCAACCTTATCCCAATGCCTGGCAACCCTACTTTCAGGAACAGCATATATACCAAAATATTCATTAATACTTAATAAATATAAAAAAGTACCTAAATTTGTCCAACATTATCAAAATCACAAATATCATTATTTGATTAGACTTCTTGTAAGAAATAGAGGCTATTTAAAAGTACAAAGAAAAATTTACATTAGGATTATATGTATGCACTTACAATAACTACAGGTTCGGAAGGTCTCTTCTACTGAGAAGATTTTGTATTAAAGAATCTTGTATTGATTAGTGGTTTTGTTGCTTTCAGGATGTATGCGGGAGAGCCTGGTTCGGGAGCAGGCAAAGGTGGCGGCGGTGGTGGAGCCATCCGTGAAGCTGGGGGCACATTCGGCAAGATGGAAGCTGCAAGGGAGGATGAATATTTCTACAAACAGGTACCTACTTACTGTTATGTACCAAATATCATTAATTGATACAACTACTGGTCCTGGAATTGGATATTTGTATAGGCCTATAGAATATATTAATTAGATAGGTCTACTTATTCATGGACAAGGTATAGGGTTATCATACAATGTCACAAGGTATATCATATATGTATCTTAAAATGAAGTTTAAGATTGAACTATAGTTGTGTTGAAAAAAAATGTTGATTGCCTTTGGAAATTATAATAAACTACCCTACCACTTTGGTAACTAATGTGAAGTCTTACTTGCTTTATAAATTACTCAAAAAATGAATTATAATCACCAGCTACTACCAATATTATATATAATATAATAATAAATTATATTTATTGTTGACAGATACACAACAGACACAGGTATTAAATTAAAAAAAGGTATTAAGTCTATATACACACACATATCAATAATAAGGTGTTGCCAGGATGGGCGTGGACTATTATGTCAAGTGTTGGAGTGTACTTCCCCAATGGGCCAACACTCGATAATTAACCTCATCCCAGACCACCTACAATCATTGGTTTAAGCAGAGGATATTTCATTCTGGTGCCGTAAAATTTAACACCATAGCCAAGTTCTTAATATGCGCTACTTAAATGATCATTATTGGTCCACTGGACCCGGTTGGCGAAGCTGGTCTTAATGTACTTCTCTTTGATCTCTTACTCAACTAAGCTACTTTTTTTGTTCACAGCAAAAGGAACAGCTGTTGAACCTCAAAGGTCACTTAGACAAGGAGATCTCCTTCCATCAGGAACAGATCAAGCGCCATGAAGATGCCATCCGCCGTCACAGAGACCAAATGGCTAATATGGACAAGAAGTGAACACAACATGAATAGCCTTTTAAAATAACAATATTACTATGTGCGAATGTTTCAAGTCTAAAGTCTTGTAATTTTTTAAGGTTTCAATACAATTATGTTTGTAAGAAATTTAATTGTTTTTTGCTTTTATTTTGTTTAGGCATAGTCTCAAGATTGAACAAAAATAATAAATGCTTAAAGACATATTCTTGTTTTGATATTTTTGTTGAGATCATCTACCCTAACACTACCTATGCATATCAAAATCAAATATGTAAGAGAAACTTGGAATTGTTCGTAGTTTTATGTCTATGGGATTTTGGAAAATGATGGAGGGCGAGCTGTTTTAGTTCAAAAGATTTCTTGCAATTTTTCTTTGTTTGTTTAAAGTTACAATCAATTTTATTTTTAGCTTTTCGTGTACTTGAAAATGACAAATTCCAGTAGCTAGCGACATCTTACGAATCTTAGAGGTACTAATATGAGTTAGATTATTTTTTATTCTTTATTTTTTAGTCTTTAAGCCGTAATATTGCTGAGCTATCGGAATTATATACCACAACAATAAAGGATTTTTTTAATATTTTTGTATTATTTGTATTTTGTACAATCATTTTCTGTACGACAGTGCTTTGTCAATTATTTCTCTATTTGTTCCATAGATGGCGCTGTAAGTTTATGTGAGTCATGTATTTTCGTTCATACCAACTATGTAATCTGTTTTTTCAACAGTTTGATTGTCAAACTCGATGGACGTTTTTCGCACACCATTTTGTAGATTTTAAATAACAAAGCTGCTGCCTTCTGTAAAATTAAAGTAGTCATTATGCACGCATTTTCGTCAGCAGGTTGTAGGTACCTGCTTTATATACTTCCTTGCAACAGATATTTATCACAGTGTACAAATAAGTTTACCACAAGCAGTACGGAGTCTAGGAATAAATTCAAATTGACACACAGCGCACACATCTGGCATGGTATGGTGTCATTAAGGGGTGTCACATCGTGCGAAATTTTTCAAAACTTCAAAACGTCAAATCTACACTTTGACAGTAAATAAAGGAGTAAAATTTAAAAATATTAAAGAGAGAGAACCCAACCGTTCACGTTTCAATAACTAAGCCTAAGTAGTTTCCATACTGTTCAGTAAGCTTAAGTAGATTTAAAATGTGTAAATCATGATTTATTGAATGGGTTGTGTCTGACTTCTCAGAGCCTTATTGATATTGGCAGACTTGGCAGGTGATACCCATTCTGTGCTACCAGATTTGTTATGTGGTGACATGTTAATAAAGCAGTGCAGAGACATACGGTCGGCGACCTAATAATATTTCTGTCCAACTCAAGACCAAATTTAGAACAAGTTCATTCCTTTGTCGAGAGCTGTGCGTCTCAGTTAAAGTTTATCCGAGAGAGAGGGAGTTTTTTTAGAGCTACGGCCGTATACTTATTAAGTGTACATTTATTCTAAGTAATAAATAGAAGTGCGTGACGCGAAATAAAATTGAGCTTCATCGACCATCGGACGACGACCCACTCGAGCGAAGTTGGCTTCGAATACGCGGCTTGCGACAAGCAAGGCTCGCGCCCTCTACGCAGTGAATATAGCGCCAAGCGCCACTCAGTTTACTACTATTGCAAACAGACGCCGCATGTCGTTTAGCGCGTTGCTCGGGTCGTGTGTATGGTGCTAGTGGAATAACATAACAGCTAATTGTTTTGTGCTGTGTTATTGTTGTGTGATTGTGTCATACTGCTGGTGCGACCGGTCCGGTTCACATTGTGGTGATGCATTGGAGGATATACCTATGGCTGTCTTGTGTAGTCCTCGCAGGATATGTTCGAGCGAGAGAGGTAAGGGGGACCGTCTTAAATGCGGCTTTCGCCCGGCTTTTTGTTATGTTGGAATACAGGGGAACGTGGCTATGTCTGTCTCGTACGAAACTTGCGCTGCATAGTCTGCATAAATGACACACACTTGCGTAACTGTTTTCAATGTCAACGATAAGTATGACACTAGAGTTTTCATTGAAAACATCGTAGAGCAAACGTGGAGTTAACGAATTTGTGAATTACTTAACTTACCTTGAAACAGTAATCGCAGGTAAACAATCGTTATCGCGAGTTCCCTTCGATTGGTGTCACTTTGCTTATTTTGTTTCGATTCCGTATCTCGTTTATCGCAGTGTAAACACGATTGGGCCATGATCTACGTATAGGTATCAATGGGAGCACGTTAGCGCCCACCTATTGGGAGAAAGCTGGGCTCACACCTACACACTTGATCAGTATAACTTCGTGAGCTACAGAGCTAACATGTCAGTTGCCATGCCATAGCGTCCATTGCCGAAATGATGAATACAATTCACGGAATTTAACAATGGTTTTGCCCATAGACACCACGCGTCTGCGTCAAAAGTAATTTTATAAAAGTTTTTATCTGTTTCGCTTTTCAAACTAACGTTAAAATAATGAAGTTAGACTGCAGATTAATTAGCTATTAGCTAGTAGGACATAGGTAAACTGAAACTTTTACTTTTAATGCAGACGATAAAAAGATAAGCATATGAACATGTAGTAAAGCCTTTATTTATTATCCAACTGGTTTCTTGGCCGTCAGGTTGTTAAACTTGCTCCAAAGCACAGCATAAAATAATTGTGAAGATGCAATCAGGGTCCAACCATGATCCTTTGAACCAGTGCTTATTAATTACTCTTTGACGTTTCATTTAGGTATCATAAAATATAGTTTGCCCCATAGATTTTTCAACCTAACTAGGTCCCATACCTACTTGGCCGGACTTTACAGAATGTATACTATGTAACTAGGTAAGTACGTCGAAGTCTCAAAATCCGAAGCGTCTAATGTGAATAAAAATAATTATTAGGTAAGGTACCTTTAAGGGCGCTTGAAACACTTCGTTCCAAAGGTCGTAAAAATTTCATTGTAGGTCTATAGGTCCGAGACCACCTAAGAAGTGCGTTGCTACATATTAATCTATATTATAATATAATAATGTATGCAAATACATGAATGTTTACGTACACACACCTACCTATGTATCTTTCCACGTGTGCAAACGGACACTCGACGCTCCACATTATCTGATAACCGCCTCGGCAGACCAGAGAACTAGATATTATTACAAAAACATACATACATCGATACATTAAATATTGTACCTATTACATGCTGTTACCATGGAAGAGGAGCTCCTGGCACAGTTGCTATTGCGCTTCTCCATCAATCAGTGAAGTTAAGCAACCCTAACCTAAGCCAGTAGTTGAATGGGTGACTGCCCGAGTTCCCTCCGTGCCACGGAGAGTTAAGCCGTCGTTCCCGGTTACCAATTTACCATCTTTGGTAATCGTTACAGGTCATTCGGAAACCTAAGAGAGTCTGAAACTGGTTTAATTCAAATTACCGATTTTACTCGTAAAATGAGTTATGAAGGTCAGATGGCAGTCGCATCGTATAAAATCAGGTCATCAGGCTCGGCGAGTTGAATCAAGTGCCGACCCCAACAATGTATGGGAATAGGCCAGGGCGATGACGAAGTGTGAAGAATGTACACCTGTGTAACAGTAAAAAAAATGTGCTAGGTGTAGGTGTACCTTACCTATGCATCTTTTTGTATCGAATTCGAATTGTGAAATTTTGTAAAGTCTATCCTTCAACAGACTTCAAGCTATCTTGTGTAATCTCAGTAAAATTGGTTCAACAGTTCATTGCTTTAAACGGGACACGCTGATGAGTCCAGCAAATTATGGGATCCTACACAAAAAGAACCATGATAATGTCTTAAAAAAAAAATTCCTCGGTATGGTTTTTAAAAGAAGGGTATGAAGACGATTTCTAAGTACTTGTATATACGTACTGGGTATACAAAGGTAACCTTCCTAGTATAGTCCAAAATTATACACGTAATGATAGTTTAAGATACATTATCTACAAGTGTACTATAGCTAACGTTTATTAACTTTCTCGTAACGGAGGCGAATAGGACATGCAATCACAAAATTACGTCATCGGTTAGTTATTCTCACATCATTGTGTCTTGGTTATCTTTAAGTACAACAATACATAGATATTTTCGGTAGAATAAGATAGTTTTGCCTAGTTCCGCAACAGACCGTAAAGTCTCAAAGCAATTATAGAATTTGTCAGAGTAGCGAGGTAGACAAAAAGGGCTACTACGTCAATAGAAATAAAAGAGTGCACGGCCGTGCTTGCAACGGGATCCGGCCATGTTGCCCTAAGGTAGGTAGCTTGTTTGCTCACAATGGCATACTTTGAGGTTAATAAATATAAGTATTTAAAACGCCATACCCTAGAATACGTTAAAGCTGTATCAAGTATACTTGGTCTACCTAAGTTTTTGCAGAGCTTTGTTTTATGATTTAAGCAGCGAAGTAAAAAAATATTGAAAGAAGACTTGGTTATGATCTTCTAAAAGAAAGAGCACTGAATTTGAAAGCGCAGTACTTAGTCATTTTATGACTCTGTCTATTTGTAAAGCGCATGGCGTGACGCGAATAAAATACATGCGCTATATCCCCACTGTTGTTGCTCAGCGCTCATAACTCGTGATGGCACTTAAACCTACTTCCCGGGAAAATGATCTAAGGTGTGGAATAGGAGGATAATTTACTCTTTTGCAGCTGTTGCTTATTTTAGCACCTCTGTATCATGCGAACAGATACGAGATTGTACAGTACATACATATGCTCACGCCTGTATTCCATGGGGGTAGGCAGAGATATCAGTTCGCCACATGCTACGATCCTTACATACTTCTTTCGCTTGATCCACATTCATGCATCTCTTCATACACTTCCTTCGGTTACGAGTGCTCCGAATTTGACCTTCCTGAAAAATTGCACAGATTAAGTACTAAGGATCTATGGAGTTTTTGACCGTATTGTAACATATCCAGACATCAAGACCTCGCATGACTAACACTATTAAAAACAACCTGGCTCAAATTTCTATTAGAAATGTGATTTACGATAAAATACCCAAGCACTATTATGACAAAGTACTTACTATGAAGTATAAACACCACATTTGCTTGAAGGTTATAACTATTCGAGGTATATTCGTGAATAGAGTAACCGCTTTGTAATTTGCAAAGGGCTTCTGTGTGGGATGAAGGGCCACCTATTCGAGATGACGTAATACGTATACAATACAGAATTTGCATGATTAAACAATATCAATATCTGATCTTCCGATCATGTTATATATAACTTGGAGTTAATTAAAATGTATATATTACATGTGTGTTAAATATCTATCTATGCACGATACATGTTGCTTGTTTAGGATAACTTATGCATCATCCACTTGCCAAGTCAATATACAAAGTAGATCCAAACAATCCGATATTCACAATTCTTTTCAAGATTTTATGTATAAAATAATACACGCACAATTTTAGCGTTTTTGTATCGGACTCATATAAAATATAGCTAAATTGGATAATTTACGGAGCCAATAATCACTAACGAGCTCATTATGGAATAATTATTTCCTAGGATTTAACACAAACAAGACTCACAAAAAAGGTCCTTCGACTCTGCTATTAAGGAATTTGGGTCAAAAGTGATCCTATGCTTTTGCACAAGAAAGTGGAATTATTAAATACCCATTTTTTAATTAATAATTCCACTTTCTTGTGCAAAGTCTGTAGTCTGCTTAATAGCAGTCGTTTTCAGGCTACAGACTTAAGTATTTTCTCTTATGGTGAATTTGAGGTTGAACCTAAGATTATCACAACAAACATAATTCAATGCCAGCGCTCAAAACGGTGTCGCCCAGATATCTGGGTAGTATATACTAAGAATATGAAGTAGATATTTTATTGCAGCCACTAACATACCACACCGCGCCAGGGCGGTGTGACGTGTGAAAACAGGCCGTCCGACCCACCCTATTGTTGCTTGAGTTTTTGTTTCCACTTTTGACCAGACTTTGTTTGCGTAGGTACACGGGACTTATTATTTAAATAGACATCTGCTAGGATTTAAAGTTTGCCAAATTCTTTAAATTATTGGAATTAGATATACCATCATCGGTTTAAGCAGAGCGTAGTTAGAACATCAGGGGCCCAACCATGAGCTCTTATTGCAATGATAATTCAGCTGTGCGGCAATTACAGATGTATACACGTCACATACATCTGTCTCATAAATGAGTGAAACTAGCATGGCAATAAGCGCTCATGGTAAGGCCCCTGAGCTTTGACGTTTCATTTTGTTACCGTAATATTAAACGTCAAAGCTAAGAAGTTTTCAATACATACCTACGCGCTGCTTAAACGATCATATTTGGCCCCCAGTAAAAGAGTAGATTGATGATAATAGCAGAGTATCACTACGACAAGATCTGAAGAATAGCCAGAACCGAACTTTCATCAGGGATATTGGAGGCACTAAGAATATAGAGTTACGGATGGGCTGGAATGTAAACGGAGAAAAATTGATGAAAATAAAAACGAAAAAATAGCATTTCATTTTATCTATCACCTACTTGAGTAGTTGTTTTAAGGAGATAATGATTGGATGATCTGAAATGCTTAATGATCCAAGCTATCGTGTAATATTTTGCAAGATGACTTGTGCAGGAAGTATTGCGGAGTGCTATGCAGATTAATAATCGTGGCACCACGTGTTAACGGCGTCATTAAACTTTTATTATATCCATACGTACCACAAAACAATTGATACATGATAAAACGGTTGAACTATAGAATGGCATTTTGTATGTTTTCAGTTGTTAAGTTCCAAGAGTAAGCATTCGTATTTAATGAATTTGAACTCTTTAAACATATGTTAATATCATAGATTTGGAAGGACTTATTACGAAAGTAGTAGACCAAAACAAAAACATACGTACAATACTGTAGAACCCATTTTTCGCTAGTTTTTTCATTTGGTAGCAATACTTGTAGGTATACAAGAAGGTTCATCTCGGAATAATAAGGTTTCATTGAGAATAATATTTTTCCGAGATTCCCAAACTTGGAACTGTTCTTGACGTATACGTAAACAATATTGATGGACAATGTCATTGGCAGACATGTTTGTGAATAACAGGTTTATTTTTGTGTTAACTGGAAATGACAAGCCTTCGACAGATTTATTTTGTGAGTAGCAGTGTCCAGCGGTTTCACCCGCGTGGACTCTATTTCGCGGAACCTGAATTTAAATAAAGTTACTAATTGTAAAAACCATCTGCTATCTACCAGTGAAACTCCCGGTAAAATCGGTCCAGGCGCTTCTGAGATTAGCCGGAACAAACAGACAGACAGCCGGACAGACAAAGGAAAAGTGTAAAATTGTTTTTTATGTAAATACCGTATATGTATACATACTATCATACACATTTAGTAAGTAAAGCTGTTAATTTTGAATTACAAACAGATATCAATTTTATTTTACTGTATGTATAGATTATTCGCAAAAAATCTTTATGAGCAAGGTCGCGAATATTATCATCAATTTATGATGCAGAGGCAATCAATGTTTAAAATACTTTAAATTCAAGCGTACTGTGGAATACAAGGCTCTAGGTTGGAGTCCCGGGTTAGGCATAGTGTTATTTGGTTTTTCAATCTATAATTTCCCAGTAGAAGCTCGGAGTCTGGATAAGTGCCCGGTCAATGGCAATTGGCAATAGCTTTTATTTGTTCCTGACAGAGTTCTTTAACATATCGCGTTCAGAGGCCTTACCATAAGCTCTAATTGCCATCATAGTTCCACTGTGTGACAGACTTAAACACGTCATATACATCTGTCACATTATAAGAGTTAAACCATCATGTCAATAAGCAGTTATGGTAGAGCCCCAGAATACTTAATCGTGAACGTTTCTGGTGACTGGGTGTTTTGAACTATTGTGGTAATGCTGTAGATGAATTTATTCATTTTTGATGCTAATTGTTCTTAGATTTCAAAGACCAGTCTGAAATTAATTAGACTGTAAAAAAGCCTCGTTATGATAATTAAACTGACTATTATTTAAATAGCTCTAATTGGGGTACACTGAAAGGGCTTTTAACAAATATTAGATTTGTTGATGGAAAATGAATACTTTTCGAGAATACAATTCTTTCGTTGTATGAAAGTTATTAGACAGCTCATAAAGTTGGCGATAAGGTTGAGTTGCTTTGATTGTGTTTAATGTTAGCTTAGGCCGAAATAATTTATAGGCGACAGAAAGCGTTATCAGTTTGTTTTAGACACGCCCAAGTTTTTAAATGTAAATGAAATTCTTCACTGAATAGAAGAGAGGTAAGGCATATCTGACTTACAAAAGATCGCATGTAAATAATGCGTACCTTAGAGCGGTGTTTAGTGTATAAGGTCCCTAGATCCTAGCGCATATTTTTGCCACTAAGAAATTGGGTTGTTAAGACCAGCTTCAATGTAGGTGTAGGTCTTTTAAGAAAACGTTTCGTAGTCATATTTGCAACACATCTTTACATGGACTTATAAAGGACGTTTTTAACTAAAGATAGCCATAGAAAGCTACACCCATTGTTCTTTCGAGGCACAACAATAAATCACACAAATTAAAAGATTCTTTAGCATCTGTTGTCCAGCTGACAGGCATGACTCAGTTCATTCACAGTATCTTATGGTTGAGCGTTTAATTAGATATGCAAAGTTATGTGTGAATTACGAAAATAAATAGAGTTAATTTATCCTCGGCTATTATTGGAATGAGTGTTGTTTTAGAAACGTTTTTACTTGTTCTGTTAGACACTTGACTATTTCTCATCTTTATTCATATTACCATGTTATACGAAGCTGAAATGACGATGCAGATCAATCATAACTCATAACTAGACATTAAAAGAGCATGCTTGACTTTGTCAGAAATATCCTAGGTGGCGCTGATTAGGCAAAAGTAGTCCTTTACATTTGAGCAAGTCTAAATTAACCTATAAAACACGGTAAAGTTTATTTTGCCTTCTGCTTAATACGTGTGAATTCAATTTACCAATACAAAGATATTATAGATGTAATCGATAGTAATTTTTCGACGAAGAGTTGTGATATCATCGTTGTGAACATGTGTTTAAGGGGCTCGACATTTCAAACTGAACGTATCGACTGACACCTGTAATGCTGTATTATCATACCATTCTAGTTTGTAATCTATAATAAAGATATTTTTCAATTTAGGTAGTAGCATCTTACCAAGACTTTTATTTATTAAATCATGTTCGTCAACGTTATTTAAACAAACACAACCTTCTTATTTACTACTACAAATACTTCTCCTTGCATAATATGCAGTAAATTTCAACGTCTCCAATAATAAGTCATTGGTCAAAGCTTGTAAATTACAAATAGCCTCGTAGTACGTTCTTTTGTTGACTTCGTATTGCCATAAATGCGTCACAACTGAGCAGAATGTCCGATTGTGTTAGCGAATGCAAATTGGCTATCCCGTTTAGTTTGTTGTGAGTAGTCCTACGCAATACGGGTCTTAACTAGACGCATCCGTCTTAGGTCTAGAGCCGTCTGCGTCTGCAAGGTTTGTCGGTGCGCTTAGTAATTTTCATGATATATTTAGACGATATCATCATTCTTAGTCAAGTTTTCTGAGCGAGTGTAAAATGCATATAAACTCTTCTACATACAATAATTAGATAGAGATATACATTGATTTAATGCTCGCACACTAAATTGTTGTAAGAGAGAGGAAATTTGCCAAAAATATTAGCTTCTATATGAATGTTACTTATCTACAGATAAAGAAGGAGTTCGTTTTGTGAATATTCAAAGATTTGGTCTGCCTGAAATGTAACATTTCGTAATCGGAATCAAACCACAGAACATACCGGTACTTAACCTTACTCCCAGAAGAAATCAACTGGATAATGAGGTAGAACATAAGTGTCGACCTTGTATTCTTAAACCGTGAACTTTTGATCTATAAATGTCTCGTACAAACAAAACGTAAAGGCAGTCGGGGGCCATAATCAAGATTCACTTTTAAATATCACTTCACATAAATTAAATACACGTTATAGAGCTCATTCGTGAATTTTCGTAACTACTTTGCAGCCAACGCGACTATTAGATGACGAAATGCAAGATATACATATTTCTATGCGATTTATTGTAATGCTGCATAATGTGACCATGTCATATCTGATTCTTACTACAGAAGGATACAGGATGTATAATGTCATAAAAAAATCATATTCCTAACTTATTAGCAGACGTATACATATTATATCATACGATGTATACCACCGCCTTAACCTCTGCTCCTAGAGACATGAAGTTTATAGGGTGTGTCCTTTATGAGGTGCAGGTATCCACTAAGATTAAGAACTAAAGAGATTATGCAAATTTCACCCCTGTGGGGGTTGAAATTGTGTATGTGGGACCTTACTGCCACGCAGGCGCGCTTCTATAAAATTCATGATTAAACTGATCCTGAATTCCTCTAACGATGTTTACATTCAATAATTAGTAATCTATACAGATAAATAAAATTGAAGTGTCTGTTTGTAGTTCCAAAATAACAGCTTTTCACTAAATGCATATGCAAGTATACACGCCACTGATACTAAAAGACTACATTTAAAAAAAAAAATCTGTCTGTATGTTTGTTCCGGGTAATCTCTGAAACGAATAGACCGATTTTAACGGGACTTTCACTGACAGATAGCTGATGATACAAGGAGTAACTAAGGCTACTTTTATTTATGAAAAATATTAGGGTTCCGTGACATGGAGCATGAAACTAAATCTACGCGGGTGAAACCGCAGGGCACAACAACTAAACACAGACAGCAATGAAAAGAAACTAATCTAAAATCAATTTCGATATTGAGATTCAATCCAATTTTTACTGACGTAAGTACTTAATTAATTACACAAGATTTTATCCGAAAACATAAATCTGTCGTATCACAACTCCACAGTAACAAATAAGACCTATTTCCAGCCAAGGCCATGGGTACCTAGAACCGATTGTATGGGATGGGACAGTTTTATAGAGTGCATTAATTATGCATGCGGCGGGCATAGTAATGAGTTCCCATACTATTGTTCTTACACGTGGACAAAACGACCAGTCTGTCGGCATGTCCACGGAAACCACTGATGGGTAAATATGAAAATTATCTATGTACGACATTAAATACTAGGATGGGCAACGCATGTGTGCTACCCCTGGTATTGCAAACGACCATAGGCTACGCTAACGACTTACCATCAGTGGTTTACTTACCTTCATACCGCATGCTTATTTCCCTCTTTAGTGGTAAAAAAAAAATATAATTATACGACGAAACTCGAATGATTTATACAGTTTAAGCGCTGGAAAGCCATTAAAGCCAGTGGATAAATGCCACTGGTTCGGAATCCAGCCTTCTGAGAGGAAGCCGCAAGACATTTTGCCAGTCATCTTGTATCATTGATTAATGTTACAAACATTTGCAATATACGCCATGGAATTTTCAAATTTTTTATGGATAAACGGCCCCCGTTTATCCATAAAAGGAGGCTCACCTGATGGAAAGTGATCAATGCCCATGAATTTTTGCAACACCAAGAACACAAGAGGGCTTGCAAATACGATGCAGGCCTTTCAGTGCCTGTTACTTTGCTTAGGCCTAAGGAATATGTCTTCTTGAAGATTCTCAGGTCTTTACAGTTAGGAAAGACCGCCAGTGATAGTTGGTACCATAGAGCGAGACAGAAAATGTCTCGCACTGTTGTGAAACGCTGCACATAAAAGTGTGTGGGTGGAATTTTAGGTTTTGGTGCGATGGTGCAATTTATGTCCCCAGAACTATAAGAATACTCATTAACGTTGTCTCCAAAACAGTGTCTATGAAGCTTAATCCTAGAAATGAAATTACTCTCTAGATGATGCTAGTTTTACGAAGTGACGATGTAACGATAACCATGTAAGTACTCTAAGGAATTGATGCTCGACGGTTATTTGAACATTAACGCAACATTAAAAGAACCTCTATATGACTTTTATGGATTAGATTCTGTAACACAAGATAGAAAAAGAAGGTGATCGATAGAAGACAATGAGTCGTTCCATTTATTCATTTCAAAAATACACTACAATGAAACTCTCGAGACTGGAAATTGGTCCAATCTAGATATTAGATTCATACATTTTTTCTACCTTATCTTGAATATAACATGCTAAATAGTCAAAATAACTGCTAAATGTATTGCTTACCTATACCTACTGCGGACTGAGAAGACGTAAATTGAGTCGTGACCATCAAATACGAAACTATCGCTAAATTCCAACCAATTTCATGCTTCACTTTAACTTCGGAAGCCATTATAAAAATGCAGCCGGTAAATATACGTCTGGTCATTGATTTGTTGATTAATTGACGTGTTTATTGCTTTTATGCGTGTTATTTTTTCATTCAAGGAACAATATCTACAGTGAAGCTTATTTATAACCCTGAATAAATCTGACATTAGACTCTTTTTCCTTTCGAAATCCGCATTATGAAACTTCGATTTTGATTTTATTAACAACCGTTTACTTAGATGGAAGTCGGTGTTTTTATACTTATGTACCATCATTTAACTCTAAACCTAAATTCCTAGGAGTTGCAATACTTTATTCATCCAATTCAAATGATTTTGCAAGACTGTGCTTATATTTGAAGTATATTTATTTGAGTAAAGTTACATCATCATAAATAATTATATCACTAACTAGCTGTGCCCCGCGGTTTCACCCACGTGGATTTAGATTCATCCTTATTGTCGCGGAACCCTAATATTTTTTATAAATAAAAGTAGCCTAAGTTACTCCTTGAAACATCAGCTACCTGCCAGTGAAAGTTCCGTTAAAATCGGCCCAGCCGTTTCAGAGATTTCCCGGAACAAACAGACAGACAGAGAAAAAATTTAAATCTTGGTTTTTCGGTGTCAGTAGCGTGTACACTTTCATATGCATTTAGTGAAAAACTGTTATTTTGAAATTACAAACAGACACTTCAATTTTATTTATCTGTATGTATATAGATTTGGCAATCAAACATAGTGCACCTGATAGGTCAGTGATTAATGCTTAATGAATCATAACTGACTTTATTAAAAAGTATTAGCGATATCGAGTACGCAAAATCTTGTCACACTACCTACATGGAAAAATCACGTTATGGATTAATTCCACAATCTAAGCATCCGCGGAAAAGAATCTTATTTGGAACTGGTAAGAAACCTTACATAGTTCTGTAATAATCTTAATTCTCTTATAAATCGCGTCTTACGTATCCACATACCTAGTAGTTATGTGAACAATGCTGACACATTGATTTAAAGACGTGTCTTCCTCAGAAGATTTATTAGGATCGTGAACAGCTTTATTCAGAAGCATTGCTAATATTATTAAACTAACAATAGTTCGAATGGTTAAATATGCACGTATTAACATTAATTAAGTTGAGACGTGCGTTAGTATCTTAGCATTCCTACCATGAGCTGATCAATTTGAATTGTTTGGACTCCATTAGTTCCGTGTTATGTGCAGCTAGCCTTTTGCAATGATGATTGAGTACACGTGTTGGGTCTTCGATTAGAACAATTATCAAGAGATCATGTATCATGCACTTTGAACTCCTGGTAATATAATGATTTGAGATGGTAAGAATCCTGGTGTACCCAGAAATGAACCTTTAATACGGCTGCTGTTTTCAACTTCTGGTTTTCCCTGGTAGAAAAATGTGGTGCATGTTTGCATGCTGTTATGGTTTAAAGTGGTACGTTCTAATTGAAAGCAAAAAAATGCCTATGCTTTGATAGCTAAATAAGAATTGAAGGAAATCGGTTGCATAACATTGTTATAATCAAACAATACAATGTAGATAAACTACAATTTTGTGTGTAAGTATCGTATCTTATAAAGTGTGAATAACAAAGAATCAATTAAGAAAATCAATCGAATGTTTCCGGGTAGAACGTTTCAATAATAAATCTGTAATGCATTACTATGTGAAGGCAATGCCAAAGCGATTAGAGCGTGGTACAAGGTGTAGGACCATCGCTTTGGATCGATCCCTATCAAGTTAGATTGCTTCGCGTTAAACTGATTATCCAACTAACTCCTCGTGTAGACTTAATATCCGCCTGGGACACCCTAAAGAGTTTTGAAATTGAATGCGAATTGACTTTTCTATCTCCTAATAGTTTGGAATGACAGCCTCGTCTGGTCTGGTCTTCTGTCTGTCTGGTCTAGCGGGCAAGTGATTATCTGTCGTTGAACGCGAGGTCCTGGGTATTTCCTGGGGAGAGATTGTTCATCTATTCTCGACTATTGCTCTCTAAATAAGATTATTTCCCTATTACATGTGACTTTATCTAGTGACATGTGGGAGCAGGTGCTCCCACATGTCACTAGATAAAGTCACCTACTACATGTACAGCTCTGACTACCCTTCGGGGAATATGGGCATATGTATGTATTCTTTATTTTTGAAAAACACCAATAAAACATACAAATCTAGTCTCACTTAACTTTGAATGCAACGAGCTAACTCCTTGACATGATCAGCGCAAATTATTTTTGGGTGTATGCTCCTCACCCTTTATTTAAAATTTACTTGTCTATTCTTGCTTCAATTATTTAGTTCTAGTTTACCATATTGAATCTTTGCTACTCTTTCTCGGATGCAGTTGTATTCAAAAACTATTGGCGATGCCTCGTACCTACTTGGGAATAAATGAGCGTTTGCATGCCAACTCCAATTCCTTGACAATGCTCAAAAGTCGGGTCGACCCGGGAACACATTAGCCTCCTTTTGACTTCGTAGTAGTCGGTAAACAGTCTGAATATATTTCGTCTATTTCTTTAAATATAGATCAACACATTGATGGGTTCAGTGGTCTTATATTAAACGTATAATTTAGAGTTAAGTGACTATTCGCAGTAACAGAAGATATTAATTTGCGTACCAGAAACAAAGTTTTTGTACGGCGCTCCATCTGGCTATAATTTGTCACTTGGCTATCCGACTTGAAGGGTTACAATTCATAGGAGACCGAGAAATTTATTAAAGACGAGTTATATTTTAATTTTATTATTTCATCGGTTTAAGCAGAACGTATACTTAATAATTTTCTAAGCGTTTCATTTTGGTACCGTAAAATTAAACGTCAAAGCTAAGAAGGTTTAAGTACGCGCTTAAGCGATCATAGTTGCCCCCCTGGTATCTTGTATCTATTCTAATACGTCCATCAATATGGAGGAAGTCCTAAATGAGCGTATAGGTATCTAGAATTGATATTTACATCGATCATCGTCACTCTATTCAGTCCGTATTTTAGCTAGAAGTACTTAAATGTTTATCGAGCCCGAGAAAATGTTTACCTTTCAAGAATGTTGGCTAGTATGAAGTCATAAATCACAGAGACAATAGTAGCTTGCCTTTTATAAAATTAGGCTATATGCCAACATAAGTCGCCTCTGCCTATTCTCGCGAGTGAACGTAATTATGTGTGTAGTTAGCCTAAATATAAAGATAATTTGAAATCCATGCTGATCAAGCTGTTTTGAAGTAATCGTTTTGAAAGTCTTATATTGAGCTTATTCAAAACTCAGAATATGGACTTGAAATGTGTCATGGAAGCACAAAAAGTATGTACCAATATTTTAGATAACCTGGAGGCCTACCATTATTGGTATATAAAGTTGCTTTCGAGGTGCGGAAACTTTAAAGCATACATATACAAAAAGCATACAAATTAATAAGTCCTTTGTATACAGATTATGCGATTCACCGTCACACTAGCTAATGATTGCCGCACACACTCAATAATATTGTCAATAAAGTGCATATTGACAATAATATCGTGTGTGTGTGTGTGTGGCTAGCCTTAGACAGCCGCTATCGCTTATGATTTACGCCAGCTGAAGCGTAAGCGTAATTACGAGCGTGACGAGCGGAATCGCACTAACTGTGTAATGGGGGGCTTTAATTGCAGTCAGGTTATTAATTAGCGTTATCAAAATTTCAGACTCAGGCCCTGATTTAGATGTTTTCATAGCCCCTTTTTACGGACCATTTAATATTACTTTTTACTTTGAATTACGTTTGAATGGATGAGTTGTCTATTTGATATGCATTTCAGAGCCTTACCGTGAACTTTAATTATAAAATTAGTTCTATTCGTAAGGGAAATATGTATGTATGTGATGTGTTATCTGTTTGAATATAAATTCGAATGCGTATGTATAGTGCTTCAAACGGCTATGGACTCACTCACATTGGCGCTTAATCATCTGTCAAATGTGGGAGATGTAACTCCTCTGCATACCCCTTCTGGGGTAGCGTGAACATATATACATATATATAAAGCATAAATTTAAAAATGTTAACCTTCATCCAATCTGGTCTGCAAGCTGTGCAAGAGATAATAACCGGCGATCGTTGTTTTCCTGCATGGCCGTGCGTCGCACAGTAATTTGTCAATGTCGCTCCCGCCTCGCCTGATATAAATGGAAATTTAGTGTCAACTGAACGCGCTTTTGTGCCTTAATTACTGCTGATTGTTTTATCATTGATTTTTGACAGTCATTGCTCTTGTAGATTTCAGTTTGATTTAGTGCAAATGACTTGCCGAGTCTGTTTATTATACTTCCAGCAAGGGTTCTCAAACGCGTAGGCAAAAGCAACGGATCTTCATATAAGTACAAAATAAAAATAAATTAAAATTGATTATATCTTTATTTGTTTTCTTTTACGGAACCCGGCAAGTAAAATACCATAAATTGAAGGTGCCATTTCTATACTACATTAATTTGTCTGTTTGAATGCATCGTTCTTATAAACTACATTACGGTTTTTACAAATATGTAGGATTTGAATGGGTCTGAAGCTAGAAGCTAGATTTAAAAAAAATCCATATTTTATAGATAGTGAAAACTACGATTTTTTATAATCTAATAAAATCGCAACCTGAAATAATACGAAAGCGGGTCGGAGTGAAAACTGTTGTTATTGTCTCTTCTCTATAAAAAATATTTAAGTGTTAATGACGGCAGCTCTCATTTCAATTAATTCTAGGGACCCTACCATGACCGCTTATTGCAATGATAGTTTAACTCTTATTATGAGACAAATATATATGACGTATATAAGTCTGTCACTGTCACACAGTGGAACTATGATGGCAATAACAATAATATAATAAATATAAAGATTCCAAAAAATCACTTAGCGTAATGCCTACACGGACAAATGTTTGCACTGCTGCTGGAATCGTAAACGTGAACGTAGTAAGCGAATCGCTTGACAGAATAGTCATAACGCTAGTCGTACACACACACACAATATTATTGTCAATATTCACAATATTATTGAAAGATACAGAAATTCGGGCCGCATACAACATTAATTTTAAAATGCACTTATTAACAATATTATTGAGTGTGTGTGGCTAGCCTAAGATGTAAAAAGCAAAAATGTAAGACTTATTTTTTATACGCAACGTCCCAGAAGACCGTTTTATCTCGCGAGTAGTCAACATTTTTGTTCCAGATTTTTTTATCAGTATGAATGGCAAATGTTATCAAGTTAAGTAAATGAGGAGCGGAGTACAAGTTGTCAGCTTGTAATATAGATTAGCTGACATCATTGTTACGTACTTGGTATCTGGGTCAAGTCATTATAACGCTTCTAGTCCGCAGACGCGCTGATACAACAAGACAGGACGAGCAGAATCACGTGGCCGTTCTTTGAAAGATAAAGAGCCAAAAAGCTACGAAATTTACTAGATACGTGCAGTTTTTTTTTCTCAAAACAGATAAGAGTTTGTCAGTAAGTATCATGTTCCGAAAGATGACACTTTTGCCATGCTATCCTGTCCTCATAGGCCGATCGTTCGATCAGATGATGATTTTTTACAGTTGCTTCGATTGATCGATCTCCAACGTTTTCGTAGCCGTTATTTACTTATTATGCTGTTTACGTCTGTAAATTGTCGACATACCTAGTTAGGAAATACCTACTTTATGAATTAAAATTATATACAACCATTGGATTAACGATGTAACGATATTAGCCATTTCTTCAACTGCAATTTTATAGTATATTCTGGTTTAGTGAGCAAATTGGATTAGCTTTACGATGCGTGTCGGTCGTATTACGATCATCGTTTGTACACGCCAATTTTTTATCGCGTATGCAGTCTGGCGGAAAAACTTGACAACTTAACATTGACAAATCATATTATATTTTATGAGTCGTTCCCCGTGACTTCGTCCGCGTGAATAGAATTCTTCCCGTATTTGCAACACTTTCCATTGATTCGTCGCTTCTATTGGTCGCAGCGTGATTATAAAGTCTTCCTAGATAAATGAACTATCCAAAACAAACATATTTTAACAAACAAACTCTAAGTACTTACTTATATGTATAGATTTAGAGTGGTAAACTAAAAGTATGATCATAACACAATTATTATCAATGAAAATTATTCATTCAGCAGGCCAAAATTACCACTGGTTCGGAGTTTAGTCTTCTGAGAAGAACCGGTAAGAAACTTAGCGAGGCATCTTGTTACTTCACTAAACAATTTATAGTATTCATATTGCGGGTAAAACAAAGAACGTAACTTTTTATTACCAGTGTAACATTATGTTTAGGAGTAATAAGATGTTTTTATATTGCTGGACTGCCTGGCGACTTGTCGTTGGCCAAAGTGAATGATTTCAACTCGATTGGCAACTGCCGAGGTAAGTTCATCATCAACATCAGTAAGTAGGTAATTGTACTGAGTGAGTGTTTAATGTCGGTATGATTGCAAATACAGATCATACAGGAATTGTAGTCCCACACTAGACCTCTGTTAATATTATAAACTAGCTGTGCCCCGCGGTATCACTCATCACACGCCTTGACTTTATTTTGCGGTACCTCAATTTTTTTAAAACAAATGTACCCTGAGTTACTTCTTGTAACGCCAGCTATCGGCCAGTGAAAGTTCCGTTAAAATCGATTTTTCAGAGTTTCAGAGATTACACGAAACGGACGAACAGAATTTAAGTAATATGTAATTTTAGTAAATACCGTCATATCACGTTACCCAAAAACGCTTTCAAATTCATACTGGCGTTTATATACAAATTAACCACCATTATTTAGTCCGGAGACTCACTTAAAATGACATATGACTCAAACACCCAAATAAGAACGCGAGGTCGATACGACCTTTTGCGACTTATCGCCCGTTTGCTGAAATGTAACCGAATACGGTCAATCCGGACGGGTTAAAAACAGGTCACAACTGCCAGATGTGCGGCTGAAAGCCATGGAAGGGTTATCAGATGAATTGTTTGTTTGGGCTTAAGGTTGGCAGATTAGTCTAATGTAAGTGGAGCTCTTAACATAAGTTAGGTTCTGACTTAACCCTTATCATTCTGTAAGTACTAGAGCTTTCAAACTTCGTTTATGTACTTAGATTACTTGTTTTAAATATGATTATTCGAGGTAACGTTTGTAAGGCTATAATGTAGTAAAGTCGAAACCGATTTCTAAATTTCTTTTACCAATAAAAAGGAACATGTTTTGTGAGTTTCATAGGCAACATAATATACTTAGGTACTTACTTATATATTACTCGAAAAATTAAAGTTCTTTGAGTTTTTCGTGGTAGTTAAATTATACGCGCGTGAAACCGCGGGGCTCGGCTAGTAATGAAAACGTTATCTAATAACCTTTAGAGTAGTTATGTCTTTTATGTGGTATGGATCACCCTTATCATTAAGGGATATAAAAATAGATGTTGGTCTATTCTCAGACCTACCCTTTATGGACACAAAATTTCATACGACTCGGTCCAGCAGTTTCGTATATAATATGTATGCAAACCATATTCTGCAATAGGGTTAATATCCATCCTTTGAATTTTCTTTTATGTAGATAAAAGGTAGGTGCTATAGATATAAACTTGGGCATCGATTAAAAGGCGCAAGTGGCAACATGTGAACGCCTTTATACCCTTTACCTGCATAGCTTTATATAGAATGGAGCTTCACAATGGCGGACAAAGTGTCGATTAATCACTTTTCTAAAACCCTCAAGCACAAAATAAAAAGGAGAGGGAAGGGCGGCTTCTTATATTGACCGAGAATTGTTACACACTCACACAGAGAGGGCATACTCGCATTCTCCGAAAAACGAAGAAGGTTCGCAAAGTTCCTACCACTACATTCTTATTCGTTTTAAAATTACGTCCAATCGTAGTCTGCTAGAAAATTATTTGACCTTTATAAATATGCTCCTAATTTTAATTACTTATTTAAATTAAGTATGTAGGTATCTTGAGAAAAGCGATACTGAAACTAATTTTGATTTTCGTTCGTTTCGTTTGTTCGTTCCCCCTGGATCGGATCGATTCTGAAAAATTCCAGTAGCAACTTGAAATTAAATGAATTCCCCCTTTATTAAAAATCATACTTTCAACAGACACTAGACTGAATTCTGACTATAGCTATGTACATCCATTTTGAAATCCATATAGAGGTTCCATATAGAGGTTTTTATCGGTAAAGCAAGCTTCTGAACCCGGGGCTATCATATATAATCCTGTATAATCATGTTCTTCTGCCAATTTAAAAGTACTTTGTTGAAGTCTAGTCAATTAAAGATTTTGTAAATTTGTGAGCCGGTATTCTGTATGGTTTCATTCTGCCTCAAGTGACGTCACTGTGGGGCTTTACGGAACCCACCGCTAATCGATAGTAAAATGTTTTGTCTTCAGGCTTTCGCGGGGAAAACTGGACTCTTCTTTAAATTAAGCCTTTCATGAGTAACCTTAAAGGATTATTACTTGTGACGTCGATAATAGATTTACTTATAGGTTTACTTTGATCTCATAATTAGGTTAAGTTGCCTTCAAAAAATTCAAATTGGTGGTTAACAGCGCTTTTATTTCCTACATTCATCATCTCCCTGGCCTTTTCCCATGTATTTGGGGTCGGCACTTGATTCAACCCGATGTGGCTGATCACCTGATTTTTATACGAAGCGACTGCCATCTGACCTCGTAACTCCTTTTTAGAGGAAAATCGGCAATCTGGGTTATACCAGTTGTCAGACTTTTTCAGGCCTCTGACTGACCTGTAACGATTGCCAAAGATGTTACATTGGCAACCGGGACCGACGGCTTAACGTGCTCTCCGAGGCACGGAGGAAACTCGGGCGGTCACCCATCCAACTACTGGCTAGGCGTATGGTTGCTTAACTTCGCTGATCGAATCATATGCGCAATAGCAACTGTGCCACGAGCTTTTATTTCCTACATTATTTGTATATAATTCTGTAAAGTCTGTTTGTAATTCCAAATTAATAACTATTTGCTAAATTTAAAATGATAGCACCTATATACTATATAGGTACGGCAATCTCATAAAAAACAATTATGAATGTTTTTCCTTGTCTGTTTTTCTAACTGATATCTTAAACGACTGAACCGATTTGATGCTACTTAGGCTACTTTTGAATTTCAAAAAAAGTTGGGTACCGGGAAGTAACGCCACCCATGGAATTAAGTCTACGAGGGTAAAACAGCGAGGCACAGCGAGTTATTAATATATCCAATACAAAAGCGATCCCAATCGGTTTCGTAAAATGCCCTTTGAATTGCCTTCAAATTTTCGACCAATGTCCTTAATGAAATTGATAAATATTAATTTACAAATGAATAGGTATGTGTACAAAAAATAGCTGGACATAAAAATATTCTAATCGAAACTTGTATAAGGTAAAATCACACTCAAAACGGCGATAACACAATGTTAGGCGACCTGTTAGGTCAATATTTATATAATTATCGCAGTTACAATTTACTTAATTACCTACAGTTTTAAATGCTTTGAAGAGATTTCAGTTAAGTACGACGTTGCTTGAAAAAAGCCGTGATGGATGTGTGATTTGATGTCCTTGGTCGGATAGAACTGTATTTTTTGTCTTACAGCTGCAGTGTTCTTACACTACGAGCGTTACGGTGAAAGAATCGCGAGGTAACCTGCATATGTTTCAGAGGAATTTATGGTCTGCCTGAAACGCTCTGGACTCACCATCTGTGGTCAGTATTGTGTCCATTTTTCCTCGGTTAAAATCGGGTGTTGTAACTTGTAACAGCTCTACCTGTCTTTTTGGGAACCTTTGTGAGTGATGGAGTTTTACAACTATAATAAAATAAAAAATTGCCTTATTTATATTTGACCATGCTTCGACTGAGTTGCTAATTTGATAACTTAATAACTATTTATTTTAAGCGAAGTCCCCAGATTGGGTAAAGGCCTCCTCCAGAGATGCCCACTTCTCTCTATCCTGAGCCATGTCGCAGCAGTTTGCGCCAGCAGCCCTTACGAGGATGAGAATCTTCGCCTCAGTTTTACAACTAGTAAAAATAAATTCACTATATGAATCTGATCAGTTTACCGATATACATTCAGCCTGTATTCGGCTGTGTTAAGACCATGGCCACCAGGGGGGTTTTAGTGCGGTTAAAATCCCACATACCCCGATCTGCCTCTCCCAGGGCGGTCGGGGACCTTTTGAAGGTTTCCCCTCGACAATAAAAAAAAAATAGAGGTGGCACACCCACATTCCACCAGTTATAGTTTGGTAATTAGTCCCATGTAATAGGGGCTTAGTCTATTGCCATTAACCAGGCACTAATCCAAACTCTGGGCTACAACAGAGAAATTAAAGATAATGATAACCTGACCCGGAAATCAAACCCAAGACCTCGTGTTCCGCACATTTTAGCTATAAATAAACTAACGAGGCAGTCCGCACACTCAGATCAATATTAATTCTATTTATACATTACCCTTAGTGATACTGAGACTGATCCTATTAACTTATAATCCAGTCTTAAAAGATCTTTCAGTAACACGAAAGTAACTTAAATTGAAAGTCAGGTTTTAACCAAAACTTTACTCACTAGAAGTTTTACCTGAAATATGTTTATTTAAGCGAAGCATGTGCTCTTCGTGAAATTACTTGAAAGTAGTTAAAACTCACGCAACGTAAATATTCGCAGCTAAAAGCTTTTTAACCAGAGATGTGAACTGGCTCACAATTCTAGAGAAAAAAACTAACATAACTACTTTGAAACTGAGTCCGGTTGAACACAGGATAAAATGTCCATAATCCGTCTCTCTTATAAAACAATTAACTTATTCATTAAATTCAAAGTCCGGACTGAAGAGTAGTTGAGGCCGTGGGGTTTGAGCAGTCGCCTGCTACGCAAGCGACGCAAGTTCGAATCTCAGAAGACCTGTACTAATGAAGTTTTTCTAAATAATTACGTGCAGTGATTTCACACCACGGTGAAGGAAAATATCGTGAACCTGTGCATATATTTCAGAAGTGATTCAAGGACGTATGTATAGTGCCTGAGACAGCGATAGACTCATCTGTCACGTAGGCACCTAATTATCTTCAGTGAAAAGTGGGTGTTGTTATTACAACTCTGCCCACCCCTTCGGGAATACAGGCGTGAGTATATGTATATATGTAGTTTTCCGAATTTCAGTGCGTGGCGTTAAGATTTCACATTAAAAATTTCAATCCCCATTTGATCCCCTTAGGGGTTGAATTTAGAATAGTCTTGAGTGATATCTACACCTCACCTATGAAATAACCTCTGAATTTCACGTCGCTAGTAAGGACCACCAGTTAGGGCTGTGACGCTGTGACTTTGAACTTTTGCGTACATCTGAGTGATCTATGCTAAAGGGATAGTCACACTGAGAAATCTAGTACGTAATAACTTAAGAAGTATTCATTGATGATCCAATAAAAAAATATGAAAAATAAACGAACTAGTTTTATGGTAGTCATAAATGTCCTCATTACAAATATTTACGTGTTTACAAAGTAACGTTATTAATGGGTGAATAATTAAAAAGGTAGATCAAGTTATGATGTTAAAGATAGTCGTAAAGTTTTTATGTCCTAATTTATGAAGTCTTGGTGGAACTTGCTTCGAAAGTTACTAGAGCATTTTTTCTGTACCTATTTCAAAAGGATATCTATTCTAGCATATTAACCAAGACACAGGTTGAACCTAGTTCGGGAAGGAGCGTAATGTTAGCTTCTATGGCACTTTTATGTAATTAAGTACTCTTCGGAAATTATGAAAAAAAAAAAATTATGGTTTAAGTAAGTAATTCATTTATATTCTATTCTATCCTACTTTACCTATGCACTTAGTATGATTATTAGGTCTTTTAGTCTGAAGCGCTTCTGCGGTACGCGAGGTCCATTGTTCTCCGGGTCGAAGTGTCATGGGGTTTTCCTACTGTAATTTACCAGTAGTAGCCCGGAATCTAGATAGATCTCTAAGTATGAGTCCCATAAATAAACTCAGCACTCTAGCGGGAACTCCCCGGAACTGCTGTGGCGGCCGGAGCTGCTGCTGCTCAGGAGGAGTGAAGCGCCGGAAGCATGCATGCATTGTTCAAGGATACATTATTTCTGCGTTTGCGGTTGATAATCTGGGGCCTTGGGGTCCGGATGCTCCTCGACTTTTCAAAGAGCTCGCACGTCGTCTGGTACAAGCCTATCGTGATAAGCGGGCTGGGGCTTTTCTCGCTTGCTTTTCAACGTGGCAAATCTGTCAGCCTTCTTGGCACGATTTTGAGAGACACCAATTTGGGCCAAGTTTCCTACTTGTGATTAGTTAGTAAATACTGATCCTTGTATATACATATACATGATACGTTTTTATTCAATTATGCATTAAAACTCAGCACCTAATTAAATAAAGTGTGAGTGAATAACAAAAGTGGTGCAAGAATCGGTATCGTGACAACACGAACGATATAAACGATTTTCACTATCGATTTGATTATCGAGTCAACAATAATCACTGAGCAGTGTATAATACACTGTTAATTTGTTCGTTGATTACGAAATCGACTACATATCACGCAGTCAGCTGTAACTTGTGAAATTCACTTTCGCTCGATACAATCTTCGCTTCCCGGGCTTTTTGTCACTGACACCTGAGTCATTTGCTGTCAAATCACAGTAGTATATTTGGCCAGTGTTTTTAGCACGCGATAATCAAGGCTTAGTTCATTGACTCTTTATTTATACTTTGTTTCTTTACATGTGTCGTCACGAGATTTTGCGCGGGCTTTGAATACACAGTAGTATTTTTTGGGTATTTTAATACATTAGCCGCTGTTCGTTATACGCTGAGCGCTCCATACACGTGACGGCACCCAGTAACTTAAGTAATCTGCTTAATTTGATCATCAAAACCCGTCATTAGTCAGGGTCACTTATTGGATACCTACTTAATAATTCCTATTTAGAACTTAATAATTTAAAGTGTCTGTAATAATTTTAGCTTATGGATACTAAGAATGTAATACAAAAAGGATTACACGTTTGTGAAACCAAGAAATCTTTTCACATCATTCTTGAGGAAGAAACTACAGGGTGACTGACTGACTGTGCTCTGTATTTCCAAGGGTAGGCAGAGGTATACTTATCCACTCTTCCAGCGAAGCCAGTTATAGGCGATTAACCAAGCACCAATCCAGACTTCGGAGTGCTACTGAGAAATCACAGGCCTAAATCGGTGCCTCTCGGGATCGTGCCAAGAAGGCTGGCAGCATTACAACGCTGACTTCCAATGCTGATTCTCTGAGCGACAAAAGCTCCAGCCCGCTTGTCACGAGTGACCTCTACCGGACGACGTGCAACTTCTTTGAAAATTTTATTTATACGATTTTCGGACCCCAAAGCCCCAAGTTTCAACCGCATTCATACTTCGGTTTACAATCATATTCGAAATAAAACAATGTATCCAGCAATTTTATTAGTAGGTCACACGCGCTGTCTGCGGACTAAAGATCAATACAATGAGTACACTGGCCTTATAAAGTTGTCATTTATTATTGTTTTGAAGAACTACTAACAATTGTATATGAATCACCTATTCGAATTTCTTTGCTCAATCATACATATCTTTAGATATACGTAGTGTAAGACGTCCATCGGTGATAGTGGAAAAGGCCTGAGTCCATTTATGAAGATGACATAGCATCACTTTTGGCTTTCAATCAATTTAAGAAAACTTTTGAGACGTCGCTTGGTAATTATGGCTTTATACTGAACGTTAACTCCCTCAGTACATTAGGTTTTAATCGAGCGTTTTTAATTCGTGAGCGTGCGGCGCTTACTTAGAGATCGACGCTTTCAGGTCACCTGATTCGATATCCAGACATAAAACATAACCTTATATTTCGAAGAGGGGAGTGATACATACATATGCTCACGGCTGTTTCCCCGAAGAGGTAGGCATATATATACGTCTTTGAATGCCTTCTCAGAAATAGGCAGGTTTTCTCAAGATGTTTTCCTTCACAAGATGGTAGTCAATAATGAAGAACATAGGGGATGTTTGCTATTATTTCACACACCATCCTGACCTCATCCTAAAATTCATGCGTCTTTAACTACGACTATAAAATGGAGTCATGGTGGCCGTGGGGTTTAAGTAGCAGCCTGCTACGCAAGTAACGCAAATTCCAATCCCAGCAGGGCCTGTACCAATTAGTTTTTCTAAAAACTTATGTGCAGTATTTCCCACTACGTGCTTACGGTGAAGGAATACATCGTGAGGAAACCTGCCTATTTCTGAGTGGGAATTCAAAACGTATCTATGCAAAAAACGCAGCTGATGTATGAAAGTAACTACTTATGTATGTCATATTAAGGAATCAAAATAATCATTCGTACAGTATATAATCGTTTCTAAAGGAACCAAGTCACCTGTATATTCAATAAAGGATCGCACAAAACCGAATGCTTGATTGTTTCTGTAATCGGTCCTTCGGCTAGGGGATTGGAAACAATAGAAATAACGATAGTCACCCCGGGTAATTGCCAAGAGGCCAATTCTATTAAAAATTATTCTCAGTGACGTAATTAAGGAGAAAAATGGTAGCTATTCATTTCGGGAACCCCTACTAGATGTCTTGATCTCGATTTCGAGTTTCAAGTTAAAACGAAGGTTTCGAGTCCCGATATATTACCACAAGTACCTGATGAATTTCTTGCGTATTTGAGTTGCTTGTGTTGATCCGCCATCTTTGGAATTGAATTACAAGTCGCATATGAAAAATTAGCAACACATTTCGAACACGCTAAGTAAGTAGTAGGTATGCAAAAAACCTTGGTTAAAAGCCATACTTAGGGCACTAAGCATTTATGCTTCGTCACATAAACTATTCTGGATGGATGAATTCCAGAACTGGAAAGACGAGCGTTTTCAAAAATAGAATTTCTCTACAGATGCCGTCACGAGATGAGCGCGCTGCGAAAATAGTGGGGATACTGACTGCATATGTTTTAGTTCGCCTTACGCCATGTACATAGACAGAGACACTTATAAAATGACTACATAGTCATAACTCGTAAGCTAATGACGTGACGGCTCTTGTACCTACCTTACTTTATTACATACTAGCGGACGTCACGCGGTTTCACCTGCGTGGTTCCCGTTCATCCTGTGGGAGCACGGGGATATAATATAGCTTATGTTACTCGCTGATAATTTAGCTATTCATTGCGGAAAGAATTTTAGTAATCGAACCAGTAGTTTCGGAGCTTATTAATACAAAGAATCAAACAAATCTTTCATCTTTATAATATTAGCAAAGATTACGTACTGTTATCATTTCAAATTTCAAGAGCTAATGTATGTCTGTGACGTTCCATCATCTCCATGGCCTTATCCCATACATCGTTGGGGTCGGCACTTGATTCAACCCGATGTGGCTGATCACCTGATTTTTATACGAAGCGACTGCCATCTGACCCTCGCAACCCCATTTAGGAGGAAAATCTGTGATCTGGGTTAAACCAGTTATCAGATTATTTTTAGGCCTTCGACTGACCTGTAACGATTGCCAAAGATGTTAAATTGGCAACCGGGACCGACGGTTTAACGTGCTCTCCGAGGCACGGAGGGAACTCGGGCGGTCACCCATCCAACTACTGGCTAGGCGTATGGTTGCTTAATAGCAACTGTGCCACGAGCTCCTCTGTCTGTGACGTTATAATGTATTTAAAGTAATGTAAGAATACATTTACTTTCTTTCTTCTTTCTTTCAATTACCTGTTCTTTCGAAACTATTAACTCAAACCATTTAATTCATTATAGAAATGCAAAAACATTATCCTTATAATGCACAGAGTGATTCCATTAATTAAGTTTGTAATGCACCTCACGCGCTTCCTGTGATTGCATCTCGAAGGATGCCATTATGTGCTGGCGTGCCCGGAATTGCTTTATACATTTATAACTCTGTTACACTCTATTAATTATTGTTCGCTATCAATACTCACATCTAAAAAACCTTAGTTCCCATTGAAGTAGTGTGTTCCCAGCTTACATAACCCTTGTATCCCATTTTTTATAAATATTGCTTAGTCATAGAGCTGTAGGTTTTGTCTTCTTCTAACGTACAACAAATGTAACGCGTGCAAAAGAGGTAGAAAATAATGTGTGAGCTACGTTAAGAAGTAAGGGGGGTGTACGTGGTATTTTTAGCGATAGCTTGAAATTTTAATTTGTATACAAAGGCGAGAAAAGTTAAATTGAAGAAATGAATTGAAATAGCAAGTTTGGAAATTCTCTCTTAATTGCTTTTCATCGTAAATTGCATCTTAATGTGAATATATGAACTTTGTTTTAATTTCATATCATTACATACCAAAGAACTTAATTCCCAATAAAATCTGAAGAACAATTAGAAAATTCTAATTCCACCCTATTTCGCCGTAAAACCCAAAATGTTCAATCCAAACCATTACCGCACAAATGGCTCATATTCCCAGCAATTTTAACAAACAAACTATCGTTCGGCGCGTAATAATAGGAGGGGAGTGACAAATGACAGGTTGACCCTCTTATCTGCGTCGGACAGTCCACTCGTCATCTGTCAGCGAGGATTACTTACTGCATATGACATTAATAATGGACTAAAGAAAAAATACACTGGACTTTCAGGGCGTTTATGGATTGAAGCGTCTCAAACTCTTTTGAAGTAACCTTGAAACATTCAAACGATCCCGAGGTTGAAGACCTTGGAGTTTTTAACCTCTAGCTTGAAATGAAACAATGAAAAGCTTCATTTGTAATGAACCCTGTCACCATCGACCTGGGACTGTTTATAAAATGTACATTGCCTGAGACAAATGTATTTTTAATACATAGAAGAGCTAGGCTTAGTACTTAGTACATAGGGGGCGTCTATTGCATTGGTTATAAGAAAACTTTTGAGAAGTCGCTAGTCCTATTGCCATCCAATAAAATCATGCCTGACTTGGACCCAGGACCTTGCGTTCCGTCCTAACGTTTTGCAACCACTGGACCAACGAGGCGGTCAGTTCTCCGACGTAGGGAGTAAACTAAATAAATAATTTTAATTTTCACTCATAATTTTAAATATTCGTCATATATATAGAATATATAATATGTCCAAGAATTTGACAGTTACATTTGGTTATGGAACAAAGGTTTTTGTAGCCGTTATAGACGGTAGGGTTTTAATCCCTATAGAGGATGTCATGGAATCCAGAGCGGTCAATAATGCGATGCTGCAGGCACCAGGCGCCGCTGCAGTGAAAGTGGGTGTAATTAGTTCAAGGTTACGTGAATGCTACGGCTCAATTAAATCCTTTAAGGGTTAGTTTCAATTTGTACAAATTCTTGGATTTGGATCCTTCTCAGGGGTTTGCTTTTAATTCGAACCGACATCAAAATAATTCAATTATTATTAAGTGAAATATCATTAAAACTAAAGCAATTAGGGATAGTAAGTATTCTACGTAATACCAATTGGGGTCAAACCTACCGAAGGATAATGTAACGGGGATTCAATTAATTTTACAAATAAACTATGCTCGCCCAACAGAGCACTTTGCTCGGCTAAATCACAGTATATACATTTATGCTTTATATGCAGTATGGAATATAGACATTTTTTTTGTATTAAGAAGACGTTATTAAATTGTATATTAAGTTTGCTCAATTGAGCGTGAAGTTTGACAATCTTAAAGTTTTTTAAATTTACTACTTTATTTACTGTCAAAGTAAAAATCTAGATTTGACGGTTTAAAGTTCAGAAAAACTTCTGTAATACGCGATTGGCCATGACATAACACCCTTTTCTTTCATTACGCCAATGCCGTATATGAGCGTCTGTATGGGTGAGTAATTTCGAACAATTTGTTCCTAGATTCCATGCTGGTTGTAGTAAGCTGATATTTATACTGTGGCTAAAGGTAGCTCTTGTTTACCTTCCAACCCTGTTTGTAACTTTACTGTTTTTATTCATAAAGAACCGTCCCTGGTGTTGTGTATTGATGATATTTTATTTGGAATTGATTCTGTTTGGGAATAATGCTTAAACAAGAGCCATTATGCGATTACTTTTATTTATGACAGCTTTATTTCGAAAACGTTATATTCAATTTGTAATTTCACCAGTGGTGCAAGTGGAAATTTTCCGTAGGACAAAATTATGTAATATTTTTTGTCTTTCTGTTTGTTCGCTCCTTGTAGTCCCTTATGAACTTAGATGTGATTTTCATATTTATTAAGATTAAAATTAAAAATTTAGGAAACATTATGTCATTCAAACTCTTTTCCGTAATAAATTATTAAAAAAACAAATTGATAAATTACAAATTTACTTAACCCATAACGAATCGATACTTGTAGAGACTTTCTTTTAATTGTTTTAATTTCATGCAAATGCGAAAAAAACTGAGCATCAGGTACATATTTCAAATTCCCGTAGCTCCATGAATTCCTCAGACGGCGCCTCATAGTCGAGTCGGACCGTAAGTAATTTAATTAAGAACTTTAATTTTTTTACGCAAACTCCTTCTGAGTGACTTTTCGTGTTAGAAATTATTCATTTAGGCTTTGGCCTATTTCGGTTCACTTTTAAACTATTTAATTTGAGTTTTTGGGGCCTTATCCTGAAGCTTTCCGTTTTAAGATAATTAATAGTAGCTTTCTGGTGATTATCACCATCATCCCCAACCTCGTGTTATGTCATTAAGGTCGCGTAATATGTTATAACATTTTCCTCTATAAGTCGTGATATCTTTATACATCTATATCTATACAGATAAATAAAATTGAAGTGTCTGTTTGTAATTCCAAAATAACAGCTTTTCACTAAATGCATATGAAAGTATACACGCTACTGACACTAAAAAACCAAGTTTTAAAATTTTTTTTTGTCTATCCGTCTGTCTGTCTGTCTATTTGTTCCGGGTAATCTCAGAAACGGCTGAACCGATTTTAACGGGACTTTCACTGGCAGGTAGCTGATGTTTCAAGGAGTAACTTAGGCTACTATTATTTATTAAAAATATTAGGGACCCGCGACAATAAGGATAAAACTAAATCTACGCGGGTGAAACCGCGGGGCACAGTTAGTCTTAAAATAAATATGCTCACGAGAAGCCAAAGTGGTGTTGGAACAATAATGCCCACATTTTACCAAAGCTGATTAAGTGCCAATGTGACATATTATAGTAATTAAAAATTAAAAAAAGTTTTATTAAAATTGTAATGTATGCTGTACTCGTATGTTCGTCCGGGTGGAAGGCTGAAATTTGGTATTCGTACGTATAAATTCGATAAATATATAATACGTTTCAATTTGATGACAGTGCAGCGCTTAGCTATTTGACGTCATTCTAGTTCCAATATGGCGGAACATCCAAGATGGCGGACTAATTATTTATTTTGCACTGCCACAGAATGGGTATCAAATGAAAGGGTTTGCTTATAAGAACACGAGAAATGAATTGTTTTCTTTAATTAATATGACATTTTCTAAACTACTTTTAAGATTAACTTGTAATGTTCTGATAATGTTAACGTAAAATATCCTAAACGTATAGAATTTCTTTCTCATTGTTCCCAGGATAACAAATTAAAAAAACATTTCCTTGTTCATTACGGACACGCTTCTTTATTCCCCCAATTTTGTTTTCAAAAGTTTGATGAATTTTAATATTTTGTTTGTTCTTGATAGCTTTTGTTAGCATTTTAATCATAAAAGTGCGGAATTTTCTTGATTTTTCGGAATTTCGTAAGTTGAATTCTATATACAGATAAATGAAATAAGTGTCTGTTTGTAATTCGAAATAACAGTTTGTGCTAAATGTACAAAAATGAAAATAAATACAATTGTTAAAAAATTATCTGCCTGTCCGTCTGACTATCTGTTAATACTACTATTTAGATTTAATTGAACCCTTAACCCCACAAAACAAAGTCTCTTTCTGTGCTATAGATTTAAAAAGGATGGATTTTTTTTTGAGAAGTTTAGTCTAGTCTCCGTTTAAACCTTGTCTAGACCACAGCAATAAACATAAGTATTACGCTGTAGAGCTTACTTACCATAGAGAGCTTACTCTTATATATATTTTAGTATCGTACTAGTTGAAGTAAAGGTAAATCATGTAATGGAATAGTTCACAAGCAAGGCAGATAAGTGGTTTATACGTGGAATATAATAGGTAATTATATCCTACGTAGTATATAATATCAACGCGAGTACCTTACCTAGGACACAGTATAAATATAAGCTTTATAAGCAATTAATCTAAGCCTAATTTTTAAATAAGAAAGTTAGGTCCATTGAGCGTGAGGTTTGTCAATCTTAACCAATATTGAGGCATATCTGAATATCAGCGTAACTTATTAAAGTTAAGTATTTTTAGCCGATTGGTCCTGACATCAACTCTTTAACATGTCATTAGTTCGTCTCATTGTAAAGGACAGATGTATATGACCTGCATACATCTGTCACTAGCACTCAGTCGAATAACGGTTGCTATTATATTTAGTAGTAAAGGTATCAAATTGTATGTTTAAAATCACAAGAAGCCCGACTTCAAAACTCGTCTCTATTTTAATGAAAGCATTAAGGCCATAATGCATGTTCCAGTATGCGATAAGTGCAGGGCTGTAAAAGGTGAAAAACACAACATATCACTGAAAATTTCAAGACAGCATTCGCACAAATTTGATCTCTATCTCATAGGAATAAGATCAAAAACTGAAGGAACTTGTGCCCTATCTCTAGGCTCATTGCCAAGTATATTCAGACGATGCTTTCGTATGTTTTTCATTCAAATTTTCTTTTGAATGGATTTGATTTTCTTTTTTCATATGAATACGCAGTGCTTAAATGTTTTTATGATTTTCTTATATGGTAATACTTTTTTAACGTTGGTGGCTTAGCAAAGACATTTCATTAATAAAAAATTTCGAAAATTTACGGTTTTCGAAGCATAATTTTTAACCTGGTGCAGTTATTTTTAAGGTTGCCTCGCTGGTCTATTGGTTGCAAGAGCTACTGCGGAACATGAGGTGCTAGGTTCGATACCCGGGTCGGGAGCAGTATTATTGGAGTTTTCCATCTGTAATTTCTCAGTGCCTGCCCGAAGTCTGGATTAGTTCACGGCTAGGTGCCGTGGCCCCTAATAGGCCTCATTACATGGGACTAAACATAACTGGCGAAATGTGGCGTACTATCAGAACAACGCTGTATTCCTAAATTGCATACTATGCAATGTTTATGTATGTGAAACTTACAGTTCCATTAGCTATTTCATAGAAACTTTATCTCATATGCACAACTTTTATTCGATGGTTATAATGGTTTTTATGTTGTTACAACCTCTTCACTTAAATATAGTCTTGATTACGAAAAATATCTGAAGTATTTACAAACGAGAGAATCCAGGAATAATTTTGGCATCGTTTCTTAATGATGTCCTTCGAATTACATGTTTGTTTGATCCGTCTTATCTTTTAGTATAGCTTTACCGCATTAATATACTAGTAACTATATAATTAAATATACTCACGCCATGCTAGAAGGGTTCCCGAAGGATAAACAGAGGTGTTTTAACAATAACACCTACTTTTCATCGAAGATGATTAAGTGCTATTGTGACAGTGGGTGAGTCCATTGCCATCGCCGAGCGGGATCAGTCATCTTTTAAGACGTGATAATAAAATCAAGATGACACTGTTATAATGGGAACGCGAGGACATTTGATATGACGTGTGTTTCAACCGCTGCTCAATCTTCAAAATATGGCCTCCGCACCGCCATGAGATCCAAGCATCGTGGCCCGTAAAGATGACTTTTTCATTGTCTTTTTCTTCAAATGCCACTTTCGCTTGCGTTCCAAAGAGTTAGAGACCTGAATTCATGACCTTCTCCGCCAAGTATAATAAATAGACTTATAGTTCTACACACACACAGAGCAAGGTATCCATTGGTTACATCAAAGTCAAACTTGTATCCATTCATGGTAATATTACAGCTAGTCTGATTTACAATCGAATGGAGTCCCACCCTCTCACACCCCGCCATGTCACTTGGACGTGACTAGAGTCGGAATAGAATCAATTTATTGAATTGCCAGTGGACATACAGTCTGCAATCCAATCTAACCGTACATGAGCCAGCTTTAGTTTGTTACATTTATTGGTCTTTGATTTAAATATTTGATATTCGTATGAACTAGTTTTATACTTAAAACGGTAGCTCGATTCACATAATTAAAACCGTACCTATATCGTAGCGACTTGGTCATTGACTGCGACGTTGTACCTATCAAAGAAAACCCTTCTTTTAAATTGTCCATTGAATGCCACATTTGGATATGACTTCGATCGAACGACTTTAAGCGTTCAATAATATTTCCATGGATTGTTTGATGAGAATCAAGTTCTGAAAACTGTTCCAAATCGATCGAGTTTCTGCGATAAAAAATGTAGTCTTCTGGAATCAACGCCTTAAGCTAGATATCTGAGCACGATCTCTCATCACTTCAGTGGGTTTCGACTTGAAAGGTAGAATCGCATTTAAATTGATATGAATGAATTAGTATGGATGGATAAAAACTCTTAACGATTACATTAATAGTATTAGCGTCATTCGCTTTCGTGAATCGACATTGTTGAATTGAATAGATGCTAATTCGATTATTGTTTACTTAATTAGCTACACAATATGAATAAAACGTGGTATAATTATTAAAACTGGATTGGAGTCAGTTACTAGACGTTTGATAGACATACTAGCGGAACGAATATCGACCGGTCAGTGTGGTTAGGTGTGGTGATATCGATCGATGCTTAATGTCAAGGTCGGGGCGGTGTTTTCAAAACTATTATTAATCGTTGATATTACAGAGTGATACTCTATATAACTAATTAGTTGATTTGATGCCTGCAGCAATAATGTTTACGAAGTTAATTACTGATCTATGTATATTACTTCTGTCACTTTGTAATTTATATTCTGATGTAGTTATACAATAGTGTGTAACACCTCTACTAACTTACTAGATCCTTGCAAAAGCATTAAATCACAACAAACCAGAATAATGAAGCAGACTTAATCACAATAATATATTCACTACTGCTACAAAATTTAAATGTAAAATGTAGACGAATCCTCTTGTTAGATAATATACTCGGGAACATCTGGAGATCGGAAGTGAAATTAATTCACCTCTAAAGCGAGTCTGAGTTATCGCTTATTCAAATTAACTACCACTATGAGCGACTCTCTACGAGATACTAGAAATGACAAGGGTAGGATTATGTATTCAAGAGAGGATAGGAAATTAGCTTTTGAAAATGAAGAGGGATAAGGATTGTACAATTACTCATACTAGTCAATAAATCAGCCAAGTATCAAATTACCAATCTTACTTACAATATTCTTTATTTACTCAGCGGTTAGTATTATAATTACAAAAAGTTAATATACCAGGGATAAATCAAGTAACGCTTGATTTTTTGCTGGGTTTCAATCAGATAGATATGGGTATCACAATTCGCTTAAAATTCCATTACTAACCATCGGTACCACACATACATGTAATTCAATAATATAATACGTTAATCCGTCAATAATTTTAGTATTTATTTTCTTTATACTGATTCACTGTAAAGGAATGGCGTGAGCGCGGAGTGGTGTATGTTGATGATGTTTTATTACGCGATGTAAATAATCGTGTTCATCGGCACGACTCAATAATATTTTTTGTGCTTTGATAAAAAAAGAACTACTTAACACCAGCGGATTTAATTCAAAAACATAAAACTAATGTTATAAAAAATAAAATAATCTTAAAAAATTAAACTACTTGATGTTATCTAGAAATTTTTGTTGATAGATCAAATTTTCAATAATCTTAGTATAGTGAAAAGATATTTACTCAAGCGAAAAAAGTAAAAGCAAGAAAATGTCGCCCGTAGAAGCATTAAACAATGAACTATATACCTACATACATAAAAAAACAAATTGAGCGCAATTGAATGGGGGAATTACACTCTCAATATGGCTCCTCGTCCCCAATAGCAATAGTTTCAGCCAATCAATGAAGCGACGTCCGTCACATCGAATTAGGTTGGACATGTGACACGAAGTAGGTGTCATTTCTCTTGACTTCCTACATCTATGTATGTATACTGAAATTAAAAAAGTTATGTCACATATGGGTTACAAAGGTGGTCAATAAGTGGAGGGAAAAGTTATACTGCTCTAAGAATTACTAGAGAAAAAGTCTCACTAGTTCCGTCATGGAAATCCTGAAACTACTGGGAAATGAGTTGCCCTAACTTGCGTCAAACTATACAGTACAGTAGTTAATCTAGCTCAAACAATAACAATAAATTATTTACCTAAGTGCCTAAAACTAGCTATTGACGAAGAAAGCCAATGGCTTAATAGAAATAGTCATCAATCTAGCTACAGCACATTTAACAATAAATTTGGTACCTAACTAGCTTTCGTAGAATAAAACCAATGGTAGATGCTCCATCACGTCGGTTTTATGCGAACCTGCCAATTTCCAGGTCACGCAATAGTACTTAACCTTGACCAATTCGCTTCTAATGTATTTTCATTTATCCTAACTGGATTATCCAAGTTAACACGAGAAATCGAAGAATTTATGTCGATACCAAAATAGGTACTCTACAATACAATTTATGAGTTTTCAAGGTTTTTAGATATATTTAGTGGTTAGCTGTATATCTGTTTGTTGCCATAATAAATAATGGATTTATAAGTTTTTGATATGAGAACCTTTCCCATAACTTAATACGATCTTTAGGACACTTCATTAACAACATAATTTTATGTATTCTAACTACTAACCTCAGTCAGGCAAATACGTTTTTACGGTTCCGTACCTCAAAAGGAAAAAATCTATACAGATAAATAAAATGTAAGTGTCTGTTTGTAATTCCAAAATAACAGCTTCTCACTAAATGCTATTGACATACACATAGTATACACGCTACTGACATTGTAAAACCAAGTTTTAAATTTTTTCTTTGTCTGTCTGTCTTTTCTATTTGTTTCGGGTAATCTCTGAAACGGCTGGACCGATTTTAGCGGGACTTTCACTGGCAGGTAGCTGATATTTCAAGGAGTAACTAAGATTTCTTTTATTTATTAAAAATATTAGGGTCCCGCGACATTAAGCATGAAACTACGCGGGTGAAGCTCCGGGGCACAGCGAGTACTCTTATAAGATCAATCTCTTGTCCGCCTGTCTGTCCGTGTGTCACTACTACCGATTTATCTCAGGAACGGATGAACCTAAACTGTTGAAGTTAATGAAGCAAGTTGATTTTCGTCTGAACCCAAAGCATCGGAATCAGCAATCTTCTCAAATTATGTCCTTTTCTGATCTCCTACAAATAACAACTGTAATGTCATGTAGTTCATCGATCAAGTTCCGAGTGGGTTTTAATTATCCCCCTTGTCGTGTCGCCTGCACGTATAGCTCTCTCTCTTTCTTGACGGACAGGGGTGGCCGTGACTAATTGACTGTTTTTACTACCACGATCAAATCTCTGTACCCTGTTGGGCGGGTTTCAACGACTATCTGGCTGATTACACTTCTAATGGTTCTGTTTGAGTGTTGTAAAGGCTTTTTATAAAAATCTAGCGGATGTCACTCGGTTTCACCCGCGTAGTTGCTGTTCCCGTGGGAGTACGGCAATAAAATTAAGCCTATGTTACTCGCTGATGGTGTAGCTATCCATTGCTGATAGAATCTTCAAGATCGGTCTAGGAGCGTTGGAGCTTATTCAATACAAACAAATTAACAAATTTCCCTCTTTATAATATTAATATAGACTAAAGTGTACTGTGTTGATAAGTTCTTTTTTTGTTTCAGGTACATTTTGAAGTTTGCTAAGGAATTTGGTATGATTGTAATAATTCACGATTCGCTATACATCTATACGGATAAGTAAAATTAAAGTGTCTGGTTGTAATTTCAAATTAACAGCTTTTCACTTAATGTATGTGGAAATATATACGGTAAGTAAATAAATAATAAAAAAGCGATTTCTAAAAAAAATCTGTTTGACTGAAACGGCTGGACCGATTTCAACAGGACTTACTAACTACTTATACTTAAAAAAAAGTTGGGTTCCCTGAAATAAAGCCACCCACGAAATAGATACAAACTACCTCTCATTAATATTTGTAAATTAATGAATTAAACGAAGACAGTTATTTCAGTTCAATGAAAATAAAATGTGTTTTACGTTCCTAAGCCAAATCAACAAATTCAATAAGAATTCAATAAAGTAAATTTATATCGTCTGTTTATTTGTAAAGTTGGAGTATCATTGAATAATTTACTTGGTAGGTGTACACAGAACTGAAAGCTAATCCCTAGAGATGTACAAGGTACACAGGGTGGGCAGTGAGTTACGCGAGGGTTTATAAATAATTCAAGTTCAGTTTACGCTAACTACAGCCAAGTTCCACTGACGTCACCAAAATCCTCGCATGTCTTCTCCAGCGTCGGAAGTCTTAATTATGTTTTAGGTTGAAAGCATACGGTTTAATTAATATCCTTTTGCGAGATTCTACTGGAATTAAAAAAAACATATATGTTGAGGAGTTGTTTTACTACTGTCATTATTGTTTTAATTCCCAACATCATACTAATGTAAATTATGAAAAAGGATTTGTTCAGTTTGTAGATCTATGTCTTCGTGTAGTTTTTGCTTTCGGTGTTCCAAAGTACCACTTGCGCTGCGCGATGGCGAGAAGTTACTCTCGATTGTTACAAGTTAAATATCGCGATTGTTTTCAATCGCAGTCGATGGTAGCCAGTCCGAAACGCGTGTAGTTGCCACACATCGAACACGCCGATGATAGGTTCTATTGGGCTAGATCCGACTCGCGCTTGCATCACGCAATCGAAACAATTGAAAAACCTCTGGATTGTGTCATCGCCAGGGTGCGTCGATGGTAAATTTGACCGACTCCGATTGATTCGATTATTGAAATATCTCGCAATCGCACATCCCTATATTTCACCTCTTTCTATTTGGAAGTGTAAGCATAGGAATGTAAGATATTATATTGGCTGCAAGGCCTCACTTATAATAAAGCAGAGTGCTAAGTGCATTTAAGTGGTCAATTTTATTCATACATTCTGATTGAGAGCCTCAAACTCGATACATAGACTGGCTTTCTTTAATATTATAATGTAGTGAGGTCAGCTTAGAATAATGAATGTGGAAGTTACAGGTGCCGTCAGGTGTTATGAGCGCTCAGCTCAAACATTGTTCACGTCATGCATACAAAAGACATAAAATGACTACAGCGAATTGTACTTATACAACATTAATAGTACTATGTACGTTTTGACATATTCATGCGGGAGTCAAGTAACACCACCAGCAGTATTACCACCAACAATGTTGACATTCCAACCTGAAGACAACAGGATGTTGACATTCCAACCTGAAGACAATAGGAATACTCGGAAAGATCAATATTACGAATGTTCCATTGTGCCGTGGAATACCAGGAAAGGACAGTGCATTCCTCCTGGTATATAAGCAGCAGGCCCCGATGCCTCGGGGTCATTCTATTGCACACCATAGCGCCGTGCCAACCTTATCACCTTCATTAATAATTGTGTAAAAGTTTTATTTTATATTTTAAATAAATAGTTTGTTTTTTTTAAATAGTCAACGTCTTATAATTTTAACTGGCGCCCAACGTGGGGCCCAGTCTTCGTAAAAAGGATCACTCTTTAAGTTCAAGACCTCCGGAAAACCCCGAGCTCGCTTACAGAGGACTCCAAGCGAAGTGACTCTTTAGTCAAAATACTTACTGGGAACCACATTATAAATACGTTGGAAAAGGAAGACTATGTTGAAAACTCTCCTACTCCTGTGCCTGTAAGTACTGAGTAGCATTTCCCATTAAAATTCCGCTCCTTAGACCCCCTATTTTTGTGTATAGAGATAAGGTTAGTAGTAGAATGTCCCGACCTTCCGGAAATAATCCGCAAGGAAGCTCTTACGTGCCATCGGCACCTAATACAACCTCACCTTGTGTAATAGATCCAAAACTACTTATTGGGTTCGTTCCCACATATGATGGAGACCCATTTACAATTTATAATTATTTAAAAAGTGCAAAGCAATGGTTAAATATAGCAGGAGGCAAAACTCCACAGAATATTATGCTTTTGTTAAGTAAGTTAACAGGAAGAGCAGCACTAGTGATAGGTATGATGGAACATAATTTTAATTGGGAGTGTATCGAAAGTATTCTAAAAATGGAATGCGGCGACAACCGAGAACTCCATACTTTACTTGTGGAATTATCAAATGTAAAAAAGAAAAATTTGTATCGAGACTTAATATTCGATCTCAAACAAAAATTATTTTTTATTAAAAGTAAATTACACGATAAATATGATGACACTAAAATAGTTGAAGAAGTAATGGAGCCATATATAAATACCGCTCAAAACACATTAAAGAATTCATTACCTTATCACGACCAAATTTACGTCAGCAATTGTAGCTTTATGGATACCGCGAACAAAATTATACAATTGGAAGTAGAAGGGAGATTCGATAATATCAAACAGAAATTCTCACAAATTTTACCAACTCCTAGAATAATTAATCAAAATTATCAACCTCGACAAATAAATAATCAAAATCAAAATAGTAATTATAAAAATAGCGTTCAACAACAAAAGCCGAACCAGGCATACCATTCGCGACATCCCTGGACTCCAAATCCAAATAACGTGTTTTCTAAGCCACAGCATCAGTATTTCGGACAATATCAAAATAAACCAAATTCTTCAATGAATAAAAATCAAGATGTGAGTATGCGAACTGCACCACCGCAAAAACAAGGGCAAATAAATTTAGGGAAGGGGCTATTGGCCGAAGAGGTGTTCTATCACGAGGAAGAGGAAGAAGCGCCTCAGGTAGAGGAATATTCATATCCAAATTTTGACAATAATGATCAGGATAATAACGAGCAACAAAATTTTCAAATAATTCGCCCAGACGATACAATATCATAGAATTTAACCACGTCAAATCTTATTTGCCTTACTTCGAAACAGAACATCCAAAGTTAAGAATTTTAATCGACACTGGTAGCCAACGTTCATTCATTACAAACAATGCATGTAAACAATACTTTCATAGCTACTGGAAACCAGAACAGTTCACAGTAAAGACTTCCCATGATACCACAAAACACAATGGTGTTATTGAAACGCCGTATTGGTGCAAATACTTCGGAAGAAACAATGGAACGATGAAATTTTATGTTTACGACTTTAGCGAAAAGTACGATGTTCTTATGGGGACAGAAATGATAGAACAAATTAATGCAAGAATTGATTTGAAAGAAAGAAAACTTTATATGCCGGAAAAAGAACTACTTATATTTCATATGACTTCGGATGACAATTTAAATATTGAAAGTTTATGTGAAACATATAAAGATTTATTTTCGGAAGATGTTACAAATAGTGCCACAACTAAAATAAAACATCACATAATTATTAATGAAGGTGATCCTATATATCAAAAGCCATATAGGTTACCACAAATTCAACAACAAGAGGTCAGAAAGCAAGTAGAAAAACTGTTAACTGAAAACATTATAAGACCCTCAGAATCTCCATGGTCATCAGCCGTACATATTATTCCAAAAAAAATGGATCAATCTGGAATACAGAAATGGAGAATGGTAATTGATTATAGAAAATTGAATGATAGAACTAAATCGGATAAATTTCCTTTACCTAACATAGAAGATTTATTTTCTAAATTACAAGGGAATAATTACTTTACTACATTAGATTTAACATCGGGTTATCACCAAATATTAATGGATGAAAAATCTATTGAAATGACAGCCTTTAGTACACCAGATGGACATTATGAATTTCTTCGGATGCCTTTTGGATTAAAAAATGCACCGGCTACTTTTCAAAGAATGATGAATAATGTATTGAAACAAGAGATAGAAAGGAACGTTTGCTTAGTTTATTTGGACGATATAATTATTTACTCTAAATGTAAACAAGAACATATAAATAAATTACAGCAAGTATTCGAAGCACTTCGAAGGGCAAACCTAAAAGTTAACATCAATAAGTGTGTTTTCATGAAAGAAGAGATTGAATTCTTAGGGCATATTTTAAATAAAGACGGATTGAAACCAAATCAAAAAAAGATAGAAGCTATTAAGAAATTTCCTATTCCAAAAACTTTAAAGGAAGTTAGAGCCTTTTTAGGATTAATAGGATATTACAGAAAGTTTGTGCCAAATCTAAGTAAAATTATAAAACCATTAACAGAAGTTACAAAGAAAAATTCAGTCATAGATGTAACGGATAAAAAATATATAGAAGCAGTAGAAGCGTGTAAACATTTACTCACTAATGCACCGATATTAGCATTTCCTGATTTTAATAAATCGTTTGTCATAACTACGGACGCGTCAGACATTGCGTTAGGAGCAGTATTAAGTCAAGACGGCCATCCGATAGCTTATGCTTCGAGAACACTATCGAAGACCGAACAAAACTATAATACCACTGAAAAGGAACTCTTAGGTATAATTTGGGCTGTAGCGCAATTTAGACCTTATGTATATGGAAAAAGATTCACATTGAGAACTGATCATAAAGCTCTTATTTGGTTAGCAAAATTGAAAGAACCAAATCAAAGGTTGACACGATGGAAACTCAAATTACAAGATTACGACTACATTATTGAACACGTCAAAGGTAAAGATAATTATGTCGCTGATGCATTGAGTCGAATTGAAATCTTCCAAACAGAATCATCATCATCGGAAAGCGTTATTGCAGGACCTTCAAGAATTAATGAGCAAACTAATTTAAACCAAAATTCAATGAGAGTTAATGTAGGACAAAGTTCGGTTATATCTGATTTAAGCGAATCTGTACAAGGGACTGTACATTCTAATCAAGAAAACAGTGATGAAGGTATACCCATTATTCATGCATATCCACCTAAAAGATTAAGACGAGTTATTTTCGAAATGGCATCATATAAAGAAGCAAAACGTGAAAATGGTATATGGTATTTTTATATTCCACCGAACCAAGAAGAGGAAGTAATTAAAGAGTTTATGCTAGAGTATCTAGGTAATGAAAAGTATGCTTTTATTATACCCAATGAAGAATTATATTATAAAGTATCTGAAACTTATAGGAAGTACTTTGATCATACAAATTTCAAACCAACCAGATATACAAAATCATTGGTAGAAATAAACAGTAAGGAAGAACAGTTGAGATTAATTAAAGAATATCACCTAAATGAAAATCGACACGCTGGTATAGATAGTCTATATAAACAACTCAAAGAAAAATATTATTGGGAGAATATGCGTAAGCAAATTAAGAATTTTGTTTTAAAGTGCGAGACTTGTAAGAGAGAGAAGTATAATAGACACCCATATAATACATTATCTACAGAAACAGAAACGCCTCACGAACCAATGAGCATATGGCACATAGATTTTATGTCATTAGAAAGACAATGGTATTTGACCATAATTGACAAATTCTCTAAATACGCAATTGTTAAGCCAACAGAAAAAACTAGGGTTTACGACACTTTGGCAGAAATATTTGCAATGATTGGTACCCCAAATAAAATTATACATGACGGAGAACAATCATTATGTAGTGAGATAATAAACGAATTATTTCAGACATATGGAATAATTAATCACGTAACTTCACCTCAACACCATAAATCTAATTCAGATATTGAACGATTACATAGCACGATACAAGAGTTATATAGATTACAAAGAGAGCAGGAATTAGAACAAAATCAGAAGATTAATTTCATAACTCACGCTTATAATAATACAACACATAGTTCAATAGGAATGACGCCTTTTGAAGTACATTTTGGTCGAAAAGCAAAGTTGAGAAATTTTGATAATTTGAAAGTTATTATACAACAATATACATCGCAACAAAAACAGTTTACGAGTAATTTAAACAAAAATATTCACGATTTATTAAAAGAACAAAAGAATAAAAGAAATGAAAGAATTAATAAGAAAATAAAACCTCCAAAGACATTTCAAGTAGGAAATGAAGTATATTTAAAAAATAGTAAGGCAGAACGTCATAAAACAAATGCAAGATATTTAGGTCCATTTAAAATATTAGAAATATGTGCTAATAATAAATATAAATTAAGTAATGGGAGAACCTATCATATAGAGGAACTTGTTGTTACAGAGCCCTCCTTGTCCTCGGAAATCGATTCAGATCATTAGATTCAAAAGAGCATGTTGTTATAGTTGAATTAAAAAACGTACGGATTATTGAAGGAAAGTGGACGATTATTCATAAGTTAGACATAAAACCCATAGTGGAACATAAAAATAGACTTAAAGAAAATGTGAATTTAGCTATAAGAAAAGCTAATGTAAAAGAAATAAATTACATTTACGATAGAATTAATATAATTATTTACCATTTAGAAGAAATATGTAATCATTTATATACACAAAGTAGAGTTAAGAGAGGTTTGGTTAATGGACTTGGAACCATAATTAAAGCAATTACTGGTAATTTAGATCAAGATGATTTAGATAAGATACAGAAAGATTTAGAAACTCTTAAAGTAGCATATAATAAACAAATATCTGTAACAAATGATGTATTAGAAGAATATAACAAGCAGTTACATAAAATCACTGAAATTCAAGTAAGTGTAGATGAGAAAATTGTTGAAAATGCGAATGTAAAAACACAGCAAAAAATAGCTTTAAGTCTATTGTTTCAAGCTCAGACTTTACAAGATTTAGCTGATAGGTTAACAACAGCACTTACCTTTGCAGAACATCATATGTATCATTATAGCATTATACAGTCACATGTTTTGCAAGAAACTTTAAATAGTATTAACAAAGATGTACTTATTTCAAATAATATAAATTATATAGAACCTTTCGTAACGGTTGATAGTAAAATTGTAAATAACATTATATACTTTATTTTAAATATACCTTTAGTTAAACCACAAGTATATAAGGCTAGGAAAATTGTTCCCATTATCCAAAATTCCCTCACTTGTACCTATCCCATAATGCGAAAGGTTACTTTGGCATACAACGGTTCTGAAGTTTATGAAGTTGAAGATTGCATAGAGTTGAGCGAACTGATTTGTAAAGGAAGTATATTGCAAACTGATAACTGCGAAACTGGTATAATAATGGAAAGAAATCCGACAAACTGCAGTGTTGTACCCATCAAATGTCCTAATGAGGAAATTCAAGAAATAACACCGGAAGCTATTTATATGTATTTCAATAAATCAACTGAAGTGAAAGTAAAAAGTGGAAAAGATGAAGAGACAATATGGATAAAAGGATCTTATTTAGTAAATGGAAAGAATTGTGAAATCAGTATCCAGGGTATTAAACGATTTCAGACTAAAGAAACAAGTGAAAGGATTATCATATCTAAATTACAAATTATAAATCAAGAAAAGGTTCCAGAAATAGAACTAACATATGATAAAGATAAAATTACAAATGAATTGAAACAACTAAAACAAATTCAAACGTTGCAGATGCAAAGTCATCACAACTACATTCAATATGGGCTGATCATATGTATAACCCTATTCGTTTTAGTCTGCTTCAGTATTATTTTCTTTCACACCACGGTTTGTTCTAAACCATGGGCTTTGAAAATAGAGGGGGAGAGTCAAGTAACACCACCAGCAGTATTACCACCAACAATGTTGACATTCCAACCTGAAGACAACAGGATGTTGACATTCCAACCTGAAGACAATAGGAATACTCGGAAAGATCAATATTACGAATGTTCCATTGTGCCGTGGAATACCAGGAAAGGACAGTGCATTCCTCCTGGTATATAAGCAGCAGGCCCCGATGCCTCGGGGTCATTCTATTGCACACCATAGCGCCGTGCCAACCTTATCACCTTCATTAATAATTGTGTAAAAGTTTTATTTTATATTTTAAATAAATAGTTTGTTTTTTTTAAATAGTCAACGTCTTATAATTTTAACTCGGGTATGGGATAATCTATGGTAAAAAGGATATTAATTATGTATATTGTCAGTGTTAGTACAATGGAAGATCTGCAATCCTTTGAGCTCAAAGACAATATATCGTCTTTGTTTGAGCGTGTTGTTATACTCAGAGGAACCCTTATAAATTGTTCCCTATAATCATAATTTATGATAGCTTATGTTCAAATGTATTTTGTTTGACGTGACTTCCTAAAGTTGTTCGTGTACTTTCTATTAGTATGAACTTCCATAAAGGACTCAACCGTGATATTAAACAGTTTTATTATTTACTAGCTGAGCCCCGCGGTTACACCCACACATAATTTAACAACCTCGCAAAAGTATTTTAATTTTCCAGTTAATAAATAGCTTATTAACTTCTACCCACGATCTCGTCCGCGTGGAATTGTTATTTTGGGATAACTCTAACTGTGACCCGCGACTTCGGTTACGTGGCGTGATGATATACATATAGCCTTCTTCGATAAATGGGCTATCTAACACTATATTTTCATGTAAACTTGGTTATTACAACATTTTTATCAAATATATACTGAGAACCGTTTTTACTTGAAATAGCAGAATTTAAATTACTTAACGCAACAAAATTGAGCGTCCGAAGATGAGGGAAGCACGAAGCTAAACGTCCGAATATTAAATGCTTAGTTATCCTGAACGTGAAAACAATACAAACGGGAATGTCGGAACAGGGAGGATGGAATTCTTTAAAAATTCCCTTTTTGATGAAAATCTTAAAGAGAATAGTATCGTTAGAAATTTAACTCCAAGCAAAGAATATAACAAAAAGGGCTAGCAGACTTTCATACAAACCTTTTTAATTATAAAAACATCCTGCAATCCATATAGGTCAGTCGGAGGCCTAAGAGAGTCTGAAAATTGGTTTAACCCAGATTACCGATTTCCTCGTAAAAGGGGTTACAAAGGTCAGATGGCAGTCGCTAGGTATAAAAATCAGATGATCAGCCACATTGGGTTGAATCAAGTGCCGACCCCCACGATGTATGGGATAAGGCCAGGGAGATGATGATAATGATGATGGTAACTACAAAAACTACAAAAAAAATTGCCGAAACTATTCTGATGCGATGGGCTTAGTTACTTATTCATTCGGAAATATTCTTATACGACGTAATTGATGACAAATTATGAACGCTGGCTTTGAATGCGCAGTAGATAACTTATGAGTCTGCCTCCGTCTGTCTGGCGCGACGCGAATAAAGAATATTCGTAGCTACCCTCACAATTTTCGCTGAGCGCTCAAAACTCGTGACGGTACCTAAACGTGGTATTAGAGGTGGTTATCCGCCATTTTGTTTGAACAACCTTAGGTGACATTACGCCTATCTCGCGCGACGATGAACCTCGCCTCCCCGTAAATGTAATATTCATCAAACATGCATGGTTCTACACAAATAAATCGCATTATACGGAGCGTGAAGCGACCCCGTACTATGAATAAATGAGGGCCCTTAAATCCAAGTAACCGGCACCGGCAGACAATTATAGCAGTTTTCGATGCGAGGAAATGCATTCGGGACGTGGAGACTGGATCTAATTATATTATACTGTACGTTGCTCTGAGAATAGGTTATGTGACACTCGTGACACTTTGTATAAATTGTAATAAAACTGAGCGGAATATTCTTCCTTCGTTAATATAGTCTGAAGGTAATGGGGCTAACTGCGCATCTATTTGTTTGCATCGCGTCATTCAAGACCCAAAAGTGACTCGTGCTCTACAAGGTCAGCGCTCATAACTCGTGACGGCACATATACAGGGGTTAAATAAAATTGAAATCGGCCCAAATACAAAAAATGTTTGAAGCACTAAAAATCGACTGCATTAAGCTACTTACATCACTGAAGAGCTGAACAAGTAGATGTGGAATATTATACTTACATTTTAATAATAATTATCTCCTACCGAATTTCGGTAGCAGCGGCTAATCAAAACAGGGATTTGCCATATTCGCAGGAGTTAATAATAATACATACCTAGGCTATAATTAATAAATATATTGTTTGAACTGTCCAAAATATAAAGATAAGTCAAATCCTGTGCAGACGGTGTCGTGGGCATGAGCTAGTGACTTTATAATTATATATATATAAAATTCGTATATGTATAAAAAATCTCTAATATCACGATCTCATTGCGTCTAGATGTTCATTACTGCGCGTGCGTCTCGACCGCTTCGCATCATTAAGCTTATGCACTAATAACAGATATACTAGCCAATTTACGACTATCCATTATGCAGGCGTCAGTCGAACGGTTAACTGCAATTAGGGCTGTCAGATGAATAAACAAAAAAAATTGATTGAAAGAAATTTCAGCTATTGGGGGAAAATAAAAGTTTTTGTGTAGCACTGTGCGCTGAAAGCGTGACGATAAATAATGTTGTTAAAATGGTTTAGTTTTACAATCTTCTTTATCATATTTTATTAAGATGCTTCCATCTCAGTATAGCTTAATTGAAATAGTTTAGCAGCTTTCTGAATCAGACGAATCAAATAAACAATAATTAATATGGCATTTTACATCTCAAGCAGTAGCCCTTGTTTAAATTTACTTTGACCTCAACACAACGGTTACATTGAACATATCGAAGGCACCTTAACCACCATCGGTTTAAGCAGATTCAGATCTTCTAAGCGTCAATGCTGAGAAGTTCTTAATACGCGCTGCTTAAACGATCATAGTTGGCCCCCAGCACTTGAATATAGGAGTACTCTCATTAACTTGGTTTTTGAACGTGTCTCGGAATTACACGCGTGGTTGACGATTCAATAAACTTGCGTTTTTTCTACAAAAGTGTTCGCAACGAAGTAAGGTGAAGTGAGACCATTAATTACAAGAATTGCTTTAAAATATTGCCGTTTTTGACAGAATTGTTTCGTTTGCTACCGCATGCCTCATGCTTACATGCGATCATACTGCATACTAATTTTGAATGTCATTTCAATATTTTTTGTAGTTAGTTACCTAGAACAGCAGTTTTAGTAGGAATAATTTCTTGACATTTTGTAGGCAGGGAGACTTTCATCTTGGTATCTTGCGATACGCGCTACTTGATCGATCATATTGGCCTTCTGAAAATTTGTGTAGAGCGACGTGTAAAAAAGTCGCGGGTAAAAGCTAGCTATACTTACAAAAACAATTATAAACCTTTTAAAGACTGGAGTTGGCAATGAAATAATTAAAATTCCATGAAAGTGTTCACATACTAGAATCGTATTGTAAACACTACGCGCCACTTTATGATAATAAATCCGTATAATAATGTCAGTGTGGTAACCCTACAGTGACACATGCTAGGGTTGACAGCGTAAGGAATATGTTTTCCAGTTTAATGCGACAAAGGCAATTGTAGTAAATGTTTAATGTGAATTAAACTGATGTTTCGGGTTCACGGCACTTATTTTAATTTAAGTAATTATACTTGACTCGATGCTAATTTTGTGTTAAGAATATTGTGAGAGAGTTTCTCTTATAACTCTTACATGTCGCTTTCAAATCGCTTTACCTATTGGTAAAGCGATTTGCTATATTGGGTATAGGTATTTAAAAGGCATTTTTTTATATATTTCTGAGAAATTGGATACCATATAAAATTACAGTTGCATGGGGACCTCTTCCTTTGCAGTCGGTTAAAAACTTGTAGATTCACATTGAAATTATTCTGAGAAAGCGCCGGTAATTAATCCTTATCATCTCAGAAACTATCTACTTTTTATGAATGAAGTTTTTGTAAGACAATATACGAGTGTTGGTTTCAATCATAGGATGATACGTAATCTAATGAGGATATGGTTCAATTTCGTATCTGTAAAACCGACACTCGACGACGAATGCGACGCTGAGAAACCTTAGTGAATAACGAGGCTGATCAATCGATACAAGCGTAGTGGGAAATTTCTTTGTGCACAAATGACATCAATTAGTCTTGATACAAATTACACTGTTAAGTGTTGGTACATATTACCAGTCTAAGTAAGCACAGTCTTCAATCTGTGACAAATTCAATTAATATTTAATGCGTATAGCTTTCACTCGAAACCTTGCTTACTATTCATGTCATTGGGAAAGGTTTGCGTATCTAATGCCGAGAATAGCTGTGGAGCAAACGGAACAGTTTAATGAAATAATGATAAAACCCAATTCTGAACCAAATTCGAAAAAGAAGGTTGTAACTTCTTTTTTATTTAATAAATTTAATCGAAAATCTTCTTTTTATCGATGTCATTTCAATCGATATTTATGTCTGATTTGTTTCTAAATTTTAAGCTACTAATTCCTAAATTTGTTCTGAAAAATAGGAACACGAGGTGGGTCTCGAACTGACCCTCTGCATAACGTGCAATTGCTCGAGCTACTCGTAATTCCGCCTTATGTGTAGAATTTTTCCTTCCCTTGTTTTTTACGGCTTGCACCAACTTTTGGCTGGAGAATCCAATTTAACTTAAGAATTTAGAATATACACATAGTGTCTCTTGCATAAAAATATAATATTTAAATCCTCAAATGTCCAACAGCCCCTGCCAAGTACTAAGTCAGGTGCTTCGTGCATTCCAAATGGTCGATATTTTGAATATTGCCAACGATATTGCATGCCACGGCCGTCAGCCCGACCGATAACCGCAAATTATCGAAACCTAGTTGACCCCTGGCATTGTCGAAATTCCGCTCAACTGCACTACATAAAGTTAATAGGTAATATTTTGACGTCTTCCACTAGTCCAGTGGGAATATGACATTAAGTAAAGTCGGTTAGGCTTAATGTCAATCAAGATAATCATTCGAAATCTCTCGCATAAATGTTTTCTTTATGTGAATATATTTTTCATTATCTGGACGACGCGGACGTATTGACCACGTGGGCGTCCCAAACTGACTTATTTTTTTGTGGACATTGTAGCATAATAACTTAATAAGAGTTTTACTTTTAAGTAGTTTGCGTGTCAATAAGAATTAACATACAAACCTTCAACACACCACACCAAGCATAAATCCTCCAAATTTCATGTTTATAGGACCAGCAGCATCTGCGATTTCAGTCAAACTTTGAATTTTTTTATGTATAGACGACATAAACAAAAATACTGTGTATAGACATAGTTATATAATATATTGTTTTATGATATGATTTTATTAAAAAAATCGAACTTGCTGGTATTAAACTTACATATTAAATAATTCAAGGCTCACAGTTCCTAGTTCTTGTAAGCTTCAAAGTAAAAACTATAATAAAATGCTTCAGACAGCCTCCCAAAGCGACCATCGACATGGCAGTGAAGTTATAAATAGAGCTTTTAGATAGAGATAAAAGTGCATCCATGTTCCGTTCAATCTGACTGACATGGAAGAAATAAACACGACGTGTGCTGTGTTTACTAATATCAGAAACTCATGCATTTGTATAGCTTAATTTCAACAGTTTCAGTCAGTTGGATTGAGCCATCCACACTCTTTACAAAGTGTTCGAGAATGTTATTAAGAAACTCACTAAAAATGTGATTTCATACCACGGTGAAGGAAAACATCTAGAAGAAACCTGCATATGTCTTAGAAGTAATTCAAAGACATATGTATTACTAGCTGTGCCCCGCGGTTTCACCCGCGTAGATTTAGTTTCTTCCTTATTGTCGCGGAACCCTAATATGTTTAATAAATAAAAGTAGCCTAAGTTACTCCTTGAAACATTTATTTTTTATTTTATTTTATTTATTTATTTATTTATTTTATCTACCAGTGAAAGACCCGTAAAAATCCGTCCAGCCGTTTCAGAGATTACACGGAACAAACAGACAGACAGACAGACAGACGGACAGACAGAGAAAAATTTAAAAACTTGTATTTTTAGTGTCAGTATCGTGTATACTTTCATATGCATTTAGTGAAAAGCTGTTATTTTGGAAAGAGACACTACAATTTTATTTATCTGTATAGATGTATAGATATCTGAGACGGCGATGGACTCACCGTCTGTCACGTTGATATTTCGTGAAATATTCATCGACATATTTCACCGAATCATATTAAGTGAAATGTAGGTGTTGTTGTTAAAACACCTCTGCTTACCCTTTCGAGGACACTTCTGGGATGGTGTGAGCATATTTATTTATTTTATGATATACGCATATCGTCCTAAAAATAGGTTGGAGTTGAGGTAATAATAACACCTTATGATTTGCAAGCTACGATACAATTATTGTTCGAAGCAAATATTTCGAAATACAGGTGCTGTCACGAGTTATGAGCGCTGAGCGAACTCCTCAACGATTTACAGCAATCACCTAGTGTTTGAGATAAGATTTTGCAAAAAGCCACTGAAAAGTTTTATGTTTATTTTTAAGTCTGTCTATACGCCGGGATGCGAATAAAATACATACATAATTAATCTACTATTTTTGCTGAACGCTCATAACTACTGACGGCAGCTTTAGTTGTCAAAACAGCTTCCCCGAAGTTTACATAAATCGCTTCAGTAAAGTTTAATTTGCTATCTCAGAATATTAGTTTCAGATGGCAAATAAATGGCTTGAAATACGTTTAAACTGTTCAGATCAATTCATGATTGAATTATAGTAAGCTGTTCAAAGAACTTGGCATTCGCTTTTGTTAAGTTATCTAGGTTATTCGTTATGTAGGAGCTGTGCCCTGCGGTTTCATCTGCGTAGTTTATTTACTCCATGTAACTGCAATCTTTTAGTGAAAGTTGTATGCACTGCCGTTAAAATCGGTCCAGCCGTTTGTCAGATTAGCCGGAACAAACAGACAGAAACATATTCCAAAATCTATTCTTTAGTACACATCCAACAAACCCAGCGCAAATTTAAATAGCAATTTAGTTGGTAGTACATTGCATCTCGCTTTATAAGAGAACTATAAACTTGGTTCGTGTCTCGTTAATTTAATATTTAGAACCACAAAGAATTCCTTCGGACTCCTTGCATTCTTTTACGTTTTAAATTTTCTCGTATTTACTTACTTTGACGTAAACATTCTGAAATGTGCTTTGACCTTTTTATGATTAGGTTTAGTTTTGCAGGAATAACGTTTTGGTTTCTTAAAGGACTTATTTTTATTGTTGTTCCTCTCTGTTGTTAAATCCTTATTCAAATGTATTAAATTCGTGTTTTAACCCTAATTTATAAAAGCAACTTTCTTATATAACTTCAAAATGTCAAAAATCCTAACAAGAGATATTTTGCTGTGTTAGCGAATGAATTGGAATCAAGCTGACGGACGGAGATTTTACTGAATTTAATAATTCCATAGATTCGAGCCACAATAGCAATTTTGTGGATTCGTTCGCAATGCATCGTTGAATTATTCTAATATGTATATATCAAAATATGCTCACGGCTGTTTTCCCCAAAGGGGTAGGTATAGGTAGACGTTTACTGACGGATCGAACTCAAGACCTGAGCAATAGAATTTTCTCAGATGTTGATTGATATTTGACTTGAATATACATAAGTTTCAATTTCCAAAGAGTATTGAGTATTAAGTTGAAAACACAAGTTACTAATAAACACCCCCGTTGCCTACAAAGGAACGCTTTCAGCTACACGTAGCCGAAACAAAGCAACAATTTGCTACCTTTGCAAACCCTTTTAATTACCAGTTTATGATGAAGCATTAATTAATAATAACAAAATAATCAGTTCGCTCTGTAATTAGGGTTTGTGCTGCTGGTGCCTCTTCGTAATTCACACTGTCTCCCTTATTTTGTTCGAAAGTAGGTTATATTACGAAGAGAATAAAGTTAAAATGTTGATCAGAAATATTAGATTTAAGGCGCTTATTAAGGTATGAGAAAGGATAGTGTCGGTTACGTATTTCATTGCATTTTATTTATTAACCTACTATTTATTTCTTGGCTTACAGGGGCCCGACCATGAACTCTTATTGCAATGATAATTCAGTTGTGCGAAAGTGACAGATGTATACACGTCACATACATCTGTCTCATAAATGAGTGAAACTATCATGGCAATAAGAGCTCATGGTAAGGCCCCAGGTGTCCTGCATGAAACCATTCTTACTTTTCGGTAGAAAATGTTAAGTTTAAGATATTCTGTATATTATACACCTCATATATTATATTCAAAGTACCACCCAAGCCTCTACGTATAAGGGTGCAATTAGTTACAGTATCTAAACTCAGTAAAGCTTCTACCTACATAAGCTTACTTACTTCTGTAAGTAAGCTTGTTAAGCTTAGCTTAGTCTGAAACTAGGTCAACTTACCATATGTAGTAAACATTTTTTTCCACCTTAAATAATATTAAAAAAATAAGTTGTATACCTACTCGTATCATAATCATGCCTATGCCAAAGTAAAAATATCAGCTTTTCAAACAGTAAGGAATCTTGGCTTATTTTTTGAAATAATAACGTTTGCTCCATTGTGCATGAGAGTTGTCAAATGTAATATAAAAAAAAAAATTACTTACTGTCAAAATAATGTAAATCTATACTAATATTATAAAGCTGCAGAGTTTGTTTGTTTAAAAATTATCACGAGTATAAAAACGCAAAGAATTGGTACCTAATAATGAGTTATTTGCCAAAGAGTTATCTCTGAAACGGCTAGACCGATTTTAACGGGACTTTCATTGGCAGATAGCTAATGTTACAAGGAGTGATATGGGCTTTTTATTTATAAAGAAAATTTAGGGTTCCGCGGTAATCAAATTAAATCTACGCGGGTGATACCGCAGGGCACAGCTAGTAATAAAATATATGTCGTGGTGAAGTTTTGAAAAATGACAGTAAAACACGTAAATGCGCGATTTGACAGGACGTGACTCCCTTTATTGACGCTACTGCCATTCTGCTCATGAAAATGAAAATGATTAGTCAGTTTAGGCCCCGGTAAGGCACTTTTGAATGTCGAAGAATTTACCATCGATATTGAAACTAGCCTTCTGAGAAGAACCGGCAAGAAACTCAATCATGTACATTACATAGTAAATAATGATTAATTATAATAATCTATACAGATAAATAAAATTGAAGTGTCTGTTTGTAATTCCAAAATAACAGCTTTTCACTAAATGCATATGAAAGTATACATGCTACAGACACTAAAAAACCAAGTTTTAAAATTTTTCTCTGTCTGTCTGTTTGTTCCGGGTAATCTCCGAAACGGCTGGACGGATTTTAACGGGACTTTCACTGGTAGGTAGCTGATGTTTCAAAGAGTAGCTTAGGCTACTTTAATTTTTCAAAAATATTAGGGTTCCGGGACAATAAGGATGAAACCAAATCTACGCGGGTGAAACCGCGGGGCACAGCTAGTATTATATAAAATTATTCTGATAGTCACAATCTCGTAGATTAAATGCGCGCGTCTGCGAGTGTGCAATTTCTAACGATTTGTTCATGGATTCCTTACTACTTTTAAAGCTTATTTACTGCGCCTATGCCGTGACCCGTCGTAACGTCCCCGGCGCTCAATATCACACAAATTAACCATAACTCCACAATATTTTTCCTCCCATATAATAACCCCCACATGTGCCAGTGTCCCCGGGCTTGGCGCGCCGCCAACGTGAAATTAGGGTCGGCCATGGGGTAAAAAGTCTGCCAATTGCCAGACCACGGACTTCGACCGAATATTATGTTTCCTTAATATATATTTTAAGTTATGCTATACATACGCTCATGTCTGTTAGGGTAGGAGGGACCATAGTACCCGTATTATGTGTGTTATGATTTTCGTAACCGTACTCCCTAGCGTCCCCAACAATATTTGTGCGATATTCTTAACGTCAACACTAGTTTTATATTAATTTTATGTATATTTACACTATTATTTCGGAACACTATTTTGATATAATAAATAAGATTTAATTTAAAATGCTATAAGATTGACAACCCTCGCGCTCTATGTAAAAAAATATTTATTTAAAAAGATAGTCCTAAATTCTTTACTGGTTGTAATGCTTATATTTATTCTGTGGTTAGCAAAGTGGTGGCAAAGCAATGGGTACTGATAGTCATATTTGCATATACTTCTATCACTTAGTCTATTCATTCATGTTGTTTGCAGTCTTAATAATGTATTAATGTAAAAAAAAAAATTTGCTAATTTCAAATCTCACAATTGTATAAAGTTTTGAACCTTTTATATTAATATTCCTAAAAATGTTTATATCTGGTGGGCATAATGACTGCAACACAATTGTAAAACTATCCGCAGTTGTTATAGTTTATCTATTACTCGTATTATATCTATTATATAGTTTATATATTATCTATTATTGTCTGTAACAATATTTTCTGAAATAAAGATTATTATTATTCATCTCTTCATACACTTCCTGCCTTGACTTCATTAATGAGTGCTCTTAATTTGATCTTGGAAGTTGTACTCGACGCATTACGGAAAAACAAGTATTTAAGTTAGGTGGGTACAATGAGTATCCAATTTGATTGAAAATTTGATATTATATATATTATGTAACTAGAACAAGCTTATAATCCGATAGTACCTACCATACCTAATTAATTAAGAGAATGCCCTTGAGATTGCCAGTGTTCGTCCACTTATATGATACGATTTTGAGGAACATTTATTCATTTCGTTCTTTCATAATGAGACTATCTATTCAAATATATCTATTTACATATTTTCACGTGCGTATTCTCCGAAGGAGTAGGCAGAGTTTTCTTTATAAGTACTTAGTTGTATACCAACATTTAGCCAGTTATGATTGTGTCATGTGATGGGGGAGAGCCTATTGACAGCAATTACAACTAAGGGTAGTTTTTCACCATCCAGGAATCCAACCCAGGACCCTCGTATTTTGCAGTAGCGGTTGCAACCGGCGAAGCAATTATTTTTTCATTTTCGAAATCATAGTCTCTCTTCGTCACAAATACAGAGATCTCATTCTCAAGCATTCACTGTACTTAATGAACTTTTCCTAGAGGTGTATACATCGGTTTCCGTACAAGACACTGGTCAACATTTCCAGAAACTAGGCGGCATGCCTCGTGCAGCTGATTGATAAATGATAACCTCTACGGTGGCCTTTAATGTGTTGTGTCAAAGTCAACTTGTGATAATGATAGTACCAACTATAGCAGTAATATTCTCTTTAGATAAGTTTGCTCTTTAAAAGTATGAGTTTATCTCGACTACAAGGTACATGGATTTTAAATCGGATTTTACCAATGAAATTAGACTTTATACAAAGGATACCTCCTTTATTAAAAGTCTAATGTCATGTAGCGTGCCGAAATTTAGGCGTTCATAATATTATGATTTGAATTTGACTTTTTTTTTCTGCCCGTTTTTATAGACAATGGTACGGAACTCTTCTTGCGCGAGTAAGACTCACACTTGGTCGGTTTTATATAACTTTTATGAGAAGTTATTTTATTATGCGCGTTCGTTTTGTGCGTTATGTGTTATTTAAACTTTTAATATCATTGGTTTTTACTAACGGCATTGCACGTATAAGTTTTATAAGCAGTAAGGAATATTGGCTTATTTTTGGAAATAACAACGTTTGCTCAATTGAGCGTGAGGGTCAATGTCAATCATAAAGATTTTATCATTTAATTTATTCTTTTATTTACTGTCAAAATAATGAAGATTTCTCGCGACTTCTCCCTAAACAAATTCCTAAAAAGGGCATACTATACGCTTTGCTTTGCCGAAACAGTAAAAGTCCAACAATAAATAGTAAAGTTGCAATATCCTTTGCACAAATTAGATGGGATCCTTGAATTAGCATAGCCTTCGTGTCTTCGTCCCTCGCCGGCCAATCTTTTGTTTCATTCATCCTTTTTCTTCATTTAATCTCTAGTTTTGTTGTGTGACTTCGTACCAATTTACAAGAGATTACAGAATGGCTGGCAGTAGTTAGAGAATAAGAACCCCTAGAGGACAAAGTTGTAGATGTTTTTTTTTGCCATGCTGAATATATTTTTTATGTAGCTGCAGGTGCTCAAAAATACACGCCACTCATAAATGGCACGATTGCAAACAAAAAAAAAATTTGCAATTGGCCCCACTTTTATTGCTGAGCACTCTAAACTCGTGACGGCGCCTGAAACGTTTTTCCCAGCAACACAAAAGTTTTTAATATTAAATCAATACACACAAGTATCATCCGAAACTTGGTCGTTTTCTCGTATATTTGCCCAGGCAATTATACATAACAGCGTGTATGTACATAAAGATCAAAATCGCCTTAAATCTTGTTACTTGTGCCGTGCAAAATGAGGGTTCCATAGATTTATGCGGCCCGTAACCCCAGATGTCGGGGCTGGAACGACCTGGGACATAACGCTTTGTGTTATAGCTATTCATTTAAACAACACTGTTATACATACAGAAACGACTTTTGATGGAATTGTTATAAGCAAACCTTTTTTTTACCATTTAACATGTTTGGCAAGGGAGTTTGACAACTGGTTTAACCCAGATTCTCAAATTAACGATCTTCCCCTCGAAAGGGATTACGAAGGACAGGCATTCGCTTCGTATAAACATCAGGCGATCGGTGAGGGTCAGTCCATCCCCGTCTTAGGCAGTAGAATTTATACATTATGTATTTTATTACTTTTCAGAGATAATAAGTCTAATATTACGCAAACCTACTCACGATGTTTTTCTACATTGTGAAGCTCGTGTAGCGCTCTAGTTTTTAGAAAATCTTATTGGTTTAGGTGGGATTCAAAATAGCGTCGCTTGCGTAGCAGGCGAATGCTCAAACCTACCAGCCACCACGGCTTTTCTCACACATGTCTTATAAATCGGGAGAAACTGCATGTCTGAGAAACAATTCAAAAACGTATCTACACTTTGTAAGTGATGGCGGTGTAATTACCATCTGTCATAAGTAATCATTTGAAAAACTAGCTGTGCCCCGCGGTTTCACCCGCGTAAATTTGTTTTCATACAAACTTTCATGCCCTATATTATCCCCTTGGGGGTAGAATTAATCAAAATCCTTTCTTAGCTTTCTTTCGTCATAACATCTACCTGCATGCCAAATTTCAACCCGATCCGTCCAGTGGTTTTGGCTGTGCGTTGATAGATCACTATGTCAGTCAGTCACCTTTGAGTTATATATATTTAGATGTAACATCTATCTATACAGATAAATAAAATTGAAGTGTCTGTTTGTAATTACAAAATTACAGCTTTTCACTAAATGCATATGAAAGTATACACGCTACTGACACTAAAAAACGAAGTTATAAAAATTTTCTCTGTTTGTCTGTCTGTCTGTCTGTTTGTTCCGGGTAATCTCCGAAACGGCTGGACAGATTTTAACGGGACTTTCACTGGTAGGTAGCTGATGTTTCAAGGAGTAACTTAGGCTACTTTTATTTATTAAAAATATTAGCGTTCCGCGACAATAAGGAAGAAACTAAATCTACGTGGTTTCACCGCGGGGCACAGCTAGTTATAAAATAACATTATAACACATCTACCCAATCGGAGATCCTTCTAGGAAGGCGTTATGGTAATGTCTTACTATTTTGCTACGAGTGTGAGTTCCCACGCTACAAAAGCTTTAGTTGATTCAGTAAACCGTTCATTTTACACTTCATACACGTTATTTACGATAAGCGAGACGCTATTTATTGAAGCGTATTATTATCTAACGTGTGAATAGAACACACACCCACGCATTCCGTAAAACTGTTACACTCTAAAGGTTCGTTTATACCAAATGACTTGAATTTGAGACCAACAGAGATTGGAATCTCATTGAAGAGGAATTATTCTTTATTTGTGTATTTTTTTAATGTTTAATTCTGCTCAATAAACTAGTGTAGGTACGCACTCACCAACTGATACCTAGTTACTATGCGATCTATAATTAAGGTTTTCACATTGTCTTAAGCAGTATTGTGTAATATTTATGATCATAAGAGTAGTGTCTTGTTGGTGTTAATGATACAATATTTATTTATTAAATATTTTTCTTAATGCATACCCTCTTAGGTACCCAGGGCAAAAGAAGTAAGATGGTTACTTACCTTAAAAAAAAGGGTCCCGCGAAAAACAGCCACCCATGAAATTAACTCTACTCGGGTGAAACCGCAGGACACAGCTTCATTTTTACAAGGGGCATCATCGTTATAGCTGTGACATCTTACTAATTTCTTAGCATTGACGTATAATTTTAGTATCACAATATGAAACCTCATAGCTAAAAAGTAGGCTGAGAAATTCTTAATACGCTTAAATCGATGATGGTAGGCCTCCTTTACATTATAAAATTGCATATTTAAATTGTCATAAAGATAACGTGTAAATGTTAATATTGAACAAACCGCGACGACAAACAACCGGAACTTTACATCCTCAGTATAATGAAAAATTCTAATAGAATATCCGAAAAATCTGATAATCTAGCAGACGTGTGCCGTGCACGAGATCAAAAAATAACTGGAAATTACTTCTCCCCTCGCGACGGAAGGTGGAAAATATTTTTCATCAAGCCCCAGTGTTTATAGAAAACGGATATGGCCAGGAAACCAGGAACTTTGCCGTGTTATTTTGTTATGGCAATATACTTTACATAAACTGTAAAGTCTGAAATTCAATATTGTTAATATTTTTTACCTTTATCAGTTCATGACAGAGTGTAAATTCGTTGAAATATTTATAAATTTAGGAGAAGAAGTAATGAATAAAATGGGAGACTCGAACAAATCTTAAAATGGTATACATTTTCGCCATTTCCAAACAAAATATGTTTTTCAATTTGAACACATTTTTCATCTGGTCTTGACGTAGGTTTTAACTTAAAAAAATATGATCTTTATTGTATATTGTACAGTTTTATCTACGTTTCGTTGGCTTTTGGCAACGTTTCATAAAAGTCATTTAAGAAATCGTAGCCCAAATGTAAGTGAAGGTGAAAAAAATTCACAGGGTTCATATACTTAAATAATAATAACAACACATTTCCACAATCTTTTTTTCACTATTCAGTGACAAAAAATAAAGATGGTTAATTCCACGTAGCATTACGACCATTATAGTAAGCAAAGTTCTATTGTTACCAATCAACAACTGCATTTTGATCACTCATTTACTGAAGGAAATAATCCCGACGATTCCCAGATTCTGAGCAGCGTCTGCTGTCGGGAACAGAATTAACGGTGCCACTTTATGGCTTCCTGTCAAATCGACTCTAGTCTCGAGTATATCATTGCATGGCCAAAGAGGATATATCTTTCAAACGATTCTTTGAAATTTTCTTAGCTTAGGAAAAAACTCTATAGAAATATAAGAATAGGTACCTACAATAGAGCAGGGGCCTACCATCATCGGTGTGAGCAGAGCGTATTAAGCGTTTTTATTATTACTCGTTGCTAAAACATTCATAATTGGCCCCTAGGTCATCTAAGATATTTTGTAATACGTTTTCTTTTTCTTCCAAATATACACTTTGAACACTCATTGAGCGTATTAGCTATCTTAAGTTGATTTACTACTGTTTTTGTGTCTTAAGCGAGTCATGCTTTACGGCTGTTTGCAAAATATGTCGTGGCTATCCTGCTGCCGACCTTCGGTTGCTACCAGTCCCTTCAGCCGCCAACATACTAGCACTGATAGAACCATGGTGCTTTTCCTACTACACCCTCTATTTTCCAGGGTTGTCATATGCGGAACTCAACGCACCTTTTTATTTATGGCAAGCCTTTGTTACCGTAAGATGTTTACGCTTCCCAACCCTTTATCGCAGCGTGTTTACGCCTACCAGTTTATTTGCATGAGCGTGCCTTCTTTATGAATTTTATTGTGCTATCAAATAAAAAGGGAATGGGGCTCGGTGAAACTTTGATGGAGTCTGGGTGCGGCCGCTAGGAAAACAATAAAAAAATAAATATGCTTTCGCCTTGCCAGAAGGGTCCTCGAACGGCTAGGCAGAGGTTTTACATAAAATTTTCACTGTATTTAAGGGTGACATGGTGAGTCCACCGCCGTATCAGGCACTGCACATATGGCAAATACTTTCGCTGAAATTAAAATGTAAATACCTCTGCCTACCAGTTCATATCACTTCCAGGACCGGTTTATCCTATTGGGACCTCTAGGTAATGTAATTCTCGCAGGTCCCTTTCTACCATTTTCGTACGTTTTAAAATCTTTATTCTCGCGCTTCTGGACGGTGCAGGGCCTTAAAAGCAGTTGCCTAATCTGCCTTATAGATATTCCAGCCCTGTACCCCTATCTCGAGTTTGTCACCGTTTTCGTAAACTACACTCGCTAGCGTCTCCGCCGAATAATTGTATGAGAAATTGTACAGCGCCTCCAAGCGGTGACGTGAAGAACAAAAATATGTCATACAAATATTGCCGGAGACGCTAGCGAGTGTAGATTAGGAAAACGGTGGAGAACTGGTGATAGGGGTACTGATCACTTAATTCGTAGGCACTTAGTGAAACTAGCGAACAATGCATAGAGATAACTTTATATGCGGCGTTAAGTTATATGAGAATTGAATAGCAAATATCGGTGTGCAAGCAGAAAACTTATCCAACTGGCTTAACGTGTATTCCGTTGAACTTAGCTCGAATATAACTTATGTATGGACTTGTTCAAATAATGTTTGCCTCCGCCGTGTTAACATCATGGGATTCTGCGTGCGTTTGCATATTTTACGTTATTACGTTCTTGAAGTAAAAGTAATCATATGAGAACTGGTGTAGGTACGTTGGGTCACGGGTGGCTCTATGGTTAGAGCGGTACTATTCTAAATTGTATCATCAAACTTCATGTTTCTTTACACTTTGCTAAAGTTACCTTGGATTTTGCGGAAGACGAGGTGCCGGGTTTGATTCCCTGGTCGGGCAAAGCGTTATTGGATTTTATAATCTACAATTTCTCAGTAGCAGTCCGGAGTCTGAATTACTGCCCAGCAACATTACACATTACTATACAGCATAACATTGTATAGGCAATGTTACATGGAACATAAACATAACTGGGGACATTTAATGTACTCTGCCTACCCCTTCGGGGAAAACAGCAATACTCACGAGTATGTGTATGTATGTATTGACTAAATATTGAACTTGCTGAAATTTCACCAGGCTCCTTGTTTTCCTGTTTATTCTATTGCAGATATCCTCAGTAAAAGCCTGTGTATTCTGTTGATTTGAAAGTACTTTGCTAGAAGTCTAAACTTTAGTATTTTGTGTTAGTGGACATTCCGACCACTTAAGCCTTCGGCCAAATGGACGAATGGCCCTTTTCATATCTATACAGGGTTTAAGATAATTTATTTCTCAAAAGAATAACAATAATTCACTTAATGAGAAAACACATTTCACAATGCTTACTTTATAATGGCAGTACGTACAAAAACAGAAATAGAATAGTTAGGATTTAGAATATGAATAACATAATAACAATATAACATGTAAGAATAATTAAAACAATAACGAGACTCCAAAAGGTTCAAAACTTGGGTGTACGATTTACCAAACAAATGCTATAAATACAGACAAATAAAATCATAAATATAATTTTATAAGAAACTAGCTGTGCCCCGCGGTTTCACCCGCGTAGATTTAGTTCCATGCTTCATGTCGCAGAACCCTAATATTTTTAATAAATAAAAGTAGCCTAAATTACTCCTTGAAACATCAGCTGTTTGCCAGTGAGTCCCGTTAATATCGGTCCAGCAGTTTCATAGATTACCCAGAACAAACAGACAGATGGACAGACAGAGAAAATTTTTAAAACTTTGTTTTTCAGTGTGGGTAGCGTGTATACTATCATATGCATTTAGTGAAAAGCTGTTATTTTGTATAGATTACAAAGAGACACTGCATAGATTTACTTTAACCCTTAGTGAAGTTTGTAAACAGCCACGAAAAATATATAAGACTCAAGACGGCAATATAAACTGGGGTGCGGTGTAAATATCGTTTCTAGATGCTTGATGGCCTAACAGAATACAAACAGCATCTGGATCCAAACGATATGCGCTTTGCGTCTCATATCTCGCTTGCAATATACATTTTATTTGTAAAGTATTCATGCTTACCCGGGGGCTACCATCACCGGTTTAAGCTGAGCGTATCAAGTACTTTTGAGCTTTCACGTGAGCTGCGGTTGCCGTGGGCTTTGAGCAGTCGTCTGCTATGCAAGCGACGCAAGTTCGAATCCCAGCGCGGCCTGTACCAATGAGTTTACCTAAATACTTAAGCACAGTGATTTTACATCACTTGCTTTACGGTGAAGGAAAAAACCGTGACCAAAACCTGCATATGTCTGAGAAGTAATTCGAAGACGTAGTGCCTGAGACGGCGATAGACCATCTGTCACGTTGGCACTTAATCATCATCGGTGAAACGTTGGTGTTGTTATTACAACACCTCTACCTATCCCTTCGGGGAATACAGGATATTAAGATATATGTAGGTTTCCTCATGATGTTTTCCTTCACCGTAAAGCACGTGGTGTGTAATTACTGCACATACGTTCTTAGGGAAACTCTTTGGTACAGGCCCCGCTGGGACTACTCAAACCCCAAGGGTGGTGGGCCTTGGGGTTTGAGTAGTCCCAGCGGGTGTAAGGTATGACTTTATTGATATTAAAAAAAACATTCGTTTTAGATTGAAAATGAAAAACAGGACATGAATTACGCCTAAAGGTCGACCGCAGAGGATAATCCGTGTTCCCATCGGTGTAACAGCTTATGGTGGCTCCTATATTGAACACATTACGGTAATGATATTCGATGCACGCATCCTGCCAATGAATAGTTAAACAGGCCTATCAAATGGAAGGTCTATCCTAATGTATGGAGTATGCTGTGGGTTTAATTTAGTGTTACAAGCAAACTTATGCCCCTATCTTACAAGTTTCAATTGTATTCGGTCAAGATAAATCGAAAAAGCATTACGCGAATCGCTCGTAGATACCTATCCATATATTTGAAGTCAACTTTGCATTGGGGATTGGAAGCCAAATAATAATTGTTTTTATCAGCGCGTATTTCATTTGTGAATTCTAGGCTTTACCTTCAATTTTAGAACCGTTAAATGAAATGTCAAATCTTAGAAGTTATAAAACTATCAAAATAGCCTTTCTATTCGGATTTCAAGTTTAGAATTCATTAATTGAAATAAATACATACAATTTCAAACATTTCAAATTAGCAGCATTTCACTAAATGATTTTTACTCAAATAAGATATCCAAATAAAAAAAGAATCTATTTGTCTGTTTGTCCATCTGTCTGTTTGTTCCGTCTAATCTCCGAAACGGTTGGACCGATAAATTTACTCCGTTTGGCTGGCAGAAAGCTATTAGATAGATAATTCTACAAGAAGTAACATAGGCTTCTTTTATTTAAAAAACATTGGGGTTCCGCGGACCACCCAAGAAATGAAATCTACGCGGGTGAAACCGCTAGGGTACAGCTAGTTTGGTATATAAATAGCTTGACTCCTGTGAAAGGGTAAGGTCCTCGAGCCAGTGGCAACAAGTCCCCGTCACGCAGAACACCGTACCGTAAACACATCACGACCCCCGATTGATTTATGTGGCCATCCTTAGCTATAAAACGCTTCGCCAATGCTTCGCCGTGACATAAAACGGGTCGACTCATAAAATAGATAAAACACATCTGTATCGAAAACGCCTGCCACTTGCCTTTTATATCTTGGACTCATTCCTACTTTGACCCGATTTGGGGTCTTGGCGCATATAAATTGTTTTGATGGATAGTTTTGACATGGATCTTGTAAAAGGTTTGGTCACGTCATCCTTTAGGTCTTGTCACGTCCAGAAACCTCGTAAGTTATATGCGTACGTCCTTGTCAAGGGTCAAACATACTAATTTTATAAATGTTAAAGTTATAATGTTAGGATAATCACCCTATTTTACACCTGCCATGCCTGGCTCTGCATCACCCAAAGGTTGACTGGTGGAGAATGCCTATGACATTAGATCCGCCTATGCTTATTGTAAAGCAGGAAGTATAAATAAATAATTTTAAATATTTGTTACGCAAGAACTCCTTGGAAACCAAGCACTTTGGCAAACATATCGTTTATAACTCGCATAAGCTCATAAGACACTAAACTTGTTAAAATAACAGCGAGCTGTAACAGCGAACAGAAGCTTGTAAGCAAAGGTGCATGAGTATATTGAAAATGTTATTCCCTAACGGTTTCCAAAAACTTCATCTCCCTGGCCTTATCCCATACATTGTTGGGGTCGGCACTTGATTCAACCCGATGTGACTAATCACCTGCCATGTGAGCTTCGTAATCCCTTCTACGAGGAAAATCGGTAATCTGGGTTAAACCAGTTGTCAGACCTGTTACTATTGCCAAAGATGTTAGGTAATTTGTCAATCAGGACCGACGACTTAGCGTGCTCTCTGAGGCACGGAGGGAATTCGGGCGGACACCCATCTAACTTCTAGTTTGGGTTAGGGTTGCTTAGCTTCGCTGATCGAATGATATGCGCAGTACCAACTGCCATGAATACCTTACATGTCATTTTTCCGAAACGATATTTAATAAAACAGCCGTTCAAAAGTTTTTTGTTCATGATTGTTGTTTATTCGACAGCATAGCTTCAAAACTGCTGATTGCATTTTCATGGAACCAGCGAAGCTAGCAGTTTCGTACTAACAATGTTTATTTTGCAACATTATTGTATCTGCAGACGTAGATACTATTGGGAAATGCAAATATGTAGTTCGCAAATCGCGATAAAAACTGTTCTGTATGTACATACTTAACTTAAATTTACTTATGTATTTTTCCTTTCTTCCAGGTAAAACACAATACTGAGCTGTCTTGGGGAATGGTTGCAAACTAATACTTAATTTGTAGACTCTTACAAACACAGTAAGTTACCATTATAGGGTCTGTACCTAAGGTGTCTGCAGGTTACCTGTGCGCGAGAAAACTCTGTGGTCAAATGAGAGAATTAATCCAATTAATTAGAGACTCAACTGAAGATTAGCAATGTGTTAACAAGCGTTTGAAAGATTTTTTTTTATTGACGATGGGGAAACCTCGTTCGGTAGAGGTGCCGTCATAACTATACCCACTTTTCACCGAAGATGATTAAGTACCAACGTGACTGGGGGTCCATCGCCGTCTTATGCACTATACGTACGTCTTTGAATTTCTTCTCAGACACATGCAGGCTTCTTCACGATGTTTTCCTTCGACGTAACGCACGTGGTGTGAAATGTGTATTATAATTTTTTGTTCACATCTTCATCATCAGAATAACCCTTTTAATAAATACTTAAACCAATACTATACGTATATATTTGTTACCTCAATATCGTCCAACATTTGGGATACATGTTGCGTGCTGTGAATGGATAACACGGCTACGTTATCGTAACCCTCGGATTGTATCATCGGCAAATTCGATTATCTATATGCCGATGCAGAGGATCCATTTGGGCCAAGACTGTGTTTCGTCCCAAATCTGACGGTCGTAGTTGGGTATGAATAAGGATTTTGGACTTTAGTGTCTTTGAGGAAGTAAATTGCATGCTTGGAATAATGATTTTATAATAATTCTCCAAATTATATCTATACAGATAAATAAAATTGAAGTGTCTGTTTGTAACTCCAAAATAACAGCTTTCCACTAAATGCATATGAACGTATACACGCTACTGACATTAAAAAACCAAGTTTTAAAATTTTTCTCTGTCTGTCTGTTTGTTCCGGGTAATCTCTGATACGGCTGGACCGATTTTAACGGGTAGGTAGCTGATATATCTAGGAGTAACTAAGGCTACTTTTATTTATTAAAATATTAGGGTTCCGGGACAATAAGGATGAAACTAAATCTATGCTGGTGAAACCGCGAGGCACAGCTAGATAAAAATAAATATTGTGTAAAGGTTTAATGTGGATTCACTTATTGCCTTACATTTATGATAACAGACTAATTTCTTTGAACTGTGAAACTTTCACGATCACATTTATATCCATACATACATACATACAGTATACACTATACTACATACTACTACTACAGAAGATAAATAAAATTTCAGTGTCTGTTCAAACTAGCTGTGCCCCGCGGTTTCACCAGCGTAGATTTAGTTTCATCCTTAGTGTCGCGGAATTCTAATATTTTTAATAAATAAATCCAACACTGAATTTCCTGAGATTTGAGCATTCAAACAAACAAACAAACTCTTCAGCTTTATAATATTAGTATAGATAAATGAATGTAGCCTAAGTTACTCCTTGAAACATCAGCTACCTACCAGTGAAAGTCCCGTTAAAATCCGTCCAGCCGTTTCAGAGATGACCCGGAACAAACAGACAGACAGATACATTTTTTAAAACTTTTTTTAGTGTCAATAGCGTGTATATGCATATAACTTTCATATGCATTTAGTGAAAAGCTGTAATCTTGAAATTACAAACAGACACTTCAATTTTATTTATTCTGTTATATAAAAACAAAACGCGTCACTTGCAAGAAACTAAAGTTACACATGAGGTTCTGTGACAAGTTACAGCTCGCTCTTATGTGCATCTGCAGAGAACAGTTTAATTTTATTTATATTGCGTTACATTTGCTACTACGTGGATATGTCGCAAGGAAATAAATATTTTAAGGACTTTGCGGAGTAAACCGTGAATCACAGTGGATTCATAGAAAATTATTAAAAGGTTAGCAATTTTCGATATAAAAATAAAAAAACAGCTTGATGTATGAAGAAAGTTAAATTACCCTGTGATGGATTCGGTATGAATATATTTTCGAGAAAACTAATGAAAAGGTCCAAAAAAAATTAATATCCATATACGTCAGACGTATATTTATCAACTGCCTAATTGATTCGTAGAAAATAAGAATATGGGATCGGTTTCAGTGGATCGATTTAATTAAAGTGGAAGAATTGCTAAATATTAGGCAGAAGAAACTGAGAACCGAAGTACAAAACTCTAGTCTGACCAAGTGTCCAAACATGCAAAAAAAATCACGTAAATCCAATATTTAAAAATTCTGATCACGTGAGTAAATCACAACGCTGGAAACTTTAAGCACGAACCAATGTCTAACAAACGGTTCACTTTAAACTCAACAGCTGATAAGGTTACCGAGAGTGTTCTCAATGAAAGTGCATCGGCTCCGAATGCACATTGAGCCGAGTGTGAATCACAATAAAGCCCCGATAGTTATGGAGCCCGAGGGTACAATCACCAACGTGTGTTGAAATTATTCGCAGCTCTACCTTTTCACACTTGCCGTTTGTAACGAATAAATGGAAAATTCTCTTCCGTATAAAGCGAATTCCCGAGTGCAGTAAGTTCCTAGTCCCCACTTTACATTTTATATTTGTGTTGGCCGGGTTTGAGTGCATGATTTTGTAATGAAGGTTCCACTGAATTAAATTAAATTTTATTGCCGACTAGTGTGGTACATACTTCGTATTATTCTGCATGCAATTTAGCGTTGGTAAATCCTGGCTTCGTGTAATACTAATTCAATACTCATATTATATTCATACTGCGACAGCCTAATTGGTCTTGTGGTGCTACTGTGGAACAAGAGGGCCTGGGTGAGTGTATTGGGTTTTCCATCTGTGATTAGAGCCCGGGTAATGGCAATAGGCTCGCCCCGTGAGACTTAAACATAAAATTTAACTGAAATGTGTGTACTATAAGTACCTATCTTTTCGAAGAATACAGGCGTGAGCATTAGTAGTCTCGTCACGAGTTATGAACACATACCTTGAATGCGCTGTAGTCAATTTATGACGTTTCCTTCTATGTATGGCGCGAGGCCGAAAAACGCCTTTTTTCTAGTCATCCAAAATGTTATTACCACTACCTCCACGGCTTTTGAATAGCAGTATCCCCAGTACTTTTACTGCGCGTCTTAATTCGTGACGGCACCTATATATATGTATATTCTCATAGATATTATCAGTTGATATTAAGATCATACGTGTTATTGTTCTGAACTTAACATTAGCCCAAAAAGGAACTTGGAAAAGTCCACGCAACACTTATCCTCAAATGTGTTCACGTTCCTATTGGCCCAAATATAATAGGCAAGGAAAGAAACAGGGTGTCCTCGGGCAGTGGTCACTTAGGCCCAAATGAGGGTCCAGTGTAAAGGGCAATAACGCTAGAACAAATGACGTGCACACATCTGTTGGAGCCGCAGGGAATCAATCCCGGCTCTGACGAGATTCTGATCGACATTCGATGACATGTCGTCTAGATACCACTCAAGTTGATGTTGCCTGTTTAGTGTTTATATCTCTACTTTATGAACTGTTGTCTCAAACTCTCTCGCGCTTATTACTAAGCATCACCTTATGTCCTTGGTCTAAAAGTAGTTCCATTTCTTTTGGCGATACAAATTTCAAAAGAAGCTTAGTCTTAGTCTTGGAGTTTGTACTAGTCTTGGTTAAAACAATGTTTTGTAATAAGGGGTCTGGGTTTTCTGTCTTTTGAATTGTCAATCTGTATTTGAAGCCTATCGTTTATTTGTAAGTTTGCTAGCAAAAGCAGGTTCATACACTAACACTCGTTCAAACACTAATGGTTCTTGCAAGCGTCAAACCTTGCTATTGCGCATATGATGCGATCAGCAAAGTTAAGCAACAATACGCCTAGCCAGTAGTTGGATGGGTGACCGCGGGAGTTCCCTCCGTGCCTCGGAGAGCACGTTAAGCCGTCGGTCCCGGTTGTCAACTTAACATCTTTGGCAATCGTTACAGGTCAGTCAGAGGCCTAAGAAAGTCTGACAACTGGTTTAACCCAGATTGCCGATTTTCCTCGAAAAAGGGGTTACGAAGGTCAGATGGCAATCGCTTCGTATAAAAATCAGGTGATCAGCCACATCGGGTTGAATCAAGTGCCGACCCCAAATACATGGGATAAGGCCAGGGCGATGAAGCGTCAAACCTTCTCGTAATAAGGTAGCGTTATTTGGCTGCGATGGATGATAGAGAGTTCCTAGAAGAAGCTCTGAAATTCTTTTAGGAATAGTAGTAGTTGTTGCAGAAGTTAGAATACCTTTGCCATCTAAATTTATTTCTAACGGTATGCAATTATGCTAATAGACTGACTTTATTTATCTACTTGATTTTCTCGATGTTTGTATATTTTTGGTGAATATGAATAACAATCAGCCGATGGTTATAACCTAAAACGGTTTGGTATATCAGTTGATTGAATTCCATTTCGGGTTAACTGAAGCGTTGTTATCAGTCTGAAAGCAAAAATGTGTATTGCACAAGTTGAACGCTCAATTTGAAAATAATCAAACAAAGCAGCATTTTATAAAAGCACCAAATTCAATGAAATTCGGTCGACTGGTCTGCGCGCCAGACCGTGCACGCATCTGACGAATAGTATATTGAATTTGAATTTTATAAAATACCTCCACCGGTATTAATATTAACTAGGTTCAACATGATACAATTTTGTTTGCTTTTGTATTCATATTAGTTTGTTTGACTGAAATCCTGATAATTTTTTACGTGTACAATCACGATAATTTTTAAAAGAATGCATTAAATCTGTTCTAATTTTACCATCGGCTAATCATAGCATTTAATGTTCCCAGCAAAAGCAACTTTTCGAACCCGATGGTAAGATACTTTGTAAGAACTTTAATGAAATAATAATGACATTATTGACTTTGATTTTGAATGTTTCACTGTGTTACAGCGACAGACGCATACACGTCATATTCACCTATCTCATAATATGTCTCAAACTGTCATTAGGACCCTGTACCAATTATATCTTATTCTTCGTTATATTTTTCTTAATAATATTTTTACTACATTCCTAGATAAGCTAAGTAGGTACTCATAATTCCAGCAACATTTAAACTGCTGGTTTCCAGAAATCGCCCGAGGTTATGATTTCATATCGTTTTGAATTCCCGATATTTCTTTGTACAAACAAATATTGAATGTTTTTATTGCTTTGATTAAAGCTCATATATACACTGAAAAAGCGATCGTCATAAAGTATTGGACAAATAAGGATGTTTAGCAGGAAATATCCAAAAGGACCGTAGATACGTCAGTATGGTAGATATTCTGAAAGTTTCGCACTAAAATTATCTGGAAAACGAAAGAATTCTTCCCAGAACGCTGAAGGATGACCTTCCTGCCGTTTTTCAGCATAGCATGGGGTTCTTCATGAAAGGATTGAAACAATTTTGGCAATGTGCGCTATACCGCTTGCGCTAAGGCACGATGCACGATGAGTACCCGGAGTCCCCCCTGAGCACTGAGGATGGCCAGCGCGGGGGTTTTAGTGCGGTTAAAATCCCACATACCCCGATCTGCCTCTCCCAGGGCGGTGGGGGACTTTTTGAAGGTTTCCTCCTCGTCAATAAAAAAAAAGGCACGATGCACGATAGTAGGTTAATCGCAGGTTAGGTGTTTCGATTGTTCATCTCGATGCATCGCGATTGTTTTCAATCGCAGTCGATGATAGCGAGTTCGACTCGCGGGTAGTCGCCACTCATTGAAAACGGCGGCCACGGCGCGATGCATCGCCGACGATCGGTTCCATTTTGACTGACAAAATTTGACTGACTACGATTATTCGATTGATGAAAAATCTCGCAATTGCGTATCGCTACGTCACGTACCTATATCATTTCTAAATGCTACTTTGTCTACAGGCTCTGTAGATCTAGTGTGTACCCCCTTAAATGTCGCTCTCTTCACCCCCCTCTCTCAAACATATGAACGAGAATACCGACCGTCCATATTTTCTCATGGCGTATATTATGCTGTGTTTAGTAGCCGAGTAGCTACTCATCAAGACTGTATTTTGCTCAATGCCCTGCTTATAGAGGCTGTCACTGGAATTTAATTTAAGACTGCATACAAATTCCGGTCGTATTGTAATATATGCCTAATTACCATAGTACTTAAGTACACAATAGCTTCGATGAATAATCATAGCAATCAAGTACCAAACGATAAACACTAACAATAACTAATAATACTTATATCTACTTTAGATATGATAAAGCAACAAGCTGTACCCCGCGGTTTCATCCGCATAGACTTAATTTCGTGGTTTTAAATAAGCTAAGTCTGCCAGAGAACGTATCGGCCCAGCCGTTGCAGCTGTTAATTTGGAATTATAAACAGACACTTCAAGTTTATTTATCTGTATAGATGTTTAGATAATTAAATAGAATATATCAATGAAATAATATGTTCTATGAATAGATAAGAATAATGATGTACATTATTTTATTATTAGTATCAATAGAGCCTATGATCCTAGTACCCGTAGATAACATGTGTTTAGTTATAGTTATAGAAATAGCATTAGTTCTAACATACATTTTAAGAACTGCTATCGTTATGATACAAACACGTGGGGTGGACAACGTTGCAATTCTTAAATACATTATTATTTATCTAATAATCATAACTGTGTTCTAAAATGTTTAAAACTCTCAAAATTGCTTCGTCTCATAATAGGAGTTCTATCATGGCAATAAGAGGTCATGGTAGGGCCCCAGTACACGTCACGCCTTAACTTCACATTATACATCATTTAAGCTTCACAGATACAAGTTCACACCCAGATTGGTTGAAATAATTATATTCACGCCATCCCAGAAGGGTCCCCGAAGGGGTAAGCAGAGGTGTTGTAACAACACCCACATTTCACCAAATATGATTCGGTGCCAACGTGACAGGGGGTGAGTCCATCGCCGTCTCAGGCACTATACATATGTCATTGAATTACTTCTCAGACATATGCAGGTTTCCTCACAATGTTTTCCTTCATCGTAAAGCACGTGGTGTGAAATCACTGCACAGGCCCTGCTTGGATCCGAGCTTGCGTCGCTTGCGTAGCAGGCAACTGCTCAAACCCCAAGGCCACAACGCGACTGATTGCTTGAGTTTTATGATAATGGTCACTACACACAAAAAAAAAACAATCAAGACTTTCCTTGAAGTAGGTTGAAAGCAACACTTGCCAAGTACTTACGCGGCTTATTCAAAGGCATATTTTATTTAGTTAACGAAGATTTGCGCTTCGCCACCAAAATCCCTTTGTTTAACTTTCCTAGGACCTACTTGACAGCTCTGTGTCGTAAATCAATCCTTCTGACGTAGTGGGAATTGCGTTTTTACGATCCTCTGTGTGGGCACAACACTATTTTACAGAGTTTGTTTAGTTATTCTACCGTATTGTGGGTTATCTAGGTTTTTATGTCCACGGAATAATAGGGTTGGGATTTTCTTTGTAGAATTATGTGTAGCGTTTGCGAATAAATATGTGATTTTATGGTATTCGGATATATGGCTATTCGTCTGTATAATACATAAGGAAGGACATATATATATATTATTTTAATAAACAGGGGGTCTACCATTATCAGTTTGAAGAGGATTAAAACTAATTCCATAAAAAAAAACAAGTATTATCAATAATATTAAGTACCAAATATGTTATTGTTAATGATACGCGAGCGAAACCGCGAGGCATAGCTAGTCTAGTATAATATTATTGTAGTGTTATATTTTTGTTGTATTGAGGGGACCGGGTAATTCCTATCAGTTGGTCAAGAGGTCTCTGGTAATTCCAAGATTATTTAAAGCGTAATAAACCGTTATTAAAACATTATTATCAAAATTGGTGACCTACCATTTTATCTCTCTTATCGACTGACCTCTGCTATAAGATAACTTAACTTGTAAAAAAACCCAAGATTCGCCACTCAGCCAAGTGCGAGTTTTTCACCGCCGTATCAAGTCACCGCGTAGACGTAAACGCAGATTAGTGTGGGATTGAAATATCGCCATCTGTCGGCCCTCAGATGGCACTATTTGAAAATCTATACAGATAAATAAAATTGAAGTGTCTGTTTGTAAATCCAAAATAACAGCTTTTCACTAAGTGCATATGAACGTATACACGCTACTTAAACTAAAAAACCAAGTTTTAAATTTTTTTCTGTCTGTGTCTGGCCGTCTGTCTGTTTGTTCCGGGTAATCTCCGAAACGGCTGGACCGATTTAAACGGGACTTTCACTGGCAGGTAGCTGATGCTTCAAAGAGTAGCTAAGGCTACTTTTATTTATTAAAAATATTAGGGTACCGCGACAATAAGGATGAAACTAAATGTACGCGGGTGAAACCGCAGGGCACAGCTAGTAACTAATAATACTTATATCTACTTAGATATGATAAAGCAACAAGCCGTACCCCGCGGTTTCATCCGCTTAGACTTAATTCGTGGTTTTAAATAAGCTAAGTACCTGCCAGAGAACGTATCGGCCCAGCCGTTGCAGAAGCTGTTAATTTGGAATTATAAACAGACTAAATCTACGCGGGTAAAACCGCACAGCTAGTTATACCTATACTTAAAGTTCCTCACGTACACAGAGATGATAATACCGCCATTCAACTCAACACTATCAACATGTAACAGCAAATTAATATATTAATCATATGTTATTGCAATATTCAATGCTATCGGCGTCATGAGAGCATGTTTTCAATATGATATGCTTGTTTTTGTAGTGTTAATTTAATTAACATGATATATGATACTTGTTTGTAGGTATTGTGTTCATAATCATTCCAAATTCAACATCGAGATTCACTGCTATAATATACGGTTGATGAAGCCTATATGGTAGAGTCTATCACGGGGTAGGAAGGGATTAGAACTCCATTTATATGCATATACTCACGCCTGTATCCCCCGAAGGGGCAGGCAGAGGTATTGTAATAACATCACCCACTTTTCAAGATTGTGAGTCTATTGTGGGGTTAGAGCTATTACCACGCAAGCGTCGCTAGTTCGAATCCCAGCGGCCTGCCCAAAGGAGTTTTTAAAAGACATTAAATTCACCCTACGTGCTTCACGGTGAAGGAGAACTTCGTGAGGAAACCTGTATATTATGTCTGAGTAGTAATTCATAGATGTATGTATAGTGCCTAAGACGGCGATGGACTCACCCTCTGTTACGTTGGCACTTAATAAGATTTGGTGAAATGTGGGTGTTATTATTACAACACCTCTGCTTGACCCTTCTGGGATGGTGTAAGTATATATTTGTTTCCACCCAATAGCCAGGGTCTTAGAATTTGGATATGGTATCTCCTGCCTGTCGTAAGAGGCGACTAAAAGGGGGCCGGAGGGCCTGCTGGCGGTGGTCGGGGTGGGAGCTTTGACCACCGAGCCGCGGGCCTGGGAAGGTGGCAGCGCGATGTGGCTCGCGCTACAGCTGCCCCGGGGATGTTCCCCGGCAAACTGTGGGGGGACACCGGGGGGTTTTAGTGCGGTAAAAATCCCACATACCCCGATCTGCTTCTCCCAGGGCGGTCGGGGACCTTTTGAAGGATTCCCCCTCGTCAATAAAAAAAAATAATGAAAAAAGTATATATTTGTTTAATTGTGCAACCTGAAGTCAAGCAAGGGCAGATCGCTAGTATTGCATATTTATAGCCGTGAATCTCTATTTCGAAGTAAACATGTTGTCTTTTATGAATGCGTTACTGTTTTCCTTGGCGGTTCCGCGGCACTGATTTTTGTCATAAACTTTTTTATTTGCTTCGTATCGTATGTAACTAAAATAGTGTGGATTCGATTTTGTTTATTGTAATAACAGCTCGTGACGTAACCAACTGATCTTGAGTTTTCTTGTATCATCTAAAAGAAAACTACTTCTTCAAAAGATTAGGTTTAAAGGAAACTGTGGTCCTAGTCTAATCTCTAATTGTCGTCATAGTTCCACTGTGTGACATTAACAGACTTATATATGTCATATACATATATCTCATAATAAAAGTTAAACTATCATGGCAATAAGACGTCATGGTACGGACCCTGTAGCAATCTAGAATTATACAGTTTTAAAGAAAACCTGTATAATTTTTTTCTAAATCTTTTTAATTTATTCAATTGTGCGTCGTAACTTACTAAAATTACGTATAGGTACAAAATTCATTTAAAATTTAATTTCTGAAATATCATCTTAATACATATTTAAGGCATTAAGTCATATTTGTATCGAATTTCAAATATCTCATTGCACCTGCTATAGTTTTCTACCGCCTTAATGTAGGTACTATTAAAATTTTCGGTTTTCACACCTACATAGGGTATATAGGATATATATAGGATAGGGCAACACTGGCCGGAACTGTCAAGTCTTTACGTCTCCGTAAATTTTATTGTAATTAAACTTAAAATTAGTAATAGATTAAGATAAAACTTATTAATAATTATTAATTAGTGTATAAATATTAACCAAAAGTGTTCGTGAAGTAAATCTCGCAATACTTTCGTCACAATAACAACTTTAAAATTACGACTTGTGTGAACTGTCAAACAACGGACGTTATTCAAAGTTTCAAACCTATAGTGATTCATCGGAACTAAAACCCGGGGAGTATAGTGTTTTATAATTGTTTACTCATAATAATACCACACATTACATCCCTCACTACCACATAACACTGCTCATAACCTATGAGCAACGTCCAATACACACCTGGCCCAGTGACAGTCTCACTTTACTTGACTTGTTAGTGGAAGTAAAGTTGAAGACAAATACTATCGCCACAGACAGATATACACTACCTTCTACCTGTTAAATGCTATTACTGTGCTAAAATATACATATACACTACCAATTTTATTGTGGTTACACATTACTAACTGTACCTAACAACTAAACAACTTAGTTTTAACTGCTTCAGATCTCTCACGTCTCTTAATTTGCAATCCAGTCCTCTACAACAATGAATACCATGATGACCCGTAAAGCAACAGCCCGGGATGTAGAGGACAAACTCAGGAAAACATTGCAAGAACTAAAATTGTCTAAAAATCTATGCGACAAACTCCTACAAGAGAGGGATGAGAGTGAAGAGGAAGTATCTAATATCAATAGGAAAAACAGTCAGTTAAAGAGGGAAATGGCCGAACTACATATACAATATATTGTAGTTGAGGAGGAGCGGAACCAGTTGCAGAACCGTTCGGCAACGTTCAATGAGTGCAGCGACACCCACGAGAGGGCCCTGACTCGCATCTCTGAACTGGAGAATAGTTTGAGTCTTGCTCACACACAGGTGACCAAACTGGAAACAGAGAGGGACATCAACCAGACCACCTCCGCGCTCAGCCTCTACGATGAACTGGTAAACACCGACTCCGGAGCCATGCCAACCGACCATCTGGTTACTATTGACCTTACTGATGATGTTTCTTCGAATGTACATATGTCTAGCCATAATAAATTAAAAAAGTATGTTAGGTATAATAGGTTAATTAAAAAAACTAAGAAATTAATTAAAAATCATAGAAAGTTTTTCAAAAATGTAAAATTAACAAAAGACTGTTTATCTTTAAAAAAAACAATTGATTCTTATGAGTGCAGTTTATCTAGCTTAAATTTAAGATATGACACTGACATCCAACGATTGCAATCTGACTTGCAGAGCAAAGAACAGTATTTAGTTGATTTAACTAACAGATACATTAGTGCTCAGAAACAGATAGATGAGCACATTTTGGCTACCACCGAACTAGTCGATCTTTGTAATTACAATGAGGAGCGCTTTCAGTCATTGACTAATAAACACACTTGTGACTGTGTGCCCCCATCATCACCATCACCGCCATCATGCAATAGTGAGCCGCTGCCACTGCCCTGCAAGTTGCAGGTTGCTGAGTTGAATGAAAGTGTGGAACAAATAAACTCAAGTCCACCAGAATACAAAACGGTTATGTATTCAGATAAAATCGGTAGGGATTTTAGTTGCTATTTAAGAAATAAATTATCTCACGCTATAATAAATTACTGTATGCCAGGAGCTTCATATAGACAAATTGTAAATAAAATAATTAAAAACAATCATGACAGTCACACAATAATCATAATCTTAGTTGGACAAAACCCTAGTATTACCAAACGGGAATTAATTAATAGTTTTGAGGACTTGACAAACCTGCATGTAGGCAGGGTTGTATTGTGCACCATTCCATATAGTATTAGCTATACTGAGACACAGAACAAGCATTTATCATACATAAATAGCTTATTGCATAACATGACGTGTCATAATGAACGATACATACTGTTTGACACTAATAAATTTATTAGTGGTGTAAAGGTAACTCGGGAATCTCTTTACATTCCCAAGATATATAGACAGAAGCTTGCTACATTGTTAGCTTATAATATTAACACTGTTATAGCCAATATAACAAAGCATAGGTTAAGTGACGAGCCAGTGGTAGATAGATGTTCTACTACCACTGTGACTAATCTTATTGATTCTTTAAACCATTAAGTCAGACAACAGAGAAGTCAGGTGCATGTATTATGCGTCTGCTACACCAGAATATTAACCGCTTCTCTGGCAAAATTCTTGATCTAGAGTTATTACTAGACAAAATACCTATTGATTTTCTCTGTTTTACTGAAACTTGGTTGAAACCAGATACCATGATGTTTAATATTACTAATTATACCATTGCCAGTTCTTATAACAGACTCTCAGCGGAGGGAGGTGGTACCATCATCTTACTGAATAGTAACTTTAAGTCCAAAGAGAGAAAGGATATTACTAGTCTTTCTGTAGAGCGAGTCTGTGAAGCGGCTTGTGTAGAGTTGGATAATTATATAATTGTATGCGTATACAGACCTCCATCCTCTGATATTCACTCATTTTGTTAAACAATGGAGGTCATTCTTAAGAAAATATTTCGAACGAATAAACAAATATTGATATGTGGTGATTTTAATGTAGACATTTTAAGAAGGTCTTCTGAGGCGCGTTTATTTATATCTCTTTTTAAATCATTTAACCTGGACTTTGTATTTAATGAGCCCACGAGAATAACGGCCACTTCCTCTACTTGTATCGATAATGTAATAACTAATGGTAGTATAATAAAACAGTCTCAGATAAGTGGAATTCGATCTGACCACATGGCTCAACTAGTTGAGTTGCAATGTTGTAGGCAACCTTCTAAATCTTTTAGGGAATCTAGACCTCTCTCTGTCCATAGACTGCTGAAGTTTAAAAATAATGTTGAGTTAAAAATTAAAAAAGCAGAGTCTCGCGAACCAAACAAATATTTCAATAAATTACATAATGTCATATGTACAGAATTCAATAAGGCATGTCCTAAACAACAATATAAATTAAATAACAGATTACAGTTCAACAACTGGGCAACCAAGGGCATAAGGAAAAGTAGGGACACTTTATATGAGTTATACCACAAGAAAGCCCAAACAACTAATGTTGCTTTTCATAGTCACGTTAGAATGTACTCAAAATTATTTAAAAGAGTTTGCCAGATTGCCAAATCAAAACATATAAGTAGTGAAATTAGCCGCTCTGATGATAAAATAAAAACTGTTTGGAAAGTTATAAACAGGGAGACTGGTAGAAATAAAACTAAAGAGCAAGTAAGTAAGCTTAAAATCAATGATAGTATTATATCGGATAAGTTAGAGGTCGCAACTGCTTTTGAGAATTTTTTCGCTAACATTCCCACAGAGACTACCAAACATCTTAACTCTAGTCCGAATACAGCTGAAAGCTTATTGAAACAATCGTTACGAAAAAGCTTCCCAGATTTTAGTTTTAAACATGTACGTCCTATTGATATCATGAAGGCATTTAAATCGCTTAATATTAAAAATACGGAGGACTTATGGGGACTCTCAATTAAAAGTATCCAATCTATTATAATAACGATTGCTCCCGCATTAGCTTCTATTTTCAATTTATGTATAGATCAAGGTATATTTCCTGATATTATGAAATATAGCAAAGTAATACCGATATTTAAAGCAGGCTCTAAAGAAGATCCTTCTGATTATAGACCTATATCGATTCTTCCCGCGCTTAGCAAAATATTTGAAAAAATTCTGCTTAATCAGATGTTAGCTCACTTTAACGTACATAACATCTTGCACGATCACCAATTTGGCTTCACTAAAGGTAGATCAACAACGGACGCGGCAGCAAAATTAATAAAACACATTTTTGAGGCTTGGGAGGGCGCCTATGACGCAGTAGGAGTCTTCTGTGACCTTTCTAAAGCTTTTGACTGTGTGGATCATCGTACGCTACTTCTTAAGCTAAACTATTATGGAATTCGCGGAAATGCTCTCGACCTTTTATCCTCGTACCTATCAAATCGTCATCAGAAAGTTGGCGTCGGTGGTGTAACATCCAAGGGGTCAATAATCAAAACAGGCGTGCCGCAAGGCTCCATACTAGGCCCATTCCTGTTTCTAGCGTATATCAATGACCTACCACTTGTTGTAGAAAATATCTGTGATATTGTTCTATTTGCAGATGATACATCTTTAGTTTTCAAAGTGAGTAGAAAAGACAACGATCTTAAGGCACTAAATGAAACTCTAACATCTGTTTCAAAATGGTTTGATGCCAATAATCTCGTTTTAAATTCTAAAAAAACAAAATGTATCCGATTTTCACCACCTAATACATCGCAAATAGATACAAATATATCATTAGTTGGGAGTAAATTGGAGTTGGTCGAAAGCACAGTATTCTTAGGTCTTACCTTAGATTCAAAATTACAATGGGGCGCCCATATTGAAGCATTGTCAAAAAAGCTTAGTTCAGCTGCGTTTGCGGTTAGAAAAATTAAACAAATGACGGATATTGATACTGCTAGATTAGTCTACTACGCTTACTTTCATAGTGTCATGTCATATGGCGTATTGTTATGGGGTTCCGCAACAGACTTAGATTCAATTTTTATACTTCAAAAGAGAGCCATCAAGGCAATATACTCGCTGGACCCCCGAGATTCTCTTAGAGATAAATTTAAAGAAATAAATATTCTCACCCTACCGTCACTGTACATTTATGAGAATTTGCTATACATGAAAAAAAATATTCATCTATTCAATTTAAACTCGGACATTCATTCAATTTCAACACGAAATAAACACAAAATTGTAGCTCCTAGATTCAGGTTAGCAAAGGTAAATAAATCATTCATGGGGAATTGTGTTCGTTTCTACAATAAAATCCCACAGTCAATAAACGCGTTAAATTATGATAAATTTAAGACACACATTAAAACTGTACTGATGAAGAAAGCTTATTATACAATTTCGGATTACATAAATGATAAAGACATATGGAATTAAAACTCTGCACAAGTAGCTCCTGGCAATGACATGGTATGCAAACATGATATGTAAATCATTTGGTATTGTTTTTACGTTTTTAATTATTATTTTTTACACATGCATGCTGATACAATTTTCACTATTGTGAATAATTTATGATGTTTTTTTTTTTTTTTTTTGTAATTATTATTATTTTACTGTGTAATGAAATGTACATGATGCCAGCTGAGTTTCTTGCCGGTTCTTCTCAGAAGGCTAGTTTCCGAACCGGTGGTAGATTCCTCGACGTTCATAAGTGCCTTACTAGGGCCTAAACTGAATAAATCATTTTCATTTTCATTTTCATTTTTCATTTTACAATATAAGGTAGCGATTAGTTTGACAGGGCGTATACATCAACGCTATTACTATTTGTTACCGAGTCATTAGTGATCTCGTATCTTCTTAGCCAATGATGGACGCTGGGCCAACGTTGGTCATTAAGGCTGGCTCATTACGCAGGTACTCACCTTGACCTTAATAACAAACGGAAACTAATCCACTTTAGTTTGCCAAATATTTGCCACTAGTTAGTAAACTGATATATTTTACCTTGATTTAATGGTTGGCTTAGAGAATATCTCTTTGTTATGAATAATTTATTACTACCTTTGGCTTCGTAAGAGTTTAATCGATGAATTAGAGACGTTTGTTTTGTTTCGCTACAAAGTGTCGAATGTATTTTATTTCAAAACATTTGAATGTATGTTGTTCTATTTGTCAATTCTTGAGAAATGCTAGATGGCGAAGTGGTAACGACAAAGCAGCTGCTCATAAATCAAAATAAATATGTCATTTTTTTTTTATTATGAGCCTGAATTGTCCCACTGCTGGGCAATGGTATTTAATTAATTAATTAAGAAAATAATTTTACCATTATTATTATTAATTAAATAGAATGTTTATTGAATAGGCAGTACTTATATTAATCTGTGGTACAAGTTATTTTGAAAATCATTTGACGGCAATTCACTTCACGCTTACCGACAAAATTGCTGAAGCCATTAGTCCAAAGCTCAACACGACAAGTCACTGTAGGTACTAACTAACCTTTAGAAAACCTTGGATCAGATTTTTTTTTTCACATATCCGTCAAGGGCGTGCATTGGATTTTCAGAGGGGTAGGCATAAAAAATAAGTATGTAGGTAGGCAGGTTAAGTACATACCTATGTAACGCGGCGTAGGTACGTACGTTTTGGCAAAGATATACGAATATAATCACACACACACGACACAAGTGTATTCAGTGATCACAAATTGTATGTATATAATGCACGCCACTGATATCCATAACTTATAGGGACGAAATCTTAAACAATACGACTACCACATACTAATGATTTTGTCTAAAAACTTATGTGTAGTGATTTCACACCGCGTTCTTTACGGTGAAGGAAAACATCTTAAGGACTTGTGAGGAGTCTGTAATTCAAGGACGTATGTTTAGGTCCTGAGACAGGAATAGATTCACCATCTGTCTCGTTGGCACTTAATCAACTTCAGTATAAAGTGGGTGTTGTTATTACGGCACCTCTGACTATCCCTTCGGGGAATACAGGCGTGCGCTTATGTTTTTATGTACGACGACCATGTAAAATTGACGAGTGTTTCAAATACATTCAGATTAAGATCTTTGGTCCTTTTAGAACCTTAGTGCCTAACGAGAACTTCCTTATCGCCACGACAATCTAAGTCGTATCCCATGTACTTTGATCTCTATTTACTATGTGAAAACAATTCGTTTAATCTGCTCGTTAAAGAAAACATGTTTCCTGTTATGAGAGCAAAGAATCCTGCCGTGAAACAATAAAGGTTGTACACAAAGGGTCGGAGGGCAAAGAGAGGTACTAATGTAAGGGCTACGTGGCGTGCCTTTAAGGCATAGACATAGGGATATGTGGACCAGAGGGCTTAGTGCGAGAAATAAACGCAGATTTGTATAATTCGGCCAGTTTTTATCAGAATTAAAATGTGGAATTAGTTGAGTATAAAGTTATTATAAAATAACTGATGTTAATCTCACAATTTTATATAACAGCAATTGTTATACTCGTAGGTATCCAATAAAGCAATGAAATAGAGTTTAATACTTGTTCATAATGTTATTTTGTTCCTATAAATATATTTTTCGATTTTGCATAAAACTGGGCACTCGTTTAGATCTCCATTCTTTTTTCGGCGAAGCCCACAGTCAAGAATAATTTTTGTACCGAACTTGGCTCTTTTACATTTATGTTTTTGGAATTTATATAAAAGAAACAGTACTTTACTAAATTACAGGAAAATTATTAATCGTACTAAGCAAAGCTTGTACTATGAGTACAGGACGACGAATATAATAATACTAGCTGTGCCCGCGGTTTCACTCGCGTAGATATGGTTTCATGCTTTATTTCGCGGAACCCTTATACTTTTTTTCAAAATAAAAGTAGCTTATGTTACTCCCAGTAGTAGCTAACTGCCAGTGAAACTCCCGTTAAAATTGGTCTAGCCGTTTCGGAGATTACCCGGAACAAACAGACAGACAGACAGACCGACAGACAAAAAGAGAAATAAAATTGAAAATTGGTTTTTACGTCAGTACCCTATATACATTCATATGTATTTAGTGAAAAGCTGTATTTTTTCTCTCTGTATAGATGAATACAATGGTACAGACTAACATGATTATAGTTTACTATGTAAGATAAACTAAGTAACTAACTCAGTGTAATATTGAGTCTATAGACAGAAGGGATGAATTGAAACAAACATTACATTGGAGAAGATTTAAAAGTGCATTACATGTAAAATTCTAAGTAGGCACTATCGCAAATTATTTCAAAGTCTATGCGTGTTCATACTCTAGTCTATAGGAAAAAGGTGCGAGGTGTTTTTCAAAGATTCACCGTACATTATGGGATACACTGTACTGTACTGTAGGTATCACTAGCGACCATAATCACTTGTATTATTACAGGTGCCTTCACGAGTTTTGAGCGCTAGCCTTGATTACCAGTATTTTTTGGGTCTCCTCTCTTGGGAACCAATACAAGTGCAACTTTCACTGAGCGCTCAAATCTCGTGACGGCACATGTATTATTCTCATTTATTTCTTTAATATAAAATCCGGTCATGTCTGTAATGTAGTGTTAATTTCATCAAAAGCAACAAACATCTTCGCAAACTAAAAAACTTTCGAATGTATGATATCTATGACATAAGTTCAGGATTTAAAGTAACTGAGTGACCTCCTTTTTTGAAGTCGGTTAAAAAGTATTGCAATGCTCCAGACAGTCAGTGTAACCATGGCTTAACATTTGCGTAGTGCCTACGCCGTAGCTATAAAGCGACTGTAGCACCTGCGTAGCGGGTAGACTCGTAGCAATGCAACGTCTACGAGATTTGGATATAGCTTAGTATGAAATTTCATAATGCTTTTAGATTCATTGTGTAAAATATACGAGTGCTATGTATAAATAACATTTACTAAACTTACTTTTTAAGACAAATACATCAATAAATATTAATTAAATTTACATCTTATCTCATCTTAAATCTAGTACCTACTCAGAATACAATAAGAAAGTATTATATAAATTGTAAAATTGTAATATTTATATCTCATACATACATACATATGCTCACGCCTGTATTCCCCGAAGGGGTAGGCAGAGGTGTTGTAATTTTCAACACCCACATTTCACCGAATATGATTAAGTGCCAACGTGACAGAGGGTGAGTCCATCGCCGTCTGAGGCACTATACATACGTCTTTGAATTATTTCTCAGACATATGCAGGTTTCCTCACGATGTTTTCCTTCACCGTTAAGCACGTGGTGTGAAAATCACTGTACATTAGTATTTACAATAACTGATAGGTACAGGCCTCGCTGGGATTCGAACTTGCGTCACTTGCGTCGCTTGCGTAGCAGGATTTATATCTCGTCAGGCAAATTTTTTTGCACACGACATTTTTTAAATAAAAAGCAGTTTTAATGTTTTTTTTTTGCTGAATACACGTTTCTACTGACGTCACAAGCTCTCAATAAATGGGTCGATTTTAAAACTGACATGTTGTTAAAATATGACAGGGTTTTATTCATTTGTTTTTTAGAGCGCAGAACGTGTAACGGTTTTTCATTGTACAATAACATTTTACATTTTATAAAAATAGATTAATATGCACTAACAACATACATATAACTATGCTTCGGTACTGTTCCTAGATCAGAGTCCATATAGATGTACTCTACCCACCCTTAGCATTATAAAATGAATGTCTACAAAGTGTCTGTTTTCACAAAAGTCTGTGAATACTCAGTAATGTTCAGTATAATTTCGTTAATTAAACAATCCAATTAGTAAGCAGTGTTTATTGGAGCATTTGTATTATTATAATGGGAATAGTAGCCCTTCTACTGAAACGGAATTCTAATGACGATATTTTCCACTTAAATTTAGTTCAAACAACTATGATTGTTTAACTAGCGCGTTGTAGACGATAGCAAATTAAAATGAGGAGCAGTGGAAAAAAGCAGCTGACATATATCGTATTTATTTGACAACTTCACTTTATAAAAAATAATAAGAAACGAGCACAATATAAACCATAAATAAGTATCAAAACAGTTTCCAACACGCGTTTAAGAACTCCTTAGGTTTGACATTACATTTTACGGTACCAAAATGAAACGTCAAAGCTCAGAAGTTCTGCTTAAACCTATCCTTGCTATTCAGCTGTATTTCAGTGACAATAAGTGCTCATTGTCCCTACAATGAGCTCTTATTGCCATAATAGTTCGACTCATATTATGAGGCAGATGTATACTACGTATACATTTCTCAATGTTACAGATGAACTCACAATCATTGCAATAAGAGTTCATGGTTGGGCCGCTGGTTCGATTCTATTACGGAAAGAAGTTTATCAGACCAATGGGCCTACCATCATCGGTTTAAGCCGAGCTTATTAAGAACTTCTGAGCTTTGATGACCCCTGAACGACCTCAATACGTTCTTATAATTTCCAACAGCTTATTTCCAAAACTAATCCCCAAGGATGTCTAGACAGGTAATTATAAATTACGTTCACTAATTCGACTAGCAACAAAATTGCTAAATCAGTACCTTTACTAGGTTTCTGTTAACCTTGCTGCCTGCGGCGTTGTTATGGCTTCCAGCTCGAATTACGTAGGTATTAAGTATTAAGAAGCGTATTTGTGCGATATTAGCTTTGAAATTTGTGTGGTAAGTTAGTAATAATATAACGATGTGACGGGTACTGGACGATTAAATTATATTTATTCGTACATTTATTCATAGCCGTCAGTGCTGACAGACAAGTGTCATCCATGTCCATCTGTCAAGACTCAAGTCGCAATTACGTCAAATCCATAATAATAAATAGGTTCCTCTTCCTAGGCGTATATTGGTTGGTTGTAGGTTCCTCTTCCTAGGTGTATATTGGTTGGTTGTAGGTTCCTCTTCTTAGGTGTATATTGGTTGGTTGTAGGTTCCTCTTCTTAGGTGTATATTGGTTGGTTGCGTTTGTTTGTTTATATTGATTAACATTAATCAATCAAATATCCGAAGTCTAATATAAATATGTGAAATAAAAATACGTAAAGGAGCAACCGTATTAATAATTATAAATTGTTAGTACAGTACCCGTATTAATAGACTCAGCCATAATATAAAGTGGAGCATTACAGGATTTGCCGTTCGTAATTTGGAGCTAACGAGGTCCTGTGCCTTAAAGAAGATCGCAGATAAATAGTGCTACTTTAGAGTAAAAATTAACTTTCGTTCATTAATTCCCACGACCTCCACGACAATTCAATTTCTTCGATGTTGTGAGAATTCACTTGTATACCAAAACAAAAGCTGTGGAGGTAATACAATAATGGATATGTAAGTGTATTGTTCGGTTGAAAACGATTTACGACCGTTTTCAATATTCTATTGTCATTTAGGCTACGTTAGTGCGAACAAAGATAAGCAAATCAATAATTTTGTCCTTTCTTTCATTCCAATAACTTACGCTAGTTACCATAATTATGAAATTGAAGGTAGTGGGTATATCAAATCTGAAAGATAACTGGGGATAGCTACCTATCTGTAAACTTTGATAGGTTTTTTCAGTTTAGGCCCTGTTAATGAACGTCGGTATAATACCACAGGTAGAAACTACCCTTATGAAAAGAACTGGTAAGAAACTCAGCATGGCATCTTGTAAATTAAAATATCTGTTACTTAGGCTTATAAAAAAAATATATTAGTTTGTTTGTTTAGTTTGTTAGATCTATTTTGAATGGACTTTCACTTGCAGATGGCTGATTTTAAATGGAATAACCTAGCCTTTATTTAAGAAACCAAAAATAAATTGTAATCGACGCAGGTTCATAACTACTTTATTAAACTAAAAACATTTTATAGCGAACTTTAAGTGAAACAAATCTGTATTATTTTGTAGCATTCAAGGGAGAGCTGTAAATCTTGTCATTAATGCATTTTACAAATGGGGGAATCTCAACAATTTGTCATTAGCGGCCCTGCCTTTATAGCGTCCAATTTATAAGCGTAAAGTAAGTTATTAAAATGCATCGAAATACCATCAACTTTTATGAGGCAGAACCTCCATGTATGTTCAAAGTTTTTTCACCAAACTGCCCTCACACAATAAAGTTAAGTCGAGTGGAAAATAATGGTAACTTTAGAGCGAGGTTTTTTTGGAGAAAAGAAAGAAACGAAGAAGAAATATCTTTCTTCTAAACTTCTACACACTTCTAAACACACGACGCACACTGTATAAAAAGTTGAAAATGAAAAATGATTTATTCAGTTTAGGCCCTGGTAAGGCACTTATGAATGTTTGTAACGAATTGCCTCAAAAAGTACTGGACCGATTTAAAAAATTCTTTCAACATTTCAATAGTACATTGTCACTGATTAATATAGGCTATGTTTTATCCCCGTACTCACACGGGAATGCGAACTACGCGGATGAAACCGCGTGACTTCCGCTAGTAGGCTATAATTTATAACGATATTGTCTGAATTGACCAAAATATAACTATAAGTCCGCTTCCCTAGTTCAATTACATATTCATACAACGTATGGTAGCCGAACTTTTGTAAGTTTTGATTTAAATTCTTACTTGTTTTTTATCAAATTGTCCATACATAATATGGACAAATATAGTAGTATAATATGGATAAATGTCCATAACCTTGTACATTACACCACACCTAAGGGCTGGGTCGTAATGGGCGCGTGTGTGCGACGGGACGCGCCCTCTGCTCACTTCACCCAATGTATTGGATATTGTTCATTCTTTTATCGGTATACCGCACGCAACGGATGTTAATGTTTCTATTAACCGTCGTATGTACAGCTTTGTACTTGCTTGGGCAGTACATATATGGCAGTACATATATTAAATTGGAACGATACAGAGATTAGCATACCCTGCGCAAAGATGACACGCAAAATCGCGAAGGGATGTACATTTGTTCGTCAAAATATGACGAGCTGAAATGCATAATGACGTCATTCTCAAGTACCCTACATATAATTGTGTTAACTAGGTGTGCACCGCTGTTTTAACCGCGTAGATTTAAATTCATGGGTGGAACTCGGAACCCTAATGCTTTTTTTTAAAAGTAGCTAATGTTCTCTAGTAACATAAGCTATCTGCCAGTGATAGGCCCGTTCGATCCAGCCGTTTCGAAGATTACAGGGAACAAACAGACAGAGAAAAAAAACGTTGTGAGTGACGCTAGCGAGTATATATTACGAAAACGATGTAAAATTCATAAAAAGCTAACTGTATATTTGAAGCAGCATTGCACAAAATTTGTATGAAAAAAAATTTACATCGACCGTAGCGGACACAAATTGACATAGTATATAGGTGCGTTATTCTGTAAGGTATCTCAGCATCGATCACGACGTCGATCGTTTCAATCATAGGAAATTGATACGTAATACATAGACGATAAAGTTAAATTTCGTGAAACGCTAAGAAACCTTACAGAATAATCTGATTCTGAAACTTTTAACATTGTTTTATTTTAAATGTCATACAAATTCGCTCCCCCAAAGCTTTATATCCATAGGTATTGAACTTTTTGTATTAATCTTCCGCACATTAAAATGCCATTCTTTGTTTCAGGTAAACCACGTTGTAAATTGGGTTAACGCGAAAATCTGATACTTGCATGAAAATGTGCTATAATTTATTAATTTATAACCACTGTGGGTTTGTTGGTAAGTGTTTGTGGTCAAACCGTGCATTTCTATCGTAAATAATATACATAGTACTACTACTAGCTCCCCTTCGTTATTTTTTTTTTCTCTTTGATTTTGTCTTATACTGACCTGCATGCTAATACAATTTGTCACTACTGTGAATATTTATACCTATTATAAAATTTGATTTTGTATTATATTGATGATTTCATATGATTTATATTGTTTATGTATGTACATGATGCCTGGCTGAGTTTCTTGCCGGTTCTACTCAGTTCCAACGCGTTTTTAACCGACTTCAAAGAAAAGAGGAGCCGCATCCCCAAAAAAATTTTTTTAATAAAGTAGACAGATATTTTTATGTTAGAACATATCCATGTACATATGAAAGTATAACAGGTGGGTACTTAAATAGTTCCAGCTAATCTATTTCTTATTGTTAAATCAATGCAAAATTCCCGTGTTTTAAAATAAATAATTTATTTGAATACGCATTTCATAAATACGCGGTATTCATGCCCTCTAAAATATTTAATGGAATTTTCATGCGTGTACGAAAGTATTAATCATAAAAAGCCCTCGGCATAAATAATTCATTTAATCTAAATTAGGCCCGAACATGTCCGAGCCCACAGGTAACATAATTGCTGCATGTTAGATAGATACGTCAGCCCGGAGGAACCGAATAATGTTGCCAGTATAATTGCCTACGTACGGTCATATTTTACTAACCCATGTTGGTTTATGGTAAATTGAAATAAATAGAAACAGTGTTAGAGTTTATTTTACTTTATGTATTACTAAAAATTGTGTGTTCAAAAATTATTTATCGTATTCTTTTCTGTTTATAAAATAAGTAAGTGTTCAATACATATTGTACATCTGTGGTTGTTTAATAATAAGTCACTGCCTGCTGTCTATGGGCACGCTCACTCTCTCCACTTCTTGCCGCCATTATAGCGACACATATTTTATTTTACATTATTTAAAACGAATATAAAACTAGCTTATCTACTCAAACGGTGCTTCATTTTATTATATATCGACCATTTGGCCCTTCGACCGTTGCCTTTGTGTTTGGCTGAATCGTATTGTGCTGTTTCAAAATTTTCAAATATGTCTACGCGGCCGGACACACCGACGCCGGCGCCCGAGGAAGAGGTTAAATTGATAAATGCGCGTCGCTACCTCAAAGGCCGCATCACCAATATAGAAAATAGCCTTGGGAACATAGCTGAAATTACTTCGTCGTGCGAATTAATCGTATTTGAAAAACGACTGAACGACATTTTTACGCGGCTTGACGAATGCAACATGAAGCTAGAAGGCATTGACGACAGCCATACAGAGGAAGGACTAATAATCGAGAACAAATATACCGATCTAATGAATAAGATATATAAAAGAAGAACACAACTTCAACGGATGGACAGAGGCGAGACTGCGGACCCGCCCAAGCACAGTTTTGGTGACATACATCTTCCCAACGTATCCCTACCTGTCTTCACGGGGGATTTCGGTGCCTGGATGGAGTTTAAGGACTTGTATTGCTCATTAGTGCATAATAATTGTAATCTCAGTTCTGTTCAAAAATATTATTATTTAAAGTCATGTCTCAAAGGGGAGGCTGCCTCATTAGTGTCAACATTAGAGTGTACAAGTGATAATTATGGTAAGGCATGGGATTTGCTGTCCAAAAGGTATGACAATAAGATTCTTATCGCTCAACATCATCTTAACAACATATTTTCACTTAACAAAATTAGCAAAGCATACAATTTGAGACAATTTATAAATGATTTCATGCAGTGTTATCACTCGTTATTGTCACTAGACATAAAGAACCTAGCTGATGTAATACTAATACACCTTTTGTCTACTAAGATTGACTATGGATCTCTCCGTGACTATGAGATGCAACGCAATGCAAATGAATTTCCATCACTCCAGGCTTTTATTGAATTCTTACAGCAAAGGTGTCAGGCGTTGGAAATGTTGGTTAGAGATGTTCCTACAGATGTCGGTAGACAGCGTTCTGTACATGTGATTTCTCATCTGACTACCAGCACCGCAAACCACATAGGCAAAAGTTGCTCTTACTGTAAGAAGTCTCACCACACAAGTAAGTGTTTCAAATTTCTAAAAATTAACACAGTTGAAAGGTTAGCTTTTGTAAAAAAGGAAAAGTTATGTGTATTGTGTTTAGCGGATTCGCACAGTTTGCCAAGTTGTCCCAATAGTGATAAATATAAATGTAAGAAGTGTCAAGAACCTCACAACTCTCTGTTACATGTTGACAAACAGTCTATTTGTACAACTGGGGAGACTGCAGGTACAGTGTGCAAGGAGGGGGAGAGCTGCAACGTAGCGTTGCCATCTTTATGTAATAATGAATTTAATATTTCATTGCTGCCTACAATTCAAGCTGTCTTATGTGATTCTGATGGTAATCGAGTTACTTGTAGAATGCTGCTAGATGTAGGCAGTCAAAAGAATTACATATCTAAAGATTTAGCTACTAAATTTACAGGTAAAGACTTTGACTACACTGATTCTGTGGTAGCTGGTGTAGGAGGTCATAGTACCAAAATAAACAACAAAGTTTGTTTAAGTGTTAATTCCCGTTGTTCTGAATTTAAAATTAAATCAGAATTTGGTGTGATGGATGTTCTCACGAATGTGCTGCCTTGTGCTACATTTTCTGTTAAGGGGCTAAAGTTGCCTTCCTTTGTTGAACTTGCTGACCCTGACTTCAACCGCTCGGAGAAAGTTGATGTCATATTGGGTGCACATATTTTTGGTGAGTCACTACGTGATGGAAAAGTTTCTTTGGGGAAAGAATATCCTTATCTGTTTAATACTGCATTTGGTTGGGTAGTCTGCGGTGATCTGTCCCTTAAAAATGCTGGTATATTAGTTTCAAAACAAGTGAATAATACCTTTCATGCAACAGAATTGCATGATGACATTGCAAAGTTTTGGAGTTTAGAAGAAATGTCCAATAATAAACCATTGTTATCATTTCAGGAGAAGACATGTGAAAAGCTGTTCACAGAGTCTGTGTCTCGTGATAGCTGTGGTCGGTATGAGGTAGAACTTCCTATTAAGCCTGATGTTCTTCAAAAAATAGGTAACTCTTTTAACATTGCTTTTCGTTGTTTCCAAAAATTGGAATTGAAGTTTCTAAATAACTTACAACTTGCAAAGTCCTACAAGGAGTTTATAAATGAGTTGATCAATCTTGGCCATGCTCAATATGTGGAGAAATTTAAACCACATCAAAGTGATGGGGTAGAATTCTACTTGCCTCACCATGCTGTTATAAAAGAATCGTCCACTACCACAAAGCTTAGAGTGGTCTTCAATGCTTCTGCACCATCCTCTACAGGTGTCAGTTTGAATGATGCTTTGCTTGTGGGACCTGTGGTGCAGCCTGACATGTTTTCAGTGCTTTTGCGTTTTCGCAATTTTCTATATGCTTTTGTATCTGATATAAAACAAATGTACAGGCAAATTTTGGTGTCCGAGAAGCATCAGCCGCTGCAAAGAATACTCTGGCGTGACGATCCAGGGCAGCCAATGCAGTGTCTTCAACTGAATCGTGTCACATACGGCACAGCCTCAGCGAGCTTCCTGGCCACGACAGTGTTGGTTAAGTTAGTTGAAGATGAAGGTAATTGTTTCCCTCTTGCTGTTAATGCACTTTTGCAAGGTTGTTACGTCGACGATATTTTGCATGGGTCTGATGATATCGACATTGCTCTTCAGACAATACGTCAGCTTGAAAGTTGCCTTAAATGTGGCCAATTTGAATTACACAAGTGGCATTCTAACTCTCGAGAAATTTTACAAAGCTTGCCTCCTGAAAAGCGTGAAAAATGCACGTTTGCTTTTAATAATAATGACAATACGTCGATAAAAACGCTTGGTTTGAAGTGGGATCCTGTTGATGACGCTTTACAAATAGTTGTGCCTCATGATTTAATGAATGGAAAGCTTACAAAACGGAATGTCCTATCTGATATTGCACGCGTCTTTGATCCATTGGGTCTTATAGCTCCTGTCACTGTGTATGCAAAAATTGTGATGCAATTGATATGGAAATCGAATATTGGCTGGGATACAGAGATTCCCTCTGAAATATTAAAGGTTTGGAAGCCCTTTTGTGACAATCTCGCTTCGCTTAATTCAGTTTCAGTGCCTCGTTGCTTGAAGGAGCGTGTTGTTGAGAGGATGGAGCTTCATGGGTTTGCAGACAGCTCTACCAAGGCGTACGGCGCTGTCGTATATGCGCGTTGCTGCGAAGGTAGTAAATATACAGTCCACTTAATTGCTGCTAAGTCCCGTGTCGCACCGCTCAAACAAGTCACGCTCCCCAGGCTAGAGCTCTCTGCTGCGCTCATATTGGCTAGAATGATGGATAAGGTTGCTGAGGTGTTGTGTATTGCCAAAAATAATATAGTCTACTGGACTGACTCCATGATTACTTTACATTGGATAAAGGCAGACCCAGCGCGCTGGACTTTGTTTGTCGCCAACCGAGTAGTAGAGATACAGGAGCTGTCGCTCAAGGAGCGTTGGCGCCATGTAAAATCGGCCGACAATCCCGCCGATCTGATTACACGTGGGCTAGAGCCTCAGAATCTTGATATCTCATGTTTCAATCAGTATGTTTGATAAATCCATTAACTTCAGAAAGCTCAATAAAATATGTAAATATAACTTGTACCTATATGTACTATGGACCACTAAGGTCAAATGATGTCTACTCTGTGGCTGTTCTGATATTTCAGACAGACCGAACCCAAGTTAATAGCGTAGGGCTGAGTAGGCAGTCTATCTGTTAACTTTATTGTTTATAATTGTAAACTCAAATTGTTAAATATTATTATAGGCTTGCTCTGCAACAGGGGGCTGTTATGTTCAATACATATTGTACATCTGTGGTTGTTTAATAATAAGTCACTGCCTGCTGTCTATGGGCACGCTCACTCTCTCCACTTCTTGCCGCCATTATAGCGACACATATTTTATTTTACATTATTTAAAACGAATATAAAACTAGCTTATCTACTCAAACGGTGCTTCATTTTATTATATATCGACCAGTAAGTATTATATTTTTGTTTTTGAAATGTTGCGCTTCGATGTGATTAAAAGAGTACTTGTTAGAGACTAGCTGTGGCTCGCGGTTTTACCCTTCTTTATTTCATGCGCGGCTTTTGTTAACGGAACCCTGATTTAAAAAAAAGTTGCCTAAATTACTCATTGTAACGTGGAACACGTTTCAGAAATTACCCGGAACAAACAGAGAGACAGAGAATTGGTTTTAATTTATGTTTTATATATGTAAGTACTTAATGTACTTTGCTATGAATTAAGTGAAAGGCTGTTTATTTGGAATTACAAACAGACACTTTAATTTTATTTATCTATATAGATTGGTGACAAACACGATCATGCATGGTTACCATATTATAGACATAGAAAACTTAAAACCCAATACAAAGTCTCTTTGAAATACGTGTTTATATTGATTACCCTATAAACAAAAACTAAAGTTAACTTGTTGTAAGCTTTCGCGTTTAAAATGTAAAGTGTAATATCGCGTCATTAACGATTTGCATAATGACTTCGGCGTCCTGAAAGGCCTGAAATAAAGACAGAGCGAGGTCGAGGTACTCGGGATGCGACATTACATTATAGATGATGTTATGAAGTATTTTTCTAGAAAGTGTTGGAATTAAATGTATTTCTTTAAATAGAAGTTAGATACATATGCTCAGACCTGTATTCCCCAAAAGGGTAGGCAGAGGTGTTGTAATAACAATACCCACTTTTCACCGAAGATGATGCCAACGTAACAGTTGGTGAGTCTACCGCCGTCTCAAGCACTATTCATAAGTCTTTGAATTACTTCTCAGACATTATGCAGGTTTCCTCACGATGTTTTCCTTCACCGTAAAGCACGTGGTGTGAAATCACTGAACAAAAGTTCTTAGAATAAGTCATGCAGGCACCGCTGGAATTCGAACTTGCGTCGCTTGCGTAGCAGGCGACTGCACAAACCTCACGGCCACCACGGCTCTTATTAAACAAAAGATACATTTGGAATTCTAGATGTGTTTGCAATGATAAGGAACCAAAGTTCAATTCATTGCGATATAATAATAGTGAGGAATATCCTGGAACCTATATAAATAGTGTCTAATAGGCTTTCTCATGCAATATCTATGCTATGAGGATAAGAAGGCCTACCATTATTGGCAGAGTGTATTAAGAAGCGGTACCAAAATGTTACGTCAAAGCTAAGAAGTTCTAAATACGAGCTGCTTCAACGATCATAGTTGACTCCTTGTTAGTATAAAACAAACAATATAAATACAGTCGCACTGCACATAAGCGTGGTTAGGTATTTTGATTGCGAAAAAGGAGCAATAGGATAAAATCCCACTCAGTCAGAGCGAGAGTAATGTTAAACCACTGCATACAGGCAAAGAATGAGCGTAACAAACGACAGTCGACGGATATTAGCCCCAGCGGTGCATTTTGCCAAATGCATTTTATTACATGCCTTGGTTGCTAGCTATTCTACTGGCTTGTGATTTTATTACCCCTGTTTGAATTTGACTCACGATTTGACAATGATGCAACTGTGAATTAACTGGGTTTGGGAGGATCTGGCTTTCCGAAGATTGCAGGAACTAAATAAAACAAGGGTTCATTTCAAAAGGTTTCTTATAATGTTACGTCAAAGAAGAGGGGAAACAAATGAATGGTAGACGTATATATGTAACGCGATACAGCTTTCAACAACGCGATCTATTCTACAGTTCGAACAAACTGCACCCATGGGTTGAAAACTAGACTAAACTGGAACTAATTTAATCCATCCCTTTTGACTACTAACTACTTTTAAACCACGAACTATCATAGGCAATGTTTTCTAATAAGGAGGAATTCGTTTTTCAATTATTTTGCGTAGGTGAGCCGTGATGGCCTTGAAGTTTGAGCAGTCGCCTGCAACGCAAGCGACGCAAGTTCTAATCCAAACGACCTGGGGCCTTACCATGAGCTCTTATTGCCCTGATAGTTTCACTCATTTATGAGACAGATGTATGTGATGTGTATACATCTGTCACTTTCGCACAACTGAATTATCATTGCAATAAGAGCTCATGGTTGGGCCCCTGTACCAATGACTTTTTCTAAAACCCTTATTGCAGTTATTGCACCCACGTGTTTTACGGTGAAGAAAAACATCGTGAGTGAAACCTGCATATGTCTGAGAAGTAATTCAAAGACGTATGTAAGTAAAGTGCCTGAGACGGCGATTGAGTCACCCTCTGTCACGCGCGCAATACATCATAAGCGGTGAAATGCGGGTGTTGTTGTTACAACATCTCTGCATACCCCTTCGGGGACCCTTCTGGTGTGGCGTGAGCATGTAATTTTTTAAGTTTTTACCTAGTATTTAAGACTCTATCATAATCATCCTCGCCATAAAGTCAGCTGTCACTAGGATCCGTCCGTTTCAGAAATCCGTACGCAATAACCGCCCGACTCACGGGCGCGGACGTGACGCGCGTGCTAAACCGTCACGTAAATAGTTTATGGAACCGATATACGGTAAATTGGTTTCGTTTGCTAAGATACGCCCGTGAACCACAGTATAAATATAAGCTTTATAAGCAGTAAGGAATATGGGCATATTTTTTAAATAACAACCTTGCTCTATTCAGCGTGATTGTCTACATTATTTTGATATTTACTCTTTTATTTACCATCAAAATTATGTTTGTTTCCAAATTTTGAAAAATGTTGGTAACAGCTGTGAATAACGTTTACGCGATCGGCCACGACGTGAAAACTCTCACTGTCATTACGCCTACTCCATTGATTTTCTCGTAGATGCGCATCTACGAGAAAATCAAATAGCGTCTGTGTGAGTGTGTCATTTTGATACATTCGTTCCTAGATTCCCAACTGCTTGTTAAGCTTATATATTTTATCTGTGTGTGAACCGTGATCAAGCGGCGTTGTTATGAGATAAAAATGTTATAGGGATTTTAGTATCTAAGTAAAGACAGGAGGGTTGAATTTTATTGTAGGTAATGAAAAAGGCACATGGGATTTATTAGGGCCCTTTGCTGAATTAGTTAGTGCCCAGTGCTGTGTGTCATAAAACATATGATGGCAAATATAACCTTGATAGTAAGCTTCTTGGAGTTCAGGATAGGAGTCTTGGGAGACCATAATAAGGTCCTACGGAACGGACAGAACCTTAGGACGCGTGTTATTGAGAACTAGCAGACGTCACGCGGTTTCACCCGCGTAGTTACCGCTCCCGTGGGAGTATGGAGATAAATGTACCTATGTTACTCTCTGGTGATGTAGCTATCTATTGCTGAATGAATTTTCAAGATCGATCAAGTAGTTTCGGAGCCTATTCAATGCAAATAAACAAACAATCAAATCTTTCCTCTTTATAATATTAATGTAGATGTAGATATCGTAAATTGCCTTGCGGGATGCTTTACCCGCGTAGGATTGACAGTAAACACTTTGTTATTTGGTGTTAACTTTAGCCTAAGTTAGTTCTTATGTAACATCACCTTTCTGCCTATAAAAGTGCCGTTAAAATCGGTCCAGCAGTTTCAGACATAGCCGGATCAAATTGACAAACAGATAGACGTATAACGGACAGACATATAAACAGATAGAACAATATACTTTCTATATTGAGTGAAAAGCTGATAATTAGGAATTACAAACAGTATTTATGCGTATAGGTGTAAATTCCGCCGCGAATAAGTCTTGAAATTTGTTGTTCATATAAGTGTATGATGTGTTTAACTGATTAATTAACGACATAATAGATTTAATTCGAGCCTCGTAGTGAATTGAAGTGTCCTTAACGGGATCAATTAAACCGACATTCATTTAGCAAATCGATTCGAGTTAAACGAGTAGTTATTCCGTACGTGAGTGCGTCTGTGGCGTACCGAATGCGGTTCCGATAATCGAAATTCTATTCATTGGTGAATCGAATGATTCGGCAATTTGAAAAGTGCGTCGGTAAAAGGCTGGTTAATGCTTCAGTAATGCTTGCTTGTAGAGAGAAACTCCTTGAGAAATTAATATGAATAAGTTTTAGAAATAGAATATATTTATTTGCAAATTATATTGGAATACTCGTACAAAAGGACGCGTAATAAAGCAATAGAGCACTCATATTCTACCACAAGTGGCTTGTTAATATTGTGATTGATAGCTATCAATAGATGTATAAACGGCATTTATATAAAACTGTTGTAAATGTGTACACAACACATTTAAAAAAAGTTAAGATTACACAATTTCCAAATGTAAGTACTGTTTGGGGTTCAATATTTTTTAGCATTTTATCAATTCGATGTTGATGGTCGATGAAAAATTCATGGTGAATATGTCAAAAAATCTTGTAAAAGCTTATAAATAACGAAATTACCACTAAAACACAGTAGGTACTACGATAGAGCCGCATTTAGTTGCGTAATTATCTTGAAGTTGGAATACCTATCTACTTCTAGCACTACATGTCGTAGGTACATGCGGCCGCGATTTCATTTAACAAATTAGGTAAGCTTCACATTTATGTTGTTTTATCAATGTGTTTAATTACAAAAAGTTCAGGCAATTTTAAACCATGAACATATGCTGCTAAAGAACGATTTTGTTAATTGAACGGTAGGAGTACATGCCATTAACACACACTGACACAATACGTTTCGTTTGGGCCATTAAGCACCTTTTTCACAACACCTCAATTAACAAGCCCTCGGCCCGATAGATCAATGCACCCCGAATTAACCCTGTAATATGTACGCACATCACGCGACCGGCCCAACTCCGCTCCAATAAGGGCCGTATTGCTGATCCGATGGAACTTGTACATTGATGAGCATTGTGCGTGAATTCGATAAACAGTGGCCAGTATTTTCAGCCATTGTTTTGTGTAAGGATATAAATTAGGTATAGCTGTAGAAATTGTCCAATATTGTAATGGAGTTGTAAGTACTATTTTAATGTAAACAGTCAGCAAATCAAAATAATTTCTGTGTGTTAAATAAAAAAAAAGGCTAATCTAACGCTGGTTCTAGAGACATGAAATTTGGAGGGTGTGTTCTTGGTGAAGTGTAAATATACTAATAAAAAGGTTTTCCGAAATTGCAGCCCTAAGGGGTTGATAATTTGGACGTCCAATCTTACTTACACACAGGCGAAGCTACGATTGAAAGCTAGTTCTAATTATATTTTATTTTATTCTCGAATTTGATTACACATTAAAAACACGAATTTTCAATGTGTAATCAATGATACCTGTTAGTAGATAGTCCCAGTAAGACTTTTGCAGGTTTCCTCACGTTTTTTCATCACCGTTCGCTCATGGTGTATCATGCCACATAATATTTTTAGCAAAAAAAACTCTGTAAGAAATGGGAACTAGCACCGCTTCTATCGCAGGCGTCTACTCAAACAACTCAGTCACTATTATGTGTAAGTTAATACCACCCTTAAAGAGCCGATATCGCCGTGTAGAGTTCGTTAGCCAGGGCTCCCGGGGGTGTAGTTCCCTAACAGTACCTGCGTGCAGACGTGACCGGAATTAATCTATCCCAGTGAGGTATAGGCTGGAAGTTTTACGTTATTGCTCTATTCATTTTCAATATCCACCAACTGAAAACAATTTCGTGTTATACTTGGTCAATGATAAGTTTCTGCAGAGTTTTCAAATTAATTGAAACTAGCGGACGTCACGCGGTTTCACCCGCGTCGTTCCCATTCCCGTGGGAGTAGTACGGGTATAAAATAAGCCTGTGTTATTCGCTGATGATGTAGCTATCCCTTGCTGAATGGATTTTCAAGATCGGTCAAGTAGTTTCGGAGCCTATTTCAATGTAAACAAACAATCAAATCTTTGGAAATGGTTTATTATGATCATCATTTACATCATGCGTTTAAGGTCTGTTGTAACTTAAAAAGTTCAGTTTATTTAGTTTCAGAGAGATTTCATATCTCCTTAACTAGATAATAAAGCATGTTATATTTTTTATACTATGTACATCTTTGAAAAGAAAATTAACTTTTTGTGTATTAAACGAGTGTCAGTAAATTAACAAGGAAATTAGAAATTCTGAATGAGAGTATCAAACTTTGCCAAGTTTATTATACAGTTAGTTTGAAGGAGTTTGTTAACTGGAAGACAGATGCAGATTCCTTAATTTTGAAGATGTAAATTTAAAATGAAATCTCTTTAGAACCTGGCAAGGCACGTCGAAAAATACAACAAATATAGTAACGGCGAGAAATTCAGCCAGGCATCTTGTTCTTTTTACCAAAACATTTATCTACGCTAATGTTATAAAGAAGAAAGATGTGATTGTTTTTTTGTATGTTTGTTTGCATTGAATGGGCACCGAAACTACATCACCGATCTTGAAAATTCTTTCAGCAATGGATAGCTACATCATCAGCGAGTAACAAAGGCTATATTTTATCCCGCGTATATGAGAAGCCGCGTGATGTCCGCTAGTATGTACGAATATATATTATGCTTATGCCTGTATTCCCCGAAAGGCTAAGCAAGTGTGCTAACAGTACACGTTTCACCAGTTACGTTTCAGTCCCATATATAATGGGGTGAGCCTATGGCTATTAATCGGGCACTAATCCAGACTCTGAAGAAATTGCAGAAGAAAAACTTAATAACACTTTGTCCGATCCGGAGATCGAACCCAAGACCTCGTGTTCCGCAGAAGCGTTTACAACTACTAGACCAACCAAAATATTAATGTTAAGTTTACCTACCTTTATCATTAAAACAACATTTTAAATTTAGCAAAAAAACAATCTTTGTTTATTATTAACTAGCTGTGCCCCGCGGTTTAGTTTAGATTTAGTTTCTTCCTTATTGTCGCGGCACTCTAATATTTTTAATAAATAAAAGTAGCCTAAGTTACTCCCTAATATATCAGCTGCCTGCCAGAGAAAGTCCCGTTAAAATCGGTCCAGGCGTTTCGGAGATTACCCGGAACAAACAGACAGACAGACAGACAGACGGACAGACAGAGAAAAAATTAAAACTTGTTTTTTTTTGTGTCAGAAGCGTGTATACTTCCATATGCATTTAGTGAAAAGCTGTTATTTTGGTATTACAAACAGACACTTCAATTTTATTTATCTGTATAGATTTTTAAGTCGGCTAAATTAAACTGTAAAAACACCATCGCCAAAAAAAAATTATTTTATTAACATATTACTTAGTTGTATCGATAATCATCATCTGCATAAAAACTGTACCTCTTTATCATTAATGACAATTTAAATGTAGTAGCATTAACATTTCGTAAATTAACGACTTGTTATCTAGAGCATGTCGTACAACACATAACCTACTTTAAGTACAGTGGTATATAGTGCATTTCGGTGTGCAGTGCAGCTGACGGGCAATGCATCCTTCCTGACTGCCGGCTCATCCATGCGAGTTCCCTCCACGTGGCAATTAAATCGTTTATTCCATTTACTGTGCCAGCTGTAGTTCCTTTGAAACACTATTTGTGTTTAGCAAGTGTACACTTTACCGTGTAAACATGTACGCGTACACGTTAAGTAATTGGTACGTATGTGCAACTTGCATTCAAAGGTGTTGACAATTTGGATTTTGGAGAATTCCTTGCAACTTTCCCTGTCATCCGATTCAGTCTAAAATGATGCTCAAAACAACGGGTATTTTATTAATGAACTAGCTTCGAACTTTGGGCACACTATCTTTAAAATGGGTTTATCATGATTATATATAAAATTATTTCAGTTTTAAATATATCTTTATACTGCATCGATAAAGGGGCTATCAAAACTGAAATAATTTTTCAAATCTGACCAGTAGGTTCTGAGATCAGCGCGTTCAACCAAACAAACAAACTCTTCATCTTTATATATTATACTTTATACATCTATACTCGGGTATGTAATGAGCAATGTAACATAATAAGCATCGCAATAAATATATTTATCAAACACACAATTTGATTCAATTCGATTCAGGAATATCATTCGAAAATAGAATCAAAGCCCTCCTATAAGGAGCGAAGTGCTTTCGATAAGTTCTCTTAGAAAGGCATTACTCTGCCTTTATAGGGCAATAAAGAATTAAATAATACACTTACCGTATTATACTCCTTAGATGTCTCACCAAACGACTTCCGAGCACGGCTACCTTCATTAGACCCAGGCTGCTTCTAACCGTCGCGATTATCCGTTTAATGTATACGATGGCACTTTGATAAACCAGGCTACAAGAACTTTGAATTATCCTGAAATTGCTCCCTAGTTTGGTTTTCAGGTAGCCCAACTTAAACTGGACTGGTAGCTTCTGTTGGCACTTTTTAGTGCTTTGTTATTATGCTAGGTGTACTAATGACGATGCTTTTAATTTTTAAGTGTTGTTATTTGAATGAGTATAGTTTGAAATGTGTGGTCTGGCTAAGTGATTTATCACTATCAGCTTCACCTAGTTTACACATCGTTTATCTGTGACTGAATCATTGAGGCATAAGCATCAGTCAGTCATTTCTTATCTTTCTTTTTACATCCTAATACAGAAAATGTTAAGGATATGTAATGCGTAGTGTAACGAGTGGTGATAAAATGTTGCAAAAAGTTTTGTTTATGAATGCAGATGGTAGAGTGGAAAAGAAGACCTAAGAAACGATGGTTGGATTGTATGAAAGATGATATGACTAGAAAATAAGTGCATACAAAAATGACGACTGATAGAAAAAGATGATAGAAGATGGAAGAGAAGAACAGGAGCATGATGTTTCTGATAGATGCTATAAATTCTAAGATCATCTACTATTTCATCTTTGTAAGATCTTAACAAGAAACGTAATTAATTCATCGATCATCTTCCTGGATTTAAAACTTAAAACCTAATATTTAAAACGGATTAAAAAATACATCCATCCCTTTTGAAATCCACATCACAAAAAGAGATAGAACTACTCTTAAACCAAGGATTATCTAAGACGATGTTTTGTAATAAAGGTAACAGCTTACAGTCCTATTGTCATCGTGTAACAGTTGCATTTGACCTCACGTCTACCTGACCGTTACGAATGCAATCAGAGGTGCGGTTGAGTGTGGACAGTAGTGATGCGCGATTGTGAGATGTTTCAACAATCGAAGCAATCTGAATCGGTTAAATTTACCATCGAGTCAACCGTGGACTCGCCCTGGCGATGATATAATCGAGAGGGTTTTTCGATTGTTTTTATGTTAGCGGCTGCACACAAGTAAAAATGATAATTATTTATTCCGTTTAGGCCCTGGTAAGGCACTTCGGCACTGTCGAAGAATCAAACCACCGGTTCGGAAACTAATCTTCTGAGAAGAACTGGCAAGAAACTCAAGTCGGACTCGCTACCATCAACCGCAATTGAAAACAATCGATGAATCGAAATCGTTGAGTAATCGAAACTATCGCGATGAGAGGTTACTCTCGCCATCGCGCATCGCTAGTGGACAGGCACGTCGTCTGCCCGAGGCTTACTCGGCTCGTCGAACGGAACAATATCACTTGCCGCAATTCGAACACGTCTTTAAGTGCGAATATCGGATTTCGATTTAGATGTTGGAAGTCAAGGCAGTTTGGGAGATATTTCTCCTTGTAAAGTTAAAGAAATACTTCGCTCAAATTCAGTAATGACAGTGGATATCTTTTGTACTTAAAGATAACGATTCAGTACTACAAAAGGTTATGAGAAATGCTGTAAATTTAGATGCTCTACGTATAACATTGTAAAATCTAAATCTAATAAATACAATACATACATATTCATAAAATTTTAGTATATGTTTCTGATTCCAAATTAATAGCTCTCCAACTACATTTTAAAGTTATGCGGTACTTTCATAAAGAAAAAAATCTCTATCCGTCTATTTGTTCCTGCTTATCTCTAATGATAAGTTTAAGGAGTATAAAATGCTATTTAAAAAAAATGGAATCGGAAAATATTTGCCACCCATGATTAAGCCTAGGCGGGTAAAACTGCAGGGCACAGCATTGCGTGATGTAACACTGTAACTATAATAACTAACAATTTTTATTTGTTCCAGGTAAATACCAAATTGTTATTACAAAAATAATTTCGGTAAGTTTTGTTATGAAGACGTATTTATCATCTTACAACTTTGTTTATTCAATATTATTTACATTTAAATGCCCGTACTCGCAAACAACCAGTATTTCTCAAAGTTTGTGTAACTGAACAAGTCTCCCTTTCTGGTTAAGTTAATAAAACTTAGGGATTGGTTTTGGGAACCTTATCTCAACATGCGATGGTGAACTTAAAGCATACGGATTGTAAGAACTTGGATTTAATAACTTATCAACAACTTTGTGAATAAATAAACACATTATCTCGAAATGTATATTTGCATCTAATTATTTGATGGGGGCCTACCATCATCGGTTTAAGCAGAGCGTATTAAGAACTTCCTAGCTTTGATGTGTCAATTAGCTAAAATTTTACCTCAAAGCCAGGAAGTTAGGAAGACAACACTGCTATAATGATAATAGGCCTCCAAATATATACGTCGACGTCGGTAAATGTTAAAACACTTAATAAAAAAAATTATAGGAAATTTTCACACAGCTCAATCAATTCACAAAGCTTGAGTTCTAGGTTCAAGACATACCAAACAACCAGACACAAGGAAAACACAAATGCTCTGCGCATAATATGTTTGAGCCGCGGTGGCCGTGGGAATTAAGCAGTCGCCTGCTACGCAAGCGACGCAAGTTCAAACCTCAGCACTGGGCCTGCACCAATGAGTTTTTATGGGATGTTATATGACGTTATTCTAATTCCAATATGGCGGATCATCCAAGATGGCGGACTAGTATTTTTTTCTTTACTACCACTGTGTAGGTGTCAATTAAAGTGCTAACTGAGGATAACACGAAAATGTTTATTATATTTTTTTTTTTTATATATTTTTTTAAATAGTTAAATTTCGTTTAAACACTAGTATGTTTCTCTTCCTATGATTTAATATTTTATTGAGCACAAAGATAAACAGAATATAAAATAAGATATACGTAAATAGAAGTTTTGAACATTAAGCTGGTAGCAGAGTCAGTCGATTGCTCTCCGTCTTGAACATCATTATTTTCCGATTCGTCTATATTCCTGAAATGGGAAACAGTGACCGTTATGATCTGTCACGGTGGCACCCTTTCGGAGACCCTTCTGGGATGCCTGAGCATATAACAAAAAAAAATTGTTTGTTTACTTACTCATTCTCATCTTCACTGTTTTCAATAGCATCCATGCTTTCAATTATATAATCCGTCACTAATTCCTTAACATCTCGAGCCTCAATGAAATCTGAATGTCTAAATGAATCTCTCGCGACCCTTCGTGCCACTGCGTTGGGTATATCATTAACCATCGCTAGAACATCTCTTTGGTCTAATAACAAATCACTAACTGTATAGTGCATTGTAATTTTAGCTGTTATTAATGTCAAATTGTATGACGGAGGCGAATTTCTTCCGTAGTTTTTTATGTTCCCCATGGTACCAAAATCAAACCTCCTGAATTGTTTGTCTCTGACGTTCTGGCCGTAGTGAATTATTTGTTTCAAAGCCGCACCCGCTGGTCGGTATATTTCTCGTTCTTTCTGCAAATTAGGGAGGGTTAACATTTCTGTTTTGTTATATGATACAGGGTATCCCTATTCGTAGGTTTGTAGTACCTACTACTAACTTAAGAATAAAATAACAGGCTAGTAGTGGCTATTTTATCCTTGAAATATGCTGCTTGTTTATAAAATTCCCCGATTCAGCCTATATTACACTTTAAAATTTGTTTTATAGTTTCACTAGGTTGTTTGTAATACATTGTTGTATCCAATGTAAGGTATTGTTCAAATAGTATGATTATCCGACCCAGATGCAAGCGGACGCAATTTAAATCAGTCACTTTTATAAAACTTTCATTGAGTACTCCAACTATGATATAGGTAGTTTATATGTCACTCGGCAATTCTGGCAATTTTATAAAACTATCTTAGTCATTGCTAAATATTTTTGGACAAGACTATTAGGTATGATTGAAATTTACTTGCAATACATTTCAGTTATTAATACGTTAGCAAATCAAATATACTCACAGAAATAATGCTGATGCCTAACATCTCGCAGAAGGCTCTGTGTTGGATGTTCCCAGTACAATAATCAGCCATACTGTAGTTTTGGTTTCGTGGTATCGAAATGCCTGGCGGGAACAGTTCCACTATTCCCATACGTAGTGATAAAATCTATAAAAGAACAAAGCTCATGAAGAACAAAATATCAATGAAAATAATAAAAGTAACGGACAATAGACATGTAAAAGGCACGAATAAAGAAGAATAATCTAAAACCTATTAAACGAGCCATTCTTATACATATAATCTGAACCTGAAATTTTGTGTGCAGGGAGTTTCGGGGGCGATACATCGACCAAAGTTTCATTTTTAGAAAACTTAACTTTACTAATGCCTGTAATAACCGAAGGGGTAGGCAGAGGTGTTGTAAACACAACACCCACTTTTCACCGAAGATGAATAAGTGCCAACGTGACAGATGGTGAGTCTATAGTCGTCTCAGGCACTATTCATACGTCTTTTGAGTTGCTACTCAGACACATGCAGGTTTTTGCACGATATTTTCCTTCACCGTAAAGCATGTGGTGTGAAATCACTGCTCATAAGTTTTTGGAAAAACTTATTGGTACAGGCCTCGGTGGGATTGCGTTGTTTGCTTAGCAACCATGGTTCTCGACTCGATTGTAATACAAGTGGGATCAATCGAAGCGAACCAAACGTTTAGTATAATAACCTCCATTGTTCAAGGTCGAATAATTAACTCAATTGAACTCACGTGTATGATATCGATTAACGTGGTAAGTTGTGGTACCAAAGGTAGGGGAAAGTGTTCCATATACCCCACTCCAGCCAGTAAGTGAACAGACTTGAATTTAGCGTTGAACTCAGGCCTCATAGAATTGAGCACCATGAAAGCAGTTCCTCCTTGCGAATGTCCGATGTAATGAAGGTCATTCCTCCCGGTGTGTTCAAGAATGTAATTGGTCATAGCAGCGACGTCGTAAGCGCCGATTTCTTCATAGCTGTAGTCGAAGAATGCGAACTTGTCTTCATCAGGGTCTATTGTCTCGTGGAACCTTGAGGCCTTGTTGCCACGGTTGTTGCCCAACCACACGTCGTAGCCGGCGTCGGCTAAGTTGTAAGCTGGAAATTAAAAGCTTTATAAAAATTTGATTGCGACGTCGATGTCATGTTCTACATGAAGTAGCCTGAAGGACAAGAGCAACATTGTGTGGACTAGTTTCTTTCGCTTCATAAAATATATAGACTCATATTATAAAGCTGAAGAGTTTGATTGTTTGTCAACCAAACAAACAGTCTTTTAAACGAGCCAATCTTAGGAACTGCTGGTTTGAATTGAAAAATATCGCTTTCGTCTCGCTGCTCAACAAAAGCAAAGTAATCCAAATTTGAGCAGTAAGACATACTTTGTATTACTGAACATTTTATGCTCAGTTTTGTCAATCGTTATTCACTCATTCTAATGTGTTCAGTTCAAAACAAAACCTGAATTTCTCGTCTATAATACGGCACACTAGAATATCAAAATAGAACCCTATTTGTACTGTTAATAGAATTAAATTTAAATCAATGTCATCTACGACAACGTAGAACTTACCAATACTATAATTAGGCCCTAGTTGAATGAATGAGTAGGAAGCAGTGAGAAGTCCATGTTGTATTAACACAGGCCTTTTGGTTGAGGGCTCTGACTCTCCCCTCCTGTAAGGTATCCTGTGCATCTCTAAGATGTAGCCATCCTCGGTGGTCACGTGATGGGTCTCTGCTACGTATCCTTCCAATTGTATATTTGCTGCCTGAAGTAGTAAGGTGTTTGAAACTGATGGATTAAGATGGTCGTTCTTTTTACCATGCTCAATAATATTTATATATTAGCTGTGCCACGCGGTTTCACCCACGTAGACAAAATTTCATGGGAGGCGATTTTTATGCGCGAAATAAATAATGGCTGGAATAAAATCTTTAGTCCTAGTCAGGTCCTTGAGATGAGGCCACGTCTCAATCTAATTATAATTTATTTGTTCCTGAACGTGGGAAACTCAGTCTGAATAATAAATTGCTGAATTAATCAACATTCTATACAAAATTACTAAAATTCCAATCTCAACTATTGGTTTTAATAGACAAAAAGTAACATCTTAGTTAAAATAAAAAGTTTTTCACAGACACAAAAAATATACAGTCGAATTGAGTATTTAATCATCTTCGGTAAAGAGTGGGTGTTGGTATTACAACACCTCTGCCTACCGCTTCGGGGAATACAGGCGTGAGCATATGGGCATGATATGAGTCGAATTGAGAACCTCCATCTTTGAAGTCAACAAACATTGCTTAGCCCATAATACCATCAATTATCAAAGCAAGAATGTAAGATTAATTTTGAAATAATCGTCTTACTTGGATTTGCTTATCATGTCACAACAAAATAGTATTATTTATTGCTTTGTGAAAAAGCATATTATAGTGAAACTGAGTATATTGATGATAGCCAAACATGGCAATGAGTTGCTCACTCTTCCATTAAAATGTACTTAAACAACCCTATGTATATAGAAGGGACACATGTAAAAAAAAGCCGGGGAGTTTGTTTCGCCGTTTCTTCTCCTGACAGGCTTACTTTTGGAAACGGTAGTAAATTAACTTAAGTTAGCGTAAGAGAAATGACGTTCAATAAGTGTTCCAAGTGTCCCTTATGTTGAACAAAACTTTTAGATTTTTTTTGATTTTTGCTAGCTAGTACACATTGTATGAAGGCAATTATTATTATTTGAAAGCTGTTCCCCGAGGTTTCACATACGTAGACATAATTTCATGGGTGACTTTATCTCGCGGAAACCTATTTTTTAAATCAATGTAGGTACCCTAAGTTACTCCTGGTAACAATAGCTATCCGCCAGTGAAATTCCCGTTAAAATGAGTCAAGCCGTTTCAGAGATCTGTCGGTCAGAGAATTTATTTAAAATGTAGCTGTGCCCCGCGGTATCACTCGCGTAGATTTAGTTTCATGCTTCATGTCGCGGAACGCTAATATTTTTTAATAAATAAAAGTAGCCTAAGTTACTCCTTGAAATAACAGTGACGGTCCAGCCGTTTCAGAGATTACCCGGAACGAACAGACAGACAGACAGACAGGGACAATTTTTTTTTTTTAGTGTCAGTAGCTTGTATACTTTCATATACATTTAGTGAAAAGCTGTTATTTTAGAATTACAAACAAACTCTTCAATTTTATTATCTGTATAGATTGGTATTGTTTTAGAAAAAATCATTGTTACAAGCCGCTGGGATTCGAACTTGCCTCGCTTGCGTAATAGGCGATTGCTCAAACCCTACGGCTCCTTTAATCATAAAAACTTATATAGAGTGGTCAATGTAGTTATAAATACTTTCAGTTCCAATATTTTCATTTGTTTATTAATACTTACAGCTTCATATACATCCATAGGTATACAGCCACAGCTAGTATATAGGACAAACGCAACTAAGATGATGCTATTTAACTTAAACATTTTCACAGATTTTCAACTTACTAACTACTTATGTATGTTTATTTATACTAAATGAATTTTTTTACGTGATTGCTTTTATAAACTAACACTTATCTACATAATTTGTTTGTAATTAATTAATATGTACACTTACTACAGGATGATTATTTTCCCCGAGCCATTACACGCAAGAGAAGCAATTTTTAAATACCGTTATAATCTTTTCGACGATTAAATCAGCTCTCGATATTTACGTAAAGCAACAGCGTAAACTCCGACCCGGCATTCTGATGTACTAGAAAACACAAGAAATATATAAGTGAAATAGCAAAAAAATAACCTAGGTCAGTGATACCTGATACAGTATTTTTTTACGCTACAAAAGCGGCGAACAAGCGCACAGTCCGCCTAATGTCAAATGCTAATGCAGGCTATGAACGTGAGTAGTACTCTGGTGTTGGTGATGTGTGATGGGTTGGTGTGATGCCTACGTCATGAAGAATAGAATTTCCGTACCAACATAGTAAAATATGAAAGAGTATACGCTAGCACAGCGTCTCCACTCTCTTCCTCCTGCCCCATGGAGCCTGGCGACCTTACTTACCGCAGGAACACAATACTACTCTAAGGTATTATTATTTGTCTGTGATCTTCAGTAAGGTGGATATACAATCCCCAGTCGGGCAATCTCCAAATATCGAATTGGAAACCCCGTTATGCCATACCTCTCTTGCATACTGTATATCATCCAAGTCACAGTGCCTAGGAAGGGAAGTCCCATGGAAATAGTCCGATTTTGTATACTAGTTTCAATAGTAACAGCTATTAGTTGCTAGTAGAACTCGCGGTGCAAGTCGTGACCAAAACTATCTAAGCTTCAGCTTCGAGCTTGGAATTCCAGAAGAATTAGACTGGATATTGCAAATTGAATTGCAAACTATTACCGCAAGCTAGAAAATTGCAGCATTGCATTAGATTTTTGTTGATACTTACTGCATTTTGAAGAGAGCTACAACTCATGCTTTTATTCTAAACTAGCGGACGTCACGCGGTTTCACCCGCGTAGTTCCCGTTCTCGTGAGAGTACGGGGAAAAAATAAAGCCTATGTTACTTGCTGATGATGAATCTATCCATTGCTGAAAGAATTTCAACGTCAGACAAGTAGTTTCGGAGCCTATTTAATACAAACAAACAAACAAATCTTTCCTCTTTATAATATTAGTGTAGATTATTAAAATGGTTGAGAAAAATACGAACACGCGGCGTGAGAGGTTTTAGGACCACAGGTTTTATTCATAATTATGTAAGCTAATTAGTGATAAAGGTAAAATTTGTATGATTAATATGAGAAATGTAGATTGTAGGTACCTACTTAATGGCTATCAATCAGACATTATCACTGTTGAAGAAAATCCTTTAATCATCGCTTGCGCACGCTTTAAGACCCCCAAGAAGACAATATCATCATAACTTTATAGAACACGTAGGTGTATTGTCTGTTGCTCAAGATAAATGTCGCTGTTTAAATCGTTAAAAGAGTGGGCAGTGACTTGTCTATAGACATTCCGCTTACTTAGGTACCAACAGGTACACCTGATGGTAAGTAAGCGGATACAAAGGGAAATTAAGACCTAAGAAACGACGGATGGATTGTTTAAAAGCTGATATGCATAGAAATTGCACTCTCTCTAGCACTTCTACTAGTGAGTACAGATATGACGTCTGATAAAGAGAATAACATATTGCTCCGACCACAAACATCGTGAGATAAGTCCATAAGGATTACGATGGTAAGTTGTTACGCTTTGACTTTCAATGTCAGGGGCATGCCTTGCCGATCTAGAAATCTGTTCAAACCCTATTTGAAGATCATGCTGTTCTCGCTTGAGGAAACCACGTTGGGGGGCCTATTCCATAGACCTACCGTTTGGGCGAGGAAGCTCTTTGGAATCGCACATCGGTTCCAAGGCATGTCAATAAACAGCCAGCGAGAGGTTCTTGGCTGGATATTTTATTCTCTATGAATAGCACCATAAAGGAAGCATTAATGGACGCTATGAAACGCTATGTCCAAGGTATAAAAACATTATTCAAGGTTTTGGCGCCTCACGATGAAAAATCACCTGGTCCATACAGTTCGGTGGGAGGAAAAACAGCTTTTTATTGTATTATTTTCCTTCAAGTTTCGACGCGTGAATAGAGCTATTCTCAACGGACTTGGATTTTTCTCGTTACACTCGAGATATTTTTTTGCAAGAAAATAACAACCTTATTGAAAGGTGCTACGGGTCATAATGGTGCACGTTGAATACGATTTCCATTTGAACGAGGCTTTGGTTCTCCGGTAGAGATATATGGCTTTTCTTAGAATTGACACAATATTGTGCTAAGAGAGAGAAGACGTTGGACTTGATGTAGGTACTTACCTATATAATATTACTTTTTTTTTATGAGCACAAAACGTATTAAGATTTTGTCGTGGACGAATGGTTTGAGACGTCTATTGTAACACCCATGCTCACCACTTCGGGGACCCTGCTGGAATTGTAAGCTTATAATTACGCAGAGGTCTGAGTGCCTAGTGCGAGTTTTTCACTGCCGCCGTCACAAGTCACCGCGTCAAAGTTAACGCAGATTTGTATGGGATCGGAGCAGCGCCTCCGTCGGTCTAAACATGACACTATTGTGAGCCCATACAAATCTGCGTTTACGTCGACGCGGTGACTTGTGACGGCGATTTTAAGAAAACCCGCGCTAGGCCCTCTGATAGTTTTACGATGAAGCTTGTGGATACAACTTATATTCGTTTCGTATACACTTTCCAAAACGAAAATATACATTACATGATTAGCTAGAAAATACGTCTTGTAATCTCTAAATTACATGGAAATGTTTCATATAATATACCCAAATTTCAAGCACCGCGACCGCAACGTTTGTCGTGATCCGATAACGGATTCGTGACCCAAATACCCAGGTTTACGAGCACCGTCAAGGATCACATACAGGCGTGCTTGCAAGGGACGTTACATTAGTATTCAAACTTCAAAATTTCAATTATTCAATATTATGTAAAATTATATTCAGTTATCCTCATACGAGTATTAAGAGATTAAATTATTCAATTTCTTTGGAGTATGACTAGAAGTAGTAGGTACCTAAATGGTTAATATTCTACGCAAATTATATTATATATAAATCCGTCCGTCAGTCAGTCACAAAGCTGTAGGTTTTGCTGATGTTTCAATTTTGATGTGAAAAAAAGTTTATCTCCACATGCATACCCATAAAAACGGTTGATGTTCTAAATTCGTAACAACATTTTTTCATTTGAGCAATCGTAAATTTAAAAGGCTAAAGTCAATAATTTCATCCAGTCTTTAGTTACTAATGGCAATGAATACCATACCTATTAAAAGATAAAGTAGAATTGATAACCTCCTCTTTTTTTTAAGTCGGTTAAAAAACGGTTGATGTTCAAATTCATAGGATTTTCTTTATAATTCCAACGATCACAAATTTAAAAGGCTGTAAATAATTCCAGACAGTGTTTAGTTACTAATGGCAGTGAATACCATTGAATTGAAGAGACGGCGATTTGGTTTGTAGTATTCGGTGTCAAAGCACCCACCGGACCACAAAATAGGGACGTAACCGAACGCTGTGTAAATCACTGGACGCGATTTTAATGGCACTCTGTCAGGACGAATTAATGACCTCTGATCGCGAGCTATCACGATTGACCTGCGTTTTATAACACCTATATATCCACATCATTACATCAAATCCCTGAAGGGGTAGACAGCCCTACACATTTTTTTTGTGTACAAAAAAGGCTGCAATCCTCTCGTCGTACACTTTCCAATCAGGCTCCGAATATCGGATAAGAAATCCCTGATTTCTCAGGCTTAGCGTATGAAATGTTCCATGAGTTATTTATATTATTATTTATTATATTAACTAATCATACATTTTACAGGACACGTTGACTGATTTGAGTAATGCGTACTTTTAAAAACTATCCCCCTTATTACAAAACATAGGCAACGAGAGTCCTTAGTTTACAAGTAGCTTTCTCTCTCTATCTCTGTTTGTGATATGGACTTCGAAAGGGATGTCATATAGTTTAGTTTACTCTTCGCTTAATCCATGTATGGCATAACAACGGACACATAACCGTTGTTATGGGTAGTTGTAATATGATTGATAAATAAATGTATTCTTAATATTTTCCCTCTCATAATGTCATATTAGACAGTAACATTGTTATATCTGTAGCCATTGAATCTACAAAACAAAGCAACAAATTTGTAGCTAAGATATGTCTTTAAATTTCTCTCTGCCAATACAGTTGCTTTCTTTACACACCAGTAAAAGTTTATCTTGTATTAAAATTTCTCCATTCCTATCGAATATTTGTGCATGTTTACAAGTGTAAGTGTATTGTATTTTACTATCTTGTTTACCCTTTCGCAGTTTATTGTTATTGTTAATGGCTTTCGGAGCATCGTCACTCTCATTTACGATGCTAAGTAACTTTGTTTTAGCGATTGTGTTTATGATACAAAATTGCTCATGAATTATTGTTGCGTAAAATTTACGGACTAAATACTTACGGATTTATGGAGATACCTGTTACAAATTCGATAGGACGAAAAAGGCCAGGGGACCTACTATCATCGTTATACTAACATCTTCAAAGCTTAGAAGTTCTTAATACGCTCTGCTTTCACCAATGATGGAAGGCCCCAGTTCATAGCTTACCGTCAGGTTGATTTCAACCCGATAATCGGCTTAGGAAAAAAGCATTACTTATATAATAGTAAGTACTTCTGTCTTTATTAGAAGTGTTTATTCGTATGAACCCGATAATTGCAAAAACTTAGATTTGAAAATTTTTTCTCACTACATGACCATTTTATTTAAGAAGGATCTTAGGGATCATTAAGTTTCATTCCAGGAGATTTTTTGGTTCTTTTAATATGCTTTAATTAAAATAAAAAGGGAGTATAAAACCAGTGTGAAATTTAAAGTTAAATTCGTTGCAGATCCGGTAGTTGGGGTTTCATTCTCAATTCCAATTCCACTTTCGTTGTCGTTTTCATTTTCAGCGTTTCCTTCCGTATCAACGATGCTGCTGAAATAATAAAGCAAATTTGTGTATTCTGCGTGACTTAAAAATTTAATTTTACTCGCTGGAATGTTACTTGCAAAATTGGGTCAAAACGGCCTTGTGTTTCCTTCACGATCCCTTATATCTATCTATATAGTTACTTGCCTTTCGAAGAGAGATTCTGGCAAAAAAAAATTAAAGTTTCCATGTACTAATTGAAGTCCCTTGGAACTATTGAATACTAAATATCAAACTTATCTCTAATTCAAAACTGCTCTCAAACATCAGCTAATATTAAAGAAGCGTGTGGAAATTAGTTCCTTATGAACTTTGCCAATTGTGAAGTATTTTATTTAATCGTCGTCAGCGATTTCAAATCTTGGGAATTAAATTTCCACATTAGGTAAGTTGTAAGAAACTAATATCTTCACGCCTTCCTAGCAAGTTTCACAGAGAGGCGGAATTGTTCTAACATCTACGAAGGCATGGTGATACCATTGCTTTCTAAGGCACAAGTATGCATACATCTTAACATTTATATAGGTCATTTTTAATGTACACTTACTCTGATGCTCCATCTGAATCTAAATTTGAATCTGAATCTAAAACTGCATCTGAATCTAAAACTGAATCTGAATCTGAATCCTCATTGATCTGATCAAATTCAATATCACTCAAACACTGTATAATATAATCTGTCACTAGCTCTTTTGCATCTTCAGCGGTAACAAATTCTTCATGCAAAAACGTTTCTCGAGCAACTTTCCGTGCCACTGCATTAGGGATGTCCTCAACCATTGCTAACACATCTCTTTCATCTAGTAAAACATCACTTACAGTATAATGCATTGTGACATTAGATGTTATCAAACTCAAATCGTATAGAGGAGGGTTAGATGCTCCATATATTTGGAGATTTTGGAAAAAGCCGTAATTCCATCTCCTGAACAGTTTGTCTCTTATATTTTGGCCGAAATGAGCTACTTGCTTTAGAGATGCTCCAGGCTGTTCGACCTCTTCTTCTTCTTCTTCTTCGTCGTCTCTCTGTAATATATATATATACTGATATAAACCTAATACTATATCATGAAGTTCAGTTTATTTATTGAAAAAAATATTTTAATGTCAGCAACAATAATAGTCAGGCTTTAATTTGGAAACGGTAGTATATTAACTTGAGTTAGTCATACATAACGTACAATAAGTGTCGCTTGTTAGAATAAAATTATTTGAATGTAGAATTTTGAGTCGTAACCAAAAAATTAGACAAGGGGTATGATCGTTTAAACAGCGCGTATTAAAAACTTCTTACCTTTGAGGTTTAATTCTACTGTAGCAAAATGAAACGCTCTCAGAAGTTTTTAATATGCTCTGTATAAGCCGATGATGAATCCCAAGAGCTATATTACTCGGTGTAATGGATCAAGGATAGAATAGAGTCTACAAATACTTCAGCATCTTGACATAAGGTGACTAACTATTCCATAATCAGTATTGTAGAGAATATGAAACTTACCAAAAAATGCCGAACTCCTATTAGATCGCACAAGTATTTTTGTTTGATGTCTCCTGTACACAAGTCTGCAGTATTGTATCCCATATTTTGAGTGCCTGTTGTTATTGGGGGATACAGTTCTATGGATCCAAGTAGCACTGCCATATTCTGTAAATTTAAAACATTAATGGGCATCTATCCCGTTGGACCCTGGGGCCTTACTATGAGCTCTTATTGCCATGATAGTTTCACTCATTTATGAGACAGATGTATGTGACGTGTCACTGATCCGTCACTTTCGCACAACTGAATTATCATTGCAATAAGAGCTCATGGTTGGACCCCTGGTCATCTTTGGTGAAGGTGAAAAGAAGGGTCTGTAGGATATCTGCCTATTCATACCCCCTTCTAGGAAAGCGGGAGCTTATGGCTATTGATATAATAATTAAAAGTATAAACCGGCCAATTATAACAACGCCTTATTACTTCTGCAAATCTTTTGAATATGGAATAATTCTTTTTGGTGGGGGTAGTCCTCAATGTATTTTTTCGCGTCGCGCCATACAGACAGACTCATAAAATGACTACTGCGTATTCAAGGTCAGCGCTGACTCGTGACGGAAACTATACTTACATATATGATATCAGTCATCTGAGCTGCCTGCGCTAGTTCTTCACCAGGAAAATATTCTTGATACCCTACACCAGCCAGCAGATGTACAGACGTAAATTTCAAATTATATTCAGGCCTCATTGATGCAAGGGTTAAGAACGCGGTTCCACCTTGAGAATGGCCTATATAGTGGAGTTTTTCTTCGCCTGTGAAGTCTAGAACGTAATCGACCATCGCAGCAACGTCGTACATGCCAATTTCTTCAAAGGTATAGTCGAAGAACTGGTTTGCGTTAAGATCTGGGTCTAAGGTGACGTGGAAACGGGACAGTTTGTTGCCTCTGTTGTTGCCCATCCAAACGTCGAAGCCAGCATCCGCTAGATTGTATGCTGAAATTTATTAATAACTTCTCTAACCTTCAGATTCTAAGATAACTGTAACATAGGTCTAAATAGTTCTTAGACTATGGAATGTGCTCCCGAATGGTGTAAAAATTAAATGCAAACTCTTCGCTAATCAATGCATACATGCATTGCTAAAAAAGCAAATCTCTATATCTGTGCTAGTATTATAAAGACAAAAGATTTCTATGTTTGCAACGAAGAGGTTACGAAGAAATGGGACATTAAAAAAATCTTTCGCTTCATTACACATTGGCAAAAGCTGCGGACGAAGGCTAGTGGAATACTACATTTTTAAATGGTTATAAATCGTTATCTCACCAGGACTATACTCATGTCCTAATAACACGAAGGAGTTGGAAGCTGAAAGAAGACCATGCATCAGGAACACTGCAGGTCTTCTAACCGATGACTCTGACTGCCCCCTTCTGTACGGTATCCTGTGCATCTCCAGGATGTAGCCATCCTCGGTGGTCACGTGGTGGGTCTCTGACACGTAGCCGTCAGCATTTATTATTAGTGGCTGGTGATAGAAGACATTCATTATACGTGTTTGGCGTAAATAGGATTGCATTGTGTTGCTCTTAAATAAGCGTTGCAAATATCAAACTCAAACGAATATATACTCAAAAATCGATTAGACATTAACAAAATACTTTCAAATTATAATTATGTTATTCTGACGATTTGAGGGCTATACATGCTACCGCCAGGTTCGGAAGGTTGCTTTTACTAAGAATCTATTTTGTTAAGGTAGTTAGGTTTTTTTCCGTATCATACGTGTCTTCCTATATTTTTATTAGTTATTATTAGTCCCGGTTTCCCGTTCAAAAAACATTAAAAATATTTGTAAGTAAAAACATCTACAAAAATATTATATAATTTTAAAAATACATTTTTAACACATCTTTGCATGTAAGACTTTCAAGCTTTGCTTAGTAGGAGTAAACCTATTTGTATCGGGTTGTATAGTAATGTAAGATCTGTTAGTATGTAAGAGTATGGCAAAGTGAAAGTGGAAGAGAAAAACCACTTTATTCAATTGGAAATGTGTCTTACACAAGTTTGATTTTATAGACTGCCGGATTCAGAAAGTGAGACCAGAGACAGCAAATTTAGGGGTTATGTTGGGACTCATAGGGTTCAATATCGTATACCTCTTTGAGCAGAGACAGATCGGCGGGTGGTTGTGGAAAAAAACCGCAAAGAACGATTCATCTCTACACAAGGTTGGCAGAGAGCCAATCACACCCCTAGTGTTGCAAGCGTTTATTATATAAGGTATCCGCTTACCATCGCGCGCCATCTGGCGGACTGCTTGGACAATTTTCAGTAAAAAGTAATGTGTTTTCTTGTCTGAAGATCGTTAAATAAATATAGAATAGTAGAATATCAACACATACAGTTAAATAAAATTGAAGTTTCTGTTTTTAATTCCAAAATAACAGTAACTAGATGCATATGAAAGTATAATTTTCCAGTACTTACTAACTAAAAGTATATCCAGTTATTACAACACCTCTGCCTACCCTTTCGGGGAATACAGGCGTGAGCATATGCATCCAATACTTACATAAAAAACAATTTTTTTTCTCTGTCTGATTGTCTGTTTATTCCATCCAATCTCTGAAACGCCTTGTTTGATTTTAACGGGACTTTCACTGGAAGATAGCTGATGTTACAAGAAGTAACATCGGCTACTACTCTATTATATTAGGGTAATATTCTTGACTACTCTATGTAGGTATACACTACGAAGAAGGGTTTTCGAAATTCCATAAAGGAGGTTAAATAGGGGTTAAAATTTTATGAAATCTTACACAGACGAAGCTGCGGGCAAAAGCTACTAAGTATACATAATGAAACCACTGAATCTATGAACATCAAACTCGGGCGATATTGATCCCAGTATCTCTCGTTTGCGCTTCAATTAATTCGCATGTTCTATTATTTGAACTTCGTGATGTAGACAGTGGAATTCAAAGATTACCTTCTCGGTGTGTGGGACTTGTTCAAAAGAGCTATTTATACTCCACCTTCACAATTTAAAGGTACTTTACAATGTACATTAAATGTATATACGTACATATGTTCACGCCTGTATCCCCGAATTAGTGGGCAGAGGTGTTGTAATAACAACACCCACGTTTCACCGAACATGATTACGTGCCAACGTGACATATGGTGAGTCTATCGCCGTCTCAGGCACTATACGCGTTTGAATTACTTCTCAATCATCTGCAGGTTCCTCGCGATACTTTTCTGCACCATAAAGCACGTAGTGTGAAATCACTGCATATAAGTTTTTTAGAAAATCTCATTGACAGGCCCCGCTGGTATTCGAACTTGCGTCGCTTGCGCAGCAATTATTAATTATTCGTACTTATTGTTATTTATCTCAAATATATATTAATTGTTAATTGATTATGATCTCAAATAGAAATATTGAATTGAAATATTTGGCTAAGATCTTCTATAAGGTGACACATTCCTCAGTCAGACAGCCTCACTCTTAATAATTAACTTAAAAAATATTCCATGGTTTCCACAAAAGCGCACTAACGAGGGTAGTTCCATATCTAAAGTGCAGTCGAGATTCATCACAAGTCACAGCTAATTTAAACTGCAGTAACTAAACTTACAATTTCATAAATACTGAATTCTTGACTGTCGCTGTAACGGACAGCAAGAGCACACACTACTGCACACCATAAGACAAAATTCGCCATTCCACTATTGACGTACTGGCGGCAAATTAATTTTATTACGACCATTTATAGACAACATCTTATCTTAACTAAATAGTACCAATAAAGTATATAACCAGGAGGTACGCTGTGCGGTGGGATTAATAGATTGTGATTCAGCACAATATTTGCATCAAAATAATGGCGTTGAAAACATGGTATTATCGTCTAAGACATGAACACGCAACGCAAAGAATACTGATGTCGTTTAAAAAGTACTTCAGCAGCTATTAATAACTTATCAGTATCACACCAACTAAAATCATTATTCAAATCTATACATCTATATCTATACAGATAAATAAAATTGAAGTGTCTGCATTTAGTAAATGCATATGAAAATATACACGATACTGACACTAAAAAACTAAGTTTTAAAAATTTTCTCTGTCTGTCTGCCTGTCTGTTTGTTCCGGGTAATCTCTGAAACTGGACGGATTTTAACGGTACTTTCACTGGTAGGTAGCTGATGTTTCAAGGAGTAACTTAGGCTACTTTTATTTATTAAAAATATTAGGGTTCCGCGACAATAAGGAAGAAACTAAATCTACGCGGGTGAAACCGCGGGGCACAGCTAGTTTTATATATGACTGATATTTGATTAGACTTCAACTAGTTACCACCAGGTATGGAACGTTGAGAAGAAAATATTCAGCAATTATTAGCAAAATATGTTTGCAATTTAGCTCGGCACCAATTATACAGAAACACAGATTCTATCCAATGCTTCAATGTCTATAAAATAGTAGTAAGTATTGTTTTTTATTATTATCTGATCTTTACAATACATTTGGATAAATACTACAAATTCAATGTATTTTATTTCAGTATGCCTTATGATATTGATTACAAGAACGTCTTCGAGGGAGAAAATATTTTTTTGTTAATACATCCAGGCAAATACACTAAGTAAAGCTAGTTTAAAATGTAGCTTAAAGCTTGAACTTTATAATATTAATTAAACCTAAAACAATGTTACCCTTTAATTGCCCAAATTGGAAAGAAACTCGGAGCCATGGTACCGATGGATTTAAACTTTTAATGGCGTGCTAACTTTGCCTTCCAATAAATAAAGTTAGCCTGAGAGTTTATGGGGAAGTACTGCTTATGATTAATTCCCACGAAAAGGGTCCAAAATGTCGCAGGTTTTCTGTTAGGTCACATATCCAGAAAAAAAATTGGAATACATTTTAGTAGCTATTAGGCAAAGGCAAAGTAGGTATGCAATCAGGGGCGCGGGAGTGTCATACTACACCACACTAAACAAAGATTCTGGAAGTACCTACATCCAATTTCATGTATTTTATGCGTGAACAAGAAATCATCCCCGACGTAAATTTTTTTTTTCATATTAAATGCTTCTTTTTTCATATTATAAGATCTTAAAAGTACCTATCTTTTCCGATAAAACTAAATTTCGAAATCAGATCGTTCTGTAATAAGTAATGGTTACCCATGTGGTTACCAATGGTTACCAATGGTTGACCATGAAATAAATATATGCGGGTTGACTAGAGAGCCTCCTCCTTTCTTTAGTCGGTTAAATATGGGCCTTTTGACGCATAAAAACTGAAACCGCAGGGAACCAGTTTTTGGCCCTTACCTTAATGAAAAGTGTTTTGAATATTTCATGAGATTTGGGATAATTATTCAAGCTTTTAAAGAATCACTTGCAATTATTTTAAAGGGCTTTAGGGTTGAATTGCCTTCTATTCCCGCAAAATTTCGGAACAAATCCAGGTGTAATAAGTCAAACAGTTGAATTTGTAATTAAAAAATCTGAAACAAAATCATAATACATAGTAAATTTAACAACGAAAAAATTAAGTCCTGAGTGTCTGCGAGACTGTGAGCCTCTACCGGAATGCCATCGGATACTTATCGCAATATCATCAAGAGCCGTGGTTACCGTGGGTTTTGATCAATTGCCTGCTACGCAAGCGACGCAAGTTCGAATCCCAGCGGGGCCCGTACCAATGAGTTTTTCTAAAAAACTTATATGCAGTGATTTCACACCACGTGCGCTTCGGTGAAGGAAAACATCGTAAGGAAACCTGCATAGGTCTGAGAAGTAGTTCAAAAGACGTATGTATAGTGCCTGAGACTCACCATCTGCCACGTTGGCACTTAATCATCGTCGGTGAAAAATGGGTGTTGTTATATCAACACCTCTTCCTACCCCTTTAGGGAATACAGACGTGAGCATACGTATATATCATCAATGTGTGACGTAGTAAAAGTAAACAGAGCCCTAAATTCCTCATCCTTCACCGAAAAAATATAGGTTACTTCGTCTCGACTTATTAATATCAATTTTGCAGAGTCGTCTCCTATCTCATACAAAAAAATTCAAAGCCGAGAGCTATCCAGATAACATGTTATTGAAAATACATGCCAAATACATGACCTTATATGGCCTGTCATGATAAGCTATAATTTAATATAGGCTTGAAGTTCGGGCTTATTTTGAAGCCAGAACTAATTTATAAAGGCTTATCTTAATAAGCTAGAACTGTTAAAATACTGTAGATAGGTGAAATTCTCTCTGATTATCAGTTACATATCCTAGATCCTACTTACATTTATGACTATCGACACATATATCCCAACAAGAAATACATATTAAAGTTTGAAAATATTTAAAAGTCGAGCGACCTTACATTTGCCATCTTTGGCATTCAACCCAACTCCGAAAAAGTATCAACACATTTTGAGCCACGTTACATTACAAAGCCAAGCGACTACGTTTGGAGGTGTCAAAACATATATTAGTGCTTGTTTGTCTGTCTGTCTGCTACTCTTTCTTTGACTTAACAACTTAAACTAGATTTTAAACCGAGATTGTTTTGGCCTCAAGAATGAACCAAGGGTAGTATAGATTGAAATAATGAGGAAAGTCGCGTGTATTATAAAAAATATTTTAATGGCTTTCCCAGGTATTCCTTTATTTATTTCTCCCGTGTTCTCTATCAATTCTGCTCCTTTCATCCGAGTGCCCCGACTTGGGTCAATAGAGCTAACAATTGGTCACGTGCCAGCCCTCATTCCGTACCTATCGACTTCGCAGAAAGTACCGTTTGATTCGTTAAAAACGGACGCTTGAAGATTTTCACTTGAAACTCTCGGCAATTTTCAAGTGTCTGGAAATATTATGGATTTCTCTGGATTTGCGGTGCTGTTCCATTGATTTATGTACGATTTAAAACAGGACTTCTTTCTGCCTACACCAATTTTTTTAAAATAAATAGCTGTTATCATAATTATGTATCTATGCTAGTAGTGTGACATCACTGCCCTGAAATATAAAAAAAAAGTTTTTCTTTGTAGTAATTTCGCCCCGAATTTACACCCGCGTAGACTTAATTTAATGGGTGGCCGCGGAACTTTTGTTTTTTTAAATAAAAGTAGCCTAATTTACTCCTTGTAACATTAGCTATCTGCCAGTGAAAGTCCCACTTTAATTGGTTTTTTCGGAGATAAGCCGGACCAAACAGACAGACAGACGGATAGATAAATAATTTTAAAATTGATATTCGCATTAGACTACCGTATATACTTTATATATATGCTTTTAGTGAAAAGCCGTTAATTTGAAATTACAAACAGACACTTTAACCACGGGCCCTCATAATTTACGTTGGACAATAGGTAATTCATACGAAAACTTTGACATAGGGATTTGGTTCATCATAGCCGGCACGCAAATCAGGATTACCTCCTGCCAGTTCAGTTTCCTGTATCGGGGATTACACTTAAATAATTAAGGGCTAGTGCACGCCCTAAGCCCAGCATACATCATACGAGATTAGGGCGTCACTGCAATTATTTACATATCCTGTGGTGTTAAGGGTGAGTTTGATTTATTAATTGCCCCGCACACATAAACATTTACCCCGTTATTACAAAACAGAGTTAAGCAAACGGCTGAACCGATTTTAACGGGACTTTCATTGGCAGGTAGCTGATGTTTCAAGGAGTTACTTTGACTACTTATATTTATTAAAAATATTAAGGCACGGCAACAATAAGGATGAAACTAAATCTATGCGGAGGAAACCTCTGGGCACAGCTAGTCATAAATATATAGTACTACTTACTTACTACTAAACATAGGATTGCCTTGTTTTTAAATAGTAAATAGGGCTTAAAGTTGACCAATTGTCTTGTAACAAAGTCACCTGGACAATTGGTACTCATTGAATTAAGAAATCGCAAATAAAACAGAAAAGTTTTTAACAGCAGTGTTCCTCCGCTTGTTTCATAGATGGCGCTATTCGCCAACAATTGCAAGTTTGTATAACAAATAGTCATCAACCTAAATCGCACTATGAGAGTTGACAAACTCTTTAAGTAGTACTTCTGTAAGTTTTCCACTAGAGCATTTGGGAGCCACGGTTCCTCAGAGATGACACCCGGCTGGAAGAACTTCCCTTTGCTGGGGCAGGGATATGTTTAAACTTGTAACAGTAATTTGAATTATCAGTTTCTTTATCAGCTCCGATAGAACTCTCCAATCTACGGTAATCGTTTACCACCACGCGGGTCATTGATAACCTTTGTAGGTAATTCGAAAAATAAACACTGCTAAGTGTACTTATCATATTATTATCTTCATTGACGATTCATGTACGAAGTTATGCAGAAAATCGCATCTATATACTGAATAACGAATAGGCTCCGAAACCACTGGACTGATTTTAAAATCAGTTAACTAATGGAATGCTACAATAACGCATAGGCTATATTTTTAATCGAGGTTAATTAGCGATCTGTAATTATACGCGGCTAAAGCCGCGCATATAAGCTAGTGTCTAACAAGTATATTAAGCAATAGTACCCGGCAACATATATGGCGTCGACCCCAGGAAAAATAAATTCGGCTAATTTCGTCTTCATAGATTGAACTCTCTGTCACACTCTATCGATGTGATGATACGACTGACACTGACACACTCGAAAACGACTGAGAAATGTATATTGTCTTTTATTCAATGCAGTTGTTCAAAATATTAACGTTAACAATACTATAAATAGATTACCTGAATGTGCAGCGTATGCTTAATGATCACTTGTAGCAAAAAATATCCGGCGGCGCCCCCTGAATCGGATTAGCAATAGGTAATTGAAATAATTGCGCATAGCATTTTCACAGGCGCTTACAGTCTAAGTGAATCGTTTCGTGTCAACTGTTTTATCATAACCTGAATGAGTACTCTCTTATCTTATTTGGCTGGAATTATCAAAAAGGAAATAATAGTTATATATTACTGTAGTAAAGTGATTAGGTAGTACTGACATAATAACTAAACATCGACTCTATAGATAGCGAAAATATTCAGTATTTTTTAATCGCATCGCATATATTAAAAGGAATTACGAATTACGCGACATGATTTATCTTTTACGATAAGATGTCCTTTAACGTTTAAAGTAAATAGTATACATACATATATCAATAGGCTGAAGGAAGCTACGGTACATATTTGCGTATCTGTAGCCGTAAATAAAAGTTCTATACCTTTCTCGCGAATAACCCATAAACGCGGCGAAGTTACGATAATAATCTTTACTTCAAGTAGCGCGTAGTACACGCGCACATTCTTTTGTAAATAGCCTACATATACCTAAATAAATCCCGCAATGTACCAATATGTTCTTCCAGACGAAAAGAGGGTGATTTATCTACCACGAGGTTTTCAATGTAGGATACCTACTTTACTTAATATCGGATCGTGAGAAATTCGACACATGTTTTAGAAATCTGAAAAATTCATTGCGTACCCTATATTCACAACCAAATTTTCCAAAGGTTCCTTTTTTCGATTCCTTTTGATACAGATCTATCTAGATGAGACTTTTGATGCTTTTGATTAGATGTTCTATTTGTTTTCGAAGTATTTGTAAATTAGGGCTGGTTCCTACTAGAATTTAGCACAACCTCTGCCTCGGAGTCAATCCTATCTAAACAGTAGATAGCTGAAATTACAAGCAGTAACTATATATTTTTTTAAGAAATTCGAGATCCGCTAAATTAAGTCAAAGACAAGAGGGTGTGAAGAGAGCGAGTGATCATGCTCATCCCCAGCAAAGGGAAGATCTTCCAGCCTGACTGGTGTCATGCCTGGGGACCCGCGGCTCCAACTGTTCTAGTGGGAAACTTGTATATATACTGCAATGCGCTAGAAAACTCTTATTGCTGCAACATACCTAATAATAAAAAAATAAAATAAAATAAATAAATACCTAGTTAAATTTTTTTTATTTCGAAATAAAGCATTGTTATTTATTTGTGCAACCCTATGGTTTGACAAACACCAGCATTCCAGGAATCAGCAACCATACGTCACACATTTCCCTTAAGTAAGCAAAACTGGGAATTGATGATGTCGCCTGATGCAGTCGTAAATTCGTAATAAATGTTCTGTCGGATCGGTAATGCATGCGCGTCTGTGATGGATCGCTTTGGGAAGGTATTTAGATTCTGCTCAGTTTTGTATTCTTCAGTATTCTTGATGAATTCGGGTTAATCTTCTCAGAGAATCAGCGATAAGTAATTGTCGAGACTTCTTAGTATGGAATGCAATTACTAGAGGTACCATAAACTATTACCCCCTTATAACAAAGGCGTTTTAACCATGGCTAGACTAAACTCGGTCTAAACCTACCCATCTAAAAAGATGAAACTACCTGGATCAAGGATTTCTTTGGCGATGTTTTGCGATAAGATGATTATTGCTTTAATTGTTCGACTTAGTGACAGTGATAGATTTATATAATCACATACATATTTATTTCACTCTGCGTTGAATGATGGTCGCAATACTACATCACCTTCCATCAGTGTGAGCGAAAGTAAATGGAGCAGAGTCACTATTGGTACGTAATTAATACGTTAGCACTTTACATCGTTTGTTTTCTTGGTACACTTCAATCAATACACACCACCTTCATGTAAACACGGAGTGGACCAGTGCTATTACTTATATTATGTTTACACGGTGAAAAATATTTGGACAGCTATTGTGTCCAATATCTGAATTATTTATTTGAAATTATAATAATAACATGAAAAAACAACAATACTGAATACAAATTTCAATTCAATCGGTTATTGTACCTTCACCTGTTGTGTTTGGGCATTGCAGTGGTATTTAAGATAGCACATTAAAATGATTGTGTTTTGTATCCATTATTTCTCCAACCAATAGAGGTCTTTGGTATTTAGCCTCTTTATACGTTCACCATCAAAGAAGCTGAATTCTTAATTATCTTTGGTCACCTCACCTAGCTGTCAAGTTGTTAGATATGTCAAAAGAGACAAAAATCGATACCATGGTAGACGCGGATTTCCTGACACAAGACCTAAAAATACCAATAGAAGATTCTGAAGAAATAAGATGTTCCAACTGCGTTCAAATGAAGAAAATGTTCCTCCTAATAGGAATCTCAGCGATATTGCCCATGCTGATATTCGCACTAATCCTGATACTGATCACCGCTTCGAAATACCAGACTGACTTCAACGAAGACACTGCTTTAATAGTGGAATTCGTCTTTGGGCTACTGTATACGCAGTTCTTCGTGGCTACTTTCATTTTGATCCTTAGCCTAGTGAAAAGAAGGCATCCTTTACTGAAATATCATTATTGGTACTTCTTCTTCCACGTGGTTGTTATCGGCATGTTCTTCATCTCGTGTGTGGTGATGGCTGGTGTCAACGAGGCTCACGCTGTAGCTTTGTTCACTTTATTATTCGGATTAGTATACTTATACATGCTATACCGTTATATGGAAACTAATAAGAATACTTGGTTGTCGTTACGAAGAGGATTTTGATCAGTGGATTTAATTAGTGTTAGTGAATGGTTAGTGATTGTGTGCTATAGAAATACATGTTTTACTTATTATTGGAATATAAAAGAGTTTTTTTTTAAATATTCTGTGGTGTAAGTAAAAGTGTGGAGTAAGTTTCTTCAATTCATTTCGTTATCTGGTTATCATGGTAAGCTATTTTTTTAAATAACAAAAGTCTATAAATATCTAAAAACTAGGGCTATTTACCTGCCGAACTTATGTTAATGCGAACTCTTCTATCGTGTGTAGATTCTATATTGCAGGAGTATAAGAACATGTATGATGTTATCTGCCAGCGCAAAAGACAATATATACACGTCTTCCCGAAATTATTCCCGAAGTTAGGCAGAAGTGCTGCAACACTTATCACCGAATATGATTAGGAGTCTCTAAAATGCAGGTGTCATTACGTTTTCCTTTACCGTAGATTTAGTGGCCATTGGTACAGAACACTAGGATTAGAACATGCGTTGCTTGTGTAATAGTAGACTGCTGATACCACTTAGCCTCCACTGCTGTATTTGCATCCACCACAATATATTCTCCACTTCTTCCTTTCAAAATCGCTTCCATATCCTCAATAGAAAACAAATTTAAATTGACACGACTACTTATTTGAAAAATCCCCCGAGGTAATGAATTTGCATATTAATGATCTAATTAAAATTTCGTGTGGAAACGCATCGTGCTAACGATGTTAATTTGGGCGTTTGTAGAGCGGCCAATTTTGAAGGTTGTGTGTGTAATCCAATTTGTGCCTTAAAATTAACTTAACAAGTATGACATTTGCATAAACTTATCGATACATCACTGAAAATTAGAAGAATTGTGATTGAGCTCACGGCTAAATTAGAGTTGATTGTACTTAATTTAAAATTATTGGTTGAATCTGGGTACATTAAATAATACACACGATAATCCCAGCGAGGCCTGTACCAATGAGATTTTCAAAACTTATGTGACAAAACTTTACGGTGAAGGAATCATCGTGAGGAAACGTGTATATGTCTGAGAAGTAATTCTATGACGTATGAATAGGCTTAAAACGGCGATGGACTCACACTCATCGTGATAACGCACTTAATCATATTCGGTGATATGTGTTTACCCCTTTGGATTTGGCGTGAGCATTTTTTTTAAATAGGTTTATTCACCTACCTAAGGTATGTACCTTTACTTCGGTATGTCTCGGCATTCACACATATCCACATAATTTTCTTTTTCCCAAAACGTGTCTTATCTACCCACAGAAAATAAACAACTTCGATACTCTTGTCCCTCCTACTCCATTACAAAGAGCAATAAATCCAGAACTTTATAGATACGCCTACAAGGTTCCAGGTTTCCTAAATAAGTATAAGATCGTAAAGTGTAGCAATTTGAACATAATGTGATGACACGTCCATACATCATGGATGACGCGTCATGTCGCTCCTTGCTCTTCACACCATCCATCAAACGGTAATGGCTTGTTATTGTTAAGTTTTACGCTATTAGTAATACTTAGAAGTACGGATAAATGATGTATGGATGCCGTGTACATACGTTCTTTTGAAACTGTACTGCGTTGGAAAAACTTACCAATACCTAAAGTAACCTACAAATATTTTTTTTATAATTACATTTTACACACACACAGAACATGCCTGTATTACCATATGGGGTGCTTTATCCTGAAGACATTTATTGACATCAGAGCCATTTGGTCGGATATCCAATTATTGTTCTCAAAAGGACATCCGATTTGGTCCTGTGTAATTAACAGAAAGGGAAAAGGAATCCTTTGACCGAGCAGTGGGAATACACCACTTAAGATAGAAGAATTGGCTGTGGACTTTGAGCAGTCGCCGGCTACGCAAGCGATGCAAGTTCGAATCCCAGCGGCATGTACCAATGAGTTTTTCTAAAAACGAAAGTGTAGTCATTTCACACCACGTGTTTTACGGTGAAGGAAAACATCGTGAGGAACCTACATATGTCTGGGAAGTAATTCAAGGGCATGTATAATGTGAAAAATAGTGCCTAAGACGGCGTTGGACTCACCCTCTGTCACGTTGACTTTTAATAATCTTCGGTGCGGTGAAAAATGGCTGATTTAACTCCTCCGCTTGTTCCTTCATGGACCCTTCTGGGATGGCAAGGGCGTATTTATTTCTTAAATATTATTTTATTCAACTAGGAGAGTCTTCTAAACGGAATTTGTGTGACCGATACTACGGGAAAAATCATTGCAGCTGCACATATAATGTACCTACAACTTCGTGCAAATATTAAAAATATTATTTCACATCTCTGGAAATCAATGATATGAATATTCATATAACGCCGATATGGACTATTCGGGGAGTCCAGTAATTGTGTTAACGAGCTACTGTAACCTTGTTAAAGCGGGCGAGCCGTGTTGGCGTATAATTCACGAACGTTTTGTACGTACACCCGTACCCCCTAGCTACATGTTCATTCGGACGGAATCAAACATTATCGGCATTATTCATTCTTGCTTCGAAAGCGATAAAATTTTACATGTAAAGGCGCGAGTGAGCTCATGTGAATTTGAACCTTATGAGCCTCGATCAATATGAATGATTAATGTTATTTCGCATAGCCATTAATTCAGGCTGTGTACTTATATGTATTTTTCGGCCTTTCAATGTAATTTATTTTCGGGGAATCCGAAACAAATATTACTTTAATGATTCATGAAGTCGAGCACTTTTGTCTGTCCGTGTAACCGGCTTTTAATACTTGTTACTTGATTCACGCTGATATGAAACGATTAAAGTCCTAGCCCTAGGTGTTCCAAATCGTAGTTCAATAGGACTTAATTTGTGTTAGGTGAGCTAGGAAGATACCAATAAACGCGAAGTTAACTAACCTTTACCCAGACTGAAATTTGGATGGGTGACCGCTCATGATCCTTCCGTGCTACCGAATTGAAAATCTATCGCAGTCTCCCGTTCCGCTATCTTTACAGGGCGGCAACTGTGATCGTTTAAGCAGCGCGTATTAGAACATGATAGCTTTGCCGTTTCATTTTAAGGTACCAAAATGAAATGTCAAAGCTCGGAAGTTCTTAATACGCTCTGCTTAAACCGATGATGGTAGGCCCTGTTCGGTCTGAAGTCTAAGAAAGTATGTCAACTGAGTTAGTCAAGGTATCGATTTCCCAGTAAAAGGGGTTGTGAAAATCAGACGCGTTATTTACTAAGGTTTCTCAGCGTCGCACTCGTCTTCGAGTCAGTTTTAAAGATACGAAATTGAACCTTATCCTCTGTATAACTTGTATCAATCTCCTAGGATTGAAACCAACGCTCGTCGTCAAGCTCGACGCTTAGAAGCCCTAGTGAATTACGCGGCAGGTGGCAGTGAAAACCAGGGGAACAATCTTAAGGTTGAATCGAGTACAGACTTAGAAATGGAAGGTAGAAGGACATAATGATGGAGTATATATTGTTAGAAATTCTGAGAAGAGAATACACGAGGCATGTCGAAGCAATTTAGTAAATATAACATATTTTCATAACTTTAACTAACATATTGCTAAGTGCAAGCTGATATAACTTGTTACTCAAGTTGGGTCTAAGTAGCATAAGTTTAAGTAAAACGCTTGTTCACATGAGAATGCATGAACTCTTTTGTTCAAACTTTGTATTATAGTGTGGAACAAAATAATACCAATTTAAGTAATGACGGCCATTTTAATTTTCTTATCTATCTAAAAGGCTTTTGTATTGATTTGATGGATATGACTTCGATATAAAAAGCTTAAACAATTTTTATATTACACTAGCTGTGCCCCGCGGTTTCACCCGCGTAGATTTAGCTTCATCCTTATGGTCGCGGAAACCTAATATTTTTAATAAATAAAAGGTAGCCTATGTTCTTTCTCAGGGTCTAAAGATTGTGTGTGCCAAATTTCATCAAAATCGGTTGAGAGGTTTAAGCGGGAAAGCGTAACAGACAGACAGAGTTACTTTCGCACTTATAATATTAGTAGGGATTTTATAATTCAGTAGGTAACTACTTACATAGTTGGCTAAACAAATTAAGCCTGTGTTCTAGAAGAAATAATGTTTTCTTCTTCCAACCTGTAACAATGTACTGAATAAACCCTAAGTTTATTCATGAATCTTTTCGTCAGTAGTTGTATTTAACCAATTCGTCAATATCAATAAAATAGGCTAACTTTCAATAACATTTACAACACCAATATGAAATTCAATAGCAATAGTAATGTGTGTGAGAGAAAAAAACAAAAGACAATCAATCATCATTCAATATTTGAATTAATTCTTTTTCTATATTTATTTATTTTACATGGCCAGCACTGAGTAGGTCTGGGCCTTCTTATTACTACAATAAATTGAACAGTACTATCCGAATAACATACTTTCACACTAACGATTGAGTCACGCTGGACCGAGCCGAGTGTTGGCCTTAGCTCTGTTAACTTAACATTATATTATTTTGTATAGCGTACGTCACGCGGTTTCACCCGCGTAGTTCCCGTTCCCCTGGGAGTACGGAGATAAAATATAGCCTATATTAATCAGTGCTAATGTAGCATTCCAATGGTGAAATAATTTTTAAAATCGATCCAGTACTTTTTGAGCCAATTCGTTACAAACATACTACCTTTCCTCATTATAATATTAGTATATACTAGCTGTGCCCCGTAGTTTCACCCATGTAGACTTAGTTTCAAGGCTGGCCCGCGGATCCCTAATGTTTTTTTAAATAAAAGTCTAAGTAAGCCTAAGTTACTCCTAGAAACATCAGCTACCTACCAGTGAAAGTCCCGTTAAAATCCGTCCAGCCGTTTCAGAGATTACCCGGAACAAACAGGCAGACAGAGAAAATTTTTAAAACTTGGACTTTTGTCTCAGTAGCGTGTATACTTCCATATGCATTTAGTGAAAAGCTGTAATTTTTGAATTACAAACAGACACTTTAATTGTATTTATCTGTATAGATGTATAGATGGACACACCCATGCTATGCATTACGTCAACCGAGCAACGACAACGGCCTAAGCTGCGGCCGAAGCTCGGCTCGGGCCTGACTCGGTCTAGCGGGAGCCGTCCTTAAAGCAATTTCAACATACATATTTACAGATCTGTATAACCGCATCGTATTCCAAAACTGAACTGCAAACCTGCATAGCAATACCGATAGAAGGAGTAGACATAACAAACCTATTGGGAAACGTGTGCCTACACGCTGCAATAACCTTCCAATTAAGTGGCTGGTTACGCGGCGATACATCGAGGTATATACCTTCTTTTGGACGTAGAACGTTTGGTTAATGATTTGTCAAATGCTGGCAAAGGCTCTTTTTCAATGTTCTTTCAAACAACACTACACTAATATAATTTTAAAAAGTGGTAAGATTTGATTGTTTTTTTGTTTGTTTGTTTGCATTGAATAGGCTCCTAAACTATTTGACCGATCTTGAAAATTCTTTCAGCAATGGATAGCTACATCATCAGCGAGTAACAAAGGCTATATTTTATCCCCGTACTCCCACGGGAACGGGAACTACGCCGGTGAAACCGCGTGTCTTCCGCTATGAGATATTTTCAATCAAAACTCTCAAAGAGATTATTCGAAAATCTACAAAATACTCATCCATTTACAACATTCCATTTTAAATGCCATTGGTTAATTAAATGCCACTCAGATGGAAAAGTTGAATAGAAAGCGAACAGAATGTGTCAGATTGTGAATTCCAATTATCCATCCACTTGAAATCTGATTCTTTCCAATAAATGAATGAGTTGCTAATTTCGATGATTCAGCTATGCATTATAACACGCACTCTTTGGCAATCGTTACAGGTCAGTCAAAGGCCTAAGAAAGCCTGAAAACTGGTTTAACCCAGATTCCCGATTTTCCCCTAAAAAAGGGGTTACGAAGGTCAGATGGCAGTCGCTTCGTATAAAAATCAGGTGATCAGTCACATCGGGTAGAATCAAATGCCGACCCCAAATACATGGGATAAGGCCAAGGAGATGATGACCTTCTCTTATATTAAAGGCTTAGATTTGGGATACGCTTGAATATACGTTAGATGTGGTATAGCGACATGTCACATTGAAAGTGAAAGACAGTTGAAATGTTCACAGATGATGTATTTATGTTACTGCTTTTACGACAATCCCTAAAAAAATATAATAAAATAAATATATAAGGGAGCCCCATACAATAATCGTGTGCGAGTCCTACTAAACCCCCCCCCCCCCCCTGATAGATCGCACCGGTGTCCCCCCACACTTTGCCGGGGCACATCCCCGGGGCAGCTGTGTCGCCGCCCATGGAGGCCCGCGACTCGGTGGTCAAAGCTCCCACGCCGAACACCGCCAGCAGGCCCTCCGGCCCCCTCTTAGTCGCCTCTTAGCCATATTCTTAGACCCTGGCTATTGGGTGGGAGTCCTACTCCCATTTAACCGGCTTTTTTCAAATGGATAACCAATCTGAAGCCAAACAACTACTCATCAATTGGAAAGTATTAATTTAACAAATTGGTTCCTAGTTGATAGCTCCAGTGGTTGGCCAATTACGCGGTCTGAGGGCGATTCCAGCAATACATCGAGTCTGTAGTGAATACCAACCGACACTCGATCGCTTCCGAACTTAATTCGCTGTATCCCGTTCGATTTGTTACGGTTGGTCTACTATCTTTGGTACTTGTTACTGGAATTGGAGCTACACACTATACTTATACATGCATTTGCTCACGCCTATATTGCCCGAAGGGGTAGGTAGATGTTTACACCGAAGATGATTAAGTGCCATCGTGACAGATGGTGACTTTATAGCCGTCTCAGACACTGTACAAACTTCTTTGTTTTACTTCTCAGACATATGCAGGTTTCCTCACGATGTTTTCCTTATATGCTTGTAAGCTTACTATAAGCTATGGTTACTAGGAAATCGTAAGAAATACTCTTACAAACGCAGGCTTCTATGAGATACTAAGCAGGTGGCAGTGCTATCATTAAGAGGTCACGTTGTGGCCGATCGCGTATACGTTAATTAAGTGCAATACCTTTATTTTTCAAAACTTCAAAACGATAAATCTACATTACTTTATCTATACAGATAAATAAAATTGAAGTGTCTGTTTGTACTTCCAAAATTACAACTTTTCACTAAATTCATATGAAAGTATACACGCTACTGACACAAAAAAACCAAGTTTTAAATTTTTTCTCTGTCTGTTTGTCTGTTTGTTCCGGGTAATCTCTGAAACGGCTGGACAGATTTTAACGGGACTTTCACTGGTAGGTAGCTGATGTTTCAAGGAGTAACTAAGGCTACTTTTATTTATCTAAAATATTAGGGTTCCGCAACAATAAGGATGAAACTAAATCTACGCGGGTGAAACCGCGGGGCACAGCTAGTAAGCCATAAGACCTGCACCGGGCCCTACCATGACCTCTTATTGCAATTAAAAAATAGCAATGATTATGAGACACACGTTTATGATGTGGATATGTCTGTCACTGTATTGGGAGCTTATAGGAAGGTAGTAAAAGGTCAAAGCTAAGAAGTTCTTAATACGCGCTGGTTTAACGATCACAGTTGGTCCCCTTATATTACTACAGTCCGTTGTTCGTTTGAGTCACTTTAAGCATTATTAATGGAATATTTAGACTTTTCATTGCATTAACTCCACATTGATGCTTACCCACGTATTTTAAGACCGTATATATAAATAAAATGGCCGTACACGTCCAGGCTAATAGCGTGAAAATCCCAAGCTTACCTCGAACCGCAGATGCACGTTAGGCATTCCACACACGCATCTCGAATGAAAATAACACGCGGCGTACACACCCCGTGCTACCAATTAACTTGCCGCGTCGTAAAAACGTGTGCCGACTACCTTAGCCGTAGCAAATTGTATTCAATGTTAAGGTGAAGATTCGTTTGGAGAAGGCAGTTTATAGACTACACAAATATGTTTATTGCAATTGTTATACGATGTTTTTACAAATATCCGCCTCGTTGGTCTTGTAGTTGCAAGCGCTACGTAGGATGGTCCTGGGTTTAATCAAACCGGGTTTTTTTTAAACGTTATTATATAACTAGCTGTGTAGTTACACCAGCATGAACATTATTGAGATATTAACCGTGGTTCCACTGCTATTGACCCACCGTGGGTCCACGGGTAATATTTTTTACCCTTAGACCCACTGCTTTAATTTATCCTTTTCAATATGTCAGTTTCTGTTCAGCCCACGGACCAAAATTCTAGCTAAACATTCAGGAGTGATTCGGGTATAGTGTTTGACGCACCTCCTCCCGCGACTCGTATGCATTTAGTTAGTAAGACAGTATTAAAGCTACACTGCATCAGACTAGACGTCTTATTTATCCCCTAGCATAATGTATCAATGTTTACAAAAAAGATAAATTAAAACTAGAGTAGTGGGATAATAAATACCCCTGGACCCACTGTGGGTAAATAGCAGTGGAATTCATATTCCTCGGGAACTATGGGGGGATAATGATCCTATGTCCTTCTGGTTCTAAGCCTTCTTCTGCTGGTTCAGCCATTCTTAAGTTCGAAATCAAAATCAAAAAGTTTTATTCAACACTAGCTGTTCCACGCGGTTTCACCCACGTAGATTTTAATTTCATGGTTGCTCGCGGAACCCCAATATTTTTCATAAATAAAAGTAGCCTAAGTTACTCCTTGTAACATTAGCTATCCGTCAGTGAAAGTCCCGTTAAAATCCGTCCAGCCGTTTCGGAACAAACAGACAGACAGGCAGACGGACAGACAGACAGACGGACAGAAAAATTTAAAAAATTGTTTTTTATGTTTCAGTACCGTGTATACTTTCATATGCATTTAGTTAAAAGCTGTAATTTTTTAATTACAAACAGACACTTCAATTTTATTTATCTGTATAGATGTATAGATAAGGGACACTTGGAACACTTATTGAACGTCATTTCTCTTACGCTAACTTAGGTTAATTTACTACCTTTACCAAATGTAAGCCTGTCAGGAGAAGAAACGGCGAAACACACTCCCCGGTTTTTTTTACGTGTCCCTTCTTTATACCGAATCTACCTGGCCTTAATCCCATGTATTTGGGGTCGGCACTTGATTCAACCCGATGTGGCTGATTACCTGATTCTTATACGAAGCGACTGCCATCTGACCTGCGCAACCCCTTTTTCGTGGAAAATCGGCAATCTGGGTTAAACCAGTTGTCAGGCTCTCTTAGGCCTCTGACTGACCTGTAACGATTGCCAAAGATGTTAAATTGGCAACCGGGACCGACAGCTTAACGTGCTCTCCGAGGCACGGAGGGAGGTCCCTTCTTTATACATAGGTTTGTTAATCCACTTAAAATTCTTCCAAAAGTGTTATTATCTCTCTCGAAAATATACGATCGGTTACTAGTTCCGCTAATAATATTGAGACCGGAGCCTTGAAAAACTGTTCAAGCAGCTCATTCTCTTTATAAATTGTTCTTGTGATAGACGTTGGGAAGTTTGTTGGACAGTTTAGTTTAGTTGCGAACTTCAGTAAAAGATACTCATCGTATCAGTATTGTTTAAAGATCTCTTAGCTTGATAGCGTTTATTACACTTTTTAATCTATATCTATACAGATAATAAAATTGAAGTATCTGTTTGTAATTCCAAAGCAAAACAGCTTTTCACTACTTAAATGCATATGAAACGATTACGATACATTCAGAAAAAAAAAAAAAAAAATGTCTTTCTATCTGTTTGTTCCAGGTAATCTCTGGAAAGGCTGGACCGATTTTAACGGGAATACATATATACATACATATGCTCACGCCTGTATTCTCCGAGGGGGTATTCTTTTTACCGAAGGTGATTAAGTGCCAACGTGACAGATGGCGAGTTCATCACCGTCTCAGGCACTATACGATGTGATGTGAAATCACTGTACCTAAGTTTTACTCTTTGGTGCAGGCCGCTGGGATTCGAGTTTGCGTCGCTTGCGTAGCAGGTGACTGTTCAAACCCCACGGCCACCACGGCTCTGAATACATACATCTGCCTAAATAATATATCCTTATACATATATCTACTTAAATGTAGAATGTATATCACTTAAAGGTCCCTAATAGCGAGTAGCTCACATCGTGAGTAAGCCCAACCTTATCTTTTTCGCTACATATTTCATCCGTTCGTGTACCTTCGATATATTCGCCCGCGCACTTATTGACGAGATGAATGTGACACGACTGTTTGAAGCATCATCTCTATTTGTATGGACTCTAAATGAGTATGACTCAGTTTGAACCAAGTAAATTACTATGAAAGACCCACAGAATAATAAACAATATGAGTGATCAGGATTTCTTTATTTTTCAAAATCATGAGTTCTTTATATGAAATTTCTCATACAATTGTTCTCGCTATCAAACAAAGTCTTTCTGCTGTTTTACTCTTTTATCTCTCTCGTGTTCATCAAGCAATTGCCCTAAATCTCTAGCTTCTTATACTTCATTGACCATGGGAAAGAGACGCTCTAATGAATACTAGCGGACGTCACGCGGTTTCACCCGAGTAGTTCCTGTTCCCGTGGGCGTACAAGGATAAAATAAAGCCTATATTAATCAGTGATAATGTAGCATTGAAATGGTGAAAGAATATTTAAAAGTCCAGTACTTTTCGAGCAATTTGTTACAAACTAACATAATAATCTTTCCTCTTTATAATTAGAATATATATATATAAATATAAAAAAAAGTATAGAATTCGAAAAAGGTAGTGCGACCTACGCCGTAGCACACGTGCTTACGTCGTAGTACATATATACCTACGCCGTAGCATATATGTCTACGGCGTAGCGCGGGTGTGCCTACGCTTAGATATAATGTTACTATCAATCTGCGGAGTGAGCCAAGCTTGCCTCTTTTCCATATTTTTTTTTATTGGCACTGTACCGTAGTGATATAAACATGGATCGTTATTATTTATGTCTGTCTGTTTAACTTAAATTAATAATAGTATCTAGGCTTAGCCCAGTATCCAAGGGCCACAAAAATGGATAAGATGGCGCTCTGAAAAAAATTTATTTAACTTATTATTAATTTATATTCTGAAATAATATATTATATTTATTAAAAAATATAAATAAAAAAGTTTATTTATTAATAAATCCATATTTATTATACTATATTTACCATACAAAATTTTATCCAAATCACCGATATAAATAAATGTATATTATTTACAATAATAGCTCTTTTAATAAGATAAAAATATCCTGTCAAATTTTTGGGGTATTTTTGACGAGGAACTAAACTAAATAAATCATTTACATATTCAATATTAACAAAAGATAAACACGATTTTTTTTTCATTCAAAGGAAAATCCTATTTCGTAAGTTATTCCCTGCGTTGACAGATATATTGAATCTAGACTTGGCATTTATTTCCTCTCATACATCAACAGTTGTCACTATAACCAGCCTTACGTATTTCATACAATTCATACTATTTCCAACAAATATAGGTTTAATAATACCCATATTTCATCTGGGTTCTAGGGCTACGTATGGCGTTAATGGTTCAAGTTCTGCCAAAGATTTATGGCGTTGGCTTTTGATACAGTCTTATATACTTTCTTATATATGTACAAAATGCCGTGGTGGCCTTGAGGTGGCCCAGTCGCCTGTTATGCAAGCGTCGCAAGTTCGAATCCCAGCGGTGTCTATACTAATGTGTTTTTCTAAGAAACTTATGTGCACCACGTGCTTTACGCTGATGGAAAACATCGTGAGGAAACCTGCATATGTCTGAGAAGTAATTCAAAGACGTAAGTAAGCCTGAGATGGCGATAGACTCGCCATCTGTCACGTTGGCACTTAATCATATTCGGTGAAATTTGGGTGTTGTTGTTACAACACCTCTGCTTACCCCTTCGGGGATGGCGTGAGCATATTTTTAACCGACTACAAAAAAGGAGGAGGTTATGAATTCGACTGTATGTTTTTTATTTTTATGTAACTTCATAACTTTTGACTGCGTAAACTGGTTTTATTTTTCCCAGCAAAATCGATGTAAGCATTACACTTAGGATGTTAAAACATAAACCAATTTACCATTATACCATACCATAGCGAGGGGACAACCTTCAAAAGGTACTCACCTACCCTGGGAGAGACAGTCGGGTTACGAAAACCCCCTCGGTGTACCCCTTCGATGGCATCCTCCATGCTTTAGGATACCCCAGGTACTATGTCATAAAGTGTCTCATTAAGACCTTGTCCCTTCCTGGAATTATTCCAAACTTTTATCTTCGATTACGTTACGGGTAGATTTTTATTTCGGTCTAGCTGTACTCCGCGGCTTCACCCGAGTAGACTTTATCGCGGAACCCTATTTTTTATATAAAAATAATAAGTAACTTAAGTTACTCCTTGTAACATCAACTATCTGCTAGTGAAAGTCCCGTTTAAAACGGTCTAGCTGTTCCTGCGATTAGCCGGAACAGACGGGCCGATGGACAAAGAAATATTTAAAAAAAAAAATTTTTTTTCTTCTTTCGTAGATACCACGAGTTAACGTCTGCGATGGTAATGGGAATTCGGTCGTAATTACTGCGTTATTGGCGAGAATGTCGCTTGCATTACATAGGGTTTTTCGATTTTGCCTACAGCGTAGGCCTTTACGCAATTCAAACCTCTATTGCCTTAAGTTAAGGATCATAATGGTGTAAAGTTAGGTTATTTGAGCGTCCACCAAACCCGAATATAGGTAGTTAATGTTGCGTGAGACGATTGAATTTAATTGCTTTTGGGGACCCACGTTGTGCTTGGAATATCTCTAATATTGTTAATCAATATTGTCTTCACTACCTCGTAGGTCTAGTGGTTGATAATGCTACTGCGGAAGATGAGGTCCTGGGTTCAATGTCCAGGGCGGGTAAAGTTTTATGTGTTTAACTATCTGTTATTCTCCTTAAAAGCCCTTCTGTAATAGACTCGCATCTTATTTATTTACATGGGGTTTAAGCGTAACTGGTGGAATGAGTGTACTATACAAATCTGCAATTGTGCATTGGAACTGTGTCCATGGGCTTACATTTCTCAAGTGATTTACTTTGTTTTTTTAAAATTGTATAATATCTTTTAAAAGAGTAATTACTGAGTTTCTTGCCAGGTCCTTCTCAGTAAAAGCAACCTTCCGAACCTGGCGGTAGCATGTATAATCTTGTAAATTAATGTCATTCTGACGATTTGAAAGTACTTTGTAAAAGTCTAATCGAATAAAGATATTTTTGACTTTGACTTCGCTACCATCTGACACCGCGTGCTTTACGGTGAAGGAAAACATTGAGAGGAAACCTGCATATGTCTGAAAAGAATTCAAAGATATGTATAGTGCCTGAGACGGCGATGAACTCACCCTCTCGTTAGAACGTCTTCATATACAGTGAAATGTAGGTGTTGTCATTACAACACTTCTACTTAGTCTGGGATGGCGTGGGCATATTTATTATATTTTATTGTATAAATAATAATAATGATCTCCTACCGAATTTCGGTTACGGCGGGTAATTTCAACGGGGATTAGCCATGTACGCAGGAGATATTATAGTGCACAAGTGTGTGCGCAAACACAGGTGCACTCTTTATTCCCTCACTCTCATAGTCCGATGGGAGGCAATCCGACACGACCGGAGAGAGATCAGGCGTAGGACCAACGGCTTAACGTGCTTTCCGAGGCACGGGGGTGTAAACACCGTCACCTTCCTAAATCCGGACATTTTATTGTGTATTTCTTGACAGAAAAACCCAATATCTGTTAATGACCCGACCCGGGAATCGAACCTGAGACCTCGTGATCGGCAGGCGAACCTACTAACCACTAGACCAACGAGGCAGTTATTTTATTGTATAGAGCGAACATAAAACACCTATAACAAATACCATCCAATTTAGGCAATACAGTGGACTTTCAATCGCATGAAGACCGATTCAATTGTGTCTCTATAAATCGCTCGAATAGATTACATCGGCCGCAACGAGACGACTCGATGTATTGTTATCGATTTAGCCACTCCATTTCACCGGTGTCTAGATAAGGCCGATGGATGCGATGCCATGATTAACTAACTTCAGTTAAGACGATTCAAGCCATTTGTCTGATGTTCAACATTAAAAGCCTGTAGATTAGGCGGTTCTGTGCACTATCTATGTAAGTATGAACGAAGGTTATTTTTCAGGAGAGCAATCAGTATAATTGAATAAAGTAAGATGGTTTGGACATATCGAAGGGATGAGTGAAAGGCGGTGGAAGTCGGTAAAGGCCGTCCAAGGAAGAACGAATACGACCAAATTAATAATATTTTACAGAAAGGTCAAATCCGGAGCACCAGTAATCGAAGGAATTATGCTTTAGTAATAAGCTGTTAATTTGAAATTATAAATCATACACTTCAATTTTATTCATCTGTATACATATCCTAAATCAGATCAGAATTGATTTGGATAAACAAAATGTTTGTAAAAACACGATTATACTTAGTTAAGTGAATTTTATAATTCCAAAGACCAAATTAAATAGATCAGCCTTTGTACTCTTAAACAAAGCTACGAGCTACAGTAGACAAAGCCATCGTAATTTCTCTTTCATCTTCCATTATATCAAGGAAAACATGATTTAAATATCTTGTGGGGTAATTAAATACGTTTAATGTTGGTAGCACTGGAGGATTAGTGCTTGTAAAATTTAGGTGTTTGGGTTCTGAGTCCAAAACAAATTACCTATTTACATAGTCATATCAGCTCTTAGGCTAACAAGTTGTAACCGTAGGAAACCTATAAAATTGTACCTGTTTCTAGTTCCAAATTAATAGCTTTTACTATATGCATATAAACGTATATAATAGGCTTTCACCTAAAAAAAACAACTATTAAATTGTTCGTCGGTTTGTCTGTTTATTCTGGCTAATCTTTGAAACGCTTGGACCGATTAACGGGGCTATCAATGAATGATGAACAGCTGTGTTACAAGATGTTACTTCCTAAATATAGTCAACTAGCTGTGCCCTGCGGTTTTTTTTGGACTTCATTGTGTTATACCACTTTTTATGTCACGTTCCACGGAAACGGGATGTATCCTATGTCCTTTTCCTGGTTTTAAGCTATCTCCCCACCAATTTTCAGCCAAATCATTTCAGCCACTCTTGAGTTATAAATAGTGTAACTAACACGACTTCCTTTTATATATATAGATAGATTATGTTACTATATCCTTGCACCAATTATTATAAATCATAACATTATGTATTGTATTCACCAGTCTAATGCAGACCCAGTTTCATGACATTGTCATGACAAACCTCCGTGGTTTATTTCAATGTTACTTAAATAACCATGATTGTAACAAATTGTAAGATTATTAAGTAAATTAAAAAAAAAAAAAAAAAAAAAAAAAAAAGATACGAATACTTTTTTTTTTGGTTTCCTATGAGTCCCTTGTGTTCGAATATTCCTTGACCATTTTTGAAAATTAAGCATACTTTATTTAAAAAAGAATTGCATTCGGCGAATGAAGTCTCTCATGAAATTTGTGAAAAAATTCTACGCGGGTGAAATTGGGGCACAGCTAGTACATAACATACATTTCTATTTACAAATATTATGGCTGTAATACTTTGTAGTCGACTTCAAGTCGCCAGCATTTGTTTTATTTACTTTCGGAAATCACAGTAACTTTTTCCGGATAGTTGATTGAAAGGCATAAATCGCAGGCAAAGGATAGTCATTTACAAAACAAATTTACTTGCCTTGATACTGTGTGTTTACTAGCCCTTCGACTGAATTATCGGAAGCCCATATTATTTACGAGTTTCTCTGCAATAGGTATTTAGGACTCAATAAAAGCTTACGAATAATTTTTTGCTTTTTATGTCCATACTCTCTGCGATCTTGTCTATATGATTTACAATAATAAAATAATAAGATTAGCTGGAACAATCAGACAGATAGACAGACAGACAGAGAAAATTAGGTTTTTTCATGAGAATACCATATACCTTAATATGAATTGAGCGAAAAGCTGATTTCTTTGGAATGGAATTTGGAATGACAAAAACTTTGATTTTATTTATCTGTATATTTGTGTATATAGATAAACAAAGATAAAGGAAAGTAACATAAGCTTTATCAAGTGTTTACGATGTCTTAAACATAAAATGGAGCATGGAATAGCGTGAGAAGTTTCCAATTACTCGTAATATCCAGATCGGTAACTGTTTTTGGCAATTTTTGCGATGTTTGCGAAGATTTTTGCGTGTGTTGAAGACGAAACTTCCTTGTAGCGATATCATGCGGAATAATGTTTGTTCCCATTGATATATTATAACTATGTATGGAGAAGACAGGAATAAGTTGAGCGTCAAACTTTCCGAATATCACGTTTCAAGGAAAGGATACTGTTGCGATCTGGGTTGTAACAATTTAGGAAAGGTATGTATAAAAAATACAGAAAATAGCCGACAAATAGTATTCTTTAGACAACACACTCTCGCTTTTATTTATACTAGCGGACCCCACAGACGTTGTCGTGTATACAAACTACAGCGCCATCTGGCGGGCTGATTTGTGAATCTAAAACATTTAGTGCGCCACTCAAACGCATACCAAAAATCATTCATATCGGGCCACCCGTTGAGGAGTTCAGTGACATACACACGAACAATAGAATTGAATATGAAAATATTTGTTGCTAACGTTAATAGGCGCTTACCATCAAGTGGATAGAGATTTTATAAAAAAAAAATGCTATTAGATTCGTATTGCGTCAAGACGTAACTGGCAAATTCTGCATCGGAAGGATTGGAAAGAGGAAAGGGAAGCCTTTGCCCAGCAGTGGGACACATCGGGCTCATTATAAAAGTTTATTAAATAAATCAGAGTCGTCTCTTCTCTAGCACGTATAACATAATAGCTCATTGTTTGTTCCCAAACATTTACGGTCCCGGACGATAATTGAATAAGCTCGAGTCCATTTGATAATATTTATGATGTGGGCTCTCACCCTGGCAGAAATTAAGTGTACATTACAGAGTTTCGGCTTTGTTGTCATTTGGCTCTTTTTATTGACACTTGGTTTTTGGGGAAATTTTATATTAACTTACTTATTAATAAACTTTACAAAGTCTACGTCGGGACTCCATTATCTTGTCAATTCTTTGTTGAAACTTAGGAACGCCTTAGGTAATTGGAGATCAAAAAACATTGAGTATTCGTTACTTTATAAGTCGAGTATAAATAGGTAAAATTAATTTCGAATCTTTAATAGTTCTCAAGAATTTTTTTACCTTACCCTGTATACACAATTTAACGTTTTTTTTTCAGAAAAAGTAATTTTCTGAAAGTCTTGTCAAAAGCGGTACACGATCTATTCGTTTCAGAGTTTACCCGACTATATAGATGAGACATCTAGACAAAAAAAAATGATTTATACAAACGTACAATGTACATACATATTACTATACTTATCACGCCTGCACACGCAGGGGTGTACTTACAGTACACTCACACTTATCTCGCACTTCAACAGCTATTTTCAAAATATGTTTCTAGAAATTTCTAAAAAGCTCAAACTGGGATCGAAGCCAGGACATCGCGTTCACCAGTATCTTTTGGAACAAAACCTAGGAGGCAGATCAGCCATTGGTTTAAGTACCTTAAATAATTTTCTTATCAAGTAAAGGCTGTTATTTTATCTTTACAAACAGACACTTATGGAAACAATAGAAAATCTTATACCTTTAAACGAGCAATTCTTTATATTATATAGAGTCTGGATGTCGGGAACGGCTGCAACGATTCTCATGAAATTTTGTATGTAGGGGGTTTCGAGGGAAAAAAAATTATCTAGCTAGGTTTCACTTTCAGAAAACATCGTTTTGACCATGTTTTCCTGCCCTGAAAATATCAAAACAATACGACAGTAAATTTCACCGACAGCCGTCAAGTTATGATAACTCAAGAGGTGAGGCTGTCAGCTTACGAAGTGATAACGAAACTAGAGTACCCCGGTTCGAGACTGACGTTCACCGGTTCGATTTTTTTCTTTTGGTTCCTTTTTTTTTCTACTAGCTTTTTTGAGAAAACGTCAACCAGGTACTTCCAATTAATACGTTATCAAGTAAACAAAGAACTTATGTCAGATCAAACGAATGGATCGCACGTACATCTTAATTGTTCCTCCATATTGACGAAGGCTCGCTTTATAACAATAGTGCGTGATCGGAATATGTTATCCCAGATTGACTTTAGGGTCTGACATGAATACATAACGGATATCTAATGACACTAATTAATATTTGGCACGTCCCTAGGTACCCGGCTCAGTTAATTGATAACATTTGAATACCGAATTTAATGTTACTATCTGTTTGTTTCAGGTATGAAGAATTGAAGAGTAATTAATTTGGGTAGTGGCTTATCAGCCCCACAGGCCAGTCGTTGATGGACCGCGGAGACCCTTGAGACCTCCAGTTATGACCCGCACATAACTGGAGGTCTCAAGGGTCTCCGCTTCAATCGTTTCAATCTCATTTCTAGATAAATTAAACGGAAATATATGATTTATCTAAATATATATAACTCAAAGGTGACTGACATAGTGATCTATCAACGCACAGCCCAAACCGCTGGACGGATCGGCCTGAAATTTGGCATGCAGGTGGATGTTATGACGTAAGCATCCGCTAAGAAAAGATTTTGAATAATTCTACCCCCAAGGGTATAAAATAGGGGATGAAAGTTTGTACGAAACTAAATCTACGCGGGTGAAACCGCGGGGCACAGCTAGTTTAGTGACAGACTTATACACGTCATGTTCACCTGTCTCATAATCATTGTCATTGTATGATGGTAATATGAGGTCAAGGTAGGACCCCTGTTTATAGTTAAAGAGATCTGTTTATAGTTAGAGAAAGATCTATGACGATGAAAAGAAATGATTCTAGTAATTTGAACGTAGAAAATTGACACTTAAACTCTGGGTATTTGAGTTCATTTTCCTCGTTCAAATATCTTCCACAGTATAGTTCAATCAATTACCCTTTATTTACCTAACTTTGCACCTAAAACTCAACACTAAACGTAACTACAAGCAGTTAAGTAACCGACAGTAGTTTGACCCGACCGTTTGTCCGGTAACATTCATGCAATGCGATCACTTTCGGGAAGACCTTTATGTATCCCCATCATTTGAATTGTTGCTATATGTACTGTGGATTAGAGTCTAATATTGCATACTGAAGAATACTAAATAAAACTAGTAAAGGAATAGTGAACTAATCTTACAAAAAATAAGAACAAAGCGATATACCAAACTCAACGGGGTGCTTTCAATGGTGATAAGAAAATATGTAGATATTTACAACTTTATTACACATCATTGTTTAAACGTTATAGAGCAAACTCGGTCAAAAACTATCTCCGTCCATTTCTAAATCAGTATCACAGAAAGAAATGGGAATTACTTTTAAACCAAAGACAATCGTAGTAATTTATGTAAACAAGTACTTATTTAGTTGAGTAGGAAAAAATGTAGTAATAGAAACAAAAGAATGAGAAATCTTAACAGCCAGTGCGGTTTTTTGCATTTTCGAACATGCGTGCTAGCATACAATGCGTCTTGTAACTTCCGAATGGATCCCTAAACTTGACTAAAATTGACCTTCTCGTCACCTTCAAAACGTCAAAAACCTAAAAAGCTAGTACACCGTACATCCATTTGAATGCAAAATACTGAAATGAATTGAGTACAAAGAATATTAACGTGGAGGGACTCTTAATCAAGGGAGCCGATGGAAGACGTGCCATTATTGAAATTGCTTCGGAGAGCTGACATTACAGAGGCAACGGATCGGATAACAGCTACCAACTATAACCTATGTCCTGGATATTAATTATTTAGATTTATTTCAAGACAATTCGATTTTTAATTAACTGTGTTTAAGTAACCGGATTTTGCCACATTCATTTTTAGGGTAGACCACTCTTATGACTACGGAGAATGAAAAATAGTTTACGTCCTATTCTCAGAGGTACTACATATAAACAAAAAACCGTCAAGTTTCAGTTTCGATTTCACCCGCGGAGACTTAAATTCATGAATGGCTTTGGAACCCTAATTTGTGTTTTCAAATAAAAGCCTACTTGTACTTGTGAAGGTCCCGTTAAAATTAGTTTCGCCATTTCAGACATTAGCCGGAACAATTAGACAGACAGTCAGAAAGACGGATAAAAAAATAATGTATTATTTATTTTTGTACCACACAAGCATTTTCACTGAGATATTTAAAATTTCTGTCGCCACTTATGGGATTATCCACACAATTCTGCCACAAAATTCGTTTCTTCACAATTATTTTATGTTGAATTCAGCTCGCTTGCATCAGTCTTCTTAATCCTTATTCATTCGCTAATCCACCGTAAACTCTATCTTCGGGATTATTGGCTTCGCGACAAGTTGCTTTAAAGCATTCGAAATCCTTGACACGGATTTGCTCCGTTACTGATCCATTTGGTGGATTTGCAAGAGGAACGGTAAATGTTCCGGAAAATTTAATTATTCTTGTGATTGTTTTAAGAACAAGTGCACTAAGGTGACAAATTGCCTCATAGTAAATAGGGACAAGAGTTTATTGAAGGTCGTCGCTTTCAATACCGGCATCTTTGAAATCAAAACTCAGATTCGAAAGCAACCCACAAGTTTACAGTTTTTATATACTGTGCAGAACAGCCAAGGAGTCTTATTAAATAGCATTTTTCATACAAAACAGCCCAGTTCTTTTCGTCACATGGCAAAATATGAGTTTTCAAGCAGTTCTGTGTACATAACTCAATTTGGTCACATTCTTTTTGCGTAACTACGTATTTAATATCATGCATGTCAAATAAGGTCATGAATTCAGATCAAAACTCATTGGAACGCAAGGGATCCCGGCATCTGACGGCAGAGAATGAAAAAAGCCACCGTAACGAACCATGATTCTTGATTATCACGAGGTGCGTTGTCCATATTTTGAAGATTGAGCAGAGGTTGAAGCACAACTCGTAAGATCTCTCTCTCCTCGCGTTCCTATTATTAGTGTGATCTTGATTTTAATACTGTATACAAGGCAGAAGTAAAGTCATTTTACTGGTGATGACGGATCCCGTCCAGCCAGGAGTCTATCATTGTCAATCCATCTGCACTATCTACACTAACATTATAAAGAGGAAAGATTTGATTGTTTGTTTGCATTGAATAGGCTCTGAAACTACTTGACTGATCTTGAAAATTCTTTCAGCAATGGGTAGCTACATCATCAGCGAATAACATTGCTGCATGGCTATATTGGAACGAAGTTTTGGAACGAAGTTCCTTATCGCGCGTTGAGAAAGGGGGCTAGACGGAAAAAATTCTTATGAAAAGTTGTAACGATACTTTTTGCTATAGTAAGCTACGAGTATTGTAAGCTGTGCGGCGTGCGCATGTTTCTCTGTCTGTCTCTCTGTATTTATATATTTATACCTCTCAAGTTTTTTATCCCCGTACTTCCACGTGAACGAGAGTACGCGGGTGAAACCGCGTGACGTCAGCTTATGTTATATATTTTGGGTTACACAAAATTATAGAAGTATTTTTGAAAAGAGTAAATACCGAGTTTCTTGCCGAGTTATTCTCAGTAATAGCACCAACCAGGGGGCAGCACTTATAATCGCGGCGTTCTGACGATTTGGAAGTACTTTCTTAAAGGTAATCAAATAAAGCTATTTTGAATTTGAATTTGACTGATAGCATAAAAAGTCTTAATAAGGGCCCAGAGCTATAGTGAAGCCGTAATGTGCTGTTTTGATTCATGTTACCATATGTCCTTAATGCAAAGTCAATATAATCTGTTGCTTTTAGCGGTCCCTTAGCCCAAGTCCCTTTTTGTTCGACCCTCGAAGTATCTTTTAGGATTTGGTCCCTAGAGAACCCTTTTTTGTTATTTTCCACTACAATGCTTTATGCTTATGTTGTCCAATAGAAACGGCTGAGTGGTCGGATTTCATTATGCATTACATTTGAATAATACATAACACATTTTATCTGTGCATCTTCCTTATCTAACGCAGGATAATAATAAGCTAATATTAATTTTTAGCTGTGGTTTTTTTTGAAATAATAAATAAATAATATTATATTATAAAGAAGAAAGATTTGTATGTATGTATGCTTGTAACGAATTGGCTCAAAGAGTACTGGATTTTAAAAAAAACTTTGACCATCTAAATGCTATATTGTCACTGATAGGCTATATTATATCCCCCGGGACATCCGCTAGTAAATACCACCTTGGTCGAAAGTTGAAATTATGAAAATGTGGATTCAAAATAGAATAATTATTTACCTAATAAAATACCCCCTTTTTACTAAACACAGACTAAGATAGTACTTCATTTAAAAGTAGTTCCGTCTCTTTCTGTGATAAGGATTTAAAAGGGGATGGAGATAGTTTTCTCTCTCTCTTTTGAACTATGTTTTGTTATAAGGGGGTCTGAGTTACAGTAAAACCGTTATTTAATTTATGTGCATTTTAACTAAATCCTTATTTTTGTAGAAAACAAGTCCTTATATAATAAATGCTAAGAAAACAAAAGGGTATAACTAAGTCCTGTCACCTACTCTTATTCATCATCATCCTCCTGTCCTTATCCCATCTTATTCGGGGATTATTCATTACTGACTTAGTAAAAACTATGCAAAGAGCAATAACCGACTGACAGATATACAAAAATTAAATTGTTTTTTCGCATCGCATTTTGTATAGAGCTTTTTATTTGGAATTACAAAAATACACTTTAATATTATAAATTCAAATTCAAAATTGTCACTTGGAGCACTCATTGAACGTCATTTCTCTTACGCTAACTTAGGTTAATTCACTACCGTTTCCAAATGTAAGCCTGTCAGGAGAAGAAACGGCGAAACAAACTCCCCGGTTATATATTTTTTTCTCAAATCACAAATGAAAATTAATGATTATTAATTAAGTTTAAATTGTTCTAATCTAAGCGAAACAAAGCAATTTAGCTATTAGTTTCCAAAAAGGCTTTGATGGTCGAAGTACACCAAACAGTTGAGACCTTCAAGTCTTGAGCCTATCCATAGTCCAGAGACAGGGATACGGTCCTTTTTAAACTGGTCTGACCCAACCGCACGGAAAATCTAATTATCAACAAAAGGATGTGCTTTTCATAAATATACATTTGTTTATAATTAAAAGTTGTTTGTTATTTTTTGTTCGCGAGTTGGATCGGTCATTGTACCTCGGGGAATGTATTCGGTTCGGCTTTGTTTAATGTTTACATCAATGAACGTTTTGTGGTGTACCTAAGAGAAATTTGTGGAATAACTAGTGTGTTTAGTTATTGTTTGTTTTTGTTATTATTGTTTTTGATGTTAATTGTTTGACTGTACAACTTTGGATTAAAGCATTGTCGCGTTATTCACTAAGGTTTCTCAGAAACTCGATGACGAGCGTTGGTTTCAATCGTGGAAAATTGATACATAATACATAGAGAATAAAGTTCAATTTCGTGTCTTTTAAACCGACACTCGACGACACTGAGAAACCTTAGTGAATAACGCAACTGATCTCTCAGTCTGACCCATAATAGCTTAGCAACATGAAATTGGTATGAAGCAATGTCACAGTATAAATATAAGTTTACTAAGCAGTAACCATTTTTTTAAATAAGAACGTTTGCTCTGTGTAACGAAATGCATGTTTTTTTTTAAAATTTACTCATTTATTAACGTTTAGTCGATTTGTTCTTTAAATATCTGTAAAACACGTAAATGACGTATTGGCGTGACAACTCTTACTGAGTGCCTAGTGCGAGGTTTTCACAGCCGCCGTCGCAAGTCACCGCGTCAAAGTTAACGCAGCTTTATATGGGATCGGAGCAGCGCCTCTGTCGGTCTAAACATGACACTATTGTGAGTCGACGCGGTGACTTGTGACGGCGATTTCAAGAAAACTCGCACTGGGCCCTCTGATATTACGCCGGAGCCGTGTGTGATGGGCGCGTCTGTGTGTGTGTGTCATTTCGAACGATTTGTTCTTAGATTTCATACAGCTTGTAAGCTTATAATTATACCGTGAAGTTCCAGAAATACTGCGATATTTCTCGAACGTTAAAATACTCAGTAATCCATAACTCCAGCTCTGTTTCCTAAACATGCAACATTAGGCCCGATATTTCACTCGCTTTAACTCTCAACAGAAAAAGCGAACAATGGCAGCAAAAATAGGAGAATGATTTGGAGCAGTCGCAAGGAAGCAAATTTATATTTTTGCGCCACTAAAGTGTACGTCGAGCTTTGAGCAAGTCTGTAAGTGCCATTATGCCAAGTATTCACATTGTTGCCTCAGTGTTAACGCTCCCGGTTTCAAAATACACTTTATGTATTAACGATTGGCCTCGTGCCCTCGTTCTATATGTATTTTACATTTGTTCGTATAATATTTGCTCTTGTTATGATTGGATTAAGGCGTATTGCTACAAATGAGATGGCTTCGCAAGACGTTAATGGTTGTGACAAGTGAGCGAGAAATGTATCAATTATCCAAGAAATGCGTTAGACTAATGCTGAAATGTAAAATAATTCATTCGTAGTAATATTTAGAGTGCCACCCTTGGTGCGTGTTACACTGTTGAACAGGTGCTATATAGTTAGGTATATGAGGTACTAGGTAGTCATCTCAAGTCTCACAAATTGTACCTTAGGCTGTATTTTGTTTTTATCGATGAATGGTGGCTGTGAGTTTTGAGTATTCGCCTGCTACACAAGCGACGCAAGTTCGAATCCCAGCGGCCTGCACCAATGATTTTTTCTAAAATGTGTTTTACTTAACCGTAGAGTTGTGGTGTCAGTGATAACACACCACGGCATTACCTGCGTATATCTGAGAAGTAATTTAATGACGTATGTATGTATAGTGCCTGAGACGACGATAGACTCACCATACGTCACGTTGGCACTTAATCATCTTCGGCGAAAAGTGGGTGTTGAGATGACAACACCTCTGCCTAACCATTCGGGGAAAACATTTAATACGTAAGAAATACGTAGCTATCCATTGCAGAAAGAATTTTCAAGATCGGTCAAGTAGTGTTGGAGCATATCAATACAAAGAAACAAACAAATCTTACCTCTTTATAATATTAGTAGATAAAGATATTTGAATTTTGAAGAAGATATTTTGCGGAATTCAAGTCTAACATTACATAGCTAGTTTAAGAGCGTCTGTTTCGCCCCAAAACTCCGCTAAGAGCAACTAATGACATGCAAAGTACTTCAAGACTATATGTTCATTAGCAGGAAATTATATATGTTCGTACCCTCTACTTAGCTTTTAAAGTAAATCCAAGTTTGGTCCCAAAGGGTGAAGATTTAAGACAGCCCTAATAGGCTCACATAATAGCCCACATAAACCATTATTTAAACCCAGAGGACATAAATTTTCTCCATGACCACAATAAACAAATGCAATCAGTACTTCATGTATCAACGAAGACATTTTCTCATACTTTTTTAAATGGCTGAAAGTACGCAATATGTACTGTTTACTGCCAGTGATATTAACTTTGTCTAGCTGTGGTCTGCTAGTGTGATGACTTATCCTTTTTCAACGAATTAAATGTAAATGTTTTTTTTTTCTAGAGATGAATGAAACTATACACAGCGATAATGTAGAATTATATGCTCACGCCATCCCAGAAGAGTCCCCGAAGGGGTAAGCAGAGATGTTGTTACAACAAAACCCACATTTCACCGAATATGCCGTCTCAGCCACTATACATACGCCTTTGATTTACTTCTCAGACATATGCAGGTTTCCTCACGATATTTTCCTTCACCGTAAAGCACGGGGCTTGGATTTTTAGAAAAACTTATTGATACAAGCCCCGCTGGGATTCGAACTTTCGCCGCTTGCGTAGCAGGCGACTGCTCAAACCTCAACACCACGGCTCATGGAACATAGTTTCTTAATGAATAAGACTGGAGCATAATGATTATAATAAAGTACCTGGTTGACCGAGCTGTGCTCGGTTTCTTTTTCTCACAAAAAACTAAACTTTCTCCCACAAAAGAAAAAAACTTGACGTTTTCTCAAAAAATCTAGTAGAAAAAAAAAACCAAAAGAAAAAAATCGAACCGGTATACGTCAGGCTCGAATCGGGGTAGGTACTCTAGTTTCGTTATCACCTCGTAAGCTGACAGTCTCACCTCTGAGCCAGCATAACTTGACAGTTGTCGGCGAAATTTACTGTCGTATTGTATTGATATTTTATGAGTTTTTCAGTGCATTTAAACATGGTCAAAACGCTGTTTTCTGAAAGTGAAACCTAGCTAGATAAATTGTTTGCCCCCGAAACCCCCTACATACAAAATTTCATGAAAATCGTTGCAGCCGTTCCCGATCCAGATTCTATAAATATATACAAGAACTGCTCGTTTAAAGGTATAAGAAAAGATATAAGATGTATAAGTGAATAAATAAATAAAAAATGTTTCTATATTTAGTCTCCACAATAAGATACTGTGTCACGATAGCCCTTCTCTACCCTTTAAGACAATAAGTAACGCACACTAGTATAATTTTCACTAAACCTCTAAGACCCGTGAAACTTTCAATGCGTACGTTTAAAGGCCATTCGCAAGTTTTGAACTCAATTTGAGTTAAATTAAGGCTGAGTTTCCAACGGCGTCGTGCGTGTATTGTTTGGGTTAATTAGGAAAGTGTGTTCATTACTTTTAAATAATACCTGCAGTGAACACACTAAGGAACTTGTCTGAAAGAAAATGCGTTTAGAAATAATTTTATGACGGGTACCAGTACTCGCTGTCGTTTTGAAGTCTATATTGCGTAAGGCCCTCTAAAATAACAGAGTCTCTGCAGTAAGAAATAATGTATGCATCTACCCAGATAAATAATAGTGAAGTGTCTGTTTGTAATTCCAAATTAATAGCATTCCACAAAATTCTTAAGAGCGTATATAGGATACTGACATAATAAAACACATTTATTTAAATAAAGAAGCCTAAGTTACACCTTGTAATATTAGCTATCTGCTACAATGAAAGTCCCATTTAAACTGGACCACCCGTTTCGGACATTAACCGAAAACAGACAGAGTGAAAAAAATTATTTAATCGACTTTTTTTTATCTAGGTACTGTACATGCTTCCGTATGCATTTAGTGAAAATCTGTTCATTTAGAATTACAAACAGCCACTTCAATTTTATTTATCTGTATATAGTTAAGTATATAGATTAGTATAGATATTGAGGAGCTCGTGGCAATGTTGCTATTGCGCATATGATTCGATCAGCGAAGTTAAGCAACCAAACGCTTAGCCAGTAGTTGGATGGGTGACCGCCCGAGTTCCCTCCGTGCCTTGGAGAGCACGTTAAGCTGTCGGTCCCGGTTGCCAATTTAACATCTTTGGCAATCGTTACAGGTCAGTCAGAGGCCTAAGAGAGTCTGACAACTGGTTTAACCCAGATTGCCGATTTTCCTCGAAAAAGGGGTTGCGATGGTCAGATGGCAGTCGCTTCGTATAAAAATCAGGTGATTAGCGGGTTGAATCAAGTGCCGACCCCAAATACATGGGGCCAGGGAGATGTGACTGCCCTTAACAAACACATATGCCTAAATCAATTATCACTTAAATAATCCTTCAAACGTAATTAGGAGTGTAAATGAAAACAAACGGGTATGTGCCCGCAGTTAATTACTTATGCTAAACTCATTTACAACTCGTGTTACCCGGAACATAGACTGAATGGTTCTTGGTTGTTCGTGAGTTATGTTTATTTACATAACCCAGTTTTGGTACAGTCGCTATAAGAGGTGACACTAGTACACATGAGGTGAGGTTCGATCTCCGGGTCAGGTTGAGGTATATTGGGTTTTTCCATTAGTGATTTCTCAGAAACGGTGTCTTGATTAGTGTCCGGTTAACTATAGCTGAAGCTATCAACTTATTTGAGAATCATCATAACTTCATAATTAAATTATGAATCCCAAGGTTTTTTTAATACAGCATGCCCTGAATTGAGTGTCTGGAAAAAGAAGGTTTTTGGATTGAATGGGAGGAAAACGCAAGCTGAAAAATATCTTTATTCGATTAGACTTTTGGATTATACTTCCCGTCAGGTACGAAAGGATGCTTTATTGAGAAGGACCTGGCAAGAAACTCAATACTTACTCTTCAAGAATATTATATAATACTAGCTGTGCCCCGCGGTTTCACCCGCGTACATTTAGTTTCATCCTTATTGTGGTGGAACCCTAATATTTTTAAGAAATAAGTAATAGTAGCCTAAGTTACTCCTTGAAACATCACCTACCTGCCAGTGAAAGTCCCGTTAAAATCGGTCCAGCAGTTTCGGAGATTACCCGGAACAAACAGACAGACAGACGGACAGACAGACAGAGAAAAAAATTATAACTTGGTTTTTTAGTGTCAGTAGCGTGTATACTTTCAGATGCATTTAGTGAAAAAAAAATATTTTGGATTTACAAACAGACACTTCAATTTTATTTATCTGTATATGTAAATGTATATATCTGTATATGTATATGGATAAAAAACAAATAAACATATGAAATGTAAGCCTATGGACACAGTTCCAATTCACAAAAGCCGATAAAAGTTAAAATAAAGTGGAAGTCTAGTAGTTCTACTTATATATAAATGTAGCTTGAGATGACCAGCCCCCAGCAGCACCTGCTTACAAGTACGACGCGAATGCCATTTATAACCCGACGATAAATCAGTAAAACACATTGATCATCTCCATCAAAGACCAATATTGACGTAAAAACAGCTTGAGGTCACTGACCACAAAGTTTATCTGAATATCTCAAAGGGTATTCCAGTTTACAACAAGAGGGTTGTTTGCGGCCAACTGAACAAACGGCTCGATTATCATTATTGTTAGCCAACTTATTGTTTCTTAGTGTTATAGATTTTAGCATCGTGTTATTGCCCTGTATATAGTTTAATGGTATAATTAAATTGGTGTGAATGACACTTCAAAGCTTTGACATAATTTATAGAGGCTACGTAAAGCCTTGCCTTGCTGTTATTAATTGCTTAACATGAGACAACCCTGTGAAATATTAAAGTCTACAGATTTAATGAACAATACGGATGATAAAATCTAAGTCTATGTGTTGTAATTGTCTGAGAGGTCGTTGGAACCTAATTATTTATATATTATAATTATATATATATCTTGCTATTAATGCATCTTAAAGAAAATCTCCGCACACATATTTTCCCTATGATTAAATTCATCTTATGATACGATACGTCTTAAAGATATTTAAAAAACCGTGCGGACATCCAAGAAGGTATATCCAGTTTGTATTTATTCATGAATATAGATAGATATAAAATTTCACCAGTATTATCTCACCACGCCCGGTTACGGTATGTTACGGTGATGGAAAACATCGGGAGGAAACCTGCATGAGTCTGAAAAGTATTTCAATGACGTATGTATAGTGCCAGAGACGACGATGGACTCGCCCTTTATCACGTTGGCAATCATCTTCGTTGAAAAGTGTGTGTTGTTTTCAAGCTCCTACCCTTCTGGGATTGCGTAAGGATATTTTTTTCTTAGATATACGTAATATAGAAAATGATCATAGCTCAACAAATTGTGCAGTACTTTAGTAACATTTGCAATTAACATAGCAGTTTCTAGAGCGATAACTTTTTAATTTGGTTCGCGGAATGAAATTTCACGAAGCAATATGTGGCGTTATGGCTTTTTTGTTTGTACTGTGTTGTTTTTTAACCAAACTGCCGGGATTTTCGCTGAAATTGATTTCAAGTGCTTTATTGCATACAAAAACTTTTAGAAGGTAGAATGTTTATTGATTTTTGGATTTCGAAACATGCATCGTTTTAATAGAGATATTACTTCTGATGTCAACTGACTTTAGCTATAAAAAATGTCAGGTATTGGGGGCCTACCGCCATCGGTTTAAATTAAACATCAAAGCTAAGAAGTACTTAAACGATCATACTTTGCCACTGGTCAAGCAAAAATTCGTAAAATGACGGTTCCCTGGTACACTTTACCTAAACCTCGTGTTTTTCTGTTTAAAATTATTGCTAAAGTTACGACTTTAACGTACAAAAAATGACACTGACAGCAATATTTTCCAATTGACAGCGTAATTTCGTGCAACGTATTTCGCCGTCATAGCCATAGAAAGCTAAATCATCGTCAAATTTGCTTTAGATTTGACATTTATAATCGTGCAACTAAACCTAAACCTGATTGAATTTAAGATGTTTTTGAAATTTGAAAAATTGATGATATTTGTTCGTCGAAATTGAAAGAGACGTTTGGGCTATATTAGTAGGGCGTAGCGCGTCAGAAAACCATATAGGGCGAAACCTTGCACCCTATTATGTACGCCTACCATATATAAATCGTTGATATCGGGGTGTTCGCTGATAGCAGCGATTTTCGATTCGATTTTCCGAAAAAAACATCGACATTCGGAAAAACTCGAGCGCGTCAGATTAAGACTAAGTAATTAAAAAACATACAAAAATGTGTAACATTTCAATAATCTGACGATTTGAGCGCGGCATAATAAAATTGGCGAGTCACAAAGTTGTGAAAAAAAACGATATCCCGAAATATTTAGATCAAATTTAGCATACCAGCCTCCCCTACTATAAGGAGGTAGTAAGTAGCACTCGATTTAGTACCCTCTGCTTACCCTATAAGGTTGAAAATAGAGAACAAGTATTGAAAAACTAATCGATTCCACCCCTTTTTACTCAAGAACGGATGTCAAATGGGAATACTTGGAGTTTGCGATAATTCCAGTTTAAAGACCTTTACCTGCGAGGTAAATACTTGCGTAACTTAGGGAATTCCTCTCGATTTGCCGGGATCTGAAATGGGTGAAGTTGCGCCGTAATTACGGATGGAAAGGGTCTCAGACTTCCAAAGTCTTATGACTGATTAATTGTCAAAAGACACTACTGAGAAATGAACTTTGAATTTAATCTTGTAGTTGGTTGACTTAAAGTGGAGCTTTTCACGACGGCTGAAGGTTGTTCCTTCGAAGTTCCTTTACTTAGATCGTTAATGTACTGAAATTATATGATTCTTCGGTGAAATGTGGGTGTTGTTATTACAACACCTCTGCCTACTCCTTCGGGGAATACAGGCGTGAGTTTATGTATTATATGATTAGCTGTGGCCGCGATATCATCCGCGTGGACTTGTTCTTGGCTGGCTTTATTTCGTTAAACCCATTTTTTTTTTAAATTATTAAGCCCTTGTTACTCCTTATAACATCAGTCAGTGATAGATAAATAGAAAGACTGACAAACAGATTATTTTTCCTACATTGCTTCTTATTATGTAAGTTCCGTTTATACTTTCATATCCATTTAGTAAAATGCTGTTAATTTTGAGTTAAAAACACTTTTTTATTTTTTATTTATTTAACAATTTTATTTACTCGAGGAGGAGCTCGTGGCACAGTTGCTATTGCGCATATCATTCGATCAGCGAAGTTAAGCAACCATACGCCTAGCCAGTAGTTGGATGGGTGACCGCCCGAGTTCCCTCCGTGCCTCGGAGAGCACGTTAAGCTGTCGGTCCCGGTTGCCAATTTAACATCTTTGGCAATCGTTACAGGTCAGTCGGAGGCCTAAAAATAATCTGACAACTGGTTTAACCCAAATCACAGATTTTCCTCCTAAACGGGGTTGCGAAGGTCAGATGGCAGTCGCTTCGTATAAAAATCAGGTGATCAGCCACATCGGGTTGAATCAAGTGCCGACCCCAACAATGTATGGGATAATGGCTAGGGAGATGATGAACAATTTTATTTACTTATCTGTATACAATTACTATCATTTCGATACGGTATTGTTAAACGTCAATGCTAAGGAGTTCTTAATGTGCGCTGCTTAAGCGATAAAAAAGGATGACCACGATTTGCTTTTTTTCGACGTTTCTAAAAAATGAAACCTTAATAAGAAAAGAAAACTTGATGGATTTATCGCCTACGAACCATCTGCATACTAAATTTTATAAAAATCGTTGGAGCCATTTCAGAGAATCAGATTATATGGATTATATTTATTTATATACAAGAATTGGTTTAGTTGCCCCCCTGATGGACAATAGCATATTTTCTTAAATCGAGCATGTGAAATGCTGTGTCAAATGCACCTAATGAATACAGATGGTGCGGCTATTCTATTTCTGAAATGTTATATCAATATTGCGATAGACCGTTTGCATTGCACTCCAAACCAAAATGGAAGTGCGGTTTCGTTGATAAATTGGGTGAGAGAGAACGGAACTGCTGGCAATATATCTTCCCTATCTTCAGTGCACTTTCGTTTGTCTAAACAACTTAATACTTTATAGCTTCGGGGTAAACAAAAAGTTTGGGAACCACTTCCGAATATCAATACGTATTGAACGCTCACGCTTGACATCCAAGTTTTCCCATTAGAAGTTTGGGAAACGTGAAAATTATTTGCTTTTCTAGTCGTCGCCTCCTTATGCTTTTTACTAAGCACTCAGAATGACAAAGAGAGATAGCAATTTATTGCTGGAATTTCAACCGTAACGACAAGGATATAAAAGTTGGAATTGCGCATTAAGTTAATAGCTTTTATGACGTTCTGTGCCGGAGTTACTATGAGCTGTCGTAAAAAGTGTGAAGGTAAAATTAACTAATATTAGGTTAAGTACTATGTCATTTCTGTTATTGATTACCTATACTTGAATGAGTTCCTTTGTTCGATATCTTAATAATATGTTTCCTAAAGTACCTACAAATCTGCGTAAAACCTATCTACTTTTAACATTTATTGTTGTATTTTGAATGGTGGCAGGTACAATAATAAGTCGTTAAGAAACAAACATAATATACAAAAGCAAAACATTGTGAGCAAACCTGCATATGTCTGAGAAGTAATTCAAAAACGTATGTATAGTGCCATGGCAATTGGCTCACCATCTGTCACCTTAGCACTTAATCATCTTCGGTGAAATCTGGGTGTTGTTATTACACCTCTGCTTACTTTGGGGACTTTTCTAGGATGGCGTGAGTATATATAGAGGCTATATTAAAATTATACATTTGGCGTGACACATGCTGCAATGAAATGTGTAAGTATGGGTAAGTTGGCAACATTAGCGTCCGGCCCACATTCGGCCCGACGACCTTTGTATTGGCTACATTCCACCAACTTGCATGTGAATTATATTGCCTCCGTCACTGAATTTAATTTATAATTCTAGAGTGCTGGAATGAAATGATAATTATAAGAATGTAGTAATTAGATTTCGACTTCGGGCAATAAAAAATCTAGCTTGCCCAATAGCAACATTATTTTTGGAATCTGCAAGGGTTCCCGATCCGATCGAAAAAACAATCAAATGTATCCACCCACTTTTTTTTAATGAAAGTATGACGTAAAACCATCTCAGGAACAGGAATAGGTCTTCAAGTGGTGGAGGCATCATGAGGGAACTATCGGATAGCTTTATCACACGCTCTGATAATAGGTAAGCTCGTATAAAGAAAGTTTGGAAATGCCGTTTTGCTGTCGCATAACATTGCTAGAATAGTTCTGGAGGTCCTGAGAGCTTTGACGTAAAATTTTACCAAAATAACTGTTTAAGCAGATGTTGACCAAAGCCCCCCCCCCGTTCAGCCTTTAATCATCATCTTCCTGCCCTTATCCCATGTTATTTGTGGTCGGCGCAATGTGTTCTTCTCTTCCATTCCTCTCTATCAGCCGTCATACTGTATTCACTCCCATTCTATTCATATCATCTTTCACACAATCCATCCATCGTTTCTTAGGTCTTCCTTTCCCCTTATAATAACCATCCACATTCATAAACAAAACTTTTGGCAACATTTTCCTCATCCCTCCGCATAACATGTCCATACCACGACAAATGTTAATTCTTCAACTTCTCAGTCTCTGGTGCTACTTTGAGACTTCCCCTTATAAACTCATTCCTCACCTTGTCCAATCTCGTTACGTTCAGCGTTTAAAACAGTTATGATAAACTGAATTCCATCAGCTCATCTAGTAAAGATATAACATTTAAGCAGTGACCATCGGTCTTCCACAAATTCGGCGAACCAAGCTATTTGCTAGAGGTAAAGTTGGTTACTAACAAGATGCACGATGTAGCGAATCTAAAATATACATTTCCGACACTAAGGCAAGAATATGTTAGAGATACATCATTAGTATGGGGCAACCTACATATGCTAACTTCGTAGAAGCCCAGAAGCTATGGTCTAATTTCCTGTACAATTATAAGCTTTACAAACAGTATGAAATCCATTGGCCTGGATTTCATACTGTTTGTTCTACACTAATATCTATATCTATACAGATAAATAAAATTGAAGTGTCTGTTTGTAACTGCAAAATAACAGTTTTTCACTAATTGCATATGAAAGTATACACGCTACAGACACAAAAAAACCAAGATTTAAAATTTTTCTCTGTCTGTCTGTCTGTTTGTTCCGGGTAATCTCTGAAACGGCTGGACCGATTTTAACGGGACTTTCACTGGCAGGTAGATTATGTTTCAAGGAGTAACTTAGACTACTTTTAGTTATAAAAAATGTTAGGGTTCCGCGACAGTAAGGATGAAACTAAATCTACGCGGGTGAAACCGCAGGGCACAGCTAGTTATATTATAAAGAGGAAAGATTTGTTTGTTTGTTTGCATTGAATAGGCTCCGAAACTACTTGACCGATCTTGAAAATTCTTTCAGCATCTGATAGCTATATCATCATAAGTAGCATAGGCTATATTTATCCCCGTACTCTACGAGAACGGGAATTACACGGTTGAAACCGCGTGATGTCCGCTAGTTTGAAATAAGTACGTTTGCTCCGTTGAGGGTAAGGGTTGCCAATCTTAAAGATAATAATTTACTGTGTTAGGTATATACTGTTTAAATAATGGAGTTGTGTTGAAATTTTGAAAAAAGTCGGTAAAAAACGTAAGTGACTAACTTATAAACGCGATCGAACACGACGTCGTACATTTATTAACGCCACCCTAAAGACATTCTTGAACCAAAATTCAGTTAAATCGATTCAGTGGTTTTGACAGACAGCAACACCCATTCATAATATCATCTAGATACAAGAAAATCCAACAAAAGCTTCCGAAACTTCCCACGTGTTACTTTAAAACGAGGAATAGGTTTAATTTAATTTACTGGTTTAGATTAGGTTCTGTCCTTCGTGAGTCGTGACGAAGACAAGTCATGGCTCACAATAATCCATCACGGAGCTGTTAATGGTCATAAATATTCATGACACTCTCTTTGTTGCTTCTCTTTTATTTTAAGGCCACGTTTTAAACGTGTTTTGGTACGACCTTCAATTTACGAGACTGGTCGGTGTTACTGATGAAGCTCTCTAACCTCTGAAGAATCTGTCTTTTATCAATATGCCGACTTAAATCTATGCATCTATACAGATAAATAAAATTCAAGTTCCTGTTTGTAATTCCAAATAAACAGCTAAGAAAAAAAACTATTTTTTTCCCCTGTCTGTCTGTCTGTTTGTTCCGGCTAATCTCGAAACGGCTGGATAGATTGTAACGGGACTTTCACTGGCAGATAGGTAATGTTACAAGAAGTAACTTAGGCTACATTTTTTGAGATAGGTAAAGCATTCTGGGGCCTAATCATGAAATTAATTCTACGATATGAAAACCCCCTGTTTTCATTTACTGTAGTGCTATGACCGTTTAAGCAACGCGTATTAAGAACTTCCAAGCTTTGACGTTTCATTTTACGGTTCCCAAATACAACGTCGAATCTCAGAAGTTCTTAATACGCTCTGCTCAAACCAATGATGGTAATAGTTCAAAGTGCGAGTTGAAAATTAACCCTAAGTTACATTAGAACGCTTTCTATCTGTACTCGTACTTATATTATAAAGATGAAAGAATTGGTTGTTTTTTGTTTATTTGTTTGTTTGGCTCCGAAACTACTTGAACGATCTTGAAAATTCTTTCAGCAATGGATAGCTACATCATCAGCGAGTAACATAGGCTATATTTGATCCCCGTACTCCCACGGGAACGGGCACTACGCGGGTGAAACCGCGTGACGTCTTCTAGTACTTTATAAACCATCGCCTTACTAAAATAGACGGTCACGTACAAAAACGTCTTCAAAATAATCCATTTATCAAAAGCATTCGACAGTTCCATTATCAAAGAACATAATCCAAAAACGACTACTTAAAATTGTTTGTATAGCCTTAAAATATATCAATGTTCAGAATGTTGTGAGTCTATCGCAGAGCAGTACTTAAGGCGATTCAGGAGCTTAGCGACCGGATTATATTCGAAGTTAAGTTAATCTCTATTGAATTTTATGTCCATTCTCCAGAAACGGTATTCAGCTTCGGATATTTTCTTCCACAAGAGGTTCAATGCTAGGAGGGGCTGAGTCTACTTGCGAGAGGATCATAGTATTCGGTACGGAGAATCATAAAGAAGAGTTATGATTTTGACCAGTATGAATGCATGTTCATCTGTTCCCTCAGAACGACTCATCATAATTTGACATATGAGATATCACAGAGATCTATATAAGATCATCATAAGCTTGATCTAGAAAAGGTGTTGATTAAAAAAATATTATAATGGGGGGATAACAAATGTTACAAGCGGCTTTGCATGCACCCAATTTTGGGAAAAAATTCTATAATCACATCTTAATTTCTCGAAAGGTATCGAAAATATATTATAATAACACTTGCAGCTTGCACCGCAAAATTCTGTAAATAAGAAAAGCAAGTAATGACAAAGAAACGAATTGGCATCTCGGAACGCGGTTGCAGTCGCCTGAATCCTCAAAAATATAAGATTAACAAACAACCAACCCCCTACAGTAAGCATTTACCACTATAACCGCTTATTATCGCCACAATTATAAGCGTTATGAACCAACAAAAATCAGAGACAAGAGCGCAATGGCGGAGTTATGCCAACATTACAGTGCAGTGGTCGTCCTTTGCTGTAGTTATTAAATTAAACAGCCCGCCTTGAGTTGAGGCTCTTATCTGAAGCGGAGGCCATTAAAACTTGGGCCTCCACAAAATATAAAGCTAACGGGAAGTCAGCTTCCCAAATCGGTCAAAATCACGCGCTCAGACGCACAAACCTAGTTTCGAGATATCATGAATGGAGTCGTGGGTACAATTACTTTATCTTATGAATTTTTATGAAATTTTGATTCATCATCATTTATTTAAGAGCTAGGCTCTTGTCGTGAAGCAATCGCCAACCCTCTCTATTGTCCGCTAACACTTTGACTTCCTTGTACGACATGACGCTGACTTGTTCCTTCAGCTGTTGTATGTAACTAATCATTGTTCAGATGAACAAAATTGTAGTTTGACAAAAATTCTGTGCAATTAAATATTATAAAGTGTATAATTTCAATTTGCATCGATTTATTTGAATATCACGTTTTCTGTGTTACCGCCATTCATGCACTGTTTTTTTCTGATTGAATAGGCACCGACAATACTTGACCGATATTAAAAATTCTTGAATAGCTACATCATCAGTAAATAACATAGGCTATATTTTATCCCCGTACTCCCACGGGAATGGGAACTACGCGATTGAAAACGCCTGACGTCGGCCAGTAGGATACCATTGACATTAAAATTCGTGATCTTAAATATACTAAAATTATTTAGCCTTACCCAATCTAAGATCCTCGAAGCGGAAGCCGTCCTCTTGCATATATATATTTTGCGCCTCAGCCGTGACGCTGCGTCCACTAATTGGTTCCACCAACCGCGACCCTGTAAATTATGAAACATTCACTTGATTGCGCTTTGGAACTATTAATTATGTGACGGATACAAAGTGGTCTTCTTGTAGTCACTACCGAGTTCTTTTGTCTCTTCAATCTTAAGGAAAACTCTCTGGTAATATCTGAATTATTTACTAAGCCGAGTGGCTTGACGGTACCGTGACCAAGTGGTAAGTATGGCTGATACTCTAGGTGTCGCGGGTTCGATTTCCACATGACGGCAATCTTTTTTATGTGATGAGCATTTGTGTTGACCTTGTGTCTGGGTGTTTTATGTATTATATGTATATAATTAAAAAGAAGTATTATATCCGTTGTCTAAAGAAACTGCAAATTTTTAGTTAAAGATTTTTCAATGTACGTCATCTTATAAGGAATTTTGAAAATAGGTTTATCTCTAATACTAAAATCCGCAGTCACAATAAATCGCTGTACACAAAGCAATAATTAAAATTCTAATCCAACCAGTGCTTTAACCGCGCATAATTAACGAATAACACGAATTAATGGAATGACTAATGACGTTAATTAATCAATGCACTCGTATATTTAATGACTTATGTTTCCCATTAACTCGACTGCGGCGTGCCATGATGGAAATTATACTGATTTATATTAATCGCCTTCGTGGCGAAATTTTAGGCATTTCAATCCCTTCGATATTTACAATGTTGGAACCAGCAACTGCAAAACATCTCTTATTTTGCTACGAAAGATTCGTAGCAAATCATACAATTGCTACGAAGCTACGAAGTGGCTACGTCGTAGCTGCCTACGTTAGTTATCCATCCACCCTTTTTTATGAAACAAAAAACATTATCAATAACAGTGACGTCACCAGTTATAGTGCAGTTCTATGTTGTATTGAAAGTGACAGTTAGTGACAGAACTCGACAGCATATATGGTGATGTCCCGATGGTTCATGACAAGAGCTGGCCATGTAAAATTTTCCATAAAGTAGACATTGTTTGTAAACTAAATATGGCGCAAATAATCTGATCAGGGAAGTTTTTCTCGTTAGGAAACAACCTTTCGAACTCGGCGGTATAATTGTAAAACCCTGTATAATCATGTCTTTCTGACTGTTTGAAAGAAGAAGAATAATGATGATTTGTTAAAGTCAGATCAAATAAAGATATTTCGAGTTATAGTTAATAATCATATAATCATATAAATAAATTAGCTGTGCGCCGCGATTTCAACCGCGTACATTTAGTTTCATCTTCATTTAGTTTATTATCGCGGAACCCTAATGTTTTTAATAAATAAAAGTTACTCCTTGAAACATAAGCTACCTGCCAGTGAAAGTCGTTACCAGCCGTTTCAGAGATTACCCGGAACAAACAGACAGACAGAGAGAGAAAAATTTTAAAACTTGGTTAATCACTAGCGTGTATACTTTCATATGCATTTAGTGAAACGCTGTAATTTTGGAATTACAAACAGACCCTTCAATTTTATTTAAATTAATTTAATATGTTCATAATATTAAGTATTATAAATTTATGGGTTAGGAATTTTTTCTGAAAACAAATCTGTAGCTCGCAATAATTAATGTATAATGTTACCAAAATCCAAAACCAAATCCCGAAATGGTAATAACAAATAGAATAATAGTATTTGTTAATGTGTGTTATTCCAATGTTGGTACTAAAATAGGGTTTACACACAAACATAACGCGAGCCATGTAATAAAATTAATCATAATTTGCGTGTGGCCCTGCGATAACATAGTTGGGGAATATCCCACTATTAAATACCTGTTTTGTATGCTAAACCTGAGCTTTGTGCGTCAAATGTAAAAACGGGTTTAAGATAATCCTCAATATATTAATGTTACTAATCCTACGATCGAATTTATTTTTACTGCCTATGTCTCGCGGTTTTACCCGCGTCGAATTGACAATAAAAACTATGTCACTTAGTGATAACATTTCCTGTGTTTGCCACATTTTCCATTGATGGTCATTGGTCGCAGCGTGGTGCTATAAAGCCCAAAGGCTTTCTTGAAGAATGAACTATCCAAAACCCTATCCCTGTTCTGTGTCGAACCAGACCAGCCCAGAAAACCCTTAAAACTTTTGCCTGGCTCGAGAAGTGGAGACTATAGTCTCGGCATTGTCCGGCATAGAAGGTACGACTTAGCTTTGACGTACTTTATATAGCTCAGAAGTTTTTAATAACTGATAATTTTTAATAACTGCTTCAACCGATGATGGTAGGCCACTATATCTATGATCTTAATCCATTCTAGCCCGGCGGTTTCACCCGCGTATATTTCGTTTCATCCTTATTGTCGCGGAACCCTTATATTTTTAATAAATAAAAGTAGCCTAAGTTACTCCTTGAAACATCAGCTACCTGCCAAAAAAATCCCGTTAAAATCGGTCCTGTCGTTTCAGAGATTACCCGGAATAAATAGAGAGAAAAAAAAATTAAAACTTGGTTTTTATTGTCAGTAGCATGACTAGCATGTTTACTTTCATATGCATTTAGTAAAAAGCTGTTATTTTGGAATTACAAACAGACACTTCAATTTTATTTATCTGTATAGATGTATAGATTGCCGGAGAGCCAAAGATATGTCAAATATCAAATATATGTTGTAGTTGGTGATCGTGAGACAGATTGGGGCAAAGTGGCAGAGCGCGGAGCAACTTCAACTTACCCCGCAAATTCCACAATAGACCGTTTAGCGTCTCCGCTATTGTGCTACGTGACTCGCGTACACAATTCATATTATCATCATTAAGTTATGTTTCCACTGTTTTGGAAGTAAATAAGGTATTTGGAAAATAAACTTGCCGTTACATTAGTTTTATTGAGGCTTCATTTTGCTAAACTCTTAATATTTCGTGACGTTAGTAGAAACATTTATTTCCACACTAATTTAGTATAGTAAAACCCAGAGGCTATTGCAATGATTTGACGGTGACAGTGTCATTCTAATTCACGTGTAATACATCTGTCTCATAATAAGAGTCAAACTATCATGGCAAAAAGAGCTCATGGTTGCTGCATGGAGCTGATTTGCTGACAAATACTTTACCTCAATTTTGCAATGTAACTATTCAATATTATTAGTATCTACTATGTATTTGTTCTTCTATGACGAGTGCATCTGACGAATATACAAACTTTTCTTATTACACCGACAAGCTCCCATTTCCCCCACTTCATACATTCACCAGAATTTCACCGGTCTCAGTGCTAATTCAGTGCAGACATTAGTAAACAAGGCGTGTTCCTGCTGGTGACAAGCGATTTTCGCCATTAACTCTGCGCAGTAAGGAATGGTGTATCAAATTTATATTGTAGCAAGCGGTGCAGCATAAACATTAGGGTTGAGCCACGAAATAAACGAAGCAAAATGCTACTCGCTTAAAATTAATGAAAAGCTGGTATTTGTACATACATACATATGTGAGCAGTCGCCTACTACGCAAGTGACGCAAATTTGAATCCCAGTTGCCTGTACCAATGAGTTTTTCAGTAATCATATACCACGTGCTTTACGGTGAAGGAAAACATCGTGTGTAAACATGCATAATTATGTCTGAGAAGTAATTCCAAGACATTTATGTATACTGCCTAAGACGGCGATGGACCCTCTGTCACGTTGTCACTTACTCGTAATTATTACTATATTCGGTGAAAAGTGGGTGCTGTTGTTCCAACATCTCTGCTTACCCCTTCGTAGAACCTTTTGGGATGGCGGGACCATATTATCATTGTTTTAATTTATTCATTATTATCTTCAAGAAAGAAGAATTAACTCTGAAGAGCGTTATTCTAAGGGGCTTAACGTAAATCAATATTTATTTAGAAAAATGGGTTCAATTCTCTACCATAACAACAGGTCGCTAGTTCTATGGCCCGATAGTCGTGCGGTAAGTGACGACAGCAGCAGTGACCCGCTATGAAGATTTACAAGTCCGCTGACTGCAAATGAATTCTGAAGTAGCTCTTCACTATATTCTCTACGCAACCCTCGAGGCTCATGACATATTAAATGATACCTAATTAAAAAGTATGTCTCACAGGCTGTGTAGAGGTAAAAGAACGCTATATCTACATATTTAAAGTTCATTTTACTTTTTTATTCGACATGCCGCATTTAGCATTTTTATTCCATAACTTCCCACGATACCTCATTTTTAGAACTATGAAGTAGTTACGGTGAAGGAAAACATCGTGAGGAAACCTGCATATGTCTGAAGTTATTAAAATACATCTATACATAAGTATATATGCCTGAGACGGCGATAGACACATCTGTCACGATAACACTTAATCATCTTCGGTTATAAGTGGGTGTTGCTATTACAACACCTCTGGCTACGCTTACTGCCCCTTCGGGGAATACAGGCGAGAGCGTATGTATGTATAAAGTAGTTTAAAGTGTATGAGGGAACTCCTCACTATCTGCTAAAATCATGATCCTCCTTTTTGCTTCGCCATAGTTGAGTATAAAACCTGTGATTATTTGTCCAAACAAACTTGGTAATTCAAATACAAAACACGACTTATCTTACTTTCATATTACTCCTAAATATTATATATAAAAGTCTAAAATTAGTAAAAATCCTTTCTAAAAGCTCCACAAACGGTGACAACAAAAAATTTAAGCAAAATAAGCCATAAGTATTATACCTACATAATTTTAGTTAAACCACTAGAGATTAGAATTTCTTTACCTACGTGAGAATGTTAATCGTTTAAACCTAAATTGCGAGCAATAAATAGTATTTATTATGAAAGGTTTAGATGTAACCCTTTTCATAATATAAGATCATGCATGATTAAATATTCTGAAAAGATTATTTATTTACCTATATTATAAGAAACCATTGGCTAAACTCTGGGGTGATACTTAAGTGAGTACTGGGGCCCAAACCATGAGCTCTTTTTGCAATGATAATTCAGTTGTGCGAAAGTGACAGATGTATACACGTCACATACATCTGTCTCATAAAACAGTGAAACTATCATGGCAATAAGAGCTCATGGTAAGGCCCCTGTTGTTATAACACCCCTGTTTACCCCTTCGGGGACCCTTCTATGAGAATCAGTTAAATTAAGTCGCCATTTCCATACAATATTTTTTGTTAATTTGATCGCGTTTCTTTAAGGAAAAGCTTAACTCAGAAGGGCTTATAGCTAAAAAAAACAATAGTATGTTTATAGATAGTAGAAAAAGTTTAATGTTTTGTCTTTTGTCTGAACCAAGTGAAGCGAGAGTGGGTCACTTGTATAACTACTTATAAGAAAGAAAAAAAAGTTAACGTACGAGTAGCTCAGAACTTGGCCATTGTTACAAAATTAATAGCGCCTTAAATACATAATATCACCAATGGGATACAAGATGTTATGTGTTACTATACATGATACTAGCTTCTTTCCGTCACTTTGACTGTGCGTTATAGTTAGTTTTAGCTATCCCACGATTTGTCGTGATGATATATAGCCTATAATTATCATTTCTCGATAAATGGGCTATCACTGAGAAGAATTTTTCAATTCGGTTCAGTAGTTCTTGAGATTAGCGCGTCCAAACAAACAAACGCTTCAAGTGTATATATTAGTATAGATGTAATTTATGCTGCATTCAAATCAGAATAGACTATAAATTTAGTCTGATAGGCGTGTGACGTCATAGCACGGATACGTCACTCCGTGACCGAGCATGCGGTAAATGTCCACATAGTTAGTGTTAGAATTATTCACGTTTAGATATATGTGTACGATTGCCCAAGAAAGTGGCGTGCATTACGTGGTGCAGGCGTGACCATATATATCTAAATTCTATTCAGATAAATAAAATTGAAGTGTCTGTTTGTAATTTGAAAATGACAGCTTTTCACTAAGTAAATGCATATGAAAGCACACAACGGAACTGAAATAGAAAAAGCATTTTTTTTTCTTTGTCTGTCTCTGTTTGATTCGGTTAATCTCCGAAACAGCTGAACTGATTTTTGTTAAATTGACGACCACGACCGACGGCTTAACGTGCTTATCGAGGCACGGAGGGAACATGGGCGGTCACCCATCTATCTATTGACTTACCTGATCAAATGTTATTCAATGCAAAGCAATAGCAACTGTGCCACGAGCTCCTCAATTTGCACGGATATATTATATACCCAATATTATTGCTTACGAATCAATAGAATAGAATAGAAACACGAGCAACACAAGCCATAGTTAATAAACATAATTGACTGACGTTTATAACCCGAAGCAATAAGCCCCTTTAATACCAACAAAGCCGTTGACTTAGCTAACAAGCAGGTTTACCAACCAATAAGTATGGCGTGCCTTGAAGCAGGTAAATTCTTGAACGTAATTTTTGTTAGCGTGCAAAGAAAATACAGAGAATAAAAAGGTTCAAGCTAAAATGGTCGTTATTTTTACAATGCAGCAGATGAGAATATTCGTCGTGCAGTTTTCGCTGAGTTGGAATTATTATCTAAGTATACATACTATTCAAAGTCCTTACATAAGCTCTTATTGCCATAGTTCCACTGTGTGATAGTGGCAGACTTATACACGTTATATACATCTGTCTCATTATAACAGTTAAACAATCATGGCAATAAGAGGTCATGGTAGGGCTCCTTATCAACACAATGCTTAAACCGTTGATCCTGAAGACGTTAAAATTTGGAGGGCGTGTTCTTGTTCAGGTATATACACTAAGAATAGGTTTTCCCCGCTAATGGCGGTTGGTATGTGAAATCTTGTGGACAATGTTCTTTGTCCAAACCTACAGGGGTCTATGATAACTTTATTCATGATGTAAATACGCGTTTATACGTGGTAATATGTTACTGTCAAAAACTAATTGATATAGGTAACAAGTAACCCAATAAAGCTTTAGCAATCCCTACTAATATTATAAATGCGAAAGTAACTCTGTCTGTCTGTCTGTTACGCTTTCCCGCTTAAACCTCTCAACCGATTTTGATGAAATTTGGCACAGACAATCTTTAGACCCTGAGAAAGGACATAGGCTACCTTATATTACCTTAGGATGAAACTAAATCTACGCGGGTGAAACCGCGGGGCACAGCTAGTTCTTTATAAAAAGGTTCTAGCACGACTGTATACAGACATAAGTTTTTGATAAAATGTAATATATTAACAAATTAATTAATTGTTTCAGGTACGCAGTGGAAACAAAACGAGTAATGGGTTTGTTGACTGAGGTGAAATTGAACGAACACGAGAGCGAGTTTTCATTACAGAAACATTATTTAAATAACCCAGTGTACTGAAGAGTCTTTCTGCTTAAATTGCTCTATGCATTAGCTTATTGGTCTGTCTAAAGGTTATATTAATATGCTCACGCTATCCTAGAAGGGTCCCCGAAGGGGTAAGCAGAGGTGTTGTAACAACACCCACATTTCACCGAATATGATTAAGTGCCAATTTGTGGGTGAGTCCATCGTCGTCTCAGGCACTATACTTACGTCTTAAGGTTATATTTTTCATTAGTTCAGTGGGATTTAGATTAATATTGCAGACATTCGCCCTTATAACAAAACTTCGCCTAAGATAATCCATGGTTTAAAAGTAGTTCCATCTCTTCCTGTGATAAGGATTTTAAAAGGGGTGGACATCGTTTTAGTCCGAGTCTAGTCTAGTCTTAGTTAAATCTATTTTACGCTCCCACAATTTATCTTTTCACTTTAGAGTGACATACATTTTCAGTATGAAATATCGATGTACAATTTGAGAGGCTATATGAATTTTATAATACTAGAATTAATATTACCGATAAAATAAAATAGGTCGTTATTATCTTACATCTATACAGATAAATAAAATTGAAGTGTGTTTGTAATTCCAAATTAACAGCTTTTCACTAAATGCATATGAAAGTAGGGTACGGACATTGAAAAACCAATTTTTAAATATTTTCTCTATGTTTGTTCCGGCTAATCTCCGAAACGGCTAAACCGATTTTAACGGGACATTTACTGGTAGATAGCTAATGTCACAAGCAGTAACTTCTATTCAGGTTACTTTTATTTAAGAAAAACATTATGTATTCGCGGGTCACCCATTAAATTAACTCCACGCGGGTGAAACCGCGGGGCACAGCTAGTTCTAAATAAACTAACATAAACCCTGTTAGGCACAGCAACATTTTTCATGTTAGAGTGACATTTTTTAAATCATTATATAAATTTTATAATACAAGGATTAATATTACCGATGATATAAAATAGGTCTATGTTATTATAATAAAACACACGACCCTTAATAATTCAACATGACTTCGGCATGTTGCGTGGGTAATATATTACAGCCGTTATTTGATGAGACAATGTTTGTCCAACACCATGTGGTACTGGTAAATAATACTTTGAAAGGTCAAAGGAAAATTTATTGGTTAGTGTTCGTGTCGCTTTTGTGGCATGTTTTAATATAATAATTGTTTCATTTAATTTTCTATCAGTTATTTGGCTTTTAGCTGAACTTTTGCACCATCAACCGTGTAGGAGTAATGTATTGAATAGTGTAAGGTTAAAATTTCTTTGTGTTGCCTCTGTGATACTTGCAATAGATGAACCTAAACTTTTTTCATTACAGACTAGATTTAATTAAGCATAAATATAGATAACAAAGTTCTATGCTTATCTGTATCCATATATGAGATTTTATTTCTTTCTTTCTAATGTTTTGTAAGTATCCGTCCCTTGAGATTTGGATAGATATAGCTTAAAGCTATCTATTTTTCTAACAGGTATTTTTTCTTTCTCACAGGTATTTTTTCGCAAAATTTCGGTAAACACTGCCTGCCTCATAGTCTAGTGGTCGCTAGCGGAACACGAGTCCTGGTTTCGATCTCTGGTTCGGGTAAAGTTCTGTAGGATTTTGATATCTTCGACATTCATAAGTGCCTTATCGGGGCCCAAACTGAATCAATATTTTTCATTTTCATTTTTATCCGTTATTTCCCAGTCCATTGTCAGGGATTTATGCCCGGTTAAATGTAACCAAAACATTACTAGCGAAATGTGGTTGTACTATCAGTACATCTCTGCCTAACCTTTAATAAAATACAGGCGTAAGCACATGTTACATACATGTGCTTACGTCTGTTTTAGTTTGACTGCGTAAATAAATTGATCTGTTTAACAAAAGGATGCCTTAGTAAATAAACGTCGAAAAGAAAACGTCAGCGGATCACGGGCACGGTAAAAGGGGTATTGAAAAAGTTCCAATTAAATTGCTTAACCCGAGCGAATGGGCCTAAACCTCCGTGTATACATTGTAATTAATTCCCAATAAACTCTTGTTGAAGGGTTTGCGAAATGGAAAACCTTTATAAGCATACATACAGAACATACAGATGTGTACCAAAGTAGATTATTTTATACAAAGGAAGCAAGCTAGTTTAATAATTCTGACGATTTGAAAGTACTTTGTTAAAAGTCTAATCAAATAAAGATATTTTGAATTTTACAGTCTTTCTACCTGATGGTAAGCGACTACCGAAGCCTGTCAACGTTACTGACACCAGAGGCCCTACTATGAGCTCTTATTGCCATGACAGTTTGACTCATATTGTGATATAGATGTATATGACGTGCATACATCTGTCACGGTCGAACAGCTCATGGTTGGGCCTCAGAATTTCACTAGAGCTTTGCCTATCTCAAAAAATGTAGCCTAAGTTACTTCCTGTAACATCAGGTATCCGTCATTGAAAGTCCTATTATATTAGTTCCAGCCGTTCCTGAAATAAGCCGGAATAAACATATTGACAGATAAAACTTTTAAAAGTTGTTTTTTTTTTGTACAAAGTAAATATCGTATAGATATACTCGTACTTTCATCTGAATTTAGTGAAAAAGCTGTTCATTTGGAATTACAAACAGACACTTCATTTTTATTTATCTACTGTACATTTATAGATGTACTATGACTAAACGCTGTAATCCGTCAACGTATTACTGTAATTAATTGTTGTGTCCATTCCAAGGGATTATTGTGTCCACCTATGAGGCGTATCTGAGATCAATCGGATTAGCTTAGCATAACTCCTGGTCAATTAGCTTATTAAATTGTATAATATTCAATGTTACCAAACGCTTTTTATACCATTAACGCGTTCACTGCTAACGACCCGTCTGCAGATGCGACGTTAGCAGTGAAAGCGTGGGCTGATTTTTCAATTTTCAATATATAAAAATAGCAAGCATTAAAAATTGTGTTTCAATCGACAATTATGCTTATAGTGTAGAACTAGCTGTGCCCCGCGGTTTCACCCGCGTAGATTTAGTTTCATGCTTAATTTCGCGGAATCCTAATATTTTTTATAACTAAAAGTAGCCTAAATTACTCCTTGAAACATCAGCTACTTTCGGGCTGGATCAATTTTAACGGGACTTTCATTGGTATTAGCTGATGTTACCAGGAGAAACTCAGGCTTACTCTTATTTAATTTAAATTTAATTAAATAAATAGGGTTCTACGAAATAAATAAAATCTACGCGGGTGATACTACGAAGCAAAGCTAGTTCTGATATCTATACATCTATCTATACAGATACATAACATTGAAGTGTCTGTTTGTAATTCCAAAATAACAGCTTTTCACTAAATGCATATGAAAGTATACACGCTACTGACACAAAAAAAACAAGCTTTACAATTTTTCTCTGTCTGTCTGTCTGTTTGTTCCGGGTAATCTCTGAAATGGCCGAACCCTTTTTTAACGGGACTTTCACTGGCAGGTAGCTGATGTACTATTATTTATTAAAATATTAGGGTTCCGCGACGATAAGCATGAAACTAAATCTACGCGGGTGAAATCGCGGGACACAGCTAGTTTAAAATAAATGTATGGTATCTTACCAAATATTTAACAAACTTCTTTTGTTTAATAGTATTCAAATAGGAATCTATAATCAGTAAGTTACTTAATTAATCTAATTAATCTCCCCGTTAGCACCACCGGTCCCGTCGCGTCCGCAAAGTGCCGCTTTAATTAAAAATACCTAGCAAGGTGCCGCCAACTTCATTTGGCGCGATTAATTGAACCGGAATAAAGCCATGCCCGATAGTTGGTCTGCAATTGCGAGATGTGCTGCGCGGAGGGAAGTTGTTTGAGTTTTCTTTTGACTCCTCGCTTTTTGAGGCTGTGGGCTTAAATAGATTTTCTATTGTTCACTGTTTTAGCTCTATTTTTCGTTATGTCTGTTCCATTTTGTGTCCTTACCGTGTGAGAGTAATACAAGCTGATTATTAGCTTAGAATGTAAATAGTAGGCAAATCTAATGATATGACAAAAATATATTACACTAGCGGACGTCACGCGGTTTCACCCGCGTAGTTCCCTTTCCCTTGGGAGTACGGAGATAAAATATAACCTATATTAATCAGTGATAATGAAGCATACAAATAATAAAATAATTTCTAAAATCGGTCCAGTACTTTTTGAACCTATTCCGTACAAACATACTTACAGACAAATCTCTTCTCTTTATAATATTAGTATAGACAATTGAATCTGAACCTCAAATATCTGATTTTTGACTAATTGTATTTTTAGTAATTGCGTTGTCAGTTTCACGCCGGGGTATAAAATATGGGACCACATTAGTAAGTACTTTTATATGATACTCTTCAGTCTGGGTTTTTTTGAGGTATCTATGTAAATACATCTATACAGATAAATAAAATTGAAGTGTCTGTTTGTAATTCCAAAATAACAGCTTTTCACTAAATGCATATGAAAGTGTACACGCTACTGACACTGAAAAACCAAGTTTGAAATTTTTTCTCTGTCTGTCTGTCTGTCTGTCCGTCTGTCTGTCTGTCTGTTTGTTCCGGATAATCTCTGAAACGGCTGGACCCATTTTAACGGGACTTTCACTGGCAGGTAGCTGATGTTTCAAGGAGTAACTTAGGCTACTTTTATTTATAAAAAAATATTAGGGTTCTGCGACAGGAAGCATGAAACTAAATCTACGCGGGTGAAACCGCGGGGCACAGCTAGTACATAAATACGAACATAGATAAGTCCATTTATTATAGGTCGGTAAATAAGTGATAAAGGTTTGGAAGTTAGAATAACATGGCGTTCTAATCCCTCTGCCTTGATGTTTTTGTTCGTTTGATGTTTCGTGTAAAAATTCTATAGAAATACAAAACAGATTAGTAAATAAACCACATTAAATACAATCACAAATTGTGAAACTAATAAGTTTTTAATAGGTAATTAGAAAACGATTAGATTTATTTCAACACAATCCAGAAAGCCAGCCGAGTCATAGTCATAACTTTAAGATCCAAAATCTTGAACGAACGAATTAGGGAGTAAGTAGTTAGCTTTCAAGTTTTTAATTAATTTGACTGAGAGCTCAGAGACTAATTATAAATTAGGGTGACGTACTTCTATAATTATTCTAACAAAACTACATAAAACTTACTCAATTATACCGGTCTGCCAAAACTTTTGGTAATATTACATTTTCATTACAGTTTAAATTAAGCACATTAGCACAAAGCAGCGGGCTCTTAATGCAATGATAGTTCAGCTGTGCGATAGTGACAGATGTATACAGGTCATATACATCTGTCTCATAATATGATAACTATCATAGTAATATAGAGCTCATTATGAGACAGATGTATATGACGTCAATAAATCTGTCACAGGCAAACAGACGAACTATCGTGATAGCTTATAGTTGGGCCGCTGATACCCAAATAGTAAATCGATTAACCAAAGCAATGTTCTTACACTTGCCTATCAAATCTTTTACCTCAATTACTGATATTTATCTCACCTTATACCTTTACGTGTAAAGAATATACAAACTCGCTCGGATACACAAAACGAAAAACCAAAAATAAACCACTAGAAAACTTAACAATTGGACGCCGGGCGGAGATGCAGCGTTGACCTTCTTCAACCGTTATATTACTTATGTCACTGTATCACAGTATACATATAAGCTCACTACAAGCAGTATGTAAATGAACAAACCGTTCAAAAGATTTTAAGCACAGGGGTGCTTAGAATCTTAGGCAGTGCTATCACTAAGGGATTTTAAGGGCGTTTACTTGTTTTACCGATTTTTTTTCATACATACATGCTCACGCTTGTATTCCCCGAAGGGATTACCCCGAGTCTATCGCAGTCTCAGGCACTATACATACGTCTTTAAATGACTTATGCACTTCCCTTACGATGTTTTCCTTCACCGTATAGCACGTGGTGTGCAATCACTGCACATATGTTTTTTTTTTAAAACCTTATTGCTATAAGCCCCACTGAGATTCGAAGGCCACCACGGCTCTTTTTTTCCAAAACCACTAATTATATTACTTTGATAGTAAATTTTAAAAACCTCAAGATTTAACAGCCCTTGTTCCAATAGCAATCTCATTTCAAAAATTAGACACAGTTACCATACTGCTTAGTAACCTTTTGTATACTGTGGTTACATCATGTTGTCACAGTGACAACGAGTGGTCGACGTGTACTGTGCATGGCTCTTTGTGCAACGTGACTTGCCGACTGCGGGGTACACTCTCCATTCTATTTTCAAACCTTGCCTCCTCTGTTGATTTTCTTTGAAGCTACTTTTTGAGAGACTCTTTATTTTTATTTGGTTTGGATGTTGTTGAATTTTATTGAATTACCTTTTCTGATACCGTTTCGTAAATTGATAAAGATAATTTTACAAAACATAGCTTTTTTTCCGTGGGAAATTCGTCATGTAAACGGTAATCGCAACGGGGACAGTGAAAGGTTTAAAGACTTCTACCAGGGGCCCAACCATGAGTTCTTATTACAATGATAATTCAGTTGTGCGACAGTGACAGATGTATACACGTCGCGTACATCTGTCTCATAAATTAGTGAAACTATCATGGCAATAAGAGCTCATGGTAAGGCCCCTGATAAAACCCACGGGTGTTCCTCCTCGTCGCCTTTTCCGGGGTTTTGCGGTCTGAGTGCCTAGTGCGAGTTTTCTTAAAATCCCCGTCACAAGTCACCGCGTCGACGTAAACGCAGATTTGTATGGGCTCACAATAGTGTCATCTTTAGGCCGACGGAGGCGCTGCTCCGATCCCATGCAAAACTGCGTTAACTTTGACGCGGTGACTTGTGACGACGGCAGTGAAAATCTCGCACTAGGCACTCAGAGTGCCTCGTGCCTGCTCGTGTTGCTCTCCCTCCGAATAACGATTCAAAAGTAGTTTCAGCTCTTTTTATTTTAATTATGGTTTTAATAGGGATGAACTAATGTCCGAGTTTTGGTCTAGTCTCAGTATAAACTATATTCTTTAGTAAGGATTCCTGCTAAATTATTTGATGAAGGGGTAAGATGTGAGGTAACCACAGCACCCGAATATGAATAAGCGACAACGTGACAGATGGTGAGTCCATTGACACTGTACTTAGGACTTTGTATTACTTCTCAGATATACTATATGCAGGTTTCCTCACGATTTTACCTTCACCGTAAATCACGTGCTGTGAAATCACTGTAGGTAAGTTTTTTTAGAAATACTGAATAAAATGTTGGAGAAATAGTTTTATAGTTTTTTGAGAATACCTTATAAATACACCTTCTAATGATTAATTAAACTAAAGGAAGTGACCCGTAAAAAGCAAGCATTGTGTTTCTTGGAAAATGAAATGTAAGACCTCATTATACAATGTAAATGACTCACTCGCTTTTCATTTTCCTCAAGTTAGTTTTCTCAGAATCCACTCAGTCGCAATTGCAGATTGGCAATTAATTTTCAGTTTCCAGTAAAATAAACTGTTTCCCTGTTTCGTAATATAAATCCAGTTTTCGAAATAAAATTGGATTCAAAAATAAAAAGTTATGTTTCCGCCCGGGATCGAACCGGGGGCCTTCTGCGTGTTAGGCAGATGTGATAACCGCTACACCACGGAAACTTAAGTGTGTATTAGGAAAATATCAATGACATACAATTAACACATATCTTCAATACGTTATAATACGTTTATTTATTACGTGCAATAAATAGCAATAAATCGATGAAAACACGATAATATACTATTCAGTTGCGTTTAATTTATCAGCATCTATTAACACGGATCAATTTGAATTTTTATCTTTACTAATATATAAAGCTGAAGAGTTTGTTTGTTTGCTTGAACTCGCTAATCTCAGAAAGTATTAATCCAATTTGAAAAATTATTTCAGTGTTAGATAGCCCATTTATGGAGGAAGGCTTCACGCTAAGGCAAATCACGGCTTAAATTAAGCACATATATATCACTTGGAGATAGGTAGACAAAAACATGCGTCTGAAAAGTAAATTTACTTCGCTTTTACGTATTTCATTTGCAGATTTTGAAAGCTCGATGACGTAAGTAGACAATACAAAAACGGTCAAAGTGCGAATAGGTCTAGGCACATCAACAGCGCTGAAATCAAAATAACTGTCCATAATTCTGTACAAACTATGTACATGATCATTAAATATTTGTAGTTCGAACTCGACACTCATGCCAAACCCCTTACCGCTGGACCACGGTGTTAAAATTTAGCGAACTAAATTAAATTCACCTTGCTTACAGTAATCGCAACACGTAACTATGAATAGAAACCGGTACGAGCCATTTCACAATGCAGCCTGGTCTGCTGTTGAAATACCCCTGGGATTCCACAAATGTCGATATCTAAGTAATATTTGTTGCTTCACTTACATATTGGCTTAGATGTTGTCTGGCTTCCAAGGGAGATATATATCTTCCTAGACTGGACTAGACATATAGTTACGTTTGTATTTACAGTCGGAACGGTTTATCACATTTACAAGCTTTCTGAGAAAGTGGACTGGCTATAAAGTCTCTCTTTTACTCTCTTCAAAGCTGTTTTGTAGAGAAATTCAAATGTAAACCACCATATCCCTGACCTTATCCCATGTATTCTTGGCGTCGGCACACGATTTAACCCGATGTGGCTGGTCACCTGATATTTATCCGAAGCGACAGCCACCGGACCTTCGTAACCCCTTTTTTGAGGACAGTCGTCAATCTGGGTTAAATCAGTTGTAAGACTTTCTGACCAAGTAACGATTGCCAAAGATGTTAAATAGGCAACCGGCGCCGACGGCTTAACGTGCTCTCGGAGGCACGGAGGGAACTCGGGCGTTCATCCACCCAACTACTGGATCGGGCTAGGGTTGCTTAACTTGGTTGATGGAATGGTATGCGCAATAATAATTGTGCCACGAGCTCCTTAAGTGTAGAGATACTATTAGACACATGAGAGATGTCCACTTCTCTCTATCCTGTGCTACGTCCCAGTTAACACCAGCAGCCTTAATAATCTCATCTTCCCATCGGGTGTAGGGTTTTCTTCTCCTTCCTTGAGGTGGACATACGTGGATAAACGAAGGTCCATGTTTATCCTTAAGCCTCGCTATGCGGCCGGTATTTAGTCCCCTTAGTAGTATAATTTTTTTTAATGTGGCAAACAAGCATACCAAATTTTTATACAAGTGGTAGGACTTATAGTAAAAGATAAAACTTAAGTTAAACAGTATTCAAACGTTAACATTTCCTGCTTAAATGAACCCTACCACATCTTAAACATAATTATAAAATGTTAACGAGGACGGCTCCACAAAACAACAAGTCGAGATTAAATTCCAGTAAGCTGCGATGGTGAAATTTAATTATATTATGCAGGCGACGAACTGTTTGCTTCCTCTACTGGGATTTGAATAGTTCACTTATTATTGTTATGTTTCACTTAATAGCATACATTTTGCTCTGTGGTTCCAGTGGTAAGGGGTGGGTTTGAAACGCCAAGGTCTTAGCTTCGATTTTCAGGTTGAACAAATGTTATTGCTTTGGATTTTCTAGAAAATCATTTAAATACATACATGCTTAAGTTCATGTTTATTAACGCATATTTCATTCATTCAGGTTCTTCTTAGTAAACTTTTCTAATATCTGTACTAATATGAGCGTGAAGAGTTTATTGGTTCGGTTGAACGCGCTAATATCTAGAACTATCGGTTGAAATTGAAAAAACAAGTTGTGTTGGATAGTTCATTGAACAAGCAAGGCTATAAGCTTTATAACATCACGCTGCGACCAATAGGAGCGAAGCATCTATGGAAAGTGTTATAAAAACGGAAAAATCATCACTAAGTAAAGGTAACATAGATTTGTTAATCCTAAGCGAGTAAAACCAAGCACAATTAGTATAATAATATGTCTAGAAGAACTGCTGTTGATCCACTTCGTAATCCCTTCAAGTGACTCTTTGAAACGAATTTATTATAACTTTTAAACCAACGCATACATTTTCTGCAAAAGCACCGACAAAAAGTACGAAGCGCAGAGTGTTTCGCGTTTCAGCGTAAAAAGTTTTCGTTCATAATTAGTCGCAAGTATCGTTGGGATTAATATTTATAACACCCCTTGTTTGTGCACGGCTTTTTTTACCGCTTTGTGGTTAACGATGTACCCTTTCGTTGAGTGGCGACCAAATTGCAGTCACAGTAAATACATATAATCTTACTACACAGTATGAAAAATACAAATGTATATTCCGAAATTTCACACAGACGCGTACTTTGTAAAACTTTTTGTACTTTAACACGTCTTAATACGCGCTGATTTAAACGATCTTATGCGGCTCACAGTTTAAATATAAAAAATAAAATTCTGACGCCATCCCAGAAGGGTCCCGGGGTAAGCAGAGGTGTTGAAAAACAGCACCCATTTATCGCCGAAGATGGTTAAGTGCCAACCTAACAGAAGGTGGGTCCATTGCTGTCTCAGGCCTTAAAGATACGTCTTTTAATTACTTCTCAGACATATGCAGGTTTCCTCACGATGTTTTCCTTCACCGTAAAGCACGTGGTGTGAAATCACAGCACATCATTTTAAAAACTCTTTGGTACAGTCAGCTCAAACCCCACGGCCCCCACGGCTCTGTAATGTCTTATCTGATTTTTATTGCGCAGAGCGAAGCTGCGTGCGGAAGTAAATATATCTCTATAACTTTGGGTAAAGGCTCGATTATTCTGAAACGTAAGTGGCCAAGTACCTACAACTAAGTTGGGACCAAGTGTAGTGGAGTTGGGAGGAAGCAACAATTAGCTCCCGACTAAACTTGCTCAACTTAAACTGAACTAAACAAAGCACGAGATAACACCTTTATAACTAATGGTATGTGCTAAAATATGGATAATGCATGTCAGGGGGAACTTTGTTGGACAAACTTCCGCTTATAGTCAACTTTCTAGTGTCACTTTTGAACTGACAGTGAACTAATGGAAAATGTTCTGCAAGTATTAAAATATTAACTCTTTTATATGCTTTCATTGAAGACCAGGAACCTTGTTAGGCAGCTATGAAAAATGAAATTGATTTATTCAGTTTAGGCCGTGGTAAGGCACTTATGAATATCGAGAAATTTACCATCGGTTCGGAAACTAGCCTTCTGAGAAGAACCGGCAAGAAACTCAGCTGGCATCATGTACATTTAATTACTATACTAATGTATAAAGATGAAGATTTGTTTGTTTGATTGAACGCGCTAATCTCTGGAACTATCAACGAAGAAATGTCTCGTCGTAGAAGAAAATCTTGTTGTGACAGATAGCTGATATTACAAAGAGTAAGGTATTTTTGAAGGCTACTCTTATTTTAAAAATAAAGAGTTTAGCTAAGTAAAGCATGAAACTAAGTCTACGCGGGTAAAACTGCGGGGCACAGTTAGTTCTTTCTAAATACATACTTGTTGCTTTGTCTACTTATACGTAATCTATATCTATACATGTATAGTAAGCGTTTACCGCGAAATAAAATTGCCCATGGAGTTGATTCTTATCAAGTAAAAATAAGGGCCCAGTTAGATTACAACAATGGAACAAGCAAAACGAAAAAAAAATACACAACTTTCAGATCCACATGTATCATGCTTGCAAACACCAGGAGTTATCCAGGCATATTCTCTGCTCCACATTCATCCCGAAAACCGTAATCAAGTAGTTTCACGCTTTAAATCCTAGTGGTTGAAAATGAGAAATTCCCTTTATCATAAAAGAATGGTCACGTTCCGCTCCCGTCCGGCACTAAGCGCTTCCCAGATACAATGACATTCAATGCTACCTCGGAACCACTATTTCTAGAAGAGATATGGAGCGTGTTAATACCTACTTAGAGCTCGACGATTTACACAATGCCACCACACTACATGATGCATGCAGCAGGGAAGATCTTCCAGCCAGGGGCACCGCAGCTCCGACCGTTCTAGTTGGAAACTTGTATATATACTGCAATGCGAAAACTCTTATTGCGCGATTTAGCGCTTTTTTATACGGTTACTGAACCAGATCATTTATATTATGTCATTTTAAATCGAGTTTTAATAATCCTAACATTCATATGACCTACATTTTGAAATTGGCTTTTAACACTAATTGCCGCATCCAGTAAAACGAATAGGTAACTACATCACACAGAGCGAGTAATCTGAAAGCGCTTTGTCACAGCGCTCATATTTTGCACTGCATTCAGCCAACGAAAAACTTTTAAGTTTGTTACTGAAATTTTACACCTGCCTCTTGATACGGCTGAAGCGTTTGCATTGTAAGAATACTCACAAAACGAATATATATCTATTATTATCGGAGTATCGGAATAATAGATAATTATAGTTAAAAATTCAATGTCCTGATTGACTGACTGACTATATTTAATACTAGCGGACGTCACGCGGTTTAACCCGCGTAGTTTCCGTGGGAGTGTAGGGATAAAATATAGCCTTTATTACTCGTTGATGACATAGGTATCCATTGCTGGAAGAATTTTCAAGATTTGTCAAGTAGCTTTCGGAACCTATTCAATGCAAACAAACAAACAAAAAAACAATCAAATCTTTGCTCTTTATAGTAATAGTGTAGATAACTCCCGAAACATCATCAACCAACATCCTAAAGCGATGATCGTGACACGAAGACACGAAATGTGGATGTATAGGGTTCTTCAAAATCCTTCGAAAGAAGTATGTGAAATCGTGCACTAATGAACGTGTAACAACTACTCAGAAGAGTGAATGAAAAAGAAGAATAGATTTTCATAATAGCGCCAAAATTTTGCAATTGGTTCATTTTTCAGCTGTTGCAAATCTATGTACAGCTGGATTTGCAGACGTTAGTGAACTTACAGATAAAGCTAAAGGATTAAGTTTCAACACTAAAGGAAACTTTTATGATTTCGGAACATGCATCTGTTACAATATCGATTCTTAGAAAGGTTAATGACTATTCGGATCCCGCTGCGTCAGTCCAAACAACTCGATTTAGTTGTGGCGAGAGACCCGATTTAACGCGCTATCGAGTGGCATTGGTCGAGGGGACGATTAATCGGTTTACTCTCTTGTTACGAATGCGGAAACAACTGGGGCAAAGTTACACTTACTAGGTTATTGTGTGACCCAGATTATCTTGACTTTATCAAGATCTATGGAATATGTTTTATTTTACTTATACGTAGGATTTCAACTCCTATATTATTGTTAAATCCGTAGTACTATCCATAACGTAGTTCGGAAGAACGATGCTTTCAAACAGACAAATTAATATTGTATGGAAAAATGGAGGCTTCAATTTATCTTTAGGAAAGATTTGATTTTTTATTCGCTTTGAGTAGGCTCTGAAACTACTCGACCGATCTTAAAGAATGCGATGGATACTTTATCATCGAGTAACATAGGCTATATTTGGTCTCCGTCCTACCAAGATGAATGGAAACTATGCGATAGAAACCGCGTGACGTCCGCTAGTACTAATTAAAAATGGATTACAGAATCCTGCCAATCCAAGTTGTTTCCATTTTTCAGAGACGTGTATTATTTTCGCTTCTGCCCCACTGCTTGCATTTGGTACATCAGAAAGTTTACCCAAGGCTCAACTGAATAGTTGAGCAATTACCAATTGAGCAGTGCATATTACCCACACCTCAAGTGTTTTCTGTAGTTGAGCAATTTGTGCTGAGCAGTGGAGAAGCAGGGATTATTTTTAACTAAGTACATTCCTAAATAAACAATTGAAAGTTTCCGTAATAGAGCTACTTTTCCAATTGATTATTCCTGAACTCATAACTGGAAGTATCACGCCTATTGAATTGAAACTTGGCCGATACATTCGCGCGCCGATGGATAGATAATTGAAACAGTATTTTATTTGTGAGTTCAGAATTCGGCTGGAATGCTCAACATTCATGGTAGATGGTTATTAGCAATGCGTTTAATGAAGAGCTTGTTATAACGTTGCGCACTTTGAATACCAAGGCGTCTGCGGTTACTATCTAAGTGTACTGATTAGTAATAAACTAGTACTTCCATTATATCTAGTAGTATCAAGCACGTGTCACCACTCCTAATCAATTTGAGAGAACCTGCTCACGCCTGTATTCCCCGAAGAGGTAGAGTTGTAATAACAATGCCCGCTTTTCACCGATGATTAAGTGGCAATGTGACACATGGTAAGTCTATCGCCGTCTCAATCATACATACGTTTTTTTTAAGCTCAGACATATGCAGGATTCACCGTAAAGCACGTGGTGTGAAATCACTGTACATACGTTTTTGGAAAAACTCAGCGATACAGGCCCCGCTGGAATTCGAGCTTGCGTTGCTTGCGTAGCAGGCGACTGCTCAAGCCACGGCTACTACGGCTCTGATTCGAAAGCTAATTACCAGTTTCAAAAAACCTAAACCCTAAAATCGCTAGTCCTAAATTTAAAAAAAATCTTTACTCTTTATTTGTTTTCATATGATGCAAACCTTGGCCCCTAGCTGACCCAAGGATGAACTCTTATTAAAACACTATCTACCCTGAAAATTTTGTATAAGCGATGCCAGAACTCAAACAATGTTCTCAACCAAACACTTTAGCTATAAACACACAGATTTGCTTATGACAGGTTACCGCATAGATTACCGCAGCGTTGCCTTCATTTACCAAAGACATTGTTGTATAAGCGCAGTCTCTGTCGTAAACAGGTGCTAAAAGGGTATTAAATCCGCCTTTAGAGATATAACATGGACGGGGCAAGATTAACATTTGACTGTAAAATATTAATAATATCACAAAACTCGAGGCCACACCTCGGCCTCCTTCGAAAAAAATGTGAATCTCTGGTCTAATAGCCACGAGCAATATATCTGAGAAGTAATCAGAAAACGTATGTAAAGTGCTGGAGAACAATGTACTCACCATCTGTCACGTGGCACTTAATCATCTTCGGTGAGAAAGTGGGTTTTGTTGTTGCAACACATCTGCTTACCCCTTCGAGGGCTCTTCTGGTATGTTCATTGTGAGCATATTCACTTAATTTTTACAATCTACTTCAAATTTGATTCAATGAACTGCTATGACTCTCCGAAGCAAAAACTGAACTCGGGAAGGATATTAATGGTCATCCATCAAAGTAATGGCTTCAATTAAGCTTTCTTATCATACATTCGATAAGTATACATAATAGGAGCACTAGTGGTAATTTTTTTTAAAGGAAATAACAGGATTAACCTACGTATATTTTGTTCAGATTGTATCTGGGTACTACACGTCTATACACGTTGTTGTATTTGCTAATTAACGCGTATTGCCAAAAGCTGCCATCGCATAATTCCACATTGTCCGAGTGACGCTTGGACTAACTGTATATTAACTACGGAACTAATACTTCACAGCTCAAACATTAGAACGCATCGTGAATAATACATCAGCTAACAGAACACTGGACAGGAACGGAGAGTGCATCCAAGAATTCATATTTATAGTAAGCAAAGGAAGTCTGTAAAACAAGGGTAGGAAAGCAATAGCGTGTTACAGGATGCATTCTTCAACTGGACATGAATGACCGAATAAATCCGATGGTATGAAATATATCGAAGGATTACCATTGGCCTGCCAATGATTTTTTCTAAAGAAGTGAAGGAAAACATCATGAGATACCTGCGTATGTCTGAGAAGTAATTCAAAGACATATAATGCCTGATAATCTACGAGTATAATGCCTGAGACGGCGACGGACTCACCTTCTGTCACGTTGGCACTTAATCATCTTCAGTGAAATGTGGGTGTGCTTTTAAAACACCTCTGCTTACCCCTTCGGGGACCTTTCTGGGATGGCGTGAACACATAATGATGGGCAAGATTGAGAGGAAAAGGCGTATCGGAAAGAGGAAGTTGTCATGGCTCCAAAACCGGCAATGGACTGGGATAAACAACGTGGAAGAATTGTTCAAGCTTACTAAAAAATAAGGACTAATTGCGGAGCTGACCAACCTTCATTAGTGGAGGTACGGCAAGAAATAGAAGAATAGAATAAAGAAAACACAATTGATTAGAAAGTATTTACACTCAATGGACACAGCGATGTAGCTTTGCATGCAATACAATGTTTCTATCATCAAATCGTAACAATATTGATTGAAAAATTCCATTCCTTTAAAGTCAAATGCACTCAACTGTTGGCCTATTTGCAAACGAATACTGCTGGAACGCGATGCTAACCAATTTACCAATATCGATGACATTTCTGTATGGAATGTACTTTGTATGTCGCCGTGGGAATGAGAGTGGGAGTTTATACATACTTCGAGGTTGGTTTAATGGAACTTTGAGGGGAAATTGTATGTTGCAAAATATTATTTGCTTATAAGTAATTAAAGTGTGTTTCATAGTGGTTGGCAAAGCATGGATTAGAGGGTGAATTTTCCAAGCCTTACCTCATGGTTTGCCCAACATAGCTTCTTAAATACCCTATGTTTATGAGATCATTTCGGCGGTTTAGCCATATTTTCGTTGCGACCTCGGGCACATAATTATACAGTACCCTATGTCCTCTGCATTAAATCCTATACATAAACCATTTCAGCAAAATACATGATAAAGCAAAAGACAGACAGAGACACTGCCCAATTTATAATGTTACAAATCTTCCGCCCGCAGCTTCCACCCCATTTCGTAAAACTCTTTCCTAGTTTATACCTAAACCTCACCGAAAACACTATAAAATTCATGTTTATAAGACACTAGCGGACGACACGCGGTTTCACCCGCGTAGTTCCCGTTCCCATGGGAGTATGGAGATAAAATATAGTCTATATTAATCAGCGATAATGTAGCATTCAAATGGTGAAAGAATGTTTAAAATCGGTCCAGTACTTTTCGAACCAATTCGTTACAAACATATTTACATACAAATCTTTTCTCTTTATAATATTAGCATAGATGAGGTTTAGGCTGTGCGTTGATGTTAGTCAGTCAAGACTTTCAATTCAATTCATGGAAAAAGAAAAATGATCTATATTTTACCCGAGTACAAAATGCACCTGAATAAAAGCAAGCAGGCATACCGACAATATTACAAAATTCCCGTTTCATGGTATTCCTGCAACACAAACAGTAACTGGGATATTGTTTCAGTTTCACAAGGAAAGTTGAAAAGTTTTGAGTCGTAGCTATAAAGCGAATGGCTTCTTGACTCTTGTGAAATATCGAAACGATGTTGAAATGCAGTGACTTCGCCAAAGAGTACCTACGTTTCTTGTATAAGTAGATACCTTATTAAATTCTGGTTATTCATATTATCGTTAACAATAACATGACAAGAAATCGACGAAAAAGATTTGCACTAAAATGAATCCAATTTCTGTCACCAAAAAGTTAAAAATAACTAGGTTTTCTTTGGAATTATATTCGGTAGTATTGTTTCGTATTCATATTCATATATACATTATTATGTATGTATTATATATTTATTTGTTGCAAGTTCCTTTCATAATACACACATAATAAACTTAATCAATTTAAGAGGTAACAAACATTTAATTTAAAACTCTGTTAGAGCACAGCAATATCATCATCTCCCTGGCCTTATCCCATACATTGTTGGGGTCGGCACTTGATTCAACCCGATGTGGCTGATCACCTGATTTTTATACGAAGCGACTGCCATCTGACCTTCGCAACCCCAGTTAGGAGGAAAATCTGTGATCTGGGTTAAACCAGTTGTCAGATTATTCTTAGGCCTCCGACTGACCTGTAACGATTGCCAAAGATGTTAAATTGGCAACCGGGACCGACGGCTTAACGTGCTCTCCGAGGCACGGAGGGAACTCGGGCGGTCACCCATCCAACTACTGGCTAGGCGTATGGTTGCTTAACTTCGCTGATCGAATGATATGCGCAATAGCAACTGTGCCACGAGCTCCTCTAGAGCACAGCAATATGAGAGTTTTAAATTAAACACTAGTACGAAAACTATGATTTTCCAATGCACGAAACGCTTTTATGTAATAATATTATAGAATGGTACCTTGGTTGATCGAGCTGTGCTCGGTTTCTTTTTCTCACAAAAAACTAAACTTTTTCCCACAAAAGAAATAATCTTGACGTTTTCTCAAAATAGCTAGTAGAAAAAAGAGGAACCATTAGAAAAAAATCGAACCGGTGATTTTCAGTCTCGAATCAGGGTACTCTAGTTTTGTTATCACCTCATAAGCTGACAGCCTCACCTCTGAGCTATCATAATTTGACAGTTATTGACGAAATTTACTGTAGTGTTGTATTGATATTTTATGAGTTTTTCAGTGCATGAAAACATGGTCAAAACGATGTTTTCTGAAAGTGAAACCTTTTTTGCCCCCAAAGCATACAAAATTTCATGAAAATCGTTACAGCCGTTTCCGAGATCCAGATTCTATATAATATACAAGAATTGCTCGTTTAAAGTTATGAGATATAGGTTTTCCTTTCACTCAGGCTAATATTTTTTTTTTTCTTTCAGGTAAGAATGGACCTGAATGCTTCGATAGATCCCATTGTGTCCTTATAATGTAAGTCTTGGAAGCTGATTGTTTATTTTCTAACAATACCGGGAAGTGTCGCGTTTTTCTTAACACACAATCTTTTGTTTTGTTGCAATATAAATCTATCAAAGTACCTACATTATATTATTACACTGAGTATTTTTAAGGACAAATAGAGGCATAAAATAGACGCCAAGCGGAATACTATGACCAACAAAGCCGTAAGTTTCACCCTAAGTCTGTACCCTAAGTTTTAAGCCTGTTTGCACTCCCTTTTTCCAGAAAAATCTAGGTTAAACCTGTTGTTAGAATTTCTTAGGCTTCTGATTGACCTGACGTTTGCCGCAGCTGTTTAATTGGCAAGGACCGGCACAGCAGCGGCTTAGCGTAATCTCCGAAGCAGCGATGGAACTACGGAACTCAAGCTCTAAAATCTGTGTACGTGCACATAAAATAAATACAAAGATGACAAAAACCATTTTAAACAACACATTAAAAACGCCTTAGCACCATAAATCACACCGCATCCCAAGTTTTTCTCCAAGTCCATTGTTGATTTCTCTTTCATTTGTGTCTCGCAAAAAAGTGTGTTTTCCGCATATTTTAAAAGTTACCGGGTCCCGTAAAAGCAATTTGCTTTGAAGGCATTCTTGGCGAACAAAGGAGACGCAATATTGTCGCTATGGACCTTCAGGAACGCTTTTTCAGGTCCTTATTATTTGGAAAATGAGTTTCCTCATGATAAATATTGGGTGATTATCCATTAATCACCCGTGTTAGACTTTATAGCGCAGTCTACGTGCTTAAGGGAATAAAAACGTCCTTTGCTATGTGATTAAAACCAGGAATATCCATTATTTTTGAAGTTACATGTGGATTCGCTCATGTGGTATAATACAGAACATATTACATAGCCAGTGCTTACGTTGAAAGTCAAGTATAAATATCGGTAAGAGACACTTTGAAATGTTATGTGAAGATCCGTAAATTACCTCTTACAAACACACTCACACAATTTACCTATTAGTATTTAACTATGATTCGGATTTCTAAGTCGCACGCAGCATTGCGCATATTAATTCCCGTCTTATAAGATATGCTTCAAACGTTTTCTTATGCAAATTGTTAGTTAATTTTCTGAAACATTCTTGCTATTAATCATGGCAATTCTGGCCTCACTTGTACGTCTACTCTACCGTGATGTGATGTGTAGAATAGTGATTTCAATACTCGGTACAAGGGGCCTACCATCATGGGTTTAAACAGAGCGTATGCTTCTTCTTATCGTGTCGATGACAGACATTTTAAATTGTTGTAGCACAGTTGTGTGTGCGCTACGCTCCAAACTAAGCCCGCCTTATATCGTACCCTGCGTGCCACACCAGGCTGCACGCAGGAAGATCTAATGGCTGCCACCAATAATGCTGTTGAAATAACAGAGTGTATTAAGAACTTTTTGGTCTTGACGTTTCATTATATGATACCAAAATGAAACGACAAAGCTAAGAAGTTAGTAAGACGTCACTGCTATAACGATGATAGTAGGCTCCCAGGTCCCGTAACGAGTTTAGAACGAGTATCTTCGAATGTGCGGTAGTAATTTTATGAGTCTGTCTCTGTCTATATGTATGGCGCGAGGCGAATAAAAACAGTATCACCATTATTTTTCACTGGGCAATTTTTACTCGTGAAGGAACTCTGGGGCCTAACCATGAGCTCTTATTGCAATGATAATTCAGTTGTGCGACAGTGACAGATGTATGCACGTCACATACATCTGTCGCATAAATGAGTGAAACTATCATGGCAATAAGAGCTCGTGGTTGGGCCCCTGGTCAAGCACAAGTAAAGAAGGTTTTATAGAGACAAGCCCTTGTTCTTTTTCGGTTCGAGCATGGCAGTGTCAATAGATAGGCGGAATTTGAATAGATTCAGAGTGAAAACCACACAGACTCACACACAGCTTTCTAATATCTTTTTGTCTTAATCAACAGGGCAATCTTTGAAACTACTTCGGCTCAATCCCATGACTTTTTATAATAAGACAACTAGATGTTTATTCCTTTTATCCGATCTTGAAAATTCTTTCACCAATGGATAGTTACATAATCAGCGAGTAACAAAGACCATATTTTATCCCCGTACTCCCACGGGAACGGGAACTATGCGGGTGAAACCGCGTGACGTCCGCTAGTATGTTATACGGCCCAGTTTTTCTCAACACATACTTTATCGGTCATGCCTAATTAATTCCCGAGTGGCCTTCTTATTATGGCAATAAAAATAATAATTTGTCACGACGAGGGCCGGCCCGCGGCGCCGCCCTAAGATTTACGTCCGAATTTCTTTGTAAGTACGATCTCGACCACTTTTATGTCAAACTTAGTCTTACTTATCCCTTTATACTTTTTAAACGAGTTCACCCGAGCAATAAACAATTTGATGCAACTTCGGAATGTGACTTGGATTAACTTGGTCTTTTGTTTCATACTGAGCTCTTTATTTCATTTTTGGTTTATAGAAAGTCCTTGATATTTTGTTGAATATTCAAGTTATTGGGAAACTGTTTATTTTAAGACTGGGAAGTTTAGAACTAATAAATTTCCAGTCTGAAAGACTTTGTTTCTTATACTGTTAATAGAAATCATTGGCGGACTTTTGAGACTAAGAATAAACTCAGAAGTCTAATAATATACTCATTGATATTGACGGGTCGCTCACTTCCCTCTATAATGGTTGAGGAGGGCGATGGCTGGCATTCTCGTCATACTTGTGAACAGGTGCTGCTTGTGGGGGCTGGTCATCTCAAGCTACGCATTTAGATATAAATAGAACTACTAGACTTTTCTTTATGTTAATTTTTATCGACATTTGTACATTGGAACTGTGTCCATGGGCTTACATTTCTCAAATGATTTATTTTGTTTTTTTTTTTAAATTGTATAGTATTTTTGAAAAGAGTAATTACTGAGTTTCTTGCCAGGTTCTTCTCAGTAAAAGCAACCTTCCGAACCTGGCGGTAGCATGTAAAATCCTGTAAATTGTGTCATTCTGACGATTTGAAAGTGCTTTGTATAAAGTCTAATCGAATAGAGATATTTTTTACTTTGACTTTGACTTAGATAAATTTAAATTTCGGTATACTAAAGGGGTATACCTTTAGTACAAAACTATAGTTTAAGCAAAGACGACCAACCTCGTATCACAAAAGAGATGAACTACTTTTAAACCAAGGGCTATCTTAGGCAATGATTGTTACTCTTTGTCTCAACTCAACTCAAAAATATCTTTATTCGATTAGACTTTTAATAATGAATCTTATATCGTCAGAATGACATAATTAAACAGGATTATACATGCTACCGCCAGGTTTGGAAGGTTGCTTTTACTGAGAACAACCCGGCAAGAAACTCAGTACTTACTCTTTTCAAATGTAATATACAATTTTAAAATTACAAAATAAATCACATGAAAAATGTAAGCCCATGGACACATAGTCAAACTCTAGATAGATTACCTGATTGGATAGCCAAATAGTCGGCTGTCCAATAGTTCTCAATGGGACCTTATGGCTCTGATGTCGAGAATATTTCAGCATTTTCCATCACTTCATTATATTATTAGCGCTTATCTATACATCTATACAGATAAACAAAATAGAAGTGTCTGTTTGTAATTCCAAAATAACAGCTTTTCACTAAATGCATATGAAAGTATACACGCTACTGACACTAAAAAACCAAGTTTTAAAATTTTTCTGTCTGTCTGTCTGTCGGTTTGTTCCGGGTAATCTCTGAAACGGCTGGACCGATTTTAACCGGACTTTCACTGGTAGCTGATGTTTCAAGGAGTAACTTAGGCTACTTTTATTTATTAAAAATATAAGGGTTCCGCGACAATAAGGATGAAACTAAATCTACGCGGGTGAAACCGCGGGGCACAGCTAGTTCAATCATGCAAGTTAATTTATGCATGAATACTGATACGTCACACCTTTCTCTAATACCCACTGTGATTTGTCTAAATTTCATGCATAAGTTAAATAATGCTTGTCTGCTTCAAAGCACTGCGATACATATTCACAAAGGGTGCGTTTACAAAGCAATCTGTCGAACAAACTGCAAACCCAACATAAACAGTTTATTTATTCATTACCTCACTTCAGAACAACTTGCTCAGGTGTGAGTGCATGGTTTATTAAAATTTTGATCCCCAGTGCACACAGGACACCCCACGGCTGTCTGATACACGTCTAGACGGAAAGTTTGAGCGTTAGAATAGTGTGCACAACGCTTTATTACGGAGCTTTGGTAATATTTGCACATTTTTGCATGTGGTTTATTACTGTGTAGATTTATTTGTAAACTAGCTGTGCCCCGCGGTTTCACCCGCGTGGATTTAGTTTCATCCTTATTGTCGCGGAACCCTAATATTTTTTATAAATAAAAGTAGCCTAAGTTACTCCTTGAAACATCAGCTACCTGCCAGTGAAAGTCCCGTTAAAATCGGCCCAGCCGTTTCAGAGATTACCCGGAACAAACAGACAGACAGACAGACAGACAGACAGACAGACGGACAGACAGACAGACAGACAGAGAAAAAAATTTAAAACTTGGTTTTTCGGTGTCAGTAGCGTGTACACTTTCATATGCATTTAGTGAAAAGCTGTTATTTTGAAATTACAAACAGACACTTCTACTTAAAAACTACTTAAAAAGTTTCATTACTAGCTGATCCCCGTGGTTTCACCCGCGTGTAACTTAACCGCTAAAGTTTCTGAAGTTATAAATTTAATTAGGTGCAACGCATTTTGCCGTCATAGCTAAAGTCATAGTCAAATATGCCTTTAGCTTTAACAACTATTATCATGCAACCAAGCCAGTGTTCATAGGCTTCAGTTGCCGCTTTCCACGTACTATAATTATGTTCGTTTGCCATATGTCTACTGATGAAGTTGTAGCGGTAGTGACCCTCATTATGTTAAAATGTTTTTTATTTATCTTAAAATTCGAATTTTTGATTTTGACACAATATGTCAGGATTGTTTTTGGAAAAAAGATTTTCGATTCGATTGTAAATAAAAATAGTAATTATGTAAATACGAAAATAAAGCGGACTCTTAGTTATTATAAAGTGTATTAATTACTATACTGATTACTATAAAGTTATATCGTCTCACGATCTCGCGGGCACATCTCTATGACAAAAAGCAAACCGCGTCTACCGACCGCTCTTGAAACGGAATATTTAATACTTTTTTACTCTGTTTGATTTGTAGCCGGCTCTCTTCTGTGCCTTTTGCCTTCGTGTCCCGCTGCATTGCACTTATGGCTTTTTTCTAGTGTCGTGCATTTTAATCCTTGTCTATTTCCATGTTGGATGGTTGGAGCTATATCGTACGATAAGTATTAATATTAAAAACTAGCTTTGTCCCGCATTTATTGATTTTTAATAAAATTTCATCTGATTTTTTATAATCTTCCAAGTGCCTTCAAAATACAGACAGAGACCTACAAGAATAAGTACAGTATTAAATGTCACATGCTTTTAGTGAAAAGCTGTTAAATTAAAAACATATTTTTTATCTTTATAGAACTGTACAAAAAAACTGTAAAGAAATAGTAGTAGTTGCGCTTCTCCACTCGCTACATAGATGGCGCTACTCGTTAAGAATTACAAACTTTGAGTACAAATACACAAGAACCTAAATCGCGCAATAAGAGTTTTCGAGCGCATTGCAGTATATACAGAAGCTTCCAACTAGAACTGTTGGAGGTACCCCAGGCATGACTCCCGCCTGGCTGGAAGATCTTCCCTTTGCAGGGGATCAGCATGATCACTCGTTCTCCCCACGACTAAGAAAACTGTAAGCATTATAGTACTTACTCCAAAATCCTCAACACTTACAAAAGCGATGACTCGACTTGGTACAATAGGTGTAGAGTATTCACAAAGAACCTATCCTTGCCCTTTGATGTCGCCCTCCACTTGCCTCGCTCGATTTGCCCCCGAACAATTTCGCGCAAAAATTGTTTCAACGTAAAACTGTAGCACTTTCGAATCGTATTGGAACCGAGTCGTAATCGTTAAATCTCTCGGCTCGGCTCGCTCGGCTCGGCTCGCTCTGTATTCGAGAATTGAAAGATTCGAAATAAGTACTCCTATCGCTTATTGGGCCATAACGAAAAAGCTGTGTTAGTGGAAAAGCAAAATAGACTATAAGAGTAATTGTATAGAGTTGAAAATAGAACAATAAGAAATAATAGCGCACTTAGCGTTATGTTATGATTGTAATATAATGCAATTTACTTACACAAATCAGAGGGGTTTGTGACACAGTTGTTATTGCGCATATCATTCGATCAGCGAAGTTAAGCAACCCCAACCCAAGCCCGTAGTTGGATGGGTGACCGCCCGAGAGTTCACTCCGTGCCTCGGAGAGCACGTTAGGCCGTCGGTCCTTGTTGCCAACTTAACATCTTTGGCAATCGTTACAGGTCAGTCGGAAGCCTAAGAAAGTCTGACAACTGGTTTAACCTAGATCATCGACCTGCCTAATAAAAGGGAATTCGAAGGTCAGATGGCGATCGCTTCGCATAAAATTGAGGTGATCAGGCACATTGTACCGACTCCAACAATGTATGTAAAAAAATCAAGTAATATGGTAAGGTGCAAACATTTTTATGCTAGATTCTTCGAGAGTGAAACCGTGAGTCACTGCTACTCATGAATATTCTTTAAAATTATACACTCAAATGCAAAAAAATAAATGACCAACCCAGCTTGCAGCAAAGTTTTAATTAACTAATGTCGCTCTTCGCGTCTCGTAAAGTGCACGCTAGCAATTTTATGTCAAGTAGAACCTTTTATACCATACATTGGTCAAGTGTACAAAAGTTTTGAGTACAATGCTTGTGGGGGCTGGTCATCTCAAGCTACGCATTTAGATATAAGTAGAACTACTAGACTTTTCTTTATGTTAATTTTTATCGACATTTGTGCATTGCAACTGTGTCCATGGGCTTATGTTTCTCAAGTGATTTATTTTGTTTTTTTTTTTAATTGTATAATATTTTTGAAAAGAGTAGTTCCTGATATTCTTGCCAGGTTCTTCTCAGTAAAAGCAACCTTCCGAACCTGGCGGTAGCATGTATAATCCTGTAAATTGTGACATTCTGACGATTTGAAAGTGCTTTGTATAAAGTCTAATCGAATAAAGATATTTTTGACTTTGACTTTGAATGACCGCAACATAAAACTGGCATTTTTATTAACGCAATTCCATTCATTTTCATTCAATACATGTATATCTATACAGATAAATAAAATGTAAGTGTCGGTTTGTATGCTTTGTTCTTTCATATGCATTTAGTGAAAAGCTGTTATTTTGGAATTACAAACAGACACTTCAATTTTATTTATCTGTATAGATGTATTACTTTAAAGGCGTAGACCTTGCCTCGTAGCATTACACATGGCGTGCTACGTTGTGTTACTAAGTACTACGCATGCAGCCGGTAGCGTAGCAGGAATTGACTATGTAAGGGAAAGATTTGTAATTTTAACCGACTTAAAAAAATGGAGAAGGTTATCAATTCTACTGTGTTTTTTTTGTTTGTTACATCAGAACTTTTGACTGGGTGAACCAATTTCGATGATTCTTTTTTTATTTGAAAAGTAATGCTTCCCAAGTGGTTCCGTTTTTGTGCCAAATAAAGCATCAAACAAACAATTCAAAAAAACTCGGTGTCAAACAAACTCGGTGCCAACTTCAAAAGTAAGTAATTAATTTCACAAATTTGAATTATCTCTTTTTAAAAAAAAATTGTAAGCAACGAATCAATTTAAAATGTACTCGACAGATTCCAAAAATTCTTACACCGTTAGAAAGCTACATTTTCAACGAATAATTTTATTGTTAACAGAGGTTATACAAATTCAAACAAATATTTCACGTAGTCGTAAATGAAAAGCAAACATTCATATTGCTAACATAAAAGCTCTCTCAGTAAATAGAAGGCAACGTGAACGACTGTTACAATACAGCCTTGTTCGGTCCGAAGATTGTTTTCTTCCGAACCATTGTGCTCGCCCAATCACCGGAGAGAATGGAAATGAGAGGCCTGTGTTAAAAATGTACGCTGATTACATGAAAAAAAAAGATATTCGTCCAATGAGAAAATTGAACAACCTTAATTTATACAATCTTAGCGGACGTCTCGCGGTTTCATCCTCGTAGTTCCCGTTCCCGTGGTATTACGTGGATAAAATAAAGCCTATATAATATGTTACTCGCTGATGATGTAGCTATCCATTGCTGAATGAATTTTTAAATAGAACTTTTTGAGCCAATTCGTTACAAACATACTTACGTACAAATCTTTCGTCTTTATAATCTTTATGTATAAAAATCAATCCCCATTTCCCTTGGTCACGGCATCACGCCTAAACGGCTGGATGGATTTTAACGGGACTTTCACGGGCAGATAGCTGATGTTGCATCTTAATATTTGCAAGCACTTTCCAAGGCCTTACCACAAGCTCTTATTGCCATGATAGTTCGGCTGTGTGAGACTTATAGACGACATAATATGATGATACCGTTGGTCTAATGTCTGGGTGTTTGGTATTTATTACAAGAATGTATTTAAATATAAAAAAGTATATATGTAGGTATAAGGTACCCATACTAACCATAGTAGAAGCTTTGCTTAGTCTGGGACTATGTAGATGGCGCTCTGTGGTAATGTCAATTGAATTCAAAATCAAAAATATTTTTAGACTTTTAACAAAGTACCTACTTTCAAATCGTCAGAACGACACGATTACACAAGATTATTATTATTACATGCTACCGCTGGGTTTGGAAGGTAGCTTTTACTGAGAAGAACCCGGCAAGATGCTCGGTAATAACTATTTTAAGAATATTTTCCATTTTGAGTATTACGTAAAGGCTGGATCGATTTTACTGGGACTTTCAATCGCAGATAGCTGATACAAGGATTAACTTAGCTATTTATGTAAAAAAATGGTTCTGAAAATAAAACCACACAAGAAACTAAGTTTCTCGGGAGAAACCGCGGGGCACAGTTAGTTTACAATAACATTGTAAGATATAATAATAAATGTTTATTACTATTACCCAGTATGTTACTTGCTTTAAACGTTTATTGTATTGATAAGGGTGAGCATATCCCTGCGTCAGGCGAAATAATTGTCTATCCGATCGTCGTAACTAAACTGGCATTATTGCATATTTTTTATTTATCACACGGGATTTATCAAGACCTCTATACTCGACCACTTTACGGCATATGGTATCTGCCAGTAAAAGTCTATCCAAAATCAGACCAGCCGTTTCAGAGATAAAGGACCAACAGACAGAAGGACCGAGAAAAATATTAAAATTGTTTTTTTAATGTATATCCATACAGATAAATAAAACTGAAGTGTCTGTTTGTAATTTCAAATTAACAGATATTCTCTAAATGCATTAAATGAAAAGCTGTTAATTTTAAATGACAATTATACAAACGGACATTAAAATAATTATTTGTTTCAAAATTTATATTTTTCAATAATTATCTAGCGATTGATAATTTACAGGTCAAGTGATTGACACACTAAAGACGTTCAGAGTTTGGGTGACGTCACTGCCCCAATCACGTGACTGCAATGGAGATTGAAGGCGAATGGTTAAGTCCGTTCACTGAGTAGGGGCAGCATGCAGGTTTGCTCAAAGCGATTAAACGTGGCACCTTGCAAACATCTCCCAGTGTTTACACGTGCCGCGGCTGATTTGTACACCCTACCTGTAGAGTTGAGACTTTACTGGCGCAAATAAATGGGTTTTTTAATCGTATTGGCTCTACGCATCCTTTATAAATGTTACTTTTGCTAATTTTTAATTATGTTGGTCGGTATGTGTTAGTGTTTCTGTGTGTGTAAATAACTTTGTTTTGTTTTTTATACTAGTAGGAAATAAGAATTCAGTCTCAGATTATAATGGATTTTATTGAAACATTAAGTTTTATTTGGTAAAGTTATTTTATTTAATCTATAATGTGAGTAAGTAATTGTAATAAAAAAGTTAATTTATTTTTCTCTCGTGTAACTCTCTCGTGTATTTGCGCCGTAGTCCATGTATTCTTAGGGTTTCGAAACGGAAGCCTATTACTAAATCTCCGCTGTCCGTCTGTCACCAGGCTGCATCTCATGAACCGTGATCGTGAAATTTTCACAGATGATGTATTTATTTTGCGGATATTACAGCAAATACTAAAGAACGGAATAAAATAAATATTTAAGGGGGCTCCCATACCTCAAACATGAATTTTGTTCCGTTTTTATCGATAATGGTACGGCATCCTTCGTGCGCTTGCACCTATCCGAATTTTTTTCTTTATTTCTAGAAATAAAGCGATAAATCACTCATCTATACATCTATATCTATACAGATAAATAAAATTGAAGTGTCTGTTTGTAACTGCAAAATAACAGCTTTTCACTCAATGCATGTGAAAGTATACACGGTACTGACACAGAAAAACCAATTTTTCAAATTTTTCTCTGTTTGTCTGTCTGTCTGTCTGTCTGTTTGTTTCGGGTAATCTAAACGGCTGGACGGATTTTGACGGGACTTTCACTGATGGATAGCTAATGTTACAAGGAGTAACTAATGCTACTTAGATTTTTAAAAAACATTAGGGATCCGCGAATATAAATGGATGAATTACTAGTACCTTATATACAAGTTGAATATTTAGTTAATGAATGCACAACTTTAATAAATACAAATTCTTCAACATTCATAAGTGCCTAACCAGGGCCTCAACTGAATAAATCATGTTCATTTAAAATGTCAAGTTTACCTATTAATGATAATGTACCCAACTCCCTAGTGTAGTACACGTCTGCAAGTAGAGATGTTTCGACGCGAGAATAATTGCAGTGCTGATTGCACGCTCACTGCACTGTCTCGTACTTGTTGATTTACTTCATCGTGTTTGTTTATATTGGTGATTAGTACCTGGAATTACTTACAAGGTGATCTCGTGTTACTTCTATATTAAGGCTTATATCACACTCTTAACATTTTTATGAGTTTACCAGCTGTGCCTTGCGGATTTACCCGCGTAGATTTACCTTCATGATTTATTTCGCGGAACCCTAATATGTTTTAAATAAAATTAAGTCAACTAAGTCAGCCTAAGTCACCCCTTGAAACATCAGCTATCTGTTAGTGAAAGTCCCGTTAAAATCCATCCAGCCGTTGAGGCGAACTCACAGCCAAAGTATTAATTATATTCAAAAGTATTAGGTAACTGGCTAAGACGCAATCTATATCTATACATCTATACAGATAAATAAAATTGAAGTGTCTGTTTGTAATTTAAAAATTACAGCTTTTAACTAAATGCATATGATATGATACACGCTACTAACACAAAAACACCAAGTTTTAAAAATTTTCTCTGTCTGTCTGTCTGTCTGTTTGTTCCGGGTAATCTCTGAAACGGCTGGACGGATTTTAACGGGACTTTCACTGGTAGGTAGCTGATGTTCCAAGGAGTAACTTAGGCTACTTTTATATATCAAAAATATTAGGGTTCCGCGACAATAAGGATGAAACTAAAACTACGCGGGTGAAACCGCGGGGCACAGCTAGTTATCTATAAAAGTTAACAAGTAGCCCATAAGAACATAGCCGGAAGGTTGAAATTACTGTGCACTTTGTTCTCATCTGTAAAACACGGGAAATCCTATTTGTATCTCATTGTTCGTAGCCATCGATTGTTTACCGCAGGCATCAGGTGGTGTTTCTCTAAGAAAATGTGCTTTTATAAATATAAAATGCCTTTGAAGCAAAACTCCCATTCCATTAAATTATACCGATTCGAAAGAATAAAAACTTTACGCTCACGCTACTGAGAGCCGTAATCTTGTGGCTTGCGTAGTCACCTGCTAACTGATGGGTATGCAATTTTGAATCACAGCGGGGCCTGTGAATTTTACTATGTGCAGTGATTTCACACCACGTGCTTTACGGTGAAGGAAAACATCGCGAGGAAACCAGTATAAGTAACCAGTCTGAGAAGTAATTCAAAGAAGTATGTATGCATAGGCGTTATGGTGCCTGACACGGCGACTGACTCACCATCTGTCATGTTAGCACTTAATCATCTTCGGTGACGACGACTTTTATGGCGACGAATAAATGTAATATCTGTCTATCTTGTTATAATTTAACCATATTTCGCCAGTTATGTTAAAGTCCCATGTGATAGAGGATAAGCCTGCTACTACTGGGAATTTACAGATAGAAACACCCAATAACACTTTGTCGACCCAACGATCCAACCCAGGACCTCCTTGGGCTAGTGGTTTTAAAACGTTACACCGGAACACGAGTATGATACATAATTAGATTAATAATAACCGAGACACGACCAATGGTACGACGTCACCAAGATAGACAAATTTGACAGCCTCCCTTTATGAAATGTAAATCTAAACCCCGAAAAGCCTTCAAATTTCTCTTTGATGTGCTAATTTTATATTTGCGAAGCGTCCGCACCAGAATCTCTTATCGACTTTGCATTAATTAAAATATGAAATCCAGGCTCGAAAATAAATGTTTTAATAATATTGAACGTGGCAATTAAATAATTGCTCGGATTGGAACAGAGATGAATAACAACCAATACCATTATTTTTATTTTTATGTGCCTCGTTAGGTAATTGACTTTTGGTAAAAGTTATAGGTAGGAGATAGAATTCGCTTCCATACATATACTAACGGCTGTCTCCCCCTATATGCAGAGGTGTACTTATAGTACTAATACATACTTTTTAGGCACATTTTGTCACAAAGCGTCGGCTAATCAATTACGTACACATATCAATTTGGAAATAATTTAAAAAATCCGTAATGTTTTTGATAAAATTCTAATAACTACGTAGTGCACTCAAATATAAAAAGTATGACGACGAAATAATAAAAAAAAGATTTTTGTTTTATTTTTAAACTAGCTGTGCCACGCGGTTTCACCCGCGTAGATTTGGTTTCTTCGTTATTGTCGCGGAACCCTAATATTATTAATAAATAAAAGTAGCCTAAGTTACTCCTTGAAACATCAGCTACCTACCAGTGAAAGTCCCGTTAAAATCGGTCCAGCCGTTTAAGAGATTACCCGGAACAAACAGACAGACAGACAGAGAAAAAATTTTAAACTTTTTTTTAGTGTTAGTAGCGTGTATATTTTCATATGCATTTAGTGAAAAGCAGTTTTTTTTTATTTAGGAATTACAAACACTTCAATTTTATTTATCTATATAGATGTATAAATTGATATACACCAAACAACCGATACACTGTGACAAAAAGGTTCGCCTAAAAAGTCTAGACCCTATAATCTCTTGACAACACTGGTCCTGTATATTTTTTCTTTAACAAGAAAAAGCGTTGATATAAATGGTTACACATCGTTCTGTTATGTACGAGACACGACCTAATGGACATGAGGAAAAGGACACCACGGACCATTAAATGTAGCTAGAGGTACATTACTCTCGTGGAAAATCATATATGGAGACTAGCTGTGCCCTGCTGTTTCCGCCCGAGTAGAAATAATGTTAGAATAAGGTAGAATAGAAATAAGGTTAGCTTTATTTTTATTAGGGGGAAAACCAATCATTTTCGAAATAAATTTAGTCTATGTTACTCTTTGTCATCAGCTATCTGCCAATGTAAGTCCCGTTAAAATCGGTCGAGCTGCTGCAGAGATTAGACGGAACAAATAGTACATACAGACAGACAGACCCACCGACAGATTGAGAAAAGTTTTTTTTATGTTAGTACCGTATATCATATCATAATATAAAAAGAGTATTTAATGATAATAATGAACATATAATTTACATGCATTTAGTGAAAAGCTTTAGAATTTGAAATTACAAAGAGACACTTATATTTCATATATATGTATGTGTTGATTAGGAAACAGAATAGAATTACTAACTTTCTTTTTTCAACAAATGAGTCCAATATTAATCGTGAACTTTTTGGAGTTACAAATCTTGTATGTTACAAGTCTTGATATAAATGAAGTATAATTTAAAACTTCTAAATTTTGCCAATTCTCAAAGCCATAAAAGCAGCCATGCGAGGACACATTTGCAATTGCCAGCGAGACCCACGTTGGGCGCCAAGAAACTTCGCACAAACATTTTACATTTGAAGTTATTCCTTCGCTCACATGTAATGATTATGTCCGTCTTGAAGTCTCTACTTGTTAAGAAACGTGCTAGTGTTGTATATTCTTTATTAATTATCATATTTAAAACCTATTTCGAAACCAGCCACCTCTCATTTTGGTTTTCATAAAACACTGACATTTTTCTACTAAGTCATATTTCTTTTAATATAGATTTTAATCTATAATCCTATGGGAGTTCAAATCCGTAACATAATTTAAACAAACAAAAATGTATGGACGGGCGACTTCAACTTATACTTAGACTAGCTGTGCCCCGCGGTTTCACCCGCATATATTTAGTTTCATGGGTGGCTTTCAGCTAAAATCGGTCCAGTCGTTTCAGTGACAAACTGGAACAATCACACAGACAGACAGATTTTTTTTTATTTTTTATTTATCTTAGTAGGTATCATATAGATATATTCTTATGCAATTAATGAAAACTTGAAGTGTAACTGCAATTTTATTCATCTGTATAGATGTAAGATTTTAAGCTACTGCAAAATATTGAATAGTGTAAAAAGATCTCTTCCACAAATTTGTATCTTTGTCGGATGTTAGCCGATTATAGTCCCTTATAAAGACACGGTATTATCTTTATACCATAAAGGATGGGCTTGCGGCCCCGAGTATGGGAGAAATAATCTTTCCCAAGCAGTGACCACGGTTCCTTTATTTACGGCCCGGACAAAATCTCGGTGATCCCTGTGTAGGGTATCTACCATGATAGGGGAATGGAAGGACGTATACATTTGAGAGTCTAAGACAGCAATGGTCATCTGTCACGGCACCTAATAATCTTCGGTAATAACGTGTTTTAAAACCTCTGCATACGTCTTGGGGACCTTTCTGGAAATGTGTGAGCGTTCAAAAATGTAACTACCACTGTTTAAATATCGTCGTTGCGCATGCAAAAGTCGCTATGTGTATTTCGTGAACTCTGTATCAAAATGTCCAGTAATGTTTAATTTTGTCATTTTTAATAATAATACCTATCAAACATTAATCTAAAAAAACTATGTACATTTTTTATATGTATCAATAGTAAGATTTTTTTTTGAATACTGGGGCTGTATTGCGAGATAATCATTTTCTAATCGTCTCCTAAAGTGTGTAAAAACACATAGCTACTTTTGAACGCGCAACGACGATATAAGCTTTTCAAGAATTTAGGAATCTAGGAACAAATCGTTCGAAGCACACTCACACAGACTGCTATGAGAAAATAAGCAGTAGGCCTAGACAAAGTAACATACTCTCGAGCTTGCGCTAACGCTAACGATAAAAAATGAGCGGACATAACATAAATCAGTCACGTGACATATGTCATTCCCGTACATTTTGTATCGTAGTGTGAATAGGAGTATTGACAGTAAGTGGCGTCCCGTCATACACGTGTTTACCAACGTTTTTCAAAACATCATAAAGACTAATCTATATACATATATATTTGTTTGTAATTCCAAAATAACAGCTGTTCTCTAAATGCATATGAAAGTATATACGCTACTGACACAAAAAAACCAAGTTCTAAATTTTTTCTCTGTCTGTCTGTCTGTCTGTTTGTTCCGGGTAATCTCTGAAACGGCTGGACCAATTTTAACGGGACTTTCACTGGCAGGTAGCTGATGTTCCAAGGAGTAACTTAGGCTACTTTTATTTATCAAAAATATTAGGGTTCCGTGACAATAAGGATGAAACTAAATCTACGCGGGTGAAACCGCGGGGCACAGCTAGTCTAGATTATTTTGACTGTAAATAAAAGAGTGAATTTTTAAAATCTTTAACATTGGCAACATTCACGTTCATTGGAGCAAACGCCTCGATTCCTTACTGCTTGTAATGATTTATTTACTGTGATTGTTCTAGACACTTAGGCTTGACTGTAACTTTATCACGTAGCTAACATAAGTCAAGTTAGGCTTTAAGCAACACCTGAGTTAGACACAGGACAAATGGCGGTCATATATCCAGGCTCATAAGGTCTTAATTTCAATCTCGCACAAAGTAATATTGTTGGAGAAACAGGGCCTAGAAAAATGGCTGTGGAGTTTTAATTAAATAATAAATTTGATATGTTGTTTATTTGTAACTAGCTGTGCCCCGCGGTTTCACCTGCGTAAACTTAATTTCATGGGCACCATATCATTTTATTTTAAATAAAAGTAAGTTACTTAATCCTTGTAACTGTAAATGAAAGTATATACGATACGTTTTATCTGTTTGTTCCGGGTAATCTCTGAAACGGCTGGACCGATTTTAACGGGACTTTCACTGGCAGATAGCTAATGATACAAGGAGTACCTAGGGTACTTTTATTTAAAAAAAGCATAACGATTCCGCGGGATACCCATGATATTACTCTACGCAGATGAAACCGCGGGACACAGCTAGTTGTATAATATTTGAAATGTGTAAGTGTTACTGAGTTTCTTGCCAGGTTCTTCTCAGTAAAAACAACCTCCCGAGCCTGACGGTAGCATGTATAATCTTATCGTATATATAAAAATGAATCCCCATTTCCCTTGGTCACGGCATCAGCCTAAATGGCTGGATGGATTTTAACGGGACTTTCACTGGCAGATAGCTGATGTTTCAAGGAGTGTTTTAGGCTTATTTTATTTAAAAAAACAGCATGAAACTAAATCTACATGGGTGAAACCGCGGGGCACAGCTAGTCCTGTGTAATTATGTCATTCTGACGATTTGAAAGTACTTTGTAAAAAGTCTAATCGAATAAAGATATTGTTCAGTTTGAGTTGTCATATCTGTTGAGTCTGCAGATTTACGGCAAAATACGCATTATTCTAACAATTTGCAACGGTTATTTCTTACGAGGGTACCTTCAAAGTGACCTTATATTATATGGAAACTTTGCTTTATAACCCTTTCACTTCGCCTCCCTTTTAGCCTCACCGACCAGTTTCCCAACTATTATTTTATTCAAATTCCCCTATTGTCACTGCTGACGCTTTCCCTTTCAAAGGGCGAGTGAAACAGACATAACAGTCTGCCTTTTTCGCTCATAGGAGGAAATGTCTCGTATAATAGAAAGTGATCTTATAAAATATTGCGTTTTAAATCCAAGATTTTCGTGTTCTGATTGTGTGCTTATTGAATGCAAAATACTTTCTTAGGAAGCAAATGAAAATTGTTTTTTAAAATGAAAAAGTGAACAACCCATCCCAAATTATGTACTGCGGGCCAACGAAGGCCGTTTAATTTTATCCGCCGTTTCATTTTACGGTACCAAAATGAACGGTCAAAGCACAAAAGTTCCTGCTTAAACCGATGATAGACCTCCAGGTTCGAATTTAGAAATTTTGTAGTCCTGAGTAGACACTATTAAAAATGTTTGTTTCAAAAAAACTTCGATCATTCATTCCTTCCATTATTTTTAAGCTAAGAAAACGAAAAATAAACAATCGTGTTTATCAATATCTTATTTGAATACAGTGCAATCAATCTCAAGGCGAGACCTTACAAAGAATGTATATACAATACGCGATGGAATCGCGCGGGAATACCCTCTAAGCTACCTATTCGCACCAGAGGCACACAATGCAAATATGCTATAAGGACGGCTCCCATTGATACATCTTAAGAGTGCCTAGCTCTAAAGAGATATCAGTTTAGCCCTAGATAGCCAATAACTGGGGCCTTATTGCCATCATAGTTCCACTGTGTGACAGTGACAGACTTATACACGTCATATACTGCTGTCTTATAATAATATTTAAACACTCATGGCAATAAGAATTCATGGTAGGGTATTTTACCCTGTATTACGAATTCGCGATGTTATGTTAAAGTTTATATGAATTAAAAAAAAAGAATAATCGCTTATAATCTTACATATGTAACACTATGCGCTTGCCATACATCTGTAATTAAATACATGCTAACAGCGCCTCTATCGGTTACGTAATAAACTAAAATGTATAATACAAAAAACTACACAGAATTTCCTTAAAACTATGTATTTACAATAAAAGGTAGGTACGTTTAGTATAATATCCGTTGTCTGGTACCCATAGTACAAGCTTTTCATATTTTGGGGCAAAATGGCGATATATGATAATGTCCGAACATAATTATTTATAGTGTGACGGGTAGCAAGTATAAATTGGACACACTGTGTTCATACTCATTAACTCTTAATGTGATTAGATTTTCCCGATTAAATCTGAGTTCCGTGGCGTGAGATACGTGAGGCGTGGCTATTCTCGACGTTTTTCTAGGAAGCTGACCTCCTGTAACCTTTTTGTATAGTGCCAGAACTCTGACACAAACGGATGGCGGTACAGATAAGAGACTTTCTGATCTCATGGCTTAAAATATTTTCAATTTATTTCAATCCTTTGTCATGTGTTAAGGAAAGTAAATTGCAGAGTATTTCTGGACTCGGTTGCTTCAGAATTTTATTTTCTATTTCAATTCTTTATGCTTGAATTTTTTGGTAGCAGGTTTGTTGGTAAAGTAAGAATGTTATTCAATGATGCTATAAAATAAATGTCCATTAATAGTTTAATCCAGACTTCTATAAAATTAGGAGTTAATGAATAACTGATTTTGGTATCATAGGCCCATACCATATATATTGTACCAAAATTAAACGTCGAAACTTGTTAGATTATTATATTGATATTATTGATATTAGAGCTAAAGCTATCATACTTGGCCCCCTGTTGAAGGTAGGTATACGAGTATTATGGGTAGTTACTTAGAATGCGTTAAAACACCTCGATGCGTCATGATTGTTTTCTCTCGCGTGTAGTCGCCTCTCATCGAATACGAGTCGGACTTATTCGGCGCGATTAGTCGCGTCGGCCGACAATTGGTTCCATTGGGCTAGATGCGCCATTCGAATCAATCGACTATAACAAAATAATCGAAAGACCTCTCGATGTTTCTAGGACGAGTCGATGGAAATGTGACTTACTCCGATTGTCTGGTTGTTGTAACATCTCGTAATCGCGCATCGCTAATAACATGCCCATACCATGACGACCCCTTATTTACACCTAGCACAAGTATCTAAATCGAATAAAACCCTTAACAGATTAACCTTTTCAAAAGACCTGCCCACAGACATGCCCCAGCGGTCGGCTGCCATTGATTTATCCCCCTTAATACCCCCGAGCGAAAATACGCCTTAAAAGGTAGCCATTAGCAAAAAACTGTGTAATTTATCAACAGAAGCATTTTACTGAGCGTCGTGCGAATTCCTTTAAACCCTGACCACATTATTATTCCGCTTCTACCAACCGACGGGCATTTAAGTAATCCCCGGCGATTTTTTCAAAGTTTTAACTAAGGTCGTATGTAAATTGGCAATTTTGAGGGTTTAAATGGTGGATAATCTCAGCTTTATTCAAAGAATACATTTGTCTTTTAATGAATACAGGTTGTGCCCCGCGGTTTCAATCATATAGACTTACTAGCTGTGCCCCGCGGTTTCATTTCACTACATCTACGCGGGGTAGATGTAGTTTAATCCTTATTGTCGCGGAACCCTAATATTTTTGATAAATAAAAGTAGCCTAAGTTACTCCTTGAAACATCAGCTACCCGTCAGTGAAAGTCCCGTTAAAATCGGTCTAGCCGTTTAAGAGATTACCCGGAACAGACAGACAGACAGACAGACAGAGAAAAATTTTAAAACTTGTTTTTTTTGTGTCAGTATCGTGTATACTTTCATATGCATTTAGTGAAAAGCTGTTATTTTGGAATTATTACAAACAGACACTTCAATTTTATTTATCTGTATAGATTTTCATGGGTGGTGTTATTTCGCTGAACTCTTTTTTGAAGTAACATAAGCGATCTGCCAGTAAAAGTCCCGTTAAAATCGGTTCAAAAGAATCAGAAGTTATGCATGAAGAGAAAAATGCATGAATTGTTTTTTTATGTGAGTACGTACCGTACATTTATGAACATTTAGCGAACAGCTGTTAATAAACAGCTTTGGAATGACAAACAGAAACTCACATTTTATTTATATTATTTTTATAGATGTAAACATAGACGTAAATAATATTAAATATCTTTAATTGCAAGTAGTAATCAAATTAAATTAATTACGTAACAAAAACTTCACGTTCAAGTCAAGGATTGGAAAAAAATTGTCATAGTTTCGATCAATAATAAATCCTACGAATTAATCCCTAGTAACATTTCACTAAACATTACCTCCTGAAATGTGTACGTTCCCTTGTTTGGTAAACATTCTGTAAGTGCAGTAAATAAAGGTATGCTATAAAGGCTTTAGGGAGGTTGTAAATTAAAGGTCTTGTCAGCCATAAGTACTGTCACGGTCTCCAAGTAGCCCCACTTGGAGACTCGTTAAGTAAACGGCTAATAAACTATATTGTGCTATTAAGATAGTGACATTCATTGGGATATATTTTTGCCTCTTTATAATACTTTATCGAAGGTTTTAGTTTCAAACATGACCAAGAAGAGGAACATTTAATATAGAAAACGAATTAATTTAAAAAAAATACCTGAAGTTATAATAATTTAAGCTGAACGTATAATAGTTATGGAAAATGGTTACCAATGCCTGATAAAGTGAATGTATTGTATGTGTAAATACCGTATACCGTAAAAAAAACCGTATACTGATATAAAAGTTTCTTCTCAGTAAAAGCAACCTTCCGAACCAGGCATGTACAATCCTGGATAATAATGTCAGATACGAATCTAATCAAATAATTCTGACGTAAAAAATAAATCAATTTAATCAGATAATAATAAAAATCTAATCAAATAGAGATATTTTAGATTTGAATTTGATTTGAGAAGAAAAAAACGGAGACCTTCTCTTTTTATTGAAGTCGGTTAAAAAACATATAATAATAAGATAAATTCAATTGTATTTACTTTTATAAAATTAAAAAGTACGTTGTTGTTACTTAGTTCAAAAACCAAATATATTTTTTGCCTTGGGAATTTCAATGCATTCATGTCTTTTTGGATTGGCTTTTTGGACCTCTACTGCCAAAAAATACATCACAAAGCTACAAGATTAATATATCCTCAGCAGATTGAGTATGCAAGAAATATTTTGGCACAACGAGGACGTAGTAAAAATACATATTTTGTAACTCTCCCAACGAAATGGTCCTGTTGACTTGGATGTAGCAATACGAAAGCGTGTGAAAAAGAGGTTCCAATTTGTAAAACGACCCCATAATTTACCATTCCAACATGTTTTTTCCTTATCAAACCTTTCAACTGTCTCTTAAGATTATCTTTCGCCTTTATGCACTCCTTCTTGCATCTAAATGTGATATTACATTAGCATATTATATTTACTAACTCATACCTATTTACTCAGGAACGTGAGTTACATAAGCTGTGGATACGTCGAGAGCAAACAGCTGTCGCGTTATTCTGTAAGGTTTCTCAGCGTCGCACTAGACGTCCAGCCGTTTGGAGAAGTATGGTAACTAACATTGTGTTACGAGAATTTTATATATAAGAGTAGATGACCCGGAAAACTTAGTACCGCCTAGAATCAATAAATAAAAAGCTGTATGATTATAATCGATAATTATTGGAGAATGTTTTGGTTGTCAATGTTAAAAACAATGTCAGTCCAGCCGTTCTCAAGTTTAGAGCGAGACTAACGAACAGCAATTAATTTTATTAATTAATCTTTTCATATTAATAAGTATCATTGCACCCGAAGTCGAGGCAGGTAGCTAGTGGTGAATAAAACTTTTCGACAGAGTAATAGAATATACATACATATATAATAAATGAACTGCTGATGAAATGATGATATAGAACATGCACAGTCTTTTCGACAGGGTAATAAAATATACGCTAACTAGGTGGATTTGAGAGTTGCTGCTTGTAAACGGGTTGGTTTACTCTCGCAGAGCGTATCAAACAAATACATTTGACCTACTAACACCATTCCATATATCGACAGGAAAAGAATTCCCCTTATTCCTTGAACGCGTGACTCTATGAGATGTCTCGTGAATGAAATTCCGGAAGATCTCTCGTGTACTCCAATATGTCGTGTTCGTAATTGATTTAATATATTAGGTAATACAATTTTATTACCTCCATGGCATCGCTGAGCGTACTAAGGAAATGGGCTTTTAGCTTTGTGGCGACGAGTTCCCCAATATGTTTTTGCTATACATGGTTACATAGAATCATCATCATCATCTCCCTGGCCTTAATCCCATGTATTTGGGGTCTGCACTTGATTCAACTTACAGACTTACATAGAATATAACATAAATTAATGGATCAATTGATAGAATTTGCCACGAGCAAAAATTGCATGCTTAAAAAACATTTTACACAAGCGGTTTGTTTTTTGTATCAAACTTTAAAAAAAAAACGTCTATCTATGTTACTGGGATTACGACTCCGACATCCTCCGAAGATTATTATAAATACGCAATCACTAAATTGAAATATATTTCTTGTGATTTATCGTTTATTAACGTGAAACATTAATTAGTGTAACATTGATTTAAGAACATTTTTTCTTGTTCTACAATTTTAAGAGCGTGATTTTCCAGGTTTTTCCTAAACGGTGTTTTGTACGAGAAGGAAAGATATACATCCAATAGTCTAATAGCATTAATATCAACTGAAATTCACATTCGCAGCTTTTGGAAACTTATCGGCGTCACTTACATGCGCTTATTTTCGTTTATTTTATTGGGTGTAGCGAAACCGCATGCTGAGAAACTGTATCGGGAATTTATGACCTATATGACCGCTCTGAAATGCACGGAAATAATACTTAGATAAGTTTATGTCAGGGAATACGTCTAGAAGGAGACTTACAAATATCGTAAAAATATACTATTGAGTAATCAATATCATAATGAATTTAAGAGTAATAACTCTTGTCGGTGTTGAGATTGTTGATTATAGATAAAATTACATAGGTAACTTGAATAGGTACCGTGGTGGCTACGCAAGAGATGCAAGTACGAATCCCAGCGACTTTTAGTAATGAGTTTTTCGTAAAACTTTTGTGCAATGATTTCACACCACGTACTTTACGGTGAAGGAAAACATCGTGAGGAAACCTGCAAATATCTGAGAAGCAATTCAAAGACGTATGTATAGTGCCTGTGATGGCGATGGACTCACCCTCTGTCACGTTGGTACTTAATCATATTCGATGAAATGTGGTTGTTATTGATACAACACCTCTTCTTACCTACTTACTGTATCCCAGAAGGGATGGCGTGAGCATATATTTTTATACTATAGTGTGGAGCGACGCGAATGCACAGCTATCCCTATATGAACGGCATCTGAACCTTTGAGAAAATCTAAATACAAAAATGGTAACATTTTACATGAAAATCATTTTTTACTGTTACAAACAGAAATATGAAAGTTCTGTCATAAATTCGGTTGGGAATTGTGCACCGAAGTTTTAGGTTCTCTCTCTTTTATTGCTTGAAACGTTTCAAGTTGGAATGGAAAAGAAAGAACCAGAGTCAATTCAAAGTAGTCGAAAGATTTGGCGCCCAACGTGGGCCTTTGGGAATTGTAGAGAACCTTTGTATACTTTTCAACAAAAACGATCTTTTAACCTGTGTGTACTAAGTTCTTCTTCATTATAGTTAAATTTGAAAAAAAATTTGCGAAATTAACGAAAATCTACACTATTATACAGGATGTAGAATTTTTAGGCGCACATTATTAGCACAGAACATCGGTCAATGGTACGTTTTTATTTAAAAATTAAATAAAAAATCCCTTAACTTTTCTATATATTTACTAAAGTGAATTTGTTAGAGGTTACAAAGGATTCGATGCTAATTGGATGATATATGGAACATAAGACAATGCTTATTTTTGTAGCAAAATGAAATTCTTAAAACTATAATGTGTGACAAAACTCCTAAAGAGTCTCGACTCTGTACAGATATAATAGACTCGATTTTCCGTAATTTGTCCTCCGACCATGATATCTATCCCTTTAGGTCTCGTCCTAACAACTCAAATTATTATATATCAAGAAGGCTTTTAGGGTTAATGCCAGCTCACCGTCATCATATCATGTACAAAGGCTATCGCTACACACAACCAAAGCGATTATGTTATATCATAGTCAACATACACACTAAGCTGACATTATGCTATTCACTTTGAAGCTCTATTGGGCGTTAACTGAAGTATTTATAATTGAATAGCTTCTGTGTAAACAGATAATGGTATTTGAAGGTAGCTATAACAAAAAAAAGTATTCGTATTGTCAAGAATTATGAAACAAACCTTCTTTAGTTGTTGTTAAAATATTATTCGTAATTTTGTATGTTCTATGTCAAACTTAGAATTTGACACTTCTATTAAATATGTCTTCCTTGTAACATGTACGATAGTAGTAAAATAAAAAGTGATTTTATATAAATCTATTATTTCTACACATTACTTAACACAGTTAAACAAAAAATCTGGATTTGAAAATGAAAATGATTTATTCAGTTTAGGGGCCCTGCTAAGGCACTTATGAGTGTCGAAAAATTTACCACCGGTTCGGAAACTAGCCTTCTGGGAAGAGCCGGCAAGAAACTCAGCATCAAGTATATTTCATTACATAGTAAATAATGATTAATTAATATTTAATCGGGCATTAACCAGTAAGATCATTATCAATACACTTCGTTATGAATTTGTTTGTAAGTTTCTATAGTGGTATATTTCATAGACATAATATTTTTTTATTCAATTATCTACAGCCTAAGAATAATTGTCATTGCGAGAACAAGATTCATCTCGTTTCGGTCATTATTTTGTCCCTTTTCCGCTTCATTTAACGCAATGGGCGCGCAGATTATTCTCATTAGCCGTAATTTGTTTCTCTTGGACGCTTCGACGCTCTTTTACAGGCGTAAACTTATTATTTTGTATTTAAATTATTTATATCTCAGTAATTATCATGCACTTGTTTCACGTAGCTTAGAAATGTAACGATTTACGGGTTAGGACTATGGGTATAGATATAATTATGTTTTTTACATGTTCTACCGATAACCTCCTTAAATGAGCTTTTATATTCCAATGTAAATTGTATTTTCTGTCCAACCATGAATTAAAAATTACGATAGCTCTTCTTTAGAATTTCTCTAAATTCACAATTTTATTTCGAATTCCTTATCTCCGACAGGCAGCTCGTATTCATTAATATAACAAAGCAATTCATATTCAAATTGGCAATTGGTAGTGTTAATTTATTCAATATTATTAATGAAATTTTCTGGTTTGTTACAGGTACATTTTGGGTGTCAACGTTGGAGCTTAATTCCGATTCAATCACGCTGTGACGGGCTCTTTTTATCTGATCTTTAAATAGAAATGGAAAATATTCATTTGACTTTCGACCCCTGTTTGCAAAAACCTTTTAAATGTGGTTTCGTTCACTATGTATTTTGAGGTAAATACTTTTAATCACGATCAAAGTAGCTTACAATCTATTTGGAGCCCAAAAAAGACGGTGTAATAAAGAAAACCTTATCTGAAATGGATATGAAATAAATCAATGTCTCGCTGTATTTATTAAATAAAGATTGATACACGCTAGGCTGCAGATCCAATTTGGGCAAACCTATCAAAAAAAATTAAACACGAGGTCTACACGAAACGAGAGGGCCTAAAATGGCGGGTTTCTACCCTCCCAATCTCACAATTACGTGATAAAATTGAAGACTTTTTTACTCAGTCAAATTCGTTTCACTTAAGCCCCGGAATCTCTTGGGCGATGCCCGGGGCACGAGCCGTCTTTAATAGGTATTAGAATATATCTTATGGAATCAGCCTCTCACTCATTGAGCCTGATTCAATGTGCCCTGGATTTGTAATTCGTTGAGAATAATATACGAGTAGGTTTGTAAGGGAGTGAGATTATAAAATATACGTAAAAAATTAGGATAGTGTGTTTGAGAACAGGAGCTGTATTTTAGAAATAAATTATTTAAAAAATTTCGTCGGAATTTATTTTCATGGATACATAGACCAGATCAAATTTTAGCACTGCCATAAAGAATCACATTTCTCTTTGAAAATTCAATAAAGACCTCGCTACGGAAATCTAAATCACTAAAATGTAGGCGGAATACCACGAACCGCTAAAAAAGCAAAAATCAAACGATTGTTTCAAAGCCATGCCAGTTTTGAAGCATAGAATAGAAGTGGGGCGTTACATTTATGATTTACGGCTAAAAGATTGCTTCATAAATCACTACAAACCCGTCCTGACACAGAGCGTCGGAAAAATTATACAAAAAAATTCAACCAAAACGAGTCGGACGCGTATTTACGATGGATGCTTGCGAAGCAAGACTACGTTATTAATTAATCTGCTTAACAAAAAATATACGCTTTTAAGAAAACATTTGACTAGTTGATTTATTGCATAGCGAAATTTTAAATGCAAGATGTTATTAAAAATCTACGTTTCAATCTGGCAATAGAGACAAATAGTGAGTGGGTACAAAGCTGCATTTTCTTATCATTACATTCGTACGGTACAAACACACTAAGAGCCTTCTCTAAGCCGATGATCTAAAATTATACTGTTAGATTAGCTCTGAGGCCCATTGTCTAGCGATGAAATCTGACATCGACGCAAAGTGTCCAGTAGGCCTGCTCAAATAAGATGGAATTTAATTCATGATCTTCGGTCGAGTGCGACACTTCATAGTCTATGACTACTCGAAAGAATAAGATTGTCTGTAAACATACAGAAACAATTCAATACGAGAATATAATTCAGGTAGTCAAACCGTTAATTGGTTTCTTTGATCTTAAAACAGGCTATTGTCTCGCTCGTATTGAAGCATTTATTTGTGGATTCACTGAATTCAGTGTAAACATTATACGTTTGTAATAGGTTTCAATCAATACCACAAAGCTGCCAATACAGATTAGTTACGGAATGCTAGAACACCAGTTATAACCGTTATGTATGCTTTGATAGTTAGTATTATTATGATCTAGAGTCGAATTAGTTCAAATGAATTTGTAGGCTCCTTCGCAGCGATAATGCGTTTGGCTTGAGACTGCGATTCTGGGTTTGATAAAGTATAAGAACACGTAAATACTTTAACACTGAAGGCTAGAGAATAAATATTTTCCTTCAAATACAAACTTTTACAGTCTCGAATAATATTTTTTAATGCGTTACAATGTCTCAATTATAATTGTGTCATCAAACTGGGCAAGAAGATTTTTCAAACGACTTCCACAATATTTGTGAAGCAAGCCATTGAAATAACAGCCATTTAATTTAATATAATAATAAAAGGCATAAAATTCACGCTTTTATTCGATCACGTAATTTAATTAGCCTCATCAAGTTGAGGGGCCGCTGAACATTGTCGTCGATGAGTCACTTTCTCCAAATCGATACGAGGACAAATTCAATTGTAGGGGGTGAAAAAATCGAATCGAATTTGGAATAATTCAGTAAAAGCGTTCGGCACGACAGCGCGTCTTGACCTAATTTTAGGAGAGTTAGTTGCGAACCGGCTATTTCCCGAGCTATTGGGCCCAAATGCTGCCCGAACCTCGCCGTACTCCGAACGGCTTACGACATCTAATTTTGCTGACAAAAGGGAATTTTATTACTTTGTCGACATTTAAATCGCGAGTACGTAATTTCTTCGGAAATGACTCAAATTTATTATTGGAAAAAAGTTTAACTCGTTATAGACATCTTCGATGGATGAACAATGCAGAATAAACCATATGACCTGTAAAACACGGCATATTTTTGTTCGTGTAAAATAGAATTTGTTTGGTAAAATGCGAACTCAATCTATTATACAAGATAATCCTTTGATGGTTCAGTTAAAATGTGAAATGATGAGTTCAACTGTCAGTTGGCAATAAAGTGGTCCCGTGTTGGGCGCCAGCCGACCGGAACGGACTCGACCCGAAGTTGCTTGGACGCGTTTATTGTTATTGTGATTCCTCCTTTTGGTCCTTTCTTTGCGAACAACCTGACAGCTCGCTGAATGGAATTGTTTTCGTCTATTTTTAAAACGTCTTTCAAAGAGTCAGCCAACTTTGAACTCAGTTGAAATGCAGGGAATATAAAGTAAATTATATACTTTTTCAAATAAATTACCAGCCACCTATATTGTATTTAGTTATAGGTAATCAGTTCTCATCAAGACCAACATTGTTTGAATGATCCCTAAAATAATACAGTGTATTAATAGTGCACAATAATTTCGAACACAGTATTCATAAATGAGTACCGAGATTCATAAATGATTTTCTCTATTCCCCATAGTTTTGAACGTCCACACACATTTGATAAATACAGCCTGTATTAGGATAGGTAAGACATTGGGATTGTTTGTTTAGAGTAAATCTCGGAAGTATGGTAAGCTACCCTTGCTTTGTCCTAAGAATCTAATAACAATCTTCAATTCCAATGACAATTTAGCTTATTCACATAGAATTTTGAACACAAAATAAAGTGTCAAACCGCTCGAGCACCCGTATGGACTGAGTAGAATAGCTCTGATAACGCCAAAAAGGTTTTTTAAGCCGACGCGAAGACGTTATGGTGCCTAATTGGCGTGAGGGGGCAATTACGTAGCCTAACGACCGGTAGCGTCGGGAACGATCGTCGTGTTGCATGGACGAACACTGAGGCCCTTTTTAGCCACTCTATTAAGGCTCTGATGATTTTCACGTTGTAGTTCCGGTAAATGTTATTGCTGGACTGTTAAGCTAATGAGTGTATAGAGAGTAGCGTATTCTTCTTCTTAGTCCATGTACTTTTTCAAACGGAAATTACAAACGGATGAAATCACACGGATATCGTAACGTAACAGCATAAAAAAATCGTCGTTGTAGTACTGTGTCGTAATTTTCAGATATAACAATTAGACGCATAAAAATAATTTGACCTCATTAGCGTGAAAAGTTAAAAACAATGCTTCTGACTGTACAGAAACAATCGCCAACCGTATAAAATTGAGACCTAGGTCAATTAGCATATACACACAAATCTCTGTAATTTGTATAGTACTTATCGTGCTTGCGAGCTGAGTTGAGAGGGAGAGCTAACTGAGTCAACTCGCGACTACCATTGGTGAAATCGAATCGAAACTCCTTGGCCTTATCCCATACATTGTTGGGGTCGGCACCTGATTAAGTCCGATGTGACTGATCGTAACCCCTATCACGAAGAAAATCGATAATCTGGGTTAAACCAGTCGTCAAACTCTTTTTAAGCCTCCGATTTACCTGTAACGATTGTTAAAGACGTTGAATTGGCAATTGGGACCGACGGCTTAACGTGCTCTCCGAAGTACGGAGGGAACTCGGGGTACCAGCCATCCAACTACTGGCTTTGCTTAGGGTTGCTTAACTTCACTGATCGAATGATCTTAAGTCCTGAGTAACTATAAAATTCAGTACAAATCGTGTAAGTTTAAAAAACTAAACGTTCATTGCAGAAACACTAATTAGCAATCTTAAACGCGGAGCTAGTGTTTCATACATCGTAGAGTTAAGTCGTAATTACTATTTGCTATCGTTTAGCAGATAAGGAGGAAACTTGGGAGCCAAAGTTCTACACTAACCGTTGTTGCAGTTTTTAGCATTTAAATGAGAACTGCCTTACCGCAGACTTGCAGTGTTTTTATGACGCCGTAAGCGAAAATGTTTTCCTTTTTCCGTGAGGGTAGAATGTTTGTGTGTGCGTAATCAAATGCTGAGTTGGGAACTGAAACTGTAGAGGATCTTTGGATACTTGTTATAGTTCTTTAAAAGTAACATAACGGATCTTGAAAGGACTGTAAATATTTTATTTAAGTATTTCTACATTGTGAGCGGTGATTTTCAACCGTCACAGAACTGGAAACCTCAATAGGAAACCTGCATGCATATCATTATAGTTTGTTTTAGTTTCATTTATTGTAAGTAGATGGCGTGAGTAGTAAAATAGATCGCGCCATTGAAAGTTGTATCGTGTTACATATATATGTTTGTTAACATTGATTAAGTAAGACCACCACTCAGATCCAGCTCCCTAGTTCATCCCCCAGCAACGCCCTAAGTCGAGGTCCGAGCCCCGCACCAGGGCGCCCTTAGCTGTGTTGCATAGATTTTAAGTATAAGCTCGGCTGGAGGCCCTTGGGTCTCGCTCTTTAGTTCGGTTAAGCAGTGGAGGTAACTCCCCCCTAACAACTGCGAGAGACCATAAGGTAAAAAAAAAATAGATTAAGTAAGATGGTAAATATCTGCAAGCCACCTAAATCTTATTTCTAAACTCAAATAGTTCACAACTTTACACACGGCTACAAATTATTACTTATAGTAATAAAAGAAGTCACGTGAGGAGACTATTTACAGATTGAATTAAAGTTAATATAGTAGACGGTACTTAAAAATAAGTATAGTTAAAAAGTATATAATTCCATTATAAGCTAGCCTCCCATTATACGGAGAACCTATTCAACACTAGATCCACTAGTGGTGGATTAAAATAGCGACGCGTATCCAAGTGTTTGTATGTAAATATCCTTATAAGGCAAATCGTAAGGGGCGAATATTGTTGGGTTAGGTCTAAATTAAGGCTCAATGCTATCCCTTACTAAGTGAATTAATAATTAAGGTCATATCGCTTTAAAGCCGGAAGGATCGGTGATTTTATGACACCTTTCCTGTTGGTATATTCGTCATAAACTTTGGTCTACTGTTGTTTTCCATTCGAACCCAGGATTGTGACTCATCATATAATTCATAAACGAGTCACGTAGAAGAACTACTTACGTGGACTTAAATGAACTGGCTCTGATGAGTCTTATCTATGGATTGTCGATCAGCAGTTCATCTAAACAGCTCCGACAACGAGTAAGTGAGTTGCTCAGTTGTTCAATCTGTTTTTTTTTTATAAAGAAAAACTAACTTTTTTTCACGAAGGAGATGCAGTGAATAAGTTCATCAAAAAGAACAAATTTGCAGCCTGTAGGTGGTGTGGGACACGCTTGGAGTGCAGTTACTCATTTGAGGGATATCATATGAAATATAATAACTTATCTAAAATTTGGAAATCGCTGTATCTTTACTATTTAAACCAAACCCTTAGAAATACGTACCAGAACGACTGATCCAATAGTGTCACCGATTTACCTTGCTCCCTTTACCTTTACATTCCACTGTGAAAATGTCCACATCCGTCGGATCTTTTCGACAGAAACAGCTCAAATTATTCTGGTCGTCAGCTATGTCGGTGGTCAATCGAATGACACTCGAAACGTTTTCATTTGATTTCGTTTGAGCTTCAAACGCACGTTCAATTGTGAATTTCAAGCTTTGGTAACTCGTTGACCTGAAATTCAGTGGTCTCGTTTGGTATTTCGTTTATTTATACGTGAACGTACGACTGCCTTGTTAGTCTACTGCGGAAAGAATCTCGTTAAGTAACGGAGTTCAGATTAGTGGCCGGTTAATGGCAATAGGCTCGCCTCCTTTTCATGGGTCTTGAACATAACTGGCGAATTGTGGGGATATATGCATGACTAGCTGTGGTTTCACCCGCGTAGATTTAGTTTCTTCCTTATTGTCACGGATCCCTAATATTTTTTTATAAATGAAAGTAGCCTAAGTTACTCCAATGAAAGTCCCGTTAAAATCGGTCCAGCCGTTTCGAAGATTACCCGGAACAAACAGACAGACAGACAGACGGACAGACAGACAGACAGAGAAAATTTTTATAACTTGGTTTTTTAGTGTCAGTATCGTGTATACTTTCAGATGCATGTAGTGAAAAACTGTTATTTTGGATTTATAAACAGACACTTCAATTTTATTTATATGTATAGATGTATTAATACATTTACGTTTAGGGACAAATTGCGAAGATGAAGTACAATTATTATGACTCCGTACTCCGTGCAGGTAGGTGGATGAGATGACATATTTTTTACAATACAGTATAGATGTCTAGGATTCAGGTGACTGGAACCACGGTGATGTCACGAATTATGAAAGCTTTTTATATATGCAGTAGTCATTTTATGAGTGTCTGTATGGCGCGTCCCGAATAAAGCACATGCGCAGATACCCCACCTTACTATTTCACTGATCGCTCATTACTCGTGACGGCACCTGAATCTCTCTATTGGTCGAGGGGAGGATTCCTTCACTGCTTAACCGGTTAAGAGGGTAAGACCCAAGGCCTCCAACCGAGCTTAAACGTATAAACTAGGTTAGCAACACAGCTAAGGGCGCCCCGGTGCAGGGCTCGAACCTCGTCTAGGGCATTGCTGGGGGAACTAGGGAGCTGGATCTGAATAGTGTGGTGGAAGAGTGCAGGCACTAGCGATAGTTGCACTCTTTCGTCTTTCATTTTGCCACTAATGTTGTTGGAAATCAACGGCTGCAGTCGCCGCTTATAATCAGGCGAGCAGAGTGCCTAGTGCGAAATTCTTAAAATCGCCGTCACAAGTCATCGCGTTGACGTAAACGCAGATTTGTATGGGACAGTAGTTTCATCTTTGGGCCGACAGATGGCGCTGTTTCGATCCCTATATAAATTTGCGTTTACGTCGACGCGGTGATTTGTGAAGGCGGCAATGAAAAACTTGCACCGGGCCCTCTGTACGCTTTTGCTGTAGTATAAAACACATTTGCTAGCTAGGTCCTTTCCCTTTTAGCCAGTTAATATTCCCTTAGCGCAACGGATTTCCATTAAACTTCGCACAATTTAAACAGTTGCCTTTTGCGCTTACTTCCAAATTCATCGCATATTTAAAGCCCCACAAAGAGGCTGTTTAACTTTTTGAGCCGCTTAAAGGACGACGGTCGCATTACAAATCACCCTGTATTTAACTTGGCAACGTCATTAAAACAACGCATACTAAAGCTTTACAAAGACACTGAACTTTACGGCTACATGCATGATAAAGATAGCGGGATCACTACTTGTGATCACCCATCCAACTTCTTCGTTGATCAAGGCTGCTTAACTTAGCTAGGCCTGTAGGTAAAGTAACATTATCCCCACGCCTCGCTAGTAAAAACTATACCAAAATGTACCGTAATGACATATGTCACGTTTTGAATCGTTTCTATTAGCGTAATCGCGAAAGAATGTTATCCACAATGAAATGTCCTGTGTTGATAATACTTGGAGCATTAATCCAATGGTTGCATTATAATTAATTTCTAGCTTCCGTGTCAACGTAACTTTATCTGCGTGGAATAGTTACTTTGGGCTAACGCTAACATTAACCTGCCATTGCACTTAGCGTGATGATATATACAGCCTATAGCCACCCTCGATAAATAGGCTATTTAATACTGAAGTATATTTCCAAGTCGCACCAGTAGTTCCTAAAATTAGCGCGTTCAAGCAAAATCTTCAGCTAACACAAATTCTTCAGCCTTATATATTAGTATAGTCTAGTTTCCACCTATAGTTTCGCCCGTATGGTATTAGACCAAGATTATAAAAAAAAACACAGATAATTAAAGCTCCCTATTTCACCCCTTGGGAATGTTGGAATACCATTTCTTAGTGGATAACTACACCTCGCAAAGAAAACAACCAATTTAATGAATCTAGAAATACACTTAATGCTATTGACGTAGCGTAATATCGCATATTTTATAATTGCGAACAGGGGCCCTACCATGACCTCTTATCACCATGATAGATAGACGTGTATAAGTCTGTCACTGTCACACAGTGGAACTATGATGGCAATAAGAGCTTGTGGTAAGGCCCCAGAATAATAAACTGAGCGTCTCTTTTTTTTATACTTCAGTATTACTGCTCCGAGCAATCTTTCTTATGGTATAAGTATCATTAGAGAAGGAAAAGAACTCACAATACAACTATGTAGGTACAAGAGAATAAGGTTTAACTAAGAAAACCATGAACTTTATCACGACCCCTGATATATGTCTTTCCCATTTTCCTTAATGCCAGTGATCGCTAATTAATATCCGCTACCTCGTATTGTGTTACATGGCGGGCAACAATTTTTGGAACAACTAAATTCTCTGTACCAATATGAGTTTTTCTAAAAAACTTAGTTCAGTACGCACCACGTGCTTTAAGGTGAAGGAAAACATCGTGAGGAAACCTGCATATGTCTGAGAAGTAATTCAAAGACGTATGTATAGTGCCTGTGACGGCGATAGACTCACCATATGTCACATAGGCACTTAATTATCTTCGGTGAAATGTGGGTGTTGTTATTACAACACCTCTGCCTACCCCCTCGGGGAATACAAGCGTGAACATATGTATGTATTATCTGTATATATAAAAATGAATTGCTGTTCGTTAGACGCTAAAACTTGAGAACGGCTGGACGGATTTTGGTAATTTTGGTGAAAACATAATTAGGAAAAGAGGTGATACGACGATCACTGGGTCAATTAGTAGCTAATATTTATTAATTACTTTTGCAAATAGCTTTTAATGTGGTATTAAAACTTTTTTATGTCACACTCACATCACTATTGAACCATTTGAAGATTAATTTATAAATTCCCCATTGTATACATACAGTCGTCATATAATTTAGTATCATAAGAACACCTTTAAATCAGGAAATGTACAAACGTTGCGTACAATAAAATTTCATTTATACAAGTCTCGCTCTTATTTCCCTCAAAGTAACGTAAAAACTCCTTCATAAGCAGTTCTCGCATAGGTATTTCTAAAGAATTCTAAACCGAATCTCCCTTACGAGGGTCAGAGCAAGCCGAATGTTCGACCGTCCTTGGACTAGTTACTCCTACTTTCACTTGCAAAGCGCTTTTACTGAAAACTAAGGTGTCTACACACCGGAGCCCTCGGAAATACCGAGGTTGTCTATTGATCAGGTGGTGACAAATTAAATTTATTGTTCAACCATAATCTTAATTCTAGTTCAGAGGACATATTACTAGATTAAAGCTAGACTTGTAGCGCGATGCACGGTAACTAAATGCACTAAATATGCATATAGTTCGCGCATTTTTCTGTCTGTTTGTTCCGGCTAATCTCCGAAATGACTGGACCGAAATTAACGGGACTTTCACTGGCAGATAGCTAATGTTACAAGGACATGGCAACTTTTTTTTTAAACATTAGGATCGTAGTCACCCATGAAGTTAAGACTACGCGGGTAAAACCGCGGGGCATAGTCTCATCATTTAGTTTCATCATTATTGTTGCGGAACCCTAATATTTTTAATAAATCAAAGTACTCTAAGGCTAAGTTACTCCTTGAAACATCAGCTGCCTGCCAGTGAAAGTCCCGTTAAAATCGGTCCAGCCGTTTCAGAGATTACCCGGAACAAACAGACAGACAGACAGGCAGAAAGATAGACAGACAGACAGTGAAAAAATGTAATATTTGGTTTTTCATTGTCAGTAGCGTGTATACTTTCATATGCGTTTAGTGAAAAGCTGTTATTTTAGAAAGTGTCTGTTACTTCAATTTTATTTATCTGTATATCTGTATAGATATAGATGTATAGATGTATACATACATAAATGCTTTACTCTTCTTATAGACTTTAAAAGCAAAGAAGTAGGAGCGAAGATGTTATAACGAAAAGTTTTCAATAAAACATTTTTTATTCATAAAAAACGAAGGCAATTCTCCGTAATGAAAACTTTTAAATTCTTTAAAGAATACGGCTTAAAACGTTCTCGAGCAAATATTTTCTTTTATGAAATGCGAAATCAACAGAAGAACGGGAATACAGCCATGTCATATCAGCCATTATTATTCTACTGGGTCCTATTCAAACATGCTCGTAAAACATTCGAATTTCACCTTTATTCCTAAGGGCTTAAGATCCAAGCAGACATGAGACTTGCAAGTCATTATTTCAGTGTCAGGTATTCCCCTTTACTCTTTACCCTTCAGAACAGGTGTCTCGGGAACGTAATGTATAGGAAACAAGGTATTTTGAACTACATGACTATTGGGCTAGAGGCTACAATTATTTACCAGTATATTTTACGTAGGAATCGTATCTTTTAGTATTAACTCTGCTGAATATTTTAGATTTAACATTAAGTGCTTCGGGTATTTTAAGTCAATATATTGAAGACATCAGTCGTTTGACATCAACAAGACTTTTCGCCACTAATCTTATATGTAAAAATGAATCCCCATTTCCCTTGGTCACGGCATCACGCCTAAACGGCAGGACCGATTCCACCTGTACTTTTACTGGCAGATAGCTGAAGTTTCAAGGAGAGTTTTAGTCTAATTTTATTTAAAAAAAAGCATGAAACAAAATCTACGCGGGTGAAACCGCGGGGCACAGCCACAGCTAGTCTTATATATAAAAATGAATCCCCATTTCCCTTGATCACGGCATCACGCGTGAACGGGTGGACCGATTCTACCAGGACTTTTACTGGCAGATAGCTGAAGTTTCAAGGAGTGTTTAGGCTAATTTTATTTAAAAAAAGCATCATGAAAACGCGGGGCACTTTATTATAAAGTTAGGGCAAAGGGCTAGTAATATTATAAAGAGGAAAGATTTGATTGTTTTTTTGTTTGTTTGTTTGCATTGAATAGGCTCCGAAACTACTTGACCGATCTTGAAAATTCTATCAGCAATGAATAGCTACATCATCAGCGAGTATATTTTATCTCCGTACTCCCACGGGAACGGGAACTACGCGGGTGAAACCGCGTGACGTCCGCTAGTTGCTGTATAATCGGCAATCAGGTACTCACTCTTCTATTGAATTGTACTAACACAATCCTATATATATAAAAGAGACACCTGTAAAAAAAACGGGGAGTTTGTTTCGCCGTTTCTTCTCCGATTTGCTTACATTTGGAAACGGTAGTCAGTTAACCTATCAAGTTAGCGTAAGAAAAATGAGTGTTCCAAGTGTCCCTTATGATGAATATTTTTTTTTATTTAGATTTTTTTACAGAAAGTAGCCCATATATATCGTCACAGCATAAATAAATGTTTAATAATCAGTATGGAATCTAGATGTTTTTTTTGAAATAAGAACGTTTGTTCTCATAAGTTTTTTAAATTTACTCCTCTATTTATTGGAGAAGTTCAAGGTCAGCGCTCATAACTGGTGACGACACCTGCATCTTTTCATATACCGCTAAAAGGTACTATACATAAGCACCTTATATTTCCTTGCTATCATTCGATCGCAATACCAATACTAAAGACAAGGACATCAATATACGTTATCTTAATGCGAGCAGAGGACGGGAATAGGAGCGTATCGCTACTGTATTTTATGTTATCTCTTCATGGTACACTGACACACACATGGATAACGTATAGAGTGGTAATATTAAACAGAAGCCTTCGGTATTATTTTTTATTACATTTATCTCGAAGTAGGCTCCGCCGTGATAAATGGGAAGCGGTGGCATCTATGTTATCTATATTGATATCAGAGAGCCGTGGAGCGCTTGGGGTTAGAGCAGTTCCAATGCACAAATGTCGATAAAAGATAAAATAAAATATAAGTCTAATAGGTACTAAGTCACTCAGAGGGCGATGGAGAGGGATGTGCTCGGAGTCTCACTGCGCGATCAAATCAAAAATGAGGAGATCCGCAGGAGGACCTAAGTAACCGACATAGCCCGAAGAATCTCAAATCTAAACTCATGGCAGTGGGCGGGGCACGTCGCTCGTAGAACCGAAGGCCGATGGGGCCTAAAGGTCCTGGAGTGGCGACCGCGTACCGGCAGGCGCAGTGTGGGTAAGCCCCCAACGACCTGGTGAGGATCGCGGGAACCCGCTGGATGTGGGAGGCACAAGACCGGTCGTCGTGGAGATCGTTGGGGAAGGCCTATTCCCAGCAGTGAGCGTCTGTCGGTTGAAATTATGAATGATGAGTTCTACTAATATATATAAATGTGTAGCTACAAGCAGCACTAAATCTTGACCCTTCAATAGCACGATACTTACCACATAACATAACACTCACTAAATACTTCTAACTTACCTACTATCCTACCATAATCATATATTTAAAAGGGGTAGTTTTATTTTTTCCAATTTAAATAGGATCCACTCTGAAGTATACTCTATATGTATTGAAGAATTTGAAGAAGTAATTTAAAATTGTAATCGGACTACTCTGGATTCTTCTACACCCTCAAAACTTGGGGGGATAAGAACATCGAATGTAACATTAAGCGCTTATCAGCGTTGTGCGATAAACCGTGCACCACTGCGGGTCCGATCGACCTCACAATAAATAATATTTCTCATTACACGGGATTTACGCTAGAACTGACACACAGGGTAGCCTCTAACTTATTAATAACCCGCTTTATTTATAAAGGCTACGTATGACCAGGAAAAATACAAAGGTGTTACAAATCCCGTTTTTAGATTACTGACTATAGTTGGACTAAGATTAAACATAAAGTATGTAGTTATAGAGGAAAGCATTATCATGCATCTTATTAAACAACTAAAAAATAAATCTTCTTATCAGTCACGCATTAACAAACAAATTTAAAAAAGGCATTTTTCACACAGACACAAAATGCCACCTGTGTACTTTTAAAGTGCATAAAGTTTTTAAATAAAAAAAAATATGTGTACAATATTTAAAAAAAGAAAAATGTTGCCCTTTGTCTGAAATTTGATCATAAATGTACTAAGTATTTTGTTCTTATTTATGTATACTGTATATACGAGCTCACAGTCGCAGAACACATTAACTAAACATGTGGCAGAAGTGGCAGTTATTCTAGGGGGTTCCAGAAAGAAGTGATTTAAATAAAAATAAAAAAAACGCACCGATAGGGAATTATTTTCTAACACTCTAACGGCTAGTTAATTTTCCATTCATGTAAATACACAATTTACTAACTAGATAGACACTGCATAAACAAGTTATATTCAACTTTCTTTTTTATTTTCTTCTAGTTATATTCTTTGGCAAGTATAACAGCCGATACAACCGCCCCTTAGTTGTTGAACTGATCAGCAAGCGAATGACCAAGTATGTAATAAACAACAGCTACTACTTCCAAGGGACACAACTTTCTGTCACAGAATTTTTAAATGAAAGCGCAAGAAAAGAAAGAAATGATATGAAGAATGAAATGATAATAGCTAGGAAAAAAGGGCTGCATGCAATCATTAAAAATAACCAGCTGTACATACAAGGGAACAAAATTGAATTGAAGAAGGTTCATAATAATATCTCGGACGATACCAAGACATCAAGCAATGTAAGAGAAAATAATTCATCACCAGAAGATACTGATACCCCCACTCTAGATGTTCATGCTATGAGAAATAATAACTCCTTTCGTAAGCAACGACCCACAATTTAAAATCATGTTCCAAAATTTTCAAAGCATCTGCAACAAAGCGCATCTCTTGGAAGCATTCACAGAACAAAACCCGATCTATCAAATAATATGTCTATCTGAGACCTGGTTAACAGAAGAAAAATTAAACATACTACAATTAAATGGATACAAAATAGCTACCTCATACTGCCGAAAAAGCCGCGGCGGAGGCGGAGTCGGCATTTTAACACAGGAACACCTCAAATACACTGAAATAGAAGAAATATCGCAGATGTCGGCGGACTACTGCCTCGAAGTTTGCGCCATAGAAATACCCCAAGAAAATATTATTTTGATAAATATGTACTGGAACAGGAGAGATGAAGATTTATTTTATATTAAACTAGGGGAAATTTTAAGCCATGTAAGTACAAAGTATGCAAAACATGATGTAATTATTGGAGGTGACTTTAACATAAATATCCTAAACATTAACACAAAAACAAGTAAATTCACTAATATAATGCATGAATATAAATTCACCCAACACGTCAATAAAGCTACACATTTAACACAAAATACATCAACATGCATAGATTTAATATTTACGAACTTTAATAAACACTCATTATATACCACAGTCGAAGATTTTGGATTCTCTGACCACCTCTCGACTATACTACACATGACTATAGCACGACAATTAAAACAAAACATGTGGTTTCAAAATAAACGTATATATAGTAAGAAAAATATAAACAATTTCAAAAATGATCTCAATACAATAAATTGGCAAAATATTCTACAAAAAAATCTAAATATAAACGAAAATTATGAAGTATTTAATAAAATACTCTTGGATTCTCTAGACAAACACATTCCAAAACGCAAAATAAAATTAAAAATAAACGGTAACAAACACTGGCTAACAAAAGGTATCAAAACCTCTTGTAATAATAAAAGGCTACTGAAAATACTATCACAAAACTCTAAAAGCCAGATAATAAAACAATACTATAAAGTATACGAAAAAATACTTAAACGAACAATATCTAAAGCTAAAAAGTTGCAATATGCTAAAAAAATTAAAAGTTCATCCAATAAAGTAAAAACAATGTGGAGTATAATAAATCAATGCACTAATAAGAAAACTAAAAAGCAAATCACCAACATAAAGTTAAAAATTGATGATGTACTTACCTGCGATCCGCTTAAAATAGCAAACTCATTTAATAACTTCTTCGCATCAATTGGTGAATCTAAAAACCGACAGCAAAACCGTACACCCAGAGGTAATCCTGTTATCAATCCCACTGAAACTAGTATCTACTTAAAGCCTGTGGATCACTCAGAAATATATAACATACTAAAAAATCTTAAAAACACTAATAGCCATGGAATAGACGAACTCCCACCCTCCCTATTCAAAAGATGTGCACAAGAACTTGCAGTCCCTTTCACAATGCTCGTCAATCAATCTTTTGAAGAAGGTACATTTCCCGACGCATTAAAAAAAGCTAAAATAAAACCAATTCATAAAAAAAACGATAAAACAAGCCGCGATAATTACCGCCCCATTTCTCTTTTAAATACAGCCTCAAAAATATTTGAAAAATGCATGTGTACACGCATATATGATTTCTGCGAAAGGTACAAAATATTCGATGATTCCCAAAATGGATTTAGGAAAAATAAGTCTACTACCCTAGCTGTGTATACATTTATCCAAAATGCTCTTAACATAATGGATAATAAACAATATGCGATAGGGATATTATTAGACATGACAAAAGCTTACGACAAGGTACAATACAACATACTTTTGAGCAAACTATACGGAATAGGAATTAGAGGGACAGCACACAATTGGCTTAAATCATATTTACAGAACAGAGAACAGCACGTAGAAATTGAATTCCATAACGAAAAAACCAGACTAATAGAGAACATACAATCCGACATTATACCAATAACTGCTTCGATACCACAAGGTAGCGTTATCGGATGCCTACTGTTTTTGATATACATAAATGATCTGCCTAAAACAATGCAAGACCCGTGTGTATTATTTGCCGACGATTTATCACTGCTCACAACATGCCATACTAATACAAACATAAATGACAAAGTTCATGATATTCTTCAGAAAACTAAATCTTGGCTAAACCAACACAATCTCGAAATAAATTCTGCTAAAACTAAAATAATGACATTTCATCCGCACCAAAAACCCTCACTAAACCTAAAAATTCATTTTAACAACATAGACATAGAAACTGTAGATAAATTCACTTTACTAGGAATAGACATAGATACCCATATCACATGGAAACCACACATACTCAAACTTAAAACTAAATTATCCAAATTTGTATATGCACTACGTGAAATAAAGAAAACCACCGATCTCCAAACAGCCATAACCACCTACTATGCGTACGCCTACTCATGGCTCAACTACGGCGTAGTATTATGGGGTAATAGTACAGACGCGCCATCACTCTTCACCCTCCAAAAGAAACTAATACGTGTCCTAGCTAACATTAAAAATACTGAAAGTTGCAAGCCTATATTTAAAGAATACAACTTACTTACATTACCGAGTATATATATATTAGAGGTATGTAAATTTGTACGCAAACATCCAAATTTCTTTATAAAATGTAAAGATATACCGACAAAATACACCTTAAGACATAAGCATAAATTAAAACTACCTACGTCGCGATTAACACTACATGCAACCAGCCCCTTTGTAATGGCGATAAAGATCTACAACAAAATGCCCGAAAATATACGAAAAGAAGCTAATACTAATAAATATATAAAACTTATAAAATACTTTCTGAACAAAAAAAACTATTACTCTGTACAGGAATTCTTAAATGATAAAATAAAATAAAATACACACACCAAATTTACAAATAAGACTGTAGATATTAAGCAATAAAAACATCATATTATATAACATTATTATACCTGCATCATTATATTAGTTATTGTATGTATAGAAAAATAATAAGTAACTAGATAAATAAGAAGAGAAAATTATGATCTCAATAAACTGTGTTACATTTATAATATTAAGAAAGTAATAAGTGAAATATGTTTAATTAATTAATATTGTTATTGATGGATATATAATATGATATAGACAGATGATAGAAATAAAAACTAGAAAGTATATAATAATATAATGTTAAGTAGGTAGTGCCTCTCACACTGCTGCGCCCTAACAGGGTTTATGTTGGTTACACATAAATGTAACAATTATAATTAAGTTTATGTTGTATCATGTAACTAACTAATTGCAATAAATATATGAATATGAATATGAATATGAATACAATCTAGTTCGAAATATTTGTCATGCCAAAAGTCTCGTAGAACACGTAGCAAGAGACATCTGTAGGAAAACGGCGAAAGCTCGAGCTTTCGCAGCTTGCAACGTTCCCTCGAAAGCCTTCATCCCGGTCGGCATCTGTTGGCCGCATTCGGGAACAAACTGAGTGTTCCCCCCACCCTTACTCTCCCCTCCCCTTCAAAAAGCTATCGATCGCTACAACCTACGCCAGCCCGGCCTGCCATACAACCCGAAAACTACAAAATAACTAACGTTCCAACAATAATTCAGGCCTAATTTTACTCCTAAGTGACTGTTCAACAAATACCTCAAGGTAAGTGCGTAGCTGATAACCGCTTATCGCCATTCATAACATTCCATTCATGGTGACGTAGAAACGTATTTTGGTGATTTATGACTATTCCATCTACGTTTTATGTTGTTTTCACCATGTAAGTTCATTGTTTCTAGGAAGTGTGCGTTATTATTGTAATAAATTCCTGGGAATTAGGTGACGTCACTTAAGTTTTCCGTCAACAGGCGAGCCTCGAAATAGGTCGCGTTTGACACGTCATCAGAATAGGGGTGGTACTTTACTGACCTATTTGATTTACCTCCCGTGCGCTTTATACTTCCAACTTTTGATCTTTATACAACTGTCACGGAATTTGAGCTTTATTTTACAGTGAGAGACTACATACCTCTATTACGTAGCAATGCATATTCTATCCTCTATACAAAGATTACAATGACCCCAATTGTATGTTGACCCGCCAGCTAGAACAACGTCATAGGTCATCACGGGCGGACATATCTAACTGTGGGTTGCTTCAAATATCTTTATTAAGCACCTATGTTATAGTCTATAACGATAACGAATGGAATGACAGGCTTTTAATCTTTGCAATTTCGTCACAAATAACTGGAAATCTTCTTGGATATCGCCATGGAAATACTGAATAAACCCATTTTATTTAAATATTATTTTGTATTCATTATTTGTGAATGTTCAATCAAACACAGAAGCGAGTGTTTAATCAATATATGCTCAGTAGATCCCTGGTGTAAATACTGTTCAGGGCCCCAACCATGAGCTCTTATTGCAATGATAGTTCAGCTGTTTCTATAAATCTGTCTCATATTAGGAGTAAAACTATCATGGCAATAAGAACTCATGGTAAGGCCCTAGTCCAGTTTGAATATGTGTTTAATATCAGTAACGATTTATTTAATGCAATTCCAGGACGGAGTCGCTGTCGAGCCAGCGGCAGACCAGCCATCGATACAGAACGAGGGATCACTGCCTGACCGGGATCTGTTCATTGATGACGATGGCTCGGGCGTAGACCCCGACGAGAGTTCCGGATCCGGCTGGGGCGCTGGTCCCGGGCCGGACGACGAGGACGGCCGAGGCTCAGGTGACCGCCCCGCCGAGCTACCCGACGATGACGAAGACTACCCTCCTGCCACCACCACCACTACCCCCGAACCGACAGACACTATAGACACAGACTTCTACGACGAATACGGCAATGAGTCCGGCGTGATCGAAACGGATCTGTCCGGTCGCGCTTTCACGTTCAGGCCCGAAGCCACGTCCACCGAGCTGATCATTGTAGACAGTCGTGAGTAGTGGCTGAAGCATGCCAGTTTTTATTTGCGTATTTTTATTTTGTTTTAGCTGCAATTTCGACATTGATTCGATATCACTCAGTTTACAGACCAACATTTAAAAACAAATTTTAATAACTTATTTCATAAATATAAATTACCTGTAGGTATTCAACTCATTATTTACAATGTCGAAATTCCAGCTTTCATTCATGTTATTAATAATTTATTATCATCTTCCATTTAAACCTGATTCTATATTCATTCTTCATACCTACTTTACCTAATACATTTGAAGCATACGTCCCCTTCTATTCTCATATAAATAAAGAGGATGGTCGTCTGAATTAGTTTTACAGAGTAATGAATAAGTTGATCCAACAGGAAAATATTTCATTAATTTGATAACATTGCGACACAGTTTAGTCTAGTGGTAAACAAAGAATGACTGAGGCCTTGGTTTTAAATCATTATTTGCATCGTGCTAGTTACGCGGTTTATCCGCACGCCAGTTTCAACATAATTGTTAGACTGCTAACTGTGCATTAGACAATGAATTAGACGAATAGTGTTATCATTTTATTGCAGTACAAATAAATCATTTACTCACTTCTAACTTTGGCAATCGACAATTTTAATAAACTGTTTACATTTTGGCAATTAAAATTCAGCAAAGGAATTTGGTAAGTTATTAATTAGATTTTAGATCTTCTGCATGTACTATTTCATGCAAAGACCACGTTCCATCGTATGTCTAGTTTTGTAAGCATGAAAACCCTTTGTAATATAGACCTTTCATAATCATTCAATCATTAGCTTAGCGGTTTTCTTGTTACATTGGTGTTTTTCATATATTTTATTTCATATTTTGAATGCTTATTTTGATGCAAACACTTCCCGATTCCCAAAATTACATACAAGTCTTCGTCATCAATACATTCCCTAAAGTCACTGTACGAACCCTTTAATTATGTAGTCATAATTATAATTAAAAGTAAAGATACCAGGGCCTTAACTTAATTACTTTTTTAGTGATTGAAGTTTCAAGCGTTTGAGATTTTCATCATCTTCAAAACAAATCAATTGATTGAGTCTTGCTGTAGTCTTGTATTAGTCATTTATATTAAATAATTATTAATTCTTTCTATCTATCTACTAACAAATTTAACAATACACATTGCAACTAACGTAACATCACATCTTATCAATGTTCTGTAAGTCTTAGGTTCATAGTCTATTTTGCTTTTTGCAAGAATGTTTGGAATTAATGCATCACGTAATATATATAATATAACTACTTGAATTTAAAATAGAAAGGTAGTTCTCATGATGTTATAACCCAAATCGTCTAGAATGAAGTGGACTTTAAGACGTAAGAAGATTACATAAGCTGTCATAGTTATAAATACCTTAATAAAGATAAAGGATAAAGGTGTCAACACATACTGTCAAGGATTTTAGTTTGTAAAATGTGTAAGAAATCTAACTGTCAAAGGTTATGTAGGTTATACAAACTGTCAAAGACTTAAGAAAGTTAACAAGGTGTTATAACACAAACTATCAAAGACTAAGTAGGTTATACAAGGTGCTATAACACAAACTATCAAAGACTTAATAGATTATACAAGGTATTTTAGAACTAACTGTCTAAAACTTAATAGGTTATACAAAGTGTTATAACACAAACTGTCAGACGTAAGGTAGGGTAATCACAAAAAAAAAAATAACATTTTCCTTATGTATGGTGTTTCAGCTAACTCTAACAGCAAACCACCAGGTGTGGTGGAAACAGGCGCGGGGGAGGAGCAACCCTCGCGCCCGGAGACGGACATCAGCCTCTCTGGGGAGGATCTGAACCCACCTGTCGTAAGTTTACTTTTTATTTTTAATATGAAACTAGCTATGCCCCGCGGTTTCACCCGCGTAGACTAATGCAATAGGTGGATTTATTTCGTAGAACCCTTTTTAAATAAGAAAATTAAGGTCCTACCGATGAGTTTTTCTAAAAACTTATGTGCAGTGTCTTAATACTACGTGCTTGTTGGTGAAGGAAAACATCGCGTCATATGTCTGAGAATGGTGACAAACAAAATATACCTAGAAAGTGATTTAATTTTTTGATTTTTGGTTCTATTGCTTTAATATAGGCTGCATTTGTAAGAAAATCTTAATCTGAAGTCATGATTGAACGAATCTTTGTGATTCAAATTCTAATTTGTCCTCTGATTCCCAAATTCACATTTTCTGATGATGTCTGCATCCGTAAATGTGTATTCAAGTATGAATCATGTTGGTTTGATGTTCGTCAACAATATGGTGTGGTTAGTGATTATTCACTATCATCTTCCCACACATATATTTAGACCCTTACATGGTTACAACGCAAATGGATTAACATGATAAATAACAATTTGCTTTGACTGAATTAACAATTTACGTTTTAACGACGCTACTGCTTGCTGTTGTTTTTTTGTTTTTATTGTCTGTCTGTATTCATTTGAAACTTACTTTAAAGCCTACATACAGGTAAGCAAACGCCTCCTCGATGTCGCTATTCTGTGAGACTTCTCAGTGTCGAACTCGACGACGAGTGTCGGTTGCAATCATAGGAAATTGATACGTAATACATAGACGATATAGTTCAATGTCGTATCTTTGAAACCGACACACGACGTTTAGTGTGACGCTGAGAAATGCGTATTCTGTAATGTTCTGCTCTGCACCTTTAGTCCTAACACACATAGGCGTCATACTCACCTATGTATCCCATGAGGGTAGGCAGAGACTGCTAAGGACATGTGTTAAATAGAAAGAAAACGTAAGTAACATTGTTTAACTACTGTTCCAGGACCAGGAGCCAGCGGGCACGAACGTGGAGACAGAGTCGCGGCCAGCGGACACCGTGGTCATCATGAACACGCCCGAGGAGAGAGCCACCAGCTTCTTCGCGCAGCCAGGCATACTCGCCGGTAACTACCAAAGCTTTTCTTAAGGAGTTTCTCCGAAATCTTCACCACTTCACCACTACACTTTCACCGAAAATAATTAGGCAAAATGAAATTTTTTGCATTATTTGTCCCAAAGCAAGCAAACGCACCCTGTGACAAATTGCACGTATCGAACTTCTGTATTAATTCCGTATTTCTTAGTAGATATAAAAAAAAGTTTTCTGATACTAAAGGGGGGGTTGTGTCAACTGACCTAGCTATAAAAAATTGTTCTGGTCAAGCAAAAACTTCGTTGCACCATATCAAATTTTCAAACTTTAATCGCCATATGTATATTACCTCTATGTATGTTTTACTGGTTTAAAATTATTACCAAAGTTACAACTTTTACATACAGAAAATTACATTGCCAGAATAGCTTATGTTCATCGTCAAATTTAACATCGTGCAACTGAGCCTAAGTGTTTTTTTTCTGTTTTCCAGCCGTGATAGGTGGTGCAGTAGTGGGGCTGCTGTGTGCGATCCTGGTGGTAATGTTCATAGTGTACCGCATGCGCAAGAAGGACGAGGGCTCATACGCGCTGGACGAGCCCAAGCGCAGCCCTGCCGCCGCCTCCTACGGGAAGGGACACAACAACCGCGAGTTCTATGCGTGAGACGACTCCGAACACACCCTGCCACGTGTTTACTAGTCGGCTGTTCGACCAACACTGACCTCTGGTCTGACGTGGGTCTGACACGATTCGATTTCGAAGCCTAGATCGAACGGCCGATACAATTTTTTTTTATTTTTTTATTCTCAAACGTGGCTAAGTATGTTCCGGATTTTAATTTAACGAAATAATGTAAACGAATCTTTTGTAATTGTTGTTTTTTTTATAATAATTATTGACATAATGTATGTACGGATTGTACTGTGAAATGTATAAGCCAGGTACAAATAAGCATTGTTTGAACGAAGAGTATGGTTAAATGAAAATTAAAATCAATTATCATTATTGAGACCAAGATATTTGTGTGAACTTGAAGTCTTGCTTTGTTGAATACTTATCTTGTATTTCACTGTATAAATAAATGTGTGCCATCCGCTTACCTTCACACTGTATATTTGCCAATTTCTTCACGTAGAATGTAACTAAATGTCTCGAAATAAATTTCTAGGTATCTTTTATCATTTATGGCAACTTTTGCAGTTGTTGTATATAATAATGGTGTATGTATTTAGAACTTTCTAATGTAACGTATGGAATTTAAATGAAGTCCGACATTGAGAATACAATTATTTAATTATCAGCTATTTTTTTAGTTATTCCATTTTATTTTTACTTTTCTTCTTATACTTTTTTGTAAGAATCTTAATTTTAATGTTTTTTGTCATATTGGGTTTTTTATTTTATCAACTTTTTACATTAAGTTATTGTTTTATATACTCGTCATATTGTAAACGAATTGATATTCTGTTTATTGTTTTATCGGTTGTGCAACTATTTCTATATTTAAGGAAATGTTTCGTCTTTTATAACTGTTTGTGCCATCTTTAACATCTCGTTTCCATAACATTTAAACTACTATTTAATCCTTGAAAATAGCTGTAACTATTAATAATGACATTGGTATCTCATCCTTTAACTATTAATAAAGATCTGTGAAGAGAGAACAAGATATACAGTGAAGGAAAACATTGTTAGGAAACCTGCTGTCTGAGAATCAATTCGAAGAATACATAAGTGTCTGAGATGGCAATGGGCTCACCATTCGTCACATTGGCATATTTGGGTGCTATAACACCTACCTGCAAAATAACTTGCTGCTGGCACTTATCCTACCCTTAAAGGAGTCCGAATGAAAGATTCTGCGGGCATTACCTGTCACTAAAATATTTAATTTATTTTTAATCTTTACTCGTTACAGCTATTTTCAAGTCAGCCAGTGTCCAATTATTTAATACAGTAATTTATTTATGAAATGACGTCATGTCAATTAATTTATTAAATCATTTTGTAATACAATTAATCAAGCATTAACTAACGAGACGATGTTATAATTATTGTGTATTTTTTCTATATTTAATAATTAATATCGACAGCAAGTGCTATAAAGATCCTCGTATTTTTAAAACGTAGTAACAGTAGATCTTTAGTTGTCTCGCTCGTTTTAGTTGGAAACAACGGCGCTAGAGCGAGACAGATACATTTAATATGATTTTAAAAGTGCGAGGGCTAGCACTGAAATGTATGATAGTAAGTACGATAAGGAATAAAATAAAATATTTCATTATGCCTGGGTCTGGATGTCGCTCGTCACTTTTCTAGGAGTAAACTGTGTTTTAATTTAATTTTAAAGTAAAATAATCAATCAAATCAAATATATCTTTATTCGATTAGACTTCATACAAAGTACTTTCAAATCGTCAGAATGACACAATTACACAGGATTATACATGCTACCGCCATATACTCTGCTTTCTATATTTATTTAAACTCACAGGAAAAGCAACGTGTATTTAAGGTCTTTAAACACAATTTTCTTTGTAGTTCATTCACAAAGAATATAAGAAAATAAACATATTGGTAGCTCACTCATACATCTGAGTGCAACCAAGGACTCTAAAACATTTTCGAATTAAATGATAAATTAATCTTGAAAAATACATTCAGCTTTCCCAAAATGGGGAGGTAGAGGCAATGGTTAAAGTTTCTTTTTTGACTTACACTTTGTTACTTAGATCAGGGGGTCTACCATCGGTTTAATCAGAGCTTATTAAGAATTGGGGTTTGTCGTTTCATATTTGTACTGTAAAATAAAACTTCAAAGCTAAGAAGTTCTTAATACGAGCTATTTAAACGATCATAGTTGGCCTCCAGATCATAAAATAAATACTTACCTTTTTTCATTAAAATTCTTCATTTAAGTTAAATAAATACAGTTTACCTTTAGCAAAGAGCGCGGTTCGCTGGCCAATGTAAGGGTCATTGGCCAACTTTTCCACCAATATTGGCTACCACACTATTCGCAAACCAACATAATTTTGAGCAAATGTTGGTAATCTCATGCCAAGTTCATGTTTAAAGTTGGCCCAATGTTTGGCCTCAAAATAATATCCCAAATACATTCCTATTGGAAACTTTAACACTTTTAAACTGTAGGCCGCTTAGTATAAGTTGTACATTGTAACTGTAAATTCTTTTAGACTTTAAACTAAGTGATTAACTATACGATGTATTGAGAAATAGTAAGATCGTGTAACCAAAAATAAAATCTATGGTCGTAACGCTTCGAATACAATTTATTTTCCTTTTTAATTCGAATGATGTTTGAAAAAAGAATTATATAATGACGGCTTTTTTAAATCAAAATAGTGTTGTTCGATATGCATTAATAGTGAGGTATATCGATTAACTCGACTAATTAATAATCATATCATATTATATTGGCATCAATATGAAGGGCTTTTCCAATTAACTGCTTGTGTAATTGTTGGATTACATATCAAAATGTCATAAAAAGTTCTATATTAGTTTTATTATCAATTTCATGAATTTATTGCAAAAAAAATGAATAAGACACAATAATTTGGAGAATAACATTATTGAATAACAATATTAAAAAAATCATAACATAAACTGTCATTTTTTAAATTTCATTCTGCATAATACTTAAAGATACAATTGGCCTTTTAAATGGTTTATTGTTTATATTGTTCAATATAAAATAAGCTACATCATGTTCTTTAGTTAAAATGGATTATGCTGTTATTTGGAAACCATTATTAGGTTAAAATAAACACCAAAAATATGTTATATTTGAAAAAAAGTAACCTACGATTAAATTGCCATGACAAAAAATTATAAAGACATTTAAATAAGTTAACGCTATTTTATGAATTATAAAACTGGTGTAAAGCTTTTTGGTGTGTATTTAATAAAATAATAAAATCAATAAGTTAACGTTAAGAGGCTGCTAATAAAAACCCAAAAATTATTTTCGGCATTTATTTATCGAAGCGCTTGACGTAAATAACTTATACTTATTTTAATAAGATGGCAACTCATTGAACAATAAAATGGTTTCTTTTTTGACTAATGTTTTCATATTTAAGAGGAGAATGAATTAGATTAGGGTAGGCATACATATTCAATGTCCACCATGTAAATAATTCTGTACACTTAGTAAATATACAGGATATTATGAACAAAATTATGTCTTGTTTGATTTATTAGTCGCTAATCTCGCTATAGTTGTCCCCACACTACGTTTCCCTGACTCAATGTCTTTAAGTGGAACTGGGGCCTTACCACAAGCTCTTATTGCCATCATGGTTCCATTGTGTGACAGTGACAGACTTATACACGTTATATACATCTGTCTCATAATATGAGTTAAACTATCATGGCAATGAGAGGTCATGGTAGGGCCCCTGATCCGTACCCCAAGTATATGTTTCTACATGTACTTACGTGTATGTATAATATACGTTGGCGATATTGCCTGCCTATTTTGTATCACAAATGTTTAAAAGCGCCTCAAGCGGCGAGCTTAGGAAGTTTTACGTATCCATATTAAAAAAGCGCAAAATGCAAGGTCAAGCGACGACGTACCGACTTAACTGAAGTCAGACGAAGAATACTAGAAATCCCTCACTGCTGCTAGTGAAAGTTCATGCATGGCCGTTTCTCAATAGATCCAAATACACTCTTCTGTCTAATATTTTCTTCTAATAGTTTGTTTGTTTGCATCGAATAGGCTCCGAAACTACTTGACCGATCTTTAAAATTATTTCAGCAATGTATAGCTACATCACCAGCGTGTAACATAGGCTATATTTTATCCCCGTACTCCCACGGGAACGGGAACTACGCGGGAGAATCCGCGTGACGTCCGCTAGTTTTACATTAAAATGCATTGCCGAATGTATGAAAACGCACGACTTCAGATCCTAGGCTGTATTTTAATACATTACCAGATCAGCAGGGTGACATAAATACGCAGCCCGAGCCTGTAGACAAAGTAACATTATCTTCACGCTTTGCTAACGATACAAAATGTACGGGCATGACGTATGTCACGTGACTTATTTATATCATTTCCATACATTTTTATCGTTTCTATTAGCTCAAGCGCGAGAGAATGTTACTTTGTCTAGGCCTGCTGATAATATGACGATTGGACAGTGATGCGCTGATGATTCAATGCTGTGTACTATCAATCAGTGTTACCACAAGGTAATAAAACAATCCCAACTTAGTTATAAATGAAAAACTACGAAAAATATATACTTATCAGACATTCAAGTATGGGGAATACTTTTAGAAAATATCTTAGAAAAAAATTACAGACCGCAGTTTAATTTAATTTATAAAAAAACGGTTAATGTGGAAATGAAAGAAACTTATAAAATTCTGTGTCATGAAATAAAAATCCAGAATTGCTGAATTTTCTATTATATATATAAAAAGCGACATCTACCGAAAATTTTATTGACTTAAATGTTCTTGGTACTTAAACATTACGCTAGATGGCGCGTTACGGCCGAAAAGGCATAGGGAATTAAAGCAATTTTAACCGATTATGTTTCTAACTAACAATATTAATGTTAGGAATTAATACGAAAACGTTGATGATTCACGAAAAAACAGCTGGACGGATTACAATTCAGTTGATTAACACATAAGTGCCGCACTGCCTTCAAGAGTTATAAGCGATCAGCCAAAATACTGACAGACAGGAAAAGACTCCTAAAATGACTACTTTCTATTCAAGGTCAGCGCTCATATCTCGTGAGGGCACTTGTATCTAAATAGGATCAAATTCAAAATATCTTTATTTGATTAGACTTTTAACATAGTACTTTCAAATCGTCAGAATGACACGATTACACAGGATTATACATGCCGCCAGGGGCCCAACCATGAGCTCTTATTGCAATATTAATTCAGTTGTGCGACAGTGACAGATGTATGCACGTCACATACATCTGTCTCATAAACGAGTGAAACTATCATGGCAATAAGAGCTCGTGGTAAGGCCCCAGGTTTGGAAGTTTTTAGGGAGGAACCCGGCAAGAAACTCTGTAGGTAACTATCTAAAGTGACGTGTGGTGTAATTTTGCCGGTAAATAAGTCGTCTATGTCCTGTAGGTCTAAAACGGCCACTTTGAGAGAATCATAATGTGATCCGAATATGATTCAGGAATGATTCATATTTCGCAATTCACCTGTTTGACACTTTCCTATGAAGATTCATAAAATGGTCCACCAAATTTAAATTGCTTTTGTGACAAATAGCAGAACCATATAAAGTTACTTAGGGACTAACATCTACAATTATTGTAATCATTCATGAACCATAAATATGAATTGCACCTGAGTGACCATTTTGTAATTTCTGTGATGAATCATATTCGGATCACATTATGATTCTCCGAATGTGGCCTTTTTAGACCTACTGCTCTCATTCGATCTTAATCTCGATTTGATCTAAACCGAGTTTGCTAAAATTTAGAATTGAGATTGAGTTCATTTTATCGGGTTTAATTTCAATCACTTCATCATTATTCATCACGTAGCTAACAATCTATACACGGACGAATTCGCGGATAACGACTAGAAAGCTAGTGCTATAAAAATATTTGCATATTACTAGCCTCAGTACAATTATGCGACTCGTTTTTTCTTTTGTGGACTTACTACTATATCACACCATACTGCATCTCATACCTGGAAAATAAAATAAATCGTGATTACTTCCTTCTTAATTATTTAATAATGGTATGATTACGGACCATGATTGATGTTATGATAGGACCGTTGAAATATCACTCGCGCGACCCAGATCAGTCAAAATACTCTAACGAGCTCAAAATGAACTTAACGGCGCATCACTATAATAACTAACCTGTAATTCAACATGCAATCATATTCGCAAGTACGTATATACACGCTGTGATGTGCTTTTTGCATAGTGCAACATAGGGTCACATTAATATTAAGGGTTGTCAAACGAATGTTTCGATTTCTATCTTAGGTTTTGGTTTTTTTTCTTAGATAAGTATAAAATACTAGGCTGTGCCCCGCAGCTTTACCCGCGTAGATATAATTTCATGGGTGGTCCGCGGAAAGTAAAAGTTTTTTTTTTAAAGTATCTACCTAGCCTATGTTACTTTTTTAACATTAGCTCACTTCCAATGAGTCCTGTTCAAATCGGTCCAGCCGTTTCGGAGATTATCCGGAACAAACATACAGACAGAGAAAAAAACTTAGTTTTTCAGTGTCAGTAGCGTGTATACTTTCATGTGCATTTAGTGAACAGCTGTTAAATTGGAATTACAAACAGTCACTTCAATTTTATTTATCTGTATACATATAGATATAGACAATATACCAACATAAACAAAGTCTAACCTTCTTAAAAAGGTCTAAAGAGGGCCGAGATAGTACCTAGATATATTCACAACACATTAACCCGACTACGGCTGATCAAAATGAAGAGCTGCACCCAACATGTGAGAAAATCAGATACGAGTCTTGACAGTCTAAATAATATAGCATACTACAAGCACTACGGAATCTGTGACCAAATCCTTCGAAATCTCGCATCTACAAGCTTATAACCCCAGAAGCGATACGAAATGCATGGGAATGACATATGTCACGTGCCTGATTTATGTAATTGCCATACATTTTGTATCGTTTCTATATGCATAGCAAGATAACGTCAGTAAGAGGTATCAAGGCGGATGGCTTATGCGTCATATACGTGTTTTACAGATATTTTTCGAAATGTTATATTGACAAATTTACATAAATGTTTACAGTAAACAAATGATATTTATTTTAAACTTTAACTGTGACAACCCTGACTTTTGAATTATTTGAAAAAAAAATGTTTAAATTCCATACTGCTTACTGAACTTATATTAAATATAATAAATAAAAGACATTAGTATATTATAAGTTAAAGTTTAGTATACATTTTACACTGTGATTTTTGGTGGGGTAGGTTCAATGTGAGGATGAATATTTCAAGATGGGGAAATGTCACATAGTAATTATTAATCTTAATAATATATTCTTTACATTATGTCGAAGTAGGACATAGGACATAACATAGGACGTTCAAATACCATTTATTTTCATTAGGGCATTTCCCCCACATTCCCATACTCCCTCGCGCATCGCTAGGAGCGCATTTACCTCCATAAAAAATAATGAAAATCGATACAGTTATCGTTAAAACCTATAATTTAGGGTAGGTACTGCCCTCAATTGGGCATACTACGTTTTGCTATTAAGTTTTTATACTAAGTACATACGTATTAGAGAAGTGACAAGCACTGCGAACGGATTTTTTTTGTATCATTTGCTTTTAATAAAATTGCCATAAGGCAGTGCTTGTTTGATTGCTACCGTAAAAAAGTCGAATAAAAAATAATCTTATCTATGGTTTTTTATGTCAAACGGTAACTAAGTAAGTACGTGAATTACCGAAGTTTACTTAACTAATTATAAATGAACGCCCACGCAAAAAGCACTTTTTATAATCTCGCTATTTTTATAAATCCGATAACCCTATTCAGAAGTGAGGATTTTTGCAACGATTCTTCAACCTTAACACGCGTGTATAAGGTTGAAATTCCAATGTGAAGGATGAACTGACCGAACAATCGCGTCTATCAGAATTCCGTTATAAATGTTATTAAAAGTGACCTTTACAAAGTTTTTGCTTCTTTAACGGACCGTATATTTACTTATCTAATGGCAACATATATTATACTTGAAGTAATGAGTATATTTATGTTATAAACAAGCTGTGCTCCCCTGTTTCACCCGCATAGATTTAGTTTCATGCTATATTTCTCGGAACCCTAATATGCTGGCTAAATAAATGTAGTAGGTACTTAATTTCTTGAGACATCAGTTATCTGCCAGTGAAAGTCCCGTTTAAATCGATCCAGCCGTTTCAGAGATTAGCCGGAACGAATAGACAGACAGACAGTTTTTTTTTTATAGAAATTAGTTTTTTTAATTTCAGTACCTTATAAACTTTCATATCCAATCAGTTAAAAGCTGTTAATTTGGAATTACAAACAGACAGTTTAGATATAACATAAGTTTACAAATATTTCCCTTAGAAACTATTCCTAGCTGTCAAACATTTGATGTTCGCCCCGTCGTTCATAAATCAAAATAAATTTAAAAGAATACTTTTTTTCATTTGACATTGGCAACCAAAACATTATCCAATTTTGAATCCGCTTTTTTAATTATCGTTTCTGGGCGGTACGAAGTTGGCCGGGTCAGCTATTAGGTTATAAATAAATTTACAAACTTATACATTGTTACTCTACTTCTTCTTTTTAGTTGCCATAAAATACTCTTTCAAAACTTCTACCATCATATTACAAAACATCACCTAAGATCTTACTTCAAAAATAACTCCATGTGTTTTTGGCATACGGATTTCAACAGGGATGCAAATAGTTAGTCCGAGTTCGATCTAGTCTTGGTTTATAGGGGTATCTTAGTGTTTACATGCTACAAAAAAAGGATTGTTCGACTTTTACAATTCCTTCTTATATCGTTACGCTCTAAACCATAAAAATATTTAACAGAAAAAGTCCTAATAAGATGTAAAATAGTTCGTCTATAAACAGTACATGTTAAAGTATAAGTATAAAAATTTCGACCCACTTTCACAAGGGCAGCGTGGCCGAGTGGTCTAAGGCGCTGGTTTTAGGCACCAGTCCGAAAGGGCGTGGGTTCGAATCCCACCGCTGTCAGATCGTTTCACGAATCTTTTGGAATTTTTTTTCACATTCTTATCAACAGATAGATCGACTCTCATCATTATAATATTTAACATCATCTAAAAGTGTTTACCTATCTTCTAAAAATTATTCAAAAGTAAATATAAACCATAACCCTCCTTATCGCTTCGTCGTAGTCGGGTAAAAAAAATAAATGTATCGAATAAATCACAAGTAGCATAGCAACGGACTAGATTTTGGATCGAGTATGTAATTAATCGATCGAAGTCTTGGCGGTCAAGATAACCCGATATCCTGCGCGAATATAATTTACATCAACACAGAGAAGTAAAAAATACCAGATACCTATTTGATGCTTACAATAATGTCTATTATACTTTAAAACTCTATAAAAAATATAATTATTAAATTTTCTTTAGGGTAAAGTTTATATTATTATATTTATTGAAAACAAATAATTTCAGTAAAGAGTAGAGAGTTTTCAAAAACAAAAACCAAACATGGCATGACTAAAAATATTTTATACAAAGCATTTGTTCTTTGTTTGATCAGATGGCAAGTCGCTCAACACGCAAATACAAGGAACACGAGTAACATGGCAGAGCAACGGTCACAGTTTCGAATCCCTTACTTCACTACCACATCCAGCCCTCTAATCTATACATCTATACTCTATGCAGATAAATAAAATTGAAGTGTCTGTTTGTAATTCCAAAATAACAGCTTTTCACTAAATGCATATGAAAGTATACACGCTACTGACACTGAAAAACCAAGTTATAAAATGTTTCTCTGTCTGTCTGTTTGTTCCGGGTAATCTCTGAAACGGCTGGACCGATTTTAACGGGACTTTCACTGACTGATAATTAATGTAACAAGGAATAACTTAGGCTAGATATTTTAAAAACATTATGAATCCGCGGGCAACCATGAAATTAAAATATACGCGGGTGAAACCGCGGGGCACAGCTAGTATTGGAAATAAATAAATAATATATTATTTGAACTATTATTAAGCTGACAGTTAAAAAATTTCTTCTTTTTATTATAATCGTTAATCATATTTTCCTAACAAAAGTCGCCAACAGCTCGATGCCTTTAATTACAATTGGCCAAAAGGAGCACAAAGCCTGGTGAACTAGAGAATTCCCATTTTCCCAAAATTCTCATTGATGCTTTTGCCCGGCAATGGGACAGGGGCCCAACCATGAGCTTTTATTGCAATGATAATTCAGTTGTGCGACAATGACAGATGTATACACGTCACATACATCTGTCTCATAAATAAGTGAAACTATCATGGCAATAAGAGCTCGTGGTAAGGCCCCAGGCTGTATTAGATTAGATTTATTCGATTAGATAAGACTACCACAGGCTGTCACAAATAGTGCACAGGTGCTACAAAAGTATCATGGTGACAGCATTTCAGACGATTGTGCGAGATTTGTTATTCCATTTTCTTCAAACGCATTTTGTGGACAACTTATATTTACTGTCTGTATTTTAAGTAGTTTTTCTTTCAAAACATAGTTTACGATTGTTATTGAATGCAATGCAGGCAGTGTTTGTAAATCCTCGGGGCCTTCGCGTGCTATTACTCTGTGTACACTGGTACCAACCACTCTCCACGATATCTACGTATACACCGCTTTACTAAGACGGATTGCTTAATGTCTTGTAATTTTTTGTCACAGGCGTCTAAGGAAGAAAAAGTTGTATGCTAAACTATAGTTGACAGGGAAAGTTTATTATTAATATAGTCACTTAGTTACGTAGTTGATTGTTGTGGTGGTCGTTTAGATAGCCGATAGATACAGATTCTTATAGGTGTCTATATAGAGTGAATTAAATTACAAATATTTGAAACTAGCTGAGTGCCTACTACGAGTTTTCTTAAAATCGCCGTCACAAGTCATCGCGTCGACGTAAACGCAGATTTGTATAGGCTCCCAATAGTGTCATGTTTAGGCCGACAGAGGCGCTGTTCCGATCAATATTAGGGTTCCGCGACAATAAGGATGAAACTAAATCTATGCGGGAGAAACCGTGGGGCACAGCTACTTAATTATATGAATAGTAGTAACTTACATGTATTAAGAATGCATAAATAGGTACTTTACTACAAATAGGTATTAACACTCTCAGCGATCTCTGACATACAACCACGTGATGGAATCGCTGACAAGAATATATATTGCCGTGTAAATTGTTCCTTGCAGGACAAATTTAAATACAAGAAGTACTTTTTTATGTCACCGAGTGTCATCCTGCCGTAGCCTGCCCCAGGAATGCATATTCTATTAGATAAAGCTACCGGTCAGACCCCGACTTCTTATGAGTAGCTGTATTTACTTCGATAATAAAGAACCTAATAATTACTTTAAACAAGCAATAAAAAAAATACTAATTCAGATTAGTAGTTATTAATCTCTGAAACGCTTCCAACGATTAACTTTAGGATGCAGGGAGTTTCGCAGGCGATACATCGATCTCGCTAGGTTTAATTTTTGAAAAACGTCAAAATACATAACGATAAAAGCTCGGTCTTCCAAATACATAGGTATATATCGTCGTTGCGCGTGCAAAAGTCGCTATGTGTATTTCGTGAACTCTGTGTCAACATTTGCAGTAATGTTTAATTTTGTCATTATTAATAATAACATATCCAACATTAATCTAAAAAAACTTTGTAAATTTGTTATATATATCAATAATAAGAATTTTTTTTGAATACTCGGGCTATATTCGACAAAATCATTTTCTGCGTCTCCTAAAGTGTGTAAAAACACATAGCTACTTATGATCGCGCAAAGACGTTATGCTACGATTGCTATGTATACAAACTTAAGAGCTTTTATAGAGATGATTATAAAATAATCTAGATATGTTCTCAAAATCGAAGTAGCATAATAATCGGCGTGTTCTAGAAAGTGACAGTTTAATGACAGAAGTGACATGTGAAACTAGCTAAACGCTAATGATACTTGCAAAAAAGTCATCTGATTTCTGAACACTAATTAACTCTGAAATGTTGGCGAAAGGAAGAAATAAATTAAGTATTAAGTTTCATTAAAAACAATTTTAAAATATCAGATAGCTGAGTCATTTTTAGTCCTGTCTACAAATATGCGGCATTTTTGAAACTTATTCTAGGAAGTCGTCTTTACTTTTCAAAGTCAAAGTCAAAGTCAAAAATATCTTTATTCGATTAGACTTTATAAAAAGCACTTTCAAATCGTCAGAATGACACAATTTACAGGATTATACATGCTACCGCCAGGTTCGGAAGGTTGCTTTTACTGAGAAGAACCTGGCAAGAAACTCAGTAATTACTCTTTTCAAAAATATTATACAATTTAAAAATAAAACAAAATAAATCATTTGAGAAATGTAAGCCCATGGACACAGTTCCAATGTACAAATGTCGATAAAAATTAACATAAAGAAAAGTCTAGTAGTTCTATTTATATCTAAATGCGTAGCTTGAGATGACCAGCCCCCACAAGCAGCACCTGTTCACAAGTATGACGAGAATAGCACTAGGTTCCACCCGTGGCTGCGCCTCAGCATAATTATGCTCCCACACGACCATGAAATTTTCCAGGATAAAAGGATCATTCTTTTGGACAGGTTGTTCCAACGGCTTAGCTTAATAATAATATAGGTAAATCTGAAGGTCAAAACCTCTTTTAACTGGATTACTAATTAATTTTCAATTATATTCATATTTAAAAATCATTAGAAATAAAATACCCCCATTCTTTGATTTACGTGGAGTGTCCCAAACCTCGATCTGGTCACATAGTTAATTATATATTTTAAACTAAACGCTACATGCTTACAAAAAATACTAAGTCCTTAGAAGTTTAGAATGGTATGAAAAATTTAACCATAGCTTTGAAAAAAAAAACATTTCCTGAAAAAAATTTTTTATTTTAATGTCCCGAGGTAGTTGCTGATTTGCGTGAATTAATTAACAAGATTTAATGGTAAAACTTAGGATACTTTTATTTTAGGAACAAATAAGATATAAAGAAAAAGTCCATGACATAGTGTGCCGGTGCAACCGCCAGGCACAATAAAGTTATAAATTTTATGACAATGATGGTTATAAATGGCACATCACAACATAACTCGACAATTTTATATTCGATTATTTTATGTCCCTTTTATATGCCTTAGAAAGCCTTTTGTTGAATTGAAAAAAAATGTATAACAATAAAATTTGTTTCGTAATTAAGTCCGATTATCACTAAAATAAAAAAAAATCAAGCAACATTAAATAAGATCGAATCGTCCTTTGGTTAAAAAAAGAAAAAAGCTATTTAAAGCTGCACAAAAGAGGTCAGTGCACTTAAGTTTATACGAGGATTGTCAAGTGGATAGATACATCACGTCATTTATTATACCGTAATGTATCACAAAATTTATGATGGTCAGGTTCTAGGTGAAGTTCATTGGTTATGGGTCAGTGGTAGTGGTAAGTGAGCGCGCGAGGTATATAAGCGTGGAGAAATGCTCTCTCCGCATCCATTCATCTGCATCTTCAGCACACTTATCACCTCTCACAATGGCAGCTAAGTTCGTCGTTGCGGTGGCGCTCCTCGCCTTCAGCTCTGCCAACCCCATCTATATTAACGGTAAGTTACTTTAAACCATTATTTTTAAATCAATCTCAAAAAAAATTTAATAGATTTTGTTGTGACAAAAAAACGGACAATCTTTTATTAACATTACCTTTTGTGTACAGGTGTGCTGTACCGTAACGCACGTGGGTACTCTATGGGCCAGGCCAGCAGCTTCGGCAATGGTCTGAGCCAAGCGTCCGCCAACGTGAACGACGGTGGAGCCCTGGCCTACGGCAATGTCTACAACACGCCCCAGCTCACCCGCAACGACGGCTTCTACCCCGGACAAGCTCTCGCACAAGCCCAGGCCTATGATGGCGCTGCCAAGGCCTCGGCGCAAACACAAAACACCCCTTACTACCCCCTACCTGCCCCCGCCACCATCATCACCTACGAACAAAACTTCGTCCCTGCTGAAGTGAGCTACGAAATCCCGTCTCCCGGTGGCTTGTCTGCCCAGTCATCTGCCCAAGCCAATGGTCTTTCTGAGACTTCCATGTCATCCGCCACCACAAACGGCGCTGGTGTCGCCCAGTCCTCTGCACATACCAACGGGGGAATTGGAGGCTATGGCCTCACCGCGTCCAAGGCTCAAACTTACGGCTCTGGTCTTGGCTCCGCCTCCTCCAATGCCAACAGTGGAGCTGGTTCCGCTGTAACTGCCGCCAAGACACAAGGATTCGGATCTGCCTCTTCCACCGCCCAAACTAACGGCTATGAGACCCCTGTCGTCGTCAATGTGATCCCTGACATTGCTGTCATCGATGCCAAGACTCAAGGCGCCAATTACGGTATGGGAGGATCTGCTGTATCTAACGCAAATGTCAACGGATACGGAAACGCTGCCGCGTCTGCCAACACTGGTAACCAAGGAGGCATCCACTGGCGCTTTGGCACCGCTTACAACGTCCCCGCCGCTAACTCTGCTCAAGCTCAGGCAAACTCTAACGGCTACGGCGCCGCTAAGACCACCGTCACCACCTACGGCAACGGACTAGCCAACTCTAACGCTAACTTGAACGGTGGTGTTGCCAAGTCCTCCGCCAACACCAACGGCTTCGGATCAGCCAATGCCAACGCTGACATCAACAACGCTGGTTACGTGAAGTCTACAGCCAACACCAATGGATTTGGATCGGCGACATCTCAGGGTTCCTTGTACGGTGGAAACACTGTGGCGAACGCCCGCACTAACGGATTCGGTACTGCGTCATCGTCTGCTGGAACCCGAGACGTGAACACCGCTTTTAGAGTGGCCAACTCAGCCACCAACAGTGTTGGCTACGGCTCCGCGCAAGCTAACGCGATCAGCGCCTGAACAACACTCATATTAGAGCAAGCACATCACGACGACTGCCAAAAACATTAAGAACTTGTCTTGGTGTGTTTGCTGAGCGTGAACGCTAATTATTTATTTAATTTATTGCCTTACCTTATATTGAACTGATAATGCTAATTTATGTGAAGATGAAAATAAACGAATTTCATAAAATTTACAAAAAACTTTCATCTTTCTATCCTGAAATATTTAACAACTTAATACGTATGTACATGAGTGTCTCGTATTTAATTCAGATATATGGAAAATAATTTAATTTTAACTCAAAAATACTTAAATTATGCTAAAATTCTTACAAATACAATAAAAAAATTTTGATACGTTTTGCCATTAAAAAATAAACATTTGGAGATCTGAAGTCAATAAATTCATTACACAAAAATAATTACCGGACCGAGTACAATGAAAACATTTTTACCAGGCATTAAAAAATATATGAGAACATAATTGTATCAAAAAAAAAATCTAATTTATTATTATTATTTATTCAAAAAAGTTATTTCACGCCCAATTTTTTCGTCGATGTATTTGGACTTCGGAGAACATTAGAAAACACATTGAACATAGATTACACAGGCCTACAATGATTTTGGTGCCGCTAAAAGTAAAACTGATTTCAAGTACGTTCGGTACCCTAATAAAAAAATGATACTTACTTTTTAAATGCTACGCGTAGTTTTCGAGATTTCGCAAGAGTAATTAATTTAAAAAGAATTAATATATCTATAGCTATACGCACCAAGATTTTCAGGAAACTTGTGTAAATGATTATATAGATAGTGTAGTTTTATGATCATATTACATCCAAGATTATTAAAGCTAATTAAGAGCTTTTGAACGAATTCTTTGTAATTTTCGGCCTTCTGATTTCCAGGTTTTTTTTTACAACAGCAACTAAAGATTTCCAAGCCTCTGCTTCTAAATTAATCATTGAATGAATGAAATCATTGTATTTCATTAAAAGTCTAATCTGTGGGCCATTAAAAATATCAACTTTTCATTCCAGCTTTTCATTACTATTTTCTTGAAAGATACATAAAACACGACCCAGTCTTATCTAACGCCTTTGGATAAACGTAGCTTCGCGAATTTGACAGCTTCCCACAACGTCTTGCGGACTAATTAACCAAATTATAACATACAATTAGCGGAACCAAACAAAAAATTTTTTTTTGTTGGCCTGTGTTATCTTCCTTCAAATCGGTTACAAATAGGTTGTGACAGAAATGTGAGAGAAAGCTTGTTTGAAATCACATGCGTAGTAGTATGATTTCACATAGAAACTTTCAACCCCTATTTCACACCTTAAGATTTTTAATTTTAATTTTGAAATATCCTACATCTTCTATCCAATATTTATGTATTAAGAATCGGTTTAGACTATACGTTGATTACAGTCAGTCAGAAAGAATGGATAACCTGTTGTACCTAGCATAGTTATTAAACATAGTTAACAAGTATATAAGGCATTAATCAAATCCGCGTGTTTCCTAAAAACCTGTGTGTAAAAGCCAATAGAAACAAAAAATAATTCTGTCCAAGTTACAACAGACTCGAATGTTTACACTTTCAGATGGTACGCGTAGTATTCTTTTAATGTTTTTTATTTACTTTTTCAAAAATTAATCACTTAGTATTATTATTGCAGTCAATGATTATATTTTAGACGTGCTGGAATTTATTATTAATTTAATTTATATTTTTTTCTTCATATAAATTCCAACAGGTTCAGCTTTTTCCTTTACGAGAAGTAGACTTTTAATCTATAGTCTCAATAGCGATTAAGGACCTGTCACCAAAATTATTAATCCGAGGTCGATTTCAATCAATATACAAGCCGCGAAATACTTTCGCCGCCAAAACTAGATCAATAAAACCACAGTCTATAAATTGCAGTAGTATAATACCGTAGAGTCAGTTGGTCAAAACGAGTTATTTATACATTGATAGATGTATTGACAAGAGATGTTGATCGATTGCTCTTTGCGAATATTGACCCGTACATATAACTGTACCACGTGACCCGACTCGGATACCTTTCATTATTGATATATAAGTATTTGGAACTATGAACTATAATTTCATCATGCAAGTGAATAAAAAGAGAATAATACTTTTTGTAACTTAGATGGAATTTCGTCGGGAACAAAAATTTTAAGTAAAATTGAAATTAGCGAATAATTTGATACAATCTTTATAAATGTCAGTTTATTCTGTTAATTTATATAGTGTGATAGAATAACGGTCACATTATAACTAACATCTAATATATATTATCCTATTATTATACCACTTGTCTAGGTATAATTATAATGTTTATTATGCTATTAGCACATATATGTAAAATTTCACACATTTGTTTATTTTATAGTACAAAGGTGTGAGCATCGAGTTCCCTTGTTGGTAAGCGTTTATTGTTTTATGAACACCTTTATCACGAGTTGTGCAAATCGAATCGCTGTGTTAGCGGTAAAACAGGCTCCACCCAAAAAGCCATCATTTAATTACTCTGTTAGCGAAAAAGCAGACCAAAATACAGGTACACAGTTTAAATCAGTGAAGAAATTATAATAAAAATAATAATCAATATGAAAAATAATAAATCTTGAAACATATAAAGACATAATAAATAAAAATATTCTAATACAATCTCAAAATGAACGTTGACATATTTAAATCAAATAAATATAAAGTGTTTTCTGCGAATAATGAGATTTCCCATATAAATAAAGCTCGGAGAATAATACAATTAATCAGACAGTCAAATTAGAATTCATTATAAAATCCATGACATCGTAAATAAGAATGGTGAAGGTATTAATTCAGATATCCAGTTTGGTGAATGTTCTTGATCTATTATAATTGGTTCCAAATTGAAACAAATAAAATGTTTTAATTATTTTGTCGATATTACAGTTTTCTGGCTAAAGGGTGGCCATGCTCCACCGATTTACATCACACTGCTTTAATACCTCCTTTCTTGTTGTAATGAAGTTACCACTGTTACTAAGAGTTCAACCTGACCTTTTCACCGTTGCATCCAAAATTTAGTTTTTTTTTTGGTTAGTCAGGACCTATTTTGGGGACCACTTGTCCCCTAAAATCCGGAGCCTGTGTCCAATCGCTCCCTTATTTTTTTGAGGCTTCCACTAGTCAAAGTATCAGAGCGTCAGAAGTTATGTTTTATCATAAGGTAACAATTATACCAGGAGACGAGTGGGTACCTTAAAATTAAATAAATATTGACTATTCTCCTACCGGGGGACCATTGAGCACCTATTTAAGGGTAATATTCTAGGGGCCGAATATTAGGGGACTAGTGTGCCTAACCCGTTTCTTAAAACCATCATTTTCTTTACACAGCCAAGAAAACAAAATTTTTAATTCGGTCAATGTTTTGTGAGACAAATGTACCTATATGACATATAAGTATAAGTCTATCACTGTCGTACAGAAAAAAACGTGGCATAATGAGCTAATCGATATAAGACCGATATTTTCACCGTGCTTTTTGAATCATGGCCACTGTGTCGGATCAGGATGCATAAATAAGACGATGTGTGTAATTAAAGAGAGTGATAAATGTGTTGTTGAATATAATAAATTATAAACATACAAACCTAATGGTAGATTTGCTCTATTAGTATACAGCTATCAAGATCACAGGAAATTACATCGACTGATCAACGTGCGTAAGGAAGATAAACGATACCAAATGAAATTAAAAATGTATAACAATTTTTATGCATAACTAGGCTTCGTCTGCGGCTTTGTCCGTTATTATATTTCCTTTTTTTAACAATAATGTAGCATTCTATTAGTGAAATATTTTTTTTTATCGGTCAATTTGCTTAGGAGTCTGTTTGTTAGCGAACAAATCTTTTCAACTCTCCCCTTTCCTAATCCCTTTATAATATTAGTATGGACAATCCATAGTATTATGAATGAGAATGTGTCCGTCTGTCTGTTACCTTTGAAGACTGGTAGAAGAAGAATTTGAGTGGTAATGTCGGAGTTGTTTGCCAAGTATAAGGGACGCAAATTCTATTCCTTACAGACTGAACCAATCTCACCAATGAACTTTTATGAAACCTATTTGCAATTATATGATCCACTAGCTGTGCCCCGCGGTTTCACACGCGTAGATTTAGTTTAATCCTAATTGTTGCGGACCCCTAATATTTTTGATAAATAAAAGTAGCCTAAGTTACTCCTTGAAACTTCAGCTACCTCCCATTGAAAGTCTCGCTATCTAATCCGTCCAGCCGTTTCAGAGATTACCCGGAACAAACAGACAGACAGACAGAGAGACAGAGAAAAAATTTAAAACTTGGTTTTTTAGTGTCAGTAGCGTGTATAATTTCATTTGCATTTAGTGTAAAGCTGTAATTTTGGAATTACAAACAGACACTTCAATTTTATTCATCTGTATAGATTAACTTAATACATGAACCGTGTCCATGGGCTTATAGCTTCTTAAGTGAATTATTTTGTATTTTTAAAATTGTATAATATTTTTTAAAAGAGTAATTACTGAGTTTCTTGTCAGGTTCTTCTCAGTAAAAGCAACCTTCCGTGGCGGTAGCATGTATAATCCTGTATAATTATGTCATTCTGACGATTTTAAAGTACTTTGTAAAAAGTCTAATCGAATAAAGATATTTTTAACTTTGACTTTGACCAACTGTGAAAAAAAAACGTCGTCTGGAAACTAGCAATATGTCTAAAAAAATATTGTGTAAGAGAGATGTGGATGGACTCACCCTCTGTCACGTTTGTAACTAAACATATTCGTAGAAAAGTGGGTGCTGCTTATACGTAAGCGTAAGTTGCAAATTTAATTTCTAGTCGTTCAATCTTAATCTTGGTTCTTCAAAAGACTAAATAAGTCTGTTAAACGTTAGTAATCTTAGAACCAATTCAGCTTAGATTCATTGCTGCCAACTAACTTAGGAATCCACTCCTACGCAGATCCGTCCTAGACCAATGCAATATCGTAAATTAGTCGGGTGTCAGATGTATTATAACTTTCGTCAAGTTCAAAGAACTCTTTGTACATCAAATTGTTATTTATTATGATGGGATATCATACATAGGAAATCAATGCAGTTTATTTTTGATTTGTATTATAAATTTGATGTTATTTTTACTTGGAGGTTAATCGTTTTTGTATTCGTCGAACAATACCGTAACATGGTCTTTATTTTAAATGTGATTTCATTCTAGGTACATGCATCCTCTTTCGGATTTCCATCATCTTTCCATAGGTAAAGAAGGCACCACACTTATATTACATACCCATAACTTCGTGTGTCCCTATTATCAATAACACAAATTGAACGTCGCTTTAATAGGGTCCAAGCCACAACATGGTCCAAAATGAGATAAGTATACCTAGTCGTTGGAATACTTAACTCATTTATACAACGGATTTGGATGAAAATTCTAAACTACAAATTAAAGTAAGAAAGACTTGCACACAAAATTGACGCAGGCATTATTTTTTACAAAGTCGTGACCAATTATTATTAACACAAATTATTCTCCGTTATGGAACAAAATGAAAATTTCAAAACTAAAAATTTTTTAGATTTTTCATTATTTTTTCACAAATTAAGTAAGTTTCTTACAAAAGCAGAAGAGTATGGACGGCGGACAAAGTCGCGATTCTTTACTCGCCAGTAATATATAAAAACTATAACACAGTTTGTATAACAACAAACACGAACATTTTTTGCTCCGTTCGCAGGTCAAAGTCAAGAGTTGTGCCAATTAATCAAGCGCCAAGCTGTTTGCTCTCGATAGATAAAATCTACACTTGCCTGTTTTTTCTATCAATAACTGTACCTAAGATGTATTGTACGGAGCTATTCACTTCAGAATTTGATATAACAGTTTGAAGTGAAGATGGTATCGACTTGTACCGTTAATCTTTTAATTCGAACCTGGTTACGTCTAAGTTCATTACGTATTATATAAAATACGCGTTGGTTTTAGAGTTCTTTGTGTGTGTGACAAAATGCAACCCTTATAGACTAGTAGCGACCCGCCCCGGCTTCACATGTGTGTTATACCAAAGAGGCATACCATCGCGAACTTTTTGTATACCTTTCTAAGGTGTACGATACTGTAGTACATTATTTTGATCAGTTTGGGTGCAGCCAACGTTTGCAATGCAAGCGCAAAAATGTGTTTGTTTACGATATCACATTCTTCTTCTTCTTGTAGTTCCTCTACAGCTATTGAAGATTGGCCGTCAGTTCAGTAAACTTGTGTCTATATTCTTCGCGAGGCGGAAGATAGAACATTAGAATCATCTGAAATTATCTTCTATATTATAAATTCATTCTATTAAAGATCTGAGCATGCATAGGGACAGACAAACAGCGGGAAGCGACTAAGAAGTATGTAGTGATGTCGCAGACAATTTCCTCAATCGACTACTTCTTCGACGAGTGTGACAGGCAGCGTATCAAAAAAGATACCTAGGTATAGCATGTAAAGTTCTTAGAGTTGTAAATTACGTAGATAAAAGAAGGTACATTCTCATATTCACTTTGCTTGTTACAAGGGCATATATGCTGACGTACCTGCCTATACGAATAATTAAAAACTCAAAACTTATAAATATCTTTATTTATTTGATTAGATTTCTTACAAAGTACTTTCAAATCGTCAGAAGGATACAAAAATAACACTACAGGATTATAAATATTACCACCGGGTTCAGAAGGTTGCCTTTGCTGAAAAGAAAATCAGCAATTACTCTTTATTATTCAAATAAAATAATGGAAGGCAATGATACGTATTAAAAGATAAATAAAGTATTACTAAGAAGTATCCCAAACCATATATTTGCAATAAACTCTGCATAGTCTCTAGAGTTTCCCTTGCATGAGTGGTTTGAGGTACTTGTGGAAGCTCTGGTTGACAGGTTCCTTGTTGAGAGGACTCTTGAGAGCTTCCTCCATCAGACGCTCGTACACGCGCCCGTCGTATGCTCCCAGCGTTGAGTTCAGGATCTGAACATTATTAAACGAAAATGGAATTATTCGAGAACATTACCAACAGTTCGGAGAATGGCTATCTAAGAACACATCTTAAAAGACTTCTACACGCGGTAAAGTTCATAATTCTATAATGTAATTTTTCTGTCCTTCTAGTGATTTGAAAGTATATGAAAAGAGATTTTTTTTATATATAACACTACTTCAAGGTAGCATAGTTGATGAGATACATTCAGCTTGATTATTTTTTACTAAGTCAAAGTCAAAAGTCAAAAATATCTTTATTCGATTAGACTTTATACAAAGCACTTTCAAATCGTCAGAATGACACAATTTACAGGATTATACATGCTACCGCCAGGTTCGGAAGGTTGCTTTTACTGAGAAGAACCTGGCAAGAAACTAGCGTACTATGGCGACAAACTAGCGTACAGTCAACCTAATTGTAGGCGGCTACTGATACTATGAATTACAAGTATTCACCAAGTGTCACTCGCGCATTGCCTACCTTATAAAATATGTAATGTCTTGGCTAACATAGTGACAACTATTGTTAGCACAGCAACTCTACTCTTACTCTTCTCATGTATGGAGCACTGGCAACCTTACTGACAGCAGGAACACAACACTAAGGAATATATAAATATGGAACGGGAGATCTCGTTGAGCACTCATTATAAAGATATTGTAGATGTTAATGATCATTAATAAGTATACCTCATCTCTGAAGTCGAATCCATCAACCAGTCCTACAGCCTCCGGCCGGATGGTGGTCAGCAGGTCCTCGTACGTTCGTTGAAGCTCCACAACATTGCGCTCTGATATTGACGTATACTGTAAACACAATATCATTTATTTTCACCAAAGAATTTATCAAATAAACTTAAATTTTGTTTAGGCATTATATATTAGGAACTACAGTCGGTTCGAGTAAGCCTTTTGAAAAGAACAGCAGGCCTAGATACAGTAACATTCTCTCGGCCTTGCGCTAAAAGAAACGATACAAAATGTATGGAAAGGACATGAATCAGTCACGTGACATATGTCATTCCCATACATTTTGTATCGTTTCTATAAGCGAAGCGTGAGGATAATGTTACTTTGTCTACGGGCTCTGGTATGAAACTCAGGCATCCTATTCGTGAAGTTCATTGCTTTTTATATAAGCAACTTATTCCCGAGACTGCGTTGATTTGGCGTTGATTTTAAGGAAGATATCCTATGTTATTTTATTGTAATTAATAATGATTTACTTTATAATGCAATGTACATGATATCAGCCGAGTTTCTTGCCGGTTCTTCTAAAAAGTCTATATTCCGAATCTTCGACGTTCATTAAGTGCCTAAGGGCCTAAACTGAATAAATCAATTTTATTTTCACATGTCAACCAACTGCAAACATCTAAAACTGCAAAAATCTTCACATTTATAATTTGTCATACAAACCTATCGAAAGCGGATTACATAATTTTTTAATGTCGTACAAAACGACTAAGTAACAGTTTTCTTACCAATAGTAGATCTCCAAGTTTCTGCAAGGACCAGTAAATTGCATACAGCTCTACCAACGACTGGATAACATTCTTCAATGGTTTTGACAATGTGGTAGTGGTTCTTTCCACCTCTCTCTTGTGGGTTAAGAGGATCACTGCGCGGCAATGAGCCTGGAATGATAAACAATTTTGCCTTTAATTAAATAATTAATGTGTTATCTATACAGATAAATAAAATTGAAGTGTCTGTTTGTAATGCCAAAATAATAGCTTTTCACTAAATGCATATGAAAGTATACACGCTACTGACATAGAAAAACCAAATTTTCAAGTTTTTCTCTGTCTGTCTGTCTGTCCGTCTGTCTGTCTGTCTGTCTGTCTGTTTGTTCCGGGTAATCTCTGAAACGGCTAGACCGATTTTAACGGGACTTTCACTGGCAGGTAGCTGATGTTTCAAGGAGTAACTTAGGCTACTTTTGTTTAATGAAAATATTAGGGTTTCGCGACAATAAGGATGAAACTAAATCTACGCGGGTGAAACCGCGGGGCACAGCTAGTAACCAAATAAACCACCTTATAACAAAACTTGAAGAAGAGCCGTGGTAGCCTCGGTGTTAAAACAGTCGCCTGCTACGCAAGCGACGCAAGTTCGAATCCCAGCGGGGCCTGTACCCCATGAGTTTTTCTAAAAACTTATGTACAGTGATTTCACACCACGTGCTTTACGGTGAAGGAAAACATCGTGAGGAAACCTGCATATGTCTGAGAAATAATTCAAAGACGTATGTATAGTGCCTGAGACGGCGATGGACTCACCCTCTGTCACGTTGGCACTTAAACGTATTCGGTGAAATGTGGGTGTTGAAAATCACAACACCTCTGCCTACCCCTTCGGGGAAAACAGGCGTGAGCATATGTATGTATGTAGAAAACTTGGCTTAAATCAATACAAGACCGAGCTCGGACTGAAAATATGTCCTGTTTTACACTTTTGAAATTCGTATTACTAAAAAGATGGAACTTATTTTAAAACCAAAGATTTTAGGTTAGCAATAATATGGAAAATGCTTTCAATACCATTTGGGGTCAGTTTATTGACGTCCGCATTATTACGTTTGAACAATGTTTCCTTCACCTTAAATAATGAGATATGAACCTGCCTCGCAATGTAGCAAGAACATAATTTATTCTGCCTCCACAGTATTAATTAATTCATCAAGATTAGGAACTCCTGTAGTACTGACCTCAGAAGCTGCCACAAGCTGCACAGATGATCTATTCCACGCGTCTTCAGGAGAGAGTCCAGCTTTCTTGTACTTGTTGATGCTGGATACAGCTGAGGCCAACTTGCTGCAGATTTAAATAGTTTGGTATATTCATTGGGAATGTACCGATCAAACGATAGAAAGCAATCTGAATGCGGATGTTTGCCTGAAAATTAGACTCCTGTAGGCCAATTATGATCTATTAAGCAGCGCTTATTAAGAGCTTTTTAGCTTTGACAATTAATTTTACGGCACGAATAATGAAACTTCAACCAAAAACGCTCTGCTTAAAACCGATGATGGTAGGCCCCCTGCTCTAATATAAGCAGAGATTTTTAAACTACGCCTTTATTAGACATATATAATTGATCACTTTATTTTCTCCATATTAGAACGGCCAGAAGTCACTACTGTAGGTAAGTAGGTACACACATTCAATCAGTCTTCTTACAATAGTCGAATCATACTGCAATTACTGCAAACAAATGACAATCACGATGATTATGTGTTCATTAAGTGTTGCGAACCTATTCAGGCTGTTTGCAAAACAGAAGCGACTGTATACTTTGTCTGTTACTAACTTTTAATCTCTTATAGTTTAGTAACATACCCTGCAGCAACAATTTGGAAGCCCCGAATGATTCCTTCCACGGTGTTGTCCCATTTCTGCGAGGATCTTCCCTCCGAAAGATACGCCATAGTCGGACTCAGGCGTTGACCTTTGGATGCTTGCTCGTAAGCTTTAACCAGCGACCTGAGCAGTAGATATATAAGACTTAATTATTTCTCTTACTTACAATTGCTCGTATTAATTAATCAGGCTTTTAACGCCTTTTTTCGCTAACAATTGCAAACACACGATACAAATACACGTGAACCTAAATCGCGCTATAGGAGCTATCGAGCGCATTACAGTATATACAAAATTCCAACTAGAACAGTTGGATCCAGAAAAGTTAGTTCCCCGGGCATGATATCCACCTGGATGGAAGATCTTCCCTTTGCTGGAGATGAGCATGAGATTGTGGGGAGAGCATTGCTCTCCCCACAATTTTACTTGTTCATTGCCTTATAGAACCTCACCTAGCAGTCTGCAGCATAAGTACAGTGTTCTCTCCCTCGTAGGTGCAGGTAGCGGTGACCAATCCGTAAATCTGCGGCAGATTGGATGACAGCATGTAGCCATGACCACCGCAGGCCAAGCGGCAGCACTCGATCATGGCGGCGCAGTCCGAAGAGGACACTGCTTTCAGACAGCATGCTAAGGCGTGGAGCTGATAACAAAGATATGAGCATGTGATCTACATGCTTTTACAAGCTAGAAACACATCTAGAAATTCCTCTCGGTAATAAAACTAGGACCGAACTGTTTGAAGAAGTTTGCTGCAAAGAACATCCTCTTAGAACGCGGTTCAATTAGTTAGAAGTCCCAATCGCCTGAATCCTCTCTAAGCTTTGGCGTCCCGCTCCACTCCAGAAAAACTATATCAAACACCTTCAGATCCTAATTCGTCTCAACCCTTCCGTGATTTCTCACCACCCTAATTATCATAAACCCAAGTATCCAACCTATTTAGAAACATAATTCACGTAATTTCAACAGGAGTCAAGATCTTATCTTTTGTTGCTTTTACTTCAGCAGGGTCTTTATCGAAAATAACATAGAAAATGCACAAATATTTATTAACACTAACCTCGGGTAAGTCATCAGTCTTCCCGGCTTGTAGATCAATGTTAACCTTGGCGTATAAATCCCACAGCCAATTTGCAGTCAACTTGATAGCGTGACACGAAGCTATGGCTGGGAACAGCTTGTGCTGCTGGGTCACGTAGTCCATGATTTGGGGTTCAGGCTCACTGACAATTAAATATAAACAGGCTTGTTAAATAAAATAAAAAATATAATGTTCACGCCATCCCAAGAGGACCCACAAAGATTTTACCGCAGAGGTTACGTAAGTACCATCGAAAAATTAAAGATGTGTGTCCATCGCCGTCAGGCATCAGGCACAACAATTACTAATCAAGTAGCGTATCTGATTGCTATAGGTAACTTTAACGACCATCCCCTTCGAGATTGATTCGTATTCAAGCAAGCTTATCAATAATATCAATATTTCATAGTGATTTGAAAATCGTTAGGATAGGGCAGAGGAGATAGAAGACGATCCGTAAGCTCAACTGGTAAAATTTTTGTAGATTAAAGAGAATTCTTACTTTGGTTTGGGTTGCGATTGCCTCCTGACAGCGGAGTAGCGGACAGCGATGGTGACAGCCCTCGCGAGATGATTAGCTGCGCTGTTCACTATGATGACCCTGACGTACACCATGGTGCCGTACGTCAGCTTGGTGTTGGGGGCGGACGTGAAAGTGCCATCCTAGGGGAAAACTTTGATAATGAACCTCTAAATTCACCTTTGCATTTGGGCGAATTCTGAACTTCCCTGGTGGATCTAGTTTCTGATGCAATGGAATTGAGACGGATGTGGAAACAGTGTCTTTGGTTATAATAAATAGGTAAGTTTAGCAGCGTGTTTTCTGATAAGATATGGGATGGAAATTAATTACAATTATTTCTTCAATATAATGTTTAAGAAATGTGTTCGTCCTTTAAGAAGTTCTTAAAATCTTAACTGTCCTATTTGTGGATCTTTACCTTGGACACTTGAGCGTTCTTCATCAACATCCTCTCCCGCGGAATCCTATGATTTTCAAAACCTAAAAATCCATTGTTGACGGTGTTGAATCCAAGCTTAGCACCAATTTCTCCAATCTTTATTCCTGGTAAAGGCATGTGTGTGGCTTCATCTCTCAGCTGGATCATGAATGGCCGCATGCCACATTTCTTTCCCTTTACGTACAGCTGAGCCATCACTACGCAGTGGTTTACCGTATGACCCACTGTCAAAAGTTATCGAAATTTAACATAAATTGCAGCATACTTATCATCTTGGCCCTGGATCAGCACTTTAACATCATCTCGCAAGCTCTAAAATTAAGGCGAAGTAGTAACGATACATTTCTGAGTTGATTGGTTGAAAACATTACGCCGGTCACCCCTGCCAATGGACCGGGGACCGGTGGGGTAGACGAATCCTAACGTAATTAACACATCAACGAAAATGTAGGAAGTATTAAGGCATGGTTAGGTTAGTTTGATAGATTAACAGAATACAGTGGAGGTCTTACTGAATAAGTAATATAATACTGTGAAGCAAGACGGCACCTCTTCCTAATGGAATTTAGCAGCAATGTTATCTTTTTAATCTAATCTTTCTAAATCTAAGTTTTCAAGTAAGGAATAGATACATCATGTCAGTCAATGTATACTTACAACCGCCTGGCCACCACTTATAAGATGTAATAGTTGGACTGTTCATCATGAACTGTTCTGTCTTCGGATCGTACGTAGCCGTGGTTTCCAAGCCTCGGATGAATGTTCCGTGCCCCAACTCGGTCTGAAAGGATTAAAACTTTGAGAATCTGAGCCAATAGATGAAGATATCACTCTTCATCTAGTGGCAGTGGAAACAAAATGTTGATATTACATTTTGAATTGGCGGTGCCTCAAGGGAACATCCATGATGCTCCCAAACCATGGACTCCTTGGCTCTTTAGGAGGCCTGGGATGGCCTGGTCTGACTGGGGGCTAACTATGATCATTCAAGCAGCGCATATTAAGAACTTAATTGACGTTTGATTTTACGGTACCAAATCTCAGAATCTATTAATACGCTCTGCTTAACCCGATGATCGTAGGCACACTGATCCCGCTTATACTTGACCCTCAGGTTTAGTTGACCAGACTCTTGGCTGCAAATTCCGCAACTAGACAATGTTATTTGGAGCAAAACATAAACATATTTTTACAAGCAATTAGCTGCCTAATACCCTGCCAAATATTGGAGCAGGAACAATATATTTTACCTGAGCATAAGTGCCAATGATTTCCATATTCATAGCTTTCTTCAGCCAGTACTCTTTCTGCTCATCATTGGCTTGTCCTACGATAGCCGGTACGAACATAGCATAATGTAGGGAAAAGGGAGAGTTGTCCTTGAATACTGCTGACCATAACACGCTGCGGTAACTGGCGCTGGAAGAACCAAAAGAAACTACGTAAAGAAAGCCACGTGTTCCTGAGGGAGTAAGGTCTGGAACTCTTTAAGGACGAGCTGTGTGCCTCTTGCAGTGGGATCAGAATTCGAAAGACAATCTTTTGACCAAGGGTGCCTTAAGGTGAGGTGTATATAAAAATGCTTTTTTATACCTGGTATGAAATTTTATTCTTCTTTACCGTCATTCTTTCAATCTTAGTCAATCAGTTATTGAATTTATAAGTAGATAATTTTGATTCTACTTTACTTATATATTGTAACTATCACAAAATCGGTATTTAAACTAAATTCCTGTTGTATGTTTATCGCTGACGATGGAAACATTTAAAATCCTGTATAATGGTATATTTTCTGTGTCCTTCTGACAATTTGAAAGTACTTAGTAAGAAGTGTAATCTGTACATTATATGTATCAAAATTAATCCCCATTTCCCTTGGTCACGACATCACGCGTGATACGCTGGATGGATTTTAACGGGACTTTCACTGGCAGATAGCTGATGTTTAAGGAGTGTTTTAGGCTAATTTTATTGAGAAAAAATATTAGGGTTTCGCGAAATAAAGCATGAAACTTAATAAAGCGGGTGAAACCGCGGAGCACAGCTCGTCAGATATGTTTTTCCCTTGTTTTGTGTATGTTGTTAAAACTAATTATATTGTTGATTTTATGATTATTTTCTTTACTGTATGATGTCTCAGACTGCTCAATGTTCATATTGTATAAGTACTGACCGTGCTCGTTCCTCGTCGCTCTGCTTAGGATCCTGTGCCTCGCGCAGGGCCTTGTAGAACAGCACAGCCTTACGGATAACATTTTCATACTTCTCCTTGTGACTCAAGTATTCTTCTGGTATATCGTCTAAGATTCCTTTTACGCTCAGAACTTTATCTTCTACAATAGACAAATTATTACGTTGTATTCAACTTGACCATTCCATTAATTAGAGTGATATAAGATATATTCTTTATTTGACCCTAGAGGTGTTAAAAAGTTCTGTTTATTTAAGGTACATGAGTTATATATACTCCTATTACTAATATAAAGTGGAAGTGGAAGCAGTCGCCTGATACGCAAGCCACGCAAGTTCGAATCCCTGCGAAGCCAGTCAGTACCAATGAGTTTTTTTAATTCAGGAATTTCACAGCACGTGCTTTACAGTGAATGTAAACATCGTGAGGAAAGCTGCATAAGTCTAAGATGTTGTTCGAACACGTATGTAAAGTGCCACGTTCAATCTTCTTCGGTGAAAGAGGGTGTTGTTATTATAGCACCACCTACCCCTTCGGGAAGTACAGGCGTGATCATATCTACATTATCAGTGAGTAAAAAGGCCCCCCATGGGAACGGGAACTACGCGGATGAAACCGCGTGACGTCCGCTAGCTGTTTAATAAAAAATCTTTTATCTACATTTTAACTAATTTTACAGTACACTAAATACAAATTGGAAGATTAAATTACGAACAAATATATTTTTTTTATGTTTTTTTAGAGTTTTATGACGCATTGTCTATGAGTTCGGAATAACTGAGTAATGTCAAGTGCCTTATACAAAAGTATAAGCAAGATCACTCTAAACAGTGGTTAGTAGTTATTAAAACGGACAGCGATGCTATTTTGAAAACGATTTTAAATATAAACAACATATTATTACGTAGTGTCGGCCATAATTTTTATTTTTGGCCATATTTAAAATAAATGTAAAATAGTTTCAATATCCAATATATGAATAAATAACCTATATATTATATATTCATAACCTAAACTTTAAGTTAAGATTAATATTAGGAAGATCCTTGAATATAAACTCACTTTAATATATACCTCAGTAGATAAAGTACCTTGATTTGAAATAACTACAAAATTTTTGTTAAACAAAAAAGTAAATAGATTGTTTTTTAGCACTTTGCTTAATTTACAAACATTCGCAAGAAACTTGTCGTTATATAACACACGCTATATACCTAAGTATAATATCCATAACATATCTACAATCCACATACCTAACTTGCGTCTCTCGTCGGTAAATTTTGCACCGCCATCTAAATAGTTTGTCAATTCTTCAGTTTTGAAAGTGCACTTTCCCCTCTCCCGTTGCAAATCTTCATTTATTTTCGCCATTTTAAGCAACTGGCATCTAACAGCTAACACTTTCGACTTTGCCTCTTTCGATAACAATTACCTACATTGCAATATTATCTAAATGAATATAGCTCTATTAATGTGTAGATTTGATAACAACAATGTAGATAGGAGTGGCGTTTATAGAAGCCACTGTGTTTGTTTATCTGGTGAACGCGTGGCGCGAACGTTATGTTGGTATAGTCACGTACAAATGTGCTCTGAATCATAACTTGTTCTATTGAACAAGTTATGATTCAGAGATTAATTTATTAATTAATTTATTGAAGTGTATCTTTATTTTACTAATATAATAAGGGAGTATATATATTTAATAGAATAATAAGTCTGACAAATTTTCCTATCAATTTTAGGCAAAAACTCTGAGGTTTCTACTAATCAGATTTTTTCCATCTATTTAAAATCAAGAGATCAATGTACTACGCTATTATTAACCTGACTGTATCCATTCTACACGTACAATTCATCATCATGACATCATCAAAGTGAGAATATCCTAAATGGTATTAATATCGATTTTAGATACATGTAACATCAGCATCTTACGTAAGTAGATAAATATCTATACAGATAAATAAAATTTAAGTGTCTGTTTGTAATACCAAAATAACAGCTTTTCACTAAATGCATATGAAAGTATACACGCTACTGACACAAAAAAACCAAGATTTAATTTTTTTCTCTGTCTGTCTGTCTGTTTGTTCCGGGTAATCTCCGAAACGGCTGGACCGATTTTAACGGGACTTTCACTGGCAGGTAGCTGATATATCAAGAGTAACTTAGGTTTTATTTATTAAAAATATTAGGGTTCCGCGACAATAAGGATGAAACTAAATCTACGCGGGTGAAACCGCAGGGCACAGCTAGTATTAAAATAAAAACCTTTTTTTCTACGTCTGTACTGTATCAACTTGTTCTGGAGACGGTTACCTCGTTCCTAATCATTGCGCATACGCTTTCACTGTCTATTGCATGTGCGGAAAGGTTTGAGGAAATCTTCAGTTAGTGTAAGGTAAATTCAACCTTAGCAATAAGTTACAAGGAACTTACTCAGTAACTACTAAAAATATAAATATATATAATAAACAAATCAGTAGTTACTCTTTGTTTCTGAAATAGTACATCAACCCGATAAAATCGTCTTCATCAAAATTTCCAGATGTACGATTGTTTTCTGAAATGGCACATACTCGTATATATGTTATGCCTTGTCAACAGGGAAATCTTATTACTTTCAGAGAATTTGCCAGGGCATTGTTTTTTATGGTGTAACCCTATCAAATAGTTCCCACACTACATATTCCTGCCGCGTTATTCACTAAGATTTCTCAGTGTCGAACTCAACGACGAGCGTAGGTTTCGATCGTAGGAAATTCATACATAATACATAGAGGATAATTTTCAATTTGGTATCTTCAAAACCGACACACTCGACGACGAGTGCGACGCAGAGAAAGCTTAGTGAATAACGCGGCTGGAGTCGGCTCCCGACCTAATCTGACAGTTAGTTGAGTTATCTGCTCTTCAGAAATCACTTGACTACAATAACGTCGTTTAGACAGTACGATTATTCAACTAGTAACCACGATCGATGATCCCAGAACATATAAAAGGAACCAGGTTTTTTATGTACTAGAATCGAACCGCTATCGACTAGTACGGATGTATATAGAGTCTACCGGATGTGTTGGGATGTAAAAGTTTGAATTTAGATTCTTTCTTTTTTTTCAAACACATTTTTTTATAATTGCGATCTGTATTAGGTAGTTATAAACATATTGATACATAACATTTTCCCAAATTTCCACAGCTATTTATTCTCTTTCATTCAAATACATTAAGTATAATAATTTTACACCTAGTAATAATTATCAGTGAACTGATGTCGTATCACAGTTTCCCTTGCATGAGTGGTTTGAGGTAGGTGTGGAAGCTCTGGTTGACAGGTTCCTTGTTGAGAGGACTCTTGAGGGCTTCCTCCATCAGACGCTCGTACACGCGCCCGTCGTATGCTCCCAGGGTTGAGTGCAAAATCTGGGACAACACGGGAAATACAATGTATACTACGCCCAACTGTTTGCACCCACAGAGATCTACTTTAGAAGCTGTGGTGGGCAAGCGGTATTCTGCTCCTCAAGTGACACAAGTTCATGTTATGCGGAGGGATGAGGATAAGGTTGCCAAAAATCTTTTGTTTATGAATGTAGTTGGTCAAGGGGATGGAAGACCTAAGAAACGATGGATGGATTGTGTGAAAGATGATATGGCTAGAATGGGTGAATACAAATATGAAGATGATAGAGAGAAATGGAAGAGGAGAAACATTGCGCTGATCCCAAATAACATGGGATAAGGGCAGGAGGATGATAAAGTGACACAAATTCAATCAAATCTCACCGGCCTACAAACTTTAACGTGCAGTAAAACATTGTGACGAAAGTAGCATATGTCTGAGAAGAATTTATTATGGTCTCACCATCTGGCACCTAAACATCTACCTTTCAGATATAGACATGCAGATTTCCTTGTCACATTTTTTCTCCACAAAGTACGTGCAAGTATTTATATTGCGAACTGTGTATTTACTGACCTCGTCACTTAAGTCGAAGGCATCGACAAGGCCCACAGCATTAGGCCTTATCGCCGCCAGTAATTCCTCGTATCGCTGTTGTAAGCTCGTTATATTCTCCTCTGATATCGATGAGAACTGAAATTATAAAGAACTTCACTTATAATTCTTAATATAATAGCTGTGGACTGGGGGGGGGGGGGGGGGAAGATGAATGGGCACAAATCTCCCCAGAATTGTTGGTTACTCGCTCACACACGCATAATGAGGTGCCAGCCAAAATCCTGAGTTTGCAAAATGAATCGTAATGTAATATAAATAAAATTTTCTTTAAACGGTACAGGGGCCAACTACGAGTATGATCATTAAAGTAGCGCATATCAAGAACTTCTTTGCTTTGACTTTTAATTTAACGGTACAAAAATTTAAATTAACGCTCAGTAGTTCCCAATACGCGCTCTTTAAACCGATGATGGTATCAGGTACCTACCCTTAAAAGGTCACCAGTTCTCTCCAACGCCCAGTAGTGAAGGTACAAATGAGTCAGCTGTTCCATGACCACTTTGACATTAGGACTAGATGAGGCAGTGAGCCTCAAAGCTTCCCTCCAGTAAACGTCACATATGACAGCCTGGCAATGTGCCTGGAATGTGAATATAACTACATTGAAATTCAAAAAAATCTAAACCCTATAGCACAGTATATATGTATAAGCGTACCAAGACAGTATGGAACCTAGACCAATAATAAAAATTGGATTAAATTTTTTGCGCCGTCGATCGTGAGGATTGCCCCTTCAAAATTTAAAAATTTATTCCTTAATCGACTGTCCAAGCAATTACGATCTGAAGTTTAGAAAAATATCTACAAAACACGCGGATGACTATATCTGGATTGTATCTGCATTGTCATGCCCGGATGTCCGGATACATCATTCACATCCCTTACTGAAAGCCGATGCCGCTTATTATAGTTATTATCTCGTAGACGCGTCTGTTGAGTGTGTCATTTCGAACGATTTGTTCCTAGATTCCGTACTGCTTGTAGTAAGTTTATATTTATTATGTGTCTATAGATACCCAGTGAATGTACCCACCTCGGCAGCATGCACCAACTGCACCGTGGTCAACTCCCAGGCATCTTCGAAGCTGAGTCCCGAACTCACCCTTTTTCTTATACTCAAAGCACAAGCGGACGTTTTCCTAAAAACAAATTCAATTACTTATTCATGGTATGATACAAATACATGCTAGTAAAAATATACAAGCCGTGGGGTTCAAGCAGTCGCCTGCTGCGCAAGCGACGCAAGTTCAAATACCAGCGGCCCGTATCAATGAGTTTTTCTAAGGTAATTTCGCCCCACGTGGTTTAAGGTGAGGAAAACATCGTGAGGAAACCTGTCTGAGAAGTAATTCAAAGATATATGTGTAGTGCCTAAGACAGCGATGGACTCACCCTCTATAATATTGGCACTTCATCTTCGGTGATAAGTAGGTGTTGTTATTATTTGAATAATGTGCAAATATAAAAGGCAAGGACATTTACCCAGCAGCAACTGCTTGGAAGGACTTGATTATTCCATTTGGAGTTTGGTCCCAAGTAACCTTCCGACCTTTGACAGCTTCGGACAAGTAAGCCACTGTCGGCGTCAGCTCCTTGCCTTCTTCGGCCTGTTCCCATGCTTTTACTAAGTACCTTTAACAATAATTATTTTGTTTGGTTACTTCAAAAAACTGATCAAATTTAAGAAACTGAAACTTCGAAGGAGCTTTTGCCAAAATTATGTTTCATGCATTTCATAATAACTTTTGTTTGTTAGCGAAATAAATTAAGACGAAACACTTAGCTCAGTATTATTGCTGCCAAGTGTCTGTGATGGCGAAGAGTAACATTTACTGACTTGTATATCACTGGACCCTGCGTTTCCAACAGAGATGTGCTAGGAATGTTTTTATAATCCAATGGAATCGCTTCTTTTAGCTATCTCACTTCCATCACTTCACATCCTCGCACAACTCTAGTGGAAACGCACCCTAACGGGCTTTACCAATAATAGTTTCTTAGCAGGTATCACCTTTGCTTTTCCAATTATCGTTTTGAGTCTGCCCCATCAAAGTCCCGTGTAATACCTAATAATAAATTTAAGTACCTAGCAGTCTGCAGCAGTAGAACGGTGTAATCTCCCTCATACGTCTTGGTGGCCGTCACGAAGGAGTATATGAGGGGGAGGTTCGATGACAGCATGTACCCGTGCCCTCCGCAAGCGAGCCTGCATTGTTCTATGTAGTTTGCTGAATCTGATGTGCTCACTGCCTTCAAACAGCTTGACAGGGCGTGCAACTAAAATGATAAATAAAAATATAGGTAGTTGCTACAAATTTTGCTAATGCTATAACAATGACTGAAACCAAAGTTCAAAAATCATCGCGTCGACGTAAACGCAGATTTGTATGGGCTCACAATCTTTAGGCCGACAGAGGCCCTGTTCCAATCCTATACAAATCTGCGTTTACGTCGACGCGGTGACTTGTGACGGCGGCAGTGAAAAACTCGCACTAGGCCCTCAGATCATCAGCGAGTAGCACAGGCTATATTTTATCACGGGAACTACGCGGGAACCCCGTGACATCCACTAGTATTATTATAATTGTGCTTACTGCACATTCTTTAAGGCCTATGACATGGGCCTACCCGTGAATTTTTAGATGGTTATCCGACGTTGCATGCTTATTTTAAGTACTAAGTATTGCTATTACTTAGTTTCAGCTATCGTGTATGAATGATTCAGTCTCAAAGTTATTCCGATCATGACCTTCAATGGAGCGATTTGTTTATTTATTATCTTAATGATGCAATAAAAAAATAAAACTTAATCTACTTAACCTAATCCCAAAGGCCTCCCACAATTGTAATTATAGTAGATAATTCTGTCCTTTAAGTGACCCCACGACCGATACACTAATGATAAGTTTACTTATCTGATATGTTCAATTCAGAGTGCATCTAGAATGTTATGTTATCTTGTTTATATTTAAAAGCAGGATACTAAATGGTATCTAATATAATTCGTTACGATACGTCAACATTTGAAAATGCATCAAACCACGCTTCGCATATTGTGTCAAAATTACTTCCTTCAAAAGATACTCAAAGATTATTATTACACTGATATGATCATGAAAATGATTTAATCAGTTTGGGCCCTGGTAAGGCATATATGAACGTCGAAAAATTACGACTAGTTTGGAAACCAGCTATACTATACCATAATCTAGGTATACGTCAGCTCTTTGGTCTAAAATCGCATGCACATAATCACCAAAAGAACTAGCGGTTTTACAGTGATCGCATTTAGGGCGTTTGGGAACTTTTCCATTGATGATTCTCTTTTATCGTTCGCAGCGTGATTTTATAAAGCCTTCCTCGATGAATGAACTAGCCCACCAAAATAATTTTCTCATTTTGGCGATGGCTAGTTTTTTCATTTCATACCAATAGTACCTGAGAAGCGCGTTCAACCAAACCAACAAACTCTTCAGCTACATACCTAATATTGATAAGTGCCCTAAATTGGGAGTACGTCGACATACCTATTTTATTGAAGATACTGCATAATACGTATATGCTTACCTCCGGTAGACTGTCCACCTTCCCCTCTTTCATGTCAGCCAGGACTGCAGTGAAGGTCCGCCAGAGCCAGTCGCTGGTCAGTTGGAGGGCGTGGGCTGTCGCTATGCAGATGAACAGCTTGTGTTGCTGAGTCAAGTAGTCCAGGATTTGAGGCTCCGGCGCACTGTGGACCATACATCTTTAACTATAAGGTATTATAAACATTACAGTCAATTGATAGAGCTATAGAATAACTAGCTGTGGCCAGAAAACGTTGTATTGTCATTTAATTCGGTACAGTCATATCTGAGGAGTTTGGTACCGCGACGTTCGAATTTTATTTAAAAGACTAGCTGTGCCCTGCGGTTTCACCCGCGTAGATTTAGTTTCTTCCTTATTACCGCGGAACCCTAATATTTTTAATAAATAAAAGAAGCCTAAGTTGCTCCTTGAAACATCAGCTACCTACCAGTAAAAGTCCCGTTAAAATCCGTCCAGCCGTTTCAGAGATTACCCGGAACAAACAGACAGACATACAGAGAAAAATTTTAAAACTTGGTTTTTTAGTGTCAGTATCGTGTATACTTTCATATGCATTTAGTGAAAAGCTGTTATTTTGGAATTACAAACAGACACTTCAATTTTATTTATCTGTATAGATGTAGATATGGTGGAAGTTTACAAATGTACAGGGTTGGTCAGGTCCAGTGGCTATACTCGACTGCTACGCTAAGATTCGCGGGTAACACCCATACTAGCTTTGCTTTGTCAAGACTTGATGGTGCTATGTGATAATGTGCATACATAAGTTTTGCGTTCTAGAAAGAGAGGTCATGAAATACCTACTTATCTTTTATAGTTATCAGTACTATGAACACTTTGGAAATATAATGGAAGATATTTTCCTATTTAGCTTCAAGAATTTTGTACCTTATTTCCCTCGTAATAGGTTCCACTCTATAATTTGACTCTCTACCAACACTTTTACAATTTACATAGCAACTTACAATTGGACAATTTATCATGCTAAAGATGTACAGTCTACATAGAGGGCTTGAAGGCAATCATCCGATATAATGTGATTTATTTTTTCTAAAAAATATCTCAATTAATATATCTTTAAGAAGATTAAGAAAAAGACACCTAAAGACTAGTTCAATCGATCCGCAAATACATACTCAGGTCTCGGCTGCGACTGCCTCCTGACAGCGGAATATCTGACCGCTATGGTGATGGCTTTAGCCAGATTGAAGGCTGCCTCACTCACCAACATTACTCGCACGAACACCATCGTGCCGTATGTCAGCTTCCCATGCCTCGCCACTTTGACATATGTACCGTCCTGGTAACAAACGAAAATAAACTTGGAACACGTGAAAATAAGGATCGAATATATATTTTTTTATGATCTCCCCAATCAATGGAAATTATATCATTCTTATTCAACGAAATACGAAGTTTGGTGAGTACCTACCACGATTCTCGTTCGTTCTAAAATTGTGTTCTAAATTATGTTCCGCTAGAAAATGTATTCTAAATTATAAATCTTACTTATAGATAGAAACGAAAAAAACTAAAATTTTACTTTAATAAAATAAAAACTATTTTGAAATTTTAGATTTTCTTTCGTTTGCGTAGTTTCGTTTTCGGAGAAAAAGAGTAGAACCCCCGGAATCAGTCCAGACGTAGGTGACGATCACACATATAGAAGATTTGTTCATAGAGAAGATTCATGAAAAGATAGAAGGTTCGTGGAGCATTGTACCTTTAAAACCTGAGCATTTTTCATCATCAGGTTCTCCCGCGGGATCCTATATTGATCAAAACCAAGGAACCCGTTATCAGCTGTGTTGAATCCCATCTTTGGGCCGATGTCACCCACTTTTATACCAGGCCTGGGCATGTGTGTCTTCAGGTCTCTAATCTGGACTATGAAAGGATGAACGCCGTAACAAACTCCTTTTGTATATAGTTGTGCCACCACAATGCAGTGGTTCACTGTTTTGCCAACTGGAAAAGGAAGAATTTTCATTTTGAAAAGATGAAAAAAAATCATGATATAATTTTGTTGATGAGTCCCTTTTGAAACAGGGGGCCTACTATGATAGTTTAAAACAGTGTGTTCTATAAACTTCTAAGCTATGACCTTTCATTTCGGTAACATAACATGAAATGTCAAAACAGAGGAGTTCTTAATATGCACAACTTAAATCTATCTTAGATTGTAAAAGATTCAAATACAAAGACGAATGTAAAAGGATGTGGGAAATTCCCAATTGGATATCGAATTTTATTTTCGTTCTAGTTTAGAGCGATAAAATAAAAAACTGTTAAATTATTTGAATTGCATTCCATAGTTAAGTATGAAGACCATAATATTATGATGGATAGTTAGGCACTTGGTTGTCAAATTTGAAGCAAATAAAGACATTATTTTGGTAATCAAAAGCCTGTCAGTAGAAGATAAAGCAAAATAAACATCGGAACTGTAGTCAATAATAATATTTTTGAAAGAACTCACGTCCACCAGCCCACCACTTAAAGGAAGTCAATGTGGGGCTGTGAAGCACGAACTCCTCGGTCTCGGGGTCGTAAGTGGCTGTGGTCTCCAACCCTCGGATGAAGGTTCCATGACCTAACTCCGTCTGAAATATTGTATTATTTATTACATTACTTAGCTACAAATATAATTTGTATTTATTCAGCTTCAGCGAACACAAAATAACAAATTTACGTATGCTGACACCTGAATCCCAAGGGGTTAGTCAGACACCACCGTTGGCACCAAAATAAGTCCAGGATAAACTCTTAAAGTTATGGATAGAAGGAGAGTAGGTAGCTATATGACGACTGATAGAGATCAATGGGAGAGAACAACACATTGTGCCGACTGCAAATAACATGGGATTAGGTCAGGAGGATGATGATAAAAACAACTGCAATTTTCATTTAATCTACCTGTGCATAAGTCCCAATGATTTGCATGTCCAAAGCCCTAGGGAGCCAGTGACCTTGTTGTTCGGGCGTGCACTGTCCCATGATGGTAGGCACGAACATGCCCAGATGGAGGAGGAACGGGGAGATCTCCTTGAAGAACGCGTCTGCTGTCCGCCGGAGGGCTGAAGAATGGACTCTAGAAAGAAAATTACGTAGATCATTGCATAATTGGTCATAGCTTAAGAGTTTTTGGTGCAGATATAATTCAGAGATAGACTATTATAATGATTTTCAACTTGTCCTTTTTTCATTACATCAGGTGACATTGCGCCCATGACATCTACCCATTTTAAAAATCTATGGGATGTGGATGTCTGTGAATAAGCCAAAAAAATCAACTGTCTAACTATCAGGGTTCATGAGACACAGTCTCGTGACAGAAGGGCAGACAGACTGACGGATAGCGGAGTCTTATTAATAGAGTGTCATTTTACGAAATCCTAATAATATTAATGTTCAGTAAATTGAATATTTTCTTCAACGAGTATATTTGTAATATGACTTCAAAAGTTATGTTATATTTATAAAAGTATTAATGTATGCCATCGCTTCCTATTGTATTTTAATTAGTAACCTGTAATGTCACTCGTCACCTCAGCTATTTACGGTTCATTCAAACGAAACATGTGCCGCTCAACAGCTAAACTTGTCTCATGGTAATATTTTAATCTAACTTATACTCTTTTCTCCCCTTTTATTGCACAATCAAATCAAGAGCTTTGCACCGTTTCCGTATTCTATACTCGCTAGCATCACCCACCCACGATATTTGTATGAGATGTTTCAGGTCGAGACGCTGTACATTTTCCCATACAAATATTCGACGGAAACGGGTATAGATTAGGAAAACGGTGGCAAACTCGTGATACTATCATCGGTTTAAGCAGAGCGTAGGTATTAAGAACTTCTAAGTTTTGACGTTTCACTTTGGTAGCGTAAAACTAAACGTCAAAGCTAAGAAGTTCTTAATATTTATAAGGCGATAGTTGGCCTCCCAAGTTTCCTTAAACTGATGGGTTTTGTACAAAGTATTATGTAAAACCGTATGACACAGGAAAAAGGGATATCTTTACGAGCGACGTGATTCAAAGGGAAAATGTTTATTTTCGTAGAAATCCATCACATAACTACGAGGAAAATATATAGCAATACATTTTGACCTAAAATGCCGAGTTGTTCACGGAAACAAACCTACTTAAAAATCACAGGCTTAAATTTAAGTAGTGTTTCTTGCAAATATAGTTCGTATTTAAAGGACAAATAAATACATAATTGTATTTCCATTGTTACTCTTATTGTTATTCTACTTACCCCATCGACTCTAGGCCAGTTAATTCGAGTAGCTCTTCCTTGACCATCTTGCTATACAAGACAGATTTCCTGACTGCGTTTTCATATCTCTCTTTGGGCCCGAGACATTCCTCTGGTATATCATCCTTCGTCACTCCACTGCGCGTTGCTATATCTTCTACAATCAAATGATTCAGTGAAACGGCTTTATTAATATCAAACTCTATCTATAATGTTATGGCTTGTTTGACCGTCATCTCACCGAGGCCCTTATCCTCTATAACAGTACTCGCGATCAAACTTAAATGAGATTAATTAAAATCTAAGATATTTCAATAATACTTAAGTATCAAGGTATGTTTTTATTTAGTATGAATGAACCAAGCGAAAAACTTTGAAAAGCTACATACTTTCGTGGTCATAGAGTATAGGATCTGCAATGGTTGCCGGTAAAAGACTTGGGGTCTTACCATAAGCTCTAATATCCATGATACTGTGGGTGTGTGAAAGTGACTGACTTATACACGTCTTATATATCTGTCTCATAAACATTGCCAATCAATTATGGCAATCAAAGGAGGTAGGAGCTCGTGGCACAGTTGCTATTGCGCATATCATTCGATCAGCGAAGTTAAGCAACTCTATCCAGTAAATGTATGGTTGACCGCCCGAGTTCCATCCGTGCCTCGGAGAGCACTTTAAGCCGTCGGTCCCCGTTGCCAATTTAACATCTTTAGCAATCGTTACAGGTCATTCGGAGGCCTAAAAAATATCTGACAACTGGTTTAACCCAGATCACCAGTTATCCTCGTTTAAAGGGCTGCAGATAGCAGTCGCTTCGTATAAAAATCAGGTGATCAGACACATCGGATTGAATCAAGTGCCGACCCCAATAATGTGTGAGATAAGGCCGGGGAGATTATGATATGGCAATCAAAGGTCATGGTAAAACTCCTGTAAGGTATGACATAGAAACTTACCAATTTTCTTCCTCTGTATGGTATTCTTTTCACCTCCATCTAATATGAAAGTAATCTCCTTTATATTGAAGGTACACTTTTGTCTCTCCCTTGCGAGGTCTTCGTTCACTTTATTTATTTTATTATCCATTTTTATTTATTTATTATCATTTATTTTATTTAAAATCACTACAATGTCCATGCAGTCTTGACCACATAAGTTGAACTACTGAATTTATTAGAAATGCAAATTTTGTATTGTTTGTAAGGTTAGGTGCTACGGATGCATACGTAATAATGCATCGTATTTATAACTCACTTTGATTGTTGGATGTATTTCAATATCTGAAGGCATCAATAGCAGTAGATTATGCAATTGGAAAGATAAATATTAAAGATAAATATTAGATAACGTTCACATATATATTCTATCTTTATTTTTTTTCGTTTTAATAAAACATTTGATTAAAACCTCTTTTTTTGAAGTGTGTAACAGCCATCGATGTGGGGAGTCGTATTGTTTGTGTATGTTCTTATAGGTTACCATATTTAAATACATTATACATGAAATCTGATTATAACTCTCTTACCATGAGTTAAGAAACTATTTTGAAGTCTGTTGTAAAATACTTTCAATGTTCTAAAGGTACTTAAGGCATGAGAAAGAAGAAAAACATTTATTTTCTCGCACAGACTATTAAGAGAACAATGTTAAATACAACAAATACAATTCAATATGAACTTAAATATTGTAGACTGGGCTTTAGATACAATAAGTAATTGCATTGTTTACGTACCTATCGATATACCTTTCTAATATGCGTCGATTATCTCGTTTTAAATCATTTTTATACTAGCTGTCCCCCACAGGTTCACCCGCGTAGACTTAATCATATGGGTAATATATAATTACTTCTTGTAACAACAGCTCTGCTAGTGAAAGTCCCGTTACAATCGGTCCAGTCGTTTCAGAGATTACCCGGAACAAACAGACAGACAGAGAACAATGTTATAACTTGGTTTTTTAGTGTCAGTAGCGTGTATACTTTCATATGCATTTAGTGAAAAGCTGTTATTTTGGAATTACAAACAGACACTTTAATTTTTATTTGTATACTGTAGATACGTACCTATATAAATGTATATGATACGCCTTAATAAATGGCCAGAGGACACATCAATACAGTAGGTACTAGTAGTAAATAACGTTACATATAGTTTTAGACTTTAATCAGGTAACATATCTATACAGATAAATACAATTGAAGTGTCTGTCAGTCAGTCAGTCAGACCTTTGAATTATATATATTTAGATAGATACAGAGAAGAAAAATGCGCCTTCTTAAAAACTTATCAGTGCGAAGCCCGGCAGGTCCGTAAGTTTAAATACAATCAACATTAAAAAAAGCAAAGCTAACAAAATAATAAGTGACAAATCGGTATTATCTTAAGAAAATACAAATTAATACGTGCCTATTGGAATCTTCGCCTAAATAATATTTGTACTTACTGCAAAAAATATGGTTATATTTACTTAACGCTACAAAATGACTAATGATTTAACAAACACTCAAAAGAGGTCCGGTCGTATGAAAAGGCACTCTCGACTCGCTAATAAACTGTCGTTTGACCAACCACACAACAGGGGCCCAACCATGAGCTCTTATTGCAATGTTAATTCAGTTGTGCGACAGTGACAGATGTATGCACGTCACATACATCTGTCTCATAAATGAGTGAAACTATCATGGCAATAAGAGCTCATGGTAAGGCCCCTGAGTGCTAAGTGCGGTGCATTCCATTATAACTAGGTATCTTTATATTCACCTTTTGCTGTACGTATTAAAGTTTAAAAAAAAATTCGCTCTCTGCTACGTCACAAAGCGAATAGCGACTTTTTAAGGAAACAAAGCCTTGAGCGATACGGACGAAAAAAATGCTGATTATGCAAAACAGGTATTTCGGGGTTCACGCAAGGAAGAGAGGCGGCATAACGGGATCTGCATTTCGAAATTCGGAACTGCCCTGATTGTAGGCTGAACTAACCTAGTCTGCAGTGAAATAAAACTTGTAGATCGAAAACTAAATGCAACCGTCACAATATATATATCTACTAGCTGTGTCCTGCGGTTTCACCCGCGTAGATTTAGTTTCATCCTTATTGTCGCGGAACCCTAATATTTTTGATAACTAAGCCTAAGTTACTCCTTGAAACATCAGCTACCTACCAGTGAAAGTCCCGTTAAAATCCGTCCAGCCGTTTCAGAGATTACCCGGAACAAACAGACAGACAGACAGAGAAAAAATTTAAAACTTGGTTTTTATTTAGCTGTATAGCTACTTTCTCTTACATACACATACATTTTAAGTGTCTGTTTGTAATTCCAAAATAACAGCTTTTCACTAAATGCATTTTACTTTTAAATCAATCTCAAAAATATCTATTTCCAATTAGGTAGACTTTTTACGAAGTACTTTCAAATCGTCAGAATGACATAATTATACAGGATGCTACCGCTAGGAAGGTTTTGAAGGTTGCTTTTACTGAGAAGAACCTGGCAAGACACTCAGTAATTACTCTTTAGGTCTTACTTCTCGAAATAACCAAATCTCTATACAAATAGCTAAAATTTAGAAACATGCTAAGTTTTACTTGCTTTATCCCGTGATTTGAATCTATTTTTAATTTTAAAAGATCTAAATAATAAAAATGTGTAAATATTTATTTAAAAAAATAGAAATACAAAATACATCATTCCATATCACTGTAACATTTTACTTAAGCATTAGAATACAAAACTAAAAACACCTGTACCATTGCCTACATATCATAATCTCTATTTGATCGATAATGTTCGACTTTAAAGGGAAAATGCTAAAGCAGTGCTGAATTCATTCTCTTCGAAATATAATTGTTTACATTACACGTGCCAAGAAAGCCTTCATTTCAATCAAATACTGCAAATTCTCTATCACCATAGCATTTCCTCTCCTATCACTTAACTCCAAAGTATAATTTAGTATGTCATAAGTACATTAATATCACAGTTTGGCTCTCATCATCATGGGCTTTAGATATTTGTGGAAGCTCTGGTTGACGGGTTCCTTGTTGAGAGGACTCTTGAGGGCTTCCTCCATCAGGCGCTCGTACACGCGCCCGTCGTATGCTCCCAGCGTTGAGTTCAGGATCTACACAAAATTAATATCTTATGGACTTAACCATGAGCTCTTATTGCAATGATAGTTCATCCGGGTGGTCACCGTAAAATCGTAAAAAAAAACTGCATAAAGATTGTGGACAAACCAATCAATCAATAAACCGTTTCACTTCGATACATCAATCCACCATACGTTAAATTGTAAGCAGTATGTTGCAGTCTTTCGACAGATCACAATCTCGCGAGATAGATTAAAATCTAACGGTATTTACAATTTCACGGTGACATATACACGTCATAAACATCTGTCTCATAATATGAGTCAAACTATCATGGCAGGAAGAGGTCCAGGTAATATTTGAAATTAGAGGATTTAACGCAGCAGTTCTTCATGCTTCCCTATCCTTCCCTCTACTCAGATAAATTAATAAGTAAAAGCATGCAAACTAGCATCAGAAGGAGACTGAAACGATATTTTAAAACCATCTTAGAAGTTACTGGGTTTTTCCATCTGTTATTTCTCAGTAACTCGAAGTCTGGATAAATGCTCGACTCTATTACATGGGACTCAAACATAAGTAGCGGCCTAAACCGGCCAGGTGGGATGACGATCTGCGAAAGACTGCAGGCAGATGCTGGATGCGGCAAGCTGAAGACAGGGCGCTATGGCACTCATTAGGGGAGGCCTATGTCCAGCTTTGGACCAAGATAGGCTGATGATGATGATAATGTCCCACTTCGAGGAATACAAACGTAAGCATATGCATGTTTGTAATTCCATTCTAGATGACGGTACTAAATTGTGAAGTACCTCGTCTCTAATGTCGAAGCCATCCACAAGCCCCACAGCATTTGGTCGTATAAGAGCTAGTAGTTGTTCGTATCTCTGTTGCAGCTTCATTATATCATTATTGGATATTGTTGAATACTGAAACAAAACATAGTTTGAAGATGGGAACCCTAGAGAGAGTAAATTTTTCTCTTACTTAAGCCTTGCCAGCAACTGACCCAAATGTGTATCTTATATAAGTCTTACTATCAATAGATCTTATGTCGTACCTTATATCAGTATTATTATGAATAGATCTTAAGTCGTATCTTATCATCATCGGATCTAAATTCGTCTCCTGTATAAGTCTTACCATCAACAGGTCTAAATTCATCTCTTATATAAGTCTTACCATCAACAGATCTAAATTCGTCTCCTAGATAAGTCTTACCATCAACAGATCTAAATTTATCTCTTATATTAGTCTTACCATCAACAGATCTAAATTCGTCTGCTATATAAGTTTTACCATCAACAGATCTAAATTTGTCTCTTATATAAGTCTTACCATCAACAGATCTTAAGTCGTCTCTTATATTAGACTTACCATCAACAGATCGCCCCGTTTCTCCAAGGCCCAGTATACCAAGTATAACTCCATCAGTTGCTGCATTACTTCAGCCAAGTTCTTGGCTATCGTCGATGATATGCGCTTTACTTCCCTCCAAGACACTTCGCACAAGATAGCTCGGCAGTAAGCCTGAAATCATATGAGCTATTGAACTTACTAGTCCATCTTTGATACCTAAAGTCATATTTGCAAGTATTTGTTTGAAAATATTGTGCTGAAAGGTTTAATTCTTACTTCACTAGCATTAACGAGCTGAACTGAAGCCAAATTCCACGCATCTTCATAATCCATTCCAGTCGCTTCGTGGGCTTTTAGAGTTTCGCAAGCTGACTTGATCTTTCTGTATTAAAAAAAATAAATATTGAGTTGAATTTAATATACGTAAAATTTTTAAAGTAATGAATAGCATCGTATTCAAGAAAAAAATATTTTGTAACACACAATGGAGGGTGGTATAAGTTAGACTGCTGTAATCAGGGCGCCAACTATGATCGTTTAAGCAGCACATATTAAGAACTTAGCTTTGACGTTTAATTTTACGGTACTATAATAGAACGTCAAAGCTCAGAAGGTCTTAATACGTCAAAGTCAAAGTCAAAGTCAAAAATATCTTTATTCGATTAGACTTTATACAAAGCACTTTCAAATCGTCAGAATAACACAATTTACAGGATTATACATGCTACCGCCAGGTTCGGAAGGTTGCTTTTACCTGGCAAGAAACTCAGTAATTACTCTTTTCAAAAATATTATACAATTTAAACAAAATAAATCATTTGAGAAATGTAAGCCCATGGACACAGTTCCAATGTACAAATGTCGATAAAAATTAACATAAAGAAAAGTCTAGTAGTTCTATTTATATCTAAATGCGTAGCTTGAGATGACCAGCCCCCACAAGCAGCACCTGTTCACAAGTATGACGAGAATATATACGCTCGGCTTAAATCGATGATGGTTCCCAGGTCCATTAGATCGTGTTTTAAGCGCATACAAATTATGCGGGCTCTATAAATACTAATGAACCTGGTCACGTCGTCAGGTTTTTGACCAAATATTTTTGAATTAACAATTTTTTTTTTGATTCGCTATAATTATATTTACCCAGTAGCAACAGCCTGGAATCCTTTGATAATGCCATCAGGGCTGTTCTCCCATTTGACAGAACTGTGGTTTACCACAAGATAAGACACTGTCGGAGTCATCACTTTGCCTACTGATGCCTGCTTCCAAGCCTTCACTAGGTACCTGGGAATAAAAGAAGAATACATATTCCGTGTTGGTTCACTATGTTCTTAAAGAATTTTTCGAATTCACCGCTTGTTTTATTCGAACCTTTTAACATTATTTGATGCACTTATCATAAGGTGGATTAAGGTCATGAACATTATCATGCACTAGCGGACGTCACGCGGTTTCACCCGCGTACTTCCCGTTCCCATGGGAGTACGGGGACTATATAGCCTATATTAATCAGTGATACTGTAGCACTCAAATGGTAAAAGAATTTTAAAATCGGTCCAGAACTTTTTGAGCCAATTCATTACAAACATACACACAAACCTTTCCTCTTAATAATATTTAATATGTATCAAGGTCATCACGGTATTGAAGGATTCTATAGACTAGTAAAATCATGGTTGAGGTACCTAGCAGTCTGAAGCATAAGCACGGTGAACTCGCCCTCGTAAGTGATGGTGGCGGTGACCAGTCCATTGATGATGGGCAGGTTTGAAGACGCCATATATCCGTGCCCTCCGCACGCCAGCCGGCACTCTTCTACGCGTGCTGCTGCGTCCTTGCTGCACACCGCTTTCAGGCAACACGCCAGGGCATGCAACTGGAATAATTGATGATTATATAGCCAAACGTATTTAGTGGAATAGAGCCCTTACATTACAGGTGAAAAAACTTAAGTCCTGGTAGAGTCAAGTTTTTAGGGGACGGTGATGGTAAGCAGTTCCGCAGCCCATGGACGCCTGCAACACCAAGAATCTAGACCAAATGACTTGCGCTTTGTAAATCCCTTCATATCCTTCTTCTAAACTCGCTCGGGAAAACATGCCTTTGTACAGTCATTAAAGGGAAAATATGATAATGCTAGTATTGCGCAGGAACCTAGACCGCGTAGCAATAAGTCGGCATGCTATCCACCAGCCCAGGGGATCCCCGTGCGCTACCAATAGTAGGTATGTGCCAGCGTCCATCGGCTCCTTCGTTCGACCGCAGGCGCCACAGTGTTCAACTCACACTCGTGTGCATGCATAAGAATCTGTTCACGGACTCCGCCTGGCGCTTTCCGTTTATTGTCACGCTTTAATCCATCCACCAGTTATAATTTATACTCCTCAACCCCAACTCGTTTAGTTTTTTAACCCAATTTAGTTTCATGCTTCATGTCGCGGAACCCTAATATTTTTAATAAATAAAAGTAGCCTAAATTACTCCTTGAAACATCAGCTACCTCCCAGTGAAAGTCCCGTTAAAATCGGTCCAGCCTTTTCAAAGATTACCCGGAACAAACAGACAGACAGACAGACAGACGGACAGACAGAGAATAATTTAAAACGTGGTTTTTCAGTGTTAGTAGCGTGTACACTTTCATATGCATTTAAAGAAAAGCTGTTATTTTGGAATTACAAAGTGACACTTCAATTTTATTTATCTGTATAGATGTATAGATAAAAGTAGAAGTAGTTAGTAGAAGCCTTGAATACAAGATAGGGTATTAGGATCGAACAAACCTCTGGCAGTTGATCCATGTTCCCCTTGCCGATGTCACTGATGACTTGCGAGTAGGTCTCCCAGAGCCAGAGGCCGGTCATGCGCAGTGCATGAGCCGTGGAGATGGTGATGAACAACTTATGCTGCTGCGTCACGTAGTCTATTATTGGGGGCTCGGGTTGGCTGTGAACATACACATTTAATTAAGTATAGCTTTAGTGAAAATACTACTAGGAACGTACTTATCCTTTACAGAGTACCTAGTGCGAGTTTTCTTAAAATCGCCGTTATAAGTCAACGACGGAGATTTGTATGTCACAATAGTGTCATCTTTAGGGCGAAAGAGGCGCTGTTCCGATCCTATACAAATCTGCGTTTACTTCGACGCGGTGACTTATCACAGCGGCAGTGAAACATTGTACTAGGCCCCCAGGTGTATACTTATATAGTAAGTACGCGTCCCAAGAGCGACATAATTATATTTCTGCCCTGGGATGTGCTCAGGCAAAGCAGTAAAGGACATGGTGTTTCCTTTCACAGTTCCCTCCTGCCGCCTTACAAACTGTAGCCTTACAGAATGCACGGAGCTGCGGCTGAATGCACGGAGGTTGGTCACCAGCAGAGGTACCGAGTAAAAGTCTGCTCAAAGTCAGCTGTTCCACAGATTAATCAGATACCGAATAAAACCATATGCTTCGAGAAAAACTAAGAAAAGTGTCTTGGGTAGTAAGTAATGCGTTGCGCAATTTGCTGCCTTAGTTATCTATACAAACATTATAAAGAGGAAAGATTTGATTGTTATTTGTTTGTTTATTTGCATTGAATAGTCTCCGAAACTACATGACCGATCTTGAAAATTCTTTCAGCAATGGATAACTACATTATCAGCGAGTAATATAGGCTATATTTTATCCCCGTACTCCCACGGGAACGGGAACTACGCGGGTGAATCCGCTAGTACTTAAATATAGCTCACTCTGGCTTGGGTTGTGACTGGTGTCTGACGGCGGAGTACCGCACGGCGATGGTGGCCGCTCGGGACAACTCGTAAGCTACGTCTGTCAGTATCATCACCCTCACGAACACCATAGTCCCGTAGGCTGCCTTATCATTCTTCGACTTCACGTAGGTACCATCCTGGGAAATATACCAGAGTACAGTCAACTGCTGTGGTGTTTTATAGTACGATGAAAGCTTATGACAGCGACTGAAACGCTATTTCGATGCTCCCATTCACTTTGACACTCGTGATCACATTTTTCAATATGTAAAAAAGTATTACTTTTCCAATTCGGAATTTACTTCCGATGTGAAAATGGTTACACCTATCATTGTAAGCTATAATTCAGGGGCCCAACAATGAGCTCTTATTGCAATGTAAATTCAGTTGTGCGACAGTGACAGATATATACACGTCACATACATCTGTCTCATAAATGAGTGAAACTATCATGGCAATAAGAGCTCATGGTAAGGCCCCAGTGCTTTTAATAAAACTATTAACCTAATCGAAATAAAATGCATAAATTAAATCAAATAGACTTAGAAACGTTGAACTGTATTTTACGTAATTACTATTATTTAAGCTTTAATAGTAAGCAAGTACTTAGCAGTAGGTATTTCATAGGAATGTTATCAACGTAAAGTGGTAAATAACACGATCCATTATCGTCTTATCACGAGTGTAAGCTTTTGTGATGCACTATCTCTGTTTTGTATTTATTGTTCGTATAAATAAACGTGTGACAAAGTCCAATTTTAATGCAATTTACAACGATAAGATTATACATATTGCAATTTCGTATAGTTTAATTTGCCTACAGGGACTCCCTTTAATAATATATTTTAATTTTAAGGTTTTTAGTGTTAGTACTATATTTTTAATCGATTATCATGTAATACGTAAACTGTTGTGAATATTTTTTTTTAGAATTCTTTAAATAAATTAAAAGTCCCGTGTAATTTTAATTTGCTCTAAGTCACAACATTACCATAAGTATTTACAATTATACACTAATAAGCAATTTAGCAAGATATATGGTGTCTCGTGTAGACATGGGAACCTATTTTGCAAAATTCAGTTAAAGCCGAAAACAGAACATAATTTCAGATCTTGTGTTCTGTTTTCGGTTAGTTCATTCCTTACTTTGCGTTAATGCAAGTACGCGACTTTGGTTTTTCACGCATTTTGGCCTTTCGTCTTTGTGATCATAAGCGTCAAAATCTATTAGAAATATTCGATTGTATCTTTTTTTTTGTATATGTACAATGTACATAATTAAGTACTGACTGCTGGGTGGGAAATTAGCTGCATCAAACTATCAAAGGACTGACTGACGTCACGAGCGTTGTTCTTTACAGACATTTTACATGTGCAATCTAATCTCAAAGTCGCATATTTGATCTCGATTCATACCTTCAAAACTTGAGCATTCTTCATGAACATGTTTTTCCTCGGTATTCTGAAGTGTTCGAACTTGAGGAAGCCATTGTTGGCCGTCTGGAAGCCAAGCTTGGGGCCAATCTCGCCAACTTTGATGCCTGGTAGAGGCACGTGTGTCTCTGTGTCACGGATTTGGACGAAGAAAGGGTGGACACCGTAACACACGCCTTTCGTGTACAACTGAGCCACTACGATGCAGTGATTTGCTGTGTGTGCCACTGGAACGTAATAGAGACCAACTCAATATAAACGGTATATAAAGGTACTTTGGATCGAATATCATTTGAAAAGCACGTTGAAAGATAATAAAGTCTATTTTTATGAAGTTTCAAATAGTTTCCAAATCTGATTGATAACTAGTCTTCAGAATACCTATTTACTGTTCCAATTACTACTAAAAAGAAGGGATAGTGTGTCATCTTTTCTTTTCTGTTTATTCAGTTTACTCACTCACGTCCACACAACTGTTTAACTTCACCTTGCTACAACATTCACTGTATCTTTAAGTAAATATCAATGTACTTACGTCCTCCAGGCCACCATTTGTATGATGTAAGTGTCGGGCTGTTGAGTACAAACTCTTCAGCCTCGGGATCATACGTGGCTGTGGTCTCCAATCCTCTCAGGAACGTACCGTGACCGAGTTCAGTCTGAAAAGTACAATTACACCTTCCATACTAATATTATAAAGATCCCGGTTGCTAATTTATCATCCAGGAGGCCTAAAATAGTCTGCTAACTGGTTTAACCCAGATCACCAGTTTTCCTCGTTTAAAGGGCTGCGAAGGTCAGATGGCAGTCGCTTCGTATAAAAATCTGGTGACCAGCCACATCGGGTTGAATCAAGTGCCGACCCCAACAATGTATGGGATAAGGCCAGGGAGATGATGACTAATATTATGAAAGGGTTTTTGTAAGTTTGTATGTAGGAGGTAATCTACGAAACTTCTCAACCCATTTCAAAAATTATGTCTTCAATATCTGGAATGGAAATTCAGCGTGGACCGTAAATATAGTACGCGAGCGAAGCCGCGGGTCAAGTTGGTTGGCTCAACGATTTCACACTACAATCTTAATAAAATATCTATAGAACACGTAAATGACGCATATAATCCCGTAGATGCGCGTGTCTGTGTGAACGACTTGTTCTTAGATTCCGTATTGCTTGAAGTTAGCTCATACGTATACTGTGTCCAGGATTCATATCCTATAAAAGAGTTCATAGACACTACACTGAGTAATCTTGGTGGGTGGAAGTTTTACCTGTGCATAAGTACCGATGATCTCCATAGACATAGCCTTCGGGAGCCACTCCTGCAGCTGGTCAGGGTCAGACTGGTTTAAAATGGTCGGGACGAACATGCCCATGTGCAGCATGAACGGTGACACGTCCTTTATTACACCCATTTGGACACGATACTTATTTGATGGGCTGCAATCATTATTTAAATAATATGATGAATGCATAGGACAAGATGAAATTTTTGCTGTGTTTGTGGTTGAAACTCTGGGGCTTTGAGGTCCAGATGCTTATAATCAAAGAAGGTGCACGTCGTCTGGTAGAAGCCTCTCGTGACAAGCGGGCTGGGGCTTACTCGCTCAAAAAATCAGCATTGCTATTCAACGTGGCAATGCTGCCAGCCTTGTCGGCACGATCCCGAAAGGCATCGATTTGGGCCAAGTTTACTACTTATAATTTTAAAGTACTGTTCTTTTTATTTAAAATACGGATACTGAAGATGATCGCGTTACTTCGTGTACGAGCCAAAAGAGAAAGTGGTCTGTAGAGTTTGAATGAACTAATTATTATGTTCACTCGTTTCACAATTTGGGAATCTGGTGGGTCCCCAAGCCCAAGCCATATTCGTGGTAAGTATTCATATTATACTGAGTTTGCTAAAGATAATATAGAGTCATTCCACTGTACATGTAAAGACCACTCTGTCTTTAGGTTGATCCAGTTGAAACCAGAGCGAAACCCATACGTAGCTCCACTTAAATTATAAATGACCAGGAGCTAACTACGATATTTTGAGCATCGCGGTTTATCATTATATGACACCAATTTGAAACGTACAAGGTAAGAAGTTCTTAACACAGACTGCTTAAAACGATCATAGACCCCTATACAAAATGAACATATGTTGAGTCACACTTCACATCGATCCCTTAAAGCATGGTATCACATACCTGAACATCTCCTCAAACGATGTAGAGTTCCTGGCGGCATTCTCCTTGAGTATCTCCAGCAATATGGTGGACTTCCTAATGGCGTTCTCATATCTCTCCTTGTGACCGAGATACTCCTCAGGTACCTCGTCACGCAGTTCCTTGACACTGAGCACCAACTCCTCTGCAAATAACATCAAGGGATTAACGAATGAATTCATATCATATCTTTATCAAGGCTTGATAGAGCCGTGATGGCAACTGGCACGTGTAAGTATATATTAACGTGTTCAAACACCGGAGTGGGTCTTATTGAATACAAATAAATGGTTATCCAAAGAATAAAAGGAAAGGGAGAAGGACTATTTAGTACCAATACTTAATACGTTTGATATTGGATTGATGAAATTTTTCATGATGCCTGGCTGAGTTTTTTGCCGGTTTTTCTCAGATGGCTAGATTCCGAACCGGTGATAAGTTTTCGACATTCATAAATGCCTTACCAGCCACGTTATTCTGTAAGGTTTCTCAGCGTCGCAGTCGACGTCGAAGGCCGTTTTCAAAGATACGACATTGAACCTTATTGCATATCCATTATGTTTTAATTTCCTATGATTAAAACTGGCGCTTGATGTCGAGTTCGACGCTGAGAAACCTTAAAGAGTAATGCGACAGGGCCCAAAATGAATAAATATTTTTCATTTTGATTTTCAAGTTTTGCTACCTGTATATAAACAGAACTAGCGGACGTGACGCGGTTTCACCCACGTAGTTCTCGTTCCCGTGGCAGTACGGGGATAAAATTTCGCCTATGTTACTCTCTGATGATGCAGCTATCCATTGATCCAAACAAACAAAAAAACAATCAAATCCTTCCTCTTTATAATATTTGTGTAGATAAGAACCTTACCTATTCTCTTCCTCTCAGCAGTGTTCTTCTCTCCCCTGTCGATGAGATGAGTGAGCTCCGTCACGTCAAAAGTGCATGTCTTCCTCTCCCTCACCAAGTCTTCGCTCACGACACCCATTTCACGTGCGCACCGTACCTCACCCTAACACAAATGAAGGGTTATCTTACTCTGACACTTTGTACCGCTTTCAATACGATTCGGTGATAATGACGTATAAGTTAATATTTTTGTTTACTAGCTGTGCCCCGCAGTTTCACCCGCGTAGATAAAGTTTCATCCTTACTCTCGCGGTACGCTAATATTTTTTATAAATTAAAATAGCCTAAATTACTCCTTGAAACATCAGCTACCTACCAGTGAAGGTCCGTTAAAATTGATCCAGCCGTTTCAGAGATTACCCGGAACAGACAGACACACAGACAACAGAGAAAATTTTAAAACTTGGTTGCTTAGTGTCATTAGCGTGTATACTTTCATATGCATTTAGTGGAAAGCTGTTATTTTGGAATTACAAACTTAAATTTTATTTATCTGAATTATACGTAGATATAGATTATCGTAATTCGTACGTATCTACACGAATTACTTAGATTTGTGTTACTCTTTCGTAGCTAAACCGCAGACCGATTTTGTACAGGACTAGCTTCAATTATGGACTAGGATATAAAATAATATCAGACGAAGTCGTGGCTTACAGCTAGTTTAGAGTAAAACTAGTAAGTATAAAGGCTCAAGTACGATGATACTGTGAACTACGATAAATATTTTTAAATTTTAATAGAATCCTAGTTAAATCACGACGATTTATTCATTGTCAGCTAACAATAAAATTAATGAATTAAAATTCCATAACCCTTGCACTTGTCTAGCCCTTCACTAAGTTTGATATCATTCTTATTTTCGTTAAGAATACAGTCAAGTTCGAATCCCAGCGGGGCCTGTATCAATGAGTTTTTCTAAAAATGTATGTGTATTGATTTCACACCACGTGCTTTACGGTGAAGGAAAACATCGTGAAAAAACCTGCAAATAGCTGAGAAGTAATTCAAAGACGTAGATATAGTACCTGAGGCGATGGACTCTCCCTCTCTCAAGTTGGCACTCAATCGTATTCGGTGAAATGTCGGTGTTGTTGGGGTACAACACCTCTGCTTTCCCCTTCGGGGACCCTTCTGGGATGGCGTGAGCATATTTATAAGAATACAGGGGGCCTATCATCATCGTCTTAGGTAGAGCCTATTAAGAACTCCTGAGCTATGACGTTTCATTTTTGTAACGTAAAATTGAACGTCAAAACTAAGAACTTCTTAATACGCGCTGCTTAAACGATCATAGTTGGCCCCCTGTACCTGTCCCTTGTACTAAGTATTTATCCATCCATCGATATGATAAAGTTATATCAGAGACCACACGGTATAATCTGAAATTAGGTATTTATTATCCACCTATATCAGGTAAAACATAATTTAAATACTTTAAAGACAGATAGCTGTTGTTTGTCAAAAATTTATTGCAATAACATGTTTGTTTTTTATATGACAAAGTAAATAATTTTGCTATTTTTGTTATTAACTACAGGTGCGCTCACAAGCAATCAGCGAACATTGTGAGGATTTGTCGCGCTCCCTCCATACAAAACCCAAAATAATTGGTGGAAAATTTGTGGGGAAATCTGCATACGTCTGAAGCTAATTAAAAAGTAAAAATAAAAAACAATCTGTAGCAGCGTTTCTCCACTCGCTCATAGATGGCGCTACTCGCTAACAAATGCGAAGTTTAGATACAAATACACGAGAATCTAAATCGCACGTATATGTATATACAAGTTTCCAACTAGAACAGTTGGAGCCGCGGTTCCCCAGGCATGACACCCCATGACAGCCTGGCTGGAAGATCTTCCCTTTGCTGGGGATGAGCACGATCACTCGCTCCCCCCCCCCACAAATCTTTATTTTTTAATTTTTTTCAAACAAAGGTACCATAGCTAAGCAAGTACTAGCATTCATATCACACGAGTCGAGTATGTACATTTACCAAACAGTAGACAAAGTAAAATTATCCTCACGGTTGGCTAGTAGAAACGATACAAAATATACGGGTATTACATGTGTCACGTAACTGATTTATGTAATTTCCATACATTTTGTATCGTTTCTATTAGCGCAAACGCGAGAGAATGGTACTTTATCTAGGAGGCTAGTATATACTATAAAAGCAGTAGGTATTTTTTTTTATCATATATCGCTTATCGCTTACATAAGTAGCGTAATGAATATAATACTGTAATCTTTCGATAATACTTAATGATATGGAAACCGAAAAACACGTTATTAATATAAGATCTAGTAATACGCGGATACTTCAGATATACTCAGAAAATGTTTGGTTTTAATTTAGTTTTAGTGTATTTTTGTATTAAAAAAAATATAATTAACTAATTGATCAGTGAACTTCATCACCTTTTCCTTGAATTAACTTATTATTTTAGTTTTTCACCGTTTAAACATTCCCTGATCCTTCACAAATAAGTATGTCAAGATCAAAATCGGTCCAGTCCACATGTTTTAGTGAAACTAACGAACAGCAATTGTTTTTTATATATATAAAAATTCAACTGTTAATCTGAACTTTGTCTTAAGATAAAAAAGTTTTTTTTTGTTAGAACAAAAAACTAATTGCGTAAATTGTTAACATTAACTCATGCCATCTATCGATAAAACCCTGTACTAACTAACTCTTATCTTGTCATACGGATGTAAACAATTATTTCATCTAAAAATTATCAAATCGGAAAATGATTATGTAAAATTACATTCTTATGAACTTACGTGTAAATATAATATTTAAACTTGTCTATTGTATTTATTCACTTGTCCCACAATATATAGTCGTAATTCCAAAACGTAAACAAAACGCACGTACTCCTAGTGTGAACACAAAAGAATTACTGATATGAGGTACAAATTGACAGTAGTATCTGACAGCGGACTTTCGCTCTTTGCCCGCCAATAATGACATGTTGATGAATTAACAATTCAATGGGTTCCTCCACATATTTTTTACAAGTTACACGATTTTTTTTCTCAACTATCACTTGACATTGGCCGTAGCTGTAATCAAGCTCGACGCGAATATAAAAAAATAAAGAAATAAAAAGCACGTTGTGGTGTTACTAACACACAGACGTAATTCTCCAAACTAGTAGGCATTGTATATACTTACTTATGCCTAGTCACGATGTATCTTTCCTGTTTTAGCGCATCACGCGACCGTATTTTGTTCACACTTCTTTATATGAAGTTCTACCTGTGCCCCGCGGTTTTCCTCGTTTAAACTTAATTTCATAGGTGACTTTATTTCGCGAAACCTATTTTTTTAAAATCTAAATTCGATACGTACGAAGTATTCGAAGACAGTTTTATTGATTAAAATCGGTAAAGTCGTTCTCAACTTATTATTGTGTTCCTTTAAAGGGACATTGTCTGTTACAAGCATACAGATCTATGCTCACGCACAACACACTGCCCGATTCGGGGATTGAACCCAGAACTGCGTTAGCGAACACAAGACCAAAGATGAAGTTATATACCAAAACAATAAGCTCTATAGACTAGTGCCGCAATAATAATTTTGACACGTTCAGACGTCGTCGCTTGACCTTGCCTTTCGAGCTTTTTAACCGACATCAAAAAAAGAGGAGGTTATCAATTTGGTTTTTTTTTTTGTATAGAGACGTCAAACTTCCTACACTCGCCGGTTGGGGCGCTTTTAAACGTTCACTCACATACAAAATTATGAAAATACGCAGGCGTAAAACATGTTAAAACCCAGACTAACCTTGGAGCACTGTTTATACACTATACATACAATGAAACAAAAAAAATATAAAAACATTTTATTTTAGGCAACATTATAATTTTTTCACCATTGCTAGTAAAATACTTAATTAGGTACTAAATGCTAACACCAGCCTTAATAGTATAGTTATAACATTAATAAAATTATAAAAGGTCTTTTAAAAACTCAACATTTTTTTAAATCACAAGTACTTACACCCTGTAACATTTAGGACCATTTGCGATGAGATTCTAGCCGGTTCTTCTCGGAGGCTAGTTTCCGAACCGGTTTATTTATCAAAGTTCATTCGTACTACATATTTTGTACCTACGTACCTAAAATGGTAATTAATTTGAGCAAAGTAATTCTTAAAACTTGAATATTAATTTATATAGATATTATAGATAAATAAAATTTTAGTGTCTGTTTGTAATTCTAAATTAACAGATTTTCACTAAATGCGTATGTAAACAATAATAGAGTCGGTACCATATACATACAAATCAGTACCGCGTATACTTTCATATGCATTTACTGAAAACTGTTATTTTGGACACTCCAATTTTATTTATCAGTATGTATGTATAGATGTATAGATATTCCTCTATCACAATTTCCCTTGCATAAAGGGTTTGAGATAGGTGTGGAAGCTCTGGTTGACGGGTTCCTTGTTGAGAGGACTCTTGAGGGCTTCCTCCATCAGGCGCTCGTACACGCGCCCGTCGTATGCTCCCAGCGTTGAGCTCAACAACTATAACAAAGAATAATCCAGACCAGGGGCCTTACCATGAGCTCTTATTGCCATGATAGTTTCACTAATTTATGAGACAGATGTATGTGACGTGTATACATCTGTCACTTTCGCACAACTGAATTATCATTGCAATAAGAGCTCATGGTTGGGCCCCTGTTCATAGGTAAAATCTCTCTCATCATTTTAGTGTGAGTCGTGGTGGCCGTGGGCTTTGAGCAGTCGCCTGCTACGCAAGCGACGTAAGTTTGAATTCCAGCGGGGCCTTAATGAACCTTATGTGCAGTGATTTCACACCATGTGCTTTACGGCGAAGGTAAACATCGTGAGGAACCCTGTATATGTCTGAGAAGTATTTCAAAGACGTAAAGTATGCATAGTGCTTGAGACGACGATAGACTCACCATCTGTCACGTTGGCACTTAATCATCTTCGGTTAAAAGTGAGTTGTTATTACAACACCTATGCCTACCCCTTCGGGGAATACAGGCGTGAGCATATGCATGTGCTTATGATTATGCAAAAAGTTTAGTAAGTTATTTAACCTTTTTGTGGAACACTTTTTATCAAAGAAGTTCAGATATTTTTACTATTGTTTCCTCCGAGTATAAAAAGCCAAATTAAAAAGGTTTACCTCATCATCTATATCGAAGGCATCGACAAGACCTACAGCATTAGGTCGAATATCGGCCAGCAGCTCCTCGTACCACGATTGGAGGAATCTCACGTCTTTCTCGGTGATGTTAGTGAACTGGAACAATGCAACATAGACCTTAATGCTTTCTTTACCTACTTAGCGGTTGTTCAATTTATTGTAATAATAAGAAGAAGGTCCAGACCTACTCAGTGCTGGCCATGTAAATAAAGAAAAAAAATATTATTCTAATATTGAATGATGATTGATTGTCTTTTGTTTTTTTCTTTAACTAAGCTAAACTAAAGCTAGCCCTATTTATTGATATTGACGAGTTGACGATATTGGTTAAGTACAACTACCGAAGAAAATATTCATGAATAAACTTAGGGTTTATTCAGCGGTATTTGTTATTTTTATGGATCAAAATCTTGTGGCCTACTATAATCGTTATAGCAGTGACGTTTTACTTACTTATTAGTTCTTAATACGCTCTGTTTAAACCGATGATGAATGTTTGCTGTTCCTACTGTAAGAGGTTTGGCCATTTTCTAGGAATTTTGACAAATTTCACATAGAACCCACTGCAGTTGTTCTGTTATTTTTCGAACAATATAGCCAGAATTATTACCAGCGATATTCTGTAAGACATCTCGACGCCGAACTAGATGTCGAGTTGTAGGTTTCAACAATTAGAAATTAATACATAATACATACACAATAAAGTTCAATTTCGCATGTGTGAAACCGACAACCATTCGAGATATATTAGAGACCGCGGACTAAATTGACCACTATTATTTATGTTGGGATTAGAGAAATTGGGAACAAAATAAATATGTCAATAAGGTACAATTTAAGTTAACCAACCCTCAACAAGTCACTAGTTTTCTCCAAAGCCCAATAGATGGCGTACAGGTGGACCAGTTGGTGCAACACTTTTTGGATCGGCGCCGACGCAGCGGCGGCTAGCTTCTTCACTTCTTCATGGAACGTCGATATCACGATCACTCGACAATGTAACTAGAATGCACAAGATTGATAAATATGAATAAATAAAATTTACATAGAAAAGACAGATATACCTAGCAGAAACACAATTCGACTTATTCACTGGGGCCTTACCATGAGCTCTTATTGCCACAATAGTTACACTCATTTATGAGACAGATGTACGCGACGTGTATACATCTGTCACTGTCGCACAACTGAATTATCATTGCAATAAGAGCACATGTTTGGGCCCCTGTTATTTGGTCCAGTAAGTAATGCATTATGCAGTAAGGCAACTCCAACAATAATTACGAAGGTACCTACTTGGTGCATCCATCAACATTTTTTTATGGAAGAAAGAGGGGCAAATGGACAGAAGGCCTTCCTCATGGAAACGGATCACGGCCTCCCATGAACTATCTCCTTGAAGATCAATTCAACATAAGGGTTAGATCCCAGGAAAGCATTGACTGCTACGTACTATAACGAGCGCGGCAGTGGCAGCTTTAAGAGTAACTTAAGCCATTGACCACGGCCACGCATTCGTTGAGTAAAATATTATCTCGTTGTAAAACGGCGAATATTCTATATTGTCTACTTGCTGTGCCCCGCGGTTTCACCCGCGTAGATTTAGTTTCATGCTTCATGTCGCCAAACCCTAATGTTTTTGATAAATAAAAGTAGCCTAAGTTACTCCTTGAAACATCAGCTACCTACCAGTGAAAGTCCCGTTAAAATCCGTCCAGCCGTTTCAGAGATTACCCGGAACAAACAGACAGACAGACAGACAGAGAAAAATTTTAAAACTTGGTTTTTTAGTGTTAGTAGCGTGTATACTTTCATATGCATTTAGTGAAAAGCTGTTATTTTGGAATTACAAACAGACACTTCAATTTTATTTATCTGTATAGATATAGATAGTCATAAACAAATGTTTGTATCAGTAATTACCTCCGCCGCAGCAACGAGCTGCACTGAAGTTGTGTTCCACGCATCTTCGAGACACATGCCTGACTTTACTCTGTTCTCCATATTGTTTACACTTGACGATAGTTTCCTACACAACAGATAAGTATGATATGATATCAACTGATAGTGATTCCTTGGTGACATAGAGTAACGCAACTTTACAAATAACCGCTAAAAAGTCAAAATTTCAAAAATATCTTTACTCGATTAGACTTTTACAAGTACTTTCAAATCGTCAGAATGACATTAATTTACAGGATTATACATGCTACCGCCAGGTTCGGAAGGTTGGTTTACTGAGAAGAACCTGGCAAGAAACTCAATAACTCTTTTCAAAAATATTATACAATTTAAAAAAAAAACAAAAATATATCACTTGAGAAATGTTCCCAAAATGCTCATGGACACAGTTCCAATGCACAAATGTCGATAAAAATTAACATAAAGAAAAGTCTAGTAGTTCTATTTATATCTAAAAGCGTTGCTTGAGATGACCAGCCCCCACTTAAATTAACCTTTTTACGTTAAACAACCCCGACCACCGCCAGCACACCCTTTTAGTCACCTATTACGACAGGCAGGGGATACCACAGCCAAATTCTTAGACCCTGTGAACTGTATTGGAAAAACAGTGTTGTATAACCTTACTTCATAGCAACCATTTGAAATCCCTGAATGATCCCTTGCACGCTGTTACTCCACTTGTCCCCGAAGCCTTCATTCCTGGCAGTGTGCAGGTACGCCACTGTCGGAGTCAGAGGCACCGAGTCTACCTGACGCCAGGTTTTAACCAAGAACCTAAAATTAAAGTGAATAATTAATTATTTTATGCTCGTACCGTACCCCAAGTATATGTTGTAACACATTCTTCTCAGTAAAAGCAACTTTCCGAACCTGGCGGTAGCATGTATAATCCTGTGTCTTTAAGCTAGCAAATTGTATTTGCTTAGTCCATACATACATATAAAAAATTTATTAAAGTGTCTGTTTCATCCATGTAATTAGCTTGTAATTGTCACTCACGAAATTAGCTCTATACGGGTAAAACCGCGGTGCACAGCGATTATATAAATTGTCACTATTTTGAACATGTATACTATATCATACCTATTCTAATTTAGGGTTTTTATGCGAGTTTCCGAACTGGTGATAATTTTTCGACGTTCATAACTGCCTTTTACCAGAACCCAAACCAATAAATCATTTTCATTTAAAATGTTAATATACCTTGCAGTCTGCAGCAGCAGCACAGTGTTGTCCCCCTCATAGGTACAGGCTGCAGTGACCAAGCCGTACGTCTGCGGCAGGTTGGATGACAACATGTACCCGTGGCCGCCGCACGCCAGCCGACACCGCTCCACTAACGTCGCCGAGTCTGACGTACTTACTGCTTTCAGACAACACGCTAGGGCGTGAAGCTGAAACACGTGTTAAAACCTCTCTTATTCAAATTTTAGATACCAAGCAATAGTGAAACTAATTTCGTAATCAAAACTAAGGTCACCGCCACCGGTGACCAGAGACAAGCATACGAGTACATACATATATGCTCACGACTGTATTCCCCGAAAGCGGGTAGACAGAAGTTTACTTACATGTAAGTGGATATACTATAAGTTTCAGTATTCCCACATTTCACCTGATCTGTTTCTGTGGCTGTGGAATAACGTAGAACTTGGTGCCACCCAACACAAAACGGAATTTTAGATAAGTAATTCTTTCGCTCAATTAAAGCATTCTCAAAAAGGATATGAAACATATTTGTTAAAATATTCCCTGGATGTAATTAGGTAAGTAGTGTACCTCAGAGAGCCTCTCCAAATTGCCGTCGTGTAGCTGTTTGTTGACGTCATTGTAGGTCTCCCAGAGCTTGTTGCCCGCCACCTTGAGGGCGTGACACGTCGCAATCGCTATGAACAACTTGTGCTGCTGTGTCGTGTACTCTAGGATCTGGCATTCTGGTTCACTGGACAATTAAACAGTAACGATGTATTCACAGATCTTTAACAGTTTTAATCGCAGATCGTAGCAGACTGAAGATCTCTTAATTTTTTCAGTATAATTGATTTTATATTAGGTACTTGGTAGTTGACAAATAATCATACGACCCACCAGCAAAGGGTTACTGAATAGATGCTAACCAGATGCTAACAACATAGTACATTAAAGATACATTGCAAATTCTCTCGAGAAAATGTCGGTAGCACGTTCAACCAACTGCTCACTATAGGTTATGAAATTTGAACTTCGTGGAATTTGAATCCCATCTTTGGAATCCAAACACAAGCAGCCTCCGAAAAGGTATCACGACATTTCGCTCCACACAACGAAATTCGTCTATTTTGAAACTTGACAAAACTACTTCTACTTTTGGCACAGGAAAAAATTGCCTTATATCTGCTTTAAAGACCGTTGGATCTGAAATACTTGTTAAAATTCACCCGGTTTTGAGTTGCGACTGCCTCCTGACGGCGGAGTAGCGGACGGCCGTAGTGACAGCCTTGGAGAGATAGTTCACCATGTCGAACACTATCACCACGCGGACGAATACCATCGCACCGTAGTTCAACTTGCTGTTCTTTGACTTCACATACGTCCCGTCCTGAGGATCGAACAATATATTACAGCACCCCTTGTACGAGTTTTGCACCGTTATTGAGTTAATTCAGTAATACGAGTAGCAGACCAGAATCTGGATTAGTGCCCACCAATGGCTATAGGCGCGCCCCCTATGAAACTGGAGTCTATCTGTCTGTCGGTATCTGGCTGGCATTCGCGTCATACTTGGGAACAGGGGCCTTACTACGAGCTCTTATTGCCATAATAGTTTCACTCATTTATGAGACAGATGTGTGTGACGTGCATACATCTGTCACTGTCGCACAACTGAATTATCATTGCAATAAGAGCTCATGGTTGGGCCCCAGGTGCTGCTTGTTCGGGCTGCATTTAGTCATAAGTAGAACTACCCACTAGACTTACTTTATATTAATTTTTATCGACATTTGTGCATTGGAACTGTGTCCATGGGTTTACATTTCTTAAGTGATTTATTATGTATTTTTTAAATTGTATATTTTTTTGATAATAATATAAAATAAGAGAAGAGCCTTCCGAACCTGGCGGTAGCATATATAATCCTGTATAATTATGTCGTCCTGACGATTTGAAAGTGGGTACTATGTTAAAAGTGTAATTGAATAAATATAAACAATATTTTTGAGTTTGTTTAGCGTGACGAGAACAAATATCGCGCAGTTAACACCACTATTTTCGTCAAGTAGGTATCTCAACATAAATAATTCTTAAGAAAAATTAACCATTGTATCAATTTCAATTAGTATTTAAAGAATGGGTATTTTTCTTTATCTCGTCCGAAACACCCACTTAAGTCACGTTTACAGGGTAATGAACAGCAGAGTTTAACCTTTAAACTGAATGTATATGCAAATTGTAGTAAGTACGCGCACTTTGAACAATCACGCACATATTTATGAAGTCGACTTCGGTTTATACTTGCAATCGGATTGAATACTTTATTTATAAGTAGGTAACATCCGGAAGATTGCAACAAATGCAGTGCAGACCACGACTATCATCTAAACATCAAACACTATGAATGCGTATACTCGTATTCAGATGAGAAAATTGTCTTGTTATACTTTTTAGAGCATAATTTATTAGTAACTTGACTTTAACTTACATACATAAACCTACTTATATAAAATACTCACGCCTGTATTCTTCGAAGGGCAAAAGTGTACTTATAGTACTACCACATTCAGCTAGTTATGTTTAAATCCCATGTAATAGGGGTCGAGCCTATTGCCATTAACCGGGCACTAATCCAGACTCCGGACAGCTATCTTTATTTAAATAATCTTTTTTTTTCGAAAAATAATTTGGTACGGTGCCAAAAGCCAGTTCATAGGAATTGCTTTGCCAATGCTTTTGATTACATAGTATGACAATCTTCACTAGCTATCCTTACATACATACATATGCTCACGAATGTACACAAGGGGTAGGCAGAGGTTGTAATAACAGCACCCACTTTTCACCGAAGTTGACTAAGTGCCGACGTGACAGACGGTGAGTCTATCACGTATGTATACATAAGTCTTTGAATTAGTACTCAGACATCTCAGACATGAGCAGCATTCAATCAGCGAAGTTAAACAACCATACGCCTAGCCAGTAGTTGGATGAGTGACCGCCCGAGTTCCCTCCGTGCCTCGGAGAGCACGTTAAGCCGTCAGTCCCGGTTGTCAATTTAACATCTTTGGCAATCGTTACAGGTCAGTCGGAGGCCTAAAAATAATCTGACAACTGGTTTAACCCAGATCACAGATTTTCCTCCTAAATGGGGTTGCGAAGGTCAGATGGCAGTCGCTTCGTATAAAAATCAGGTGATCAGCCACATCGGGTTAAATCAAGTGCCGACCCCAACAATGTATGGGATAAGGCCAGGGAGATCATGACATTAGGTACAGGTTTCCCCACGATGTTTTCCATCACTATAAAAGACGTGCACACCTAAGTTTTTTAGAGAAACTCATTGGTACAGGCCCCGCTGGGATCACCCAATAGCCAGGGTCTAAGAATTTGGCTATGGTATCCCCTGCCTGTCGTAACAGGCGACTAAAAGGGGGTCGGAGGGCCTGCTGGCGGTGGTCGGGGTGGGAACTTTAACCACCGAGCCGCGGGCCCAGGAAGGTGACAGCGCTGCCTTGCACAGCGAGGTCTCCAGGGGCGGCGATACAGCTGCCCCGGGAATTCTGGCTATCCTTACAATGTAAAAACAAATGACCAACCTCTAAGACCTGCGCATGTTTCATAAGCATATTCTTCCTTGGTATTCTGACGTGATCAAATCCAAGGAACCCGTTGTTAACAGAGTTTAAGGCCAGCTTGGCCCCGATTTCCCCTACTTTGATCCCCGGCAGGGGCATGTGGGTGTCTTCGGACCTCACTTGGACAATGAAGGAGTGGATCCCGTGACATTGCCCCTTGGTGTGCAGCTGAGCGATTACTATGCAGTAGTTTGCTGTTTGTCCCACTGGTGACAATAGAAAAAATATATGTGAAATTGAGAATGAAAATGAAAAATATTTATTCAGTTTAGGCCCTGGTAAGGCACTTATGAATGTCGAAAATTTACCACCGGTTCGGAAACTAGCCTTCTGAGAAGAACCGGCAAGAAACTCAGCCAGGCTTCATGTATATGTAAAATTAGAAATACGAGTCCAGAGAGAAGATTTAAAGTGGGTCAAAATGGCGCCCAAAGGTGTTACAAACAAACATACAAGTGAAGCTAATATAAAGCGTGTCAAAAAGGGGAGTGATTTAGCGAAATTATACATCTTTATTATAGATAAGACTTAATCACATACGAAAGAAACAATAAGCACCTACACCTAATAAATATGCTCAAGCCATCCCAGAAGGGTCCCTAAAGGGGTAAGCAGAGCAAGATAGACTTCTTACAAGTACTTTCAAACCATCAGAAGGACACAAAAAATTACACTGTACAGGATTATAAATGACATCAGCTCCGCCGACATAAGAGCATTTTCTTAATCCTAAAGTTCATTGTCTTACAGATGCAAATGTGACGTAAGTACATACAATTTCAAATTCAATAATAACATCTGTCAATAAGGTGAATAACCACCACAATAAGAGTTGAAGGGTAAATAACTTACATCCTCCTGGCCACCACTTGTAAGAGGTGAGAGTAGGGCTGTGCAGCACGAACTCCTGAGTACTGGGATCGTAGGTCGCTGTGGTCTCCAGGCCTCTAATGAACGTGCCGTGGCCTAACTCTGTCTGGAAATAAACATACATATGCTTACGCCTGAATTCCCCGAAGGGGTATGCAGAGGTATTGTAATTACAGCACCCACTTTTTACCGAAGATGATTAAGTGCCAACGTGACAAATGATGAGTCTATCGCCGTCTCAGTCACTATACATACGTCTTCAAATTACTTCTCAGACATGCAGGTAAGTTTGCGGCCAATGCTATCTTTTTCGCACAATCTGTTGCGGTATAGCCATGAAAAGGTGCGCGATTAGCAGTCAAATATGAGATATCGCAGATATCGTGTTGTTCCGTTACTATTAGCGCAAGCGCCAGAGAATGTAATTTTATTTGTCTGTACCTGTGCGTAGCTGCCGATGATGCTGCAGTTCCAAGCTCTGGGGAACCAGATGGCCTGCTGCTCCTCGCTGGCCTGGCTGAGGAACACCGGCATGAACATCATGTAGTGCACGCCGAACGGAGACCCGTCCAGCGAAGACGCCAGGCCCAGGATACCGTGAAGGAAGTCCCTGTATATAAAAATACTAAGATAGAGGTACATAGGTATATATACACCATAATGCGATGTCCCGTTAGATATTTGGAGCTGCCCTGGGGACTGTACCGCCACCTTTCAGAATATCGCAGTCAAGTAATGCTACCTTTAAGTAGTGTTGTGTTTTTGCGATGTAAGGTCGTCAAAGCTCCATAGAGAGGAGGAGTGTTTCAGTTGATTTACCGTAGAAGTACGAGTATAATAAAATATTTGGCAATCGTTACCAGTCCACGGTCAGTCGGAGGCCACGGAGGCCTAAGATAGTCTAACAACTGATTTAACCAAGATTACTGATTTTCCTCTTAAGTTACGAATGCCAAATGACAGTCGCTTCGTATAAAAATCAAGTGATCAGCCACATCAGTTTGAATCAAGTGCCGAACCCAACAATGTATGGGATAAGACCAGGGAGGGGATGATAATGTTGTTTAGGTAATAAAAATGACAACAGGTTGCGTTAAGAATGACTTTGCCTCTGTAAATGCTACAGAAGTTACTTAGGTCGGTATTTAGGTACTACTACTATACCTAGTTATGACAAAATCGAGAAAATCAACGCGCCGCAAAATACATGGTCATTAGAACAATGCAAAACGAATGTAGCACTTGTTTGCATTTTACCAAAAACTTACTGCAGTAGCCATTATGCCTTGCCTCAATCAAAATGCTTAGGTATTACTAGGTACGCATGATGTAGGTAAAGGGAGGATACAGATTATTTTTTCTGTATCTAACGGGTTCAAGGGGCGGACTGGCAAAAAACAACAACAGTAGTATGTAAGCGATCTTTGGTTGGGCAACGCCGAAAATCGAACTGAAGACGTCCCATACATTTACATAGACCTATTTATTCGCTTAACTTTAAGCAGTAAGTTATACCATTCAGGGGCTTAACCATGAGCTCTTATTTCAATGATATTGTAGGTGTCTGACAGGGACAGATGTATACACGTCAAATACATCTGTCTCTTAGTAAGAGTAAAACTATCATGCCAATAAGAGCTTATAGTAAGGCCCCAGATCTAGCTCCCTAAATGATCCCTCAACAACGCCCAAAGCCGAGGTCCGAGCACCGTTGAAACCTTAGCTTTGTTGCTTAGTTTATAAGTTTAAGCTCGGCTGGAGGCCCTTTTGACCGGTTAAGCAGTGGAGGTAACTCCCACCTACCATCAGAGAGAGACCATATCCAAAAATAGCTGTATGTTATAGGTAGATATAGTGGTAAAAGAAATAACCTGAATTCATCCAGATTGTTATTAGTTTCTTGGATATTCCTCCCAAACCCAAATACAATGATGGCCTTCCTCACAGCCTCCTCATATTTATCTTTGTGACTTAAATATTCGATCGGTGTTCCGCAAAACACCTCGTTTTTCTTGCCGAGTAAAACACTTTCTGAAATCGAAACACCCTTAATTAACCTTAGTATAGCTAATGATATTACGTACTCATTTCAAAAATTAAAAATAACAGCCATCCTATAAGGGTCTCCGAAGGGGTAAGCAGAGGTGTTAGGTACAACACCCAAATTTCACCAAATATGATTAAGTGCCAACGTGACAGACGGTGAGTCTATCGCCTTCTCAGGCACTATACATGCGTGTTTAAATTACTTCTCAGACATATGCAGGTTTTTGTTGTGATGTTGTCCTTACCCGTAAAGCATACTGTGTGACACTGCAGTTCACACAAGTTTTTAAGAAAAACTCATTAGTATCTACAGGCATTTGAACTTGCGTCGCTTGCGCAGGCGACTACTTAAACCCTACAGCCACCACGGCTTCTGTAAACTGCGTGCGGAACATTATTTTCATTCGTTTTGTGAGCGCAACGCATTTGTAGGTATAATTGTGCTTACCTTTAAAAGTAGTTAGTAGTAGTTAAAGAAATAAATAATAGTTTGATACCCTTATCTATACGTCTATACAGACAAATAAAATTGAAGTGTCTGTTTGTAACTGCAAAATAACAGTTTTTCACTAAATGCATTTGAAAGTATACACGGTACAGACACAGAAAAACCAATTTTTAAAATTTTTCTCAGCCTGTCTGTCTGTTTGTTTCGGGTAATCTCTGAAACGGCTGGACGGATTTTAACGGGACTTTCACTGGGAGGTATCTGATGTTTCAAGGAGTAACTTAGGCTACTTTTATTTATTAAAAATATTAGGGTTCCGGGACAATAAGGAAGAAACTAAATCTACGCGGGTGAAACCGCGGGGCATAGCTAGTTATCTATTAAATGTGCTTCTTGAGCGATTCGGCTCGATATTTGTATAAAGCTACTATAACCTACGTTTATACAAATACCCGTGCCGTCACGATTCATGACCGCTCAGCGAAAATATTGGGGGATAACGTCTCTCCATACAATACCAAAAAAATTACTAGATACATTAGAACGCTTTCATGGTCAGCCTTTATATCTCGATTTGGCAACTATATGTAATGATATCACAAGTTTACATGTAGTGAAAATATATAGGGCACTACATAAAGATGTTACTATCACAAAAACCTTAAAAGAAAATAATCTAATAATTAAAATTTATTATTGTATAATATACTAGTAGTGCCACAGGCTACATTTTAATTGAGTGATTACTGACTATCCAACCTTATATCAACCTAAGTACTTATTCAAAGAATTGCACAATTTAATTGAAATATAATCAAACATACCAATTTTCTTCCTTTTAGCATGTTTTTCTGGTCCTCCATCGATAATATTCGCTAGTTCTTGTATGCCAAACGCACAGTTATCTCGTTCCCGTTGTAAATCAATGTTTACATTTTGATTTGTTTTCATTTTGTCCGAGCGAGTTTACACGTTATCAGAAAGTTAAGAGCACGACCGATTGCCAACTGCGTTGTCGAGTAACTGGAAACGGACAATTTGCCGACCAAACGCGATGTAGGTTGGTTGGTTAGTACGTACCTAGTATAGGTATGGTCACAGACCACTATTAATACTCACACATAGGTATTATATATTAATTTGCGCGCTAAAGATGCATGTATAATCTACACCTAGTACGAGTAGGTACCTATATCTTAATTTCGCAGACTGGACAATAGGTCGGATAGAATGTGCAATTTGCATAGAAATTAGATCTTTACGGATATACAGATAATTAAAATATAAGCTGTGAATTTGGAATTACTAACAAACAGTAATTCCAAATTCACAGCTTTTCACTCAATGCATATAATATTGGGAAAAAATCTACTTTTCGGTTAATCTCTGAAACAGGTACACTGATTTTAACGGGACTTTCACTGGCAGATAGCTGATACAAAGAGTAACTTTGGCTAACCTAACCATTTAAAACTGAAGGTGGAATCGCAGGGCACCAGAATCATGTATAATGTATACCTCGTACCTATATCTTTGCAAAGTAGACAGTATGTATTTATGCAAGCACTGTATATATTTTCGTAGTTATAACCAGTTAAGTTGGATTTACAAGCAGACATTAAAATAACATTTAAATGTATATGTTACTGTATATTTTATATATCTGCATTTTTATTTAATTTACTAGCTGTGCCCCGCATTTCCACCCGCGTAGATTTAGTTTCATGCTTTATTCCCGGAACCCTAATATATTTTCTAAATAAAAGTAGCCTATGTTACTCCTTGGAACATCATATTTTTGAATTACAAACAGACACTTCAATTTTATTTATCTGTATAGACAACAACAAAACATGGATTTTCACAAGTTACCACCCCGATTCTATGCAATAGAATTTAGTACCTAATCATAGCATAGCCGACCCTACTGTCGGTGTTGCCCGCAATACAAAACCTTTCTTAAAATATTTCTTTTATTTTTGAACGAAAATGAAACAAGTAAATTTATTGTTTTTTTTTATTATTAATCTAAGGAGTGTGTTCACTTCTTGGCGGTGACGGCAGCCTCGTCTTCGCGCGCGAAGGTCTGGAGTAGTTCCTCCTTCTTGGCGGCGATGCGCTCTTCGCGCCGCTTGCGGGCTTCCTTCACCTTGTTACGACGCGCCTCCGCTTGATCGCTGCACAAACACACGCCATTATACACACACATAACACAAACAATTCATTATGAAGCTGCCACACTGCTCTTGTATAATTAACAATTTCAAATAATAATTTATGACTGAAATGAATAATAAATAATTTAAATGTTTGAATATTATTGTATTTATGTATGTACAAAACAAAAGAATGACAGAATTAATGAACAATATAAAAACCTATAAGAATATTCAATTACATTGCTTCATTTTACACTGCAAACATGTAAAATCCTTCAAAATCAATGAGTGATCTCTATAGTGTACAATATGCGAGCGAAGCCGCGGACGGAAGGTATAATATTTATTCAGTTTGGGCCCTGGTAAGGCACTTATGAAAGTCGAAAATTTACCACCTGTTCGGAAAGTAGCCTTCTGAGAAGAAACAGCAAGAAACTCAGCCAGGCTACATGTACATTTTATCAATACAATATTAAAAATAATTGATACAAAATAAGTACAAAAAGCTTACCTGAGCATCTTAGTCCTAGCCTTCTCAGCCTTCTTCCTGTGGATGTACTCCATGAGGACGCGCTTGTTCTTGAACACATTACCCTTCGCCTTCATGTATAGCGCATGGTACAGGTGCCGGTCAATCTTCTTGGCTGTCCTGTACTTGAGCAGCAGTTTACGCAGAACCCTTTGTCTTTGTACCCAGAGTTCCTGTAAAGTTGATAAAAAGGTTGTATTCCCTATAATTTATTTAGATTTACAAGGAATAGTACTTAAAACAATTAACAAGTAGAAAACTTGGTCCGAATTAGTGTCTCTCAGGATCGTGCCAAGAAGGCTGGCAGCATTACCACGTTGAATAGCAATGCTGATTCCCTGAGCGAGAAAAGCCCCAACCCGCTTGTCACGAGAGGCTTCTACCAGACGACGTGCAGCCTCTTAATAGAATAATTTTGCCCTCTATAAAAATAATTGTCTAATTTCACCACCGTTTGTGAGCAAAACTCTATTAGATAGAAAAAACAGCATTATCATAATGATACAAAGATTGTGGGTAGCCTTATCATTACTGAAGTTTTATAAGATTTGAAGACATTAATATACTGTTGCTTCTGTTCAATTCACTCTTACCTACACAAAGTAATGATTGATTTTTTTTTCAGTAAGTTTTACTTAATAAATACTTACTAGCTTTAAAATTCTAATAACCATCACCTGAATTTGATTTTGCTGACCAATTTGCTGATATAATAAATGGATATAGATAATTTAGTGTTACCTGTAACTGGCTATTGATAACTTGACAAATTGTCAAGTGCATACAGTTTTTTTTTTAATTATTGAATATTGACAAAGGCTGTAGTAGAAAATCTATAGATAAAAGCAAGACAAACCTTTTGAGGCATACGGGCATTAGCTGTACCTCTTCTTTTACCAAAGCCACAGTGACGACCTTTCCTGCGAGCCTCTGTGTTCTTACGGACACGAGCGCGCGAGTGCACGGCCACGGGCTTCTTAATCACCAGACCATCCTTGATCATTTTACGGATGTTCTGTCCTGGAGACATTCGGGTTTTTATTGTAAGGTTACTGAATACAAGTGAATTACTATTACCGGTCCCATAAACAAGTAAAGAACTCGCAGGGAAAATGTATATAAACAAATTCATAAAATTAGTACTGCACATTCTAAGGTCCTTAATCTGTGATGGGACCAACAATGATTGTTTAAATAGAATTGAAACAGTGCATATTAACGCGTTCGCTGCTAACGACGCACCTGCGCGTCCAACTGTTAGAGAATTGACTAAGAAGACAAAATTTCAGCATCTAATGTGTTAAGATCTTAGCTTTTACGTTAAATTTTCAAAGCTCAGAAGTTCTTAATACCCTCTACTTAAACCGATGATGGTAGGACCCTATACTGTGCACATTACAAGGTATTTGCAAGAACTTATACCAAGTTAGTTAATACAATCTATCCAGACCACAATTGTATGTAAAACAGAATGCAAAGGTTTATGATTTGATTACTGAAGGTATTTGTTGCTCTGAGGAGTGCAGATTCGAGTAATTTTTATTTTTATTTAAAATAAATATACAAATTCAACCACAGCATAAAATAGGCAGTTACCTTATTCGAAAAACAATTGTTGATGTCAGATTGGTTTAATAAATAATTCTTTACAAAATCTGTTTGATTTGGATTTAATAGTAATTCCAAATTCACAGCTTTTCACTCAATCTCAGTCATAATATTGGAAAAAAATCTACTTTCCGGTCAATCTCTCAAAAATCTGTTTGATTTTGATGGATAGCTTTAAAAATCTATAATAATAATAATCTAATCTAGGAAGAGCACGATCACGTCAAAATATGTTTTACCACTAACAACCGGGTGTAAGGTGGGTACTTGGTATCATGATTTTACCCTACTTCTTCTAACATAACCTTAGATTTTATTATTTTAATACCGAAAACGTTGTCAAATCAATGATGAACCCGATATCATTCTTAAAAATGCTATTGAGCACATTAGGCAGGATAACAACAGCATTAAATCGGGACAATGAATATGAGTGAATTTTCAATACTTACTGGAGTTAGTGTTGGCGATTTCATTGATTTCATTGGGATCAAGCCATACTTTCTTTTTACCACATCGCATAACAGAGGCTGCTAGCCTCTTTTGTAGTTTGAGGGAACTGAAAATAAAATAATATCATGATAGACCACATGGTACCTAAACAGGCGCTACCTTACGAACGGTGAAACTTGCACATTATAATCATTCTGGAGCCAAAATTAATATTCCACATGATGCTTGCTCAGTTCTTGTCTGAATTCAACATATTTCCGATCATTTTCACAGTAATTTCACAATTATTTATTAAAACTAACCTCATCTTGACACGGTGAGCTCCACCAACGCACACAAGAAAGAAATATGGCTGACTTTTTTAGTGCTATGTTAAATTTTCTCCACAGACGTACTATAGTCTATGATATTATAGTCGATTCATGGAGTGGCAAAGACAAGTGAAGTTATGAAATCGATTCCAATTAGTTGGTACTACCATAAACAAATAAAAATAAACATATATTTTTTTAAACCGGGATATAGAAAAATATTTTAAGTGGCGAAGGTCATAGCGATTATTACAGGCTAAGCAAAAATATTGAAAAAGTATCAGTTTAGCTCCAATAAACCACAGACGACTATTTACTTACGCTTAGCTACGAAAAAAAATACTTACTTGGATTGGTAACTAAAGCTTAACCAACCAGGGACTATAACTACCGCGACGACCTTTTCCAGAATATTTTTGTTTAAATAATAAATAAAATAAAACTATGTATACAGTAAATATTTATTAGGTATATCTCCAGAGTAATTCATCATCATTAAAAAAATATTTATCATCACATTAATAAATATTACATATCATATCTTATATTGCATACATTGTAGACCCTAGATATCATATTCATATATCCAAAGGATCTTTAGGGTTACTTATATTTTTTAGCCTTTGTTTTCGTAACACTGACAATAACATTTCTTGTGTTTCTAAAGCCACTGCGAGAGGCAAAGTTCGAAGCTGTTGAGCGACATTCTGACCGAATGAGGCAAATTCATCATCACCCTTTTTATTTATTACTTTAGATGTTTGAACACTTTGAACCGCTGGTGGGGTTGTATCGGACAACTTAATATAAACTGGGGTATGATTTAAGTCAACCAGTTCCTCCTTCAACCATTTGACATCCTCATTTTGTTCTGCTTTTGGGTCAATCTCATGTTTTATGTCTTCTTTCAGTGTTGGGTTATCTTCTTGAGTTACATCTTCCATTTCCAAATCTGATGCTGAGTCCTAAGCAAAAAAAAATTAAATTAACTACGAACACATGTAAGGAACTTAGGTTTTAGTAATGAGTAGGTTAAATGTTTTTTTTTTCTGTCTGTCTGACCAATTTTATAGGGACTTTCACTGGCAGATACATGAGTTTTGGCGGCGTTGTTTGGGTGACGAATAAGGAAAACACTGATGAGATATGATGTTTGTTCGACTGAAAGCAGAACAGGAGTAGTCGCTTGCGCATGTTACACTAACTTATATATAGTTACGAAAGGAAATGCTTTAACATAATATACACCTATGCGCTATGTACGTTACAAGGGTTTCTAAAGGCTTGTTTTAAAAAAAATGTTCGCGAAAGAAAGGCTATGCACATGAAACCACCAGTCAAGCTAGTATGACAACAAATCAGTTTGCTTTTATAGCCCCATTTAATTGCATTCTTGAATACTTCTGTGCATTGTCAAAATTTAATAGTGTGACGTGTGTGTCAAATATTGTATGTTACATGAGACTCAGGTTGTTTGTGTGTGTAAATTTATTATGTAGATGTGTGATGTGTATGTCAAATATCTTACGTGAGACTCCTGTTGTGCCTGTGTGTCTTGCCTGAGTACTTGGAACATCCTCAATGCAATTTCACTGAAGTCATCTGCATTGCCTATTATGGGCCCAGTACCATCACTTTTCTGCTTCCATTTGACCTGTTTCTTTTTTAACTTTGCTTTCAAGGTACATAAATACTAGAATAAACAATATATTTGTGAATATCATCAGATAAAGGCCATATTAGTACCAAATGTCACTTTAAGTGGCTTAATCTGAGGAACTTAAAAATGGTGGAAATGTAAGTGTGTACCATTATGTAATTCTGACGATTAAGTCATTTTCCCCCTTATTACAAACCATGAATAAACCTAAACTGAATAAATATTTTTCATTTTCATTTTCATTTTCATGGTTTAAACGAAGAATAGACAACCTCAGATTAATGTTGAGCCCTTTTTAAATCTATATTGCAGAATGAGACGGAGCTGTGTTTATACCAAGGACTATCTTAGTCTATGCTTTGTAATAAGAATGTTAAGGTTTGAGTTTGATGCATTAAAGCTGTAATTTTGTAACACTTTGGGGTTTCTAAAAAAAATTATGTTTTCTTAAAAAGAAATTTGCACTACCTTAGCCCAACTTTTACTATCTCTCTGTGGTCCAAGGGAATTGAGTTGCGGTGTGATCTGCATCCATTTCTTCTGCACAGCATCTTTACACTGTGGTGTTTTCTTATATCCTCTTAACACCTCTGGGTTATCCTCGAAAAATGAGCATAGAACTTCAGTTTGTTCTGCGGTTACTCTTTCTACAACAAAACATAGGTCATTCAAAGGAAACTTAGCAAACCCTCTTCTATTACAACACAATTGTTTCAATATACCTTTAGGCATTTCCAAGTTTTGTACAATACTTAATTATAATTACATAAATATTTTTATTTTATGAAGTTGTCTCGTCTCTGATAAAGTAGGTAAGCTGCAGACTACGGACAGAGGCAAACAATAACACATGACTCATTGACATAAGGCTGACATCTGACAGTACAATGAACAAAAAATTTCTATATATTCTATGATAATGAACTGAAGTGACGGATTTTGTGCATAGATATAGAAAAAAATTCAACATTTTTTATCTTTGCTTTTGTGCCTCTGTGGGCACATAATAAAGAGTCTTAGATAGCAAGAACTGAAATAAAAAAATATGTATCATCAGACTCACTAATTAATAAAGAACAGGCTAAATTTAAAAAAACCTGTGAGATGGTAGTAAAAGTTCCCACACCGCCAACATCAAAAATTTCTTGACAGAAAAACACCAATATCTATTATTGACCCGGGACCTCGTCATCGGCTGGCTAACTTGCTAACCACTAACCACTGACGGGACAGTTTTTTGTATTGCTGTATAATGGTTAAATAAAACCTTGTATAAGTTTGTTATCTTCGCCGGATTCAGCAGTGAGTCGTCATTCAATCAATAATAAATAAAAGATAAACCTTTTGTTTAAACAATAAAACCACGAATGTTAACAAAGTAAATTTATTTATTTTCAACGTTTAATTGGCATAACATGAATCTCAAGAAAATTAAATCTCTGATAAAATCTTAATACTGTACCAATTTGTGCAGCTTATGGAATGTGTATATTATTTTTACAATATTTAATTTACATTAATTGTACCTCTTTCTCCTTATAAAACAGCCTATTGCGAATAACTATTTAAGTATCGATATTTATAGTCATTTTTATACAGCCAAAACACAAAATCAGTTATGTTCTAATGCACAGACAGCCTAAAAGTAAGCAATGTACTAGTTTTAAGGCTGCCACAATAATAAGCTAAAGTTTTTTAACCATGCCCCAATTTTGAATACAATTTTAAACGATTTTACCATCCATCCAACACCATGTGAAAATAATAAAATATATCGACATACATACAAAATAATTAGATTTAAAACAAAAATTGATCAGCTTTGTATTCAATAATAATAAGAATAATAATTGATGCGAGTCCTTAAATTTAAATAGCTTATTTATCTATTTTCCCGATACAAAAATATAAAAATCTCCATACAATATTCCCCTAATGCCTCCATAGTGTATATCTTAGTACTAATAAAATAAGTTCTATAATAGAGATCACAGTTTCCCTTGCATGAGTGGCTTGAGGTAGGTGTGGAAGCTCTGGTTGACGGGTTCCTTGTTGAGAGGACTCTTGAGGGCTTCCTCCATCAGACGTTCGTACACGCGCCCGTCGTATGCTCCCAAAGCAGAGTGTAAAATCTAAAACAATGTTGCCATATCAAAAAAATATATTTTCTAAAGTAGTAGTAGAAAAGTCAAATAATAATACAGATGCAATTAATGACAGCTTGGGGGAGGTCTATGCCCAGCAGTGGGAGTCTGTCGGCTGAAATAATTATGAATGACATTATATTTATTACATCGCCTTATTCACATTGTCCTCAAACGGGTATTAAACCGCACCAAGAACTTACTGAGACAATCTTTCGACCTGATAATGTAATTTGACGAGTGATAAATCTAACAAGGGGAACTTCACTCAAAGATCTCCAATCAGCGCGCAAGACGCGGTAAGTTTACGATTCGGTTACAACCTTGCGAGATGGATTATAAAGTAACTGAGCAATCATATACATTTATCTCCTTTTAGGCAACGATATTTAAAAACGAGAATTTTTTTTTAATACACCGAAGTGAAAAATTTATAAGGGGAGGGATGTAGAATGTTAAGTTCTAGTTCAGGGGCCCAACTATGAGCTCTTATTGCAATGTTAGTTCAGCTGTGCGACAGTGACAGATGTATGCACGTCATATACTCGTGTCTTATAAATGAGTGAAACTATCATGGCAATAAGAGCTCATGGTAAGGCCCCTAGTTCAGTATAGTTAGGGATTAGTTAGGCATTTATCTAGACAATAACCACATTAATTCTGAGAAGGTATATTATACATACATGAGACAAGTCAAGGAAAAAGTGTCTGCTATGACGTATAGGGAGGTCAAGGAGATGGCACTTGATAGAGACGAATGGAAGAAGTTGCATCAGTTACACTGACAAGAGTCACAACTCTTAAATTTATCATGATGATGATATTATACAGACCTCGTCTTTAATGTCAAACGCATCCACCAGCCCCACAGCATTGGGCCGCAGTTTGGTGAGTAATTCCTCGTACCACTCTTGTAGGTGTTCCACGTCACGTTCCGAAATTGATGTGAACTGCCGAATTATATATTGAAAATGAGAATAGGTATGATTTGTTCAGTCAAGGCCCTGGTTATGAATGTCGAAGGATCGACCACAGGTTCGGAAACTAGCCTTCTGAGAAGAACTGGCAATTACGTGACACCACATGATATAAGATTTTTTTAAATAGGATACGATAATGTTGTCAGAACTTTACACATTCTCAGTAATAATTAAACTTATTTAACTAATGACAAAACATTAACGTATCTACGTAACTTTTAATATCGTTGGTGACACCGCATAGAACAAAAAAATCTACTTACATACGGTTTTGTGCGATGAATATTTTTTCATTGTACATTACTAGTAATTTATCTCAGTACTATACGAAGGACAAGGAAAAAATTAACCTTGCAAAATTACTTGGGGTAATTAAGTTTATTGCAACGATTAAAAAAGTTTTGTTTATGAACGATGCGTTCAAACAGACACACTTTACTTTTTTATGCTATTCAAAAATAAGAAAAAATTATAGCATTTGCATACCCTTAGTAAGTCTCCAAGTCGCTGCAGTGCCCAGAACACAACGTAGAGTTGAACCATTTGGTCGAGCACGCTGCGGAGGCCGAGGGAAGCTGTCTTAGCCAACTTAGCGGTCTCTTCACTGTACGTACCGAGCAGGAACACTAGGCAGTGGGCCTGAATACAACATACATTTATAACATCTTAGAATTTATTACCACTCATTTATATATAAGTAGAACTACTAGACTTTTCTGTATGTTAATTTTTATCGACATTTGTGCATTGGAACTGTGTCCATGGGCTTACATTTCTCAAGTGATTTACTTTGTTTTTTTTTACATTGTATAATATTTTTGAAAAGAGTAATTACTGAGGTTCTTGCCAGGTTCTTCTCAGTAAAAGCAACCTTCCAAACCTGGCGGTAGCATGTATAACCCTGTAAATTTATGTCATTCTGACGATTTGAAAGTAGTTTGTAAAAGTCTAATCGAATAAAGATAACTTTGACTTTGACTTTATACATTAGCTGAGTCTAATGAAAACTATTTTAGCCTTTAATACTTTTATATCGCTGTTTTCGTGTAACCTAAGGTTGTCTTTTTTTAATAAAAATTAAATTTTAAACATTACTATGATCGTAACATACCAGGGGCCTTACTACGAACTTTTATTGCCATGACAGTTTCACTCATTTATGAGACAGATGTATGTGACGTGTATACATCTGTCACTGTCGCACAACTGAATTAACATTGCAATAAGAGCTCATGGTTGGGCCCCTGAGAGTGATACAAAATAATAGATACCTTTTTGTTTTTTTTTAATCCCAAAGTGGTGCAAAAGTACCCAATCAATTTACCTCAGAAGCCTGCGTCAGCTGTACCGAAGTCATATTCCAGGCATCCTCATACGCCATGCCTGTTTTCTGTCGCTTCTCAATGTTGTCGACGCACAGGCTGATTTTACTGTAACAAATGTGATTGTTTTGACAATTTTAAACAGGTTACAGTTTTTTTAGAATATCAGCAGCCAAAAAGTAAATTATACTGAGTGTACAGTGATGCCATGTACATCCACCATTTACGGAGGTCGATATAGATGAGTGGAACATATTGAATTAGTATTAAGTTTTTTCGTATTTTCTAGTTTTTTATCTTATCAATTTTATTATTACTGTGTAGTTTTTATGTTCATTCTTTTTTTACTGTTTCACTCTTCGGGAAAATAAAAATTTCTTTCTTTCCTTTATATTCTTTTTTTAGTTTTGCTACGAGGTAAAATAGCGTGGCTCGGCTTACCTATTGTGTGCAGAGAGCTACACATACAAACGGTTATTTTTCTTAAAATCGCCCTCACTAGTCATCTCGTTGACGGTGTCGTTGTATGGGATCAACATACCCTCTATGGGTCTACAGATCGCTATACAAATCTGCGTTTACGTCACGTGAAAAACTCGCACTAGGCACTCAAATTTTTATATTACGCTCTGCTTAAGCATGATGATAGGTACTTGTATTTGTATCTTACCCAGCAGCTACTCTTTGGAAGCCAGCGATGATTCCTTGCACGGATCGTTCCCAGGGCGGCGAACGGCGGCCAGAAGCCACATCCGTTAAGTAACGCACCGTCGGAGGCAAGGCCGTGCCGCCTGCGCTCTGCTGCCAAGCCTTCACTAGGTATCTAAAGGTGATATACTAATTAAATTAATACTCTATACTGTAATCTATACATCTATCTTCTATACAGATAAATAAAATTGAAGTGTCTGTTTGTAATTAAAAAATTACAGCTTTTAACTAAATGCATATGAAAGTATACACGCTACTGACATTAAAAAACCAAGTTTTAAATTTTTTCTCTGTCTGTTTGTTCCGGGTAATCTCTGAAACGGCTGGACGGATTTTAACGGGACGGATTTTAACGTTTTTTTCACTGGTAGGTAGCTGATGTTTCAAGGAGTAACATAGTCTACTTTTATTTTTCAAAAATATTAGGGTTCCGCGACATTAAGGATGAAACTAAATCTACGCGGGTGAAACCGCAGGGCACAACTAGTATCTTTTCTATATTTTACTAATATTATAAAGAGGAAATATTTGATTGTTCGTTTATTGAATAGGCTCCGAAATTACATTCAGTTTCATCAGAAAAAACAGCTAGTATTTTATAACTAGCTGTGTCCCGCGGATTCACTCGCGTAGAGTTAATTTCATGGGTGGTCCTTGTTTTTTTAAAATAAATAGCCTAACTTACTCCTTGTAACGTTAACTAGTTGCCATGGAACTCCCGTCAAAATCAATCCAGCCGTTTCGAAGATCAGCCGGAACAGACAGAGTTTTTTTTTTTTTTTTTAATCATTACCGTATTTTTTCATATTATGCAATTAGTGAATAGCTGTTATTTTGGAATTCAAACAGACACTTTAATTTTATTTATCTGTATAGAGTACATTGAGTATACATTAAATAAATATAAGATATTTTTAAATCTTAAGATCGCACTACAAAATTATTAACTGTCAAAGTGGGCGTTAGACGAAATAATTTTGGGAACCTCTGGTCTGGTTCAAGCGTCCTACTATGTAAGTGAAAATAATTTTAATGTTCATAGCAAATTAAACCTGGCGGTCTGCAGCAGTAGCACGGTGTTCTCCCCCTCGTAGGTGCAGGCGGCGGTGACCAGGCCGTAGGACTGCGGCAGGTTGGAGGCCAGCATGTAGCCGTGCCCGCCGCACGCCAGCCGACACCGCTCCACGCACGCCGCCGCCTCCGACGTCGTCACCGCCTTCAGGCAGCACGACAGTGCGTGCAGCTGACGACATATAACATCGATAGTAAGACACACGCGCCGCCTCCGACGTCGTCACCGCCTTCAGGCAGCACGACAGTGCGTGCAGCTGACGACATATAACATCGATAGTAAGACACACGCGCCGCCTCCGACGTCGTCACCGCCTTCAGGCAGCACGACAGTGCGTGCAGCTGACGACATATAACATCGATAGTAAGACACACGCGCCGCCTCCGACGTCGTCACCGCCTTCAGGCAGCACGACAGTGCGTGCAGCTGACGACATATAACATCGATAGTAAGACACACGCGCCGCCTCCGACGTCGTCACCGCCTTCAGGCAGCACGACAGTGCGTGCAGCTGACGACATATAACATCGATAGTAAGACACACGCGCCGCCTCCGACGTCGTCACCGCCTTCAGGCAGCACGACAGTGCGTGCAGCTGACGACATATAACATCGATAGTAAGACACACGCGCCGCCTCCGACGTCGTCACCGCCTTCAGGCAGCACGACAGTGCGTGCAGCTGACGACATATAACATCGATAGTAAGACACACGCGCCGCCTCCGACGTCGTCACCGCCTTCAGGCAGCACGACAGTGCGTGCAGCTGACGACATATAACATCGATAGTAAGACACACGCGCCGCCTCCGACGTCGTCACCGCCTTCAGGCAGCACGACAGTGCGTGCAGCTGACGACATATAACATCGATAGTAAGACACACGCGCCGCCTCCGACGTCGTCACCGCCTTCAGGCAGCACGACAGTGCGTGCAGCTGACGACATATAACATCGATAGTAAGACACACGCGCCGCCTCCGACGTCGTCACCGCCTTCAGGCAGCACGACAGTGCGTGCAGCTGACGACATATAACATCGATAGTAAGACACACGCGCCGCCTCCGACGTCGTCACCGCCTTCAGGCAGCACGACAGTGCGTGCAGCTGACGACATATAACATCGATAGTAAGACACACGCGCCGCCTCCGACGTCGTCACCGCCTTCAGGCAGCACGACAGTGCGTGCAGCTGACGACATATAACATCGATAGTAAGACACACGCGCCGCCTCCGACGTCGTCACCGCCTTCAGGCAGCACGACAGTGCGTGCAGCTGACGACATATAACATCGATAGTAAGACACACGCGCCGCCTCCGACGTCGTCACCGCCTTCAGGCAGCACGACAGTGCGTGCAGCTGACGACATATAACATCGATAGTAAGACACACGCGCCGCCTCCGACGTCGTCACCGCCTTCAGGCAGCACGACAGTGCGTGCAGCTGACGACATATAACATCGATAGTAAGACACACGCGCCGCCTCCGACGTCGTCACCGCCTTCAGGCAGCACGACAGTGCGTGCAGCTGACGACATATAACATCGATAGTAAGACACACGCGCCGCCTCCGACGTCGTCACCGCCTTCAGGCAGCACGACAGTGCGTGCAGCTGACGACATATAACATCGATAGTAAGACACACGCCGCCGCCTCCGACGTCGTCACCGCCTTCAGGCAGCACGACAGTGCGTACATCTAGTCAATTTTGGAATTACAAACAGACACTTCAATTTTATTTATGTATAGAAGATGAAATAGATCAATGTTGCCAGACGTCCCGATTTTTAAATCAATATTAAATGTCCCGCGCGCCAGGACCGGCTCAGTCCCGCTTTTCGGAGATAACTCGAGAGGATAGGTTAGGGGATAAATCTAATTTAAAATATTATATTTTTATAGAAATACATTTTCTATAGCTTCTATTGCAATATATTGTCACGTAAACGTAATTTTAATTCAAATCAAAAAACAATTTTAAAACTCTTATTATATACGTTTTTTTACCGCTTTTGACAAAAGATTCCCGCTGTTTTCACTCAAAAAGTTCCAAAGTACCGACTTGGCAAAAATAGAACTGGCAGCGCTGATATAGGATAGGTTTATACCTCAGGCAATCGGTCGAGGTCGCCAGCTTCGAGCTCGGCAGTGACGTTGTTGTACATGTTCCAGAGCCACTCGGCGCTCAGTTTGAACGCGTGCACCGTCACCAGACTGGGCAGCAACTTGTGCTGCTGAGTCACGTAGTCCAAGATCTGAGGCTCCGGCTCACTGGACACATACAACACTTCATTATACAGACATACATATATATGCTTACGCCTGTATTCCCCGAAGGGGCAGGCAGATGTGTTGTCATAACACACACTTTTCACAAGATGTTTGAGTGTACAGACTTCACTATACAAACTTTAAATTACTTCTCAGACATATGCAGGTTTCCTCACGATGGTTTCCTTCGTAAAGTGGTGTGAAATAGGTGAAATGCCTCTTGATTATAACTATTATATAATATAAGAGTAATTACTGCTTCTTGTCGTGCTGCATAACTAGTTGTGCGGGTTTCACACGCGTAGACCTAATAATATATTTCATAGGTAGAACTCTGATTTTGTTTCCTAATAAAATTTGCCTAAATTAATCCTTGTAACATAACTGATCATTCAGTGAAAGTCCAGTAACACCTGTCCACCCATTTCAGACACTATCCGGATCAAACAGACACGAGAGACAGAGATTTTTATTTGAATATTCTTTTTTTATGATATACAGGATATGTACTCGTATTTAGTGAAAAGCTGTAAATTTCGAACAACAAACAGACACTTTAATTTTATATATCTGTTTATAGATACTCACTTGGGTTTAGGTTGCGACTGCCTCCTGACCGCGGAGTACCTCGTGGCGATGGTCACAGCCTTCGCCATGTAGTTGCACATGTCGTTCACTAACACCACGCGAACAAACATCATTGTACCGTACGTTAACTTTGAACTTGGAGACTTCATGTACGTACCATCCTACAAACAACAACTCTATTACAATGTGGTAAGGTTCAAAATTACAAACCTTCATTAGAGTGATTTATTTTGTAATTTTAAAACCGTATAATAATCTTGAAAAGATTAATTACTGAGTTTCTTGCCAGGTTCTTCTCAGTAAAAGCAACCTTCCGAACCTGGCGGTAGCATGTATAATCCTGTGTAATTGTGTCATTCTGACGATTTGAAAGTACTTTGTATAAAGTTTAATCGAATAAAGATATTTTAGAATTTTTGTTTAGAATGCAAGTAATTTGGTTTATTGACATTCGAATTTAACAGGAACAATGACACTCAGATTAGTAAGTGATTTTAATGTAAATGAAGCGAATTATTTAGCATTTCCTACAATGTGTTTCATTTCTAAATAGGATTATTTAAATGCTTGACTGAATTTAATTGAAAAGGCAATCTAAGTGACTTTTAAAATTTTGGGAATTAATATTTTTTTGTCTTAAAATTAAACAAAAACATTTTTATAGCTTTGATTTTTCAACTTAGTATATATTTTTTTGATAAGTAGTATAATATTGCTATTAAAATTGTGAAACCAATTCTAGATGGGCTCACAGGTATGATGATATAAATTAATACTTACTTCCAAAACCTTTGAATTCTTCATGAGCATATGATCCCTCGGTATCCTGACGTGTTCGAAGCCAAGGAAGCCATTGTTGGTGCCGTTCATGCCAAGCTTGGCGCCAATCTCCCCAACCTTCACGCCCGGCAGAGGCATGTGGGTCTCCTCGTCTCGCAGTTGGACGATGAACGGGTGTATGCCGTGGCATTGGCCATTGGTGTATAGTTGGGCCATCACGATGCAGTAGTTGGCTGTGTGGGCCACTATTGGAAAGATATATAGATAAATAACCTAGATACCGATTGCAGTGACATCTACCAGGCTGATTTGTGAATCTAAACCATCCAGGGCGCCACCCAAACACGTACAAAAAAACATTCAAATCGGTTCAGCCGTTTAGAAGTCCAGTGACATACACACGTACACTAGAATCTTATATATAAAAATTAAATCCCATTTCCCTTGGTCATGGCATCACGCGTGAACGGCTGGACCGATACTGTTACTGGCAGGGACATACTACCGGGACTGTTACTGGCAGATAGCTGAAGTTTCAAGGAGTGTTTAAGGCTAATTTTAAAACATACATAGGTACATATGTATATATGTATTCCCCGACGGATTAAGTAGATGCGTATTTATAGTATCCCCATATTTGTCCCGTTATGTTTCATCATCATCATGAATTTAAGAGTAATAACTGAATCCAGTAACACTTTTAATGATCGACCCCAGAATTTCGTATACCGCAATAGCGTTTGCGAAAAAGACCAACGAGGCAGTCATTACTTGTATGTTTTTTATGATATTTAGTTGCTGGTCTTTCAGCGTATTGAGTAACTAGCTGTTGCCCACGACTCCGTCTACACGGGATTTTACTCCCGATTGGAGAATTTACAAAATATCTTCATAAATTATAGCCTTTGTGTTACTCTGATGTATAGGCTATATTATTGTAAAGTTTTATTAAAATCCATTCAGGGGCCTTACCATGAGCTCTTATTGCCATGGTAGTTTCACTCATTTATGAGACAGATGTATGTGAGGTGTATACATCTGTCACTTTCGAACATCTGAATTATCATTGCAATAAGAGCTCATGGTTGGGCCCCTGTTGTTTTGGCGTGAAAGAGTAACAAACGTACATCCACACAAACAAACTTTCACGTTTATAATATTATTAGGAATTAGTAGTATAGAACTAGAAATTTCTATCGAAACCGAAGTAAGTTGACGTCATAATATCATAGAAGTGAAATGCGATATTGATAAACGAGCAACGAATATTTCATATACGTAGCATTTATTATCAAAGTCTAGATAAATAAAATGCATTGTACTAATGAAAGAATACTTCTACTAGGAGAATAAAAATTTTCACTATTCTTAACTCTTAAGTCTTTTAAGTAATAACATAAAACTACTGCTGAGTTCCATATGAAAACTAGCTGAGCCCCGCGGTTTCACCAGCGTAGATTTAGTTTCATCCTTATGGTCGTGGAACCCTAATATTTTTTATAAATAAAAGTAGCCTAAGTTACTCCTTGAAACATCAGCTACCTGCCAGTGAAAGTCCCGTTAAATCCCGAAATCGGTCCAGCCGTTTCAGAGATTACCCGGAACATACAGACAGACAGTTTTTTTTTAATCTTGGTTTTTTAGTATCTAAGCGTGTATACTTTCATATGCATTTAGTGAAAAGCTGTTATTTTGGAATTACAAACAGACACTTCAATTTTATTTATCTGTATATATAACATTAGGTACCTATAATAAAAGTCAAGAGGTGAACAAAAGAGTTCCATTACCATAATATAATACGGAATTTACAATAAGTAGCGTGGACTTAGAGCTCATCTCGACTGGTGTTTATTTAATTTAAATGATATTACAAAGACGGTTTTTTTTACGAGGCAATGGTCGTAATCAAGCGTCCGGTCCGCCTGATGGTAAGCGGCCACTGCAGTCTATGAACATGACTAACACCAGAGTGCCTAGTGCGAGTTTTTAAAACCGCCGTCACATGTCATCGCGTTGACGTAAACGTAGATGTGTATAATGTTGTATGGGATCAAAATACTGCCATCTGAGGACCGACAGATGGCGCAGTTTCAACCCCATATAAATCTGCGTTCACGACAACGCGGTGTCTTGTGACAGTGAAAAACTCGCCCATCTTATAAAGCATGGAATCGCTGCAATACATTTTCCAATCAAGCTTTTTGAATACACTCTTTACGAAATACTGAAACTGAACCAAAATAGGGATACCCTAACCTTATGCGTTATCGAGCATTCAACAATAATTTCATATAAATTTCATTGTATCAATCCATTATCTAGCGATAAATATATTTATCTAAGGTCATGTGATTCGCTTCATCAATTTAATAAATTCTAATTCACCTTATAGCCAAATAAAAATAAATCAATTAAGTTTAACTATCAAACATCCTAAGTACCTAATTATAATATTTTTTTTAAGTAGCTACTCTATAGTATCTTCGTTGAGGTCAAAGTTATCGATGTCGCAAAAGATTAGACGTGAAATAGCAACAGACAGACCGACAGACATAGACACTTTCTCAGTGATAATGTCAACATGGACGAATCTTTTAATACACGTATCCATAAAGCAAAAAAGGTTCAACAAAAGAAGCACAGTATGTTGGTAATTCCGAAATTGGGTTTGGTCGATGCATTTCAGGTACTTACGTCCTCCAGGCCACCATTTGTACGAAGTGAGCGTTGGGCTGTGGAGCACGAACTCCTTCGTCTTAGCATCGTAGGTGGCCGTCGTCTCCAGACCGCGGACGAAGGTACCGTGGCCGAGTTCAGTCTACGAAGATAAAACTATCGTTTATACTGTAGCTGCATAACCTTGCCAGAAGGCGTCAAAATCTATGTAGTACAGGGGCCTTACCATGAGCTCTTATTGCCATGATAGTTTCACTCATTTATGAGACAGATGTACGTGACTTGTATACATCTGTCACTGTCGCACAAGTGAATTATCATTGCAATAAGAGCTCATGGTTGGGGCCCAGATGCTGTCATGAGCTATTAGCACTTAACGAAAATAGTGGGACTAACTGTTCATGCATTTGATCGCACTCGCTCCATACAAGAAACAAAATTACTACTGTGCATTTAAAGTCAGCGCTCAAAACTCGTGACGGAGCCTATACGAAATGGATTGCAACTTGCTTTGATTGGTAGCAATCCAAACAGGTATGACATATTAATTTTCTAAAAGCATAAATGTAAGAGATTTACAATTATCACACCACAAGCTTTGCGGAAATTTGCATATGCCCAAGGACAAATGAAAAGACGTAACCATTTAAGTACTCTACGGTGGGTTGGGCAGTATACTTGTACGCCACATACTGGTATAAATAAAACGTTCTCTAAATGTGTATTACTCTGCAGTAGAGGTCAATGGGTCCAGGGGCGAAACCTTGAGATCTTATTGCAATGATAGTTCAGCTGTGTGGCAGAGACAGATATACACACATCATACTTTAATACTTATCTATCTCATAATATAAGTCAAACTATCACGACAAGAAGAGCTCATGGTAGGGCCCCTGTGGTCTCCGCATTTGTCATCTTCGTATCATATAATGTACCAACAACCACTTTTCACTGAAGATGATTAAGTGCCAACGTGTCAATAAGTTAAGATAGTGAGTCTTTGAATTACTCCTCAGACACATGTAGGTTTCCTCACGATGTTTACCTTCACCGTAAAGCACGTGGTGTGAAATCACTACAAATAAGTTTTTAGAAAAACTCATTGGTACAGGGGTCTTACCATGAGCTCTTATTGCCATGATAGTTTCACTCATTTATGAGACAGATGTACGCGACGTGTATACATCTGTCACTGTCGCACAGTTGAATTAACATTGCAATAAGAGCTCATGGTTGGGCCCCTAGCCACACTGGGGTTCGAACTTGCGTCGCATGCGTAGGCGACTGTTCAAACCCCACGGTCACCACGGTTCTTTGTAGTATAATAAATATCTAACCTGTGCATAAGTGCCAACGATGTCGAGGCTGAACGCGCGTCCGATCCAGTAGGCCTGTTGCTCCACCGTCGCCTGTCCCATCAGCGTCGGTATGAACATGACGTAGTGCAACGTGAGAGGGTTGCCGTCCTGAAGGATCGCCGACCCTAGCGCACCGCCCAAGACAGCCCTAGTAACGATAATAATAACGATACAAGTGCCGTCACCAGAAATGACCGCTCAGCGAAAATAGTGCGGGGTAACTGTGCTTGTGTGTAGGTATATTATTCGCGTCGCACCATACAGACAGACGGAGACACTCATAAAATGACTACTGCGTATTCAAGGTCACCGCTCATTTCTTGCCGGTTCAACTCAGAAAGCCAGATTCCAAACCGCTTCGATGTTCATTAGTGCAATACCAGGCGCTACCCAGAATAAATCATTTTCTTAATTCGTGATGGTACCTGTAAGGTATGTACCTACTTACGCCGGCTAAATTTCAGTTTTTCAATGTTCAAACTAGGAATCATTAAAATGCTTACTAATGGTTAGAATACATATGAACACAGGCCAGCACTCAAATCTTCAAATAAGCAAAATAAGTAAAGGCCTGCCTCGTTGGTCATGTGTTCCTGTGATCGCAAGCTCTACTATGAAACACGAGCTCCTGGATTCAATCCCCGGTTTGGGCAAAGTATTTTGAGTTGTGGTAAGTAGGTACTCAGAGGCTGACTGAGTCAACACGAATATAGTATGTTATTTGAACATGTGAAAACCATCAGCCCATTGTTAGAAAATATTACGCGACCTCTGAGTTTAAGGACGATGTACATAGCCGATATAATATCTGTATGTACGTAGGTAGGTACACTCAAGAACATAATATACATTTTGCAACAATTACGAAAAATTACATCTATACAGATAAATAAAATTGAAGTGTCTGTTTGTAATTCCAAAATAACAGCTTTTCACTAAATGCATATGAAAGAATACACGATACTGACACAAAAAAACCAAGTTTTAAAAATTTTCTCTGTCTGTCTGTCTGTCTGTTTGTTCCGGGTAATCTCTGAAACGGCTGGACGGATTTTAACGGCACTGATAGGTAGCTGATGTTTCAAGGAGTAACTTAGGCTACTTTTATTTATTAAAAATATTAGGGTCCCGGGACAATAAGGAAGAAACTAAATCTACGCGGGTGAAACCGCGGGGCACAGCTAGTTAGCACTATAAGAAGAAGACAAAGATTTATTTTATAAATAAGTATCTATTGTTCGTTAGAAGTCTAAAAACATATAAATATTTTAATTATAAGGTATAATTATTTCTTACTAAAATGTTATGAATTCTGAGAGAAGAATCTCCCCGTAATTTAGCTCGGCTTAACTCCATGTACCAGTTTTGTTATAAAAAAGCGAACAGTTATTGTTGAATGATCTCGGTAGAAAATAAAGTACTTAATTTAAAACATGGGCATATGATTCAAGGGATAACAAAAACTTTGCCAGGCAAAAATAACACTTATTCCTCTCACCTGAAGTTCTCCATTCCAGTGGTGTCCTCCTCCTGCCATCTTCTTAGCATCTTGAACAGCAGACATGACTTCTTCACTGCCAATTCATATTTCTCCTTGTGACTGAGATACTCCGATGGCACCTCTTCTTTGTGGATGCCTTCTTTGAGAACCAGCTCCTCTTAAACAATAGATACTTAAGTCAATAAAAATGTTTTTTTTAAATGCTATGTTTCTGGGTTGTGGTAATCTCATAGAAAAATTGCATAATCACTAATGCTCCGCTGCGTTATTCTGTAAGGTACCGCAGCGACGAACTCGACGTCGAGTGTTGGTTTCAATCATAGGAAATTAATACATGCACTATAAAGTTTAATTACGTATTCGTCGCTGAGATACCTTACAGAATAACGCATCAGTACCCTGAGAATGATGAGTCGAAAAAAAAATCATAGCATTCTATTGGGTACTTTCCGCTATAGTGGGTACCAGTAGGCCTAGATAAAGTACCATTCTCTCGTGCTTGCGCAAATATAAACGATACAAAATGTAAGGAAATGACATAAATCAGGCACATGACATATTATGTCATTCCCATACATTTTGTATCGTTTCGTGACTAACGTCATTAGAAGCGTTAATGATTTGGAATTAAACATACATACCTACATACTGCTTCTGATTGAAAGAAGTAAATGACGCTCATTTTACGTCGAAGATACCTATAGTTATTTAAGTACTTACATAAATAGATAATAAATTAGGATTTAGGGCGCAAGATTAATGTGAGTATGTTAATTAGAAGTATAGTGTTATCTATACATCTATACATCTATATCTATACAGATAAATAAAATTGAAGTGTCTGTTTGTAATTCCAAAATTACAGCTTTTCACTAAATGCATATGAAAGTATACACGCTACTAACACTAAAAAACCAAGTTTTAAAATTTTTCTCTGTCTGTCTGTCTGTCTGTTTGTTCCGGGTAATCTCTGGAACGGCTGGACGGATTTTAACGGGACTTTCACTGGTAGGTAGCTGATGTTCCAAGGAGTAACTTAGGCTACTTTTATTTATCAAAAATATTAGGGTTCCGCGACAATAAGGATGAAACTAAATCTACGCGGGTGAAACCGCGGGGCACAGCTAGTTTTAAATACAATTTGTAAGGTGTCGCAGATAGCATATTGAGTCTAAAGGTCGTAAGTAGAGGATCTTAACTTCAATCCACACTTAAGTCAAGATACAGTCAGCTTCAAAAGTGAAACCAAACAAGTTTTTAAATGTTTCGAGCTGAAAATACCTTGCAACCTAGGAAAGTGTTTACCTGATTACCTTAGCTTATATTAAGACTACAAAAATATGTTGTTTCCAGTTTTAAGATTTCCTGTTACTTTTAAAAGGATGTTATATTCACTCACACAGAGGTAGCTTCTTGGAGTGTGTGAGTATCTACATCTATACATCTATACAGATAAATAAAATTGAAGTGTCTGTTTGTAATTCCAAAATAACAGCTTTTCACTAAGTGCATATGTATGATAATATACTTGCTACTGACACTGAAAAACCAAGTTTTAAAATTTTTCTCTGTCTGTTTGTCTGTCTGTTTGTTCCGGGTAATCTCTGAAACGGCTGGACCGATTTTGACGGGACTTTCACTGGCAGGTAGCTGATGTTACAAGGAGTAACTTAGACTACTTTTATTTATTAAAAATATTAGGGTCCGCGAAAATAAGGATGAAACTAAATCTATGCAAGTGAAACCGTGGGGCACAGCTAGTTCTACAGTAAAAAAAACATTGTAGGTAAGGTGTTACCATGTTTTGTAACTGTTACCCTCAGTCAGAATAAAGAGTGATTTTACAATTTACACTCAATATTTTACAATAAATGTGTCTACTCAACACTGTGGATAAGGGATTGTAAAATATGATATTTAATACTTTTTTCACCAAAATAATACCTACATGTTAAAGTTGAACAACCCAGGAATTTATTAATATCTATACAGATAAATAAAATTCAAGTCTGTTTGTAATTCAAAATTAACAGCTTTCACTAAATGTACATGAAAGTATATCAAGACACATTGGGTACATCAGGATTTTAATTCTGACCTATAAAGAACTTCTATTTACTTAAAGATAAAGTATAAAAAACTCAGGAACATAACAAGTATTTTGTATTATCATTGGATAAAGATTTGTACCTAACAAACAAACAATTAATCATATAAGTTATCAGAGATTAGAACATTTTAATTATAATAAACTGCTTCCTAATCACCAGAATTTTATTTATCACTGATTTAAATTCCAATTCTTATTTAAACACATTAAAAAGTTACTTCTATTAAGATGCATTGGACCATAAACAATAAATAACTCTATTTTTTTATAAAGGTGGTAAAGAATGACCTAAATAAGAACATAATTTGAACTTAGAACTCAATTTGATAAGTGAAGTAAATATAGAACAGATATCTCTTGATTTATTGCAATAAAAGAGAAATTAAATGACTGTTGTGTCCTACATTTTCTATTATGATTGAACAAAATAATCTGTTATGATTGAACTTTTTGGGTTATCTTGGTGTTATTTAGCTGTGTGCAGATGTAAACCTTCTGAGAATATGTATTGGGTGGGTAATGTGATTGGGTGATTAGATGTAGAATTTCTATTTCATTACATTAAGTTTAGAGTAATTAAGCTTATTAGTAATAAATATGGAATTATTTAAGTGATTTTATTTAAAGCAGTGTAACATTTTAGAAATTACATTATCCGGTTATGGTGTTTTTCTTTTTCAAATTAAAAACAGAATCACAAAAGAATGAACAAAGCTCATCAAGTTATTAAAAAGTTAGACAGTATAAGAAGGTTCACATATACAAATTATATTTCTCTGAAATTGGCAACAAGTTAAAAATATTAGCAAAGTTCTTTGACCTTGTAAAACATGATTGAAGTAGACAAATCAATGCAGACTTTAAACCTATGAGATGTGTAATGATGTACAAAGAGGATATTTACACCACACATAAAAAAAAACATAGTTACATACCTCTTTTTCTCCTCTCTTCCGTTACATGAGCACCTCCATCAAATATATTAGTTAATTCTGTTATGTTAAACGTACACTTATCCCTTTCTCTTTGTAAATCCTCGTTAACTTTCGAAGTGACGCTCATTTTGAGAGAAAGGCTGTAACAGGCAGCAGACACAACAGTACACGAGCAAAGTATCGCGGTTACTGATAATTTCTTGACGGAACGGATAAGTCGACACTCGCGGCACCTCACGCAAACACTCACATTGCTTGAAACAAGTTTTATAAGTTTAGCGCTAAGTTCGAAATCCTTATGTTGGACCAACTTGTTGATTTTTGTTTATTATTTTATTCAGTTGTTAATACGTACGACTTCAACGGGGTCAGCACAGCTCAAATTAGTTAGTATTTTGGTAACACTAAAAGTTGTAACCATCGGTTTTTATTGACACAATTCATAAATAAAATCAAACTGAACTGTGAATTCCCGCGTATTGATTCTTTCAGATTGAATAAATATTATATTTTACACATTATTATTACAAACTACAGAAATCTTATTCGCAATGATTTTAAAATTACAAATCGAGATATTTTCTCCTCTCTCAGCTGACCACCAGCTGACTTGACTTTATTTTTATTTACCTATTTACACCTATTTGGGTAAGTATATTCAAAAAGTCATTTGGTATGTCATTTGCAGTGTCATTCATCTATGATCCTTTAAAACAAGCTAGAACCTAAGACTATTACGCCTCGTCTCTAGTATCTTGTTTCTTGTCGTGAGAAAGTATAGATATAGGCGAAATAATGAAAAACATGTTAGATACAAATAAAATGTCACTATGGTCTTATAATCTTAGCCTGCTCTAAAATTAATGAGTAGGAAAAATTGCAAAAGTACTACATACTTCAATGTCAGTCAGTTTAAGACAATTTGACACTTTTGACAGTCGCTTAACTCCATCCTACGTCGGTCAACTGAACATCAACAAAACAAATCTATTTTCTAGGTAGTTGTTATAATAAAAAAGCGAATTTTAAAATAATAATGGATAATGTGCAAAAGTTATGCCGCGCTTGCCTCTCTACGAAAGAATCATTTTTATATATCTTGTTTGAAAATGTAGCTGCCGAAGTTTACTCATTTTGTACTTCTATAGAGGTTCGCAGAGCTAGATAAATATTTAAATTAATTAATAGTGATCTTGTTTTGATTATGTATTTGTAACTATTCCAGATAGTTGAAGATGAAGACTTACCAAAGGCTCTCTGCAACAGTTGTTATGAACTTCTAACAAAGTACTCCGAGTTTAAAAACACATGCATTCAATCACAGAAAACACTAGTGGATCTCAAAAATAGACTGAAATTTGAACCATTTTGTACTGATACTGGGGACAATGTTGTGCTTGGAAATGTTAAGCCTGAGATGACAGATGTTTCAGTCAAGACTGAGGAAGAGACCAACCAGTGCAATGATAGTGATCATGATGGTTGTTCTTTTTATCTTATTTTGTTGTAGAATATCAAAGTTTTCCCCCATACCTGTCCTCTAGAAATGGGCTTGAAACCTGTATGTAAATTGGCCCTCCAATATTTGCAGTTTGATTGAAGCACCTACCACACCTAACGCAGTTTCTTGCCGTTTCTTCTCAGTAGGATAGTTTCAAAGCTGGGAGATTTTTCTTACATTCACAAGTGCCTGAAGTTTAACATACAAGAGACAAGTTAAGGAAAAGGTGTCTGTCACGGATGTCAAAGAGATGGCACTGGATAGAGAGGAATGGAAAAAATTGCAACAGTTACACCAACAAGAATCAGACTCTTAAATTTGTGATGACTGATGACTGATGATGATGATGAAATGTGTGTCTGACCAGGGCCCAAACTGAATAAATAATTTTTATTTTAAGAACCAATGTCTTAGCTTATTGATACAAAACTCATTTGGTTAGAAAATGCCCCCTATTCTGTATCAAATAAATATTTACAACTAAATTGTTTTCTATTGCAGATTCTCTTGACTTCTCAGTGTTGCCTGAAAAGATCAAAGTACGAAAAAGGTGAGGTCGAATTTCAACTTTACTTAAACTAATAACTCCTCATTATAAAGCATTGTTTCAACCAAGACTAGTTCAAACTTGGACTAAAGAGATGGGACTATTTTTAAACCAAGGACTATCTTAGATTATGTTTTGTTTGTGTATGAAGGAAGAGTATGAAGAGATCAATGTGGATGAAGTGAAAGAAGTATGTAAGGATTGTAGCAAGTGGCAAATGGTGGTTTCTGCCTACTACATGGGATACAGGCATGAGCATATATATGTATGTAAGTTTGTTATATGGGTACTCCTAATTCTTCTTCCATAGCCACTCCTAAATGTTAGTTGCTGAGTTCTTTTCAGTAAAAGCAACCTCTTGATAATTGGAAATTACATTGTTAAAGACTAATAAAATAGGTATATTTGTTCTTTGGTTTCAGAAAGTTGAGGGAACCAAAGATAAAACAACATAAGAATGTAAAGAACAAACGGAAACATTTCACTTACAGCTGTGATCTGTGCCACAAGAAGTTTCAATACAGTGAGAGGTTTGAGGCTCACAAACTAGAACATCAGGGGAAGATGGTATTTATTAAACACTAGCTGTGCCTTGCAGTTACACCCACATAAACCCAATTGCATGCGTCTCACACTCACCCCTTTTGTCTATACATGTACATTTTTTTATTCAAACTAGCCGCGCCCTGCAGTTTCACCCGCGTAGATTTAGTTTCATCCTTATTGTCAAGGAACCCTAATATTTTTAATAAATAAAAGTACCCTAAGTTACTCCTTGAAACATCAGCTACCTACCAGTGAAAGTCCCGTTAAAATCCGTCCAGCCGTTTCAGAGTTTAAACTTGGTTTTTTAGTGTCAGTAGTGTGTATACTTTCATATGCATTTAGTGAAAAGCTGTAATTTTGGAATTACAGACATTCAATTTTATTTATGTGTATAGATGCCACTTTTTTGGATAAGGATTTTCTATCATATAAGCATGTTAGTGTTTGTTAATACAAACATTACAAGAATAGGATTACCAACCCATCCAAATAGGTGCTGCCTTTACGTAAATTTGGCACTTAATTTATATTTAAATGGATTAAAGAATTTCTAATTATTGTGTGGACTCAGCTTAATCCTATGAGGATCTATAGGTATAAGCTGAATTCTGACTTGTTTCAAATTATTAGTTAACTTATTTAATTAAAGTTAAGTTAATAATTTCCCTACCAATAGCATTTGAATTGGAAAATATATGCCTTTATCTTACAGTGCCCAATCACTAACGGTACTACCAATACAATATTTAAAAGGTTTCATTTCTAGACTGCAATCAACTGCACACCATGCAACAAAACCTTCATGACTTGGAGTGGTCTCCGCCGCCACAATGTGAGCGAACACACCATAGTGAGCTTGGAAAGCCTCAAGTGCTCCACTTGTGGGAAGATATTCAAGAACACACAGACACTCAAGATGCATGAGAAGAACCATGCAGAGAGGAAGCTATGTGTCTGTCATGTGTGTGGGAAAGGATTCACTACAGTTTATGTTCTAAGGGTAAGTTATTAAGGTTGATTTTGATTGACCTATAATTTATTTTATGGTTACATAAAATAAATTATTGGTCATCCAAAATTCTTCAAACAAAGTGGACATGAATTGGTGAAAGATTGTTTTAAATTTCAAGAAACTGAATAAATCTATTATAAAATAAAAAACAGATGTCTTATAGAAGAAGAAAATTACGAATTTGGATTGAACAAAGACAACCTCCTTGTCAAAACAGATTTCATATTATCTATACTAATATATAGAGCTGTAGAGTTTGTTTGTTTGCTTGAATGCACTTATCTCAGGAAGCAGGAACTACTGGCACGATTTGAAAAATTCTTTCAGTGTTCGATAGCTATGAACCAATCGCGAGTTAAAGTCAGCGTTTGCACTAAGGAGCTATTCCACGCGGACAATGTCGCGGGCAGAAGCTAATATTTAATATCTATAAGATTTATTTCACACAATATCATATTTACCTTTTCAGACACATCTAGAAACACACAAGTTGAACAGAGAGAGGAGATACGCATGCGAACATTGCGGTAAAAAGTTCTTCACAAAAACCACATTATTATCCCACGTGTACCGCCGCCATTCGGGCCGCCGATTCATTTGCCAAATATGCAGCTTCCCATTCACAGACAAGTACAATTTGACCAAACATTTGCTCATACATGATGGGAAGAAACTTTACAAGTGTGATATTTGTGACAAATCATACACCACACAGTCAACGTTGGTGGAACACAAGAGGATACACTCTGGGGAGAGACCGTACCTTTGTAGTTACTGTCCGAAGAGCTTCTTGTCCAAAAGGCGGTTGAATGACCACCACCGGATACATACAGGTGATAAGCCTCATATTTGCGGCGCTTGTGGGCAAGGGTTCACTCAAAGGGGCACCTTGAAAAGGCATATGAAAGTCCATGATAGAATTGTCCCTGCTTTAAATTGACACTTCTAAGCCTAGGAATAACTCCCGCACTCGAGTTCCTATCATCCAAAATGTTATTCATATTAAAACCCAGGCTATATTTCAAAGAGGATTGTGAAATTCTTGAAGACTGATTTAGGTATTATTTTGTGAATTAATACTATGAACTTTAATATTTAAAATTTATTTATTTACATTAAGCTTAGATGAATAAATCAACATGACTTTTCAACAGTTGTACTTTTTTCTCCATTTTCTAGAATTCCTTAGATATTAGTTACAGATGGAAAAACCCAATAACTACTTCCAGGGATTGAACCCATGACCACGATATTTCGCAGTAACGCTTGCCACTACTATACCAACGAGGCAGTCTGCGGCCTTCAGGGCTTGTGGACAAAGTAACATTATCCTCCCTCACGCTTCGCTACTAGAACCGATACAAAATGTACCGGAATGACATATATCACGTGGCTGATTTATGTAATTTCCATACATTTTGTATCGTTTCTATTAGCGCAGGCTAATATGCTAGGCCTAAAGGAGATATTAGTATCAGAAAATCTTCTCTTTGGATTGTTTTTCCTTCTTAGAAATATCACTTTGAAACACTAAATCACTCAGCTACATAATCTTATCACACATCACTTTGCCAATGAGTATAAGTAAGGGATATGGGTGTCTCATCAACGGTATCCAACTGTGCCCTTAAGAATATGTTCTGAGCATCTTCTAGGGTCTTGCTATGGCCGTGGCTCTTCATATGTCGGTTTAGGGCACATTTTTGAATGAACGCCTGGCTGCAAAGCTGGCACTTGTGTGGTTTTTCACCCGTGTGGATCATGCGATGGTTGCGCATATCCTTGCGAGCCATGAACCGCTTTGGACACAAGTCGCATGCATATGGACGTTCACCTGAAAATGATCTTATTGTTAGTGTATAGTTAATTTTATGGGTGACACGCGGAACACATTTTTTTTTTAAATAAAAGTAGCATAAAACCCCTTGTAAAGTTAGCTTCCTGCTATTGAAAGTTTCGTTAAAATCTCTGAAACGGGGGTCGGATATCCAATTGTTCTCAAAGGGACATCCGACCATATGTCTCTGATGTGGAAAGTTTAATGTTAGTTGGACTATTTTAGAGTAAATTATATGTTGACAGTAATTTATACAGATAAATAAAATTAAAGTGTCTGTTTGTAATTCCAAAATACCAGCTTTTCACTAAATGCATATGAAAGTAGACACGCTACAGACACTAAAAAGCCAAGTTTAAAAAAATTTCTCTGTCTGTCTGTTTGTTCCGCGTAATCTCTGAAACGGCTGGACCGATTTTAACGAAACTTTCACTGGCGGGTAGGTAACTTTTATTTATTAATAATATTAGAGTTCCGCGACAATAAGGATGAAACTAAATCTATGCGTAGCTATGCCCTGCGGTTTCCCTGTGTAGACTTAATTTTTTTTTTTTATAAGAAAGGAGTTTCCTTGCTTTTGGAAGTCTAGAAGATAGGGGCTTGTAAAGAAAGTTACCTGTATGTTTCCTTAAATGTACAATTTGGAAGCTTTTGCTTTTAAATGTTTTATCACAGTATTCGCACGAGAAAGGTCTGTCCGTGGAGTGGGACCGCATGTGCTTGAAGAGGTCACTCTGGAAAACGAAATATTTTATTTAATTTTTAAGCTATTTTAATATTTTTCATTACATTACATTATGACTTCCCAAATAATGAATAAAATTTAGATTATGGTATAGGTGATGTTACAAGTTTTAAGCGCTCAGCAAAAATAGCGGGTATAACTGCCGCGTTATTCACTAAGGTTTCTTAGCGTCGAACTTGATGACGAGCGTTGATTTCACCCATAGGAAATTGATACATAATGCACAGAAGATAAGGTTCAATTTCGTATCTTTAAAACAGACACTCGACGAGACACTGCGACGCTGAGAAACCTTAGTGTATTACGCAAGCATTGCGCATTTAAGGTCAGTGCTCTAAACTCGTAATAATTTTGAAAGTGAACTCTAATATAGATCTTACTACCTTAACATAGAACCTCATATTGCATATCTGGCAAGCAATGTTCTTGATGCCCGTGTGTCGTATGAGGTGTATCTTCAGATTGCCAGGCTGAGCAAACTTCTTGCCGCATTGGGCACAACCATAGTCTTTTTTCTGGGTGTGTGTTTCTAAATGCCTCTGGAATAGACAAATTTGATAAAGTAACATAATTTTTTTTATGTTTCTAATAATTAAAACTAGCTATCGATTTATCGACCCTCCACCCCCCTAAATTTCATCAAAATTATTGGAGTTTTTTCCGAGAATCAGATTGTTTTTTAATACTTTTAAGCAATCAAAGGGTTTCCAAAAGACTTGGCTTTTCTATTTAACATTATATAAAAAGTACGATAGGATATTTCTTACAATAAAAAATCCCTCAATTTTCTTTTAATACTAAAAATGTAACAAGTCCACTTAATTGCTACAGCCTACGAACATGATCAGCACCAATTCTTTGCGCATTACCTACATCGCAAAAGGTACACTGGATTAGTGCTAGTTTCATGGCAATAGGCTCACCCCTAATGTCCCCAGGTGTAGGGATGGGACTACACCTCTGTAGGCAGAGGAATAAAGATGTGAGCATATGTATTTATGTATATACATTAGCGATGATTATGGATGGTTGAAATAATTCTACGAAACCTAGCACAGCGCCATCACTCCTAAACCACATTGCATAAAATTCACATAGAACTGCCAATCTATATATCTATATAGATAAATAAAATTGAAGTGTGTTTGTAATTCCAAAATAACATCTTTTCACTAAATGTATATGAAAGTATACACGCTATTGACACAAAAAAAACAAGTTTAAACATTTTTCTCTGTCTATCTGTCTGTCTGTCTGTTTGTTCCGGGTAATCTCTGAAACGGCTGGACCGATTTTAACCGGACTTTCACTGGCAGTTAGGTGATGTTTCAAGGAGTAACTTAGGCTACTTTTATTTATTAAAAATATTAGGGTACCGCGACATTAAGGATGAAACTAAATCTACGCGGGTGAAACCGCGGGGCACAGCTAGTTTGCAAATAAATAATTCCTAAAATTACCTTCAAATTAAACAACTGCACGAATTTGGCGTCGCATATGTGACAGGCGTGGTTTTTGATGCCAGCGTGAATCAACTCATGGTTCTTCAGTACATTGAGGTAGGCGAAGTTCTTCCCACAAGTGCCGCATTGGTACTTGCGCACGCCTGTGTGTGTGCGACTGTGACTACTTAGATTGCGAACCGTCGGGAATGTTTTGTCACAATAATCGCATTTTATATCTGGCTGGAATAAAAAAACTACTTTAATGCTGAAGGATTAGAATGTAGTTCGTCTTGAGTAGAAGACACCTTAGTTAAGTGGTGCAAGGTGTGCTGACCTTCTTCTTGAAAACCCCATGATAGACTGGATTGGGTATGGGATATTAGTTGGAGAAGAATGAATAATAGATTTTAAGAATATAATATGAATAAATAAACATAATATTTTAGTAGTTAGACTTCAATGACATCAGTAGTATAGATGTATACATTCACAAAATGAATGCAAAAATAAACAAGCAGCATAAAAACTTGAGAGCAAACTTAGGACAGAGGGTTGAGTTTTGACAACTTTACTCTTCTTCTGTCTCAACTTTCGCACATAGTGGTGGTGACATAATATCTACCTATTTTCTAGAAAGTCTTATAACATAGTTAGAACTTTAACAAATTAGTTTTAGAGTTAGATGAACTATTACATTATTAATCTACCTTTTTGCCGAAATGACTTCGCATGTGTGCTTCAAAATTTTCATACTTTTGAAAGGACTTTTCACACTTTGGGCATTTCATACGGGTCCTTTTCTTGAGAGGTCTGGACAGACCTCTTGGCCTTCTTCTTCTTATTCTGGAATATTATACATTCTCATAACAAGGGTCCTGGGTGAAGGTAATTTTCTTGTAAGGACTATAAGGAGTATAACACAATCTGAGATGGTTTTGGGTACACTTTTAATGGTGAAAATTAACACCCTGCTTAGCAAAAAGGCTTAAAAACTATCTAAGCACCATCTCCCAGGATTTATCCCATATTTTATTGGGATTGACACTTGATTTATTATTATTAATGAAAATAAACAATACAATTATATTTAATACAAAATACAAAACGTTACATAAACCCATATGGGTTTTTCTGAACGCTGCATATGACATAATGATTATTACATCTTTTGGTTCACTCACACACACAGATGGTACGGCTTATCTAATAAATTAACCTACTTCATTCAACCTGATTCAACCTGATGTGGCTGATCAACTGATATTTATACAATGTGAGTGCCATCGGACCTTCATAAGTCCTTTCTTTGAGGAAAATCAGTAATCTAGGTAAGTATCTTAGCATGCAATGAAATTTTAAGAACCAACACACATTGAAAATGAAATGAATGATGAAAATGAAAAAATGAATGTGAGAAATTATAATGGAAATATTTATATTAAAATACAGAGTTATACAACATTCCCTCACGAGTTTTGAGCTCTTAGCAAAAATAGGATGATAACTGCGCATGGGTTTGCTCTTGTTGCAACAAGCAATCCCAAAAAGTGACTACTACTTCAAGGCCATAACTCAAAACTCCTGGTGACACATCTGTCCCATACAATCTTGCTAACTTACATTATGGCAGGATTTGAAGCTGGTTCCTGTGGTACATTTTCATCATTAACTAACAATTCTTGGATAGGTTCTTCACAGATCTCCAGGATATTAGTGGACAAAGGAACATTGTCTTTATGTTCACCCTCTAGATTTATATTTAACTGAAATTATGAATAAAAAATAATATTATTGGATTAGTTTTTTAATCTTAATCATAAATCTGTCTCTAATAAGGATTGAATTAATGTGGTATGTAGGTACTGTCAATCAGAACCCGAAACCATGAGTCACCTAATATGCAATTGCGATGCACTGGTCAAATGGCCAATGGACCTACTGGGTAAGGCGTATCCGAAACCAGAGGACTACCTAGCTAAGCTCTTCCCCATGGGCAAGATCTGCCGGCTTGTTCAGGGTGTATTTGAGGAGTCAAGTACGTAGAGCATAAGGGCACGGGGGGCACAAAAGATCCCAAGGGTCGACGTGCTTCACCCAATAATGCCACAAATAAGATAAGATAAGCTCATCTAATGGTAACTGATTCCTGCAAGTAATGTTGAAAAAAAAAAACTGAGACATTATGTCTCTGACTAATAAAAATGGTAAAAAAATGTATACCGCATTAAAACACTAAGGCTTATAAATACTTCATTAAAATGATGATGAATATTGAAAAAGATATTGAATTTCAAAAACTCTTCAAATATTTTATTTCATAACACCTTGGCACTCGACGTTGAGTATCAGTTTCAACACAACATTTTATGTTATTGCTGTATTAGCTGTTGTTATATTAGCTGTGCCCCGCGGTTTCACCCACGTAGATTTAGTTTAAAAAGTTATAAAAAAGTAGCCTATGTTACTCCTTGAAACATCAGCTACCTACCAGTGAAAGTCCCGTTAAATCATGAAATTGGTCCAGCCGTTTCAGAGATTACCCGGAAACAGACAGACAGACAGAGAAAAATTTTAAAACTTGGTTTTTAGTGTCAGTATCATGTATACTTTCATATGCATTTAGCGAAAAGCTATTATTTTGGAATTACAAACAGACACTTTAATTTATTTATCTTTATAGATATAGATGTAACAGTTTCCTATGATTCAAATCAATGCTCAATGTTGAGCTCAACGCTGAGAAACCATACAAAATAATGCAACTGCATTTACCTGAGAATGGTATTGTTCTATCAATACAATATTTGACTGACTGACTGCTTGTTTGAAGCAGTACAATTTGCTCAGGAGTTCTACACAAGCCTGACATAGCTGTTGCGGTAAGTGATCCTTTTCTGAAATCTATGAAAAAAACAACAATTTTGTAATGCACTTTAAAATAAATTTCAGGGTCTTATGTTTTCGTGAGATTTTTAAACATAGATTTATAGCCAACACTTTTCAGTGAGATTCTAACATAATTCTTTTCAGTAAAAGCAACCTTCCGAACCTGGCGGTAGCATGTTTTGAAAATGCTTTGTAAAAAGTCTAATCGAATAAAGATATTTTTGACTTTGAATACCTTCTCATAACAAATTAAAATCACTAGAGAAAGAATTTATAAAATTGTTGCAGTTTTTCTCTGGTTTTGTGCTTAGAACACATTTGCGCACTTGTCATCTTAATTATAGAGTAACTGCATATATTCACTTTTTACTTACAAGTGGTATCTGATAGACTAGGCCATGGGTAAAAGATATTATGACTGAGAAAGTTAAGAATATAGAATTAAAATTACAAGAATTCAAAGACAGGTTTAATCACCTCAACAGACGTACAGTACTTGAATACTTCTGATGTACAAACAGAAAAGAGATTTTTGAACGGTCCAGTGTCAGATAAGCAGGCTCTGCATATTTTCTTGAAATCCAGTGTTTGGGTCATTATGGACACAATTTACACTTTTGCGAAGTTTAATGCAGACTGCTTCTTCGGTTAATCGATGCAATCAATTGATTTGCCTAGCGGAAGACCGTGGCTGAATATAAAAGAATAACAACTTGTCTTGCTGTTAACTTGACTTATAAATTGTTACTATTTAGCTGCTTTTTCTTGATTTAACTAAGAAGGTTCTGTTCTACCTGAAATGGGTAATATTATTCATTTGATTTGATTTAATCGGTTGCGACGTTCTTATTTTGCATGTATTTTGGTTAGTTTTTGATTTATGAGTGAATATGACATTGTCAAAAAGAACTTGGCATTGACAGTTACAACTTTTTAATAAAACAACTACAGGTATTATGAATGCTTATTTATAGATCCTGTAGTTAATAGTCGTCTATGGTTAGATCAATTAGTTCAGGTGCCCCTGCCTGTCGTAAGAGGCGACTAAAAATGGTCCAGAGAGCCTGCTGGCAGTGGTCGAGGTGGGAAGTCTTGACCACCGAGCCACGGGTGTGGGAAGGTGGCAGCGTGATGTGGCTCGCTGCCACAACGACAAAGTGTGGTGGTACTCCGGTGCGGTCTATCAGAATACCCGGAGTCCCCCCGGAGGATGTTCACCGGGGGGTTTTAGTGCGGTAATAATCCCACATACCCCGACCTGCCTCTTCCAGGGCGGTCGGTAAGCTTTCGTTCGTTCGTCAAAAAAAAACGTTTAGTTACAATGTTAGAAAGTTACCCATATCGCACATGAGTGAATATTTATTCCTGTGGTGAAAGGAAAATAGTTACATTTGCGATGTGACTTTTGCCTTTGCTTTGCTTTCAAAGTAACAAGCCCCGGTGGTTTCTTGAAACTATGCGGAGTCTCATTGTTCTACAAACACAGACATATATAGTAATGTATATATATGTGTACAAAGTTAAATAGTATTGTTAGCAGTGTTAGCACGCACACTTACGCGCTATTACTAATAAAGACTAGCTAGGTACAAGAGCTAAAAAGAAACTAATGGTGTTCTTTTTCCCTATCAAGCACCTACCTTTTCTTCTGCTAGGGAAATTATGATGATAAAGTTGTACAGGCGAGTCTCTAATTCTATGTACTTATATACCTCAGGCCCACAGAACAAAAAAAGGTTACTTTTACTTTTTAATTTGATTAAGGAATAAAGTTGACGTGGGCGAAATTGGTATCTGAAAGCTTTAGATTAATAAAAAGGTGAACCAGTGAGTCACTGTTCATTTTGTTATCATAATATCATAATTAGGTACTTGTATTTTAACTTGTAACAGTTTATTTCAAAACTATGTTTTATTTTTCTCTTTCAAGTCTTGTTATCTTTATGTTCGTTCTTATCAAAACCAATTACATATGCATTAAGAATAAACTGTAACAGACTTAAAAAAGAGCAGGTTCACCGTCTTACCTATAAACATATAGTATGCAGGTAGTTCTCTATATATTGGTTTTCAATATAGATGCATCATTCTTAATTATGAATTATTGAATGAAATGCACTTAAAATATTTCGCTTTTACCAGCCTAGGTTTAACAATAACAACCTACTTTTTCTAAATACTTAGCTGTTACTCTCTATCATCTGTGAATCAAGCGAATGTCCCTTTAAAATCGCCCCTGCCGTTTCAGAGATATCCGAGAACAAACAGACGTACAGAGAGTCGGAGAATATATTTAAACATAGATTTTTGATATAAGTACCATACCTACCTGTATATAATTACTTTCATATTATGCATTTACTAAAAGCTGTTAATTAGGAATTACAAAGAAACTCAGAATCATTTTGGGAGTACCACGTGAAGTGTGTGTGAAGAATTCCGAAAACAATCACACATATTTATGCTTCTGACTGTGCATATACCTAACAATTTTTATTCAGAGATTCATAAGTCCCATTTCCCATAAGTTGCGGCTTACTTACCGAGCGGGCTGCAGGCATCATAAGTATGTATATTGTTTGCCACCCAGTGCCTAATGGTTGACCTAATTCAGGTGAAAAGTGGACAAGGACCTATGAATGTACCTACGTACTAATTGTTAGTATTGTTAAAGTCAAATCATTCGAATATAAGTGCACTTGCTGTGTTTATCTAGTCCTTAGATAGGTGGGAATGTCGCAATAAATGTCGGTTATAAGTTAGGCAACAATTTCTAATCGCTTTGTAGACACTTGAGATGCTTAAGATATACCTAGCCAAGGATAAAATGTATGTCAAGTACCTATCGCAAAACGTCTCTTAGATGATATTGCAACCTAAAAATTACCAATGTCTTTGTAACTTAATTTACGCTAAAACTACCTAATTAATCTTCAAGTTGAACTAACGTGAAAGTAGGTACGGTACTTCGACTTATAACTTTACAATCAATAACAGTTTATCGTATGTACAGCTACATACGTACTTATTAATTTCAATACCAAAGTATGTATCTTACTACAAACGGGGAAACAAGTTTTATCATTACCTACTTGTGAATCTAACTGTATCTCGCCGGCCCGACATAATTTAATGGTTTGAGCGATCCAACGCATCATTTAACACTCATGTGACTGGCCGTATGTGGCCGCAATTTTGAGGTTAAGTGCAAATGTGTACAAAAAGTGCATTTTATTTTACCTAAAAAAATTGTTTAGCCTCACAGTTTTTGTCCTTGTGAAGATGTCATAAAGTCCCTCGCTATGTAAACAATGTATTATATCGTGATTTGAAAAACTGTTGTTGAGTTCTACGCTATCACACGAGTTGTTATGAAGTGAATATATTGTGTGCATGTCGTTCGTTTCAGTGTGTCTAATCTACCGTTTATACACTTAAGCGAAATGACTGAGTATGTGCCTGTGCCTGCCTACGTATCGCCGTCGTGAATACTTTGTCGTTGTGATAAGAACAATAATTTTCAGTCAGAATTTTGCCGCGTACCGAAACACTTGTTCACTTTGTTAAAATGAGTGATAAACAAATAAGTGATGCCGTTCCGATTGTTAAAATACCTTCCAACTTCAGAATAGACCGTCTCAATGGACTTTTCTTCGAGGCATTCGACTGCAGCCCATCGTTTTTTGTGCGAGTGCCGGGACGCGTGAACATCGTTGGGGAACATATCGATTACTGTGGCTACCCGGTATTGCCTATGGCGTTGGAGCAAGATATACTAATCGCTGTGGGAGTTATCGACAAGCCTGAGTTACAACTTCGCAACGTAAACAACAAACATTGCGATTTCAACACAATAATAAAAACTGTCGAGGATATTAAAATTCAGCCTGATGCAAATGGCAAGCCATTTTGGTACAATTACGTGCTTTGCGGTGTTAAAGGAGGATTGGAATTTTACGACGGTAAAAAAATTTACGGTGTACGGATGTTTGTCGATGGAAATATTCCCCCTGCATCGGGACTATCCAGCTCCTCGGCTTTAGTCAGCGCAGCTTGTCTAGCATTTTTGTATGCCCAAGGTGCACCTTTAAGCAAGACTGAAATTGCATCCCTTTGTGCTAGGAGCGAAAGATACATCGGCACTCAAGGTGGTGGCATGGACCAAGCTATAGCATTCCTTGCAGAGAAATACAGCGCTCAATACATAACATGGGATCCATTACATGCTACGCCTGTTGCACTTCCTGAAAATGTTGCATTTGTTGTGGCTCACAGCTTGGCCGAGGCTAACAAAGCCGCCACTAACGACTACAATAGACGTGTAATTGAGTGTAGATTAGCCGCTAAAATACTCGCCACCGCTAAGGGAGTATCGACCGATAAGAAGATAATTACGCTCAGCCAAGTACAGAAGAATCTAGCATATAGTCTGGAAGACATGGTTAAGTTGGTTGATGAGTACTTGCCGAAGAATATTTACAGGAAAAGTGAAATAGCAGGTCTTTTGAGCGTAAGTGAAGAAGAAATGGAAGAACTTTACCTTACACCAAACACGAGGTATCTAAATGAATTTAAACTCAAGCAACGAGCTCTTCACGTCTACGAAGAAGCGAATAGAGTTGAAGAATTTCGCAGAATGTGTTCAACATTGCCCGTGAATGGAAATAGTAATAATCATTTGACTAATGGTGTCAATGGGTGTAAAGAAAACGGGTTTAATGTAGTTGATGTCCTTGGTAATCTAATGTCAGAAAGTCACGAGAGTCTGAAGATGCTTTACGAATGTTCTCATGACAATCTGGATCGCTTAGTTGATATTTCTAAAGAAATGAGTGTACATTCCCGCCTGACCGGCGCAGGATGGGGTGGGTGTATAGTAGCACTGTGTCACAGAGATAAAGTGAATGAATATATTGACACAATAGTTGATAAGTTCTATAGGGAATATTGTAACATTGATGAAGCCGAAGCTCGCGCTTTCGTTTTCGCAACGACACCTAATCATGGTGCCGAAATATATATAAATTGAGCATAACTCATAATTAGTTACGCGCATACCTAAGAGATTTTGAAACTAGTCTTAGTCAAATAATTTTGTGCCAACCTTAACCTTTGTATATTTCCTAACATATAGCGATATTACGATAAATCTTTCGGTGCCTTAAATAAGATGTCACGGTCATACAGCTAGGTACCTATTCAGATGACTACACCTCCATGTGCGCGGAATCTTGAAATGAGTTACAATATTTTTTATTTTCTTTTAGATTCTGCAGCTGATTTGGTAGGTAGAACCTAGGTGTTTTGTAATATTCGTCACGGTAATTTGCGTAACGTAACGTGAAATTATTTTTAAGAGTATTGTTAGACACACTTTCCATAGATTTTAATTATTAGTAAAATATTTTTTCATGGTTTTTTGGCGGTTTGACTGTACATATTACCAAATGCATAACATTTATTACCACTATACGTTTTGATGCAGAATAAAACCATCATGAATGCGTATAACTATATACTTACATGTACACATTATGTATAACTTTATATACAGATACAAATTACACATTTTATATAAGACTAAGCGTTTTTATTTAATTAAATATCTACTTGCATACTATTATATGTATATATAAATAAAATATATTCCTGTGATTTACGTGCTTTTATTTAATTATCTAAAAGAATCGAGGTTCAGGCGGTGCTACCATACTCGAGACTGTAACAGTAGGTATGTAACTTAACTCGTCCAAGGTATTTTATCTGCAATGTACCTATGCCAAACTACATATACAATACGTACACTAACAAGTGTGACTTATGTCAAAAGTAATGGAATAGCTTTGTTTAATGGAGGAGGAAATGAGTTTGCCAATGTGTTAAAAAATACAAACATGTCAAAAGTTATTGAAAACTCACAAATTTTGGTACAGACTAGGTTCTAAGGGAGTAAGTAGGTAAATAAAGACCTAAAGGGTTCGTAGTATAATAATATTATGTATACACTAATACATGAATTAGCTAATAAATACCTATCTGCATTTTTAGAAAACAATGGAGAAATAGTAACCTACTTACTTACATGTCACGCCCACGTCCATGTCGTAAAAAACTTTAATACTATGGATCCAACTACTTAATAGTAGTTACTACAGTTGGTACCTGTATCTAAGTATCGGCACTCCGCTTTTTTATCAGTCCTAGTCATAGAATACATAAGTACTTACTCTACGCACCTAGTACCTACATATAAATTTCATGGTTTTAGTAGCATTATAGCAGGGTAGCTCTATAAGCTAAAGGAAAACGCTTTGATTTTTAAATTATAATATAATATATCAGTAAATATAAAAAAAGCTATGTCAAAAATTCGGTTACTAATTTCAAAGTTAAATTAAAACAAAAGAGCATTTTTATTTTATTTTCTATGTGGTATTTCATTAGGATTACGAGAATCGTTAGCTATATCGTATGGTCATAATAATAATACCAACCCTACTCATTAGAATTTAATCGAATCTTTCTGATTAAATAAAATACATACAATTTGTAAATAGCTCCCGAATGCATTTTTGTATTAACACAGAGGAAGAAAATATAAATTCAATTAAATCCAATATTCGATTTTATTTAGTATGGAACCGTATCTGTAAACATAATTTCCACTTGAACTTTTAATTTCAAGATGACAATTGACTGACAACACATTGTCAAACTGGACATGACATTATGTAAAATGTTTGCTGATTGTACGCAAATCTGTAAACATTTGGTTTAGTCTTTGTAAAACTTTATACTTTGAAATAAAGGCGGAATAAAGGTTTTTTGTGCCTTATTAATATTTCTGCATAAATTAGCCATCGCGCAATCGCAACATCGATCGGTCTGTAAGTATCGGATATTTCCATATTGTTTCATCATATTATAATTATCACCGTGATTTTTGTATACGAATGACTAAACTTGTTTGATTTACCATTATTTTATAGCTTACCCAGGATAAGCAGCTATGATTGTGTCAAAGGTATACAATAATTCACAATATTTCGCTAGGATTTGACACCTTGGCATTTTTGAGGTTATGTTCTGGAATTTGTTCTATAATTTTAGCACAAAGTGCATATTCAACAAAATTGGATGACAATCCATATTGTGCATAATACCATTACGTATCATAATATAACCTACCATTGTATGTATCATTAGTTAAATGCTTCTTCTTTTACTGTTGTAAGGCGAGAAATTTACATAAGTATTTGGAACCACCTCTCAGCTTTTTAATATAACATTTCATTGAATGTTGCATGGTAATCCATGCGGTACATGCAATGTACACTATCACTCTTTTTATTGTTGTGTATTAAACCTACAACTGTTATTGCTTTGATGTATATTAGAATTCTTTCCATACATTATATACTCTCTGTCCTGTTACTGCCCTGTGTGGTATGATGATAATGTGTAATAAATATAACCCTGTACTTTGTATATGTGATTTCTTGCCTATGAATCCTGAATGATACTAAAGTGGTGAACTTAACCACTAAATACAAGCGGGAAATTGTAGTCACTGTATAATAAGTATTGATTTTTATAGGATTATAGCCAGACAGACCACCTGCAGACAGAAATAATAGGATTAACTGATTCTCAAAAGAGAAGACTTCGAAGGAAAAAGCTCGAAGCTGCCCGAGCTCCCAAACCTGATAAGAATATAGAAATTATATACATTGACTTTGTTAAAAAGAAGGACATAAAAAACATAAAGAAACAATCAGAAATAGGAGATGTCCTTAAAGAACACGGTTTAATTGAAGAAATAGATTTAAAAGAAATCATGGCTGACCCCTCAAAGTCCAGGGATGAGGTATTAGCTGCCCGTCAAGGTAAGAAGCAAGCCAAACAGAAGGTTAAGCCTAAAGATGATGAAGTAAAGGAGCAAGTAAAACCTGTTAAAGATGCTAAAGGTAGTCCTGTGAAGCCTAAGCCTCCAATGGAAACTAAAACAGACATTAAAAGTCCACAAGCAAAAGCTAAAGAAATAAAGGAAGAACCACCTAAGAAACTAGAAACAAAACATATAGCTGCTGATTGTCCAACAAAATCTAAACAAACTATTCCTAAAGTTATTTCAGAGTTAAGCAAAAGTAAAGATGAAGTGGATAGAGCTGTGAAAATAGAGACAGTAATAGAAAGTGATAAAACACAAATTACAACTTTAAGTGAAGGTGATAAATCTAAAGAACAGATAAAGGCTGAAAGAGCTGCCAAGAAAGCAGCAAAACAGGCAAAGAAGAAGGGAACAGCTGAAGATGTCCAATCAGAGGCTGTAGCTACAGACATGACAGTTAAAGATGTAGTTGAAACACTGAACAATATTATGAATGTTGCTAAAGAGGTGCAGGATGTCACAGCTAGGGTCAAGGCTATTGACTTTGAAGCTAAGAAGGTAAATAAAATAGACTATGCTAACATGTATAATCCTGTATAACCATGTCATTCTGATGATTTTAAAGTACTTTGTTAAAGTCTAATTAAAAGATAAATTAGAAATATGGGTGAATCAACTATTTTACCCACACTTTGCTGTCCCCGGCCATTTCTTATTTAAATACTCCATTTGGTTATATGTACGCACATAATTTGTATAGCTATAGTATCTATGATTATTAGGCACAGCGGGAAACTTGATAAACTTCTCGAAAATTGATAATTTCCGTGAAAATTTATGGTAAAATACGCTGATTGTCTGCGGAGTTACCTGTATACTGAGGTACATTAGCGGTAACTCCATAGACATTCTTGGTGTGGGTAAAAAAGTTGATTCACCCATATACAATTTAAGTGTCCTGTCTGTTAGTAAAGGGTATAAGCTACCTTGATTCCAAATTTTATTGAAATCTATTGAGCAAAGGTTCAAAAAAATTTACTTTAACATCCATATTATTTTATGGCAAAAGAGTCAGATGTTGATAGCATTTACTGATTAATGTAAAATTTTATATTGGAAATCATTGAGAGATTTTACTGCCATCTTGTGTCTGTTTCATGGCTGAACTGCTGAACTGATTCTGTTGACATTTTGAATTAGCATTAACCCCAAGAACACATACATAGGACTAAGGTACTTAAAAATCACTATGAGGCCAAGTTTTATAATATTACTATGATTAACTGAAAAGGATTTTTAATACTCCACTAGCCAGAAGAAGCAGCGAAAAGCAAGGCAGAACTGAAGGCTGAGAGGCGAGCGAAGCAAGAGGCGCAGAGGGCGGCCAAGGTACAACAGAAACCTGCTGCCAAGCCTAAGGTGGATTTGGTCAAGGCTGACAGAGACACGGGGAAGAGTAAAGAAGTATGGCTATTTTGTACTTTTATCTGATTACTTTAAACAAGCAATACTTGTATTCATAACATTTTGTATCCAAGGGGTTTCAGGGGGGATAAATCAATCTAGTTAGGATTGAGTTTTAGAAAACGACAAAAATAGTCACCTAGATACTTATTTATTAACTAGCTGTGCCCTGTGGTTTCACCCGCGTAAATTTAGTTTCATCCTTATTGTCGCGGATCCCTAATATTTTAATAAATAAGAGTAGCCTAAGTTACTCCTTGATACATCAGCTACCTTCCAGTGAAAGTCCTGTTAAAATTGGTCCAGCCGTTTCGGAGATTACCCGGAACAAACAGACAGACAGACAGAGACAAATTTTAAAACTTGGTTTTTTAGTGACAGTAGCGTGTATACTTTCATATGCATTTAGTGAAAAGCTGTAATTATGGAATTACAAACAGACACTTTAGTTTTATTTATCTGTATAGATTCACGCACGCACATGTTCTTTATAAGTATTCATTGTTTTGAGGAATTAATTAGGTTTTTGAGGGTATCTTTTGGATAGAATTGTAAACAAAAATTCAGTACTATAATTGAAAAATTTTACGTAATTACAGTATCTTATGCAAGTATTTTTTTATTATAATGTGTGTTCTGTGTATTGAAAAAGGTATTTTATAGATAGATTTCCAACGCATAAATGTTTCTGCTTTCATTCACAGGAGAAGCCCAAACAGAAGGCTGTAGAAAAAGTTAAAAAACCACAGAGTGCCCATAGAGTGAATTGGTTCCAGCACTTGTATACAGAGCAGGATACTGAGTCCTTGAATAACATACCTATTAATTCTAAGTAAGTATACATTTAAATTTGGATAATATGTTGTTGTATATGACTTTGTCAGGATCCAGTCTAATATGATGATTCTAGATTAGATTATGTATAGATTCTTTAATTTCGCTGCAAGCTTCATAAAATAATATTTTTTTTTATTTTTAAACCTTTTCTCGACCATAGACAATGTCAACTTTTTCAAATTAAGTATTATATAAGTATTAATGTGTTTCAGCTTGCACCCGGCTATAATTAAGCTAGGCGTGCAACTGTCATCGCGCGTCGTCACCGGCTCCAATGCGAGATGTATCGCTCTACTTGATGCACTCAAAAAAGTATGTATGGAATTTTGAAATATATTTTTTAGACTTTTACATACTGACAATATACAGGAATGGTAAATGTCTCTTATCACCGGCTTTGGAAGGCTGGAGGCGGCCCTAGCCTGGAGCGCGCCGTGTATATAGTTGTGTGTGTGGGTAGATGGTGCGCGACTACAGCCTGCCGGCGCGCACGGAGGTGGGCCGCGGGCTGGAGGCGGCCCTAGCCTGGAGCGCACGTGTATATAGTTGTGTGTGTGGGTAGATGGTGCGCGACTACAGCCTGCCGGCGCGCACGGAGGTGGGCCGCGGGCTGGAGGCGGCCCTAGCCTGGAGCGCACGTGTATATAGTTGTGTGTGTGGGTAGATGGTGCGCGACTACAGCCTGCCGGCGCGCACGGAGGTGGGCCGCGGGCTGGAGGCGGCCCTAGCCTGGAGCGCCCGCTGGCTGTGGGCGCGCCGCCCGCCCTCCGCCTCTCAGGTCAACGCACTCAACTACTTCCGCCGGCTACTCACGCAGCTGCCCAACAATATCGACGAGTTTGATGTAAGCTTACAATTTTTTTTTAATTGTTTAGGACTTTTGAGTGTTATTGCTTGTGTGTATAAATTATTAATTGATGGCATTTTCTCGGTACTGTAACCGTGATTCTCAATCCATCACGTAAGCTGGTGAAGTTACAATTAAAGAGTATTTGTTTGATTGTGCAGGCCAAGAAACTCCTCCAAGAAGAGATAGACACGTACATCAGGGAGCAGATCGACAAGGCGGGCGAGGCCATCAGTATCGCGGTGCGCAACAAGATATCCAACGGTGACAACATACTCACTTACGGAGGGTTCGTATACAATATACTTCTTAATTTTAACCGACTAAAAAAAAGGAAGAGGTTTCTCAATTCGACCGTACTACTTAGATTGATTGTGACTGTCAAGTAATAAGTTCTCTGTGTAGGTGTACTTTGCAAAAAGACACTGAAAAGCGTGAAAAATCATTTTTATAAACCACCCTCAAAAAAAGAAATAAATTAAACTTTTTTTTTTCTTTATTTTGGCCGGCTATTTTTAAGTAATCCTGTGGTGTAGACCACGATCATAAGCTGCAGTAACAGCTTAGCAGGTGCTTGCACACTTGTTTAGAAGTTCTCGCCTTAGAAGAATAATCTATATCTATACAGATAAATAAAATTGAAGTGTCTGTTTGTAATTCCAAAATTACAGCTTTTCACTAAATGCATATAAAAGTTTACACGCTATTGACACAAAAAAACCAAGTTTCAAAATTTTTCTCCGTCTGTCTGTCTGTTTGTTCCGGGTAATCTCTGAAACGGCTGGACGGATTTTAACGGGACTTTCACTGGTAGGTAGCTGGTGTTTCAAGGAGTAACTTAGGCTACTTTTATTTATCAAAAATATTAGGGTTCCGCGACAATAAGGATGAAACTAAATCTACGCAGGTGAAACCGCGGGGCACAGCTATTAAGAAATAAGTTTCTTAATAATAAAATCTGTTTGATTTGTATCCAGTTCGTCCCTAATCGAGCGTATCCTAACGGAGGCATGGTCGGCGGGGGTACAGTTCCGTACTGTCGTGGTGGGGGACCGCGTGGGGGGAGCCGCCCGCGACTTGCTGCGGAGACTGACCGCGCGAGGACTGCCTTGCACTTATGTCGACCTCACCGCCATATACTTTGTCATGAAATCGGTATGTAACTTACTAAAAATAAATAAAATTATGCTCACCCCATCCCCGAAGTGGTACCCAGAGACATTGTAAAAACAACACCCACATTTCACCGTATAAAAATAAGTGCCAACGTGACAGAGGGTGAGAGACTTTGAATTACTTCTCAAACAATTGTAGGTTTCTTCACGGTGGTTTCCTTCACCGTAAAGCATGTTGGGTGTAACTGCACATGAGTTTATAGAAACTCGTTGATATCAGTCGAACTGTGAAGTTTTTCACTGCCGCCGTCACAAGTCACCGCGTCAAAGTTAACGCAGATTGAACATGACACTATTGTGAGCCCATACGTATCTGCGTTTACGTCGACGCGGTGAGTAGTGACGGCGATTTTAAGAAAACTCGCACTAGGCCATCCGATCCTATACAAATCTGCGTTAACTTTGACGCGGTGACTTGTGACGGCGATTTTAAGAAAACTCGCACTAGGCCCTCCGATCCTATACAAATCTGCGTTAACTTTGACGCGGTGACTTGTGACGGCGATTTTAAGAAAACTCGCACTAGGCCCTCCGATCCTATACAAATTTGCGTTAACTTTGACGCGGTGAGTCTGGTCTCGATTGCGTAGCACGCGACTCAAACCCCACGCTATGGCTAAATGTACTTACTAATTGAATACATTTCACTAATGGTTCATTTTCCCATCACATAGAAAAATGGAGAGTACTTAGATTGTAGTGAATAATTGTGATGTTTTAGGTGAGCAAGGTGATAGTGGGTGCTAGTGCGTTGTTAGTGAATGGGTCGGTGCTAGCAGCAGCAGGCACTGCAGCCGTGGCTCTCTGCGCACGCGCTCACAATGTCGCCGTGCTGGTGGCCTGCGAGACACATAAGTTCTCCGACCGAGTGCAGACTGACGCCATTGTATATAATGAAATAGGTGAGTTTTCTTGAGTATGGTGTCTATGGCATAGGGTATGATGGATCTATATGTCTTGCAAATATAAGATGGGATTGGATTGTAATTACTTTTGCTTTGCTGAAGTAACTTTGCAATAATCTCGCAAGTTGTCTATACAATAAATTAAATTAAAGTGTCTGTTTGTAATTACAAATTTACAGCTTTCACTAAATGCTTTAAATTTACACAAAAAAATATTGTCTGTCTGTCTGTTAGTTCCGGCTAATCTCTGGCCCGATTTTAACGAGATTTGCACTGGCTTTTGTAATAAGCACTTGCATACTTAGGGCTACCAATGAAATTAAATCGGCGGTATAATTTTTACAAACAATGGCTATGTATATGATGTCAAATAAATAATTTAACCAAGCATACTATCTTATCTTCTATAATGTTGTCTCCAGGTGACCCAGATGAGTTGATAGACAGATCGGACGACAACTCACCATTGAAGGAATGGCGGTCCAACCCCAACTTAACTCCGCTGAACTTGACCTATGACGTCACACCCCCGAGCTTGGTAACCGCTGTGGTCACAGAACTAGCCATCCTTCCTTGCACCAGCGCTCCTGTTGTCCTGAGGTTCAAACTCGCAGAGTATGGGATTTAAAAAAAAACCCACCAAGAAGTTACAATCTAATTATTATCTCTGGCACGAACTGTCAAAAGAAATTAGTTCCAAATTTGAGTTGGGCGTATCAAGAACAGGAATTTCTGGTCATGCTTATATAACTGTAATATATTTATTTATATAAATCCTTTATAATTTGTTTTATGTTGGAAAAATTATGTACATAGTTTACATTCTCAGGATGATGTTAAAGGAGTGAAATTCTGGCTATTTAATTTATTACCCAACTTTTTCTTTGAGTCTGGTTCATGCATGCACTGTACAAAATATTATACACATTATAAATGAAACTTATTTATATTTGATATTGAAGTTGGAACTTATCTTTTTCCTAATGTAATGATAGCAAAACCTTCCGTCTCAGGCACTATACATACGTCTTCGAATTTCTTCTCAGACTTATGCAGGTTTTCCCACGATGTTTCAATTCACCGTAAAGGACGTGGTGTGAAATCACTGTCCATCAGTATTTTTAATAATTCAACAACCGAAAAAAATATATGAAACATAAATATTCATGTGATGTCTGTGAACACAGATGTGCGCAGTAACATACTTTTACTTGTTCCAAAATATATTTTAATAAATTATTCAGGTGTACAATAAAACTGTTATGTATTGTAACTTTTATTTCGTGACCATTTGTTGAAAGAATTTACAAATAATGTGAACATAGTAAGATGTATAAAATAGTTGTGAGTTACATTATACATAGTGATTTCATTAGATTGTAAATATAAAAATGCTATATAATAACTTGTGCTCAATGTTTATGTAATGAAGATAATATCTTTATAGCAAGAATGTAAAGTTCAATATACTTTTTAATATATAACTATTTCTTTCTCCTATCAAAACACATTAACACATTCAGTACCAGAGACACAGCTTCTCAATTTTTTTTTACCCCATAGCCAGTTGATTCACATGTCATTAATTGGTAGTCCTCTGTTAGTGACACTGCAATGATATCAGCTAGCATTGGATAAGGGCTTAGTCAAGCAGAATTGAACATGTTAATTACAAATAGTGTACATATTCAACATAAAACATTATCACAAACAATACAATAAAACATGATTAAAATTAAAAATCACTTTATTCCACACACATACAATGGAAAAATGAACAAATGCAGGAAACTAGACAGTGTTCTGAACATTTATTATTATAATTAAAATATATTAAAGTATTAACTGGACTATTCAATCTTTATGTTGATGTTCAGCCTTATGGATAGAGAAATCGAATCTAACATAAATGATAACACAGAGGAATAGTGCGTAGAGGAAGCCCACTACAAGGAGGGGTTCCTGGAACATGAGGAGTCCGGGGAATGTGTAACGCAGTTGGAAATCTTGGATGTGATTCTCAACCAAGTTACTCTTTGTGAAAGTAATGACTGGGCGACCTTTAGTGTCTAAATATGTGTAATGTAAGCTATCAGGCCGTCTCGCCACTGAGAATGGGATATTCAGCTTAATACCAGTAGACCCCTCGGGCAGGATGATCTTAGTGACCAACTCATCAACTTGCATGTCATCAAAAATGTGATCAATCACCCTCATCTTGAGCAAGTACTCATTTTCAGAATGGTACAAGTATTCATAGCTTGGTACATTGTACCCGAGAGTGTAGTGGGTTCTCCAGCCACCGAAAAGTGGGTATCTTGACCTTAAGTCTAATTCAACAGAGTCTTTCTTCACTCTCATGTTGGATGTGGAGATGTTGCCATTAGTGTCTCGGTAGTAGACATCTGATGCTGAGGCTGGGAGGAAGGTTTTGTAGGAGCGGACACTGGCCGGGCCGCTGTGGTGGTCTTGCTGGTATTCATAGCGAGAGAAGGGACCCTTCAGCTTAGCACCGGTGTGCTCAATCTCAATCAATTCCTCCACAGCTATATTACCCCAATGGGACACTTCAATAAGCCTCTCAATTTTGGTGACGGTCAAAAATGGAGAGTTATTCTTGAAATGCACACTTAGTTCCTTCTCAGTGAATGGACCAATATTTGTATACGGTCCATACTGAATTGTGCCATCTTGCTGAGAGAATGGCTTCACTTTTGTGAACGACTCGACACTCTTCGTGTTTAGGACCACGTTAGTTTTTTGTGACGTGACATAGTAAGGACTGTATGTATACAGGTTACCAATAAATTTGACAAGCTGATCTTCTTGCTGCGTAATCGAGGTCGGGAACGGTTGCAGAGTTTTCGTGAAGACTTGTTCGATGGTCACGACTCCTGTAGAGCCGGCATTTATAGCTTCTTTGAGTTCGACACGCCAAAACTTCACATAGTCATAACCTTTTACAGTGGTCTCAGACAGACGTAGATCTTTGTTATTACTATCTTTGGCGCCTACGAACGCTATGTTATTCTTCAAAGCAGCCTCAACGGCCACCAAGAAGTTCTTAACCGGCGATTTCCCAGTGTTTTCGAGAGTTATTTTCGATGTGATTCTGACAAGTTGTGAAGAAGCATCTATCGATCGGTCCACATTTTTTAATTTTATATCACTTGATATCGAATCTACATTAGCACTTTGGCAAGAAATTGCAATAAATAAAAGGAATACGAAAGAAAACTTAGTTTTTGCCATTGCCGGTATCATTTTCTTTTGACATTTGACAACGTAATAAACGGAAAGACACGCCACCACCTTGGACGGAAATGGATGATTAGCTTGAATATGTTCGGATACTTGTACCAATTTCCACACTTATGTTTTATACTCTTTGGTTTTAACAAAATAACATTAACATGTGACACTGTGATTTATCTTTAAAAAAATATTGTAATATTTCTAATCTGTCCCTGTCTGCCAAATCATGTCAAGTCTGACATCCAACCTGACAGGTAATAGAGTTTTCTGTGTGTGTTACTTAATTATACACAAATCCATTCTGTTAATTATTATTTCAACGTTGCGGTAAATTACATACTATCTTATTTTTTATTTAAGTGGAAACGAAATAAATGTGCAGTGACGAGAGAGGAAAGTAAATAATCTTTGAATACTTAGAACCATCGCAAACTTCTTAACACGACTGGAGAAAGGCTTTCCACTTTAATACAATCAATCACAACAAATATAATAATACTAGTTTGTCTCTTGTTGTATAGTATTGACGATTAGGGCTGCAGGAAGTTGCAGTGATACACGATGGCACGTCTATTAATTGTGTTCGGCCTGGTTCTGCTCGGTAAGTTGTTATCCCTGTCCTGTTTTATTTACGAACACAGAATCAATGAAAATTGGTTACTATTCATGGATTATGTGAGTGAAGGTGTGGTGTTTTTTCAGTTATTCAACTAAGTGCTCCAGCTGCGGCTTTACGGGGGTCTGGAGGTAGGGGCGGTGGCAAATACGCTAAAGGTTACAACGATCCCGTGAGGCCGAAAACCTTTGGCGGTATGTCCCCAGGCCTCCCCGGGCAGAATGCGACGCGCAGAGGCCTCGGTATATCGGCGTGGGGTATAATCGTCCTTATTGTAGCTATAGCACTCGGTGGAATGGGTTTTTATTATTTCTCCATGTGCTACCCTATAATTTGTCAGAAAAACAACAAATATAACATGATGGGTCTACCAACAATGGTTTAGTATACAGAGACTAGAATATCTTATGCATATCCAATTCCTAAGTATTAAGAATTGTATGTTTAACTACAGGTTGTGACCATTTTTATATGAATTAAATGCAACCATATTACCTATTAAAATAAAATGCTTAGATAACTAAGCTTAGCTCATATTAGTAGATGAGCACAAAATTGTTTACAATAACTTCCAATTATTATAAGAATTAAATGTATAAGACTGTTTGGGACCAATTGATTGAAGTGATATAAAGACTTTTTGAAATATTTTACTATATTAAATAAATTTAACCATTGTGTTCAACATCACTTTTGTATTAAGATAATACCTCACTAGGTGCCATTTGAAATATATTTGACGAGTTCAAAATACCACTGCCACTTTTAGAACAAATCAATGTGTACCTAATTGTCACCATTTCATATTTCATTTATATTTTATAATTGTCAATTAGCTATAGTCATAAGTCACAAATGAGCAATCACAGCAGCCTTTTTAATCTATATAGTATAAAAATCTTGACTTATATGAAGAATGTCAACAGCCTAAGCCGCTGGTCTTAGAGATATGAAATTTGGAGGGTATATTCTTGGTGAGGTGTATGTACACTAAGAACAGGCCTGAAAAGAAAAGTTTGATGTGAAATCTTATTGTTATGCAGGCAAAGCAACAGGCTCATGCTAGTATGAATCAATACTAATATCATAAAGAGAAAGATTTGTTTATTTGTAACTAATAGGCTCCGAAACTACTGATACCCTATACAGATATATAATAGCTGAGTACCCAAACTTGAATATAAATATATTGTTTATTGAGATTAAGAGATCAGTAATAACATGTAGGGAAGCCGTGGACAGAAGCAGACATTCCTTACTGGATAATGAAAGTAAAACACCTCATTTATATAATGTTCAAAAGATATAAATAACCAAGCAGTATTACAAAGTATCTCAAATGACTTCTACAATTAACTGTTTAAACTATGAGGTGAGACTGTATATTACAACTTTTGTTGTATCTATGTTTAGTTATAATTATATTTTTAACTTCTCAAAGAATGCTCAAATAAACTTATATGGAAAAATCATTTTGCCTTTTTGTAAAAAAAATCTCAAAAAACTTGTTTTCTATTGAAGAACTATACAAAGTTTTGCATTCGTGCCGTATTTTCGGAGGTTGATATATTAATTGAATAGAAAATGAATCAATCATCAAAAAGGAACAACGAAAAATAAATGTCCATTGTATTTCAAAACCATAACCTGCTTTGTGGCAAACGGTGGTCTCTGACTACCCCTATGGGATACAGGTGTGAGCATATGTATATTTATATAACTTGCTATTGTTAGACAAGGCATTGCAAGGTTTTCCTAATATTTTGGTTCTGCTTGCTAGAATCACTTCAACAAAAATTGCTGTTATGTAGCTCCAAGATACTTACATTTATGTATAGTAAAGGAGCAAGTGCTCACAGGGCTCACCCCCTATTCCATGGGACTTAAATATAATATGGGTGTACAATTACACATTGCACAATCATATGTATGCCTTTCAAATTTAGTACTTAACTCTGAGAGTAATGCAAGTTATTTGTTTGTGGCTGTGTGAGCATTTCCTGAGTGAGGAGCAGTACATTACGGTTTATTATTGCATTAGCAGATGAAAACAACTTTTATTCTATCTACTTATCTAATCAACCACAATCATGGTATTAAACTCAAGAGGTAAAATATATCCTTTCCTCCACTAATACATTTCTATTCTGGGTTTGTGTTGAAACAAGATAATATTATAGTAGAAATTTATTAGAAATTATTTTACAATATAATTATCCAAATACACTCATACAATACAATAAATGCGACAAAATATGGAAGAGCTACAACACTTCACACACACATGGTCTTAATAAGTCACTTATAAACAAATTTCAGACGTTATTTGGGAGTTTTGTATCTTTAACACTTAACTTTTCCAGTGGATATAAGACAAAACATAGCGAGTAACGCCTGTTCAAATGTTATAAGAGGATAAACCAAATTTGCTGCACTTTCAGTCTAAATCTCAATCACACATACATCGAAATTTACGATAAGAACTCTAAAAAAGTTATATTGTGATAATTTTGTGTTAAAAAATATATCAAAATAATATTCACTAGTTTCACCTTGTAGGAATGGAAACTTGACCATCTAAGTATTTTCACCAAATTGTATTATGTTATAAATTTATTTTTGTTTATTTAAGCCAGGCTGCATTATGGAATTCTTTCGAGTCAATATTACATTAATTATTATGTGAAAAATCTTTAAATATTTTAAGTTATTATGAGTAATACAATTCTGCATTCTAAGCCTTCCAGACACTAGATACAACTTTTGATAAGTTGCCATCACTGTTACTTTGCCCAAGTTCCCAACATACCAATAACACATAACAGATGTATTTTTCCAAAATATTTTTCGATTTTACATAGTAAGCAGTTTTTAATAGTCTTCAAAAATGCTGGTTTCTTCCGTTGAAATCTATTAGTAACTCTGTCAGTAAATCCATTGGAATTTATAAGCAGGTAATGTAATTACCATAAAACCAGCCTGATGTGTTTTAGTAGTAATAGTTTTCTGTGAACCTGACGGTAAGCTACTATAGTTGAACCTCCAACTGTATTCAGTACCTTGACACTTAAATTAAAAGATAATGAGGTGGTGAAGGTATGAATGAAATTGAACGACACCAGGGATATCACGCCCACCGTTATATCCTGCTAAGGGTGTAACTTAGACTTTACTTAAGAGTTAGAAAAATATCTGTTATGTATTATTGCACGCGAGTCGCGACACACAGACATAAATAGTTAAATAGGTGACTTATAACTCGTCCTTCTCGAGGTCGACGTCGGAGAGGTCGATTTCCTCTTCAGGGGGCAGTTCTCCGTCCTTACCGTCCCAAGGTTCAGTGGTGACCACTCGGGGCATCTCCGCGCCTCGTACCGGGGCGGTCTGACCACGACCAAACGACAAGTCCCTGGAAAATATAAAAAATATTACTCATTATTAGGAAATGAGGCTTTAACGCGTTCGCTGCTGAAGCTAAATAAAAAGTCATTACCCTGTGCTACACAATCGGACCTTACACCAGTGCGTCAAACGCATATCGTTGTACAAACACGCTTTCGCTCTGTGCTAAAACCTCAACATAGCGTCGACGTAAGGTGTTCCCCAGTGCTATTCGGCGCTTCTGCGCGTTTGACTATTGTTATTGCGGGTCGTAAAACACTCGCTTATTTATGACAGGTAATAAAAACATGCGAAAAGGAAAAGGGTCGGTACCTATGTACCTACCTACTGTCTACCTGAGTACACTAGTTCTTGGAGTGTGAAACATTATTTAGTTACAGTAAAAAAGTTTAAACGTTTAAACGTTATACAGACTTTCTGCTGTTTATTTCACAGATAACAAAAAATTTTTTTTTGTTTTTATTAATTCTTTATCCGTGAGTGTAAGAATTATTACCGATAAAATAATGCTACGTCCCTACTGTACTGTATCTTAGTTTTAATAAAAAGAAATATTAACAAAATTTATCCCATGACTATTGACCGTTGTCTTTAATTTATGGCACCTTAAAAAATTTAAAAAAAAAGTCAATTTTACCCGATTAGCGAGTACTGGACATGATCACATGCCAACTATAGCTACGCAGCTGCGTATAGATACCTACTACTCAGTAGCCGGGTTGTAGGCACACCGATAAATTATTTCGTTCACCGTTTTGTTAATATCAATGTAGTTAAATCCCGTATCTGTTATAAATAGCAATGGTGGGTAAGAGCCTTTACAATTTGGTCTTATTTAAACAATAGACGCGCAGAGTCGGCCGTAGCACACAGTGAAGGCACAGAAATTTGTATGGACTCACATAAGCGTCGTTAGCATATAGGAAAGTTCGGATAAACGCGCAGGAGCGTCGTTAGCAGCGAATGCGTTAACCGTTTTGTTAATATCAATGTAGTTAAATCCCGTATCTGTTATAAATAGCAATGGTGGGTAAGAGCCTTTACAATTTGGTCTTATTTAAACAATAGACGCGCAGAGTCGGCCGTAGCACACAGTGAAGGCACAGAAATTTGTATGGACTCACATAAGCGTCGTTAGCATATAGGAAAGTTCGGATAAACGCGCAGGAGCGTCGTTAGCAGCGAATGCGTTAACACCATACATCATCATAAATTTACCGATGGAATGACTTCCATTCGTCTCTATCCAGTGCCATCTCTTTTACCTCCCTATACGTCATGACAGACACCTTTTCCTTCAGTTTTCCTAGTAACCTAGGTTCTTCTTCTCATTCATTCTAATTCACCATACATATGAATATAAAAATATATGTAAAAAAATCCCTTAACATTTTTGATGAAATTCTAATAACTACGTAACTCAAAAATGTATAGTAGACGAGTAAGAATAACGAAAAAAAAAATGTTAAAGAATCTTATTTATAATTTTTGTACCACCTACCGATGCCCAGTGCCGACTATTTTCGCTAATAAGTCTAAGCCCTGAATAAGATGAAAAACTTTTAGCATACCTGAGGAACTCGTTGATGCCAGTTTCAGAGAAGGACCCTCGCAAGGTGGAGAACTTGAGTTTCTTGGCGTTGACCACCGCCATGGCTGGGTAGCCAAACCCTCCCAGCTCCAATGCTTCCTCCAACGCTGGCTGCGCTGCGGCTTCAGCCCACACCCATCTATAACATATTCATGTCATGTTAACATCCATAAGAGAAAATCAAATAATTCCAAAGACGGTATCGCAAGCGACAAAAGATACACTGCTGAAAGCTTAAAATGTCAGCTAGTTTTAACTGACCGAAGCTGGAAAATTTATATATATATGCTCACGTCATTTCAGAAGGGTCCCCGAAAGAGTAAAGAGCCTACAAAAAGTGCATGGCTCATTTTTAGGACAGAGCACACGCTTCTATAATAAATTACCAACAAAAATTGTAAACTTGCCCTTCAACAAATTTAAAGAAACAATTAAATCAGTTTTGCTTGAAAAAGGATATTATACTGTGTTCCGTAGTGGAACAATATATGTATTTAAGTATCAACCTACTAACACCATTACACATACAAGACAGCACATTCATGGTTTTTTATATTTTCGTCTGTTTTTGTATGTACTGGCGACTTGCTACGATTTTCTTTTACCGCCATTATCCTTCGGGTGATGGCATCACTGGGCTGGATGGCAACTACTAGCGCCATCTCGTGAGTTGAGCCGTCGTCTACCAGCGTCTCGAACTTTGCAAAAAAATCTCACTGCCACCCGCCGTCGTCGCGTGAGCATGTAATTACGTGTCCTTCTAATTAAATATCCCGAGATCTCTTTCTCCCTGGAGAATCGCTGAACCGCTGACCTATGGACTAAATGTGCGGTATCTTAGCTAGAGAACATCAGTGTAGTGTTGTGTGTCGACTGCCCACCGGACCGACGCCTAGCCCTTGGGACCCTTGGCGGTGTTGGATCATTTGCGGTGAGTCGCCAGATTTAGCTGAATATCGTACATACTGTAAGTGATTATATTTGTGATAAGGGAGCCTGGGATGTACCTTTACCTGATAATTTTTGTAAATAATCCCATTGGCACTGTACTTTTGCTACAATTAATTAATCTTAATTTTGCTTTGACTGGCTGGAATTTGCCATGCTCACATATATTTGTACTATATTTTTAGTTTTTATTTTTGACAATTGAGCATTAGAACTGTGTCCATGGGCTTATAGTTGCTTGAACGATTTATTTTGTATTTTTAAAACTGTATAATATTCTTTAAAAGAGTAATTACTGAGTTTCTTGCCAGGTTCTTCTCAGTAAAAGCAACCTTCCGAACCTGGCGGTAGATGTATAATCCTGTGTAATTGTGTCATTATGACGATTTGAAAGTACTTTGTATAAAGTCTAATCGAATAAAGATATATTTGAGTTTGAGTTTGAGTAAGCAGAGGTGTTATAACAACAACACCCAAATTTCACCGAATATGATTAAGTGCCAACGTGACAGATGGTAAGTCCATCGCCGTCTCAGGCACTATACATACGTCTTTGAATTACTTCTCAGACATATGCAGGTTTCCTCACGATGTTTTCCTTTACCGTAAAGCAAGCATTTAGTATCGTTTCTGTAAGCGTGAGGAGAATGTTACTTACTTTTATCTAGAGGCCCTATACAGTCTTATGATCAAACTAGCTGTGCCTTGCGGTTTCACCCGCGTAGATTTAGTTTCATCCTTATTGTCGTGGAACCCTAATATTTTTAAGAAATAAAAGTAGCCTAAGTTACTCCTTGAATCATCACCTACCTGCCAGTGAAAGTCCCGTTAAAATCGGTCCAGCCGTTTCGGAGATTACCCGGAACAAACAGACAGACAGACAGACGGACAGACAGAGAAAAAAATTATAACTTGGTTTTTTAGTATCAGTAGCGTGTATACTTTCAGATGCATTTAGTGAAAAGCTGTTATTTTGGAATTACAAACAGACACTTCAATTTTATTTATCTGTATAGACTTAACATCAGTTGGTACTCACCCCCACATCTTGTTCTTGTACTTGTCTCCGAGGCGCGCCAGGGTGGATATGTATTGGTTGCGGCACGTGGCTCCGCAGTCCAGGATGTGAGGCAGTATGGAGACCACGCACAGAGGCTTCTCACTGCACGCTTGCAACGACGCTGCGTCTACCACCTGAACACAAATTACATACAACATTATTTTATACTAGCTATGCCCCACGGTTTTACTCGCTTAGGGTTCATGGGTGACCCACGGAATCTTAATGTCTTTTTTTAAATAAATGTAGCCTAAGTCACAGGACAGGAGTGATCTCAATTTAATAGTTTGATAACTAAAATCTATATCTATACAGACAAATACAATTTTTCTTTGTGTGTGTCTGTCTGTCTGTTTGTTCCGGGTAATCTCCGAATCGGCTGGATGGATTTGGACGGGACTTTCACTGATGGATAGCTATTTAAATATAAGGGACCCGCAGGCAACCATGAAATTAAAATCTAAGCGGGTTATAATAAAGCATAACCATTGAATATTTACCCAATAGAATTAGTAGTCTTATTTCCATTACCGCATAAATGTAATCTATATATATAAAAATGAATCCCCATTTCCCATGGTCACGGTATCACGCGTGAACGGCTGGGCCGATTCTACTGGGACTTTTACTGGCAAATAGCTGACGTTTCAAGGAGTGTTTTAAACAGATTTTATTTAAAAAAATACAATAACTCTACGCGGGTGAAATCACAGGGCACAGTAAGTGTACTATATAACACAATGTGGTACGTAAATTTTATTAACAAGCGTGTTCTAGGAGGCGTAGCGAAACAATCCGTTACGATCGTGGTAGTAGTAAAGTGTAACTACATATTATTGTAGAGAATCAAAACATGCCGAGTGCGGGAAATGAGCCGCGGTTACGATTTCACAGCTCGCACTCGGCTCTGATAACGTTGAAAGCTAGACGTGATAACTCTCAGTGTATTATTCGTTCCCATTGGTAAGGTCCTGTATTCATTTACTACTTTATGCTTCAAGAAATTTCATAGATTCACTTCTCTGTAAAAACTAATACAATTTTATTTCGAATATAGATTTTTCGGCTATTTTCTTAGGTTCTTCGTCATTTCAACCGAGGGTTTACAGTACATTACATAAGCCTAGGTATTATAGGTAGATCCCAACCCAACGGATATCTATACAAATGGCTAGGACATATTATGTGGTTTCAAAACATTATCTGACTAGGTAATTTTTAAATGTTCATTAAAAAAATTCTAAATCAAAACAGTGGCATTCCCAGTACTCGTATAAATTTGCAGGATCACAGATCCTCTAAATTTTCAAACATAAAAACATAGATTAAAAAACTAAAAGACACGCTTTTAACGCACTGGTTGTTTTTTAGTTATTTTAAACAATATTAATTTTTCACATTTATGTTAGATTTTTGTTATTATTATTATTATTAGCCTGTAGTGTCCCACTGCTGGGCAAAGGCCTCCCTTCCACTTTTCCAACTTTCTCTGTCCTACAAGCTCACAAACACAGATGAAACTAATAAAAGGTTGTAATAATACAAAATACAATACTTGGTTTTCTTTGTGTTTCTTGGCAACATTTATAATACTGTATAATGTATTTTTTGTGTCCTTCTGACGATTTGAAAGTACTTTGTAAGAAGTGTAATCAAATATTTTGAATAAACAATAAGTTAAGTACCTGTATGATCTCGGGCGGTGCGACGTTCTCGGCAACTTTTTCAAGGGCGAACGTGACGATATCACTGGAGGTCCTCCCGCCGTTGTAGTCCTCGGCGGAGTCGCTGGTCTTCTTGCCCGCGGGGAACACCTTGATGGTCGGGTAGCCTTGCACTTGGTAACGGGCTGCCATGTCTTGGTGGACCGTCGCATCCAACGCACCAAGTTTCACCTGACAAGGGTATTGCACGTGTCAACAATATCAATATCTATTCGGTTAGAGAAAGTTTTATTTGTATTATCCTGTACATTCATCATCATCTCCCTGGCCTTATCCCATGTATTTGGGGTCAGCACTTGATTCAACCCGATGTGGCTGTAATCCCTTTTTCGAGGATAGTCGGCAATCGGGGTTAAACCAGTTGTCAGACTTTCTTAGGCCTCTGACTGACCTGTAATGATTGCCAAAGATTTTAATTTGCAACCGGGACCGACAGCTTAAAGTGCTCTCCGAGGCACGGAGGGAACTCGGGCGGTCACTCAGTCAACTACTGGCTAGGCGTATGGTTGCTTAACTTTGCTGATCGCATCATATGCGCAATAGCAACTGTGCCACGAGCCCCTCATCACTGTGGCACCGGCTGGACCGTTTGTATGAAATTTTGTCTGCATATCGTATAGTTCTGAGAATTGGCCAACATTTTTCATACCCCTAAATGATAGGGCTGATCCACCCCAAAAATTCTATGGTAATACAATACTTGCCGGACACAGCTAGTATCTGTATAATATTAATGTCTGTCTGAGTTTCTTACGAATATAACTCAAACTACTCAGCACATTATTAATAAATATCTAATCTATAAAACTCTCATGTCACAGTGTTTGTCACAAAATAATTCCTCTGAGGTCTGAGATAAGCAATTTTTCATACCCCTAGTGATAAGAGTGTTTCGCCCCAAAAATCTCATTTAATATGTTTTTCGTGTTTTTTCTACAGCCAATGGAACGACAAGGAATCTCTCGACTTATGGTAAGCGTTCACTTTAATAATAATATAAATTCATAATATTTTTTTATTTTTTTTCCTAAATTCAAAAGGTCTTTTTGCTATAAGGTTAAGAACTTCCAATAAATAGCTTAATCCAAACAAAAAAAAGGTTAAAGGTTATCCCACTAATCAAGTGGGTTACGCAATTAGACAGTTAATAAGTTGGCAATGGAGTTACAGACAATACGTATCTTTATAATAGTCAAAAATATTATTACTAATAGTTAGGAAAAATACGTCATATAAGGGAAGAAAACTTTCACCCGAGTTGGATTGGCTCCCGTCTTATATATATATATATAGAGCCAAACAAAGTAAAGTAAAATTTAATTCAAAAACGAAAATGCCTTAAATGTTAATAAAATAAACAATGTTAAACTTAAAAAAAAACATGTCATATTTATTTTACCTTTAAACCATCAACCGATGGTCTGTGACATAAATGTTCAGCTCAAAGTTTCAACCCTGTATACGGTAATAATGTACTCAAACTTAAACAATGTTCCAGACATACCTTGCCCTTAAGTTCAGTGGCGGCCTTGGCCCACTGGGGCTCAAGGTTCTTGCAGTGTCCGCACCAGGGCGCGTAGAACTCCACCAGCCACAGGTCTTCGCTGTCCAGCACCAGTTCCTTGAAGTTGCTGTCCGTCAGCGTCACCACATCAGACTGCGGAGGAAACATTATTTTTATTCATTTGGCTTTAACTCATGGCAGCTATGCAGTTGAATATTACAGAGATCGTTGACAGAAGCATTAAAAACATTCTGTATTACAGAAAGTAAGTAAGGTTGATCGGTGTTAGAGTGATAACTTAATATATAGGGCACAACAGGATCTGTCCATTTGGGGCAGTTCTGACCTAACAGATGATGGCTTATTCCTGTGTTAAGGTTTCCTTAGGGAAATCCTGCAGCGCTGAGACAGCAGTAAGGGATCTGCCTGTCTAATACAAAATTGGAAGAATTGCAGTTTTGCGATATCCCTGGACCAGTAGTCAAGAGACATTATCCTTGCACTTGCGCAAATAGAAAGGGTACAAAATTAATAGGAACTAGCGGACGTCACGCGGATTCACCCGCGTAGTTCCCGTTCCCGTGGGAGTACGGGGATAAAATATAGCCTATGTTACTCGCTGATTATGTAGCTATCCATTGCTGAAAGAATTTTCAAGATCAGTCAAGTTTCGGAGCCTATCCAATGCAAACAAACAAACAAAAAAACAATCAAATCTTTCCTCTTTATAACATTAGTGTAGATGACAAATCAGGTGTCTGATAATGTTACATTGTCAACAGGCCCAGGGGTGTCAGAACGAGATATAACAAGCATAAAGCATTTGGGCTGTAATCGTTTTCCAACATGAAAAAAAAATTGATACCATAACTCCCATAGTAAAAAACACCACTTAAGATAATCCTTGGTTTAAAGGTACGGAAAACGCACTCAATTTCAATAAACAGTATAGTCTTGCATGTATTTTTATTTGATACACTCCCATACTTTGGTTTTTTATATCAAAACTATAAAGTATTATAAGTAAAAATGGCATGGTTTAAGAGTAGCTCCTTTCTGTGATACAGATTTAAAATGGGATGGTCATCGTTTTAGTACAAGCTAAACCATGTTTGGTGGGTACATAGATGTTGAGATCGTGTTGCAAACAAAATAGATTTATTCAGAATCAAACATGCTTTGATAGTATTACGTAGTTAATAATTAGACCACTTGGTATAAATTATAATACGAAAGTTTCTCTAAGTCTGTTCGTTGCGTTATCTTTCAAATGTATACTACCTAATATATAAAGTTTGTTTGTTTGCTTAATCGCGCTAATCTCAGGAACCAAATTTACTTCAATTTGATATAAAGAAGATATTCATTTTGAGGAAGAATCATACTAAGACGATGAATAGCACGTGTGTGTGCTATAAAAACAAAAAGTTGACATCTCGATTGACCGAGACATTTTTTTCTCTTGGCTAATTCTACGCCTATTGAATTCCACTTATGAAAATTCATATTCATATTTTTTTGTGTGTATGCCAACAGCCAATTCAAAACCAGGTCAGTATGCCAGCAGACGTGGCCATATACTATCGGCTATTCAAAATAAGCTAAGTGAATGGTCGCGTAGGCAGGCGATACGTGGGCGAGCTATGCGACACTAAAATATACTTTTATTAATAGAGGAAAGTCTGCAATGAGTCCTTTACCACGTTAAGATTCAATGTAGTTTGAACTTCTTCTGACGATAAGGTCTATTTTCGCTTGTGTGTGCAATGTTATGACTCCTGTGTTGTTCTACTCGTACAAGAAGATTCGAACGTATACTATATTTGAACCTTATCGACAGTTGTTCATGGGCGAGATAACTTCGTAGAGTAACCGCCAACAAGGCTTTGAGAAAGTTCCAGCACTTTTGTCTTCATTCATATTATTTCTTTATATTTTGTATTAGAAGTTATTTTATAAAATACTCAATAGAGTTGACAAAATGAAATAATTAATGTTTGAATAAATGGTATGAAACATAAGTACACCTATTGATTAGTTTTATTTTTGAGTTAATCAAAGTACCAAACTATTACGGAGTCAATAACATTTCATCAATAAATAATGGACATCCTTGCCCATTCGAAATCATTCGGGGAAGTGTGAAGATATAAATAAAAATTCTTGTATAATCAGTCGATAAAGTCGAAAGTATTTTGTTAAAACTTTATGACAGGATTTTTAATAGCAAGTAACATACATCTGAGAGTATAATTTCAGGCATGATTCTGTGTGATGGAGTAATGTTTTTCGGCATGTTAGAGACAGTTGGTTAATTTGAAAGGTTAAAAAACTACTTATCTTGATTATAAAAATAGAAAACAAACTTGACTGAGAGCACAGCTTACATAAGATAAGATAGTGTGTCGACGCCCCCAAGCCCAATGAACAATGGCCCATTATGTACCTTATTCACCATTAACAGAGTTTATTTTATGTTCACAATAATAAAACCGTGTGAAAGCCACGCTCGTTAGTTACAACATATGAAAATTCGTAACATTCAAATCATATGATTGGAACAAGATTGAAAAATGATTTAAACATGCAGTAATTTTCAGGGAAGTAAACATAAAATGTTTATGGTGGTTTTGGAAAACCTTTGTGATATATAAATAAACTATGATAACAGGATGAATTCAAAAAAGTGTCCCATATTCTCTATGATATTTTACTTTGGCTATAGTGACTTTTAAAAATGGAATCATAAAAAAGGCACTCATCATAAACATTACGATCAAAAACCTTTTTTATTACAAAGTAATTAGGTAACATTCAATTAATTCCGATTATTCCTTTGATGGGGTATGTTTTAACGATTATAGGTGGAGATATGTCAATTACTTTTCTAAACAAATCATCTTGAAGGAGTCTTAGTTTATTGTTCTTGAATGAAACTGTGGTAAAGAGTTGGATTGGTGGTTCATGCTTCTCTTTTGTAGTCCTCAGTACTGTCTTCCAAGGGATGTTGTGGCCATATAATTTTAAGTTCATTTGATTCTTGAATATAGAAACGTTTTGCTTATTAATTACTAGCGGATGTGACGCGGTTTCACGCGCGTACTTCCCATTCCCGTAGGAGTACGGGGATAAAATATAGCCTATATTAATCAGTGATAATGGACCAATCAAATGGTGAAAGAATTTTTAAAATAGATCCAGTACTTTTTAAGCCAATTGGTTACCAATATACTTACATACAAATTTTTCTTCTTTTAATAATAGCATAGACTATTAAGGTACTTGGTACTTGGTAGAAAGGAAAATATACTTGACTTGTTCTACAAACAGTTAAAACCTATAAAAATGTTATGTAATTTGAAGATTTTACAGGACACACAATAAACATAATACAAAATAAATATATTGTATATTTTTAAACATACTTGCTAAACATTTTTTTGTACTCTAAAGGTGGCAAATAAGCTTAGTCTTTTTGATGGTAAGCAACAGTGATATAATACTTATGACCTGCCTCTTTTCAACTTTGGCGAAGAGCTTGGTGTTCCTTTAACTTTTTAATTACCATATCTTTGTAAGGCTTAAATTTCCTCATCAGCAAACCAAGTCGTAAAAGCTTTTGCTTATCTGATGCAGAAGCATTCTTTCCAATTTTCTCAAACAACTTATCACTAACTTGCCGTAATAAATTGACCTTAGTAGATGTTGTGAAATTTGTTCCAAGATCGCAGACTTCATTACCTGTACGTAAGAAATTTACCTTATCCGAGGAGGAAGCCTTCTTTCCTAGATTGCCATAGGCTTTGTCCTTCGCAGCCTTAAGGGCAGCGTCAATGATGCCCTCGGCGTTCCTTTGTTCGTTGAAAGGAGTGTGCTTGCTGCCGGTGAAGATCTTGATAGTGGGGAAGCCCTTGACACCATACTTCTGCCCAAGTGCCTTGTGCTGGTCTGCATCCACAGAGCCTACTTTGATAATACCCTGAAAAAATATTACAATTACTAAGGAAAATAATTTTTTTTTACATAATCAGAACTCTGGCAAGTTACAACCACACAGGCCTGTACCAATGAGTTTTTAATGCAATCTTAGACGTAAAAGAGAACATTGTGAGGTGTTATGTATTGACATATGTGGGTAGTGGAATAATAAGTAGTCTGGAGTTGGCAGCTACCACAGTGAGCTGAGTTCCCTAATTTTATCATGTTTAATAATGTTTTTCACTCGTCGCCACTGTTATATACTCACGAAACACGATAAAATTAGGGAACTCAGCTCACTGTGGTAGCTGCCAACTCCAGACTACTTATTATTCCACTACCCACATATGTCAATACATAACATGAGGAAATATTTTTTTTTTAATAATTAGAACTGTGGTGGCATTAGTACACTGCAACACAAGTTAGTCAAGTCCAGGTTCGGATGGTTGCTTTTATTGAGAAGAACCTGGCAAGAAAATCAGTAATTACTCTTTTCAAAAATATTATATATCTTATATTATAAAAACACACAGACCAGCACCAATGGGTATTTTGACATTCAAACAGTGCATTAATGTCACACACCAATTGTTCGTGGTAAATTTGGGAAACCAGTAATGGATAAGATAGATTCAAAGATATATTTATGCTAGTGATTAAGTAAATTATGCCTTTTATCAATTTAAATGTTAAAAATAATATCTGATGAATCATACTCAAACTGCACCCTGTATTCAATTATTATTAGGCATGTAACCAAATGTATGAACACAATTACTAAATAACAAGATGCAATCAAAATTAAAATTTTGAACAAAATACTTATAAAGTTTAAGATAGAAAGCCCTGGCTCCTTTTTATCAATAATAATTTCTACATGTTAAAGTCATGTATGAATTTAATTTTGAATTATCACATTGGTTAGGATCAAAATAGATGGGACCAAACCAAAAACAAAGAACAATGCAAAATCTTTTGTACTTAATTGTTTATGACTTAGACAATAGATTACACAATTTAGCAACTATAAATTAAGTCCGCTCAAAAAATCACTGCAAAGCGTAACAAGGCTACTTGATAGGTTAGAAAGGAATAAATTTGAGTATGATGGGATAAATATTATAAGGTACTCAACATTTTCTATATCTAGCTATCTAGCTATTTTCTCACGCGCAATATTATGGATCTAGCATAAAAAATGTAAATGGCTTACTTTCAGAGCTTTGGCTGCTTTCTTGTACTCCGGTACGAGGTTTTTACAGTGTCCACACCATGGCGCAAAGAACTCCACCACCCACACCTCATCCGAATCCGTCACCAGCCGGTCGAAATTGCTAGGAGTAAGTTCAACCACGTCCGAAGACGAGTCGTAAAGGGCATAGGACCCCGCCACACACAGTAAAATACCTAAAAAAAACAATCGTGTTGTAATTACCGGTACATTAAAACTTCAGTGCGAACGTTTTTATAGCTTCATGCTGAATTTAAATGTTTTCATAACATACCCAAGTAATGCGTGTGTAACATAATGAACAATTATGCGCTTAACAACCTAATAAACTACAATTACTTCCGACAATTGAGATCACACGAGTTTACAGCCAAACAACGATTGAAAAATTGATGAAATAAACACGTCAATCCTTTTTGGCACCCGAGAAAAGATACGGGATTTTGTCAATGGATTTCGTGTATTCGCCTTATTGGTAAATTTAATTTTCGCGGTCCATCCCCACTCTAATTCACCCAATGGCGGATTTCTTTATGTTAGATTCGATACACAGAGTATAGAAGGAAGAAAAAAGCCTGTGGTAGTTCCTCTTCGACTGTTTGCCTTGTCATTGTGCCTTCTGTGGATTTTCCGCAGCAACTATTCTATGTATAAGTCTGTGCTTAAGCAAAGGTCTGTGATAAAAAAGTACTCTATACTCTATAAATTTATGGGATAATAAAATTTAAAACCTAACCTAAACGCCGAACAATTTTATTCTATTACTTTATTTATATTTGTTGTATAAGAATGTTTGTTTCGTATTACGAGAAAATATATCGAATACCATGATCCAGAATGCTACGGAAATTTGTTCAACGCGTATTTGCATATAAAGGTATATTTATTTATTTACTCCTAATTTTGACAGGTTATGTCCGCGCGTTTGTTATTTTTGGGTCAAATTAGGCGGGAAATCGGGGTAAACGGACGACTACCGACCGAGGACAAAACGTATCAGTTGGTTGGCTGGCGCCTCTCCACCATCATACCAATACCAGAATTCGAAATTATTAGTTAAATTACCGATTTTATACGTTCACAGCTAGTAGATTCTACCGCAGCACAATGAATTCTCCAAATGCAAAGCCGTTCACTGTATTCGTCGAAGGAAATATTGGTAGCGGGAAAACAACTTTCTTAGAACATTTTCGCCAGTTTGAGGATATCACCTTACTCACGGAACCTGTCGAAGAGTGGAGGAACCTGAATGGCTGGAATTTGTTGGTGAGTCGTCCTTTTATTTGTAAGTACGTATTGTTGTGACCTAAAAGTATCTCCCACAGTGAACGTAAAATAAGATTATTACTTGCGTTCTACACTGGTACCTCACGAGTTTTGTTCGCTAAGCTAAAATAGTGGGGAGAACTGCGCAATTGTTTACTCCCGCTCGCGCCATATAAAGAAATTATGACGATTAAAGGCCAGCGCTCAAAACTCGTGACGGCACCTGTAATTGTTGGGTTCTATGATAGAAAGGAGTTTTATTTGTATATACCAGCGGCAAACTACCCATAATTCTTCTTGGTTAATGGTTACTGTAGCACCTATGAACATGACCATCACTGTCTGCACAAATCAATACCAAGAGTGCATTCACTATTCACCCATTGCATTTACATTTAGTTTTTTTGTTTGTTTGTTTGTATTGGATAGGCTGCAAAACTATGTGACCGATCTTGAAAATTCTTTCAGCAATGGATAGCTACATCGTCAGCAAGTAACATAGGCTATCTTTTATCCCCGTACTCCCACAGGAATGGGAACTACATGGGTTAAACCGCGTGAGGTCCGCTAGTACTTTATAAACAAAGGAATCATTGTATCAACCTTTGGAAATTTTCATTTTAGGATCTAATGTACAAAGACCCTGCGAAATGGGCAATGACATTCCAATCGTATGTGTCGCTGACGATGCTAGACATGCACCGGAGGCCGACGCCCACGCCAGTGAAGTTGATGGAGCGGTCTATATACAGCGCGCGGTACTGCTTCGTGGAGCACATGATGAGGAGTGGTACCCTGCACCCCGCACAGTTTGCAGTCCTAGACGAGTGGTTCCAGTTCATTCACCACAACATTCCTATTGAAGCTGATCTCATTGGTAAGAATATCTTGTCTTATGTAATTTATGCTAAGAGACCTCAACACCCTTCAAAAAGTGGTGGATGGCTCAGAACAGGGCTGAAAGGAATTTATTGGTGTCGGAGGCCAAGATCCTCTATGGTTCGTTGAGCCAGGTAAGTAACTCCACTTACAAATGCCTGAGTATAATTTGGAATAATAGTTTGAAAGAAAACCAAGCATTTTAAAATAATTATGTCACAAAAGATTGTTAATAAGTTCAGTAAGGATATAAGAAAGATAAGAAACCTCCAAAAATTTCCTCTGAACTTCATCTGAATGTAAAATAACAGTTTTACTAACATTTTAAGAATGAACTATTCAAACCCTTTTTTGAATAAATCTGACAAACTCAGTAAATATGTCCTTGTACTATGCATAAGTGCCTCAGAAAGCACATTAAGCGGTTGGTCCTATGCGTGATCTCTCTTTGGTTGTGTTGGAATGCCGTCCCATCAGACTATGATAGTGATGGAATAAAGAGTGCACCTGTTCACACATACACTTGTGCACTATAATATCTACTGGGCAGGTAGCTCTTCTTCTTTCTCTTCTGACCGAAATTTGGTTAGCACATCATCATAGCATAAACTAGCTGTGCCTTGCGGTTTCACCCGCGTAGATTTAGTTTCATCCTTATTGACGCGGAACCCTAATATTTTTAATTAATAAAAAGTACCCTAAGTTACTCCTTGAAACATCAGCTACCTACCAGTGAAAGTCCCGTTAAAATCCGTCCAGCCGTTTTGGAGATTACCCGGAACAAAAAGACAGACAGAAAAATTTTAAAACTTGGTTTTTCAGTGTAAGTAGCGTGTATATGCATTTAGTGAACAGTTGTAATTTTTGAATTACAAACAGACATTTCAATTTTATTTATCTGTATAGCTGTATAGATATATGTAAAACATAACTAATGCAAATCTTCCAGTATACCTGAAAACAACACCATCAGTGGTATTTGAAAGGATAAAGAAGCGAGCACGATCAGAGGAGCAATGTGTCCCCCTCTCCTACATACAAGAGCTGCATGCACTTCATGAAGACTGGCTTGTGAAGAGGGTTCACGCAGAGTGTCCTGCACCAGTGAGTATATTCATTTGAGTCCTAATTTTGGTTGGGAACTAATTCCCAGATTAAGGGCTCCAAATTTTATGTTGGATTCTTAAATTTTCAGTGAGTGTCTGCACCACCATATTTGTTTTCCCTTGAAGTTTGTTACGGAGATACATTACTTTAAGATATCAACAGAAAGAAATAGCGTTTTCAAATAAAGTATGTTTTAATCTAAATTCCTCTGCTGTTTACAAATTTGCAAGAGGTTTTGAAGCATCGAACTTGAGGTTATAATTTTCTATATATACAATTCTCGAGTCGCAAGGTTTGTTTGTTACCTAGCTCCTTTGAAACCTTGTTTTTGTATGAAGTTTGTGTGCATATTATAGTTCTGAGAATCAACCAACATTATTTTTCATACCACTAAATTACAAGGATGAACCACCCTAAAAAACTATATGGCAATACTATGTGTATAATAAACTACTTGTGTGGGCGCACAAGTACAATTACTTCTGTGTTTATACATTGCAAAACAGCATACTCTTTACCCAGGAAATATGAATCACCATTCACATAATATGCCAATCTAGCTCTATGAATAAATCTCTTTATATTTAGAGTTATTACTAACAATGCCAGGTGATTCCCTGCTGTTAAATGGTCAAAACATTTAACTGCAGCAATACAGCAGCTTTTCTATGAATAAGCTGTCTAACATAAAAATTTATAGTTAAATTAGAATTAGTCTTGACCAACAAAATACTCAGCTTGATAACACTTACCATTGGGTTGGGAAGGTTACTTTTACTGAGATGATTTATCACCAAACAAATAAAAACTCATAGTAATATAATCCTTGCCTGGGTATACCAGTTTAAGCTAGGCAAATGTGTAATGTGAATTGTAAAATATGTTTTTTATACTTCCAGGTCTTAGTATTAGATGCGGATTTGGACCTGTCCCAAATAACTGAAGAATACAAGAAGAGTGAACACCAAATACTAAGGAAGGCGGTAGATGTAGTGATGAACTCCCCCAACAAGCTAAGCCCAAAGAAACCAATCTCCGGAACACCTATAAAGATAGCTCCACAGCTAAGACTGTAAATAAGTATTTTTAGTATATATACAATAATTAATTTTTGTATTTTCCATTCAAAAATGAGTGCTACTGCTTTAAAATCAAATTAATATATTGTATGTATGTAATATAAATGTATGGTAGTTTGTAAGGTAATGACATCGCAACATGATGTTGGTTAAGTATATTTTTTAAATGGTCTAAAAATCTGATATTGAGGCCAATTTCAACAGATAAAAAATTGGCAATGGTTTTTTCTAGTTTTGCAAGTGGTTATTTTATGGTTTACCAATTGATGTTTCTATGTAGTGTATGTGTGACGAAGTCATCTAAATTCTGGATACATTTGGAAAATAATGGTATGCACTTGTTATACTATTGTTAGGGTGGGTCAAATGATTTAAGCTATTGTTATATATAAAATTGTATAATTGTGCAAATCCAATTATCAAATTGTCATATGATGCCATGACTTTGTTTTGTTAAAATTACAGCTTTCAATGGCAAATACACGTAATTTCTTTAATGGCAAATTTTCCAATTGACAGTGTAACTTTGGTGCAACACAAAAGTCATAGCTATAGCTATTGTCATCGTTATATTTGCCTTTACCCCTTTGACATTAATTATGCAAATCCGTCATGAGTATGTAATATGCAAGAATTTTGCATGTGAAACAACCAGACGCTATAGTATAGATGGTAATGCATCTAGTGTCAGTACAATACCTAGAACATTATTTTGTTCAATGTATTCATTGTTACCAATTTCATCACAAATCAATGTAATTTGATATCTTAGTCATATTTATGTAATAATATTCATATATTACATGTTAACATGTATATGCAACATAGTATTGAACAATTGACTAAAATCTATCTTCGAAATATTATTTGATTCATACAAAAAAATATATTCTCACAAATTCCCATAGAATTATAAAGATCCCTACTAAAACGCATTGCTACTTTAAAAAGTATGTGTGCTAGATTTTTGTAACTGTTTATGGTTCTACAAATTAACTTATAATCTTTGAAATAGGTACAAATTATTTTATTGTTCTCTTATTTATTTTGACTACCAAAATTATTTTCAATTTTGCGTATAATGTTATGTATACATTCTACATAGAACAATATAAGAAACTGACCAGACCACTAGCAGAATAGTGCATTTTTTATGTTACATTTGTATTTGACTGTAGTTTGCCACATAGTTTTTATATAAAAGTCAAATACGGAGCATTCTTTAGTATTGATTAATAAGTGTATGAAGAAAGAATGAATGTGGACGAAGCGAAAGAAGTAAGCAAGGATCGTGGTATATGGCGTTTAGTAGTCTCTGCCTACCCCATGGGGTACAGGCGTGAGCATATGTATGCTTATATTTTTTATTTTATATTGTGTGGCTCCTGACTGACTGACCAATTCAAAAGAGTTGATACATAAATCTGAATTTATTATGTAAAAAAATATGATTGCTTAAAATAGGTTTTCGGTCACTTTAAATTAGTTTAATATTGTAATAATGTAGTTGTTTCATTAACTATCTTTGAACAAGAGAAGTAACATTTTAGCTCTAAGTTCCACATTGATCAGTTTCGAGATATTGTTTTGTCTCTTTACTTGTGGTACTGGCCAACTAATGTAATATTATAATGTTGCCTTTCTTGATAAAAATGAATATTAGTTAATTTATAGATTATGTGATGATTAAATGATTTGAAATAAAGTGTATGGTTTCGTAAGATCGTGTCTTGACTGAAATGTAAAACCCATGATGAAACCCTACGATGGCAAAAAGTGAACTAACGATTTCAACAAGACTTATTGATTCATCGCTAAACATAAATAAATTTGAAATGATTGTTGGTAATTCCAAGTTAAAGCTTTTAACTGAATTAATATGGAAGTATATACGGTACTTGTTTGTTCCGGCTAAACTTAGTTTAGCCCATGTGCCTTTTCATCCCACGACAGTTCCCGTTCTGAACAGACTTATGGTATGGCGCTGGGGCACTGCTCTCACTATCAAGCGCGCGCTGTAGACAGCAAAAAAAGACATGAAGGCAAAAGGAAGTGGAGGCCTCTGTCCAGCAGTGGAACAATACAGGCTGTAATGGATTAGTTGAGATTGTAGATGAAGGAAAAGTGAGAAGTAAGACAGTATGTACTGTGATCCTCACTACTTGCGATTAAAAAAACATAACTGTCAATGTCATAAAGAAGTCAATCTGTCTGTCATTGTCAAAAGGTAATATTATGTCTGTCATTGTCAGGTGTTTACAGTTTACATGCCGATTATTAAAATTATTTAGGTCAATTTTTTTAATAGATTAATTATTGTGTTAAGAACCTTTATATTATTGTGAGAATAAGTTGAATTATTTGCTAAGTGGATGAACTATCGTTTGTGATGAGTTCTTGTTGTGGTAACGAATTAATTTTTAATTCGGCTCTAAGCGAAGTATTGTCTAGCAATTTAGCACACATTACTTATTTATTCAGTAGAGAATTCACTTATTGGTGTATCCTTGGTGCTCTTGTAATAATTGGTTTTGTATTGGTCCTAAGAACTGGTATAATCGGTGTCAAGTTTTCGTCGGTGGCGCGCTGAGAAAAACATCTAGTTTTATCGAAAGTAAAAGTAATGTGTACACCGCGCTACTAACTCCTCCAAGCAAAAAGGTATGTACTTGTTATTCACTAGTTCATTATAGTTAAAATGGATTGAAGTTCTTCATAGCCTCCATAAACCTTTAATATCTATATTATTACTTACAGATTTGTAAAAAAAAATTCTAGCCATGTGAGTTAAACACCTGTTTACCTACTAACTGGAAGTGGAGACAGGTAGTAAATCAAATTGTAGTATTGTTCAAAGGTTGAGATTATTTAAGAATTTTATTGCTACCTCTTAACATATTTTATAAAATTAAATTTTGTAATGAAAAAATTGCACATATTTACTTTTAAAATCTATGAACTTTTTTTACAAATAGCACTGTATTCTGAAGGTCATATGAACAGGGGATCACACAGAAATTAATGTCAGTTGTACTTTTAGATAAAAGTATGTTATCAACAATCAGTAGAGTATTAAATATTCAAAGCATACATCTTTGATGTATATCTCTTATAGATAAGATTGTGGATTATGGCGCCCCAGTATTTTTTATATTCAGCAAAGAATAGCTTTGACCGTTAATTGAAAATGTTTTTGTATAATTAGCCTGTAACCTTTCTCAATAAACTGAATTTCAATAGAAAAAATATTTTTCGAATCAGGTTATTAGTAAGTACCTGAGAAGAACACTTTGAACAAAAAAATATTTACAAAGAAAAGATATACACTCTAGTTTCACATGGGGTAGCCAGAAAGATAATCATTTGTATACTTTTTTACAATTTGAATTAAATTTTATTTTTGTATATTCGCAATAAATCTTCTTGGAACATTGACAAATCAATGTATCAGACTGTTATTTTAAAAGGGATGAGATAGGACTACAGAGCAAGTGATGCAGGTTTGAATCCCAGCGGGCCCTGTGCAAATGAGTTTTTCCAAAAACTTATGTGCACTGATTTCACACCACATCAATTACGGTGAAGGAAAACATAGTGAGGAAACCTGCATATGTCTGAGAAATAATTCGAAGACTTATGCAAATTGCCTGAGATGGCGATAGACTCACCATCTGTCACATTGGCACTTAATCTTCTTCGGTGAAAAATGGGTGTTGTTATTACAATACCTGCCTACCCCTAGGGCATACAGACATGAGCTTGATAGGACTATTAGTCAGTTTTCATTAGAAATTTATCATCATGTATGGAATTTTAGTGGAATCATAAATTCTCTACATAGTTCAGGGGTGTCTGTACTGTTTAGAATTTGAATAACTAACAAACTCATTAGGATTTTAAATGACGATTGTCAAAGGAATGTTTTTGATATTAGTAGGCATATTTTAGTTAGTTGATAACTATGAAGTTATTTACTACTTCAAATTCTACTACTTAATATTATAAATGTTGAAGTTTGTATGTTTGTTGCTCAAACACGCAAAAAATGCTGAATTCATTTAGAAACCTATTTGAATATTAATATTTAATTTTTATTTATTTTTTTATTTTTATTTCTTTATTTATTAACATACTAACTGTGCCTCGCAGTTTTACCCGCGTGGACTTAATTTGGGTGGTTGGCCCGCGGAACCTTTTGTTACTCCTTGTAACATTAGCTATCTACCCGTGAAAGTACCGTTATAATCAGTTCAGCCGTTTCGGAGATTAGCTCGAACAAACAAACAGACAGACACAAAATTCTAATTGTTTTTTTTGTATGACTACTGTGTTTGTGTAGACCTACTTTCATATGCATTTAGTGAAAAGCCGTTAATTTGCAAATACAAACAGACGCTTGAATTTTATTTACCTGTATGTATAGATTATCTAGTGTAGTAAAAAGGTACCGATGTGTTAAAGTCAATATTAAACTAGTACGCAGTGTAGAGCGTCGAGAGACAGGTTGTAACGAAAGTGAGCGCGGCCGGGTGAGTGGCTAGTTTATCGTACTAGTGTTACCTCATTCACCGCGCCCGCTTTTTCACTTTCCTTCAGCATAAAGAAAGCGTGAAGTTTATTTATTATCACTACGTTTTTGTATGTGACAAATCTAAGTACATTTTAGAAATCAATAAATAGGGTAAGTAACATCCTATTGCGAAAGTTAGTTACTGAGTAAACTTATAAATGACACATTTAGCACAACAATAATTATCTATCGAATTTCGGTTACGGCAGCTAATCTCAACGGGGATCAGCCATCAGCACAGGAGATATTATAGTGCACAAGTGTGTGCGCAGACACAGGTGCACTCTTTATTTTTTCGCTCTCATAGTCCGATGGGAAGGCAATCCGTCACGATCGGTGAGGGATCTGCCGCGTTATTCACTAAGGTTTCTCAGCGTCGAACTCGACGACGAGCGTTGAAAATGCAAATGAAAATGAAAATGATTTATTCAGTTTAGGCCCTGGTAAGGCACTTATGAATGTCGAGGAATTTACCACCTTCTTGGTTGGTTTCAATCATAGGAAATGTATACATAATACATAGAGGATAAGGTACAAATTTCGGGTCTTTAAAAGCGACACTCTACGACGAGTACTAAGTTGAGAAATCTTTGTGAAAAACGTGGCAGGCGTATTAGGTATTAAAGGTGGCGTCACAAGTTATGAGCGCCCCGTGAAAATTTAGTGGGGGTACTACGCATGTATTTTATTCGCGTCACACCATACAGACTCATAAAATCACTACAGGCTGGGGTCTTTCCATGTCCTCTTATTACCGTGATAGTTTAACTCTTATTTAGAGACAGATATAAATGACGTGTCACTGTCACAGTGGAACTACGATGACAATAAGAGCTTATGGTTGGGGCCCCTGCACATTCATGCTCAGGGCTCATCTCTATAACACCTATATGAATCTTCTCATATTTGATCTGATCAGCAGTCGTTTGGTGCGGCTATTATTGCAACGAGTACTTACTTATATTATTTTTTGCGACTTTGGCCTCAGTGTCATACATAAATCACGCTCATTGAAGATATACACATAGATATTTCCACGCGTGCGCGATAAACATTATAAGGTACTTTGCCCGATGCAGCGCCTTGAGATAAGACTTAATCGCCGAATGGATATTAGCTAGCTAGCTTTATTAATCAATCAAATTCAGTCGTATTTATATGTGTTTTCTTGATCCTAATAAAAAAATTTTTTTTTATTATTTGTAGCTTGCAACATTTCGGGACTCATCGCTACCCTAGCCTTATCCATTACATTTATGGAGTCGGCACTTGATTCAACCCGATGCGGTTAATCACCTGATTGTTTCACAAAGTGATATCCGTCTGACCTTCGTAACTTCTTTACGAGAAAATTGGTAATCAACCGAATGTCAGACTTTCAAAAAGTTATCCCCTTCAATAACTTAAAGTCTAGTTTCCTTTGATTGGTCATGGATTCTGGGAACATTCTTATGAGCGTCAAATAATGTAACAAAATGCGGATGCGCTTTTTAGAAATTAGCGAAATAAATTCACAACTAAATCAGGTTTTTGAGCTATGATTCGATCGTTATGAGTTGCTACTAATAACGATCACTCACAGTGAGGTTAGGTCAATGCGCACGCTAATAAAATATGACACATTATGAACGAACGGACACACCGAGGTGTTCTTCATTCAACGTGGATTTCTACTTTCTTAATAATTCGTCACAATGTGAAAATCGAAAATTAATAGCTGTCGAAGAAAGAACCCCAAATAATATTTATAATTGTATTTTGATTGGATTTTTAAGTTATGATTGTTGTTTTATGATATTCAAATTTTCTGTTTTTTTTTCTAAAATCATAATGAATTTCGAAATTTTGTATTTTGTTAAAGTTTTCTCGCCCAGAGAACTAGCATTGCTATTCGACGTGGCAATACTGCCAGCCTTCTTGGCACCATCCCGAGAGACACCGATTTGGGCCAAGTTTTCTGTTTGTTATTAATTTTAAGTTCATAGGGCCTACTATCATCGGTTTAAGCAACGCGTATTAAAAACTGCTGAGTTTTGACGTTTCAATTTCGTACCATCTTAATACGCTCTGCTTAAACGATCATAGTTAACCTGCTCCTTGTATATACAGGATCAAGACTTTAAAGACTCACATTTTTGGCACACTTTGGAACTTGAATAAAAATAAACTTAATCATCTAATTTTTTAATTTATCGTCGTTATTTTTATTTAATTTGAGGGCAATTTTATTATAGTTCTTCAAAATGTATTTTACAACAAAAAATAAGCATTTTCTATGTTCCGCACATCATCCAATAAGCACCAAACTATCTTGTAACTTCTAACAAGTACTCATTACCACAAAAAGAAATAGTAAGTAAATCGACGTAAATATTAAAATAAAAACTAAAGAGTTTTTTATTTTACTACTGTGCCCCGCGGTTTCACCCGCGTAGATTTAGAGAGTTTTTTATTTTATTACTAGCTGTGCCCCGCGTAGATTTAGATTCATCCTTATGTCGCAGAACCCTAATATTTTTAATAAATCTCCAGCCGTTTTAGAGATTACCCGGAACAAATAGACAGACAGAGAAAAATTATAAAACTTGGTTTTTTTGTGTCAGTAGCGTGTATAGTTTCATATGCATTTAGTATTAGTCAAAGTACGCCATCTAAACGTGTCGTGTTCTACAACAGGGATGATGAACCTTTATGGGTCTACTCAGGCCATAATAGAAATACCACAATTAACTAATAGAAATACCACAATAAATTAATAAATTGGAAAATTTATTATTTTGGATATAATAAAACAAAACATGTTCGGGTTAAAACTCCCCATTTACTTTCACTGCATTTTGCACATTAGATATTGTATCTAGGAAAAACATTAGGTATAAGTAAAATTTAAGTTTCAATTGTGTATATAGTACAAATTAGCTGTGCCCCGCGGTTTCACCCGCGTAAATTTAGTTTCATACAAACTTTCATCCCCTATTTTATCCCCTTGGGGGTAGAATTAATCAACATCCTTTCTTAGCGGATGCCTACGTACATAACATCTACCTGCATGCCAAATTTCAGCCCGTCCAGTGGTTTGGACTTTGCGTTGATAGATCATTGTCAGTCAGTCAGTCAGTCACCTTTGAGTTATATATATTAAGATTAAGATAACAAATTAATAATACCACAATATATTTTCTTGTTACTACAGATTAGATTACAAAACTATACATAACTTATATGAGACTTGTAAGGAGTTCCTTATAATACAATGCGTGCTGAACAGTGCCCGCAAGTGTAGGTTATTAAACGTGGACGAATTTCCGCCGAAAAGCCACCAACTTTGGAAGTTAACCACATCTCGCCTCCGTAAAAGTATCAACCCATTTCCATCCGCGCTAATCTACACTACTTAATATTATAAAGAGGAAAGATTTGTTTGTTTGTTTGTATTGAATAGGCTCCGAAACTACTTGACCGATCTTGAAAATTCTTTCAGCAATGAATACCTACATCATCAGCGAGTAACATAGGCTATATTTTATCCCCGTACTCCCACGGGAACGGGAACTACGCTTGTGAAACCGCGTGACGTCCTCTAGTATGCAATAAAATTCGTCATCGTTAAATCCGTGGAGTGTCCAAAATAGCCGCGTGCCATTGGTAAGCCATCCCTGTACCAGAAGGTACCTACCTCGTGATTATAGCTAAGATTCGCTGTCCTCGCAAATAGTTACTGGTCGATTGTAAAAAAAAAACCGACTTAGTACGAATCGGACTCGCGCACCAAGGATTCCGTACGTATGATCCATAAAAACGGCAAAAAATACACGTTTGCTGTTTGGGTGCCCCATTAACTTAATAATTATTTTATTCTGTGATTTTGTAATTTGCTATAGCGCAACAAAAATACATCATTTGTGAAATTTTTAATTGTCTAATGGTTCATGAGATACAGCCATATCTGGCGTCGGTGACAAACAGATAGACGGGCGGACACCGAAGTCTTAGAAATAGATTCCCGTTTTACAGTTGTGGGTAGGGAACCCTAAAAACGCCACTTCAACCAATCAGTATCAATAGTCTCCATTGAAAGACACTTTTACAGAAAGGACAGGATGATCAATTCGTCATTTACAATTTGTATAATGTCAATTTGTTTCAATCACACCGTTCGTGTATAGTTTACGATGTTAGAACATAGATTCTTGAACACTGGGATAGTTTGAGTCAAACTTTACGATTCTGATTTTAAAAACTGAATTCGTAGACTTACCAGGATTTTATGCGTTGTTAGTGTTACGATGAATGCGACTCGACCACCACGAAGTTACGAATGAATGTCAGATCCGTCTATCTGGTCGCACGAGGTGTTGGGTCCGAACCCCGGGTCAAACAAAGTGATTGGGTTTTTCTGTTTTTAATATCCCAGTAGCAGCCCAGAGTCTGGATTACTGCCCGGTCAATGGCAATAGGCACGCCCCCTTTTACAACGGACTTCACATGGTGAAATGTGAAACCTCTGCCTACACCTTCGGGAATACAGGCGTGAGTATGTTTATAGGGTGCTTATCATTTAAGTTCCAGATTTTTTCGCGATACATCCATAGTCCACAAAAATAGGGAAGATAAATCTCACTCATTTATTCATGTAGAATTTTAACAATTTTACACAATCTCCTAAAACTCTTAATTTTCAAATTCAAAAATTTCACTGACTGTACCTACTACGCTGACATCTACATAGATCTAGTTAATAATTGAGTGGTGCACTATGATTGAACTTTTGATCATTGATGTTGTTTGTCGACGGCACGCTCAAGGAAAACAAACAAAAAATATTTTGGCTCCAATTTAGCTTCCAAGTAACTTGATGGCAAACAAAATACTTAACGTGTTTTTAAAACAAGTATTATTCTTAGAATACGAAGAGTTATGTATGGTTCTATTTATCTAAATATGTGTCCGTCATGAATCCATGGCAATGTATTATAACGTCGATCTTGTTCGAGTATCCAATGTAGTCTTTGTGTTAAAAAACACTTCTTTGAATTATTAGTATTCTTAGCCATAGTCTAACTGCTGGTCTAAATCTAAAGGCCTCTCTTCTCGCCATCCACCTTCTTGAACTAGGGCTTTGCTTCGTTCAGTTTTTCTTTCTTTTCATCAGCTTCTTGTTAATACTTTATAATAGTTCAGTATCAGCATTGAGTCCTGAATAAGGGTGTGAAGATATTTCTACATGGTCGGAAACGTGCGTCTAATGACCACGACAAAGCGACACAGGCTTAGGAGGCATAACATCAAGTGGGCTAAACGAAAGTGATATTTTTTTTTTTACAAACGTTTTCTTTAAGATCAAAATATACCAAGACACGATAATTCTCGTTGAATATTGTACATAGAAAGCTTGTGATTGGTACACTGATTAGCGTTTCCTTTGCTGGGTGCCTTTACATCGAAAGGACAAGTATAGTGTAGCCTGTTAGACCACAGGCTACACTATACTTGTATATTTATAACGTATATTTATTCAATCATTGTTTCTAACGTTACTTTCTATCAGCTCGCATCAATTTTCGAGAGCAATGGAGTTGCTCAAATCAAAGCACATCCTTTAACTACACCACAGTTTTTGATATTCGTTTAAACATTAATAATTGTTAACCCACAAATTTTGACCGACACATCTACTATGTTAGATTTAAACGGTATTGTGCTAGAACCAAAAATGGAACTTTCCACGATTATTTATACATTTAGATTTCAATATAAAAAAGATAGCAAATGTGCGTCTTTATATTGTTAGGAAAACATTCGGTGTGTTGAATTACAAATACTTACGTCAACAGTAAAGTTATCCTGTCGCTCAAAATCCTCCGGGTTATAAATAAAACATTTTGATCGATTATTACCATGATACCGTTATGTAACTGCGTCTGCATGACTTGTTGTTTGGTCATTCTGGAAATTTATGCTGTGATAAATCGCTTTAGTGACAAATAATATTCCCTCTTATTTTAGTCGCAATCACAGAATGCCCTTTGTTCCTACTGCATGAGAATTTCAAGTTCTTAGGTCGGTAGAGTCTCCTGTCGGACTTCTGTTTGGTAACGGAGCAAAAAGAACATATGGTGACGATGCTTGCGTGTTCCCAGTTTCTCTTTTATTAAATTTTTGAATTGGTGAGCCTAAAGTATCTAATTAAATTTAGTTTAATTTTTTTTAATTTAATAATGTTTCGGCTTTAACGTCGGTTGATGATATTTTGCAGAAGCTACCTTCTGAACCGACGGTAGCATGTATAATCAAATAAAGATAGTTTTGAAGTTTTTACGGCGGTTAAAAAGCCTAGGCGGGAGGGACAAACTTGTCTACGTGCTAATGTGTTTCTGTGCCTTACTGAACTGCAGATTATTCCGACGCAGCACCGTCTATGGTATACCGTTTAGTACAACTTCATCATCATAAGCATCTTGGCAGATGATTGTTGCAGCGCTGTGTACTAACTTAGCTTCTTTTGTACCTTAACAGTGCACACTTGCCACATCTGTCGCAAGGCTTTTGTGGCTTTTAAGTCAATCCGTAAGTTGAACTGTATCTCTTGCTACATCTGTGACAGGTTTTGTTTGTTAATTCTATGGGTTAAGCAGTGAGGGTTGTTCGAAGCCTTTTCTGCTCAAAGTCATGGTTTGAGATTCCAGATGACTCGTCACGCTATTAGGTTCTCACGTTGGCGTGTGTCTTCCAGTTCTAGGCATCTATTCAAAACTTCATGCTTGCAAGTTCTTTTAGGTTCGGCGAATTACAGTAACTTACCTTTCAGATATTCGCAGTAGATGTGAACTCTTACCTGCTACTGAACTACTGAACTACTACCATGGGGTTTTGCCGGGCTCTCACCGGCTAAACCCCATGGTGTTTCTCCAACTCGCTTATTGGGGGGGACACGTGATACGTTTTCACATGCTTTGACGTGAACCCCCCCTGCGACCAGCCGCCCGAGGGCAGCCCCTCCTGAAGGGGAGAGATTACCTCCCCCCTTGGCCTAAAGGCCGACTCCGAGCAAGGCTCGCCGAAACACATAAGGCCAGCCTTGACACACGACCTCCATGAGTGCAATGGCAGCCAACTCCCCCGAGCCAGCTGCCTGGGCAGCTGGCCGCAGGATAGGGAAGGGACAAACGCCCCCGCTCCCCTAGGCTGCAGCCCCTCCTTCACCGCACTAACTGTGCGGCCGGACACGCGGCACACCACATCCACCGCGTCTCCATATACAAGCCATGGGGGAAGGGAGGGGCAAATGCCCCCACTCCCTTCGCCCCGCAGCCCCACCATTACCACAACAGCGGTGTGGCCCCGCCGGGTCGCGGCGGATAGGGAGAGTGGCGCATCGCCATACCAGCACGCCTCTCCCGCCGCGATCCTCAGCTGCGGTGGGTAGGGAGCAAGAGCGGTGTTCCTACACTCCACCCGACCACTACCCCTCGCAGCCCCGCCCGCGCGTCACCGACCCTTCCATTCGGTCGGCGACGCTGTCGCTTACGCGACCCTCCACCAGGGCCGGCCTGCACCAGTGGCCCAGACCGCCCTGCACGACGCCGCCACTTCCAGGGCGACGCCGCCGTCGCACCCTAGGTGAATCTGCCGGGCTGCAAATCACGCTAGGGGCGACCCCCACAAGCCAGCTTGCACCAAAGTGCCCGAGCCGCCTGCACGTCGCCCGCCACTTCCCAGACTACAACGTCGTCGCTCAAAGGGGCCTGCCGATGACTCAAAGCAGGCACCACTGACAGGAGCGACCCTCCTGGGGCAGCCCGCACTAAAGTGTCGGGGCCGCCGGGTTTCTCTTAGCTTCATCGTGTGGTGCCGCCACGACTACTAGAGCCCCCCCACCACGGCAAGGTGGGAACCCCCAGGGGGGAGCTACTCGTGATCCTACCTCATCTAACAATTTCAACTTCAAAATGTTATGACTCCATTGACGCCATTTACAATTATAGAGAGAGAGCCTATGAATTTCAGACTTCCGTCATTTTATAAGGGCTGAAACTTTCTCAGTGTATGGCTCCAATACGCGTAAGAATGATCTTCGCGAATATGGAGTCTGTATCGTGGTCGCTTCGGCAGGTATGCTGCCAAAGTTTTAGAGAAAAAATCATTATCTATACATCTATACAGACAAATAAAATTGAAGTGTCTGTTTGTAATTCCAAAATTACAGTTTTTCACTAAATACATATGAAAGTATACACGCTACTAAGACTAAAAAAACAAGTTTTAAAATGTTTCTTTGTCTGTCTGTGTGTTTGTTACGGGTAATCTCTGAAACGGCTGGACGGATTTTAACGGGACTTTCACTGGCAGGTAGGTGATGTTTCAAGGAGTAAATATTAGGGTTCCGCCACAAAAAGGATGAAACTAAATCTACGTGGGTGAAACCGCGGGGCACAGCTAGTATAATATATATTTTTTCAAATATCGTTGTAGTAATAAGGATTTTTCAGCCTTTATAAAATGACGAAGATCTGAATCCCGTGGGCTCTTGGGTCATTCATGATCATACACAGTAAAATATTGTCATGAGCCTGGTAATAAATGCAATAAGTTTTTTAAACCAGATAATTTACTTGGTTTATTTATGGTATCAGAAAACTGGTATCGACAAAATATCTAATGTCTGTGTAACAATTGCTGGCAAATGGCATAAATTATTAGCATAATCGTAAAATTTTGTGATTTAGAAGTAAATTGTAGACACAAATGTTATGCGTCGAATTACCTGCAGTGACCTCTCAGTTACAACATAATATATCAGTGAATATCTAATTCAAGGTTTTAACACAGCTGCTGCTTTTGGTATTAGTTAAAATTACATGGATTATAGCAGGCTTTAGGTGTATAATATAAACTACTAGCTGTGCTCCACGGTTCCGACCGCGTAGTACTCCTCTAAACATCAGCTATCTGCTAGTTAAAGTCGGGCCAGCCGTTCACGCGTGATGGCGTGACCAAGGGAAATGGGCATTCATGATTTCATGTACTTAATAAATGTATGTGTTACCTTAGATAGATATCATACTTCTATTGGAAAACACAACTCTGGATCGAAGTAATCTTTACAGATAAATAAAACTGAAGTGTCTGTTTGTAATTCCAAAATAACAGCTTTTAAATGCATATGAAAGTATATACGGTAAGGGCATAAAAAATAATGTTTTTTTATTTTTTCTCTGTCTGTTCGTTCCGGCTAATCTCCGAAATGGCTTCTTCAGCTAGTAATGTATATTGTTTTCCCATTGATAGTAAATGTTTGATGTGAAACGTGTGAAGTTGTTATTATATAGAATAGGCTGGCATATTTTAATTATACTTACGATCATGACCTTATCGTAACTGACAATAATGTAATTATAATATAGATTCATTTATTGTTACGTCTCTATTTCAACAATTAATCGTATCGCAAAAGGTTGTACACGATACATTATGTATCTAGCTGTATGATACATAAGGGGTTGTTGACAACTGACCAGTCAATATGGAACGGCTATGGAAATATGTGATGGGGTATAATACTAGGAAGCCAATACAAAGAACAACAAAAAATATCTTGTTCTGTTTTCGGGTACCTAATTGACATTCAAAGTTTCCCTAATTTAGTTTAAACTAGCAGTGCCCCGCGGTTTCACCCGCGTACAATTAATTTTATAGGTGGCCCGCCCAGTGTCTGTACCATATATTATGTATTTAGCGCAAAGCTGTTATTTTAAAATTACAAACAGACGCTTAAATTTTAGTTATCTGTATAGATTTTCGTATAATAGTCGGCTGTATATGTAGAGTATACTTGAATCAGTAAGATTCAAGTTTTTTCCAATTGTTTTTCTCCTAATAATATTTCTTGAAATAAACCCATAAAAAAGTTTTGAAGTGAGTACCCACCTCCCATCTTCCTGGTGATATATTCATAAAACCCTACAACTTATAGAAGGCAACTGTTCTTTTTTCATGGACATCCTGTATATTAAGTACCCGTATCGATGCCGAGATAAAAGTAGGTAATACAATCGGCTACTCTATATTCCACATTAATATTAACCACTAACCAAACGCCTGCGTCATTCTTCTATATTTTACTAACAGAATCCCTGATTGCATTTTCATAGATTCGGATTTTAAATTCACCGTGTTCCACCCGGACCAAGATCGGTTTAATATTATAATGTCAAAAAACGTGCGTGTTAAAAAACTGTTGTTATTGAATTTTGAGTAACAACTGTCTCGATTGAGCGGGAACACAAATCTTTATGTTATCACGAGGGAAAATACATTGGAGTCTCCTGAATACATGATGTATCACTATGGAGCAAAACCGAGGTGGAGGTAAAAAGCAGCTCGTAGAACACGTATCTTGAAAGGCCCGACATGTAAGCGGTTGTCTTACCATAATTTTGCTCCAGTCAAGCCATAACTCTTTCAATTCTATTTAAAGTTGGTAACCGTGTAAAATAAAAGGAATTTTAAAATTGGTATTGCGTGCTAAATGGATATTAAAATTGAGATCAGACGCTGATTCCACGGGGTTTAATAATAAGCAACGTATTTGTTAGAATGTGCTAAACCGACCTACTTAATGTGTGCTGTGCTTAGCAGTTATGCTGTTAACGTATAATAGGTTCGGTCATTATTGATTGTTGGTGGTGTACTTATCAGTATTACTGATATTTTTGACATAAAAGTACGCAGTAAAAAAGAAAGAGAGTAGAAAAGAAAGAAGAGTAAGATAGAGAGTCGTCGGGAGAAGAAGTTGTCTATGGACGCTTAATACGCTAGTTGGCTCGCCGGAGGGACGACTGTAGAGCAGAGTGACGTAAGTAAGCGGTGAGTGACTATTCGGCCAGGCTTTTCGGCGGGGCCCCCACCAATACGTTTTGTTTACAAGACCGACGCCTGAGCTCCGGCACTCTGTACTCGGCCATCACGCGGAACGCCGTACCGCGATATAAACATTATTGCCGGCAAAATCGTCCACAATACCGACTGATAAGTGATGCCCCCGAAGTGTTGAGGCCCCTACACTACCGGTTCTAAAGCAGACGAAAAAACTGGAGCTATTATACCACCTTGGCGAATCGAGCATTTGGTCATAGACGTGCATCGTGATTGCTAAGGATCTTCTTATCGCCGATTATCATCGTAAGTCACTAATAACAACTTTTCCTTCTAAAACTAGTTTTTCTCGGAAATTATTGCGTTATCAATGTATTATGAAACGTATGTAAATGGTTAGAGTCGGAATTAATTGCTAATTTAATTTCTTTAACTATCAATGTGTTATTTTGGAAATTCGTTCAATTGAACTCCAGTACTGTAAGAAAAGGCTTTAATTTGTATGTCACTTGCGTTCCATTTCGAAACCTAAACCGGTTGGGATCTTTTTTAAGCTGGTGTAATAAAATTAACATATCTGTGGTAAAGATCGGTGCACGCGCGGTGTGCCTTACAGATACACATATTGAGTTTCAATTTTGGGGTGCAAGTATATTTAGAGGAAGGAAGGAGTATATTTGGAGTAAGTGTCGATGAATCAAGTTCAACTTGGATATACATTGCATATTCTTATAATGTATTAAGAAGTTAAGAAGTAAAATTGAATCATACGCTGGCACGTGTTTCTTTACACAGTTTATTTTGAGCTAACCATCGCTATCATTAACTCCGATAGTAAGTATGTGTACTGACGACTCACAGAAATTTTAAAACACGGTTAGATTGTAGAGTAACGCATTAATAGCGAGTTTACATTTCAGCCTGCAAAACAAAAGCAGCCTCTTTTATCTTTAAGTAAATTGAAACGAATCCTAAGAACAAATTTCAGGAAAATTCCTACTTTGTATTTTATTTTACATGTGTTTGTTATGGATATTGAACACCGTGCTTCGTATGATCTTACCACCCTTTCCTTGTGACCTCTAGACGTTTCACCTTTGCCTGTTTTGGGGCCCACTCACAATTTCATTGCTCTCTTGTAGCGAACAAATAACTTTTGGACTTGCTACGTAATGTTTAACTTGGGAAACCAATGGAATTATTTTGCTTTGATTTCGTCCCTTTTATGTTTATAGCCTTCAATTATTCTGGTATTGATATCAAAACTTATGTGTGTAATTATATTGGGAAATAATTGTTTCCAATTGAAAGGAAATTATTGTTGGCGTATGTAGGTTTCGGTTGTACTTATTTATTTAACAACAAGCTTTTACCATCAAATTCGTATGCGTAATTATTTATTTAGTTAGTATCCTTTTAGGCGTCTTTGGGCTCAAGTTCCAATCTATTTCAAATTTCAGAAACAATTTCAGAAACGATTCAGCGGTGAAAATAATCTTCTTATTACCCCCACGATGGCGCTGCAATGAGCGGTGCATCTACATAAGATGCACCGCTCATTTAACAATTGACGAGACACTTTCTCATCACCACATCGCTCTTGATCAATGATAAAAAAATGAAATGAACAGAAAACAGTACATGACCATTTATAAAAATGCAGTATCATCCACTTTTCGGTGCTGTCCATTTTCCTGTTAATATCTAAGTTGTCAATGGAGAGATCACAAAATTATAGAAAAAATACTGATTTCTCCTTCTGACTCTAAGTCTGTATATTGCGCCCAAAGCTTTCCTGCACACTAAAACATTGTTTCATTCATTTGGTCTACTGGCGCGACTCATATATAGTTTTTTGAAGTCGAATCAAAAGGACTTATTAATTCTGGAAGGCCATTGGTCTTGGTCAGAGGTCCTCTCAAATTTTAGTGTACCTCAATAACCTGTGTCCATATTTCCAGACATATTGATATATCATCAAGATACACTCAAATATGATCACTCAAATATGGTAGATGACGATTCAAAAAGTATACTCTGATGGTAAGTAATAAAATATGCACATGTACTTTCTGGCTGTATTCCAAGAGAAGCCTAAGCGTATGTATATGGCCTCGATACTCAAGGATAGTTTCAATTCAAAGTAACGTGTGGTGCAAAAACTATCTGGTGAAACTCCAAGCCGATATCATTAAAATTTTTCAAACTTTACCTAAGACGAACTCCCCCCGATTCTGTAATGTTATAAATCTAATTTCTTATTTTTCCGTCCAGCACGTAACATTTCTTTGTAAATTTAGAAAATATGAATTTTTAGTCTTTCATGCGGGTGCTTATGTTTGTTCAGTAATTACAACATTGACTTCTGAATACACCCATTAATACAGTTGGTTACATAAATGAACGCAGTACTCGGCCCAGAGATAACTAGGTACGCGGCTTATCGGCCATTGCTCCGTACATTCATTTGCAATTAACTTGATTTAATTGTTTTCAATCCTCTGGCGCCAATTATAATATGCATATCGTTCATTGTATAGTTTGTAATCTCGTTTAGCCTATTCTTGATATAAATAAGCAGTAATATTGTTTTTATAGACTTGCATCATTTCGATTTACATTATTTAATTGCATTATTATTTTGTAGTTTTCAATTATATCGATATTTCGTCGACCAAAATGGTATTAATGAAACATTGCTGTTTTATCATTTTATCTAATGAAAAGTCAAGTGCGCTAATCAATGTAATGCACTTTATCGCTTCGTACTCGACGCAAATCAATAAATGTAGGTCGCTGGTTCCACTTCTGTATCTGAATCGATGAAAGTAATTAAGAGGTTTCGCTTTCATCTAACCAGTTCTTGGTTAACGTCGCCCTGACTACATTCATTTAATTTTCCATTTCTATAATATTGGCATTGTGTTCAAAATCTTGTGCGCCGACATTTTGATTCGATCCTTTTAGATAATTTGGTCGCTATACTTCCATTTCCAACAAAGCAAATTGAATTCAATCAAATATTATACTCGATCTTAACCATATCTCTATTATATGTAGTAGTCAATAGTTCTCTTCAGTATGTTTAATCTAGCATCATCGAAAGTAAAAGTACACTTTCGGCATCTCATAAAGATGAAAGTATTCCAGGCTCTAACTTATATTCGTTTCGCTCTCGTCTGTCTGACATTCACAACTTTACGGTCTCTACGTTAAAATTGTAAGTGAAGTCAATGAATAATGGTGTGAGGTGTGACGCTTAAAATTACACACTCGTTTCCCAAGAAAGCAAAATTCATATTTTGGCTTTCTTCCATTTTTAATCTTTTCCGCAATACACACATACCGGTTTTCTTTTTTTTTGTATTCATTCACTGCTGCATACGTACATTTTATTTACTAACGTGAACTGTGCAAAAAGTCGAAATTTAACCAAATGCGATTGCGTACAACAGAGAAAGTTATATTATACAGTGCGCGTGCGCTTGCGGATTCACGTGATGATGACGCACGCGTTGCGAAAACTTGCGAAAAATTTGCAACAACCTATACGACATATAGGGGAGTAAAGTTGAATGGATTTGTTATTCACCATACGGTTTCCAAAGCCACACAACACTATTCTGCGATATCTATGATACGATAATCCTATAGCTTTGCAATGTGGCTAAGCGTACTCTCATCTGGATGTCATCTTAAATTGGGGCCGCTTGGTGACTACACTTTAAGCTCCGCACTCATTCATTGAAAGAGAAATTGGTGTCATCATGGCATCCGTACATTGAATCGCTGGACCGTACGCCCGGTGCCAAAGTAAAAGTGTTCCAAAAAAATTTACGTCGCGAAATTACATTGCGATTTCGCCGTAACGAGGTTACAGATGTGGGTCGAGTAACAGCTATTTGTTAGAATTGATAGTTTTTGTTTGATATATTTGGTATCCGATCCGGTAGTCGCCGCGCCGGCTGTTCGATGTTTACAGTCATTAATGTTTTGGAAGCTGTGCAGCGATCACCACGCGTGTATCTGAAAGTGTCGCACTTTGAGTTGATTGCCACTTGTGTGTGATAGTGCATGGACTATATCAACAGTGCCTGTATCTCCACTAACAACTGCTGAACTGCTGATGGATTCGGATGGAAACTGCAAAGTAATCAATATTTATATTTTTTCAATCGCTTGTTTCCCTGATTATAGATTCCTTCAAATGAATTTGAAACTTTGACAATAGCTGCTTTATATTTTGACAAATGGAAATATTTAAGTCATACAGTACAATTATATTACAAGAAACAAGTATTTTATCGTTAGTGTCCTAGGTTTCTTAACTAACTCCAAAAAAGGAGGTTCATTGGTGGTCGCGTATGTTTTTTGTTTGAGTCCTATCCCGACTGAGAGTGTGACTATAAATGCTGTAATTATAGCAGCTGTCTTTCTTCAACATTCCTATTTATTTTTCTAAAAGAATGTACTTGTAATAAGTATGGTTGGTTTTGCAAGATTGACGTATCATCGCTAAAAAAATATTCCAAATTATCGTTATATAAGTTAACTTATTTAATCGAATAGATGCAGATGATTTAATTTAATTGCATGAAATTCAACTGGGTCCACAATCACAACGTTTTAAGTCATCCCCTAAATTTTTCTTCCAATTCACTTTTACTAGATTATTGTCGTCACTCTTCTACGTGTAACTATATTGGAAGTGTTGAATGCCATTGAACTTGCGGGTGAAAAGTTGGTTCAAGTTCGTCGAAACCAAGTTGAACTTGATGATAACCCGAGCCGTGACTTGACTGGCAAGCGTTGGCTAGTGTTTTTGTTTAATGATAAGCTGCGACCTACGAACTGAACTTGAATTTATTGCTGCCTAAATCCTAATAAATGAAACTGGATTGATAATAGTACTCATTAAACATTTTTATCTATATTGGGTCACCTAACAACTTATGATTGGAAAGAATATTTTTTCAGCTGAATGCAATAATGTCACATCCTCAGTCATGGCATTCTCAATTCTAAGTTAAAGACAATAAGTCGAAAGTCTGTAAAGTCGGCTGGAAAAATACCTTTCCTGTATCAGTTTTTTTTTCTCTTTTGCAATACCAGTTCAAAAGGAAGTCAAAGAATGACATTATAGGGCCTTATAAAAGGTACGGCTGAAGTACGGTTAATGTTGTATTGTTTGATCTATAATGGCAAGTCGATTCTGAATTATGTGCACATAAACTAATATCAAATTAAATTCTCGTTGACCTCAATATCTGGATGGGTTTAATTAAATTCCAATTCATTGCACATTAGTGCATCATTAGCAGATTGTTTTGGCAGGAATAGTTTTGTTGCGTTTTGGAAATCGTTGTGTTTGTGTGTACACTTATTGATTAGTTGGTTTTGGTAGTTGATATCGATATGGTTTATTAGAATATTATAGTTTTTGGCATGTGGGAAATATTAGTCTCTTCTTTCTTAACCTAATGGAATATAAGTGTAAGCATTTGCATTTTTCAAGCTTGCATGATTTCACGGTTGCCAATAAGCTTTTTCATTCTATATACTAAGACATAAACGCTCCCGCAAAAAACGATGCAAACGTATTCTCTATAGATTACTGTCGTGTCTTGAACGCCGTAGGTGCGAGAATGGCGTACTCTATTCCATCTACATTATTTTGTTCGTGTCGGAAGTGGTCGTGAAGTTGTTGAGCCAGGACGCTGGGACGGGCACCTGTCTTATTTGTTTGGTTTAGTGCACCGACCGACACGCAGCCAACGCATATCCATATTGTTTGGACAGGGTTTTACTAAGTTTGTCTTGAAACATGTACGTCCGTTTTAACTCGATTTACCTTCAAAAAATCTACGGTCCAAGTTTTTAAGGTTTATTTATCCTGTTTGTTATTTTAGTAAACTTAGTACAACACATTAAAAATGTCTTTGTTATTATATGAGTGCATTGCCTCCGACTTTTATCTTCACAGCTTCAAAATTAAGGTCGTGCTGCATGAAAATTATTGGTTCGGCAAATTAACCAAGACGAATTGTTTATTTATAGATGATTAAATAGTCGTTATGGTGAATTCTAGCATTCTAGTCTGAGCATTGGCTTTGTATTTATAATCCAATCATGTTTACTTCGAGTTTTTAAGCATAAATATTACGATGATATAACGTTTAACATTGACCAAAAATATGTGCTTTTATAAAAACTCGTAGCGTAAGCTGTTCCATCAACATAACAATGCTTGCAGACTCTTAAAAAGTGGTGGGTTAAGATTTCACCGCGCGAGTGTTCGTTGTATGCAAATGTTCGATACCTACGGCTACGGTCCAATCATGTTCGATGACATTCTTATCATCCCGCCCAACTCCGTGTCAATTGCTGTTTCACTTTCACCTTTTTTACAGTGAGAGTAACATTTATGTTTATAATTTTATTCGTAATCTCTGTCAGCATTACTCGCGAAATGCTTTCTTGCACATAAAACTCGTGCAATCTGAGGACAACATTACTGTCAGTTTTCGCAAATAAACCGTGATGCAGAGTTCTGTTATCTTATCTTATTTTATTTGTATTTGTTTACTCTCTCTTTTTATATTTGCGTCAGCGAGGTTTACTTGTTTTTAATACATTTCGTGAACAAGTACGTTCACTGTATCTCCCTCCTTTGCCCTATCTACTATAATCTATTCGATGTTTGAATTGATATTGCCTTCAGATGTGATATCTGTTTCATCATTGCCGTAGTAGGTTGTTAAACGATTACAGGGTAGCGTTTCGTTTCTTCATTTGCACGTTCCACTTTGTTCAATAAGAGGAGGTGAGCAGTGTCAAATTGATGGTACTAGTGATTTGTTACCAACGACCTTGCAGTGTGACGTCATTATACACGCACCATCATCTGGTACTCATGTGTCAAAGAGCAAATTAATAATCACTACGTTTTGATTTATTTTAGTTTTGATCGAGTTATGATACCAAACATTTATATTATTGCAATGTATCGGTTCTTGAGTAACTGCGCCCAAAATAGATTACTAGGAGAAGAGGTATAGGGCGAGTAATATAATGTTATAAAATGAGGTTTAATGTTTCTAGTGCTAACATTGACAGTTCGTATCTTGCCTTCTACTATTGTGTCCTTTAGTCGCTTCTTTCGGAGCTATGATGCCTTTGACTGTGTATGATATCAACAATGTCAAGGCATGGTTATGACAGTGTTACACAATAATAATGTACTGGGCGTGTTACACGATAGCTTTAACCTCCAGCACACGTGGAAAACATACAAGCACGTGTTTTTATCTTGTTGTTCATCTGTTATGTATGATAAAATATTTCCAAGTCTCTCTTCTCTTTATGAAACATGCTGCTCTTAATCTATCCAGCCTATACAGGGGGTTTCGGGGGCGATAAATCGTTCCAGTTAGATTAAATTTTCGGTCAACCACGGTCATCCAGGTACTTCAAATGTGAACTGATATTGATCTTCTTTTATTCCTATCCGATCGGCTGAATCTAGCGTTGTGGAAATAATAATGATGCAGATAGATTTTCCCTTATGTTATCTTCTTCTGTATGTGTTGTATCATTACAAATGGTGCAACCTTCAAGACAACAGTTGAGGGTCTGGTATTTTATTACCATATTCATATTAAATGTTGTACGTAGTTAAAAATAACTATGAACAGCATTAGCCGAGGACACATTATGGCCCGCACTCTGCCCCGCCCTCGCGCCACATACGTGCGAAGCTTACTTATTTTTGTTTTTACACGTTTACCTCTTATCGATTGATCAGATAATCTCCAATTTACAAAGTACAAATCATGTGGGCGAGTCGTAAAATATTGACCGTTATTTTCGGTACCCTTTTTTGATTCTGTTGTTGTTTTTTAATTCGGTGTATCCAGTGTCATTGCGCTGGTAATCGAATCCGATGAGACGCCTTATTATAACTATACGTATCGAATATCTGAGCTGATCATTGCTTGCCTACAAATCTTCCATTAATGATTATTCTAACTTCTTCTAATATTTTTTGTATAAAAATAATGCAATTGATGGCGTCATGTGTGCCACGCAAGGGGATGCGTTGGCAAAAGTCAGCTTAAAATTAAATAATGAGCATATTAGCTGACATAATAGGCCGAATAAACAATAACCGTTGTACAGTCGCCAGTATCTCTCAGGAAAGAATCTGCGCCCCAGGGCGCCGGCTGTCGGAGGAGGTTTATGTAGGCACAAACACCTCTCTGAAGATTTGTTTCACACGCCTGTCCGCTTTCGTGAATTATTCACCAATCAGCTTGTTTTATTCTCTTTTATTTATTATTGAATTTTCAATTTAATCATCTTTGTTACCTTGTACTTTTATTTTATCGTCTTTATTTTTGTTTTTATACTGTTTCATTTTCACTTCTGTAATTTGCGCTTACATTTTAACGGTTTGTTTGCTTTGCTTAAATTTTTCAATTACCTCTTTGTACCAGGACATATTGTCTCCTTTACAAGAATGCCTAAAGTGTATTAATTAATATACCAGTAGCAGTCACAACGACAGCCATTAAGGTTGAGGTAATGATCGTAAAACCGGAGTTTGTTTGCAAAAACTTCAAGCTGGTCTAGCTCAGCGTGGGAATCGAAGATAATGACGGTTTCTTGTTCTGACAATCGCTCCTTGATTTGAGCCAACGAATGCCCTTTTAAATAATGCTCAGAACAAATAAAGACAATCAATACATTACGTTATCTGTAGGTACGGCACATACGTCTGTGAACTTTTAATGTATCACAATGGAGCCCCGCATGGGCTGTGCATAATTAACAAGTCGTGCATTTATCTATGAGGATAAATCATTCCTCTCCTAGACACTTAACAGCTGCCGTTGGATATTAATACGAACATTAACTTGGATTTGATTTGCAAATACGATTACTGGGCCAAGGAGGTTCTCTAACATTATAACTAGTTAGATATAACCACGCTCAATTAAAATAACTGGCTGTTGATTATTATCACCAGGACTGTGTCCTATACCTTATCAAAATACCGTTTTTGTTCATAAAATAAGGTAATCCAGTGGAATTCTTGAATTAGAATACCTGTTTGCAATTGGTATTATTTGAGCGTTATCTTCAAACTGCTGTTCTCAATTGGGTTAAATATATGTTATGTATTTTGGTGTTTATGAATGTGGATGGATACAAGGGTAGAGGAAGACCTAAGAAATAATAGATGGACTGTGTGAAAGATGATATTATGGCTAGAGAGGGAGTAACTACAGATATTATAACGACTAATCGAGAGATATTGAAGAATTTTGAAATGTGAGGATTGCTGAATGCGAGCATATGGTTTCGGAGATTAGCCAGAATGAACAGACAGAAAGACAAAATATAATAAGAATATTTATTTGTTTAATGCATTAAATACAAACCTAGTCTTTTCAAATTAGGTAGAGATACTTCAATTTTACTTTTATGTTTGTCTTTATTTATTCGAAGGCTTTAAAATAACTTGAACGAAAGATTCGCAAAAATATGTAAGAGTTAAGGGTGAATATAAATTTTGGAAAAATATTTAATTAATCTCCTTCCTTGTCATTCCTCGAAGTTCTGGACCTCACCTTCTTCATTAAAACCTGTGTTACCGTCTCTCAGGCACATGTTTTTCCAAAAAATCATTTCGAGATGTTTCCAAATCCTTATAGAGCTTTCATGTACCAGAGTATTTAAGATGGAGACAGAATTGTATAGTAAATGGAATGTGAACCACCGCAGTGTTTTCATTCATTTTATCTGGTACAAATGAGCAGTTTAAAAACTAATAAAAATATTTTATTTAATAGCTGGTCCGCAGTTGCCGGCATGATGTGGTTTATCGACTAGTGGGAGGTTTTATACGGTAAGGTGCAGGACCTTTATACTTGAATGTATCAATAAACTTGCGGGTACATAAACATAATTATAATGAGATGTATACATAAGATAGGGCATATCAGGATCTCCCGCTGTCCGCGACATTCACATAACAGAAGATGGCAAAGAATTTTATTGACAGTGCGGCTTTGTAGTGTTCTGTACCATTTTCACGAGTTTTGCACCGGTTTCGTAATCTACATTCGCTAGCGGCACTCACAATAGTATGAGTTATTTTAGTTATTTACACAATTTCTCATACAAATATTGGGTGGAGACGCTAGCGAGTATAGATTAAGGAAACGGTTGCAAACTCGTTAAAGGGGTATTGTGCAGTGTGTGCGACCCAGGTACCCTTACAGAGACAACTCGAACTGTTAGTCAGGGATCAACATCCACGGACTACTAGAGTAGTCAAGTTCAAATAATTGAAGCTGTCATTGATTAAGTGATTGCGGTAGCTCCGACAGCCCGTGTGTGTGTTTACATCTGTTCAGACCAAAGAATAAGGTCGGTTATGAAAATTATGCTCCAAATTGTTGAATACGGGAAGCTGTCAAACAGGCAGGATATTGTCAATGCAATTCCCAAATGTGTCGAGTCAGCGAAACTGAGCTGTTTGTGGAGGCTGATAATCTCAAGCTACACAATTGTACTAGAGGTTAGATTAAAATATTTGTATCGAAAAGTATTCGCGCTTATTATAATTATGAACAAAGAACGGTTCGTTTGAAGTTCGATAGGTCTTCAACTGAATAGGATCGAAATTAAACGGTGTTTCAAAGACCTGAGTTTTGTTTGAAAGACTCTCTTTAAAGATCACATCTATCTATATATATAAAAGAAAGTCGTGTTAGTTACACTATTTATAACTCAAGAACGGCTGAATCAATTTAGCTGAAAATTGGTAGGGAGGTAGCTTAGAACCAGGAAAAGGACATAGGATCCCCTTCCACAATATATATAACACAATAAAGTCTACACGGGTGAAACCGCGGGGTATAGCTAGTTTAAGATGAATTTTAAAATCCTTTATAAGCAATGTTATTAACCACGAAAGAGTTTTAAAATGTTACGCTATAAATATATTTGCAAGTCATTATTGATATGACTTTACAACTGCGTGATGAATGGGTTGGGCAATTCGTTGAAGGCATATGATATGGATATTATGTAGCGATAATGTAATATTGCCATTTGTAACTGTAATCTCTCTTCATTTAGACTGATTTTACTCTGCTCTAGCTTTTAAAACACCAATTCGATATACTTTGAGAGCTAAAACATTGACTATGACCAACCCAGTATAAGCTTTAGAAGCAGTAAGGAATCTAGACCTGGTTTTTAAATAAGAACGTTTGCTCTATTCATCGTGAGGGGTGTGAATCTTATTAATTTAAAAATTTACTCTTTCATATACTATTGAAATTCGTAAATTGTTGGTATAACACGCGAACGACGTATACGTAGCCACCACGTGACACCTCTTTACGCGTATTCCGCTTATTTTCTGGTCGATGCGCGCGTCGGTGTGAGTGTGTTATTGCAAATGATTTGTTCCTAGATTACTAACTGCGGATAAAGCTTATTTTTATACTGTGGCTATGATACCAACGACGGCTTCTACAAGTTTTTATAGTGTAGTAGACAGAATAAAATTCAGATTTATTAGCGTTATTGCTTCTGCAGCTTCGGAATAGAAACATATCGAGAGTATGAATGCTATCTAAATTATATGGATTAGCTAACACGATGACTGGCTCGGCGGGCTATTTGCATGTTATTTAACTTCCCGAATTATATTTCTGTGTCGACGCTATAAAGCAACTGGTTTGTTAATAATGCGAAATAATTATCTTATTTTGTATTATTACATAATGAGTATTAGTTACGTTTATGATTACGATCTTGGTGAAAGGTTGAGGCTTAAATATAGATACGTGTATCTATTTCGACGCGGCCTGTAGACAAAGTAACATTATCCTCACGCATCGCTTATAACAAAATGTATGGGAATGACATATGTAATGTGCCTGATTTATGACATTATTTCATTTTGTATCGTTTCTTTTAGCGCAAGCGCGAGAGAATGTACTTTGTCTAGGCCTAAGCCTGTCATACAATTTCTGGACACTGTTTTTTGAAATCTGATCTAAATGCCTACTATAGCAAGTAGAAAAAGTATTGTTTTAAAATAATACGTAGTCGCAGACGCAAAATAAAAAGTCTAACCGCAGTCCCGACCCGAGTGGCGTACGTGAAAAATATCGATAAAGGTTTTCTAGTTTTGTTTTATTGACGTGCAATGTAAAACGCACCTTACGATATTAAGCCGGAGATTAATGTTGAGTGGAGCAGTGTCATCGGCAGAGCTGCTCACTTACCTTGACCGCGCACGTTGTCCTCTCACTTATCGTTTTATAGCTTATAGTCTTATACCACCATCATAAGCGGCACCCAGCCACGCCGCCTCACCAATATTTACCATCACACTCTAGAATGTATTATGTCTACTTCTAGGTTTACTAGACTCTCATCCTTATTAGAATATGTTCTATTAATTCAGGAGCAAGGCTTTAGATAGCGTGATTCTTAGCTACTCAAGTTGATAAATAGGTGAGTTGATACTAATTAAGATTGCAGGAACATAAGAGAAACAGATGCTCTGTAACATTAGATAGAAGTTTTTATGTTATAAGTAGAGTTTGCATCTTCAAAGTAAAATTACCTAATTCTTAAGTTATTTGAATAAGTATCTACTCTACCATCAGCTATTTAGCTTTATATCAGTGCATTAGGTACTATTTGAGAGATTTTTGAGTGGCACTTAATCATCTTTGGTCAAAAGAGGGTGTTGTTTTACAACACCTCTGCCTACCCCTTTGGGGGGAATACAGGCGTGAGCATATGTATGCATTTTTGAAAATCCTTCTTCACAGGAGCGTTAAACAAATTCAATGGGAGACATTTTGAATGCTGATTGATCGTAATATAAAAAATAAATGCTTATTCTTATTTCGAGAAATGATGTAGGATAACATTCAGGACTTACATTGTTTCATATATTATTTATTATAATACGTCTTATTGTCTTGTTGGTGAAAAATTCATGACTGAGTAGCTCTTATACCTTTTTCAATCCCACAGTTCTGGTTCTGGCTAATATGAATTTCAAAGCGTATGCATCAGACTGTGTTGTTCCCCAAAACGCAGGACTTGTATCTCAGCATTATCTTTTTGTGTGTCCACATTGACAAGAGGATGAATTTTGATGTGGGTTCATCGTTGAAGCTTGAGATTATTCCTAATCGTCGTCCATTTTGTATTGTCATTGATTTGTAATTGAGGCCACTATTTTCAACGCTTATTAGGGGAACATATTCGGGACAGCGGTAGGTGGTCCATATCAAATTAAAAATATAAAAATACATACATATTGGATACATTTTGTTTTTTCGTCGTTATACTTACTTTTGAGTACTCTACACAGTTATTATAATTTCATTAAACATGATAAGGGATTCTTTATAAGGTATTTTTAAATTTATGTGTACCCACCAACTTAAGCTCTGTGCAAAATACCTACATTAGGACAGGAAAGGACAAATGCTTCTGCGTTTAAATGAAGTCAATTTAAACGCAGAAGCATTTGTCCTTTCTCTATGGTCTAAGTTTAGTTTATAGCTGTGCCCCGCGGTTTCTCCCGTGTAGACTTTATTTCAGTGGTGCCTTTATTTCGCAGAACCCTAAGTTCCTACTTTAAAAGTAGCCTAAGTTACTCCCTTTCAAATCGATCTAGCCGTTTCAAATATTAGCCTGAACAAACAGACAGAGAAAAAAAGATTTTTTTCTATGTAAGTAAGTATACTTTCATATGCATTTAGTGGAAAGCTGTTCAATTAGAATTACAAACATGTACTTAAATTTTGTTTTTCTTTATAGATATAGACCAGAGTAAGTCAGAGCTCGTGTCGTATGATTTACGAGTGATTCTCTAGGAGATTCAATAAATCGTCCGTTAGTGTCCTCGCATTGTGTTGTGATTGTGTGAGCGTGCAGGGTTGACTTTCATACAGAATTGCCGCCAATTAGATCGTAGCGTCGCGCAACACTGCTCTGCCCACTTGAGACTGATTTATACACAGATAATATTACATACAAATCCTCAATGTGATTTATAATAAGGAATTTTCCTAGATATTTGAAATTCGTGAACAGGAAAAACAAGGGAAAGAAGAATTCGACGCATAAGGTAGGATCACGGGTAGTTCAGTTGGAAGAGCAACTGCACGGTCTGCAGAGGTCGTGGGTTCGAGTCCCGCCTAGTGTTCGTATTTTTCTTTACCATTTTAAGAATTTTGAATTTAAACATTTATGTCATGAATAAAATTCAAATATTCTTCTAATGGTTAGGTTAATTACGGACACTAAGGTTTCGAAGCCGCGACCTCCTACGAACCGTGTAGTGTCTCTGTCGAATGAGTTACTAGTGACTCTATAGTTGTTGATTTTTTTTATTCCCCTCAGCGTCACGAGGAGTCACTTTTAAATTTGTTGATTTTTTAATGGGGTGTCCAAGTCTTTTTTTTATTGTGTGACATGCCATTGCGTGCTTGATGTAATAAATTTTAAATTTGGCTGTATATCAAAGGATGCCTTTTCTGAGAAACACAAAGCACCCGAGAAGTTTAAATTCAAAGGACGGACAGCAGACAGTAGCTGTCATATGGGTAAATGATCTCTTGTAAAAGTCAAACTAAAACTCCAAAATATCATTATTTGATTATACTTCTATCAAAGTACTTTCAAATCCTAAGAGTGAGATGATCTGGTTTTTTGGTTAATTTCGATTGGTTTGGAATTGGAAAAATTAAGAGCTTTTCACTAAATGCATATGAAAATACGGTAACCACATAAAAACATATCCAATATCTATCTGTCTGTTTGTAAATTGCTGGAGTTATTTAAACGGGGCTTTCATTGGCGGATAGCTGATGTTACGGAGAGTAACTTAGGTTTTACTTTTATTTGAAAAAAATAACTTTTTCGCGAAATAAAGTCTATGCGATAGAAACCGCGGGGAGCATCTAGTTATACATATAGCATTTTGAGAGGTTCGGACAGTAACCTGCTTCACGAGTAGTGTATTTGCCGCGTCCCGTTATCAGTGGTGCGATAGCTGTTGGTCGATATCTCATCCGTTGCACAATTTTAGTGGGCTTATCTCGGAATGCAGTTAACAATGCGCTTCATATATCGACGGTCGTGAAAAAATTTACCTTTTGACTCACTCTCAAACATTTCACTTGCGTGTTCTTAGAACTTGTTAGAAGCGATTAGTATTATACGTAGTTGGTTGAGTTTAAGTGGTCGGAGCAGTGCAATAGTGCGTCGCCCGTCGGTCGCCAGTGGTCATCGGCCTCCACTGGTAAGTTTCGCAAGTCCAGTTAACCGTATGAGCCGATCACATTAATATTCTACAGTTGATGTTATTGCGAAGCAAGCGTGTGTCGCGCACCCTCCGCTAAGTAGGTAGTATACATTTAATAATTGCCACCGTTTAAATCAATATGTGCGATTCCAATAAGAATCATACAAGAAAAAGTGTGGAATAATAATATGTCACGTACACCGCTGTACTTGACATTCGAGTTGCATGTAATTGTAAACACAAGTGAGCCTAATAAAGCTTCTCTGCGAGACAAAGGCATTCCGTGGATTCGAAACAAGAGGGAATCTTCGGTGAAGGGCGGCGTGCAGACGCCTTTCATCGTGTGTAAATGCGTGCCGTACAAAAAACGCATAGACGACCAATAAAAACCCAGTGTGGGGAGCAGCCGAGGGGCGGGCGAAGCGCATTGCGCCTGTAAGTGCACGCTGCAGTCGGTGTCGGCCGCGCTGGGTGCGCGCACGCAGCCTCCTCCCAACCCCTCCGGGCCACGTCACGTACTTGGGTGAACGACTCCCCAAAAAAGTATGCCATCGAGTCTCTTGTATTCATATTCGGCTACTTGTTTCGCGATCGTTAATCACGTCGTACGTGCCTGCTCCGTTATCCGGAAGTGCCAGCGTTCGAGCTTCGCGTGCGTTCGTTTCCGCTAGGCCGATCGGACCGGCTCCATAGGGGTTGTGAATCGGTCTTATTACTCGTTGCTAGTTTAACATGACGTGAGTTCTTTTTTAATAATTATTTTATATTGGATAGGAATGTATCGCCACGTTTCCCAAGTATGTTCAGATTTGATCAGTAATATTTGACTTAATATTTTTTTTTGTGTTGTCGCAGGGCAAGCGTTGTTGTAACAGTACCAGAGGGCGGGGAGGCGGGTACCCCGGGCCCAGTGGCCCCAGACGCCGCCATGAAGGACGTTGAAGCCACACCCGAGGAGCAGGAACGGCTAGCTACCGGCAATAACAATGGCTCCCTCGACTGCAAGCTGCCAAGCAATCGGACTCAAATCGTGGAGCACCGGTCTGCTTTCCACTCGACGCGGGTGTTCATGGTGGTATTCTTATCAGGATGGGTCCTCCAAGGCATGTTTCTCACTTACTTCGTGAGCGTGACGACCACAGTGGAGAAGTTGTTCAGTATAGAGTCTAAGACGACTGGGACTTTATTGGCGGCTACAGAGATAGGTCAGATATGCACGGCGTTGTTCCTGACATACTTGGCGGGGCGCGGGCACCGGCCGCGGTGGATCGCGTGCATGATGATGGTGCTAGCGGTGGGTGTGATTGGGTGTGTGTTGCCGCACGTGGTGTACGGTACGCCACTCCTCGACGTGCACATGAGCGCTCACCGTGTGGGTGCCGCGCCCGTCTGCCACTCCAACTCCACAATACTGTGCGATGAGGTACAGAAGCAGAGTACGGCCACGCGATCCTCCATCACGACAGTCGTTATCCCCTGGCTGTTCATCTGCCTCCTCATCGTCGGTGTCGGCCAGACTGGTATCGCGACACTCGGCATACCATACGTTGATGACAACGTCGGGAGCAGACAATCGCCACTTTACATGGGTAAGTCCTTGCATTACATTTTTATTGTATAAGACTAATGTAAGTTAAAGGCCGATTGGATGCATTTAATCGATTCAAGAAGGATTCGAATATCGATTGCTAGCGATATGTGAGTAATAAATTCGGCACATAAAAGTGCATAAATCTTAGCCACCGCCCACCGCGCCGCCCACGGATCACTCTGCCGCCCTCTGAAGCTTTACGTAATTAGCAATCTTGCGATTGCAGACCGGCCTCCACTCTTATTTTTGCTAATGCAAAATTTTATTGAAATGATTGAAAGTTCCTTACTAAATCGTATTTTACCTTAATCATATTTGTAAACCGAAAGGAATTTAATATCAATCATCTCCAGCAGACAAGAAATTTATCGCCGTATAAAATTGCGTTTCTTATTTAGTACTCCTTTTGGTAGAGCGATAAAAAACGGAACAATAGTTGTTTGGGCGTCGAGTGAGTCCTATAGAAAAACGCATGCGCGCGTTGTTGTGTCTGCATCGTGTCTTATGCGTCTACGGCGCGCCGTACACCTTCAACGATAAAGGATCTATATAGATAAATAGAATTGAAGTGTCTGTCTGTTCCAAATTTACAGCTTCTCACTGAGTGCATATGAAAGTATATGCGTGACTTACTTAAAAAAATCATCTTCAGAAATCTCTGTCTGTCTGTCAGTTTGTTCCGGCTAATCTCTATAACAGTTGGACTGATTTTAACAGGGCTTTCACCATCAGATAGCTGGCTGCTTTTATTTTAAAACAGGGTTAAGGGATAAGGGTTCCGCGAAATAAAGCCACTCATGAAATTTATTCTACGCGGCTCAAACCGCGGGGCACAACTAGCTAGAAAATATTTCCTTACTATATCCACAGGTCTATACTAATATTAAAAAAGTATCTAGGTCTATCTGCCTGCTAGGCGTTCTATTACTTACCTGTCAATTCAGCTGACTTTTGTTATTTCTTTGAGTCCAGGAACGGACAACGGTTTGGGTAAAAACTATTGGCTGGCCTCTCCATTCATGACTAAACAGTAAACGAACCAAGTCGCGAGCTGATGAGCTGTCTCATCAGCAGTTAGCGGTGATTGTATTGGAACAATAATATACCATGTTGTAGAGTCTGTTTACTCAGCAGGAAATACTTGCCGTAGGCAAGTATTCAGGTCAAATCCTTTGATGATTTTTCAGTTTGCCTTTCCTTATAAAGCAATAATTCTTGAACAACAAAGTACATTATAACAACTATACTTGCTTTATAGTAAGCTGTATGTAATGCAGCTCCGTTCATTACGCGAAATTCTAGTTATTTTTAAAAGTTATTTTAAACTAGATGTGCCCCACGTTTTCACCCGAGTAGAGTCAATTTCATCGGTGTCCCGCAGGCCTTGTTTTTTTAAATAAAACTAGCCTAAAAAAACTCCTTTAAACATCAGCTATCTGCCAGTGAAAGTCCCGTTAAAATCCATCCAGCCGTTTACGCGTGATGCCGTGACCAAGGCAAATGGGGGTTTATTTTCATATATAAAGATAAAAGTAGCTTAATATACACAATGTAACGTTCTCTATTTGCCAGTGAAACTCCCGTGGAAATCGGTCCAGCCGTTTTAGAGATTATCCAGAACAAACAGACAGACTGATAGTCAGACAGTTCTTTTGTATTTAAGTAATACATTCATATGCATTTTATGAAATGCTGTTAAGAGGTACCTTCGCGATTCATTCGACGAATGAGTTTGTAACATTACCTCTCCCAACTGCTTTCCTCTTGGTAGTTTTTTAGGAACACAGCGCAGTAAATATAACTTGCACAGTCGTTGTTTTCCAATTAGTTCCATCGACAGATTTATTTATTTCCACAAGCGTCAAGTGTGGAATTTGTGTGGAATGGTCCCAACATACGTCTAGAGAGATTGATTGTGGTTCAAATGAAAGTTGTAAGTCTGGACGTTCTATTCTCTACCTATACCGTGAAGAACTGTCTGTCAACCCTACTCATTAAGTAGTAGTCTGCTACGCTAGTTCGAATTCCAGCGGAGCCTGTACCAATGAGTTTTCAAAAAAACGTAGGTACAGTGATTTCACACCACGTGCTTTACGGTGAAGGAAAACATCGTGAGGAAACCTGCATATGTCTGAGAAGTAATTCAAAGACATAGTGCTTGAGACGGCGATATTCTCAGCATCTGTCACTATGGCACTTGATCATCTTGTGTGAAAAGTGGCTGTTGTTATTACAACACCTCTGCCTAACCCCTCTGGGAATACAGGCGTGAGCATATTATATATGTATACATGTATACATACATACACCCCATATTTTCGCTGAGCGGTCATTACCTACTCGAGAGGGCACCTGTACAGGTCCGTACCTTCGGCCCACGGTCTCGATCAATGGTCATGTAATGTAAGGACCTTTTGTGTACTCATCATCCTCTTGTACAATGTCTGCACTGAAAAACAACATACAGTCGAATTGATAACCTCCTCCTATTTTTGAAGTCGGTTAAAAACACACTTAATTTGTGCTCGGGGTGTTTTTTCCTCTTCCATTCTTCTCCAGCAGTCGTCATATCTGACAACAAAATTTCATATGATCGGTTGAGTAGTTAACGCGCGAAAGCGTAACAAACAAACTCACAGTCGCATTTATTATATTAGTTAGGATAATTTTAGAAATGTCTATCAGCTAGCCAACATGACTCAACGTTCTAATTTTCATTACACTTTCGATGTTTGCGGTTGTGTTTCATCTCACCACTTTGCTCAGTGAAAACATAGCAATATGGTTACATCTCGCTGTGATTCTGTGAGACTGTACCAATACAGCCTTATGGAGGCAGTGACCTTGTAACAATTTCATAGAAGCCAAGAACGGGACCACCATATACTACTAGTTATTAGATAAGCGATATGGCAAACAATGGACGCAAGTTATAAGGGAAAACGTGATAATAATTTGCTTGGTTATTGTTCCAAAAATATAGGAAAAATAATTTGGCTGGAATACAGGTACAGTCTCCAAGGAAATAGCTCAGAATTCCATCATATATCTCATTTTAAAGACAAATGACAATCGCTTCTCTTCACGATCTTATGATTAGTAGATACTTATGATTGAAGCTTCGTGTATTCAGCAAAAGGTTGTTGAAGATAGTTAACGTAGGTAGACTTTTTTAAGACTGTAAACCAATATTTTGCATGACTCGCCGTGACTCGAGGTTTTAAACACCACCTGTGGGCACGAGATAATTTTGTTGCTTTCTCTATCTCATTCGCACGAGAGAACCGGTTGACAAAATTTCTCGCAGCGTACACGATGGTGCTTGTCTGCTAGTACATTGTATATCCTTATAAAGTTGTATACCATTAATGAATGCACAAGTTATGACGAAATGTGTCAATGCTAGACGCTATCTCTGTTTACCGTCAGCATCCTTTGTGTATAAAATTTATGCCAGTAAGGGAATACAGAACATAAGTCGTCTCTTAATTACTAATGCGTATTCCAATTAAATTCAATTTGTGCTAACGATTGTTGACCCAAATATACTGGCGGTCTAACGCACGATAGTCGCCATTCCGCGATTGATACGCGGTGATTCAAGTTAAATTATGATATGGGTCGATTGTTATGTAATTGATCGCTTTGTTATCATTTCAACGAGTACAATGTTAGCATTATGCTGTTATCTAATTGGCTGTAATACACAATTGGAAACGCAACCAGTACTACCGTTCCTATAGACGATAGGGCGTGAATGGTTGATTTCTTGAATGAAGCGGATTACAAAATGACAATAGCATACTGTGCGAGTGTTATGCGATTGACATTTTATGAATTATCATAATAACCATATCAGGCCATAACCATAGTACAATATAACTGAGCAAACAAGTTGTCTGTCTGTTTATTTCACGACAGATCTATCAGCAGCTTTTCAGTAGAATCTAGTTTGCAGAAATATGTAATTGAAATTTAACCCCAAAGACGTAGTTGGGCCTAAGTCTGAGAGCTAGGTATCTCTGGGTACCTGAAATCATTTCGCGGTCGTAAAATCTAGTATTACATGAATCATTAGCTCGCAGACACGTGTCGTATGGCAAGCTATAAAAGCTTAATGTGCTCAAGATTTGAGAGCGGTCCGAACGTGGCGGTAACCTGTAGATGCAATTGCTATTTTAGTTAGGAGGCCAAGTGTGTCAGTGGGGCGGGACGACTGACAATTCAGCTCGTTGACAGTGCACCGGTCTTCAACTCGCTTGCCCTAATTTTGTATCCTTCGAACTATTTATGTCACGAAGCTACGATGACTTTCTGGAAATCCGTGATTTAGTTTTGGCGAAAATTTTTTTTTAGAAGACTTGATAATAAATCTGATTTAATAATTATATTATTGGTGTCGGAATAGGAACTCTACATAAAGCACAGGTAGGGCGTATAAATAGAAGTGTTTACACAAAATATTCGACTTTAAATTAAAATTAATCTCCAACCTATTAAAAGCCTAACGTGAAAGGTCAAAAATCAATAAAGCTAAAACTCTATTCAATGGTAGTTCTTAATACGGTAGAGATCTGAAACATAAGATGCTTTTCCTATGAAGTCTTGTTTTGAATTCAAATCGTTTTCATAACACTCAGGTCGTAAAGATTTAGTAATAAATCATTTCTGTTCATTTCCGCTTAAATCTACATTGATCAAATATATTTGGTTTAGGTAGAGGATGATAAAATATTCATAATTTTTGGCCTCAATTCAAATTTACATTGAGTTAGTTAACCTGATTAATTTTAAGATTTTTAAGTAATCTGGTTCTCTCATTAATTTTAAGTTTTTTATGTCACCATGATGATCTAATTTCTGAGTAATTTTCTTTTTCTTATTCTATAAGTTTGTCTGATTTTCGTCTCAATATCAGTCTGTAATTGACTGCACAGTCTTAGTACTTAGTTACCTGGATGTAGCTCTGGACCTTCCACCTGCAGAAATACGACTGATTTCGTACATTCTGTCAATATGAGTAAATTCTGCACATTGTCTTCCCTTTAGTCTATTTAATAATTAATATCTTCTTCAAAACTATATATTTATCTATCTAGGTAATCGCAACAACTAGGTTAAAAATGTGTAAATGTTGCATAACTTCGTTATTATATTGTTCGTTATCGGAATGTTATTCACCTTTATCAGCTTTATTTATTCTAATCATTGCGATAGCGCCGTATTCTCGAATAATTTTTGCTCGTGTGTTATCAAGATTATTAGTGCATTTCAGCTGAGAATTGCAATACGCGATAGTTTATTGAATCCAATTATTACTGCTGCAATCTGATATGTATTAATGACACGTTGTGGATTGAGAAAATTGCGTACACAATATGTAATTTGATCGCGTTGCATTATGCACTTGCACTTATGCAACTTTTTTGCAAGTGCTCTACCATGCAGCAGTAATCATTCGCAGCGGTGTCTTGACATAGGTCAGTTTCATTACTCCAGATTAGATTACCAAACGTAGATTAGATATCGTTACGTAATTTTTTGATTTTGTATGCACCATTTGTAGTCTTATACCTTTAAACGAGCAATTCTTGTATATATATATATAGAACTAGCTGTGCCCCGCGGTTTCACCCGCGTAGATTTAGATTCATCCTTATAGTCGCGGAAACCTAATATTTTAATAAATAAAAGGTAGCCTATGTCCTTTCTCAGGGTCTAAAGATTGCCAGTGCTAGATTTCATCAAAATCGGTTGAGAGGTTTAAGTGGGAAAGCGTAACAGACAGACAGACAGAGTTACTTTCGCATTTATAATATTAGTAGGGATGTGGATCTCGGGCACGGCTGCAAGGATTTTCATGAAATTTTGTATGTAGGGGGTTTCGGGGGCAAAAAATTGACCTAGCTAGGTTTCACTTTCAGAAAACAACGTTTTGACCATGTTTTCATGCACTGAAAAGCTCATAAAATATCAATACAATACGACAGTAAATTTCGCCGACAACTGTCAAGTAATGATAGCTCAGAGGTGAGGCTGTCAACCTACGAGGTGATAACCAAACTAGAGTACCCCGGTTTGAGACTGACGTTCACCGGTTAGGTCTTTTTATTTCGGTTCCTTTTTTTTTGAGAAAACGTCAAGTTTTTTTCTTTTGTGAAAAAGTTTAGTTTTTTGTGAGAAAAAGAACAGCTTGGTCAACCAGGTGCTATTCATCTTATGTAATTAACTTTAACCACCATGATGGTTCGTGTATGGCTTAATATCATTCATTGCCTTCTCACAGTTTTCTTGTTATGGTTTAATTTCAAAACCACTGTTCAGATTCCTAGTTATTTGTACAGGTGTTCGTTGACACGTCAGACGCAGTGTCTATTGACGTGTTTTCCAAATGAAATTAGTCATACACCTAGCATTTTGTATGTCGGAGATCATTGACCAGTTGGAGCAGTTAGAACAAGCAATGGTTGGTCTTTAAAAATATAATTTCTTGTCCCTAGTAATAGTGCGTCCAAGATTAGGCGTACATTGAAAAAAGCGATATAAATTGTTCAAATTATTTGGAACACATTCTTGGTATAAACACAAATTGATTCTCGGCATTTTAAATTGAGTTGAGGAATTAAAAAAGTTTTTGTTAGATTAAGAGCTATATACATAATACGAGACGATACACATAATATGAAACGTAGTCAACATATTATTTGCGGTGTATTTGCTAATTATATTGTGTTTAATTAAGTCACTCAAAGTGATAGTGAGGGAAATGTTTACTTACTATTACCATTTTAGGTGTATCAATAGTGATTGTAGCTGCCACTACTGCCAGATGACCTTATTTACTGTGGCGGACATGGCAAGGTTATCTCTGCGAGCCCTGCTTGCCTTTCATATCTCTTTTATATATTTTATGCTTTTCACATATCTATGAAAACGCCTAATGGCATTTGTGATAGTATGAGGTGGAATGCGCATGATATACCTAATGACGGCACTCAAAAGTGAATACCCGAGTGCATGGTCATAAAACTAGTTATGATCACAACACGAGTGACTATTTATAATGACGTAATTTTTGATCTTTGATAACCATTGCGCGTTAATTCGAAAAAGCACTGCTTGAACGATGTTAATGATGCATCGGAACCAGTCAACCAATGTGTACTGAGACTTGATAAAAACTTGTACAGAGACGCGAACTCTGGCCGATATTAAAAACGATCCTTGCGAAGTCATTATTTATTACTAAAGTGCATGATGATAATAGGATGGTACATACTTTATGATGCGTTGAACGTGAAGCACGCGAGCCGAACGCACCGCCATTTGTTTTTTGGCAAGCGATGCGGTTGGTTTCGGGGAAAGATTACATTGAGGACCTAAGTACCTGATTGTTCTTCGGTCAATCACCCTGTAGCGGGCCTTTTATAAAAAGATTTATAATTATTTCGAAAATCTGGGACAGCTCTTGCAAGACTTTGTAGAGCTCCAGTGTCGTCATCGGAAATTCCAACATCGAAAAAAGATGAACTCACTAGATAACGCGTGTTTCGGCTACAACACAAATACCTCAAAAACACGGATACAACGAATACTTCTTGGGAATAATAATTTTGCAGGATATGCATGGTTACTTATCTTCTTCCTCTCTACAATAATCATAATCAATGCAGAAGTGACTGTTGACAGCTGCAATTCCTCATACGGCTCTCAATTTGTTGTCTCCAGTTCAACGACCCACAATTAGCCCCTGAGCCCTATCCCTATTGAGATAAACGACCATTCTGTGTGCGGAGTCCATCACAATTTGCATAATGACTGTCTCCGCCTCTGTGATTACGCCCATCAATATTAACTACATCATTAAAGATCCGGTAATATTTCTTAGAATTAATTTTAAAGTATGCATTGCTTTTTTCTTCTCTCGTGGGATGACTTTGACTAATGCGTTGTGGGCATTTCGTGCAACGCCACCATTCCAGTAGTGCATGGACTGGAACATAATATTCCAATGCGGTTTTATAATCGATTTTTGCCAACGTAAGATGATTTAATATCTCGTGATAAATGTTAATGTGTATCAGTATTTTCTTACGCCATGTTCCAGGCCATTAACATGTTTATCTTTAAGATTGCGTGTTGTTACAAAGTGACTTTCCTTGTCCACAGCGATAACAATTGGCATCAGAGTGATCGGGCCGGCCCTCGGCTTCTTGTTGGGATCTCTATGCACCAGAGTGTACGTCAATCCGCTCACTGATCCAGGGTTCGACCCTAGTGATCCCAGGTGGCTTGGCGCTTGGTGGCTTGGTAAGTAAATCACTACAATTTATTTTCAAGTAATTATTGTCCCCTAGTTTTATGACCATTTTAACTCTGCTTACGTACACGAAGTCAGAATAAGTTCCTGTGTCTTGTTTCCGTTTCTGTCTATTACGAAGTCGATTTCTTCAAGCAGGCTTAGGCGGTTACTTGGACTGCATAATAAATTATCCATTGTAATTAACTTGTTCGCAAATACTTACCTTACAATGCACCACGTTTCACACAATTGCATACTATTTTAGCTCCAAGAATATCTTAACCAAGCGTTTGGTGGTTAATAGAATATAATGAATAAGCATCTAGGCGTGGGCTTTTTTACGCTGAAACCTACAGGTTTGTAGACTTAAATTACAGCTGCGTAAAGCTTAATTGCAAATAAATAGACAACTTTCAACTTAGTTACCATTGTTGTTTTCTATGCAATCAAGGCGTTGAAAAAAATAAAGGAGTTACGAATGGATCGTTGCTGTAAACTTGATGGGTGAATTAACGAGATTCTTAGTACACCTTCGCATTCCATCGCGGAACTTGTCTACCGTTAGCGAAGCGCTTGCAAGGATTTGCGCGCAAAATCCACGAAGAAAGCACGCACGTGACCCGGCTACCAATGGAATTGCGTGTGTTAGACCACCAGCACGTTATGCATCCGACAGCGAGCACATACCCCCAACAGCAACGGGTTAAGGTTTCAAATTGATCCGCATTCATTACAGGGATGCGAATAGCGATGTCGTGCCCGGTAGAAAACTGCTTTAGTCGTGTTTCGAATAGCAATAATGCGAATTCGCGAATACACGCCCAATGGTTTCTGCGTATTTCCTCATTGTTCCACCGCTATAAGTTCATGAATGAAGCTCTGAATTCTAATGAGGTGTGAACGTACATTATTGTTGTGTCATTTGCGTATTCATTTGTTTCAATTTACTGTTCTTGTAGATCTGTTTACTCTAATAGATGTTCTTTTATCTACTCTCTCTATAGTTGTGAGTTTCTTGACCCTGAGCATTTTTCTTCATCATATACGTATGGTTCAAAATGTTATGTTAATCACTACTGATTACGACTTCCCGCATTCGGCTTCAATCACAACTCGATTGCACCGTAATTGCTTCTGAGAAGGTGCGCGAGACAATCTTTTATATTTCATCAACGCTCATTGTTTTCACATTTATTGTTTTATCTTCTATTAGTGTTACATTGTTGTGTACGCGCATTAGTCTCGCCAAGTACAATCGTGGTATACCATCCGCGGCGCGCTTTGCAGGTGTTGCGCGCTGCAATTTCCACTCTGCTTTCGCTTTTTTCTGTGGTCGTGGCTGCGGCGTCACGCTGCGCCGGCGCACGCCACTAGATTATATAACGTGTGTTACATCACGGCGCGTCACACTACTAAAATAAGCGCTCTATCCGCAGCCGGTCACGGCCAAGGCTGCGCGCTCGTTGTCGACAATAATGCCGTCGGTGCCCGTAATGAGGACTTAGTGGGTGGACACGCGACCGCCGACTTGCTCACTTTTACTTTTAAACCGGTTTCAGATTGACCTTCGTCTCCTCTCGCCAGCTCTACCATCAAATTATGGATAGCTTAGAAAGCCAAGCTATTTTCTTCAACAGTTTCCTTTTGTTCAGTTACGTAGTCTATATCGTTTGTGAAAATAACGTAGAACTTCTTTAGTACGTATCCATAGTCAGTACTTACCTACAGTGTCTAGCGAACGCCCTTGACTGATCGTCGACCGGGCGACCTTGTAAATCGCGCAAATGGTTTCTGTTTGCAGCAATCGAATAATTTTTGATCATATCATAACATTCCGTAAGTACTTAAAATTGCCAATAGACTTCAAGCTATTTAAGTATCGACTAAACCATTTTTTCTTCACGGAACAAGTTTATTCAACGCCATGTGAACGGAAGTGGGACAACTTAATTTTTATCTAATCAGTTACAGTATAAGGCTGTTTACATAAAGTGGTCTTCGATTGCTCTTAACACTGCCCTTAACGAACACCCACAATATTATGGAGGACATAACGTACTTTGTAGATATCACAAACCGAACTAGCTTCTAAAGATTCAAAGTTGCAGATTCTAACATTCTTGGGTATGTTTATGTCTTGCGTTTCGTCTCGCTTACTGGCGCCTAGCAGAGCGTGCAATACTTGCCGAGTCTCGTCTCCAGAGTGCCTTTTTTTTTTTTTTTTTTTTTTTTTTTTCCGTGGGAAATCCGTCATGGATACACCAACCGCCGCGGGGGCAGCGGAAGGGTTATGCCGGACTCATACCGGCTAAAACCCACGGGTGTTCCTTCTCGTCGCTTTAACAGGGGGGGCGTGCGATCGCGTTTGCAAGCTTGCGTGGCCCCCCCTAACGATTGGCCGTTGGGCCTCTCTTTTGGCCCGGGCTGTACCCGGCTTACTCTCTGATAGGGCGCGTCGGAACACGAACGCGCCCTTCAACCGCGAGGGCCTTGCGTCGACGTCGAGACCCCCGTCCCGACGCCCGCGGCCCTCTTAAGGAGGCATCTGCCGCACCTCGGCACGCCTCCTGCGACCGGTCCTCCGGCGGCGGATTGGGTCTGCCAGGGGGTCATTCTCCCGGCCCCGCTCCGCTGCCTCTTTCTGCGACATGACGTCGTCGCAGAAGGACACGGCCGCCTCCCACGTCCGGGGGCTGCCGACCATGGCCTGAACCAGCGTCGGCAGCGATAGGTCCTGTCCGGTATGTGCCACGAGGGCACCGCGTTGCACCGTCCAAGCCGGACAGTGTTCCAGCGTGTGCTGGGCGGTGTCCACGTCGCAGCCGCACTCGTGGCACCTTGGGGTCGCCTCCCTCTGCGCTACCCCGTGAAGGTACTTGCCGAAACAACCGTGTCCGGACAGTACCTGCACGAGGCGATAGGTTAGCGACCCGTGCCGTCGCCTTAACCACTCCTTAAGGACCGGACGAATGGCCTCAATGGTCAGTCGTCCGGCCTCCGGCTCCGCGAGCCGCTCCTGCCACTTGGCCAGTGCGTGTTCCTGCGCGTTTCGCCGCACGCGCCTCAATTCTTCGGGCGCGGCGGCTCTGCCGTCTTCTCGGGCCTCAGCGCTCCACCGATAAACAGCAGCGAGCACCTCGGCCTCCAGGTCCCAGGGTGGAGTCCCCGCCAATACGCATGCCGCACAATGTGATATAGTGCGGTATCCTCGGATCACCCTGGTCGCCATGACTCGCTGCGGTCTCCGCAGCAGTGTCTTATTGCGGGCGCCCAGGGCTTCCGCCCACACAGGCGCGCCGTACAGGGCCATTGACCGCACCACCCCGGTGTATAGTCGACGGCAACACGCACTCGGTCCTCCCTTGTTGGGCAGGAGCTGGCTAAGCCCACCAGCCGCAGCGACAAGTTTGGGGGCTAGGCGCTTAAAATGAGCGTGGAATTTCCACCTGCCGTCGAGGACTAGACCGAGATATTTCATCTCAGTCCCTATCTCGACGGCAGCACCCCCTACGTCAAGCTGCGCCCCCGCTGGTGGCTTCCTTCGAGGCCCGTGGAAGCACAGGGCTTCGGTCTTACTGAGGGCAACCTTCAGGCCCAACTGTCGGATCCGGCCGACGACAACCGCCACGCCGGCTTCCGTCAGAGGGACCGCTGCGGCGAAATTCGCAGCCCTCGCTGTGACAAGGGTGTCGTCCGCGTAACAGACCACGTCGACTCCGGGCGGGAGAGCACTGCGCAGCACCCAGTCATATCCGATGTTCCACAGGAGCGGCCCTAATACCGATCCCTGTGGAACACCGCACAGAACACGCTGTCGCAGCAGCTCCCCGTCCCCATCGACGCAGACGACACTCCTGTCCAGCAGGTAGTCCTCAAGGACCCGTCGTAGGTACTCCGGTACCCGATGGTATCGGAGCGCCTCAGCCACACAGCTGAAGGGGAGAGTGTTGAAGGCGTTGGAAATATCCAACGATACTGCCAACATCACCCCACCCCCCGCGACGGCTGCTTCGGAGAGGGACTTAACGCACAGAATCGCGTCTACTGTGGACCGTCCCTCCCGGAAGCCGTATTGGCTGGTGGCTAGATCCGGGCCCACCGTGCGGAGATGGTTTCTGATGCGGGCAGCGATTATGCGCTCAAAGAGCTTGCCCGCCTCATCCAACAGCACAATGGGCCGGAGCCCCGACGAGTCTAGAGGACGACCCTCTTTCCTCAGCAAGACAAGTAAGCCCTGCTTCCATATTGAGGGGAACTGCCCGCATGTTAGACACGCATTTAGTAGTCCCCTGAATCGGGCCTCGAGCGCTCCTAGGGCCAACACCAGTGCGCGGCCTGGAACACCGTCAGGCCCTGGAGCGGTCTTTTTGGCGCGGAGCCGTAGTATCGCCGCCCCCATTTCGGCATCCGTTATGGGGGGTACGGAGGCGACATCTGTGTCAATTCCGGTGGAGGTCGACGCCATCCCCGGTGGCTGAAAGTCAGCACTCTCGGGAAATAGCGCCGTGACAACTTCTTTGAGGAGGCGGGGCTGGAGGGTTTCCGTTAGTGGGGCGGCCTGCCTGCGCAGCTGCTTGCGCGCATACCGGTATGGCCGGCCCCACGGATCGCTGTTGAGCGCCTCCAGCATCTCTTCTCTGCCTCTGGTTTTGGCTTCTGTGATGGTCAGCTGCAGAGTCTTCTTACATGTTCTGTACGCATCGTACAGCTGACCCTCGGTTGCCTCGTCGCGCACGCACTGCCTTCGGGACCGTTGGTAGGCTCGGCGCGCAGTGACGCAGTCCCAGCGAAGGCTAGCGATTTCCGCCGACCACCAATATACCTGTCTCCTCGGCGGTCGGCGGGTAGCTCGCGGCATTGCCACATCGCACACGTCCGTCATAGTCTCCCGAAACCACGATGCTTCCTCTTCCACGTCGATTTCCGACTGAGGCTGTTCAAACCAAGACCGTACTATGGCCGCCTCCTCAAGTAAATCTGCGTCTAGTTTCGCCAGCGCCCATCTGGGAAACGGTGTTCGACGCCCTCTGCGATTTCTCGGTGTCCCCGTCGTTGGGGAGACGCTGAACCGAATATATCGGTGATCCGAAAGCGTCTCGACCCCTTCGAGGACCCGCCAGCCCTGTACTTGCGCCGCGATAGCAGGAGAAGCGAACGAGATGTCCACTATCGATTCTCCCTGCTGTCGCACGCAGGTGCTGACAGACCCCCGATTTAGGACGGAAACTCCGATCAGAACCGCCCACTCCTCCAGGGTTTCGCCACGAGCATCTGTAGCCCGACAGCCCCACGCCGTCGACTTAGCATTAAAGTCCCCGAGAACAAGTACCGGCAACGGTGACGCTCGTCTCACCGCCGCCCCAATCTCATCCAAGAAGAGCTCAAATTCGGCGAGGGGTCTGTTGGGGGAAAAGTACACCCCAATAAGAGCTAACTCCCCCCAGTCTACGACAACGAAACCCTGTCCTTTCTCCCTGACGACCAGGTCTCCTGCGCCTGCTATGACCACGGTTCCCGTTACATCGCCCGCCCAGTTTGACCTGTTTGGGACGAAATAGGGTTCCGCAGCCACTGCAACGTCAACCGACCACTCCAGCATGGACTGCAGGAAAAGGTCCTGAGCCCTAGCGCAGTGGTTCAGGTTGCACTGCAGGACCTTGGTTGGGAGACTAATACTCGTCGCTTCCCGTGCCGTCCCTATGGCTAGTCAGCTCACCCGCTACGGGGTGTTTATCCCCCGTGGGCGCTGGCTGCCGATGGCTACCCGGTTTGACCGGGGTCGCCTTACATTTTTTGTTGCCAGCCACATGGTTAGCTGGCTTTTTGGCTTCGGCACATAGAGCGCAGTGCGGCTCTGCCTTGCAGTCGTGCGCCTTGTGTCCGGGCTTACTGCAGCGGTAGCAAGCGTCACTGCGGTCCACTGCAGAGGTGCATTGCGGCACCATGTGACCGGTCCTGAAGCATCTGAAGCAGCGGGCCGGCTTGGCCTCCAATAGCGTCACCCGTGCACTGACCCAACCCACGACCAGCCGTCCTTTTTCTGCTAGGTTTTTCGCGGCTACCACCGGGCAGCGAACCCACGCCGTGTAGAGGCCCCCTGGGGCAGGGCGTACCTCTCCGGTTTTAACGGCCCCCTCCGCGCAGCCGGTCTCCCGAGCAATCGCCGTGGTCACCTCTGCTGCAGTCGCCGAGTCGTCCAGCCCGGATATGCGTACTTCCGCGCACTTCACGGGTCTGGACACTCTTACGACATCGGCACTCAGCGACTGTCTTAATCGTTCAGCAAGGGCATCCGCCTTTTCGCTGTTGGACTCTCCAGATACCTCTAAGATTCGAGCCCCCGTGGCAGCCACCTTCATGCGTACGGATGGTATGCCCTGGGCCTGGAAATCCTGTGCGTCCAGCTTCGCTTTGGCTTCAGTCATTACTGAAGCGTAGGTGATCCCCCTGGCCACTGCGTCTGGCTGCAGAGTTAGCACCACCACAGCCGTCCGTGGGGCACGTATTTGCGGAGCCGGCGGGGCCACTCGTTGTCGGATTTTCGGGACATTGACTGTCGCACCTTTCCCACTCGAATTTACGGGCTTAGCTACTGGCGGCCCGACGGTCTTCTTATCAGCCTTTTTCCGACCAGCAACTTTTGCCCACGTTGTGGATGATGCTGGCAAGGATAGGGTCGTCTGCTCATCGGGACCACTGCTGGAGACCGCCGGCAAATCGCGCACAGGAGCAGCGCGGGTGGTTCTTTGCCGGTTTCTCCCTGGTCCTTTCTTAACAAGTACGGCTTCTGTCCGTAATGGACCCTCAGTCACGCTGGCCGCACTAGCTTCGCAGGGAGAAGTACCCATACGCTTTTCCCACTCTCCGAACCGGTGCTCCATGGCCGCCATGACAACAGCAGCTACATCCTGTGACAGAGGTGTCGTTGCTGCTGTAGCTTGAGTTGTCAGTAGCGGTTGCGACCTGGATCTCCCTAGCTCGGCCCGCAGTGCCGCTAACTCCTTCCTTATTTCGTCGAGCTCATCACGTAGCCGAATATTGTCGGCTCGGTCTCGAGCGGCTTCCGCTACCTCAGCCCGTAGGCGTTCAACCTCCATCTGGAGCTTTTCATTCTCTAAAGAGGCGGAGCTCTCATATAGTTTCGCCCCTGATACCTGCATAGAAGCTGCGACGTCTTTAAGGGCTTTAACGAAAGTGCCCTTCAGGCGACCCGATTTGGCAGCCACGCCGAGAATAATATTGGCGTCGGCAATTATACGCTCCCTGTAATCTGCCGCTGTCGGGTCCTGCAGTCTCATGGCCTCGTCCATGCCGAGATTATGCCGGGCCTCCTCGGCCTCGCTAGCAGTTTCCGCTTTGGCTGCTTTAGCCTTCTTTTTAGAGCGGGGGCGACCTTTCCCCTCGCGCCCTGATGGAGCAGAGGTTTGCGAACAGTCACTCTCACTCACCACGTCCAGGCTTTCGGGAGTCTCTGGCACACGCATGAAGCGGGCCGTTTTGTCTTGCCCTTGGGACAAGGTTGACAATGCCCTACGGCTCCGCACTGCTGACGCCGGCCCTGTCATAGGCGCTGGCATTTCCTCTTCGGACGGTGGACTGGCCGAACGACCACCTGACGTCCAAAAACGCCTATTGGCTTCCTTCTCCTTTTCCACTACGAGCGGAGTGTGTTCCAATCCGGCTCGCATCTCCCTCCCCTCTTCTTCTTCATCTCCTCCCTTGGGTTTTAATAGATTGTCCATAGGTTCAAATCTTTGGTATTCATCCGAACGGCTCCCCACCCTCCATGGAGCCCGCACACTTGGGGATGCCACATTGACACCAGGGCTACCGCCAGGATATAGAGCCCCGAAGCTAGCTGCCCACGAGACGGACGACGCTCGCTGCCACCACCACTTTAGTGACTGCTTACACCGCCGGCTGCGGACCTCTTCACCCCAGGACTCTAGCCCCCCATCCGCCTTGATGGCGAGTTTGCAGCCGATTGACCAGTATGCGGCTACATACCGGCCTAGTACGAGTTATGTTAAAATCGCCGTCACAAGTCATCTCTTCGACGTAAACTCAGATTTGTATTGGCTCACAATAGAGAGAGGCCGAGAGAGTCGCTGTTCCGAACCTATACAAATCTACGTTTACGTCGACGCGGTGACTTGTGGCGGCGGCAATGAAAAACTAGCACTAGGCCCTCAGAGACATCAACTAGAATTGTTTGTCTGTAGAGAGGATCGCTTCTCACCAAAGCCTCGATAATTGATATAATTTGAATATTCCACACGATGATGCTTTGAACAAATATCTACTAGTGACTCCTCTATACACGCCGACCACGAATTATGTTTGCTCGTTAGCGAATTTAAGCATGCTTCATACATTCATGAACGTACGATTTGTTTGCAGAAATAATGGTCATGTTACTGTTTAAGTTATTCGTTAGTTACCAAAGTATTAGACTATCTAATTCAGCTGCAATTTAGTGTGACAGTGATAATAGGGGCTGCAGAGATTTTTATAAACTACAGGTTTTGTGAATTTGAGGAAATATATAACGAAAATACTCTTCGTCATGAGCCTAGAAATTTTTAACAAGTCCACACGAAGCGGGAGGTGAACCGCGAAATCGTAAAAGATAAATAACTGATTCATTAGCGATGGATTTCAGGACTGCTTACGTTGAAATCCATTGAATACGGTTGCAACAAATGCGTTGAAATTGTATATTTTGTATGTAAGAATTTTTGTTTGAAGAACTTCTTAGAAAATGTTAACCTCAATGAACTCACGGTCGGAATAGCCTAGCTACAAAGTCCTTATTACTTGTTTCACTTCAAAGAATTATTGCGAGTACAAGAAATATACTTAGTTGGTCAACTAAGTTTGTTCTACTGTGAGGGTTGGCTGTTTTGAGAGATTATTATGTAATTAAAAAATAGTTGATCTATTTAAATTTTAATTCGTAATATAAATTCAGTGAGATATTCTAGAGTCCATAAGTTGGTGCTGTGACTAGTATTAATTGATTAAGACACCGTGTCTGAATTGTAACTTATGAATTAAAAAATTCAGTTTTATTTGAGGCGTGGGCTCGAAACTTGTGACACACCTATACCCAATTTACATTTTGGATTTTAATAAAGAAATATCGCTTATCTTTTACGATTAAACCAAAAGAAAATGAATGAAAGATCATGAATTTTGGCGAAGACCTTTCAGACACGTGTAGAGAGAAGGCTTTTCCCCAGTTGAGAATTCTACCTATAACTGTATTATGTACTACTAATACAGAGTTATGTTTTCCTTCAGGTATGGTGTTCATAGCGGGCTTCATAGTGATCCTATCGGCCCTGATGTTCTTCTTCCCGCGACAGATCAAGAAGCAGCCCCTGCCGCTGCCACCCAAGAAGAATAAAGACAACAAACGAGAACCGTTGTTTAAAGGTACACCATTCCTTAACCCATGTTATTTGGCGTCGGCGCAATGTATTTTCTCTATCAGCTAGTCCTGTGTCATTCATGAACGATACGATCAAATGATCGAATCGTTCATGAATAGTATTGACGATTGCAATCAATAAATTTGAATGATCCGGTTCGCACGATCGCATGTCAATGGTCATGGATCTTTACATGTAAACATGCGTTCATAAAAATTCTATATTCAAACATAAATTAAGAAAAAAAAAAATTATATCTTAATATTCTGACATAGTTTAAACGCATTTGAGATTTCGAAATATTAGTCATCAAAAGTATTACAATTTTATATTTTAATTGAACTGTAACGATCGACCATTGATCGAATGGTTCTCAGATCAGTACAAGTACAAATTATTGTACGACCGAAAAGCTCCGGGTCTTTTCATCAGTCAATACTTGAACAATCAAATTACTGAGAATGAACGATTGACACAGGTCTTCTCTCAGCCGTCATATCTGTATTTACTCTTTTTCTAGATATATCTTTCACACAATCCATTCATCGCTTCTTAGGTCTTCCTCTCCCCTCTAACTTAATATCTATCTATATATTACACTAGCTGAGCCCCGCGGTTTCACCCACGTAGATTTAGTTTCATCCTTATTGTCGCTGAACCCTAATATTGTTGATAAATAAAAGTAGCCTAAGTTACTCCTTAAAACATCAGCTACCTACCAGTGAAAGTCCTGTTAAAATCCGTCCATAGATTACCCGTAACAAACAGACAGACAGACAGCCAGATAAAAAAATTAAAACTTGGTTCTTTAGTGTCAGTAGTGTGTACTTTCATATCCATTTAGTAAAAAGCTGTTATTTTGGAATTACAAACAGACACTTCAATTTTATTTATCTGTATAGAGTATAGATGTACAGATATCCGAATATATTGTTGTCTTAACACTGAATGCTTGTTTTATGTTGTGACAAGCATTTTGAAGCAGTCTACGAACGATGCCAAACATTAATCTATACAGACAAATAAATTGAAGTGTCCGTTTGTAATTCCAAAATAAAAGATTTGCGCTAAATGCATATTATGAAAGTATAAAGGTATTGATTTTCTTTCTGTCTGTCCGTTTCTTTGTTGCGGCTTATCTCTGAAACGGCTGAACAGATTTTAACTCTGCCCTTAACGAGAAACTTTCACTGGCAGATTGCTGATGTTACAAAGAGTAACTATGGCTACTTTAATAGAAAAAAAAATGGGGTTTCGTGAATTTAAGCCACTCATGACATTAACTATACGCGGATGAAACCGCGGGGCATAAACCATAAGAACTAGCCCATGATTTCAGAATTGTAAAGCTTTTGGATCCGTTCCAAACATAAGTCGTAGCGGGAGTTTGTTTTGTTTACATGTATTTTGTCATGTGCTTCAAATTATCTTTCAGATGTTGTGTTTATGACTTTTATTTCTACTGTTACATGCTTAATATGATTTATATTCTTAAATTATGTAGAAAATATGCTTTGAATCTGCATGACGTTGGTAGTTCATCTTATACGACTGTCGATTGATGTTATTGCGATTTTGAATGATATTAGAATGTAATAACACCAGCTTCTGTTGTTTGGCTTCGACATGACATACTGTATAGCTTACGATCTAAATCTACATATACATCTATAATATACACATACGTACAGATATATAAAATCGAAGTACCTGTTTTTAATTTCATATTAACAGATTTTCACTAAGTGTCTATGAAAGTATATAATATGGTACTCAGACAATTTAAAAAAGAATCTGTATTATAAATAATAAAATATGTATAACTGTATTAGTAGACTACTTGTCTTTTTTTTTTAATAAATCTCTACCTAACAATTTTACTACACTATTTTTCGTACCCTTAAGTGGTAAGTAATGTCCACCCCTAAAATGCAAGAGAAACTCAACGTTTGCCGAACACAGCTAGGATTAAATATCACCTTCTCTGTATCAGATTTCTTCGCAACAATCAAGAGGCAACTGACGAATGATATTCTGATGTGGCGGACGGCGAGCTCGGTCCTCCACCTGATGCCAATCAGTGGGGTGTACAGCTTCCTGCCCAAGTACCTGGAGAAGCAGTTCCGGCTGGCGACGCACGACGCCAACCTAGTCTCGGGTGAGGTACTACACACAACAATGTCTTCAGTATCGCTGCGAGAGCTACAAGGCTTTTCATAATTTGTTCGCCGCCGTTCAGCTTTGCATCCAAGGGCTGCAAAGTAGTTCCCCGTGAGAAAATAATTCATCTGCGAAGGGTGTAGAACATAGGACGAAGTTAAACATACCTACGTGTGATATTTTACTGACATCTTTAACTATTTAGAACTAAACGACGTTCACAAAGGGCTAAATTGAATAAATCAACATTTTAAAGCCTATTCATGGTATAATTATAAGCGTTACAAGCAGTGAACCAAGCTTAAGAAAAAACACACTTACACAGACACGCACATCTACGGGATTAAGTACAATAGCAGTAGCATCAATGAGGGGTGTCACGTCGTGTCTGATAGCGTATACGTCATTTACGTGTTTTACCAAAATCGATAAACCTATTTTTTTCAAGTAAATGAAAAAGTAAAGTATGAATTAATAATCAATAAATTCTGCAATTAGGAAAGTGTCGGTAACTGTTACACTTAGAGTATTTTAAATAGGACGAATAGCTGTGTTTGTCTTATCTGTAGATATGCCGTTTTAACTCTGTGGATCAATGTCAATTTATCGATATAGAGTGTGGTGTCTGTGGAAACACACTAAGTAGGTACTTTTCAAAAATATAGTCTACTTTTAGATGGATTGCATTACGAGGGATTTTCGAACGTCTCAAGGGCCGTTACCGAAACGACTGTGCGTGCAATACCAATAAACAATAAATGTTCTACGAGTTGACACCAGTCTCCTCATTTCACACAACCATAGCCCACGGCAATTGTAGGGCAAAAATAATAATGAATGGTCATCCACTGCAATTATTATGTCGCCGAGCAATGCTACCATTCGAGAGGTATTTAGTACCTTTCAGTGCAATTACTTGGCAAATGAGGCTAAATTACCGACAGTTAGAGGTTTGTAACCGCCTCTGTTCTTTGTATTCTTATTTTGAATTATGACAACCGAGTCGAATTACTACTGCACTGTAATAACAGAGTGTAAAGTCGATCATACCTTTTGGTAACAATGTCTATTTTCGTTTGCACTATGTGACAATTGTCGTTGAAATATGTTTTTGATAATTATAAAAAAGAAAAAAAACGACTTTCAAAAAAGGAAGAGCTTATTAATTCGCCTGTATGTAATTATTGAAAACAAAGTGAAAAAAATGGAGTTGACTGAACTCGGTTTAATTTTTTTTTATGATTGGTCATAGAAACTGACATACATATAAATATTTCCAGGTCTGGGTGGTATTCTGGTGATGGGCCTGGGTATAATCACGGCAGGCATTGTGATACTGAAGCTGGTGCCCACTGCGAGGCAAGTCGCCGCGTGGACTGCGATCACCGCAGCTATTTATAGTGCTGGTAAGGAACATCTATTGATTGTGCCCTACATTTATAAACCTACGAAGAACATGGCTAAATGATTTAAGTTACCCACTTACTGACCACGCTCAAATCCCCACAAATAGCTGCTGAGCTTAGCTTGCAGTGATGTCACCATGAGATTTCCGATGAAGGAGATCGTGATCGTAAAAACGTGCGTCTGTGAAGAAATTCAATGATAATACTAGTGCATGAGGAGACGATGGACTCACAATCTGTCACGTTGTCACTTAATTATCCTCGGTAAAAAGTGCGTGTTAAAACACCTTTGTAATAATCATCCATGGGTCAGATTAAGTAAGTAAATGCAGCAATAAACTAATACTAGGCTGCGACAAACAGCCTTCCTCGCTCAATAGGCAGGTATTCATTGTGGCGAAGGACGAATCTCTGTTCTAATTTTTTTTTAAAGTTGGTCCTTCGAACCGTAAATAAATATGAAGATGTGACGTAGCGTATGTTTGTTGCAGGAATGGTGGTGTTGATGTTCGTGAGTTGTCCCGAGGAGAACTTCAGGCTGATCACCAACAGCAGCCTGGCGTGCAGCGCCAGCTGTTCCTGCGACAATGCCCCCTTCACACCTGTTTGCGGACAGGTACTATATTAATAACAAATATATACTAATATCATAAAGAGGAAAGATTTCCTACGACACTTCTAGACCGATCTTGAAAATTCTTTCAACACGAAGTATTGGGTTCGATGCCCAGGTCGGGTAGTGTTATCGGGTATTACAGTAGCAGCCCGGAGTCTGGATTAGTACCCGGTTCATGGCAATAGGCTCGCCCCCTATTACAATGGACTTATGTAACTGGTGAAATTTGGGTGTAAAATAAGTTCACCTCTACCTACCTCTGCCGGAGAATACAGTCGTGAGCATATGTATGTCTGTTTGTCGAAAAGTTGGTCATGTTTATAATTGATTCTAACTTTAAAGATATATGCTTTAAAAAAGGTATATCGTCGTTGCGCGTTCAAAAGTAGCTATGTGTTACACTCTTTAAAGGGGGCGCAAAAAAACTTATTTACTCGTAAAATGGCATGAGTATTTAAAAAAATATTCTTACTTAAATACATATAATAAATTTAAATAGTTATAGATTACTGTTGGATAGGCAATATTATTAATAATGACAGAATTAAACATTACTGGAAATTTTGACACATAGCGTTGACGAAATACACATACCGAGTTTTGCACGCGCAACGTCGATATAGAGGTTGAAAAATTATGTTCTTATGTATGGAAAGGAAGTCGTAGAGATAAGATAGTCCTACATGGTATGAAACAAAACAGGGCTTAAATTGCCTAAATTAAGAGGGAGTTGGCGCGCGTGCTTATATATATCCTGAAGTATAGTAGTATATTATAAAAGCAATAAAGACAATTTATTATTCTCAAAATGGTCTTCGTAAGTTCTTAGTACCATTTTTAATCACTTCAATCATTAGTCGGAGCGATGACCTTTTTGACTACAACAAATTACCAACATAGGAAAATAATACAAAAACCTAAATGTTCTAAGATATTTGTCAATTTTTTGCGTAATTAAGCCACGCATTAGTAGGCTCTATGCATTGTGAGGAAAAGATTAATTATCCTTTGCAAATGGAGTGTAATAAGTTTAGATATGGTGATTACTGGCTATTGTAGGCTAAAGGGCGTTAAACTTTTCATACATGGTTCATACGCACTTACAAATTCAGCCTCATGTGTATCTACATACAAACATACTTTCATTGTATCTTCGTCGACATTCATCTATTCAAAGATCGCTTTTCGTTCCACGTTATGTATAACTGTGGTTTCAGGTTTGACTAATTAATGCGTGGTTGGCTAAATGCCTAGTTACTTACATCTTTATCTTTAAACGATCAATTCTTGTATTTATATACCTATATATATACAGGGTGTCGGGGAAACCAGGACAGCTCTTAAAATATGTGATAGGGTATAATTTTAGGAAGCAATTAAAATTATTACGACAAAAATATTTTCTTCCGTTTTCGAGTAATTGATGTTCAAAGTTGACCATATCAATACCTTATTTTCGCATAACGTAGAATTATTCATGTGAAATCTAACTACGTTTTTATTTTTTTTCTCCCACTAATAAATCCTGAAATAATCCCATAAAACCATTTTTCGAAACCAGTAACCTTCCCCTTAATTTAAAAAGTTTAATGACCGCGTACGGAAAGTAGGTAAACGCGGCCGCGCGTTCATTCAATCGCTTAAGGCCGCGAGCTCTTCGGCCGTTGCCTATAACTACGTTATCGTCGGAGCTAGATATTTTACGATTTCAATATAGTGATATATTCATAAAACCCTACAACTTCTAGAAGACAACTGTTCCTTTTTAGGGTGTCGGAGAAAAAGGAACAGTTGTCCAACAACAGCTCCAACAATAACGTAGTTATAGGCTATGGCCGAAGTGCTCGCGGCTTTAAGCGATTGAATGAACGCGCGGCCGCGTTTACCTACATTACGTTCGCGGTAGTTAAACTTTTTAATGAAGGGGTAGGTTAATGGTTTCGAAAAATGGTTTTATGGGATTATTTCAGGATTTATTAGTGGGAGAAAAAAAATAAAAACGTAGTTAGATTTCACGTGAATAACTCTACGTTACAGCTGGTTATTATGCGAAAATAAGGTCAATTACTCGAAAACGGAAGATGATATTTTTGTCATAATAATTTTATTTTCTTCCTAAAATTATACCCTATCACATATTTTAAGAGCTGTCCCGATTTCCCCGACACCCTGTATATATATAGAATTTCACTTTGACTTTGGCTCCAACGATTTTCATGAAATTTTGTGTGTAGGTGGTTTTGAGGGCAAAGAATTGATCCAGCTAGGATTCATTTTTGGAAAGATCGTTTTGACCATGTTTTCCGGCACTGAAAAACTCATAAAATATCATTACAATACGATAGTAAATTTCGCCGATATCTGTCAAGTTATGGTAGCTCAGACGTGAGACTCCCAGCTTACGGGGCAATAACGAAACTAGAGTACCCCGGTTCGAATCGATTTTTTTTAAAATACTACATACATATGCCCACGTCTGTATCCCATGTTATTATAAGAAGTAGCTGCCCGACTGGGATCTGAAGCCCGTCGTAATGAAAACGTCACGATGTCGTAGCAATATAACAATACCCGATTTTTCACCGAAAAAGATTTAAATGCCTACGTGACAGAGGGTGAGTCTATCGGCGTCTCAGTCACTATACATACATACGTCTTGATAATGTTTAAGTCTGCAGCTTTAAGTAAAAAACATAAAAAATATGACTAAATGGCCAAATTAATGTGGCGTGTGTCGTGACTTTCAATGCTTTGTCGGCGTGACAAATGGAATGTCGACAAAAAGTGGACGTAATTGTTAGATAAGGAAGTCTCAAGTTCAATGCTGCCTGAGACTTGCTCGTTTTATAGTGCTTTATTTAGAACATTAACAAAATGCTCGGGAATTTTCGTCTAAATATAATCTTGTTACGTCCTCATTATAACTATCCACGCACATGATTGATAAAACTATGGACATTTCAACTCTAGGTTAACGTTGCTAAAAATAGTTATTTTGTTGTACCTATAATTAAATTAAATACGAGTATGAAAGGATTTGTAATATCGAGAGCTAAAACGCTATCACAGAGTGTAGAATAATTCGTCTTATAATGCCTCTGGTTTGAAAAAATATTAACCTTATTATATATTAAAATTTTGACGTTCGGACATCTTGTATATGAATTTCTAATAATGCCACGAAAATATCGGATGGCGAACTTCACTTGAAGGGGTGTGAACTGTAACAGTTTTGATTCGTCGTCGTTATAATATTATTATGAATACAATGTTTGTGTGCAGGACTCCTTCACATACCTGTCGCCGTGCCAAGCGGGATGTGAGTTCAGCGAGAAGTTAGACAACAGCACGTGGCTGTACCGCAACTGCTCCTGCATCGACGGGAACGCGCGCGGAGAGAAGGCTATGAATATGTAAGTTGATATCCATCCATATCTACACATAATTAAATTTGAGTGTCTGTTGTTAGTATAAAGTTCCAAATTACCAATACTTTTCACTAAATGTATTTGAAAGTATATATACTTAAGTTGTATACTTAATTTTTTTTTGTCTGCTTGTCTGTCTGTTTTTATTACCGACCGAGTTTTACTTTCACCGGCAGATAGCTAATGTTATTAGGAGTAACGTGAAATTTCTCTGAGAAACGTAGTCATAGTCAAGTTTTAGATAATTAATATTGCTTCGCCAATGTCGGCAGCTATGTCTCCATATTCTATAGAAATAACTGTTCTTAAACGAAAATATTTTTTTGATAAAAACGAAACCTAACTTTGTTTTGTTTTAATCATACAATATTTCTTTCTAGTTTGGGCAAATACGAAATGCTGAACACGTCAGATATCCTGTCGTCGTTGGGTGGTATGGCGGTGAGCGGCGAGTGCGGCGGCTCGTGCAAGCAGATCTACGTGTTCGTGGCCATATTCGCGTGCATCATGTTCGTGCATGCCAGCGGCGAGGTGGGAGCTGTGCTGCTCATCATACGCTGCACTGATAAATTTGGTAAGATTGGGAAAAAAAAAATGTATTCCCTTGTGAAAAGTTCGAGAAACCGACCGAGAGATGGCGTTAGTTGCTGGTGGGATGTCTAAGGGGGACGATGGATTACTAATGTTTATGATAAACAATTTAGCGAATTTAACCGGAGTATAATTTAATCAGTAACTGTATGTGCATTGTCAATATTTTAGTGCTTATTTTTGTTGACTTATCTGTATTGTTTCTTTCATTGATCTGGAGGGCGTTCTCTTATTTTCTTTTGCAAGGGGTTTTAATACATATTCTTAAGTCTATATTCCTTGAGGGTTTTTTTTGGATATGGTCTCTCGCAGTTGGTAAGGTGGAGCTACCTCCACTGCTTAACCGGACTAAGGGGCGAGACCCAAGGGCTTCCAGCCGAGCTTAAACTTAAAAACTAAGCAACACAGCTAAGGGCGTCCCGGTTGCTGAGGGATGAGCTAGGGAGCTGGATTTTAGTGGTATTATTCAGGGACATGTTTAAGGCTAGTGCCTCGGCACGGGATGGCTCGAGCAAGGGTCTGGGGGGACGTTGACATAGTCAAGTCAAAGTCAAAATTATTCGATTAGACTTCTTACAAAGCACTTTCAAATCGTCAGAATGACACAATTTACAGGATTACACATGCTACCGCCAGGTTCGGAAGGTTGCTTTTACTGAGAAGAACCTGGCAAGAAACTCAGTAATTACTCTTTTCAAAAATATTATACTATTTAAAAAAAACAAAATAAATCACTTGAGTAAGCCCGTAGAGTTCGCGACGAGGACTCTTACTTTTTTCCACTGTAAAGTTCGATCTTTTTATGATATTTTTGCCTTGATAGCTGACCTCACTTAAAAAAAAAATTAGTCTTGTCTTTCAGTATGATATAAGAAGGTGATGTGTGTGTAACAGACAAGGCGATGGCGATGGGTGTGATCCAGTTCGCGATCGGAGTGTTCGGCAACGTGCCGTGCCCCATCGTGTTCGGGGCCGCGGTGGACGCCGCTTGCCGCCTGCGGGACGCTGCCTGCGGCGCCTTGGGCGTCTGTCGGGATTACGACGCTGATAGCTTCAGACATCTCTATCTTGGTAAACTTTAATCCTTGTCTAACTAAGTACTAAACTCTGACTAACTCTCACTGATAACTCTAAAACTAAATCCTACTCTCTTCTTAGAAGTTTAAGTGGCAGTCAAAGCTTATTAGTCCGAAATTAGGCTCGATTGTTATAGCAATGTCGTGCCATTTAATAATGTAGATAAGCACGTCATTAGGAAAAAAATTGTCCTACTAATATTATAAATGCGTAAGTTTGTATGTATGGATGTATGGTCTCTGACTCTTTCACGTAAATGTTGTGTGAATTGTCCAAAATAAAAAGATTATATTTTCCATTTATTTATCAATCTGACATTTACTAAGATGTCCAATTTGATTGTAAAGTCCCTTTTCCTATAAATACAAGGAATCTTAATTATTTATTTAAAGCTTGATTGTACACTAGGAATACATAAGTTGGATACAATATAGATTCACGTACAATTGGCGGTCATATCGCATGGCGATCTCTTCCAGACAACCTGGAATAACTAGCGGACGACATGCGGTTTCACCTGCGTAGTTCCCGTTCCCGTGGAAGTACGGGGATAAAATATAGCCTATGTTACTCGCTGATGATGTAGCTATCCACTGCAGAAAGATTTTTCAAGATCGGTCGAGTAGTTTCGGAGCCATGTAAATGCAAACAAAGAAGAATAAAATAGATCTTGTTGGTGTTTTCCCTCAATCAATAGCTAAAACGGCTTACAAGAACAGGGCTACCACGTAAATGACGAAAGATTATTCGTTTCTTTTCAGGGCTGTCATCGGGGCTGATGTTCCTAGCGTTCATAATGGACATGTTAGTGTGGAGTAAGGCTGGTCGTATCGACATGAATCCGGGAGAAGCGCCGCCGCCCGACGGAGCTCCTCTCTCGCCTCCGCCCGACACACAACTCTGACGGATTACATACGAGTCACACTTCTAAACAACTATATCAAGGGGTATATATAAAGCTACGCGTATTTAGAACTTCACAGAAGAAGTTTTTGATACGCGCTTATTAAGAAGATCCCCAGGTAACAATTATATGGATACGAGACGCGACGAACTATTGATACAAAAGGTTTGTAATATTGTCGGATATAGGTCTATATTGTATAAGTATAAGATTATAAGGCTCAATAACTGTTGAAATTGCAAACATAAGTAAGTACTGATTACGACGACAGATTTATCATCATAGCGTTATATCGATGGAAAAAAAAGTGGAGACAAAGATTCTTGAATCGAGGATTATTTTCATTTTTATTCAACCCTTTTCCTTTATTCAGTTAATAAAATACACAAAAAAAAGTGTATTTAATTTAAAAAATGAAAATGATTTTAATACTGTTTAGGCATTAATAAACTTGGAATTAAATTACCACCGATTCGGAAACTACCACAGACTAGCCTTTTGAGAATCGACAAGAAACTAATTGTGTATATTTCATATTTACCGCATACCGTTCGTCAGTGTCATAGTAACATATGATTGATTGATATACGCACGAGCCACTTGAGCCATACGACAGTGCATATACATATTTTGTATCAATTATATTCGACAGATAAAGATATGCAGTGTTTAGACTTTTTAGGTGTACATTTTAAGCACAGAGTTGATGCTACATACCAATTAAAAAATACATAAAAAATCGGTGATGAGTTTTTTTTAAATTTGTTTTTTTTTAGGTAGTTCCGTATTTTTAAATTCATTTTAAGTATAAATAAGCATTGTCTTTTCCCTTACTATACTTAACCACAAAAATAAGTTATAATTATAAGTAAAAAAAACTTAGGGATTTTTGATATGTACTACCAACCGTTTATGCCCAATAAGTCTACACCTGTATTGTCTATTATACTAAGCTACGGAAACATTTTTGATATGAATACTTTTGTTATTTTTTTTCTTTACTTTAACCAGTGGTTTTTAATGTTATACAATATTAACGTGACTGAACAATGAAATTTTTATTGTTTGCATTTTATATTATTATCTATGCATTTTACACTAGTTATATCTAGTTTTTGGTATAATTACTGCTCAATTTTACAAGCAAATGAACCATGCATAATATGTGGACGACATAAATATCATAATTAATTAACGAAAAAATATATATGAAATATTATTAATTCAATTCTTAATCAACTTTGAAATAGTATCTTACGATATGAATCGAAAAATATACCTTATTGCATGATTTTTAAAGTCCTAAATTGACTACTGTCCAGTCCCACGTATTGTCACGTAACTAAATACACGTTATTGTTAATATTAATTAAGTATAATATTGCATAGAAATCACATTTTTCTGGGACTGAGTTATTTTAAGACTGGGTGTACATTATATTGGAAGAAACTAAGCGGGTTGAAAAATTACATATTTTATTTCTTACAAAAATTTGTATTTATTATTAATCAAAAAGATAAAATTGTACTGAATTTTTGGCGTTTTTAAGGCGCTTGTAATCTGTCTATTTTATTGTTATATTTAGCAGAATTTACATAGTTAAATGTTACATATTTTTTTGTGTTAGTATGAAACGTTATGTTATGCCAATGTGTGCACCCGGCGTTACATATTTCGATAATTGCGAATTACATGGCTAGTGATTAGACATTTATATTAGATTAGATCAAGTTTGTTTTAAAATCACAAATTATTAATTAAATAAATATAAATGTACATATTAAATGAATTAATCATTATAATCACAATATTATATAATTAGCGTATACTTTTAAGAATTTAAATAATAATCTAGTATATTTTTCCTGTTATCTTAATTAATTATATTGAAATATACAACGCTTTATATGTTATGTATAAATAATGTTGTTGTAGATGTTGGAGGTACACAGCTATATGTATATGTATATACATAATAATTTGAACGGACAGAGATGTATTTGTACTATATTTCATCGGTTTTTGTCTCAGACCATTAGCGCGGTCGTAGTACAATGACTTGCAATTAATATAACAAATTACTTGCAATTAATATAACAAATTACTTGCAATTAATACAGTTTAAACTCTTCAATAATTACGGAACATAACACTTTCATCATCATCTCCCTGGCCATAATCCCATGTCTTTTGGGGTCGGCACTTGATTCAACCCAATGTGGCTGATCACCTGATTTTTATACGAAGCGACTGCCATCTGTACTTCGCAACCCTTTTTTCGAGGAAAATCGACAATCAGGGTTAAACCAGTTGTCAGAATTTCTTAGGCCTCTGACTGACCTGTAACGATTGCCAAAGATGTTAAATTGGCAACCGGGACCGACAGCTTAACGTGCATAACACAATATGTATATTAAAACGGTTCTTGTTAACGAAATTAATTAAACATATTAAGAAATCGTTTGAAATGTGTTACATAACATTCTTTGTGTGAATTGTTCGGATTTTGGACTATGGTTTGCGATAATAATATTTTAAAATTGTTCTTAAATTTTATTTACCGTTTGCATTATTGTATTAATTCGGTATAAAGGTTCATTGCAATACTTTACACGCCCCTACTTATATCATAATCTTTTTAAAACTTACATTAATATTATCATGTATTTATAGGCTTGTGTGGAAATAACGTGTATGGAAAAATGTTATGTTCAAATATGTAGTTGATCACAGTCCCCAGTGAGAATGGCGTAGAATAATCTTTAAATTAATAATTATATTAAATTTTAATGTTATTATATCAATGGCTGGGCCGAGTGTAAACCTTGTTGTAGTAAATTTTAGCAATTTAGATAAAAGAAGGAAATTTAAAATTAGATTTATGTTTTTATTTCAAAATGGTAAGCGTATACTTATTCTAAAATTGGTTATTCCATTTTGCGATTTATTTCCAACATATTTTGTTTTAGTAAATTATATGTAACTTTAAAAAAAATATGTTTTTATCTAAATTAATTTTATTGTTGTGCATTGTATAAGAGCTATATTATTTTGTTCTATATATAATATGCGTTTGGATTAGATTGCAATATTTCTATACAGGCAATATTTGATACCACTTACAGCTTTCACATAAATTATGAATCAATCTCAAAGTGAATACAACGAAAGCTTGTCTGTGTTAGAAAAAATATTCAAATGGTTCCTTATTGTGAACAGTGCATTAATCGAGTGCAATTTTATTTTACAATTTTTTATAACTTTGTTTAGTTGTATTATTATGTGCTAGATTGTAAATTCTATATAATATACGCATAATTTGCCCCAAATAATATAATACTTAGTAAATAAAATTAAAATTTTTAGTCTGCCATAGATTGCAGTTCCATTTTATCTATGGTTATACTACCAGCGAACAAACACGTGCTTATAATAGTATAATTGTATGAAATCGTTTGTGAATGAACAGGGCTTTAAGAGCTTATTAATTTTGTATACACTCCATAATGAAATGTTAATTGGTGTTTAGTAGATTTTTTATGGCTAATAATATTTTATCTATTTCAAATTTGAGCCTAAAGCGAAGTATACTTGGCTTAAAACCCAAAATAGGTAAAAATATAATTGGGATATATATGTTACAGCCAAACCAATTTTAGGGCAAATTAATTCAACTTAGGCCAAAGTCTGGCCTAACATCAATGTATTTTCATTTATCGGACAACCTATTACATACGTTAGTGTTACCACTTGTGACCAGTGGGGAAAAGAACCGACGAAGTCTGGCAATAACCGAGCAAGACTAGTTTATTCTAAAATTTAAATAGGACAACTAGTTCAACCTAGGCGAATCTAGTTTGTCCTGTCGAGCTTAGACCATACTAGTTCGGTCTAGGCTACCCTATAGTATGTAGGATGAACTAGTTTGGCCTAGGCCGAACTAGTTTAACTTGAAATCGGTTATACATCACCTTCAATATAATTCGAAGTCCTTTGTATCTTTGGGAGGGGTTTTGATATCGATGTGCTTTATAGATACGCATATTTCACAATTAATAATTAATAACAATACCAGGGGCTCCTGATTACCGAACTTATTTCAAAATGTTCACGGGATGCAATTCCAGTGTCAATATTAATTTATACATCACATATGTCATATTTATATTATACTTATACATATTTTTATTCGGTTAGCCTTCTCTACATCGTTGACTTTACATAATAAGGTAGTTACATCTGTGGTAGCTAATTATTGTTTGTTGCTGAATTTTTACATCGTATGCATAAGATTATAATAATTATCTTCTAGGTTTTCTCTTTGTAATAGTGAACACAATTTTACTAGTCTACGTTTTAGATGTAATAAATGATACCTCTGGATTTTAGATGTACAATATATATGCAACTATCACAATAAACTTACATCACTACTTAGATATTATAATCTAGTTGTATAGTTCAAAATTATATAATTTACCTACGATTAGCGCCGTAATAATTAATTTTTAATTAATTGGCCTTCATTGGACAATGAAGTTGAATGGAATTTAATAATAATTATAACTGTAATACGTTTTGTATGTGATTGTACACTTATGGCATAATTTGAATATATCTATAGAAAATTGTAATAGGATATTTTGTATGTCCGTTTGTAGTGTTTTTACGAAGTACGTGGTCAGTACAGCTGTTTATTGATACATCTTTGTAATAAGTACAGCTCACACTTGTTACGCGACGTGGGCTCACGTATTTTATAATTATTGTGAATAAAAAATATTGAGAGACGACTGTACTTTAATTTAACCTTTTTTTACGAAAATTCACAAACATACACCTAGACATACAGATAAGTAAAATTGAAATGTCTGTTGGTAATTCCAAAATAACAACTTTAAACCAAATGCATTATTAAAGTAGGCATATACGATACCAAAATAAAAAAAACTATTTAAAAAAAGACTCTGTCTTTCTGTCCGCCTGTCTTTCTGTCTGTCTGACTTTTCGTTCCGGCTAATCTCCGAAATGGCTGGACCGATTTTAACAGACCTTCACTGGCAGATAACTAATGTTACAAGGAGTAATGTAGTCTACTTTTATTTTAAAAAAAACATTGGAACAAGAAATTAAGTCTGCGCGGGTAAAACCGCAGGGCACAGTTAGTATTATCTATATTTTATTTGGAAATGCTTTGTATTAAATTGTCCCTTCTCTTTCACTCACAATACATCATTTACTGACATGTTGTATTTGTTATTGTACCTACAAATTATAAAAAGGATAAAAACAATAATATCAAACATTCCCTAAAACTGGTTTTAGAAATAACAATACATTGTTAAGTAATTTTTTGCGCACTATTGTTGTATGTTTGAGCAAAAAGATCAAATCTGATTTTTAACCGTGTCGGATATGAAAGGACGACCTTTGTCGGCTTGGGTTCCGTGCCAGTTTTATGAGATTTTCCAATAGCACCAATTAGCAGTAGGGCCTAACCATTTTTTTTTTTTTTTTGTGGTGTCTCTTGCAGATTTAACTCCGGGAGTCATTTCTGCTTAACCGGACAATGGCGAGACTATTTAAAGCCTCCAGCCAGGCGCAAAGCTTTAAGCAACACATGGGGCCTAACCATCAAACCATGAGCTCTTATTGCAATGTTAATTCAGTTGTGCGACAGTGACAGATATATACCACGTCACATACATCTGTCTCATAAATGAGTGAAACTATCATGGCAATAAGAGCTCATGGTAAGGCCCCAGCTCTTATTGCAATGATAATTCAGTTATGCGACAGTGACAGATGTATGCACGTCACATACATCTGTTTCATAAATGAGTGAAACTATCATGGCAATAAGAGCTCATGGTAAGGCCCATTAGATAAAATTTCATATCTGTCATGTCGACTCACTCACTTTTTGTACGGATATTTTTTTCCATTTAAAAATAAAAGAATTTAGACATTCCATTACATTCTTAGGTGCGTGAGATTAAAAATGAAATATTTCACGAAATCAAAATTACCTTCCATTTCAATTTATCGGGGCTTTTTAGTCAGTCTTGTTGCGGTGAAATTTGTTGAATTTTATTTAGAAAAATAAATTTCACATTTGGCTTACAAAATCGTAATTTTTGATTTATCGAAATAAACTCCTGTCAAATATGGTTACGGTGGCTATCAAAGCGGGTAAGCATTCATGACGTAATTTTAGTCGGTAATATACCATAGATAAAGATTTTTTTTCGTCCAAAATCCAATTCAAAATATCTTTATTTGATTAGACTTTTAGAGTACTTTCAAATCGTCGAACGATTACACGGGATTATACATACCGCAAGCAATACTGCTTTTTGGACAGTTGATCATCAAACAGTTTGCAAAGTGATTATCACTCATATGTTACAGAATAGCACCGCTGTACGGAACCATTGATTGATTCAGGATCGTTTTGACTGTTCGTTTTCAATACATAATTAGCACACAATGTGGTAGGTAAGTAATATATTTTTTGTACAGAATATAGTTCGATACTGGTATGATACGATTGACTCATATTCTTTGTTACATATATCTTATAGTTTATGTTATAAACACTTTACAACACTTCCTATGTTCATTGACGTTTTCTCATTAATAATTGATATCAATATTTATCTATCAACTCTGACCTTGCAAATCAAATCAAAGGCGAGTGGAAAAATATATTTTTAGGTTCAGAAAAAATGAAGGTACGCCGAGTTAAAACGCCTAAGGTTGATATAAAAAAATAAGAAGTAAAAAAGAGAATTGAGTAATTTAAAAGAACATAACACCTAATTATAATATACCATCACTTACCTACCATATATTATCATCACTTACCTACCTTGCCATAAACACTGTTGGTTGAGGTCGAAATTTAAAGTGACAGCTGGGAACTTACGACGAGTCCTTACAGCCATGAGAGTTCTACTGTGTTACAGTGACAGATTTATATACGGCTAACTGTGTCTCATGGTTTCAGCCGCGTAGACTTAATTTTATCGGTGGCTCTATTTCGCGAAACCTTGAATTTTACTTGAATAAAAGTAGCCTGAGTTACTCCTTCTATCTCCCAGTTTTTTTTTGTTATAGTACCGTATATACTTTCATATGGAGGTAGTGAAAAGCTCTTAATGTAAAATTACAAACATGGCGATCCCAGACCCAATGCACACACAAATGCTCATCACATAAAATGTTGCCCAGGAATCGAACGCGCGACACGCGTTAGGTATACCGGTGCCACGAGTTATGAGCGCTGTCCTTGAATGCACAGTAGTCATTTTATGAGTCTGTCTCTGTCTATCTGTATGACGCGACGCGAATTAAATAAATGCGTAGTTGGTCCCACCATTTTCGCTGGGAACTCGTAGCTCGTGACGGGTTCTGTTGGTACAGGTGAGACCCTGTTCATAACCAATCTACACTAGTCTACACTACTATTATAAGAGGAAAGATTTGATTGTTTTTGTTTGTTTGCATTGATAAGGCTCCGAAACTACTTGACCGATCCTGAAAATTAAGCAATAGATAGCTACATCATCAGCGAGTAACATAGGCTATATTTTATCCCCGTATTCCCACAGGAACGGGAACTACGCGGGTGAAACCGCGTGAAGTCTTCTCGTATTTATCATAATTATAAGTCCTCTTCCTAGATCAGGAAATTCCTATTATTTATGTTTTGCATTTTCGTGACTAAGTAATTAGCGATATTCCACTGCCTCTGGTACTTATGATTGGAACTAATTGCTTGACATATCTAAGATTTATATGCGATCACAATATAAATAATTGTTTCATTGTTCCATCTTGACAGGTTCATAATTCTGTGAATTTGCTTTAGTGATCTCGTCTCTGTTCTTTTTTTGTTTACTTAATATGACAACGAATTTTGTTGCGTATTGGCGGTTTATAGAGGTTGAATCCGAAATATGGGACATGTCAAGGAAGGATGAATAGGGTTATTATGTTCCAAAACGTACCTCGTAAAGTCCGATCCTTTACGAGCTATATTTAGCTGCAGAGTTATTGACATCGGTCTAGCTGTATAGCGGGGATAACATTTATTTTCAAACGATTTTCCTTATATTGGTGAGAGGCACTAAGAGTTTTTTCAATCTATTGTTTGTCGTTTCCAGAAAAAACTGATTACAAAACGGCACACCTTTTTGATACTTCGTAAAAAGTTCACGGTACACCAGAATCGTGCATCGATGTATACGCTGGACAAAAGCTATGAAGAAACTACTGGATTCTGTACAATAATTGGATTTTTTTATGTCATTGAAATACTATAATGAAATAATTTTGACTAAATGATTCGTCAGGACCAAAACTTAATTGTATTTAGGGACGAGGTAGTACTTAGTGCCTAACAAGATCTTTTCGAAGTTCGGAATTCGGAGCTGCTCTCCACTGGGAACTGGGGACTGTACTTCCACCTTATAAGTAATGATAGTGGTCAAATAACGGCAGGCACGAAGAACCAAATGGGTGAAGATATTAATTTATTCTAATATCTATAGAAATTCGAGAGGTTCACAGAAATTCGTAGGCTTCCAACAATTATTTTACACTGCTTTTATTCGTCTTTAACAACAAACATATTTAACAAGAATATATCGTAAACGTAGGTAAGCAGCTATCTTAACGTTGCTATGGCAGGACCCTTTCGTCTCCTACAATTTGGTGCAATACGCGAGAGTTACTCTGGTGTTCAAGTCCATAGGCTGTAGTAGCCGCTTACCATCAGGTGGACTAAACGCTTGTTTGTCACCTATGTAGTATCAACATTTTATTAACATAATTGTGGTAACATTTAAAAATATCCGCTGTATGATTAACTACTTTGTACCAACTAAGCTAGGAGTTGCAAGTATCCATATATGAAGTCTAATATTCCCTTCGAAAATGAAATGTTTAGACCGTGGTAAAAGCACTCGTGAATGGCGAAGACTTGACCACCGGTTCGGAAACTAGCCTTCTGAGAAGAACCAGCAAGAAACTCGCTCACTTCAACCTCAAAAAGGTCCACACTCTGGACTTGCTTACAAACAACTAAACAATGTAAATACTTTAACAAACATCTACAAAGTTAATTAACATTGAATGATTTTGTGTGTTTCACGGAAGAACCCTAAAAACGGGTGACAAACAACAATTTATTGGAATTGGCGTAAAGGCGTTAGGATGACTGGAGCATTTACCATGACATTGTGGTAGTATATAACCATGGGCAGGTGGCTGCGGGGCCACAGTTGGCAGGGACAGCAGCAACCATGGTCCGATTTGTCCTGCTCCTCCTAGCTGCACTCGCGGCTTTCTGCTTTGCTGCACCAGGTACTTTATATTTATAATCTAAGGAAAATTCTAAAAGAACTCCAAAAGTCAAATTTTACTCAGTCTTTTTTTACCTCTGTTGTTCTATGATATGTTTAACAACAGTAATATCAACTTTTACCACACCCAGTAAACGTTACTAGCATTTGGTTATTTATTAAACCGTCCTATTCCAATTGACACATTAAAGGTTACAGGGTCTTATTGGCACTGGCAACATTACTTACCACAGGAACCCAACACTACTCAATGGAAGCATTATTTGGCTGTGATCTTCTATATGGTACAGTCGGGCAGTTCTAAATATCGAGCGGGAGATCTCATTCTTTTCTTAATAATATTCCCTTTTTCATCAGGAGAGCGCGTGCGGAGGTACTACAACGACGCTGGTTTGGGAGGGTACGGGGGTGGGGGCGGCGGTGGTGCGGGCGGCGGGGGCTACGGGGGCTACGGCGGTCCTGGCGTCGGGGGCCACGGGTACGGACAGTGGCCTCTCGCACAGACCTTCTCCAAGTCCTCCGCCAGCGCCAGCTCAGTCTCCGGCGGAGGAGCACATGGCTGAAGGTAAACTATTAAGGCTAAATCTCACAGAGTTTGCTCATACTTGAAAATAAAGTTTTGTTTGGAGTCTATTCAGCGTTCTTTAAAATTCTGTTAAATTTTAAAGAAGGCCTGAAAAGCCATTTTTCTTTTTGATTTAATACAAATATAGGCGAAAAGTGAAGAATGAAATACCGACTAGATTTTGGCGCCACTAACACAGCCCTCTTCACGGCCACTTCATTGCGGAAGTTTTTTGTCTAGTAGTGACTGACCACGTCTTGCCAAAAGCGCCTGAACAGCTTGTCGGTGGTAACCTGCCACGTTATTCTGTAAGTGTCGCACTCGGCGCCGAATGAAACTTTACAGTGTACCTATGCATTATAAATGTCCAATGATTGAAATCGGCGCAACACCTCCAGCTCGACACTCAGAAAGCTTACAGAATAACGCGGCTGTGCCCTTGTGGGTCAAGCATCAGTCGGTACTTTATTTTTACGTTTATAATTTATTTGTAATTCTAATATTTAATACAGATAAACAACTAACCACTAACTATAACTAAAAACCTTAAAAAAAAATATATAATCTGATACCTAAAATATATTATTAAAAGGAGTCCCTGTAGGCAAGGTTCCGAAGATACTGGCAGCATTCCCCCTTTGGATGGCTAAACTAATTCTTTGTCCGAGGTAGCTGTCAGCTCTTCGGTCTCCTGTGATGTCGACTAATCTCTAACTACGTTTATTATTTACACCAAACAAAAAATTACTTTCAAGTCTTTTTTTTAATTATACAGATTATGATAATTTTCTAGCAATTACAAGAGAAATTGTTTGTTACAGATCAAACCTCCTTCGACAACACAACGTAATGGCATTACAACGGGTCCCCAATCCAGTGCAAGATATAAATGTGTAGCATAGACTATGTGATATAACTAGTTCCATTGACGGTAAATTATAATTTTGTTAAATTATTATTAGGCTAATATTACGACTAATAAAATATTGTTCACAATCGCATTTTTGTTTAAGGAACGACACCCTTTGCGTTACCCTTTTATTTTAGTTAAAATGTATCTAAGGATTCTAAGATGAATCTATGTGTTTTGCACATTGCCATGGTGGCTGCGTAACGATACAAATAACGATTCAATAAGCGATACAAGTTCCAATAATTAAATTTCGAGCAGTGATTAACTGCTTTACGGCGACGGCAAAAATCGTGAGGAAACCTGCATATGTCTGAAAAGTACCTAATTCAAAGACATGTGTATTACGTCTAGTGTCTGAGATAGCTGTAGACTCCCCGTCTGGATCTGAATCATCTGCCGGATCCTCGAGGAAACTTGCTCACGCCTGTAGCGTGAGCAAGTTTAAAGTAAACGTACATGGTTGTAGAGCCGACACTTCATATTCATATACTAGCTGTGCCCCACTGTTTCACCCGCGTAGATTTAGTTTCATCCTAATTGTCGCGGAACCCTAATATTTTTAATAAATAAAAGTAGCTCCTTGAAACATCAGCTACCAGTGAAAGTACCGTTAAAATCGGCCAGCCGTTTCAGAGATTGCCCGGAACAAACAGACAGACAGACAGATAGACATAGAACATTTTTAAAGCTTGGTTTTTTAGTGTCAGTAGCGTGTATATTTACATATATATGCATTTAGTGAACAGACACTTCAATTTTGTTCATCTGTATAGATTTGATACGGTGATTATTTTTTTTTCCTTATACCATGCTACATACACCTTATACTTAAATAGTTGATTCAAATGTTAAAGGAACAGAATAATATTATATCATTGTCATTGATTGTTTTTGATTATCAATCCTATCAATTATTCATATTTATAGTACCTAAAGCTTAGGTGCACATTTGAAGTAAATAATTATGGCGTATATGACGTAATGTTTCCTTTTTGCTGTTAAAAGTAGGTTAAACATATGAATATAATGCTGATTCTCTTAGCGAGAAAATCCCCAGCTCTCTTGTCACGAGAGACTTCTACCAGACAACATGCCTCTTTGAAAAGTTGATGAGCGTCTGGACCTCAAGGCCCCAGAGTTTCAGCCGCCGTCGCAGAAAATATGTAGTCTTGACCAATGCAAGCATATTTCCGGCACTTGAGGCACTCCTGCTGAGCAGCAGCAGCACCGGCCGCCACAGCTGTGCCGGGGAGATGGGACGGAGCCAACGTATGGTAGTAAGTAAATGTATGAATATTATATCCGTTGTCTGGTGCCTATGATGACTCTGTATGATAATATCAGAAAATAACCATTTCAGCAGATTAACAATTTACTTACGCATTAGTATTATTTCGATTAAATAGATTTAAACTATTTATTTGATGTGATTTTAAAACACTGCAATTTTTACTAAAATGGGATTTTTCTTTTTTGAAACAGAAAAGTCTGTGTTTCGAACCGAACTCCATATTTATCGTTTATGTCAATAAAGATTGCCATAAACGATAAATATGGAGTTGGGTCTATGCTCTTGTCATATTTTTTGTGACAATTGATAATTTCTATCAAATAATATGCAAATACCCTCTTATCTTCGCAGTAATAGCTACAATGGCCCGCGCCATTAGGTATATAGCTCTAAGCGTAGTTCTTAATAAACAACATGCTGTTATTTTCGTCTGCGAAAATTTGTGCATCTGCTTCGAAAGCAAGACAAAATGTTATTGCTAATGTGTCGTGCAGTGCAGTGCTATAATATGGGACAATGCAAACTCCTCCTCAAAGAAAGGTCCTCCATAGTTCTTCTGAGCTACTCTGAGCTGTTAACGAGATTGGAGAGACAAAGGTTAGTAGTAGCATAGCTTTTATAATTTACTAGCGGACCTCACGGGGATTAAATACATGTAGTTAATCAGTGATCATGTAGCATTTGATTGGTGAAAGAATTTTTAAAATAGGTCTGGTCGCGTTATTCACTAAGGTTTTTCAGCGACGAACTCGACGACGAGCGTTGGTTTCAATCATAGGAAATTGATACATAATACATTGAGGATAAGATTCAATTTTGTATCTTTATAACCAACACTCGACGACGAGTGCGACGCTGAGAAACCTTATTGAATAACTCGGCAGTACTTTTTGGGCCAATTCGTTACAAACATACATACAACATCATATGTCCTTAAACTTTTTAAATATAGGTGCGTTTAAAACTTATATCAATTCTTGACGTCTGGTTTTTACTCCAAACAGGCTTGGTAAGGAAATTTTAAATTTATTAAGTTATTGTGAAGACACATTTTAGTTTACACCGTTCGGAAGTCGAACAACAAAGATACTACTCGGCGGATAAAAAATAAATATTCAGTTTACTTAAGGAAAAGTTATATACTTTAACGAACGACCAAATAATTAGCACCTTATTTAGTTACCGGGGTTATTTCTTGAGAATACTAAAAATAGAACGATCAATTAAAACACAAAGCGAACAAATTCAGCAAAAAGTTTAATTAGAACCTTACTTATTAAGCTGCCATAACCACTCTTAAAAATAAATGACTATGATAAAATCTAACGCTAATCAATACTACATCTTATATGATATATTTTGGTTATATAATCTTTTTTGGATATCTAGGGGATGATATTCGCTTTTTGGTTCTGACTGAAAGCCGACGCGGAGGCCGACGCGGAGGCCTTGCTGAATGCCCGGCCCCTTCGCAGGTTCTCCTCCGACGAGAGGTCCCGTTGGTTCTGGTTTTGGGGTCTTATGAACGCTAATTCTTTGCTGCTGTCAAACCTGTTGAAATAAAGAGCTTAAATATTTCGATTGATGTTATGTTTCGATTTGTTTAAGTTAGCTGTGACTTAAGCAGCCTAAATAACTCCATGTTACATCAGCAACACGTGATGAGCGGTGCTTGCCACTTGATGGTGGGATACCCATAACTCTAGGGGTGTTATACTGGAATCCTTAAATCCTTCAAAGTAATAATGTCATATATTAAGATATAATTAATTCCATATTATATCTAAATCAATGAGGAGCTCGTCGCACAGTTGCTATTGCTCATATCATTCGGTCAGCGAAGTCAAACCTGACCCTAGCCAGTAAGAGCACGTTAAGCCGTTGGTCCCTGTCCCTGAGAGAGTCTGACAACTGGTTTAACTCAGATCACAGATGTTTCTCGTTTAAAGGGGTTGAGAAGGTCAGATGGCAGTCGCTTCGTAACCGCACCGGGTTGAATCAAGTGCCGACCCCACCAATGTATGGGATAAGGCCAGGGAGATGATGATTATATATCTAAATCAATTGGGTATAAGACTGGCGCCCATTCATTAAGATCGTAAACTTAAGAACACTCTAGGGTGGGTAGTAAGTTACCCTCTTTCGAAGTCATCACTACACCCGCCGCTCTCGCCGCTAACGCTCGCGTCTCGCTCATCGCTGCTGCGGCCAAAGTCGCCCCGCACTTTGTACTCCCTGTTATTGAAGCCTCTCCTTCTTCTCACGCCTGCAATTATAACATTTTTAATCCACATATAGTATACGATTGCCTCGTTGGTCTGTTGGCCGCTAGCGCTACTGAGGGAGCTTAGGTCCTAAGTTAGGGCAAAGTGTCATTGGATTTTTCCATCTGTAATTTCCCAGTAGCAGCCCGGATTCTGGATTAGTGCCCGGCTAGTGGGAAAAGACTTGCCCCTTTTTACATAGAGATGAAATATAAGTGGCCAAATATGGGTTTTCCTATTTAAAGTACACCTCTGCTTATCCCTTCGCATATGTATATAGGATAACATTAGAGAGGTAGGGCATCACGGGATCCGCCGTTCCAAAGTGATTTCGATATTGTAAAATAATTATGGGTTTTAACTATGATTAAATTTATCTAAATTGATTAGAGAAATGGGAAAGTGTCTCTATCTGTGTATACGAATAAACGCTGGGCAGATTTGGCTGATTGAATGATTGAATGAAAATTATTTATTCAGTTTAGGCCCTGAAAAGGCACTAATGAAACGTCGATAAAATATCAAAGGCTCGGAAACTAGCTTACATAGTTTTGACTTCAGTGACGGAAACGGTGTACTGAAACTTGTAAAAGCTAGTGTTACAAAGCTCGTACTCACCAGGTACAGCGAATACATCGATCAACATTACCAAGAGCAGCAACAACGAAATCCTAGCCATTATGTCCAAATACTGGTGTCATTGTTGGGGAGCATGTTTATATATGGGCCTACTTCCGACAGGATGGATGTGCACCAAATTATATAAATACGACACGGTCTCATTTCGGACACCGTGATGGACAGACAAAGGCCACCTATTCATGTATAATTCGGGTGTCACTGCGCCCTTGACATGTACAAACCATACTTGACTTTTTTGCCCGTATTAGATAATCAGAAGCGTTATTCAGACGTCTCGAGAATGTTATGAAGCCTTTAAAGCAAATTGAGCCTCATCACATGGAGATAAGTATCTAATAGATATGACTACAGAATCGATATTATTACAGAACTAGCTGTGCCTCGCGTAGATTTAGTTTCATGCGTCATGTCGCGGATCACTAATATTTTTAATAAATAAAAGTAGCCTAAGTAACTCCTTGAAACATCAGCTACCTGCCAGTGAACGTGACGTTAAAATCGGTTCTGCCGTTTCAGAGATTAGCCGGAACAAACAGACAGACAGACATACAGAGAAAAATTAAAAAAAATTGTGTTTTGATGTCTGTACCGTGTATACTTTCATATACATTTAGTTAAAAACTGTTATTTTGGAATTACAACAGACACTTAAATTTTATGTATATCTATACAGATAAATAAAATCGAAGTGTTTGTTTGTAAATCTGTAAAACATCTGAAAGTATACACGCTACTGACACTAAAAAACCAAGTTATAAAATTTTTCTCTGTCTGTCTGTCTGTCTGTCCGTCTGTCTGTCTGTCTGTCTGTCTGTCTGTTTGTTACGATTGTAACGGGACTTTCACTGGCAGGTAGGTGATGTTTCAAGGAGTAACTTAGGGTAATTTTATTTCTTAAAAATATTAGGGTTCTGTGACAATAAGGATGAAACTAAATCTACGCAGGTGAATCCGCAGGGCACAGCTAGTAGAGTATATATCTGTATAGCTGGATAGTACTGTAGCAACAACGCCGATAACTTCTGAGAATGTATAAGATACCCATCGTTAGACACGACTCTCGAGTGCTTGGTTCAATTCAAGGCAACAATTACCTGGAATTATAGGTACGTGACCATGTTAGCAGTTTCGGGGATTAGGTACCTAATAGCCAGTAGGCAAAAAGTCTCATCGCTATCTATCGAACAACTTTTTACTTTAAATTTTCATACAGCGGCCTGAATTCTTTTATTTTAAATTTAAATCTAACTTGCGCTCTCAAGTTCGCCTGCGAGGCAGTCAACATCTCCCTGGCCTTTCCCCATGCATTGTTGGGGTCGGCACTTGATTCAACCCGATGTGACTGATCGCCTGATTTTTATACGAAGCGACTGCCATCTGACATTTGTAAGCCCTTTTACGAGGAAAATCGGCAGTAAGATAAAAAAAGAAACCTTGCGGGTATTTCGGAATACTCTCGCCAAATCACACCCTCCAAATGTAATATAAGGGCCAGTGGTTTAAGCAGTGGATATATAAGTCAGTCAGTCAGGACTGAATGGTCTTCAATAATTGTTTAGGGACTAGTCGCATTGAAGAGCTAAAAATTGTTTGATTTTCATTACAACTACTTTTAAACCAATTATTATCTTAAGCTATGTTTAATAATAAGGGGGTTTAGGGATTTCCCATTGACCTAAAACTATGAAATTTCGAGTAACAATATTTAACGCGTATTCGTTCTGACATGACCTTGTCTATGATAGGTCATTTGCTTTAGTCTATGTTTTTGCGAGTCCACCCGACACCATCCATCATTGGCCATGATGAACAGAAAATATGTCGGTAAATCCTTTCGAAACGCTCGATGTCATGGTTTGTTATACGTTGTCACCTGCCGTGTTATTCAGTAAGGTTTCTCAGCGTTGGACTCGTCGTCTAGTGTCGGTTTTAAAGCTACGAAATTGAACCTTATCCTCTATGTATTATGTATACACTTCCTACGTCGTGTTCGACGGTGAGAAACACCTTAGTGAATAACGCGGCTGCTCATGTCATGCTTGGTAACAGGTACTTCTAAGTAAGTACTACTTATTAGTACTTAATTAGTGACGTGCTACTGGTAAGTACTCCGTAGTTATTCCCATGACTCAAGTAATTGAGTTGCATTGGGTTTTTAGAGATATTTAATTTTGTGTTGTTCGTCATTATGTTTAATCTAACGTTTCTTTTATAGTCTTAAAATGTTTATTGATATAATTGATCTTTGATTCTGATATTGTAGACAATTATCTTAAAAAAAACAATTAAGGTTACTAGGATAGCTCTGACAGCTCTCAGCTTTCTCCGGTTATTTTTGAGTAGTGACCTTTGTTGATATCAATATATAAATTACAATAAAAAAACGAATTAAAACTTATTTTTAACTAGGAAAGATAATAATGGTGCTGAAAATACTCCTTCATAATCAATGATGTTAAATAAACTATGTTGTACATTCTTAGCATCAGTATGTATTATTTAAATCAAAGGTCCGTAATAAATAAGTCAAACAATGATAAGGTATAAAATTCCTGTCTGGTACCATCACCCATTTTTCCCGTCTTTTCCATCATCGCCACCTTTGCCTCCTTTACCATCATGCCCACCTACATGACCTCCTTTTCCTTCATCATGACCCCCTTTCCCCCCATCATGACACCCTTTCTCCCCATCATGACCCCCTTTTCCCCCATCATGACCTTTTCCTCCATCGTGACATCCTTGTCCGCCGTTATGACCCCCTTTTCCACCCCCACCATCTTTTCCGTGTCCTGGAATCAAACGGGTAATGATAGCACTTGGTTATAAATTCTAGGATACACACAGAAGACATCTTAATCACAATTTTGCGCCTCAGTTTATTATTGACAAGGTAAGGATTTTGACTGATGAACTTTTACTGTATTTTCTTACATCTGCTAGCTCATTAGATCAGAATCTAATGAGCGAAATGACAAGAAAAGAAATAACATGGGATGAGGGCAGGAGGATAATAATGATTCGCTTTAAATGAATTACTACTTATATTAAGAATTTCTTAATGCAATGTTGTGGCGTTAGAAAGCATGTTTAGTATTCTTGCTTTTAAAAATATGTTTGCTTTCATGTAAGCAACTATCCTAGAAGAGAGCTGTCGTTGGCCTTAGCCCGTAATATGCAATAAGTACCTTTTCTTTATTTCGTAGTTGTAAGTACGTAGGGTTTATTATGTTAAGATAATTAAGTACCGTTACCGTAAATATACCAATTACGGACCTAGCTTTATGGATCAGTTTTAAACAATCCGAATCAGTCCAGACTATTACGAGAATCGCCTAGCATACAAAATGACTTCTTTGACTGCATTTTATCCCACAAGTGGTCTAAATAATTCTTTATCAAAATCCAAACTAGCTCTTAAAGTAAGGGGTGTAAAGTGGAATTCAGAATGCACTCACCTCCGGGCCTTGCAGAGACGCAAACAACTATAACAAGAACCACAAGTACGATGAGGGAAAAGTTCTTCATCTTCTCCAGAGCATGTACTTCTTTCGACTATTAAGGATTTCCTAAATACGGAGTTCTTAAATACACTGGCAAAATCTATTAATTGCATGCTAAATGCAATTAATTTGATCTAATATTAACTTGTCTGGTTACGTCTGTGAATCGTTGAAGGTTAGTCGCTAAATGTTGTTTTTCTATATATCCTTTTAGGATTTGTTTGATGGATCGATGATTTGACAATCATGCTATGTATGTTAATGGGAAATACCTTTACTTGACGCATAATGGTTACAGATCTGTCTACGGAGTGTCTGTGTGTCTGTTTGTTCTCCTTTTACGTTAGTTTAAAATCGGACCAACCGTTTTTGAGACTAGCCAAATCAAACAGACAGACAAGGTAATATTAGATAGACAGGCGAGAGCCTGCTACGCTTCGCTCCCGGCGTTCGTGTTTTTTTTTAGTCAAATTAATTGCTGCTAAAATATTTTGTGGTTCGTGTCGTATTTTTCATATGAATTTGGATAATTTTTGCATATTCCTTTTTGTATATTTAAATACTACCCTATTTATCCACAAGAAGTCCCAGGTAATGGATATAATTAATGTGTTAAGTTAACCAATACGTATGTAATATATTACAACATCACGGTGGTTTTTTTATAAAAAAAAAAAACCAGTAATGTCACACTGCGTGTTTTACGGTGTAGGAATACATTGTGAAGAGACCTAGATATGTCTGAGAATAAATGCAATGGCGTATGTTCGGTGCCTGAGACGGCTATGGATTAGGCATCTGTTACGTTAACACCCAATCTTGGGTGAGAAGTGGGTGTTGTTAACAGCTCTGTCCACCCCTTCAGACCTCCGGAGACCTAATTGGAGGTCTACCAACATCAGTTTAATGCGTAATAAGAACTTTTTGGTTTTTACTTCGTTATGTGATACCAAAATTGAACGCCAAAGCTAAGGAGTTAGTAAGACGTCACTGTAACGATTTTGTATTTTGAACTCTCAGGGGCCCAACCATGAGCTCTTATTGCAATGATAATTCAGTTGTGCGACAGTGACAGATGTATACACGTCACATACATCTGTCTCATAAATGAGTGAAACTATCATGGCAATAAGAGCTCATTGTTAGGCCCCAGGTCAGGCTTTTTCAAGTATTTCAACAATGTTTATTGTTAAATTATTATTTTGGTTACGTTTCATTTAACTTCAGTTATTCATTTACATACATAAGTAGGTTAGGTAGAGGTGTTATTATAGCACCACAATTTGACAGTTTTACTGGGAAATTACATGGAAGAACCCAATAAGACTTTGGCTGACCCGGGGATTGAACCCAGGACCTCGTGCTATGCAGTAGAGTTTGCAACCACTACCCCACAGGCAATAATACATTCACATATGGGTTCATGGCTTTGGCATGGTTCTGGAGAAGCTCGTGGCACAGTTGCTATTGCGAACATTCGATCAGCGAAGTTAAGCAACCATACGCCTAGCCAGTTGGATGGGTGACCGCCCGAGTTCCCTCCGTGCCTCGGAGAGCACGTTAAGCTGTCGGTCCCGGTTGCAAATTTAACATCTTTGGCAATCGTTACAGGTCAGTCAGAGGCCTAAGAAAGTCTGACAACTGATTTAACCCAGATTGCCGATTTTCCTCGAAAAAGGGGTTGCGAAGGTCAGATGGCATTCGCTTCGTATAAAAATCAGGTGATCAGTCACATCGGGTTGAATCAAGTGCCGACCCCAAATACATGGGATAAGGCCAGGGAGATGTGTATGATGGGTTCATGGCTTTAAGGTAACGTGTTAGATTTTCAATAAAAAATTATGAATTGAGAAAGAAAACATATGTTATTTATTTAAACATACACAATTATGGCAAATTTAACACTATTTTATCACATTAGCTTTTGGAATGTTCTGCTGACTCTAGGATGGTGTATGGTTGATAGCTTACCGTCTGAAACAAAGGAAAAACAATTTTAATTTATTAAACAATATTTTTACTGGGACCCGGGTACGTCCTTAAACTACGACCAGCCACCGATGGGACGGGCAGCAGCGTCCTTTATAACTCTCGGTGAACTATCTGCGATCCCCAAGCCGCCTACCAAGCGTGGGGATTATGGCAACCCCCCCCCCTATCAAGGGGGAGGCCTATGTTCAGCAGTGGACGTCTTCCGGCTGATGATGATTAAACAATATTTTTACTACATTGAAGGATACATTAAAGTAATTTGTAACAAACAGTATCCCACAGTTCGAGTTGTGGTATTCTTTGCGTCAATTTGTAACGTAATGTAACCTATGTATAGATAGAGAAATAATACATCAAAGGATTAGGCATCAGGTTAGATACAATCATCATTTTTCAACCGGGATCGAACCCGCTACCTCATTAACCACTAGACTATCAAGCTATATAACAAGAAAATTGTAAGCTTACCCATATCCGCCTTTGGATCCGCCACCACTGCCGCCATAGCCGCCGCTGCTGGCCCCAGCATTGGCACTAGCGCTGGCACTGGCTTGAGAACCGCTGTAGGCACCGCCGCCTCCGCCGCTATTGCCACCGCCGCCGCCGCCGCTGTGGCCACCGCCGCCGCCGCCGCTGTGGCCACCGCCGCCGCCTCCGCTGCTGCCGCCGTAACCACCCGAGCTTCCACCTCCAGAGTTTCCGTAGCCACCACCGCCGGATCCACCGCCGTTTCCACCGCCGGAGCCACCGCCGGAGCCACCGCCGGATCCACCGCCGCCTCCGCCGCCTTTACCGCCTCCATAGCCGCCACCGCCGCCTTGGCCTCCACCTAGGCCTCCGCCGCCGCCTTGTCCGCCGCCTAGGCCTCCACCACCGCCGTGGCCTCCACCACCGTGGCTTCCACCTCCACTAGAACCGCCTCCGCCGTAACCACCGCCGCCGCCTCCTCCAAAGCCGCCACCGCCACCGCCGCCCTGGCCACCGCCGCCGCTCTGGCCACCATAGCCTGAAAAAAACATTATAGTTTAAAAGAAGCTGTATTTACGGACTTGAGAGAGATCTTGCAGTGTATGCGGGCAGTATGTTGGAGGGCTGCTTCAAACCCTCGGCAATGATATATCCTTACTTTAAGTAACTATAAAATACTCGCACTGTGTGTATCCAAACGAGCGAGCCCCGACGTAATTTTTTAGGGAAGTTATGAAGAGATGATACCCTCAAAAACCTATATCATTCTTGGCCAGAGTCTGACTCCCGACTCCCTTATGGCATTTGGGACAAGTCTTCAGGTTATCTAGCCTGGTCCGGCGATCGAGCCTGGTCATCAAGCGTGGCCAAAGTCAGGGTTCATGACAAACTTGGCTTCTGCTGTGTCTTGGTATAGCGGGTCCAAGTGTCGGTAGTTGAAGTATAAGCGTGATGTAGTATTGTGAGGAATTACCTGGTGCTGCGTAGGTGCAAGCAAGGAGCCCTAAGGCCAATGCGACTAACACGAGCCGCGCCATCGTTGAACTGTGCCACCAAGCACCCCGCGACACCTTATATACAAACTAGCTTATGTCATCGTGGCTACATGACCGCGCTAATGTTTATCCACTCCTTGCTTTTTGCCCCCGAGTATGTACATTTTTTTACTATCCTTTTTTAATACTATTAAGGTTCCGTTTCGGTCAAATTAATCAAAGGTACACTCAGATAAGTGCTAATAAAAGTATACTTTAAGTTGACTTAAATATATGCATCTGTAATAAATATATACGGCCCATATAAAACGAAATTTGCCTTGTTTTTGTATATTTTATAAATTATGATTCACTTTGTTTTTTTACTAAAACACTCAAGAGTGGAAAACTACATTAATTTATTTCACGTAAAAAGATGTAAGTAATTACTTCCGCGTTGAGTCAAATCATATTGTTTGGTGCAATGTAGCATAATAATATTGGTGAAATTGATATAAATGTAATTTGGGATTCATTAATATTAACATAGGTATCTTTATGTTTAAAGTTTCGAGAAATATTATAATAGCCTTAAATCGTATTCTCGTTAAAATCATATCAGGTTATTTTGTTCACCCGTCGGTCTGGTCTTGGACTACCAATTATATTATCAGGGTCGCGGGTACGCTTCCTAAGTGGCATGCGCTGAATTGTTTTTGAATGTGTATGCTTAGTCTTCATGCAGGAAATCCCCGAAATATGAGTGAGTGACACAATTATTATCTCAGTTGCTGCGTTTGTTGAAAGGGAATTGATTTGATCATCTGCATCGTTTAGAAGCGGTCGAATTTCGTTTTATTATTCCTGTACCTATAAGTACCATTTTCTGAAGTAAGCAAGAGTGGTAGGACATAACGATATCTCTTGTTAGATAATTGGAGCTTCTCGACTGCGCACTGTACCTCAACCTTACAGAAGACCATAGCCAAATAATGCTACCTTTGAGTAGTTTTGTGTTCCTGCGTAGAGTAAGGTCACCAATTTTCTATGCAGGGGAGTAGGGATGGAATCGATGCGCTAGCAATAATTGTGCCAGCACATGGATTTCATCTACACTAATAAAAAGAGGAAAGATTTGATTGTTTTTTGTTTGTTTGCATTGAATAGGCTGCGAAACTACTTGACCAATCTTGAAAATTCTTTCAGCAGTAAATAGCTACATCATCAGTGAGTAACATAGGCTATATTTTATCCCCGTACTCCCGCGGGAACGGGCACTACGCGGGTCAAACAGCGTGACGTCCGCTAGATAGGGTAGGCAACGCGCGAGTGGTACTTGGTGTTCCAAGCATTCATAACCTGCAGTAGCTGCTTACCATCAGACGGACTGCACGCTTTATTGCCTTAAATTAGCATAAAAAAGATTTTCTAGGCCAAATATATTAATATAAATATAAGGAACCGCTAATAAAGTGTGTATAATTTTTTCTGATCGTCAATAGATGCTCATCGATAGTTTTTGCGGCGGCTAGTCGTGCCGATATGTTTTATGTACTCACTTGTTGTAATGACAATGTAAACAAACTGCCCATGTGATTGTATCTCGTATCTAACGCAGACTTGTTTCCGATATTTATTATTATAATTAATTGCGTTGTATGTTTGTACTTCTCGTAAGTAGTCGTATTTTCTTTTGACAGAAAATTGCACTGAATTATGATAAAACTGGCTGGTAGCGATTTCGTCTGCACAGGATTAGAATTTAGTATCTTGATATTACAAATATTTTTATATGTTATTCTGATGTATATATAAAAAAACATCCATACATACAAACTTAGTTGGACTTGTGTCTTCTCTCATCGCGTTCATAAAACAAAATCGTCGCACTAGTACGCATGCATAAGTAAATACGTTTTTGAATAACTTCTCAGATTATTTCTGAGAAGTAATGTAATAAGCACAGGTTTCCTCACCATATATTTATTTATGTTTATAAAAATACTAGGTTGTACCCAAAATATTGAAAAAGGGTTATGAAGGTCAGATGGCAGTCGCTTCGCATAAAAATCAGGTGATCAGCCACATCGGGTTGTTTCAAGTGACGACCCCAACAATGTATGGGATAAGGTCAGGGAGATGATGATTGTATGGTACTTTCAATAGCCTGGGCGAGAAAATAAACGTTCTCCTGTCTATTTTAAGTAAATGTTTATACCCAGATACTACATCTATGGCTACTAAGCGCTTATATGTTCCAGCAACCGCTTACCCTCGGCGTAGTAGGTACAATGTACCAGGTCGAAGGAACAACGTGTTTTTTGTGTTCTGCGAATAAAAGTGAGAAAAAATATGATTTGCCAAAGCGAAAGGTTGAACAAACCTTTGAAAAGGTACAATTTTCCATTTCAGTGCGACTTGGATAAAAAATCAGGAAATCATTTATTTTACCAATTTACTTGTGTACCTACTGTTACTATAAAATATTATTTTAATAAAATACAGGTAGGTATGTGCGTTGACAAAACAGTTTAAAAAAACATATAAAACACGTGAAATATACCTAATATTCCAATAATAACGTGATAAAAACATAATGAGTGTTAATTAACGACACTTCATAAATTTACTAACAGGATAATTAAATGGTAATGCAATAAAAATACTAGTTTCTTCAATATTTAGGAGATTAAATAAAAACATCTTGGAACAGTAGGTATCATGAGATTGCCACCGCTTTCCTATGTACTCGCTAGCGTCTCCGTCGAGTATTTCTATCAGAAATTGTACAGCGCCTCCTAGCGGTGACGTGAAGAACTAAAATATCTCGTACAAATATTGTGAGTGACGGTAGCGAGTATATAGATTACGAACGGTGCACAACTCGTAACAAGGGTAGGCCTAGGCCTAGGGCCTGTCAGCTGGCTCGGGGGAGTTGGCTGCTATTGCACTCACGGAGGTCGTGTGTCAAGGCTGGCCTTATGTGTTTCGGCGAGCCTTGCACGGAGTCGGCCAAGGGGGGAGGGGTAATGGTGAGAGCCCGGCATAACCATTCACTGCCCTCGCAGCGAGTGCGTATCCGAAATGGATTCGCCATGTAAATAAAACCTTATCCTTGCGCTTCGCGTAATGACTTATGTCACGTGCCTGATGTATGTAATTCCCATACATTTTGTATCGTTTCTATTAGCGCAAGCGCGAGAGAATGGTACTTTGTCTAGGGCTACTAATAGTTAGACCACATCGTGACGATACCTAAATTGATGAATTAACACGGAAAAACGCGCGTGTTTGAGAGAACATTTTGGATCATGAACAGCTTAAGGACGTTGCAACGCGCATGTGATGGCATTGCAAACGTCCATAAGCTGCGGTAACCACTTACCATCAGAGCCCAAAGTATAGGTTTTGCCAAACGTCGTCGCTTGACCTTGCGTTTTACCGTGGCTCAAAATGTATTGATATATTTCGGAGGCGGGTTGTGGTTTAAAGTCAAAGATGGCGGATCAACACATTTTGAAACACGCAAAAACGCAAGATTAAGCGTGGACGTTTGAAAATCTGCAACCGTATAATTTGGGGTACTGGGCGCCTAGCATCATCAGTTTAAGCAGAGCGTATTAAGAACTTCTTAAGTTTGATGTTTAATTTTTGTGCCGTAAAATAAAATGTCAAAGCTAAAAAGTTCTTAATAAGATCCGCTTATGATGATGATGGTAGGCCCTCTGGTATACCTATTGATTGCTAACCAAGTTGCATAAATACTTTTTAATTTAACAAAGTATATTTTTAATGTAATAAAATGAGTGAAACTAGGGGAATGAAATAGTATAGCGAGGCATGTCTGTGTTATTGTTTGTATCTCAATAGGCGTCGGTATCCTTGGCTGTTACTTGGAAAGGATTTTTTGCTTATTTATCGTACAGATCAATAATATAGGAAATGCGAATGAATTAACGAATGTTTATATATATTTCTACGAATTTTGTCCTCGGCCAAATGTTTTTAAGGGTTTCCTTAGATGTTGACAGAAATGCTATGTTTTAATTTAAATAAGGATAATATTATTTAAAGTATTTTTTTATAAGTTTAGTCATGGTAGCTAGGTACGCAAGTTCAAATACCAGCAGCTTATACTTACTTACTTTACGAGCTAAAGGTGAAGGAAAACATCGCGCAAATAAGCATATTATATGCCTGAAAATAAATTCTATGACGATTATTTAGCGCCTGAGACGGTGGTGGACCTACCATGCATCACGTTGGCAGTTAATCTATTATTTTTTATATATAGTCTATACAAAAACATTGTCTCTTTTGATGTATCGCTACACATATATTATTATACTATTACATAATATATTAAATTTATCATGTTTTTTAACAAGTGTAATAGTTCTATGTTGGTGGCCTTAAAAAAGCAGTAAATATAGAGAGCTGTGGTGGCCGTAGCAAACGACGCTAGTTCGAATCCCAGCGCGGCCTGTACCAGTAAGTATGTCTAAAATCTTATGTGCAGTAATTTCACACCATGTGCTTTACCTACTGTGAAAAAAAACCATCGTGAGGAAACCTGCATATGTCTTAGAAGTAATTAAAACACGTATGTATAGAGCCTGAGACGGCGATAGACTCACCCTCTGACACGTTGGCACTTAATCATCTTCGCTGTAAAGTGGGTGTTGTATTACGACACCTCTGCCTACCCCTTCGGGGAATACAATCGTGAGCATATGTGTGTAAGTAAATAAATCTGTCATGATTTTTGTGAGAACTGGGGCCCAACCATGAGCTCTTATTGCAATGATAATTCGGCTGTGCGACAGTGACAGATGTATACACGTCACATACATCTGTCTCATAAATGAGTGAAACTATCATGGCAATAAGAGCTCGTGGTAAGGCCCCTGAATTTCTTATTTAACTTACTAAAAAGCGACTGGTAGTTTTCCAGCGTATTTCACTGTGTTCGCTGTACGGTGGAACCAGTCTAAAAGCTTCTGAGTTCGCGATATAGATGGCGCTAATTCTGACAATCGAATGATTGTGTACGGAAGACAATCTAAACCTGAATGCCTACATGCAATAAAGTCTAAATGTTATGGAATATTTCTGTGCTTTTGAGTATACGAGTTGATGTCATGATTTTTTAACTATAAACCTATGGAAGCTCAACTCCTACTTATTAGTAATAACCGTATCAAAAGCCTTCATGTAGTTTAGTAGAACGACGCGTTGAAGCAGACTAATTAATCCATTCAGATATTTAAAATTGAGGTGCTTATTTATTATTTCAAATTAACAGCTTTTCACTAAATGCATATAAAATTACGAGTATATAGATACGGCACTGACACAAAAAACCAATGTAAAAAATACTGTATGTCTGTTTCAGAGATTATCTGGTACAATCTCAGAAACGGCGTCACCGATTTTAACGAGATATATAACTCGTGTTACAAGGAGAAACTACTAAGCTACCATTATTTTAAAAATAGGTCTATAAAATAAAGCCATCTATGAAATAAAAACGCGGGTGTAACCGAGGCATAGCTAGTTATGTATTAAAATGGCGAAACTTCTTTGTATTTTTCTTTGTATTGCTCAGAGTGCCAAGTGCAAGTTTTCTTAGAATTGCCGTCACAAGTCATCGCGTCGACGTAAACGCAGATTTGTATGGACTCACAATAGTGTCATCTTTAGGCCCACAGAGGCGCTGTTCCGATCCTATACAAATGTGCGTTTACGTCGACGCGATGACTTGTGACGGCGGCAGTGAAAAACTCGCACTAGGCACTCAGAGCGACAATAGTCACCGGGGCCATAGATTTGAGTCGTCTGTTTGTAGCAGGTCCGTGCTCTCAACTATTATTTTATTTCTCCAGCAAATATAGCTAGTAGTAGGTAATCAAACAAAAAACCCGAATGACGGGTCGTGGTGGCCGGTTTTAGTAATCGCCTTGTGTGGTTATTCGAGCTTAATCTTGAGTTTTATGGAATTTAATTCGTGATTTGTCGCGCTTGAGATGATGTTCTCTAGACCGAATGATATTAGATGTAATCCAATAAATCCAAATTTAAGATATCCTAAATCTTGTTAAAGCAAAGGCCAGTGTCACGTTACGTCGAAGAAGAGTGAGTGATTGAAGATTCCTTTTGATAGGCATGAGATAAAGGGAAGATGGCATAAAAAAAGAAATAAGTTTAAGAAATTGGCTTTAATTTTATTCTTTCATACATAAAGTACTTACCTATGTGGGTCGCATATGTGTGCATAATAAATATTTTTTACACTTCCGAAGTAAATAATTTAATGATTGATTTATTGATGCTCGAGCTTAATGGTCAAGAAAAACACTGAGAAAACCTACATTTATAAGTCAGAGAAGAAATAAAACGCATGTATTGTGCCTGAGATGGCGATGAAATCACAAGCTCACGTTGGCTGATTAAGTATCCGCGCGAAAAGAGAGCAAATACCTCCGCCTTCGGAGACTCTTAAGAGAAGTCTTCAGTTTACATAATTTTGTGAAGTAACAATACCTTTGTGTGAATGTTATCATTACAAAATCAAATCGCAATTTCTTCTCACCTTTTAATGTCACAGGATTCGATGTAAAGGTTAAGTAAAACAAATGCTGAATAAAATTTTCATAAATAATAATATATTGACTAAATCGTAACATACTTAATTACAATCATTATGGCCGTGAAGGAGATACTGACTATGAATTTTATAGAAATGACTTATACATCTTTTACGTCGTATAATAGGTGTTAACCGTAGCTCCCGGCACTTGCTGAGGCAGAGGCTTTGGCACTGGCGGAGGCATAGGCTCCCGAGCTTCCAGAACCACCGCTAGACCCACATCCCCCGCCACATCCACCACTTGAACCGTCGGATCCACCATATCCACCACTTGATGCACCGGACCCGCCATATCCGCCACTTGATCCACCATATCCGCCGCTTGAGCCTCCAGATCCACTATACCCTCCGCTTGATCCACCAGAACTTCCATAGCCACCGCTTCCACCTTCACCTCCTAAGCCGCCGCCGCCTCCGATACCTCCGCCAGCTCCACCGCCCAATCCACCTCGGCCTCCATGGCCTCCGCCCAATCCACCTCCGCCTCCATGGCCTCCGCCCAATCCACCGCCGCCTCCATGGCCTCCGCCTAATCCACCTCCACCACCATGTCCTCCGCCGCCAATTAAAGCTCCTCCAATGCTGAATCCAAGACTTCCTCCACTTCCTCCCGAGCTGTATCCACCTTTGCCTCCAGATCCTCCATATCCTCCTCCAAGGCCTCCACCTCCACCTCCTCCGCCACCGCCTCCGTATGCTCCTGCCCCACCGCTACTGCCACTTCCATAGTCGCTTGAACCGCTTATTCCAGAGCCGCTTCCGCCACTTCCACCACTTCCACCATAACCTCCACTACCTCCATGGCCGCTGCTTCCTGAACTGGCACTGCCCCCACTGCTACCGAATCCTCCACCACCGCCTCCTCCGAAGCCGCCGCCTCCGCTCAATCCACCGCTGCTTCCATATCCACCACTCCCTGAGCTTCCACTTCCACTACTTCCTCCACTGCCACCGTATCCACCGCCACTGCTGCCGCCATGTCCGCCGCCGGAGCTCAGGCCTCCACTACTCCCATGACCCCCGCTGCTGCTGTATCCTCCGCCGCCGCCCAACCCTCCGCCTCCACCGAATCCACCACTTCCACTACTTCCAGAACCGCCATATCCACCACTGCCGCCCTGGCTACCTCCAGATCCGCCATAACCGCCACTGCCTCCACTAGAGCCACCATAACCACCACTGCCTCCACTAGAGCCACCAGCTCCTCCGCCGGCACCACCTCCAAATCCGGCACCACCTCCATATCCCCCTCCGGTTCCACCACTGCTACCACCGCCGCCGCCACTGTATCCGCCACCGCCTCCGTAGCCTCCCTTCCCACCACCGAGGGTTCCAGTGAAAGCGAAGCCTCCAGATTTTCCATCGTCCGATTGTGTGGATATGAATTTTCCGTCCCCGCCTCCGCCTCCCCCCAGGCCCCCTCCTCCGCCAAGGCCTCCACCTGCGCTGAAGCCACCGGCGGATTTTCCAAAGCTGCTTAGTCCAGCTTGCACTTTGCCGATTATCTCGCCAACTCCTATACCGATACCGCCCAGGCCTCCACCAAATCCACCGCCCGCTCCACCCCCGCCTCCTCCTCCTCCTCCATATCCAAATCCACCGCCGCCTCCATAGCCAAATCCACCACCGCCGCCGCCACCACCGCCGACTCCTCCGCCCCCGCTACTACCATATCCGCGGCGTAATCTCACTGTGAACAAAAAACATTACAAACTTAGTATATTCCAATTGTGCACTTTTAACGCCATAAACTGAAATTAATATCGTGTGACTAGAAGTAATAAGGTATGATAATCATGGGTAAATGATAACGGCTACGGAAAACTACATAGATGCAACAATAAGTGATTACCTGTCGCGTGGCAGGCGCCGAGCGCTAGGCAAAGGACGATGCAGGTACGCATCGTGTGACCCATGTTTCCCACCACTCTGACTACCACACAATGACTCCGTCATCCTTTTATATCGTTATTATAATCGTTCAAGCACGTATATAGGTAAAAAAACCTAAGTACGTTCTATACCTACATGGAAAACAGTTTGTTTTTATGAGCATCATAGTTCCCACAACAATTTATTTATAATATTATGAGAGCAATTGTGGGTTTTTGCAGATGGACGATTAGTCAGAATTAGGCTTGGTAGAAAATCATCTTTGGTCGATCACGGCGGGGTGCTTGCTTACATGTATGAGAACTGCTTTGAGCTTTGTTGGTAAACATTAGTTTTTCACACGATTTTTTTCAATAATTCAGTTTAAATTTAATAGCGAGTGAATCCGGAGGTGTAATGAGTATTGTTCGGGGAAAACACACTTATCTAAAATTCTTCTAACCTTACCTTTATTCAAAGAGGTTTTTTGTAGTAAGTAATTGTTCTACGGTCAAAACTTGATGCTTGTGCTTACCTACAAGATTTTTTGTTAGAGAATTTGATATTTTGTAAAGCATCTTTATTTAGAATATATATAGCATCGTTTGTAATCCATTGTCTTTTTTATGAGCATGTGACGATGCGTGTGTGTAAACTGTAAACAAAATAAAATAATCGTATAATTTAAGAAGAACCTGTTGTATGTATCATCAGACCTTCGTAATAAATAGAAGTTACTCATGACAACAGCATTGTATTGTTTACTATTTAGCTCCTGTGCTTACCTTCGGACTCCGTCATCAGATCAGTAGGTCTAAAAAGGCCACTTTGGGAGAATCATAATGTGATCCGAATATGATTCATCACCGAAATGACAAAATGGTTACTTAAGTGCAATTCATATTTATGATTCACTAATGAATACAATAATTGTAGATGTTTGTCCCTATGTATTTTTTTATGGTTCTGCTATTTGCCACAAAAGCAATTCATATTTTGTGGACCATTTTAGGAGTCGTCATAGGAAAGCGTCAAACAGGTGAATTGCGAAATATGAATCATTTCTGAATCATATTCGGATCACATTATGATTCTCCCAAAGTGGCCGTTTTAGACCTACAGCTCGATGGTATAATCCTGGTCATCGACTATACGAAGGGGTGCTAAATTTTAGGTCGAATTTTAAATTATACTTGCAAATTAAGCGCACTACCTTAATAATGGCATGTAAAATATATGCTTGGGAAAATAATGGACGAGAAATATGGAAGCTTATAATATTATAAGCTGCACTATAGCTGCACTATATATTTTTTCAGATTAAAATATATATTTCATATCAGTAAAGTTTTAACACATGTGTATAAAATGAAAATGAAAAATATTTATTCAGTTTAGGCCCTGGTAAAAGGCACTTATGAAAGTCGAGAATTTACCACCGGTTCGGAAACTAGCCTTCTGAGAAGAACCGGCAATAAATAGGTAGAACCTTTTCTCAAACACGACTTCTTTATAAATTCGATATATAGGCATTCTCGTCATACTTGTGAACAGGTGTGGCTTGTGGGGGCTGGTCATCTCAAGCTATCATAGTTACTTTAATTTTTTTAAGAGCCGTGGTGACCTAGGGTTTGAGCAGTTGCCTACAACGCAAGGGACGCAAGTTCAAATCCCAGCAGGACCTCTACCTCTGATGAGTTATCCGAAAAAGTTAAGTACAGTGATGTAGCACCACGTGCTTTACGGCGAAGGAAAACAGTGAGGAAACAACCACGTGTCTGAGAAGTAATTCAAAGACCTATGTATAGTGCCTGAGACGGCGATGGACTAGCCATTTGTCACGTTGGCTTAATCATCTTCGGTGAAAAGTGTGTGTTGTAACTAACACCTCTGATCCCCCTACCCTACCCCTTCGGGGAACACAGGCGTGAGCAATACGCATATCTCTATTTTTCTTAAAGCTATCAATATTATTTTAACCGCACTAAAACATGTTGTCTTGACGTCTTATCGTTCTTCAAATCTGCGTAACATGTAAGAGTTGATCTCCCAATGGGATTATAGCTAAAAATTCCAATGTAGTTAGTATAGGTAGCTGTGAAAAGTTAAAAGTTAGTCTTAAAAACCGAAGGGAACCAAGGGCGGCTCCTTAGTTCAATGTAAAGGCATCAATTATATATATGTTATGGTTTTCTCAATAAGAACTAATAGTTTGTAATAGATCAGTTTCAGTTTTTTACTACGTCTTGGATATTATAAAGTTCTCAGTGTATAATTATGGGAATTGTTTCATACAATGCAAAAAACTAGTGACATTGTTTACAAAAAATCCACACAGCAGTACTTACATAGAAAAAGCTAAGCTTCTCTTTCTTTTCCTTTACATTTTTTTTTACCCCCGACGAAGAGGCTGAGTTTTCCGAAACGATGTGAGCCATTTTTGGCGTATGATTACACGATTAAGAGCCAGTAGTAGTAGTACTAGCAGACAGTTAATTCATAACTTCGTCTTGATAGGGGCTTCTTTTATCTTTTTATTAGCTGTGCCCCGCGGTTTTTGTTTTCGTTTCGCAGATTTAGTTTCATCCTTATTGTCGCGGAACCCTAATATTTTTAATAAATAAAAGTGCTTGCCAGTGAAAGTCCGGTTAAAATCGGTCCAGCCGTTTCAGAGATTACACGGAACAAACAGACAGACAGACAGAGAATTTTTTTAAAACTTGGTTTTTTAGTGTCAGTAGCGTGTATACTTTCATATGCATTTAGTGAAAAGCTGTTATTTTGGAATTACAAACAGACACTTCAATTTTATTTATCTGTATAGAGTATTAGATGTATAGATTAGACATTGTACCTACCGTAGACTAGTTAACCTGTTTGTGAGAAAAACCTGTATAGCAGTTCATCGGTGTTCAACTCGGTTGATGATGCATTTAAATCATTATGCAAATACACACCGGGCCGTACTAAGCACAATAAGTACGAGCATTATTCTGTAAGCCGTGAGGTTCAAAAAGTAGCCTGCTACTGCTAAAACTATTGTGCAGCGATTTCACACCACGTATTTTACGGTGAAGGAAAACATCGTGAGGAAACCTGCATATGTCTGATTGTACCTGAGACGGCGATCTGTCACGTTGACACAATCATTTTCTTGAACAGTGGATGTTGTTATTATAACACTTCTGCCTACCCCTCCGGGGAATACAGGCTTGAGCATAATGTTGGTTATTGATGTGTAACTTGTGCATTATTGTAATTTTGAGTATTATGAAAAAAAAATATTGAGCGAGATCATATCTCTTTCGAAATTCGGAGCTCCCGGTTAAAGAAAATTCACGATAGTTGCGTATTTTTTACAAATAAAATTTGAAATGTCACACTATCTAAGAAACTTAACCAAACGTATAATAAGTTTATTAATAAATACGATTTATAAAGGTATTTCTGACTTGCGGTATTTAGAAAGTAATTACAAATAATCTTCAGTGCATTTATTATTATCAATGAATGCATAATTGGTTATCACGTGTATACGTAATCGATCAGACATTACATGATAGGTATAAGAAATAACATTACTTGGTATTCATTATAAATAATAAGCTTTAAACGGTAGGTAAAATCTAATGATGATCTGATATAAAAAACAGTTGAGACGCTCTGAAGCTCCTGTTTAATTTTGTAATTTCGATAAGACGGAGAAGACATACATACGTATGCTCAAGGCCTTATTTCGATGGGGTTGTCAGATATTTATTTATAGTATATCCCAATTTCGCAAGTTGTAAGTCTCATGTAATGGGGCGAGCTTATTGCCATTAACCGAGCGGCGGGCACTATTGATGACTCCGGTCTGCTACTGGGTAATTACAAATGGAACTCTATCACTTTGTCCGACCTGGATATTGAACTCTGGACCTCGTGCTCCATAGTACAGTTTGCTACCACTAGACCAACGAGGCAGTTGATCATCTACTAAATTATACAGTTGAAGAGTTTGTTTGTTTGTTTGCGCTAATTGCAGGAACATTTCATTTTATTTTCATCATGAAATGCTCTATTATTTCATGAAGAGGACAATTCTACGATATGGCCACGACTTTATAAATATAGATGGTTTCCGAGTAAAGAATCTGGTCACGACTCTATAAATGCATTTACATCTTTTATACTGCTAACCACATCCGGGTTTAGGAGCGCGGTTTGATGCGTAGGTAGGTATAGGTACCTATTTATTTTTATTTCTAGACTATCAAAATAACTAGCTTTAACCTGCCACTTGGTCCGTTTGGAATTGAAAAACGAGTCGAATAATCTGTACAGATTAATAAATTGTAAGTGTCTGTTCGTTCAGCGTTTCACTAAATGCATATGAAAGTAGGTATAAACAGTAGGGACATACATAAAAAAAAAACTTTTGACTGTTCGTTTTTCATTGGTACAAGCTGAAGTTATAATGAGTAACTAAGACATCTGTAAAAAAAGGTTCCACAAAATAAAGCCACCCGTGAAATTAAGTCTACGCGGACGAAAACGCGGGGCACAGTTAGTTTTATTTTAAACCACATAGGTTTTTAACAAGCATATCACCTGATGATAAGCATACGGAGGCGCGTAGGCAGATTTTATTGACGCAACTTGGCATTACCTGGTTCATAAATGGTTCTGAATGTACTGAAATACACGTAATTAATCAAATTAATAATCGTATCGCAGTAACAACATAGTAACCCATTGTACCCGTAGTATTATGAGTTTTGCATCTATTTTCGTCATCTATACTCACTAGCGTCACAGACTAATTTGTTTGAGATATTTTAGTTATTTATCTGTGGGAAGCGCTGTACAATTCTTATACAAATACTAGCTGAGCCGGTTTCACCCGCGTAGATTTAGTTTCTTCCTTATTGTCGCGGAACCCTAATATTTTTGATAAATAAAAGTAGCCTAAGTTACTCCTTGAAACATCAGGTACCTACCAGTGTAAATCCCGTTAAAATCCGTCCAGCCGTTTCAGAGATTACCTGGAACAAACAGACAGACAGAGAAACATTTTATAACTTGGTTTTTTAGTATCAGCATCGTGTATACTTTCATATGCATTTAGTGAAAAGCTGTTATTTTGGAATTACAAACAGACACTTCAATTTTATTTATCTGTATAGATTAGTGATGCTAGCGAGTATAAATTAGGAAAACAGTGGCAAACTCGTGATAGGGGTTATTTTAACTGAACGAATATACTATAGTTGGCTGAGCAAAGCACCGCCACTCCTCTCGCCTTCCCCCATCGAACACTGACCTGGCATGACCTATTTGACCTCGCAGAATGATAAATAGCTACAGATGCCTACCATTATCGGCTAAAGCAGAGCGTATTAACAAATTCTGAGCTTTGACGTTTCATATTTGTACAGTAAAATATAAGGTCAAAGCTAAGAAATTCTTAATAATATGTGCTGTTGTAAAGACCATAGTTGGCGCCCTTGAGATTTTAATTAAAAATTAACTTTAAATCACAATTATCTATTATTATAATGCATTCTGTATATTTCCCCTGTCAAACACTTTAAGTAATTAAGTAGATGGTCAATGATATCGAAGCCGGTAACAATGTCGCGAGTGGAACTTTTGGAACGAATACGAGGAAAATAACAGGAACTATTATAAAAATAGGTATCCTAGTTTATAAAATACCTACATAAATTATAGCGTGTGTTGTCTTAATTCCAAACTTGATTGACGCACAAAAAATTGTATCAGTCTGGTCTTGTATATTTCATCAAATAGTTGTTTAGCAACGTTGCTTTTACTGAGAGGATTTGGAAATTAGTAGTTTTTCAAAACAAAATAAAACACTTAACACGAGGTTTATGGCGAAGGAAAACATACTGAGGAAACTAGCATATGTCTGAGAAGTAATTCAACGACCTATGTATAGTGTCTGAGACTGCGCTGGACTCACCCTCTGCCACTTAATCATCTTCGGTGAAATGTGGGTGTTGTTGTTATAACACCTCTGCTCTCTTTGGGGACACTTAGGATGGCGTGAACAACAGAATAAACCACAAAGTTAATACGCCCAAGGACGCAGTTCCCGTGGCACATATATTGATGAAAAAGTTGATGAGTGTTGCAATCTATTGCAATAAAACAAAACAAATATACAATTGTATACCTTGAGATATTATGTCGTGAACTTGTGCAATAAGTTAAATGTCAGTCCAAAAAACGCTAATGTTGTAGACGAGTGTAAGACCAATATTTGTTTGGCAAAATCACATTTCGAAAGATATAACAACCAATACGTATGTTTCGATTAGTGCCTGAGACAACGATATATTCACCATCTGTCTCGTCGGTACTTAATAATCTTCGGTGAAAAGAGAGTGTATTTTTACAACACCTCTGTTTATCCCTTCGGGGAATACAGGCGTATGTAAGTTAGGAGATGTCCGATTTTACTATACCTCCACCGTACTAGCCACATAACTTCGTTAGTAATAGTATTATGTCCCTGCGGTGAGTAAAGTGCTCCCTCACTCTATGATGTCATCCACTACCTTTTATATATACTTGACTTTCACGAATATATTATTTATAAGATATTATATATAATTTGAGAGAGTTAGGACATAACGGGGTTCCCCGTTGCTGCCCGACTAGGGATTACGTCGGTAAACAGAAGATCGCAGCCAAATAATGCTTTGGATTTTTTTCCTTTAACTATGTTGGCACAGTGGCTCTATTGGTCGGCGTAAATGAAGTTCCTTTACGTAGTTTACATAATTACTTAAAATCTCGGTGAAACACACATTACAAAAGTCATAAATATCATAAACCCACGAATACTTGATTGTTAATTTAACATAAGTAAGTAATGTTTGTTTTTTGCCTGTTGTTTCGACATTCGGTCGAGATTTTTTGCTGGTAAAAGATAATTATCATAATTTGAAGAAAAACCAATTCCCCAAGTTTTGCTTCCATTCTGTTGATTCAAAGTACTAATTAGGTAACGAAAATGTACTAACTATGGGTCTTTCCGCAGTCGGAATATTAAGTAACTAATGGGCAGGTTACTTACATTGCAGTCGATATCTATACATCTATACAGATAAATAAAATTGAAGTGTCTGTTTGTGATTCTACTTTTCTCTGTCTGTCTGTCTGTCTGTTTGTTCCGGGTTATCTCTGAAACGGCTGGACCGATTTTAATGGGACTTTCACTGGCAGGTAGCTGATGTTTCAAGGAGTAACTTAGGCTACTTTTATTTATTAAAAATATTAGGGTACCGCAATAATAAGGATGTAACTAAACATACGCGGGTGAAACCGCGGGGCACAGCTAGTAAGTTATAATTTTCAATTACGATGTTACATCGGTTAATAAAAAGGTACGTTAAATATTAAATTGAAAATGAAATTAAAAAACGCTATATCAAAATACTGCCATTAGTATTTTTTGTGATGTCTTGGATTCATACCAATTTAATCGACAGACCTATTTTAACTACCTCGATAAATGGACTGATTTGCCGTAGTGACCAACTGATTTGAGTAGACGCCTGCTATGCCTGTGCCAAGAGTTTCATACTCACCCGTAGACCTAGACAAAGTAACATTCTCTTGCGCTTGCGCTGTCTATTCAGAAACTATTCAAAATGTATGGAAGTGACATAAATAAGTCACGTGACATATGTCATTCTCGTACATTTTGTATCGTTTCTATGCAAGATATTTCAATATTTTGGTATAGAGTCTGAGACGGCGATATGTGTCCATCCATAACCATCACGCTGGCGGGCGCCTTATAAATCATCTTCAGCTTACTTGAATAACCAGTGTTTCCTAAACAATTTACATTCTTAGGATATTTCAATTCGTACACTAGTGTATACAGATGACCAGGGGCCCAACCATGAGCTCTTATTGCAATGTTAATCCAGCAATCCATGTGCGACAGTGACAGATGTATGCACGTCACATACATCTGTGTCTCATAAATGAGTGAAACTATCATGGCAAAAAGAGCTCATGGTAAGGCCCCTGAGATATGATATTGAGATGATCCCTCTAGTAATTTACATTGTCTAAGACTTCTGTTTGTACAAAGACATCAACTGGACATATTATGAGTCACCTAGCTCCTTCATTAACATACAAAGCCTATTGTAATTTGTAATTAAAAACTGGTTTCTTTTGCAACTGCATCGAAATATTCCGTGGTACAGTCATGTGTGTAAAATGTGTAATGTTAAGGTAATTATGTATGATTTTACGTCCACACTTTTGATTGTAGCTTACAATAAAGATTTTACTAATTAATTTAATTGAAGTGTCTTTTCGTTTATTTGTGTGTGGTAGTTGTGGTAGCTCAGTGCTACTGCGGAACGGGAGGTTCTGGGTACGATTGACAGATCCTGGGTTCCGGCAGTGACATTTGGTTTTCTACCTGTAATTTCCCAGTAGTAGGTCAGAGTCTAGGTGCCTGGCTCGTCCTGACTTAAACATAACTGGCGCAATGTGTATACTATAAGTACTCAGCTACCCCCGGGGAATACAGGTGTGAATATCAATGTAGGTAATTATCCTAACAGCTATTTCCTAAATGCGTATTACTTTAATTGCTTGTAAAGTTCATGTTTCTATTTTCTCCGATTAATCTCCAAAATGGGTTTCCCGATTTTTGCAGGAGTTTCAATGCCTGTAGTTACATAAAATTACTATGAGACCACTTTTATTATGGAAAAATAATTAGGGAAGGCATCTACGTGAGTGACGCTGGAGCACAGATAATATTTAATTAACGAAGAAACGACTCTTTAGATCTATGCACTTGACTGTACCAATAAAATTATAATTATAATAAATGTCTGATGTCAATGATACATCGATGATAGATTGATTACTTACGGTAACAACCAACGCTTACGTAATCTCAACCGCTTCTAACATTGACCGTGAACTCTGATTAATCTATAGATCAGTACGATTTTCTATACCGACATCTCACTACTTAAAACAGAACTACTATCAACAAATAAAATCTTTAACTTTATTTAGTGTCTAAATATACCGGTAGATGGCGTTAAAAATCCCAAAACTGATGTTAAATGTTTAATGAATCAGCATGATAAAATATAAAGAAATTATACATAATTATAACAACGTAAAATAATGCAATTTACATTTAAATCTAGATAGGTGATTTACAACTTCTGGTCGTCTGGTCTGGGAGCACCGTAGGCGGTCGCGTGGCTGGTGGCGACACCTCCTCGGCCGGTGCTGAAGGCGTTGGCGATGGCTGTAGGTCCACCAGGGGCGCCCGCAGACCTGCCTCCGTAACCAAAGAACATCGGGAAAAAAGCACCAGTAGGCATCCTCGGAGGGTAGCTCTCTTCTTCATCGTCGTCGTCAACGGGTCTCTTCACCTGCTTCTTCCTCGCAGCTCCAACAGACTTCTTAGGAGTTTTCACTGGTTCCTCTACATCCTCCACCTCAGGCTCAATGAGCTCAGGCACGGAGACGGCTTTAATAGTGGTTGAGAAGGTCTCAGATTTCTCAGTAGGTTCAGCGATTTCGGTGGTTTCGGTGACAATGGGGACCTCGGGTTGTTGAGGGATGTCGGGTTGCTGAGGGTAGTAAACCTCGTTTTGCTGCGGAGGGGGGATGTAGGCGTCTGGCTGTGTTTGGCGACGGCGGACGGGGGAGTAGTACTGCTGGGCTTGGTCTTCTGGCTTGTACATGAACGCTGCCATGCCGCCGCCTACAGCGCGCTGGTTGTAGTACGGGTTGTAGTACCGACTCAGCACCATGCCACCACGGCCACTGTCGCTCGATCCGTACGACACTGGAGACAATGGTTATAATCAGCAATAATACAATAAGCCTATGTGATTCGCTTTAATAAGCTGAAAGCAAACTCCTGGACCGCTTACATTTTCATATGATGTTGTTTAAAGGATGAAAACTAGAATGATAGTTGATTGGTTTTAAAACTCTTGGCCAGAACTTCTGAAGTTACGGAGAAACTTTGAGATATTTTTAATGTTTTTAAAGTAGGTCCACAAAATAGAAAAATGGTTTGGAATACCTTATACCGAGGTATTCCAAACTGTTGAGTTGGGCGTGGTAAATATAAAGAATACTTACATGTGTCCATATTTCCGAAGTATGGAGAATATGGGAATCCATGCGCCTCCCAGAGCGCGCACGCGACCACAACCAAACATTGTGCGATCTTCATGTTTGTGTAATTTTTTTTTAATATTTTGGAACACTTTATACCCTTCAGAGCAAATGGTGTTGTGTGGTATACTGCTATCGAGTTTGTGTTGATGAAACTCAACCATCGCATTATATAGTCCAGTCTGGCTGGACTGATTGGGATTCAGCGCACGGCTGTCGGCTTGCGCCCGCGCACGTTTGGACCGTCATTTTACACTATTCGACAGAGCTCTCCAACCGTTATGGGAAACTGGACATCCTAGTGCAGAGCTGGTGAATGCTCGACACGTATCTCTCCTCTAGGTGAACCGTTCAACTTTGTGTTTTGCTCTTTTTTGCATTAAATTTACTGAGATTTTGGAATGATGACTCAGAATCCAGTCCAGTAATCTATGTTTCGAACAAGAATCCATATTATTCGTGGTTCTCAAGCTATTTAGATTGTCTGTCGTAGATGTTCGCGTTCAGTTATTAATTTTAGTTTCAGGAGAGAGATAACAAAGCCATCCTTCGTGGGTTGAATAGCATGGGGGCAGCATCAGTTGTGTTGTGTGCATCGAATTGAATTTGTTCTTTGGTTAGGGTATTAGACTTCTAGAATTTTATCTTGAGTTGCTTGCGTGGAGGCAAGTGCTCAAACCACTTAGCCACCACGGTTCAAAATCATTCAATCTCTTAAAATATCATAGGTTAATCGTAAAAAAAAACGGAATAGAGTACCATTTCTAGGTTTGGACTATGTGAAATCATAACTTTGCAATTATACATTGTATGTTCCTTAGGAATGCACGTTTCGTTGTAAGCCGCAGTAACATAGGCAGATATAAATAGTTAGACGCCGATGTGAACTTTAATAGTGCTATAAATAAGGGAATATTGAATCACATTATGCTGTACTTGCTCCGCTCCGTATAAACAGACGCTACGTGGAATGGCAAAAGAGTTAATTCACGGCGATTTATAACACATGCGTTTACGACCACCAGATATGAGCTCCGTCTTGGAAACCATTTAGAGGATAATAAAAGCTGGTAAAACAATGCTGCTTTGCCACATCAATTGTCTTTATTGTTCAGTCGTGTTGCAATTAATACTGTTTTTTTCAAATAAAATGAAATCTTTTTTTTTATTCAACATAAGGGACACTTGGAACACTGATTGGATATTTTTAAACCTAACTCAGCTTACAATGTATTACTGTTTCCAAGTTTTAGTCTATCAGGAGCAGAAACGGTGAAAAATACTTCCCGGTTCCGGTGTTCCTTTTTCATAAATGGGGTTGGTTTAGTACAATTGCATTGAAGAGTGAGCAATTCATTGCCATGCTTGGCTATTATCATCATCATGAATCAAGGAATCAAGTTGCAGTATATTATGTTTTTACACAAAGTTTTTGTTTGATGGCATAAAGTATATATTCTTTATATATAAAAATGATTCCCCATTTCCCTTAGTCACGGCATCACGCGTAAACGGCTGGATGGATTTTAACGGGACTTTCAGTAGCAGACAGCTGATGTTTCAAGGAGTGTTTTATGCAAATTCTATTTTTTATTAGAAAACATATTAGGATTCTGCGAAATAAAGCATGAAACTAAATATACGCGGGTGAAATCGAGGGCACAGCTATTATATAGACTCAAATTATATTTATAATGGAATTAATGATACAATTCTAAATTTAGGAAAATTTATAATATCTTGTGTGTGACCGGACGGACCATTCCTTAGATCTGCTAAGTGCCTATTGTATGCAAAATATATTTATTTCTCACATGACAAGAATAGCCTAATTTGAAAAAAAAAAGAGTCGCCACAATTCTTGTCATGGAAAAACTTGTGCTTGTCGTTCCAATTTTCCTACAACATTTTGGACAGCTGATGGTGCTTAGTGATGTCCGAAATGTATGAATACATAAAGATATTTGTATTTGAGACACGTGACGGGTGGAGCTCAGCAGTAGCCAGGCCGCGATACCATCTGCTTCGGTGAGCCGCCACTTACAACGATAACATCGGTGCCCACGGCATCAAATCAACTAAACTGCTCATAACAGTCAAATTTGCCTGTGTGCACGTATTGTAATATAAAATGGAGGAGGATTTATGCCGGAAACATCGTGTATTGCCCATTAGTATGGCCAGTGCCTCTGTCTGATTCATGCTCCACAATACTGATAAGTACGGCGTGACTCTTGAACACCTGTGTTCTAAAAGTCCATGATCTTGATGGCTATCGATGATTTAACAATAAGTTCTTTTGGTATCTTTATCTATACTGCTATATAAAGCTGAAGAGTTTGTTTGCTTCAACGCGCTAATCTCAGGAACTACTGGTCCGATTTGAAGAATTCCTTCAGTGCTCAGACGCCCATTTATCGAAGAAAGCTCATAGGCTTTATATCATCACTCTAAGACCAATCGCGGGTTACAGTTAGCGTTAGCCGAAAGTAACGAATGCTCGTGGACGAATTCGCAGACAGAAGCTCATTTCAAATACTTGTGATATTGGCACACAATCGAGTTAGGAATTTGAAGGACCATAAATTAATTATTTGATTAAATTCCACTCGACGTCTCTAATTTAACGACAAACTGATATGAATGTTAAACATCTTTATTGAAAGGTGATATTGATTTATCTACCATCAGGATCTTAAATCAACTCCCACTTTACACTTGAGAGTTACTTCTATTAGTAAATTAACCAGAGCTAGTCTTAAAATGAGATGTTCCAATTGTCATAAGGCTCATTTTGTTTTGATTTGAAGTAGGTTCTCTTTTTGATTTCAGAAATTGCACTCGCTTTAAATTCTTTGCTGATACCGAATGAATGAATTCTCACACTCATTTTTTACTTCCAAGTATTCCCCAATGTGATCTGATTAGAAATTCTATAACATTACCATATCATTGCATTAATCCAGAAGGGTCTCAGGTTTCGGATACTTTGAAAATATTCGGTGAAGTGCATTGAATAAGTCTGTAGAGGCCTGGGGCCGACTATGATCGTTTAAGCAGGGCGTATTAAGAACTTTAGAGTGCCTAGTGCGTTTCTTAATATCGCCTTCACAAGTCATCGCGTCGACGTAAACGCAGATTTGTATGGGCTCCCAATAGTGACATCTTTAGGCCCACAGAGGTGCTGTTCCGATCCTATACAAATCTACGTTTACGTCGACGCGGTGACTCGTGACGGCGGCAGTGAAAAACTCGGACTAGGCCCTCAGAGCTCTGACGTTTCATTTTGGTACCGAGAAAATAAACCTTAAAGCTAAAAAGTTCTTAATAAATAAAGGGACACATGTAAAAAAAAACCGGGGAGTTTGTTTCGCCGTTTCTTCTCCTGACAGGCTTACTTTTGGAAACGGTAGTAAATTAACTTAAGTTAGCGTAAGAAAAATGACGTTCAATAAGTGTTCCAAGTGTCCCTTATGTTGAATAAAACTTTTTGATTTTGATTTAGATTTTTAATAAGCGCTGCTTAAACGATCATGGCCCCCTGTAGACATTCCGACTGCGGCCGAGCTGTCAGATGGAGCGATACGACTTGCAGATGGTCCGATATCACGACTGAACCGGTGCAAGGACCTCCCAAATGCAAATCAATTACAGTTACAATCTATATAGTACTTAGGCTTTGAAAATCACACATATTTTATTTGATATTGATAAAGTTATTTCGAAAACACTTTCAAAATCGTAGCCACAGGGTAAATATACTAAAACCTAACACGCAGTAAGAAAGTCTAGGCCTATTTTTAAAATAAGAACGTTTGCTGTACTCTTCATTTATTGTCAAAATAGTGTCATTTTGAAGTTCTGAAAAATGGCGGAAAAACACGTGAATGACGTATACGCGATCGGCCAATACGTGACACCTCTAACTGTCATTATTACGCTTATTTTCCCGTAGATGCGCGCGTTTGTGTGAATCATTTGGACGAATTTTGTCACTAGATTCCTGGCTGTAAAAGTTATATTTATACTGTGACGTAGAGCTTTGCGTAAAATATTAAAACCGTATGATTTTAATTTAAAAAAAAAAACTTAATAAAAAGTTTAATTTTCATGGATATTACTTAGGAATTCTCAAGCGAGTAAAACAGAAAAAAATTATACTTGTGTTTTATTGTTTAAAATGAACTTTTAAAAAGTAAAAAGTTTCGCTTAATATTAAAATATACATTACAATATTTTTTTTAACAGGTAAGCTTTGGTTACAGAATTACCTATCGGTTGTTTTACAATAACGTAACTGTTTTCGGTGAATATGTAAATTTGCAATAGATTCTGATTGTAGCTGTCGTTACACCTATTTATTATTCAATCAGTAGTTCTGTTTCTAGTGTAAGGCACATACAGCACCCGTTATTGGTTAGTGTAAGTGCTTGCTAAATATACTGGCTATGCCCGACAAACGTCGTTTTGCATTTTTATATATGCCGTTGTAGACTTATATATTGTTTTGGGGTAGTTCTCAGACCTATAAGCAAAAATTTAATACAAATCGGTCCAGCCATTATGGAGAAGTTTGGTTCAAACACCACGACACGAGAATTTAATATATTAGATACTAGCGGACGTCAAGCGGTTTCACTCGCGTAGTTCCCGTTCCCGTGAGTGTACGGGGATACAATATAGCCTATGTTGCTCGCTGATGATGTAGTGTAGCTATCCATTGCTGAAATAATTTTCAAGATCAAACAAGGTTAAACAAACAAATCTTTCCTCTTTATAATATTATACATATATATATAGAATAAAACGCAGTATTAGACAAGCTAGATATCTGAAGATCTATGACATTGTTTGATACATTCTTTTCGCCAAAATTTTAAATGGTTACGAATGTAAATCCACACACGTGACCAGCATGAGAACATAACTTACATGATGTATGTGAAATGACTTCAGAAGCGCTCCGGCTTATCGTTGGAAACTTGCCGATGGTCGTTTGTCAAAGTGAGGAAGAATAAATCTTACCGGATTCCTAATAATGGCTCTTATCGTTAGCACCCTACAGGAACGGCATATTTGTGGTCTGTGGGTAATTCTAACCGTTTTTGACATGTGACGTCAAAAATTTTAAGTGGTTTTTATTTCGTCAAAATAAAAGTTTTAAAGTCTGACTGATTTATATAGTAGAATATCTAAACTTTTTAGACGCACGTAGAAGTTCATGTTTAAAATTACAAATTAACCGCTTTTAATAATTAAATTGTCCTAAATTACTACTTGTAACATTAAATATATGTTAGTGAAAATTCCGTTAAAATCAGGTTAGCCGATTCAGAGATTTGTTGGAACAAAGAGGCAGACAGAAAAAACAATTTTTTTTCACGTATTTACTGCACTTATATTTTCTTATGCATTTAGTGAAAAGCTTTTTATTTGGAATTACAAACTGGCCCTTTGATTTATCTGTATGTATATGTAGTATGAGTGTGAATGAAAGGGAATGTATGAAGATAGACATTATTTCAGTAGGTCTAAAACGGCCACTTTGAGAGAATCATAATGTGATCTGAATATGATTCAGGAATGATTCATATTTCTCAATTCACCTGTTTGACACTTTTCTATGAAGATTCATAAAATGGTCCACCAAATTTTAATTGCTTTTATGACAAATAGCAGAACCATAAAAAGTTACTTAGGGACTAACATCTACAATTATTGTAATCATTCGTGAATCATAAATATGAATTGCACTTAAGTGACCATTTTGTCATTTTGATGATGAATCATATTACATTTACATTATGATTCTCCCAAAGTGGCCTTTTTAGACCTACAGACATTGTTTCAAGAGGGACGAGTGTGGAATTGATGAAATGAGTTTGTATGCGATAATGATAGACAATGTTTGAACGTTTAAGAATGGAAGAGGAAAAAATAAGAAGTGACAGATGACAGAGAGAAAAAAGTAAGACGATAAACGACGAAAGACGAAATATATTTTTATTTTATTATGTAGAAAAGGAGATAAAGAAATTGAAACTTTTATTATACTTTTATTACGAGTATTTAAAACCATTAAACTACATATATGTATAGAATTATACGTTATTCTGTGACCAAACACAACATTAATGACTGAATGTGCCTTCGTTCATAATTCCGTCAATTGTATTGAAAGTAGTGACCTCACTCTCCCTTACAACAACATGGTAAAACGTGACAGAAGGACTGCTTCTTACATTGATCAAAAATCATCTTCAGAATATTTTCAAGTACGTATTTTCAACCGTTTTCCTTATTTATACTTGTTACGCAAATAGAGCTACGCCATAAATGAGAAGTGAAGTCAAGTTTCAAATCAAATCAAAAATCACATCAAAATCAAATCATTTATTCATAATAGCCAGGCTTCAATGCAAAACTCGTTATAGGGGTAAAGTATTCGTCTGTGTGCGTGTACTGGTATTATCGCATACTATCTTCCGTGCGCGGCTATGCCTGCGTATTATTACGGAAACTCAATTAACAACATAACCTAAAATGTATTAAAGCAATAATGTCGCATTATATCTATACATCTTCTATACAGATAAATAAAATTGCAGTGTCTGTTTGTAATTCCAAAATAATAGCTTTTTACTAAATGCATATGAAGGTATACACGCTACAGACACTAAATAACCAAGTTTTAAAAAAATTATCTGTCTGTCTGTCTGTTTGTTCCGGGTAATCTCTAAAACGACTGAACGGATTTTAACGGGACTTTCACTGGTAGGTAGCTGATGTTTCAAGGAGTAACTTAGGCTACTTTTATTTATTAAAACTATTAGGGTTCCGCGACAATAAGGATGAAACTAAATCTACGCGGGTGAAATTAGCAATAAAATCGGTCCAGTAGTTTTGGAGCCTATTCATTTCAAACAAACCAACGAATCGTTCCTCTTTGTATTATAACATTCATGAGATATATGTATTTGAAAAAGTAACCATTAAGACCAAATTTTCAAAACAATTTATAACAACAGCAATTGTTGAGTTTCTTGCCGAATACTTCTCAGAAAGGCGATAAGAACCCGGTGATAGCATTTATAATTCTGTATAATTTCTGTATAATTTATAATTCTGTGTAATTTTGTGTGTCCTTCTGACGATCTGGAAGAAATTCGTTGTGAGAAGAATAATCAAATAAAGACATTTTTGATTTTGATTTTTATAAGTATAGATGTATGAAGTCTGACCTTTGGTATTTATTTTATTTAAAGCCCTTCCCGCCTGGCGCCGAGGGGGCTATTGAATTCATATCGAGTGCATCTTGACGTCAAATACAGACGCATTTTCCTGTTCTTTGTCCAAGTATAGGCATTTGCATTGCCTTACGTGTCTAACAACACGTTGATATTCATTCGAAGATACTAGATCAGGACTTGCGTTGAATTTTGTATATTTATCCTTATACTTGGGTTGGATACTAGAATTAATAATAATGATTAATAACTTGTAGATCTAACTGACAATAAATTTAAATTATTTTGTTCTTCATCAGAGCAGTGGGGAAACTTTACCAATGAGTTTTATTGCATTTAAGTTTTTAGAAAAAAATTAATGTTTAGGTGTTGTAATAACAGCACCCACATTTCACCGAAGTCATCTTATCTATACTAATATTATAAAGCTGAAGAGTTTGTTTGTTTGTTTGTTTGAACGCTCTAATCTCAGGAAGTACTGGTCCGATTTCAAAAATTCTTTCAGTGTTGGATAGTTCATTTATCGAGGAAGGCTATAGGCTATATTTTATTCTCATAAAAATTAGGGATCCGTAAGAAAATTGCGAATTTGTAACCCAAGGTGTAAAATTGAAAACCTATTTATGCGTACGCTGCCAAAACTATTGATAATAGAACAAAATGATCTACTACGGAATTGTAGGTCTTATTAAGATCTACAAAAAAGTCCGCGAGAGCATATATCTAACTATCATAGTTTAGTCACAATAACCGCTTTTATGTTCATAAAAAATATTAAATCGTCTGAAGAAAGAAACTACGTTAAATGTGTATCTTAATATTAATGCAAATGCAAATTAAGCATTATGCTATCAAGGGTATTCATGTAGAAGTAAAATAACCGTTTGTTTTATTCCAATCGGACATTTGGTTGAGAAATTATCACGAGTATAAAAACGCAAAGAATTGGTACCTAATAATGAGTTATTTGCCAAAGAGTAATCTCTGAAACGGCTAAACCGATCTTAACGGGACTTTCACTGGCAGATAGCTAATGCTACAGGGAGTAACATGTGCTTTTTATTTAATAAAGAAAATTTAGGGTTTCGCGGTAATCAAATTAAATCTACGCGGGTGAAACCGCAGTCTGTCTGTTTGTTCCGGGTAATTTCCGAAACGGTGGACCAATTTTAACGGGACTTACACTGGCAGATAGCTAATGTTGCAAGGAGTAATATAGGCTACTTTAATTTAAAAAAAACATTAGGGTTCCGCGGGACACCCATGAAACTAACTCTACGCGGGTGAAACCGCGGGGCACAGCTAGTTATTCATAAGTGCCAACGTGACAGATGGTGAGTCGGTAAGTCTATCGCCGTCTCAGACTATACATACGTCTTTGAATTACTTCTAAGACACATGCAGATTTTTTCACGACGTTTTCCTTCACCGTAAAGCACATGGTGTCAAATCACTGCACAAAACTCATTGTTGCAGGCCGCTGGGATTCGAGCTTGCGTCGCTTGCGTAACAGGCAACTGGGGCCCAACCATGAGCTCTTATTGCAATGATACTTCAGCTGCGCGACAGTGACATGTATGCACGTCACATACATCTGTCTCTTAAATGAGTGAAACTATCATGGCAATAAGAGCTCATGGTAAGGCCCCTGTTCAAACCCCAGGGCCAGCACGGCTCTTAATATAATGATGTCATAATTATAGTCTACCTTAAGAGCGATCACTCACTTATTGTAATTGTTTTGACTGGTTTACCCGTATGACGTCGTTCATTGTCTTATCCGTGACGCACAGTCTTCGTTCAATGGCTCGGTTATATCATCGATAATTACTCATGGTTTAATTAAATTCGATGGTTTTTACTCTCATTATTCCAAAGGCGGCGGAAACTCATCTAAATTCACGTCACGGCTACCATTTTTAATTTATCACTACAGCAATACATCTGTATTATAAATGCATTGTGCGTTCCAAGTTTTTATTGTTCTAAGATAAAATAAATTCGACGACAACAGCTGCAGATACTGTCAATATCAATCGTTAGCGAGGTCGTATCAGAAACTAGCCAAAAATACAAATCCTTTGTCGGCCCATCACTATAAATTCTCGCTTGGACAATAGGTGTACGGAACGAGCAATTAAATGAATATTTCATAATTTTTTTTATAAAGACGTGTGTATTTTTAATAGATTTTTTTGGCCAAAACCTTAAATATTTTGTATGAAGGTGTATGAGGATTACCAATGAGTTGTTTACATGGTCTGACATGAAAATGAAGAGTACTAGTTGTAATTAAAAGCATTTGTAGTAACAACGAGCGTCGAGTGTATGCTCTGTGGTTCGCAACTACCGCATTTGGTGAAGTAAAAATAGTGATGATTAAAATAATTGTTTATGATATTTTTTTATACTGGCAAGTATTCCGTTAGAATTAAAAATAGCCACTTATACCTTGTCCAATAAAAATCCGTTATAGCGTATTTTAATTCAATGCATTTCCTTACCAAATTTATTATTCTACTAAATTATTCGTTAGTTGGCGACATACTACGACATAATGTCTTTGTATCTTTTTCTATCAGCAGCCATCCCTGTATTTCTATTTCATGTCGTCTGTTAAACTGGGCATCTCAGGCTACATCTATATCTATATCTATACATCTATACAGATAAATAAAATTTAACTGTCTGTTTCTAATTCTAAAATACAAGCTTTTCACTAAATGCATATTCAAAGTATACACGCTACTGACACTAAAAAACCAAGTTATAAAACTTTTCTCTGTCTGTCTGTCTGTTTGTTTGTTCCGGGTAATCTCTGAAACGGCTGCACCGATTTTAACGGGACTTTCACTGACAGGTAGCTGATGTTTCAAGGAGTAACTTAGGCTACTTTTATTTATAAAAATATTAGGGTTCCGCGACAATAAGGATGAAACTAAATCTACGCGAGTGAAACCGCGGGGCACAGCTAGTATTTTTATATATGTAGAACTATTCGACTTTTACTTTGTTTTAACTTTTTGCATTGGAAATATGTCCATGGGCTTACACTTCTCATATCGATTCACTTTATAAATGTATATAATTTTTGAAAAGAGTGATTACTGTGTTTGTTGCCAGGTTCTTCTCAGTAAAGCAACCTTCCGAACCAGGCGGTAGCACGTGTAATCCTGTGTAATCATGTCACTCTAAGTACTTTGTTAAAAGTCAAATCGAATAATAATATTTTTGAGTTTCAGTTTGAAACATCTTTCATTAGGTAGGTCTTTTACTCGTAGGGTTCATGAAGGACTAAAACCTAGAACAGACGAGCAAGTTGCCTTGTCCGCCTGTTTTCCACAATTTTTTTTAAAGTTAGTTAAATACTAGTGGATGTTGTCATTTCAATAGGCGATTTTTATTCAATAAAAACTTAATTATATATACAAAGAACAGTACTTAAAACTAATTAAAGGTAGAAAACTTGTCCCAAGTTTGTGTCTCTCGGGATCGTGCCAAGAAGGCTGGCAGCATTGCCACGTTAAATAGCAATGCTGATTCTCTGAGCGAGTAAAGCCCCAGCTCTCTTGTCACGAGAGGCTTCTACCAGACGACTCATTTCAATAATTGTAATTTAGGCACGTCCAGACATTGAATGCACCTGCATTCAATGTTGCTTTGGAAAATATCAAAGGTTATGTTGTTAGGCAAATGTGGTTTGAATGGGTGCTGTATATGCAAATAGCCCTAATGGGTACACGTTTTACATGTGATTTGTCTAGATTAGAGAATATATTTCCTCACCTGCATAAAATTATAAGTAGCAACAGGCTCTATACATAATCCGTACGCCTCGATAATTCGAAAGGTGTCTTTTTTTACTTCTCCGGATTAACGAGGTTCTGTATTTACAATATTTACTATCATTTCTAGTTGTATTAATAGGTACTCGTAAGTCGAGCCAAAAGCTCACGCTTTGCCCAAAAGGTAGGCATAAGTGTTAGATAATAAAATTTTCATCAAAGATGTTTAGGTAGGTCAACGTATTAGATTGTGGACCTCTTGTATTTAAAGTAAAATATATAATGTGACCTTCATAGGAAAGCGTGAAGATAAAGTATTGTTCTATGTTTAATATAGCTTCCAAACCATTCTACATAACTTTACATCGGCGAGCTTAATTAAAACTTGTACGAGGTACAAACGTAGGTTGCATGGCGATATGTTTTTCGGGGAAATGTCGGTAATCGCCGCGCGCTGTCAAACGCTGGGTGCGCGTGCGCCGGTAACGGTGGAGGTACCTCTCCGCGAACCTACTGATTGTATTCAAATATCGTGCAAACTGGCTGGATTTTACAGGTAGCTCTTTTTCTATTTATGCGTCCAATGGTAAGCGGTTACTGTGGACAAATGCAAATGATAGGCAAAATTTTAAAAATATTCAGAACTTGCTGCCCCGCGCTTTCAACCGCGTAGATTTATTTTCATCCTTACACTAATATTTTTAATAAATAAAAATAGCCTAAGTTACTCTTTGCAACATCATCTACCTGCCAGGAAAAGTCCCGTTAAAATCGGTCCAGCCGTTTCAGAGATTACCCGGAACAAACAGACAGACAGAGAAAAATAATCTTGGTTTTTTGGGTCAGTAGCGTGTATACTTTCATATGCATTTAGTGAAAAACTGTTATTTGGGAATTACAAACAGACACTTAATTTTTTTTTATCTGTATAGAGTATAGATTTTATGATTCCATACATTTCAATGATCATACTTACAATTAGGGCTTGATTTTGTCCATACCAAAGTGGTTATGTAAAAAAAACTGCTACAAATAAACCAAAAAAAATACAATAAAACCTCTAACTAAGCAGTTAAAATTTGCATTGAAAGTTTGTATGTCAAATCTTACAGTCAAGCAGGTTAAGCTTTGAGGAGCTTTGAGATTTTAAAGCTAAAAATCATTCAGTTCATTTTTGTCAACAGTACCTATTATTATGTTAGATAATTCTTCCACCTGACACCACACCCTGTACGCAGTAGATCTCCAGGCAGTACGTTATTCGCAGCGCGTGCGCAGCTCATCGCTATGCGCGTGAGTATCTGTCTATGAATACCATTATGGACTGGATTTGGCACTTTTTCACCCTCCCATATGCTATCGCGTTGGCATTGAGCGAGAACTGAAGCCGGCATGATTTTAGAAGGATCGTCATTCGGGATTTTTAGTAATGTGTCATAGATTTAGTACTTCTTTCTTCTGCTTGAATGCAACGAAGCGTGAGTTATAAGACGTCATTTTAATATGGTCAACCAATTTTGTAGTTTCTATCTGATTCTACTCATATAATAAATTACCGCTTTTTAATTCTATGAATTTATTTATCTTTTTTATAACATAAGTTCATAGAAATATTCAATTCTTTTTGATGAATTCAAGAATTTGGATTACTTACTTTCCAAAGAGGTTGCACGTCGTTTGGTAGAAGCCTCCCGTGACAAGTGGGCTGGGGCATCAGCATTGCTATACAAGCAATGCTGATTCTCTGAGCGAGAGAACACGCTATTTTGGCACGATCCCGAGAGACACCGATTTGGGTAAAGTTTTCTACTCGTAGCTAATATATTGTTCATTGTATTAAGTTTTTATTCAAAGAAAAAAAATGAAATAAAATCTATTCTATACAGATAAATAAAATTTAAGTGTCTGTTTGTAATTACAAAATAACAGCTTTTCACTAAATGCATATGAATGTGTACACGATACTGACACAAAAAAACCAAAATTTAAAATTTGTCTTGGTCTGTCTGTTTGTTCCGGGTAATCTCTGAAACGGCTGGACCGATTTTAGCGGGACTTTTACTGGCAGGTAGCTGATGTTAGGCTACTTTAATTTATTAAAAATATTAGGGATCCGCGACAGTATGGATGAAACTAAATCTACGGTTAAATAATATAAATTAGTTGCGCCTGCATATGAAGCGTAAAGGAAATTGTAACTTTGCTCGATGCTCTATACTTCGTGGCAGGCACCATTCACCATTGCAGGAGTAGACACATACCTCCTCTCTCCTGATTTACATGCAAAAAGGTTCGAATATGATCTTAAAAACACTTAAAATATAGGCGTAGCTATAGAGAACGTAGCGTTATTATATACTACAAGCTGTGCCCCCCGGTTTCACAAGCGTAGATTTAATTTCATCCTTATTGTCGCGGAACCCTAATATTTTTGATAAATAAAAGTAGTCTAAGTGATTCTTTGAAACATCAGCTACCTACCAGTGAAAGTCCCGTTGAAATCCGTCCAGCTGTTTCAGTGATTACCCGGAACAAACAGACAGATAATTTTTTTTAAACTTGGTTTTTTAGTGTCAGTATCATCATCATCATTTAGTGTCATTTTGTGAAAAGCTGTTATTTTGGAATTACAAACAGACACTTCAATTTTATTTATCTGTATAGATATAGATGTATGGTGATTTATTTTCATTAGAGTCTCTCAGGGGGTAGGAAAAGACTAAACAATTGAATTTTTGAATGTCACTATTGATATAAGAGCCGTGGTGGCCTCGGGGTTAGAGCAGTCGCCTGCTACGCAAGCGAAGCAAGTTCGAATTCCAGCGGGGCCTGCACCTATGAGTTTTTCTAAAAACTTATGTACAGTAATTTCACAACACGTGCTTTACGGTGAAGGAAAACATCGTGAGGAAACCTGCATATGTCTGAGAAATCATTCAAAGACGTATGTATAGTGCCTGAGACGGCGATGGACTCACCCTCTGTCACGTTGGCACTTAATCATATTCGGATCATGTACATATCATCGAAACAATATAAATCATATGAAATACTAGCTGTGCCCTGCGGTTTCACCCGCGTAGATTTAGTTTCATCCTTATTGTCGCGGAACCCTAATATTTTTAACAAATAAAAGTAGCCTAAGTTACTCCTTGAAACATCAGCTACCTCCCAGCGAAAGTCCCGTTAAAATCGGTCCAACCGTTGCAGAGATTACCCGGAACAAACAGACAGACAGACAGACAGAGAAAAATTTTAAAACTTGGTTTTTTAGTGTCAGTAGCGTGTATACTTTCACATGCATTTAGTGAAAAGCTGTTATTTTGGAATTACAAACAGACACTTCAATTTTATTTATCTGTATAGATAATTCGATAAGAGGTATAAATATTCACAATAGTGACAAATTGAATTTAATACCACTGAGTTGGCAGCAAAGGTAGCGTGATGGTAAGCGGTTACCGCAGCCTATGGATTTTTTTTTAAATAGGATTGTGTCAAAATTGTTTGAAGTTTGTGCCAGGTGCGAGGAAAAAACATTAAGCATTTAAAACCTTTTATTTATTCATTATGTTACATTAGCGTCGCTACCATCTTAACAAATTGACCATAAATCTCTAGCAGGCAGATAATTACTCTATTTTATGGTGAAATATTGGAGGTTGAACGGTTTTATTACACTTATTTACGATATCAAGGTAGTGAGATTAATATTCATGTAAGGTATTAGTACTTCATTTGACTTTAAAATTCAAAGGACGAACATGCTTTACATATAGCTATATTAATATTATCTCTAATGTGTTTGCGTACAGCCGCGTTATTCACTAAGATTACTCAGCGTCGATCTCAACGAAGAGCGTTGGTTTCAATCATAGGAAATTGATACATAATACATTAAGGATAAGGTTCAATTTCGTATCTTTAAAACTGACACTCGACGACGAGTGCGACGCTGAGGAACCTTAGTGAATACCGCGCTTGATTTTAATCATATTAAGTAAATACTAGCTGTGCCCTGCGTTTTCACCCGCGTAGATTTAGTTTCATCCTTATGGTCGCGGAAACCTAATATTTTTAATAAATAAAAGGTAGCCTATGTCCTTTTTCAGGGTCTAAAGATTGTCTGTGCCAAATTTCATCAAAATCGGTTGAGAGGTTTAAGCGGGAGAGCGTAACAGACAGACAGAGTTACTTTCGCATTTATAATATTAGTAGGGATTATTTACGTTCAAAACTTTCTCCTTTTTCCAATCGGTAAGCAAATGTAAATTTACAATTTGAAACTTAAAGTAATATTAAAGAGGCACTTAAAAATTATAAAAACAATACTATAATAGTATAAACAATTCAGTAATATAAACTACATGATTTTCTTGATCACTCAGATTTCAGTGAATTAGAAGTCGCTGTAGACATTAATTCTTTAATTTCAGACGTTATTGACTAGCGTTAAGTTAAGTAGTTATTTTTATAATAAATACTTTGTCGAAATTAAATTACTATATCATTGAAAAATAATCTAGCAAATGTTATGTATTTTTTCTTACTTGCAAATATCTATCGCCAAACTAAAAAGTAGAAACTGTATCGGCACATTTATCGCAAATTATTATAACTAAAAGAAACATTTTGTAGTTGTGGTGTTGTTTGTATGTAAAACATATTATAGACATTGCTGCGCCCTAACTGGGTTTATATTACTTATACATATGTTAAAAAATTCATTAAATTGTTACTTAATGCAAAGAATATATGAATATTTATATAAAGTATATACATAGATGTACTTTTACATCACACATGAGTAGACTCACATCAATTTAAAACAGAAGATTAGATGGTAGATGTGAGTCCAAAGGCTAACCACTAATTACCGGTCACTTTAAACGTGGTTAAAGTCAGAATCAATTGATCTTTTTAAGGTCTGAGATCCTGGCCCCATCCTGTAGGTTGGTCCTGGTGTTAGTTCGAGCTTGACGACCAGACGGACTCCTCACTTGCAGGACTGATTCCACCACCACCTCCTCAATAAACTGCTGGTTGTCCGGATCTGAAACACATAACAAAAACGTTTCATGCCTCGTGAATCTAGCATCGAAGAATATTTGGCAAAGTTAGTTGAGGGGAAAATATCTCATCTCATACTCGATCTGACTCTGACAGTATATTGGAAATAAAGAAATCATGAAAACATGGGTGAACACGGATTATAATATAGACATATCGTAACAATATTTTTTTGTCATAAAAGTGTGATAGCAATATTAACATGAAATGAATGGACCAATTTTAATGGGATGATTCAAGGAATAACTGGCAACTTTATTAAGAAAAGAGAAAGAGATTTAAGTACGTAAAATTGTATGACCGTTTGTCTCTAAATAAATAAAAAATAAATAAAGCAAGAAACTAGACTTAGATTCACGCGGGTGAAATCGGTGGGCACAGCTATTTCGACATCTTCATATCGACTCCTAACTATTTGTATGAATGAGTGACTCAAACATTTGAGTCACTCTTAGTCACATCACTAAAATATACTAATTTGTATTTTGAACAAAAAGGGCTATTTATCGTCGGCTTTGTTTTCAGTAAGTGTGTTCTAGAATATAAATTACTAGCTCTTACCGCGACTTTGTCCGTGTAGTGATTTATTAAGTAGGTACCCTTTATCCGTCCTTGGGGTTATAGCTTCATATAATTATATTACCACGATACTACTAGTTTGTAGATATATAGCAACATATGACTAGCGGACGTCACCGTAGTAGTTCCCGTTCCCGTGGGAGTACGGAGATAAAATATAGCCTATATTAATCAGTGATAATGAAGCATTCAAATGGTGAAAGAATTTTTAAAATTAATCTAATTCTTTTTGAGACAATTCGTTACAAACATACTTACATACAAAAAGACAGACCGACAGACAGACAGACAGACGGACAGAGAAGTTTAAAAACAATTGGTGTTTTAATATCTGTACCGTGTATACTTTCAGACGCAATTAGGGTTATTTTGGAATTACAAACAGACACTTCAATTTTATTTATCTGTATAGATGTATAGATGTATATACTAGTATCTATATATTTCGAAGTAACAGATTTCACAATAAAACCTACTTTACTTCTAAACAGGTTATGTTACGTACTAATGCTTATTGGTGTGTATATAAGCGTGTATAAAAATAACTGACTGACTTATATATTGCACTGGTCTTAGAGACATGTCATTTGGAGGGCGTATTATTTGTGAGGTATTTACTCTAGCGTCACCGTACAATATTCGTATGAAAACTAGCTGACCCGACAGACGTTGCCCTGTCTTAATTATGAGAATACAGCACGTATTCTGTCAATTCTATGTCAAACGTCATAAGGTTACATCAACAAGTTTTTATTGTCCAAAGCGCTAAGGTTAGATTTAAGAAAAAAGAAAGAATTTAATATGTTGTTTAAGTATTCTCCAATTTTCAAATTTTCCACGCAAATTTTCTTAGATTTTTCTTTCAGAAGAACCATCTCCTGACAATAACGAACACAAAAAAAAAATATTTTTATATATATAGATATAGATTTACTCTAGCGTCACCGTACAATATTTTTTATGAAAATTAGATCTGCGCCTCATCCAACTTACATCCTATATACTTAAGATATAGAGCAACATAACACGCACTCGTTGTCGAGTGTCGGTTTTATACATACGAAATTTAACCGTATTCTGTACGTTTTATGTATCAATTTTCTATAATTGAAACCAACGCTTATACAAGTTTTGTCAGAGTGCCTGACAAAAAGGTAAGTAACTGTTCTATTTGTCAGTTACGCGGATATAATGTTTATAGACACAAATGTTTCCACAATCCTGATTGAAATTCATTGTAATCAATAGTTGAATGTACCCATAACATTAATACTAGCCATTTGTATTGTACGAATATACCTTCGATGAGTCACGTAACCACCATTAAAATGACTCACAAATACACGATACAGCTATCCAAATTGGATTTTTTTTTAATTTTTTGATATAAAATGCACTATTCTCAAGGTGCCTTTGTTTTCTAAAAATATTTCTAAAAATTTTTTATTACAAAGAATCAACAGAATTTAGTAAATTAATACAAGATTATAAAGTCTATTCTTAGTGCCTATTACAGATTCATTCTTTACTAATAGATAATATTATTAATAATGTATAAAGGCAGTATACAAAAGTGATCAAGTCTCTTCTATTAGAATTTTTTTTTTAGATTTATGGGCACCATGCTTCTCAAGGTCTATTTATGACTTTTTTTCTTTGAAATAATGTAAAAAAGACTGTAAACAAAACTCTATTTTTAAGAGGCATGCTGCAATAGAAGGTGCGTATTATATATACCTACTTTTATTCCGTTACTTTCAAATGAGCGACAAGAGAAAGAGCCAGTGTAAATTAATTTAATTTATAGTCGGACCAATTATAAATTGTATTTTAAAGCATTATGGATGTAAATATAAATGACTCCAATAAACTTTTAAAAAGGACACTCTAATTTGGTAGTATAATGAAAAAAGAAGTTATCAAATTTTATCGAAAGTCGACTAAAACACTTATTGATAAGGACCTTAAGTTTGAACTAAAAAACGTATAATATGTTTTTACTTCTAAGACGTAAGTCCTAAAGGTTAAAGGTTGTTTTGCCTTCTGAAAAGTTAATCAGACACTTACCAGTGTTTCCAACTTGTAGATTAGACTTGTTCGGTGCAGAGGCCACGGCTGCAACTATTATTAAAAGTGCAAGTAAAGTTAGAGCCCTCATGATAGCGTCAGGCTGCGACACGGCGCACTCCGTACTGTAGACACTGCAGGACCATTCACTATGTTTTGATGAGTTATAGCTTGCGTAACGTTTGTTCAAGGAAGTGGTTTGTAGTTCCCCGAATACGCTTTGAACTTGTAGTGGCTTTTGTTTATTATATTTGTATGTAAATATACAAAATTGGGAAATGAAAACGTATTTTGTTTCTTACTAATTACGATGCAATTTAATGTTAAAGTATAGGAAAGTTTAAAATTGATGTTTTGTTCGAGATACAAGTGCCAACTATGATCGTATTAAACAGCGCGTATTAAGAACTTCTTAGCTTTGACGTTTAATTTTACGGTACCAAAATGCTTGCGCTGATAGAAACGATACAAAATGTATGGAAATGACATAAATCAGGCGCGTGACATTTGTCATTCCCATACATTTTTTATCGCTTCTATTCGCAAGCGCAAGGAGAATTTTACTTAGCGAAAATAGCGGGTGTATAGTTGTATTTGTTGGCGCTCTTGACATTCCACACCCAAAAAAATACTACTGTGCATTTAAGGTCAGCGCTCAAAACTCGTGACGACAACTGTAGTTACTTAAGTATGTCCTTGTAATTAGAAAAAAAATGCGAATAATGTGGAATAATAATACAAAGAATTATGCTTTTGCAAAACATTGCGAATAACCCACAGTCAGTTGCATAACGTAGAGTAGAGAGGGCACTCGATTGCCAATACCAAGTATAAGCCTTCTGACTCACTGTTAAGGACTTAGCGGACATTGCGACCAGTTGCTATATTTAGGCATTTACCTATTTTTCGTATAACACTTGGTTTTGTACTCAATTGTGTTGGCATAAAGCTGAAAATAGGTTGAAACGTTTTTTTCTGTTCAAAGCAGAGGTGCCCAAACTTTTTGTTTGGTCTTGATATTACCATAAATTTTTTTATTAACACCTGGTATTGTGAATTTTGAAATATTTATTCTAATGTGGTGAAGTATAATAATCTCACAACCCGCTTACATGCAACCAACTGTCGTGGAACGCCATTATTTCCGCTGACCCCTTGAGTGTTTCGACTACTATAGGCTTTTGGTAATCAGTGCTTAAAGCTAATATTAGCTATTATTTATCTGTATAGATATAGATAATATCTATACAGATGAATAAAATTGAAGTGTCTGTTTGTAATTCCAAAATAACAGCTTTTCACTAAATGCATATGAAAGGATACACGATACTGACACAAAAAAAACAAGTTTAAAAATTTTTCTCACTCTGTCTGTCTGTTTGTTCCGGGTAATCTCTGAAACGGCTAGACCGATTTTAATGGGACTTTCACTGGCAGGTAGCTGATGTTTCAACGAGTAACTTAGGCTTTTATTTATTAAAAATATTAGGGTTCCGCGACAATAAGGGTGAAACCGCGGGGCACAGCTAGTTAATACATATATAAAACTGAAGAGTTTGTTTGTTTGAACTTGCTTATCCCACTAACAACTAGTCCGATTTGAAAAATTCTATAAGTGTTAGATAGCCCATTTAGCGAGGAAAGCTATTAAATATCACGGCTGTTAAATATCACGCTAAGACCAATATGGGTTAAAGTTAGCGTTAGCCCAAAGTAGAAAAAGTCGCGGGCAGATGCTAGTATTAGAATTGAGTGGCTACCTCGTTTGATTTCGATTCAATTTTAAAAATAATTTCGAAGCAGTGTCAATCAGCACCATTAAACGCGTTTCTTATATGCGTGTGCGCATCTTTATTACGCAGTTCCTTTGCGTAACATAATGTTCTAAACACTACAGTTGATACTTTTAGTTTGGGAAACGGTGACATTTCGCAGATGTTTGAGCTAAATTTACTTATATGGTATTTATGTAATGGTATGGCTGGTCCCTAGACCAAACACTTTGTTTTAATTTTAAACTAATTGTGCCTCCCTGTTTCACTAGCTAAGTATTATTTTATTAGTATTTAACACACACACAATAGTAGCTTTAAGTTATCTATCTACTAGTTAATATTCCTACAAAAGCAGTACACGCACACAGCAACATAGACAGATAAAACTACAAAAATCTTCCAAATTTAATAAAAAAACTAGCTCTAGATACATTTGCAATTTCACCTGTCTTAGCTATCTAGCTCATTATAGCGAACAAGTATTTAAATAACGGTAAGAAATAAAATTAAATTATTACGACTCTTCAGAAGCATTCAGAGCGATATTTACATTTTACAGCATTATTTTATTTTACAACGTTCTATTAAAAGCCACTTAGTATAAATAAATTTGATAAAAATTTAAATATTGATTATAAACAAATCCAAATTAATTATCTATCTTATTTATTATTTTTATGATAAGAATGAAACTTTAATGACATACATTTATTTATTAGACTTTATTGTTGGTTCATAAACCCCTTATGAATCGGAGATGCTATGTTTTGGTTGTGTTGTTTGCTATTTATGTTCATCAGTTAGTTACCAAAGCTATATACGTAGGCCTTTCAAGAAGGATTCCCGACGGGGTAAAAATTTCTTAACACCGACATTTCACTGAAGGTGATAGTTCCCGGATGAAGAGTATATTAAGAAAAGTTATAAGCACTAAATGCTGACATATGAACATAAGTTTTTGGAAAATCTCACTGGCGGGTTCGAACTTAATCGCTTGCGTAAAGGGGCATTACTCTAACTACCCAGCCACCACGACGCATAGATCTGAACTGGTATCATACATGATACAACTAAAGCGAGCTCTTTTAGTGAGTACTAAATGTAACTTCGTCACGTACAGCTTTTGATAGTAGGTTCGGAACTTTATCGTTTTACCACAAACCAGACCGCGATATTTTATTAATCATACAACACAATATGTTCTCGCAGATATCATTAAGACAATGTAATTTGATGCTGTACTCTCTTACTTTATCTACCAGATGATTCAGAGTAATATTCAAAGAGCAATGCACTATTTATCGATCGAGTATCGAAATGACAGCTAACTACTGTACTGTAGAAGGCAATGGCCCTCGTCTGCCACTGCCTACTCTCTTCTGAACAGGCGTAATTTTACGTGTTATCGTAACTTAAATTCGTTATCGTAAAAATATTATATAGCGTAACATAAGTGAGACTCGCATTTCATAAGATTTACGTTCATTTTATAAATACAACTTCTCTGCTAAACATAATATCACAAGGGTTACCTGCAGTACTTATTCATTTCAAATCTCTTAATCGGAATCTAGGAGCTTGTGGGAGAATCAAACAACAATTGAAATATAGATGATATCATTTATTGTCCAAAACTCGCTATAAAGCTATCGCCAATAACTCATCCACGGAGACATTGGATACAACCAGGTAGATCGCAAGTCAACACCCTTCGATGGCAGTTCTCTCATAAAACTGTTAACAAACCAAGGATTGAGGGTCCTAGTATCAATGGTTGGCTGTCGGAAGAAAATATTATTCATAATTGGTTTTGGAATGAATGGCCAATTTATAATTTCTGGAGCCATTCCAGATTTAGCTGAAGCTGATACCGATACAGAGCCTGGATACACTTGTATTGTACTTGACAAGCCGTCGGCTGATTTGGTAAGAGTCAGTGGCGAGGAATCTCCTCTTTCATTAAGTAAAGGGTAGAAGAGACTGTTGCTATCAGTAGGGAAGAATCGAATGCCGCCAGTAGATGATATTCTTCCGTTCCTCGCAGCGACTCCCGAGAAACTTGCCACTCCAATCATGTCATTCTTCTGTTCATCAGGGGTCGTGGCCTTATCATCAACTTTAGCTGGAATGAAAACAATTTGCGGTTCATTTGATGGACCAAAATTATGGAATAAATTGAGACAATTTGAGAGGAATTTTGATGGAACAATTCGAAATCATCCATCATTATTGAAGATCTCTTTAGCTCATCAACATTTTGTACACTGAATGCAATTTAAAAATTATTAATTATAAATAAAATCGTTTCTAAAAATGTCAATCACATAATTAAATTAATTGCTGGCTAAGAATAACAAAATATGGGCAGAGCTTTTCGTGGTATCCATAGGGCTGAAGACAATGTTGCTAAAAAAGTTTTGTTGATAAGTGTGGATGGTTCCAAGGGCAGAGGATGAATGGAATCGATGGATTATTTCTAAAATGATGTGACTAGAAAGGAGGTGAATACGGATATGATGGAAGAGAAAATAACACTGGGAGCAAAAATGGAATAAGGGCAGTAGGACGACGCCGGCAGTTACCTGACGCCGCGGTGAATACGACCAGCGCACAGATCAAACACAGATGTGTCGTCATGATCCAGATCTCAACTAGAAATGCAAGCCAACTGTCGAATGTCTACCTTATATTCCATCGTGGAATTACAAGTTTAGATTTAATAGCCGTTGAAACGGTTCTTAATGTTGATGAAGCACCGACGACATATTCTTTACCCTCTGTTATGACTGTAATTTCTCTATTATTTAAAAGCTGATGTCAAAATTTGTGCTATTAAAAGGAGTTGAGGCGATATAATAACACACCGCCAGATTCGACGTATCTCAACCAATTATTTGACTTTAGATCCATGCGAGTCGTGAGTATCGATCTAACGGTAAATTTTATATTTGACTGCAAAAAATCGGTGTTTCAAATCATCGTTATCTCAAGCTAATAAGCAAGATGCTTATTGACAAAATTTGCACGTCGAAAAATGTGGTTTATCATAGAGATATATTATGCAAATCAACAACAATATTGTATCATAATTTGGCTTTGACGGTGTTTTTCTGAGGTCAATAAAATTTGAATTGATTTGTATGGTCTTAATGAATAATTTAGGAAACGCAGTATTTATTCATTAGTTCGTCTCACTGGAGAGGACTGATGTATATTACATGTAAATTCTGTCACCAGGAGTGCACCAGATGAGGGGATCAGACCGGAACAATTCACTCAGTCCAGTAACCTTTTTCAACTTTATATACAATTCTTCCGTACGTGTGTTTGTCACCTAACTCCTTAACTGCTGGAGTGATTTAGATGACATTTTGTTTGTATATTTGAATTGGTTCTTGGAGGGTTTGAAAACAAATTTGGGCTTGAGTGATGGCCTTTTAGGAAGGTACAGTGTCTATCAGGACCGCTTGTTGTATTATAATTTCTTTTTACTTGTTGTTTTGGTGTATTATCGGCACTTGACGAACCTATTACTCATCATACATACATTGTATCACCATCATCTCCCTGGCCTCATCATACATACATTGTCTGTCTATCTGATGTTGCTAATCACCTGATTTTTATACAAAGCGACTGCCATCTGACCTTCGTTCATACGTTACGAGGAAAATTGGTAACAACTTTTTAGACTCTCTTAGGCCTCCAACTGACCAGTAACGATTGCCAAAGATATTAAGTAGGCAACCGGGACCGACGGCTTAACGTGCTCTCCGCAGTTAATTAGGTGTGTTTTTTTGAAATTTGTAAATATTTAATAACAGTAAATATGTTTTTCTATACCTAGTTAACTAAAAATCGCAACATCGAATAACTGATATGATTTGATGGATATATAATTTGATCGCAATGTTTCATGGTACAGGCATCAATTTGGTAACGGGTCGATTTGATTTATGATGGCTAGATAAAGTTATCGGCGCGTTAAATGTTGTGCTAAGATTTTTTACAATACTTAAAGAGTAGTCATTATTTTCTTGGAATATTACACTTTAAAATATACAGCATGTACATTAATTTAGGTCTATGCCTACATTCATGTATTGCCATATTACGTAATATTTCGAATACCTTTTAATGTCATATGAACTTGGAAATAAGCTTGGAACCAAAATCTGTTTATTTTTATGCAAATATTAAGTTTCTAGAATAGATGAAGCGAGCTCAGGGCTCTCACTATCAACTCTTATTGCTATAGTTAATTACTGAGTGACAGTGAAAGGTGTTTGCTTTTTAGGTTTCCAGCGAGCTTAGTAGGATCCCAATCGGGATCATATTTGCTTTCTTGAAGCTTTGCACAACACGCCATCAAATAGTCTACTCGTATCATGTTTTTATCAATAAATATCAATATAAATGTATGTCTGTTTTATAGAATTTTAAGGTATGCATTTGATCATGTGATATTCAGTAAAGTGTTGTGCATGAATCCAAGAAGGTTTCTGACTTGATACGACCAATCTTCGACAGATAGCGCCACTATCACTCCAATAAATTTAACATATGGCCGTGACAGAACTCGACGCGGGTGAAACTGCGGAGCACAGTTAGTAAGGTTATAAAAAATGTTATTTGAAAAATACATGCTCAATATATAGAATGGTTGACTATGAGACCTCTTCAAAACTTCGGAGCATTCGCACTAGGGACCTCATAGAAGACTGCAACCAAATAATGCTATCTAAGAGTGCGTTTCTGTTGTGAGTAAGCCAGCGCTCTGGCAAAAGCTCTCGCAACAGGCGAGGAATTGAGAAGCTAGCGATTGTGGGATTCTCTCGTCTTTCACTATGTTGGCACAAATATATTTTTGTAAGATTGATAAAGTGATTGGCGCTCTTATTGCTTAAACCGTTCATAAAGTTGCATTAATTGTTTACCATTAGGTGGATTGTAAGCTTAGTTGCCATTTCTGGTACATAAATGACAGCTTCCATTTTAGACTATTTTTTCATTAGTAAAATTAGCACATACTTTTATCAATCGTCAATTGAAAGATAACAATAATATTTTTAAGAGCATTTTCATGTTACATATCAATATACTTAATGACGACTTGCACTTAAATGAATACATGATCGTGAACGAACTCCGAATCAAGAGGTTAATCTTATGTGTATCTTGAGGTTCAGCGACCTCTATTGTATGATTGAAATTATCTAACTCATTCAATCTTATATAAGCGGAAGGATCGGGAGCTACAGATTCATTTCTAAACGTAACGTTTTCGACGCAGTCCATAATATATAAACTCGGCGAAATGGCTTTTCTATTGCTCATTGCTGTGGTATTATGTACAGTACGAGCGATTCCAATAGTGTTAAAAGGTATGTTGATACTGATTAATTCCTTAAACATTTAGACTGTGGTCAACATGTCGATTTTAAAGAATTTGTTTTTATTCCCAGAATCCTCGCCGTCTGGTCATTCAGTAGTTGCTATTGTAACATCGGATCCAGAATTCGAGAAATATTTGCGTGATGGATTTCCAAAAGATCTCAAAGGTGACAGAACTCTCTCGCAAGACATTGGGGATGACTTCCGTAGAAGTTTCAGTATTGCGACGTCAGGAAAAGCTGTAGCGGGAACAGGAAGAAGTTTTGCTTCAGCATCGGCCTTCAACCCGTTCATGCTACCCTTCTTTGTAAATCCCATTAATGTAGAAGGACTGGGACGAACTGACATGGGACTAAATAATTGGTTCAAGAGCATTGAGAACTTTTACGATCCAAGCTTCGCTGGAGCAGGTGGAGTTCAAGCGGTGTCGGTAGTTAACGACAACGGCCACATCTATGGCAAAGTTAATAATGTACCTTTTGATAATAAAACCGACAAAAAGGATATCAAAGATGGTGTGAAGTTATTAAATAATTAATAAACTATTTCAGCTAAGTTGCAGTCTTTCATTTATTTTGTTTTACAATTTTCATCATATAAATTTAAAGGTTAACGAATCGAGACAAGTGCGAGACGCTAGTCGTCTCAATTCGAAACTCTTTGAAATGATGATCGACGGCGCAACTTAATAGTAACCAGTTTTGACAGCGTGTGAATGCGCAGCTTGCAAGCCAGGCCCATTGATACTGGAGGCACCACTTTGTTGGTACTGTGCTCCGTTCTGTTGGATGGTGTGAGCAGTGCTGGCTCTGTAAGGGCCGACGTTCTCGGCAGCCGAGATAGATGCGTAGTTGTTGAGTCCATTGCGGCCCTGCGCCGCAGAGAATGTGGATCCGTATCCAGGGCCGTTCTGGGCGGAGGACAGGGCGGTGTTGTATCCAGCGCCGTTCTGGGTGGAAGATACGGCGGTACCGTATCCGTTGTTGACTGAAGTCGCGGCCGACTCATACCCAAGGCCAAGAGATTGCGCAGAGGAGGTAGCGCCTTGGTAGCGGGCGGGGCCATTGTTCTGGATAGTTGAGGCAGCGCTGTAGCCGTTGTTGGACTGCGCACTAGATATCGCTGTACCATAGTTGCCAAAGTTGTTAACAGATGAGACTGCGGCGGGAGCGTAGTCACGTCTTAAGTCGGTAGTGTAGATAGGGTAGGAAGGGCCAGCGTTAGCATAGCCGACGCCGCGAGCGTACACATTGCCGTCAGCAGATCCAATCCCGGCTCCGTAAGCCTGTGCGTCGCCGCTCTGGAAGGAGGCTCCGATGCCAGACGAGTGGCTGATACCTCCGATGTTGCTGCTGAACCCACTGCCGAACCCATACGCCAAGCTAGGAGCGCGACCCATGCGCATGATCACGCCTGGGTACACCCCATCACCTAAAACAATGATGAATAAATTAGTTAAGTAATTGACTCGGGCTTCAAGTATTTTTTTTGTACGTACATTATCGGCTCTACCAATATTAATAATTTTAATAATTAGTTGAAATAAATTTCAAGTTCAATGTCACATGAAATCACTGGGGCCTTACTATGAGCTCTAATTGCCATGATAGTCTCACTCATTTATGAGACAGATGTATGTGACGTGCATACATCTGTCACTTTCGCACAACTGAATTATCATTGCAATAAGAGCTCATGGCCCCCCAGGCCTGTTCACTTACCGAACCAGAAAGGCTTGGCTTGGCTCAGCGAGAAGGCTGCAATCAGTACAATGATCTTGGCTGCCATTGTGTTTGTGTTCAAGGATGAGATGATGAGACCTTTCGCCGGTGTGTATGGGATACTTGTGAATCATTTCTCTGAGCTTATATAGTAAAAATACGTTTTCCCCCACTCGCCTATGACTGGGTCAGAACGATACACCAAGAGCCATTGACACTCATAAATAAAATTTATCTATCCAGTTACGGTAAACTATTTTGATGGGTCCAGATCATCTGAAACCATAAATTACGCGAATACGTACTGAGTATCATCTTAAATTGATATCCGGAGCGTTTGGTTGTAAGACAAGTCCAACCGGCTAATAAAAAGGATTCGATATTGGACCTTGGAAATTCTGGTCGTTAGGGAAATAATTGGGACGTGATTGGCAATAATGAGAACAATGTAACGATACCCTTTGATTATTTTGTTTCGAATATTTTGTATTACATAATGTGGCATTAAAGAAGAGCTATCCTCCTAAAATGCAGTTTCAATCGCCTGCAATTTTGAATCTCAGTGACTTTCTTACAGAGAGAGAAGTGCGGATGCGACGAGCTAGAAATGTGAAGAAAAACATCGTAAGGAAACCTGCATAATATGTGGAGATTAAAACTCACTGCCATGTTGGCACATCCAGTGACATCTTAAGGGAAAACATACCCTCTCAAAGTCAAAGTCAAAGTCAAAGTCAAAAATATCTTTATTCGATTAGACTTTATACAAAGCACTTTCAAATCGTCAGAATGACACAATTTACAGGATTATACATGCTACCGCCAGGTTCGGAAGGTTGCTTTTACTGAGAAGAACGTATCTCGTGTATCTTATCATCATCTCATGCATACCCCTTCATAAACACTCCTGAGAATTCGTGAGTTTACAACAATACAATCTTTTCACGGATTTTAACTCGTTTAATTAGGGACCCCTAATTGAACTCGATCTACAATCAATCGTATGTTGCTTAGTGATATTTAATAATTCTATTTAAATCAGTCCAATAGTTTTGGTGTCAATTAAATTCAAACAATCAAATCTTTCCTCTTTATAATTGCATCATAGAAACATAGACATATTTATATTATTATCTAATATTATAGTTATGGTTATATTTTCCAAAGGGTATCTTAAAACCAGATCTCGGAATCCAATACCGATAACCTCAATTAAGTAGAAATATTCGAAAATCGATTTTATTACGAATTTATAACCCAAGCTCTTGTTCGTTAAAAATAAATAGTTCATAGACCTCGGATAAAACAAATAAACCATTGAAATATCAATTCTGGGGAAGTGAACTATTTCGTGTTTCGTCGTCAACGAAATCATTGGCCTGTTAAATCGCTCTAAAAAGTAATCAAACGAATATTTATGGTGACAATAATTAAAGAAAACTAGATTTCTCACTAATTTTATTACTCCAAATACAAATATTATCTAAAATTTCAGAGCAGGTGACTTGAACCTACTTGACAAGGTTTTGGACAACAGTTTAGCATAGTGTTTATTGAAACGATATGCATTTTAGTGCTCATTATAGAAAGTCTGATTGACTTGAAATTCTGGTGATGCACGATTAAATCTAAATACATACTAGCTGTGCCCTGCGGTTTCACCCGCGTAGATTTAGTTTCATGCTTTATTACACGGGGCCCTAATATATTTTCTAAATAAAAACAGCTTAAGTTAATCCTTGAAACATTAGCTATCTGACAGTGAAAGTCCCGATAAAATCGATTACCCGGAACAAACAGACCGACAGACCGACAGACAGACAGAAGACGTACAGTCAGAGAAAAAATGACTTTTCCATATCAGTACTGTGTATACTTTTATGTGTATTAAGTTAAAAGGTATAATTTTGAAATTCTGAATAGAACATAGATTTTAAAGTTAGAATATAGATTTTTGGAAAATAATTTCTACATTATGATAATTTAAGATACACGCAAATAATAAGTAAGAAATCTTTCTACAATATTTTTATTATTTGAGCAATAAAGTAAATAACTTTAAATTACCCACACTAATTAATATAAAGAAGGTTAATATCCTAGATTTATAAATAATATTTATTACATCATAAACAGTACATTTTCTTCACTTCTTATCACCATCGTTACCATATCCATGATCATCACCGCTTTCACTATTCTCATCAAAGAATGGTCCAAAAGGCCTTTGGAAGCCATAACCTCCAGTGTTTGAACCCCCGCCGTAGTAATTCCCATTGAACTGGTTATTGTATGACCCTTGTCCGTTACCGAAGTGACCGGGTCTGTAACCTTGGTAACCATTGTGACCATTATAGCTGTTATAACCGTTATAACCGCCTTGGTGGTTAGGGTAGCCTCCATTGTATTGGTAGTTGTTGGGGTAGTATCCTGTAGAAAAATCGCCTGCTCCTTGATTTGCTGACGACTGAGACTGGCTGATAGCGATGTTGATAGGAGGTTGGCCATAACCTTGCTGACCTTGGTTGTACCCAGAATAGCCCCCGTAACCTCCTTGTGATCCACCGCATGTACCATATTTCTGACACCTCCTCTGATGTAGAGTTCGTGCAACCCTCACTGATGCATCGGAACTGCTCACACTAGAGACACCTGTAATCAAACACGGTATAGGGTTACAACATACGTATGCTCAATACCCGAAGGCGTAGGCAGAGGTGTTGTAATAACATCGCCAACGTGACAGAGGGTTAGTCTATCGCCGTCTCTGACACTACACGCGATTTTAGGATTACTTCTCAGATATATACAGGTTTCCTCAAGATCCTCCTTACAGCAAAGAAAGTGGTGTAAAATCACTGCACATAAGTTTTTCTCCTGGAATTCTCATTATTACAGACCCCGCTGGGATTCGAACTTGCTCAAACCCCACGGCCACTACGGCTCTTTTTTACAGGGTATTTTTTAGGGTTACAACAAGGTCAATTATCTAACGGTGAGCATCGAATTGCGAACGTGACGACATAAGATTATAGAGCGCTCAGATAATAACCTTCCATTAGAACAGGGCACACCATAGCGGCAAAAAATAACACCTCACGAAAGCTTGCCATTTTCAAATCGATCCGTTACTGTGGTTTTTTTTGGGGTCAGAACAGTTTTATAGGTTGACGATGCGAGGTCATCCCCCACACTCCGACATTGTTGTATTATGGTCAAGTCCCACGGAAGTGATTCGTAAACGGAAACAATAGTTTTTGTAAGTAGTCCAGAATACTATTAACTAAAATATTGAGTTAAGGCTATTGATATGAAGGAGAAAATAAAAACATTGTGAGATCAAAAAATACGTAAGTACAGATATTTTTGTCGTCGAAACATTTGACAGCAAAGAAAGTATCTATGCAATGTTGCCAGCTTTGTATGTTCTTGAAGGATAATACTTGTTATTTAACCTGAAAAAAAATATGTATAGAAGTCTAAATGTGAAAAACATTATTAGGCAATTATAACCAAATCCTTATCATCTTTAAGGTATTTCTTATTTTAAATCTCTCTATTCAGAATTTGCAAAATTTATTGCTGGATTTAAGAGTCTCGTCGTACATATTAATTAATCGAAAGCTACCTATAATATTATCTGCTAGGGCGGACATCCTATCACATTAAACGGGATATCAATCTCTACATCTATACATCTATAGAGATAAATAAAATTGAAGTGTCTGTTTGTAATTCCAAAATAACAGCTTTTCACCAAATGCATATGAAAGTGTATAATAATGCATATAAAAATACGTATTTTTTGGGTTACATACTCCCAGAGAAAATTCATTTTTGTAAAAATACAAAATTGCATTGCATTTGATTCTATGACCGTTTCTCATATGTGTAGATTACGATAGGGAATAATTGCTTTCCACACGAACGAAGTCGCAGGGAAAAGCTAGGAGGCAATAAAACTCATGTTGTGCGACTAACAGTTAATTAATATTAATCCAATAATATTTAACTCTATGTATTTTGACATTTTAATTTTGTGTGCATGAGATATTACTAGATCTTATTATAGTTTAGATAAAGTTGTGGGCGGAGTTGTAGTAAGAGATTTATCGCTGCAAATTAATAAAACGCTTAACAACCATATACAAAATGAACACATGTACTACATCCACGATCGTAAGCACCGCTATAATAAAGATATATTGGATTAATATATATCATTATCTGAACAAAAAATCAATAAACCATTTAATGAAATCGTGCTCATGCGATCTAGAAAATAATTGATTTTGATTACGCTTACCGTAATTTCTTTTAATGATTATATTTTGCACTAGCTGTGCCCCGCGGTTTCACCCGCGTAGATTTAGTTTCATCCTTATTGTCGCGGAACCCAAATATTTTTGATAAATAAAAGTAGCCTAAGTTACTCCTTGAAATATCAGCTACCTCCCAGTGAAAGTCCCGTTAAAATCTGTCCAGCCGTTTCGGAGACAAACAGACAGACAGACAGACAGAGAAAAAAATTATAACTTGGTTTTTTCATTTAGAGAAAAGCTGTTATTTAGGAATTACAAACAGACACTTCAATTTTATTTATCTGTATAGATGTTGAATTTGAAATATTAATGTTTTAATACAAGTATTTTTGCTTAATTACAATAATTGAGAAATAAATCATAATTTATCTTTCCATCTGTGTAGGTAATTACATATATTACTAAAGAGATAAAGTAAGTAAGATCTTCGAAAATTATTAAAATTGTTTCATTGATATTTAAAACAAACTTTGAGGGTGGAGATAGGCTATGTCATGTACACATCTATACAGATAAATAAAGTTGAAGTGTCTGTTTGTAATACCAAATTAACAGTTTTTCACTCCATGCATATGAATGTATATAGGGTACTACCAACACAAACTTTAATTTTTTTCTCTGTCTGTCTGTTTGCTCCGGGTAATCTCCGAAACGGCTGGACCAATTTTAACGGGACTTTCACTGGCTGGTGTTGCAGGGAGTAACTTTGGCTACTTTTATTAAAAAATAAGCACGAGGGTTTCGCGGGACTCTTACGAAACTAACTTTACACGGGTGAAACCGCGAAGTACAGCTAGTAGTAGGTATATATAATACACGGGCAATGCCGCGGATGGGATCTAGTTACAAATATTTTTTTAATGTAAAATACCATTAGAAATAAGGAAGTGCAAATCGTATTTCCTTGGTTTATGAAATTTGCATAAATCTGTTTACCGGATTTGGCCATAATCAAGTGAACAAGGCTCTGCGTGGGCGTACCTACTCCTCCAGGTAACCAAGAATTCCTTCCATCACAAGATATATTGCAAAAGCTAAAACAACATTATGCAGTGTATATTATTTTCTATAGTAATTCAAAGACAGAAGTATAGTGCCTCAGACAGCAATGGACTCACCCTCTGTCACGTTGGCACTTAATCATATTGGGTGGAATGTGGGTGTTGTTGTTACAACACCTCTGTTTACCCCTTCGGGGACACTTTTGGGATGGCGTGAGCATATTTTATATTATTTTTTCAGTATAATATAAAAATTTAATTAATATATTTCAAGAGTATTTTCACGTAAAATTTGTGTGTAAATTAGTGTGTATGAATGCTGTAAAATTTACTCTCAGTTATTTGGTTTTTTCTTTAAATGAAATGAATTTTTTGTTTAAATGAAGGAATGTTTAGATTAAGTTTTGAATTTTATAATGAGAAAATTGGTTACAAAAACGTTATTTTCTTCAGAAATTGTTCTTTCTTAATGCTTATTTGCAATATTATTATTAATTCATAAAATAAGTTTCTTCATAGCGTAGCTTTTATTGTACTACCGGGTTTAAATCTTCACTTCATCTGTGGTTTATGTGAACTTGAACTTAGATTTGCGGTTCCGATAATAGTGCAAACCTACCATGTATATACTCCGAGCTTCCGGTCATTGCTACATCTATCAAGGCTTACTGACTTATGTGGATATTATAATGACTGTCCTTATATTAGCTGTGGTGGCCGTGGGATTTGAGCAGGCGCCTGCTACGCAAGCGACGCAAGTTCGAATCCCCGCGGCCTGTACCAATGAGATTTTCTAAAAACTTAAGTGCACTAATTTTACCCCACGTGCTTTACGGTGAAGGAAAACATCGTGTACAAAGTAATTCAAAGACGTACTCATTATTTTTACTTCTCAGACATTTGCTGGTTTCCTCACGATGTTTTCCTTCACCGTAAAGCACGTGGTGCCAATTGACTGAACGCAAGTTTTTAGGAATTAATTGGTACAGGCCCCGCTGGGATCCTAACTTGCCTCGCTTTGCGTGGCAGACTCAAACACCAATGACAACACGACATCTACAATTTGTGTGAAGTGAAGAGCTGTTAATTTTGAATTACAATCAGACACTTCAATGCATTTATCGGTATAGATGTTTAGATAGACGTTTGCCTAAGTTCGGTACCTAATGTTCATCCTTATTTGATCCACACAGAAGAGGTTATTGAAACTTGTCTCTAAGCATTTTTTTATGATTTGTAAACGATCCACATTCCTCCCACGAGTCATCTCAATCTCAGAGTTGGATTAGATCGTTTTGAATCAAATTAATTTAGATTATATTCGAAGGAAGTGGCGAAATTTATAGGTTTCAAATTTCATTCGCTAATAGAATTAGGTGCCGTTGAGATAAATAAATGTTATAATAGTAATGTGGGAAAGATTGGAAATATATTTTGAAGTCGTCGTCGAAATTTATATACATAGATATCATCATCATCTCCCTGGCCTTATCCCATGTATTTGGGGTCGGCACTTGATTCAACCCAATGTGGCTGATCACCTGATTTTTATACGAAGCGACTGCCATCTGACCTTCGCAACCCCATTTAGGAGGAAAATCTGTGATCTGGGTTAAACCAGTTGTCAGATTATTTTTAGGCCTCAGACTGACCTGTAACGATTGCCAAAGATGTTAAATTGGCAACCGGGACCGACGGCTTAACGTGCTCTCCGAGGCACGAAGGGAACTCGGGCGGTCACCCATCCAACTACTGGCTAGGCGTATGGCTGCTTAACTTCGCTGATCGAATGATTATATACATATACATATCCTTACAAATATTATAAAAAGAAAAGATATATATTCTTGTTTGTACTTAATGGATAAACACAATCACTACATGACTCGCTAAAAAAACGTGCACAAATTTTCAAGTTACTACATTTTTTATAACGAGTGCAATTGAGAGACTGGAATAAAATTGAAACTAATAGTAGATTCACCTGGGCCCCAACCATGAGCTCTTATTGGAATGATAATTCAGTTGTGCGACAGTGACAGATGTATACACGGCACATAAATGAGTCTGTCTCATAAATGAGTGAAACTATCATGGCAATAAGATCTCATGGTAAGGCCCCAGATCTTTCGCTTTATGGGAAACTAGCTGTGCCCCGCGGTTTCACCCGCGTAAATTTAGTTTCATACAAACTTTCGTCCCCTATTTTATCCTCTTGGGGTAGACTTAATCAAAATCCTTTCTTAGCGGATGCCTACGTCATAACATCTACCTGCATGCCAAATTTCAGTCTGATCCGTCCAGTGGTTTGGGCTGTGCGTTGATAGATCACTATGTCAGTCAGGCAGTCAGTCAGTCACCTTTGAGTTATATATATTGATTACAAAGACTTTTAGGTATATCGAAGATCCCACAAAGTTCGATACTTTCCTCTAAAGATTTCCTCTAATGTGACAAATATCTGAAGATAATGATTATTATAAAAGACTAGCTGTGCCACGTGGTTTCACCCGCGTAGATTTTATTTCATCCTTATTGTCGCGGAACCCCAATATTTTTAATAAATAAAAGTAAGTTACTCCTTGTAACATTAGCTATCCGTCAGTGAAAGTCCCGTTAAAATCCGTCCAGCCGTTTCGGAGATGACCCGGAACAAACAGACAGACAGTCAGAGAAAAATAAAAAAAATTGGTTTTTATGTTTCGGTACCGTGGAGTTACAAACAGACACTTCAATTGTATTAATCTGTATAGATTCTTATGAATTGAGACTTGAGAGAACAGGGGCATTATGCTCGTAAAATTGTCAAAATATAGTATTTTCTCTGATTGGATATTCAGGCACTAAATTCAAAATAGCATTTGAAATGCAAAATACTTATTAAATCTAATTAGCTTACAGAATATGCTTAATTTAAGTGGGCACACCTGTATCTAGGAATTTTTATAGCGTTCCTGAGGTCTTAAAATCTTTCCGAAGAAATAAATGTCATAATAATCCTATTATATGTATATAATAATGGTATCTTAATGAAATGAGAGTCAACTTTTATATGGCAATTTATTTTTATTTATTAAAGTACAAGTCGTAAGTAAAACTGATTAATTATTATCGCTCACTCTTTTTTGTACATTAAACATTATCAATAATAACATCAACACTCAAAACATATATTATCCTAGAAGATTATAAGTTGGCAGAATGTCAAAAAAAGTCATAGTGCTAGTGCTATGTAATACGTAGATAAAAATAAATAACTTTAAGTTATAACTGATAACTTGAGTTTGTAGATATTTTGGTACTCATAAAGAAGGCTCCCTTATGGTGGGGCTTTAATTTATATTCTAAACCTTATAAGTAATACAAAATACCAGAGGACAAATCGAATTCAACAAACAAGTAACTAATTGTAAAAAAAATTAAACAAAACAATTTGTTCACATTATTTTGATATAAGTTGCATTTATGTTCTCAGCATTATTTCTGTGTTTATTAATGATGAAATAATAAAATCCAAGATGTGTCAATCCTTAATTAATGCGTCGTGTTCTTCGGTTGGCTACTTCCCGCTCCGTGCTCTGGCAACAGCCACAGCAACGGCATCCCCGGACCCACTCTCCGCATTGCTTATAGCAGAGCTGTCCCCACCTCCGCAGGTACTACATCCATTTGTACCACCTCCCCCACTGGCAGCTGCGGCCCCACTAGCAGCTGCAGCCCCGGTACCTCTCGATCCACTGGAAGCTGTACCGATCGCTCCTGCGTTACCAGACTCGCCTGAATACCCTGATGGTTCTTGTATGGTGTATATTTGGTATCTTTGTGGTGGGGGTGGTGGCGGCGGCGGCGGCGGTGGTGGTGGTCCCCAGAATGGGGGTGGGGGCGGTGGAGGAGGGGGCCAATATGGACCACATTGTGGGGACCGTTTTAACCGCTCTAACAGGTTTTGGTTCGCTCCCGCTGTAATTAATATTATTAAATAGTATTAACTAAGATTATATTCCACGAAACTGTAATTACATGATGTGTGCAGGCACAGTATATCTATAACTTATTTTTATAATGTGGGCGTGTAACTAGCACACTTAAATACTGTAGATACAATTGGCAGTTTTGATAGTGGGTGATTCGTCGACATTTTGCGTTATAAAATGTATTGAAATATAAAATTTACGTGACATTTATATTATGGCTATAGGAAATATGAAAATTCTTCTAAATACATGAATAAATTAGCTACTCACGCTTAATTTCAGCACGGGACAATTGTAAAAGAACTATAACTAATAAAACGCCTGTCCTCCACATGTTGACAATTAATTCTGACCAAATCAATTGGGTGTTCCATTTTTATACTTGTCGTGTATCAACAATGTAATGTAATGCTCTGAAATACCCAGAATTTGGTGTAATTGGTGATAAGTAGCTAGGCATACATACACCTTGGTGTCAAAATAAACGACTCCTCGTGTTTATTTATTTTTAGGTCGGTTTCACACTGACTCGCTCATTTCAGGATTACCTATTATGCTCTCATACCTCGACGGAATAAATTAAGGTCTAAGTAGAATGATACAGTAATTATACACATGGGTATCAACTGACGGACGAGCAGATGAAGTGGTCTATTTTTTGGGGTATATACAGAAGATAAATTTTATGTTTTATAATTTTTAAAATGAACATCATTCAATTTTTTTTTATCAACAGTGTGAATACAGCTTTACAATTATATATTTCCATTTACATGTGGTTTACACGATAAAACATTGATTTAGAGTAAATTTTGCGGTTACATCTTATAAAGGTGGGACATCCTGGTTGTCCTGATTCCCAACTATTTCGCCGGTTTTGTTCAAGTACCATGCAAAAACTTGCGAGTCTATTAACCGAGCTAAAGGGATAAAACTACCATTCACAGGTCAGGACCCGCTAGACCCCTGAAATTCACACCCTGTACCCACTCATCCCCTTAATCTTTTGAGGTGTCCACTCGTCCCCTGATCTATCTAAAGTACAAGGGCGTCAGAAGTTCAAAGAGGTAGCTTCAATGTTTTTTGACCAGGACATAAGTACCTTAAAATATGGATAAATTCTCTTACCAGGGGAGCAAGGGCACCTACGTAGGGGCCGAATCTACAACTTTTATTCCAAGGGACGAATGATGGGCGGCCAGTGGGCCCTGATTCCCACTCCGGACTGTTAGTGGGTAATTACAGATGATAAAAACCTCCCTTGGTCATGGCATCACGCGTGAACGGCTGGACCGATTCTACCGGGATTTTTACTGTTAGATAGCTGAAGTTTCAAGGAGTGTTTAGGCTAATTATACTAAAAAAAAACAGCATGTAACTAAATCTACGCGGGTGAAACCACGGGGCACAGCTAGTTTGTTCTAAAATTACGTCCGAACTTGTCTGCTAGAAAATTATTTGATGTTTATGTATTTTAAAACTACTGTAATTAAATTAATATTACTAAATTAACGATAACTCGAGTTTGATAAAATTAAAGCGATACTGAAACTACGGTCGTTTGCGAAGTTATCGGAGAAGAGTAGATGAACAGCTGCTGTAAAAGAACAGAGCATGATGTTGTTGTGTGAACGGATAAATAGCTTGATTTTTCTTAATTCTAACTTTCTGATTTTTTTGTCATAGTGGTGACCTTATTTTTAGCAAAACGAGTTCAAACCGTACCAATCTTAAACAAATTAATTTTCCCAATAATTTTGGTATGTACAGGTGCCGTCGCGAGCCTTGAGCTTGAGGGCCTTGAATGCGCGGTAATATTTTTTTGTCTTGTATGGAGCAAGCGTGAAAAAAAACATGCGCAGTTACTCTCACAATTTAACTGAGCGCTCAAATCTCGTGATATCATGATGAGAAATCTGCATGCATTTGAGAAGAAATAAACAGTCTCATGTAAAGTCGTGCCCGAGCGATAACGCCAGCCGCAGCATCTGTCACTTGGCTGTTTGGTTAAATAACCACCCATTTGCTTGCCCATAAAGGTCCCATTCATGGAAGTTCATTAGTACCGGAGTCAACATAGGTGTATGTATTTTTTTATCCTAATTTCAGGAACCTATGAGTTTTTCTAAAAACTTATGTACAGTGATTTCACACCACGTGCTTAACGGCGAAGGAAAACATCGTGAGGAACCTGCATATGTCTGAGAAATAATTCAAAGCCGTATGTATAGTGCCTGAGACGGCGATCTCACCCTCTGTCACGTTTTCACTTAATCATATTCGGTGTAATGTGGGTGTTGAAAATTACAACACTTCTGCCTACCCTTGCGGGGAATACAGGCGCGAGCATATGTATGTATGTATGTATCCTAATGCTTTTACTGGCGGAAAATGTCCCTTCCTACGGGATCATACAGAAAGGATGTAGATACATCTTGATGATTTATATTGGCAGTTGAGTATTAAAAAAGTTATTTAGGCAATTCTGCTCAAAAATATTAATTAGGTTCGAAAATATTTAATTTATTACTAGAACTTACTAATTGGTGCATGAAAAGAGTTGAGCTAAAGAACATGATATTATGTATTTCCTACTACTCAACTACTCAACTAGTCTTGAAAATGCTTGTCATCACTTGGGTATACTTTTTGGAACAGATACCTTCTATCCTAATAGAGGCATGTTCGTGTCGTATTGGAACTAAAGTAAAAACACACATAATTTTGATGCTTTATTTATAACAGGCTTACGAATCACAGAGTATATACAACAATTTAAAGATTACACAATCCAAATATAAAACGATATTTTTAAACAAAATCAGGTACTGCAGTAAAAACAATCTAACCACCTACAGAGATAGCTACAGCGTTTCCTTTTTGGGTTTTAGCATTGCTGAGGGCGTAGTTGCTTTTCCCACAAGTACTGCAACCAGTTTGTTGGGAAGCTTGAAGGCCTTGTGAAGCTAGACCAAGAGCTCCGTTCAACGCCCCCTGGCCGGAACTGTAACCTGATCCTTGTTGCCATTGCCCACCATTAGAGCCTGACTCTTGTTGTTGCAATGAGCTGGATTCTTGGAATTTTCCTGATGCGCCATATCCACCACCATTGCTTCCACCTCCTTGACCACCGGCGCTTCCACTGCCAAAGCCGCTAGCACCAGAGTTGGAACCACCGCTGCCAAAACCGCCAGCGCTCCCACCGCTTCCAAAACCACCAGATTGAGAGCTAAGTTGTTGTTGTTGGTTAAATCCAGAGGCTGAGCCTGAGCCTGAACCAGATCCAGCTCCAAATCCTGCTCCAGATCCTAATCCGGATCCTGCACCAGATCCTGCTCCGGATCCTGAACCAGATCCTGAACCAGACCCTGATCCGGATCCAAATCCTGAACCTGATCCCGCGCCTCCTGAGCCACCAAACGAACCTGAGCTCCCACCAACGTTGTTTCTGCCACCGGTTTGGTATTGACCTTCCCCGGACGCACTTGAACCACCGTTTCCGTTATATCCAGCACCGCTTGATCCAAAACCATTCGAGGACTGTCCCCCGAAGCCACTGCCTCCAGATGCAGATCCGGCTCCTGCTCCAGCGCCATAGCCTGATCCTACTCCAGCGCCATAGCCTGATCCTACTCCAGCGCCAATGCCTGCTCCAGCGCCAGCGTTGGAAGAAGACCTTCCAGCGCCTCCAGCCGAAGATGATGCCAGGGAGAAGGCCTGTCCAGCAGCTTGATCACCACTTCCAGCCGAGGCCGCGGCTCCACTGAATACTCCCTGTTGGGAGCCGTCAGAGCTTCTAGCAAGCCCACTCCAATTCTGGGTATGGAAGAATGGAGGCGGTGGAGGACCGTGGTGATGTGGGGGACCATGGGGGCCGTGGGGACCGTCGGGACGGCCGGGACCATCCGGGCCGTCGTCACAGGTATTGCATCTCCTTACTCGCTTGTGAGGCGGTCTGGGATCATCTGCAAAAAATATAAAAATTATTATATAATTACAATATTCCTGCTATTACCTACAATGCTTGCCACTTATTCATTATGTCACCCATTTACACAAATATCACACTTCAGAGGGTCTACCATCATCGAATTAAGGAGTGCGTATTAACTTCTGAGCCTTGACGTTTCAGTTTGATATCGTAAAATTTGCTTTGACAGCTAAGAAGTTTTTATACGTACTACTTAAACGATCATAGTTCGCCTCCAGATGTATATTAAATGCAGTAATTACCTTTACTCCTGACCAGGGCTCCATGAGCCACGAGGAACGTTACAGCCAATACCAAAACTAGTGACTTAGCCATCTTGTTGAATAATCGGATTCGTTATGAGACTGATTTCAAGAGTCACTGAATTTATATGTAAAACAGTTCCTCTCAAAATATGATAAAGACAACTTCCAAGAATAGTGTTCTATAATTGTTTGCTGGCAGTCAATTGCTAATGCAAACGCTACATATAGCAACAGAAGGAAATTCACACGGCATATTACTTAGTAGTGCAAACTAATGTGCTCAAAAGTACATGGTAAAAACCAGCGAAATTATTATGACTTCATAATATTACGTAATATTTACTGTTGTTATGGATTCCTGTCTGTAATTTTATTTCAGATACATTTGGTCATTTTCAAGTAGCTGTTGTTAATTCAACCATCGAATTAAAATGTGCATTTAATGAACAAACTCTTGTCTAATTTTTACAGGATGACAAATGTGTAAGGGGTCGTACTCGATTTCTTAGAAAACTTTCATAAAAGAGGAGCTTACTGAATAAGATTTTATTCATGTTAAGCTATCGGGTGAGAAAAAGGTTCTTCTGTCTTTCAGGAACAAATTGGTAATAGTTGTAAAGACGATATATCGTCGACTTTAAATAAGATATAATATTCGAAAACTAGCTGAATACCCAAACAGTCTGTATCCAGACTGGTGGTTAATAGGATATTGTGTTATAAACATAAATAAAAAATAATAAAAGGTACTCATGCCATCCCAGAAGGATCATCAAAGGGGTAAGTAGAGGTGTTCTAAGAACAACACCCACTTTTCACCGATGATGGCAAGTGACCCCTTTTTATCATTATTGGTACCTGCGTCCTTTGCGTGACAAGTAGTCGACATTCGACAGTCGACAATAGTCCATTCAAACCCCACGGACACCATCACTCTTTTGTTTCTTTTATAAACATGAGTAATGAAATGTATCGCATACTCATGACACTAGCATAGCTAACCCTATTTCATTTTAATGAAAGTGTACTAAGTTACTTCTCGTAACATCAGCTATCTGCCAGTGAACAGTCACTTAAATTTTATTTAGCTTTATACCTAGTATATGTATTCGTTTTGTTTGATTTGTGTATACATTATATTGTCAAAAGAGCCGTGGTAGCCTACACTAACGACGCAACTTCGAATCCCAGCGGGCCTGTACTAATGCGCTTTTCTAAAAAACTTATAAATGTGCAATGATTTCATACCACGTGCTTTACGGTGAAAGAAAACATCGAGAGGAAACCTGCATATGTCTGAAAAGTAATTCAAAGACACAGTTTATAACTTCTGCGGATGTCATCGATAACTAAACTGTGCCATAATGTATGCCAAATAAACAAATTTATTATTATTAATTTATTATTATTAAATTTATTATTATAAAAATAAACAAATTTATTAATTTATTAAAGACGTATGTATAGTGCCTGAGACGCCGATGGTCTCACCCTTTGTCACGTTGGCAGTATTTGTTACTTCATGATCTAGGTATTCATTTCATATCAATTCGTGTATTACATTAAGCATATGTCTTCATGCTCACTAAAATGCCTCTAGTCCCGGGTCGCTCACTTCCCTCTATAATGGTTGAGGAGGGCGATGGCTGGCATTCTCGTCATACTTGTGAACAGGTGCTGCTTGTGGGGGCTGGTCATCTCAAGCTACGCATTTAGATATAAGTAGGACTACTAGACTTATCTTTATGTTAATTTTTATCGGCATTTGTGCATTGCACTGTGTCCATGGGCTTACATTTCTCAAGTAAAATATTTTGTTTTTTTTTAAATTGTATAATAATTTTAAAAGAGTAATTACTGAGTTTCTTGCCAGGTTCTTCTCAGTAAAAGCAACCTTCCGAACCTGGCGGTAGCATGTGTAATCCTGTAAAATGTGTCATTCTGACGATTTGAAAGTGATTTATAAAAAGTCTAATCGAATAAAGATATTTTTGACTTTGACTGTGACTTATTTAAAAGTTCTTCACATATTTTAAATCGTAAAAAGTGGTAACATTTTGTACGATGCAGCATTAATAGTCTTGTGATTATATAAGAAATTTTTAAATTCTAGTATCTCATTAAATGTGTGAGGATAATAATAATATTTAATTTGTTTTGTGGTTTACCTACTGTTATATTCAGAAAATAAATAAATCACATTGTACTCAAAACGTTTATTAAAACAATCATTATTTTACATTACACTTACAATTCAGTTACTAAAGTTCAAACATTTTATTTTCCCGACGCACTAGACCCAGCGTTGGACTGCGCCGTACCACCTTGACTGATACTTATACTCTTAGATATACTAATACTTGTAGATCCTCCGTTACCGAATCCAGAACCACCTCCAAACCCTGGATTAAGAGGACCTGATCCTCCTTCGAATCTGTGAGGTCTGCCGAAGTTACCGCGTCCAAATCCAGGACCGAATTGGGCTGGGGGTGGAGGTGGTCCAAACGCACCAGCTTGGGCGCTCGCCTGCGCATTCGCTTGACTGAACTGTGGTGATCTTATTACTCGACCTGAATAAGAAAGAAATGTCTGTGTAATAATTTGTGTGATAATTTGGCGGCGGCCAGTTAAGCGAATTAAGATCTATCCCCAGCAGTCGGTAACAATGAGTATTTCTAAAACTTAATGGCAGTGATGTCACACCACCCGCTTTTCGGTGGAGACAAATACATAATTATCATGATAAAACCTGCATGTCCGAGACCTAATTCGTAGACAGATCCTGAGACGGAGATCAATTCACTCACATTATCATTCAGATTTTATTTCGGAGAAAAGTGGGAGTTTTGACACATCTTCATCTGTCTGCGATCTTCATATGAAATATTTGTTATTGAAGAATACGTTATTGCAAGTAAGGTTCACCTTATCTATGGAATTCTTGTGGGTCGTATATATCTCGGATAGATGAAGAATGTTTCGAGTCAGATTGATTACTAAATGAAAACGATAAACGATTCCGGAAAGGGCAGTGCTAACGATGAAAAGCTATCACACTGAAACTTAGTAAAAGGTATTGAAATCTTGACAGACATTAACACTCTAAAAACTAAAATGATAGATTTTTTGAGTTCTCAAGTTCAAAACTAATCCAGAGCCTATCCAATAAGGTAGAGTCTTGTAAGGTTTTATTCGTTGAGAAATAAAGTGATTACCTCCATCGATTCCTAAGATTAGGATCGCAAGTCCAACACAAATCAAACTAGTGCGAGTCATCTTTGTTACATCACCTGAGCTACTGCCGAGGATATGATCATACAACAATTTATATCACACCAACTATACACACAATTTGAACACGAGTGACAATTTTAGCACATTTTATAAATGTAACGGTCCAATCCTTCTTGACACCCCTATCACTCAACCGTATACTCATTATTCTGAAGTGCCACGTCTCAATTTAAACTGGTTCGTTTTTCGTGATTCCAAAAAAATATTTGTCCAGCTACTAGTCATTTGGTTTTGGGGGTTTACTTTTTTTCGGGTATCACTATACGTTTATCGAATGCTTATAGTAATTATTAAGGTAAACATTTCCTAGATGTCAGTAAACCTTGAGATAATTCTATTTTCCCTGAAGTTCAGTCGGACTAAAATCAGTTAACATAAAATATGTTAAATAATAATAATATCAAAAGTATTATTTTTAACTTATGTTATTTTTTATATACTAGTGATGGCTAAAGTAAATTCTTGATCGTTAAGCCTACAGGACTTAATTTTTTAAATTTTATTAGAAAAATATACTACCTCCTCCTTTGTTACAAACAAATGTGGTCTGTGCAAATTATCGACGTTATTGATTTAGTGACAGTTTATAATGAAAACTGTCTCAAGCAAAATGTGGTCTATTTTGTGAACATTTATGAAGATTACATTTAGAAATGGCAAAAGAACAGCATAGGAAGCCCATCAGGAGTAAGTTGCAGAGACACGTGAGTATCCTGATCTGGAAGAGTTACTTGCAAAGGCAGTATGTATGAACTTTGAACTTTATTGTTAGAACTAGTGGGTTTAGAATGGGTTTCCAGTGAACCTGATTGACAATCTTGAAACACAATTTATAATACATTTTAAACCTGTCTGTATATTATTTTCTGCCAACATGTCTGATCTCACTATCACATCTAATCAATGATGGTGTGGCAGCAGCGTTTCTCCGTCGCTACATAGATGGCGCTACTCGCTAACAAATGCGGAGTTTGCATACCTAAATCGCGCAATAAGAGTTTTCAAGTGCATTGCAGTATTTATACAAGTTTCCAACTAGAAGATTTGGAGCTGCGGTTCCCCAGACAAGACACCCCTGGCTGAAAGATTCCCTTTGCTGAGGATGAGCATGATCACTCGCTTTCTCTACAATGGCAATTAGAGGTCATGGGTTCGCACCGACGATTGATAAATAATTATTTGTTTATTTTCAGACGAAGATGGCGTTGGTTGCTATTGGAGACTCTCTTCGCAGGTTTACTTTTCCTTGTAGCGGTGTTTTCGGCCAATCCAGTGTTCCTAACCCCTCTGAGTACAGAGCCTAGGCGCCCTCTCACCAGCTCTGCACTTATTAACACGTTAAAAAAGAATACCCTGATTGGATTTGCACCAAACGTTGAACCATTTACGGACATCATGTCGCGAGCTTCTCTGTTGTTGCATAAAAGTAAGGGAAAGAGAATTTGTATGGTGTAAGTAGTTCCCGACAATATCAAAATTCTAATTTCTGTCAGGTATGTACTAAGGAATCATAATTAGTTAACCATATTATCACCTGGTATTTAAGCTTCTTTTATAGCTTGCTTTGTGTGGGTTAAATGCGTTTGATATACGTACAACAGGTCCCTACAAGAATTATGAGCGCGTACTTGATTTCTTTTAGCAAAAGGGCATGAGTACGACTTGCTTTAATGCTAAAAAATTGTGACACAGTTTGGTGCACTTTTGATCGCTACCGCGCATACATCATGTTTATGCGAATACGTCGTTTTGTGCTTTGATCGCAGGTATGATGAGTGCAGCCACGGAGAACGAGCTGAACATAATATTGTACAACAGCGCAAGGGGCGTGCCGATCAAGAATGCTGTCATCTGGGTCATTTGGAGTCCCACGGTAAATATTAACTCCCTTATAAACATAGACTAAGATTGTCCTTGGTTTAAAAGTAGCTCCATCATTTTCTGAGATACAGAATAAAACGGGATGGACATAGTTTTAGTCCGAGTTTGGTCCAGTTCGTTCTTAAACCATGTTTTGAAATTAGTAGGAAACATACTACTTCAATTAAGACACTAGGGTACGTGACGAGCCCATAAGCGTTCCCGAAGGGGTGGGCAGAAATGTCAGAACTCCCCACTTCTAAGATCTAAGAAGGTAATAAGGCGCGACGGTGACTAACCGACGGTGACGGTGACGGAGATGCTAAGTCCACTTACAACATACGCCTTTGAATTTCTTCTCAGACATACGTAGATTTCCTCATGATGTTTCCCTTTACGGTAAAGCTCACGGTGTGAAATGCACGTTAGGTTTTTAGAAACATTGGCGACACCACTGAAATTTTAACTTTCCTTAATTACGTAACAGATTAGTGATCAACCCACTTAGATTATACGATATTATTTTGTTCTCACAAGTATTTTCTTTATTTGTCTAGAAGGACAACACGTGGAAGTTCAGCATACGCAGCACAGACCGCGCCAAGTACAAGACCACTTGGAACGAGCACTCGTACCACAACCCCCACCTGCTCTCTGGATTCCTGGCCGTGCAGCGAGCCGTCAGCCAGTCCATCATAGACCACGTCAGCGGTGACACACCGCCTGAATACTTGGTTAGTATTTGGGTCAAAAAAGACATACGCGTCTAACTTAGATCCTGAGGGTGTACTCTCTTTTTCCAAAAATGATACTTCGTAAACGATCGAGAATCAAACGTAGTTTCAGTATGGTTTTTTTATCAACCTTTAGTTTTCGTTAGTTTAATATTTTAAAGAATGTACCTACGTTGAGAATATATGTATATACATCAAAGATTTTTAGTAGATCACTTTCGAATGTAATTTTAGAACGAATAAGAATCGTGGTAGGAACTTTCCAACATTAGAAAGATACTTAATTTTAAAAAATTCAAAGTATCCATGAGCTCTTATTGCCATGATAGTTTGACTCATATTATGAGATCATATCAGATGTATATGATGTGTCACAGCTTAAATATCATTGCTACTGTCACAGCTGATATAGATAGACTATTTATTTTTCTTAGTTATTCCAACAATGAATGAATACTGAATAGCGAATCAATAGTTTGGAATCGCAAGAATAATGCATACTCATTTATTCTGTAGTAAAAATAGTAAATATTAAACATAAATAAATATAGGAACCTAATACTGCCGAAACCCGGGATTGAACCGGGGACCTTTAGATCTTCAGTTTAACGCTCTCCCAACTGAGCTATTTCGGCTTGTACGAAACATGACGAAATTAAGTAATATAAAGATAAGCAAGTGCTACAAAAATATAAATTGGAGATAGGAAGAGTTATTTAGCAGAAAAATATGATGTTTTTATTAAAAAAAATACATTAAGTCCGAAAAAGTCAAGGTTATTTTGGATTATCGCTACTTCTATCTTAATTATTGTTGCTCAAACACTGATGTTTTGCCATAAGTGAAAATAAGGAACAACTAGATCTGCCTCTCGGCTTTACCCGCATAGAATTAACAATAAATACTGTGTTGCTTAGTGATGTATTGTTTTTATAATAAAAAAATTCTAAAACAAACAACTTTTTATAGAAAATCTAACTAGAAAGAAAGAAATAGTTTTAGTTATTATTGTTGATCTGAAGATGTCTAATCAAATAAAGATATTTGTATCAATGCAGTACCAACTCACAGTAGGTACTAGTTTTGCTTAGTTCGGGCCTAACTAGAGGGTGCTTTGTCTGTTTGATAGTGGACATGATTCGTATTTCTACTTCCAGTTGAGTCTGGTCTCTATGCCAATATCCCCACTGATGCTGGAGAGCCTCGTCCGGAAGACCCTCGCCAGGATACTGCTGTGCTTCACCCTGGCACTAATACCACCTGTGTTGGAGACTGAGGCACTTGTGGTCCAGGAATCGGTCAATATGTACAAAGTAGGTACATGTATATACGCAGGACGGTTGTAAAATTCAAAGATGTTGTTGGTAATTGAAAAACAACCGTACAGTCGAATTGATAAACCTCCTCCTTTTTTTTAAGTCGGTTAAAAAAGGTGACTCAGCAACTAAACGATGTAATGAGATTCAATCAAGTTTCTATCCGTTTCCAGTGAAGACCCCATTTGCATACAAAAATATTTTGTCTTCTAAACTTTGTGTAGAAGTAAGAGAGAATTTCTATTGTTTGTAACTAATATTAATAACCTACTGGAACGATTTAAGCAAAATCTTTGACGCGAATGCTACGTTATCAATGAGTAATATATTTTTAATCGAGGAATGGGAGTGAATACAGATATGACGGCTGATAGAGAGAAATGGAAGAGAAACGTATACATTGCGCCGACCGCAAATAAAATGGGCTAATGACAAGAGGATGATGGTGATGAAGGGATTAAAATTTGTACCTAATGTTTTCAGCGCGGCCTCCGCATTCGCAACGTAGAGTACTCGTCGATGTACATAGCGTGGATAGTGTACGCGTATCTCTCCGCGTTCCCCATCTGTCTGTTCGCATCCATCACACTCATCCTTATGTTCAGGTCAGTGGTACAGTACCCCATAAGTAGTCTGTATGTGATAAATGCCTTACTGTAAGGGCCTAAACTGAATAAATCATTTTCTTTTTGTCATATGGGAAAGTTAAACTTCCTACTTGCCGCTAGGGGTGCTTTTACGTTTCCTCCCATACGAAATTAGAAAACTGGAAAAAATTGCACTCTGCAAAAATACGCATGTATTATTAACCGGCTTCTACAAAATGGAGGTTATTCAACCGTTTTTTTTGTGTGTTTGATTTGTGTTATTCTGTTTTTAAAGGCGGTTTACTTTTTTATTTAAAAAAATATATTTTCGTGTCTGTATGTATGGCGCGCATACATAACAGAGACAGGCTCATAAAATGACTACTGCGCATTCAATGTCAGCGCTCATTAGTCTTGACGAGACCTGTAAACCTAAACTATGTCGCAGGTCTAAGCACCTACACGTGATGTTGCTGAAAAGGACATTGAAATTGTATTTCGGTACAGACTAATTAACTTTGTACGCATTAGTTTCAATTAGTAGAGGTTAGATGGCGCTGTGTTACCGTCCGAACACAACAATGTTTTTCAGGTACCATTATAAGATTGGAATTAAATTGAAGAAATTCCTTGAAATTGATATGTGTTTTGTTTTTGGAAGGTTTTTATGAATAAATCTCTGTTAGTTAGCGTCTTCTTCCGCTATTGATTTAAATGCAATTCAAAATTTTGCATTTCAAATAAAATCAGGAACCGCTCTTTATCACTAGATGGCGCTTTCGACGCCTGAATCGCACTATGGTTTCGTTTCATCCCAGAGGGTAAATGCTAACTGTGTAGTTTGGTTCGCCAAGAGACGCGTATTAATATGCCATGCAATAGGACTGCTCACAAATCTTCGATTTGTGTCGTCCATATACATTTTTGGAAGGGTTACCCTTTTCTTACACGGAAAAGGAAGCCTTTAACGTTTATGGTTGCTGTCTATAAAAGGATTTTAAAAGTACAGATCGAACGAAAATTCCGTAAGTGACACTTCTGAAATAGATAGGTAAGATTGTATAAAAACAAAGATTAACCAAGGAAAGAGATATGAAAAAAAACTCTTTTTTTCTGTAGCCCAATTCGCGTATGATGACGAAATGAAATCGAATACTTAAGTACCTATTTACTTATTTGAAAACTAGCGGACGTCACGCGGTTTCACCCGCGTAGTTACCGTTCCCGTGCGAGTACGGGGATAAAATATACGTCTATGTTACTCGCTGATGATGTAGCTATCCATTGCTGAAAGAATTTTCAAGATGGGTCAAGTAGTTTCGGAACCTATTCAATGCAAACAAACAAACAATCAAATCTTTCCTCTTTAGAATATCAGTGTTGATAAAATGATTGACAAAATATCTACATGCGGACTTAATGTCGTAGGAATTCTTTACCAGTCAATCTTTGGGTGATGCAGAGACACAAGGCAGGTGTTAGATTTGAATAATACATTTGTATATTTACCATACCCTAGATTTGAATCAATACTCGCTGTATAATCGTATTGGTGCGACACAGGGCATTGCTTTTTACATCTTTCACGGTAACTTATTAGCTGGGCAATGTATAGGTAAAATAATCGAGAATGACTGGTTTAGGTGGATCCATCTGGTGTACGCGTTCGTGATCGTCTTCGCCTACATCTCCGTCATGATCATGCTAGCCCTCATCATGGCTATGTTTCATAGTAGACGTAAGTGTATGCATTTAATATATCTGAACAAGAAGAGACTCAAAAAATTGGTTAAAACGAGATGTATCTATACATGTTTTGTAATACAGTGTTCCGCAAAGTGTGTGCCGCGGCACACTGGTGTACCGTGATCATTAGTTGGTGTGCCGTGGAAAAATAAGATTAATAAAATATTTTTTAGTAAGTAAGAAAGGGTAAGTAAAACTATAATAAGTGAAATTTAAAGTTTAAGTTTGTTGATTAATAATAAAAGTTGATTAATATTAATTAAAAACTGTTTTTTAATTTGTTGTGTACCTCAAGTTTGCGGAACACTGTTGTAATAAATAATAATTGTTGCAACTTTTTTTTTACCATATTTAGTTGATAACTATTTTGCAAATGTTTCTCTCTGAGAAGTTACACGAATTTTAATGGTTGCTAAATATCCCTTCGTATCAAAAGGACCTAAAAGCAAATTTTCCTAGTAGCATGTCTTAAAAGCAAAACGTCCCGAAAGCGAAAGCGCCATGTAATCACAATTACCTAAAAGCAAATATGGGGTTTGAGCAGTCGCCTGGTACAAAAGCGACGCAAGTTCGAATTCCAGCGGCCTGGGGCCCAACCATGAGCTCTTATTGCAATGATAATTCAGTTGTGCGACAGTGACAGATGTATGCACGTCACATACATCTGTCGCATAAATGAGTGAAACTATCATGGCAATAAGAGCTCATGGTTGGGCCCCTGTACTGCAGTTTTTTGAGTGCAGTAATTTCACATCGCGAGATTTCACCGTAAAGGTGAATGAAAATATCGTGAGGATTCCTGCATATACCTGAGAATTAATCATTTTTTACGTTTTATTTTTGTAATTATCATTGTTACTATGTAAGTAATTCATGTAAATGTCAATGATGCCAGCTGAGTTTCTTGCCGGTTCCTCTCAGAAGGCTAGTTTCCGAACTGGTGGTAAATTCTTCGACATTCATAAGTGCCTTACCGGGGCCTAAACTGAAGAAATCATTTTCAATACCCATACATATAGGTACGTGTTTCAATTCCAGCTCATATAGCGGGGATATGGACGACGATGTTCACGTTGCTGCAGACGTACTTAGCGGAAATGTTGGTCCACCACGAGTACGACACCAAGCACAGTGCCCTCACCATCCTTCTCAACATAATACTGCCGCCTCTCGGACTGGTCCATGCTTTCAATCAGTTCGCCCTGCTGCAGACTGGCCGTATGCTTTTGGATTTATAATGTCTTAAAAAGAGCAACGCGTATTAATTACTCCGTAGTTTTGATGTTCCATTTCAGTTTATTATAGAACCGTTTGTTTTGTATAACAGAAGTCATCCTGTATAACAGAAGGACGATTCCTTCTGTTATACAGGATGAACAAAACAAACGAAACAGCTATTGAAATAATATGATAGCATATTACCTAATACCCAATTTGCCACAATTCAGGCCCTATTCGCATAAAAGTCAGCTGATACGTAATTAATCTAAATACGTAGTTTGTTTTCTCCTGTTGATAGTTTTTGAAATAATCCCATACAAGCGTTGTGAAGTGAAACATCTTTATAACGTATTTTGTGTGAGAGTGATGTGATATTGACGTCTTCTGGTGATATATTTATATATGTATGAACTAGTTAACTAACCTTATTACTAAACACAGCTTAAGATAGTTCTTCGATCGAAAGTAGTTCCATGTCTTATTGTGAGACTGATTTCGAAAGGGATGGACTGATCATTAGTCCGAGTTTGGTCTCACCTTGGTTTAAACCATATGTTGTAATAACGGGACCTGTATCCGTCTACACAACTTGTGATAAGGGTTTATCACAAGTTTTGCACCGTTTTCGTAATCTATATACTCGATAGCTTCAGTCGCAATTTTTGTATATTCTTCACGTCACACCTTGGAGGCGCTGTGCAATTTCTCATACAAATATTCGGCGGAGACACTAGTGAGTCATCATCTCCCTGGCCTTATCCCATGTATTTGGGGTCAGCACTCGATTCAACCCGATGTGGCTGATCACCTGATTTTTATACGAAGCGTCTGCCATCTGACCTTCGTAACCCCTTTTTCGAGGAAAATCGGCAATCTGGGTTAAATCAGTTGTAAGACTTTTTTAGGCCTCTGACTGACCTGTAACGATTGCCAAAGATGTTAAATTGGCAACCGGGACCGACGGCTTAACGTGCTCTCTGAGGCACGGAGAGAACTCGGGCGGTCACCCATCCAACTACTGGCTAGGCGTATGGTTGCTTAACTTTGCTGATCGCATCATATGCGCAATAGCACCTGTGCCACGAGCTCCTTATATAAATATTGCGGAGACACTAGTGAGTATAGATCAGGAAAGCGGTGACAATCTCGTAACAGGGATACTGTTTATGTTATTGGCTAGGAGGTGCGTCGACACGTTCGGGCAGTCATTCAATGTTGTATACGGTGGGTTCGTGGAGTTTGTTGATACTGATCTACTTCGGCATACTGATGCTGCTGCAGAGGACCATCGGCCAGGAGAGGGCCATCGGCGGACAGGTCTCGTGGAAATCCATCATATTCAAGAAAGCTGTGGTATGTTTATTTTACCTTTACATTTTTGTGGTTATCCATCCAAAGTATTCTCCGGAGAAAAAATATGCTCACGTCATCCCCGAAGAGTCCTCGAAACGGTAAGAGGTGTATTAACACCCACTCTTCACTGAAATGGATTAAATGAGTACTTAATCCACTTCAGTGAAGAGTCTAAGTAATCCATTTCACTGTCTGAAGCACTAAATATTACCTGTACTACCTACCTGTATTATTATATTTAGTCCCTCAGACAGTTGAATGTCTTTTGAAGCAAATGTAGGTATTTTCATAATGTTTTCCTTCACAGTAAAGCTTGAGGTGTGTCATCACACTTAAGTTTTATGAAAAACCGTTTGTTAGAGACCGCTGGGATTAGAACTTGAATCGCTTGCGTAGCAGGCTGCTAAATCGACCACCTATGTTTCCCAAACCCAAAGCAAGGTATCCAAATCAAGGTATAAGTGACAAAAGTCGTGTTTTAATGATCTCGTGCAGACGAAGTCACGGTAAGAACAGTTTGTTTATTGTAAATGATAAACAAAGTGCAATTGTAAGTTCTTTTCAGGAAACAAATAAACTCAGATATATTGTGCATCCGACTGGCAATGAACGGCAGAAACTTCAAGAGGTTGATGAGTTTGTGGCCAAGGCCATCAGCTTCAGCAATGTCTCAAAGGTATTAAAACAGCGGTTGACTTATTACGGCAGTAACAAAAATCACAGAAGCAACACAATAGCACAGGGGCAATGTTGATGACCTTCTATGATTGATTTCTTAAACAAGCAACCCTAAAGATTATTCTTTTATAGAGCATAATGGGCGAAGAAGTATTGAGCAATGTGACGATGGACATCTACCGCGGCGAATTCACCATCATATTTGCCGAACGTGTCCAGAATGCTATGATCACTACAGTCGAAGATCTGCTCTCTGGTAATTATCACAAAGAAAAGAAATGAAAACCGAATTTCGGACAGATAGCACCGTTTTTGAAGTAATCCATCCTGTAATTCGTCTATTTTCAAATTTACATTTTGTTTTTGCGACTATACCAAAGTACAGCGCCTATATAAAAGTACACCGAACTGACAACAGTAGTAAAGCTCATTTGCTGTTGTTCATTAAGGAGATCCGTTGTCTCCTTGTTGTGCCTTCAGATCTTTACAAAAACTGTTATAGTACCAAATCTAAACCACCCGTAATGCTGTTCCTTTTAATTAATACATATGTATCATATCAGCGCGTGAACAAAGCGCGCTTTACAACCCTTAGGGAAGAATTTTCAAATTTAAATAGGACCCTTTAAGGTGTACTCTATTCAATAAAGAATTTTCGGACTATACTGTAAAAAGTTTATGCTTAAAAAACATAAACAGATTGACTAGAGAATCTTCTCCATTTATTCTTTGGTTAATTTTATTCGTTTATTCCAGGTGTAACGTACCCAGATAAAGGCAAAATCAACGTACTGGGCCGCCACCTAAAGCCTGGAGAGAACTTCATGTGCCTCCCTCACATGATGGGATACTGCCACAGAGCCAAGTTCCTCATCGAAGATCTCACAGTTCAAGAACACCTCACTCTGTTTTCTGAAGTAAGTTATCACTTTCGAGCTTTTCATTAATTTAAACTTAGTGGCCTAGAGAAGCGAATCGAACACAGGGTAGACCACAAACCCGATGGTTATCTTGATGGTGGCTGGAAGGCAATAGATAAGATTAGTACAGGGCCAGAAAACTGAGGCTTATGCCCAGCAATATAACTTGTTGTGTTGAAGAATAACGAAATAACAAATTTTCCCAATGCGTTAAAATTGCTTCTAGGGCTGTGTCTCTGCTATTAACAAATGGTTGACAAAGAGTATTTGTTCCCCAGATATGCCTCTGGCAGGAGTCAAAGCAGTACATAAATGAATACTGCATCCTGCGGTCCAAGACCCTGCTGAGCGAGTGTGACCTGGACCACGTGAAGCACGAGTACGTGCGCCACTTGGACCTGTACTACAGGGCGCAGCTGTGCTGGGCAATTGCCTTGCTGCTCGAACCAAGGGTAAAGAAGCACGATAACATTTTGTAATACTTGTAATCGACGAGCATGTTCATCTCAAGATAGTTAAGCCATGTTTGATCTTTGAACCTTATAGAAGATCATAGCTAAATAATTGCTACCTTTGAGTAGTGTCATATTCCTGCCGCGAGTACAGTCGCCAGTTGTTCCATGGGGAAGTGTAGGAGTTATCAATATGTCATCACAGGAATTTCAATATTTCATTAGGAAAGTAAAGCATGAGTCATACAAGCATTGATAGGCTGCAGTACCCACTTACCATCAGGATAACTGCGTTTGTTTGTCCTTTTAGTAGAAACACGTCTGAATTGCTGTTGAACTAGTGGATGAAATGCAGAAAGTATGTTAATTAAAATGGAGCGAGTTCAAGAAGAAGACAGAGCAAATAGAACCCACCTAGCCTCAAAAAGATTCAACTATGCAACAAGTAGAAAACAAAAATTTTACAAAATATTTCTCGTTTAGGTAATCGTGATGCCCAACTTCACGGATGTTCCAAAATATATCGCCGTGATCAAGGATAAAATAATGGTACGTTGCGTTTCAATAAATTAAGTCATTTTGGCCTTTCAAGTAACATTATATATCTAATAAAATTTTATTGCAGAAATACAAGAAATATACTACAATAGTGAAGCTATCCTTCTCCAGTTTGGAGCTCGAGTACGCGGATCGGGTGTTCTTGTTTGATAACAAAATTCTCGTCTTTGGAGGCACCCCTGCTTTCATGTTCTTTAAATATGGTAGATAATTTTCCTGGTTTATTAAGAGTTTTAAATTCGTCCAAGTAGTTATACTTGAGAGGGGTCCTTATATCGTACCACTGCTACCTAAATACCTTCACTTTATAGTTGTATTGTGCTGTCCTATTCGATATTCGAATTAAGTTACCCTAATGTATATACACACTCACACACGTATCTATGTTATCTGTAGACCAGTGTGCTTCAAAGTTAAACATGTACCCTATTGCATCTTATTAAGGTCGGGAATACCGCGTTCGTATGACACTACGTGGCGATGGCACTGAGGGCGTCGAAGGAGTGTCAGAGTTGATCCAGAACTCATTAGGAGCCGGCGCGACTGTTAGAGCTCATCTGGGTTCCTTACTGATACTAAGACAACCAACAAGTCCTACGGAGAAGGTCGCAGCTCTAGTCCAGGATTACATGGATAATGCCGTCAAGTATGGCATAACATCACTGAGCATCAGCTTGCCGGATTCAGAGGAGGTTAGCAGGAGGTTAGTTCTCTAACATTACATTGTTCCTGTAACTAAAGATGGGTTTACATTTCAGTTTTTATTAAAGTCAAATATAACAAGAAATAGACGCCTTCCATTATAGGTATGGTAAGGAGGCGTGTTCATTCAACCCAATTCGAAATCGTCCTTAGTCTTATTAGCAAAAAGTTAGTTAGGAGCATTGTATCGATACGAGGTTGAAGGTGAAGGAAAATCCAAAACTTATAATTGAAATTTTAAATTGCCTACTTATTATTTTTCTGAACCAGGGCCATTAATGAAGCCAGAGCAGCGATTTATGAAACCCGAGGCTCTTACCACATGTGCAAAGATGCCTTGTTGAGGATTGCAGGTCAGTGAGACACAAAATGGTACCTTCTCCCTTTCAAACTAACTAACGAACATAGATCAATTTTCATTTCATAATATATGGATAGGATACATATTATGAACCCCAGTGACCCCAGTTAAAAGTCTTATCAAATGATATCTTCATTTTACATTAGACTTTTAACTTTTTTGAGTTTTTAAGATTAAGAATATTGCCTGCAGATGGAATGTACACATTTATGTTTGTTGATGCCTGCTTATGCAAAAATGGTTATGCAAAAACAATCTAATATTAAGATATTAGATTGTTTTTGCATAACCATTTTCCTGACCATTTTTAAGAATTCAATACATATATTTTCTTTTATATGTTTTTGTGCGCTGCCGTATCGTTCATCAAATTGCAATAACACATGAATGAAATATGATGAAAATCTTAAGCAACAAACCCTAATACAGAAACCATAAATTTCACGGGGCAGCAGCAGCAGTCATTATATGTATAAAAGCAAATTTAAATATTCTTTGGGTTGTTTATACATCGTTTAGACCCGGAGCCGTGGCGCCGTACACGAGCTGGAAGGAGCTTTATGGCGCAACTATCAAGCATCGGCTGGAAGTATCTCTCATTCTATATGTTCTACTGGCTCTTCTTCATATTTGTGGTAACTTATTGTTCATATACATGTACTACTTACTTACCTAATAAAATTGAGTCTATAAACTAGGTACCTCCATTCAGTTTAGCTATTTTATAGCTGTATGCCTAACGGAATCAGAGCCAGGATATACTTGAGCTAAATCCACTACAATGTTTTATGTAAAATGTGTGAATGTATGTGAGCTATTCTTTTTGCCAGTGAAAGTACCGCTACAACAGTTCAGTCATTTCAGAGTTTAGCCTGCGCCGTATGAGCTTACATATGTATTTAGTTAAAAGCTGTTAATTTAGCATTATTTATGTATACATATGAGTATGTGATTTAAAGATTATTAACAGTTGGCTGCAGCTCTGAGCGCGGGCACAGTAATAGGACTTTCTTTGACTACCATCCTGAGGTACCTGGATCCAAGTCAAATCACCGAAGACGTCTTGATTGGCGAGGTATGTCTATATTACATTACACTAATTAAGTGAGCTATCCAAGAAAAATCGCTCTCCGCATAATCATTGTTTGCTAAAATTCATCAGAAATCTTCAATGTAAGAGTTTTTTTTTAATTAATACATTTTTATCACAACACTATCCCGTCCCAGACTAAGCTTGGTATACTATGGTAACAGACAACTCAATGCAGACATACATTTTCATATCAAATATACATGTTTGCCATATTGCAGATATCGAATCGAGGACACCTATTATTTATAGCAGCTTGATGATATATTTTATGAACATCTAATACCTTTAAACGATCAATTCTTGCATATATACATATCATTTGAATCTCGACAACGACTTCAATGATTTTCATGAAATTTAGTAGGTATGCATGAGGTTTAGAGTGCTAGGTTTCATTGTACGTGAGAAAAAAACCTGCAAAGCTCAGAGATCCAGGTACTTGTAAGTAATGTGTATTTCCTTTCAGCTAATGACTGTGGAATCGCTAGAGCAGAAGACGACACTCGCTATCAAAGTTGACAATTCCACCGAAGCTATATCTGTGGCTAATGCGTTAGTTTTCCAGATTTATTCAAATAATTACAGGCTTACTTTCAATCTACTAATCTACTAATAAGTAATATAAAATGTTATCTACTCATCTGAATATTTTGGCTGCTGCTGTTATGCACGCGGGGTATTCTGATTTGATAACTCCAAGAAACCTTTTTTCCGTCAAAAATAGTAGTATCCTATACCGAAGGTATAAAATTTACACCCAGGTCCAAGTAGCTTGTATAGTTTAGTGTGATTAAATAAACAATATACCAATCCTTACTTTCATAATATTAAGAACTAAGTAGAATTATCATTTTCGATTTCAGATACGTTCTATCGGAACCAAATGCGACAAAAAAAGAAATAAAACACATGATGTATACAGCCTTATCGCATACCGAAGTAAGTGCATCAGAATGCAAGGGTGTAAGTGCACATGAAGCACAAACTATTGATAGGCCTCTGGATATATTATTTTTTGTATTCTAGATTGAAATTACGCGGCCCTTACTAAAAAAGGTTTTATTGCGTTATTTAATATATCGTGAAAGAGGGGCCGTTTATTTTACCTTCTACTAATTTATATTGTTCTACGGCAGATAAGTCATAGCCACTATCATCAAGCGGCTTGTTTGCTCCGTTCTTTTGCAGTATAGATAAATGGGTAATGTTTGCGTAGAGTATGACGGAGTACCTGGCGACCCGCGCTATCGACTCCCCACAGCACTACGTGTATATGTACGCGTACGGCCTGGCCATCAGCAAGAATGCGGATGGTATCTTACAAGTAAGTACACTTGTTCTGGTGTAGTGCAGTTCATATCGCACAGTAAGCAACCTTGCATAGTGTATCTTCGAACCTTTTTCCAGCTTTCCAGGAAAAATAAAGGTATCCTTCCTGCCTGTCGTATTGAATGTCATTTTTCAGAAACCCAATCCCTATCCCTAATAAATTTTGAAAAGGGACTGCAAAGTTAGAAAAGTTAAAAATTATCGCATAGCCAAAAATCTAGTGACAGACAGACACCGGTACCTAGATCTTTAAGTCGTGGGTCATCGCTTTTTTTGTAATATAAGTAAGTAAGAAAAAAATACATAGTCAATATATTAGTAGGTAAGAATTTGCGGGTTTAGGCCAGGGTTTCGTTATATCATTGTTGTGATATTGAACCTGTTATCTCCAGGCTCAAGCTCTATACAGTCCTATGCACCACGACGAGGCAGCGGCCGCTCGGTCCTTAGCGCGAGTCCACACGGCTCTGCTGAGACATTATACGGGGAAGCTGGACGCGAGCATACAAGTAGTCGATGACCCTTTGGGCTTGGATCTGACGCCGGTAACTGCATTGCGGGCTCAATCAGTTGTAGGAACAAAGATCATTGTTTTTCTAGCTACGAAGTTATTAGAATAAAATGTTGGTTCACTTTCACATAACTACCATAAAAAGATACTAGAAGCGGGGGTTCAATCTGACAATAACTCGTGCTGTAACAATAATGGGTGTAGAAAATTCACTGGTAGGTATCTCTCTCTCTATAAACATACGTATCTGAAAATGCGTTGTTGCGTTAGGGATTGAAATTATTTTCCCTCGTATGTTTCTGAGACCTACTATTAGGGTCTTTTCAAGAAGCGAGTGAATAGTCTAATGATGGGCAAACGAGCTCCATCTTCGACCACATCATTACTTTCCATCAGGTTGTGGTCAATCGCAAACCCGTATAAAAATAATAAGCTTGTTGACTTTGGGTATGCGTTATTGTTTTTATTACTTATATATAGTATTGCTACTCTAAAATTACCAATTTTGTTTTAGTGGATGAAATATGCAGCCAGACCCCCGCTGTTGATACAATTCTTGCTTACTTTGACGACGTCGTACGTAACGCTCTTGCCTTCTAAGGAGCATGGATTTATAAGGCATACACAGGTATTTGGTTTTGTAGGTACAGACAGGACTCGAGCCTAGCAAGCGGCTTCTGTATTTTATGGACGTGAGCAATAGGAGTATCCGTTATACTTAAAATTCTATGCAAATATTTTTGAACGTCTATCTATTAATAAATCATCAACCCGCGCGGAAAAAACACTCATGTAAACCTTTATGTTGTAAGCATCTCGAAAAACCACGTCAAGGAACATCCGAAGAAAAAAGTTCCTGTAGAATCGTAGTGCACGCTTTAACTAATATTGTCTCTCCTCGGAATAAATTAACGACGTTCAAAATCATTCCGTCTCTACAGAGTCACGCCTACCACTTCTCTCCCGCCCGTTATTGGTTGACTCTGTTCTTCTGCGACCTGGTGATGTACTGGATGTTGGTGTGCATCATGACTGTGGTCACAGTGGGGATGATCTACTTCAGTGTGCCCACCGGACACATGCAGTACTACGATATTTGTGCGTATATGCCGTAATTTCATCATTCTCAACTGCATTTTATAGCTTAAGTATTGCTCGTAGAAAGAGTCTGCGTTATAAAACAAATTTTCCTCTGATTCCTGTTTAACTTTAACTCTTGCTTCCATTTATTCCCAGTGGTTGTTCCCTTCATGCTGGTGGTGTATGGCTTTGGCTGTATCCCTCAAGCATATATCTTCAGTTTGGGACATCGAGTTGCCCTCAACACTATCACGTTCATCATCGTTAATGTAATTTTCGGTATGTATTTTGTTTTTTCATTCCTCCTGATCAATGCAGTGACTGCAGCCTATTGACGCTTGAAAACCCCCAGGATGAATCGTATATTTAGTATATACTAGTCGAGAAAGAAATAAATAGCTGTGCCATCGTAATGAAAAGCGAAAGAGTTTAACTACACCTACCTTTTTTTTTTTTTTTTTTTTTTAGTAGCCCAATTGCTTCCACCCACTCTCAGCGAACCTCCCAAATTCGGAAGGTGAAGGCCATAATCAATCCTCTTGAGTCTAGGTAATTCATGTTTACAAGAATTTGTGGTTCTTAATTGCGACAACCTTTTGCTTTTAACCTAAACCTATTTATAATAATTCCAAGGTGAAACGACGATAATAGCGAAGTTCTTCTACGGCGACGCGTTGTACTACGCATGGTTTCTGATCCACCTATCGCCGCAATTCAACTTCGCGTACGCGTACGTCAAGGTGAAGCAGATATTCCTCTACAACAGCGAGTGCGTCATGTTCAAGACTAAGGATTTGTGCTCTGCCAACATGCTGCACAAGTGCTGTAGTAAGATTTTCTTTTTAATATTCGCGTTGGAGCACAGTGCTACTCCACAGTCTGCCCGTCCATCTTTTGTACGAGCATACTTACCCATTGCTAGCAAACCGCCTCAAAGTGCTCTGGCAAAGCTATATAATTTGGTTACTCTGTTTTAAAAGTTGAGAAATATATGATTACGTTATGCTTCTCATGTTCATATTTTTGGGATTTACATATTTGTGAATGGCTAGTGCTTAGGTAGGTACTAATCTTTTATTTTAATGACTTTAAGTGATTTAAGATATTTTCTTTTGCAGAAAAATGCGGAGTACTCCAAAGTTGTTTCAAGAAGAAAAGTTACTTGTCTCAAGACTCGGGGGTAATGGACGAAGTTTTAGCAACTGTAGGAACGGCTTTGATACTGCTATGCGTACTTTTGTTGATAGAGTACAAAATAATCCGACGCATTTGGATGTACGGCGTCGCTCGGTGGCTCGTGAAGACTGAAGAGATTAAGAGCAGTAAACTCACCCCCGGGGTCCAACGGGAAATGCAGGATGTCTTGGACAAGGAGGCACAGTTGAAGTCACACAAGAAAAGTGAGTTACATAACACAAAATATAAGGTAATTCTATGTATCTAAATGAAGTTATCTGCAAGCTACGTCTTTTCTTCATATCGTCTACTACCTTGTAATTGCTAGATTTTCAATAAAGCATAAGAGAATTACCAATGTTTTTCGATTAAAACTGCATGGAGTAGAGGGATTTATTGCGCAACTCTTCTTTAAAAAATATTATCCAGCCAGAGACGGACTAATCTACCTACTTATTTAGGTAAGTATATAAATAAAATGAATCTTATATTCCAATATAATACAGCTCACAAGGTCGACACCTTTGGCGAGTGCCTGTTGTCATGCAAGCTGACGCTGAAGCAGGACCGTTTATACGCTATCCACGACGTGTACCTCGGACTGGCGCGCGGTGAGGCGCTCGCGCTGTCGGGCCTCAAAAGACACGGCCGCCAGCTGCTGTGCGAGCTGCTCGCTGGGTACATCCTGCCCAGCTCCGGACATGCCTGGGCCAAGTCACACTGGAGGAACGACTTAAACCCTCATATGGTAAGACAAAAAGACGTAGAGGTCATAGGGACACCTACGACCTCTATGTTGACAAGGCCATGAGTTAGTAGAGGGCCCGATTCTACCATAATTTGCACAGCGGATCCACTCCACCTGCCACATGTAGATGAGGAGTGGTGCCGCTAACATTTATTCTGCACGACGCTACTCTTAAGATATATGTAGTATTATTTTTTGTAGAAGTTAGCTACATCGGGCAGCTCCGAATTTTGAACAGGAATTCCCTTTATGACCTAGACTCTTTAAATAATAAGCAATAAGCAAGCATAGACAGGTACACTCTAGCTTCCTAATATTTTCCAGTACGCTTGTCAAATAGCGTTGAGTAGTGGGAAACCGATGCTGCCTCCCTGGATGACGGTGTACGATGCCTTGAAGCTCATTGGAGTGCTGCGAGGCGTGCCTGACCGGACCCTCAAGATTATGCTCAATGACTACATCAATACATTAGGTGAGTCACCCCTCTACAACATACACGTTTTTGGGAATGAAAAGGCGAGTTCTCGTTAGTCACTTATGTTTCGCATATGCTTATTCCAGAACTCAATCACCCTGCTTCCATATAAATACGTTCAGAATTTGGAATTCATTCTTCAACATAGTTTGTAACAGGATTCTTCAAAAGAGATATAGATAGGATCCAAAGACTGCGAAGACCACATTGCTAGACAGCGAGCTTGTTTCCCATTGTATATCAATTAACTAGGTACCACAAAGGTTTGATTTGTTCAGAGCTGCAAGAGTTCGTGGATGAGCCTATATGTCGCCTCCTTCCTAACGACCGCACGCGCCTGCACTTCGCGACGACTGTGCTGGGCGCGCCTCCTGTCATCATCGTGGACGAGTGCACTGCTTACCAGAAATACTCCGTGCGCCGCGCCATGTACTTCATACTCTTCTACCTGAAGAAACAGGGGCATGCCATCTTCATGAGCTCTAGCAGGTACAACTTCTTGTAACCAAGAAATTGCTAGACGAATTGCATACAACTAATTGGCAAGTACCTACGGGTCACGGATAGATACTCAGAATGCTTAGAAGGAGGCTTCTTTGTCTAGCATTGTAGAGTGTCAGAATGACAAGCTCGGCTACCTTGACTGCTTATGCTTCAGTGATCTAAGTCAATCCTGGAGATTGCTTAATTTTCCTCAGCTTCTCAGACCTTATATGCTTCTGCTTAATCTACATTTTTCTTAGGTTATTTTCTTTCTTTACTTAAGATTCATGATTTAAATCTCGTGGTGATACAGCCTCATCGGTACAGACTGCACCGAACTTCCATACAGCGTCAGTAGGTAGGCAATTTCTATATCTTCATAGTAATTGTAAGCAATAATGAATTTGTACGTTCCGCAGTGTGGAAAGCCACATGCCAGTGACGAACCGTCTCGCCATCCTGGTCGACGGCAGTGTCTACGACCTGGACACCGTGGACAAGTTCGTGGAGCGATACAGTGACAAAGGGTACACGGTGGTGGTTCACCTCAAAGACGACGTCGACGTCTCGCTAATGTTCTCCCAACACTTCACCGAATTCTCTATCAATGATACGTCTGAGGTTAGTTCTTACTCTATCTACCTTGGACTCTATCTACCTTGTATCCAGAAGTTGGTAGGTGTCGTATAAAACAGTAGAATGTTAACCAGTGAAACGCTAAAACCAGGAGCTAGGGATTTCGAAAAAGTTCAGTTAAGCGTACCCTCATAAGTTATCCCTAAAGTAAATCGTAGGCAACGACGGACCTCCAACTTTTAGGGTCTCACACTTTGAAAGCAGGCCAAGTAAAATAGTTTGTCAAAGGTAAACAGTGGAATATTACTAAATATATTTGTCATCCAACACTGCACACATTTCAAGTTGGTCTTGCTCCACCACTGACCGTTATAAATAGGACTTTATTACCTATTTAATTATCTATGTGAATGCAAATTCTAGGTTTTGGCAAACGTCCAAGTTCTAGACCATGATCTGTCCTGGGCGACGATTTTCGCGAGAATGGAAGCCCTGAAGGCTGCTAATCGTCAGGTGTATTCCTACATCGTATCGGCGATCCCCATCGACTACATCTACAACTCCATCATAGGCAACGAGGCTGGACATAAGCCAGTTATCGAGGTCATCACGTCCAAGTGTTGCAAGAGATTGTTCCAGACCAAGAAGAAAATTAGACCGCATCAAGAAGCTCTGGATAAATTGGTACCGTTTGAGCAGAAGTATGATATCACCAGATTGAAGGAACTCCCGTGGTCTGTTATATTTCAGAGATGAAGAATTCGGACATAGACAAATGTTGTAAGTAGGTACCTAGGTGTTGTTTTTAAATAAGGCTGCCGCGTTATTCACTAAGGTTTCTCAGCGTCGGATTCTTCGTCGAGAGTCGGTGTTAAAGATGTAAAATTGAACCTTATCCTCTATGTTTTATGTATCCATTTGCTATGACTGAAACCAACGCTCGTCTTTGAGTTCGACGCTGAGAAACCTTAGTGAATAACGCGGCTGTTATAGGTACTATTATGAGATATGACCGCTGGCTTTAAATGCGCGGTGATAATTTTTGGGTCTTGTATGGCGCGACGCAAACAAATACTCACATTGTGCAGTTATCGCCGCTATTTTCGCTGAGCGATCTGACGGCACCTAGGTATACCGTTTCCATTTTCAAATGTTGCACATAACTTGATAAACGGCAATCTAGCATTTTACTTGAATTTTAGTCTTATATTGCCCAATGTCCTAAAATGATAGTTAGAAGTGATGTGTGGGTAAGTGTTTTTAATTTCTAAGCAAGGCATGTTATGTTATGTTATGTTAAGTATGATTTATTATGTTTATTAAGGCACATAAGCATGCAATAAAAGGTGTCAAGCGTAAATCGTGTTATTAATATTATTGTTAGAAAAAATATATAAGTATAAGAAATCAAAATAATGCTTAAGCTACTTAAATAAAAATACTTATTAGTAAATTAGTAAATAATTTAATTCACATTGACTAGATTAGGAGAATAATACTGGATTATTATTAGTAGTTAGTAGAATAAATAAATACTAAGTGAATACTTATTTTTACACATGGAAACCATATTATAATGGTACCTATCTATACCTAATATCCATTATAATTGACGTAAAGTCAAGTACAGGAGCCGTCACGATTTTTGAGCGCTGGCCTTGAATTCTCAGCAGTAATTTTTTGGACCTTGCTTGACGCGAGTAAACGCTAACACAGTTCTTCCCACAATTTTCGCCTAGCGCTCAAAACTTGTGACAGCTCCTGTAGGTATCGTATAATATACCTACTATGAATATTATAAAGATTCATTGACTCTGCGTTGCTATTCGTTTTTGTCTAGGCGTTATTGGATGAATTTATGTTTGATGCTAGTAGAATCTGTAGTCTTATAATAAGCTTTTGCACGCCAGCGCCTTTTACCCCACTTCACCAACCACGCAATTTTTGCAAGATAAGGACAATAACAATCTACTCCAAAACTGCAGGTTCAATTTGTATGTATATTGGGTAGGTCTTAGAATCGGCCAACGTCTATCTTTCATAACCCTAAAAGGTTAACGGTGATTTACCTCACAAACGTATATGGCAGTTCAACATTTGGGCACAGCTAGCTAGTATTTTTATAAAGATTTTGACATGTTTAGTTGTCAATGGCATTTGTCACTTGACTATTTTGCATCATTGGAGTAGTTACTCAAAATAACTATACTGCAATTTTAGTGTAAAGTAGTATGGGATCTATGTAGTTCATTAGAGGACCCCCGAGCCTGTGCCATAATGTTCTCTATCCTATTAGTGGTCTCCCGGACCATAGAGAACTCAGAGAGGTCCGGCAAGTCTAGAACAATGTGAGCAGAGAGACGTTTGTAAACAGAGTTGGAATCCTTTTTATTTCGTCTAGCTTCCTCATATTTAAGCTGTTGTTTCAAAAATATTGATTGTTTCAGCATTTCTTGTATGTTCTTGAAGCTAGTTGCTGCTGCCTCCATTGATTTCACCGCACTGCAACATGCATGGAGAATTTGTTAGTATTTCACTTGCAGAAAAAAGGACTATGATCAGATATCAAATAAACTCTCTTGGGATACTCTTTGTGCTTATATATTGTACATTTATATTTTAAATTGAGAACAATGTCAAAGTTAAAAATATCTTTATACGATTAGACTTTATACAAAGCACTTTCAAATCGTCATAATGACACAATTGACAGGATTATACATGCTACCGCCAATGAACCAAATATCCTCCAAAAGCATGGTAAAATGTATGGTGTAAGGTTTAAGTAATATCCAAATTTAGAAGTTGAATAACTATTGCAAATAGTAAATGTGTTTCTTTTGCATCACATGTTCTATAGAGGTTTCTCTGTACTTAAAATAATTTGTACCTCTACATTTACTTTAGACAAGGAGGAGTGGAGTACCTACAGCAATATGTCATTACTGATAAGCAACATATCTGTGATATTTTCGGTGTTGCAAGCATTAATTGTGTAGAAGCCTCACCATCAGATGAACAACAAGTATTCCTTATTTATTGTCTAATTTATAGGTAGTATGAAAAAAATGTAGGCCCACCTTAGAGCATATTCAACGTCGTAGCACCGGCCTTGCAGTTCGTGTTGTAACTTGGTAACTTCCACTCGTCGCTCCACCATTGGAGGTAAAGCCTTCCTCACGTGCTCTTGCAGCCTGTACAAGGCTAGAGAAGGCTCATTCGCTACTATGTGCATGTTCTCCGATATACGCTCCGCGGCTGAAAATTATTTGGATATTGAATTTTTTTTTATTCTTAGTGCTATAACAATGAAGTCGTCGGATTTCTCTTACCCTTTTTTGCCTTTGCTTCTAGATCTTGGTCGCCTTGGTATACAAATGCCATTCTGGTTATTTGATTATTATTTATTTTATTTACCAAGATACTGTCCAAATTGTAAAAATATTCTTTCTTTTGTGTATTTATATTGTTGTTTGTTTTGTTTTGTTAAAATCATGAGTGATGTATGTATGACATGATTGACTTGACAGTCACTGGCTATATAGAAAAAAAATCGTGTCACTTCTAATAGTTGCCTATTGTCGGTCACTGCTCGTCACAGACAAGCAAATCTTTTTTTTTCCTTGTCTTAGACCCCATAGGCAAAAAGATACCATACCAAAATCCATAGATAAAGAAAAATGTTCGCTTATTCAACATGACATTCTTATCGTTTGGGTTGACATAATGACATTGTCATTACATGACATTGATTGGCAATCTTGAAATGCAAATGAAAAAGTTCGTTTTGTTTGTTTATTTATTGATGGTGGGGGTTTGCAATTTAATCTACTACGGTTTTATACGAAGCAACAGAGTAAAACATATCAGTTAGATAGATTGTTTCTAAATATTCATATATTGGTGGAAAATGTTATCATCTCAACTATTAGAGGTGGGTGGGCATGGTTTAGACTTTAGGTATTTACCATTGTTATCAGCGAGAATGACGTCTAAAATTATCGTAAATTTTTATTTATCACAATATTTACTGCTTGGATTAACACTTCATCCTTTTAAATGATATATCGACTGTCACAGTCTATAATTTCAACATTGAAGATTTCTTAGTATTTTAGTGGGTATTTGCTTCTACTTCGCCGGTTAGTTGCGAAATTGCTGGCTGGGTGCGTGTTGCATTGGTTAGATTACCTACTTGGTTAAATAATTATGTTCTAATATATTTTTTACTTCTTTCAGATGTGTCTATGGAGGTCAATAGCATAGATTGCTAAATAGAAAGTGCTCAGTGATGGTAAGTGTATTTTGGTAGAGTGAATCTCTACCTAATACAAAATTATTGATCTTAAACATTATTAGCTTCTAAATCGAACACTCCTATGAAGTAATACGGGAGCCTTACCATAAGCTCTTATAGCCATCATAGTTCCACTGTGTGACAGTGACAGACTTAGACACATCATATACATCTGTCTCGTAATAAGAGTTAAACTATCATGGCAATAAGAGCTCATGGTAGGGTCCGAGGTCTTGTCATAAGTTAAGAATGAGTAACTTTGAACTATGTGCCATTTATATAGTCTGAGACACTCATAGGCAAATAAAAACATGTACAGTATCCCATAAATTTTTCACTACACATTCTTTACTTGTGATCTGTAATAATAAATAATGAACTGTTTCAGGAAAGCAAACACATGGAGTCATTCACAGGGTCAGTTCTAAATCTAATGTTCCCCATCAGAATGTTGCTCCGTGTGTATTCTCTGTGTATATTGATGGTTGATATTATGTGGGTGGTGTTCAATGCAGCTGGTGCTACCATGCAAGCCGTATATGAACTCTTCAGACCTCCACCATTGAAGTCTGTGCGTTTGGAGACAGCTTTGGTAAGGATAATATATTATTTACTATATCTACTACTAATTATAAAGAGGGAAGATGTGATTGTTTTTTTGTTTGTTTGCTTGCATTGAATAGACTCTGAAATTACTTGACTGATCTTGAAAATTCTTTCAGCAATGGATAGCTACATCATCAGCACATAAGCTATATTTTACTCCCATGGAAATGGGAACTACGTGGGGGAAACCGCGTGACGTCCTCTAGTATTATTTATATTGGTCCATTACAAGTACATTTACAGCTCAGAAAAATGTGAAAAATTTTATGTAGAAGAGAAATAGTGTGAAGGATTTATCAAGAATTAAATGTATTTTGAATGAATAATTATTAACAAACTGATAGAGGATACTAAACACAAAATTAAGTTTGTGATAATAGTTTTAAATTTTTGTTTCTTACTAAATTACTGTTTCAATATAAAAGAGATGAGAGAAACTTTTGCTATGATGCTTTGAGGGCGACTTCTGTTCAGTCAAATAAACACACATTCTCTTCCTCCCTTCAGGTCATTGGTGCAGGCCGAGGTGTGGGACGAGAGATTGCAATCCAACTTGCTGACTTGGGGGCAATAGTTCTTTGTGTTGATAAAAATAAGACCTCCAATGAAGACACTGTTGAATTTATCAAGAATCGTAATGGTTCGGCTGCCTGTTACCCATGTGACGTCACAAAGAGGGAAAATGTGCAAGCCTTAGCAGCACAAGTAAAGAAGGATTTGGGATTTGTCAGTATGATGTTCTATTGTTGTGGCATTCCCAGTCCACGGTCACTGCTAACCCAGCCGCCACAGGATATACATGACACACTGGATCTAACCCTGACTTCATACTTCTGGGTAAATATTTTTACTTTTTAGGGTAGGGTAGTTAGGTAGGTTTTTTAGGATAACAAAAAAATTTTTTTAGCAATTTTTAACCCCCTCTCCCCCTTGCTGCTATGTGAGGTTTAAGACAAACAAATAATTATGTGTATTCTTTATTTACTACCAGGTTTTTTGTTTCTTGTACACAGTATAGGTCTTTATACAAATCACCTAGCTTTAAAATTGTATTAATGCAATACATGACAAAGTAAAGGTTCGCGCGTGTATTCGGCGCCTAAATAACAGACTATCTGGCGACTGGCAAGCCGAGCAAAGCTACTACACGCCGCTTTTTTGTAGAGAAATCGAGCGATTGATTAAAAAGTAAATAGACGTGATATCTTACTGTACTCCCCTCCCCCCACTGGTGATATTTCGCGACTTTTTAACCAACCCCACCTTTCGAACCTCACGTGATCAATGCAGCAGACGTAACATATCCGTTATACATACTAAAGTATCATGTTGTTTTGACAATTTGAAACAACTTTGTTAAAAATCTAATCAAAGAAAGATATTTTTAATTTGAATGAAGTTATAAATCTCAAGAATTTGATTGGATTATTTTGTGTATTGTGTGTGAACTTTTGTTGCTTCATTTTAGCTAATCGACCAGTTCATACCAGACATGAAGGCCAAGAACCATGGGCACATAGTGGCCCTTACTTCTGTAGCAGGCCTTAGCTATATCAAGGACCAGATGCCGCTGAGCGTTGCCCAGTTTGCAGTCCAGGGCTTAGCTGAGTCGCTGATGGAAGACCTTAGGATCAACAAGATAGATGGCGTGCACGTCACTTTGACGCACATCTACCCTTTCATTGTAGGAGATGATAGCCCTGACGTTCGGCTACGGTAACTTCAATATTCTTACCCTCTTATAAAGCATGGCTTACACCAAGACAAGACCAAAAAATATATATATACTCACGCCATCCTAGGTCCAACAACAACACCCATACCGTCTTTGAATTACTATTCAAACATATGCAGGATTCCTTACGATGTTTTCTTTCATCGTAAAGCACGTGGTGTGATCACTGGACGTAACTTTTTACTCATTGGTACAGGCCCGCTGGGAATCGAACTTGCCTCGCTTGCGTAGCAGGCGACAGCTCAAACTCCAAAGCCACCACGGCCTTCAATTCTATATGTTAAAAAGCGATGGAACTACATGGAACTACTTTTTAACTAAGACTTTCTGTTTATGTATTGATTATATTGAAATACTTATCAAAAATTGCTTTTATAATTTCAGGATACCAAGCTACTTCGGAACTATCACACCTAGCAAGGCAGCCACGTCGATATTGGAGAGTGTTCGCCGAAATTATCCCGAGGTGTCGGTTCCTAAGCATTTATTATATTTAGGACATTTATTGCGTATCTTACCTAGGAAAGCAACGGTGCTAATTAGAGATCTACTCGACACTGGAGTTGATTTTGCTTAATTAAGAAAAAATGTGCCTGATGCAGTCCAAATCAAATTAATTGCTCATTCCATCTATTATATTTTTTAAGATATAAGAATCAAATTGTGTATGAAAAAGTGCCATTCAAAATTATTTATAAGTGATGTTTTGATATTCATAATATTTTAATAGGCATTAAGAAAAAAGTTCCTTTTGAAATTAAAATAAAATTTATATATTTAATAATATTGTCGTTTTAATAATATGCAATCCATGCAATAATGTAATTTTTATTGAGTAGTTAAGAAAATTAAAGCATGCTGCAATATTTTTGATTTCATATTAGCGACATCTATTGATTGTAGTTGGAATCATTTATAACCTTAATATTTTTCGAGAGTGGCAATTCCTCACAAAATGTCAGATGTCATTCTTATTTTTTTTAAACTTGACAATGACTGACTGACAGATCACAAAACGGAACAGTGGCGCCACCGTCGTTGATATAGAAAGAATATTTTGTTTCGCAATAGAATTGCTTTCTGTGATTTCGGTTGATTGGCAAGAAAATAAGTATATTTAAATAGTGTTCTGTGCTTTTTGCTTAGGTACCGTGCTAAATTAGCTCGAGAGAACTTTACCGTGACTGCTGAGTGATATTTTATTCGGAGCTCCGAGTTGTGGTGAGTACAATAAACTCCAATAATGAAGGTGTCTTTGCTTGACACCAACACAGCCGATCGATATTAGAAAAGTTATGTTTTATTAGTTAATCCAGTATCGAGTCACTGAATATCGGCAAGATTTGTTCGTTAGCTACAAGTTGGTGGTGCTGAATATGGTTGGCCCATTCATATTGGAACTGGTTTGGTTCTTTTCAATTACCCCCATATACAATTTTACTCCTAAATACAAGAACCCAGTGAACTTTTACTTACCTCGAAAAGTATTATGTGCTATTCCTCTAAGAGCTTTGGTGAGAAGTTAAAACTGCTAGGTCATTATTATTTTAAAATATCTATTTATATGTGAAAATTTGTCTTTTGTTTACATAATATATAGCTCTTACTACTACTTAGTGAATATTAATAATACTTAAACAATTTGAAATGTTCTATTATGGACCATTACTTATTTAGAAACTTGGGAAATGGCCTGAAGTCCAAGAATTATAATCTAGTAAAAAAAATTTGATTTAAAAAAAAGTGTATGGAGAGATGCATGAATGTGGATGAAGTGAAAAAGTAAGTGAGGCTTGTAGCATGTTGCAAACAGAGGTCACTCCCAATGAGATATATGCCTGAGCATATGTAAAATATATTCAATACCGTTTGGCATGACAATTCAACCTTTAAATTTCTTCCTGAATAAAAAGTAAATGTTTATGTTCGATAAAATCATAAAAAGAACAGTCAAATAACAAAAGAAGTGGATAATAATATTATAATAATAATATAAGCCTTTTATTTTGGATACAATAAGCCTCAATACACAGTTTTCTTTGTTTTCATCTTCCCATCTTTTGTTCTGCCTCCCACATTTTCTTTTACCGTTCCTAGGGTACCAGTGCATTATTAACATATAAACATAGCTAAATCAATAATTGGTTTGTATGGTATTCCACACCATTACTTGGAGACCCACAGTTTAGTAACATTGCCAAGTGACCAGAGCTCATAATTATGTTCCTCTTGCTTCTGCATGTTTGTAAATACAATTATTTTCCCTATAGTTGTTTTTGAACAACTTTGTCCTATTACTGCATTATTTATAGTGCACCTTGTTTGTAGTGAATTAAATAACACAGATTTTGTATAAAAATTTAAACATCCTATTTTACATACGTCAGTCAGTATTTCCTACCCATCACAACCTAAGAAACACATGTACCTAAATTCATAAACAACACACCCTGCTAATTTCAAATGTATGGCCAGCGTATGAGCTGCATACACACAATATTATTGTCAATATTCAGAATATTATTTAAAAATACTTCAATATGGGCTGCACACACACACACCCAATATATTGTCAATATGCACATTACTGAAAATATTATTGGATGTGTTCGGCTAGCATGATCAGCTGTTATGGCTTTGCATTGTCTGATGTAAATGATCGGTATATGAGTGAGTCAGGACTTTGAGTTTTACATAAGTACATATGCTCATGCCTGTAACCTATGGGGATAATCAGAGACCACCATTCGCCACAAGCTACGATCCTTACATACTTCTATTGCTTCATCCACATTCATGCATCTCCTCATACAGTTCCTGCGGTTATGAGTTCTCCGAATTAGACCTTATTTATATGTTAATAGATTAGAGGTATTAAATATTTAGTAACACTATTCGCAGTTTGTATCTTATGCTTAACACAAGTTCAACTAAGTAATAGAAAGTACCAAATTTCAATAAGAATAATGTTGGTGTGTTTGGCATTGAGGTTAATATCACTGATAATAATAATTGTATCAAATGTATGGCAATTGCCGAGGGCGGAGGCGCGGTGCTGCGACCAGTCAGACAAGTTACTTTTTAGCTCAAATAATAATTCATGTACCTAATTAATTGGAATATATTATAGGATTACTTTGTTGTCAGTCTGTCTGTGACGACAAAGAAGCGAATAATCCCAGTTCATCTAGAATCATGAAATTTGGCAAGAAACAATGCCTAAGCATAAGTAAAGTTAAAAAGACAGAAAACCGTTTTGTAGTTACATCATCGATACTCTATACAGATAAATAAAATTGAAGTGTCTGTTTGTAATTCCAAAATAACAGTTTTTCACTAAATGCATATGAAAGTATACACGATACTGACACTAAAAAACCAAGTTTTAAATTTTTTCTCTGTCTGTCTGTCTGTTTGTTCCGGGTAATCTCTGAAACGGCTGGACGGATTGTAACGGGACTTTCACTGGTGGGTAGCTGATGTTTCAAGGAGTAACTAAGGCTACTTTTATTTATTAAAAATATTAGGGTTCCGCGACAATAAGAAAGAAACTAAATCTACGCGGGTGAAACCGCGGGGCACAGCTAGTAAGTAATAAAATTACATGATTCGCACTGAGTCGGTATTTTTTTCAGCTTGACAATGTGGCTTATCGATTTTTATAAATTACTGAGTAACCTTTTAAAATTATACTTATCAATTATGTAGTGTTCGCGTACCTGCTCATGCGTAAGGTTTTCATTGCTGAACAGCTGTAAGTACTATTATATTTACAGATGACCTTTCCTGGTGTAAAACCTTTAATCCATAGCTTACCGGACCACCCCGTTCAAGAGGAGATATCCGTTCTATGTGAAATGTAAACTACCTAAAAACTCCCTCGTTGGTTTGCCTCTGTGCAGTCTAAGGGAACTCAAGGAACATGCCGGTGCCCTCCAGCACTTTGCCAGAGTACGTCCCAAGGGTAGTAATGTCTCCGCCCCTGAACTCGAGGGGTGAAAGCGTACAGACGCGAGCAGCATCGACCCCCGCTCCTCTGATCGCGTGCGTCTTAGATATTAATGAAGCGGTTTCCAACGGCACGCTTTCGCGAACAACTAGCAAGCAATTTCCTAGTCGGTAAATCCTGTAATTATAATATTCTTATCTTGCCGCTTTCACACAAGGGGTTCTGAATTATCGAAGATCGAATTACTTATCGAACCTCTAAAAGCAAAAAATTTTTTATGACTATACCTGCCACGTTATTCACTAAGATTTCTCAGCGTCGCACGCGTCGTCAAGTGTCAGTTTTAGAGATACGAAATTGAACCTTATCCTCTATATATTATGTATCGATTTCCTATGATTGAATCCAACGCTGAGAAAACTTAGTGAATAACGCGGCGGAAAAATCAAGAAATAATGAGTACATCGTCTTCATAAAAACACATGATCATTCATAGATGGTAGAAAATCTCAGTTGTATGAGCTTGAGGCCTGTATTCCTGTGTCAAGTAAGCCTATGAATTCAACATCAATTAGGCAGTGGCAATCTAATGTTTGTTAGATAATTTTACAGCAAACAAATATTGGTTTTTCCCACTAACGACATTTTATCGGGATGTGAATGTCTCATTTTTTCGTCGGGTTTCCATTCCCTGTTATTTGATTAATTGCTCCTTAATGACATAAAGCATTAGCGGTCCGCAATTTGTTGTTAATTTGATGGGGAGACGTTCGGAGATTTGATCATATTTATCGGAGGGGATTACAATCGACAAATGTATTCTTCGAGCTTTGTAAATTGATTCGTCAATGCTTAATCACTTGGTACGTTTTTTCCATTTTATTTGATTCAATCTGTTTATCAGCGGACGTCACGCAGTTTCACCCGCGTAGTTACCGTTCCCGTGGGAGTACGGGGATAAAATATAGCCTATGTTACTCGCTGATAATTTCGCTAATCATTGCTGAAAGAATGTTTAAGATCGATACAGTAGTTTCGGAGCTTATTCAATACAAAGGAACAAATCTTTCCTCCTCATAATATTAGTATAGTTCTGTTAATAGCTTTGCTGTGTAGTCTGTAGATAGGTGTCACAGGTCGTGTGTAATGCAATAGTGCGCGGGCAATGGGAAAAGAATTGGATTACACGCCTATCTAGTGCGCGCTCGCTTCGTTTACCTGCAGGCGATTTGGTTTCGGATTTGTTGGCGTTTTGAGATAAAAGCTATCTCGTAGGATATGAAAAGCGGTATGAGATATCTTCATACTCTAGCGGTTTCGCTGAAATAAACTGTCACCTATAAGTAAGTTTATTTATTACCTGTGGTATGGAATCTTTGATATTACCATAGAATATACTTGTCTATTGCTGGTCTTTCGAGTCTGCTCATGAGAAATGTATTTACTACAAGATCTTCTGTCATACTGTGGTTCTTTTTTAAGGACCTAAACGGTGATTGTATCAGGTACCTACTATGTTATCTAAGAGCAGCCTAGCCTTTAAAACGCTTCTTAAATTGCAGATAGCTTTTTATAAAAGTTAAGTATGACACTTATAACATAATATCTGAATAATTATTATAGGTACATACTTAAATTAGCCAGCGACTTCGTCTGCGCAGGAGTAGACTTTTCTTCTACTTACTTGGCACTTATCTTTTTGACAATTCACTATTGTGCTTTATAAATAAAAAATATCTTATGTGTTATTCTGAAGTGTAAGGTATATTATTGTAAAGTTTCATTAAAATCCATTCAGTATTTTTTGCTTGACTACCTAACAAACATACATCCATACATACAAACTTTCCCGTTTATAATTTTAGTAGGATGTTAAGGCATCGTACAAAGTAGATAGACTCAAGTAAATCTAAATAGAGTTTGAGATGTTTTACGACTTATATTCTCTCGGTTGTAAAAGTTATACGGAGCGAATAAAGTCGGTCCGCCATTCTACGAATATCATTAAAATTCTTTTCACGGCATGCCTGTGTAATTTGCTAGGATGTGCCCTGTTTCACGAAACACTCGAATTTGGCTTTTTACTACCGTGTGTTGTAATTTTATTGCGGGCAATATAAATTTGGGGGTTAATTTGGGGCGTTGGTACACGTAGCTATGTCACGTGTATACGTCTAATTACGTTTAATTACCGGATCGCTTTAGGATTTTAGGAATGCATCAGGAAAGACGATGCTACTTTATAACGTGATAAAATTTATCTTTTTAGGCGATAAATAAGCGTAAAGTCCGCCTGATGGTAACCTGCTACTGCGGCCTACGAATAATTGTAACAACGGTGTCGCTCGATCGTTGCCTACCTTATAAAAGTTATATCCATGAGCTGAAATGTTCTTCTCAGTCAAATCAGCCTTCCGAACCCGAAGGTAACATGTATAACCACGTTCTGACGATTTGAAAGTAAGTACTCTGTTAAAAGTCTAATCAAATAAAGATATCTAGAATTTTGAAATTTTTGAACTTGACAACTATTTATAACGCAACTGCTCCACTCCTACTCCTCCCCTTATAGGTGAACTGACAACCTTAGTCACCGCAGGAACACAACACTACTCAAAGGTAGCATTATTTGGTTGCGAACTTCTGGAGGAACAGTCCCCAGTAGGGTAGATCCTGATATTGAACGGCAGACCTCGTTATGCCCTACCACTCTTAAATGTATTACTTTGTGCGGAATCTGAGGCGGACTGTTAATGGGACAGAATCCTATCAAAGCTGGTATTAATGCACCCCAAAGGTTCTCGACGATAACCCAATATCAATACAGTGTCAGGGACGTATTCTACTAAGGTCGTGGGGCGATCGACCGCGGCGGCAGGTACCAAAGAGGCAAGATTTAACTAGGAATAACCCTCCTTTTCACTGCGCCCTAGTCGGGTAAAGAGAATAAACCAGTCAAATAGAAACAGAACTTGTTGGTAGATAATATCGTATCGCAGAGGTAGAGGACCCCACTCATAATGATTTGAAGGCTTAAACTGCTAATCCTAAACTTTTGGCGTTTGACTTTGATAATTATGAATATAAAAAAAGAACATCAAATATAATGGAATAAATATGCATTCGCGTATATACAATTACTTTACTACTAAGAATGAATAAAATGATCTGAATCTGAATTTTTACTATAACTGTAGAAACACAGTGCAAATACGACCCTGGGCGTTTAAAGAATATTTACTTGGAATACGTACGCATTTATGTTAAAAAGGTTCCACTGCGGCGCAGGTGTTTGCTCGACCGAGATCGTTTTCCAAACTGCGGTTTTTCCATCGTTAAATTTGAATAAGCCATTATTCCTTGGGACGGCTCGGTTATTGAACGGCTGGTTTTCTTAAATCCACCGTTACAAGTTTCCACCCAGACGCAGACGTCCCAACGCGTATTTATTGAGTTTCTGTTTAAAATGAGCGAGTTTTTTTTAGTTTGCCGTATATATCACTTATTTGTCACGCTAAATACAAACTATTGCAAAGAGTGTCTGTGTGTACCTACACACATATATGCACACTTTGTGACGGGATTCTAAAATGGGTCAAATCGATGGTTTAAATTTTAGCTCGAAGGACCATATTATTCAAAGAATCTTCCAACACTTAAACATGATATATGACATATGTCTGCCGGTTTGTTTATTAAATGTCAGAACAGAATTTCATGAAACTAATTTGTTAGAAGCCTGTACAGGCAATAATCCAAGCTACATTTAACCTTGCAAAAGACCGTTCTAGTAGAATACTAGTAGATTTGAAACTGCATCTTTATAATATCAAAAATTTGATCGTCTGTATGTTTGTTTCCCAATCCCGCAAAATCTGCTGAAAGGATTTTTTGTGCTACAATATTTAATACAGCGCCTCATTCCCCAAAGGGGTAAGCAGACGCGTATTTAATGTACACACATATTATGCCAGTTATTTTTAAGTCTCGTATAATAGGAGTCTAGCCTATTTCCATAAACTGGGCACTAATCCAGGACTGCTACTGGAAAAATACCCTTAATAATTAGATGGAAAAACCCAATAACACTTATGATTAACCCGTATCGAACCCAGGACCTCGTGTTCCTGAGTAGTGTTTGCGACCATTAGACCAACGAGCAGAAGATTATAAACCACCCTCAATATCAGTTTCAATATTAGAACTGCTATCCTTAAAATATATTTTTTGTTTGTAAGGCAAAGTGAGTGAAAAATGTCGGTAAATAAAAGTTAATATACTACCTAGCAATTTGTTTATAAAATTCCTCCGTTCTTTCTCAAGGATCCCCTTTTGAAGTTTCCTTTGTAATAGATACAATGTGCTACTAATTCACGGGCTATGAACTGGAAGACTGTTCGTTTGATTAACTTTCAAAGGTCTACGGATGCCAATTCAAGTTTCTACTTTGTTTTGTGAATGTTAGCTTTTAAAATGTATGTTATCTACATGATCTTATTGTGTGCTTACTTAGAGAACATTTTGGTACTGTGTTTCGCTTTCCTGCTATATATACTTAGGATGAGAGCTCTGAAAGCTTATAGTTTTATATAATATATCAGTGACCCGCGAATTTGTACCGGTAATTATTTTTAAGTATACATAAAAACATAAACATCAAATATCCGATCTTCTATTTAAAATTTAAGTAAAATCGGTTCAGAGGTTTAGCCTTATTTAGTCCACCTAATTTATTTGGGCGCCACACGTCAATGATTGGTATTAACAACAACAAAATGGTCACCCCTTTGACGACGCACAGGACTCTTTGTCTTCTTTTCATACTAATTCTTCGTTTCATACAAACTTTCATCAGCTATTTTATCCCCTTTAATCAAAATCCTTTCTTAGCGAATGCTTACGTCATAACATCTACCTGCATGCCAAATTTCAGCCCGATCCTTCCAGTGGTTTGGGTTGTGCGTTGATAGATAACTATGTCAGTCAGTGACTGACTGGCTGAATGTCAGTCAGTCACCTTTGAGTTATATATATTTAGATTAGTTATCCATTCGTCCGGCACACAGGTCCGACAGTAGAGTAGACCGGCTTTGTCTAACGATTTTGCCGTTCAAATAAACGTAGCGTTTTATTCGACAACAAAATTCTTACCCAGCTCTTCCTATCGTGACGAAGACAATAATTTAAAAAAAAATTGTCATCGTGGTCCTATTTAATTCGCTGGCAGTCCTATGGCGATTCGAACATTACCGAAAAGCTATTTCTTGAATGTGCGAAACCTTCGGGCAATATTAATTAGGTATCTCATAAAACAAGGTTTGTTTAAAATACATAAATTCTCCCAAGTCTAGACTTGGGGGAAGACAACACTGGCTACAAATGCCAGCGAATTTTAAATGTTTAAATGAAATATTTACCGTAATTACTGCGTAGTCGTAAATTACTTAAGCTAGAGTTTAATATTATCCGATGAAATAGCTTCCCGCTGCTCGCGCCTTTACACGCTTTCTTCTTATTATTGTGTTATAATAAAAAATGTACGTAATTAAATATCAGTTGCGTATTTATTTTAGACCTTTAAGTAATTGCAATGGGGTGCATATTTCATCGTGGATCAAAATACATTTGTATCGATCTTCGCAACACCCTTGGAGCTTCCCTTCTCCCTGAACATCAAACGATACATCATAGTCCCAGTCAATCTGGCTGAAGTGTAATAGTTCTCACAAATTGTTCGAAATAATTACTCCGTCATCCTTAAACCGCCTCATCCAGAAGTTAAGTTTGGGTCATTAATTCACAAAATAACCGAAGCACTAACACTTGTGGCAGCTGGTATTCAGTCGGATGAGAGCGCGGTTACACCCGCAAAGTTTTATTGCGCACTGAACTTTAATTACGCATGCATGACTTGTCAAATGCCAATAGTATGAGAAAACTCAACGACAAAGGCACTCAGGAAGGAGAGCCTGCTTCTTGGAGTTACCCAAGTTACCCCGTGTCCATCAAACGTGAGCCTTTGTTAAAGCCACAATACACAGTTTCACGCACGGAACACAATGCCATTCGATCATTTGTTAACGTTTTGGAATGTTATATTATTATTCTGACCCACCTAATCTCCACGTCCCAATTTGTAGAGCCACGGTACCATCGTAATAAATTGTTTCGGGAAACATCCCCAAGATTAATAGTTGCCGGGCTCTTGACGTTAAGTGAAAACTGCTCTTAAGTTTCACAGTAAATTAAAGGAATTTTTGGCTTCATAATGCCATTAAAGGAATAAACTAGCTGTATATATTGATAAACGTTTAATTGTTTGAATTTGTATTGTTGAGTATAGGTTCCGTCGAAATAGAACTTGCATGTTGGGGGAAACTTTGCATAGTTCCTACTACGGTTCTTATTCGCTCTAATATTAAGTCCGAACGTGGTCCGCAAGAAAATACCTTGACGTTTATAATTCCAAACCTACTTTGATTTCATTATTTAACGAATGAAAATTTGTGTTTAATAAAAACAAATGCAGCAACTTCGTTTGATTTTCGAAAATTAGCGAAGTTTCGGAGCTGTAAAGAAAGCATTCAAACAGTCATTTTAATAATCGTAAACAGTCCTTGATCAACTGGTTCAGCAATCAGCGAATGTAATTATATTAATTCACGTTGCGTCCCAAGGACTGTATTATATAATGTTGAAATCGAAACGGTTGAATCGCTGCGGAAAATAACTCGGGTCGTATAGATTCCTAGAAAGCTAAAAGCTTTTGCGTTTTCCTGGCAATGGTATCTAAACTTACCGCATACATCATCAATTTATCGACATTGATCATGATTGATGTGATTAAAACCCTCACAGTAGCCAAGTAATTCGGTTTAACTTTAAACACTTGGAATTCTAAAAGCCGTAAAAAATTCAGAAATGAATGAAAATTATTACAATGGTCTTGTTAGAAATAATATAGAGTTATTTAAAGCAATGGCGGTAAATAAAGTTGTTAAAGTCACAGCAAATAATATGAGTGGCACTCTGAGAGGGCGTCGTTATCTACCCGGCCGTGCAGCTTCCAAATATATTGTTGAAATTTGGAGCGCGAAATGGCGAAACACTTAATTCATAGACGGTTATGTTTTTGTTTAAACATTTATTACAGAACCATTTATTTTAAACAAACAAGCTGCGAACGGCGTCGGAGTTGGGATTAACGAGGGTGGCCAGACTCTGGGTAACGCTCCAAATGGGATTATCCAGCCGTTTTTATTCCCTGTTAGCTGATGGATGGACTAACGAACTTTGCTTTGACGGGATTGTTTTGAAATCTCGCCCGAGGTTTCACTGGAAAGTGTAATGTTGACTTTACACAAGAATCATCTGTGGATTTTTCGCTGTCTCTTTTTCTGTAATCTGTTAAGAGAATTTCTTTATTCTTTAGTACTTCTTAATACTTTGCGTTAATGTTAATAACAATTTTAACGCTACATTGTTTGACTTCTTGTTTGATGTTTTGCATATTCAATGCGAGTGTTTTATTATTGAATCCTCGTATGAGATTTCGGAATCAGTATTTTATATTCTGCACGTACGTCGATTATAAAATACGATGTAATTTATTATCTGTGCATATGTTATCTAATAAACGTTTGGGTTTGCTAGCGTTGGTACTGAATACTAAACATACATTTGTATTTATTAGGATCACGCATCTGACGGGGGAATGGCGGAATATCCTCGCAGGAAATAAGCGGTGTCTCTAATATTAAGCTACAATTTACATTTCCAACTTCATATCCCGACTGTGTCTATTCAATTGCCAGGATGGAGGAGACTGTCTGTCATGTCATACGATACAGCAATACAGCCCCCCGGAACCCGCCTTTATGTGTTACACAATTCAAGACACTACGCAAATGCTTTTGAGTCTCATAATCGAGTTTAATACCTGATGTAATATTAGAAACTATTCATTTAATGAAGTCTTACGGGAAGTATCTGCTTATATTAATTTCCGCATATATCGTATAAACTCACTCTTCTTCGACGGGAAATTGTAACTATCGGCTGTGCTTACGCCTGTATACCCCAGTAGGTAGGTAGAGACTACTGTGCTCTGTATACTTCGATTCTGACATAATTCTTTCTCTTCGTCTGCATTAATGCATCCCTTCAATTACGTGTGAATATATTCATTTTAATTCTCAGTTAACTATTAGTAATCTAGTTCGGGCTCGCCCTTATTACATGGGACTTAAACATAACTAGCAAATTGGCAACAATGGTGTACTATAAGTAAACTTCTGCCCCCCCTCGGAGCAATACAGGCGTAAGCGTATGTCTCATGTATGTTTTAACTTGGAATGGGCACAGTTCGTCATGGATCCCTTATAGCTGGGTCAAGGCTGTTACGAGCTGTACATTATAAAGAGGACCGAATTCATTCGTATTCTATTCACGGCGTAGAGGCACACCTAACACAACGTACTATGATAGTGGCATGATAGATGGGTGTTAAATAAATATATAGAGACCCTGGGGTGCTAAGTGGGTTACTTCTCTCATTTGGCGCGGCTCGGGGGTATTAATCATTTTTTCTTGAGTGCAAAACCTTGTCGCATGTGAGTACGGATCTCCAGTAATGTTGGCTTAGAATGAATAGAACGATGTAGTTCGTAGTGTCGATGCGGAATCATATTTGAGCTCTGTCGTTGTAGGTAACTGTATGACCCAGGCAAGCATTAAGTACTTAGTTGCATTTAGGTTAATATCACACAGTTTAAGTAGTGATAAATTTAAAACCGATATTAAGTAAATAGATACAAAGTGAATGATGTTAGTGAGCGGTGATAAAGTGTCATTAGACGTAGGCTGTAAAGTGTCACTGGGTTCTTCTGCGAATTTCAAAATGAGACGCCCAAATATGTGCAAATTTTACCTCCAATTCGTAATTCCTTTACACAACAAATTAAGGTTACCAAATCGTAATTGAAAGCTCCATTAACCGCTTATTCAGTAGTCAAAAGCCTGGACCATTGAAATTTATCGCAATCTATAACAAACGCCTAATGGCATTAATGCTCGGTTTTCGATTCAATTCAAACTGTTCGCTAAACACCCACCATTCTTACTCAGCTATACAATGATACACAATGTCACGCTTGATCAGTAAATATTCCACAAACCATTGATTATTCTTTTTAATATTTAGTCTCAAGTTTTATACTACAGGTAATGGAAATATTTTAGTAAGAGCGATCTATTAGGTGGTATTACTGGTGCTTCAATATCGTTGACATACCTAAATTAATGGAAGATTCCACGAATCACGCGTACTTCATTGCGTGATCTAGGTTATAGAAACCGTATTATATAATTAGTGCCTGCATGAGCGAGGATTGCTCGTTTTCATTTGAAGTTTTATAACAATTAAACCTAGTTAGATCGATTTATCGCCCCCGAACAACATGCATTCTAAATTTCATGAAAATCGAAGTGTTACCGAGTTTTAGATTTCATAAAAATTGCTCTTCGCTTACAAGAATTGCTCGTTTAAAGATTTTTATGTATGCTGCGCTTTACAGAGTAGGTCCTTAGTCCGATATTGATATTTGGGTTAATGAATTGGATTCGTAGCAAGTAAAGATTTTCCCCAAAATAGAGTATGTATTATAATATGAGTTCTAACAATATTATTAATAATTTTTAATGATCAGTAAAGTTGGTTTTATTCTTTAACTAATTTAATCTGAAGTTTCCTGTGTGATTTAATACCGTTGCCTCGGTCCTAAAAAGTCTTTGATTACTCTTCACAAAACGTCTAGACTTAGTAATTCATATAGTGTTAGATATATTAAGCTATGAATGGACAAATACATCTGAGGAATTCATTGTGGCGAGACTTGGCGGGATTAGAATCCCGTTTATTGCGGGCTTTCATATCATTCAATGGAATCCTCTTTGAATTTAACGTTATGCTTGTTTTTGATTTATTACGACAGATGACTTGCATTAATACCATTGCTGCCTTTGAATTGAGGATGGTGAAGTTTCTTGCTTGGCAACTGTTATAGCGCGCAATGAACGTATACTAATTGTATAAGTTCTGACTTTGTGGAAAGGAAGGGGTTCATTTAAACACCAGTACAGATTAAATACTTAACTTTATAACTAGGTAAGTTTTATTATTGCGATCTTCGGTTCGCTCAGTATTGCGGCAAATTAAAATTTATATAAAATTTTTGAAATGGACATTCCATACTAAATCGTTATCAATGCGACAATATCTCAAACTTATATGAATATTTATACCTATTATCAAATTTGATTTTGTATTACATTGATGATTTCATATGATTTATATATTTCGATGATATGTACATGATGTCTGGCTGAGTTTCTTGCCGGTTCTTCTCAGAAGGCTAGTTTCCGAACCGGTGGTAAATTCTCAACTTTCATAAGTGCCTTACCAGGGCCTAAACTGAATAAATATTTTTCATTTTTATTTTCATTTTCATTTTTCATTTATGACAAACTGGAAATTATACAGTTTGTCATAAGTATAAAGCGGTAGTTTTCAAAGTGTCTTTCTATTATACTTCCATATCTTACCGTGATTTATATACCAGTGGACGAGTGGGTACCTAAATTTAAATTTATAACTGACTATTTTCCTACCGGGGGACCAATGGGCACCTATATAGCGGCCGAATCCACAACTTTTATTCTCGTCATCATCATACATTTAGGATTCTGACTCTTGTCCGTGTAACCGATCTCTTCGACCTCCCTATATATGGCAGACACCTTTTCCTTAACTTGTCTCATGTATGTTAACCTGGGTCTTCCTCTTCCTCTCTTTCCTTCTACTTTTATTTAGGTGACGACTATTAAGAGTGGGTTCTGACCCCATCGAACCATCAGCAGGCGAAGAACTTCGAAAAGCTACGCCCGAATTCTATAATGTAATAGTTTTACGTTAAACTTTATTATACTATCGTACAGTCTGTGCATTTGGAGCCTGCATTTTGACGCTAAACCGGCTTTAATCCAGCTGTAAGCTCTCCTGATCCGACTTTCATTGCTCGGGCTCCTGGTCTGATGGTCAATATCGCTAAATATAATAATACCAGCTGTCTCGAAGTTTTAACAATAATAACTACTTAGTAATAATTTCTCTCGTTTGTCTTACATATTTCCTTGATGCTTCGCTAACTATTGGTCCATGCGGTGTTATAAATGAACAACCCATTACCTACTAAAATATTTTACTAATTCAAACCAGTCTTGAGATTAGCGCGTTCAGACAAACAAACAAATAAAAAAACTGTATATATGTAGTGTATGTATAAGTATTTATATGTAAACTGTATGTTTAAGTATAGATTATCTTTACTGTTTCAAAGAGGAAGATTTACGCTGATTTCAGTAATTATTAATTCCAATTTGAATTAAAATATATTTTAAGGATTCCTCCTTCAAATAAGGATTCCTTTTCTATTACAGCACCTTGTGTAGAAATGTGTTTATTAATTTAGTTAAGACTAGCTTTGCCCCGCGGTTTCAGCCGCTTCGATATGTTAGTACCGTGTACATATGTATAAGATAAAAAATTACATACTCCAATAATTTGTTAACATTACCAATAAAATTATCAATTGTTAGTTTTTATCGCAAACTAATTCTGCTGAAAGCTTAAAGTTCAAGTTGTTTGCTAGTTAGCTTACAAGTATTTCACTGCTCTACGAACTAACGAACTAAACTAGACAAATGTCCTCTTAATTTGAGCCAGTTCGTGAGAACTAATTATTACTCGGCACGAACTTTATATGGCGATAAGAAAACTCTGTTTGGTCAAACACGTGAATTTGTTAAAGCTGTTAGAACTAGCTAATATCTATACGACTTAATCGTGGTTAAACCAAACTTGGTATTAATTTATGCTAATATTTTAAAGAAGAAACATTTGTATGTATGTTTGTAACGAATTGGCTCAAAAAGTCCTGGAACGATTTTAAAAATTCTTGCGCCATTTGAATACCACATTATAATTATTTATTCGTATTAGATATAGGCTATAGTTTATCCCTGTAATATTTTACTCACGGGAACGGGAACTACGCGGGTGAAAAGGCGTGACGTCTGCTAGTAAATTGATATAAAGTCTATATTCGGTTTGGTGAGGCTGGAAGTGCTAGATTATTGTGCTAGATATGTAAAAATCTCTCGTTGTTATCCAAAACTTTTCGTCCCGAAAACGAAATTGTTCGTACTCGTATTATACCAACAGCTGTTTTCGCAATTAAGAAGCTCGCTAATCTAAATTATGCCCCACCCTAAATTGTGATAGCAAAAAATCTGCCGTTTAAGGCAACAAATTTAAAGAAGGTAATTTATTTTTATTGTTATGACCTGCAATAATGGGATTTAAAGCAATTTGGCTCGAGGACGATACAAAATTGCAATTATTTTGAAACGGCAAAAAATTGTCCATTACTTTCCAGATTTCCCTCTTTACCTTTCATAGCACAATTTTGAACCAAATATGAGGACGAGTCCTCGAGATGAGAAGATTATAGAGGTGTAACAGATTCATTAAACGTCGCTTTGGTATATTGATATCCTATTAGGGTGCCGTCTTAATAACGAGGCGTCTTTGAAATTGGAAGCAAGTCTGCCTGGATGCGGATTATACCGGGAATTAACCGATGCACCGAGATTAAGTTTGTTAGCTTTCGGTTTACCAGCGTTATTGAGCTCCATGATCCGTCGATAGTAAACTTATTGTGCTAGTATCACAGTTGGAAAAGCCTGGGGAAAGGGTAGTTACTTATAGGTGCGTGCATAATTTTAGATGAATAGATAATTCGTAAATAATTATACTTAAAGAGATTGTAGCTATACAATCACACACACACATATCCTTTCTGCATCCCTGAAAACATGTCTGCAATATTCATTATAATCGATTGAGTAAGTAGTTAGGGCATGAAACATAACAAATGAACCAACACACTCAAATTCCCATCTATAACACTAGTTACATCGATTCTTCTCAGAAGGCTAGTTTACGAATCGATGGTCAATTCTTCGACGTTCATAAATCCTTAACAGGGCCTAAACTGAATATATAATTTTCATTTACGATACTAAGCGCGCGAGTATTAACGAACATAAACGATGACCAATAGCCGTGAACGAGCACAAAGTCAAGTTGTGAAGCGCGAGCCCAAATCCGTGTAAAAATCGTAATCTGTGTTAATGAAAGTTCTCCACATGAAGCGCTCTCATACTTTATAAGTAGTGCGGAGGGTTTACGCGGCTTTAGCCCGCGTTCGCTTTGTGGCGTAGTCGTAGCGTGGCGTACTTCATAATATAGTGGGCGCCGTGTAGTTGGGGAGGCTAGGGTTCTCTACAAAGGTTAAATGGAGGTGACGGTAAAATGGGAGCATAGCATGCATAGACGACTACAGATATAACTTAACCCTAAAGATCTATGTGCGTATCTGACTGATGCTGTTCGTCTTGTTCTGCTTCTATTTTACAAGCAATTTTTATTTATTAATAATGCAAAGTATGCAAATACAGTTTGTTCGTGTCTTGCAATAAATTTGACCCACTTCTCAGTGTCTGATCGAGCTGAATTTTGCGTACTCTTTGGTTCTCTTGAAAACAATTTTTTTTCTCAAGTCACTATCTATTAAAGTTGGTACTAGTACTAGTAGTTAGTAGTAGGTATATAACCTTTCGTTGTTAATAAAAGCGTTAATACTTATTTCATAAAAAATTCCTCAAAATTCTATACGGTAACAACTTAGGTTCAACAAGGTCGAAGCTTACGAATTAGCTACAAATCTCCGATGAACTCTCTAAAGCGGACATTTTAAGCAAAGTATTTACCAGTTTGCAGTCAAAAGCCAGTCTTGAAACCTAGAGAGAAATCAACTTAATTACGTTGGCTGGAACAACTGGAAACACAAAACAATGAATAGCACAATACTATTATCAATACTATTATAACCGAAAATCAAATATCTGAAACTAGCAAAACTAAGTTTCAACTCTCGTTACGGTGTCGTCAACGTACATACAAGTCAGTTTAGGACGTGGAAACTAACGTGTCGGTCGAAATTACAACAAAATAAAGCGTTTGCTGTCTACTAAGGACATATTCGGTGAACAATTTCTGAGAATTATGTCCATAGAAACAAAATTGGGTTACACATTCCCTCCACCGTCATGTATAGGGGTCACGGTGCAGGTAAAGCTTTGTGCTTTAGTAACGTTTGACATTGATGTCATTTTGCAAACTCGAGCACAAAGGGGGTAGCAAAAAGAGCTGCGCTTATAGTTGATTTAAAAATAGTAGAGCAGGTGTTTGTGCTCCATCGCTTCTTTACTCGTTCCTGTCTAGCAGTTTAAGGGATCATACTGAAGTGCCTGTACCATTTTTATGCCCTTGTAAATTGCAAGAATTGTTTTACAAATTCAGAACAATTCTTGCAACTTTAGCCATTACTGCTACCAGCGGTTTCCAATAATTTATCAAAGTTTTGAGATGGATTTACTTTTCCTATTTATCTCTCTCATTTGACCTTTCAATTTCATAAGAATGTTGTCTATCGATTTTTGGTATGAGCGTAAGAATAAAATGATAGATTTTTTATCCTTAGTAACGTAAATGACAGATGGATAGAATACTAACAACGACTGCAAAACTCTTTAGAGGATTATCTGGATGATCTTCTAATTCTCGCTTGCATGCGGTTGTGAATCCTTACGTATCATTAATTTTATAAAATTGATAAGTTCTTAGCAATCCCATGTATCATGAAACCAACCGTAAACACGTAGACCATTGTATTGGGTTCTGTTCCATTTCAATAAATTAGGAAACAACTTAGCCAAAAGAGAGAATCTGCTGGAAGAAGGAAAGATTAACCTATTTAGTTGCAAATTAATCGCTGTCAATTACCTACAGCGATAACGTTTAACCTCAATCCAGCAAATGGGCAGGATCTAAGTTGAGCCAATCAATGGTCTTTCACTTATTGATACAGAGGAAGTTAATGCGATGCCTAATTTATATCGATCGTTGCCTGCTTGCTACTCACTACATGCATAAAATGCTTTATGTTAACCTCAGATAATTTGCGATTTAATTCACTGCTAAATTGTCAACAATCTATGTCTAACGAAATTTATTAGTAAAATAAATTTGTCCTAACATATCGCTAAAACAGTCGGAGACAACAAGAAAACCAGTATTTAATAATTGTATAGATGCAGCTATAAGCAGACTAGTCTGAAGAAGCTTTACCGGACCAGGTTTAAGTAAATACTTTAAATGATGGGATGGTAACACATTTTCCAAATTCTTATTATCTAGACAGGCAATTATTCCCTAAAGTAGGAATAAATTTAACGTTTCCTTGAACACTTTTAATGCAAAAATAATTTCTTTGTGAACTTCCAAAGCCCGTTATTGTTTCCAAACAAAGTTTTGTTGTTGGGAGACCCGATGAGTTTCACAGACCTCCATCTCGGGCATTTCTCTATTGTATGATTTCTCACGGCGTCCATTTGCAAAAACATGGGTCCAAATTCGGCCGCATTGAAATGTTATCTTTACTGCTCGAGGGGCGGGCATCCGGCCCTAGCTGCTAAACACCAATTCCTCCGGTGCAAGTTATCAGTGACTTTATGTTTTCCTTTCCCTATTTATTTTTCCAAATGAGCACTTTTGGTGGGCGCCGATAGGCCGAAACAGAATCTCTACTCACGTTACAAATAGTTTCACCTCTACGAATAGTTTCATTATTTGAATTAACACGCATATTAATTGTTGTTGTTTTGTTTCAGTTGACTGCGTCGTTACGCCTTCTTCTGCATTGTATGGATGTAAGTATTTTATATTTATAAATTTTTAAAAAAAATCTCATATGCCAACTTGTACAAATAATGTTCCAAGATTGAAATATTGATAGCAGTTTAGTTACTGTTAATGGGATACATTAGCACGCAGCAGACATTAAATAAATTTCGACTGGTGCTAAATTTAAGCCCCAATATCCTAAGCTTCATCCAAGTTTTGTATAGTTTTTTGCAAAAAAAGACTAGCCTTTATTTCATTCGACATCAGTAGTTCAGACTTTGAATTTGGTTGGTTGAATACATATAATATGTTACGTCCTAAGATCACAGAATCTAGATACTCTACTAATATATAAAGCTAACGGTTTTTTTGTTTGCTTGAACGCGCTAATCTCAGGAGCTACTGGTCTGATTTGAAAAAGTATTTCGGTGTTAAATATATCGAGGAAGGCTATGGACTACTTATATATTATCACACTAAGACTAATCGCGGGTTAAAGTGAGCGTAAATCCAATGTAACTATTCTATGTGAAGTTTGTACAATATTTTAAAATCGAAACTGCAGTTATTTTATACTTTGTAATTTGGGAGTCAGAATACATACCGTGGGTAGTTAGACAAACTTTACTGTGATCTGACACATCCCTGAGAGGATCCTATTACGGTTACGGCCCTGCACAGTTCACAACGAACCGTACAGAGCCGTAACTTTTAATTTCACGTCTAATGATCGCATTAGAGCACGCGTTTCGTAGGTGTCGTATAGTTAATGACGTTAGTCATGCGAAGTAGCTATTAGCTTGGAACTGACTGAAATCCCCGGTACAGAGTTAAAACTTTGACTGACGTTTTTGGTTACAGTCCTAATGAGCTTTTAGAATATTAATATGATGATTTATTACACTGTACTTTTGTGTGATGTGGTGAAGCCTGGCTCGATAGAATTAAGCAGAAAAGTAGTAGAATTAAGTAGAATTAAGAAGGCAAGAGATGCCGTGCTGCCATTGGACTGCTAAGCCACAGGAGAAGATGTATGAGATAGGACACGGCACTGCAACAATCATCTGAGAAGATGTAGTGGCCTATGATGATGATGATGTGTGATGTACAGTATTGTAGAGCTTCTGTTCTCCTCTCTTTCTACAGAGGCACCTAAAACTATGATTGATGTTGATTATCGTTTCTGGTTTCGTATCTATCTAGTTTAATACCTTTAAATGAGCAATTTGTATGTTTAATCTGAATCTGATATTTAATCTGAATCTGATATTTAATCTGAATCTCGGCAACGGGTCCAATGATTTTCCTGATATTTAGTTTGCAGGGGGTTTCGGGGGCGATACATAAGCTAGCTTAGTCTTAAAAAACGAGAAAAGCTATGTCATCCAGGTACTGATTTGCTTAAGGAACGCAAAAGCAACACACTGTACACACGAGTTGGTTAAAATTATTTTCTATCTAGGTACCTAAACTCGATTTTACCCAAATTCAGATTGTAATGTACCAGTGCGGCGTTCCCGTGAATTCTAAAAGGGAAGGCAATTATGTCGCGTGCGTGTCGAGTGCCCTTATCTGATTAACTTAAAAACACTGATAACCAGAGCGGTTGGCGCAGCTCGTTAAATGTACGCCGCAATATATTTTATCGAACACAATTCAAATGTTTATAAAGGTAAAAGTAGGTGGAACAAGTAAAGTAAGTCAACATGCGCTTGTTACCCGCTACCGTACAAGCACCATTAGAAATTTTATCCTGAAATGTTGAGGTTTTGTTTTAGCTTACATTATTAGGATGTATCCCGTCGCGATTTTTTAGATGTTTGTCTGGTGCGGCGAGGGTTAGGTTTATTTTCACGCAACCAACACGGATAGGTAGGTAATTGTTTCCTAGTAGGTTTTTGTTTTAATCATGTAATCTCTTTTATATATAAAAATGAATCCCCATTTCCCTTGGTCAAGGCATCACGCGTAAACGGCTGGATGCATTTTAACGGGACTTTCACTGGCAGATAGCTGATGTTTCAAGGAGGGTTTTAGGATAACTTTATTTAGAAAACATTAGGGTTCCGCCACTACGCGAATGAAACCGCGGGGCACAGCTAGTGTGTTATACTTTCCAAATTACCCAAATTGTTCTACTCTACGTAAGCAAAGAAATATAAAAAACTGTTTGCATCTGTAAAATATCTACCAACATTCTTTTGTCATTTTATCTCACCCAACTTTCCACCTTAATCCGCCAAAAATCACTGAGAATTCCCTTCGCATAATAGAGCCACTTCCAACAATGAGATCCCTTCATTATAACAACCGCTTCTTAGCACTTTTAAGACACCTTTTAAGAGCACTCTAGCTTGGTGCTGTTTTTGACAAATTGCGTATCGATAATTTCGTATCACGTGCCTATTTGCGTGACTACAATTTGAATATCTTTAATTTTAATCGATAATCGGCTTTGATGGTATTCAAACTTTTTGTCTACTTCTCAATTTGTATTTGATACTGTAAGTTTACAAGATACATAGTGACTGTTATTTGTGTATTAAATAGGTGTATGCGAGATCATTTATCAAGTTGTTGAAGGCGAGTGTCTTCGGCCGCCTTTCCTTTTGTCTCATGTGCTACCTTTAGGCCACCCTTACCGGGCCATTGTGTGATTTATTGTCTTTCCACTCCCACCGACGCCATGAGTGTATTTGTGTAGTGAAGATGAAGTGTTTTATCGATAACAAATTTATTTTGTAACGTGTTCCGCGGAATTTATGAGTTTATCAGGAGAAGTTTGAAAGGAGTACCAGTGGCTGAAAAGTTGAGGAAAAGTATTTGATATCAAGCGAAGCTATGACTTATAAGTATGCGAGATGAAAAAAGCGTTGGAAAAAGAAAAGATGGATGGATTTTGCGAAGTATGACATGGCTTAGAAAATGGGTAAATACATAAATTACGGCTTAATCAAAATGGAAAGGAAACAATGATACGGGATAATGATTATGATGATCAGTTGTAGAGCTTATTCAAACGGACTCTCTCTTATAAGTGGCAACCCAAAAAAAATAAGCAAATTTCAAGGAGTATTTTTTCCAAATGAGAGAAAAATCATTCATTTTTGTGTGACTTATAATGATACTGAACTCTGTCCTAATAAGACCCTTGTGTAACTCAAAATAAGCCAGTGTTTCGTAAAATGGCTTTATCTTAGAACGGCGAGTGGTTTAAGGGTGCTTCACATTTGTTTGCCAACCCTCGGGAATAATCGCGTACTGCAGCTTATTCAAATTATAATACCTAGGTTTTAAAAATGATTTGAGTGAATTCCAGGCATTGTTGGTTTTTCGGGTGCTTTTAATTTCACCGCAAACAAATGGATTGGGACATATTATTTAACTTGAGGTTCGTATTTTCGTTAGGAGCCGTGGTGGACTTGGGGTTTGGTCGCCTGCTACGCAAGTGATGCAAGTTCGAATCCTAGCGGGGCCTGTACCAATTAGTTTTTCTAAAAAGCTTACGTACAGTAATTTCACACCACGTGCTTTACGGTGAAGGACTCTTCTTTACTCATGTTGGCACTTAATCATCTTCGGTGAAAAGTTGGTTTTGTTGCTACAACACCTCTGCCTACCCCTTCAGGGAATACAGGCGTGAGCATATGAATGATTTTCGTAAAAGGTTTTCACGATAGTAGTACCGAGTATTTAGATATCGATAAATAAGGGTGACAACACTATATTATCTGTTTTTACGTATTACCTCTACGGCAGATGTTTGTGTCTTATCCACTTTCACATTCCCATCGTAAATAATCTCCAACATCGCCGTGTATTTCATATTTTATTCATGCGATTCGTCTCTTATGAAGTTCGCTAAGTCTACGTTTTTATAAATAAACGTTAAACGGTAAAAGTAAATTCTTGGTACATAGTATTATTTACGTTACTTTTCACAATGACTATAAACTCTCGGTTGAGTTGCTACCTAAGAATAATCAGAGATTGGTTTGTTTCTAATCAAAAAATATATTTGAATAAGAAGCTGTGATTTTGGACTTTCTAGACTATATTGATAATAAACTTCAGTGGGGCCCACATATATCCTAGTTATCAGGAAAACTCAGCTCCGCAGCTTATGCAATTAGAAAAATTAGACAGTTCACCGACATAGAAACAGCTCGACTTGTATATTTTTCTTATTTTCATAGCGTTATGTCCTATGCTATTTTAATTTGGGGCAAAGCTGCTGATATAGACTCTATATTTACACTACAGAAAAGGGCTATACGATCTATATATAATTTGGGACCGCGAGAATCGTTAAGGGAAAAATTTAAATCAATTGGAATTTTGACAGTGGCCTCACAGTATATTTTAGCTAACTTATTATTTGTGCATCAAAACATTGGATCGTTTCAAAGGAAATGTGATGTGCATAACGTAAACACAAGACACAAACATAAAATTGTAGTGCCTGCGCATCGCCTACAAAAAGTGCATGGCTCATTTTTAGGACAGAGCACACGCTTCTATAATAAATTACCAACAAAAATTGTAAACTTGCCCTTCAACAAATTTAAAGAAACAATTAAATCAGTTTTGCTTGAAAAAGGATATTATACTGTAAGTGATTATATTTGTGATAAGGGAGCCTGGGATGTACCTGATAATGTTTGTAAATAATCCCATTGGCACTGTACTTTTGCTACAATTAATTAATCTTAATTTTGCTTTGACTGGCTGGAATTTGCCATGCTCACATATATTTGTACTATATTTTTAGTTTTTATTTTTGACAATTGAGCATTAGAACTGTGTCCATGGGCTTATAGTTGCTTGAACAATTTATTTTGTATTTTTAAAACTGTATAATATTCTTTAAAAGAGTAATTACTGAGTTTCTTGCCAGGTTCTTCTCAGTAAAATCAACCTTCCGAACCTGGCGGTAGCATGTATAATCCTGTGTAATTGTGTCATTCTGACGATTTGAAAGTACTTTGTATGAAGTCTAATCGAATAAAGATATATTTGATTTTGATTTTGATTTTGATTTATATATAAAGAAACCCAGGGAATATAATCAAATTGTAATGTGCACCCCAGCTCCCAATAGGTGATTGTAACAAAATAATGGGGCTTACCAAGATGGGCAACAGTTTATCTTGATTGAGACGTAAAACTTATTCCTAGAACAGTCGTACGGGGCTCTGCTCGGACCCCATAGATAAATCCAAATAAACCGTAGCAATGGGGTGAGTCACGCCACCCCAACCAGCTGACTCACTCCTTCCATACTTATAAGAATCGCTAGTTTTCATTCACACATGAAAATGTGAGGTATAGAAAACGCACCTTTGCCATGATATGATTTATTTAAATTCGGCGAAAGTGAACTTAACCCTTTTTACTTTATCGATGAGGGAGGACCCTTTTAGAGATGAATTAATTGTGTTAAAAGGCGCTCAAAGTTAATACGTTGGGGCTACTGGGTGCCCCAATTAACGAAGGTATATTTGTTAAATACGTAATAAGTTATTTGCAGTCACTTAAAAATACATTGGATTTGAAATAAGTTTAAATTTAAACAAATTATTGGAATTAGTCACAATGACCTGTTCCACAATGTACATGTACAATGCTAATCATATGTTTTTTTTTCTTTTCCTATACCAGTTAACCAGACTACAGTAAGTAGAATAATACATTTATAGATTTCCAACATTTTAGGACCTTTATTGGAGAAAATTACAACATTTTTTGTGGTGGTATTATAAATCTAGCCCAAAAAATACCGTCTACTTTTTACACAGAGAGAAAGGGGTTACGGACCAGGATGGCCCTGTATTTTTAACGAAATTTGCTGTTTATGAAACAAAATAATAACAGTTTTATAACTACGATGGTATAAAACATCCGAATTATAAGAATAGCTTTATACTCCTATTGTAGAAACTATTTATAAGCTACGGTAACCAGGTGGTAAATAACAAATGAAACCATTTTAATAAACATTGTAGCTTTTAAAACAACAGTTTAAACCGCTTCGTTATGAATTGATGATAAACTATTAAATCCGCGAGCTGAGGCAAAACATAAAAATATTTTCCAGGAAATATGGGAGTGAATAAAAGCGACCGCGGTTTTCCACATTTTTTGTTACTAAACGGCACTCGTTTTTCAGGTTATAGTGGGGGAAATACAGCACTTTATGAAGTGTTCGTTAACTGCCTTAAAGCTTTACAGCAGGTCTATGTGTATGAGCAGAAGGGGTCTAGTCAAGGGGCTGCCATAATGATGATGACGAGATGACTGATACAAAATGTGACACTTGACTTAAATTTTGCCTTACATCTCCATATAATTCACACAGAGAGACGGGAGTTAATCTACTTCCTATCATGATGTCTGGTTAAGGTGTTAAGCGTAACAAAAATCTCATATTCGCCTTTGAGGTATGAATTAAGATTTTTACAGAAAACCGCGCAAACGTTTCGCGAAAGATTTTCACAGTACCTTTATTGCATTCAAAGTCAAAGTCAAAGTCAAAAATATCTTTATTCGATTAGACTTTTTACAAAGTACTTTCAAATCGTCAGAACGACATGGATTATACATGCTCCTGCCAGGTTCGGAAGGTTGCTTTTACTGAGAAGAACCTGGCAAGAAACTCAGTAATTACTCTTTTAAAAATATTATACAATTTTTAAAAACAAAGTAAATCACTTGAGAAATGTAAGCCCATGGACACAGTTCCGATGCACAAATGTCAATAAAAATTAACATAAAGAAAAGTCTAGTCATACTTGTGAACAGTTCGCCCTCCTCAACCATTATAGAGGGAAGTGAGCGACCCGTCATCCTGATTCAATATCTTAACGATATTTCCTTCGAATAACCGGAGCCGGTTCAATGCGAAATACATTTATCCGGCACCGCAGCACCCGGCTGGTGCACCCGAAGTGTTACTAATGGGCTGGAATGTCTTAGACCGATATCGGTTCGGCTAGCAGAAAAATTGCACTGGAAATCGTCGTAAATCATATTTCTCTTTGAGTGCTGGCAGATTGACGTGGCCTTTTTTCCGTGACAGGGCTAAAGTGCTCATTCTTGTTGTCTTAGAGACAAATATCTTTATCCTCAACTCCTGTAGAGTTAAGAGTAGGTGGAGCAACCAAAGTACAACTGTCAATATGTCAAAAGTTAAGCACGTGTTACCCGCGTCGTTTTGTCCATTAGAAAAATGGCAGTTTATAGGATGTGTGCCTTCTTAAGGCTGATTTCTTAGATTGTTTTAGTAACCACGAGGCTCGATTGCTAACTAAACGATTTAAGTATCAAACGGAGTTGCTTTGAGCTTTATTAAGATATTTACATGAGCAAACATCTCGTCGGGTTGGCATAAGAACTAATTGAAATAACTACAACTTTACCTTTTAGTTATTGTTATGTGGTTATTCCTATAGAGACCTGATATCCAAGAACTGTATGCGATTTTGCTTTTTCGCAATATCTTGAGCTTACTCACTTAGAGCTATCCACGATTTCAAACTCGATGAGTGCAAGATCAAACCGGCGTAGATCTTGATCAAATTTCCGTCACCTCGATTCATAATATGAACAGGATCGCACTTTGTCTCCCTCGCACCAGCCCGCACCGCGCTTATAGCTTTTGAATCAAATTGTCTCCACCCCCGAGCTTTATTTCTTTCCTTATTTGTTCTTTTCATATTTCATTAGTCTTCGTTATATCAAGCTAAACTCTTAAACGTATAACTAATTTACAGTTAACCATAGTTGTATTTTTAAAACGCTCATTGTATTGTAGTTATAAGTGTCATAAAAATTATGTCCACGCGCTTAATCATTATTATATTCATATTCATTATAGTGGTTTCACCGCAAAGAAAAGCGTGAAGGTTGATGAAACGTGGTGCTGTTGTTTTGTCACCAATTGAATCCCAAGCAATTGGGTCGAATCTCTGAGTACGTTCTACCGTTTATTGTCTTGTCTTTTTTTAGTTAGAATAGTGATCCGAAGCCGTAAGCCATCGGCCGGGAAGTTGACACAATATTAAAATAATTTTCAGTAAATCTTATGTCCACTCGTAAACAACAATATTCGATCAAAGGGTCAATAACAAGACGGCTAACTCCGTTAAACCTATAGCCAAAATTCTGCCTGCAGTCGAAATCTCTAATATCTCTTGGAAACAACATTTTCCGAAGCTAATTGTGCGAAGTAATTTAGTTTGAGAGAAATCGTTGTCCATGCCTTTCGTAGTCGTCATTTATTTCGAGGACCCTCACAATCTTCCTCCCTTTTTCTCTTGCTTAAATTTACAACCATTTTAATTGCATTTCGAGGCGTATTTCATAGTTATCAAAGTCCAATTTACATTATCAGATGTCCAATGTCGAATTATTACGACCCGTCTCTGGGCGACTAACCATCATTTTGTCAAGCACTCTTATTTTACTTTAAACCGCTGTTCGCAACTTTTTTTATTACACTGCTTTTGTTTTGTCGTCTCTAATATTTTCCTGTTGCCTCAGGACTAGTCCGTTGTTGGTAACTTAAAGAATATTAATATCTGTAAATATAAGTACTTATTCTGCGTATCAGTTAAGGTTTGATACTGGACACTTTTTATACGAAACATAGTACATCTGTTTTTATATAATGTCATTGAATGTGTTTAGCTACTTGGGTACTACCATGATAAGGTATGCGGTTGAATTTTTATTGATAAAACGTACCCAATGCTTTTACTTCCTGATTCATAACGTTGACCTTGTTTGTAAATTTTTTTCTAACGATTTACTGGCTTATTGTGTGTTTGGTATTACAATATTTTTTTTGTATACAATTCTGACTCCATCGTGTTGGGTATGCTAAATTTGTCCCAGCCACGGGCTTATAATTTCAAATCTGTGTATAAGACATGTGCAAAAACCTCTTTCATTCCAGTGCGGTAAAACCGGTCGGTGTGGCTCGTGTATCGATATTCCAACTCTAACAGTACCATCGGTTAGTTAAAGTCAGTTAACTGCTTATGAGCATCGTTCCTTGTTGCCTGGATTATTTTATTTTATCGGTGTGTTCTCGTTGTGTTCAATGGTCAATAGTAATCTGTTCTTGCGTGGTTTTATTTTTACTACAGTTGTGAAGTAAAGTGTTATTATTGCCGGAATGCTATGGGTTTGCAGCTTTCTTCCTCGTTTATGGTGCGTATTTATTTATTATAAGATGGTAAGGGGATTCAGGGTTCGGATGGGAAGTGATTCTCAAATTGATAGTCGTAATCTCATGTAATGGAACAGCAGAATTGCCTATAACGATGGAGTTATAAATGTAGAAATAGTAACCTACTATTAAAATTATTGAAAAATACGTCCAAAAGTCCACATGCAATCTGGAACACGCGTCATTTATGTCGCTGTGCCCAATCCAATTCGTACCATAATCCATTGCGTGTCATCGAATTTCATGTATAAATTAATGGCGTGTCTGGATAATGACAGGTGCTCTATAACGTTTAAAATATTACAGTTTTGATGTATTCGATTAAACATGACAAAGGCCAGGACTTTTAAGGTTCTGCCCATTAGAGGTCGCAGCTAAATAACGCTGCATTAGAGTATTCTTATTTATATTACTTAAGCTGAGTCAAGTCGCCAGTCCACCAATGGAGAAGGAGAAGAAATATTTTAGGCGTTAGCATAAATAGCATAGATGTATAGTATTCAGTATAGTAATTAAAACCACTACATCAATGAGTCTGCTTTATTTTCGTATTTACATAATTACTATTTTTATTTACAATCGAATCGAAAAACTAAAATCTTTTCTCCAAGCTATTCTGACATATTGTCTCAAATCGATTTTCGAAATATTATATGAATAAAAAACATTTTAACAAAAAGAGGTTCACTACCGCTACAGATGTGATTGCATTTATAGCTGCAGTTAGGTACTACTTACCATCAGGTAGGCTGCACGCTATTTGCCACCTTCGCCAATTACGAAACATGGAGAAATTAAGTTAATTAGACGAGAAGTCGTCGCTTTGTAATAGTCTTATAAAACAATGTACCTTCTGATTACTATGATTTAGTTAAGTTAGGAACCGTGGTAAATAATAGAATTGATGATATGCCTCATTGATACTAGAGTATCATCCTGTGTGAAGGTTAAATGCAAGACAATATCATTCTCACGTCTCTATTTACTCTGCTTGTTTAACCAACAAGTTATCTGGTCCCAATGAAGTCTGAACTTTGTACACTAGCCTCTACGTGCTATTTTGCTTTAAGTATCCTCAACAGAGGACGTGCGTGTTGTAGATACTAATTTATTAGCATCAGGTCATTAGTTCGTGCATTGCAGTTCCATGAACAGCTTTTATCGATTCTTACCTGTGCTCGAGGGTATTGACCTGAATGCAGAAAAGGCTAGGTTTTATTCGCTTTCAATACTTTACTCCCCTGGAGCCCTAAACCAAGTAATGGGCTTTAAAATGTTCTTTCACAGTTCAATGACGCACGTCTGGGTTTAATGATGACATTGAAATTGGAGTATGGACATTGTAAAGAAATAAGTGTAGATATAAAAGTAAATGAAATGTTATATTCAGGACCTATGTCTACTGTGTGAGTACAATGCTCTTAGTAAAAACAATAACTACTTGTGTTTTAACATTCTAAATGTTATGTAATCAACGAAAAAATCCTCAAATTATTCGACATATCGCATTTCGCCATTCAAATTGTATTTGTAATTAACCCAATGTCATACGAAAAAATGTCCATTAATTATTATTCGACCTATCAAGTGCGTGCCTCCAATCTACTCTAATATCAAGGTTGCCCCTTGCAATTTTGTTTAGTTTGGGCGAGAATTCTGACTGGGCGAGATAACTCGCTTCGATGTGGTTGAAACATATTTTTCCGCATCCATTGTTGAAGCTACGCCTGCCAGTTGGTAACATTGAATTGCGTCGCTCATTTGCGAAGGTTTGATTTAGGTCGGCTCCACTCATGTCATGTTGGTATTTTCTCCACGGAATGTGTCGGAGTTTGCCTACTAACCCTCGTGTATCGCGTGTTCCTTTTTCTTCTCCAAGGACCTAACGATAATATTTACTTAATATGTTTTCTTGCCATTTGAGTTTTTTTATATCATATATATATATATATATCCCTATATCAGCTCTTTAGGGAAAAAAATTACGAGTCTGAATAAACAATCGACCAAGCCCTACATTTCGTCATTATGAGTGTATTGAGATGTGTTGATGCTTCCAGTAAATATAACATGACACCACAGAGACGAGAACAAAAGTTTCCATCACGACGCTCTAATTCGAACGTTTATAAAGTGAAAAGTCCGGAAGTGTGTCACATAACAAGATCCTCTCTAATCGGATTAGAAGCTGCTCATACGTGCAGGCATACTTAATAAACTTTCCGCCGCTATCAGCCGTAGTTCACCCGGCGTCGTAATTTGTTCCTCGAGTCTTATTAAATTCATAAGTATGCGACGCCAGACTTCACGGTGTAAGTTACTGGTTCACAGAGATATTGCCGGCTTGATGGGCGAATGTGGAACTTATGTTTCTGTCTACATATTCGTAAGACGTCGTCATGTCAAAGGGATGTCTGGCTGGAGAGACAGTTACATTAAATGCTCTTTGTAACAAGAGACAGTAACAGACAGACAATATGCTTTGTAGAACGAAGTCAATCAATTAGGAATGTACTCGTATATTACTTAGTAGTTAGAATGTTAATTAATTATATTAGTTAGGATACCGAATCATTGACTGAGGGAGTGCTAAGCTAGGCATAGATATTATTATATTAGCTGTGCCTCACGTTTATACCCGCGTAGAATTAATTTCGTGTGTGTCCCACGGAACCCTTATGTTTGTTTAGAAATAAAAGTACGAAAAAAAAGTTACTCTTTGTAACATTAGCTATGTGCCAGTAAAATCGGTTTAGCCGTCAGACAGAGATTTTTTTCAGACGCTTCAAATGTATTTATCTATATAGATGCATGCATGTGTAAGATCAAGATCCGACGCCTTGCTGTTCCTTAAATGATAACAAATATTCCAACATGTAGGGGCTTACGTCATAGGTTATCAATGTTGAGAAGCCGTATTATATATATTTTCTGACCCCAAGCTGATGAAAAACCAGCACGCCAAACTTCTATCGATCTCCCAATACAAAAAATGTTTGTCTTATCTTAGCTGTCAGCCAACACGCGGTCAAGCGCCTGTGACTTGCATTCCCCGAGGCAATAAATCAGCGGGGACACTCGCGGTAAACATGCGGACTGGTTGCCGGCAACTTTTCGCCAAAATATGCTAATTTTAGCGACGGCAACATCGCATTCGTAAAGACGCGACTTACTGGTACATTTAGAGTAATTGTAATGATTTAATAATTTTCAGAAATCATCGTCTCACTTGTTTGATGGGTTACAATAAAATTGGAGCCGTACCTACCACTATTAATTCTATGAGACAATCATCTGGATAATCAGAAGGCAGAACATCTTTTAGGTATATTTGGAATTTTGTGAGGAGACTACATAAAAGTGTTTTTTATTTTATTTTCAGTACCGTTATATAAGGTAAATAAATGGGCAATGAGCAGTTGAAAGATACGAGTAACTGGAGTGCTTTAATGTCCATATTTTATTACACTTGATAGGGAACGTAACTGGCTTCATGTCAGCATTTACAGATGTTGTCAACGAAACCGCCTATACCTTGCTAATTTAAGATCTGATGTGTATTTCATCAAACCTCAAACGGTTTCAAAATCTGTCCCGTGGTTTTGGTCGCAGCAGTCAATAAAGCCGAGTCGATACATTTTAATGGACGATGGGGAGCCAATCGTTCTAAACAAAGATACATGTTGACTTGTTCAAAATCCTTTTTACGACGTTCCAAGTAGTTTATATCGGCAATACATTTCCTCTCGGAGCAAACACACCCGGGTGACGGATGTACTTCTTTATTTACTCAAACCGGGTAAAGCTAGGACCAGGAAAAAGATTGACTTGGGACTGAGAGTAATGGGTATTTTTTCTGTAACGATGGTGACTAAGGTTAAGCGGGTCTAGCTCATTAATTTTGACTTGCTCGATATTTTACAGAGAATTCCATTAAAATTGGAGTAATATGCTAAATGAAAGTTCAAGCATGAATATTCTAAGTACAAAATAATAGCTCGAATTCATTGTTTTAACAGAACCTCGTCTAACTTATAATTATTATAGTACTAATTTTCCAGCGAACAATTAAATTTTATTGCTTTCTTAATTATTTCTAACTTACGACTATTATTGCTTATTCATTGGATTGTAGTTACTTTGTTTTAAATTGAAGCTACAAAATTCGTTGCCATCTTTGGAAACGTATGTACTTACATGTTCCCTGTGTAAGAATAACCTCGCGTAGTATTCTTGCTGGTACAGACTACTTTACTTGTATCAATATTTACTCGATGCAGATTTGTTCGGACATTGGAATATATTTTATACTTTAAGATTGCTATTACTTAAAAAGTATCTTATTTGACTTCATTCTCTCTCTCTCAATCTCTATTTGGATTCGACAGTATCTTTTTTTGGGGCTGACAACATCAGCAGTCGTTTGTCTTTTTTTGGGACTTTTACGATGTATTTTTTTGCGCAATATGACGGGGTAGTCAAGTTAGTTTGTATGTATACAGTATAAAAAGTTTCTCATCAATCTTTAAAATCAAGTAGTTTTTTAAAATTAATTTCAATTAGATTATTGAGCGGCTTAAGAATACTAGTAAATACATAGAATATACCTATTACTTATACGTCATTGAAAACAACTACAATAATGAACTTAACATTCCCTCTGCGTGTAATCAGAAACAAAACAAAAACAAACATTTGTTCTAGATCCCTTCGTGAGTTTAAAATTCCACTCCCGTTATATTATTTGTACACAAGATAAATACGAAATTTGAATACACACGCGTACATATATTTGTCATCCAGACTCAGATGAAACCACAAAAGCGTTGTTGTAATCCGGTTAACCGGTTTGGCGCTTTACCGGGCGCAAAGTGACGCCTGCTCGTGACAGCGCTTTGAGGACAACTCTTTGGTAAAGGAATTTATGTTAGGTATACCGATAAAGTAAAGATGAGTTCACCTTAAACCACATTTATCTCATAGATAATAGAGGTATTATTGAAGTAGAAGTTCTTCCACCTACTAAACTTCCAATCAGTTCTTCTTATGAAATATCATGTGAATTTTTAGTTTTTTTGTTGGTGCACTATTGTAGACAAATGAAAACGCTAGAAAGAGACGCTTTCATATTTTACAAAGAATGTATATTTGACAATAAATCCAAGGCATTATTCAAAAATACAGGGTAATATTTTATCATTCGCGCCCTGAATATAACCGCAGCTAGATCCGGTTATCCGGTTTCATATTATGCACCAACATTTTGTGTGGACGCGAGTAAGCTTTTGATGACAGACGCCTCGCGTTGGTTTCTGTTACTTACTTGTGTGTGTTTGTGGTGTGGGTGTCTGCTTTTTGGAAGATTGCTTTATATTGTTTCTTTTGAGGTATAAGTCCAGTAATTTTTTAAAAGTTTTAGCTCTAATTAAGTTTCAATTTGTCCCATCATCTAGTTAAAAGTATACTAGTATTGGTCGAATACAGTTTCAAAGTTTTTGTACTATTAATTAACTAGCTATTACCCGCGCCTTGTGATGTCCTTTCTTGGGTTTAAATAAAGATTCAGGGGTTCTGTCGTGAAAAGGTGACAAACAGACACAAAACTTATTTACTCTCGATATGTCGCAGTAGAACCCACAAAAAAATCTCTCATCCAACATATAAGTAAGACTGGATTTAATATCTATATAGCTTTATCAGAATGATTCATAAAATTCCCCGTCTTCGTACCACTTGCATATTCAACTATTTTGTACAGATTAAATCAATCCCTGATCAAACTGAGCATCTGAAGCCGACTGTAAATAATCACTCCGAAACCTAAAAGGCAAGGAGTTAAGTGAATATTCTATTGGATGAAATAAAACACAGGCGGAGGTCGTAAGTTCGTTCCATTTGCACATTGAGTGAATGATGTTTGGCAATTTTGATCGAATAGCGTGGAATAAGGTTCTGGGAAAAACAACTTCTGCTTAGTATTGGCATTCGTTAAATTGTAATGGAATTGTAGTTGACACTCTAGATACTACGCTTAGAAATCACCATTCTTAAATACAAGTAACTACTTGTTTGTTTTTTTTTAATATACCTTCGGTTCTGAGCTGTATGTAAATGAGCACTTTAAATGCAATAATCATCTCTACACCGTTGTTGAACAAGATATTTGTCATCCCTCTTTCTATGTATTGATCTTGGTGAATTTTTCAGAATACCGTGCAGGTTTGCCAATTTATCTGTGTTGTTTGCTGCCAGTTTCATTTTCTTCAACGTGTTGTTTGTGTAACCAGCCTGCAATGAGCAATATATAAGCTTACAAATAAGCAATAATAACCGAAATCAAGATTTAGCAAGCACTGTTACTTCCACTATTCTATTAATCCACTCTACCGCAGCTTTACTCAATTTGAATGCACACTACTCAAATGCTTTTCGAAAGCTATTTAAACATTTGAAATATGATGTTTTGGAACTGCATTAGAGCTTAAGCGGATTGTAACTTGAAATCCAGTGGGACTGAGATCACAAGGATCCCGCTGCTGACGGCCGGCTGGGCTCGATTCAAGAGATTTGATTTATGCTATTGGCTGGACGTATCCTGTTTGTTACCAAAGTTGTATGTGAGTAGGTACTTGGATTCTACACAGTAAATCATATGCTTAGACTCTAGGTTCGATGCCAGGTCGAGCAATGTCAGTAAGAATCTTATCAGAAAATTGTTAGATACTATTTGCTAATATATGGATTTAGGATTAGCTATTTCAGCATACTAGTTATGGTGAGTCTTCAACGATATGACGTATCTATACTACTAGTATATGAGATATATTAATGGAAAAACCATTAAATTTGTGTTTCATTCATATCTTTTCAAGCTCAAAATCTCGTGACATATCAAACGATTTTTTTTCCTTCAAATTCATCAGACGGTCGGCAGATTTTATAAATATATTATTACACCTTTTTTCTCGTGTCAATGTTCGCGTAATATCGATTTTATCAACATAACGAGGGAGGATCGAGTCTTCGAGTAGGGTGTTTACTGCCTCAAATAAATTTGATTGGATTGCAACACTTTGGAGATTTTATGCGTTCCTTGTATGTTCCAACAAACATTTTAATGCCTATAACGTCTTCGGACTGGAAAGCAATAATTATGAGTAAGTTCATTGAACTGGACTAAAACCGACTACAAAGAGATGTTAATTTCACTACTTATTCAAAACTCTTTTCAAGGTATAAGTAAGTTTTTAGGTGTCGAAAATGAACATGCATGGATAATTAAATATATTCGTTATTCATTACCGCTAGGCCAATAAAACCCTTCGTTTTCTATCTGCATCACCCATTATAGAAAAAACGATTTTGATCTCCTATGCTTACAGGCCGTTCCACTTCCACCATCAATAACTGTCGCGATTTTCAAATCATTCAAACTATACCTGGCAAATGGTAAAATTTGCAAGATAAGTCATTGGGTATATTGGTGTATCTTCGATTTAGTTTCTATATAGTCGTTGTATCTATATCTGGCATCACGTCGCGACATTCCTGCCCGTTCGTGCCCCGCGCTGGTCGATAGATTGTATTGGGTCCATAAATCCGCTCCGCCAATACCCTACGACCTGGGGTGTAAAATTGCGAACGACTAATAGCACCCCTAATGAAAGTTTTGCGGCAACTTGGCTAGTTTGTTGTGCTTTGACTCGAGGATGTGTGGTTTTTATGTGCACAGGTAAACTGCGAGTCGGAATTCTGCTTTTTTCTTGTTAACCTATTTCGAGATGGCAGTAGCATTTCGCAAACAAAAAATTAAATGAACACAAACTTTTCAATCTCCTTTAAAACCTAGTATTGTAGAGTGAAGTCGCAGGTAATTCTTATTGGTGTCGTTATGTGGATTAGCAAAGTTATCGATTTATCGTAGACAAGAATCTAAACATTAAATTAAATCCCTTGTCTAAACATACAGCCGGCAGAACGGAACACGGACGACAAATATATTCACAAATGTTCCAAGCGCAATTTCAAATCTTGTACAAGCAGACGGCGTGCCAAATGGGGTGTAACGTACAAATCGACTTGCCTGCTGCAGATGCGTCGCTGGCTGCGACTGACAGATATCTGCTGGGGAATTTAGGTCGCATGGAGGCCAGGCGCACCATATAGGTCGCTACTTGAGCATTGGAGGACGCCCTCAGCTTGATTCAGCCGTGCTTTATGCTAAACAGTTGGTGGTTATATTTTGTTTATGGAGGGTTTTTCTATTGATTAGCATTCTCCTCCTATCTTTGTAATCCGTTTAATTATTCATCATACAATTTATAGATTATTTTTTTTTTCCTTTGTAGACTTATAGTCTACGGTAAATTCATCCAGAAAAATGCAGAATATAGTTCTAACAAGCACGGACCACTGCCTCAATATGATTTTTTTATTGTGTCCAATTCGAACTTTCAATCCCGGTCTTCGACCCCGTGGAATTGCAAATGTTTACAGTCCATTTCACACCATTAGGCGTTGAATTGCGAGAGAGTATAACCGCTTCCGAATGTCAATTCTTCAAGGTATATAGTTTTAGGAATCCTCTGTTGATTGAGTGTTTCTGCTTTTTTTGCTCTTATATAAGTATTTATAAATAGATTAAGGTCAACACAACAAATCTCATAAAATATTTTTGTGCAAAATGTGGGTAACCTATAAAGAGCCCAGCTGAGTAACTCGTAATGGCATATCGATTCGTCATAGCAGTTACGTACAGTGCGTTTGTATTCAGCCGTAACTTTATTACATCAAGCCAAAAGCCTTGTGCGTCATTCAGGCTTCATTTTGTTATACATTATTTTCTCACTAACCCGTGGACATTATAATAAGTTTGTGGTAATTTATATATTAAGTTCTAATGGATCATGACCGTATTCTGTCTTCACAATATCTTCTATTGGAAAATTCACGTCATGAAAGAAATAAACCATAACCATAAGCATAACTATGGTAAATTCAGTTTTAGCACACGAATATGAGTGAAAAATGTTCCTCAACGAATGTATGCTAATTCCTAGATTGAGTATTGCCATTCAAACAAACCGGGAGTGCTTATGACACAAGGAAGGCTTTATAAGCGAGGAGCGCAGCCGGCGAGAGTATAATTAATGTCGACGAATTTGCATATTATCACACGCGAAATTAAACTAATGCTAGCTATTGGATACGGGACTACTGAGCGCGTGACGGAGGAGCAAAATACAATTTTGGATTCAGATTACGAAATGAGGATATCCGAATGACTGACGATTTAATCAAAGAGAAACAAGCCACTGAAGCTGTCAGCTGCATATTTTTGGAGTATTTAGATTATGGACTGAGTTAGGAATTGGGGCTGATAAATTTTATTATAAAAAATGGTTTAAACGAAGACTAGACAACTCGGTCTAAAGCTATGTCCATCCCATTTTTGTCAAATATCTGTTATCGACACAGTAAGAAGATGCCTTTTTTTTAGTCCGTATGAGAGATAGAGCTACATTTAAACCAAGCACTATCTTGATTTGTTTCGTAATAAGGGGGATTCGAAAACAGCAATGTAACAAATCAAACTCAAAAATATCTTTATTCGATTAGACTTTTAACAAAGCACTTTCAAATCGTCAGAGCAACACAATATAAAGGATTATGCATGATACCGCCAGGTTCGTAAGGTTGCTTTTACTGAGAAGAACCTATATAAATCTATCTATACACTACTAGTCTTTACCAATCTATAACCCATACTAATATTATAAAGTTATATCTTTTTTTTTTATTAATGCTGCGTCGCACTTTTACGTTTATGTGTTATGAAAAAATAAACATTTTCTTTTTTTTTTCTCTTATCTCCGTACTCTTGGGAACGGGAAGTTCGAGGGTGAAACCGCGTGACGTTCGCTAGATTTATTTCTTTGTTTGGATTTCACTCAAAAACTATTCGATCGATTTTAAAAGCTACATCTTCAGCGAGTAACGTCATAGGCTATACCTTTAATAGAAGTTATTTAGGGATCCGTTCTTCTTATCGTGTCGATGACAGACATTTTGAATTGTTGTAGCCCAGGGATCCGTTATAACACGCGCACAATGCCGCGGACGGAAGCTAGTATAAGATAAATAAAATCAAACAGTAAGGAAATAATTCATTTCAATCGGATTCCAATGTCAATTCCTCTGTCAAAGCCTGACGTTGCCAAACGAAGGCAATCGCTACTGAATTTCAAGCACGCAAATTGCTTTTAGAACTTTCATCGGATTTCACTGATCATTTACATTTCTGATGCTGTTTACCAGTGCAGTGCTGCTCTAGTTGTTGACATAAATATATTAATCTATAAGTATACAGATAAATAAAATTGGTGTGTCTGTTTGTGATTCCAAATTAACAACTTTTCACTAAATGCATATAAAACTGTATATGGAACTCACATAAAAAAAATAATTAAATTTATTTATTCTGTCTGTTTGTTCCGTCTAATCTCCAAAATGTTTGGATCGCTTGACGCTTGGATTTCAACGGACTTTCACTGGCAGAAAGCTAATGTTACAAAGAGTAACTTAGGCTACTTTAATTTAAAAAACATTATGATTCCGCGGGCCACCCATGAAATTTAGTCTACGCGGGTGAAACTGTGGGGCACAGGTAGTATATAATAGACAAGAAATAACTTTATTAAGTCCCTTTGCAGATTTCCCTGAGCTGTGCGAGGAGAAAGTTTTCAATTATCTTAGTGTTGAAGCAAGTTAGGTAGCAAACTTTCCAGAGCTAATCCCCTAATGATTTTCTTACGAAAATCTATCTACCTTACTATAAACAATTCTATCTACGTCTATACTTATATTGAAAAGTGGAAAGGTATGTATGTTTGTAACGAATTGACTCAAAAAGAACTGGACCGATTTTAAAAATTCTTTCACCATTTGAATGCAACATCATCACTGATTAGTATAGGCTATATTTTATCTCCGTACTCCGACGGGAACGGGAACTACGCGGGTGAAACCGCGTAACGTTCGCTATTCATGTATAAAGTTTTGCTAAATTACAACGCAGATTCTCTATATTTCGTACTTTGTTCAGTTCACATTATAGTTCATTCCCAAAACAGGGAACTTTTCCGTGCCGATAAATTATGAGACTCAAGAAGTTGTTTTCTAATATTTTTCTACGACGCTAGCTGTTATTGTATTTGGTGAAAGTGAGCCTGATATAACGTTCCAATCAAAATGTTCTTGTACAAGAAGCTACTAACGTAGCTTTATATCAATATACAGAGTCACAGGTTTTTAGATGCACAATTTTGGTACAGTGCATCAGATGGTACATAATATCATCAATTTTAAAATAAAATAAAAAATCCATTAAGTAATATGTTTCTTAATATAGTCGTTTGTTATTAAAATTGATATGCATTATTGTTTTTAGAATTTCATTTTACAACAGAAATAAGCACTTTACCACAAAAATGCATAGTAGGTTACTATAAAGACGAGAAAATAGAAAAAAAAAAACTTACAGTCGAATTGATAACTTCCTCCTTTTTTGAAGTCGGTTAAAAAATACGTTGAGCGATTTTTTTTATTTAATTTTAAATTGATATGTATGTATGCCTATGCTCGGTGACAATAATGAGCGCCTAAATACTTAGTCTATACCCTATATGAACACATTTCTGTATTTCATTCTTCTCTAATACCTTGTGTATTTTGTAGCAAAAATAGGTAGTCTAACAAGACTTGTGATAGCGTGTCGTGACTTCCAGCCGATAGTCGTTTGTTATGTAAAATAGCCTTTTGTTCAAATTTAAATGCAGCTTACAGGAGCTTCATGCCGCTAGAGCACGACAACTCTCATGTATGCAAACCAGCAAGCGTGTACTTACTTACCATTATTACTTTAGGTCTTGGATATTCTCCGAAATAACTTCGAGCCGAATAATGGCTTTCATTTGCGAAGTACTTGTAAAAGAGTAATCAAGGCTTCTTCTTCTTTACCTCGAATTATTTTAAGAGTGTGATGTCTTTACTTTCTCTCATACAAGTATGTATACGTTTTGACATGTTTCAACGTCTACGAATTTCGTTGCATATCATGGCTCGAAAAATGAAAATGAAAATGATTTATTCAGTTTAGGCCCTGGTAAGGCACTTATGAATGTCGAGGAATTTACCACCGGTTCGGAAACTAGCCTTCTGAGAAGAAAGATTACACTTAAAGTGTTACTGCTAAGAAAATATTTAAGTAAAAGCTTTATTAGTGTCTTCAACACTAACAGTAACGATATATTCTAAATTCCCGATACCTTTGCACGTTTTTAGAAACCTATCAAATTTTTTGTATCACAGTGGAGTCTGCAAAATATCCTTTGCTTCTGTTATCAGCGTTGCTAGCTCCAGTATATTTTCATTAAGCCGTGTCGGGTGTCGCGCGACGCGGAATGGCGACACCGACAAATTTATTGCAACTCTCTAATGCGGAATTTAATAAGGTCGGCCTGTTCAAATTTTTCACATCATTCTCTGTTGGGAAGTTCATTTATATTTCATTAACAATTTTCTATGGTATTTCGGGTAGTTGAATAAGGGCACGAGGCTGGGAGTTGAGGAGTGAGCTTCATCGAGTGATTCGATTATGTCCGTGATTCGTGAATACAGCGGTTACCACGATGTTGCATGGAAGAAAAATGATTATCAATTTGAAAAAAATAATGCTAAGTTTTCTAGGTGAACAAGAACACATGAAATACATCACATTTTTACAAATGCAGTTGCCATAGATTTTACATTAATACATGCGCCTCGTGGTACAATCAAATTGAAATTACATTCTTTAAGATAAAACTAGGTGTATGGAAATCTATAAATGGGTTGTATAAAAACATTTTTGTATAGTCAAATATTAAGTACATTTTTGAGAAAACACACACTATCTATTCGATATACGAGTGAAATACTTTTACATTAGTGAATCTTTTGATACCAGTTCATATTCAATACATAGAAAATACATATGCAATGTATTCCATTTTATGGATCTTTTGTTCCGTAAATGGCAATACACAAAATATTAAACAAATATCACCTCCAAAATACCACAAAGGATCAGAATGTATCGAAACAAAAAGAGCTGTGTCATCAAATTGGAAATAACACAAAGGAATAACAGCCTAGTTTACTGGCCTATTTTTTCCAACCAGTATTTTATTACAAGAACAGACTATTTCATTACTCATACGGAATCAGGGTACATTTTTGTTTCCGAACACGCTTTTTAGATTGGATCTCGATGCCCCGGAGAGGTTTGGTAAAATATGATGACTGGCCTCTACTTATGTTTGGCTTGGGCATGCGCGGACCAAATGGTGGGTCGTGATGGGCATCTGTAAAACTATGTGCTGCTCTGTATTTCTGATCCCATAGGAATATACGGAGGAACGCCAGAACCAATAGTTTTTGGTCCTTGGAAAAGATCAAAAGAATACCGTTTATTTCTCATGCTACTGTTTTGTAATTTAATTATTTCAATAGTGTGTTCTTAATTGCCTGTTTCACACAAAAAAATCGCATATTTTTGCACACATTAAGGTCCGGATTGACATAAGGCTACCTTTTACTTTGTCTCGTAAAATATACGGTTCCTGCGGGATACTTAGGAGTCAGCTAGGCGTAGTCAGTTTTGTAGTGTAAAATGTAAATACAGACATGACATGAATATTTAGAAAACAGCTGCATTGGACAACTTGCTAAGTATGCTGTATTGAAAATGATTTATTCAGTTCAGGCCCTGGTAAGGCCTTTATGAATGTCGAAGAATTTACCACCGGTTCAGAAACTAGCCTTCTGAGAAGAACCGGCAAGAAACTCAGCTGGCATCCTGTACATTTAATGATATAGTAAATTAAAAATTAAAATTAATAACAGTGAACATTTTATCAGCATGTATGTGTAAAGAATAATAATTAAAAAAGTAAAAACAATACCAAATAATTTACTTAACATGTTTGCATAATACCAATTCAATGCCAGGAGCTACTTGTGCAGAGTTTTAATTCCATGTCTTTATCATTTATGTAATCCGAAATCGTATTATATTTTTTATTGGAATCGCACTCTACCACGTGAATCTTGTATGGTAAATGTGTTTGTAACACTGCATGTTAGCGTTAATGAAAGCACTACATGCGACCGCAGACATATTTGGTACAAAACACGTAAATGACATGCACATTTTAAAAGCAGCTCTGTAGTAGCGTAATTTTTGATGTCGAAAGAATAAATGAATAACTTTCGTTGTTGGGAATATTCAGTTACATTTTTCAACCTTTCATGGGTTTTAGTTTAGAGCAGTTATAAACTTGATGATTAATTATTGTAATGCAAGATTTGTAGCGATGCTAAACATTGGAGATTCATTGCATATGACAGACTTCTAAAGGAACAGACCGAAACGATTGCCGAAGTCCTTGTATTTATATAAGGGCTTAATGTTCTCTCTGATGGACACATAAAACTTAATATAACATAAGCATGTCACCCACACAGAAACCGCCAACGTTGTTTACCTTTGATATGCCCAAATAGATATAGTTTCATAAACCAGTTGGCAATTATTTACTTTACTCCTTAAGTACCTACAATGTTATGAAAAATTTCCTCCAACTCGCCTTAATGATTTCTCGGAGCAGACTCTTAACCTTGTCTTTTAAATAGATCCAATATTTTTCAGCGATTATGAACATTTAAACCCACGCAGGCCTTAAAGGTACAAATTGCGTACAATTTCTTGGACGGTTCTACGCAGGGCAGCCCGTGGGAAATCATGATATGACAGCCATCTGTTCAATCGCTTACGGCTTGCGAATCATGATGGCGACCCAACCGAGAGAAATGTTACACCTATTATATTTTATATTTCTTTTTTTAATTTTGCAAAGTGACAATTTGTAACGTGTCTCTAAGTTACCTTCTTACATGATTGAAATTATGAAGTGATCGAGTAGACTTTATTACTTTAGCAAAAAGCGAATACTTATTCTCATGTCGTGGTGGAAAATTGGGGAGTATATCTCAGCTTCCACTCGGAATAGGAACGAAAATAATTCAGATAAGGTACTCCCACTATTCAATCTATAACAATTCTTCTAATTCCAACCTTCGATGGAAGATGGGACCGAGTCAAAGCTCCTTGTATTATTTCTCGCAGACACCTTATAAACAACATGCGAAACACAAAATAATATTCCCAGAACGTAACATTCCCGTCTTCCCCCGGGGAAACCTTGCAAACTCTTAGAAATGTAATTTCAGCGCCTAATTTAAAATGTCAAAGTGGTAGACGTTTTATCTTGGCGCTGGGGTGTCTTACTTTACATTCTACAGCCGTTTGGAACGTGTGCAGTCTCTAGGTAGCGAAGTTTTTGTTGCAGCTCTTTGTTTTTATAACAAGCGTTTATATGAATTCTTAGTAGCTTCATTTTAGTCAATTGAAAATGAAAATGAAAATGATTTATTCAGTTTGGGCCCTGGTAAGGCACTTATGAATGTCGAGGAATTTACCACCGGTTCGAAAACTAGCCTTCTGAGAAGAACCGGCAAGAAACTCAGCTGGCATCATGTACATTTCATTACACAGTAAAATAATGATAATTACAAAAAAAACATCATAAATTATTCACAATAGTGAAAACTGTATCAGCATGCATGTGTAAAAAATAATAATTTAAAAAGTAAAAACAATACCAAATGATTTACATATCATGTTTGCATACCATGTCATTGTCAGGAGCTACTTGTGCAGAGTTTTAATTCCATATGTCTTTATCATTTATGTAATCCGAATTAAAGTCACATTACATATTTAGCAACATTCAGTAGAAGGCATATGAAGGAGGAAATAACTGGTATCGCCAATTTTCTTAGTGTCCCTAATTTGTGTCAATGTAGAACATTTATTCCGAATAAGTTGTTCTTGCGATATGAGAACATGATCTTGTATTGTTTTTTGGTACCAGTGTTATAATCCGAATCAGGCAGATCCAATTATATACCTACATAATAATATTATTGTCTAGTTCTTCCACGAAACATTAATGGTTTGTGGGAAATGTCTTGATATCCTTTGTAAGTCTTATTTTCCGTAACTGGATAAGTATGTTAAATAATGAATGGCCTCGATTCGCTTCATAAACATATTACAGCAATTCTCTCAGATGTATAGAGGCCATGGTCGAGGTAAAGTCATTTTCTGAAGACTCTCTCAATAAATTCACTCTGTATCAATAAATAAGTTGAAAGTGGAAGGTCGATAAAGGTACAAACCCGATACGCTTTGCTAATTTTCTCGTAAATGCTTTCCATTTGCGGCGGACTTTTTCTACGTTGGGAATTATGAAAATGTTTTAGCTTGTGTTAGACTAAAAGTAACTTTGATATTAAGCATATACCTTTTATTTTACTGGAAGTATTTTACCTCAGACGGCTAGCGAAGCGTAAAGAGAGGCCTATGCAGATTTTCCTGCGGACATATATCATTTGAGATTAACCCTCACGAAGTAACCGTGTGTATACACAGCGATCCCCAGTGTCTGGGTTCTTGACCTTCAAAAGTCTTGTCTTCGAGAATTTTCTTAAGGAGAGTATTTTAGGCACGGTTTAAATGTACAATTACGACTCGTACAATTTTATCGTTTTCAAGTTTCGTTCCGTGGGGTTTCTCCCCGTGAATATTTTAAAATAGCAGTTACAAAGATTGTTTCCAGGAGCCGGATATTATCGCTCTTATCTCATCCGGAAAGCTTGTTTATCTTGTAAGTAGGTACTAGTTTTAACGTGCGACTTTGTTTGTATTTGATTATTATATAAGTATTTGGGCTAGAATTTGTATACACGCAACGCTATCGCTATAATATAAATAGAACAACTGATGCTGAAATATATGTCTTGCTAAAATTGAAGAATAATAAAAGCGGATCACTGTGACTAACATCCTTAGAAAAGTACATAATGTTATCAGAATATTATTTACAACTTTGCCTCTTTATAATGTTCTTGATATATGACTCCGAAAGTCATTAACAACGGTCCATAAACCGGTTTATTATTCTTATGTAACAAAGAGGAATACCGTTTGAGTGGAGAGCTCTGAGACTGACAAGCAGATGAGCTGCTGTTATAATGTAACCAGAGCCTTAAAGATGAAGAAAAGATGATGATGTTTTAAACAAATTTGGTATTCATGCAGATTATGGTAAGAGCGATATATTTCAATACTTTTGAAATAACTTGTCTATAGTAACCAACTCCAACGCCCACCTCTATAACTTAAAAAAAAACATGTCTTTGGGTTGAAATAAAGTGTTTTCTTAGTTTTGACAACCAGGATTGAACCAGGGTTCATGGAAACTTCGTGCCGAGGGAAATTGGTGCCGCTCAGAATCAAATCACCCTTGATATATGTCACAGCTACAATTGGCATTGAATGTGGAATCGAAAATATACCCTTTTGTAATTTGAACTGCTGAAGTCATCGAACTGATAAGTGAGACGAATGTTTGCAAAGCCACACGTGGTCGTAACAATCCAGTGACGCAGTCGGAGGGTTGACGACTGTATTTAATTATGATGTAGAGCATAATTTACAACAATTGCTTGTGTTGACTTAGGCCCTCTGCAGACAGTGTACTGTAAATTACCTGGAAATGGAAATGTCTAAGTTAGTATGTAAAGTCTATATTAGGAATGATTAGTTGAATGACTGATTCAAACACAAGAAGGAAGTAATTTATTTTAGGTTTATGTGTTTATCACTTGAATTAATCTATGAATTAACAGCCGTGGTCGCCGTGGGCTGAGCAGTTGCCAGCGTCGAAAAGCGCGATAACTGCGAGTTTTACATCTTAACATTGTGTGGATTTCTTCAAAGAATAATTAATTCAAAGACGTATGTATAGTGCCTGAGTAGGCGATGACTCTCCAACGGTCACGTCATATTCGGTGAAAAATGGGTGATGTTATTACAACACCTCTGCTTACCCCGTCGATGACCCTTCTGGGATGGGATACATATTATAATGAATGTATAATACGGAGAAAGCTATTAGAACATTGGTACTACTTGCCCAGTTTGTATTTTGCAGTAGTTTAAAATACGTTGTTTAAATTTTGATATGCTCTAGCTACTGATGTCGTAGCCAGATCGATATGTAACAGTAGTAAATTATTGGTTTTAAAATCAAACAACATTTCATCATTGTTAGATCTCTCGTGAAGTTCAGTCAAACAAAGAAACAGAAAAGGTGAGAAATCGGTGATATGGATACATGCCTAAACACTATATTGTTACCAGGTTACTGGGGCCCAACCATGAGCTCTTATTGCAATGTTAATTCAGTTGTGCGACTGTGACAGATGTATGCACGTCACATACATCTGTCTCATAAATGAGTGAAACTATCATGGCAATAAGAGCTCATGGTTGGGCCCCTGACAAAGTGTGCGGATTCGAGTGTGTGTGAGTGTAATTGAGAAACGGTTACGTCACACACACGTCACCAGATAAGTGCGCGCTTCAAAACGAATGAGCTTTCAGCTTTTATTGGGTAGGGCTGTCAAATAAATCGTTCCGATGTTGAATGTTATATAAATAGTTGCGACAGGGTTGTGTACAGTACATAAAGCGATATCATAAAATATATTTTAGGTTAGCTTCGGAAAATATGCGTGACTGTAGTAGGTAAATAATTATATTCTCATTATGACCCAATTTTTTTAAAATATTATTTTGTATTCTACTGTTTTTTTTCTTGTGAACCATTATGATTTTCTACGTAATATATTCGTGCAGTCAGTTGTCTCAACTGTGAAGAATCAGCAAGGGATCCGATCAGAATAAACCTATCAAATTATGGTCGACAATATTCGGCTGTCGAAAGGCTTCCAAAACTGGCAATTCTATATAATAGTCAGTCTATCGACCGACACGTTATCCCCAAGGTGTTAACAAAACACATTATTGTCAACCCTTTATCACGAACAAATATACCTACGTGCCTCTGTTACCAAATTCTTGTTCAATTCTCAACAGAGAGATTCTTCAATTAATGGATTTAATTGTTAGAGAAACAATGTTATATCTTATATATCTACCATTGTATGTGATATCAATAAGACAATAGTTGATATTGAATTAAGTTTATCTGCTTTAATTAATTGTGGGATGCGAGTTTATGATATACTTACTAATTGCTGAATAGCTAACACGTATGCCGAGATTGTTGAATAATTATTTACACTGTGTAGAATTGTAGGTATACCTTCTTAATCTATACTATCTGATAGAAATATAAAGAGGAAAAATTTTTGTTTGTCAAGACACCGAAACTACTAGACCGATTATAAAAATTATTTCATTAAAGGCTAAATGTCACTGCGTAACATTGGCTATAGTATATTGTTTATTCAGTTGAATTAGGTATCTCTAATAATACGTGACATAATCCAGTGTTCAAATATTTATTCACTGATGGATTAAGAAAATGAAAGCTGCTCGCATAGAGCTTTACATTCAAGAATCTTTTGCAGTTCCATGTAGAGCTGCTTGGCTCGGAACAAAATTATTATCTTATGCAACTGGCGCCTTATTTGAGACCGCGTCAAGTTGGTGTAGTGACCGCTGTTAATCTTGGCACTTACCATCAGTTCCCTTCACTCTATGCCTCGAAGAGCACATTAAGCTGTCTGTCCCGGCAAGCCAAGCCAACTGAACACCTTTGGAATTTGTTTGCTACATATTTATGTAATTATTACATGAATACATAATAAAAACTGTGTAAGACTAAGGTTGAATATTCTATTGCAGGAAGTATAAAATACTCCAAAGTCAAATTTAAATTCTATCTATATTTACGCCCAAACATAATAGGATAGGTATATTTATAGTAACTTTCTACCTTCATATACATACAAACAGCTAGACATTAACATTCTGTAGGTAAGTATGGAGTATGTGATGTGCCTAACAATGTTTCGACTTTAATTAAATGTTAGCTAAGGATTTACTTGAGACTTTGATCATTTCAGCTAACTTGATAATATGTGTGACTATTTTACATAACCTATATGTTTACGATAAAAGGGATTGTTTACCATCTTAGGAACGCTAAATCTACATCGGCAGTCAAAGTAAGGAAACGTTTTTAGACTCTGGTGCGCCTAGTAACATTATTAGTGGTTTACCGAAGTCAAATGCATTTCTACTTAGTGCAATTGCTAATCATCAGTGCTAAAATCCCCCTTTTTAATAAACATGGTTTAACCATGCTCGGACAAAAACTATGTCCATCCGTTTTGTTATATGTATCACAAAAAGAGATAGAACTACTCTTAAACCAAGGATTAACTTAGGCGATGTTTTGTAACAAATACCATTGGCACTAGTTTCACTTGATTCAACAAAAGTAGTATAATTGAACCATAGGATTACACCTCTTCGTAAAATAGTGTTTCATGTACAGTAGTGATTTATTGTGAATGAGGAAGAATCAGTTTATAATAGGTTAAAAACTTGGTCTTAAAATCTTATTCTATTAGTGACTACAAGAAAAGATGAAGAGCAAATACTTGTTATATATTGTAACTAGCTGTGCCCCGCGGTTTCACCCGCGTAGATTTAGTTTCATTCTTATTGTCGCGGAACCCTAATATTTTTAATAAATAAATGTAAGTATAAATATAATAATGTAATGCCTAAGTTACTCCTTGATATATCAGCTATCTGCGAGTGAAAGTCCCGTTAAAATCGGTCCACCCGTTTCAGAGATTACCCGGAACAATCAGACAGACAGACAGAGAAAAATTTTAAAACTTGGTTTTTTAGTGATAGTAGCGTGTATACTTTCACATGCATTTATTGAAAATATATCCCTTATATCTAAGATCACTCAGTGTGTGAATAAATAGACTTATGCTGTTTAGTGTATAGTATGTGAATAAACCCTAACTTTATTCATGAATATTTGCTTCAGTTGTACTTAACCAATATCGTCAACTCGTCAATTTCAATTAAATAGGGCAAACTTTCAATTATAATATTATATTTCGACAAAACAGTAACAATAAGATTTACAAGACCAATATGAAATTCAATAGCAATAGTAATGAGTGTGAGAGAAAAAACAAAAGACGAGCGGAACTATTTAAATTTAGAAACATTCATATTTTTAATTATATAAGGCCAGTATTAAAATATGCCCTGGCCTTCTTGCTGCATACTACAATATAAATTAAACAGTATGTAATTGGAATATATGTAACTGTAATCTAACTGTAATACGACGAGGGGGAAACCTTCAAAAGGTCCCCGACCGCCATGGGAGAGGCAGATCGGGGTATGTGGGAGTTTTACCTCACTAAAACCCCCCCGGTGGCCATCCCCAGTGCTCAGGGGGGACTCCGGGTACTCTGATAGATCGCACCGGTGTCCCCCCACACTTTGCCGGGGCACATCCCCGGGGCAGCAGTCACCGCCCCTGGAGACCTCGCTGTGCAAGGCAGCGCGAGCCACATCGCGCTGCCACCTTCCCGGGCCCGCGGCTCGGTGGTCAAAGCTCCCACCCCGACCACCGCCAGCAGGCCCTCCGGCCCCCTTTTAGTCGCCTCTTACGACAGGCAGGCGATACCATAGCCAAATTCTTAGACCCTGGCTATTGGGTGGAGCTATTCTATCACCTTAGGTTAACCTGTTATGATAGTGTATGTATGCAAATAAATAAAAAAAAAGATGGTGGATCAACACATTTTGAACTACGCCAAACGCAAGGTCAAGTGATGACGTTTGAACATTGACGTTACGAACCTACGCATTTAGATATAAGTAAACTTTTCTTTATGTTAATTTTTATCGACAGTTGTGCATTGCAATTTTGTCCACGGGCTTACATTTCTCAAGTGATTTATTTTGTATTATTTAAATTGTAATAAATGAGTAATTACTGAGTTTCTTGCCAGGTTCTTCTCAGTAAAAGCAACCTTCCGAACCTGGCGGTAACATGTATAATCCTGTATATTGTGTCATTCTGTTTAAAAGTGCTTTGTAAAAAGTCTAAGTCGAATAAAGTTATTTTTGACTTTGACTTTGACTTTATACTTGGGGTACTGATAAAGAATCGGAAGTGAAAGACACATGGCATAAACCACGAGTAATGGGATAAGGGCATGAGAATGAAAAAAAACATGTATCTGTATGTGTGTAATGTGTGTATGTATTAACAAAGTCAGTACAAAGTGATTACAGTTGTATTTTAAGCCTTGCACCTCGACGGGGTATCAAACGACCCACGTTTTCTTCAACAATATTGTTTCGACCTTTACTTAGCAATAACATTACTCTTAACCACGATACTTAAGTGAAACGGTACAGAGGTGAAATTACTATAACCCTTGCCCGTGTTGTTCTACGTAGATCTTGTTGTATTGTATTAAGATTGAAATTGCAACAGTTTTAATGAAGTACGTATCTACTTGTTGTGCTGTGTTCGAAGATGATACTGTCATGAAGTTCGTAAAGGAGGCTTTTGAATTCAATAGGGTATTAATGAAGAAAGTTCTACGTTCTGAGTAAAAACTTCAAATCATATGAAACACAGGTGTAAGTACAACGAATTGAGAGAAATACATAGAAACATCGTAAAATAAGTAAGTTTTATGTAGGTTTTAAAGGGTTCGTGTAATAGAGTAAGGGCAGGGTTTACTATTCCGCTTCGTCATAAACACACATGTACTTATTTAAAAAGGAAACTTATCTCCGTTCCTCACGTTATAAAATGAAGTGCTCGGTCGCCGCCACGTAACGCCCGGATATTATGGCAAAATGAACCTCGCTGCTCAAAATAATTACACGTACTTTATTTATAGCTTATTATAAGCTTCACGTTACCGTGAGGTCGTTAAAAAATTTAACGAAACACCACACGTGATTTTTCTAAAGCCTGTACTCGGATTTATGTGTGACATTTAGAGAGGTAAAGGTGCTTTTCTCGCTCCTAATATTTCATAATAGTTCAATTAGGTGTGATGCCATGCCGTGCAAAGAGCCGTGGTGGCCTTGGGGTTTGATCAGTCGCCTACTACGTAATCGACGCAAGCTCGAATCTCAGCGGGACCTGTACCAATGAGTTTTTCTGAAACCCCACGTGCAATGATTTCACACCACGTGCTTAACGGTAAATCAAAATATAGTGAGGAAGCATATGTCTGAGAAGCAATTCAAAGTCGTATGTATAGTGCCTGAGATGGTGATGGACTCACCCTCTCGTTGGCACATAATCATATTCGGTGAAATGTGAGTGTTGTTGTTACAACGCCTCTGCATTACCCCTTCAGGGACCTTTGGAGTGAGCATATTTATTCGATAAGGTGTGCAATTTTCTTTATTAAAGCGTGTGTAAGTGTACGTACACAATACTACACTGTGAAACGTGTGAAACCTCTTTGCAGACTGTATGATTTGTCTCTTTTCATAGTGTTCTTAATTGTTTTTTATTCACTATGCAAAATAAAGACATCCTTGGATAGGAACAGCGGTGAACCCTGGAAGCAATCGATGACTCGGCGCCGGTCGGCCGTCGGCCCCGCTGCGACCGATCTTATCACACCACTGACTGACTACCTTATGTTTGTGAATTACTTCAATGGGACATACTATCACACAAAACTTAAAGGCACTAGTCAGTACCTCAGGTTTTGATTTTAACTTGCGTATTGCGTGAGATGAGTCCAAATTAAGAACAACAGCTTGATGCTAATGGTTTCCCTTTAGTAGGCGACTAGTCTCGAGTCTCAGTGACCAGCTTCCAGTCAGCCCTCGGGAATTATGAGGTTTAACCTAGTCTAATCCATTAGTTATCTTATAATCTTATTCAGCTTTCGAATCTACTGGTTGTAGTTTCTGTATTAGAAGTGGTAGATCTTTTAGTCATTAGATAGAACTGTTGTTTAGAAAACGTGCTAATTAACAGACAGTGAACAAGACCTCTTTATACACACATAGACAGCAGAGTTGGATGGTAGTCTTCTACTTTAAAGTACAATAAAACTAAGCAGAAAGAGAGAATCTAGTTTGCCGCAGGCTTTACTTCGGTGTACGTAGCCATCGGTTCCCAGAACACTGTCTGATAATTGCGACGGGGCGTGTTGAGACTAAAATATAGTTTTTCTCAAATCCTGAATCATGCTTTTTCCGATTTATGGGCACAATACCTGTAGGAGCTGATAAACTGAGGTCATTTGCACCTTCTAGAAACAAGACGACACTAAGCGGTGTTGTTAAACGGCGTTTATAGAACCTTGCCTTCATAAAATATACATTTGTCGACTAAACCGAAGTCACGTATCTTGAGAAGATTATTTTAATTCAATTGAAGTTTATGTATAGTATTATATTCACAAAAGACTCGATATAATCCATATTATAAAAGGCACCGCAGTCCAGATGCACAGTTGGAATTTCATAACAGTATTTGGTTCCGAGTGATAAAACGATCAAATGCAGCTGCAGTGGAAATCCTTTGATGAAACGAAAATACAGACGAGAGCTTATGGCTCTAATTTAGAGTTCCATACAAAACTGGTGCTATCTGAACCCTATTTCTGTGTAAGAACTGTTTGGTTAGACCAAGTAGTTTAGGTATCTACGAAAGTATAATGTATGGACTTGATGTGCCCTGGGGTTTCACCCACGTAGACTTAATTTCACGGGTGGCTTTATGTCGTGGAACCCAAATTTAAATAAATAAGGTAGCCAAAATACCTCTTACAACATCAACAAATCTACCAGAGAAAGTCTAGCTAAAAATCGACCCAGCCGCATCAAATATATTAACCAAACAACAACCGCTCAAATCAGACAAACGGAAGGAGAAAATTTTAGTAACTTGTTCTTTTTGTAAGTACTCATCATATAGATAGCTCAGAGGTGAGGCTGTCAGCTTACGAGGTGATAGCAAACTAGAGTACCCCGGTTCGAGACTGACGTTCACCGGTTCGATTTTTTTTGTTGGTTATTTTTTTTTCTACTAGCTTTTTTGAGAAAACGTCAAGTTTTTTTCTTTTGTGGGAAAAAGTTTAGTTTTTTGTGAGAAAAATAAACCGAGCACAGCTCGGTCAACCAGGTACTGTATCGATATACATTACGGAACCACTAGCGAGCTGAACTCGCAATTGGCTGGCTTTTTTTATTTATTTTGGCTACTTTTTCAACATTGCAGTCGAGGGTTTGCAAAGGAATGCAGGAAATAGATATTCATTTGGATTTTGAGAACAGCTGACGTTTTGAACAATATTTGTTAGAACAACCAGAAAAATCTTACCACATTCAATTGAAGGTAGGTACTACCTATACGATATTGTGCCAAAAATGTTATGTATCTTGTGTACCGACAGATATATCCAGGAAAAGTATGAATTACAACAAATTGGATCAAAATATAGATAGAGCGTTTTTCTTTTTCATGTGTTTTGTTTGAACGCGACGTTGATGTGCCTCGGGATACCCCGGCACAGGCGATCAGCGGAATGTATGAAATTCCTCGAAACAAAACAGATTGAATTTAGCGCTTACATTTCTTTGTTTACTTTTCGCCGGTTATTTGATTTAGAGCATCTCTTTGCAATTTTAGGTTGGGAATGTATCTGCATTGGTAAGCACGGAGATGATGGCACAATACATCATAATATACATATCTACATTTGATCACGCTTGTATTCCCCGAAGGGGTAGGCATAGATGTAATTATAGAAATTACACCCACATTTAGGGGCCGATCCTATTGCTATGTTAAAATATACCCTCTAAAATGAAATATATGTAAGTGACGCATTCATTTAGAAAGTAAAACGAAAGCTTTTACGATGGATTAAATATCATCAGATGCGTAGCAATAAATGCACGGTAGCTTGGCATAAAGTGGGCGCCATTTTACTCCGAATGAAACATTACAAAGAGCTACGCGGACCACGACCCACTCTCCCTAGTTCATTATTATGGAAGAATAGCTGGAAAAATGTTCAGACAAAAGAAATTAAAAGCTGCACTAGACGACAGACGAATGATATGGACAGATACAAAGAGTTACTGACATTCAAGCGTTTCACTGCGGTCTCAAAGTTCGTAACTGTAATTTTCGATAATGGTACCTATTGCGCTATGTGCGTCGTATTTGTCATACTAAGTTTGCAACTTTGCAAGAAACCTTCGTTAAGTCTGCTCTCTGCCAAATAAGCTCAAATTATGGTATCCAGCAGGCGCTCGTTCGCCAAAGTTTGAAATTACTCTTTGTTTAGACATCAATATGGTTTTTCGTACATATCTGAAATATCGTTGGCTCTCTTATCTTAATCATTTCCGACGTATAAGGTCATTGATGGAAGAACTTTTATTTATTTATTTATTTACTCATAACCTCTTTACAGTATTTGTTCTACCAATGCGATGTTACTTAATGATAAAATTATAATATTATAAAATAAAATTAGCACTAAATATAAAAATTCAAACATACTAATTGAATTAAAACTAAACTATTATACTTAAATATCTATCTTACTTAATACATATTTACATGGATAATTCTAAATACTTCTGAGCACACTGCGAGCTTTGGCAGGCTCTGGTGAAAGATTTCGATATTGCTAGACATGGCGTTTATCACGAATGACGAGATCGCCGACCGGCGCTGCTTACGCATGACAGGCCAAGTCCGAAGATGTCCACACTATCTCCACAGTGACACCGATGAGGGACATATTATTACAATACTTCTGCCTACCACTTCGGGGAATACAGGCGTGAGCATATGTATCGCAAGAACATAAAAATTTTACGTCGCGTAGACGTCGATAAAGTTTCGAAACTTAGATTAAAATGTGCGTTTATATTATAGTGAGCACAAACAATTTTAAAGTATTTAATTGAATAAGAAATTAGCCGAATCAGTTGAACATAAGTTATTTGAAATATTTGTTCCATGAAATCTTAATTAATAAGTTTAAATTGCTTGCCATTTATATGCTACTTATTTCCAAAAGTGTCAATATTTGTAATATCTAAAATGTAAGTTTAATTTAAGTTACAACTTGGCACCCAAGTTAGTGTCTAAAATAGAACTAACTGCCCTGCGATTGATTTGACTTGCGTAGACTCAATATCATTGGCTTTTTTCGTGGATCCCTAATTAATTTTCAAACGTTGACGTAGCTTTACTAATTCATTATAACATCAGCTATTTCTCAGGGAAAGTCTGATCAAAACAGATCTGGGGATTAGTTGAGTAACAGATGTTCCGGCAGGCAGATACAATTTATGAATAGATCTTTTATTTTCATAATCAATTTGAAAAAAAAAAAAAATCTTCATATTTTGCATAGGTATAGATCGGCGTGTGAAAACGGCAGACCGCAATTATTCCACGTTATATTTCCGACCTGTTAACCTAACTTTTTGTCTCCTAAAGCAATAACGTGGAGCCTAACGAGCCTCGGTGGCTTTGGAAGTTAGACAAATAGTATTGATTAACAATATATCCGTTTGCCGCGCGTACCTTTTTGTATAACTCGTTTTTTCGCTGACATTGTATTTTCCCCTTCGGGTTTAATCGGTTATTGAGGTACCTGTGTATGGGTTACTTACACTAGCAGGTAGGGTTTAATTTGTTGGCAGTCCAGTTACTAGCGTCCCCAAAGGGTTGGTGTGTTACAAGCGTTACAAAACCAAGTTTCACCAAAGATGTTTATACAATAGCACCTAAAGGCACACAATTAGGCAAGAAATATGTTTTTTTTTAAATTAAGCACCTTTTCATGAATATGTAAACTATACTATACTAAAAAGTGTTATGACACATACTATACAATGTCTGGTGAGATCGGAATTCCCGCCCCTTGCGACTTACGACTACTCAAATACTAGATAAACACGGCTGTCATAATTTGTACTTATTCAATCAATTTGAATAAATCTGAATCGTAAAGGTAAACGATATGGCACTACTACATTTATTAATATATCATGCCACGCTACAGCGATGTTTTAATAATCCACGGTGAAGCTTTGTTTGACAATCTGGATTAGATCCACGTTTAGTTTAACGCGTTCGCTGCTGAGGACGCACCTGCGCGTCCAACTGTTAGAGAATTTACGAAGAAGACGAAATTTCAGCAGCGAATGTGTTAACGCTATTATGATATTGTGTTGATATAAGCTTCCAATATAATACCGATTAATGTAGATAAAAAATGTATGAATGCGATTTCACTCACGTTATTCTTGACAATACATTTGACGTTTTAACTGACATATATATATTCTCACTTGTCCTATCTACACAATACCAGACAGAAAATCCGCATTAGAGAACCCATAGAATATATTGACGTACCATCCAATACCAATACACAATCCAGTGCGTTTTATTATCCTCGTATCTTCAAATATTATAACCTGCCTATTGGAAAACGAAACCGTTTAACTACGACGTCTATGCGAATCCATCCCCATCTGTGGAGTGCGCCTGCGCGAAACATCGGCGCGCTGTCGTCCGTCGCAGTCCCTCGCCTGGCGTCACTACCGCCGCTCGTAGCACCCTCTACGCCGTAGCACGTAGCGTCAGCGTAGCGCGTAGCTTACTTAACCCCATACCTGCAGTGACGTTTCGCACGCGTAAAACATTTGATTTATTTACTATTCTGTTAAAAAAGTATGTGTTATAAGTGATTGATAGCATCCACAGTGTTCTTGTTAACAGTGACTGGATTTCAATATCGTTGACTGTCGAATAAAGTTGGAATTTCACTGTTGCTGTGCTGCCTGTGATGTAAGTTCACAGTTTTATTGGTTTGTTTATGGAATTTTTGAAAATAATTCTAAATGAATATATACGCTTAGTTGAACATTATTTATGTAAGTATTGTGTGAAAAAGTATTTCTTCGTTTGCTCCTAATTTTGCTAACTGAACTATTGAAGTAAAATAGATCTTTATTAGCAATAACAGTACTCAAAAAAGCCGGTGACATTGGCTTTATTTTATTCGTTTGGCGTACAAAGCTATTTTTCGAAATAATATCACAAATGAGACAAATTGTGTTATAGATAGATAAATAGTAGGGATGTTTTACTAATTTGAAGAACTGGATTCTGTCTGATATTTCATTCAAAAATATCATGAATGTTCTAATGTAGTTCCTTTAAAACTGTACAGTTTCATAAAAAAATCGTTGTTTTTGCATGAGACCTCTTCAAATCCTAACTAACTAACATATAATAGTAGTAAGAAAGTAGCTCGTTAATCAATAAGACATTGGCTACGTAAGGGACATTTTAAAATCTATCTTTAAACAAGAACGCTAAAGATTTCGAAATTGGAAACATGCCCGGAGTGGGGAGAGATATTTTCACCACTTTGTCACGTTGAAAACTAAAGCTGTTGCCAAAATTAAGTCTAGAATTTATAGCACTTGTCGGGTCCTTGAAAATGAATAAACATTTAGTCTAAGTAAGCCAACATTTTTGCAACTCATAGTGAGTACTTAAATGTTTATATCCTTTGCTTTTCCACATTGATGTGTCTCAATATTAATCACTAGCGGACGTCACGCGGTTTCATCCGTGTAGTTTCCGTGTGAGTTCATAGATAAAATATAGCCTAGATCAATCAGTGATAATGTAGCATTGAAATGGTGAAATTTTTTTTCAGTCGGTCCACAAAATAATTCCTCTTTATAATATTAGTATAGAAGGCTCCGATTGATGGAACCTTTAATGTGGCTTATTGATTGGAAAACATTTGTAGTCTTTTGAATTTGTATTTTTTTTATCGTTATTGGACTCGTGATGATTGCAGTCAAATCACACCTTATAAGTCGCAACTAAAATAAACTGCAAATAAGATTATTACTAGAATGATCGATATACAACACAGAGCCCAAACTAGTGGTCGCAAGAATCTGGAAGGTGAACTTATTAGGTTTATAAAAATAAATCTGACACAACTTTCCCTCAGCAACCAGAAAATAGACAATATGAAACTGCAGTGCTAACGTGGCGACTGCGGCGAAGACCCACCGGGTTATTTTTAGATCTTTACCGCTCCCTGATTCACTACGTACCTGCGAACACAAATAGCAAGCAAAATTGAACATACTTTTTACCGTACGTCAGCGGGAGGGTTAATTTCGTTAAGTTGTCGCGTGAACTTTGTTCTGTAGCTGCCAGCACATCATTGCCACAGAATAAATATAAGCTTACTGCAAGCAGTACGGAATCTAGGAACAAATCGTTTGAAATTACACACTCATACAGATCCACATCATAAGCGGCATCGGGGTAATGGACTTATTAGACATTCATGAATTTATTACCACCACTTCGGCTTTTGTTTTGGTATACAAATGAATTCTCACGACATCCAAGAATTGTAATTTTCGTGGAGGTCGCGGGAATTAATGTAAGCATGAAAGTTTTTTCAAAATCTACGAGCTGCACATGTCTGAGAATAAGCCGCGTAATGTCAGTAAGAGGTGCCACGTTGTGGCCGATCGAGTTTTGCCATTGGCCATTTGAATGTCTTACAGACATTATTCTAAAATTCAATGTTGATATTACTTCCACAGTAAAATATGGAGTAAGTATTAAAAAATTACGAGTGATTAGTGAGTTCTTATTTCAATAATTTGGTCTAGATTCCATACTGCTTAGTAAACTCATTTATATACTGTGACATTGCCTAGATAGTCAACGTGACATGTCTAAATTAAATACTTCTCGAGTGTACTGTAACATGCCTTCACGTCATGTCAACGAGAGTTGTACGCAAGTTATGTTGATGAACATCATGAATACGGCGCTTTAGTTAATGTAATTGAATTTAATACATTCCAACACAACAGTTTGTTGGTATAAGGCAAATTAATTAATACGTTTCCGAATTATATTCCTGTTGTATGTTTCAAAAGCTTATTGAACGGAGGCTATTCGGGAAATATACTATTGAAGGTTGGTTATTACCGATACATATTATAATTGCTTGTAATTATGAAAATTTGTCAAAGTAACTACATACACGTGAATTATACCACATATAAACAACAATACACTTTTTCTCATGGAACCCCTCAATGTTAACTTTCCACCCCTTCAATACTGCATGAGTCATTCGGCCGGCACCCTCTTTGTATGCCAGACAATTCGATAATTAATCCGAATAATCTCCCATACACTGCCGACGCAGTAATCTACTGAGATCATGAGGGGACTTCACGACACATGGTCCATCACCGATGGGTGTAGCTTACCAGAATTCCTGATCAGCTTAGAGTATGTCTGGAGTACTTTGAATAAAGCTAGGTATATCTTTATTCAGCTGTCAATCTATACATATATCTGAAATTGAAGTGTCTGTTTGTAATTCCTAATTGACAGCTTTTCACTAAATGCATATGAAAGTATATACGGTACTGACATTAAAAAAAACAATTAAATATTTTCTGTCAGTCTGATGAACCGATTTTAACAGGACTTTCACTAGCAGATAGCTGATGTTACTTAGGCTACTTCGTTTTTTTTCTTCATATGAGGGTTCCACGAAATACCCGTGAAAGTAAGTCTACGCCAATGAAATCACGGGGCACAGCTAGTTTTAAATATGGCAGTTATTAATATTATGATATCGTTTTCTACATCGGTCCCGGTTCGTAATTTAAGAGTATTGCCAATCATTATAGGTAATTGAGCCAACGAGAGTCCAACCGTCTTAACTTATCCCAAGTAACCAATTTTCTATGTAAACGAGTCGCGTCGCGTAAAAATCTTGTGACCCGCCACGTCGGGTCAGATCGGGTGCCGACCCCATTGTGTGGGTGGAAAAGGCCAGAGCTTAGATGAAAAACATTTAAAACTTTGTTCCTTATCGTTGGTTACTTGTCATTCTCTACGAATTGGAAGATAATTCGAAAAGTTTCACACTTTCAGTGCACGTTATATCCATGTGTTCGGTAATGCGTTTAGGGCATGTTCAAGGGGCTGACTAAATCAATTAATACGCTGGACCCCACGAGAGACACGCGTGGTCAGGACTTTATAATATAGATTGTATTTGTGACATTGGGTACGACTCGAGGGGTCGACTAACATAGCAAGTGATTAGATTTTTTTAAAACATTCAAGTAAGAAAGGTGGAGAATGAGGAAGAATTCAATAGGCGTATCTAGATGTCTGTCATCTAGTCTAAACTACACTAAAATTATAAAGAGGAAAGAATTGTATTCTTGTATGTTAGGAATAAACACAGATTTCAAAAAATTATTTCACCGTAGAATGCTAAATTTGCAGCGAGTAACATAGGCTATATTGTTAACCAAAGTTAATTAGGGATACGTAATAACACGCTGGAAAAGCCGAGGATAGAAACTAGTAACGTATAAAGACATCAAAGAGATAGCAAAGGACTAATAAAAAAAACAAAATTGCATCAAAATCATCAACAATATATCAACTCTAAAATAACGATCTTTTTTATAACATCTGTTGAGTGATGTTAAGTAAAATGGTTTCCTCTACGCCAATATCATGTTTGACTCTATATAATATAGGTGACATTGTTTGAGCCATGGCTTTTGTGAAATGGAACATCACCAATTATCAGCTTAAACCGAATTCGATATTGTCATGCGCTTGCCTGATTGTCGACTGCGCAGTGGGTGTTTAATTTGCGATGATTAATGATTCCAATCGTGAAGTATTCAAGGCACGGTTTTAAAGCTCGCAATTAAATTATTTTAAAACCTATTTTCAAATGTATTAAATAAAGTGTCTTTGTTCATTAGGATAAGGTTTTGAATTGTGATTTCATCGGCTAACTAACAGTTCGATTAAAAAATAATCAAATCAGTTATTCGCATTTAATGTTTTGCTGAAGTCATTCTGATTAAAATGCGATTTTATAGATTGAGAGTGATTCAGTAAGTGCTTTTAAATACGCGCATCTTATTGGTGATGATGATGACGATGTATCTTATTATCTATCACCTAACTATTGTTTTAAGAACTGAAGAAAATCTCTCAACTCTTCTCCCTTTCTTCGAAGATTCTCTTGGTCATATATCGCACATATTATCTAGTCTCGTATGTAGGTTTTTGATCCACAGCGTTTCAGTCAAAGTCAAAGTCAAAGTCAAAAATATCTTTATTCGATTAGACTTTTTACAAAGTACTTTCAAATCGTCAGAACGACATGGATTATACATGCTACTGCCAGGTTCGGAAGGTTGCTTTTACTGAGAAGAACCTGGCAAGAAACTCAGTAATTAGAAAATAAAAAATATTATACAATTTTTAAAAACAAAGTAAATCACTTGAGAAATGTAAGCCCATGGACACAGTTCCAATGCACAAATGTCAATAAAAATTATCATAAAGAAAAGTCTAGTATTTTTTTTTTTTTTTTATATCTAAATGCGTAGCTTGAGATGACCAGCCCCCACAAGCAGCACCTGTTCACAAGTATGACGAGAATGCCAGCCATCGCCCTCCTCAACCATTATAGAGGGAAGTGAGCGACCCGTCATCCTGACGCCGCCGCAAGCAAAGGCATTTTAGTGAGCATGACAACTCAAGCCAGTCAAGACAAAAATCAAACATAATATTAAAAAGAAATTGTTGTCTAATTGAAAAATTGAAAAGTCTAGTATTACATCATTCCAAGTTTCCTTATCACACATATAATCACTAACTGCATAATAACCCTTTTTAAGTAATATAGATTTAACACAGTATTTAATATATCCGACCTAAGTACATATTGTGGATGGGATTGTCGTGTTATTGTGTCACCTACATGTTAATATTGTTCTATGTTGTGTATGTAATACCCACGCTGCGAGGCGGCGCCGCCGGCCGGCGTCTCGGCGTAACTAGGCCTCTGGTTTTATTGCGTCACCCTGGCGACTGCTCTAACATATGGTTAGGGAGGCAAATATATGTGGTTTCGTAGATGAATTCTTTGTATTCAAACTTCATTCATATTTATTTTTCCGTTTTTGTTACATTTTTCATTGATACTTCGCTCCCATTGGTCACAGCCTTCCGTCCCTCGACGTATGACCTATCCAACACATTTTTATTTACATTAAAAGCAGAAGATTAGTGCGTTCAACCAAGTAAACAAACAAACTCTTCATAATATAAGTATAGATGTACGCCCACTCCTATTTATATATGGACTTCAGAAGTTGTCTGTAGGTAGGTAGGTGCTACATCACAATTCCCACTTCTCAATTAAATCTTCCCGCCTACTCTCATTTCTAATTTAGTTGTATGTAGGAACTAAGCAGAGGTGTTCCGTGCTACGCCTCAACACTCACTAGTTATTGAAGATATTTAATTTAAGATTTTATCATCATGAATTTAGGAGTAACTAGCGAACCCGGCGAACTCCGTTTCGCCACCAGATGGCTTCGTTTTATGTAACATTTCGTTTGGTGATTAAATGAGTAGCTGTCAAACAATGTATCACGCACCGGCGCCATCTACTTAAAATGTTGGTTTGTCCTGAATTTTTCCTGAATTTTCTTTGCTATAATCCTCACGGAGCCCGAGACCTTTCCAACGAATGCAAAACCGTGGAAATCGGTTCGTGCGTTCTAGAATTATAGCGTCAGGAAGGAAAACCCGACTTATTTTTATATAGTAGATAACTCTTGTCGGTGTAACTAACGTAACTCTTTCCATTTTTCTCTGTCCAGTGCCGTCTCTTTGACCTCCTTATACGTCATGACAGACACTTTTTCTTTAACTTGTCTCATGTTTGTTAACTTTAGTGTTCCTCTTCCTCTCCTCCCTTCTACCTTTCCTTCTTTTAAAAAATCTGTCATGTCGCATAAGGTTCGAAGAAATTAAATCCTAAGGAAAATAAACCTATGTGCACATTTATTTCTACATCGGTAACAAAGTACTTAGCATAAAGTTTGTTAGCGTGACCTGTGTGTATGAATATCATGAACACTTACAGTGCATTTTTCATTCACTTCCTTCCTAGCAGAGAAATGCAGTATCATTCCCAATGTGCCCCCCGTTTTGTTGCGTGTCTGTAACTGTAGCTACTAGCTACTGCATGCTATGACTACGGTAACCCGGTCATTGACTCCGCAACTACACACTGCGGAATCCAAGAATACAGCCTATTTCGATTATGCCTTTTGCATATGAACATAAGTTTCACACGATGAGCCTTCGTGACTTGGCGGGTTAGTAATGGACTGAAGTCTAGTGAAGTGATGAGACTGTTATTAGTTTTATCATCAAACAAACATTTTGCCAGAAAGCCATCACATAATCATCACTAATTGTATAAAATAAACCCTATCGCCGTTTCTTCTCATGACAGGCTTCAATTTGGAAATGGTAGTAAATTTACTTAGTCTTAATAATTACCTTCAACGAGTTTTCCAAGTGTATTTTTTATATAAAATGAATAGAATTATTTTAACTTGGAATTTTAGAAGTTAAGGAGTTCGTGTGAGTCGTCATACTCAGATGGCACTAAGTACCTACGGTCATGGGTTGCATTGATAACTATTTCAACTCCAGTTCTAGAATTGAAAGAACTTGTCCCTAAAATAAAGTGTTCATTTATGTAATTAATATTAACATTGTCGGTTAACTAGTTCTTATAAAAGCTGCGCGAGCCGTTTATTCCATGTAGCCCAATAGACAGCCGATATCGTAGAATTGAATTCGCACCAATCAATTCAACAATTTAATTGGTTTGAAACAAACTGGATCGTGTAACCATTGTGGTTTCGAAATGAGAGTTAGTATTGTTTGCGTCTACTTATTTACTGTCGCATACAAACAATGGTGTAATTTTCGACTTTACATTTCCATTTTCGACCAAAGGACAGTTCGTTTTAACTTTCTACATTGTAGTTTTCACATTTTCAACATCATTCTGTTTTACTCCATTGGAATAAGAATATTCAATTCACCGATATTATTTACGCAGAACTTACATTGATCCAACTGAACCATGAGGCTTAATACAGTCGAAGATAATGTAGTCTCTTTGAAATTAGGCTTCACTGAATCCCAATTGATACACGCGCATTAGCTGCTATCTGAATAGTATAGGGAATATATTACCCGGCTGAGCCACAAGTAATGTGCTTAGAGGTTTTACTTTGAGATTTTTCCTTGTCCTAAACATTACTGCTGTTATAAATATAACTACGTTAGCTTTATAATCATGTCCTGCCGAAGGAACTAATTACATTATTAGATTTGATGATTACTGTTTTATTTATTAGGTGTTGTATATTTTGGGGGTATATTTAATTTCAAAGTAAAGTATCAACCACAAAATTAGTAAACTCAAATCTTGTCTTCAGTCGTGCGTGTCTATGTTACTAATTACTATTTGATATTAATTAATTGTGTCTTTGTTTCAGGTAAGCCTAACGACACGTACAACTTCAATAATTAGGTATATTGTTTGTACAGAGACGAGAGAATACACGCCAAACACGAAACGAAGCATACTTAATGAGTTCGACATGTTCTATTTGATAATGAACGACGTAATTTTCTCGTACTTTACAACATATTAGAGATCGTCTTGTGAAATTTACGTTTATGTAATAATGAACCGTGTCGTCTACAATTTATGCTTCGATTTGCCCCTACCAATTCTTGCAACTCAAGTCGTTGGGAAAAGTTAAATAAGATTGCTGACACATCTTATACACATTAGAGTGGAGGATACAAGCAAAGTAACATGACATCGGGCCGGTCTCCTCCCACCCATCCAGCTACCCCGACCCATCCAGTTCTACCCAGCTGCTACCTCCCTCGTATGGAACGCGTGTTTTCAAGTCTCAACTGTAATGTAAAGGGATTTCTATGTCATAATAGAAAAAGCGATGTGACTTTCTGCGGACGCCTTCAGACAATTTTATTCTCAATCATAAGGAAGACCCATATACGTTGTATTGTTGTTCAATTTGGGCCCCTTTCTCGTTTATTCGGCCGGAATGAAGTATATTATAATTTTGGGTGAAATTTTCTTTTACGAGTGCAATTCTTTATGTGAATTGTGGTGTTATATGAGCTTAGTCTGTTTGGTGGTACTTACCTCAAAAAAATTATATGCATTCATTACTTTTTTATTTACACGGATAACTCGGATTACAAATTATGTTATTATATATCAGCGATTAATTGATGAAATTTTACGAATGTGTGCTATATCTAGCTATATGATCGGGATCCAATTCATTGAAAAAATATTTATAATTATAATAAGTACCTACATCACTACTAGAACAAGACGATTCCTTATAAGCATTATAACTACATATAAAATATCGCAGACTCAATGTTACTGGCTTTATTTCCCCATCCAAAGTTAATCCAATGGAGCCAAGAGCACCCAAGCATCTTCGATTATCCTCACTCAAGTTTAATTTGATAATCCTTTGAATTAATATATTTCAATGGACGGCTGCTTGCATAATTCCATGGAATAAGACTTTGAATAACATTTGAAGTTTTCAAATTAATAGAATTTGGGTGACAACTCTCATTGTTTCCACTCTATCCGATTGCACAAGACGTAGATTGTTCACGTGTATTTGTGTATACGTTGTTGTGCAAAGAGCCAAGTGTTCATTTCTATGATTAATGGAATTATTATTAAATGTTTTTCATTAACATACAATGTATGTATCTCAGTTCGGGTGAAATCTTGCAGCTGAATTTAAATCTCTGTTATCTTTAATCGATCATGCTGAAATTTGGTATATATGCTTACTTTGCGTGATAATGCATGTTTAGTCATGTGACATCATTCTAATTTCCAATATGGCGGATCATCCAAGATGGCGGGCTATTTGTTCGTTCTGCACCATCTTAGTATGGACATCAAATGCTTGCTGAAGTGAACACCAAGATTTTCATAATGCTTGTTTTGGAATAATAGAAATAGCTTTTTATACTCTTTGAACGGTCATCGAAACAAGGTTGCAGTGACCGTAAGACGACTTGGTATTTGTGTAAAAAGTTAATTAACGGTCGAGACCGTGTTTATAAAACCCTATTGAAATCATGTTAAGGTTTCTTTGCCCGTGATATCAAAGGACTATTGATAATTAATTGGATTTCAAACTTACGAATGCCCGCGTATTGGTACAGAATCCTGTCAAAGTGACAATTTTGTGAACTTTACCTTCGCAGGTTATCCTCAGAAGATGTATGTAATGGCTGAAAGACAGTGATCTTGCAGTGAATTATACTCTTAGATCATCTGGATGTAATTTTTTTCTTTATTTTAATCTAGCGTGTGAATAAGGCCTAATAAATTTATTCATATACAAGTAGTTTTTGCGCTTTAGCGAGACTAACGAAGAAGCATTTTCAAATTCCAACTGACTGAAATCAGCACACAGCCAAAACTGTTAGTCCTAGATTCATATTTAAGGGTCACATTTAAGGGTGTGTCCGTGGTAAAATGTAAGTATACACTATGAAAGAGTTTTTCCAAATTCCACCCCTACTTGGGTGAAGTATGGGTTGAAACCTTACTGTGAAATCTTACCGTCGCAGGCGAAGCTACGAAAGCCATGTATAAGAAGATAACAAGAAGGTCATTAATTGCGTAATATCTCCATTGAGTCAGTATAATAGGGTATCAGCGCACCATGTATTTCAAATTCCCGTCTCGGCATTATCATGTACGGTGTAAATAATTTTACCGTCGCCTCACGTGAATTATGAAAAAGATACCGTCAAATTTCGCCGTTGAAGTCGTCTTTACGCGCGGGTATAATGTGACTCGTAACTTCCTCTGTGGACTTGTCTCGGATATGTAAGACTAGTTGGGCCTCGCGGTTTTAAGTAACTTTGTTACTTAGTGATAATATTTCCGGATTTAGTAACATTTTCCATTGAAGCTTTTCTCCTATTGGTCGCAGCGGGATGTTATGAAGTCTAAAACCTTCCTCTATGAATATCCAACACTAACATATTGTATCAATTCAAACCACTAAGTTCCTGCGTTCATGAACCAAACAAACAAACACTCTTGAGCTCTATAATATCAGTATAGAAACATTAAATTAAATAACGGGGCTGATTAAATACCGGGTGACTTATGATTCAAGGGCTTCGGTAAGTAGCGTTTGGATTTGATATTTTTCCGTCTGTCATATATTAATATTTCTATAATATAGAAATCGTTGTCAAATTGATAAATAAATAGAAAATGTCAAGGCAAGGCGGTAAGTAAGTAGTAGACCTACTTAATAATATAAGCAGAACTTTTGATAGCCTAAATCCTACCTGGAAAGATATTATATCAACAGAAGTAACCAAACATTTCCCGAAAGAAGCTCTTAAAACTTGATAAACCCTAATGCAGGCTCTTTTGAGTCTTACAATGGAAAGTACAAATAACAAGGGGTTTGTTTAGAGGGAGAGTGCCTAATAGAGCGGTTGGCCAACTTTGGCTCCCCGGAGAGAACCGCCAAGTTACTTTACACAAATTAGTTTTGATCGTGATACCTTCTTAATGATAATACAAGAACGTAAATAATACATTAACGCAGCGTTATTATACTTTAAATAACGTTGAAGTGTGTTTGTAATTCTAAATTAACAGCTTTTCACCAAAAACATATGAAAGTAGTTCTTATATAAATTGTTTCTCTGATTGTCTGTTTGTCTGATTGTTCCAGCTGCAACGGCTGGACCGACATAAAAGAGAGTTTTAAAACGGTCCAGCCGTTTCAGATAGCTGACGATATAAGTAGTAACTAGGCTAGATTTATTTAAACATTTAGGATTCCTATAAATAAGATTTCTATGAAATTAAATCTACGCGGGTGAAACCGCGGGGTAATTCTAGAAATTATTAAATTTTGTAATTGGTTTAATTAATAATTAATTGTTTTGTGACTCTTATCGATGTGATCAAAATTTATACAAAAGTTGGAAACTTAACCACGTTAGACCGTAGTACAATTAAGTCGTATTGTTGAGAAGTCGATACAAGGGATTCGAGTGCGACCGTAAATTTTGAACTCTTAACTATGTACAGGAACTCAATGATATAAATCAGATACTGCAAAGTTTATCCGAAGACACAATTTCAAATAGCTGATCCCCGCTGCATTACGCCGGAGGTTTTGCGTAGCATAGAAAGTGTCTAACTTTCAACGTAAATCAATTCCATTTCTCATTTCCCCCTGGTCGGAGGGCAAACGAGAAAAAAACCTGTAGACGCTTTTATTACCTCCATGGGACCGGTGACATCTTTCGCGGATACCGTTGGATGAAACTATCAGGGATTGCGGGGATTTATGGGATACCATTAAAATCTTATTCAAGTTTTTGTAAAAGAAAATGTTTTCGCAGTTAGTGAGTTGCCAATTTTGAGGTCCGATTTAGAATTATGTTGCTGATGTTTGTAGACTTTCTTCAAGTACATTCTGAATTGCCGTCTTTTGGTCATACATATTTATAGCTTATAGGCTTATGCCTTTCAATGTAATGACATTAACATACCATAAAATATTAAAATTATCAGTTACAAGCTTTTTATTAACTGCAATGTTTGGGTGGAATCTTGCAACTGAATTTTAAATCAGTAATCTTTAACCGATTGTACTGTAATTTAGTACCTATTATATACGCCTGTTTTAGATGAAGATGCTTACTTAAGTATGTGACATCATTCAAATTCCAATATGGCGGATTATCCAAGATGGCGGACTAGTTATTTTTTCTGTTCCACTATACACTATTACTACCACACATGAAAACCAATTACTTTTTTTAAGCTTTTATGATCGTCAATTAACGACATTTTTATAAATTGTTACTAAATATAAAAAAAATTGCTTATTTGGAGAGATTTCACTGATTATTGCCTTTGAGAATAAATTAGTGGATAAATTATATCATTTCAAAATTGAAGGTCTTGTTTTCTTAGAAACACGTTAAGAAGAGTCCTTGGTTCCGAACGAAGGACACGAAATGTTATTGACTGCGTGACTGCCGCTCGTTATAAGCCGAATATTATTGTGATTTCACGAGTACTTCGTATGGGCCCCCTCCCTTATCTACATTCATTGCGTGATTCCATTGATACCCCGCGTAACGGTGGATTTACTGTGTGATATGTGACGAGTCTCACTCGTATTTCAAATTAAATCCGTATAGGATTTAATATCGCATAGAAATTCGATGTTCCACAATACGGAACAACACGTTATAAAAAGTAAGGATTTACAGTGAATAAGAATATACTTCGTTATTGACTTTAAAAAGGCAGAAAAATCGGCACCAGCACTCGACATCTCGTTGAAGAAATAATTTCCAGCGAGCTCATGTCGTAACTTCTCTACATTTGTAAATTTCCCTTAGATCACAAACAATAAATATTTGTTTTATTGCGCCCTTAATATCCCTTTATTGGTCATAAATATTGAAATGAACGTACATGTCCAGAACAGATTTTGGGTAAGTATTTAATCTGTCTAGAATTTGCTTCTGGAAATTAACTGTTTAAGCTCGATAAATACTGTAAAGAGGTTATATGTAAATAAATAAATCGGGTCATGTCGATTATATTGAATAGAATCAGGTTTAACTATGCTGAAGTCCATGTTTATAGAGTCCAGTATAGCTAGGATAACTATGTCATTTGTATAGTAATAAAATAGCGGAATAAAGCATTGTAATATTTTTGTACTCTTTTATAACCATAATCATGTGGATTATATTGAATTGTTCATGATAGTTCATAGACGCCCTCTATCGATACTCAAATTCGCTCTATTAAAAAATTCTTTCGATATGTTCAAACCTCAATATATGTACTTTTTTCAATTCTAGTTATGACATAATTCTTCATCTTGCAACTGTCATACTATTCATAACCCAATCCGATAATAATACCTATATACTAAGTAACGATCGCATTTCTACTGCATTCACTATAATATATGCTTCTTCCTATGTAGGGAAGTACTTCCCTACATCAGAGTAGGTACAGGCACACCGTTATGGGATTACATATTGTTGAATCTTAACGCACTATGATGCACTAGCTTCTGCCCGCGACTTGGTACTTTGGGCTAACGCAAAAACCTGCGATTGGTCTTAGTGTGATGACATGCGCCTTCATCGATAAATGGGCTATTTAAACTAAAATAATTAAATAAAAACAGTATGTCAAGCAAACAAACAAACTTTTCAGTTTTATATATTGGTATGGCAAATATTTGAAAATACATATATACTTGACCTATAAATTCCGGGAGTACGTCAAGGCTCGATATTGAAGCCGCAAGCCTTGAATGTAGTTTGCATGTTACATATTTATAGGGACCGTAATTTAATTATTTACAACAAAACGCCATCACTCGTTAATCGTTGCTCTAGATAAATATTTCAACACTGATTGCTCTTGTCGTTACAATAAAACATTTTTAATTGACATTTTATGCGCCGGTTATATGAATGGCAGGCTTTTTGTTACTGGCATTGAATCACCGTCATGTTCCACGGTGATTAATTAAATTATTCAGTGTGCGTCACATAATTAAGGCGAGTGAGCGGTATTACATTTCGTGTGTGACTAGATCATCGTTTAGGGTTTCAATTTTCCTGCAGAAATAAGGCACTTCCTTGAGCGGTGGTTATCTATTTTTTTTTCGTGCATATTACGTGGTTAACTTATGTTTTTGTCTATGTATAGGTCTATTTCAACATACAATCGCCCATTTTTATCCTTTACCAGTAGAAGTAAGGCGTCATATTTACAATATAATATCTAACTACGAGTGGAAATTTTATAACCGGTACCAACTGCTAAACTTGCTCTCCGAAGCACGGCGGGAATTCGGGCGGTCACCCATCCTAACGTGTAACAGATCTAAAGGCTATTTTACACATAGTTCTGCGTCAATAGAAACATAAAAGCTTAAATGCTTTCCACACATCAATGTAATCAAATACAATCGGTCAAAGCGGCACTATAGGGCAATTACACACGCCCATCGAAACAGTCGCAGTCGACGACATTAAAGTCGTTAATACGTATTAGCTGAACGCGTTCAATTGCCCTTATAATCAAGAGAGGAAGAGTAACGTCATTTTATTAAGCCACTCTGGTTTACAAACGTCGTAAATTAAATGAACTGAAATACTTTTAAGGTGTTTTTTGTAACTCTTGGCTATTTTGATGGTAAAATATAATTTAACCATGTGTATGAAAATAGATTTATCAGGTATTATATTCATAAGCTATTGTGCTACGCTATCGCGTCTCAGTTCTCAGAAATGAAAGGAAACTTGCCGATATATTTGGTAAGTAAATAATATTTTATTGTTGAAGAAAGCTTGGCAATAAACCTTTTATATTCTGTGACTCACGTCACACAATGCGCAGATCCTGTCTATATTTAGCTGGATTCAGAAATAAGTTGCCATTCGGGATATACTATTTTAATATAATCTCCCTGTTTATATTTATTGATCTTCGATTGTTTCTGCAGACGGCTATCGTTCATCTCTATCTGATTTGTTAAAAAACAAAGATAGAAATATCCATAATATATTACGTTGAAAATACTACTATTATTTCAAAACTAATACAAAAATAATTCGATTAAGATGTACGTCATAATTTGTTCCTAATTTACATGGATTTCGCCGTCTCCTTCTAACAGCATTTTATGAACAATTAAAAGAGTTATCTTTACCCCAGTATCATCAATCTTGTATGTGAAACATGGCTTCGCTGCCGATTAATACATCTTATGCAGAGCAGCAACCATCAGGTCAAGAGCTCTCTTCCGTGTCAAGGACCGCTTGCCTCTCCCACCCTAAATATAAAGCTCTACACACGTTGCAATTAAGTTAAAATTACGTTGACAAGATCATGCTCAACTTCAGCGTTCTAGTGAGCTCTTCTAAAGTATTTTAAAAGCAATCTTCAGTGTCTCGAAAGTGTGCTACAATTTTATGAAAATCTTTTGATATTTTTCTGATCACATTGGCTGGTGAAATGTATTCAGTATTAAGTCTTAAATTTGTGTTAGCAGAGACACGAAAAAATCTTAAGTATTGGTCCAGCTATAAAAATTGTGGAATTTAATAAAGCAACAATTTCGAAGAGCGGAGCCGCCAATTCCACAAAAAGTTGTCATTTCTCGTCGAGTAAATATTTGAAGTTTTCTAGAGACAGTCGCAAAACCGCTCCTTTCGGACTAGTGGATTGTGTCCCTCGCACTTGAGTAAAGGCTTCTATTCTAGTAGTGCAACAGCGACAGGCAGGCGCAGGTCTATATTACTCGTAAATTCAGTTATAGTACAGAAACTAGCAACCGCGACATTTTGTACACCCGGTTGCTTTCCGCTGTCGTTGTATCTGGAACTCCACTTAGAGGGGTAGCCGGCACAGGCGCGCTAGAGTAGAAAGTTGCGGCGGTTTACTGCTAAATGGCTTTATTTCACGCCTTAGAGTGGGTCTGGTGACCGTATTTTTTAACGTTTATACTTGGCATTAAATTAACTTAATATCAGTCGGATATCCAGAACACAAAAGTTTTTAGTCCTTACCAGCAAATAACTTATCCTTTAATAACTTGCCCTTTATAAATACAATATTTTTTATATTCTAGGAATTGCGAAATTCATCTAGTCTCCCAGCCGCCTCAAGGCATTATAGAGAGCATCAACTCATAACATACATATCTCTCACGCCTGTATTCTCCGAAGGGGTAGGCAGAAGTATTGTAATAACAACACCCACATTTCACCGAAGATGATTGATTGCCAACTCATAAGTAGAACATAAAGTATTCCGTTACGATAACTGAGCCCAATGGCATACTATTAGATTCGTAAGATGTTATCGCTGTAGCTTCGATGCACTAGGAAGTCAGAACAGTTATTGCACCGTACTGTACGTAACTGTGCATGATAGCGACCATTTACCGCTGCAACTCGAATACCTACCTGACACTTGATTATTAAGCTGATGGCAAAGGAGAATAATATTTATATTTGCCACAGTTAACACACATAGTCATATAGGTAAATGTCATATAGATATCTGAGCTCCCCAACATAGATTATCATATTGTTTTGTATAAACTAGTGTCTTTCTGTCTTTTATTTATTTAATCGCGACAATTTACAATTTTAAAATCTATACGAATATATAAAGCTGAATTGCTTGATTGTTTGCCTGAATGATTTGATAATTCTTGTGGTGGTAGGTAGCACATTTATCGAGGTATGTAGGCTACAATCATCATGCTAAGACCAATCGCGGGATAAGCGTAAGCCCAAAGAAACTATTCCACTGTCTGCAGTAGCTAGTAATTTCCTATTTGGTGCTAATTAGTTTGGCGTTTCGCTTTGACACAATTCTTTTCGGATTAACTGAAAGGGATCATCTGTCATCATATGATCATATCTACTGTTTGAATAGTACAGCATACATACGTTATTCCTCTTCATGCGTACCAACGTGTTTTCATATGGTTGTTTTCTTGTATCAATAATGTTTTCCGATGTTATTTCTTCTCGTTATTTGTCGAGCATTATTATTTTTCGGATCTAATTGTATAATAAATCCTAAGAAAATACAGTAAGTGATGATGTTTTGTATCAAATATCGGAAAATTCGGAACCTCTTGGAATTCTTATGTACTTAATAATTTGACTTTGACAAAAATTGTTAGATTTTTACGACATTGGAAATCTATGCAGTAACAAACTCAAATTCAAACGCAAAAATGTCGATTCGATACGACTTTTAACAAAGTACTTTGGAATCTTGAAAATGTTATCATTATACAGGATTATACATGTTGCCGCCAGGTTCGGACGGTTGCTTATACTTAGAAGAACCTGGCAAGAAATTCAGTAATAACTCTTTTCAAAAATATTATAAACATTTTAAAACATAACACAAAATAACAACGATCAGAAACCAAAATTGTATCTTACAGATAAAGATACATGTAATCTATAGGTATTCATTTAGTACGTGATCCACCGTATCATACGGCTTTGATCAATAATACCGTAGACCAAAACTTGGCGATAAAAGTCTCATCGCCAGTTTTATTCCTCTCACGTCCTGTCCGTACCTACACCCCACGTTATATTACCATCATAGCACTTCTTAGCTGTCGGTGTAGGGTGTTATAGCTCTTATTATAACGGGATAAGGTGGTTAATGCAGCGAGTTATAAATTAAGCAATTTTCCCCAATATTTCTGAGGGTAACGTAGTTAGATGCTTACTAAATTTAATGTAGTAAATAAGGTTAACTGGCCCACATTTTGTGAATGCTTAATGAGGTTAGGTCGAATCATAAACGGATGTCTTTTGAAGTGTAATTTGTAAATTTTGTATTTTTTATGATAATAGCTGCGCCCCGCGGTTTCACCCGCGTAGATTTATTTTCATCCTTATGGTCGCGGAAACCTAATATTTTTAATAAATAAAAGGTTGCCTATAACCTTTCTCAGGGTCTAAAGATTGTCTGTGCCAAATTTCATAAAAATCGGTTGAGAGGTTTAAGCGGGAAAGCGTAACATACAGACAGGGTTACTTTCGCATTTATAATATTAGTAGGGATTTCCATTGGGCATTTGTTAATTATTTTAGTGATGATAAATTACTTTACTGATAGTGTTTGTACAATGTACATTTGTGAATAGGATTTGAAAATTAAAACAAAGAAAATATATATTAAAAAAAAAACCTCCACGTGCCTTTAAAATGAGAATAAACCGAATACCAAAAGACAGACATAAAAACGAATACATTAGACTGCAATAAAAATGTGAATGTTTCATGTATGAAGGGCATAGATTTATTCATAAGGGAAGTGCAAATAGGACTACCGTGAACCATCAAACAGCTTTTATGAGCTTTTGCATAATTGACTAGTGTGGAGGCACCTTTGTTGCTGTTGGTAGCTTTCTTTATGTCACACTTTGACGACGAATGTACGTTTATTTTATTTGTATTAAGGATCACTAACATTTTTAATTCTTTTAAAGTGTATTCATCTGTATGAATACACTTTAAAAGAATTAAAAATGTTTTTGGCAGTGAAGCGACAATTCTCCGTTTGCTACCTATGACGCTGTTGCTGTCAGTCGCAAGGGTGTGAACAACCTAGACTACAACCTAAATCGTGCTATAGAAGTACATGGTACAAGTATCCAACTAGAACGCTAGTCCCTTCAATTCAATAGTGGAGGCTATAATCAACGCTGATAGAAATTCGATCTTGAGTCTAGATATTTATACTTAAACTTAACCATCCACAGACTTCGTAGTAATCTCATTTATTATGTCCCCTAATAGAGGGTGAATTAAAACTATAGTAGAAAGCTCTCCCAGTGCGCGCATCCCGACTTGATGACACACAAGGGCGGCGTTAATTATTGCTTTATAACGTGGAGCGGGCGTAAAATGTTTGCCGTCGACCCACACACGCTACATAACTGTGATGTTCTCATTATGTGCTGGTGAACACTTTGATTGGCTCTCCGTGTACATTTATTCCGCAGTTGTGATTTTAAATTAGGTATGTGTATTTTTTTTAATTTGGATCAGTTTCAGGATAATTTTTCAGAATTTCACACCTCTCCGAATGTAGGATCGAAATGACTATTTAGATTAAATTGTTGCCAATTGAATAAAATATATTCGATGATGACACGATCCACCTATTAAACTGGTGTAATACCTATATGGATAGTGTATCGGGCACTAATTAAGTATCGAAACTTTCGAAGCATCTTAAGCGAAATACTTACTAGGTACTTACTTCTGTGATGCAACCAGTCTTTTTCTACCAATATTTTCAACACTTACAGTGAACTTGCCCAGTACAAATGTACCTGCAAACAAGCTTTAGCAGAGAGCGTGTCGAGTGCGGTTTCGTTTATACCTTCATTTAAACTGTTTAAACCAGATAAGTGCTTTTAAACGCCGCATTTTAGTAAATGTATACTTTGAGGGATTACAGTTAGCGTTGTGGTTTTTCATTTGGGTTTAACGAAGTATTTTTCTCTAGATGCACCGCACGTAGAGTCTAATCAGCTGGTGGGAGTGCAAGGGGCGTGTTCAACACTGATTGCTTGGAGGCTTATAAAGGGCTGCGGTGGAGCTTTGAGTGATCTTGTTGTTATTTTAAATGGACCTTCGTTGTATGAAGTTTTTCAATTTCCGAGCTGTTGGGCTATATCCAGATTTAATTTCCTTTATGTTAACGCACGCAAGGAATTATATAGATTAATTCAGGCTTATTCTTTAACACGCTGTTCTAGGACAGGACTGTACCTCCACCTCACAGAAGATCATAGCTAAATAAAGCTGCTTTAGTAAAATATTGTGCTTCTGTGGTGAGAAAGATATATATATTATTCCAGGTATGGTAGGCAATACGTGAGTAGTACGGTGTATGTCATTTCATAGGCTGCAGTAACCGCGTACCATCAGAAAATAAATTAGTAGGAAAGAAATATCTTGTGATTTATAAAGTCCTGTTGGGTGAGGATTTCACAAACAAAGGAGCTTCAACAAATTTTCTTCGGCTGTCTACGAAACCGGATCTTCGTAACTGATGAATTTTACTTGTGAAAGTCGTGATAAATCTGTCTTACTCACAATTCAACCACAATTCGTGATGAATAACCATTTTGCCTCAACAATTAGTCAGTGTTCAATTACTTTGCCACTGTAAAGTAAACAAGCAATTTATGAAAACCACAGCTATTTTGGCCAAATAACCAATTTAGAATGCTAAGCGAATATTTGCGTGTCTAAGAACTGAGTAGGGATTTTGGTTGGACTTGACTAGTTGTAGTGACCTTGACTCGGAATTTCTTAGTAGAAGGTCGACATGAACCCTTATTTTTAAGGACTATTCTGGATCCGTCTAGAAAATAATCAGATTGGAGGCGGCGGATCTCAGGAAGGTCAAGTAATATGTTATCAATACTTTTTGACTGTCTCGTTAGTCTAGTCGTCGCATACACTGCGGAACACTGGGTCCTGGATTTGATCCTTGGGTTGGCAAAAAGTGCCCAGAATCTGTATAAGTAAACGGTTAATGGAATTGAAAATTCCTATTACATGGAACTGAAAATCTAACTGGCGAAATGTGGGTGCTATAATTACCTATTAAGAAATATAGGCATGAGCAGATGTAATGTCACACTTTGATATTTGAACACTCACTGCCGTGAAACGTAACAGATTCGCCAAAACTATTAATTTCATAATATTTTTTTGCTCTCCAAGAACAATGGCGATAAGGGTAGTAGTATTGATTTCACGCGTAGGCTTTTTAACTCCAGCCTTGACTAGACGCTAGACGTTGTACTAAAGTATTAAGTGGTTATGCGTAATCGATATTCGGCAGGGCTAGCTGCTAGCCTATTTAGGAATACTTGGCTTCAATGAGGTTTGAAGGCAGGGATGGAAATTCGGGTAGAGATAATATTGGGTTTGGGTTTTAAAGATATAGACATTTTATCACAGAGACTATATCTACTCAAATATACTATAAATAATTAACAAAAAATTTGGATTTCATATCATATGGAGTGAATGAGTGTAACCATGTCCAATTTCTGATGTTAGAGAGCTTTTGTGGGTGCAAGCGAGTTCGACATAACGCTTCCGCGGCGGTTGGTGTATCTAAATCGGATTCTCCACGAAAATAAAAGGTAAAAGGTATCTATAGAATAAAGGTTTTTTATTACAATTTGCTCCCGTTATTATACGTAATTAATATATTGTTCACTACATCTACTAACCTTTAGTACGCTTTGTCAGCTTCAGTTCACACAAGTGCGTTAATTCGGGTAATTAAATTAGGCTATTTCTTTCGAAGAATTCGGATGTTCAAAGGGGCGCCTGCTAAGCGGGTCGTTAGTGTATAATAGCAGGTCGTTGCTATGCCAACGCAAATATTAAACAAACTAATCACGGAAGTGTACACGGTGGTGTTTGATTACATTATTAAGTGTATTTTAATATCAAGTAGCTAACACGCCATATCATTTGTAATTATTGTTGAAGCTCTTCAGGAAGTATCGCTTTTAAGCTAAACATTTAACTAACCAACAGCAACAGCAGCTTACATTCTTAACTACAATTGTCGATTGCAAAAGCAATATTACATACAAACACACATGCTCCAACTGTATTCCCCTAAGATGTAGGCAAAGGTGTTGTAATAACAACACCCACTTCTCACCGAAGATGATGAACTCATTGGTACAGGCCGCTGGGATTCGAACTTGCGTCGCTTGCGTAGCAGGCGACTACTCAAAGCCCACGTCAACCATGGTTTTTAATATAATAAACAATATTACAAACTAGATAATCTCAATTGTGATTGACCATTAGAACGACTATTTTCGCCCGTCCAGTGAAAAACAAACTAAAGTCTTTAGTTTCACCCTCCAAATACACCTTCCTAAACTATTTTAAACTACTTGATATGCAGTTCTGTATATGCATCACAGAGTTCGATTAATGATATAGGTTTGGTAGTTGCGACCGCATTATTTCCGCACATGGTTGAGGCAGCCATGTGGCCTGCTCGGTCTCAGTTATTGAACCCGGATGATGTGGCGCATTGGTCGAGTAGCGAGGGGGCTGCGTGCGGTCAGAGGCGTCAGCGGACAAATGGAAATGGACAGGCGATGGATTGCTACAAGTATGCACCCCTCGCAACATCGTCCCCTTGCTACTTGTATCATTTGACACCCCAAATCTTGGACGCCCTGGTTGTGGTGTGAGTTTCATGAAATATATTTGCACCTTTGTGGCAACTAAACACAAAAACAACAAAAACATGGGTAATTCAATATACCACAGCTTGAGGTGAAGGTTAGAAGTGAATTTTACTCGTATGAACAGTAGTTGTTAGGTATGTTTGCAAGCATCGTAGAATCTGTGATCTCCACACTAGGTTCAGGACCTGTTCGTACCTTGGGATCATTATCATTCATATCATAGAATTGTTGGTAGGTATAGGTAAGGTAAATTTTTATATACCCTAGATATAACGTGGAATTATCTTAAAGGTTTGAGTGTGTGTGTGCGATTTATGTGAGTGGGAGCGAATACCAAACTACGACAAAAAAACAAATTGCTTTTAAGAAAATCTTAGAGCAAGTTCTCGATTATTCATATTCATATATTTATTGCTGTTATTAGTTAATTGTTGATATTAATGTAATGAACTGTGACCGTTTCTGACTGAGTCTATTCTGAAGGAATCACGGTTGAGTGAATTGAGGTCGTCAACAAAACCACAACCTTACCCGCCCTCGTCGCAACGTAACGTAATATCAAAGCATCTGCTGCGATCCCTTACAAGCTTTTGATGACACATCAGCCGTTATATAATTATTGTGTATGCCATTTTATGTTACGTATTAGAGCTATATTCTTTGATCGTTTGCTTTTACTTGATCTATAAAAGTATTTCTTTGAAGTTAGCGGAAAACAGAAGTAAGGAAATCGCCTTCGCATGTATTTATATTTGATGCTCTGGCTAATATTTGTATGTAGGTGAGTTTACTATCCTTACAAGGTTTATTTTCCACTAGCTCTGTTCCGCGGATTCTCTCGGGTGGACTTAATTACACCCCGTATTTAAATTAAAAGTAGATCCTTGTAACATCACTTATACGAGTATGTCAGTGAAAGTCCCGTTAAAATCGACCCAGATAGTTTCAGATATTATCCGGAACTAACGGAGAAATACTTTATGATTAGTTTTATTTAACGTAAGTACCATATAAACTTTCGTATGCATTTAGTTAAAAGCTGTTATTTTGGAGTTACAAACAGACACTTCAATTTTCTTTGTCTGTATATGTATATAGATGAAACAAAAACTCATGTTGTTTCGAAATCTTGATCAAGAAGCTTGAGATTTATTTGGCGTCGTTTATTTAAAAACAAACTTTGCGCATCCTGTGATACAACTCCGCTGTGATAAGATATCGTGTAGTTTCAAAGACTATGACAAAATTCTAAGCGCCCGACCTTGGGCCCGTCCGATGAATCGTATCGATTCGTTTATGTGTTTTGCGTCTAGACCCTTCTTATCTACGAGTCGATGGGGATGGACTTTTGTACGAGTTTGTTTGTGGATGTTGTTTGGAGAACATTCAGACACGATTATAGTTAGTTATTCTTTACCTTTTAGTATATTCAAGTTTAAATGTTGATTTTTGAAATTAGTTTTGTCCCGGTGTTGTCAATCTCTCGCATTGCGTCTTTATTATAAACTGTGAGGATTCAGGCGACTGGAACCGCTTTCACAGATGCCTGATTGGTTGTTATTTATTTTTATCATTATGCTTGGAATCATGAATAAAATATCATGGAATACTTGTATTTGATATAGCTAAGTACAGTTTTTCATCATGTTTCACATGTCTGTCAGTAAATACTAAAGCTACCAGATGCGAATAACCTACCGTTAAAACATTAATAATTTAGCCACTCGACAATTAGGAAGTACGTTTAAAAGTCTTATTTTATCCGATCCTCGAGTTCCCTGCTCCTGTCATTCCAAATAATCACTCGGAGTATCCTCGTATGAATAATGGAACACGTTACATTAACCGTAGCCGTCAGTCACACTATCCATTTCTCTCTCTCCCCTAAACTCCATCATTTGTCCTCGTTTGACCTCTGTAGATCAACAGGCGCCTTGCAGACCACTTTAATGCAGCTAAAGCTATGCTTCAAGCGCTGGATTCCCTCGCGTTTTCAATAAACTCGGTCCTTTCAATCGTCTAAAGAATTTGCATTTCAATTCAATATAAAGCGATGCTTAGTTTTACAGTAGTTTAATTGCATTGCTGAGAAGATGTGACGTAAAAGTAGCTTTTATTTTTGTATTCTTCAAACAAACGTGACTTATGCATAAAACATATAGAGACGTTAGCATCTACAATTATGACACATTATTTTAATTATTTTTACACTAATGTCATCCACATTTTTTTTTTAGTTTTATTATTTTTGACTACGGGTATTTTACCTACATGTATATCTTGTAATAACCACAATAAACATTGTCAATTATTTGTTACAGGTATAAAGAAGACACCATGTTAAGCACAGGTTAGTAGTTGCCTCTGCATTACATCCCTACATATAATAAACTATAATACATTTCAGCCAGCGGAACAGTCTGCTCGAATATGTGGATCCGTAGCCATAATATATAATAATGCCAGCCAGAAAATGAGTTACTACTCGTTGAGTTACTGGCCTTCTGAGAAAACCCGTGAATATGTATTGTAGAAACGCTGTAGAACTAATGTTAACGTTATAAGTTTCACGTGCTGAGTTATGGCTCCCGAGCATCCAGTCTGCTGAAACAAGGGAACGCGCAGTATATCTACCTCTTGTTGCATTCTTTTCAAATTTATTTTCTTGCTCTAAAGTCCGTTTTCCTTTGATATATTGTAGCGACGAGGTTATCTAAGTGACAAGCATATTTGCGTAGTTTGGTCGTGAAACTTTGCACGTTGTGAACCTACAAAGTCATAACTCCGGAGCGCTGAGATGTTGTGATAAAACAAAGTTCAGTGTATGCGGCAATATGTACACTTCACCTACAGGAGCACGTACTAGTACTTACTGAAGGGATTTAGAAGTGATTGGCGATTAGGTTTGACGATTTGAAATAACAATTTGTACGGTAGAATTAATTTAAAGATGCTCTATGAAAAGCGAGTTATTCCCGTTGTTGGTCGAGGGGTTTGACTGCCTCTCAAAAAGGCGACGAGAGCAATGTTTTTACAAAACCTTATATTGCACTGAGGTCTCACCACCAGGCTCTACATAATAAGCAGCAATCAATGGTATAGGTAGTAATAATAGGTAGGTATTACTCAGTATAAGATATAATGTCTAGTCCGGGGGGCCTACCCTCATCGGCTTAAGCAGAGCGTGTTAAGAACTTCTGAGTTTTGCCGTTTCATTTTAATGTCGTAAAATTAAACCGTCAATACGCGCTGCTTAAATGGTCATACTTTGCCCCCATTTTCTAGTGAGAAGTTCTGAGTTTCACAAACATAAATTTAATAGTAGGTAAGAACTTTTTAAATTAGTATTTTTATAAGTAGAATATGCCAAAACCATAAATATTAACATATATTTTTTTATAGTCCACTCTCCTTTATTCAACATTAACTGCTCCCCTTGTCTTCGCTAAGAAAGGTTTCCCTTGTTGAAACTTCGTCTGTATAAAACGCTGTAGCAAACTTGCTAAAGGGTTTCGGTTACTCTATTAAGAGGGTCCAAATGTTTGAGCCAAAACAACTTGTATACATTACTTCACGGTAGTATTTTAAGGGAAAGTTCTCAGAACATGAACGATTCTAATCCTAATAAACTCTCTCTCGTTTCTTTTCTTTCATACTGAAAAGTATTTAATTATTTTTCGTTACCTTTTGTATTTCCTGGTTAGTTTTTATATTCATATACTAATAGAAAAAAAAAATTTTTTTTTTAAAGAGTCGACTGTTAGGCCGGTACTTAGTTCGCCGGGTCAGCTAGTTATTAATATATCAAATTAAAAAAAAACGAATGTACATATTTATGACATTATGGTATTTAAGAGAATATCTCTAAACCCATGAGGCATTCCTTCAACATTTTTTATGTTGAATAGACCTAGGTCTAGCCTACTTTCAGTGTCGCTGTGGTGTGCTATTTTTACCTTAAATTAAAGCGCCATTTAACTCTAAACATGCTCTCTGTTACGTCGTAAATATTAATTAAAGAGTCTGTAGAACGCAGAGGAAGCATGTATATAAGTACGTATGCTTCATGAGCTTCACAGGTGCCGTCATGAGTTTTCAGCGCTCACTTAATAGTGGGGTAACTACGCATCTATTTTGATCGTGTCATACAGACAAGAGACACTCACAAAATCACTGTTGTACCCCTATCACGGGTTTGCCACCGTTTTCCTAATTTGTACTCGCGGGACGCTACCCTCGCAATATTTGTATGAGATATTTTAGTTCTTCACGTCACCGCTTGCAATATCTAATACAAATATTTGGCGTAGACGCTAGCGAGAATGGATTATGAAAAAGGTGGCAGACTCGTGATAGGGGTACTGTATCTTTAAAAATTGTCGTGGACCTTCACTTCTTGCAAGTAAACACTGAACCCACAGGGAAAAGTAACCCTCTCCTTCTTACAAAGTTTTCCCATCATGGAATATATTATACATAGCTCTGTTATACTTTCCTCGTATGCATTTATGTTTGATATTTCAAAGTTCAATGACTTGTACTGACTGATACTTGGCTCCTGGGCCCGCACTATTATATTGGAGCTATAGAATTTGTTTAGCTATCTTTAAGTAGTGTAGATTGAACGCGCATGGTAATGACCATACAAAAATATTTTGGATAAATGCATCGCTTTATATTATGTGAATAGATAGATCCCCCCATGCTTTGATAATTTATCACTGTTGTGAATATAAGAAAATAAATCAAATTTGATATTTTGGATGGCGTAGGTACCAACTTGCATCTAATTTGGTGTTATTACCAGTATTTACATAAAATATTTTTCTGATGTTGATGAAATGTACATGATTCCTGGCAAAGTTTCTTGCCTGTTCTTCTCAGAAGGCTTGTCTCTCTTTTGCACGAAGGCATCCGGAGGGGTATGCAATTGGGAATAACAACATAAACTTTTTTTTGCCGAAGATACTATACTAAGTTGGGTAAGGTGATAATTAGCGTCAGATGGTGACTCTGTTGCAATCTAAAATTAATATAAATTAAAATTGATCCACCGGTGCATCACAAATTCGTCTAAATTCTTCTATGCAGGAAACTAATGATTTATTTTTTTCCTAAATTGTTTCAGTAATAATGTTTTTATGAGACACATACTGATGTGAGCCTGTATTGTGGTCCGTCGAGGATATTCCGTTTACGATACAAGGGAGATCGTGTGCCCTTTTACAAGGGAGATATAAAATATTTATGATTAATAATACTCCCTTAAATTGACTAAATGCACGATGTCCTCGTGTGTTTTTGTTTTCGGCAATATTCGTGGTCCATATCAAACACAAAAGGAACCCTAAGGGTGCGTTTCCGGTAGAGATGTACGTGAATGCATAGCGAGGGATGTGTTCGTTGAGAATCAATAGCATAGCTTTATTTTCTTCGCTCAAGCTGCGTATATAAGACATATCTCCATCGCGAATCTTTGGTGTAAACGCACCCTTATAGTCTCCCTTCGTAGATATTATTTTCTCACCACATAGCTAGCTATACATTTGAGAACAATTAAGCGTTATTTTTTTCAGCTCTGTCTTGGTTCCATAGATACACAGAGCCATAATACCTCAAATACTGGTCATATTAATAAAGTGAAATTACTTGTCAGTCTTTCTAACTAGCTTTCGGCTGCAATACCGTCTGCGATTTTTATAGGAAGTTAACGGACCTAATATACAGATATCTCCATACCAAAATTCATCAAAATCGGTCCAGTAGTAGTCTAGGCTTAGCCGTAAAAAGACAACATGTAGGCAGAGACTGAACTTAAGAATATAATACCTACTACTATAGATAAAGTCCTGTTTCACAACTGGGACTAAACCTTTCTCGATATATATTGGCTACTAGCTGTGCCTCGCGGTTTCACCCGCGTAGATTTAGTTTCATCCTTATTGTCGCGGGCCTTATTTTTTTTAAAATAAATAATAGTAGCCTAACTTACTCTTGAAACATCAGCTATCTGCCAGTGAAAGTCCCATTAAAATCGGTCCAGCCGTTTCAGAGATTACCCGGAACAGACAGACAGACAGTGAAACATTTTAAAACTTGGATTTTAGTGTCAGCAGCGTGTATACTTTCATATGCATTTAGTGAAAAGCTGTTATATTGGAATTACAAACAGACACTTCAATTTTATTTATCTGTGTAGATATAGATGTATAGATGAGCACCAATGAAACTAATATGTTTCACTTCACTTGGTTAGAGTAAACTATGAAAGCTGTCGTTATAAATAAACGCTGCAAACAAAAGCTTGTATCGATATCAGTTTACGGACCTATTGACCTTTGCTTTATAACTTTTAAATGTCAGTCTTTCATGGCAGCGATAACAAAAGATATTAAAGATATACTTCCGTAGGATATATTATGCTGTAGATTATATATTTTAAAGTAAACGTAAAAGTTTATATATATTCGTATCACGCGATATCTCGAGAACTAGGCGACGGGTTTGAATGTGATGTACTTATAAGCTAGTTACCGACAAGTGGGCCTAGACAAAGTAACATTCTCTCCCGCTTGCGCTAATAGACACGATACAAAATGTATAGGAATGACATAAATCAGTCACGTGACATATGTCATTCCCGTACATTTTATATCGTTTCTACTAGCGAAGCGTGAGGATAATGTTACTTTGTCTACAGTCCAAGTAATTTTTGTTGTATGTACCTTTATATCACATGGCTGTAAGATCCAGAATAATCTGACCTCGTGTGGTTATATGATTTGGACTAATAGTTTATTTATTAAAACAGTTAAGTACACCATCAGTGTAACATAAAAACATTCAATGTGTAGTTTACAAATAAGTATAGGGACCGTATGACAGAGCATTACAGGGTCTGTAGACAAAGTAACATCCTCACGCTTCGCTAGTAGAAACTATACAAAACGTATGGAAATGACATAAATCAGTCACGTGACATATGTCAATCCGTACTTTGTCTACAGGCCCACTTGTAAACAAACAATTTTTAAGATTTATTAAAAGTTAACATATTATTTATATTTCAACTTTGCAATGAAGAGGTTACCTTACTGGAAGTGTTTTACCGAAAGTGTGTGTAGCCACTACACCCAATGCGAGAACGGAGGTGATCGGTAGGTACAGATAGATAGTTTTATTTTGGTTGAATGACTGCATGTAACAATCACAAGAGTTCCGGGAATTTGTAGTGGCCGAGCGTGCTACCAAAACTACTAATTAGTTCGAGGACAAAATAGACGTGGTAAATCCAAACTTTTCCATATTATCATACATCAAAGCGTTGAAGTAACAGTGGAGTGCTTTTAACGTGTTATGGAACTGTAATTCATATGAAACACCTCATTATTTTCTCTTAATTATCAGTCTAAGTAAGGTTGAGTATTAGTTCCCTTGACTGAATTTAACAGACATTGGCCGCAATTTAAAACAAAATTATAACAGGCCGTCTTTGATGGAGAGACAAAATACCCAATTATGAAACTCGGACGCCCAGGTTTTAGCCTAACGAGATTAGTGACTTTCGGGCTCCACGCAATACTTTGCGATAATATTCGGCGTAGCTCTTATTCAATGTTTAATTAAGGGAAAAGTTGGGGCTCGTCTCCCTGTTTCTTTATCCCAGTGGACTTACATCTGGCGGCGGAAATATTAAACTGTTTACAAGGTACAATTGTTGGACACAGTTTACTTATTTCGTAGAAAATCGTATTGCAGTTTGTTGCGAGTTGTGTTCTGTTTCTAAATGTAGTATTTAATTGGTTCGAGCTCTGTTTTCCTCGTCTGAGTTTTATAATAGTGCCTGCTGCCAGAATATGTAACGTTTCAGTTAGTTTCAAATCCTGTGGGCAGATACGTGGCGGAAAAATTAGTTTCGTTTTTAATACTACGACATATTAACTAATGTTCACTGTAAAGGTATTGAAACTTGATTGGAATCCACACATAATAATCCGCATTGCCTGTAGGCAAAGTGACATTATCCTCGCGCTTCGCTAATACGAAATGTATGGGAATAACATATTATGCCCGATTTATGTCATGTCCATACATTTTATATCGTTTCTATTAGCGCAAGCGCGAGAGAATGTTACTTTCTTTAGGACTTAACCAACATTAGCTTGCGAGTATAGTATTCCAATAACTAAAAGATAATTAGAGTAATTTTCATAAAAATGTCGTCGAAGTTTGCATTTTTCCTCGGAATTTTCTCTGAAATATAAAATGGAATGGCTGAGTCTACTTCCTTGCGGAGTGAAACGTCTTTTGTTAATGGCATAATGCACGTAATTAAATTTAACTATGAATGAATTCGAGTGTCGAGGCGTCAACCGAACCTTTTCTGTAAATGGGGTTTTAATTACCGTACAAGAGTCCGGAGTTCCTCGCGATCTGACTGAAGTCATAGCACTCGCTAATTGGCGACCTGTACCCTTTACGGCTCTTCAATTAGTGGACATTAAGCCAAATTATATCTTCTCTACATCTATATAAGTTTTTATTTTGATTGAAAGTAATTGAGTCTCGGCCAAGAGACCTTTTATTAGCGCTGGAAGAGGTTAAATATTGTAAATGTAAATTACGTTTTATGATTCCATTTTACTTTGATGGAAAGTGATTTTTTTGTTCTGTTTCCCTGACGTCTTGATCCGTTGAATAGGTTTGATTTAACACTTCATCTTGAAAATTGAAATTTTTCCTAAGTTTCTTCTGATGAATATTTGTTATACTTATGTATCTCAGATAAATAAAATTGAAATGTCTGTAAATCCAAATTATCAGTTTTTCACTAAGTGGTTATGAAAGTATATGACTGAAAAAAAAAACTAGGTATTTTTTAATGTTTCCCTGTTCGTCTGTTTGTCCGTGTAATCTTTGAAACGTTCACTAACAGATGGCTGATGTTACAACAACGCAGATTACTTATATTTTCAAAAATGTTTCAATAAAGCCACTCAAAAATGAAGTCTACTAGGATGAAACCGTGGGGTACAACTAGTTTAATATATTATTATACTTACTCAAAACGGTGTGGAACACTCAGACCACAGAATAAATGATAGTATATTTGCGATTTTATATGAAGCTCGTTCTATTTTGATAATTTTAATGAGTTAACGTTATCTGATGGATTCAAATAATGTAGGTCAATGATCGGCTGAAACATCGAGAATATAATTTGTTAATTAACAATAAAGATTGGGAACGCTCGCGTGATGCCCATAGTATTGCAAGGACCATAGCCTGTGGTAACCACTTACCATCAGGTGGGCCGCATACTTGTTTGCCACATTAGCGGTATAAAAAAACCATGGCAAAACAAAAATCACTCGAGCAATCAAGAGCACTCCCCGGTTAACCCATTGTAGCATTGAAAAAAAGCGCAGTTTATACAATCACATATCGTGTTACACAATAAAAACGTGTGGTGTAAATCCACCCTAAAGAAAAACTCGCGAGTGTCGACGACCGCACGGCCCGTGTGCCTGCCTTTTACGTATGGCCACGAAGCCAGCCGATTCCCAGAGCTAACGTTTCAAGAATGACGATTGGATACAAACAGACTAATGAGTCCTTATTTCGAAGTTTTATAATTGCATAGGAACAAATCAGAAATTTTACTCGTAGGATGTAGATGAATTTTATTCAGAGAGTTTTGAGTGTTTTTCAACTTTACATGACAGACAAAACACAGAAATATAATAACCATCAAACTTGTATTATCGTAATAAGTCCTCACTAGAGCCTATTTTGTCCATACAGAGTGCTAAGAACAAGCGGGATACTCGGAGTTATTAAACATTTTAAAACACATTTTCAACAATCTCCGTTTACCGCGACTTTTATGGCCCCGGAGCTAATGCGGTATCGATCTGGTGATTTGGCAACGGTTGCTGGCGGTGCCACGCGAGCCCTGACATTTGCCAGGCTTGCACAACACTACATTCAACAACCCTACACATTGTTCAGGGTTTAGACTTCACTTTACAACCATATATTTAACTGCTGATAATCTAGTAGTTAAATGCCAGATTGTCAGCACTCAGCAGTCGTAAAGAAAGATTTTTATTTATTTATTTATTTATTTAATAGGTCTACTAACAGTTGTTACATCTTTACATGCTTATGTTATACATTTTGTTCATAATTATCTTAATGCACAACTAATTATAAGTAAACACATCATGTATATGATTCTTTACAATAACATACTTGTTACACGTAAATGTACATTGAGGAAATATTGGGTTATGGCTATTTTAATGATTATTTCTAAGTACCTAAGCATCGCAAAACAATTATAGTATAGTGTCAGACTCTAAAATACACTTCCGGAAAGCAGCCAAAGACTGCAAGCCAATGTCCAGGCCGCTGTTGCCGTTCAACAATCTGCTTAATCGTGCTATTGGTGAGTTAGCACCCAGCTTTGTCTTCCGAAATGGTGGATTCAGCAGCTTAATCTTACTTCGTGGGTGTCTCGCGGGAACTTTAATATTAAATTTTTGAAGTAGTTGAGGGCAGTCAATTTTGTTGTTAAATAACTTGTATAAGAATAAAAGATCTATGAGGTCTCTGCGCTTGGAGAGTGATTGCATATGAAATTGCTGGAGTCTTTCAGTATAAGGAATATTCTTAACATCCTGTCCCGACGATCGTGCCAAATGCCACAGGTATCGTTTTTGTACTCTTTCCAGCCTAAGATTATGTGTGGCAAAGTGCGGCCTCCACACAACACTGCAATACTCTAGGTTGCTGCGTACCAGAGTGTTATATAGGAGGTTTTTAGTTTTTAATTTGCGAAATACTTTGCCATTTCTTATTATAAAACCGAGCATTTTGGAGGCCTTTTGGATTATAGACTCCATATGTGGCTTAAAGGTGAGTTTTTTGTCAAATAAGACACCCAAGTCCTTTATGCAGTCCATTTCAGGTATACATTCGCCAAACATATTGTATGAGGAGGGCCGAACGATTAGGTTCCTTGAAAATTTTATAAAAGAGCATTTTTTAGGGTTGAGAGACATGTTATTAACTCGGCACCATTCAACCAGCCTATCAAGGTCATCTTGGAGTAAGTGCATGTCCGTAAGGGTTTCAACGCGTCTGGAGAATTTTAGGTCGTCTGCATAAAGGAACGGAGTAGAATTTCTAAAACAGTGTGAGATATCATTAATGAAAAAGTTAAAGAGTATAGGACCTAAGTGTGACCCTTGTGGAACACCTGATGTTATTTCAAATTGAGATGAGCAATACCCATTGACGACCACATGAAAGGCACGATTACACAAATAGGATTGCAACCATTTCAGCAAGTTGCCAGCAATGCCATAAGCTGATAACTTATGAGAAAGGATAGAATGCGATATGCGATCGAAGGCCTTACTGAAGTCTGTGTATATTACGTCCACTTCTTTTCGAGTATCGATGGCTTCCATTAGTTCCTCAGTGAATGATGCCAGGTTAGTAACCGTGGAGCGAGCTGGAATAAAACCATGTTGGTGAACAGAGACTGACTGCCGGAAAAAGTACTGTATGTGTGGACAAACCAACGACTCGAGGACCTTTGCAAGGCAACAAAGGATAGAAATCGGCCGATAATTACTTGCAAGCGAATTGTCACCATCTTTATATATAGGAACCACCTTTGCTAGTTTCCATTCATTTGGAAATATTCCGGATGATAACGACTTATTAAAAATTAAATATAGGGGAAGGGCTAGACTTGTTGCACACTCTCTGATGTAATAAGCAGGTAAACCGTCAGGCCCTGCGCCTTTGTTAACATCCAAGCTTTTAGTTTTTCTAATATTGTCTTTTGATCGATTGAAATGGCGCTTAGACATTGACTTCCAGAGCCCTTGACAATACCAAATGTGGTGTTGGTGTTATCTTTGCAATAAACTGATGAGAAATATGTGGCGAATAAGTTGCATACCTCTGTGCCCTCCGATGCTGTGACTGTTCCTTCAGTGATAGAAGCAGGGTAGGATCCTCGTCCGCCCCTCTTTGCCTTAATATAAGACCAGAATGATTTAATATTAACACCCATAGAATTTTCAACAGTTTCAATATATTTATAGTAACACGAAGATGCTAATAACTCACATCTCTTTTTTAGTAACTTGAATGATAATTCATCCATTGGGTTTTTATATTTTTTATAACGTAGCCTTAACTTGTTTTTTTCTCTAAGCAGTCCAATCAAATTACTATTGAACCAAATGGGATATTTTCGTTTCTTACTTTTAGTCAGCGGAACGAATTGCAGTATGGTCTCTTTGATAACCTCATAAAATAATGTGAGCATTTCATTTACATCTTCACAGCTCGCGAAGAGATCGTGCCAATTCAGTTCACTGAGTTTTTTATTAATATTCTGGTAATCGGCTTTACGAAAGTTTGGGATGAGATTATTTGAGCTATCAAGTAGGTTATCTTTAATCTTTGTAAGTAATTGAATATTTATTGGCGGGTGCAGTGGGTCGACATTACTGAGAACGTCGGAAGCCGCTGTGACCGTGCACGAAGGAATATCAGTAAGTACTAGGTCTAGAATCTTACCGCAATTATTCAGAGTGTGATTATATTGTTTGAGATTATTCATGTTACTAAAATCTATCAGAGATTGTCCCGAATTCGATGAGCTATATGCAAATAATGGGTCATTGACAGATGCCCAGTTTATATTGCTCAAGTTAAAATCACCGAGGACACAGATTGGTACATCACATTTTTCCAAAACCGAGTTACAGTTATTTATAAAGTGCTCCAACATTACTTTGCTAACTGGAGGTGGTAGATATGTAGCACACAAGGCGACACCACGACAAGTATCCATCATGGGAAGATCGAGCGAAACCCAAATATCCTCGCAATCACTTTCCCAACTAACCATTCTTTTGGAATTAATTTTCTTAGATACTGCTATTAATGTACCTCCGCCCTCCTTCCCACTATGAAAACCTGATGTTTCACGGTCTCTCCGATAAACCACATATCTATCATCAAACAGTTCGTTGTTAGAAATACTTTGTGTTAGCCATGTCTCAGTTAATACAACAATATCATAATTACAACAGCATAGGTTACGATAGAAATCATGTGTTTTGGTTCTTAATCCACGCGTATTCTGATAGTACATATTAATAGCTCCGAATTGTATAAGATATTATGTCCAATTCACGTAGGTTTGGACTGAGTTATTGCAATAGAGATAATGAGTCTAGGTTTTTTATGAGCTTATATTCTGACGTATCGTCTTTACGCATGAATATCCGCCCCCCTCTTACCCATACGTATTTATATCCCTTTTCTCTTGCCTTGATTCGAGCTGCTGCGTGAAGAGCTTTGTTTGTGGGTGATAGATGCTCGGCGATAAAAATAGGTGACTTCTCTGCATTTAGTCCGATGTGAGAACTATTCAGCTTATTTCTTGAGTTGGCTTTATTGAATTTTAAAGATGCAGCCAAGAATGTATCTCGAATTATGGGTGAACTAAATTGTACCACGATTGATCGTGGACGTAAGCTTTCACGATTTATTTTAGCTGTACGGCTGCAACTCAGGATATTCGATTCAGTTATATCAACTCCTATTACTTTGCTTATATGTTTCACAATGCTAATGACGTTTTCGTTTTTCTTTTCGGTGACACATTGGATCTCAACGTTACACGCGCGAGCCTGCTGCTCTAACTGAGTCAATCTTGTGGTGAGATCCAAATTCTGAGAGCGTAATTCCTGATTCTCGGCTTTTATACTCGCGACGGCATCGGATGTACTTTTTTGTACCTTTTTTACATCTTCGTATTGGTCGCTGATAAAATTTATAGAATTTTGTATAGACTGGATTTCTTGCTTGAGTGGCGCAAGCTCAGTTGATACAATTGTTTTGATTTTATCAGCAAAACGCAGGTGTAGGTTCTCCATTTCCAGCTTTAAAACTTCCTGGATTACATTCTTCATATCTTCTATCGTCATTGTGGATAAAGTACTCGTGGCTGGGGAGGCAAGTGCCATTCTTTTGTTGGGCCTTGAGGTAGAATTGCCATCGGTTCGGACTGGAGTGCTGTCGTAGTCTCCCTTCTTCTTCTTACTGCAAAGTTGACATTTCCATTTCTCGGACGTAATGCTGTTTTCAGAGGTAGTGTAAGAAATACAAACGAAGTGAAATGCTTTATCGCATTTAGCACACAAAACGTACTCATTACTATCATCTGCTTCCGGTTTGCAGCATCCCCAAATTGGCAAAGAGACAGACATTATTTGTTTTATGAATAAAAATCCTCTCAGTGACAACTAATGCGATTGACCGATCTGCGGTTCTCTAATCTTCAAATATCAATGGGCGATATCGCAGCTGAGCGGACTGCAGGCGATTCTCACGGTTAAGTAGTGTCCGTAACCGTGAAAATCCCTCGAACTGAGTCGCTTGACAATCGTTTGGCAGGGTACACGTAGATATCAAGGTAGAAAGTATCTGGCAGTTTATTATGTATTATTTGTTGTTTACTCACGGAAATGCTGATTTTGTATGTTCAGTTTGTGCACTGGTACACTAATTATTGTTATGTATCAATAGTTACGCACTTAGAATGAGATTAAACAGTTTTTTCCAATATTTCTTCGGAGCCAGTATAGAATCAATGTTAATCGTCCGGAGTCAAAGACTAATTTTTTAATTAGATTTCGTACAGTTATCTCTTTACAAAATGACAGCTTGGTGCCAGACTAGAAATATTTTTCGAAAAATACCGAATTTTTGGGAGTCTATAATCATATATATATAAATTAATAGCTGTTTGTTTGTCTCGTTAAAACTCTAGAATAGTTGGACCGATTTGGGTTATTTTAATTGTGATTTATTTGCTTATGTTCAGGGAAGATTTAAACACTGAATACGAAGTTCACCGGGTCATCCAGTTTCAGATAAAACACTTACTATAGGTAATGTTTAAAAGAAATTTTGCACAACTACAAATTGGATTGCTGTGTCGTCACATTGGTGTAGAAGATAGTTATAAACATACCCAACCATGAGCTCTTATTGCAATGATAATTCAGTTGTGCGACAGTGACAGATGTATACACGTCGCGTACATCTGTCTCATAAATGGGTGAAACTATCATGGCAATAAGAGCTCATGGTAAGGCCCCAGGTGCTATGTGAGATACAACTTAGAATATTAATGTGTATTAACGTCGACGTACAAATAGTTTTATTATTTTATTAGTGGAGGCAGGATTATACAGTTGCGAGTATTGTATGAATACTGAATTTCTACACCGGAGTCCAATACTTTCCACTAAATACGTAATATTTTACCGTGCACCCGAGTTAACGGTGAATTAGCGTACGCTGCTCGCTACAGAATTGAACAATATTTCATGCAACCCTATTCAGGACTCTCACGTACGTGATGAAATTCGTGATATCAAACAATATGTATGTTGAATGTTGGAGTTCGTTCGTTCTATGTGATGTAAATTAGCTTTGTTGATTGAAAATAATATCGAGAGGATTATCACTATGGCTCTTTTGAAAAGATGAAGCTGCAAAAGGCGAAAAAAAATCAATGATTCAACGTCACGACTACCCAAGATCCTAGAGCTTTAATTAAATGATTTGATGTAGTTATGGCATTTTGCCATTATTTGGGATACTTTTAGCTTTCAATAAGGACTCGCTCATATTATTGTGCGGTACGTTGGCTTAATGCAAAATCTTACAATGCGCCTGGAATAAAGCTAAGGAAAATCCTGTTTCCACTACCCAGTTGAATTGAACAAAATCCCCATAATATATCCTGCCAAGTAACTTCTCAGGTATATCCATTTATTTTTGTTTTTCCTGAGGGGTGAAATAGGTAGATATAGATTCACGTAACTAACTGGGTGGCACGTATTGCCGGTAGAGACGGCGGCGGCGTGACGGTGGCGGGCGCGGCGCGATGAGCGCGGCGCCGCCCCGGGGCGACCGCGCCGGCGACTCCACGCCCGGCTCCGACGTCGGCGAGCGGATCACACGGCTCTTCCCCAAGTGCCGTCCGAAGAACATGCAGCACCAACACGACAGGTCCACAACACTAAGTATAATCATTTATTTACGAGTAAACCAATACCTATTCAGGCAAAACGGACCACGTGCTATGTAGTTATCCTAATGTACGAATGGTCAGGGCTTCTTCGCAGGCCTGAAGGCAGTTTGTAGATTCCGTCAGAATCTTATAATGAAACCTGTTTACTAAACTAGGGCCTTTTTTACATTGGGAATCCGTTTCGGTTACCGAACCCGCTGTCGGAGCAGCGTATGGGCTATACTTACTGGATTTTCACCGACTAAGCCAAACGGTGTTTCTCCAGCTCTCTTTTTGGGGGGTCACGTGATATGTTGTCACATGCTTTGCTGTGAACCCCCCTGAGACCAGACACTATAAATGAAAACCTAATTATTTAGTGTATGAGTACCAAAAGTTAGTGTTGTTTCCAGACTGAGCTCCGGTCTGGAGGGGCGCGAGCTGAACAACGTGAACTCCTCGGACGAGGAGAGGAACGATGCCCAGCTAGTCATTCTCAACTCCAAGGGGGGCACTTACAAACTTAGGGACTCTAGGTGAGATATTTCTTTATTGTGCAGATTACCTCGGAAGAACTACAATAAAGAGTTGCCGTTTTGAAAACCCAACTTTTAATATGCTGTTCATCTAGTCATGGTAGACAATAGGATTTTCTCGTGGCTGTCGATTCTCTCAGTCTTGGTTATCAGCAACGGCACTTTTAAGACAGTTGGGAGATTGGTAGCATCACGGCCGTCACAAAGAAAGTACAAGTTCTAGAAACCACTCCCACCACTACCACTCTTTGAAGAGTTTCTGCTACCTTGTGGAACCATACTCTCCTTTAGATAACAAAGTGGGTTTGTTACCAGGATAATAGAAATCGCAGGAGGTAGAGAGCTGTACTCCCAGAGCCGGACCAAGGCGGTGAGGAAGCTGCGGCACAACAACACGCACAAACACAACCTCAGGAACAAGGTGCGCTCGCTCTCCAAGGACACTGTTGACTACCCTGCTGAGAACATTACTAATGAGGTACGTCAGGTTTTTCATCTATTTTCATGTTAAACTTGCCGTGAATCAACCTGTCTGGTAATTAATATCGAATAAAAGTCCCTGTCTTTGTAGTATGAGTGCCTTGTGCGAGTTTTGTTGAAATCGCTGCCACAAATCATCGCGTCGACGTAAACGCAGATTTCTATGGGCTCACAATACTGTCATCTTTAGGCCGACAGAGGTGCTGTTTCGATCCCATACAAATCTGCGTTTACGTCAACGCGGTGACTTGTGACGGCGGCAGTGAAAAACTAGGCCCTCTGCATGAGAAGCTCATGACACAGTTGCAATGACACTCACACTTACGGACGCACTGTAAAGTTCAACTGCGTACCCACGTGTCATAGTTTTTCTCTGTCATCGTACATATAGACATCGAAATGTAATTCAATGGATTGCAATTTATGTACTGAGTAGTGAGTAGTAATTCAAAGACGTATGTATAGTGCCTGAAACGGCGACAGACTCACCATCTGTCACGTTGGCACTTAATCATCTTCGGTGAAAGTAAGTGTTGTTATTAAAACACCTCTGCCCCTTCGGGGAATACTGGCGTGAGCATATGTAATGTATGTTATGTGGTAGTAAATACATATGAAGATATAAATAGATGTAAGTAGGTAGATGTTGGCCTAGTTTGAGAGGTAATATCTACCCCAGTACATATACTGATCCCACTCAGCATTGGAAATGTGATTCTTGGAATTCTACAAATAGATCGTTCATGGAAATAGCTTTCAATGGAATCACGAGAGTAGAATATACCTACCCGTCCAAGTAGAGTGAAAAAGTGTTCGAAATTAATCCCAGGCGTTATAACATAGAATATTATATTTTATCGCCCAGTTTAGTTTACGTATAAAGTTCCCGTAGGATTAGTTACGAAACATTGTTTTAATAATGGGGTGGGAGGTGGAATTCTCCGGTCTCTGTTAACTGAATATCGTTGAGATTATCTTATCTAAACGTAAGTAGATATTATGTTAATACTAACGTCTTTTGTGAATATCCACTAATGTGATCGACGTCCCCACTGCGTGTATATGTAACTACCCGCGGAAATGGAATTTGGATTGAACTTGAATTTGGCTTTATCATTTTCATATAACTTCAGGCTTTGCCGCCAAGTTTTGGCAAACTTCAAAAGTAATTAATTTATTTCTAGTCATTTTATTTTTCTCTTCTTGAAGGCGGTTTTACTTTTATGGCTCACGCTATTCAGTGATTTTTTAAGTGCACCAGTGATAACCCACCTATGTGTAAAGTTCTCATTAAAACGACTTAATCAAGCCCAAACACTAGGTACTTGCTATAAATCGTTGAGGAACTCCTTCGACTGTCTTTCGGCGCCATCATCAGATCGACTCCATCCATACCTTCATTAAAATGTAGTGCTTCAAATACTTAATGCAAGAATAATTACTTAACAAACGAACCAGTCACCAGTAAGATTTTCGAAGATTCCCCTCGATTTCTCATGGATGTCACCAACAGAACTGAACTTAATTAAAGTGGGACTACTTGGGAAGAATCACCTTTCAAATAATGAAAGAATCATCGCAATTGGTCCACCCAGTCAGAAGTTCTGAGGTAACAAACATGAAAAAAAACATACAGTCGAATAGATAACCTTTTATCATCTATTGAAGTGTCTGTTTGTAATTCCAAAATTACACCTTTTGACTAAATGCACATGAAAGCATACACGTTACTGACATAGAAAAACCAATTTTAAAATTTTTTCTCTGTCTGTCTGTTTGTTCCGGGTAATCTCCGAAACGGCTGGACCGATTTTAGCGACACTGACGGATAGGTAATGTTACAAGGAGTAACTAGGCTACTTAGAATTCGCGGGCACCTATGAAATTAAAATCTATGTGGGTGAAACCGCAGGGCACAGCTAGTTTCACTTTATTATCATTTTCCAGATACCTCTACACAGGATAAACAATGAGCCGAAGAAGATGGTCTCTCGCCACACGTCACCGACGTACACGAACGGTGATCGAGAGCCGGTGTTAGAACAGAACACGATGGGAATACCTAAGAACAGTTCACCCATATTGGACCCCCATAAGACCACGGATGTGAGCACTAAGAGCAGTCCCATAGCCGTGGTGGCGGATGGAGAAGTCGTTGTCTTCGACGACAATGATGATTGGAAAGGTAACTGACTTGTATACTTTTAAAATCACTTATTTGTCGCCTGTTAGGAATTCGAGTAGAAGTACCAGAGTGCATAGTGCGAGTTTTCTTAAAATGGCCGCCACAAGTCATCGCGTCGACGTAAACACAGATTTGTATTGGCTCACAGTAGTGTCATCTTTAGGCCGACAGAGGCGCTCCGATCCTATACAAATCTGCGTTCACGACGACGCGGTGAATTGTGATGGCGGCAGTGAAAAACTCGCACTAGGCCCTCTGCTGTTGGAGCACACGAGTGCTATGAGCACTAAGAGATTTTTTTAATTTCCAACTTTAATGGGAAAAGATCAAATAAAATCACGCAGAATGCTTTCAGACAATACTTATTTAGGTTATATAAAAGTGAAAATGTTGTCAATAACTCAATTATATGAATGTTGAATTTATATTGATTATTGTCTCTTAAATAGATGGAATATTGCTTTGGTTATCACAAAAAAATCTATACAGATAAATAAAATTGAAGTGTCTATTTGTAATTTCAAAATAACAGCTTATGCATATGAAAGTATACACGCTACTGACACTAAAAAACTATGTTTTAAAAAAAATCTTAGTCTGTCTGTCTATCCGTCTGTCTGTCTGTTTGTTCCGAGTAATCTCCGAAACGGCTGGACGGATTTTAACGGGACTTTCACTGGCAGGTAGCTGATGTTACAAGGAGTAACTTAGGCCACTTTAGGGTTCCGCGACAATAAGGATGAAACTAAATCTAAGCGGGTGAAACTGCGAGGTACAGCTAGTACACAATAAAATTATGAGTTAAGGTTTAAATTAAACTAACATAATCTTACTTCAATTGATCTTTCGCTTTCGCTTTTCTATCAACTTCTTGTAACACCCCTTTCTCTCTATCTGTTTTGTGAAACTTTATTTATCCAATTCCTACTATTTGTATACCTATCCTTTAAAAGAAACTATTAATTTAATACCAGTTATAGATTCAATTGGATAATTGAAGTTTACGGTATGTACTTAAAACGCAATCTCGAGTTTCGAGCCGCTTCGATATCGATATCGATGTTTTAGAATCGAATTTGAGAAAAATAAAAAATAAATATATTATACATATTGCCCTAGTAATTGTTATAATTTACTTGTATAACAGCAAATTTGTGACATTTGTAGCGGTTGAAACTAGGGCTTGCGTGACAGCATTTTGACCTTTGTTGGATTTACTCGACACGCATATCTCTTCAGACGTCGCCAGTGCTATTGATTTTAAAACGTACCGAGTGAACAATGTCGATAAAAATTAACGTCGTTTGAAATCCCTATTCTCAATCGAAATGACATAATACTGTTGGTATACGAGTACGTGTGCGTCTAAAGTAAATGCGTTTTGGTCGAAAAGCAAAAAAATTGTAACTAATCTAACCTGTCCTTTCCTAAAGCCGTATTCATCCAACAGTTGTTTTCTCTCTCTTTTATTTTCAGTGATATTGAATTCTGTGTCTCTAGGTTTGAGGACCGAACCAGACGCTAGTGATGAGGAAATTGATTTGAGTGTTAAAAGGACTTTAGAGACAACGAAAAATGGTGATAGTGAGTTAAAGAGTGAGGTTAGTTGTGATGGGGGGAGTGAGTCGACGGGGTCGCGGGGCGAGGGCAGTCCGGCGTGGGGGTCGGGGGACGAGGACAAGAGGGTCACGAGGGTCATCGGCGAGCTGCCCATAGCGGAGTACGAGGGCTCGCCCAGAAGATATGGCGTCGGCAGCCAGAAGACTGCAGCCAGGTCGCCCAGGCCTGGGTTTCCACAGGTCAGTGTCTATTGCTTCAATACAATTGGATTCATATTTTAAAGGTTAAGTTAGGTATGAGAACGTTTTAAATGGACTAGGTATAATATAAAGGGGAGTGGCATGAACTCTGACCAGAAGGTACAGCCGTGGTAGTTAACCGGTTAAAAGTTCGGCATAACCCTTGCAACCATGATGGGATTTGCCTCTGCAAAAAAACATACTACTTTACTCTGAGTTTTAATCGTATTCAGTAATTTGACAGTTCTGAGAAATATAACGTTACCATACTAAAGCTAAAACATACATACATACAATTGTAATTATATTTTTTTCTATTTTATTCATTTTCTCAAACAAAAAACCAATTCACATACTTAATACCGTGTTAAGACAAGGAAAATAATTCAGATAAAATGTTTGCATCTTAGTACATTATATTAGTTCACTCATTATTTTAGTTCGTTCAGTTTCGGTTACTCTTTAACTGTCAAGATACTGAATGCGATTAAAAGTCAGAATATAGGTTAAGATACTAATTTATTAAAATTCTGACCTAATACAATTGTACTAAGGTTTAAAATCGCAAAATGTCCCGTTTCCAGAGGGTAGTGACAGAGAGCAGGGACGTGACGCCACCGTCGAGCTCAGCGGCGTTCGACTATTTGTACGAGTTCTCGGAGACACGGAAGGTGCTCGAAGAGTTCTTCAGGTGTCCGGCCGTCGCCGGCCAGAACCAAGTGCACGCCGATGAGATCGTTAACTTTCAAGTTAGTATATTCTACCTATTTATTTTTAATCAGTTGTTTGTCGAAGATTATTTAACCACGATTTCAGAAATGAGGATCTCATATTGGATCGAGACTGGATTAGTGACTGGTTACTAGCAATAGGTTCGCTCTGTATACGGAACTTAAACATAGATGGTAAGATGAGGGTGTTCTATAGATACACACCTTCGGGGCCGGTGTGTGAACTTAAGTATGTGCTTGACCGACTGTTTGTCACGTTAGCACATCATATACATTTAGATACATTAGAACATCTGCCTGTCTATACTTTAAGGACTAGGGAATGCGCAGGAAAAATTTTGCAACCACTAATCGTTTGCCTCTTTTACTTGTTTTGAACACAAACATGTCTGTTTCCAGGAACTAGACTACGAGTTAAGACGCCAAACGCAAGAGTGTCCATCGGAGAACGGTTTGGAAGGCGGCAGTGAGACCGAGTGGCCTCACGTTACAGACACGTTGGACTCTCCGCACACCACACACAATCACACCAACTTCCTGGGATTACAGGTACACTTTGCATCACTTTGGTCGCTTTGTTTTGATATCAAAACTTTATTTCACTTCGGTAATGTTACATCATGTCGGTATATTTATGTCACATTGGTAATTTTGCATCAATTTCGGTAACTTTTTAATTTTAGTAATGTAACTTTGATAATTTTACATCTTCTTAGCAACTTGGCATTTCTTTGGTATATTTATTTCACTTTGGTAACTTTGCATCATAATGGCAACCTCATCTCATATTGGTTACATTGCATCATTTTGGATTAACTGAAAAATAGAAATAAAATAGAGGTTAGAACGTTTGACCCTATGCGTCTAACTACAATCTTATAGTTTTAATTAATATTTAGTATTTAGTATAATTATTAGCCTATTTCATCCCCACTGCTGGAGGTCACCATAAACCTCTATTTTTTTTTCTAGACTTACTGTGTTCAGGAATATTAAATTATGTTCTTAACTGTAGATGTAGCAAGTAGTTTCTAATAGGTCATAGTGATGTTATATAGCGTTCTAAGCCCGTTTCCAAGGCGGATTAATTGTTGAGTAACGGTCAATGTCCAGCAGTGGACTGCGATAGGCTGATTATGTCAAAATACTTAACGCGCAAATACTTGGTACAGGCTTGGATTCAAATTGGGAGCGCGTCACTTAGAGACGACCCACTCAACCATTCATCCGCCGAGCACCAGGTATAGTCATGTTACATTATCACCCATTATGTTCCGGTTTTTGCGGGGCGTGATTATTTGTGCAGGCATATTTGAACGGTAATCATTATATGACAAATACGAGCGCATTTATCGCACTATTTTCGCAGCTTTGTATGACGTCATAAGCATTAGGAGCTTGCCTTCGGTGTTACCTACTCGCAACTTTTTGATGCGTCACAACAAGCGTCAAGAATGAGACTGTTCTAATCGCTTGCTAGCTTGTCCACGAATCTTTTATAAATAACGTGGAGAATCCGTTATAGAAACACCAACAGCCGCGGGGGCAGTGGATGAGTTATGTCGGACTCGCACCGGCAAAACTCCACGGGGTTCCTCCTGGTCGCTAATTGTCGTCGTCGGGAATCCCCTGGCGACTGGCTTTTCGAACCCCTCAATTCGATACTTGCCTTTGTCTCCAATCTCTACTATCAGCTCTTTTGAAGTATAGCTTGACTCATATACAGACAGACTACAAAACGTGCATAAAGCTGTGACTGTCATGACCCATATGTAATCAAGAGGGCACAGTTGGGTCCCTGGAGCGGTGTAGCGGACTGTTGGCGATATGAGTACATGTGCATGGATGTTGTGTGTCCAGCAACCGCTGGGGGTGGCGGCGTCGCCCGACGTCCGCGAGCTGAGCGTGCGCGGCGCGTGGAGCGGCTCGGCGTCGCCCGCGCCGCGCCGCCTGCCCTTCGCGCTGGCCTCCGACACCAGCGACTCCGCCTCCGACCTCTCGCTCATGCTCATGGAGAACGAGCTCTCCGAGATGAAAGGTATATACCTCACTATACACCAACTAACTACACGTGAGCGGCGCCGAGTAAAATATGACTGTTTCACGAAATTCTCGTCATTTTTTGTAACTTAAAGACATCATTACCGTAAATATGGTATATTTATTATTATGATAATATGATACATTTGACAAGTTGGTCTCACAAACAGTCGTTAGAAATTTCTGTAAATGGTTTTATTGTCGATTGTCATGGATATTGCATGTAAACAATGAGCGTGTAACTCTGAACTAGAAACTATTATTAAGTGTTTGGGACTGTTACTTTTGCTACGTGCAGAGGTAAAACATTTCACGAATCCTTTTATTATACCAGTCAATTTTGTTAATTAAAGGTGTACAAACAATACCAATACTTTTGAACACAATTACCTAATAATGATAATAAGCAGTCGTGTTAATGTATAATATTGTCTTGTTTAGTACAAATGGACACGACCCGCGTGGCGGTGACGCACCTGCCCATCGTGGAAGACGGACTGTCGTCAGGACACGCCTCCGATACTGACAATAACAACCAGACATCGTCTCTACAGGTAAAACTACAAGGAGTAACTTAGGTTACTTTTATTTATTAAAAATATTGGGGTTCCACGACAATAAGGATGAAACTAAATCTACGCGGGTGAAACCGCGTGGCACAGCTAGTAAGTCCATAAAAACAAAAGCGAACTTAAGAATTAGAATTTCGTTTATATTTCGTTTCAATGTAATAATTTGTAATTATGTCCACAGACTCACACATCAGTGATAATAGAAGAGATAGTGGAGAATGGTACCAGTACTGAAACACACGTGCTGTCTGATGCTGATCTACACTCCTTGGATCCTTTAGGTATGCACCTAAGTATTATATAAAAAAAAAAAAAAAAAAAAAAAAAATACCGGGGAGTTTGTTTCGCCGTTTCTTCTCCTGACAGGCTTACTTTTGGAAACGGTAGTAAATTAACTTAAGTTAGCGTAAGAAAAATGACGTTCAATAAGTGTTCCAAGTGTCCCTTATGTTGAATAAAACTTTTTGATTTGATTTGATATGGGTTTTCATCAGTCACTGAAGCATAATTATATAATAATCGAAAAAATAATTCGAAATAAGAAATATGTGGTCAGAAAAATTTGAGAAAAACTAGAATGGAAGAAAAGATATATAAGTGAAAAACAGTTTATTGGTTCTTTTCATTAGTAATTAATAGTGATCCCCGAGAGCCAGTGACCCGAGTCGGGGGTTGGCGCGCCACAGTACTTACCGACCAGTAGGCCTAGACGAAGTAACATAAAAAAATGTATGGAAATGTCATAAATTTGTTTATAGGCCGAGGGCTTGTAGACAAAGCAACGTTATCCGCAGGCTTCGATAGTATATAAACGATATAAAATGTCCGGGAATGACATATGTCACGTGACAGATTTATGTCACATCCATTCTTGATCTTTTTTATTAGAGTAAGCGCGAGAGAATGTTACTTTGTCTATGCCTACTGCTACGTCACTAATTTCTTATGAATAATGTGTATGTACAGCGTGCTTGGAGTCAGCTCCTCCGCCGCCGGCCCCAGCGCCGCACCGGCCGGCGTCGCCCGCCCTGGGTTCGCACGTGCCGCCCGCCCTGGGTTCGCACGTGCCGCCCGCCCTAAACACGCACGTGCCGCCCGCCCTGAACTCGCACGTGCCGCCCGCCCTCAGTTCGCACGTGCCGCCCGCCCTCCCCTCGCTCGCGCCACTCACACCGCACCACCATCACACACAACACGTCACACATCATGATGATGTGTACCCGCCCAGGTGAGTACTGCACCCGCCACGAGATATGAGCGTCCAGTGCAAATAGTGGAGTGGAGTGGCATGTGTTTGTTCGCGTAGCGCCATACAGACGAACAGAGACAGACTTATAAAATAACTACTGCGCATTCAAGGTGAGCGCATATAACTCCTGACGGCACTTATACGCGAGATTATAGTGAATTGTAGTGCTGGTTTCTGGGTGTGTTGGAAACTTGTATATATTAATGAAATGCGCTCTAAAACTCGCATAGTCTTATTAGGATTATCTATTATGTATTTGTACTCAAATTTTCAATTGTTAGCAAAGAAACGCTGCTGCAGTGTAAAATTATGTATAAAAATGTCATGTTTGTAAATAAGTTTCGGTCACGGAAATGTCTTTTCCAGTGTATGAAGAGCGCTAAAATGTATCATAAAAATTGAGCAGATGATAATTATCGAATGCAGAAGCAATCGTTGAAGTAACGTATTTTTTACAGAAAAAGGCCCTCCTCAGCGCAGAGTACAGAATCAGTGGAAGTGAAGCCCACTAGCGGAGACGAAGGTAAGCTCTTTGTGTTACTTAATTTTTACTTTGTACTACTAGACTTTTCTTTATGTTAATTTTTATTGACATTTGTGCATTGGAACTGTGTCCATGGGCTTACATTTCTCAAGTTATTTAATTTGTTTTTAAAAATTGTATAATATTTTTAAAAGAGTAATTACTGAGTTTCTTGCCAGGTTCTTCTCAGTAAAAGCAACCTTCCGAACCTGGCAGTAGCATGTATAATCCATGTCGTTCTGACGATTTGAAAGTACTTTGTAAAAAGTCTAATCGAGTAAAGATATTTTTGACTGACTTTGACTTTGACTTTATATTCCTTTCCAAGTTTGTTAAGCATTTATTTAAAGTGAATTATAGCGAACACACCAATTACAATAAAGATCATAAAAATTGTAAAACTAAGATCTTATCTATACTGAAGAGAGTTTGTTTGTTCGTTTGCTTGAACGCGCTAATTTCAGTACCTAACTACTAGTCCAATTTCATAAAATTTTGCAATCAATAAGTTCAACCGCGTAGATCCAGTTTTCTTGAGAGTACGGGGATAAAATATAGCCTATGTTACTCGCTGATGATGTAGCTATTTATTGCTGAAAGAATTTTCAAGAACGGACTAGTACTTTTTGAGCCAATTCGTTACAAACATACATACAATACTTTCCTCTTTATAATATAAGTATAAATTTTTAGAAAACAGTAATTACTGAGTTTTTGCCAGGTTCTTCTCAGTAAAAACGACCTTCCGTACCTGGTGGTAGCATGTATAATACTGTGTAATCATGTCATTCTGACGATGAAAATGACTTTGAGTGATCATAGCGCTTAACTATCTCCCTTTCCTATTTCTCTATTCGTTTCGAAAATTTATATTTAAATCATAATTATAGATGAAGCGGATACGGACTTGGAAACAGATAGACTGCTCGGACAACAGAGAACAGACGACCAAGGATTCTTTGATGAAAAGGTAAGTTGTACCGATTTTAACACATTCATATTTTTACAGCTTCCTTAAAAGGGTCCCCTGGGGTAGACGGAGGTGTTACAACACCCACTATTCACAGATGTTTTACTTGAGACTAATCAAGACAAGAGTGAGTATTAACGGAAAAGCGAGATCCACTTTCAGCGCCCCGAAGCTGTTATTTTCAAACACTTCCAGAGCCCTGGTAGCTTTGGGGTTTGAGCAGTCGCCTGCTGCGCTTGTAAGTTCGAATCCTAAGGCCTATACCAATGAGATTTCCTAAAAAACTTATGTGCATTGATTTCACACCACGTGCTTTACGATAAAGGAAAACGTCGTTAGGAAACTTGTATATGTCTGAGAAGTTATTCAAAAGACGTCACGTGGGCATTTAATCATCTTCGGTGAAAAGTGGGTGTTGTTATTACAACACCTCTGCCTACCCCTTCGGGGAATACAGGCGCGAACATATTTATGTCATTCCATAAGAGAAGAGAAACACTGCAATTACCGTTCATTTTGAATAAAAACATCGCTAGAGGTAGAATAAAGAGCTAGGTGAGTTCAGGGGCCCAACCATGATTTCTTATTGCAATAATAATTCAGTTGTGCGAAAGTGACAGATGTATACACGTCACATACATCTGTCTCATAAATGAGTGAAACTATCATGGCAATAAGAGCTCATGGTAAGGCCCCAGCGCGATCTCAGACACATAACATAATGTGTATTTGAATTTCTTCTCAGAAATATGCAGGCTCATGTGTAGAATTAAAAACTGACAGGAAACGAAGAGTACTACAATAAACACTAATGTAATCTAGTGAAATTGCTCTGTGGAACCTGTAAGGGGGAGAATGAACCTAAATAAAGACAGTATAACAATAGTGGCGTCACTCCACATTTTAAACGCACTGAAAGTGTTAACGAACTTTAAGTTATACCGTTACTTCTTGCAATGTCAAACAAAAACATAAAAAGCTATTCGGGCAAAAAGAAACCGTTTCACAGTTAAAAACATAAATGAATAAGTAACTATACTCAATTGTTCATATTTTGTACTTATGTGTGTGCACCATTCTATGCTGCGATAAGTAACACGTTTCGTCGTAAAATGTGTGTTTTCAAATTTATTCCTATACAAAAAAAATCCTCAACTGCCTACTATATTAAGTTAATACCTTTTGTATTATTTACTGGCTGTGTCCCGTGGGTTTACCCGCGTAGAGTTTATTTCATGGGTGACCCGAAGAACCTCAATGTTTTTTTTTAATAAAAGTAGTCTAAGTTACTCTTTGTAAAATTTACTATCTGTCAGTGAAAGTCCCGTTAAATTCGGTCCAACCGTTTCGGAAATTAGCCGGAACAAACAGACGGAGACAAATTTTAAAAGTTTTTTTTATGCCAGTACCGTATAATACTTTCTAATGCATTTAGTGAAAAGCTGTTATTTTAGAATATATATAACACGTCAATTTTATTTATCTGTATAGATGTATACATATAGATTGCTTTAAAATCTTGTGTTAATTATGTACAGAGTTGCATTTTGCCAAAAAATGCCATAAATAGAGTTATCACATAAAAAAAAAAGTAATACTTAACTTAAAAAAAAGCAATATTTTTGTCCCCTTTAAAAATATGTTAAGCGAAGGGATGCCTCTAATATTACTAAAAATAAAATTTACCTCTTCTTTACCTCTGTAGAAATGAAAAAATCTTACCTACTTATTTAGCGGTTTCAATAATTTTACAAATTTGCCACTATACGCCAGTTTGGTGTTAAATATATAAATCTATATTTATACAGATAAATAAAATTGGAGTGTCTGTTTGTAAATACAAAATAATAGCTTTTCACTTAATGCATATGAAAATACACGCTACTGAGACTAAAAAACCAAGTTTTAAAATTTTTCTCTGTCTGTCTGTTTGTTCCGGGTAATCTCTGAAACGGCTGGACCGATTTTAACGGAACTTTCACTGGCACGTAGCTGATGTTCCAAGGAGTAACATAACTACTTTTATTTATTAAAAATATTAGGGTTCCGTGACAATAAGGATGAAACTAAATCTACGCGGGTGAAATCGCAGGGCACAGCTAGTATATAATAAAATTAATAATAGAACTGGAACGACCATAGTATGAGACGCGCTAACACGTTTGAACTAATCAATGACTAATATCAGAATGACGCAATCATCAGCTGTGAAACAAGCATTTATTAGAACTAGTTGTGGCTGACTCGCGCGCATCGACCTTGCTCCGACGTTACGACGACACAGATTACATACACCTTTACCAACATTGTATTTACCTATCTTTGTATTACTTCTCAGAGGGTGATATTTTTGTTGATTTCATATATGTTGATTTCGTTTTCTAAATCTGTTTAGAAAGTAGCCGCATATATTACGGTGCTTTCAATATTCTATTATTTTTTTAAATGTCTGGTTGAATCTTATTACAGAGGCCCAACCATGAGCTCTTATTGCAATGATAGTTCAGCTGTGTGACAGTGACAGATGCACACACGTCAGATAGATTTGTCTCATAATAAGAGTTAAACTATCATGGCAATAAGAGGTCATGGTAAGGCCCCTGATCGTGAAGTGTCGTTGATTTAAACTTTAAATTTTAACAAAGAAAATATATTATGTTCTTTTTTTCGCAAGCTCTATGAATTATGGATTTGTTTTACTTCACGATTTGCCTGCATGTATGATTCAAGTAGTGTTACATCCTGTATACTGTACCTCATAAAAAACGGTTTGAAATTAATACCTTGGTACGTAATTATACGTGGCCTTATATCCAAGTGTAATACCAACACAATACCGTACATCCTACTAATAATCGAAATGTGAATGTAAGTTTGTTTGAAAACTACTTAACAGGTCATCATGAAATATTTACCCATATTTTGGAAGTATTAGAAGAAACATCAATCACTGTCACCGAAGCCGCGGGTAATAGTAGACTAGTATATTCATAAGCGTTCGCCTACGCAATACATAGTCTTTGACGGTACATCTGTTTACTTTACATAAACGTAAACCGGTGGCAGTGTAGCTGTGTACCGCGGCGCGGCACTCGCGCGTACCGCTATCATATCGCGCTGGGAAATAAACACCTGCACTGATAACGTACTTTATTAAACATTACACTTCATACCGGCCGTAATAACGTGGCGAATATTATGTACCATTCAAAAACACCCTTCCCAAAATGAGCTCAGAGGAAAAAGAGCCCTGTCTGAACGAAGATAAGAGTGACATTTGTGATAATAATGCCGTTGTAAATAATGATGTTTACTTAGAACAGTGTGTAGAATGCCCTGAAATTCAACGGACTGTGGTTTTAGAGGAAAAGGAACCGTGTCTTAGTGTTGTTAATGATGAAAATTGTGCTGATGAGGACAAGAATGGTTATGGAGAAGTGTGCGTGAAACATGTTAATATTACAGACGAATGTGAACCCAATAGTGATGATATTGGTGATAAGTTAGGTGATAAGACTGATGATGTAATTGTGAGCGAGGGTGAAGCAAACGATGAGTCAATTAACAACGATGATAAGGTTGGTTAGTTCTTTAGCGGGAAAGTATTGCACGTTTCCATTTTTACAGTAATATAAATGCTTTTATTGGATCGTTTCTTCATGCCGCGCCGCTGAATATTTATTTATTTAAACACTAGTTGTGCCCCGCGGTTTCACCCGCGAAGATTTAGTTTCATGCTTATTGTCGCAGAACCCTAATATTTGTAGTAAATGAAAGTAGCCTAAGTTACTCCTTGAAACATCAGCTACCTGCCAGTGAAAGTCCCGTTAAAATCGCTCAAGCCGTTTCAGATATTACCCGGAACAAACAGACAGACAGAGAAAATTTTTAAAACTTGTTTTTTTAGTGTCAGTAGCGTATATACTTTCGTATGCATTTAGTGAAAAGCTGTTATTTGGGAATTACAAACAGACACTTCAATTTTATTTATCTGTATAGATATAGGCAGAATACATATTATTATTATTATGGGCCTGTTGTGTCCCACTGCCGAAAGGCCTCCCTTTATAAAGGAATAGATGAAAAAAAATTGCGTTTCTCCTTTTAAATGGTAAACAGTATAAAATTATTAATTAATTATATGACACACCATTAAATTGACTCGGATGTACCTATCGATAACATTCATGTAAATAATACAAGTTTAAACTGCCGTTAAAATGTAAACAACTTTGGAAATAAATACTTATTGTTAAGTTGAAGTATATTAATAGCATGTATGGTATGTATGGTTGCTTAACTTCGCAAATCGATTATACGCAAAATATACGCAATTGCAACTGTGCCATGAGCTCCTCCATATAAGGCTATAAAGGTTATAATTGTTAAGCTCTATAAGTCGTTATGTTTTAGGGTTGGCGCAAGCCGAAGTCCCGCACAGTGGTGGCCGGCAGCGGGTCGGGTTCGGCGCGATCTCCACACGCCATCCCTGACGCCGACGCCGCGGATGCAATACACAATGCCAAGGTATGTACAATCAGAGGAATTCAAAACTATTATAGAATAAGACCAATGAGGTCTTGCGTATGCGAATGTGTGAATTCCTTAAGCAATCAATAATTGCCTTAATAATATTATTAAAAGAAAATCTCTTCTGGTTTCAGGATAAAGATGGCAAAAAGAAAAGTAAGAATAAAGAAGGTGAGTGTCGTTTGTTTGTATATTTATTACACTGCTCTACAGTGGTTTTGTTGCCCTAGATATGAAAATGATTTTGGTTCTATTTACTCGTATGTACACTTGCTATTGCGCATGTCATTCGATCAGCGAAGTTAAGCAACCATACGCCTAGCCAGTAGTTGGATGGGTGACCGCCCGAGTTCCCTCCGTGCCTCGGAAGCACGTTAAGTCGTCGGTCCCGGTTGCCAATTTAACATCTTTGGCAATCGTTACAGGTCAGTCGGAAGCCTAAAAAAATAATCTGACAACTGGTTTAACCCAGATCACAGATTTTCCTCCTAAATGGGGTTGCGAAGGTCAGATGGCAGTCGCTTCGTATAAAAATCAGGTGATCAGCCACATCGGGTTGAATCAAGTGCCGACCCCAACATTGTATGGGATAAGGCCAGGGAGATGAGAGATGATCAATGATTTTGTAAGATTTGCTCAATTTTTTTTCGTGGAAAATTAAATTTAAGCACATTGAGAACTTTCATGGATATATTCGTAATCTGGCACTTGAGAACGTACAAATTTGCTATGATATTCAGGGCAACAAAACAAAAATATTTTTTTTAGAGCTGCATTATTATTGTATAAACAGCTATCGGTTTCATTTCACTGTACGTTGGACATGACCCCCATATATATATCTTTAAGCTTTAAGTTGTTTTTTTTCTAAAGTCAATGTGACAGAAAATCGAGTTTATTGTTGAAAGATTCGTGGAAGCATTTGCATTTACAATGTTTGTAGAAGTATGCATTATATTAATTGATTTGTTTTTATTTGAATGCTGCATTTGGAATAATAAAATCTAACGGTAAGTTCAGTTATCGAATACTAAGAATGTTTATATTTACAAAAATAATAGCACCAGGGGGTCTACTCTCTTTCTCCGAATACGAAACTTCGCGAACGAACGAAAATTAAACGTAGTTTCTTTATCGCTTTGTTTTTATCAAACTCAAATTTTCCTTCGTCTAATAATTTCATTAAAGTTGGTCAAGAAACTATAAACGCCAAATAATTTTCTAGAAGATCACGTTCGGACGTAATTTTAGAATAAATAAGAACCGTGGTAGGAACTTTGCGAATTTTCGGCCGAAGCTTCGTTTCTCAATGAACAAAATAAACAATCCCTTCCCCCACTAATTTTAGTGGTATAAATACTGATAAGTCTTTAAAAAAAAAGAATAAATGGAGTTTATATATAGAGTTATAACATTTATTTAACAGATATTACCTCTATACAGATAAATAAAATTGAAGTGTCTGTTTGTAATTCCAAAATAACAGCTTTTCACTAAATGTAAATGAAAGCATATAAGGCACAGATATAAAAAAAAAATTTTGCTCCTGTCTGTTTGTTCCGGCAAATTTCCGAAACGGCTCGAACGATTTTAACGGGACTTTCACTGGCGCAGCTAATGTTATAAGGAGAAACTTACGCTACTTTTGTTAAAACAAACATTTAGAGTTCTGTGGGTCACCTATAAAATTAACTCTACACGTGTTAAATCCCGGGGCACAGCTAGTCTATACATCTATACAGATAAATAAAATTGAAGTGTCTGTTTGTAATTCCAAAATAACAGCTTTTCACTAAATGCATATGCAAGTATACACGCTACAGACACTAAAAAACCAAGTTATAAAAAAAAGATCTGTCTGTCTGTCTGTCTGTTTGTTCACTGGCAGGTAGCTGTTGTTTCAAGGAGTAACTTAGGCTACTTTTATTTATCAAAAATATTAGGGTTCCGCGACAATAATGATGAAACTAAATCTACGCGGGTGAAACCGCGAGGCACAGGTAGTGTGACATAATATTCAATGCTGTAAGTAATGTAAATAAGGTGTATTTTCTATTGCAGATGCATTATCAGTGCTGATCGAAGGCGTATTGTTCCGTGCCCGGTACCTCGGCTCCACACAACTGGCGTGTGAAGGCCAGCCCACTAAAGCCACGCGTATGCTTCAAGCGGAGGAAGCCGTCTCCAGAATCAAGGTACAATAACAGTATTAAAAATTCCTTGTTAGGTACATTCTCAATTGGCTAGTGAAAGTCCCGTTAAAATAAGTCTAGCCGTTTCAGAGATTGGTCGGAACAAATAGACAAGTTGACAGACAGAGAAAAAAATCCTTTCATATGCATTTAGTGAAATCTGTTAACAGACACTTCAATTTTCTTTATCTATATAGATATCTATAAATGTATAGATTTTACATTATAAATAGTACAGTGCAACAATCACATATTTTCTCAGACGTATAATCCATTCTAAATTGAGTCGATACACAAATTCATTTTACTCGTTAATATATTTACTTAATTTGGCATTGTATTATATTCTTTTGTAAAGTCGTGCTCGTCTGTCCTTGAGACTGAACGTTAAGCTTGTATCTGGGCTTATACCATCATGTCTTATTGTGACATTACTTCTACTTATTATAAGGGATACATGTATATGAAGTGTATACGTTTGTCACTGTCACTCAATAGTGCCATCGTCATACGAGTTAAACAATAAGAGGCTAAAGAGTCGTGGTAACCGTGAGATTTGAGCAGTCGTTTGCTACGCAAGCGACGCAAGTTCGAATCCCAGCGGGGCCTGCACCAATGAGCTTCACCCCACGTGCTTTACGGTTAAGGAAAACATCGTGAGGAAACCTGAATATGTCTAAGAAGTAATTCAAAGACGTATGTATAGTGCCTGAGACGGTGATAGACTCACCCTCTGTCACGTTGGCATATAATCATTTTCAGTAAAATGTGATAAGTGCCAACGTGTTAAATATTTTGAGCCATGCTCAAACGAAAGGTCATGCGACGACTTTTGAACATTCACAAACTTATACATATGGTACGGACTTGAGGTCATTGTAAAAAATTCTACAGGTCCCATCACGAGCTATAAGCGCTGACCTTGAATGCGCAGTGTTCATAGCTGGTAATGGGATCTGTATATATACAAGGTGTGGTTTTGTAAAACGATGCCCTACTCTGGGGTTGTAAATACGACACTGATGCCAAATAAATATATAAAAGAAATACCAAAATTTTTCATAGAAAAAATTATGACATTAGGAAATTAAGATATTACTATTGCGCAAGCGTGGCACGGCTAATGCGTAGCTACGATGTCGGTCATTGCCCCCCGCTATAGGCGGGCGCATGTACTAGACAGCCGCGTTGTTCACAAGTTCCACAGCGTCGAACTCGACGACGAGCATTGGTTTCAATCATAGGAAATTGATACATAATACAGAAGAAGGTTCAATTTCGTATCTTCTAAACAGACACTCGACGACGAGTGCGACGCTGAATAACCTTATTGGGAGTTTTGAACAAAGTTTTCCTAATAAAGTAATAATTACATTATTTTTTTATTTTTCTTGGAATTACATTCATGTGTACTACAACCCCTGAGTCCCAACTCAGGGGTTGTAGTAGAAGCCCACTTCGTTTTACAAAACTACACCTATATTTTCTATGTACCAAATTAATAAGTATTATTTCTGCTAATATATACAACTAACCCCATTTCTGCCCAAAAGCCCTTGTTCTATTTGAATACGCATTCTCACAATAACGATCAGTTTGAAAGGCAATGGTACCATGTTTGCCTGTGTGAATCGGTAACAGTCTAAGTTTGTAATATGTAGATGTTTATATGAATTAATGAGAGCATGAAATTACTTCTTCTACATATCCCCTCTTTGCTCACTTTACAAATAAAAACAGTAGCTTTGTCTATGGATTCGATCGTGTTTGAATGTAGAAAGCTGGCTTGTGGCCAGCATTATGCTGATTTGAAGCCTTTTTGTGGCATTTGGCATTTTTATCTTTTTTGGTTATATTTCAACTTGTATTTTTATAACTTTAAGCCTTAAGTCACAAATAAACAAATATTATATTCTATTCTATTCTAGAATAAATATTTTGTGAAATGTTCTACTACATTCAATTTTTTTTATCAAATGAAGTGGAAAGAAAACTTTTTTATTTATTTATTTACAATAAAGATATTTTTTTTAATCTATTTAACTAAAAGGAAAAGGGATTTATATAAGTAGAGAGTGTATAACTACTTCTTATATTAATTTGCACGCAATCTTTCCTTGTCTCTCTCCCTCTACCTCACAGTCATCGGTAAATATGTAATTTCATGCTCATTATATTTAGTTTTGAGAATGCTAGTGGGTAACTTATAAATAATATACCAAACCGACTAACTACTGGTATTTAGCTGATAGTTTAAATAAACCGAACTGAACCCTGTTATAAATTTATTTATCGTGTACCAGGTAATCCACTAACCTGTCCGCCAAACCGTTTTTGCTCTTATTGACTTGGCACTAGAGTATTTTTTTCAGTGTGCTCCTCACCCCTCGACCCGACCCGTGAAGATTGTCGGATCCCATATTGGCCGGCTAGCCTCCTCTGAAAATGTCTTTCCGCTTGTTTATCCGCTTGACGCTATGCTTGAAGCTCCCAAGGTAAGGTCACGTTTGCGGTTTGCGTCCTAGAAAGCCTTGGCATGATCCAACAGAAACTTACCATAAGCTCTTATTTGCCATCATAGTTCCACTGTGTGACTGTGACAGACTTATACACGTCATATACATCTGTCTCATAATAAGTTAAATTATGATGGCAATAAGAGGTCATGGTATGGCCCTTCGTTTATTACGGGTTTTTGACAAACTACCCTCAGTTTAATCGATCGAGTAGAAAGAATTCTACAATTCACTTTAAATGATTATGTGGCAGATACAATATTTTTAAATTGAATGTTATTCCTAAAGATCTATTAGATCTAAACCACAGTATAGATATAAGCGTACTAAGCAGTGTGAAAACAAGACGAAATTTTTGAAATAAGAACTTGCTATCGAATGCGATTGTTGTAACTGTAAAAGTTTTTAAAATTTACGTCCTCTATTTACTGTTGAAGTAGTGCCGATTTGAAGCTTAGAAAAATGTATGTAAAACACGTAAATGACATATACGCGACACATCTTACTGGCATTACGTCGATACTGATTGATATCTCATTTTTGTATTCGAACGATTTGTTCCTAAATTCCATACTGCTTGTAGTAAGCTTATATTTATTCTGTGCGTAAACATTCCATATTTGAATAATTGAAAATCGATCGATTGAACTAGGGTATTCGAATGCGGGCACGCGCTAATTAAGTTGTTTTCTTAAAACCATGCACAATATCATGATATGCACAGTTAGCATGAGACATACCCGATTCACACCGGCTGAGGTGGTCTTTTCGAACACAAATAACGTTAACAGTTGCACAGACATCGCGGGTAGCTTACGCCTACGCACAAGACAAATCGATCCCTATTAAAATATGGTTAAGGATGATTTTCCGTCTGCTTTCATACTAACGATGACGAGAATGATCGCTCGCTTCTCACATATCATCGTGTGTTTGTATTCGAGTTGTTTTGCTTGCTTTTACGCGAAACTAAAAATCATTATCGAGACAAAATAGGTTTTAAATCCAATGCAAAAAGTTTGACGAAATGATCATGGCAAAATTTTTACAGTAGCTTTCGAATGCTTACGAATATAAAAATCGAATAAATTTTATAATCATTTTCCATATTTGGCATATTAGCGCTTGCCTCATTAACTCACAACAAAATATCAGCCATAAAGTGAACAAAACAGAACTTAATTATTATCTTTGGAAATGGATCTAAAGTAACAATGGAAAAAGAAAACAAAGATCGAAATTTGAAAATAAACCGTCGCGTTCGATACCAACGCCATCTGTGGTGAGACCAAGCGAAATAACTCGAACGAATCGCGAGGAGGTTAGCCGGTGTTCACAGTGGTGCGAGGGGCCGTACTCGGGCGTGTACGCGGCGCCGGCGGCCGTGTTCCGTCTGACCTTCCTCGGCTCGGTCGAGGTCGACGAGGACTCGCGCCGCAGAAAGCGACGCCTCAAAAAACACATGGTTGAGGAGGCCGTCACTAAGATCAAGGTGGTTTGGCCGGCAGTTTAACACTTAGAATACTGTTTTGTGGGTTGACACGACATCTACAAAATTTAAAATATCTTTATTTGATTAGACTACTTACAACGTATTTTCAAATCGTCAGAAGGATACAAAAAATACATTATACTGAAATATAAATGTTACCACCGAGATCGAAAGGTTGCTTTTGTTGAGAAGAAGGTAAACATGATGATGAGTACTTCGCTCGGATGGTGTTAGTCACCAGTTTTGAGCGCAGGCTTTGAATGCATAATGTGAAATTTCGTTTTTAACAAATAGATACACACTATTTTCACTGAGCGCTCACAATTCGTGACGGCTCCTGTAGGTACTCTATAATTAAAATATACATATCCTGAGTTACACTTCATTGATATGCGTATACAATACATCATATGTTAAATCGCAACTAGGTTGAGAATTCAAATCCTTGAGAAAAAATATTTTGAATAGCTCACACGAAACGTAGCGTTTCGTGTGAGCCATTCAAAATTAAGTAAGTTATAACTAACATTTTTTCCTATCAAGTTGTAACTTAATAGCTAGTTTAAAGATTTTCAAGCTGAAGCTTTGCCCTATCAGCAAACGCAGCAGATTTTAATTAGATTAAATTAAGAACCTTATTAAAATTTGGTAGTACACAAGTGTCAAGTGTCAACCCATTAAAGCAGTTTGAAGGGCTAGCTAGATAGAGAATATCACAATGATATTGTAGCTAACAACAAATATTTACATTGAAATGTATTTTATTATGTGTATTTACTTACATATCTATCCCTTACTTGTTTTAAAATAAATACTAATGCGAACATGTTTCCCTCGCTTGCTATCTCGGACTATCAGGCATTGGTAAGTTCCAAATTCCAAATTCAAATCCTTACCATAGACAATAGCCCGACGACTTATTTGTTTCTTTTTCTTAGGCCCCAGAAGGTGAAAACCAGCCAAGTACAGAAGTGGATTTATTCATTTCAACCGAGAAAATTATGGTATTAAACACGGAGTTGAAGGAAATCATGATGGACCACGCACTTCGGACCATATCTTATATAGCGGATATTGGAGACCTAGTGGTCCTGATGGCGAGGAGGAGGTTCGTCCCACATGAGACCGACTCCGATCAGCCCAAATTGAACCGTACGCCCAAGATGATATGTCACGTTTTTGAAAGTGAAGAGGTGAGTAATATATTCAGTGTTTTTGGTACTTTTTTGCAAACAGTAAAATGTTCATATAAACGATAATACCTATGTTAGATAGCACATACAATTTGAAATGATTTCACAATTTTAATGTTTATGTAGTAATGACAAACAGGTTAGGCTACTCCGAAACATATTATGCAACATTTTTGATACAAGTAATATATTTTTATTTGAATATCGTATGCTTTAGTTACTTGTCCCATAGTGAGACTCCCATTATGCCACCTGTAAAAGTCGAAAGATGACTTTCTACTTCTAGTCTTTAAAGGGTCTTTGATATGATTTTATGTCAAAATTCACACGCCTCAAATTTATATTTCTAAATAGTCCTACACTATTTCTCTTATACGGCATAACGTCATTGAATTTCTTCTCACATATTTTTACAATAATTTGATTCAAATTAAATAATTTCATTCAACATAACGGACACTTGGAACACTCATTGAACGTTATTTCAATAAATTTACAACCGTTTCCAAATTAACGGCTGACAGGAAAAAAATCGAAAAAAGCCTCGATTATTTTTAACATATTCTCTTTGTTTCCCCTTCAGGCCCAGTTCATAGCGCAGTCGATAGGGCAGGCGTTCCAAGTGGCGTACATGGAGTTCCTCAAGGCCAACGGTATTGAAGACCACAGCTTCGTCAAGGAGATGGACTACCAAGAAGTGCTCAACAGCCAGGAAATATTCGGCGATGAACTGCAAATGTTCGCTAAGAAGGAACTGCAAAAGGAGGTAAGGCTTGTGTCCACTTCAAATTCAAATTAAAAAATTGAATTAGATTAGACTTTTACAAAGTACTTTCAAATGTCACAATGACATATACAGGATTATACATGCTACCGCGAGGTTGCGTTTACTGAGAATAACCTGGCAAGAAACTCAGCAGATACTCTTTTCATTATAGTGCTGTTGTATCCCAAGTATATTCGGACTGGACTCGCCTCACATTTGCACTCAGTCACTAATAAATAGGAAAGCGCATTATAAATATTGTATAGTGCCTAATAATGTATATTTATTCTAATAAGAGTGTAACTACACGTAGCCTAGGAACTTGTCACAGAACGTTATTCCCCTAGCTAAAGAAAACATTCAATAATTTCGTCGCTTTTAAAGATATTCAGATAATACTTTCACTGTGACTAATACAGAGTCGAGATTTTTTTAGGCGCGTATTAGTGTCTCAAAGCTTCGGTGGTACATATCAATTTATGAATATAATAAAAAAAAATCTTTAAAAAAAGACTTTATTGTGTCTAGTTGTTAATGGTTCGTTGCTTATTGGATGATATGTGGAACAATGGTTATTTATGTTGTAAAATTAAATTCACTATTTATATTCGCTAGACCCGATATATTTTCAAAACCTTACAATATAGATTACAAAAATAGTTCACAGGTACGTTCTCTCTCTTTAGTCGTTTTCTCATGACTGAGGATCGTGATTCGTGGTCATCACCAAGACGCGGTCCACACTTGGAGCCATAGTTTAGTTAGATTGACGGCCGGTTTCCGAAAAGCAAGTCAAAAATTAACTACCTAAAGTTGAAAAGATGATCATTTAGTTTGATTTGATTACAATGTCAACTGACATTAATGTTAGTTGATTTTGATTTTGACAAGCCTTTCAGAAACCGGGGGTGAGTGTCAGTGTATTGTTGGTGAATGTGGTGTGGTGTCGGTCAGGTGGTGGTCCCGAAGGCGAAGGGCGAGATCCTGGGCGTCGTGGTGGTGGAGTCGGGCTGGGGCTCCATGCTGCCCACCGTGGTCATCGCCAACCTCGCGCCCGCCGGCGCCGCCGCGCGCTGCGGACAACTTAACATCGGTCACCTTACATATACATACTACTTTGTTATTACCTTTTTTAGGCTTCCGTAGCCAAATGGCAAAAATAGAACCATTATGGATTCCTCATGTCTGTCTATCAGTCGGTCCGACCGTCCGTCCGTATGTTACAGCCACTTTTTTCCGGAACTATAAGAACTATACTACTAAAATGTGGTGAAACTTTGTATTCTGTGAACCGCATTAAGATTGACGACCGAAAATCAAAAATGTTTTTTTTACTTGGGTTACTCTTTGTAACATCAGATACCTGGCACTGAAAGTACCGTTAAATCGGTCCAGCCGTTTTAGAGATTAGCCGAAACAAACAGACATACAGACAGACTTTTTGAAATTGGCTTATTTGGGTCAACACCGAATAAACTTTCATATGCATTTAGTGAAAAGCTGTAAATTTGGAATAACAAACAGACACTTCAATTTTATTTATCTGTATATGTATAGATTAACTTTAATAGAAGAATTATGAGTGTGTGCGTGTGTGCAGGTGATCAGATAATAGCGATCAACGGCGTGAGCCTGGTGGGTCTGCCGCTGTCGACCTGTCAGACGTATATAAAGAACTCGAAGGGGCAGACCGTAGTGAAGCTCACCGTGGTGCCGTGCGCGCCCGTCGTCGAGGTCAAGATCAAACGGCCTGATACCAAGTACCAGCTCGGATTCAGCGTCCAGAACGGGGTGGTTAGTGCACCTGCTTTTCATTTGGGTCTAAGATTATTTATTTCTCAAAATAAAAACCATTAATGTGCGCTTTCACATTGGCCGATAACGGTAACGACACGATATCATAGTTTGATACAATTACTACTGAACGCTTTCACACAGTGTCGTTGTAGTCAAGTATCGGTGGACGATGTCGTGGCAGTGGGAAAACGCCCCTTCACTCAATATATTATTATAGTGTGACTAAGTATACCAGCTCGGCTTCAGCATCCAGAACGGGGTGGTTAGTGTACATACTATTAGTTTGGTTCTAAGATTATTTATTTCATAAAAAATAACCATTATTCACTCAATGTAAGCATATTATACAGGATGTAGGAGAAAAAGGAACAGTTGACTTCTAGAAGTTGTAGGGTTTTATGAATATATCACTATGTTGAAGTCGTAAAATATCTAGCTCCAACGATAACGTAGTTATAGGCTATGGTTGCTAAGGGCCGAAGAGCTCGCGGCCTTAAGCGATTCAATGAACGCCCGCCCGCGTTTACCTACATTACGTACGCGGTCATTAAACTTGTTAAATTAAGGGGAAGGTTAATGGTTTCGAAAAATGGTTTTATGGGATTATTTCAAGATTTATTAGTGGAAGAAAAAAAAAATAAAAACTTAGTTAGATTTCACGTGAATAACTCTACGTTACAGCTGATTTTTATGCGAAAATAAGGTATTGATATGGTCAACTTTGAACATCAATTACTCGAAAACGTAAGAAAATTTTTTTGTTATAATAATTTGAATTGCTTCCTAAAATTATACCCTATCACATATTTTAAGAGCTGTCTCGGTTTCCCCGACACCCTGTATATAAGATTGTGTGTGTTTGTTAGATCTGCAGTCTCCTCCGCGGCGGTATAGCGGAGCGCGGCGGCGTGCGCGTGGGACATCGCATCATTGAGATCAACTCTCAGAGCGTCGTCGCCGTGCCGCACGAGAGGATCGTCAACCTGCTCGCCACCTCCGTCGGAGAGGTAATCCACCCCCTAAATAACCTAAAGGCATTAATATATATAGTAAACATTGTGAGGAAACCTGGCATAAACATGTGGGGAGAGTGAGCGATCATACTCGGTAAAAGGAAGATCTTTCAGCCAGGCGGATGTCTCCTACTATTCTTGTTGGAAGCTTGTATATTATGTACACCAATGCGCTGAGAGCCGTGATGGCCGTGAGCTTTGAGCAGTTGGCTGCGACGCAAGTTCGAATCCCAGCGGGACCTGTACCAAAGAGTTTTTCTAAAAACTTATGTGCAGTGATTTCACACCACGTGCTTTACGGTGAAGGAAAACATCGTGAGGAAACCTGCATATGTCTGAGAAGCAATTCAAAGACGTATGTATAGTGCCTGAGACGGCGATCGACTCACCCTCTGTCACGTTGGCACTTAATCATATCGGGTGGAATGTGGGTGTTGTTGTTACAACACCTCTGCTTACCCCTTCGGGGACCCTTCTGGGATGGCGTGAGCATATACATACCAATGCGCTGAAAACTCTCATAGCGCGATTTAGGCTGTCGTCTAGTCAACTAGACAATAGCTTAAATTGAATACAAACATGCGATTGTTAGTAGTACTAGCGCCATCTATGTAGCGAGTGGAGAAGCGCGAAGATACAGGTGCCGACACGAGCTATGAGCGCTCAGCGAAAAGAGCAGGGTGGTACCTTCGCATGTATTTTATTCGCATACAGACTGACTTAAAATGACTACTGTATCATCAAGGTCAGCGCATCTATACGTCTGATAATTCATTCAAGGACCTATGTCATTTGAGTTACAATGCCCACATTCCTCTATTTTTTTAGTTCCTGTGAATTAATCATGTGTTTCAAATTCAAACTCAAAAATGTCTTAATTTTATTAGACTTTTAGCAAAGTACTTTCAAATCGTCAGAACGACATTATTATACAGGATTATACATGCTACGCCGAAAGTAATTACTATTTAAAAAATACGATATAGATTAATACAAAATAAATCACATAAATATCGATACAGGTCCGATCGATACACAAAAGTCGATAGAAACTAAAAGTAAAAGAAGCCCTTTAAACTGTAGTTTAAAATGTGTAGTTTAAGATGCGTCTGTTCCTTTAGATCCTGATGAAGACCATGCCGACATCGATGTTCCGGCTACTGACGGGGCAAGAGAACCCCGTGTTCATCTAGACCCCACCAAGTGCCTGCCCACAGCCACGGCTACTCCTCGCTACACACTATCATAGACAAAAGCCGCCAACGACGCGACCATAGACGACATTGCTAATTTAAATTAAAAAAAAAACGGCATATACAAAACCATAGATGGTTTTTTGATTTAACACCGTTTCTTAAGATTATTGAGACAATTAATTGGGCCCATTGTTTTTTTTTCATAAGTGCAATGATTAATTTTTCTTGTTATTTCTTAATAAAAAAAAAAGTTCAGAATAGACAAAACCGTAGAGTATTTTAAAATTGAACGCTTTTTTTAAGATCATTGAGACAGTTATTTGGGCCCATTGTTTTGTTTTTTCATAAGTACAATGATTAATGTTGCCTGCTATTTTCAATTAAATTTGGGCCCGATTTTTTATGTGGCAAATGTCAATAATTTTGACAGTTGCAACTTATAAGTCAGCATTTTAAAATCACTGATACTTATTACGTTTTAATTCCATTCTTATATCCAACTATGTTTATAAGTAAATTAAAAAAACATAGAGAGATATAAGTGTTTTATCCAAAGCGAGGGCTAGCAATGGTTCAGCTGACAAATACTCAAAGAACGAATGTGATGTCTCAGTTTCAGATTGCTTACGACGCTTACGTGGCTACATTACATACCTAGAATATAAGTTATACTCTCTAAATATCGACTTGCTTGTTCGCCGAGTCGAGATCATACCATACTCATGACAATGTGTATAAATTATAATCCATTATTGTACGTATAATTGAATATCAAAACACACTCATATCTGCTTAGATATATTACATTTAAACTTATGTCAACATTGTCCTTTTGTTCGGTAAAGTTTAGCAGTAAGTTATTTTTTTTATTGCCATACTTTGTATTTATTACTTAATAAGTTAAGCGTTCAGCCTGTCTAGTGATGTAACGGAAAAGACAATGCTATTAATGTTATACAGTAGAACCCTGAAACCCGACCTTCGAATTCGATGTCAAATATTTAAATGTAAGGATTTTTATTTAGTTTTTATTTTTTTCGTATTTCGTCGATATTATATTCAGTACTAAAAAAGCCATTCCAATTTAGTCGGTTATCTCAGTTTTTGTATATTCTGCCAACATATATTTTTTACACTTGTTGAGTTTTTTTTTAACTTTTTAAATGTAACACTTACACGTGCACCATAGTTCAAATCACATCAGTCAGGTAAATTGTGTATAGCTTAGATAGAAGATTGCGAGTTTAGATAATCTGTTGATATTTTCAAAATAAAAGCTGCCTTTTTGACATGAAGGTAAGTAACTGTCACAGTATTATCTATGCTCGGATCTGCAGATCAAATTGAAAAAAAAATGAATTGATTAGTCGATATAGTAATTAAAAATGAAAGCATTATTTCGTGTCTCAGAAGATATATCATATTTTGTAAATTTTATAGTAACGCTATAGCATATTGTATAACCTACGATTATAATATATTATGTATCCTGTGTTCTTAGCTAAGCTTAGCGCTCTGAGGACGAGTTATTTATGTATAAACTGTTTGGACAGTTGTGATTGTAAACACGACACACATGTAACCCACTTGCTTATAAACTTATTTATGTATATTAACGTGTTTCTGTGGCTTCGTAATGGGCGGGTGAATATCTTAACAGGTGAAGTTAACCTTATTTTCGATTTACTTAAATGCGATATTATTACAATTAGTGCTTCTGCTGTCATGCTTGTATGAAAATTTTGACACAATCCAAAATTTAAAAAAATACGTTTTTTTTCTTAAATACTTGATAATCAATTATCTGTGAAATGAAAATAATTTATTCAGTTAAGGCACTTATGAACGTTGAAGAATTTACCACAGGTTCGGAAACTAGCTTGAGAAGTATCGGCTAGAATCTATGGAGTATAGAGTAAAAACCCTGATTTTAACTATTCTTTGAGCTTTGAACAAAATTTTCAAGCCCGTCACCCCCGCCCTAGCGATGCCTATTATGTATGCTTTCTAAATTTTCACTTTTTAATTTTATTTACGACCAGTGTCGACTTCAAAGACTAAATTCGCTTGATTGCAACAAACACATATTTCATACTTAGTAAGAGGTTGCATATTGTAAGTCAAGTAAATTTTAGTCTTATGACGATTATTTTCGACGTACCCCTTCAGACTCCTATATCCTGTACCTAGCTCGGGCACTGGTCACCTTCACGTTTCAGAATACACTCCAGTATATAAATAAGAATGCAGTCGAAAGTAATTTTATATTGCTGTTGTGAATAAGATTTATTTACATTGAGAAACACAGATAATAAATAGCATTTTATTGTGAAAGCTGGTATGGTAGGTACACCGTAACATGTGAAATAACTATTGTTGTTCTCATTTCTAAGAGTATTATCTAGTCTGCATTATGGTTAAGAATAAACTGAACAAACTATTTTGATGTTTTATTCGTTTACACCTTATAAGTCAAAAAATCTTACAAAACTTTGTTTCTATAGTTGTGTTAGTGACGTGGAGGTGGGTATTTGTAAAATTTTATTATAAGGGTACTTAAAGGTGTCATGCTATCTAGAGGTGGCACAACGTAATACATGATTAATTTATATGCCACCTAAGTCATAGATAAAAAAACAAAAATGGAGAAGAAAAAAAATAGAGGGTAGATGTAAAAGTTCGGTTTGAGCTATATTGACATCACCAAAAGTACCAGGGCGCCAGAAATTAAAGGAGGTTGATCTAATAGTTAGATTAGAGCAATTTAATTAAGTTGATCTATATATCGATATCGGTAAAAAATTGTAAATAGCTCTAACCTAACTATGTACGACCTCCTTCAATTTGTGGCGCCCTGGTACTTTTTTTAATATTGATTAAATGCCCTCACCTAACTATTATATCAACCTCCAATTAATGGCGCCCTGGTACTTTTGTTCAATATTGATAAAATACCCTAACCTAACTATTAGATCAACCTCCTTCAATTTATGGCGCCCTGGTACTTTTGGTCGAAATTGTAAAAATAGCTTTAACCCATCTATTAGAACGACCCTCCTTAAATTTCTGGCGCCCTAGTACTTCGGTTCAACATTGATAAATAACTCAAACGGTCAAGAGATCTTACTCCCTTCCAATATTTTAATTCTACCCCATTTTTTCCACTTTTTTGTTCTGTCTACTAGCACATTACATCCTTGTACCGATGAGCTGGGCAACCTTAGTTATATAATCTATATAAAATTAAACAAACACCCACCTCCACGCTTTAATGTTCTAGCATTGTACCTAGTAGCGTGGCAAGATTCCCTATTTTGTTCTGTAGGAACTTATTTAACGTTTATAGTTATACATACCTCTTATGTTGTGGTGCTTCAGTAATCGTGAAGGAGTAGATTCATTGCATTTGATTACTTACTTACCTGGATGACTCTAGTTACAGATAATAAACTTGTTTCTGCCTGTGACACATCAACAGCTTAGTTTATAGCTAGTTACTTTTTTGCTTAGTCACTAGATGGCGCTGTACGCGCGATGCGCGCAGAGGGTATGACATTCATGAAAATATCAGGGAACCACCACAAAAGAGCAGGGTTTACCGTATTTTTCAGTAAATATATAGGCTACTACCAGTGAAAGTGTAACACTTAGGTTAAATATGTCGAGTTGAATAAAAGTAGTCGCCAAGGGCTCCCTTCAGACGCTGCTAAAGTAAAGTTAAAAGCTAGCAATGAAAACGAAGTTATATCAAATAAATAGGTGCATTTGATTTAATACCACGAGTATAATTCATTAGCTTGACATTGAAATTTGTCATCAAGCTTTCAATCTCCAAAAATAGATGGCGCTGTTAAGGATAGCATAAAAAGTGTGCAGTATATTTACTTTTTTTTAAATTGAATATATAATCTATTATTTATCCTTGCTTTATTGATTTCCGTAAACATAAGTGCACTAGATTATTAATAAAATCAAAATCAGTAAAATAACTATAGGTACCTAAGCATATAATATAAGATTCTCTTACGAAGCGATGCAAGGTTCAATTAGGGATGACGATTCTTTCCAAAAAAGATCGATTTTTAAATCGATTCGAATCGTAACTTGATGAATCGATTCATAAAAAATCGAGGTCAAAAAGATCGATTTCTAAAAAATCGATTTTTTCTCGAGTCTGCATTTACAATGTAAATATAAATCCATTTTATGAAAAACAAGATACCATAATAAGCGATCACTTAGTATTAAAATCAGGGATTTTAAATAGTTCGAGAAATTCGATGATCACAATCATTTTTATAACAATATGAAAGTATCAGGTAAAAAAGAAGACATAATTCTACTTTCTAAATGTATTTGTTATATTAAGTATTAATTTTAACAAAAAATATCGATTCACTGAATCGATTCAGTGTTACATATCGATTTATTTGGCTCGAAAAATCGATTCTTCGATTAATCGCTCTCAGATTGACATCCCTAGGTTCAATTCTCACTAGTCCAGCTAAATTCAGAAACATTACTCATTTGAATTGCGGCCTTGGCTGGCTTTAACTCATGCAAATATCAGATTTTTTTACACGACAAAATTGGCCTCACACAATGCGACTATCTACGGCCCATTTTATGGAGAAATTTTTATCTTGTGTTAAATCAGTTCGCTAATTTGTCTTGCACTTTAACACTTGCCAAAAATAATTATATTTACTCCAACCAATCTATACCTACTAATTTATAAAGAGAAAAGATTAGTTTGTTTGTAAAAGGCTCCGACACTTCGAGACCAATCTTGAAAATTCTTTCAGCAATGGATAGCTGCATCATTGAGTAACATAGGCTATATTTATCCCCGTACTCCCACAGGAACTGCTAGTTAATGATAAATTACATTCTATACTGAAATAAACTCAGAAAATAATAACACAGATTTTTCGATTCACTTGAAACAATAAATCACATTCAAGCTTCAGTCCTCATTAAAAAAAAACACCTAAATGAGGCTATTTATTAAACCATAGGTACCTAACATGAGAAGTGATCTAATTAAGTAAATTGTACCCAAACATACCTACACGAACCAACTATACTCATTATTGAGGAAAAATTAATGTTATTCCTATTCATTGAACAATTTATACTACATACTTTGTTTGTATATAATACTTATAATAAAGAACCAATAACAAATTACATCACATATTTGACAGAATCTCAGGGCCGGATTAACAATAGGGTCCCCTAGCTAGACTATGCAATTTACGCGGCCCTCTAACATTCCGTTAGGTACTCTTTTCATAATTCCCTAAATATATTTTTCCCTTTTATTCTAGGCCCCTAGATGGTACGGGGCCACTAAATTGCCTAATCCAGCCCTGCAGAATCCAACTTGCAAATCAAAGAGCTTCCCAATCCAAATACTGTAGCTGTAGAATGGACTCCTTGTGGTTTTCCTTGGTGTTCTTCATGAATGGTATGAAGAGATTGATAGCAACATTTGAATAACACCGAGTCCAGGTGTCCATAGCCTGCTTTCCACCGGGCTGAATGTTTGTTTGTCACCTAAGTCTCAGGCTGGTCATCTCAAGCTACGCATTTAGATATAAATAGAACTACTAGACTTTTCTTTATGTTAATTTTTATCGACATTTGTACATTGGAACTGTGTCCATGGGCTTACATTTCTCAAATGATTTATTTTGTTTTTTTTTTAAATTTTATTATATTTTTGAAAAGAGTAAACTGAGTTTCTTGCCAGGTTCTTCTCAGTAAAAGCAACCTTCCGAACCTGGCGGTAACATGTATAATCCTGTAAATTGTGTCATTCTGACGATTTGAAAGTGCTTTGTATAAAGTCTAATCGAATAAAGATATTTTTGACTTTGAAGTGGTGGTTAAACTTTGAAAACAACATTTACAACTAGGTATTGATATAAAATGTGTTTGTGACCAATGTTGACAGCCACTCCTCTTGTGCCGTGGGTATCTTTCAAACCAATAAATAATGTTAAGTAATTTTTTCTCTATTATAATAATTGGATATAATCAGTTTCTGTACCAAATTGTTTACATAATAAATCTATACAGATAAATAAAACTGAAGTGTCTGTTTGTAATTCCAAATAACAGCTTTTCACTAAATGCATATGAAAGTATACACAATACTGACACTAAAAACCATAGTTTTAAAATTTTTCTCTGTCTGTCTGTTTGTTCCGGGTAATCTCTGAAACGGCTGGACGGATTTTAACGGGACTTTCACTGGTAGGTAGCTGATGTTTCAAGGAGTAACTAAGACTACTTTTATTTATTAAAAATATTAGGGTTCTGCGAAAATAAGGAAGAAACTAAATCTACGCGGGTGAAACCGCAGGGCACAGCTAGTTATACATAAGTATTTCAGTGGAATTAAAGATGAAATCTATAAGATAGCTGAAAAGGTGATGACCTAGGAATGTTTTCATTTCCAAGTACTTTCACCTTTCCGGCATTGTTAAATAGAATAAAGAATTCAAATACCTACTACTTTATCAGATAGCAATAGATATGAAAACAGTAAACAAAGAAAATAAAATAGAATTGAACTAAGTACATTCTAACTGTTTGCTGATAAGAATATTATCACTATGCTAAGTCACTAACAGGGTAGGCAGGAGAATCATTTGCAGGGTAGGCAGGCTCATTCCATCTATTTATAGACCATCCCATCTTAAAATATCATCATGAATGTAAGTCACTCTTGTTGGTGTAAGTGATGCAATTCTTTCAATTTGTCTCTGTCCAGTGAAATCTCTTTGACTTCCTTATATGTCATGACACCTTTTCTTAAAATATATGCATACTTAATTTCAATTAAAGAATAACTGTTTTCAAGGAAAGTGCTTATATCAGTGATGTTTATTTATTAGGCAATAACATGTAAGCACAATTTATTTACAATACAGTACAAATTACAATTCAGAAAATGTGACAATCTTATGGATATACTCAGGTGTCCCTGGATGAAAAAATGGCTAACACTATTCATAAAATTTAAAATCAACCTTCACCAGTCGTCTGGGATTGAATCTACAAGTTTGAAGTCAACTGAATAATAAACCACAATAAAAAGCCACTTATACTTCATATTAAATGGTGACCTCATTGTCTCTTGTATAGAGGTAGCTTTGATTGTGAAACATATTGATTTATAAACCATGCAATGTTTTATAAGGTGGCAGACTCATCTGTAAATAAAATAATGCTTTAGCTTTTGTATATTATGTATTTGAAGGTTGCTCACAAAGCCAAATTAACTATACATAAATACAATTTAATGATAACTTTTATACAAGACGTAAATACACAAAAGATCATAGTGAAATCATTCTGATGTAGCTTAAAGTGAAAATTAATAAATCACTAATAATGCTTCCACTTTGCTATGTAAAAAACAATTAAATTAACATTCAGTATCACTAGAGATCAGTTAACTGACAATATATTGAAGCTTTTCATTTTATTTTGCAATCAAAAGACGGTGTTTGCTACGATGCTTACAAAGATAATCAACTTTGTGACAATCAACACTATCTTTTGTATAAAATTAACCAATTTGTAACCATGAAATATATACATTTAAGTCTCCTGGTAATTTTATTTGCTATTACGATAGTAAAAAAATATGCATACCTAATATTGTAATGAAGCTACATGTGATCGGATACTCAATGAGGTGGTGTGGGCCGCTCGGAGACAAGGGCGAGGGTTCGAGACGGGGCGCTCCTCCACTGACCTATCCACTAATTGTCTCTTTGACAAGTTACTCGGTCTAGGGTGTATAGCATAACTTGCACTCTTAAATGGTATATCTGTTAGTTTCGTCGTGGGACGCGCGCGGCGAGGCACTGGGGGCCGTGGGGCGGCGCGGCACTCAGTTGTCCATGGCGTATCTCCGCGTCCACTCCTTCGCGTTCCGGATCGCCTCGCTCTCGTTCACCTTCCACAGCTCCGCCACATCGTTCGCCAGCGGGTCGTCGGGGTTGGGCGCCGATAGCAGCGCCTGGATCGACAAGAGCACCGTGCGGATCTGCAGGGCAGGGCTCCACTTATCTTTCAGGATATCCAAGCATATACGACCGAGCCGGTCTATGTTCGGATGGTATATTTTCGTTATAAACCTAACCTTAGGCGCTGACATAGGATAGTCTTCTGGCAGAAATAACTCTAATTTAAACAGTCCACCTTCAAACGGTGAGTCCTCCGGCCCGGTGACGATTACGTGAAAGTAACGTGCATTAGTTTCGCTGGGCACCGCGCTGATTCCCGGCACCGGTTCCTGCATCAGTCGCTGTGTCTCTTTAATTATCCTACGTGGTAGGGCTGCCATTTTAAATATGCGGTCTAGCGCAATTTGTCAAATAAATGCAACTAATCATATAACAGTATAAAATATCTAATAGTCTTTTCACTGCACGTGTTCTTGACGAGTATTGAGGCACGTCTTTTTAATTATCAAATTATTATAGCATTTTAGCCATGATAATGCTAAAAACGCGACTACAAAAGCGAAGGTACTTCAATTTTTTAAACCACAGATAATGTAGAATTTACACAATAGAGAACACGTGCAATATAGAAATGGATGCGTTCATAATACAACAATACAATGAAAACCGATGTTTACCGATATAAAGATAGAATAGAACTAAAGATAAAGAAATAATCCGCTTACATGGAAGTGCATTCGTCCCATAGACAAACAATTCAAACGGAACTTGTTCCATTATTCTATTTGTTTTCGTTGCAAGCTCGAATCACCGATAGCTACTTATTGTTTGCCCTGGGTTTAAAAGAGCTAATTTATAATTATATTAATTACAAACCAGTACCTATGGTCACATTCGCCTACCAATTGAGTCTTTCCCTCCCTCCAGGTACTCTCCAGCAGTTCGTTCCATTTATACTGGATCCTAGGAATCGTAGCTGCATTATCCAGTAGGTATAAAATATAGAAGATTTTTTATGCCTACATATGGAGTAGATATTATGTAGATATTTTATATACTACTTTAACCTTTTTATGTGCACGGGTAGCAATGTTGTGACCGACTAGTCTGTCTCCATTGATCTCGTTTAGATGACGTTTTGGCTTAGTCCATAATAAGTGTGATTCTTCGTCCATGATCTTTGAGCTTACATTCCTTACTATGTGAAAAAAGTAAGTATGTGAAATTGGTATTTGTTAAACATGTGTGTAGTAAAATATTAAGCCAACTATTTTAAGCACAGATCTAACACTTTACCGATACATTTTTTCTTCTTCAACCATGATGTTATCTGTAAGTAAAAGTTTATCTTTCACTTTGTTTTGTATATTGGCAACAAATTGAAATTTATTTTCACACTACAAAAAAATATTGTTAATGTAGATATGTGGTAGATATATATTTAGTCTATCCGGTTTTTAATAGCATGCCCCTGGTTCGATGCTAAACTGAAGCTAAACTCTAGTACCTGCTTAAAATAATTTAGATTAGATTAGAAAAAATAAGTATCTAAGTAGGTATGTACCTATATAAAAATACGTGCAATGATACCTACGAAACAATTAATAAATACTTTTAGGTACTTAAATACCTACCAATATAAGCAGACATTCCTCAACATTATTATGTCTAGCTTCTAACACTAAGTAAAAAGTAATACCAACCTCAAATTTACGAAGTGCTTGTATATCGCTTTCCTAGTCTCGGACAGTTTTCAATTACAAATTGATGGCAGTATGTGAAGGCTATTAAGTTCTTGATAGCACTTCAGGTTATTGACAATTTATTGTGTAATGAAACTCCGGGTAGGCGGAAGGTGAGTTAGGCGAGTATCTCTATCTACTGGCAGCTATTATGATTTTAGCATCTAGACATAAGGTATGAGTTCTTCATGGTCGGGGCATAGACAAAAGTTTATTATTACTTTATTTAAATTTGTTTATTAGGTACATTTAAAGTAGTATTGGTCTGTACATTTTTAAAACATAAAAAAAAACTGTTCTAGACTTTTGATTGCGTATTTGGTGTACGTGTTGTGGCTCGACATATGTTGATCAGCCATCTTTGGAACTAGAACACAACCCGCCGAAAAACTATCAACACATTTCGGGCCTCCATACAATGCCAGGTTTTTTTCTTCATCGACACTTAAACACGCACAGGAGGAAAAAGTTGTGAATTAAAAAAGTTACTTACCGTTTATCCAATAAAGCTAGGTGCTTAATTGTATAAAAGTAATTTGGAATTTTCTAGGTACCTACTGCCTATTGCTATTAAGTGATCCAATTACCTACCCCGAATTTCGCGGTTCATAAGTGCCTTGCCAGGGCTTAAACTGAATAAATCATTTTTTAATTATTTATTGTTAAATCAAACATTTTATCAAAAATTAAGCATTCACCCACAGCAGCACCTGCGTGACAATAAAACTTCACACAAAAACTTTCAACCCCCATTTCACTCCCTTATGGGTGGAATTTTGAAAACCACTTAGTGTATACAAAATCAAAATTTTTTTTTTTATTCAACATTAGGGACACTTGGAACACGTCACGAACGTCATTTCTATTACGCTAACTTATTATTTACTACCTAATTTAATACCTACACCTCACCAAGATTACCCCCCAAATGTCATGTCTCTCGCTGTCTTATGCAATGTACGTACCTACATACGTCTTTGAATTACTTCTCAGACATATGCAGGTTTCCTCACGATATTTACCTTCACCGTAAAGCACGTGGTGTGAAATCACTACACACAAGTTTTTATAAGACCTGCGTTTGAGGTTGTGCGTTGATTGCAGTCAGTCAGAACATGGTTTATATGTATTGATGTTGCTATCGTAATAAACGCGGATTCAATATCGCCAATATGTTACCTCGCCGTCTATTTCAATATTACGCACGTTAGAGACGAGGAAATATATTTTACAAGCGGGCTCTATACCAATGAGTTTTTCTAAAAAAAATATGTGCAGTGATTTCACACCACATGCTTTATGGTGAAGGAAAACATCGTGAGGAAACCTGCATATGTCTGAGAAGAAATTCAAAGACGTATGTATGGTGACTGCGACGATGGACTCACCATCTGTCCATCTGACGGGATGATGATTAAGTACCAAGTGGGTTAGTACTTAATCATCATCGGTGAAAATTGGGTGTTATTACAACACCTCTGCCTACTGCCCTTCGTGGAATACAGGCGTGAGCATATATGTATAGAGTTATTAAGACTTCCGCAAAGTAACGCCTGATTATATTCACTTATATTCAGTTGGGTCCAGACTGAGCACAGATGCAAAAAAACAAACAAAAAAAGCAATTTGTGTGTACCGATATATTCTGTGTTACAAAGCAGTCACGTTTCGGTACAGAATGTGGCTGACGCGATACTGTTTGAGCGTTTCCCCTCTATTTTACGTTTTGTTTTCAGACCACGTAAAGTTATAACAAACTTTTGTTTCCGCTGAATCTTTTGCTGTACATTTCTATCAGAGTTATGAAGCCTTTTTTCGAGGCTATGCCGTACATGATAGCAGTATATTTTATTTTTGGCCTTCAATTTAGTTTCAACAATGGAACTTATAATGCAACTTGTTGGAATACACATTATTTGACTCGTGACCCTTCTCCTAACGTATATACGTATTCATTACTAGTTGCGCCCCGCAGTTTCACCCGCGTAGGCTTAATTTCATGCGTGGCTATATTTTGCAGAATTCTAATTTAAGAAAAGAAAAGCATAAATTACTCTTTGTTACATCAGCTGCCAGTGAAAAACCCGTTAAAATCGGACCAGGCGTTTCAGAAATTACCCGGAACAAAAAAACAGACAGACATAGATATAGTACCGAATTAACAGATTTTCAAGTATCATATGCATTCAGTGAAAATAGGTGACTGAAATTACAAACAGATACTGCAATTTTGTTTATCTGTATAGATCTATATTCCTACTTGTAACAAAACCAATTATTTTACCAATCAACTTTGAGTAATCAAGAGCAAACAACTATTTATTCTTCTAGCGCTTCAACTAGGTACCTATATAATATCGACCAGCGCTTTACGCAATGTGAAAAAAAAACTGACGTATTATATAAAAAAACTAGATGTGTCCTGCGGTTTCACCCGCGTAGATTTAGTTTCATCCTGATTGTAGCGGAACCCAAATATTTTTAATAAATAAAAGTAGCCTAAGTTACTCCTTGTAACATCAGCTACCTACCAGTGAAAGTCCCGTTAAAATCCGTCCAGCCGTTTCGGAGATTATCCGGAACAAACAGACAGACAGACAGACAGAGAAAAATTTTAAAACTTGGTTTTTCAGTGTCTGTAGCGTGTATAATTTCATACGCATTTAGTGAAAAGCTGTTATTTTGGAATTACAAACAGACACTTCAATTTTATTTATCTGTATAGTATAGATTGAAGAAAAAAAAAGCACTCAAAACTCCTTTATTCAAACTCTGATATGGAACGTGGACAGAAAATCAGGTGCCCGCACGACTACGTGTTCGAAGTCCATGAATGACAGTTTCCCATCGCCGTCGACGTCTGCCTCATCCAGTACGCTGGCGACGATCTCGTCCCTTTCCTGCTGGTGCAGCCCTCCCCTCGTGAGGAGGCGGGTCGCTTCCAGCAAGTCTTCGCGACCTATGAACATGTCGTCGTCCAAGTCGTAAATACGAAACGCGTACCTGTAACAAAACTTCACTTTTTAACTAGCTGTGCCCCATGGTTTCACCCACGTAGACTTGTGTTATTACTATTACTTACTTATGTTCATGGGTGGCTTTTTTTCTCGGAACCCTAATTCAAAAAAAGTATAGTAAGTATCATCTATCATCAGGTGTCTGTCTGTGAAAATCCCGTTAAAATCGTTCCAGCCATTTCAGAGATAACCCAGAACAAACAGACAAACAGACACTTCAATTTTATTTTATTTATCTGTAAATAAAGGAAAGTTTTCTGATAAGTACATAGTTATGGAAAAGGCTATCTAAGACAACAAATTAGAGAGTTACCAGTACCAACATCTATACAGATAAATAAAATTGGAGTGTCTGTTTGTAATTCCAAAATAACAGCTTTTCACTAAATGCATATGAAAGTATATACGCTACTGATAAAAAAAAAACCAAGTTTTAAAATTTTTCTCTGTCTGTCTGTCGGTCTGTCTGTCTGTCTGTCTGTCTGTCTGTCTGTTTGTTTGTTCCGGGTTATCTCCGAAACGGCTGGACGGATTTTAAAGGGACTTTCACTGGCAGGTAGCTGATGTTTCAAGGAGTAGCTTAGGCTACTTTTATTTATCAAAAATATTAGGGTTCCGCGACAATAAGGATGAAACTAAATCTACGCGAGCGAGTGTGCGTGGCGCACAGCTAGTAGACACTATAATTGTCTGTGGTTTCCTGCATTCCACATAATAATAGTGAAAACTGTTCAAACTCGTATATACGCTTAAACCTCGGTCATAAGGGTCGCATATTTTCCAACTTCTTCATTTAACAATAGATACAGGGTAGCAGTTTAGACCGCTTTAAAAAAAGGTGGATGTTCTATATATATATGGAGGACATAAGACTCTCAGCAGTTAGCTGATGGCACCGATATAAAAACAGAATATAACGTAAAAGCAAGTGTGTGCGTACGTTACATATTTTCAGAATTCATCGCCTGTCCACAATAGGCAATAAAACACATGACAGCGGGCGATATCAATGTGGTTTGATCTCTGACTGAATATAGCACCCTCATTATACGTGCGTCGAAAGATAAACATGATGGCCAAAGGGCCAACCATTATTTATTCCATTCCAAATAAATAATACCTATATTATTATTAGTTAGGAAATATTGATCAGTATTTTTCAGGGATTAGGATAAGGACATGTGGAATTAGTTTGCACAAGTAGCTCCTGGCATGTTATACAAACATAATTAAGTAAGTACGTAAATCTATTTTATTATCAGCCGCCTCAGGCACTACACATACGTTTTGCAAATGCGTCACACACAGACATTTGCAGGTTTTCTCACGATGTTTTTTTACTCCTAACGTGACGTGAAATCGATTTTTAGTAAATCTCATTGGTATAGGCCTCGCTGGGATTTGAACTTGCATTGCTTGCGTAGTACGCGACTGCTTCCTATGGACACCACGTCTCTACACAGGAGTTAAGAGCTTCCATATATGTTTAGAGTGTTATAATTAGTTAGCTATATCCCCTCAGATTGTATTCTCACCAAGCCTTGATATCTCTGGGCGCCGCCTCGCTGAACACCGACATCATGTCGAGGAAGTCCTCGAACGTCAGGTTTCCGGAGCCATCGTGCGAGAATACTTGGCAAATGCGACGCTTGAACGGGTTTTCCTGGAATGTATTGTTTTTAGAAAACGGTAAAATGTCCATTTATTTATTTACTAGCTGTGCCCCGCGGTTTCACCCGCGTAGATGTAGTTTCATCCTTATTGTCGCGGAACCCTAATATTTTTGATAAATAAAAGTAGCTTAAGTTACTCCTTGAAACATCAGCTACCTCCCAGTGAAAGGCCTCTTAAAATCGGTCCAGCCATTTCAGAGATTACCCGGAACAAACAGACAGACAGACAGACAGAGAAAAAAAATTAAACTTGGTTTTTTAGTGTCAGTAGCGTGTATACTTTCATATGCATTAAGTGATAAGCTGTTATTTTGGAATTCCAAACAGACACTTCAATTTTATTTATCTGTATAGATTCTTCCTGCAATACAATACATTCTCTACCAGTACCCAATATCCTTTGGTGATGCAGAGACATGAATGGTGGTGTTTAGTGTCAAATAAACTCTACTTAGGCTTTAAATCTTGTTTAGAACGTATAAACGTCAAAAAAATTCTAGCAGGCCACATTCGGACGTACTTTTAAAACGAATAAGACCCGTGGTAACTTTTCGAATTTTCGGCTGAAGCTTATTTTTTCGGGAAAAACGAGTAGGCCCCCTGGAGGGCAAAAGTAATAACCCCTTACTTTAAGTTCAGGTACATTTTCAATCTCCTCGACCGGCACCGCTATGGTATGCGCCTGGTTCTCCGTCATACGCTTCGGGACCAGCTCGGGGTTCACCTCTCGAAACCTTTTGAACACCCTGAAAAATTAATATTAATAGTATTTTGTCTAAATTTACATATATACCAAATAGAGCAATAGAAAGTAAGACATTTTCAGTTACATATCTATACAGATAAAAAGATACGGCCGGCTGCCGTCACAAGATATAAGCGCTGACTTTGAATGTGCCGTAGTCATTTTATGAGTCCGTCTATGTATGGCACGACGCGAATAAAATGTATGTCTCTCCTTTTGCGTATGTATCTATGAATCGTAATCTTCTACGTCAATCGTATATCTTAAAATATTTAAGAATCGTATGTTAATAGTACTATATTTATTATTATAATTTAAAATTAATTATTATCATAATATGTATGTTAGTATTTTAAGGTATTCATTATTTTTGTAACATCCGCTGTCTGGTATCCATAGTACAAGCTCTGCTTAGTTTGGGACTAGACAGAGCTATAACATTTTTGTATTTTGTATATTTGTACATATTACCTAATCAAGTCAATTATAGAAATGTCGACCGCAGTCTTGACCTTTCGGCTTGTTACAATAATTGAACCCTGTAATATCGGAGCACTAAATGTAGGTAATTAGTGAGTATTTAACACAAGGTCGACAGAAACCTAACATTACATCCAATTTAATATCCTATACGGTGGCATCCCCAATTATGTAGAGTACCTGCCTACGCGAAGGTTATTAGTACAATGTAAATGACCCGATTGCTTGAGTCATTCATATCTATCGTGAAAATATTGGTAGGTGATGTAAGTGCCCCAACCCAAGTATAGGTTTTGAACTTTCATACGTAGACGAATGCAACCTTGCATCTTTGCGTGCCTCAAAATGTGCTGATACTTTTTCGAAGGTGGGTTGTATTTGAATTCCAATGATAGATCTAATTTCGTAAAACAACAAAAGCTGTGTTGGCCTTGGGGTTTCAGTAATCGCCTGCTATGCAAGCAACGTAAGTTAGGGCCCTGTACCAACGAATTGTCCTAAAATCTTATGTGCAATGATTTCACATCACGTGCTTTACGGTGAAGGAAAACGTTGTGAGGAAAGCTGCATATGTCTGAGAAGTATAGTTCCTGAGACTGCAATGCACTCACCATCTGTCACATTGGTACTTAATCGTCTTCGGTGAGAAGTGGGTGTTGTTATTACAACACCTCTGCCTACACCTTCGGGGAATACAAGCGTGAGCATATGTCATCTCCCTGGCCTTATCCCATGTATTTGGGGTCAGCACTTGATTCAACCCGATGTGGCTGATCACCTGATTATTATACGAAGCGACTGCCATCTGACCTTGGTAACCCTTTTTTCGAGGAAAATCGGCAATCTGGGTTAAACCAATTGTCAGACTTTCTTAGGCCTCTGACTGACCTGTAACGATTGCCAAAGATGTTAATTTGGCAACCGGGACCGACGGCTTAACGTGCTCTCCGAGGCACGGAGGGAACTCGGGCGGTCACCCATCCAACTACTGGCTAGGCGTATGGTTGATTAACTTTGCTGATCGCATCATATGCGCAATAGCAACAGTGCCACGAGCCCCTCTAGAAACAACAACTTCACAAAATACGCCAACATTTCAACATTCAAGCGAATGTTGATAACATTTAAATATGTACAAACCTACGCTTGGGGTAAGGATCATTCACGGCAAGTCTCCAAAAAAGCAAAGAACGAAGAAAGTACTATGTAGGCAAACGATCCACTGCCACATCCAATCAACGTCCGATTCAAGCCCGAATTTTTATTACTCGAGTAAGTAGGATTGAAAATAAACTTCAATAGATTTTACTTACCATATTATTCTGATCGATAAAGGTCATAAATTATGGATATGTCGAAAGGTCCTGGGTTCATTATAGTCGGCCTTTGGATTTGTGTGACAAGAACTTGACTGTGAACCTACTTACTTCGATCGTATATAAAGCTGTGCTTGAAAGAAATGCGCGGTACGGTCATAATCTAGCTAATTATATTATTATAGGCTAGGTAGCGAGTCGCTTTTCTCGCTCAGAGAATCAGCATTGCTATTCAACGTGGCAATGTTGCCACGTTGTGCCTTCTTGGCACGATCCCGAGAGACAGCGATTTGGGTGAAGTTTGCTACTTGTAATTAGTTTTAAGTACAGGGGCCCAACCATGAGCTCTTATTGTAATGTTAATTCAGTTGTGCGACAGTGACAGATGTATACACGTCACATACATCTGTCTCATAAATGAGTGAAACTATCATGGCAATAAGAGCTCATGGTAAGGCCCCTGTTTCTTGTACGTATTATTATGTTTTTCTACACTTATATTATAAAGAGGAAAGATTTGTTTGTTTGTTTGTATTGAATAGGCTCCGAAATTACTCGACCGATCTTGATAATTCTTTCAGCAATGGATAGCTACATCATCAGCGAGTAACATAAGCTTTATTTTATCCCCGTACTCTCACGCGAACGGGAACTACGCGGGTGAAACCGCGTGACGTCCGCTAGTATTCAATCAATGTCAAAGGCTAGTATATTCCTATATCTAGTAGGAATACCATAGTGTACGTATGTATACCAACATCCTGAATGGGTAAGCAGAGGTGTTGTAACAACAACACCCACTTTTCATCGAAGATGATTAAGTTCCTACGTGACAGACGGCGAGTCCATGGCCGTCTCAGGCATATACGTCTTTGAATCATTTCTCAGAGGGCCTAGAGCGAGTTTTCTTAAAATCGCCGTCACAAGTCACCGCCTCGACGTTAACGCAGATTTGTATGGGCTCACAATAGTGTCATTTTTAGGAGGCGCTGCTAAGATCCCATACAAATCTGTGTTAACTTTGACACGGTGACTTGTGACGGCGGCAGTGATAAACTCGCACTAGGCACTCAGATGCAGGTTCCTCACGATGTTTTCCTACACCATAAAGCATGTGGGGTGAAATGACTGTACATAAGTTTTTAGAAAACACATTGGTACAGGCCGCTGGGATTCTAAGTCACGTCGCTTGGATAGCAGGCTCCAACCCCATGTCTTTTTCTTTTTAAATTTTATCACACAGATTACAAGCAAGGGCCTTTTAGGACTAGTATAAAATAAAGCAACAGTCTGAGTCCGTCATACATCAAATACTTTCGATTTGACCGCTCGATATAGCATTCTACGTCCTTGACCGTTACGTTACGACAAACGACTTTACAGGGAACTCTATCGTACCTTCATTTCTTCCTACGCATTTATTTCTACTTACGTCATATAGAAATATGACAAACGTTCAAGTTATTTATGCATGACTAGCTTCCCTCGGTGACTTTGCCTGCGCGTTATAACGGATCAGTTATTAACCTCAATCTACACTGTTATTATAAATAGGAAATTATTAATTTTTATTTATTTGTTTGTTTGTATTGAATAGGCTCCGAAACTACGTGACCGATCTTGAAAATTCTTTCAGCAATGGATAGCTACATTATTACCAAGTAACATAGGCTATATTTAGCTCGTACTTCCACGGGAACAGGAACTACGCGGATGAAACCGCGTGACGTCCAATAGTTAATAATTATAGCCGGTGCCGTCGAGTTAAGAGCGCTGACCTTAAAAGAGCAGTATTCTAAGAGTCTGTGAATATTTTCGTTATGCGCTTATAATTATTGACGACACCTGTACTTAGCGATAATGTAGCATTCTATATATATGTGGAAGATTTTTAAATCAATCCGTTTATTTCGGTGCCTGTTCATTGGGACAAACAAACAAATATTTCTTCATTCTAATATTAATATATACCACAAACACGGCCGATAGCATGCTTTGTTTTTGAATTTCAAATGGCCTATAATCGTAAGATTGTAATTCCACCTCGTGTTCGTATCGTTTAGATTTAGGAATCGATTTTGTCTTCAGTAACATAAAAATCTTCACGTTTTGATTCATCGCACCATAAAGCGAAGATATTTGAAGACAAGATCATTAGTTCTTCTGTAAAAATTACACTAAAAATATAAATTTCAAGTTACCTTAATATTTCTTTCCTTGTAAAAAATGTACAGTCCTGTAGAAGATGCACATCAATTAACAAACTATTTGTGTTCATGTTAATAATTCATTACCAAAATTACCTCATCGAATCTTCTGCTCATAATATTATCACACAACAAGCCACTTAAAAAAAAATCAATCAGAGGAACTTACCTGATAATCTTCAAGTTGCTGTTCAGAAAAGGTTACAACTTTGTTCCCCATCACCACTGGCCGGTATTAATCCAAAATAAAAATAAAAACCGCACTGAATTGTGTCAAACTTTTAAAATTGGAACCGCTATTGTGATATTTATGATTTAAAAAAAAATACGACCCTTATGATTTTTTTAAAGGTAATATAAAGCGTTTTGTTTGTCAACGTTGAGTAAAAATATTATAAGCTGGTCAAGCAGCCTGTTGCCTTAAAGGCCACAAAACACTGTCTGTTGCCACGTTTCGGTTCGGGGTGTGACCGCACAGAACACTGGGACACAGACATCGCTACGTCAAGGGCAAGCTTTAGTTTTGAACGATAAAAGGCTGAAGTTAATTTTGAATGAATACCTACGTTACATTGATTTTCTTGGGAACAATAAGCCATTCTTAATAAAATTATTTTACTTATTCTGTATTTTTTATTAGAATACTTTAAATGGAATTTAAACAATGTCGAGGAAAAAAATACAGATATTATATTTACTGTTATGTTATATTTACATACTAGCTGTGCCCCGCGGTTTCAGCCGCGTAGATTTAGTTTCTAATAAAACTCGTGTAAATTCCGTAACGTACTAACGCTTTATTTGAATCAATCAGGAAGAACGCACATAATAATCATAGACAATTAAAAAGTAATAGACAATATATAATAGACTAATAAGTGGTATAGACTGCAGAACATATTATTTTTATACATCAGCACAGATAATAAATAACAGTTTCATCCTTATTGTCGCGGAACCTAATATTTTTCATATCTAAAAGTAGCCTATGTTACTCCATGAAACATTAGCTACCTGCCAGTGAAAGTCCCGTTAAATCGGTCCAGCCGTTTCAGAGATTACCCGGAACAAACAGACAGACAGACAGTGAAAAATTTTAAAACTTGGTTTTTTCTATTCAATAGCGTGTATACTTTCATATGCATTCAGTGAAAAGCTGTTATTTTGGAATTACAAACAGACACTTCAATTTTATTTATCTGTGTATAGATGTATACCTAGATGTCTGAGAAGTAATTCAAAGACGTTTGTATAGTGCCTGAGACGGCGATAGACTCACCTTCTGTCACATTGGCACTTAATCGTATTCGGTGAAATGTAGGTATTGTTGTTACAACACTCTGCTTACTTCGGGGACGGCGTGAGCGTATTAATTTATTGTATATTATATTTATGTTCAAAACTAAATAAATAATTATTATTAAGACCAAACAATTGATTTATACGAATACGATAACTTGAAATCAGAAAAGTCAAAAGTGTTTTATAGTTGTTCAAAATTGAGTTTCATGAAACATGGCTTTATAAAAACTTTAGTCGTAAGCTAAATTAAAACACAGAACAAAGGGTAATTGAACACTTGTTATTAAAGAACTCAAATGTCATTACGACAGTTCAGTGACTTGTAACTTAACCTTGTATTGAATACGCTATTGTTGTGTTTCTATAGTGGCAGTGCTCTGTGCAATAAGTTAGGCGGGCGCTACTATTAGCCGCACCCTGCCCTACTGTGACTTTTCCACGCTCATTGTGAAAGTTTATTTGATTCATGCTTGTATTCTATTTACTGATTACTTTTAAGTAATTAAGTTCTTACTTACTCTTAGCGATGTCTCTAGCTATGTATGTTAGCACCTATGAATAGGTCAATAAAGACACTTTAATTTTATTGCTCAAACTAGCTGTGCCCCGCGGTTTTACCCGCGTAGACTTAGTTTCATGGGTCGCAGAACCCTTATGTGATTTTACATTAAAGTAACCCAAAAATACAGCTGTTAATTTGGGATGACAAACAGACAGTTCAATTTTATTTATCTGTATAGATTTGAGTGTTTCTGGAACGCGTGAATCTTTAAAAATATGGGCATTAATATCAAAATTATTCGTACTTGGTATTCTTACCTGTGTTGAAATCTAAAACATTTTATTTGTTTTTCGCAAACTCGTTTTCGTTTCGTTGTTTTAATCTGGCTTCCACGTCATTTGGTTGGTTTCCTCCACTTGCTATCAGATTACATCACATTGGATATTTTATCATGAGGCCCGTATCTTACACAGGTAAATTAAATGAGCTATCATTGGAACAAAATACGAACCGAGATACGGATTCGAATACGTATAAGGATAAACTGCTATCATATTACTATAGGCAATCTTATATTACAAAACGAAAACATTTCTATTACTCAAAAGCAATTAATTTCAATATAGTTATTATATATTTCTTAATATTATGTTCTTTGAATACTTGCGTGCTTGTAGAGATCGCCCGTGTTCGCTTTACATTTTTAATAGGTAAATGTTATATGGTAAGTAGGAATACCACAGACGTAACAGAAAAAAGTATGTTATGTTTACGTTTTCTTTTTTTAAATAATTTTCTGCGACTGAAAAAACACTGCACAGTTGCTTACACTCAATTAATAAATTATGACTGGTTAAAAAGTTCGCACTCTTTACCGCCATTTTTGAATGACATGTGTCAAATATCTGTCACCCACGCGTTCTTTTTTGGCGCATGAAGATTGTGAATGTTTTTTTTTATATTTGGAAGACAAAATTAGTTTGTTTTTTCTTTCATTTTAACAGCTTAGCATTTTCGCCCGTTTGTTTTAATGTCGTAATATATATTTTTTGAATATAGAAGACATGATCGTTTTGTTTTTATTTTTTCATTTCAATCTTTATTCAGTTATATTAAAAATAAGATATAAAATTAAAGAATGTTCAGGCCCACCCACCACACTCCAATAAACATTCTTGTTCGCTGTAGAAGTTGTTATTTCCTGAAGTTGGTTCCGGACAGTAATGTGACCATCTTATTTCAAAACATGTCTTGGTGTACCAGTTGAAGACGTATCTGCAAAGAGTACATAAGCGCAAAAAAAAAAGATTAACTATTTAATTAAATAAAAAGTAATCTTTTGCACGGTTTTCGGTGAGACTTAAAAAATATCAGAGAAGTCGTTGGATGTGACAAATTTTAGGATGTATTTAAATTTTCTGGAATACGGTAAGTTTCACACCGGGGAAAAAAAATGGGAGCACCTTTGAACCTGCCTTCATACAATACGCTTCGAACCATCTAAACCGGTCCAGCTGTTTTCGAGTAATCTGTGCACATACATACAATGAAACCGCTCGTATTTTTCTGAATATTCTAATACTAGCGGACGTCTCGAGGTTTCACTAGCGTAGTTACCGTTCCCGTGGGAGTACGGGGATACAATATAGCCTATGTCACGCGCTGATGATGTAGCTCCATTACTGAAAGAATTTTCAAGGTCGGTCATGTAGTTTCGGAGCCTATTCAATGCAAACAAACAATAAAAAAAAACAACCAAATCTTTCCTCTTTACAATATTAGTGTAGATGTAGAATGTAGATAGTAGTGTTTTTATATAATAATAATATATAACAAATAATTAAAAGTAGGTAGGTAGGTTTGTAAGTATAAGTACCAATGTCAATACATTGGTACTTATACCATATAACGTACCAATGTACGTTCACAAAATCAGCTGTATTTGAGGCAGACCGTAAAATACCTAGCTATGTTGCGTACCTGACCTGATGCTGCCACCTGTCACGGACACTGTATTCAATAAGACAATGCTTTTCCCTTGGAGTTTCCTGGCATTTCCTTGGGGGAACTGTTGAATGACAATTTATTTTTTAAATAGAGTCGAGAGTTGGATCTAAAAAGTTGGAAAGTGATCCATGCCGCCCATGAACACGTGCAACACTGGTGGGCTTGCAAATGCGTTGTCGACCTTCTAGGAAGGGATATGCTCTCATTTTAGCTCTTACTGCAATGATAGTTTGACTCATATTATGAGAGATGAATATGACGTGTATACATTATACGGATTTGAGACTTCACATTTTTGTCACAGAGCATCGGTTGGTGGTCTATATCAATTTAAAAACAAATATCTAAACCTTTTATTAGTTACTTAATTAATTTTTTCATCGTTTTAATAGTGCAGTTGTTAGAGGTTACTAAAGGTTTGTAGAATATAAGACAAAGCAAATTTTTGTTGTAAAATTAAATTCCAAAAACAAAAATGCCTCCAATTATGATTAAAAAGAAAAACAACAAAAAAGGTTTTTTTATTTTAATTTTGAATCGCTACCAGCCGATGCTCTTTGCCAAAAATGTGTAGTAAGCCCATATAGTAAGAAAGTAACTAAGCAATACTTACGCGAATGACACATCATCACCGATACCGCGATGATAAGACAAATGTTGAACATTACAGATAATAGGGTTATCAACTCAATACTTGGGCCGTGCCGGCTTTGTTGAAGGATGATCATGAATGACATTATTGTATGTCAGTTACAACATTATACTACACTTGTGACATATTTGTAATATTGTGCGGAATTTCATTATGTTTATTCTAATGTGTGCGACCGTAACATATACAGAGACGAGACTTTTTAGACGCACACTTTTGTCACAGATTAGTGACTGGTGGTTTTTTGGTCCAATTTAAAAATTAAAAAATATCACTTAATTTTTTTTATCTTTTTCGGCGTAATTTTTTTTATTAGCATTCTATTTTTGTGGTTAAGTGTTTGTTAAAGGGCTTATTAAAGGTTCGATGATTTGTGGAACAAATCAAAAATTCGAGATAGAGGGAACTCATAATAAAAAAGTAGCCGTATTTTTTAAACAAGAACAAAATATACTCATTGCACGAAGTACCAGAGACAAGTATACTACATTTAATTAGAACTTCGAATACCCCATTTAAATAAATCGAATAGATATCGAATTATTTTCTTGTTTCAAATATTTTGATCAATATCCAAGCAAAATGTATGAGTTAAAGGGGAAAACTTTAATCTTCAGTAAGTTTTCAACAAACAAACTTAACGGTCACACACTACCCACGCACTAAGTGGTTGAAAGCCACTTTAGGTCTTGTTTATGTTGGCAACTTCAACAAGTGAATTGCCATATCTAACGCAAGGGACGGCAAACAATAACTGGAACTACATATTGATGTTGCTAGACTTAATAAATTACTTGATTGTAGTACTAGATAATCTGTGAAGTTTGCTCTAATGAGGTCATTATAATACAGAGCCGTGGTAGATGTTGGGTTTGAGCAGTCGGCTGCTAACCAATCTACGCAAGTTCGAATCCCAGCGGGGCCTAGGGGTCTACTCTCTTTCTCCGAAAACGAAACTTCGTGAACGAACGAAAATTAAACGTAATTTCATTATCGCTTTGTTTTTATCATACTCAAATTTTTCTTCGTCTAATAATTTAATTAAAGTTGGTTTAGAAAATATAAACATCAAAAAATTTTCTAGCGGACCACGTTCGGACGTAATTTTAGAACGAATAATAACCGTAATTTAATAACTTTGCGAACTTTCGGCCGAAGCTTCGTTTTTCGGAGAAAGCGAGTAGGCCCCCTGTACCGTACTGTTACGGCGAAGCTAAACATCGTAAGGAAAACTGCATATAGGTCTGAGAAGATTTCAAAGACGTATGTAAAGCGCCTAAGACTCACCATCTGTTACGTTGGCACTTAATGATCTTCGGCGAAAAGTGTGTGTTGTTATTACAACACCTCTGCCTACCCCTTCGGGGAATACAGGCATGAGCATAGTTTAAGTAAGTAATTATTGTAATTTTCTACTTTATCTGCACTCTCATGTCACTTTTATTCGTTTTTATAAACAAAGAAATTTAAAACCAATTTCAGTGACTCAAATTTTTTTTTATGTCATTTTTATCATTTTCTCATTGCCAGAGTCCTACTTAAGTAATTTAAGCTGAAAAATATTTTCTTAGTATTGCGTTTAGAAGAGTTTTATTGTTAAATTAAACTAGCTGTGCCACGCGGTTTCACCCGCGTAGATTTAGTTTCATCCTTATTGTCGCGGAACTCTAATATTTTTAATAAATAAAAGTAGCCTAAGTTACTCCTTGAAACATCAGCTACCCGCCAGAGAAAGTTCAAGTTAAAATCGGTCCAGCCGTTTCAGAGATTACCCGGAACAAACAGACAGACAGACAGACAGAGATTTTTTTTAAAACTTGGTTTTTTAGTGTCAGTAGCGCGTATACTTTCATACGCATTTAGTGAAAAGCTGTAATTTTGGAATTACAAACAGACAGTTCAATTTTATTTATCTGTATAGATGTATAGATAGTTTCAACGTGTTTTCTCACTCGACGAACTTATTTTCTACTGCATTGACGCTTAAGGAAATAACTTAAAGATACAAAGCAATGTACAGTCGAGTCGGAAATCATTATGACTAACGATGAGATACCGTCTATAGCTTAAAAACATACCTACATACATACGCTCACTGTTATACACTTTTCACCGAAGATAATTAAGTGCCAATGTGACGAATGTTGAGTCTATCGCCGTCTCGGGAATTATACATACGTCTTTGAATTATTTCTCAGACATATGCACGTGGTGTGATCTCAGTGCACATAAGTTTTCATAAAAACTCATTGGTACAGGCCCCACTAGTTTTCGAACACGCGTCGCTTGTATAGCAGGTGACAGCTCAAACTCCAAGGACACTACGTTTCCAAAAACATCTAGTAGTTATAATCATTTGCGTAGAAATACGTACTTATTATGTACCTTAATATAAGATTTACAAAAAAATGTATGTCATTTAGTTGGAAGTTAGAAGTGACACAAATGATTTTCTGCAAATTGGATCCTCTTCAAGGGGTAGGCCTATTTAATTCCTCATAAGATGCGAGTACTTAAAAAGTAACAAAAACATATCTCCGCCGCGACAGTGCATCACTGCCGTGACCAGGATTCGAACCTGGGTTACTACGGCCACAACGTAGGGTCCTAACCACTAGACGATCACGGCTACCGGAGCTGGTGAGAGGAGTGACAAAACTTGCAAACGCTTTGCTCGAAATAATTACCGAAAAATGCACTTTCACAATTCCTTCACGGTTCATTGCACGCACACGCAACGATACAATTCAGATGTTCTACTTAGATAAAGTATTATATTTAGTTGTTGCTACTGCCATCTGTTAAAGACTTGATTATTTGTTCCTTAAATGCCTAAGAGTTGTTTGAATTTTTATACCAAAATTTTTTTACACCAAAACCTATGGATATTAATGCTGATAGGTAGATAAGTAATCATTATTTAACAAGCCTGAATTTTAATTGCATTTTATTATATTTAAATACTAGCTGTGCCCCGCGGTTTCACCCGCGTAGATTTAATTTCATCCTTAATTGTCGCGAAACCCTAAATTGTTAATAAATAAAAGTAGCCTAAGTTACTCCTTGGAACACTGGCTACCTGCCAGTGAAAGTCCCGTTAAAATCCGTCCAGCCGTTTCAGAGATTACCCGGAACAAACAGACAGACAGACAGACTGACAGATAGACAGACAGAGAAAATTTTTAAAACTTGGTTTTTTAGTGTCAGTAGCGTGTATACTTTCATATGCATTTAGTGAAAACCTGTTATTTTGGAATTACAAACAGACACTTCAATTTTATTTATCTGTATAGATATAGATGTATAGATTAGCAGAGCCTAATTTCATGGGTGGCTCGCGGTCCCCTACTTTATTGATAAAAATTATATCTCTAAAAAACTGTTCATTTGGAATTACAAATAGACACTTCAATTTTGTTTATCTGTTGTTAATGTAAGTATTGTCATTACAAATTTATTACCGCAGTATAAGACATACAGGTGAATGAACATACGATTTAAAGAATAAAACTTTAATAGCTTCAAAGTCACTTGGTCTACTATAACAGAATTATCTGTAAGTTTAATATCGAATAACATCGACATTTGATTGTGAATTAGGTACATAAGCGAAAAGGTTGTGCGAACGATGATACTCAGCTAACTAATATTTTTATCGTTGAGCATACCCATTTTGTACCTGATTACCCCTGTTCTGCCCAGATGCAGGCTAGCGTCACAGTATATAATTAAGTTTACTAACAGTAGGGAAACTTGATATTTTTTTCGAAATAAGAATGTGTGATGTGAGATGTAATATAGAATTCTCGATTTGGAGATAAGAATAATGTCTATAAAAAGCGTAAATATGACGTATACGCGATCGATTGATCACCACGTGACTGACATAACACCTGGGCCTGTAGACAAAGTAACATTATCCTCACGTTTTGCTTATAGAAACGATACAAAATGTATGGGAATGCCATGTCACGTGACTGATTTCCATATATTTTGTATCGTTTCTATTAGCGCGAGCTCGAAATAATGTTACTTTGTCTAGGTCTACTGAATCGCTTATAATTTCATAAATGCGCGTATGTCTAAGTGTGTCAATTTGAACGAGTTATTCGTAGATTCCTTACTGCTTAGTAAAGTCATAGATATACTGTGCTAAGCTAACGTAACAAAAGGGAGGCACGCAATCGCTTCTGCCGTTGATGCCCGTTGGTACCCTATTGAAACTTCATTGGAAATATTCCAAGTACGTATCCATTATCTCTACGGCTTATTGTAGATGCATTAGTATGCAATACATTATGCTACACTCCGTGGTGACCGAGTGATTTCAGCTGGCGCCTGATACGCAAGCATCCGTCGTCATAAGTTCAAATAGCCGTGAATTGTTATAATGATTTTTTGTAAAAATATGCTGTGATTGTTCGCGCTTTACGGTGAAACGTGTGTCTCTGTAAAAAAATATCTTATTTCGTTACTTTACTGTTAGATACATATGCTCACGCCTGTATCCCATGGGGGTAGGCAGAGACCACCGTTCCCCAGATACTACAGTCCTTACATACTTCTTTCGCTTCATCCACATTCATGCATTTCATCAACTTTTTCTTTCAGTTACAAGTGCTCCGAAATTGACATTTCTGAAAAATATGATTTGTTTATTATTTATTTATAATATACTTTATCATTTTCAGCATCGAATGAGTACATATTATAGCTAGTTTAAATCCTATTTACAGGTTAATTATTCAGATTATTACAATTTCTTATCATTTTCAGGATACCGCAATCCTATTGGAAAATGGACCGCTTATATATGTTTCCACTGGCACGTATCTACATAAGTATGCCGTCTGTATATATGTAAACAAGCCCGTTTATTGTATGTTATTACATATTCCCCACTGAAACTTCTAGTTAATCAAAACATCGGACAAAATAATCCCAAATCAAGTATTCTGCTTCGTTAACAACGTTACAGTTACTACGTGTGTGCGATAAACCCTTGTCAAGTCAAATTCTAAATTATGTACAACACTATCTTCAATGTAATCTTTCCACCGAACCGTTGGCAGTTGATCGTTCCAACAAAGTGTGAGGCCTTGTGTTTAGATGAACGAGATTGATTTGTTAGATAAATTCCTATGCTCTAGTCTAGTTATAACGTTGTGAAGCATTCTGAAGTATAATAGTTTGGTTAAAGAGGTTCTTTTACCCTTCTTAGTACCATCATCACCTCCCTGGTCTTATCCCATACATTGTTAGGTTCGGAACTTGATTCAACCTGATATGGCTGATCACTTGATACAAAGCGTCTGCCATCTGACCTTCGTCATTCCTTTTACTAGGAAAATCGGTATTCTGAGTTAAGCCAACTGGCTTTGTTGCATGCTGTCAGACTCTCTTAGGTTTCCGACTGACCAGTAACGATTACCAAAGATGTTAAATTAGCAACCGGGACAGACGGCTTAACGTGCTCTCCGAGGCACGGAGCGGTCACCCATCTAGCTACTAGCTCGAGTTGGGGTTGCTTATATCTATTGATATGCGCAATACATCTGCGCCGCGAGCTTCTACTTAGTATTATGGTAGTAAAAATCATTACTATTATAATCAATATGTTTCCTTGTAATCATGCTTTAGTATTGCCTCACAAATAAAGCAAACTATTACTATTACGAAATTGCGGATTGCATGCGCAGTGGCATGCAATGAACCGTGAAGAAATTGTGAAAGTGCATTTTTCGGTAATTGTTTCGAGCAAAGAGTTTGCAAGTTTTGTCACTCCTCTCACCAGCTCCGATAGCCGTGATCGTCTAGTGGTTAGGACCCTACGTTGTGGCCGTAGTAACCCAGGTTCGAATCCTGGTCACGGCAGTGATGCACTGTCGCGGCGGAGATTTGTTTTTGCTACTTTTTAAGTACTCGCGTCTTATGGTGAATTAAAGAGGCCTGCCCTTTGAAGAGGATTAAATTTGCTGAATATCATTTGTGTCACTTCCAACTAAATCACAATCAATTTCAAATTGAGAATTTTTTCTTACTTGGACCGACTGGCACATAATAAATTGTGTCTTTAAAAACCATAGATAGCAAAGCACACGTACAACTAAGTAATAAAGCTCACAGCGAAGTTTTTTATTTTATTGTTTTGAAATTCGAACGCCTTACATGGATGCGTATGTGCGTAAAAAGAAAAAAAAACTCGCACAGATTAGAAATAGAAACAAAAAACAAGGGAGGGGTTTTAAAAAAATAAAGAACAAGAAATAAATAAAAATAATTATCAAAGGTCGACATTAAAAGAGGCGGCACTAATACCTAATAATTACAAATAGTGAGAATCAAAACAAAAGAACTTTACAAAAACACAGGTACTGGAAATATGTACCTTCAAAACACTTCTCAAAACAATTTAGATAAATTATCCTTCCTATCATGAAATATGTGATACCAGAGCCATAATAAAATGTAAGGAAGTAATTATCAAGTAACGAAGTACCTCTACGCCTAATAAGCAATGTTCAGAAGTTCATTAAACATGCGTACAAGGGAAAGTTTGGCAAATTTTGTTAAATTTGGTATAACGCGTTATTAAACACAAAACATTGCGTGTTCCGCGGTACGGGGTACTTAAGATGTTATGGTAAGAACAGAAAATATAACCATTTTTATGATTCTTCTTCTTAGTCTTTCACTCTTGGCAGGTCGTGGTCATGGATGCCCTGGTACAAGCTTTATTAGCTGTGCCCCGCGGTTTCACCCGCGTAGATTTAGTTTCTTCCTTATTGTCGCGGAACCCTAATATTTTTAATAAATAAAAGTAGCCTAAGTTACTCCTTGTAACATCAGCTACCTACCAGTTAAAATCCGTCCAGCCCTTCCGGAGATTACCCGAAACAAACAGACAGACAGACAGAGAAAAAATTTAAAACTTGGTTTTTTAGTGTCAGTAGCGTGTATACTTTCATATGCATTTAGTGAAAAGCTGTAATTTTTTAATTACAAACAGACACTTCAATTTTATTTATCTGTATAGATGCGCCTCCATTTCTCTCTATTATGTGCGTTTCTGGAGTACTTCGTTATGGAACTGTTCATGGAAGATTTCATAAGATCAATCCATCTAGTTGGAGATCGATCTCGGGACCGTTTGCCCTCTATTCATCCTTGGATCACTGGACGTTCCATCGCATCCTCCTTCCTAGTAATATGGCCAAAAAAATTTAAAATTCGTAGTTGTACAATTGACGAAAGTCTTTTGTTGATATTTTTATGATATTAAGATATAATTAGAGAGAGTCGCTTAAATTTATACAGATATATACATATACATATATATATACAGATAAATAAAATTGAAGTGTCTGTTTGTTATTCCAAAATAACAGCTTTTCACTAGGTATTGACAAAGAAAAACTAATGTTCAACTTTTTTCTCTGTTTCTCTGTTTGTTCCGGCTAACTTTCGAAACGGCTGGACCGAATTTAAAGGAACTTTCACTGACAGAAAGCAAATTTTGCAGACGTGTACTTGTAGTACGAGTACACATCTCTCGAAATTGATCTCGCTTATCAGTGAGGTCAAATTCGGAGCTCACGTAACCGAAGGGTTGTATTACATTGGGATGCATGAATATGGATTAAGCGAAAGCAGTAGGTATGTAAGGATCGTAGAGTAAGCAGTGGTCTCTATGGGTCTCCAATCACAAGAAATGGATACATAAAACATCGAAGATAAGGTTCTATTTCGTATCTTTAAAATCGACTCTCGACGACGAGTGCGACGCTGGGAAACCTTAGTGAATTACACGGCAGTTGTATCACGTGTTTGATAGCTCAAAGAACGGATTAAAGTCAACATATACCACGGTATAACTTACAGCTCTGTGCCTGATTGCTTTCGAAATTAAACTATGGGAACTCGAAACTAGCAAGTGATACACAAATCCAGCCTCCGTAGTAAGATTTCACATACAAACTTTGAGCCCCCATTTCAATATACTCTTGATAGCAGCGCATGGAGTGAATTTACTGCACATAAGTTTTTAGAAAAACTCTTTGGTACAGGCCCCGCTGGGATTCGAACTTGCGTCGCTAGCATAGCAGACGACTGTTAAAACCTCAAGGCCACCACGGCTCTTGTTATTATATTATTGAACGAGATACCGCTCAGATTACAATATCATTAAATGAGTACAGATCAGTAGCCTGATTCATGTAATAGAACAGTAACTATTTCGCAGCGAGTTAGATCCTTCTTATTCACGTAAGCTAATTATTTTTGGAAAGGATATAGCTTCAAACTAGAGCTTTATTTAATAATTAAACTTATAACTATTATATTTTTTATTTATTATGAAACGCTAACAACAAACAACGATAGTGAATTTCCATGGTAATGAAATCAGAACAACTCTTTGTGCCCGACTTTACCTATTGAAACTAGGTCATTTCTAGCGGCCAGCGTTCGACCAACAAACTTTATAACAGGTATATTGTTCTGAAGCTTCGACGGGTGAAGTTTATACAATAATGGAACTCACACAGGTCAGGCAATGTTGGAAAATGTATTGACTCATCATCTATCTATAGACACTAAATAAAATGTAAGTGTCTGTTTGTTATTCCAAACTAACACCTTTACACTAAATGCATGCGACAGTATATACGGTACTTAGATAAATAAGACAGTATTTATATTCAGATAAATAAAATTTATGTATCTGTTTTTAATTTCAGAATAACAGTTTTTCAGTAAATGCATATGAAAGTTTGCAGATATAAAAAAAATATCTGTCCCTCTGTCTGTTTGACGGGACTGTTCTGATTTTAACGGGACTTTCACTGGCAGAGAGCTAATTTTACAAGGAGGCCAATTTTAATATAAAAAAGTTATTAGCGTTGCGCGGGCCACAGCTAGTATTCAATATAAGTCGAAAAAGAGCACCGCAATGAATCAGTTAATATTTTATTCATGATACAGTCTGCAGCATTATGTTTCCCAATTGGGTGTCAGAGTGGTCTTTTATAAGGCTTGTTTCACGAATTGCGGTGGAGCCCGTCAGACCGTACTCAAACCAGTCAACAGTCACGCTCTTCGCGCTTATGAAGCACGTTATTCTGCCAATAGCTCGAAACTACCACAGTATAAAAATGAGCTTACTAAGTAGTAAAGAATCTAAACCTTTTTTATATAAGAACGATTGCTCCATCGAGTCTATCAAGTTTTTAAAATTTTCTCCTTTATTAACTGTCAACGTAATGTCAAATTCTCCAAGTTAAAGTTCAATTTTTTTTGTAAGACACGTAAATGATGTTCACGTGGAAAAAATCATCAAAATTTAAATAATAAACTGTTTATCGATAATGAATAGAAAATTCGAGGGATTCAATGGGTTCCTCCACATATTTTTAACAATTTACAACATTTTTTATCTCAATAACCACTTCACATTGGTGGAATAGCTGGGGCCTTACCATGAGCTCTTATTGCCATGATAGTTTCACTCATTTATGAGACAGATGTATGTGACGTGTATACATCTGTCACTGTCGCACAGGTGAACTATCATTGCAATAAGAGCTCATGGTTGGGCCCCTGTACTCAGGCTCGTCACCATTAAATAAATAGAAAGAAAGACGTACACGGGATCGGCCACGACGTAACACCCTATACTGAATTTACGCCAATGCATCATAATATCTCGATATAGACACGCGTCTGTGTGAGTGTGTCATTTTGTACGATTTCTTCCTAGATTCCGTACTGCTACTACAGTAAGCTTATTTATTCTGTGGTCATACTGTCAGTTATGCCCAAAATTTCAAATTTCATATAACAAGAGCATAAACACTCTAATTGGATTGAGTCTTGTGAAGAGACGTCGACATTCCTAAGTGCACCTCGGGCCAAAATGTATTCCTGTATTGTCATGTTATTCTGACGATTGGGTTAAAAAATAGAATCCTAAAAAAACATTAGGTTTAGAACGTTTATTCTCATAAGAATTATAATATTCACTTACATGAGAGCTTATGATAGCCACTTAATTAAAATATGTACATTTCAATGTATACAGGAACGCACCAAGCTAATTATTGTAACCATACCGACGTATCTAATGGAACAGATGTAATACAAAATGTATAAAAAAACATTTCATCACGATTTGAATGTGCTTTGTGAAACTCAAATCAAATAATATTTCAAACTAGCTGTACCCCGCGGTTTCACCCGCGTAGATTTAGTTTCATCCTTATTGTCGCGGAACCCTAATACTTTTAATAAATAAAAGTAGCCTAAGTTACCCTTGAAGCATCAGCTACCAGTGTAAGTCTCTTTAAATTCCGTCCAGGCGTTTCAGAGATTACCCTGAACAAACGTTTTTTTAAAACTTATCTTTTTTAGTGTCAGTAGCGTGTATACTTTCATATGCATTTAGTGAAAAGCTGTAATTTTTGAATTACAAACAGACACTTCAATTTTATTTATCTGTATAGATATAGATTTTAATATACATAGCTGTGGTTGACTGTACCACCTGATGGTAAGCAGCCTACGAATGCTTGTAACACAAAAGACTGCCTTATAAAGAATGAAATCCGTGTACTAGCACAATGAGAACTATTGCTAGCACAACGAATCCACCCCTACTCCTCTCCTCCATGAAGCACTCGCGACTTTATTCACAGCAGTAGCACTACACTACTCAAATGTATTTGGCTGCGATCTTCTTTAAGGTAAAAATACAGTCCCTAGACAAGTATTGTTTGGTTACTAATAATAATTGTGTATTATATTTATTGTGTACATTATTATATTACATTATTATTAGCTCGTGGCACAGGTGCTATTGCGCATATGATTCGATCAGCGAAGTTAAGCAACCATACGCCTAGCCAGTAGTTGGATGGGTGACCGCCGAGTTCCCTCCGTGCCTCGGAAAGCACGTTAAGCTGTCGGCCCCGGTTGCCAATTTAACATCTTTGGCAATCGTTACAGGTCAGTCAGAAGCCTAAGAATGTTCAGACATTGATTTTAGATAATGTTTAGACAACTGGTTTTCCCCAGATTGCTGATTTGCCTCGAAAAAGGGGTTACGAAGGTCAGATGGCAGTCGCTTCGTATAAAAATTAGGTGAACAGCCACATCGGGTTAAATCAAGTGCCGACCCCAACTATACATGGGATAAGGCCAGGGAGATGATGATTACTACAGAAACTTAATTATGTTTATAAAACATTTCCATTTTTTTCGCATGTGCGTATACAATTCATCGGTTAGTGCTACGTATTTTTGAATGTATACACATTGTAAATGCCTTATGCCAATAATTCATGCTTGAATAGTCTACACCCTGCATGTACAGCCCTTAATTATTTCATGTCCCACCTTCAAGATAGCGGACTCTGTTCCAGCTAAATTAAATCTCGCAAGCGTGAGACGAGCAGAAATTTGATGTCTTACAAAGGCATACATTATCCGGTTCATTAGCATTCTAATTAGTGACACTGGTTGCTTTGAGATTTAGTTGTAAGCTTTATGAGATAACTAGCTGTGCCCCGCGGTTTCACCCGCGTAGATTTAGTTTCATGCTTCATTTCGCGGAACCCTAATATTTTTTATAAATTAGCCAAAAGTAGCCTAAGTTACTCCTTGAAACATCAGCTACCTGCCAGTGAAAGTCCCGTTAAAATCGGTCCAGCCGTTTCGGAGATTACCCGGAACAAACAGACAGACAGACAGACAGAGAAAAATTTAAAAATTTGTTTTTTTTTGTGTCAGTATCGTATATATTTTCATATGCATTTAGTGAAAAGCTGTTATTTTGTAATTACAAACAGACACTTCAATTTTATTTATCTGTATAGATACATTATCGCAGGGGACGATAAAGAGAACGGAAAAACGGAATAATGTTCTCTTTGCTCCTTCAGCAAAGCTCCTTGTTGTTAGGTAATTGAAAGCAGTCAAAATATAAGTAGGGTTATACCCTACTAGCTGTGCCCCGTTGTTATCCGCGTTGATCTAACTTCATGAATGACCCGTGGAACTTTAATGGCAGCCTATGTTACTCTTGGCTATCTGCCAGTGAAAATCCTGTTATAGTAAAAAATCGGTCAAGCCGATTCGGAGATTATCTGGGACGAACACAGAGACCGACAGACAGTTTTTTTTTAAATTGTTTACATTCATTACACGCAATGCATTCGCAACGAAATTCGTGGACGTTTGAAGACGTCATAACCAATTTTTGGGGCAAGGATCACCGACTCTACCAGAGACCATGCGGACTGTAGGAAGTTTTTACTATAAGAGGAAGCCTATTTCCACAACCGTCTTATGAACCTCATTTTGAACTAGTTTAGGAATATCCTATGGAGGGTTCAGGCAAAGTAACGGAATTGAGAGATTATATGTCTGATGATGATTATATATTATTTAATACCCTTCTCGTGGTCTCATCTCAGGATTTAAAGCCGGTAAGCGTACAATAAATCCTGCCAATTAAAAAAGCGAAATGCCAAAGCAAACCCGTTTTCAACTCGTTAATTGCCCCCGACGGTGCAGTTCCATCGATCCTTGGACAAACTTCGTATTATGCTAAATTTGAAGAGGCCCTCAAGCTATAAAATCAGAAGTTCAGGTAATTAAGCGTGCCTTAAGGAATAGTGTGATGAGCTATTTGAATATATTTTCTAGTTTTAAATTTATAAATATAAATTGTAATAAATGTTGATTGTAACCCTTTCCCGGAAATAACATCTTTGGATTTTCTTCCTTCGAGCAAAGCTGGTAAAAAAAATTTTTCGCATACAATTCCGATGCAATGAACAAACATCCATTTCGTTGTTTGAGAAAGAACGATATGAACTTCTTATTATGATTTTCAACCATATATCTCTTTAGAAATTCTAGTTCTAGTAATCAATTCATAAACGTTATATTATGTGAATTTGGTTAACCTTGATTTGGGCGCTATATTCCTACTGCCTTTATTTATTTATTTTACTAGCTGTGCCCCGCGGTTTCACCCGCGTAGATTTAGTTTCTTCCTTATTGTCGCGGAACCCTAATATTTTTAATAAATAAAAGTAGCCTAAGTTACTCCTTGAAACATCAGCTACCTACCAGTGAAAGTCCCGTTAAAATCGGTCCTGCCGTTTCAGAGATTACCCGGAACCCGGTTTTTTAGTGTCAGTAGCGTGTATACTATCATAGTGAAAAGCTGTTATTTTGGAATTACAAACAGACACTTCAATTTAATTTATCTGTATAGATAGATATATCAAAACTAAAAAGTCACACTGCTTTTTAAAATAATCACAGGTTCATAGCAGTTATCATATTTTATTGGCAGCATTCCATATTTTATTGGTAGATGGACTTACTTTTAAAGTAGAGATAGAGGGTAGACATATTATATAATATAGGAGTTGCCAACAAGAAAAATATTGAGTTTGTCAACGTCAATAGCTTTCACAAACACTGTCTCAAGATATTCATCCTTATCGAGCTCGAGATGTGAATTATACATGTAGAAAACAGAATAATAATTTCGTTATTCAGTGAATCAGTTTATGAGTTTCAGGTGATTCCGAAACTACAATACGAATCATAAATCTTATTTCTTCTTAATAGTATAATTATACCTAGGAGTATTCTAAGCCCAGCGAACAAGTAATGTGTATCAAATAATTAGAGTAGATTACAGTTTGTAGTGACCCTAACAACTGCGCGACGGAAGTTGGGAAGATACGTCCTATATTGCCGCAACTAGAAATTATGTGGAGCTCGTAGAGGGGCCCAACCATGAGCTCTTATTGCAATGATAATTCAGTTGTGCGAAAGTGACAGATGTATACACGTCACATACATCTGTCTCATAAATTAGTGAAACTATCATGGCAATAAGAGCTCATGGTAAGACCCCGAAGTTTTTTTTAGATGTTTGATAATGAAAATGAAAATGATTTATTCAGTTTAGGCCCTGTTAAGGGACTTATGAATGTCGAGGAGTATACGTGAACAAGTTTTTCAAAGTGCTAAAATTAAATTTATATAGTAATTCAAGAATGGTCGGGGGGATTAAGTTTCTAATTATAATCACTTACGCTGACCGATATCAGGTTTCACCGAAGATGCCAAATAAAACTTCCACAAGTGTTTCATACACTTTATTGCTTGACGGATATAATTCTCCATAAATTCTCAAACAACCACGTTTATAACGACGTAACGAGCGACTCCCTGGGCTTCTAGTACGAGTTCTAAAAGTAGGAACGTTACACACTAACTCCAAGCCAACAATGTGTATAGCAGCTTCACACACATACATAGATTTGTTTATTTATAAGATATTACAATCGACTTTGTTTCCCTATAACTATTAAAATTCGTTCCAGACTCCCCGGGCAAGGGGCGCCCGCGAGGCACTGACAGAGAGGAATCACAGATTGACAGAGCTTAGAAGGTAGGGTTTAATACAGGAAGCTGGAAGGCGGGGGGCGGGGTGAAGGCGCGGGCCGGGCGAGGCGCGGGTGGAAGGCCCCGAGAGCCGCCTCGTTCGTCGACGACGGCCTCTCCTCACGAACACGCAGCTGGGGCAACCGCCACGCTGCACACGCCGCGGTAAGAGCATGCCGGTTCAACACCCAATACGCCACCGCATTCAATGCAGAATGCGCGTATCCAAGCAGCAACGTATACTGCTCCACAAGCCAAGGAACATGAAGGCCAAGCGCGCTGGATATGACGACAAAAGCGTGAGGACACCAGCAGACAGCGAATATGCCCGCGATGCACATGAGTACGTTGCCAAGATGCCGCCGGGATCGCAGCGTTGATGTCTGAGGTTGTGGGCCGAGGAGGCTGGGTTGTAGCTTCTTGCCTCTGACGTCACCAACGTCGACTGCGTCTCGTCTCTCCCTCGGTCCCACTCCGGCGACGATGATGACGTGGGTGGGTCGCCTCATCAGTGGTACTGGAAGGGGCAGCTCGCCGTGCGCTGCACGCGCAGTGAGCGACAGAGCCGTGAGTTTCACCCTGACTGCCCAGTGGCACCGCGCCACCGCCACTACTGGGAAGCAGTAGGCAATCAACGCGTGCGCTACTGCCAATGGCGGACACCACACGCATGTCGTTGTGAGAGCTGCTGCTCCTGTGACAAACAAATTAAGGAATTAATAAAAAATATTGTTCACTGCTAGAGGTGGCAGCATACCTGAATGAGAGTTTAATTTACCCAAAATGAACGCCAAGATCCATACAGCAGCGACAGCGAGTGGTGGTCGGGCGCACACGGACGCCCGACCGCGTCGGACAGCGCCGCACCTGTCCGCGGCGATGGCCACTAGGGACAGAGTGCTGGCCGCTACTGGGAATGACTGCAAAATCAAACAGAATGACATTTATATGCCATATCTACACGCAATTACATCCTGGGTAAGTAATGAATGCGTCATAAAAGCGGACTTGAGTTTTGGCTAGTACCCAAGGTGGCAACAAAATATATCTACGGGTCATTGTAGTTAGCGATTTTGGCCACCCAGTCGTGTATTCACCCTAGTCTGGAAGAATCCCAAGCTATTGTAGCAGCGTTTCTCCGCTCGCTACATAGATGGCACTACTCGCTACCAATTGCAAAGTTTGAGTACACGAGAACCTAAATCGCGCTGCAAGAGTTTACGAGCGCATTGCAGTATATGTATTGAAATTTCCAACTAGAACTGTTGGATCCGTTAGCCAGACATGGCACCCGCTCACCCTACACTGTGTGAAAATGCGAAAGTAACTCTGTCTGCCTGTCTGTTACGCTTTCCCGCTTAAACCTCTCAACCGATTTTGATGAAATTTGGCACGGACAATCTTTAGACCCTGAGAAAGGACATAAGCTACCTTTTATTTATTAAAAATATTAGGTTTCCGCGACCATAAGGATGAAACTAGATCTACGCGGGTGAAACCGCGGGGCACAGCTAGTTTAAAATATATATCGTCTTTGATATGTATTTGGATTTTTCATTACTTACTTATAGATTGTATTTCAAGTTATATCTATAAAAACAGCTACGTACGTATTAATATAACGAGGGTCTGAACGAAATGATATAATTTTACTGGATTTTTACGATTCAGACAACGCTAAAAATTAAAAGACCATTTAAATATTCCATCTGCCTACTATCATAAAAGTCCCAGGAATTATAAGTGTTTATAAAATTCCCTGGCTTTTTTATGACACCAAAATGAAACGTCAAAGCTCAAAAGTTTTTAATACGCGCTTAAAACGGTCTTAGTTGGCCCCTTGGAAGTACTCGTATGAATGTAGTCCATTTTTCACGAAACATTTGTCCTGTGCGAGAACCTTGCTGTGACAGGTGTATTCAACAAGCCGTGTAATATGTCTTTTGCACTTGTAAAATATCCATGTTAATGTAGCCACTGAACCGATTCGCATTATTTTTTTATTCCATGCTTATTTTTGTAGGAATAGGCCCCGTGTCTTGGGGAGAAGTTATTTGTATACTTAATACTTCAATCATTGTTCAGAAGATTTTTTTATTTTAGTTATAACTGTGCCTGCGTAGGGTTAATTTCATGGGTGGCCCGCGGAACTCTAATGTTTTTAACCGACTTCAAAAAAAGGAGGAGGTTATCAATTCGAATGCATGTTTTTTTTTAATAAAAGTCGCCTAAGTTTCTCCTTGTAATATTAGCTATTTAGCAGTGAATGTCCCGTTAAATCGGTCCAGCCTTTTCGAAGATTAGCAGGAACAAATAGACGGACAGACAGACATACAGACAGAGAAAATTGTTTTTAAATTCTGCATTTGGTGAAAAGCTATTAGGTACTTTGATTTAAGTGTCTGTAAGACACTTAAATTTTATTTATCTGTATACCTAGATTTACGGTTTAAATTAAGAAGAAAATTCATTGTAAGAAGACGAAATGATTGCTAGAAAGTTTATCTAATAATCGGTAGTATCAGTATCTCACCTCAATGTAGTAAGTGACGTGACACGACAAGTGGTGTATCCGAGCGGCTCGAGTGGCCGCTAGAGGCGCGCTAGCGGCACACACGAGGAAGTCAGCGGCACACGCGCTCAGCATCTGTGGGGTGCGCAGACGGGACGCGCCGCCTGACGCTAGAGCGGCCATTAGGCTCACATTGCCTGGGAAGGAAAAAATATTGCCATTACTAATTCACTGTACTAATCAAATCAAATCATTTTCTATACTAATATTATGAAGAGGAAAGGTTTGTATATATATGTTTGTAACGAATAGTTTTTATTAATTTCAAAAGTTACAGTTCTTTTGTCAAATAAACGGATGTTGACGTCAGCCGCTTTTACCTGCACTCGCATTATTATATGTTGGCGCACCAACCTCTGTTGTAGCTGGTAGGGTCTTCCAGTTAATGTTTGGATTGCTTAATGATTGTTGAGTTGTAATGTGCGAGCTCAATGGAGCTGACATTGTCTATGTTAGACAAAAGTTCCAAATCAATTAAAGAATTTAAAATAAAACAGTTCACTTATTTGCTATAGTCAATACATGGCAAAATCACTTAATTTGAAAGCCAAAATGTACTACAAAATTTAGCTCAAACAGTACGGTATTATGCAAATAAAGTAATGGAAATTGAAAAGTACCGTCATGACTCAGAAGTAGAGAAGTTTCGAATTTGAAGACTGCCAGCGAGCTGGCTCGTGAAATCTAATATCAAAGTCTAATATCAACTTACGAGTGAATTCGCAATGCTACTGCCTAGCCTAGGTACCCACATTTTTATTTACTTATCTTCATATGAATACTTCTACTTTTAAAATAGGTACATCTTATTCATATTCCTTGAAATATTAAAATGTCGAAGTCAAAGTCAAAGTCAAAAATATCTTTATTCGATTAGACTTTTACAAAGCACTTTCAAATCCTCAGAATGACATTAATTTACAGGATTATACATGCTACCGCCAGGTTCGGAAGGTTGCTTTTACTGAGAAGAACCTGGCAAGAAACTCAGTGATTACTCTTTTCAAAAATATTATACAATTTAAAAAAAACAAAGTAAATCGCTTGAGAAATGTAAGCCCATGAACACAGTTCCAATGCACAAATGTCGATAAAAATTAACATATAGAAAAGTCTAGTAGTTGAACTTATATCTAAAAGCGTAGCTTGAGATGACCAGCCCCCACAAGCAGCACCTGTTTACAAGTATGACGAGTTCCACAAGTAAGTCATCTTAGAAGCCTTGGAATAAGATACACCACCGCCGCAAGTCAACGTTTTTATTAAAGTTATATTACTTATATAAATATTCTATGAAATTGCGTGTTTGTGGACCAAACGAATTTATATATGTACCTACTCGTACCAGCGTTTTTGCCTCTAGTACGGACTACGGAGTATTATTATATCATATTTTAATCCCTGCGATGTGTCGTTCCTGACTGAGGCTAGAAATGCCTGGATTACCGCCTGCTCAAATACAGATTGCCGCTGGGACCGCAAACACAACACTAGCGGTACAAGAGAACACACATTCATGAAAAAATAACGCATTTATAGTTATGTGTATAGTGTCACAGCATTTTGTGGTCCAGAAAGTTTTGACTGTCTCGATGGAATTTCGAGTATCAAAGAATTTTTCAGTTGTTACGGTTGCTGTTGAAACTCAAACTGGCTACTTTCAGAGGGTCGGCAACTGGCATTTGTCATTGCAAGTGTCCAGCCAGAGGCGGGGTTACTACTTACTACCAAGTCTTGAAGTTTGTTATTAGAAATAGTGTCATGGTGACAGCATCGACCTTCGTCGTTTAATTTAAATTTACTTTTTTGTGGTTTTAGTAGTTTTTCATTCAAAACTTTAGGTAACGATTGTTATATGGTAATTAGAGTGTTTCTTCAGTATCGTAATGGAATGACAGTGTTTGAAAATATTAGCCTCGGTGGGTCTTATGCGCTTGTTCGTATATGCAGGTTTCCTCACGATGTTTTCCTTCACCATAAAGTACGTGTTATAAAATAAAAAAGTTCTATATTCTTACCAATTATACCAATAAGTGACACGAGTATGTAGAGAGCAAGTAGGGTGGCGAGCGCGTGCGCACGAGCGTCCTCGCCCGCGCCCTCTGCGCCTCCCGCCTCGCTCACGTTACTATACATTACGACGCATCTCTCGTTTCTGAAACAACAAACACAGTTTTGTGTTAGTCATTTATCATTTTGTCACTCTAGGAGCTCTTCGTGAGGGAATCAGAGTGCCTAGTGCGAGTTTTGTTAAAATCGCCGTCACAAGACATCGCGTCGACTTAAACGCAAATTTGTATGAGGTCACAATAGTGTCATCTTTAGGCCGACAGACGCGCTGTTTTGATCCTATACAAATCTGAGTTTATGTCGACGCGGTGACTTGTGACGGCCGCAGTGAAAAACTGGCACTAGGCCCTCTGCATACGTCGTAGGCTTCACACTAACGGGCTACCGTCCACGGCTGCCGATGGCTAGCGATGCGTAGTGTGTCACTTAGTACAGTAGGCAGATTATATAATAATAATAATAAATCTTTATTTGACATAATATGGTGTTACATTATTTTAATGAATCCATTGATTCCCGAACTAGTATAAACTGTATTTCAGGAGTCAATGACTTCTCCAATCTGATTGAATACCAAGTATAATATGTCTTCACGATGTGATTTTTAGACAGTAGTTAGAAATGAATTATGAAAACAATAGTTTAAACATGCAATAATGGTAACAACAGAGAAAAAAAATAAAATTAAATAAAATGAATTATGAAAACAAAAAATAAATAAAAAGGTTCAACTAAAACTGTTTAACGTGTGTTTAAGTTTAAGAGTGAATGGTTTAGTATGTTTTTTGTGAATTTTATGTTAGGTGAGTGTTGTATGTGCGCATGTGTGGGTATCAGTGTGTTGTGTAGAGGTATGTATGTAGTGTATGGTATGTGTGTGGTATATCAGTACTTATAATTTATATAAATGATTACTTTATACAAAATTCATGAAAAATCGTGCAAACTGATTGTCCGTGGCAGCATTTAACAAACCGATACGATTGGGTGATAGAGTCTGAGAGACCACGACATAATCACAAATGTATTACGCTGAAAACATATTTTTTCTTAGATTAAAGAAAAGTGGTTGTATGCTGTTAGCGCTATGCATAGCGTTATGCTCGCAGCGATTTTTAAATCTTTGTTATTTTTTATTATTATACATTTTTAGTATCCCTTGGAGGTCTTTTAATTTTTTTTAATTTTATTTTTGATGAAAAACTTCTTGGCTTCTTTAAAACAATAACTTTTTCCTGTAAAACTGTTGAGAGGTCGCAATATTTTGTTTCAGTGCTTTAGCTGGTCTGTCAGTGTGTTAAAGTTAGTCGGATTGTCACTTTTAGTGGTGGCGACAGGCTGGCGTATTTATTGCACAGCAACTTAGCTAGAAAATGTCTGAAAGTTCAAAGTGATGCGTCAGTTAACACGCGGGAGGGTAGTTTTGTGGAGTTATGCCAAGTGAGTCATCCATAAACATGTTTTGACGCTACATCAAATGCATATTTTCCTCATTGTATGACGTTCCTAAAGGCGAATGTAGGAAGTTTTAAGTTCGTATAGAGAATTCAATTGATATCGGCAATGTTCAAACATCTTAAAACCTTAGCTTAAAGTACTTACAGTTTGCTATCGAGTAAATCAGTGTGATACAAATCCCATGTTTTATACGGCTCGCAAATGATTCGGTCTTATTTATTATCTTAGCCATTCAACTTAGAATCCTACAATAATGTTATTGAAATGACGGTTTGAAAGTATTTTGTTATTAAAGACTAACTGTGCCCCGCGGTTTCACCCGCGTAGATTTAGTTTTATCCTTATTGTCGAGGAACCCTAATATTTTTAATAAATAAAAGTAACCTAAGTTACTCCTTGCAACATCAGCTACCTACCAGTGAAAGTCCCGCTAAAATCCGTCCAGCCGTTTCAGAGATTACCCGGAACAAACAGACAGACAGTCAGACAGACAGACAGACAGAGAAAAAATTTAAAACCTGGTTTTTTAGTGTCAGTAGAGTGTATACTTTCATATGCATTTAGTGAAAAGCTGTTATTTTGGAATTACAAACAGACACTTCAATTTTATTTATCTGTACTGTATAGATATAGATGTATAGAGTAAAGATCAAGTAGATATCTTGAATTAATTTCTGAACACTGTCATGCGAAAAATGCAATCTTCATAAAAAAACCGAACGCATTTTTTACCATCAAATATTAAAATGTTGCAAACTTACATTTTTCTTTTGGCATCATCTGGTACTTTGTAATTGCAGCGATTTTACGAGCGTAAATAACACAGCTACAAAAAATACTCGTCCATTAGAGCGACGAAGTTGTAAATATTTTATAAGGTTTTGAGTCGTATGCCTCCGGCGTCTCGCATTTTTGGTGCGACTTAGTTCTTACAGAAGTATTTCTTTCAAACGCTTTTTGTACATTCAACTTTGTATGTAATACAATGTTAAGATTGTAGTGTGAGTGTGAAATAAATAAAAATTTCTTATTTGTTGTCTACTAGCTGTGTCCCGCGGTTTAACCCGCGTGGAGTTTATTTCATTGGTGACCCGCGGAACTTTGTTTATTTTTAAATAAAATCTTAAGTTACTCCTTGTAACATTAACCATCTGCCATTAAAAGTCCTGCTAAAAATCCATCCAGTCGTTTCGGAGATTAGCCGGAACAAACAGACGGACAGAGAGACAGAACTTTTTTTTAAATTGTTTTAGTTTTTAATATCAGTCTTTCAGCCTTTCATATGCATTTAGTGAAAAGCTGGTATTTTGGAATTACAAACAGACACTTCAATTTTATTTATCTGTTTAGATTTTAGTTGAGAGACTCCCACCAGGTACCCTAAAAATAGATTTATTTTCCGTCACACCCTGCCATTGGAAGCGGATCTAAAACCCCCGCATAATATCCCTGCTTTATTATTATGTGTATTTCAATCAACAGTTATGGAAACTAGTTGACATTGTCAATTTCATACACACCATGCAAACATTTGCTTAGATGTTAACTTAGTTGGATGAACCCGGAGTCAATTGAATTACAATCCAGTCCCAAGGCGTTCTGTAGACTTAACTTGTAAAACCATTGAATATTCTGTAATATTAGCACATATTAGTCTGTTTGTAGTACGGCGTCATCTGTTCATAATTCAGTGTTCGTAATATAACATGAATTCGCAATCAAAGGGATTAGTATCAATTTGAATGTGTTACTAAGACTTACCAATATCCTGAATGTAATTAAGTACCTTATTATTTCCGATGTAATCTAGTGACCAGATTATTATCAAGCACGTATTAGGTAATCTCATATCGAGCCATAGAATGTGTGTGTACTTACTATATAGGATTTGTAATTTTATATATTACTAGCGGACGTCACGCGGTTTCACCCGCGTAATTCCCGTTTCCGTGGGATAATATAGCCTATGTTACGCGCTGATGATAAAGCTATCCATTACTGAAAGAATTTTCAAGATCGGTCAAGTAATTTCGGATGGTAAATTGTGCGCGTCATGCCCCTAGACAAGAGAACAAGTGATCACTAGTGCAAGAGACCATAAGCTGCGGCAACCTCTTACCAACAGGTGGGCCGCAAGTTTGTTTGCCACTTTAACGTAAAAAAATGCTTTGGTTCTTACCGGGTTCTTTTCAGCAAAAGCATATATACATAGTATACATCCTTACAATTCCATTTTGTATAGATCTTTTTCTTTTTACTTTTTATTCCGGAAGGAATATATCTTGAACTGAATATTCTGAGGCGTCAGGATGACGGGTCGCTCACTTCCCTCTATAATGGTTGAGGAGGGCGATGGCTGGCATTCTCGTCATACTTGTGAACAGGTGCTGCTTGTGGGGGCTGGTCATCTCAAGCTACGCATTTAGATATAAATAGAACTACTAGACTTTTCTTTATGTTATTTTTTATCGACATTTGTACATTGGAACTGTGTCCATGGGCTTACATTTCTCAAATGATTACGTTGTTGTTTTTTTAAATTGTATAATATTTTTGAAAAGAGTAATTACTGAGTTTCTTGCCAGGTTCTTCTCAGTAAAAGCAACCTTCCGAACCTGGCGGTAGCATGTATAACCCTGTAAATTGTGTCATTCTGACGATTTGAAAGTGCTTTGTATAAAGTCTAATCGAATAAAGATATTTTTGAATTTGACTTTGACTTTGAGAGTTTTTCAATACGTTCTTTTTTCTCGAGACATTATATATAATATCACCCTCGAGCTGCCACCGTCTAGACGACGATATTGGTTTCGCGATCGTTGCACCGACCACTAAACGGTTTTAAAATTTAGCCAGTTTTATTTTACTTCAAAAACCAACCCTATTGCAATAGATGTAAGCCATATTTTAACATATTGTGTTGAATAGATTATAAGAATTGGGAGTAAATGGTCTGTAACTTGTTATTCGTGCCGAAAATTTATGTATTCATTAATTGTGGACGACGAAGAAAGTCTTTGGCTATTTTGTATGTACACATATGCCCACGCCTGTATTCCCCGAAGGAGTAGGCAGAGGTGTTATTACAACAACTCCCATTTTTCACACAAGATAATTAAGTGCCAACGTGACAGAGGGTGAGTCCATCGCCGTCTCAGGCACTGAAAATGAAAATGAAAATGAAAATGAAAAATATTTATTCAGTTTAGGCCCTGGTAAGGCACTTATGAAAGTCGAGAATTTACCACCTATATATATGTCGGCGCCTCACCGGAGTTCGCCCCAGGATCCATTATAATCGTCAAGAAAAATAAGGAACACAGCAGGATAAATAATTATATTTCTTTAACAACCTTACTCTTCAACGATCAGCGAAAGAATGCCACATACTGCAACCTCGACTAACCAAGTTATTTAATTATTAATTACAAGACCACGTGTTTCACATTATTACAAAACTATTTAATATTAAGGTTTTATAATTCTAAAAACAATAAAACATTATTTTTATGTTAACTAAAGTCGAAATACATCTTAATTAGCTTAATTAGGTATTTTAAATAACAATATAAAATGAACCGGAAACACCCTATAAAGTTTACAGTTTTGTTACAAAAGTAAATCATAATTGTATTTTAAAATAAATTATTCAATAATTACAACAATATTAGATAATAATGAAACATTAATTAAACTTCTAATTTTACATAATTAACTTAACTCGTTTCTTAAAATAATACATACGGAAATCATACAGTAGTGTAAACACAACAAAAACATTAGTGACCCACTTAATTCATATTACATTACAAAATTATATAAATAGGAAATTCTACTTCGTTAGTACTTTTAATTAATTCTAGAATCTGAATTACAATTTATTATCCTAAATTTAAGAATTACATTATTACGAAAAGTAGCTAGTGTTGTTTCCTGTCTCAATTTTAAATTGAGACTTGTTTCCTACAATTGAAACTAGATGGCAGCTCGGTTGAGCGCGCCCATACGGCCATACTGACTCAAGCGCGTTCTCTGCGCTTACAAATTTAGAAAATCATTGACAGAATTGAAAATCATATAAGATTGCACGTACACACAATTACATAATCAAATCAAACCAATCTCATATTTCCTTATAACAAGGTTCTCTTTTGTTTTAAGGATAAACACTTAACTTGTAAATTATAACTTAACAAATAATATGGTAACTTTACAGCCTTGATTAATTAGTAAACATTTCGTCAAAAACAATACTTTGACACTCATAAACATAAATCATTCTTGAGACTAGCAATCTCATTCTAGGATCTACCCACACCAAAACAGGCAATCACCCATCCTGGGATCTAGCCATCAACAAAACAGGCAATCACCCTTCCCGGGATCTAGCCATCATCAAAACAGGCAATCACCCATCCTGGGGTCTAGCCATCATCAAAATAGGCAATCACCCTTCTTGGGCTATAGCCTCTAAGACCGGTATAAAGGATGCGCATGGTGGCCAGCCAGCGCGAAAGGAAGGATTTTGGATAGGAACCAACAATAAAATAAAGCAGGGGCTAATTATTGGAAGTGGATGCCCCCAAATTAACTGGTATGTTCCCACAGTTATTAGCGGATGCAGTGGCGGAAGATAGTGATTCAACAGGTACTCCAGAATTATCGTTATTCGCCCATACGGCCGACTGCTCAGAGTCAGAGTCACTTTCAAAAGGGTCATATTGTGCAAGGGGAGCAGCTCGCAAGGAATCATGACTAGCAATTTTTTCTGAACAACCGCGGAGATTGACATGTTTTAGTCTGTATCTGTCATTGGGCAAGATTTCTAAAACTTCCATAGGCCCTTCAAATTTGGGACCGAGTTTAGTGGTGTGGCGTTCATGGCGCCGAAGTAGAACAAAGTCGCCAACATTATAAGGTTTGACTTTAGCTTTACCTTTATCGAAACGAGACTTATCCTGAAGGGATCGCTCGTCCATCCTATCCTTGCAAGCCGCTCGCATTGATTCTAGATCATCAGTTAGTACATCGTCATCAACTTGTAATAACTTAATACTCGGTGGTGAACATTTCTTTCCCAGTAAAATTTCCAGTGGACTTTTGCCGGTACTTTTGGATACACTACAATTTATAGCTAATTGTAAATCCTGAATAGCCGAGTGCCAAGGCATATCAAGTTCTACAACCGACATATTGTCTTTAATTACTTTCATAAGGCGCTCTACCTGTCCATTCGCCCTACTAGCGCCTTTTGCCACCACATGATGCTGAATACCATAACGTTCGCAAAAACTTTTGAACTCTGTGGATGTCATGCTTTTATCTTGATCAGTAATAAATAACGTAGGGGTGCCAAAAATAGATATAAAATTTTGAAAGCACTTAATTGCGGTTTCCGTAGTGCGGTCATTTGTATAGATCATGTGAACGTATTTGCTGTAACCATCTATATAAACAAAAGCATATTCCGCTACGTTTCGCTGGCCATTCATTCGTCCAGTAATATCGCCGTGGACAGTGTGGAAAGGAATTGGGACTTTGTCGATTGGATGTAGCGTAACCTGTCGAGCACCCGAAACACCTTTCCGAACTCTACAACTAACACAGTTCTCTACAAATTTTCTGACCAGCCGCGACATATTTGGGAACCAGTATTGTTCACGTAATTTAGCAAGAACTTTCTCCCAACTAAAATGTTGAAGAGAATTATGATAGTGACTGATAAGATTCCATCTGTATCTAGCAGGGACAATAATGAGCTTATGAGTTTTATTATCAATTTGGACTTTACGCCTCAATAATTTATCTTGGGTAATGATGTAAGTATCGGCAATAGATTTGGGAATAGAGTCTCCTTTTAATTGATCAACAATTTTACTTAAGATAGGATCGCGTTTCTGCTCAATGAGCAGCCAATTGTGGTCAAGCGAGTTGACTAGGAATTTTAAGGCCTGAGTAGGCGATTTTGGTGGTAGAGCGACACTGACAGTTCGAACGGATTTTTCAGTATCTACGTGGTTGCGACTGAAATAGTCTGCATGAGCAAGGCGGTCTCCCTTACGGTATTCAATTTGAAAATCAAAATTCTGTAAATAAGCCCACCATCGATGTACCCTGGGAGTCAACTCTTTCTTATGACTGGAAGCTTTTAAAGAGTTGCAGTCCGTCACGACTTTAAAAGCCCTCCCGTGTAGAAAATGGCGAAAATGTTTAATTGCTTTTACAACTGCGAGGGTTTCCAATTCATACGAATGATATTTACTCTCGCAATCAGTCGTCCGCATACTAAAATAAGCAATTACCAATGGATTTTTATCCTGTCTTTGAATTAACACGGCGCCATACCCCAGAGAGCTGGCATCGGTGTGAAGCTCTGTGGGTAAACAGGGATCGAAAATAGTCAGAAGGGGAGAAGATATAAGCCGATTAATGACCTCGCGTCTTGCAAGTTCATGACGATCTGTCCAACGCCAAGGAACGTTCGCCTTTGTTAACTCGTACAGGGGAGCCATTATCGAGGAGAAGTTAGGCACAAATTTCCGGAAATATCCAGCTAATCCATTAAACTGACGGACTTCTTTGGGACTCTTAGGAATGGGTGAATTGACCAAGGCTTGGATCTTCCGTGGGCTAGGTTTAACGGTTCCGTTTTCTATAAGGTTTCCTAAATATTCTACTTGCGTTTTAAGAAAAGAGCATTTGGCAACGTTCAAGGAAAAACCAGCTTGCGTTAGTCGATCTAGTACTAATTTTAGATTATGCAAACCTTCGTCAATTGTTTCGGATATTACCAGAATGTCATCAACATAAACTAACGCGATACTATCTTTAAGTTCTCCTAATGCCGAATTGATAGCACGTTGATAAACCGACGGCGCGTTACAGAGACCAAAAGGCATACGCAAGTATTCAAATTGACCATCGGGGGTCACAAAAGCGGTCTTTTCGATCGAATCGGGTGAAATTGGAATACCATGAAAACCTGCAGCCATATCTAAACAGGTAAAATAGCGTGCTTTTCCTAACTTATCGATCTGATCTGCTATAAGCGGTAAAGGAAAGTGATCTCTGAGAGTATTGGCATTAAGCTCGCGAAAATCGACACAGAGCCTGTCAGTACCATCTTTTTTTTGACTAGTAAAATAGGGCTACTGCAAGGAGATGAACTATCTCGTATAATGCCATTACTCTTCAAATCCTGAACTATTTCTTTAACTTTTTCACGTTCCACAGGTGACATTCTATATGGTCGTCGCTGTACTATTTTGTCCGGATTCTTTAATCTAATTTGTAAAGATCCAGTTTTCACTTGTGAAACGCGATTCCCACTTGTAAAATTATCTTTATATTTAGTAAGTATTTCCCGTAATATTTTAAGTTGTTGGGGATCGCTTATATCAGTATCAAGACTCAAAGTCGGGTCAACATCAAGCAAAACGTTGTTAATAAAAAGCTCACGCTTTAGAGAAATACTGTCTTTCTTCAGTGTCACGCTAAGACCTGGCACATTCAAAAGGTCGAATCCGATAAGGATATCAAATTTCATGCGAGTATCACCAACTACATAAAATTCTAGCTCTACATAAATACCGTCTACTTTCACTACAGAGGTGATGCTTCTATTTGACTTTATTGGTGAACCACCAATGCCCGAAAAGGTAACGTCTACACATTTACGTTTGCCGGGTACAGAAAGAGAAACGCTTTCTTTAATTAATGAACAGTCGGCACCAGTATCAAAAAGACACGAATAACCCTTATCACCTATTTCTACAGTAATCAGACTGCGTTCTAAGGATTGACAATAGTTTACAGACTTGTTTATTGATTTGAGGCGCTCATCATTCTGCCGACGAAAACAATTCCTTTCAACGTGACCTGGACGATGACAATACCTGCACTCAATATTTTTAGCCATATTCGAGTTACTAGAAGGACCTGGTTTATTGGGTTGATTATTATTATTTTGCATCGGCACTGGGTTGGCCTTAGGGACCACCCTTATTTCCTTACAATCACGAGACACATGACCCACCTTATTACAGTTATAGCATTTAACAACATGATCCCTTTTAGAAACACTGTATTCAGCGAAACGTGGTTTTTTTTGCAGTCATGATGATCGATACTTGGTTTTATGGACGGTTCTAGCTTGCGTTTGCGATAAGTTTTCAAAACAGAAATTAATTTGGGCAATGATTCTGGCGTAATACGTAATAAATCTGAGCGAATAAATTCTGGAAAAATACCTGTCACCACAGCATCAACCACCTCCGCATCCGAAGCCTCAGGTCGGACTCGCTTGAACAGCGTCCAGGCCTTTGTAGCGTATTCAGCGTAACTCGACGCGTGATCAGAAGTGAAGGCTCTCCACTTCTGAACGTCGTCCGCGTACCGGAATTCCCTGCCAAACGTTTGGATTAGTTCACATTTAACTTGGTCCCACGTGGTAGAACTCAGCGACCACGTGTCAGCCCATGTTTTTGCTCTTCCTCTTAGTTGTAAAATAGCTTTCATGCGGGCCTCGTATGAAGGTATGTTGAATTTTGATATCGTTTCGTCCACGTGAGCACACCAATCCCTAATATCATGAGATCTTTCATCGGGGTCGAAAGGCGGCAAGTAAAAATCGTGATGGTGACGCGATGGCAATGAACCAGATGAGAGGGCAGCGGTCACAGCACTAGCTGCCGATTGTTTCGTAATAGAATTAACAAGACTCATGACCTGTTCCATGGTGAAAGTTGGCTCCAGTTGACGTGGTGGTCCGGGATCACCGGGCTGCGATCCCACCGCTGCTGTCGGCGCCTCACCGGAGTTCGCCCCAGGATCCATTATAATCGTCAAGAAAAATAAGGAACACAGCAGGATAAATAATTATATTTCTTTAACAACCTTACTCTTCAACGATCAGCGAAAGAATGCCACATACTGCAACCTCGACTAACCAAGTTATTTAATTATTAATTACAAGACCACGTGTTTCACATTATTACAAAACTATTTAATATTAAGGTTTTATAATTCTAAAAACAATAAAACATTATTTTTATGTTAACTAAAGTCGAAATACATCTTAATTAGCTTAATTAGGTATTTTAAATAACAATATAAAATGAACCGGAAACACCCTATAAAGTTTACAGTTTTGTTACAAAAGTAAATCATAATTGTATTTTAAAATAAATTATTCAATAATTACAACAATATTAGATAATAATGAAACATTAATTAAACTTCTAATTTTACATAATTAACTTAACTCGTTTCTTAAAATAATACATACGGAAATCATACAGTAGTGTAAACACAACAAAAACATTAGTGACCCACTTAATTCATATTACATTACAAAATTATATAAATAGGAAATTCTACTTCGTTAGTACTTTTAATTAATTCTAGAATCTGAATTACAATTTATTATCCTAAATTTAAGAATTACATTATTACGAAAAGTAGCTAGTGTTGTTTCCTGTCTCAATTTTAAATTGAGACTTGTTTCCTACAATTGAAACTAGATGGCAGCTCGGTTGAGCGCGCCCATATATACGTCTTTGAATTACTCAGACATATGCATGTTTCCTCGCGATGTTTTCCTTCACCGTTAAGCACGTGGTGTGAAATCACTGCACATAATTTTTAGAAAAACTCATTGGCACAGGTCCCGCTGGGATTTGAACTTGCGTCGCTTGCGTAGCAGGCGAATGCTTAAACCCCAAGGCCACATACAAGCGCAGGGGCTCAACCATGAGCTCTTATTGCAGTGATAATTCAATTGTGCGACAGTGACAGATGTATGCACGTCACATACATCTGTCTCATAAATGAGTGAAACTATCATGGCAATAAGGGTTCATGGTAAGGCCCCAGTTAAGACCACTATTTTCGGTGAGCAGTCAATACTTTTAAGGGCACCCGTTTGAAACCATTTCCTTTCCTTCCTTCAATATAATGTATCTCAGCTTAAGCCTTTTAAAAGTAATGTTTTACCATTCATCGCTACAATACCAACTGCGGGGTAAACTTCAACAAAGATTAATCCAGATTCAGCCGAATTTTAAGCTTTAATAAATCCCGATTTCGGTCCATTTTTTACCCGAGAATAAATCAAACAGAAAGATTACGAAGCTTTCATTCACGGTTCATTAAAATTACTCCGTCGATGTGGTTTTGAGGCATTGAAACGTTTAATATCTGTACGGTTTTAGGGCTTGAAATAAATAGGAAAATGTTCGATTCGTGGAAACTTCTACTCTGGCAGTTTTATAAATTCAGTTGTGCGAAAGAATCTTGGAGATATTGATATAGATTGGAGAATGTGAAAGAGCTGTGTCTTTAAGCCAAGCAAAGCGAAGAGAAAAATTCAATTTCTTGCTTTATATGATAACATGTTTTGTATAGCCTCAAAAAATTGGTATGATGGATAATAAAACCACACCGTAGGTAGTTATGGGGTCTAGAATTTTTAGGCGAACATTTTTGGCACAACATCGGTTGGTAGTAGGTACGTATAAATATAAAAATATAAAAAAAAACCTTAACAATTTGTATGAAATTCTATTTTATTTATTCAAAGCTGAGAAGCTCTTAATACGCTCTGCTTAAGGCCATGATGGTAGTTCTCCTATACCTTAACTATAACATTTCTCAAAAACATGTCTCCGCCGCGACAGTGCATCACTGCCGTGACCAGGATTCGAACCTGGGTTACTACGGCCACAACGTAGGGTCCTAACCACTAGACGATCACGGCTATCGGAGCTGGTGACACTTGTCGTTAATATATTTGTCACTTTCATTGCCATTTTCTTAAATAGAAATACAAAAATATATCTCCGCCGCGACAGTGCATCACTGCCGTGACCAGGATTCGAACCTGGGTTACTACGGCCACAACGTAGGGTCCTAACCACTAGACGATCACGGCTATCGGAGCTGGTGACACTTGTCGTTAATATATTTGTCACTTTCATTGCCATTTTCTTAAATAGAAATACAAAAATATATCTCCGCCGCGACAGTGCATCACTGCCGTGACCAGGATTCGAACCTGGGTTACTACGGCCACAACGTAGGGTCCTAACCACTAGACGATCACGGCTATCGGAGCTGGTGCTTATAACTACCAAAAACTCGATGATATTCTTGGAAATATACACCAAATAAATTGAAATGCCACGTTAAACAGAGAATTTGTGAATGCGAAGTTGATTCCGAATTTTGTCGGGTAGTACGCAAATTGGAGCACTTTCACTCACGGTTGCTGACTGGCTAACGCGCCGTGTAATTAAACCGCGCAAGTTTGTCCAAATAGTTAATTAGTGTCTTATCAAATACTTATCTAAAAATATATAAAGCCTAACAAGATGGCTGATGGGAGTAGCATGTGTCAAATTAGCACGATGTAAAGTGACATTAGCATGTGTCAAATTCTCCTATCCTATCTTCACTCCTTCGCAGAGGCGATCCAGGTGTCACTGAAGCTATATGTCATGAAGTCGCCTAGTAAGACGAAAGACTTCACGAGTTAAAAGCGCTGAGCTTGAGTAGTATTTTTTTTGGGTCTAGTTCGACGCGAACTGTAATAAGGTGCCACCATCATCATCTCTCTGACCTTATCCTATACATTGTTGGGGTCGGAACTCGATTCAACCCGATGTAACTGATCTATTTTAAAACTTGGTGTTTTAGTGTCAGTAGCATGTATACTTTAATATGCATTTAGTGAAAAGCTGTAATTTTGGAATTACAAACAGACACTTCAATTTTATTTGTGCGTATAGATTTATCTGTATAGATGACTCAAAAGTGCGACGCAGCATTAATTAAAATTATACGAGTATAAGGGACTAAATAGATGCTTTCTTGAAGTACATTATAACAACACAGACATACATGTTATATTTTTTTAACATTTTATTTCGCACGCACTTCCTATGGAGCTCACCGCAAAGCGCAGCTAGCAAAATTACATAATTAATACCTCATTAGTACCAAGCACCAGTTTTGTTATTATGTAAATTAACTCCTTTGCATTCAATTGATGAAATGATTTATGTTACATTGTTGAATGGTTTCACCACTAACTGCCGTGGCTCTCAGTAATTATTACCTGTTCATTAAAGTACGTAATTAATTCCAAATCGATTAATTTAATGTTCCAACACTGTTTGGGTGGTAGCTTTTTAAAAGAAAATTCTTACAGAATTCTTTGATCAGGTTAAAATACGAACAATGACTATAATATGTTATTGACATCAATAGTTTCTGAAGCGGTGGTAAATTCTTCGACATTCATAAGTGCCTTACCAGGCCCTAAACTTAATAAATTATTCTCATTTTAATTTTTAATATAATATCATAAACTAGGGCTAGCATATATTTTTTTTTAAATAAACTCTGTCCGTTTGTTGTTTTGGCTTCTCCAAAACCGCTGGATCGATTCTAACGGGACTTTCACTGACAAAAAGCTGGCGTTACAAGTAATTTTAGTTAAGTAAAGAAAAAAGTCGCTATGTAACATAATAAATTTTTTTTAATTGTTAATCTATGCGGATAGCGTAGGAGTAGCGTGTATACTTTCATATGCATTTAGTGAAAAGCTGTTTATTTATCTGTATAGATAGGTAAGATTGAGATTTTTTTCTTAAAAAGTTATTTTAGGACCGCACTTTACAACCATTATCTAAATTGAAGCGCTAACGGCCCAATACGTCACTAAAATTTTTACTCAAGTACTTAAGAAAATTAAAATGATTTACTCAGTTTAGGCCCTCGCAAGGCACTTATGGACGTCGAAGAATTTACCACCGGTTCGGAAACTAACCTTCTGAAAAGAACCGGCAAGAAACTCAGCTGACAATTCAGTATTAAATATATTAATTAGGTAACGCTTTTAGTGATGGAGATATTATGAAATTTTTGCTTTAAGAATCGGTTCACGGTGAAGTAGACGAACACTGAATAATTAAAATATTATAACTAAGTTAATTTTATAAATGTTTGGGTAATTATTAATATTATTGATATAGTTTTTCATATATGCCCACGCCTGTATTCCTTGAAGGCAGAGACGTTGTAATAACAACACCCACTTTTCACCGATGATGATTAAGTGCCAACGTGACAGATGGTGAGTCTATCGCCGTCTCAGACACAATGCATACGTCTTTGAATTACTTTTAAGACATATGAAGGTTTCCTCACGATGTTTTCCTTCACCGTAAAGCACATGGTGTGAAATCATTGCCCATAAGTATTTAATATAATCAACTTCCAAATGTTGTTTTTGTTTAAAAAAAAACAATGTTTCTTTAATATAGTAAAATATCGATATTATTGATACGTCTGCCAATCACCCGTCCCTTAACGTAAATCCGTGCGAGTATCCGAGTCTGAAGGCGTGTGCGGAATCCGAGCGATGACGAAGGCACAAGACAAATGGGCTGAGAAAAATTCACTGATGTATTGTGAATTGAGTGAATTGGACCCTTTCACTGCTTTCCTTAAGGTAAACGTGTACTATAAGGGTTGTGTTTATAAGTATGTATTTGATATAATTCAAATAGAACGTGGAATTTGAATAAAATACAGCCAGTACCCCAAGGTTTTAACATGTTTTAAGGTTGTCAATATCGATATTTTCTTCATTTTGTATGGTAGAGTTATGTCCTTCCTTGAAATACATGAAATACGCGCGCATCTACATACAGAATAATATAAAATAACCGGAATAGGCGTAAGAGGTGGCACGTCGTGGCCAATCGCGTATACGTATATTATACCAGCTGTGCCCCGCGGTTTCACCCGCGTAGATTTAGTTTCATGCTGTTTATTTTTAATAAAATTAGCCTAAAACACTCCTTGAAACTTCAGCTATCTGCCAGTAAAAGTCCCGGTAGAATCGGTCCAGCCGTTCACGCGTGATGCCGTGACCAAGGGAAATAGGGATTCATTTTTATATATAAGAGATTAAATTATATTAGAATATTATACTCGCGTGTTATACAGACACTTTTAAACATTTCAAAACGCCAAATCTACATTATTTTTACAGTAAATGAATGAGTAAATTTTAAAATCTTATCTCGTTGTGACGCATACGTTTTTATGTCAAAGAGTAGGCCTTGGTTCCATACTGTATGCAAAGCTTATACTGTTCCGTGAGGAAGAAAAGGGTAAAAATGAAGCTCTAAGGAGTAAATTGCTAAGAAACGTTCGCTCCTGCCCATTACTTGTATAGATTCAGTAACTCGAATACACGAAAACTAACTTAAATCCTTAAATGTTGTTCGTGGATAACAACAAACGAACATTGATGGTAGAAAATGTGGAAGTAAAAGGTAGGCGGCTTGTTCTGTTTGTTCACTTTATGTTCGTACCTATGTAGAGATAATATTTACTTAACTTATGTATTGTATTAGCTGTTGATTTTAGTTGTTGGTTGATTTGAACATTGTGTTCAGAAGGGCTACCATGTTCGGTTTAAGAAAAGCGTATTAAGAACTCCTGGGGACCAACTATGATCGTTTAAGCAGCGCGTATTACGAACGTCTTAGCTTTGACGTTTAATTTTACGGTACCAAAATGTAAGGTCAAAGCTCAAGAGGCCTACCATTATCGGTTTAGCAAAGAGTTAAGAACAAAACTACCGAGCGTAAAAATTTAAATTACTTAAGAATATATATACAGGGTGTCGGAGAAAAAGGAACAGTTGTCTTCTAGAAGTTGTAGGGTTTTATGAATATATCACTATATTGAAATCGTAAAATATCTAGCTCCAACGATAACGTAGTTATAGGCTATGGCCGAGGAGGTCGGGGCCTTAAGCGATTGAATGAACGCGCGGCCGCGTTTACCTACATTACGTACGCGGTCATTAAACTTTTTAAATTAAGGGGAAGGTTAATGGTTTCGAAAAATGGTTTTATGGGATTATTTCAGGATTTATTAGTGGGAGAAAAAAAATAAAAACGTAGTTAGATTTCACGTGAATAACTCTACGTTACATTATGCGATAATAAGGTATTGATATGGTCAACTTTGAACATCAATTACTCGAAAACGGAAGAAAATATTTTTGTCATAATAATTTTAATTGCTTGCTAAAATTTTACCCTATCACATATTTTAAGAGCTGTCCCGATATCCCCGACACCCTGTATATTAAAAGCAAATAAAGATATTTTGAATTTTGAATTTGTAACACAAAAATTTAAAATATACACACGCCAACTCAGAGGGGTGTAAGGGTAAGCATAGCTAAATTTCACCGAAGACTTTTAAGTGCCAATGTGAAAGATAGTCCATCGCCGTCTCAGGCACTATAGATTCGTATTTGAATATACTATACAGGTTACATAGATAGATAGATGACACGGCGATAGACTCACCATCTGTCACGTTGTCACTTAATCATATTCGGTGAAATGTGGGTGTTGTTATTACAACACCTCTGCCTACCCCTTCGGGGAATACAGGCGTGAGCATATGTATACAGGTTAATAATATGCAATTTTCCTCACGATGATGTTCGGTCACCCCTAATCATATTTCTTTTGATATCTACTATACAGATGTCTAAACGTCTCCATAATATTGTAATATTCGAGAATTTCTGGCAAAGAGCGACTCCTTCGGATGGATATCGCTTGCAATCACTCGGTGGAAATGGAAAATGTCCGAACCAACGCAAGCTTTCAAAGGAAGGTTTATTTTTAAGGATTTATTTTTACAGAGCAAATATTTAAAATACCTTTGAAATGCGCTCTAGTGTTTTTTTCTATGTGACGAAGCAATTTGGTGTATAACCATAGACATAAGAAAAGCAAAACTCGCAATATTGGAGTATAGGCACCTATACGTTATGAACGACGAGATATGAGTTATGAGCGCATAGAAAAAATGTGGGGGTAACTGCACATATATCTTATTCACATCGCGCCATACAATCAGACTATACTATGTGCCGACACCTGTTTTACTAAGAAGAATATATTACAATGTACTTAGATAACAGTAATATTATAAAAAGTTTTGGTCCATTCACAACGCATGGACTGTGTATGATTTTTTGTAGTGAAAATGTGTCCCATAAATAAAAAATATTAAGTCAGGTTGAACCTAAAAAGCGTGTAGGCGGCATATTTACCGTGTGTAAACACTCCTTTGGGATACATTTTCCCGTTCGGAGTGAGTTAGGTCTTGGAGTGGGAATTTCTCGTGCTGTGTTACCGTTCTCGTGAATTTATATTACTGACCGTATATCCTTTGAAATAAAGTTTAGAATACGTCTAACTACCATGGAATCAGATCTAATGTGGCGAGTAACATAAAACGTTGGATTCATTAAGGTTTTCTGTGACCAGTTTCTTGAAACTGAGGTAGTTTTTCTAAGAAGGGACTAAACAGGGACTCCTTTTAATAATATATTTTAGGTATCAGATTATATAAAATTTTTTTAAAGTTTTAGTTATTAAATTTTTTTAAGGTTTTTAGTTATAGTTAGTGGTTGGTTGTTTCTGTATCTGTTTCTTAACTGAATAAAGAAATTTAATACCTAAAAAAAAATCATAGAAATATGTATAGTACCTGAGACGGCGCTAGACTCACCATTAGTTAATCATCTTGTGTGTATCGACAAAAGTGGGTGTTGTTATTACAACGCTGCCTACCCCATCTGCAAAATATACCGGCCATCTTAGTGTACAGCTGTAAGAGCATACGTATAGCTTTTTTAAATTGATGTATTAGTTTATCCTTCCACAAGAATAAATCTTGTCCAAGATCGTGTCCGTATAGCTAGCGTACACATGGTGGAATCCAGGGTCGGGAGTAGTCTTAAAAAATAGTGCCTAAATAGTGCCTAATTAATGCCATATTTAAAAAAATAGTGCCACAATATTTAGGGAAATATAGGGCTTTCTTTTTGGTACGCTAGCTTGACGTCAAGCTAGCGTACACATCAAAGATCTCGATAACGGCTTGCACTAGGATGATGCTTTTACTGCCAAAAAATAGTGCCTAAATAGTGCCTCCGGAATGCAAATTTTCAGAATGATTGCTCCACGGAGAGCTTCACAAATAGGCAAGCAACTCAAATGACATTCGTCCCATCGTCAAGCTAGCGTACACACGCTGTTCATAGGGAAAGGCGATGGCACTAATTATGAGGAGTATATCAAAAAATAGTGCCTGAAATAGTGCCTCCAGATCTGCAAAAATATACTGGAAATTCGCAGAGGAACCGTTTCAAAAATCTATGTAAACTTCTACCATAGTGAAGGTACTGGCAAGTCAAGAAGTGATAAAAAATATTTTGGTAATACGTCACAGAGAGGAAGGTAATCGGTGATGTGACATATGTCATCAGCTACTAGATATGTGAGAAATTACAAAAAAAACCATAAGTTTCACAGTGGTACCCGACAAAAATATGACGACAAAGTGAACATTATGATGGATTATATTAAATTTCCCGAATTAATAAATTATTAATGAATATTACAAAATATTTGTCATTTTGAGATATTAATCGTGGTCCCACTGCTATTAACCCACTGTGGGTTCATTCAAGGTATTTAAGAGTAAAAATCCAAATAATTATAAAACATACTTTTATTTTTTGTATAATACATTCGGAACCTTGTTTGAACTAGGTCTTAGAGCAAAAATAAAGGAAATATTCTAGAAAATTCAAAAACTTGTACTTTTAGAAATAAGAAAATTTTGGTACTTTTACAATTTTTCGCGAAAATCTAAATTGGCCCATATATATATCGGGATTTTAGATGATGTTACAAAACCCTTCGTGCGATGTTTCTCACTAGTCTGCAAGTATTTAGGATGGCTGCCTTTTGTAGAAGGTGGTGAAGTTTTGGTGCAAGTTCAGGGTGGTGAGAGACTGATGTAGTTGTTTGGGTATGACCCCAGTAGTAGAGATCACTATTAGATTGGTACTATTATACCTTTTTGGAGGAGCCAGAGGCGGGTTACTATTATTATTATTATTTTGTTTTTTTTTAAGGTATTTACTTTTTCATGGTTTTTTAAATATTCACGGGCCAAGTGAGTATCACTAATAGTATTGTGTGTGGTGAGCACGTGTAGCGATAGGTCAATTTGCTGTAATTCAGCAGGTATTTACATCACGGCTTTTTGTAAGGTGAGGTAGGTGAGTTTTTATTATTATTATTACTGCACACTAATAAATACAATGATGATAAAAATACAGTTTAATCAAAGTATCACCTCTGTAAAATGAAAATGATTTTTTGCTGTGCGCGACTGTACAAAAGTCATTTTGTATGTAGAAGTTTACATCGATTTTTGAAACGGTTCCTCTGCGAATTTTCAGTATATTTTTTCAGATCTGGAGGCACTATTTCAGGCACTATTTTTTGATATACTCCTCATAATTAGTGCCATCGCCTTTCCCTATGAACAGCGTGTGTACGCTAGCTTGACGATGGGACGAATGTCATTTGAGTTGCTTGCCTATTTGTGAAGCTCTCCGTGGAGCAATCATTCAGAAAATTTGCATTCCGGAGGCACTATTTAGGCACTATTTTTTGGCAGTAAAAGCATCATCCTAGTGCAAGCCGTTATCGAGATCTAGGATGTGTACGCTAGCTTGACGTCAAGCTAGCGTACCAAAAAGAAAGCCCTATTTTTCCCTAAATATTGTGGCACTATTTTTTTAAATATGGCACTAATTAGGCACTATTTAGGCACTATTTTTTAAGACTACTCCCGGCCCTGGATTCCACCATGTGTACGCTATCTATACGGACACCCAAGATCGTATCGACAGCGCTTGAATGTACAATTTACAAGGAAACTTCGGTAACTGTCTCACCGGGCCTGATAAGTGAGCACTGTATAACTTTAAACAGCGGTAAGTGGTATTTATTGTGAAACAGAAGCATCTTGATCAAAATATCTTGTGGAATTTATGCAAGCTAGATATTAAGAGGGAATCCCGTTCGATATATAGGACTGCCCAACTGGGGACTGTACTCCACCTTGCAGAAGATTGCAACCAAATAATGTTACCTTTGAGTAGTGTTTGGTTCACAAGGTGCACCACGGAAGGGAGGAGTAGGGGGGAGTTGCTGTGCCAGCAATGAAAATGATTTATTCAGTTGAGGCCCTAGTCAGGCACTTATGAATTTTGAAGAATTTACCACCGGTACGAAAAGTAGCCTTCTGAGAAGAGCCGGCAAGAAACTCAGCTGGCATCATTTATCAATAGTTGTTATTATGTTGACATTAGGCATTCTCAAGCAGAAGGTCGGTTTTCCAAATAAGTCAAAAATCGCCGAACGCACGCGTAAGTACTTAGAAATCAAATCTAAATGAGGTTTGATTTCAGTAGAAAAGGTGCCGCTACGAACTATAAGTGATGGCCTCGAATGCACAGTAGTTATTTTATGAGTCTGTCTCAGCTCAGCTGTCTGTATGGCACGACGCGAATAAAATTATTGCGCTACTATTTTCGCTGAGCACTCATAACTCGTGACGGCACCCGTTATACATCATCTCCCTGGCATTCAATTCGATGTGGCAGTTCACTTGTTTTTATACGAAGCGACTGCCATCTGACCTACGGAACTGGTATAACGAATACTGGGTTAAACTGGCTGACCTGTAACGATTGCCGAAGATGTTAATTAGGCAACCGGGACCGACGGCTTAACTTTACTCTACGAGGCACGGAGATCTCGGGCAGTCACCCATTCAATTCGGGCCTGGGTTGGGGCAACTGTGCCATGAGGCCCTCGGCACTTGTTATTATAGAAGTTTTAGAAAGGCACCCATCTGTTACCAGCAAGGTAATGAAGCATTCCTTGCGTATTTATTTTGAAGCAAGAGGCAACAAATGTAGAGATTGTTAGACCGGATAATATGGTAATGAGTTTGCGCGGTGGAAACATGCATTTAGTTAGAGCACTTAGGTAATCTAAGTAACTTATTGCTATACGTTCTGAACAGGTTGTCAGCAAGCAGCTTAAACTAAATAGTTTACCGTTAAATGCTTTAGTTTATCTTGGTAAATTCTCGACTTTCATAAGTGCCTTACCAGGGCCTTAACTGAATAAAATATTTTTCATTTTCATTTCTGTGATAATGCCTTCATCTTCGGGGACGTTAGCAGACAGATATACCTAACGCTTTAGTTACGATTTCTGCAAGACTGCGACTCAAATATTTATGATTTGTCTTTTAACATTCGTACATTTTCTATATCTAATAAATAGTATTAGATATAGAAAATATACAAATATATAGTTTGTGATTCCAATTTATTTAGAAAAGAATAGTGTTCCGCGAAATAGGCATGACATCTACGCGGGTAAAATCGCGGGGCACTGCTAATCTATACAGATAAATAAAATTTAAGTGTCTGTTTGTAATTCCAAAATAACAGCTTTTCACTAAATGCATATGAAAGTATACACGCTACTGACACTAAAAAACCAAGTTTTAATTTTTTTCTCTCTCTGTTTGTTCCGAGTAATCTCTGAAACAGAGCGAATAATATGAGGAGTAACTTAGGCTACTTTGATTTAAAAAAAAAACATAAGGGTTCAGCGGGACACCCATGCAATCAAATCTACGCGGGTGAAACCGCAGTGCACAGCTAGTTATAAATATGATCCATTTTCGGTCGGTCTATAGTCAACTTTAATCCTTTATTCAGTGAATGGAGGACGTGTCACAAATTATTTCATACATTATTGTATTAAAATATTATTTGCGTGCACTAATGATATTCCAAAGACCTTATCAAAGAAATATTGTTAGCTTAAAATTAAATTTACTGTAGATATTCATGTACGAAAATTTGTTCATTATAAAGGCACTGTGAATTATGTCTTATTTGTATGTAGATAGACTTAGAATTTCTTAGTTGGCAAGGCCGAAAGGTAGTCGCATTGCAGCAAAAGGCACCGTCTCTCCAGGCATGCGTACACGGTGCTGTTATTTTTTTACCTACTAAAGCAACTACGTGACAACTTTCAACTGAAATTCAAAATGATTCCGTAATTTAGGCCCTGGTAAGGGTCTTATGAACACCGAAAATTGATCTTATTTTTCTACTCACAAATCTTGACTACTTAAGCCGCTGGTCAATTCAATTCAATTTTCAACACTTCATTCTCTTATACCATTAATCTATACATATATACTAACATCTTTACAAATAAGTATATTGTATATAGTAAAATAAAATGTCTGTTTGTAGTTCCACATAAACAGATTTTCACTAAATGTATATGATAGTAAATAAGGTATAAATACAAAAAAAAACTCTGTCTGTCTGTTTGTCTGTTTATTCCAGGTAATCTCTGAAATGGCTGGACCGATTTCGACGGGACGTTCACTGACAGGTAGATGATGTTACAGGGAATACTTAGGCTATTTTCTTTCAAATTCCGTGAAAAAATATACCCATGAAATTAAATCTACGCGGGTGAAACCACGGGGCACAGCTAGTATTATTCGCATCAAATTCTTCTTTCTCCTAAAAGTACTTAAGTGTTGTAGGAAAACTTGTACCTACGTGAACATAGTCTGATATTCCACAATGAGAATGTCTACATCAGACCCTGCTATCAGCCAGCCCGTATCTGATAATAGGAAACCGTCCCCTGCGGGCAATCTTAACAAATTCCCCGGCTAACCCAATAAGTCAGCAATATCACCCGAATCTTATCTTCGAGGGATCCTGTAACGCTGTACCATACAATAAAAATGTAGAAGAAGGTCGTCTGACTAAATTGGCCGAGGATAGCTAGTTCGATTTTGTTTCGAAAACTCATGAAAGAATCTCGAACCATGTCTGGCCTCTAACCTGACCAAGTTAGCGTACCAAAACAATGTCTTATATTTCCGTGAACATAGTGGCACTATTATTTAAATATGGCACTAATTAGGTACTATTTTTTGAGGCTACTCCCGACCCTGGATTCCAACATGTGTACGCTAGCTTGACGGACACTAATATACAAGTATGCTGAACTGGCTATACCATACAAAAATATACATAGGTCCTTGTGCTAATGGGACAATTTGGTTTATGACTATTTGCTTCTAGGTCGTTTTGATACGAAACGGTACATTTGGTGTCGATTTGACACGCGCCTAGCGAGAAGGCATGAATGAAATCTATGGTTTATTAAGTTTTTTTTGTATTTTATCTCTCTCAGTCATTAGTTTAGAGAACTCTCGCTGACTGTAGATAACGGTGAGCCTAAATGGTGTGAGCAGATAGACGAAATTTTAGTGATAGCTAATCCAGCTTGCTTGTATAGTGGTGGTCAGTGTCGGAATAATTCCAGTAGAAAAGTAAGATGGTCTATGCATCTTCTATTTTGCCATTGTGTGGGAGCCAACCTTCTGTTAGCTTGTATATTGTGACTGTGCTTTGGTTTACCTACATCAGCCATAAATGAAGGCCACCGCTATTTCTTTGGCGTTTTTACACGCCTCCAAAAGTTTCTATGTTATCGTTGATTCCCGATTCTAGTTGACTATATTTTTGAATATCTACTATTGAATCATTATTTAGTAGGGTTAACGTTTAAAAAAAACACCAACCTAGGTCTGTAGACGAAGTCTAAATCCTCACGCTTCGCTAGTAGAAACGATAGTCAATGTACGGGAATGACATATGTCATGTGACTGATTTTTGTCATTATCGTACATTTTGCATCGTTTTTATTAGCGCAAGCACGAGATAATGTAACCGTGTCTAGGCCTACTGATGCAACAATTGTACGTCTTATGTTGGAACAGTTTGGTAAAATATTAATGTATATGTTTAATTAAGTATTTGACAACGTGTTTAATATAATATAGTCAAAGTCAAAGTCAAAAATATCTTTATTCGATTAGACTTTTTACAAAGTACTTTCAAATCGTCAGAACGACATGGATTATACATGCTACTGCCAGGTTCGGAAGGTTGATTTTACTGAGAAGAACCTGGCAAGAAACTCAGTAATTACTCCTTTAAAAATATTATACAATTTTTAAAAACAAAGTAAATCACTTGAGAAATGTAAGCCCATGGACACAGTTCCAATGCACAAATGTCAATAAAAATTAACATAAAGAAAAGTCTAGTAGTTGTACTTATATCTAAATGCGTAGCTTATAGTATAGTTTAATATAACGCTCTAGAAAATATTATATTCCAAATGTTATCAAGACATCGTTTTATGGCAATGTGTTGACAACAAAAAAATCATTTATTTGCACACCATTATTCGATATAATTTGCTTACATGAAACTTCTACGGCCTTTCTCTGCCAATGAACTAAGATTTGTTAGAATAGAATAATAATCTGTGTCCCAAAGAGCGTCGTCTCGCGAAGTTCTCCCTAATGAAGATCATATGATACGTTGAAAATACAATTAGAGATGAATAAGCACAATTTACACACACATCGTGGTTCCACACGATTAGGTTACTGAATACAGCCGTGTTATTCTGTAAGGTTCGTGTTCCTCTGTCACGTTGGCACTTAATCATATTCGGTGAAATGTGGGTGTTGAAAATTACAACACCTCTGCCTACCCCTTCGGGGAATACAGGCGTGAGCATATGTATGTATCCCTTAAGAAATGTAAGCCCATGGACACAGTTCCAATGCACAAATGTCGATAATTTAACATAATGTAAAAGTCTAGTAGTTCTACTTATATCTAAATGTGTAGCTTAAGATGACCAGCCCCCACAAGCAGCACCTGTTTACAAGTATGACACAAATGCCAGCCATCATCCACTGAACGTCGAGAGCCGGTTACAAAGATACGGAATTGAACTTTGTCGTTCATGTATTATGATTTATATCCTGTGATTGAAACAGCTATTCGATGTCGAGTTCGACGATGAGAAATCTTACAGAATAACACGGTAGATATACTATATAATCTAACATGGTTTCCATTACTGCGGGGCCAATCAGTAGTACCTAATTAGTATTTGTAACTCGATTGAAACAGAATACTAAGTGCAATGTTCCATCAAAGTGATTTAGTACTATAGTATTATCAGAGCCTGTAGACAAATTAATAGTATCCTCACGCTTCGCTAGTAGAAACGATACAAATTGTACGGAACTGACATGACATGTCACGTGTTAGACTTATGTCATTATGTTACTTTGTCTAGGCCTAGGCAAGACTGAGAGACTGCCTCGCTGATCTAGTGGTCGCGAGCGCTACCACGGAACATCAGCTCCCGGGTTCGATTCTCAGGTCGGGAAAAGCCTTATTGGGTTATTTAATCTGCGATTTCCCAGTAACAGCCCGGAATCTCTGCCTAGTTTATATGTATGGCTACTTAATTAAATACAATTATTGATCTTTAGCTAGCAAAATAGCTGTTGTAAAGTAAATTGCAATTTCATTGTAGCCATTTTTTTCAAATTTCTTATAAATAAATGATTAAAGGAGTTTTTGCTAGAGTTTCTTGTCGGGTCTTCTCAGTAAATGCAAATATCCGAAACCGGAGGTAGCATTTATAAACCTGTAAAATGTGAAATAGCAGTCTGGCGATTTGGAAGTGCTTTATTAAAAGTCTTAAATAGTCTAAATAACTTCATTTGAGTAATTTAAATTATTGTATAATTTTTGTATTTTTACTCAGTTTCCCAAGTAGGTGTAACTATAATAAGACTTCCTTTGCCTGGCGACAGTTTCGTAATGATTGTTAGAGGTGTTTCATAGTGACCTACATAACCTAACCTCAGGCAGGCTCTCCGAGGCGCGGAGACGTGACACGAGTGTTCACCCATACAATAATTGGCTGCACACAAGCACAGTATAACGAGCTTACTACAAGCAGTACGGAATCTAGAAACAAAATGACATAGGTACTCACACAGCGCACATCTATGAGATTAAAAGCGACCCCGAAGTAATGTCAGTAAGAGGTTACCGATTGCGTATACGTCATTCACGTGTATTTTTATGCAAGGTTTATACCTAATTTAAAATTAAAAAAGCTTAATAAGGATTAACAATTTTAGTATTGTAGTTCTTCACTCATTATATAGATGGCGCTACTCGCTAACAAATGCGAAGTTTGAGTACACGAGAACCTAAATCGCGCAATAAGAGTTTTCAAACGCATTGCAGTATATATACAAGTTTCCAACTAGAACAGATGGAGCCGCTATTCCCCAGGCATGACACCCGTCTGGCTGGAAGATCTTCCCTTTGCTGGGGATGAGCATGATCACTCACTCTTCCCACAGTATCATTGAGTTGGACAGTTCTTTTCCGAACTACGATTATAAATCGCATGCCGCGCTTTAGTGAATGTCACCATTATAATTAAGGCAATTTATAAAAGGAAAAGACTTTAGCCTCACCTCGTTAATCTTTCGATCCTTAGTCTCATTAATGGCCCAGTAAATTAATAAGAACAAGTAGGTATCTACTACAAATGAGAACGGAAATTATCTTTCTAGATCTCGGATAAAGAGCGAAAGTATATTTTATGTAATTGATTTTCTTTCTACGTTTCAGTAGAAGTTAAACATTTATACCTACGAATAGGTTAACATGACAATATTTGAAAGCTTATAAAAAAATTAAAGAACTTATCTATATATACTAGATAGTTTACATTGTTGCTAAAGACAGATCATTATTTTACACGGATATATATATTTATATTTCTTTCTAGGTAGTTCATTTTGCTGGCTAAAGATACTGCTGCAATCAATAATTATATTGAATTAAGTAACATACATTAGAAACGTATATACTATCATATATGCATTTGTGTAAAGCTGCAGTGAAAAGCTGTTATTTTGGAATTACAAACAGACAGAATTTATCTGTATTATGTTTATAAACTTTATTTTCAATGAACTGTCCTAAAATGTAAAAAAAGCAATATAACTTTTTGCACCGGCTACGTATTTTCATTACGGTTGTCTACGTTCCATAAAATACGTTAAAAGCAGCAGTGTCAGCAGTCATTAAGGGATGTACAGACTTTTTTTTTTTTTTTTTTTTTTTTTTTTTTTTTTTTTATTTTAATGTCTCTCGCAGTTGGTAGGGGGGAGTTACCTCCACTGCTTAACCGGACTATAGGGCGAGACCCAAGGGCCTCCAGCCGAGCTTAAACTTAAATACTAAGCAACACAGCTAAGGGCGCCCCGGTGCGGGGCTCGGACCTCGGCTTAGGGCGTTGCTGGGGGATGAGCTAGGGAGCTGGATCTGAGTTGTATTATTTAGGGACGTGTTTAAGGCTAGTGGCTCGGCGCGCGCCGGCCCTAGCAGGGGACGGGGGGGACGATGACGTAGAGTTCGCGACGAGCCTCGCCGGCGAGGACGGAACAATGGTCGGTTTGGTGTGTGCTTTTGAGACATTGCTTGCTGAAGCAATGTGATATCGTCGTCAGGGTCAAGGAGAACGTGCCTCGGACGGCGTCGGGAGGAGATACGAGATGGGGTATATCGGGCGGCCGATACGATTAATGGGTTCGGGTGTTTTTCGGCAGATTCGAAAAAGCGCTTAGAGGCTCTTTTCATAAACTGCTTGATGGTGGGAATTTTGAAGTCTACATGGAGTTGACTATTGCGAACATACCACGGGACTCCCGCGGCCTTTCGCAAGAATTTGTTTTGGAGGACCTGCATTCTATGGATGTTAGAGCTGGCCGTGTGTGCGAAAACAACACTGGCGTATGTCATTATGGGACGGATGCACGAGAGATAAATTCTCAACTTAGACTTAAGTGACAATTTGCTCCGTGCATTTAGTAGGTAATGGAGTCGACCAAGGGCAAAGGAAGCACGTGACCGTACTTTCTTTGTGTGGGATGCAAAGGACAACCTTTGGTCGAGGATGACGCCTAGGTACTTGGCCGTGGATTCCCAGGGAATCGGCTGGCCGAACATGGTTACAGAAGGCGGAGGATCGTGATATCGGTCGCCAGAGCGGCAGAAGAGGACAGCTGCGCTCTTATCTGGGTTGACTTCAAATCTCCATTTCCGAAACCATTTGCCGAGGGCATTGGCTGCGGTTTGGAGATGTTTGGCGATCGTATGACGGTCTCTGCCTCTATAGTAGATAGCCGTGTCATCGGCGAAGAGAGCTAGATCGGCATTGGGACTCTTGGGGATGTCGCTGGTGTACAGCGTGAAAAGGAGTGGGGAGAGCACGGAGCCTTGGGGGACTCCAGCACGAATACGACGAGGGGAAGATAATGAGCCCTCGATGCGATATTGGAAGGTGCGATTCGATAAGAAGTCTCGTATGATGAGCACGAGTCTGTCAGGCACACCGATTTGGTAAAGCTTATATAATAAGCCATTGTGCCAAACTTTATCGAATGCTTTCGCTATATCGAAGAATAGGACGCCGGTTTGCTGTTTGGCTTGGAACCCCGCACTTATGTGTTCAACGATGCGGTGCACCTGTTGAACACACGAGTGCTTGGTTCGGAAGCCAAACTGCTCATTCGGGATAAGTTTGTGGGATTCAGCGAAGTCCTTAAGTCTTTTGAAGATCAACCTTTCGTAGATCTTCGCGAGAGTTTTAAGGAGACTAATGGGGCGATAACTAGAGGATTCGGATTTGGGTTTACCAGGTTTTGGTATCCCTATGACAACTGCTTCTTTCCACGATTGTGGGAAGATGTTGTTTGAAAGGGCAGCGTTAAAAATGGCTGTCAGGAAGACAATGATGTGGAGGGGAAAGAGTTTGACAACTTTATTTGTTATCCCGTCGGAGCCAGGAGACTTCCTAGGGTTGAGATCTTTGATGAGGGATTGAACCTCATCGACTGTAACTACTGGGAGTGGATTGTCTGGGTCCTCTATTGGGGGCTGCGCTACCCTTCGTTCGACCTCGGCGTCCACCTTTGTGAGATGGGCCATGTCTACTTGTTGGGAGCTGGGAGAACATTGGGATTCTAGATTGTCGGCTAGACATTCGGTCTTTTCGTCGTCGTCGAAGGCGGGACTACGGCCAGGACGATTAAGAGGAGGGATGCCGCAGGCTTCTTTGACTCTGAGCTTGCGTTGCAAGTGCCAGAAAGCCTGGTGATTAGGGGTAAGGTTAGCCAAGAAGTTGTCCCAGCGAGCTTCCCTCATTTCATTCATGCGCCTTCTTACTTTGGCTTGTAAGTGGTTCATGAATGATCGGTTGGCTGCTGTGGGGTAAGTCCTGTAGGCTCGGATAGCCGCGTTTTTCTCCGTCACCAGTTCGCGTACATCGTCCGGCAGCCTCCAGCGATGGTCGTCCATCGCTGGGACCTGTCGGGAGCAGTTGTTGACTGCTGATTGTACGCGACTGGTGAGGGAGTCAATTGCGTTCACCGTATCTACAATGGAAGTTGGGGTCGGTTCGGGGAAGGGCAAGGGAGTAGACTTGAGGTTTTCCTCTAGTTTCCTCCAGTTAGTTGCCGTTTTCATGGGGGTGGGAGTACTCGAGTCAGGGGGACCTGTGCGGGGGGTAAGACTGAGTACAACAGGACGGTGATCGGAGTCAAGCTCGTCTATCGATTCCATAGAATTTAAACGAAGGTTTATATTCTTTAGAATCGCCAGGTCGAGAACGTCCGGACGGTGGTCTATAATAGCTGGGTAATGCGTCGGATGCATAGGAGCTATAACGTCAAAGTTATGGATGCTACTGAGGTAATTGAGTTGATTACCTCTGGAATTTCGAGTGCGGCTATTCCACGACTCGTGTTTGGCGTTTAGGTCTCCTGCCACGATGACAGAGTTGCCTAAGCTAAGAAGTTTTACGATATCAGGAGCGATATCGCCTTGTTTGTTGGGTGCGATGTATGCCGAAACTATTATGATTGGTTCGTGTCCAGTCATGCCTAGCCGACATATTGATGTCTCGATTTGAGAGAGGTTGGGGGGATCCATAGGAATGCAGTAAAGAGATCTTTTATAATAGATGAGGGTGCCTCCTTTGGCGGAGTGGGTTCTATCGTTGCGTACTATTTGATAGTTCGCAATTTTGGGATCGCGGTTGGAGGGTTTGAGGAAGGTCTCTTGGAGGAGAAAGATGTCTAGTTGGTGTTGACGGAGGAAAGTAGCGATCTCGTCGCGTTGGGTGTTAATGCCATTGGCATTAAAGAACCCTACTTTGAGGGACCTGGGTTTGATTTTTCCTCCTAGGTTGTGGTTCTCCATTATTGGACCGTATCAAAGAAAGAAGTGAGGGCTGTGGTTACGTGAGCGAACTTGCTCATCGTAGCCATGACGGAGGCAATGTTTCCGCGTGAGGCGCGGAGTTGCTCGGCCATCTGGTTCAAGCTATGGATGTCAACCGCATGGAATAATTGGCTCAGATAAGCCATATTATCGCCGGTCGCGGTGGCTTCCGGGGCTTGGGGAGAGGGACGCTTAGGGGTGGGTGCCAGAGGGGCTGTTGGCGAGCGTGAAGTTGCCGCGGGAGGAGGGCCTTTTGGCTTAGGGGGTTGTATGGTGGGGATGGCCATTAATGGGGGGATAACCGTGGACTGGGGAGCTCTCGGAGGAGTGAGTTTGGGGAATGCGCGCTGATGGTTCAGTGCGTTCCAGGGAGAAGGTCTTTGGGGGCTTAGGCGCTCGGGGAGAGCGGAGGAAGGGAGGTTTTCCCTGGTGTTGCGAGCTTGAACTCGCTTTACCATTTTGGGGTGAGGACGAGGGGCTTTTGGGCAGCCGCGATAATTTGCAGGGTGGCCCGATTGGCCGCACAGAACGCAACTAGGTGGCTCTGTGCAGAGTGAGGTGTCTTTAGGACGGGGGCAATCGCTTGTGCCATGGTCACCTAGGCACTTAACGCACCTGGGTACCGCAAAGCAATTTCGGGAAGAGTGGCCATATAGCTGGCACTTGTGACATTGGCCGATTTGGCCGCGTTTGTTGGGGGCTTCGACCTTTAAGCCAGATAAATGGCATACGGTCTTAATATTGTATATGCTCTTTCCGGCGGGGGAGTGCTTACATACGACAAAGACCATGTCGTATATGGTACTGTTGCGGGCGCCGTGCATGCGGTGCACCTCGAGGGCGGGGATGTCTTGCGATTGAAGATCGCATAAGATAGATTTTTCGTCTATCTCTTTAGGGATGCCGCGGATTACTACTCGGAGGAGACGGTCCTCGGGGAGGTCATATGAGTGAAAGGCTACTTTCCTAGCCTGTAGCATTTTGGTAAGAGACCTGAAGTCGGTGGAAGTAGGCACCGTGACTTTAATACCATTTGCGGTTGTTCGGGCATTTGTGTAAGCAATGCGATTAGCATTGCACCATGCCGAGACGTCGGTCCATTTTGCCTTATCTTGGATGAAGATAGGCGGTGGGAGGGGTTCTTTCCTCGAAGATGAGGCTACGGACTGAGAGGGTGTGGTTGCGTCGGAGCGGTTTTCCTCCGAGGGAGAGGCCGCCTGCGCAGATTGGGAGGCTACGGGTTTGGCGGAAGTCTTGAGAGACTTTGCCGGGGTCTGGTCAGAAGAAGCTTTGGTCTTGAGAGACCGCTTCTTCTTGCGTCCTAAGACGACATTAAAGTTTTCGTCGGCGGAGGAGTTGGAGTCCGAGTTGGACTCAGAGGGCATATCCGCGTCGATAATGACGGGACGGCTGGGAGGGCAATCGGGACTTGCGGGGGACTCTTCGAACCTCATTGGGTTCGGTTTGAGAGGGACAGAGGGCGCCGCAGGGGCGTATGTGGAGGGCTCGATGGCCGGGGAGGGGCTTGGTTCGCCGCAGAGGTTGGCGAAATCCTCCGGAGAGAGGACAGAACTGGCTACGGCCTGGTTGGCCGGGACTTTGAGCAGGGCCCGAAGGAGGGCGCGGAGAGTGGAGTCGGCCATTTTAGGAATGGCAAAACAACAATTGGGGGAGCAAAAATACCACGCGGTATTTAATTTATTTATTTTCGCGCCTAATCCCCAGGTTGGACTGGCCTGGGGTTGTGTGCGTGTGTGTTGGTCCCTTCACTACCGGGGGTAGGCAGTTAGGGTTGAGTAGGGTGTGCCCTAAGCTTGTAATCCCGCTGCCAATCTTAATGTGCAGACGGGTTCCTAACAGCCTTAGTGCAGAGGAGTACTTTTAGCCGAAGCTTAAAGCAACCAAACAACACTAAGGAATGGGATGGTAGGGAAAGGGTAGGGTGGGAGGGAGGAGATGGCTAGCGTCGGCGAGGGAAGCCCCCAAGGCCGGTGGTTCTAGCCCCGTCCGATTTGTGTTTTTGCCCTGAGGGGGCAAAAACGGGTGTATCGGGTCCACACCCCACTCGGCTTCGTTGGCACCGCTAGGTATCCACCGAGGACCACCAAACAGTGGTTTTTACCTTAAGGGTCACAACTAGCGAGACTTGTCTCACACAGAAACAGAGATGGCCGAAACCCGCCTTGAAAAAGGCAAGTTCGGCGAAGGGTTCGGTGCGCAGGTAGCAGCACGCAGGTAGCAGCGGGCGGCGACTGGACAATGGGCAGCGGCGGAGCGCGGCAGGAGAGCGCTTCGAGACGTCCGTACGGGGCGGAGGTCGGAGCGCGAGTGGATGTACAGACGTTACGACACCATTAAATAAATTTCCACAGTATTTAATGTCGACAACGAACCGCAACCCAATCAGCGTCGACATTATCCGCACGTTGATTAAACGACAACTACCGAACTGATAAGGTGGTTAGGATTACGTGGATCATGTACACGTATTGATTCATGGTAAATAATAAGTACTAGCGGATGTCACGCGGTTTCACCCGCGTAGTTCCCGTTCCCGTGGGAGTACGGGTATAAAATATAGCTGATGTTACTCGCTGATGATGTAGCTATCCATTGCTGAAAGAATTTTCAAGATCGGTCAAGTAGTTTCGGAGCCAATTCAATGCAAACAAACAAACAAAAAAAAACAATTAAATTTTTCCTCTTATTAGTGTAGATAGCTAATCTCAGAAACAGCTGGATTTATTGTAACAGGACTTTCACGAGCAGATAGCTGACTGGTGTTACAATTAGTAGGTAACTTAAGCTAGTTTGATTTTAAGAAAAAATGTGGGAATTGCGACATAAAGTCACGCATGAAATTAAGGCTCCGCGGGCGAAATCGCGTCGCAGCTAGTTTAAAATAAATTACGCTTTTGGCGCCTTGGATTACCTGCTAGTGAAGTCCGTGAGAGTTAAGCATTTCTCATATTTTTAGGTAACGAGAATGTGTTCAGTATCTATTTTTAAAAACTGAAACAAAAATTGTTCTAAAATGTTTAGCTCTATAGTTACATGTATTGTTCATGAGTACCTGTAACAGAAGTTTGTTCGCCATTGTCCTTTACCAACGTATGTTACTTACAAGTAGAATTAACAGGGATCTTAAACCTATATACCAGCGTATAAAAATAACGAATAGTTACCGTTTTGCCGTGCACGCCCGGAAAGTGTCCGTGGCGCAGGAAATTGCCGTAGCACATAGGCAAATATAACGCTATGCGATTAAATGCTCGTATTTCAAACGATATCGAAGAAAGGGAGACCTAAGAAACGATGGATGGATTGTATCAAAGATGATATGGCTATGGGAGTGAATGCAGATATGACGGCTGATAGAGAGACATGGAAGAAGAACACATTGCGCCGACCACAAATAACATGTGATTAGGGCAGCAAGATGATGGTTTCAAACGATATCGATGGATAAATTTCGAGTAATATTATTAAATAACTTAAAGTACATTTAAGTTTATTTATATGGGGGTAGGTGGAGGCCAACGTATGCCACATGCTTCGAACCTTACGTACTTACTTCTTTCGCTTCGCCCATATTACAAAATAAAAACTGTTTTATTTAATTCACTAGCAAACTGCCCTCGCTTCGCTTCGCTCAAATAAGTTTGTTGTTATACAATCAATGTTTCTCATATCACGTGTCACTCTAAAACTAGAAATCTTCTCTCTTGATAATCATCCTCCTCCTGCCCTTATCCCATGTTATTTGTGGTCGGCGCAATGTGTTCTTCTCTTCCATTTCTCTCTATCAGCCGTCATATCTGTATTAACTTCCATTCTAGCATATCAGCTTTCACACAATCCATCAATCGTTTTTTAGGTCTTCCTCTCCCCTTGTAAACATCCAAATTATATATCTCTCTTTAAAATATTAGTATTGATTAAACTTATAGCTCTATAGTGTCGTCATAAATTGTAAATGATCGAAAGTATCGATAAAAATAGTAAATAGCAGTACATACACAGCTCTATAATTCAATTATAAAGATATACATTGCAGTTGGTACGATGCAGTTAACTTTGTACGTCCATGCATGCAATATCGTAGAGTGGTACTCGAACGTAGCGATACTCAAACTGTTGCATGTAATGTGGTTCTTATGGTTCTCAGATTATTGTTTAAATTTTAGTGACTAGGGTTATTTAGTGGTTACTGATGTACCATCAAACTCATATTGAAAACAAGCTTTGCCCTGCGGTTTCACCCGCATAGACTAAATTTCATGGGTGGAACGCCAATGTTTTTTTTAAATATGCCAATGAGTATCGTTAAACTCGGTCCACCTCTTTCAGAGATTAGCCGAAACACAGACAGCGATTTTTTAAATTGGTTTTTTCATGTCATTACAGTCTATACTTTCATATGTACTTAGTGAAAAGCGGTTAATTTGGAATTACAAACAAACACTTCAATATATATATACATCTATACAGATAAATAAAATTGAAGTGTATGTTTGTAATTCCAAAATAACAGCTTTTCACTAAATGCATATGAAAATATATACCCTACTGACACAAAAAAAACGATATTAAATTTTTTTCTCTGTCTGTCTGTCTGTTTGTTCCGGGTAATCTCTGAAGGTAGCTGTTGTATCAAGGAGTAACTTAGGCTACTTTTATTTGTTAATAACATTAGGGTGCGATAATAACGGAGAAACTAAATCCACGTGGGTGAAACCGCGGGGCACAGCTAGTAGATACACATATCTGATGCAGGTGGCCGATATTTCAAGGAGTAACATACCTGTTGTTTAGATAACATATTAGGGTTCTGTAAAATAAAGCATGAAACTAAATCTACTATTAACGGGACTTTCACTAGCAGGTAGCTGAGGTTTCAAGGAGTAACTTAAGCTACTTTTTAAATTATTAGGGTTCCGCGACAATAAGGATAAAATCTACACGGGTGAAACCGCAGGGTACAGCTAGTATTACAATATAATGTGTATGCTAGCCATTGGAAAGCAATGGACCACTTATCTACATTGTATAGCTAAATTTAAGAGTCGCATGTTGCCTTAAAATCTTCGAAGGACATTCGTAGCGTAAGTTAATCTAAAAATGTGATGTATCGGAAAAGGTATCACGCTGAGAAACCAATAGTCGTTAACCGTAGTAACCGTGGAGCTCATAAATACGGACCTCGCTGACTAATAGTACACTTCAGGATACTATGACGTGATACTTACGAGGAAGTATCGCGGAGAAGATTTTTTATGCGAATTAATACTTTTAATAAGATAAGCACCAAACCGAAAGAATGTCGGGATTTTGTAGTCTCTTATATAATTAATTTAAGTTTTTAGTAATTGCAGCATAAAAATATTATAATCAGTGCTAATATTATAAAGAAGAGAAAAGTTTTGTATGTACGTTTGTAAAGAATTGACTCAAAACGTAAGTACTGGTACATTTAACAGTCAACATCATCTCCCTGGCCTTATCCCATACATTGTTGGGGTCGGCACTTTTTTTTTTTTTATTGACGAGGGGGAAACCTTCGAAAGGTCCCCGACCGCCCTGGGAGGGGCAGATCGGGGTATGTGGGATTTTTACCGCACTAAAACCCCCCCGGTGGCCATCCTCAGTGCTCAGGGGGACTCCGGGTACTCTGATAGATCGCACCGGTGTCCCCCCACACTTTGCCCGGGCACATCCCCGGGGCAGCTGTGGGGTCGTCACTTAATTCAACCCGATGTGGCTGATCACCTGATTTTTATACGAAGCGACTGCCATCTGACCTTCGCAACCCCATTTAGGAGGAAAATCTGTGATCTGGGTTAAATCAGTTGTCAGATAATTTTTAGGCCTCTGACTGACCTGTAACGATTGCCAAAGATGCTAAATTGGCAACCGTTCAATAGAAATTACGATTAAAGATCTTTATAAATCACACCTCAAAAGTGAACTGTGAGGTGTAAAGTACCTCAGGAGATAAAGCCCTCTTCACACCATCATTACCATCCAAAACGAACTTATCCATCATCTATCAGCTGCAATGAATACTAAATTGGATCGCGCAGGGATGGATTTATGGCAGTTTTTGCAACTTCAATGGAGAAAAAAATCCTCGTCAAATCTATACATCTATACAGATATACAGATATATATACAGTACAGATAAATAAAATTGAAGTGTCTGTTTGTAATTCCAAAATAACAGTTTTTCACTAAATGCATATGGAAGTATATACGCTACTGACACTAAAAACCAAGTTTTAAATTTTTTCTCTGTCTGTCTGTTTGTTCCGGGTAATCTCTGAAACGGCTGGACGGATTTTAACGGGACTTTCACTGGCAGGTAGCTGATGTTTCAAGGAGTACCTAACTTAGGCTACTTTTATTAATAAAAAATATAAGGGATCCGCGACAATAAGGATGAAAATAAATCTACGCGAGTGAAACCGCCGGGCACAGCTAGTATATAATAAAAATGATTTATTCAGTTTAAGCCCTGGTTGGTAACGTCAGTTATAAAAGTCAATAAAGTGTCAATTTTATGTCTTGTTTTAACGCGTGATATAAACTAGTAAAAGACACGAATAAAAGAATGATACAAAATAAAATAGAATATTTAGGAGCAAAACTTCCTAACTAACTTCCTTACCTTTGCTGCAAAAATCTGCCTCAGTATTATTATGGCCAGTAGCGCGTAAGTCCGAATCCTCTTACTTTGTAGCTAACATCGTATTTATTGTAAAACATGTGACGTATAATGTCCCTGTAACATAGCGTAGGTATATAAAATAGAACGAATAGTTGTGTTTGTGTTTATCTGTAGATATGCTATTAGAACTCTATGGATCAATGTCAATTTATCGATATAGAGTAGTAGGAATACAATAGAGCAGTTTTAGGAAATATTGTCTACCTTTAGATATAACTAGCTGTGCCCGGCAGGTTTCACCCGCGTAGATTTAGTTTCTTCCTTATTGTCGGGGAACCCTAATATTTTTAATAAATAAGAGTAGCCTAAGTTACTCATTGAAACATTAGCTACCTGCCAGTGAAAGTCCCGTTAAAATCGGTCCAGCCGTTTCAGAGATTACCCGGAACAAACAGACAGACAGACAGACAGATAGACAGACAGACGGACAGACAGACAGAGAAAAATTTTAAAACTCGGTTTTTAGTGCCAGTGTGTATACTTTCATAAGCATTTTGTGAAAAGCTGTTATTTTGGAATTACAAACAGACACTTCAATTTTATTTATCTGTATAGATGTATAGATAATTACGAGGGATTTTCGAACGTCTCAAGGGCCGTTACCGTAACGACTGTGTGTGCAATACCTTTCTGCAACTCCAACTTACGTGTTCAAAGTACTTGTATACTATAATATTGTACTACAATACACGTTCTACAAGTTGACACCAGTCTCCTCATTTCACAGTTCCTATAACGGAAAGCCTTTGTCTAGATGACAAAAAACGATATCAATCGTAAATCTCTCCCAGTTCATTGTCCTGGAGAGCTTTTATTCCTCAGTGATCTTAGCAAAATAATACGTCAGAGTCCGCCCCTGTGTTCGCTCGGAAAGTGTTCCATCTTAATTTCAGCCGCGTCACACTCTCGATGTTTATCAGAGCTCTGGAGGAGGAAATGTAATTATAACTCTTAATCTTAGGACAATGATACACTGTGTGATTAATATTGGAATAGGAATGTAAGTATTTTGCTATATATCCCTACTCATCATTTCCCTGGCCTTTTCCCATACATTGTTGGGGTCGGCACTTGATTCAACCCGATGTGGCTGATCGCCTGATTTTTATACGAAGCGACTGCCTTCTGACCTTCGCAACCCCATTTAGGAGGAAAATCTGTGATCTGGGTTAAACCAGTTGTCAGATATTTTTTTTTAGGCCTCTGTCTGTCCTGTAACGATTGCCAAAGATGTTACATTGGCAACCGGGACCGACGGCTTAACGTGCTCTCCGAGGCACGGAGGGAACTCGGGCGGTCACCCATCCTACTACTGGCTAGGCGTATGGTTGCTTAACTTCGCTGATCGAATGATATGCGCAATAGCAACTGTGCCACGAGCTCCTCTATATATCCCTACTAATATTATAAATGCGAAAGTAACTCTGTCTGACTGTCTGTTACGCTTTCCCGCTTAAACCTCACAACCGATTTTGATGAAATTTGGCACAGACATTCTTTAGACCCTGAGAAAGGACATAGTCTACCTTTTATTTATTAAAAATATTAGGTTTCCGCGACCATAAGGATGAAACTAAATCTACGCGGGTGAAACCGCGGGGCACAGCTAGTAATATATATAATTTCTTGCCGGTTCTTCTCAGAAAGCTAGTTTCCGAACCGGTGGTAAATTCTTCGACATTTATAAATGCCTTACTCAAATGAATAAATCATTTACATTTAAATTTTCGTTGTCTACGAGAAAAGTAGCTCGATATTGATAGAGCTTATACTTTTCATTAAGTACTGCTGTTGTCTATCTTCGTAGACCCCTTTTCAAAACTTCATAAACAATATTACATATAATAATAATCTAAATATATATAACTCAAAGGTGACTGACTGACATAGTGTTCTATCAACGCACTGCCCAAACCATTGGGCGGATCAGGCTGAAATTTGGCATGCAGGTAGATGTTATGACGTAAGCATCCGCTAAGAAAGGATTTTGATTAATTCTACCACAAGGGGATAAAATAGGGTATGAAAGTTTCTATGAAACTAAATTTACTCGGGTGAAACCGCGGTACAGCTAATATTACCTATACGGGACCAAATTTAAAGTATACCTCATATAGTAGTCAACAACAGTATACATTTTGGCTTTATAAGATGTAGGGAATATAAGCCTATTCTTTGATACAAAACGCTTGCTTCATTGAGCGAGAGGGTTGTCAAATCTTAATGATTTTAAAATTACTCTTCTATTTACTGTCCATCTAATGTCGATTCGTTGATATGAAATTTTGTAAAATATCAGTGAAACACGTGAATGAAACGTCATTCACGTGTTTCACTGATCGCCCAGAGTGCCTAGTCGAAGTTTTCTTAAAATCGCCGTCACAAGTCACCGCGTCGACGTAAATGCAGATTTGTATGGGCTCACAATAGTCTCATCTTTACGCCGACAGAGGCGCTGTTTGATCATATACAAATCTGCGTTTACGGCGACGTGACTTGTAAGCGGCAGAGAAAAATTCGCACTAGGCCCTCAGTAAGATATCTCGCTTATTTTCTCGTAGATACGCGAGAGTGAGACATTTTGAACGATTTTGATCTTACATTCTTAATTGATTGCAAAGGTTATATTTAAAGTACATACAAGTAAATTACATACAGCGTCTTTATTTTTCTTTAAAAGTATTGAAACCTAAAAAATGCAAAAATTCGTCGTAGGTTCTGTTATTGTCTTGAATTAGATTCGCATTTATCTATGCCTAGGTATATTTATTATTAAACGCATATTTGGTCGAAGGTTTAACGCCAACCTAGCTTCGTTTAACTGGAAATGCATCTAATCAAATTCCGTTCTCCACAGCTAAGAATTTGCAATGAGCAAACAGCTAACTGCAAAATGAACAATAACACTGGGTATTTAAGTACTGAAACTAAATTAAAATTCTTATAATAATATTTATCCTGCACCGTCTCATTTCTCGGGGTTCAAAAGATTATTAAGGTAGCATAGCATAAAAAAAGTCTCTTCATAATGGCTTTGGCGAAAAACTAGGTAATTCACAACTAAGTGAAATTGAGGATATCTAGCACTTATACCACAGTATAAACATAAGCTATATATGCAGTAAGGAAACTAGGAACTAATAGTTCGAAATTATACAGCAGCAGCTTTTCCGTGTTTTACCAACTTCTACAGAATTTCAAAACGATAAATGTACATTATTTTGACTAATTTTAAAATCTTAACATTGACATTACTGCATGTTACACTTATACTGTGTTCAATAAGGTAACCTATGAACTTTAAAAATACAGAGAAAAAACAATTATTTTACAAAAATTTTATATTAACAAAACACACCATAAAGGAATGTTGAAATGAATCAGACAATATAAGCTGTCATAAGGTTTTATTATGGCCATTAATCGTTGTTCCGCGCCCAATACCTACAAATCCCTGAAGTCGTTACGACTAAGTACAAGCTATTTGTACGATCGTAAACATGTGAAACTCTCAGGACATTAAAAATGATCTATTGTTTCGTATCTTGTATCTTACTTCTACTGAGGAACTTGCTCGTTCAATATTTATAACTATAATAAAGTATTTCAGTTAACTCTGACTGCCGAGAGGTTTGAGTACTAGCCTGCAACGATATATCTAATAACACAGCTTTGCCAACAATTTTAAGGAGAATAATTTCCCACCAAGAGCTTTACAGTGAAAAAATGTGTGTACGTCTGAATTATGGGTATCGAAAGTGACTTACAGACTAATTAATAAAAAATTTATAGGTATACTAAGTATATAAATAATTACATTGCCTTGTAAGATTCTTTTTTAAATAAAAAAAACCTATCAATAAATTCACAGAGTGTGTCGAAGACACCCACTGATCGACTTTTGTATCGATACATCCTACCTACTAATATTATAAATGTGAATGTAAGTTTGTTTGTTACGCTTTCACGTGAAAACTACTTATCCGATCATCATGAAAGTTTGTACACATTCTTGGAAGTGTTAGGAATAACATAAGATATTTAAAACATAATATATTTTCAATGCGCGGGTAAAGTTATTTATATACAAAAGAACTTCGCGTCGCCAATTAACTTTAGAGGGTAGATGTGATATTTGTTTTAAAATTTAGAAATGGAAAAACAGGTCTCGTTGGACTTGTTTAAACTGTAACCATGTTTACAGACTTTTCTTTTATATGCGAATACTATTATACAGGACCATTCATAGTTAACCAGAAGCGTGGAAAGCGATGAAAAGCTTGAATACCGACAAAGGTACATTCCGGGGAAATGTTTATGTAAATATAACTGAATTGGTTTTTCTCCGGTATTGTCGTGTGACCTGATTATCTGTTCGCAAAATATATTTATACGTGTAGTAGTGCTTTGAAGAACACTTCTTTTTTGACAAAGGGGAGGCAAGCGAGTAGACGAACGACCCAGTGGAATTATGATGGCAATAAAAGCTTATGGTAAGGCCCCTGATAGGAAGTGCTCAGCGTTGCCTATTGACATCCGATAAAACTACTTAATGACGATAAAATTATTGTTATAATTTCTGCATCTTTGTAGAAGTTACGAAATTACCACCTTAAACATGATAATATATTTGTTTCGTATCTATACACTTTATACAGATAAATAAAATTGAAGTGTCTGTTTGTTATTTCAAAATTACAGCTTTTCACTAAATGCATATGAACGTATACACGCTACTGATACTGAAAAACCAAGTTTTAAAATTTTTCTCTGTCTGTCTGTTTATTCCGGGTAATCTCTGAAACTGCTGGACCAATTTTAACGGGACTTTACTGGCAGGTAGCTGATGTTTCAAGGAGTAACTTTTATTTATTAAAAATATTAGGGTTCCGCGATAATAAGGATGAAACTAAATCTACGCGGGTGAAACCGCAGGGCACAGCTATTTCTAAATATATTAGATACATCCCCAAAAGGGATATAATCTTTCTTACTTTTGGAATAATTTAGTTATAATAACACGCTCATTTAGTATAGAGGTGTAGAGCCGTTACAAATAGGTTCCCATTTACACACTCTGAGTATAAAACATCTCAGAATCCCAAATAAATAGAGGATTTGTATTCTTGCTTAAAAAAATTACCCCCAAGAACTCAACCGAGCACATTTACACGTGTTGCCATCAATCTACATATTTACTCAATTTCGGGGAGTGAGGCGACCATTATTGTTTTTATTATTGGCAATATTTTTCAGTGGATATACGTACTAGATGCGCTTTAAATAACGCTACGTACAAGTCCCAGAAAGTGAGGACAAATGCTACAACTCTCATTTGTAACCGCAGAAGATTAGGAACCTGGCTTAAGTGACAGATGTTGAGTCCATCGCCGTCACAAGCACTTATATTTTTTCAAAATGTGCACCTGTCCTAACAATGTTTCCTTAGCCTTTACAAAAAAACATACAGACTGATGAGATTAAAACTTTAATAGCTACGCTGGCATGTAAAACAGACGTTAAATAAAATTTTCATCTATACTACCTAATATTATAAAGTGGTAAGATTTGTATGTTTGTAACGAATTGGCTCAAAAAGTACTAGTCCGATTATAAAAATTCTTACACCATTTGAATGCTACATTATCACTGATTAACATAGGCTATATTTTATTCCCGTACTCCCAAGGGAACGGGAACTACGCGGGTGAAACCACGTGACGTCCTACTAGTCTACTAATAAAAACACTACCTACCATCATCGGTTTAAGTAGAGCGTATTAAGAACTGACCATTGACGTTTCATTTTGGTACCGTAAAATTAAACGTCAAAGCTAAGCAGTTATTATAACGCGCTGCTTAAACGATCACAGTTGCCCTCAATTATTTTTCGGGAATATTTACTTTTTAACCTTACGAATATCTAGGAGTGACCTTTTATGATCTTGAAATAAGATTTATCTGAAAGTGTTCAATATTCTAACCGACTTTTAAAAGAATGAGGTATATCAATTCGATCGTACACATTTTCTTTTAAAAGCTTAAAAAATTACTAACCAGCTTAATGATGTTGGTATAGTTAGTGATTCAAACGTAGCCCAAACATAACCCTTTATGCAAGTAGGGATTAAGTAAAGTAGCTCCATTAGGATTCGCGCCGAATATACTATTTACCAAACGGTTGATAAAGCCCTTAACACCGGCTCGTGAATATTTAGACGCACGGCTTGTTAGTTTGAAACCACAATTTTCAGGTTTTGACCACCTAATTTGAATGAGAGTAAGTTTATTATTTTTTTGCATTCTTCTCCCTCGTTCCACAAGGTCCTGGGTTTCATCCTTCGGTCGGGCAAAGTGTTATTGGGTTTTTCCATTTGTAAATACCCCGACATCAGTTTTGTACCATAAAAGTGTGCCAAAGTAAAAAAACTAAAGAGTGTCAGTCAGTCAGGACTACAAACGTCATAGTCCTGACTGACTAACTGACTCATATTTTATCTTTTATATATAAAAAGGAATCCCCATTTCCCTTGGTCACGGCATCACGCGTGAATGGCTTGACCGATTCTACCGGGACTTTATCTGGCAGGTAGCTGAAGATTTAAGGAGTGTTTTAGGCTAATTTTATTTATATTTTAAAGGGAACACTTTCATGTAGTCTCCTTATAAACCTCCAAACATTTAGACAATATATTCTTCCACTCATCCGCAAACAAATCCCATTCACATTCAGGATGTCTAACAAGGAAAGTGTAGAGTGCGGAGAGAATGCGCGGGACAATTTACACACCTATACCACTGAACTTAGAAGATTACCAATTTGAAGAGTGTGTTCTTGGTGAGGCGTAGGTATACACTGAAACTCAGTTGGTTTTCAGAGGCATAAGCATAAACATTTAGTAGATAGGTGGGTTAAGTACATACCAATGTGGCGCGGCGTAGGTACATACGTTTCGATATACACACACAAACACAAACGACGCGAGTGTATTCAGTCATCACAAATTGTAAGCACTGCTTATCTGCTTATATGCAATTCACGCCACGACTGCAAGGTATTTCCGATTTTCGACCCCTAAGGGGGTTAAATAGGGGTTGAATGGCTGTACGTGAAATCTTACTGCCGCACGAAACCTGCTGGTATAAGCTAGATAAAACATAAAGTATGAAAAATATTACAACGATCTATCTGAAACGGGCCCAGACCTCATAAAAACCCATTTTCATGCTACACTTAATGTCCACTATTTGTATCTTTTATTATACTCCAATAGTATTATTTTTGTGACGAATATAATATGTCATACCTAAATCCATATACTAGGCCTATTGCCAATTATCTCGACGCGTAGTCTTATTATTAACTAGCTGTGCCCCGCGGTTTCGCCCGCGTAGATTTTAGCCTAAATTACACCTTGTAACATTAGCTATCCGTCAGTGAAAGTCCCGTTAAAATCCGTCCAGCCGTTTCCGAGATTACCCGGAACAAACAGACAGACAGACAGACTGACAGACAGACAGACAGACAGAGAAAAATTAAAAAAATGTCTTTTTTCATGTCAGTATCGTATATACTTTCATATGCATTTAGTGAAAAGCTGTTATTTTGGAATTATAAACAGACACTTCAATTTTATTTATCTGTATAGACTAGATGATGTATTTCGGGAACCTTTCTTTACCGTCATTTATTTTGAGCGTTGTTTCTTGCCGGTTCTTCTCAGAAGGCTAGTTTCCGAACCGGTGGTAAATTCTCGACTTTCATAAGTGCCTTACCAGGGCCTGAACTGAATAAATATTTTTCATTTTCAGCGTAACCGCGGGAAGTGTATGAGGTGATACATGAATGTGGATGAAGCGAAAGAAGTATGTAAGGATCAGTAGCATGTGGCGAACGGTGGTCTCTGCCTACCCCCATGGGATACAGGCGTGAGCATATGTATGTAAGTTTTTTGTTTTGAGCGCTAGCCTTGAATTCACAGTAGTTTTTTGGGCCTTGTATGGCGAGAGCACAAGCACACATTCGCTGTTATTCCCACTGTTTTCGATTAGCGTTCAAAATTTGTGACTTCACGGTAAATCTTTTAAAAGCTTACGCCCACGTGTTATAAACTAAAATAGCCATTGCCTACAAGATGTTCATTAAAATACAAGTGTAAGACTTATTTTTAAACTAGCTGTGCCCCGCGGTTTAATAAAAATATCTAAGTAGCCTAAATACTCCTTGTAACATTAGCTATCCGTCAGTGAAAGTCTCGTTAAAATCCGTCCCGCCGTTTCGGAGATTCCCCGGAACAAACAGACAGACAGACAGACGGATAAAATTTTTAAATCTTGGTTTTTCAGTGTCAGTAGCGTGTATACTTTCATGTCCATTTAGTGAAAAACTGTTATTTTTGAATTACAAACAGACACTTCAATTTTATTTATCTGTATAGATGTATAGATTAGAGTTCAGAAGGGTACCTCATGCATCAACTTATATACAACTTTAACCATTATGTACAATGTTTAAAGGTTCGTTTCAAAATCAAATAATTCACGCTTAGAATAAATTATGATGGGAACAGAAGCTTTTTCAATAACAAAAACTTGTTATAAACAATACAATCAAGGAAAAAGCACACCACAAAGTTTAATTGAGATTCACAAGTGTTTTCGCAAAGACGCAAACCATTTTACAAAATAAAATACTAAAACATATCTCCGCCGCGACAGTGCATCACTGCCGTGACCAGGATTCGAACCTGGGTTACTACGGCCACAACGTAGGGTCCTAACCACTAGACGATCACGGCTACCGGAGCTGGTGAGAGAGGTGACGATATTTCGGGTCTGAATGCGAATGGAGACACAATTTCGACACTTCATTTTTATTTTCGCCGAGCTCTTTTATTGCCGTTTCCGATCACTGACTTCGATTCACGCCCAATTATTTATAAAGATCCGCACTTTTAAATGAATACAACAACGTTATTAAATCAAACAGTTTAATGTTTGCGATATACAAATTACTTTTGCTGATAAGATTTAATTAATAGCGGTCAAGCTAAAAGTTGAAATCATTTTTTATTCTTATCTATACATTTATACATACAGATAAATAAAATTGAAGTGTCTGTTTGTTATACCAAAATAACAACTTTTCACTAAATGCATATGAAAGTATACACGCTATTGACACTAAAAACCAAGTATTAAAAATTTTCTCTGTCTGTCTGTTTGTTCCGGGTAATCTCCAAAACTTTCACTGGCAGGTAGCTGATACATCAAGGAGTAACTTAGGCTACTTTTATTTATTAAAAATATTAGGGATCCGCGACAATAAGGATGAAACTTAATCTACGCGGGTGAAACCGCAGGGCACAGCTAGTTTATACCTAACATATAAAACTGAAGAATTTGTATCTTTATTTGCTTGTATGCGCTAATCTCAGGAACTACTGGTAAGTTTGAAAAATCTTTCCTACGTATTCTTATAGCTACGTATACGAAATCGCGGGTTAAAGTTACCCGTTTGCCTAAAGATGTTTCTCCAACGCAAAAACTACACAATGAATTGTGTTCCAAAGTTACAGTTACATAGTTAACGATGTAATTAATGGACATAGGATACTTTTAATAGTAATAATATAAACCTTTCGTTGATAGAGTCTGATAACACCCGTAGTACCTTCCGTAGGAAGCGATGTTTTAAGTATAGGTGTATTACCAATGTCGAATAATTACATAAATTGATCATCTATACAGATAAATACAATTTAAGTGTCTGTTTTTTATTCCAAAATAGCAGCTTTTCACTAATGCATATGAAAATTTATGCGTTAGTGTCATAAAAACCAATTTAAAAGTCCGACTGTCTCTTTGTTCCGGATAATCTCAGAAACGGCTGCAGCTAATTTCGCAGGACTTTCACTGTCAGATAGCTGATGTTACAAGAAGTAATAAAGTCACCCGTGAAATTAAATCTAGGCGGATAAGAACGCGGGTAACAGTTAGTATTTTTTTAAATGGTTCTGAACAACGCCCTCCAGGGGCCTTACCATGAGCTCTTATTGCCATGATAGTTTCACTCATTTATGAGACAGATGTATGTGACGTGTATACACTGTCACTGTCGGACAACTTAATTATCATTGCAATAAGAGCTCATGGTTGGGGCCCTGGTATACCTTGCACGATGGAACATGACTGGGAGACTTTATGAAATATCTACAGTCGAGACATGTGAATATCCATTTCAATATGAAAATATGATCTGATTTTATGCGTCCCCTCGTTGGGTACATATATATTTTATTATAATTCAATTCCATATGTGAAGATGTTATCACATACGACTTGAATTTTAAAAAGTCTTTGCATATTTTATGTGAATCTATTTGTATTTGCAAGATGTGGTAGCTCGCTGGTTTGAGTAGTATGGCAAAGCAAGCATAGATATATGTGTTTTATATTGATATAAATATTTCGCAGAATAGAGGCGTGAACAAATATGAATGTATATAATGCTCACACCTGTATCTCTAGATGGGGTAGGCAAAGGTGTACGTATAGTACATTCCTCCAGTTATGTTTTTAATAATGCATTAGTGCACTAATTCAGGCTCTATTGCTAATGGAATATAACAAATTAAAAATATCAAAATCACTTGTTCCATAGTAGCGCAACCAATGAGATTTAATTTATAACTATTTTACTAAATTGTTACAATATAGAACTGAATGAAATCATCGTGGTGGAATTTGCATGGGTACATTTGTGATGAACGTACTACCTACTTTGGCACCATTTTCGGAAAAAGTGGGTGTTCTGTGCCCCAAGTATGACTTTAAACATGTTTTTACGTTGACGATACAAAAAACACTAGGTCAAGCAACTACGTTCAAATGTGTCAATACCTATTCTTGAGACACTGGAACCACTGCCTACGCTTTCGTAAGCCCATTGAGATAGCGTGGTATTTCAATTTCTTTGCTTCAAATGTAACGTTACGCTATGAAAGCCTGTCATTTTTTCATCGTGTTGACACCAACAAATTATAAGTCAACAAAATAGAGGTACATTTCATTTCATAATAAAAGTAAATATTACACGAAAACAATTTCAATAAAGACAAAATTTCAATAAAGTCAGTGGCTCTGAAAATACCGTAACAACATTCTGCTTCATGTTTGTTTAACATTTTTGTTTTAAGCCTTGAAGAAGTGGTTTTTACTAAAGGAATAAAGTTGGTATTTCATGACATTATTTTCGAGATATTTTTGGTTTTAACATTGACCATAAAGATTGCGTATTTTCCTCATTCGATACAGTCATCGTTAAACATGTAAAAATATATACTGTCTGGATTATAGGAAAAACTCGTTCGAAATGAGACACTCACTCACACGAGATTTTAAGCGGCATCGGCCTAATGTGATTAAGGGGTGTCACGTGCGTAATATGTAATTTAGGTACGTATTATACTATATATATATATATGCTCACGCCATCCCAGAAGGGTTCCCGAAGGGTAAGCAGAGATGTTGTTGTAACAAAACCCTTTTTCACCCGATATGATTAAGTGCCAACGTGACAGAGGGTGAGTTCATCGCCGTCTCAGGTACTATACATACATCTTTGAATTACTTCTTAGACATATGCAGGTTTCCTCACGATGTTTTCCTTCACCGTCAAGCACGTGGTGTGAAATCAGTGCACATGAATGTTAAATTTCAATTCCACATATCGACATTACTTTGACAGCTTTAGAAACTTTAAGATTGACAAACCTTATAGCTTTATAAAGCAAACGTAATTTTTTCAGAGAAATTGTCTATATTCCATACTGTTAATACCGAAGCTTATTTTTATACTTTGATACATGTGTGATTAAACTTATGAACCTTTTTTAATTGATTGCCGTCGAAGCAGTTTACCGTTACACAGGTAGATATTTCAAACAAACAAGATAACAAAATAAACATTTTTATTTCAACATTCCATTCCGCTGAGAGTTGCGAAAACCGTTCAGTGGAAAACTTTTTAATTGGCATGAGTTGTCGTTATATCACTCTGTGAAGTTTGTTGTTTAAAAACTCTTTGTAATTAATTAAAAAGATGTTGTCATTTGGCAGCCACATTCAAATGTTTGCTAACTAACCACTGTAAATGGCTTCTATGAAAGAAAAAGCAACAAAAGAATTTATACGAAATAATATTAAATTGTATTTTTTTTAAGCAGAACACGGAGAGATGTTTTGTGGTCTCTTGTATAACGGAATATTTTTTTGAATCACTTGATTTCCCAGAACTGGTAGGCAGAGGTGTTTGTAATAACAAAACACACTTCATCTAACATTATTGCCAACGTGACAGATGGTGAGTCTATCGCTGCCTCAGGCTTTATACATACCTCTTTGAATGACTTCTTAGGCAAATGCAGGTTTCTTGACGATGTTTTCCTACACCGTAAAGCACGTGGTGTGATTTTTTTTTAAAAGTCATCGGTACAGGCCCTGGGATTAGAACTTGCGTTGCTAGCGAAGCAGGCAACTGCTTAAACCCCACGGCCACCACGGCTCCGTTAAATAAATCTTTTCTTTTTGTAATATTAGGATAGATTACATCCCTCGAATCTGACCCTTCAGAAACGACGAATTACCTATACTTACAATATCTCATATAATCTCATATAGCCCCGTCTTCCGACGCTATCTAAACACGGACTCGGGTGAAGATCATCGCAGAAATCAATTACGCACGTTAACACTTACACCGCCCACGGGCCTTTACCCTATTGGGGATCTTAGCGACCCCGCGTGAGAACCCGCCCGAGGTAACACCCGCCTCTATGCGAGACTAAATTGATAATTGAATAGGCACTTACTACACATTAATTTAAAGTTACTCGAGTAACCTTAAATATGAATTTAAATCGCGAAAGTTTAAGAAAAAGTAATTTTAATCAATATTTTTTATACTCCTGCCGTTTGGGGTTGAGACTTTGGGGCCATTGGAGTCCGGTAAGGAAATGACATAAATAAGGCACGTGACCTGTTATTCCCATGTATTGAGATGATAGTGTTGGATTGTGTATAGACCCTGGTGACCGCCGAGCTGGTTCTTACCTCGGTCAGAGGGTTAGTTCAGCAATCCAGCGAGGTGACGCAGCCAGCTTGCTGGGCACTAATCCCTCAGAAACAAATCTATATTCCATTTTTATATATTATTTTAGATTAAGTACTATAATTTCTTGTTGAACATAAATAAAAGCTACTCTGTGGTAAAAAAACAAAATTATATCTATACAGATAAATAAAATTTAAGTGTCTGTTTGTAATTTCAAAATCACAACTTTTCACTAAATGCATATGAAAGTATACACGCTACTGACACTAAAAAACCAAGTTTTAAAAATTTTCTCTGTCTGTCTGTCTGTCTGTTTGTTCCGGGTAATCTCCGAAACGGCTGGACGGATTTTAACGGGACTTTCACTGGTAGTCAGCTGATGTTTCAAGGAGTAACATAGGCTACTTTTATTTATCAAAAATATTAGGGTTCCGCGACTATAAGGATGAAACTAAATCTACGCGGGTGAAACCGCAGGGCACAGCTAGTTGAATAATAAATTAACCTTTATGCGTCTGCACTATGCATGTGATTGACAAATAATTCAAAGTAAAAATATCAATTGTTCATTTCTGAACAAATAATAGGATAAATTGAATGAAAGAAAATCACCAAAGCGTCTAAAAGTTAAGCACGAGCCAACTTTCTTTAAGCTGTTCGATTTTTCTTTTTTTTATGTAAGAATTTATTCGATATCACTTTCAATTGAACACGCACAATTTCGCCAGAATAGGTACCTAATTTAAAAAAAACCTCGGTGGGTCCTTAATATTATCTATACATTTATACATAATTACATATACATACAGTGCTTCGGTACAGATAAATAAAATTGAGGTGTCTGTTTGTAATTCCAAATAAACATCTTTTCACATAATAAATATATAGGGCAGTATATACGACAATAGATGAAAACACAAATTTAAAAAAAAAAACTTTGTCTGCCTATCCGCCTGTCAGTCTTGTTTGTTCTGGTTAATCTCGGAAACGGTTGAACCGATTTAAATGGCACTTTCACTCGCAGATAGCTGATGTTCCAAGGAGTAACTCAGGCTACATTAATTGAAAAAAAAAACATTAGGGTTCGTGGGCCTCCCTTGAAATTGAGACTAGGCCACAGCTAGTTGGAAATTTATCTATACATCTATACATATATATACATACATATAGATAAATAAAATTGAAGTGTCTGTTTGTAATTCAAAAATTACAACTTTTAACTAAATGCAAAATACACATACTACTGACATTAAAAAACCAAGTTTTAAAATTTTTCCCTGTCTGTCTGTTTGTTCCGGGTAATCTCTGAAACGGCTGGACGGATTTTAACGGGACTTTCACTGATGTTTCAAGGAGTAACTTAGGATACTTTTATTTATCAAAAATATCAGGGTTCCGAGACAATAAGGATGAAACTAAGTCTAGAAACCGTAGGGCACAGCTAGTCTTGAAATATATTGTAAACACCACTTCTTAAACGATACGACATGCTAAACCTCAAGTATAAGACATTTTAATTCCGTAGTGGGGTGAAAATGAACAAGGGCAGTTCATTGTTACCCGGTGCATTGTTTGATACTCTACAGTTACTGCAAACAATGAGAGAGCCAGCGACACTTGTGACAAGGTGAAGTAGACTAGTATTCTACTTTTACTTGACATATTACACAGTTTATACTCCAGTAAATTATAATAAAGACCGCATTTCCTTAAGTTTTTGTTTGATTAACGTTCGTATCTCTAATACAGATATCGCTTTAGTGTGTGTAATTCCAAATTAACATATTTTCACTCACCTTCAACCTCGACCCTCACGATCGTGCATGCGTTCGTATTCAAAAAAAGGTCTAGGTTCTACGCCGCTTATATTTAACCGACTAAAAAGGAGGAGGTTATCAATTACATACATACATGTGCTCACGCCTGTATTCCCCGAAGGGGTAGGCAGAGGTGTAATCATTTTCAACACTCACATTTCACCGAATATGATTAAGTGCTAAAAGTGACAGAGGGTGAGTCCATCGCCGTCTCAGGCACTATACATACGTCTTTGAATTATTTCTCAGCCATATGTAGGTTTCCTCACGATGTTTTTCTTCACCGTAAAGCACGTGGTATGATATCACTGTACATACGTTTTTAGAAATACTCATTGGTGCAGGCCCCGATTCGAACTTGCGTAGCAGGCGACTGCTCTAACCCTGAGGCCACCACGGTTTCCGGCAGAGGTTATCAATTAATCGAGATTAATGAAATAATCAACGCGAATAAAATTATATAATCCATTTTTACTTTTATGGCAATTAAGACAATGTCTGACAAACGTCTGTCAAGAAATTTAACCTTATTATATAATGTATAACGTATCCTATAATTAAATCGGACGCTCGACGTCGAGCTGGACGCTTAGGAACTGTATAAAATAAAGTCACTGGGATGGCGTGAGTTTACATATTTTATCTAAATTCATCCATTGATGCACAAGTAGAATGTAGGCACCTAATCGTATAAATATGCAGATCGCACCCAAATTGTGTGAAAGCATTCAACTGAACTCGTGGCTCGTTAGATAAGTTATAAAATTCGCTCGAACACAGAATTTTAACGCAAAAAAATCACACTGAAAGGTAAAATTTGCATATGTTCAATGAAATTGTTTTTCCTCAAAAAACTTATATAATAACTTGATATAAAATGGTAGCGTAACTAATTTAATATTCCATTACATTAACTTGACAGACGTTGGTCTCTGCCTACCCCCATGGGATACAGGCCTAAGCGTTACACATGTATCTTTACATCTATACATACATACATACTATATACAGATAAACAAAATTGAAGTGTCTGTTTGTAGTTCCAAAATAGCTTTTCACTATATGAAAGTAGGTATATACGATACACATAAAAAATCAATTTTAGTCTGTTCGCCTGTATGTTCCAGTTAACGTTCGAAACGACAGAACCGATTTTAACGGGAATTTCACTGGCTTATAGCTAATGTTACAAGGAATAACCCCATGAAATAAAGTCTCCGCTTCGCAGAAGAAACCGCAGGGGCACAGCATGTTAGAAAAACAGAATTTAAATCTGTCTTATGGTAAAACAAGCTGAGGAGCTAAACTAATCCTTTAACCGAGGTAGTAAAGTCCTTTAACAGAGGTACATAGTAACAGCATACGAACTGTAGTAAACAATTATAACTAACGTGCATTAAAGCATGATTTAATCCAAACATACTCCAGCAAAGTCTGGATACTAATTAACAAAGCGCAGTTTCAAAGGCTTGTTTTGCACGTATATACATTTAACGCGAAAATTACGACATTACCAGAGTTTAGGAAAACTTACACTGTGTGAAATAGAGATGAGTTGTATTTGTATTTTATGTGAAAATTTAAAGACTTAGAGCCAAGCAAGCGACGCATGTTCGAATCCCAGCGGGGCCTGTACCAATGAGTTTTTCTAAGAACATATGTGCAGTGATTTCACACCACGTGCTTAACGGTGAAACCTGCATGTCTGAGAAGTAATTCAAAGACGTATGTACAGTTTCTGTGACGGCAATAGACCACTGAATCATTTTCGGTGAAAAGTGGGTGTTGTTTTTGCAACATCTCTGCCTACCCCTTCGGGGAATACAGGCATGAGTATATGTATGTACTTTGTGACCCATTCACGCTTAGACAATCAGACTCTGAAATTTGTCACTGTTTGCCTCGAAAGAAAAATGTACTTTTTATGTCTTTAGAATATCAATGAACTGCGAATGAAACATAAAAATAGAATGGTAGGAACTCGTATTACTACTGTTAGTAGAATAGCTACGTAATACTATATTAAAGACGTCTCGTATACTTTCATAAAGTGGATAAGAATGTTAGTGCTCAACTTACCTTTCAGATTTTCAGCGCTGAAAGTTTAACTAAGTGCTGGCAGTGTAGAGGTAAAGTAAACAACAATATAACTCACATGCTACGATAAGCATGTCGTTTTTACACTCTGCATATCGTCGTTGCGCGTGTAAAAGTCGCTATGTGTATTTCGTGAACTCTGTGTCAAAATTTCCAGTAATGTTTAATTTTGTCATTATTAATAATAATACCTATCCAACATTAATCTAAAAAAACTATGTAAATTTGTTATATGTATCAATTGTAAGAATTTTTTTTTGAATACTCGGGCCTTATTTCGTGAAAATCATTTTCTGCGTCTCCTAAAGTGTGTAAAAACACATAGCTACTTTTGAACGCGCAAAGACGATATGCAAGTAAAACAATAACTATACTTTAATAAATGGATGAATAAACCCTAAGTTTATTCACAAATGTTTTCTTCGGTAGTTGTACTTAACCAATATCGTCAACTCGTCAATATCAATAAAATAGGGCTCACTTTCAATAATAATATTATATTCAGACAAAACAAGAACAATAAGATTTTCAAGACCAATATATGAATTCAAGAGCAATAATAATGACGAAAAAACAAATGACAATCTATAATCATTCAATATTTGAATTAATTATTTTTCTTTATTTACATGGCCAGCACTGAGTAGGTCTGGACCTTCTTCTTAATAATACAATAAATTTAACAATGGATAAAGGAAATCATTTTATATGTTTTTTTTTGTAATTATCATTGTTTACTATTTCATTAAATGTACATGATGCCAGCTGAGTTTCATGCCTTCTTCTGGTTCTTCTCAGAAGGCTTGTTTCAGTGATCATCGTCCGTAAGAAACGGTAAAGCCGTTTCAGAGATTAGCCGGAACAAACAGGCTGACAGATAGACAGAGAAAACTTTAAAAAAAATATTTATATAGATTTCAGTAAACTACTTATCGCACATGGCTTCGCTCACGTGTTATTTGTTAATCCCACAGGAACCAAATAATGTGAGAACTCCAACTTGTGCATTAAGAACTTCTTAGCTTTGACGTTTACTGTACCAAAATGAAGCGTCAATGCTCAGAAGTACTTAATACGTTTAACTTAAACCGATGATAGCCCCCAGTAGCCATTATATCAGCTATTTTTCCCTGGCGATATTCTTAATGTTGCAGGCTCACGTATGATCAGTCGAACTATACTCAGCAGTTTTACTCTAGTTATACTCTTAACTAGCTGTGCCCCGCGGTTTTACCCGCGTAGATTTAGTTTCATCCTTATTGTCGCGGAACCCTAATATTATTAATATTTTTTTACTTTTTAAATTTTTTACTTTTTAATACTTTAAAAAAAGTAGCCTAAGTTATTCCTTGGAACATCAGCTACCTGCCCGTTAAGTCCCAAAGTCCCGTTAAAATCGCTCCAGCCGTTTCAGAGATTACCTCGAACAAACAGACAGACAGAGAAAAAATTTAAAACTAGTTTTTTTAGTGTCATTAGCGTGTATACTTTCATATGCATTTAGTGAAAAGCTGTTAATTTTGAATTACAAACAGACACTTCAATTTTATTTATCTGTATAGATGTATAGATGTTGGAGGCGTATAATCAGTCGGACTATAAGCTTGATTGCCGACTTTGTGTTTAAAAAAAAGTCGGATTTTTTCAGACAAAACGATGAAGTTAGTATACCGGCAACGATCCCGTTTGTGCATTTAATTTTGGAGCCAATGCTTTAGACATAAGCTTCACTATCGCATGGAGCTGAGTTTTCAAAGCACTCCAATACGAATAAATAAAGCTAGTATAAACGCTACTCATACAGTTCCATTCAAAAATAACAACTCCGTTTTCAATCAATGTTATGTTATGATTGATATTTGAACTTATCTGCAGTGCAGTGCTTTCAAAGAAAATGATAACTATTTATTTTACGACAACGCGTGACGTTATTTCCATATCAATTCGGTATGGCTTTCATTCTTAGCTTCAGTTTTAAAATTTAATTTCACAATTGAACATACTGCTTCATTGGTCTGGTGGTTGCAAACGCTATTGCATATATACCCACAGATTAAATAGTCCAAGTTGAATGTTTCGAAATATCCCAAACATCCTCGGATACTATGGTTTGGAGTCATCCGTGTATCAAGGTCCAATTGATCATGAGTAAGCTTCTTTACCAACTTTTTAGTATTAAGAAACTGCATTTATATTAAAAATAGGTGAATTGGTACAGGCAATATATTAATTCTAGGAACCTTAATACATAGAACTTGATAATGTATTCATTAAATTAATTAATTAGTCTCGAAAGCTCTCGAGACCTTGAGCGAAGATTCCATATAAGGACCGTGTGTACCCAGTAGCAAAGAAAATGTAAAATTGTTTCAAAGCTTTCAGTACAAAATGTATGAGAAAACTCCCTTTGCAATCCTAAGCAAATAAAATGTTTGCTTGTCAAATAAGTCCATTATAACTGCGTTATATGTGAAAGGTTACATTTTGGTCTCATTACACAAACAAAGGACATCGGGTCACAGGAAGTCCGGACTTATGGTCGCCACCTGTTATATTATACTTACGTAATAGGAAGGAAAAGTAATTTCAAATGATGTAATTTATCTGTGAATCTTTGTATACGCATATTTTTTTACGAACTACATAGATGGCGCTACACACTTACAAACCAATTACAAAATTTGAGTACACGGGAACCTAAATCGCGCAATAAGAGTTTTCGATCGCATTGTAATATTTATACAAGTTGCCAACTAGAACAGTTGCTGCAAGACGACTCGCTCTCCCCACATTCTTATAACTTACATGCAATAATGTATTTTTTTACAATATAGTATTTTTGAAACACTATGCTGGCATTTTAGTCCACAAATCATAGCATGCAGCCATTCTAAAGCGACAAAAACATAATCTACATTCGATTTATCTTATTAGTATCTTGTCAAATAAAAATGAAATATACTTCTCAGAAGTCCATAAAATGATATTTCAACGACCATTCAATTTACCACCATAATAATAACTAGAGCTATATTTTTAGTCCACACAAAGCCTAAACAAACAACCGTATATGTCAAACATATAACATCTATTTTCACGTTGTATTGTCACTCGGATGAACCATGAATGATTTCACAGCGTTTTCCAATATCTATGTTTATCAATAAAACAAAGATGTCGACATTGTGTTTGAATGGTTTGCGTATAGAATTTCAATGGAAATTAAAGCCGGATTTATGTGAGCCGGGTGATAATATGTGGGAATTTTGATTCGATATTTTACCTGTTAGCAATCTACTAGTAGCTGTTAGAGTTTGATATTTATATAGTTTTAATTAGTTAAACTTTACCTACGTGGCATAAATTGAAAATCAGTCAATATATTTCATTAATTCAAATTCAAAAATATCTTTATTTGATTAGACTTTTAACAAAGTACTTTCAAACCGTCAGAATGACACGATTACACAGGATTATACATGCTACCGCCAGGTTCGGAAGGTTGCTTTTACTGAGAAAAACCTGGCAAGAAACTCAGTAGTTATTCTTATAAAAGACAAAATACAATTTGAGTAATTAGATGGCCCGGGGCCAACTATGATCGTTTAAGCAGCGCGAATTAGGAACTTCTTAGATTTGACGTATAATTCTATGGTACCAAAGTCAAAGCTTAGAATTTATGCTAAAACAGATGATGGTTCACACAGACACCCACGTTGACTTCTAGCCAATAAATACTTCCTCAAAATAAGGCTTAGTCTCAAGGTAGAGATACAGTCCTTAGTCGTGAAGCAACGAATTTCGTAAGTACCTCTCTTGTATATTTTTTTTAACTATAACATGCTGTGTTAAACAATGTCGGATGAAAGGTCAGTCGAAGTTTATTGCTATCTCAATTGAAAACATAATTAGTCTTTGATTTCAGTGTACTTTTAATTAAGACATTGGCTTTATAAATACACAGAATAAAATATTGTTGTAGAAAATATAATGTTGGGAATAGTTAGTTGTCTGTGGCGACATATTATATGTCTGCAAGTGCATATTGTATTATCTGTGGCATAGCTCTGTAATAACAATAGTGACGTATTTTATGACTGTGTAATGGCAATTTAATATCTGTAGTAAGTATGGAATGCGGCAAATTTATGCTACGCGCCATACTATTTTGTTATATGTAACAAAGTCTCCCGCGCACGTCAACCAATGAGTGCGCGGCATTTGAATCCACGCGCCAATAGAGTCGGGCCGTGGCTGTTGTTGAGGAAACAAGTGAAAGAGAGTGCGTTCTAAATCGCTCCCGTTCCCGCGGTTTTTACCTTTTTCTTGCCGTAATTTGATTTGTACCATACTTATGTTTTATACCGTGATTGTGAGTGACTGATTGTATATAATCCCTTCTTGTGACTGAACTAACTGTGTGTGTGTGTGTGTGAATAAACTGTTTTGTATATATTGTACAAAGACTTTCAGTGCTACCATCATCTCCTCGTCTGTACTGCATATTACCCTGCGCTAAATTCTTTACAATTGTAGGTCAAATCTTTAAGACTAAACTATTTAATTTTCACACACATTTCTCATATAACGAAGGCATCCATTAAGGAAGTATTTTCAACCTCCATAGGAGTGAAACAGGGGATAAAAAATTGTATGTGATGTGTAATGTACTCAAAATAAAAGTTTCTAAATAGTATTTTCAGATAGCGATTCATAATTAGCCACAAACGTCAGTGCTCTATAAACTGACAGCTGTCAGTCACAATGACAGTTGACATTATGTGTTTGCATATACCGCAACATTAAATTTAGTCTGTGGTTTACCAATAAGCAGGATCTTAATTTATATTTCTTTATAATAGTTTTCCAGTTAGATAAGAGGGAAGGATTAATGGCGTACTTGTAATATTCCCTTGGGCTTGTTCTACTGTTTGCAGTTGGGGTGAAAAAGCAGTGTAATTAACTGTTATGTTTACTAAATGGCTAAGAACAGATGCCGTCTGTCAGCTGTGCTTGTTCACTTCGGTTTATATAATTAGTTTTACGACCACTCGACCAACAAGGCAATACAAATCTAGTATTTTAAGTACTACATTTGTCGCCTCGTCATAAGTAATGCAAGTTCGAATCCCAGTGGGACCCGTACCAATAAGTTTTTCTAAAAACTTATGTGTAGTGATTAAACACCACGTGCTTTGCGGTGAAGGAAAACATCGTGAGGAAACCGGTATATGTCTAAGAAGTAATCCAAAGATGTACGTATAGTGCCTGAGGCGGCGATAGACTCTTTCACGTTGGCACTTAATCATCTTCAGTGAAAAGTGGGTGTTGTTATTACAACATATCTGTCTACCCCTTCGAGGAATACTCTGTTTTTTTGATTGTCAATACAATTTAAAGCAATGTTCGTTAAATTGAATTCCAACAAAAGGGAAGCCTTTTGAAGTAAATATCAACAAAACTTTGTAAAATGGTGACCACAGCTTTCGAAGTTATTTATAATATTCTCCCTCCATTAAAATATAATTGCAATTACGGAAGGTTACCGACCTGAACAATCTTGATTAACTTGAAAATCGGATAATTAATGTTGATCATTTTCCCTAATAGAAATGAAAATGTTCTTAGTAAGTAGGCATCTGTTGTAATATAAACGAATCCATAATCATAATTACCTACAGTTTGTTCATAAGTCAACATGCATTATCTCTGTGTATGAGTAGTTTAGCCATAAGGACGTGATATTCCTCGTAGCCAAATCAGTTATGCGAAATAGTTCAACTATTCATTTAAGTACTTAATTAAGTTCAAACCCGTAACCTACGCTCCCCTGTTGTATCCCAAAGGGTTGAAAGAAATCCGGCATAAATAGTAAAATAATATAAAATCTACCTACACAAAAACACATTAGGAAATTGTAGGTATTATCTGTTGGGCTAAACCCAGCATAGAGTTTGAATATATGTAAATAATATTTATGGTTTATATTTTACTCTTTCACTATTCTCTTTTGTTTTTTTTCTTCTCTCGTGTCACCTATAAAATACAGTCGTTTCCAAAGTTATATTTGCGTTTACTTTCCTAATCTAACATTATCCTCATTTGCCCGATCGTGGTAAAAATCGTATATATACGAATATGTCACACACACATACACAACAGTTTATGAAAGGCCATAGAGTAACCAAATATTCTGTGAATGACATATTCATTTCCTTCGTACAAACATTACCTAATGATATTTCAGCAGCATGAATTTGTTTCTGAGAAACGAGTTTTTTCGTACCGTTCATTTGCTCGCGGCGATTTCGTATTATTTCAAACAACATGACTAGAGGGGTAAAATGTATTTCTTTGATTTATTTAAAAAATAAATTTTCTCAATGTAGCGTAAGCAAAGGCTTGCCTCGAGCGATACGCGAAATTGGACTTAAAAGGCATAATCCATATGTATACATATTTATGTATATACATACAGATAATAAAAATTGAAGTGTCTATTTGTAATTCCAAAATAACAGCTTTTCACTAAATGCATATGAAATAATATACGGTACTGAAACAAAAATATGATTTTTTTTTAATGACTCTCTGTCTGTCGGTCTGTCCGTCTCTCTGTCTGTCTGTTCGTCTGTTAGTCCGATTTTAACGCGACTGCCATTGGCAGATTGTAAATGACGCAAGGAGTAACTTAGGATACTTTTATTTAAAAGTAAATTAAGTAACTCTAAGTGGGTAAAACCACGGGGCACAGCTAGTAAGACATTATAATGATACAAAGCATAAACTGCGTGGGAGCCCTAAAGCTCAAAGACTACCATAAAATCAGTATGTCATCGTTACAATGCGTCTGTATTTACTTTGGTACAACTCAAGGACACAAAACATCCATGACTCGACGGTAAAATGCTTAGCTTGAGACTTCTGAGGCTATACATTTATTTTAGGTTCAATATCCACTTTTGACTGACGAGACATATGTCTGAGATGTAATTAATTAACCGTTAAAACATCACATCACATTGAGACATGGAAAGTTTGGACCAAAGGTTGGAAATCGTTTAAGCTCTTACGGCACTAAGAGGAGTCTGCAATGAGATTTTCTAAAAACTTAAATGCAGTCATTTCACCTCAAGTGCTTTACGGGATAAAAAAACATCGTGAGGAAACCTGCATATTTCTGAAAAGTAATTCAAAGACGAATGCATGTGCCTGAGACGGCGATGGACTCGCCCTCTGTCACGTTTGACACTTAATAATATTCGGTGAAATGATGTAACTATAACACCTCCGCATACCCCTTCGGCGACCCTTCTGAGATGGCGTGAGCATATAGCGTTTATGGTGATTGAAATATTAACCACTTATTCTGGGGTAAGGTAAACTTACCCTCATTTAGCGGTCAAGAAAGTTCAGTATTATCAGAGATACTAAGCTAATTTCCCAAAGTCACAGGAAGCTAGAACATACTATTTCGTAGTTCGTGATAGCTTAGATTAGATTTTCCGCACGACTGGGGGATGAGATAGGTCAATCAAGTAGTTCCCGAATACCACGTGGCCGACTGTGCGAGACAAATTGACAAATTAAGTTAGCTAGATCAAGATACAACTTCGATAATGGAAAGCCTTGGAGATTGTCGTCTTTGAGGTCAAATTTTATTGTGTTTCCACCTTTATCTTGCCGGTTGAGCAAATTGCAATCCAATAGAATATGATCAAATGGCAATGGCCTTCTTAAACAGGATCGAATCCTGCTGTCAGATCTTTTTCGAATACAAAATTTTCAATACAATAAGGCGCGCATACATATGGGCCCTAAAATGTCTAGTTATTTCTGACTTGAATTGAAATAAAACCGGAGTGTGAAAGGATTTAATCAGTGTAAATAACTCTGACACATTTTACTTAAGAATCAAAACAGTTACCTCCTGACAAAGAAAGTCTATTGAGTATAGAATTGGGCTTTTTCCCAGACTTTACCCCATTGATTTTGAAACAAATTGGATTATTTGGAACTAAATATCTTTGTTAAAAAGCAACATATGCTCAAGCCTGTATCCCAAGAGGCTAAGCCGAGACCACCGTTCGCCACATGCTTCTTTCGCTTCATCCACATTCATGCATCTCTTCAAACACTTCCTGAATGCTATATACTCCTTAATTTACATAAGGCAATCAATAGTTTTGGAAGGACACATTTGGTCAATTACAAAATTGAACCATTAATCATTGGATCAAGCCTATAATTCCACCCATTAGGCGTTTAACGATATCGGACCTGCATGAATAAACGTAATGTTAATTTCATATACGATTAAGCCTGCATTTACTAATATTACACAGTCTAACCACATTCTCCTTTAAACAAGCATTTTAAATACACATCACGTTCGATAACTGCGTAATCGACAAAGGCCAATGCAAATGCTATCTACTCTGTGGTATACATAAAATATTCGATGTCCTTGATATAGCGGGGATAGAAAAGCTAGAGACTAGAATTCAGAAATTGAAAACTTACTATAATAATATCTATACAGATAAATAAAATTGAAGTGTCTGTTTGTAATTCCAAAATAACAGCTTTTCACTAAATGCATATGAAAGTATACACGCTACTGACACTAAAAAGCCAAGTTTTAAAATGTTTCTCTGTCTGTCCGTCTGTCTGTCTGTCTGTCTGTTTGTTCCGGGTAATCTCTGAAACGGCTGAACCGATTTTAACGGGACTTCAAGCTGATGTTTCAAGGAGTAACTTAGGCTAGTTTTATTTATTAAAAATATTAGGGTTCCGCTACAATAAGGATGAAACTAAAACTACGCGGGTGAAACCGCGGGGCACAGCTATTGGTAATATAACATTTATATTGCCTATGTATTTATATTGATAAACGTTATTAATTATTATCAAGCATATTCGATTTCCCTCCAGTAACAACGTTATGATAATTCTAGATGAAAATTAAAATGAAATTTTTCAGTGTAAGCTATAAAAAATAGATGAGTCACCACCAACCGTTTTGAAAAAGACCTTCTGATAAAAATAATCAAACAAAGAACACTTATGTGAAGCCTATTGTGGTGGCTTGTACGTTCTACAGCCTATAAAAGCTTGCAACACTGCATTAAATGCATATGAAAGTATACACGGTACTGAAAAAGAAAAACCAATTTTTAAATGTTTTCTCCGTCTGTCTGTCTGTTTGTTCCGGGTAATCTCCGAAACGGCTAGACGGATTTTAACGGGACTTTCACTGACGGATAGCTAATGTTACAAGGAGTAACTTAGACTACTTAGATTATTAAAAAAAACATTAGGGTTCTTCGGGCAACCATGAAATTAGTACTACGTGAGTGAAACCGCGGGGCACAGCTAGTCTTATAAATATTACACTAATATTGCATTATATGGCTACGATCAATTGCAAGGTGGAGGTAGAGCACATAATTGAGCAGCTCCGTATTTCAAACGAGAGTTCCGGTTATGGCCCTACCTCTATAGAAACATAACTACGAAACAGTAACGTACACAATACATCTAAGATTCAACTTAATATTAGTATGTTGACTACTAAACTAATTGTAAGCCAGTTCCTTGATCTATAACGTCGACCTTCCCTAAGGCTGTGTAATATTCAAATGAGATAACTTAATGAAGTCTCCAAAACCTCCCCGACCCGACGTCTAAAGTAAAACTGCTCTACGTTCAAAGATTATTCTCTCTTATATTTTTGTAGGAAAGGGTTCCCAGTTAAGAAAACGGCTTTAATTGTGTTTCGCGTCCTACCTTTGTAACGTTGAAAATTCATGTAACTAGTTAGAATTACAAGATTTGGATATTTAACAAACTAACGCAGTGTATTCGGAATTTGCGTTCAACGATAAGGAAGTCAAGAGGAGCTCGTGGCACAGTTGCTATTGCGCATATCATTCGATCAGAGAAGTTAAGCAACCATACGCCTAGCCAGTAGTTGGATGGGTGACCGCCCGAGTTCCCTCCGTGCCTCGGAGAGCACGTTAAGCCGTCGGTCCCGGTTGCCAATTTAACATCTTTGGCAATCGTTACAGGTCAGTCGGAGGCCTAAAAATAATCTGACAACTGGCTTAACCCAGATCACAGATTTTTCTCCTAAATGGGGTTGCGAAGGTCAGATGGCAGTCGCTTCGTATAAAAATCAGGTGATCAGCCACATCGGGTTGAATTAAATGCCGACCTCAACAATGTATGGGATAAGGCCAGGGAGATGATGAATAAGGAAGTCAAGAGGGTAGAGCATCACTCCCTTTAGAATAATTATTATTTTAATTTTCATTCTTATTTTCTTATTACGAAACATCAACCATACTTAGCCGTTGGTTCCCACATTTGTACACATTTCCCCAAACTTAGCAATAAGGCGTGGTAACAAAGAACATTTCGCTGGAGACATCCGAGATTATTACACAGGATGTTTCACTAAAATATTCCGTGCCATTGGATATAATAACCAACAATTACTGTGATAGCCGCGGCAATAATCACAACTCCGCAATATTGCACGCACTTTTATAACATGGACTCATTGTAACTACCGCATTTGGCAGAAGAGAGACATTATGGGTTGCCTGCTATACTATACTTACTAAACTTACTAAACACGCGGTTTTACCCGCGTTGACTTTATTTGCGATGCCTTTATTTCGAGGAATCCAAATATTTTTAAATACAACTTAATTATTCCTTGTAACATCAACTATCTGCTAAAATCGGTCCAGTAGTTCATCAGACACACAGACAAAGAGTTACTTTTTAGGATTTTAACGAGATGGGCAAATAGCTGATAGCTGTTATATTATTTTATAGCTGTCACTTGGAATAACTTAGTAATATTAATGATAACTTATTAATATTTTTAAATGGATTTTCCCTCGAAATTAAGACTGCATTGGTGTACCACGAGGTACATTTATTTAATATACGACAGTTTATCAGACGTAAAACTTTAGATGGAATAAAAACATTTTGGCTGAAGAGACAGTCGGACAGTTTGAACCTTTGCCAAAAACTCTGCGGACTCTCGATTTGTGAAAAGGACTCTCGGAAGAAGCCTTTTACGAACACATTTGATAATTTTTGGGTTCACGTCAACAAACTTAAAAGGACACAACATATTTATTACATTGAATAAATTCTCGTCATACTTGTGAACAGGTGCTGCTTGTGGGGGCTGGTCATCTCAAGCTACGCATTTAGATATAAGTACAACTACTAGACTTTTCTTTATGTTAATTTTTATTGACATTTGTGCATTGGAACTGTGTCCATGGGCTTACATTTCTCAAGTGATTAACTTTGTTTTTAAAAATGTATAATATTTTTAAAAGAGTAATTACTGAGTTTCTTGCCAGGTTCTTCTCAGTAAAAGCAACCTTCCGAACCTGGCAGTAGCATGTATAATCCATGGCGTTCTGACGATTTGAAAGTACTTTGTAAAAAGTCTAATCGAATAAAGATATTTTTGACTTTGACTTTGACTTTGAATCAGGGGGTCTCCGAAAATGAAACTTCGTAAACGAACGAAATTCTATGTTTTTATCAAAGTCACATTTTGTTCGTTTAGTAATTAAATGGGCTTAAAATATATTAACGTTAAAGCATTTTCTAGCAGACCACGTTCCGACGCAATTTTAGAACGAATAAGAGCCGTGATAGGATCTTCGTGAACTTTCGGCTAAAGCTTCGTTTTTCAGAGAAAGCGAGTAGACCACCATGGAGTTACTTTGCGGGAGTCTATGTTTATGGTTATAGAAGAGTATGAATGCTTGTCTTTGTCTTTATACGATAACGTTTTAACTTGATTTTTTAGTTTTGAATTGAAGGTTTATTCTTTTACAAAAATAATATTCTAGGACCTTCATTAGTATCGCGGTAGAACTTTATCCAAATCCCTCACGGAGTCCTCATCCCCAATCATTAATCTTACAGCCGATCTCTAGTACCTACTTCTAAAAGGAGAACTTGATAAGAAATAATCGTCGTGAGTTTGAATAGAATACAAAATAGCGTCGGTGTAATAGATTGAGCACCATTTACCGCCATGCTATAATCCGATTTGCGTTCTACTACAGTGACTTATAATAGCGAATAGAATCAGGTGTGATTGGGGATCTGCATTATTTATGGTTATCTATCTATACTCTATATAGTCTATACAGATAAATTATATTATTATTATATCTATGGAGTACAATCCAAAATCGAGGGGATGATTGGCCACCTTGTGCGACATGATATCTTCTTTAAAAACATAATAGAAGGAAGGGTAGAAGGGAAGGGAGGAAGAGGAACACCAAGGCTAGCATACATGAGATAAGTTAAAGAAAAGGTGTCTGTGATGACGTATAAGGAGGTCACACAGAGATGGCACTGGACAGAGACAAATGGAAAGAGTTGCATCGATTACCGACAAGAGTTATTACTCTTAAATTCATGATGATGATTATAAAAGATCATAGCGTTAACATGGAGCCACACTACTATGATCGCTTTAAGCAACGGGTATTCACTTTTTAGCCTTGCCACTTCATTTCGTCGTACAAAAATGTATCGTCAAAGATCCTCATTAAACGATGCTAGGTTGGCCTATTGACTTCAGATATTAGATAATATATGGTAGATTCGAATAATATCTAAAAAAGAACCCCACGACATTAATTCCGGCACATATTGACGCTTGCGACACTATTCACGGGTTTATAGTCATAGACATAATAAATATACCCGTCGGAGTCTCGTAGCGCAATAAAAGGAAGGAGCGCTATAAATATTTGTCAATAGCGACAAAGGCAGGAATTACGGTAAGTTTATCGTCGTCAAACTGCGATGTGATAAAAATTATACTAAAAATACGTATAAGAGTAAGTAGTTGATTTTGCGTCACCAGAAACTTTACGTGGTGCGAGTTATAATTTGAACATTTTTCAATTTGTAATGGTTACAAAAATAAAGTTTAGAAAATTTAAGATATTGTTAAAACAAGATTAACAGGATGTATAAAATAAGAGTGAGGGGATTGAAAATGATTTATTCAGTTTAGGCCCTGGCACATATGAACGTCAAAGAATGGACCACCGATGGAATTATAGTAAATAATGATTAATTATTATATATAATATAAAAAAATGTTGTATCCAGCGATTTCATACCACGTGCTTTACGGTGAAGAAAAACTTCGTGAGGAAATCTGCATGTCTAAGAAGTAATTCAAAGACGTGCCTGAGACGGCTATAGACTCAACGTCTGTCACGTTGGCATTTAATCATCTTCAGTGAAAAGTGGGCGTTGTTATTACAACACCTCTGCCTACCCCTTCGAGAAATACAGGTGTGAGCATTGTATGTATGTATGTATGTAAAATTCATATAAAATTATTCACAATAGTGAAAATTGTTTCAGCATGCATATGTAATAAATAATAATTAAAAAGTAAAAACAATACCAATTGATTTACGTAATCATGTAAATCTAGTGGTTATTTCATTTGCGAGTGTGAGTGTAACAGGTATAATGCAAGTAGAGTAAGTTTATGCATCAGTGCAGTGCAAAAGCAAATGGCTTTAGCACACTACCGAGGCCGAAATTGCTTCACCACTACTCACTGGCTTTAATCCTAACCACAAGGGATTCGACATGTACGTAAATTCTAATTTAAATATATTTTGTTCATTTAGGTAAAGTCCATTACCATCAGACTGCCGCAGGTTTTCAGGAATGTGTGTCATTTCGAACGATTTGTTAGAGCAGTACGAAATGCTTGCTGACTGCTGAAATGCTAAGAATTATTCAGTGGTTATACCAAGGCAATAGCAAAACATTTAAAATCACAAAGTTACTATGTTCCAGACTATTTCAATACCATCTTTTGACAGTTAACAATTTTGACATAAGATGGGTATCGGTGAACTTCGTCTTTCGCGTGGTATGTGGAGGCAAAAGAAAAAAAAAAGAAGAACATTTTTTTTAAATATCTAAAAATATCTACAAATGAAGTTACGGGAAATCCTGTTACACGACCGGTTGCTAAATTCAATACTATTGCGGCTATATGGGCTACAGAGAAATCCATTAAGCACTCGATACCTAAGACACAGTCTACATGTTGTTGCAAGCTAGCCTTTGCCAAACACGTGATATAGTCATCTATACCTACTATCTATACATATATTATAAAGAGGAAAGATTTGTATGCAAGTATGTTTGTCACGAATTGACTCAAAAAGTACCAGACCGATTTTAAAAATTCTTCAACTATTTGAATGCTACATTGACTCAAAAACTACTAGACCGATTTTAAAAATTATTTCACCTTTTAAATGTTACATTATCACTGATTAATATAGGCTATATTTTATACCCGTACTCCCACGGGAACGGGACTACGCGGGTGAAACTGCGTGACGTCCGCTAGTTATAAAATACACCGTGAACTATCACCCAACTTCAACAACTTAACAGATGTATAGGACGAAGGGCGGAATAGATTAATGAGCTAAGTTCTAAGTATGTTCTCTAAGCCAAACTCAACATCATCTCGCAAGTTACTAACACAAATACAAGTTTCTCAGAACTAACGGACAAGTGAATCTTGGAACAAAGTTATGAGAAAAGATAAAGAAATAAGTGACAACAGCCCGCGGTCTGCAAATAATATAACAATAATTGTTGGTCTGGCTTCTTCGTTATGACAAATAAAGATAGGGTGGATAAGGCAGGGAGGAAATACGCATTAAACTACATTTACAACAATAACGTCAGTATTTTCTTTTAGTACTTACTTTTACTATACTAGAAACCTCGTGCTACGTGCTTAAGACTAAACTTTACAAAACGTTACTATACAACCTCGTGAATAGATTAGTCTTAAAACTAAGTATTACAATACTTTGACCGTTCTCTACTATCTTGAAATATGGATATTTTAGCCCATCGGAGTTCCACTTCTCCACAAATGTTAGGAAATACGTAACGTAGTTTAAAAGAACGATGCGTCCAAACAGACAATCTTTGTGTGGAAATTGTGACTTCAATCTATACATATATACAGATAAATAAAATTGAAGTGTCTGTTTGTAATTCCAAAATAACATATTACTTAATATACCATATGCCTAACTATAATATACCATAGAGTCCATGCATATACAGTCACTTCTTAACAGACCAGTAAACCTCCTGTCGCCCTAGACAAAGTATTATTCTCTCGTGCTTGCGCCAATAGAAGCAAAATGCACGGTAATGACATAAATCAGTCTCGTGACATATGTCATTCCCATACATTTTATATCGTTTCTACTAGCGAAAAGTGAGGATAATGTTACTTCTCTACAGGCCTTGTACCGTTTAACTTCCCTCCTATAATAAAATATACAAATCTTCCCAAACCATCAGAAAGGAAATATTTAATACTTATTATCCTTTTATACGTCGGGTCTGGCGACGTAGGACGTAGGGTGAGTGACAGTAATCGTTATAAGTGCTTTCTCGGCTTTGGAACAAAATGGGTTGTTCCATTCGAATTTTGCATTTATATTCATCGTGTTGTCATTTTATTTACGGGTGTTAATGAGGACCAAGATTTATGGCCTTGGGTGTACTTAAAAGTTGGCTGTAATTATTATGTGTGTACTGTCGTCGTAGGAGCAGCCGTGGGTGGACATGATAATAAGGGAATAATCAAACGTTATACCTAACACTGGTCTAGAGTGGTTTTGTTGCCCTATATATGAAAATGATTTTGGGTCTATTTATGCACTCAATTCATGAAAATATCAATGATTTTGTAAGATTTGCTCTGATTTTTATTCCTTGTGACTGGAAAATTTAATTTAATTTTTAACAAGCCGATAATTGTTCATACTATAAGATATGCAAAATTCATGAAAATATAAGCACATTAAGAACTTTTATGAATATATTCGTAATCTGGGCATTTGAAATCAAAAAAAATTGCGATGATGTCCAGAGCAACAAAAACCTTTTTTTTTGTAGAGCTGTGATATTAACATATTAACATAATATTTAATTAGTAATTAACAAATAACCAAGAACATAAGATAGGGAGTTGAAATCACCTGCAGGTAGGTTAAGTAAGGGAGGTAAAGTATAGCTGCATTATGTCTATACATCTACACAGATAAATAAAATTGAAGTGTCTGTTTGTAATTCCAAAATAACAGCTTTTCACTAAATGCATATGAAAGTATACAAGCTACTGACACTAAAAAACCAAGATTTAAAAAAAAACTCTGTCTGTCTGTCTGTTAGTTCCGGGTAATCTCTGTAACGGCTGGACCGATTTTAACGACATTTTCACTGGCAGGTAGCTGATGTTTCATGGAGTAACTTAAACTGCTTTTATTTATTAAAAATAAGGATGAAACTAAATCTACGCGGGTGAAACCTCTGTGCACAGTTAGTATTACATACAATAGAGCTGCAACATTTGCTTTCGGCTTTTTTACAGGAGACAGCTTCAATAACTCAATGTAAGAACCAAAAAATACATAGTATACAGTTTATTTTTTCACAACCCTATTATAGCATCCATCCGTATTATATCCGTAAAATTATATTTTGTGACATACCTATTACAAACACCGTCTTATCTAATAATTAAAATGCAAACGCAATACAAAATCGATTCGAAACGTAATCTAATCTTGCCGGTACCAATTTATTTTGATAAGTAATACCCTGATAAGTTCCCTTTCGGATCCCAAGTATTGTTAACGTAAATAAGAATTAAATACTGTAAGTACGTAAGCAACTGTTGAGATCGACTTACCGAAAACAAAAGACGAACGCCTACCGCGCCGAAGTCCGAATCCGCTTTATTTACAATCCAATCCACACATACTTCACTACACATTTTATTTTATTTGAAACATCTCCAGAAGCGCCTACTTTATACATGACAGTTATATTTTTTAATAACATTATTTTTTAAAAGCGTTCATGATACAATGTGATTTGATCGAACATGTAGTTTAAAATTTGAAAAATGGAACGTCACTATTTCAAAAAATAGAAAAAGTTTTTATTCGAAAATGTTTGTAGCACAGACATAATAAGTGTTTGTGATTTAGTTTTAATTATGTTCAAGGTTAGGTAAATATTAGGGGCATGCAATTTCGCGAGATTGGCGCGTCGTCCAGTGGGCGGGCGGCGTGCTGTCGTCCCGAAAGGAGGGAGTGAACTGAAGCCGATGAAGCTTTTAGGATCGTTCGTGAACATTGAAATATGACTTCATCCAATTTTCTTTGGACATGTGCGGGAAATTGTTATGAGACATTTTTGACATCGAATACGTAGTTTTAAAACATCGACACAAAAAATCTTTCTCGTAAAATATTTTATTGGCTAATAAAACTACTTTCTTACAATTTGGGATAATTATATTCAAGAAATATGTGTGCTGAAATAACCTAATTATATGAATAAGTAATTATTACTAATTGCTCGTGTTAGCTTTTGTTCTCCTGTACTTTGGGTACGTTTAATTAAAATTTAGCAACTACCTAATTTGCAAAATTTTATACTTTATTACATTCGAAATTCAAATTTAATGTAGGTAGGTTTATTAAAATATGCATAAGATAATATTATTCTACTACAAATTGTTACTAAGCGGGGTCACAGCGGTCAGTCCATATAAATGCAATGTTATTTCCCTGCTTGTACGGTATGAAACTAAACTAACCACAGAACGACTACGCACGCATTAGGGCATTCAATTTCTGTTTGTTTCTTGTTTCGTCTTCATTGGTGCCTTGTTGACAATCACTTGGATTTTAACAATAGCCTTCTATGCAAACGATAAAAGTTCTCTCGATGTCAACGAGTTCTTCTCAAAATTTAAGTAGAGTGATGTTACACTTCACAGTAAAGGAAAATATCGGGAGGTATCTTGTTGTTTGCGCATATTTATGTCACGGTGCTTTGACACTGCATCTTCGGTGGTAAGTGAATGTTGTAACACCTCGAGCTCCTCGAAAGTAAAATATAGAATACCGTTTTAAAAACAGTCAACACATAAGAGTAGTAGCTACTCATCTAAGTAGCGAGTACTGGGGCCTTACCATGAGCTCTTATTGCCATGATAGTTTCACTCATTTATGAGACAGATGTATGTGACGTGTATACATCTGTCACTGTCGCACAACTGAATTAACATTGCAATAAGAGCTCATGGTTGGGCCCATGGTTTTGTGAATAGTAAAAGAATCCGAATACCTTCAGTTCAAATGTGACAATGTTTTCAATATTGTTACATTATAATTGAATAGCTTCTGCGACTTCGTCCGCGAGGAATAGTTACTTTGGGCTAACGCTATCTCTAACTCGCGATTGGTCTGGCGTGACGATATATAGCCTATAGAAGATAACAGCCTTCTGCAATAAAATAGCTATCTAACACTGAAATAATTTTTCAAATCGGACCCGTAGTTCTTGAGATTAATCCGTGCAAGAAAACAAAGAAACAAACTCTTCAGCTATATATATTAGTTAACCACATTAATGTAGAACGTATCTAAGTGGTGAGTGCTGGTTCTGTAGGTTACTAAGTATATCTGCTCGAGAGACTCCAAATACATGCAACACTCTCAAACAATATTCTCAAGTATACTCTATTTCGACTGATACTTTACACTTGAATGTAACTTGACGACTTTAGACGGATTCTTCTCAGTAAAAGCAACCTTCCAACCCTGGCGGTAGCGTTTAAAGTCCTGTATAATCATGTCATTCTGATGATTAGAAAGTACTTAGTTGAAAGTTCAATCAAATTTTTGATTTTGAGTTTGTTAGTAATCCTATACAAAGCTGAAAATACGTCGCGGAATATATCATCCCGAACGGTCAATGTTATCACACAATACATGTCTCTGAATACCTATTTACATTACAAAAGCCTCAATCAAACGCACTGACATCATTTAGGCTTTGACGTGGTACGGGTTTTGACGATTTATTAGCATGGCCACACAATTGAAATGTAGCAGAAGGACGGCTTAGAACATTGAATTCGAGAATAGTCACAGATCGAGTTCTAGTGGTACGTCTTGCGGTGAGTACCTAATGTTGAATTTGCTGAGTGGGGGGGGGGGAAAGAAGAATGACGCTTTATGCTTTTTAATCGGTCCTTTTTCTCCCGACGCCGAGGCACGACCTCATTGATCTTGACGACGATATCACATTGCTTCAGCAAGCAATGTCTCGAAAGCACACACCCAACCGACCGTTGTTCCATCCTCGCTGGCGAGGCTCGTCGCGAACTCTACGTCATCGTCTCCCCCGTCTCTTGCTCGAGCTGGCGCGTGCCGAGCCATTAGTGTTTAACACGTCACTAAATAATATCACACAGATCTAGCTCCCTAGCTCATCCCCCAGCAATGCCCGAAGCCGAGGTCCGAGCCCCACACCTAGGCGCCCTTAGCTGTGTTGCATAGTTTATAAGGATAAGCTCGGCCGCAGGTCCTTGAATCTCGCCCACCATATATTTCTTTAAAAAAATACTCCATGTCGGCATAGCGATCCCAACCTTTATAATCTCTGCATGCGCGATTGACACTCGCTAGCGCTACTAGGTTGATATATACGCTTACTACCAGGAGGTATTTATGCTTGATAGCCATCTTATTAGTCTTACCTATAAGTAGTGTGCTTACCTATTATTACCGTTTCCGCTAATGTTCTTCATTATTATTTGGCTCATCAATAGATTTTTACTTTTTACTGAGTCCTTAACGAGCAAGTGATGAAATTTCAGCAATACAAGCGCCAATAGTCTACGGTCTGTTGTCATATCAGTGGTATAAACAATTATCGAAGCCGACCATATGTTTGTTTCTGTTGCGGCATGGCGCAACAGATTGCAGAAACTTTGCGGTCGCCTGTTACGAAACCTATGTGGTGAGCGGTTAAGGGATGTTACGGAATTTGTTTAGTTTGTTTATTACCATTCTAGTTTGAATTTGATTTGTTTGCTTTATTGGTATATAGCCAGCAACCTTCGACGGGCGAGAATATGTTTAGTTACCATCATTGATAAACACTAAACTATTTTGAAAGGGACAACATTGTCGTAGTAGTAAAAGCAACCTTCCGATCCTGGCCATAGCATAATATATAACCCATCTCATTCAAATCTAGTCAAATAACAATATTTTTGCATTTGATTATGAGTAGAATAATTTTATCTTATCTTATCTTGTTGTGGCATTATTGGGTCCGGTTGCCCGGAAGGACGTCGACCCTTGGGATCTTTTGTGTCGCCCTTACCCTTGCTTTACGTACCCGACTCCTCAAATACTCCCTCAACAAGCCGGCAGATCTTGCCCATGGGGAAGAGCTTATAGTCTTCTGGTTTCGGATACGCCTTACCCAGTAGGTCCATTCGCCATTTGGCCAGTGTATGAGTAGAATAAAGTATTTGATTGAACAATCAGTGTAGAATTACAATTATATTTGCTAGTTGTTAAATACATAAGCATAAGCTGAACTAAATAAAAGAGGACGCGATAAAATTTACTATATGTCTTCTCAGAAGGCTAGTTTTCGATTTCGAACGAGTTTCATAAGTGCCTTACCAGGGCCGAAGCTGAATAAATCATTTTCATTTTTCATTTTCTCCAAATAAGCATCACGTTGGAAAGATATCCCTTTGTATTTTTATAACTTACTTACCTCAAAGACTTTTCCACAAATCCGTTCAACAAATCATGTATACCTATCGCACCCTCGCAACTAGCTACCAATTTGTACCAATATTTACATTTCTATTCAAACCCAGCCGATTTTCAATGGCGCCTTGAGATTGATCGGGGTTGTAAGTGTGGAAATACCTCTATTGTCGGGAGCTCCGAATTTGTGCGGTGTTGACTTTTATTGTATTTTCGAGATATATTCAAAGGTACGAAAGTTGATATACAAACGGATGTGGATCCGATCCGCGACGGAGTTTAGGGCTATTGCGGATTAAGTGAGGACAATTCGATTGATATACCATTTCGAAGGATGATTTGATTCAATGGAGTTTGCCAGTTTCTACCTTCAACTGCACAGAGTAAGTACAGTGCCGTCAAGAGCTATGCTTTAATATGCTGTGATACTGTAATATGATTGCATTCATAACAATATTTAAGCCTCATAATTAGATTATTGTTTAGGTATTAACGTTAATTCTCCAACAGGTAGATTCTTCTTTCAAAATGCAAAGTCAGTAGCATGAAATAGGGGTTGGGAATCAATTATATTAGACATTTAAGATTAATGTGCTTGGTGGTAGTGCTTACAATCCACCTGATGGTAAGCGGATACTGCAGCCTTTAAATGTTTGTAACACCAAGTGTCACTCGCGCGTTGACTACCTTATGAAGAATGAAAACCCCGTGCTAACATAATGATAACTATTGCTAGCACAGCGAGTCCACTCCTACTCCATCCCTCCATAGAACACTAGCGACTTTACTCAGCAGGAACACAAAATTACTCAAAGGTAGCATTATATGGCTGCGATCATCTGTAAGGAAGTGCAGTCCCCAGTATAGCAGCTCTTACTATCGAACACCAGATCCCGTTATGCCTTATCTCTCTTCTATATGTATCTATACTAATATTATAAAAAGAAAAGGTTTGTATGTTACGAATTGGCTCGAAAACTACTGAACCGATTATAAAAATTCTTTCACCGTGAGAATGCTAAATACAAGGCTATGTTTTATCACCGTTCTTCCATGAGAACGGGAACTATACGGGTGACACCGCGTGACATCTAGGGTGTAAATAAAATGACAGACATCTGATATACTTACGTAAGTAAAAGTAAAAACGAAATTCCACCAGCCTACGAACTAAAATGGAAAGTAAAATCAAGAACACGTTATTAATTCTTTGAAGGACTCTCAAGAGGAACTCCATTTTCACAAGTAATTGGAAATAAATCCCGTGCTCCACTCTATCGACGGTTGATAGGTTCGGAATGTGCTCCTTATAATTATCTCGGCCAAATTAAATTAAAAACGTTCTTTGAAGCTAACATAACAGCGAATTGCTGGTTGGCACAGGTGCTGTGAAAGCCCACCCAATAGCCAGGGTCTAAGAATTTGGCTATGGTATCCCCTGCCTGTCGTAAGAGGCGACTAAAAGGGGGCCGGAGGGCCTGCTGGCGGTGGTCGGGGTGGGAGCTTTGACCACTGAGCCGCGGGCCCGGGAAGGTGGCAGCGCGACGTGGCTCGCGCTGCCTTGCACAGCGAGGTCTCCAGGGGCGGCGACACAGCTGCCCTGGGGATGTGCCCCGGCAAAGTGTGGGGGGACACCGGTGCGATCTATCAGAGTACCCGGAGTCCCCCCAAAGCACTGAGGATGGCCACCGGGGGGGTTTTAGTGCGGTAAAAATCCCACATACCCCGATCAGCCTCTCCCAGGGCGGTCGGGGACCTTTTGAAGGTTTCCCCCTCGTCAATAAAAAAAAAAAAAAAAAAAGGTGCTGTGAAAGCGCAGAAATAATTTAAATGTCTGTAAATAAATAATACACAGTAACTCCCACTATCTGTATATATATAATTCTACTGTACGTGTGCATTTGAACGATTTTTTGTACCTATGTGTTGTTCTGGCGCCCTGGATGGTTTAGATTCAATTCAGCCCGGCAGATGGCGCTGCAGACCATATGCAGGACAACGTGTGTCGGATTCGCTAGTTTTATAAAATAATGGCTTATTGAACTAGCCCCGTGTTTTGACTGATTTAATATAAGTAATTGAATTTAATTATTCTTTACTTTGTGGCGGTTTACATAATACCTTCATAGCATAGCATAGAGCTTAATGTCCGTAAAGCGAAGACTATTTATCAAAGTGTTGATGTAAGTTCTCAAATCGTTATGTTGCGTGTCAAGACGTGCCCGCGATGCTACGGCCACGCCTCTACGACTATGCTACGAATATAATTTTGCTACGAAAAGTGACATTGTGCTAATGCTCACGTCTGTCACTCCTACATAATTATGAGAATGTGTCTATTACTTTTATATAGTAGTGATTATATTTCGCACTTTGAAGAAAATAACCAAATGGTCTATTGGTCATTTCTGTTATTTTAACTCGAATGATTCAAATACTTTTCACATTCTTAAACAAGTTTTGAATTATAAATGTACTTTCACGCTTTTAGTTTGAAATGCTTTTAAATCTATACAGATAAATAAAATTGAAGTGTCTGTTTGTAATACCAAAATTACAGTTTTTCACTAAATGCATATGAAAGTATACACGGTACTGAAATATAAAAACCAATTTTAAATTTTTTTCTCTGTCTGTCTGTCTGTCCGTCTGTCTGTCTGTCTGTTTGTTCCGGGTAATCTCCAAAACGAGTGAACCGATTTTAACGGGACTTTCACTGGCAGGTAGCTGATGTTTCAAGGAGTAACTTAGGCTTCTTTTATTTGCTAAAAATATTAGGGTTCCGCGACAATAAGAATAAATCTAAATCTACGCGGGTGAAACCGCGGGGCACAGCTAGTATATTAATAATAATAATGATCTCCTACCGAATTTTGATTACGACGGCTATTCTCAACGGGGATCAGCCATCAGCGCAGGAGATATTATAGTAAACAAGTGTGTGCGCAAACACAGGTGCACTCTTTTCTCCCTCACTCTCATTGTCCGATGGGACGGCAATCCGACACGACCGGAGAGTGATCAGGCGTAGGACCAACGGCTTAACGTGCTTTCCATGGCGGGGATGTCATTCATCATTTCAGCCGACAGACGCCCACTACTGGGCATAGGCCTCCCCCAACGATCTCCACGACGACCGGTCTTGTGCCTCCCACATCCAGTGGGTTCAAGCGATCCTCACCGCGTCGGACCACACGGGAGTGTAAATACCGCCAATTTCCAAACTCCGGTCATTTATTGTGAATTTCTTGACAGAATAATCCAATATCTATTTTAGACCCGACCTCGTGATCGGCAGGCAAACTTACTAGCCACTTAGATATATATAAACACAGCTAACGAATCCAATAGGTAGGTACCTACAGAATGCTATTACCGCGTCATCAACATCACACCCCTTATCAAAACACAAAGGTTGGAGCCTAAACTCCCCTTAGATGTGGCGCAGCCTTGAACGCTTGACCTTTCATTTCAATTCGTGCCTGTAATCGAATGGCAGTTTACATAAGGTGCGTCGTTTTCGACGTGCATCGTTTACTGGCGCCGTGACGTGAATGATCGAATGAACCTTTTAGGGAAATGCTCAAGATTTTTAGGATATGTTTGTGCAGAAAGTTTTCAGTTTCAGACGTCTTTATGAAAAGAAATAGATGTTCATATTTCCTACTCCCATAAGATACAGGTACTGGATAATATGATTTAGTTTGTAAGTAACTCATTTTTAAATGTAATTTTATATTTTTTACTAGCTGTGCTCCGCGGTTTCACCCCCGTAGATTTAGTTTCATTCTTATTGTCGCGTAACCCTAATATTTATATTATTTTAGGCTATTTTTATTAATAAATAAAAGTAGCCTAAGTTACTCCTTGATATATCAGCTACCTGTCAGTGAAAGTCCCGTTAAAATCGGTCCAGCCGTTTCGGAGATTACCCGGAACAAACAGACAGACAGACAGACAGACGGACAGACAGAGAAAATTTTAAAACTTGGTTTTTTAGTGTCAGAAGCGTGTATACTTTCATATGCATTTAGTAAAAAGCTGTTATTTTGGTATTACAAACAGACACTTCAATTTTATTTATCTGTATGTATGTACAATTTTTTTTTACTTATAGTAAAAAAAATTGTTAAAATCATCAGATGAGGGGCTAATTTCTGAACCGGTGGTAAATTCTTCGACATTCATAAGTGCCTTACCAGGGCCGAAACTGAATAACTCATTTTCATTTTCAAACTTACAAAATACATTTAAAATATTCTTATGCTCTCTGTGGTCTGTATTATAATGGACCCTATTTTACTATAAAGTGGTTAAGTTCTTTTATAAGTGATAGGATTTTCTTAATGGAATAAGTAGGTGTCACCAACATCAAAATCTGAAAACTTTATCTTTCCCTATTTTCCCGAAATGTTGCCAGTTTTATGATTAACTTGTGAGCTTTAAATTTTTTGAGTGAAAACATTTTTACCGTTTGTTTGCTGATCGTTACGAACCTTTTTAATTGATTTAGTATAACGAGGGTTGTATCTTCTCTATCTAACCTTTAAATATCGCACGTTAATATTCCTTTTTTATTTTTGGAGGTATCAACAACACCCTGCCTAGTAAACGTAGACTATGTATGGAACAGGTGATTAAAATCGAATAGTCTGTTTGTAATTCTAAATATGCTTTGAAGTTAAGTCCATATGAATGCTTTGCAAAATAGTTTGTTTGTTTGTTAAAAAGTTGTTGTGTCGTTGCGCTTTCAAAAGTAGCTATGTGTTTTTGACACACTTTACAGGAGACGCAAAAAACTGGTTTTCTCGAAAAATTGTCAGACTATAAATAAATCATTTTTAATAAAAAAAAATTTTTATTTGATACATAATGTGATGTAATACGGTACTTACAAACTAATGATCAATTTTAAGATAATTGTTGTAACTGACAGATGTCATTAGAGACAGCTTTGACGCCGTGCATGGTGTGCGTTACTCGTATCTATTAACGAGATATTTTTCATATAATGGATCCCAACGCATCATTATAATCCGAGATGCGTTATTTGACTACAAGGCCTTATGAACTCTATAGTTTCGTATCTAAAAGTCTTTCTTAACACACCCACACACATATATATATTTTTAAAGTGAGGAACTTTATTTAAACCTAGGAATCGTCGTTACTTGCGAATAAAAAACTCGGCCACTGTATCAAAAGAACTCTATTGAATATTAAGCAAATTCCTTCATGCTAGTTACATTGTATTTATCAATTAGTTTTTATAGACTCTTGCGCAGACTGTGACCAATCACACAGTGAAAGTACTCCAGTTTAGCAAAATCCAATCATATCTTTTGTCACCTCTCTCACCAGCTCCGGTAGCCGTGATCGTCTAGTGGTTAGGACCCTACGTTGTGGCCGTAGTAACCCAGGTTCGAATCCTGGTCACGGCAGTGATGCACTGTCGCGGCGGAGATATTTTTTTAATATTTTTGAATAGCATCAGTTACATCTATAAATGTCAGTAAACGTTATTCCTACACACATTTCATAGACAATTCACGTCCAAACAAAAATACAATGATACCGGAATTGTTTCCAAAATTATGAATTTTTAATTCCCTAGTGCTCGAGTAAAAAATCACTATATTATTCAATGAATAGTGGATGGTATTACATATTTCTCTGAAAACTCTGCTAACGCGATGCTACGTAAACAGAAATACATAGTATGGTTATTTCAAATAATTTAAAAGTGGTGGCCATGGGGTTATCAGGCTATTCGTGCCGAACAATTATCTGCGACACCGACCTAGCAGCCGGCACCGATTGTTCGTGCAGCTGACTTGCCGAACAGGAGGTCTACTCTCTTTCTCCGAAAACGAAACTTCGTAAACGAACGATAATTAAACGTAGTTTCAGTATCGCTTTGTTTTTTACAAATTCAAATTTTCGTTCGTTTAATACTTTTGTCAAAGTAGGATTAAAATATATAAAAGTCAAAAAAAATTCTAGCAGTCCACGTTCGGACGTAATTTTAGAACGAATAAGATCCGTGGTAGGATCTTTGCGAACTTTCGGCCGAAGTTTCGTTTTTCGGAGAAAGCGAATAGGCCCCCTGTAGCTAGGGCGCAGTCTCCGGTGTGCCATACCCTGACTATGCTCAATGCCCTCCTAGATACCAGCCCTGAATGTGATCTGTTTGCGGATGCATGGAACTATATTTTGTCTGAATGTTTGAGATTCTGTGAGGTTAAGTATGCGAGAGTGTCCACTATTTTATAAGTGTGTATTTTATAAAGAATACGATTATTGTTTTAAAATGTCAATGTTAATTATTGTAATTGGTATCTCCGTTATAATTAACTATAAATAAATAAAAAAAAAAACAGTCGCTACGCAAGCGATGCAAGTTCGAATCCCTATCATCCCTAAATTATTCTAAAAAGATTTTATCATAACATGCATTTTTAGTTGTACGGTCTTAACTCATTACGCAAAAGTTGACACCCTATCGTTCTGAGGGTGCGATATGTACTCATTGTATATACCTACAATTGTACATACGGAAACCAGTGAATAGCAACAAATCAAGAAGATAAATCCAATACGAGAACCGAATGAGAGGGTGACTACAATTTGCATGACTTAACTGGAATTGGGACCAAATATTGAAAACATTTAAATTACTTCGCCAAAGTTATGTCAATTGTTTACAGCTTCCGACAGAGGGAACGTATCGGTTCGAGGATTATGTAAATGACTCTCAGTTTTAAAAGGAATACGATTCTTTTTCGTGCATAATCAAGGAATACCAATTGGAGTTTCCAAATGCTAAAATAATCTTGCTATCACTTCAAAGAATTGCTTATCTATACATTTATGCAGATGAATCTATATCTATACTTCTATACAGATAAATAAAATTGAAGTGTCTGTTTGTAATTCCAAAATAACAGCTTTTAACTAAATGCATATATGAAAGTTTACACGCTAAACACTAAAAAACCAAGTATTAAAAATTTTCTCTGTCTGTCTGTCCGTCTGTCTGTCTGTCTGTTTGTTCCGGGTAATCTCCGAAACGGCTAGACAGATTTTAACGGGACTTCCACTGGCAGGTAGCTGATGTTTCAAGGAGTAACTTAGGCTACTTTTATTTATTAAAGATATTAGGGTTTTGCGACAATAAGGATGAAACTAAATCTACGCGGGTGAAACCGCGGAGTACAGCTAGTCACAAATAAATCTTTATTTCAAAGAAGGAAATATCTTGCACCCTTGACGCGGAATAAAGCTTAGATGACAATCTAGCACAAGAATAGGCTTTAGCCGCGAAATCGATCGCGTAATTATTTTATAGTTGTCTTATCCCCAGTACCCGACACATACCAGTTTTTGGGTTAAAGCTAACTTTCCAATCTTCTGAACACCAGGTACAGTCGTGATTGAACTGGTACACAGGCAGCTTATGTCACCATGCGGCCTTGAGATCGCACCATATAAGGTTTCAAATCTGTAAATACTTTCCGCAGCTGACAGGACACTTTTCCCATCTATGCAGATAAATAAAATCGAAGTGTAATTCTTTAAGTCAGTCCATTCGCTTCGGCTAATCTCTAAAACAGCTGGACCGATTTTAACGGGACGTTCACTGGCAGATAGCTAATGTTACAAGCAGTACTTTTATTTAAAAAAATGTACCTACCACGTACACCTAGTAAATAAATAAATGAATTGATTAGCTTTAAATAACTCATATCGTAACCACGTATGGACCATACAAGGCGTAAAACAAATGCACCATAAACCAACTGCCCTGACCAATCGTAAATGATGTCATTTCTAGCCATAAAGCCAAAGGTCGTAAAACTGCATTAGTTTTATGTGCTACACCTTGTGACCCATTAGCTATTTTATTTGAAACGCGGTGATAACGGAATGGTATGCCCTTGTTCATGATGTCTTATATACGCAAATGCAATCGGAATGTTCATCATCATTAACCTATATTAGTCCACTGCTGGACATAGGCCTCCCCTAATAAGTGCCATAGCGCCCTGTCTTCAGCTTGCCGCATCCAGCATCTGCTTGCAGTCTTTCGCAGAGCATCACACCACCTGGAATCATCCCCATCATCCCATCGAAATGTAAATTCAACCTTATTTATTAAGTGTACCTATCTCTCACAATTTTCACGGAGCGATAATTTTGTGACGATCTGTTCCAGATTTTCTGCTACTAAGTAGCTCGAAATAGTACTAAGTATAACATAACCGCACGATAATAATGTCACTATGTCTACAGGCCCAAGGCCCTAACCATGAGCTCTTATTGCAATGATAGTTCAGTTATGTGACAGTGACAGATGCATACACGTCATATACTCATAATAAGAGTAAAACTATCATAGCAATAAGAGGTCATGGTAAGGCCTGTTAGATTATTGACAATCAGTTATTTGAACTGTCTCGAAACATGAATTGATCACTTTATCAAATTACTAGCTGTGTCCCGCGGTTTCACCCGCGTAGATTTAGTTTCATCCTTATTGTTGCAGAACCCTAATATTTTTGATAAATAAAAGTAGCCTAAGTTACTCCTTGAAACATCAGCTACTTACCAGTGAAAGTCCCGTTAAAATCGGTCTAGCCGTTTCCGAGATTACCCGGAACAAACAGACAGACAGACAGAGAAATATATTAAAACTTGGTTTCTTAGTGTCAGTAGCGTGTATACTTTCATATGGATTTCATATTTAAATTTTGGAATTACAAACAGACATTTCAATTTTATTTATCTGTATAGATTGAAATAAATTGCATCACTGAGATAACGAGCGTGTAGTTGGTGAAAGTGGTCCAGTTCGACGTCACTCGAGCAAACTGATCGGCCACTTTGTCACCTCTCACACCAGCTCCGGTAGCCGTGATCGTCTAGTGGTTAGGACCCTACGTTGTGGCCGTAGTAACCCAGGTTCGAATCCTGGTCACGGCAGTGATGCACTGTCGCGGCGGAGATATGTTTTTATCGAAATCTAAAAGATGGCGATAATCTGTTGATGAATGCTTGATATGTTTTTTTTTTAAACATTCAGAAGATTTATAAGATCAGTAGCGGACGTCACGCGGTTTCACCCGCCTAGTTCCCGTTCCCGTGCGACTACGGAGATAAAATATAGCCTATATTAATCACTGATAAAGTAGCATTCAAATGAAGATATAATTTTTAAAATCGGTTCAGTACTTTTTAAGCCAATTCGTTACAAACATACTTGCATACAAATCTTTCATCTTTCAAATCTTAATATATATAACTCAAAGGTGACTGGCTGACTGACTGACTGACATAGTGATCTATCATCGCATAGCACGAACCATTGGACGATTCGGGCTGACGTAGGCATCCGCTGAGGATTTTGATTAATTCTACTCCCAAGGGGATAAAATATGGGATGAAAGTTTGTATGAAACTAAATTTACGAGGGTGAAACCGCGCACAGCTACTATTACTATAATAAAAATCGTATTCTCGAATACATAATGAGAATTATGTATTCACAAAGTACGGATACACTATGAAAATTATGCATTCACATAGAGAACTCCCACCGGAAAAAGTAACTAACCTTACAAATAACTAAAAACATCTTTTATTTTTATAGATAAGTGCATCCAACTAGTTTCATAGTGAAGGCAAAAGGCGTCAAGATGAATCTAAAAGCTCTTCATTTCCCGGTTCCCTGTGATAAGCGAGCAGCAAATCGGATGAACACTGCAGTCAAACGAAAAATAAGGAAAAAGATACATTTATTTCGTTACTTACATTTCACGCCTTCGCGCTTCCCTTGACTTCATCTTATTGCTTTATGGTTGTACAAATGAATATACTATAATGCTCTATCCCGCTTTTAAATCTATACATCTATATCTATATCTATATATACATACATACAGATAAATAAAATAGAAGTGTCTGTTTGTAATTCCAAAATAACAGCTTTTCACTAAATGCATATGAAAGTGTACACGCTACTGACACCAAAAAACCAAGTATTAAATTTTTTCTCTGTCTGTCTGTCTGTCTGTTTGTTCCAGGTAATCTCTGAAACGGCTGGACCGATTTTAACGGGACTCACTGGCGGGTAGCTGATGTTTCAAGGAGTAACTTAGGCTACTTTTATTTATAAAAAATATTAGAGTCCCGCGCATGAAGCATGAAACTAAATATAAGCGGGGCACAGCTAGTATTTTATATATGACCATACCACGAGCTTTACGTGGAGGGAAAACAAAGTGAAGATTCCGCACATGCCAGTGAAATACACATACATCTTCAAAAATATACTTTGAACAGTTAGGGAACAGTTTTGTAAGCATCGGCTGGTATTAAATATCAATTGGAAAATCCCACTGCTTATTTATTTTTTCGGCAGCTTCGTTTTAACAATTACGCTATACCACTCTAATAAATATATACGAAATTAGGTCATAGACAAATGAAATATGAAGGAACGTTTTTTAAATGTTGGTATCCACTTCGAAAGACTTCAGAAATTCTACCCTAAGGGAGTAGATAGGACACAATAGAAACTCTTTACCGTCTGTGTCGAATACCATGCGGGTGAAGTCGCTGGTGAGAGTAATATTAGGGGCGTGCATTGGATTTTCATAGGGGTAGGCATAAACAATAAGTAGGTAGGTAGGCAGGTTAATTACATACCTATGTGACGCGACGTAGGTACATACGTTTCGGTAAAGACATACACACAAACACAATCACACACAACACGAGTGTATTCAGTGATCACAAATTGTAACTTCTGCTTACCCGCTTTTATGCAATGCCCGCCACGAGTAATATTAATATCTCCAGAGTTGCGTCGACACCTGTCACATAATACAACCCTTTAAGTAAGACGTTGACATAATGAGCTCACCAATCCCTTCGAATACCTCCTTCAGCGCTGAAAAGCTCCTTGAAACTTAATTTAACTCCAAGTCACTCTTGACGGTTAATAACCTTATTCATTTCTACAATTACTTAATTAGGTTTCGTATATGCACTTCACTTTTCCCTAAGGACAACAATATAAGTGTGGGACGTGAGTGTGCAGGATTCCTCCTAATGTTTTCGTACAATATCGTAGACGTAGTTCAACTTAGTGCAAAGCCACCGGTCGGTCATAATTCGGTAAAATTGTATTAATGCATACGAGCAAGAACTTTCAAATGATAAAATACTAAGGACGGACTTTTAATGTATTCAGTTTCTCAAAGATGTGTCGTAAAAGAATGAAAAATAAAATACTTACTAATAATGTACTTGTACTTTACTGTACTTATATAATAACATTTTTTGTATGTGTAATGATAAAAAAAAATTACATTATCATCGTTTATATACAATAGTCTAATTATCATTTTTCATTTTCATTTTCAAATGCATTTAAAAAAAAAGCCGTGGAGGTAGTGTTAGAAAAATCATAAATGTCTGGGAATAAGCCATTTTAATTTTTAGCTTGTTATTATGTTATTAGGAGAAATCAAAAAAGGTTTTTTTTTTATTTACTTATTGTTTTATTTCACAAGTATGATTTTTAAAGTTTTTAGTAGGTATATTAAATAACTAGCAGTGCCCCGCGGTTTCCCTAATGTTTTTTTTTAATCTAAGTTACTCCTTGTAACATTAGCTATCCGTCAGTGAAAGTCCCGTCAAAATCCGTCCAGCCGTTTCGGAGATTACCCGGAACAAACAGACAGACAGACAGACAAACAGACAGACGGACAGACAGACAGACAGATAAATTTTTTATAACTTGGTTTTTTAGTGTCAGTAGCGTGTATACTTTCAGATGCATTCAGTGAAAAACTGTTATTTTGCAGTTACAAACAGACACTTCAATTTTATTAATCTGTATAGATTTTTAACGTTCGTTATTCGATTTAGTATGGCAACATTATTTTCCATTGGACCGTCTAGTTACGAATACAATTAAAAGTCGAACACAGTCCGTAATTCATTGTGAAATTGCACTTGTGAATCGTTTTTACGTTAATTTCTTCATTTATTTTCGTTGGATCCCACTTTGAGATCTCATTATCTTGGGATTGATTCTTAGAACTAAAGTAATACTCCCGATATTACAGTATCGGAAATATATCTCTCAGTTATCATTATTTTTCTGCAAACAAAATACGCCTAATCAATTATTTTCTCCGCGGGCGTTGACGGAATAACACGGTTCCATAATTTCAATCTCTCAAGACAAATAATCCATCTTCCATTCCTCATAAAACTTGTTCGAACATAGACACCTGCTAAGTTAAATGGGGTTTCTTGAGATAATAGTATGATGTTTTGCTGAAAGCCTTCGGGCTCCTGTCAGATTCTATTATAATTGCTTCTCCTGATATAAAGCTCTGTTTCAAGTTTTTGTACTGCTATAGTGATATTGGATTTTCAGTCAGATGACGAAGCATTATTACTCTTTAAATAGAACTGTAGGTCGGTATATTTGTTCAACTTCCAATTGCATTACAACTCTGTACATTTTTATATGATATTAATTATTAGTGCTAGCTGTGCCCTGCGGTTTCCCCCGCGTAGCCTAAATTTCATGGAACCTTTACTCACCTAATACTTTTTAAATAATAGTAAAAAAACAAAAAGAAAACATAGGCTAAGTTACTCCTTGTAACATTAGCTAGGTAGACAAACAAACAGACAAATGGCCAGACAGATAAACAGAGATTTTTTTTTATATGTGTAGGTAACCGTATATACTTTCAAATGAATTTACTGACAAGCTGTTTTTTATAATATGTGTATAGATTTATAACCCCTTTACAAGTTTTGTTCTACCAATGCTATGTTACAGGCCTTAACGATAAAATCAGTACTTAATAACAATAAGAGAAATAAACTAATAAAACATTTCAATAAATTGAGTACCTCTTAAATTTGAAGTTGGTTAAAACTGTGGTTTAAACAATAGCAGCAAATTCAAGTGCCTGGTATATATTGCGAGGCAAAGATCGTAAGTTTACGTTGCCGCACGGATCCCCGCAGGCGCGGAATTTATTAGTGGATACAAGAGCCAGAAATTAATTTACAAATTAAACTTTGTTCATAAACTATGAAGTTCCTAAAATTGGTATTTATCGGTGCGTGTACTGGGATATACAAACTTCTGTTTGATGTAGAAGTAAGTGTAAGTTTACAGTTTGTTAAGTACGGAACAAATTTAGTAAGATAACATCAGTGCCTCCTGTGATGAGTGATACAATTCGAACATGTTTAAGAAAATTTTAGTTCACGATCTAAGCGAGCTAGGTAAAACTTGAGTTCTTTCTTTTGTAGATAAAAACATACTCTTTCACCGTGCATTTAAATGGTGACTATAAATATTATAAATTAGGAAAATATCACTCAGCTCACGCTATCCCAGAGGGGTCCCCGAAGGGATAAGCAGAGGTGTTGTAACATCGACACCCACATAATTGGCACTGATCCATATGCACCGCATTATGATTAAGCGCCAATGTGACAGAGGGTGAGTCCATCGCCGTCTCATGCACACACATACGTCTTTGAACTACTTCTCGATATTATAGTTTCATATTAGTTATATTATAGTATACTCAAATTATAATGTACTATCTCTTACCTACAGCATCGCTCCCATTGTAATTTTCTTATTATATTTAAATAAATAGTTTCATATACTACTTCTAACAAAATGTGCGTAACAAATTTACATTCACATTTATAATATTAAGTAGGATACTTATCTTACTTATTATTAACTGTTTTGTGGTTTATCTTGCCTTATAGAAGATTAATTCAACCAACTTTGATTAGAATGACAATGGGTTCGTTACTTTTGACGGATAAAGTAAATCAATTCGCGGAGAAACATAAGGGATCGTAACTTTTATCTCAATCCTATAGAGTTCTATTCTAAACGTTTTCTTATAATTATCCGGACCCATCCGAGTTCCGTATCCTATTATATGAAAGTTGTTTGAGCTCAGCCTTATCCGCCGGTCCCCAATTAGTTTCCTTTACTCGACTAAAGTTTCCTCCCAAATCCTTCTTAGCTGCACAAATCGTTTGAATTCAGCCCAAACCCTATTTGGTTTTATTTCTCTGGTGTCTTAATGTCAACAAACGAAGGGTGCGTCTTACGCTGCTTACACACACTTCGGTGTCTTCAAGATATTTGACAAAATGTGCTCACGCCATCCTAAAAGGGTCACCGAAAGAGTAAGTAGAGGTATTGTAATACAACACCCACATTTCGCCGATTATGATTAAGTGCCAACGTGACTGATGGTGAGTCTAGCGCCGCCTCCAGATATTTATACTTTTTATTGTTATTATTATTAGCCGGTAGTGTCCCACTGCTGGGCAAAGGCCTCCCTTCCACTCTTCCAACTTTCTCTGTCCTCAGCAGTCCTCTCCCAATCGCTCCTGAAAGCATCAAGCTCATGCCGCCATCTCCTCCGAGGCCTGCCGCGTTGTCGTTTCTTGCCATTTGAAAAATTGCATTCCCTCACGTAGTTCCCTCTTGTGCCGCTCCACGCTCGCAGCACTTACACGAAAAAGCACAAACTGTTTTCTTTTTCACTATTTTCGTGCACTACTGTATAGAACCGGCAGAACCGGCTATTATTATATTTTACGGATGCATTTACTAATACATTGTTATCTAATCATAATATAGTAACAAAAAAGTCACATTTTATTTTTTTTACTGTTTGTATGTCTGCTTTTTACGGCTAATCTCTGTAACGCCTGGACCGATTTTAGTTTAAGCTAGTTAGACCAGTTTTTAAGTTAAAACCATATCAAATGTATGGAAATACAATAGACCCATTTCAATTTCTAAATACATCATTTTCTTTTGACTCCTAGAGTTTTTCAAAATATTGCAAAAACCAAAAACATGAACTCCGCCGCGACAGTGTATCACTGCCGTGACCAGGATTCGAACCTGGGTTACTACGGCCACAACGTAGGGTCCTAACCACTAGACGATCACGGCTACCGGAGCTGGTGTGAGAGGTGACAAAGTGACTGATCAGTTTGCTCGAGTGACGTCGAACTGGACCACTTTCACCAACTTCACGCTCGTTATCTTAGTGATGCAATTGATCTTACAATGTTCTAATCAATTGGAACTGAATATAAACTCTATTACAACGAGCCAAAGTCTTATTTGTGCTGAAGGGATAAGTGATATAAAATAGCACCCACTCATAAATTCGCACCCTGTGTACACTCATCCCCTTAAATTTTTGAGGTTTCACTCGTCGCCTGATCTATCTAAAGTACGTCAGCGTCAGAAGTTTAAAGAGGTAGCTTCATAGTATTTGGACTATACCCATGTCCGTATCATAACGTAACATTTATACCAGGAGACGAGTGGGTACCTCAAAATCTATACATCTATACAGATAAATAAAATTGAAGGGTCTGTTTGTAATTCCAAAATCACTAAATACATAATTATATACGGTATATACGATACTGACATAGAAAACAACGATTTTAATTTTTTTCTGTCTGTCTGTTTGTTCCAGCTACGATTTTAAACGGGACTTTCACTGGCAGATAGCTAATGTTAAAAAGAGTACCTGAGGCTACATTTATTTAAAAACTCTACGCGGGTAAAACCGCAGGCCAAAGCTAGTAAATAATAAATAACCGTGGCTGAGTTTCCTCTCTGAAGCAAACAAGTTTCTTATACAATACACAAAATTGACAGCTAAAATGCATACTTCATATCTACTTTCTGTCTCAATTTTACTGCATCTACCGACATACAAATATGATAAAGTACCCTACAATATACAAGTTTCTACAAATTTACAACCGCAATAACACTTGTATTTTCGTATCCGTATGTGCCACAGAGCAATATCAGCGCAGTAGACAAAGCACCGCAAATTATACAATATCGTTAACCTACATCGTAACTGCCTCACAAAAGATATGCCATACGAAAGAATACATTACACTGTCCTCCAATTCGTATTTTATTTCAGTTGTATGAACTTCAGTAAACTAAATTACCTAGTATATCAGATTTATAGATGTGCTATGAAAACTTCAGATATTTCTGTTCCCTGCAAGAATAGAGTATTTAAGAAAATGATGTCTTATTACATGTATCCTTTAAAATATTTCCGTAAGAGTCTTATCTAAATACTAGCCCGCCCGCCATAGAATTTCGTAGGCAGATGTGTTGTAATAACAACACCCACTTTTCACGGAATGGTTAAGTGCCAACGTGACAGATGGTAAGTCTATCGCCGTCTCAGAGTACTATATATACGTCTTTAAATTAGTTCTCAGACGGTGAGGAGCTCGTGGCACAGTTGCTATTGCGCATATTATTCGATCAGCGTAGTTAAGCAACCATACGCCTAGCCAGTAGTTGGATGGGTGACCGCCCGAGTTCCCTCCGTGCCTCGGAGAGCACGTTAAGCCGTCGGTCCCGGTTGCCAATTTAACATCTTTGGCAATCGTTACAGGTCAGTCAGAGGCCTAAGAGAGTCTGACAACTGGTTTAACCCAGATTGCCGATTTTCCTCGAAAAAGGGGTTGCGAAGGTCAGATGGCAGTCGCTTCGTATAAAAATCAGGTGATCAGCCACATCGGGTTGAATCAAGTGCCGACCCCAAATATATGGGATTAAGGCCAGGGAGATGATGATGACATATGCAGGTTATGTCACGTTGTTTTCGTTCACCGTTAAGCACGTGGTGTGCAATCAATGCACATAAGTTTTATAAAAACCTCATTGTTGCAGGCCCCGCTGGGTTTCGAACTTGCGTCGCTTGTAGCAGGCGTACTCTGCGACGGAGACCTCAGGAACTAACCCAAACTTATTGCACGGGGAATATTACAGGGAATATCTGAAGATGTTGTCATATTCATCTATTTTCCATTCTGTATGAGTTTAATATTCCAACGAAAAACCTTACTTAAAACACCTTAATCCCACAACAAAAAGACTTTTCAGCGCAATCATGAAGGATTTTCCAAATGTAATTTAGAAGATAACCACAGAATACGTCCATTGTAACGCTGGTCTTAAAGCTGAGGCTTAAGGATATATAATATGTCAATTTCAGATAACTTTCAGTGAATCAGGCTTAGCTTCAGTCTAGCAATTTTTTGTGGAAACTATTTCTCGCTATAAATCTATCGTGACATTCATCCTAATGATTTGTTGAATCCCTTAAGCTTTGAACCTTAGTTCACTGTATTCTTAGACTGTATAGACTTTTGACTACAGAGAGATAGATAGGGCTTGCGTTATTCACTACGGTTACTCGGCGTAGCACTCGTCGTCGAGTGTCGGTATTAAAGAAATGAAATTGAACCTTATCTTCTGTGTTTTATGTATAAATTTCCTGTGATTTAAACCAACGCTCGTTGTCGAGCTCGACGCTGAGAAACCTTGGTGAATAACACGGCTGTAGACAAAGTAACATTATCTTCACGCTTCGCTTAAAGAAACGATACAAAATGTATGGGAACGATATATGTTACGTGTCTGATTTATGTCATTTCCATACATTTTGTAACGCTTCTATTAGCGCAAACGCAGGAGAATGTTACTTTGTCCTTGACCTTGCGTTTTGCCGCGGCTCAACTTAGGGCACCAATTGGTGGTAACCTTAAACGAGTCTGGATTCGTTCCCGTTTAATGGTAAAGATCAGATTAAATGTATGTAAGGATCGTAACATGTGGCGAGCAGTAGTCTCTGCCTACCCCCATGGGATACAGGCGTAAGCATGTATGTATAGCTCACCCCCTACTAGGTACATAGGAGTAGGGCATGACGTGATCTCTCATTCGATTTTTAGAGCTACTCTACTGGAGCTGTACCTCTTATCAGAAGGTCGCAGCTAAATAATGCTACCTTTGAGTACTATTGTGATCAGGGGCCCAACCATGACCTCTTATTGCAATGTTAATTCAGTTGTGCGACAGTGACAGATGTATGCACGTCCCATTCATCTGTCTCATAAATGAGTGAAACTATCATGGCAATAAGAGCTCATGGTAAGGCCCCAGTGCGTAAGGTCGCCAGTGCTCCGTTGAAGGGAGGAGTAGGTGTGGAGTCGCTGTGCTAGTAATGATTGTCAATATTATGTTAGCACACGGATTGGAACTTAAAAAAACTGGCGGAATACCCCTACCCCTTGGAATACGACGCGAGCATATGTATGTATGAAAATGAAAATGATTTATTCAGTTTAGGCCCTGGTAAGGCACTTATGAATGACGAAGAATTGACCTTACTATACCATAAGTTCTTATTGCATCATAGTTCCACTATGACAGTGACAGACTTAACACGTCATATACATTTGTCTCATAATAAGAGTCAAACTATCATGGTAAGGCCCCTGAACTGACCTGCATGAATATAGAATATAAAATCTTAGTAAAGTTAATGAGGTGTATACGAGTAGCACACTGTCTCACCCACTTAACGTTTAATTCCATTTCTTTATGATTTAAGTTTTGTCTTATAAACTCTTTGATAACTGCTGTATAAAAGATACTAAAATCAAGTTTTATAGAGAGTTTAACCTAGCTTCAGAGCTACTGCTATTATTGATTTGTCTTGAGGTCTTTCTGCTTAGCAATTGTTTTATATCTGTGGGACTTCGATGTTCTTACTGAAATTATAAATATGTTGTATTTAAATATTAGAGCCGCAAGTGACGCAAGTTCGAATCGAAACCATCAGGGTGAGTGTGAGTGTGAACCTACCAATGAGTTTTTCTAAAAAAACTTACGTGCAGTGATTTCATACTGCTTTTCGGTGGCGGAAAACATCGCGAGGAAACCTGCATATGTCTGAGAAGTATTTAAAGAGGTATCTAAAGCGCCTGAGACGGCGATACACTCACCATCTGTCACGTTGGTATTTAATCATATAAGTGGGTGTTGTTATTGCGACACCTCTGCCTACTACCTACTACTAACTAAAGTTGACACTATTGGGATCCCATACAAATCTGCGTTTACGTCGAAGCGATGACTTGTGACGGCCATTTTAAGAAAACTCGCACTAGGCACTCTGGTCGAATACATAAAAATACTTACAAAAATGTTTGTCATACCGCGATAAGAAGACCTTAATAAAACAGTTTTATCGTACCACCACAAATTCTCGATACTTTTTCGGCAATAAATAAGATGAATAAAAAACAAACAGTAGGTCTAAAAAGGCCACTTTGGGAGAATCATAATGTGATCCGAATATGATTCATCACCGACATGACAAAATGGTCACTTAAGTGCAATTCATATTTATGATTCACGAATGATTACAATAATTGTAGATGTTAGTCCCTATGTAACTTTTTATGGTTCTGCTATTTGTCACACAATTCATATTATGTGGACCATTTTAGGAATTTTCATGGGAAAGTGTCAAACAGGTGAATTGCGAAATATGAATCATATTCGGATCACATTATGATTCTCCCAAAGTGGCCGTTTTAGACCTACAGGTGTGTATTTTGTATTTACAACTCAAACGTGTATTTTTCCTCGAAATCTCTTTACTTTAGTTTACTCGCACAAATTGAAAAACCGTTACATGTGGTTGTATTTTCGTGTGTTTTGCTTTGATTCCCCACAGGGCGGGCGTAATGAGAAAATTCTTAACATTACATTTTACTGAGCTCTCTCTCCCCACGGGCTTACACGCAAATATTCTACACGTATACAATGGCTGGTAATATTTTATATTTGATTTTAAACTAAGAAATAGGGCTGAGGAGCACGTGGCACAGTTGCTATTGCTTATATCATTCGATCAGCGAAGTTAAGCAACCATATGCCTAGACAGTAGTTGGATGGGTGACCGCCCGAGTTCCCTCCGTGCCTCGGAGAGCACGTTAAGCCTTCGGTCCCGGTTGCCAATTTAACATCTTTGGTCATCGTTACAGGTCAGTCGTAGGCCTAAAAATAATCTGACAACTGGTGTAACCCAAATTTCTTTTAATATATAATAATAATTTTCCTCCTAAATGGGGTTGCGAAGGTCAGATGGCAGTCGCTTCGTATAAAAATCAGGTGATCAGCCACATCGGGTTGAATCAAGTGCCGACCCCAACAATGTCCAGGTAGATAATTATGAAACTAAGTAATAGGCAATTTCACTTCTGAATAAGGCCGTTTTCATTTCAATACAGATTATATTTTTAGACTTACTCACTTCATTCACACGAGAGCCGAGGTGGTCTTGGGGTTAGAGCAGTCGCCTGCTACGCAAGCGAAAAGTTCGAATCCCAGCGGGGCCTGTACCAATGAGTTATTCTAAAAACTTATGTGCAGTGATTTCAGACCACGTGTTTTACGGTGAAGGAAAACGTCGTGAGGAAACCTGCATATGTCGGAGAAGTAATTCAAAGACGTATATATAGTGCCTGAGACGGCGATAGACTCACCATCTGTCACTTAATCATATTCGGTGAAAAGGGAGTGTTGTTATTACAACACCTCTGCCTACCCCTTAGGGGAATACAAGCATGAGCATACGTATGTAAGTATGTATATTTAGTTTGATTAAATAAAGGTAGCTGCTTGTAACATCAATACTTATATTAAAGTCGATCCAGCCCTTCAAACATTAGCTCGTGATAAACGGACAGTCATACAGACAGTCAAATTTATTTTTGTATGTGCCGTATATTCTTCTTCTTAGTCATTCGCTCTTGGCAGAGCGGTCGTGGTTATGGATACAGTGCCTTATATACATCTGTTAGATGTATAAATTTTAATTACCAATAATGGGAGAAAATACCTCAATAAAAAAGCTGTGAGATCCGTATAACTCTACGTTACCGATGGCTGATGAGAAAATAATGTCAAATTGGGGCAATTTAAAAGTAAATTACGCGTAAACGGAAAATATTCTTTTGATACTATTTTGATTTTTTTTTGTCACCCGGTATTTATTGGTATCATAAAGTGTAAACCCTAAGATAAAACTATAATTACATATGTAAATTCAGGTGCAGAACCAACAAAGCCAATAGTTATACCTTCTGGGTATCTAATGAGAAAATATTGTTGTTTGCAATTATTTCAACAAACAAACGTACATACGAGAATAAAGTACATACTTATAGCTTACCCAGGTAATATCTAGCTGTTATATTGTGCTATATGTATGTGAAATATATACAGATAAATAAAACTGAAGTGTCTGTTTATAATTTCAAACTAACAGCTTTTCACTAAATGTACACGAAAGCATAAACGATACTGATATAAAAAAAAAATAGATTTTTTTCTGTCTGTCGGTCTGTTTGTTCCGGGTAATCTCTGAAACGGCTGGACTAATTTTAGCGGGACTTTCACTGACAGACAGCTGATAATACAAGGAGTAACGTAGACTACGTATATACTTCGATTAAAAAAAAAACATTAGGATTCTTCGGGCCACCGATGAAGTCTACGCGAGTGAAACCGCGGGGTACAGATACTGTGTACATAAATTATTCTGTTTTATACGAGTGTTGGAAATCTAACTACGATGTCAAATTACACTATGTAAACCACTGGGATAAAGTTTGGGACAGTTTGGTCCCTTGAAATGGGTCTGCGGTAGTGAAACTACTTCATCAATAGAGGTATGATCCCTCATCAAGCCATTTCGGTTTGAGGTACCTGCCGTACAATTTCTTCCTTATTTTATTACTAGCGGACGTCCCGCGGTTTCATCCGCGTAGTTCCCGGTCCCGTGGGAGCACGGGGATTAAATATAGCCTATATTAATCAATAATAATGTAGCATTCAAATGGTGAAAGAATTTTTAAAACGGTCCAGTCCTTTTTGAGCCAATTCGTTACAATCATACTTACATACAAATCTTTCCTCTTTATATTATTAGTTAGGATAGCGCGTAGACTTAATTACGTTGGAGGCCGGGAAACACTAATGTTTCTTTAAATAAAAGTTCCCTTAGTTATTCCTTGTAAACTTCGCTAGCTGTCAGTGAAAGTACCGCTAAAATCGGTCCAGCCATTTCGGAGATATAGCCGGAATAAACAGACAGGCAGACAGACGGAGATATTTTTTTAAATTTTATTTTTTTTGCATGCGTTGTAGACTTTCTTATGCATTTATTAAAAAGCTGTTAAGTTGGAACTACAAACAGACACTTAAGTTTTATTTATCTGTTCAGATGTTTCGATATTTAGATCAATGTGAATGGTGTTAATATCCCTCTTTGATGAAAACAATAAATAAGAGAAATACTCGTATACAATTCGACGGCTTATAGTTCGTCCACTGCACATATAGCTGAGGTCAATGTACTACGAGATTTTTTCAACAAAGGAATATACCAAAATAATATTATACAAACATACCTTGACAACTTCTTAAACAGAAAAAGAACTTACATTATTTATAACATTGAGAGATTAAAATGAATAATTTCCACACAAGTCATGAATAAGACATAACACACGTTTCGTGTTCTATTTCAGAATTCCGACAATTATGGAACATTTGGGATAAAATTCCAATTTACTAATGGAACCCGGAATGTCTCGTAAATCTAGTGAGTTGTCACAAACAAAGTGGCCAGTATTTTCAGCAATACATTATACATTTTTGTGTGACCATTGCTTAGATTTAATTTTAGATAATCGTGATTTTAATTATAAGATTGTTTATTTGGAAACCGGAGCTACTTAGTCAGTTGTTAAATGGAAAATTTCGTCAGAAATTAAATAAAATCAAATCAAATCTACATACTAAATTGTACGCTAATCTATTATCTAATACAGATAAAAAAATTACATTACATATTACAGATAAATAAAATCGAAGTGACTGTTTGTAATTTCAAAATATTTTTTTAATCACTAAATGCATATAAAAACCAATTTGTAAAATAAAAATAGGGTTTACTCATGAAAAGGGTTCACTTATGAAATTTACTTCAAAAATCATAATAAAATTATGTTTAGACTATCACACAACGCCATCAGCAGTGCGGCAGCGCCAGTGCCAAACTAAGCAAACCTTGTACTATGGGTACCAGAGACCACAAAATACAAGCTTTGCATAATGATCACATATACACATTAAACACACATCACACAACATTTAAAAATCTTATTAAAAAAATCGAATGAGCTAAATAACCATCAAGATTAGCAAACATTATTTATTGCACTAGTGAAACTCAGCAAACTCATTATTTTCAGCAATAATTTACATACTTTCTTTTACTTTAGTATAATGTATATAAATAAGCATTATATCCGTTGTCTGCCGCAAATTGTAATAACAAGCTTGCGATAATCTGTGAGGTACATCTATACACGTCAATATTTCCCTTGTCTGTCTGTTCGTTTTAGCTAATTTCTGAAACGGCTAGACCGATTTTAACGGGACTTTCACTGGCAGGTAGCTGATGGTTCAAGGAGTAACTTAGGCTACTTTTATTTATTGAAAATATTAGGGATCCGCGACATGAAGCATGAAACTAAATCTACGTGGGTGAAACCGCGGGGCACGGCTAGTTATTAATACATAAAAGGCAATATATTCGCTTATTCTTAACAAATAACATAAAAAATACACTGTAAATAATCATTACATAGAAAAGTGCATTCAAATATTCCGCTTCTAGTCAGGATCATCTTCTGTTCTCTTCTCTCGTCGAACCGTAGAGGTAGATGGTACTTAACTCCGGTAACCTAGCTTTATGATGTCTCAATACTCATACAGCTAGATAACCAAAGATAATTAACCAATCTACATGCAAATCTTCTGGGTTTCTTCAATTTATCTTCATTCGTAGTCTCTTCAAATTTGTTTGGGAAGGGGCGGGTGATAATTTAATATAATTAATTCGTTCGTCCTCCAATAGCGAAGAACTTGAGTCTTCGAACTTTCCACTCCACCTGGAACGTGAAACAGTAATTTTAAATTCCATTGCAATTTTGTAAGCTTTTGTAAATGACGTTCGCTTTGATTCATAAAAGTACTTGTAAAACCGTGCCTAGCTTATTTTTTTTTACATTTTCTAAAAATTAAACCTAGCTAAATCGTTTTTCGCCCCGAAACCCCTTGCATTTGCATTGTCGAGTCGCTCCCGAGGGAGATCGTATCTACACTAATGTTATAAAGAGCAAAGATTTGATTGTTTTTTGTTTGCATTGAATAGGCTCCGAAACTACTTGACCGACCTTGAAAATTCTTTCAGCAATGGATAGCTACATCATCAGAGAGTAACATAGGCTATATTTTACCCTTACCCCCCGGGAACGGAAACTACGCAGGTGCTACCACGTGACGAGCGCTAGTCATATATACAATAATTGCTCATTTAAAAGTTTTTCATAGATATTAAATTAAAAATTGTTTCGGCGAAAATAACCCTGATTTTTTCTTAATAAGTATGTTCATGAAATTAATTAATTTTCGCAATGTAACATGATCCCGTAAATAAGAATAAAGGATTGTATAATGGGAGAAAGAAAAACAGTTTACAAAAATATAGCAGCAACACCAGCGCGCGGAGGCAGGCTTTCACAAAGTGAATTTACTTTGAACACCTTAGAAACACGATCACCTAATTGAAGGGTTCATAATTATCACAAAAAGACTGATCATATTTCATTGTGAAAATATGAGTGGGTTTCTTTGTAATTGTATTACACCTTAACTACTCATCAGAACAACTCGATTGTTTCTGCGTACCTTACCACGCGCGAGAAATCGTGGATGGAACACAGTCACATATTTTGGGGGTTGATGTTGTTCACAGTAGAACGCAACTTGTCTCGTATGCAAAGCTTCCTTTCAATGCAAGGTCAGTGACATACGATAAGGAGAAAGCACGTGAGCCAATAACGCTTTCTGGTAAAACCTATATGAAACACTAGCTTGGCCGCGACTTCGTCTGCGGGGAATAGTTACTTTGTTCTAACGCTAAATTTAGCTCGCGATTGGTCTTAGCGTGGTGGTATATAGGTGGTATATAGCCTTCCTCAATATATGGGCTATAGATAGCCTAACACCGAAATATTTATTCAAATGGGATTTGTAGTTCCTATCCGCGTTCAAGCAAGCAAACAAACAGACTGTTCTTAGATTTATATATACACCGTAGTTAATAAAAAAAATACGCCTATTTAATAACTGTATAAAAACAACTTTGAGCGTAATAATCTGGTTCGCAATCTCTTCAAAGCGAATTTTAATTAATTAATTTTCCACTGAAATATTTATTACGGACCAATTACATTTATTTTCATTAAATGCCTCCGAGGGACGCGGAATAATGAGATTATTTCGTGTTTTTATAAATCTCTCGCGTTTCTTTATTCCTTTTTTCGTGTTCTGGGCCAAATTTCAGCAGGTTTTATAAGGTTTCTTACAATCTTTAGCTAATTAGTTACAACGTGGGAGTTATTCTGATAAACTTATGTTGGTTGGCTTGTCATTGCGTGGCATGCCTGAACTCTCGTATCACGAGTGTGTTTATATAATTTCTCTTAGTACATACCTAGAGTGTCTACTGTTAAAAATATCCACATATGCCATTAAATTTAGTATTCATTAATGAATTAATCATATTTAATTAATAACAAAAATTACTTCTACAATGAATGGTGGGTAGGTTACACACATGGCACATAGATTTAGAGAATGGATATTTACGAGTAGTAGTGTGCAGCTGGCTAATTTACCATGGATATTTTTTTTTTGTAAAGACACACCATATGCCTACAATTAAAAAAAAATTTCGTTTACATTTGTCTAAGATAATGTCAACCTTAGAAGCAAACACAAAATGTTCATCACGTACAATATTACCTAGGCTTAACACCTAGCGTAGAAGTAACGTTTGCGTACCACAAAATCAATGCTAAATTAACTTAGGTCCTTAGGCATAGGACCCTAGTACTAAGTATTTGGGACAACAAATCACCTTTACAAACGTACACCTATCCGCCCACCCCGGCAATTACCAAAACCACAGAGCTTCACTAATTGACCATTGTAAGTGATTTAGCTCCCACAATCGACAATAGCCATTGTTTCAACCGCCACTTCAGACGTTACACCTATTAGGTATGCCAAAATATAGATTTTTGGGTAACACTTCGTCTGCTAATGTTTGTGGAATTACAGTTCGTTCACCTGTCACGTGTGGATATGTTAATCCGAAAAGTACACAACATTTAATTTAAGATTTATTTATTTTATACTAGCTGTGCCTAGCGGTTCCACTCGCGTAGACTCAATTTCGTTGGTGGCATTGTTTCGCAGAACTCAATATTTTTTATGTTTTTTTTTTATTTAAAAAGATGAATAATTTCGGTAAAGTTGTTCTCAAGTGTTATAGCGTAACCAGGAGGAGGGTTTCGTTTTTATATACATACCTACATATTTTTTAGTAAATTTACATCATTCAAATCAATCTCTGAGGTGTCGTTTTGAACCAGTAGTATGTAGAACCTTTGATCTATTCTGCCTTAATCATAGTTTACTGATGGACAAAGCTCTCTCCCATGGCTTTTTGACTTGACATGGGTTTAATCCACCTCCTTACATCTCTCAAATCTAACCATAAGAAAATAAGATGAATAAAAATTGCAAGCTTTATTTTCTTACAGCATCTTGCTAGTACTTAATGATGAAACATTTCGAGACATGAATAATGAATTTAAACAAAATAGTGATCTTCTGTTCATTCATCAGAAAAAATCTGAGATTGGTTATGAGAGACAAAAAATATAACAATAGAACGCACTCAAGGACCGGTTAGAACAAAAACGACCAATAAAAAACCTGATACGACAATTAATAAAGAAAGAAAATAACGCACCCACTAGCTTACTTAATAAAGTTATTACTAGGGGTCCTACGAAGAAAATAAACTTCACGCACCTACTAGCTCGTAATATAGTTATTACCAAGGGCCGTACCGTGACGTCTTATTGGCATGATAGTTAAACTCTTATTGTGACATGTGACGTGTATAAGACTGTCACTGACACACAGTGGAACTATGATGGCAATAAGAGCTTATGGTAAGGCCCCAGAATTTAATGTCATCGAACTCAAAATAAAATACCATAAGATTTCGTTAATTAAGATTCATAATTATAAATAAAGATTTCTATAATTCGTTCCACTCAATTTTTTTCCAATTCTAACGTAACGTTTTGGTAAAACCACAGACAGCCTCTTGAAAAAGTTCCATGTTAAAACTACAATCTATACAGTTAAATAAAATTGAAGTATCCGTTTGTAATTCCAAATTAACAGCTAATCAATAAATCCATATGAAAGAATATACTATACGGTACTCTAATTTAAAAAAAACAGTTTTAAAACTAGTTCTTTTCATCTGTCTGTTTGTTCCAGCTAATGAAACGGCTGGACCGATTTTCACGATACTTTCACTCGCATTTTTTATTAACTTTCCGAGAAAAAAAGCCTAACATGAAATTGAGTCTACCCGGATGAAACTGCATGTCCCAGCTAGCCGAATATAATCCCACTTGGCCACCCACAAAAGTGACATGTTTGAAAAACTATGGTTGGTGACCCTAACCTACCAATAGAAAAAAAGGTTCTATACATCCCACCATCGTTGCTCAAGTGCAAATGACTTAAGCAAAGGTATTCGTCACACGATTACTTCGCGGAATTGTATAGATAGGTACGCTATGTGAAATACAATCGCCAGTTTACCAAGACCCTTACGTTACTCTAACCTGCGAAGTTATAAAAGCCTCCATTTAGTAATGAGATGCCACGTTATAATGGTCAGGAACACGTGACCATGGCAGTAACTACGTGGAGGAAACAGCGTCCTAGAAACAGGTGTCTGACATTGGTAAATTTTCCTTTACAAGTCTTTACACTTAGATGTTTAAAATTGTGGTATAATGGTGAATCTTATTTTATACCAATATTGAAACAAGCACTGAATTCAATGCTGCTGCAAATAGCTAATAAATACCCTTTAGAAATTTAATTATCATAAAAAAATTCTTACTGCAAAATAACTCGATTTTGACTTGATATATATAAAGTTCTCGTAACCAAAAACGGTGGATTTCAAACATTGAAAAACAACCCCATGGTAATATTGACTAAAATTTTAGCTTGGCACCTTATCGTTAGACACTGATCTGGGGTCAATTCTTTTAATAAATATATTTTGTGTCTTGTATATAATTATTACTGAACTTATGACCTTTCTCATTGCTTGCACACAATACTAACCTAAATGCCCACGTAAATCTCATTGTTTTAGTAAACTAACTTATGTGCATAATATACACACTAGTAAATAGCATATAATCAAAAACCAATCAGATGCTCATGTAATTTAAAGACAAAAAGGATGTCTAGAAGGTAGTATCGGCAATTCAAACTTGTCTATGCCGCATTCATTCGACCAAAGACTAGCACAAAGGCTTCTAAGAAGTGCTCTGATTGACGGGACTTTTTGCCACCATACTTAAATAACTTGGCTCCAATGACATAATGCTTTGAAAAGGTAAAAGTCGTGAACTACGAGCGGCCGAGAGGAACGACCATTCGCGGCCTTGGTGACTGTTTACTGTAAAGTGTAAATGATGTTTGCAAACCAGCTCTAATATGTTGAATATTGTATGGACAAGTTCTTACGTCAAACATTGTAGGTACCTATGCCATTATTAGTTTTCGTTTGCGATCGCGCGATCTTAGATCACCCATTCTCAGAAATAGTTTAGAAGTATATGCATAGTTTATTTTTGTCCGTTCCTGCTATTGCTATTATATATTAAGATATTAAGAAATTCCTGCCTCATAACTCAAAGACATAACCTAAACTCAGACACAACATAGAATAGAACAGATGATGTAACAATATCAAAGCAGGAAAGTAAATATAAACTTCCAAATAAGTTTCTGCTTTACAAAAATAAAATAAATGATCCAAATCACCGTGGTAAGAAGGCTGGTGTCATTGCCACACTGAATGGCAATGCTAATACGCGAAATATTCGCCAGCCCTCATGTCGCGGAAGACCTCAATAAATTTACGTGAGACCTCCGACACCCACAATCCTAGAATTCTTACGCTCAACTTTATCATGCTAAATAAAATTCACATTTTTATTTACACACATATATATGTATGCTAACACCCGTATTTCACAAAGGGGTAGGCAGACGTATACCCATATTTCGCCAGTTATATTTAAAACCCATATTACCTATTACCATTAACCGGGCACTTATGCAGAATCCAGAATAACACTTTTCCCGGATCTCGTATTCCACAGTAGCGTTTGCAACCACTAAGCCAACGAGGCAGTTAGTATTTTTAATTTGTATGCGACCTTTAGTTTAGTGAACCTTCAAAATTGTAGACAAAACAATACCTAAATACGTTAACACTTGTTATTAGTGTACGTCACGCGTTGATTCGACGTCGCGTGCATTGCGATTTGAATTCGATTGCGTCGAGTTATTTTGTATTCATGCGCGTACGAGTGTAGAATAAAAGTGTTTTTGTCGTTCCTCTTCGGAATTACCTTGCGGGGACGTGATGTGAACGAACGCGGCTGACTCTACATGTACTTAGCTTTGTTCTCCATACAACCTGTTACTCATACATTATATTCGTATTTTGGAGACTGAAGTTGCAACGTAATAAATAACTGTTTTGAAACAGTGTTCGTAATTACGCTTCCAACATTGACTCCTTCGCAAAGACAGAGATTATATTACACTTTGGACTCCAAATTCTAAGAGCCCTTAAATTAGCGAATACCAACACCTTGCCATCTTATTGCCATTATATGAACTCATAGTTTGAGCCGTAAATAAAACGGATATAAGTCTGTTTAAACGATTTTGAGTTGCATATATGTAATTAATTGTTCAGTCGCAAAAGTATCATAGCACATAAAAACGAGAACATATGGTTGGGCCCTTTAGATTTGGAAGTACCCTCATTGTACAAAAACCACACACTCCATATGTGTTTTAGCATTCTAAACGATAAATTGAATTGAAAATAGAACAATCAAGCAATTCCAATTATAAATTAAATTCACAACGGCCACAATATGAACATGCATCTTTAGTTCTGTTCAGGTCTAGTTTGGCTATCTAGATCGCGACTAGTCACGAATACCACCGAGGTTAGGATTAACTGACTCGTGACTCGATTAGACTGTGTACACGTCGCTATATTGTTTATTCTGTGGCTTTTCTTGTATGTCATAGTAACGTCTAACTAAAGAAGCTGTAGCTATCTATATTATGTATGTATCTTATTAAACCTAATTATAGTTAAAATATATTAAGAATTTCATTGATGGTCTTATTAGTTCAGTATTAAGTGGTTTTAGTAACGATACACGATAGGTTGTTGATAAACGGTTTTAAAGAATAACTGAATATGTAAATATATGCATATAAGATCTCTGTCCATAGGTACCAATGATATCAGACTTTTTCATAAGAGGTAGATAGGTCACCAGCATGCTGCGGCCGTAATTGCGATGCGTTCAAGATGTCATATTAGTAGCCTTCAATGTTGTTTAGTCTTTATCTTTATACAAAGTAATTAACAAGTGATAAGTACCGAACATATTTTTCCATTGTTTAGTGAGCGTATAACGTATCTAAACTTTTAAAACCATTGGTCCACACCCTTTATAGTAGAAGGTTTGCTGAATATGAAACATAGTAAATTTTCGTGGAACAGTCGCAGCATTAAATTATTATTGATCAATCTAAAACCGCAAAAAAAACTTCTATCTTTTGCAATCAGAATAAAGCGATTGAACTACGCGTGATCGTAACTGAAGTTATTCAAAAATGTCATGGCAACGGTAACTTAGTCAATAAAAGGTCCAGTTTTATACCTTACTAGCTGTGACCCGCGGTTTCACCCGCGTAGAGATAATTTCATGGGTGCCCCGCAGAACCCTTTTTTTTTAAATTAAGGTAGCCGAAGTTACTCCGTGAAACATCAGCTACCTGCCAGTGAAAGTCCCGTTAAAATCGGTCCAACCGTTTCAGAGATTACCCGGAACAAACAGGCAGACAGAGAAAAAATTTAAAACTTGGTTTTTCACAGTCAGTAGCGGGTATACTTTCATATGCATTTAGTGATAAGCTGTTGTTTTGGAATTACAAACATACACTTCAATTTTATTTATCTGTATAGATATAGATAACTTCAAGTATTTGAAGCCAAGCACCTGTGCAATATAATTTTAATACGACCACTTCCCATTTGGGGCATTCGTAATTGGCCTGGAACTTGTAATGGCTTATTCACTATGACGAGTGGTTTGACCAGTTTCTCTTATTTGCAGGCCAATAGCTAGACTATACTGTAATTTCGTTTAAGTCTCTTTAGCATCATGTAGCCTTAGTTATTTACGTCACCGCTAGCAGAAGCTGTACCATTTCTCATACAAATATTCGGCAGAGACGCATCGAGATAAAAAACCCATAATTATAAGATCATCTTCCGAAAAAAAACCCAAAGTAATAAACGGAGGAGTTACAATATCACTTTTTCACCGAAGATTATGTGCCATTATAATAGGTAGTCCATCGCCGCCTTCATGCGTCTATATAATATGTTTTCTTCTCAGACTTATGCAGGTTTCCTCACGTTATTTTATTCACCGTTAAAATCATGGCGTGACATCACTGCACTTGAGTTTTGATATAATTTTCTTGCAGGATTCATGAAGGTCATGCTATAAGCTAGACTTCGCACATGTCTTATTAACATTTTATATACTTTAAAATATGTCTGTCTGTCCGTCTGTGAACCCAGTCAGTAGTATAAACAGCTCGTCATTTTGATATCAGTCGGACAAAAGTAAAACTAAAACTGTACTAGTGATGTAAAGAATGGCATTTTTTTAACATTCGCGAATGCGAATGCGAATGCCTGGTTGTGAAAACGCGACTGCGAATATTCGTTACATCACTAGGTTATATATCCTTTTTGGCTAAGTTTTAATGAAAATTTAATTAAAAGTAAAATAATTAATGAATAATACCAAGTGATAAAGTGAAGATTGTGAATGTATGTGCTTATGAGGTTAAGTAACTTTTTCTTGCATTAAAAACATAAGAAATGAATGGATTTCATGATCATTATCTTCAAACTGTTTTTTTTTCGATATTCATATTCGCAAAACATTCGCAGAAATTTTGCGGATGCGAATACGAATATCCAAAAATATGCGAATATTCGTTACATCACTAATCTGTACCTACCTTTAACATATTCTAGAAACTGGCTGCACAAGTACGTTACTTTCAACTATAATAAGAACCAGTTCCATCAATCAATCGGATATCAGTTGATTTATAAGAAATGTCGAACAGCTTTGATCATAGAAAGTGGTCATATCAATCATTTTTTACTCTTAAATGGAATATTACACGGTGACGCTAACACCAAAGTCTCTAGATATTATCTAATATGAGATTTCTAGTATCAGCCGAGCCAATTACCATGTGACGTCAACTTTCAGTGGAATGTTAGCTTGAAATGTCTAAAGTTCATTTAGTAGTCATAGACTACTAAACCCAACATTACCCAAACCCAGGCCAGGGTGTCTAGTTATATTGATCGAAACACGAAGATTCGATTGAAAGTTCGAAAATGTACCAAGTGGGTCAGCAATTGCACATCTTTGGCAATCGTCATGTCGATGCAATAGTCCGTCAGAATCCTTAGAAAGTCTGACAACTGGTTACTGATTTTCCCTCTTAAAGTTGTTCAGAAGGTCGGATGGCAGTACGTTCCATGATTTGTGTGAAAATTAAAAAAATATGAAGAATCAAATCAGGTGACGACCCTTGTAAGGTAAGGACAATGAGAGTATGATAATTTTACATTAAATCTAACGTAAGTACTTAGAATTTGTCGCGTACTTTAAAACGTGTATATATACTCCTCCATTTGGCGTTAAAATAATACATCCAAGATAAATCGTAGAGTAGTACTCTGCGAAAAGTGGCTTTTTGCAGCGAGTGACCAAATCTGATTGTGATAAATCACTTTTCCTCAACAATCGCTGCCACTTATAAAATGATGGGTTGGCTTTTACTCTGCCATCTATTCGTCTTGTTATATACTGACACAATTTGGACCTCATAGATCAGTTCTCTTAGTTAACTAACGATGTTTTGGTAAGCACTAAACCATTAAGTGCCGTGATGGCAGTGAGGTTTGAGTAATCGCCTGCTACGGAAGCGACGCATGTTCTAATCCCAGCGAGGCCTGTACCAATGAGTGTTTGTAAAAACTTATATGCATTGCTTTACGGTGAAGGCAATCATCGTGAGGAAACCTGTATATGTCTGAGAAGTAATTCAAAGACGTATGTATAGTGCTTGACACGGCGATAGACTCATCATCTGTCACGTTGACACTTAATCGTCTTCGGTGAAAAGTGGGTGTTGTTATTACAACACCTCCGTCTGAACAGGTCCTTATAAAAACGCGAACAAAATAGATAAGTACAAAATTTACAGCACTTATAAATGTAATTCCAATCATGACCTTTCTAGTGTCTCGGCAAGGATATGACCTCTGTGCTAAAGGTCAGTTTAGAAACCTCCGAGTGAGATCAAAGCTTGACCCGCGATGCGAGAACAATTTCACTACGAGTAAAGAACATTCATTAGACCTTAGCTACAACTCTTAAGGAAGATATTCGTTTGAAGCGAAAGAATGTTGGGTCTCTTACAATGTTTTTTTAATCTTTGAATTATTTCGCATGGCTTAATATTTAAAAGAGTTTCTTGGAATTTAGAAGAAAGTCGTGAAAGGCATTTTAATTTAAAAAAATCTTTTTTATTAATTACTACAGCTAATTTCTCAGTTTGAATATGTTTTTCTTTGTTGAATGATATTGATAAAGGTTAGTGTGCCAGCCACTTTTCTATAGTTATTATAGCGGACAATGGAATGCTTAACTAGGAAAAATAATCGGGAAATCATTCCTAATTTTTACACCATTTTTTATCAGGGTAACATATTTGTGAAACAAACCATCCCCCGGAAAGTCGCAACAAACAACCACAATAATTTAATAAATTATTTTTACACTATAAGAGTACTCTTCATTACAAAAAAATACTTTTGTATATTTGTAAGCATGAATATAGGTTCTGAGAACCGGTGGTAAATTTTCGACGTTCATAAGTGCCTTACCAGGGCCCAAACTGAATAAATCATTTTTATTTCAAAGCCTGTGGATGAATATGATTCAAAATTCCGATCGTGATTACTTCGACAAAACTTCTAGCGAGCTAAGTTCATGACTTTAGTGTTATCGTCCAGAGATTTAATATGTTATAAAAGTTATGTCACGGTGACAGTCTGTTAAGTTTCCTAATGGCTGTCTATAAAGTGATTTTCGTGCTTAATTCCGTGACAATACGAACATGTTAAGGTCACTTAGAAGGTTGGACTCATGGGATAAAGTTTTCTCTCGTAAAAACAACCTGGTATTAAACAGCGAGAGAGTTTGAGAAAGAATGAATTTAGTTTTGTTGGTAAATACTAGCTGTGCCTTGCGGTTTCAATCGTACAGATTTAATTTCGTGGGTGGCTTGCGGAAACCCTATGTTCTTTAAAATTTAAAGTGGCTTAATTGACGCCTTGTTACATTAGCTATCCGTTAAAATCGATCCACCCGTTTTGGAGATTAGCCGGAACAAACAAACATACACCCAGACAGACGGACTCACAGGCAGAGAAAAAAGAATGTATTTTTTAAGTGAGTACAATGTGTTCAATTTTATTTATCTATATCAGATGTATAGATAACATTGCACAAATCTTTTACAGATACAAAAAGATGTTCCAATAATGATTATTTTTAAAAGTTACAAGCACTTAAAGTCACATTACTCTAAAGAAACAAAACTTACATCCTCACACATTGTTTATTTAAAAAAGACTTTAAATTCCCAGCAAATAAGTAAAGACGTTGTACCTGCAACAGGCAACTACTTAACAAACGTACCACGTCGGTATTTCAACATTTCAATAACGCACCCGTTTGGTATTCGTCGTCGGCAAATTCGTAGTAACCGGACACATGGCGGCTCATTGAATGAATAAATATTCTTTGCTGGCTCATTACAAAAATTATATTAAGCTGAAGTTAAAATAGAAATCTATCGCAACAAATATAAAATGTATTTCTTTAAATAAATTTAAAGGAGCCGTGGTGAGACTTGAGATGGCGATAGACTCCGCCACGATAATCTGTCACGTTGGCACTTAATCATCTTTGGTGAAATGTGGGTGTTGTTGTTACAACACCTCTGCCTACCCCTTCGGGGAATACAGGCGTGAGCATATGTAGGTATGTAAATTTAAATATTACAAATAACAATTCAAAAATATCGTTTACCTTTACTGAATTCTAAGAACAAAAAACCAACCGGATAAATGTATTTATAGTTTTAATTCTTATATGAAATTCAAAACAAGTCAAAAAATCAGAAAAACATTAAAGACCATTGCACCTGGCTGTACATAAAATATGACTTCACAATAGTCGGCACTTCAATGAAAATATAATCAAGTAGCTAATTAATGATAAGAGCGTTGTGGATTGTCTAAGATTAACATAGTATTGTGTTTAAGATATAAAAAATGTAAATAGCATTGACGTTTCATCATTCGTTTTTTGAATCAAAACTTCCTGCCTAGTTCTAAAAGAAACCGTTACGTGTACCTAAAATGATCTGGCGTGTTATTCACTAAGGTTTCTCAGCGTCGTACTCATCGTCGAGTGTCGATTTTAAAGATACGAAATTGAACCTTATCCACTATGTGTTATGTGTCACTTTCTTATGATTGAAACCAACGCTGGTCGTCGAGCTCGACGCTGAGAAACCTTAGTGAATAACGCGGCTGAATTGACTGATTGACACTTCCGCTTAACAGACATGCAAGAAATTGTATAGCTTTCTCGGAGGCTGCTTCATTTGCATAGCTTTTTATTAAACATGTTTTAAAACACCAAGATGATTTATCGACTTAAAATCGCTTAAAATAGTCCGATTAGTGTGGTAAATCGAATTGTTTCCACGATTATTGCTAATCGATTAATTCATCACTTGTTATTCAGATGAAACACTTCGATCGTTACTACAGAGACCCCGCGCGGTCTCGGCGTGAACATCGTAATTGCAAACACAATTACAGATTCAAATTATGATAATTTTACCTTTTTGTTCTAATCGGAGCCAGTAGCTATGCATAGTGGTAGATTTGTTTGCAAATAATGTTGAACTGCAAACAGACATCTATACATAGAATAAAATCTTGTCTATATTTGCCCTATCTATTATCATCTTGTCCTTAGCCCATGTTATTGGAAGCTTATTCTTTTAGATGTTGCTATCCATCAGCATCTTTGTCACTCTCTCGAATTATCTTCAAATCAAAATTATCTTTTTTTTATTAGACTTCTTAAGTGGTACTTTCAAATTGTCAAAAGAAATTAATTACACGGGACTATAAATGTTACTACCGGGTTCGCAAGGTTGCTTTTGCCTTTGCACATTCATCTCTCACAGAATCCATCCATCGTTTCTTAGTTCCTTCAAAACTTCTTGGTGTGCTCATTAAATAATATATCTCATAATCAGTCAAAGTATTAGAATCCACCACAATATACATAACAACTCTCACCCGCAGGTACTTTTTCTACTTGCGAAATATATCCTTTAAGACCTCCCTTTTCATTTCATAGCATTTTCGCAGAAGAACCAACTTAACTTGTTAAAACTGTATTGTGAAACAACAAAAAGCAATTTAAGTATGGACCCTTGGATACTATTGAAGATATTTTTTGCAGTCGCCATTGTGTGTGCAAAGGGGGATCAAAGAATTGTCGCACAGGTGTACGGACGTTTCAATACGTTCCAGGACCCGTGATGTCTGCGAGGGCGTTACGCCGAAGGTCCCGCCATTTTAAATAATTGGTTATCATTTTAACCAAGACGTATAAAGAGAAAATCGAATCTTAAGTTATTTAGACTCTGATGACACGTGTTTGCCCAACCTTGAACACCAACTCAAACTCAAAAATGTCTCGATTAGAATTTTTTAAAGTACTTTCAAATCTTCAGAATGGCATAATTATACGGGATTGGACATGCTACCGCCAGGTTCGGAAGGTTGCTTTTAATGAGAACTCTTTCTTGGTTGAGAATAGAGATGGATGTCACACGTGGCTAGTAAACTTATCAAGCACAAAATTGTACCTGCACTGGCGCCTCATCATACGCCCATAAAGAAGAAGACCGCAAACAAATTAACATTAAAAAACTATTCTTTTAGATTCGAAACCACTACACAAAATTAACCATTCCAGCTTCGTTATTCTGTAAGATTCCTCAGCGTTAAATTTGAATTCGACTCATTCAGTAATAGAAAATTGATAAATAACACACAGAAGATAAAGTTCAATTTCATATCGTTGAAACCGAAACTCGACATCTAATGACGCTAAGAAATCTTACAGAATACCGCGGCTTTAGAATGTACGAATATCAAAGCTTTACGAATAACAAATCGTCCTATCTTATTTTACATATTCTGCGCCCCGATCGATCGATATGTACAGTGTATAAAATTGGTTCAGCTTAAGTGGTAGTTATTATAATAATTATAATAAGCATTTAAGTACAACAAAAATAAATCATACAAAAAATAACAATATTAACAAGCTTGTTACTGGGGCAAGTTGGGGCAAAGTGGTTATCACCATCCATCGGGTGTTGCCGCACATTGTCGTCAAAGGGACCAATTCAGTCATGTTCAGTTAGTGAAGGGTGTATTCCCATCTTAACGAAATCAAATTATGTCGCAGAATGTGAATCGACAGCTTCCAGGAATGGAATAAATAACATCCATGAATTGGCACACATCTGTGAGAATTGAGATACAACTTTTTGGAATGCATTGCAATAAAGTCACATCTGCTACCTGCTTCATCGAATGTGAAATACGTATTGAATCGATGGGTCGTTCATAATTTTCTTCTGAATATTTTTAAATCTTCATGGCTTGAGTATTACACTTCTAAATTATGGATAAGAATTTGAAATGAATATATATTACTTAATAGCAAAAGAATAAAAAAGAAGTGGTTTATAAACGCAAGCATTAGAAGCCTAGCCAAATAGGTACGTTTTCAATAAAATTCTACATTACTTATCTTAGCACAGATTTGGGAATTTTTCCACAGAAAAAGTTTAGTCTTTCCTTTTTCCTTCCTATTTCGAACCACTTTTTCATAGACTATAAAGCAACCAAAGTACATAACATATAACCTAATTTCAATAACCGAAACTTAAAGAAATTGATACCAAAATAAAATAAAGTAAAGTATTACCTGCTATAGTCACACAAAACACTCGCAAGACACTATAGGGCCGTTTAAGTCCCGCAGGTGGTCAGAACAGACTGGCTACGTACACACGAGCTCCCCTGCCCCTCGCTGTACCCTCATACAACCGAGGGGTACAGAAAACAACCACAAAGGCAGACAGGTGGATCTACCTGCAAGGATACCTGCGATCCGGATCACAATTAATTGGACGGCTTCGGAACTTTGAAATGTGTTTGCGTACCTTCATGTAGCTTTATTTTGTAAAGGACGCATCAAATGTTTGGTTTGTTAATGAGTCTTGACGAGGTTGAAATTAAATGCCATGGGAAGTCAAGTATTGAAGAACAATAATGATTCTCTTAAAAGCTATATAAGCATGTGAACTTGTAAACAATATTTAAAACACGATATGAACCGGACGATTTTTTATGCGATAAGTGACGTTTTCACAGTAAAAAAAGAATTGATTCTGATCAACTTGCAAATTAAACGAATGTGATTTTAAGATACCAAAAAGAACAAAATGTAAAACGAATTAAAAAATACATGTTGATCCTAAAACCAAACCAAAAAAACCAAAAAACCAACTGACTAAATGATCCAAAATCGATTAGGAAATGGAAGCTTTTAGGACAGTAATCACTATAATTACGCGATCAAACCGAATACACAGAATGCAGACACACGATCTGAACATGACTGGAAATAGGATGAACACTAATAAGGCTAATAGAGTTTAATTTCGGTAAAATCTAAGCGTTCCCACGTATGTAGAACTCCTACGAAGGCATTATGTTTGCCTTTATTGGCATGTCATTAAGTAGACAAATTGCCCGTGACTTGACCCAATCACACAAGTCGAGTAAGGACTCCTTAAAAACTGCGACTTTGTCAGCTGATTTACGATAACATGCAGATTAGATTCGTTCTAGAAGGGTGAAAATCATAGTTGACATAAAGCGTAAATAAAAATAAAATATTTTCTGAAAGCCTGTATCTTGTAGGTTCGTTACTACATAAATAAGAAAATATATAGCGGTTTCACCCGCGTAGTTCTCGTTCGCGTAGGAGAACGGGAATTAAATATACCCTATGTTAATTAGTGATAATGTGCGATTCAAATATGAAATAATTGTTTAAATCAGTACAGTACTTTTTGAACCAATTCGTTACAAACATACATACAATCCTTTCCTCATTATAATATTAGTATATTATAATGATTCTATTCTAGGTATATTTTTTGATTCGTACCCACTCGATACGTTTGTATAACTACGTCCATACTACATGTAGATAAACAGACAATACCAAGGTTACTTCGATTAAGCACTTCAAATATACTTCTTAGCATAAATTAAGACTACATTTGGTAAATCTTAATACAATGGTCTATATTGATGGTCTTGAATCCGGATAAATATTTGAAACAACAGCACTTTATAAAGTGATACAATTTGCAATATCATTTAAATTATTTCTATTACTATTACTTCTATTACTTCCAATAAAGAAAAACTGATCGAGAATAATCCAGCTGAACATTCGTTTACTAAATACCAGTCAAATAATATAAAAATTCTTTTGAACGAGCAAATCTTGTTGTAGAGTATCTAATCTGAATCTCGAAAACAACTCCAACGATTTTCATACACTTTTGTATGCAGGCGGTTTCGGGGACGATACATTGATCTACCTAGGTTTTCCAGGTACTTAAATTAATATTTCAAGATTTTAAAACATCGTATACTCTACTGAACTGTACTACCTAAACATACTTTATGTGCATATGAAAATTATAAGAATACATTTTATTCTGCAGGTAACATCATCGTAAATATTTCGTATTTTCATGCTAACTGCTGCTTCTACATCATTCGTCTATTCTTAAGCACATCCAAAAACCTCCTAAGGATAAATTTACCACGAAACGGAAACAAATAGTAACAACCGTCTCCAACAATGGAAAAGCCCTTTAAATATTAAAGACGTATTTTTTGCACCAACCTTATCACTTTCGCGTTAAAGTTGAGGATCACTTGAAAGTATAATCATTTGTTTCCTTTGTATAGTTCATTTTAAAACCACAATGAAGCATCGAGGTGGGATTTAAAATGTGAATAGCTTCAAACAAAAGACGGTTTATGCCCAGGTAGAAGTATTTCTCGGAACTGAGATGGCCACTAAAGTTTATAGTCCTAGAATATTATTGGTTTCGGAAAACACCACGCAATTAAAAGTTGTATACGGTTTAAGTTTTCTACGATGTGTTGTTATATTGAACTGGATGTTCTAAGGTGTATAATCATTGTCAAACAATATTTTGTTGAATAAATATGGCGTTGAATTAACTAGATACGAGCATTAATCTTTGATAAATAAAACACATATCTACATCTAGCGATGTTACGCGGTTTCACCCGCGTAGTTCCCGTTGCCGTGGGAGTACGGGGATAAAATGTAGTCGAGGTCGTAGATAATGTAGCATTCAAATGGACAAAGAATTTTTAAAATCGGTCCAGTAATTTTTGAGCCAATTCGTAACAAACATACTCACATACAAACTTTCCTCTTTATAATATTAAGATTGAAATGAGTTTTGTGTATTAAATCACTGCAAATCGGTTTGAAATTTTATCAAAATGTACAAAAAAATTTCAAGTGATAATTGTTGCATTGTCGACAAATAAGTAACTTATTTATGGAGAAATCTCTATATTTTTCATTGCTTTTCTCGCAATATGTTATAACTGGCAGAATTGATTAAGCCCATCCGTTAAACGTACCAATGTGAAAAATGTCCATTAATAATAACAGCTAGTGTATAAAATCGTGCGAGCGTCCGATCGCGCAGATACGGCTATATACGGACCCGTCGGTCGTGACTGTACTTATAATGCACTCCATTATGCAGTACTGACTCCATGCTGCTAAGGGTCGATGGGACTTTTGTCATAGACTTTATAAAAAAAGATGTTACATTTTCCAAGGTGCAATATTCCACGCTTTAAGATCCTATTTCTAACAGACTATGATGAATAGCATTGAACATTATTTAGTTCGAAGAACTTGAAAGCATCTATTAATATAATCTGTACAAGAATAGAAGTAAATATATTATTAAAATAATAATTGCAGAAAGAAATTGTATCTTTGAGATGCAAGCTAAATTAAATTATTATTTTTATGGGCCTGTTGTGTCCCACTGCTGGGCAAAGGCCCACCTTCCAACTTTCCCTAATTTTCTGACTTTAAGTCAAAGTAAAGTCAATTATAAAAAAAATATTCGTTGAGATTCACTGGTAAGTGCAGCTTATAAACTAGGTATCCAAGTGAAACGCTAAAAAATAAGTCACGACTGAAGGAAGAAAATTGCCCGCTACCCATACCGTTTCTAATTTAATTTGGACGTTAGTAATAAAACAAAATGATGCACGGGAATGCTCCGAGGCGGTGTTCACACGAGAAGTTACGGTCACTGGCTATGTAAATGGTGATAGTGACTAATTCTCGAGAGCCACAGACGAAATACAGTTAGCACTAATGAAGAGAACAAAGGAACAAATACGTTGCGAATGAATTGCGACTGTGTCGTTCGCTTTGAGCCCACATTTGCTAGCTGTACAAGATTTCCGTTGAAGTCGTTTCGTATACGCCTATTGGCGAATTAAATCTGTAGTTAAATTCTCTTCAGACGCCTAACCACCAACTCTTCTTATGATATCAGTTTGCATCACTGTAAGAGACAGATGTATCTATCGTCTAAATTAGTCACTGTCACTCAATTTAAAGAAGTTTTATATTCATTTTGCAGGCTACAAAGGTATAGCAATACTTTCTGTTTATTATATTGTTAAAAGCTATCCTGTTTAGTTTTAAAAATGCTTTTTCTGCCAACCAAGTGAGGGAATATCATAAACATCGAATTTGTTAGGCTTCACGATCACTGAAGTAATTTAATCTTTATCTCAGCGGAAAATGTTATTTGCCACCCCTATGTATCCATCAAATTTAAGAGTAAAGTGTATTGAGTGCGAATATTTTCGAATCATGGTTACCTCACGAATAGCTAGATTTTTCCGAGCACATTCTTAAGCAGCGGATTCACACGGCTGTGGCCCATGAATGATACCTGTACATACATTCACGGTCGGTGGCTATGTAAATAGGTGTGAGTATTTGAATGCTAGCCGTGTCTTCGGGGCTCCGACCCAACAATAGTCGAATAGTCGTAACGGCGCGTCTTTTACCACGTTTAAATTATCAAATGTAAAAACGCCGTATCGGGGGAGATTCTCCAACTGATAAGCTTATTGTTATGTTAAGGAAATGGGATTCGGTGCGGAACTTCTCAAATTATAACGTTGTTCTGATGTAGATTAAAATTTACATTTTTATTCAAAAAAGGTTTTAAATCAGATTTTTTGTAAAAATTTTACGGACTTACTCAAAAGCACTCAGCTGGGAATACAATTTTTATTCACAAATTGTAGTCTATACTAGTCTATATACTTAATATTATAAAGAATAAAGATTTGTATGAACGTATGTTTTTAAAGATTTGGCTCAAAAAGTGCTGGACCGATTTGAAAAATTATTTCGGCAATGGATAGCTACATTATCAACAAGAAATATAGGCTATATTTAATACCCGTACTCCCATGGGAACGGGAACTATGCGTGTGAAACCCCGTGACGTCCACTAGTATCTACATATATTTGACGGGAAACTGTGTTTTTTTTTTAATTTCATTTTCTTTACTTATTTTAAGCTGAAGCAATCGTAAATTCCTTCAATAAACATGAATTGAGAAACACTTTAAACGGTCAATATAACGATACGCAAAGTTTCACAAGTATCGCGTAATTACGAACAATTAGGTACGAATCTGTCCCCGTTTTGTACCATTACGGGTCATAAGTGGAAACTTGGAGGCAATAAATGCCGTTACGCAACCCAGCTCTGGGCTGGAACGCAATATTTATAAGAACTCGTTCACTCTGAGTTTTCCTGTACTTTGAAGTAGTATGTAGTAGTAAGTTGCAATATAATACTTCACTCGCTATCTCTCGGGCATAAAGTCACTTCTCGGAATTAAATTACATTGAAAATAGCTGTGCCCCGCGGTTTCACCCGGGTAGATTTAGTTTCATCCTTATTGTCGCGGAACCCTAATATTTGTAAATTAAAGTAGCCTATGTTACTCCTTGAAACATCAGCTACTTACCAGTGAAAGTCCCGTTAGAATCCGTCCAGCCGTTTCAGAGATTACCCGGAACAAACAGACAGACAGACAGACAGAGAAAAATTTTAAGGCTTGGTTTTTTTGTGTCAGTAGCGTGTATACTTTCATAAGCATTTAGTGAAAAGCTGTTATTTTGGAATTACAAACAGACACTTCAATTTTATTTATCTGTATAAATTTAATCACTTGTCAGAGTGGAAATATCAATACAAATTAAAAAAGTAGTATTTTCTTGAGACAAATCTCGCTCAAAGGCTTTTGAATTAACACAAACAAGATCTTTATGCTTATTTGTCAGAGTCCATATATATTACGGTCATAGGACTTTATAACTTGAAAATTGGTTCCCCACGGGGCAGCTTAATTACTTGATGCAAAAATTTGCAATGATTCAAAATATATCTCCTCTCTGCCTATCTTCGTCTACCGTTTTGTAACCTGAAAGGTATCCTTCCGAGAAGCCGTATTATTTATACCTGTTACTAAATGTACTTTGTTTACCTCTGCCTACCCATTCCGAGCCCCTTCTAGGAAGGCGTGAAGATACACATTTTCGATAACCTTAATTCGTTAAGTATGTAAAACATTATCAAAAGCCGAACTTTATATTTCTTGGACATATTTTCCTTGATTCACATATGCCTTTATACGTCCGCCTTAATGGTTACAAGTAGGTACAGTCGCGTTATACACTAAGGTTTCTCAACGTCGCATTCGAAACCTTCTCCTCTATGTATTATGTATCAAATTCAATGATTGAAACTAACGCTCGTCGCCGATTTCAACGCCGAGAAACCTTAGTGAATAGCGCGGCTGTATGTCACCATGTGTCCAGACTATGCAAGAACCTCATCAGATTTACATTAACCACATAATGTAGTGTTGGGACACCTCTGTACATTATGTTTTAATCACGATCTAACTACCTAGCTAGATCAATTTGATCGGACAATCTATATTGGCAATAGTACTAAAATTCGAAACCTACCGACTGCACTTATTCAAAGACAATACTTGCGAGTTTTTTTTTACTATGATTGTAAAATGTATGTTCCATTTTCAAAACAAATAAAAAAGAGTGAGCTAAGACAATTAACTCCTAGAAAAAAAATTTACTTTCTATTCGTTTACTTATATATACGATTTATGTATAATTTATTAGACATTTTAACATCAAAGAGACGACCTGATTGATATTTTATTAAGGACTCTTGAACGAATTGGATATTGCCTTTATTAATTTCTAACATCAATAGAATCGAAGAGACGTGAATTTAATGAAAATTTAATCAATAACATTTTTAGGCACCCTTAAATTGCTTTGTCACAAAGAACATAGTTCCGGAGATAACATAGGGGTATTCATAAAATAATTTGTATATATAAAAATCCACATTTATTATTTTACGAATTGTTATTAAAGATACCTAAATCTAAGTTATATTTTAAGTATTATTAAGCTGCTATATGTCAGTTGTAATGAAATATGTTAATGCCCGCCCCACCTAGTACAGAAGACATCAACGCGCTCCGACCATTCATTTTAAATTACACCTACGTATAGCATATAATATATACGTAGGTATGCATATCGACCGGATTAACAAGATCCATATCTGGAGCCGCAAGCTATTAAACTACAGACAATTACCTCTTCACGGTTAAGATTGTGAAAGGCTATCGTTTCAGCACCTGATGAATGTATGGGGCCAACTATGATCGCTTTGAGCATAAAAGTAAATCAAAACTTACTTCAAAATATCTGCTTAAATTATCATAGTCGGCCCCCTGAGAATAATCAACTTGTATTATTATAATTTAGCTTTTCATACTATTTAGAGTAAGAATGAGTCATAAAATTTTCCACTACCCACACGAATCGGTATGAAATAATCACAGCACGAAATCTAGCGCGGTATGATGTCGTGAGGTGTCCGCGTCGTGGTCGTCTCGCGGCCGAGTTCGCGTCGGTCAAGGCCTCCGCAACCGTGGGCGCAGACGTACAGACAACGAACCCGGATGTTCATACACTTGCCCCACAAAAAAACACATGTGCTTTGTACTGAGATTTGTATGGAACCGAAAATACCCTCCGAATATTCACAGTCGTTAACGTTATAAAGAACTCAATTTAGCAGACAAAGAGAAAGGCATGTAGCCATGAAGTGGTCTCAATTTGTAGACATTTACTTCACATTCGGACTTGATTCGATACTATGTGAAAGGTGCGGTAGATTGAGATACGTTGCGCCATTTCTATTAATAACTTTAGCTTATAACCAGCTACGAATATGCATTACAGTGCATTTTAACAATAAATTATAAAATAATAAATAAATGATAACTCACCTGCGCGTACGCAGCGAAGGGCGGTGTATCCGGGGTCCATCCCAGACGCAAACCAACTGTGTCTAACCGCACGATTATTCAACTTGGCGGTCGAACAACCAACGAAACTTCACCTTGGGAGGCGGGGCCCAAACTTACCGGCCAAGAAAACTTACTCGGCAGCTAAATTTGGGCTTGAAAATAGATCAAATTATAAGTTTTTACAGGCCCATAACCACACGGTTGCGCGTTCTTTAGCACCTCGCCTCCACTGGGGGTAGACGGAAAAATAGTTAGGACAGTTGTATAAAATGTGTTCGTCTACCAGTGGAAGAAGCAGGGGTGTTACGGGAAGGACACCGGTTGTGCGCAGAGGTGCTTCGGTAGTGACATGGGCATGGGCCTGAGTCGGCGGCCGCCAAGTCGGAGCAATCGTGCGGCTGCGCCGGGCGGCGGAGGGCCGCGACTGGTGGCGCAGGCGCCGCGCCGCGGCCTGCGCCCCGCCCCGCGCCCTACCTCGCGCGCCTCGCCTCACCCCTGCCCACACCCGAGCCACAGGCGGCCGCGGATATCTGCCTGACACCTTCACAACCAATGTCCCTTGTTTAACTAACGACAAAATAAAACATTATTTACTAAATACTAGCGGATGTCACCCGCGTAGTTCCCTTTTTCGTGGGAGTACGGAGATAAAATCTAGCCTATATTAATCAGTAATGTAGCATTCAAATGGTGAAAGATTTTTTAAATCGGTTATTTTTTGAGCCACTTCGTTACAAACGTACTTACATAGAAATCTTTCCTCCTTATAATATAATGATTAAATTATCATGCGAATGCATTACTTCCGTACGACTACAAAAGTCGCTTCAGCTCGTGACTTGCGACCGCAAGTTAATATTCACCACAACGACCGCAGACGAACTATCCCGAATCATATGTTCAAATTTGAATTCAAAATTCGACACGCCAACGTATCTGGGCCCGACTGGTCCGACTAGACAAGACACCGAACGTCACTTTTGCCGCCTTTTTGCGTGGCGAAACAAACATGGCCGAATTTTCATAATGGCGGCCGTACACGGCGGCTTTCTTCGAACCCGCCGCGACCGGTTTGGCAGGAGGCACTGCGCAGATTTCGCGAACGGTTCGATTCGAACGCAAAAATTTCATGCGCTAATTTCGACGAAATTACGTCCTGCCTCTTCAGGCGGTCTCACGGCACTGAAATAACCGGTTTCCTAAACAGCCAGTAATGTGATTTCCACAACCACAAGTTCACGTTTGTGGCATTTCAACTCAAGGCTAGTTCGAATTTTACGTCAAGTTTACTATTTCCCGATATACTTGCATAGCCATTCACTACGAGACGTGTGGTAATTTATTCTCAAGTTCAAAATATCGGAGGGTTAGGATAAACCTGTTTTGAAAATGGATTATATCTCGAAATAGCCGGGCGGAGCCTGTTGAGCAACATGAGAAGTGACCGTATGAGATAACACCAGCGTCTGCCAGCGGATACTGAGGTTTAATAGCCGCTGTTGATACTGATACATTTTAATAAATTAGAATTATACAATGTTTAAGACACATAATCGTGTAAAGTTGCCTTTTAAATATAATAGTCACAAGACCCGCCTTTCTAACGCTTTGAATAATCCCTTAGTTTGTTCATAAATATTTCCTTTGCAGTTGTAACCAATTCGTAAATAGCAATTTAATAGGGCTCACTTTCAATAATAATATTATTTGTGCACAAAACAATAGCAACGAGAAGATTTACAAGACTAATGAATAAATTCAAAAGCAATAATAACAGTGCAGCAAAAACAAATGACAATCTAAAATAATTCAGTATTTGAATTATTTCTTATTATTATTTTAAATGGCCAGCTACGAGCTGATATGATAGCTATATCTTCTTATATATAAAAATGAATCCCCATTCCCTTGGTCACGGCATCACGCGTGAACGGCTGGACACATTCTAACGGGACATTTACTGGCAGATAACTGAATTTTCAAGTTGTGTTTTAGGCAAATTTTATTTTTAAAAACAGCACTAAACTAAATCTACGCGGGTGAAACCACGGGGCACAGCTAGTATATGATAGATATATAGCCAGATATGATAGCTGGACCTTCTTGCTTCTCACAATAAATAAGACACGCAGCAATTCGTTCACGGAAATAAAACAATATTCACCTGTATCACGAGTTTGCTACTGTTTTCCTAATCTACACTCGCTAGCGTCTACGCCGAATATTTGTATGAGAAATTCTATAGCGCCGCAAGCGGTGACGTGAAGAACTAAAATATGTCATACAAATATTGTAGGAGACGCTAGCGAGTGTAGATTATGACTAGCTGTGCCCTACGGTTTCACCCGCGTAAATTTAGTTTCTACCTTATTGTCGCGGAACCCTAATATTTTTAATAAATAAAATAGAGTAGCCTAAGTTACTCCTTGAAACATCAGCTACCCGACAGTAAAAGTCCCGTTAAAATCGATCCAGCCGTTTCAGAGATTACCCGGAACAAACAGACAGAGAAAAATTGTAAAACTTGTTTTATTAATGTCAGTAGCGTGTATATCTTTCATTTGCATTTATTTAAAATCAGACCAACCGTTTCAGTGATTACCCGGAATAAACAGACAGACAGACAGAGAAAACATTTTAAACTTGGTTTTTTAGTGTCAGTATCGTGTATACTTTCATATGCATTTAGTGAAAATCTGTTATTTTGGAATTACAAACAGACACTTCAATTTTATTTATCTGTATAGATTATATTAATTTATGCACAAAATTACAAAGTTGATGAAGGGTGATTAGTAAGGTCACCAGGAAATCTTTCTTACAAAACATAATTAAATGCCTAAAGTAAAAGCATGCCATAATTCAAGAAGTACATGTTTTTGTAAGAATCTAAATCTATACACATAAATAACATTGAAGTGTCTGTTGGTAACTATATGCATATGAAACGTATATACGGTGCTCGACACAGTTATACGGTGTACAAATGAGTTTTTCTGAAAACTTATGTGCAGTGATGTCACATTACCGTGAAGAAAAACCTCGTGAGGAAGCCTGCATAAGTCTGAGAAGTAATTCATTGACGTATGTATAGTGCCTGAGATGGCGATGGACTCACCATCTGTCACGTTGACACTTAAGCATCTTCGGTGTAATGTGGGTGTTATTAGTACAACACATCTGCCTACCCCTTCGGGGAATACAGGCGTAAGCATATGTATCTGTAAGTGTGTGTGTCATGTATGTACGCTGTATAAACATTGGATAGACAATCATACAAAAGAGATTATCAAAACGCAATGTTTTAATCTCAGTAGAACGAGCACGTCGACATAGTATAAATAAAAGCCTTACAAACAGTAAGGAAACTAGGCCATTTCTATAAATAAGAACGTATGCACCAAGGAGCCCGAGGGTTATCACTCTTAAAGAAATGAAGTTTGACTCTTTTATACTGTAAAAAAATTAAACTAGAAGTACCTATTCTAAATGTTAATTCCGTAATTAAAGAAATAAACGATTTTGATGATGATATAATTTGGTAGCACTCAAGTAGATTGGACCCTGGGGAAGGACATGGGAGATACTTCATATCTCGATAATCCAATGGGAACGGGAACTAGAACAGCTAGTAATGTACATATGTCGGCGGAGGTTTTGAAAATGTCGGTAAAGCAATTGAATGACGTATGGTCGGACGTAACACGTCTTAGTGTCATTACACTTATTCTGCTTATTTTCACGAAGATGCGCGTCTGTGTGAGTGTGTCATTTCGAACAATTTGTTCTTAGTTTCCTAACTGCTTGTTAATCTTATGTTTAAACTGTGGCGTCGGTCAAGCACCCAGCTTGGCTTAGCTACAGCTCTCTGTCTCGGCGGAGCAACGTCCACTATTATTACACTAATCGCTAGACACATCTATACAAATAAATACATTGAAGTGTCTGTTTGTAATTCAAAATCCAATTCAAAACGTACGCTATATTATGTTCCTTTGGGCTGACGCTAACATTGACCTTTTTGGATTGGTCTTAGTGTGATGATATATATCCTATACTAGCTGTGCCCCGCAGTTTCACCCAAGTAGAGTTAATATCATGTTTTTTTTTTTTAAATCAAATAAGCTTAAAACACTTCTTGAAACGTCAGCTATCTGCCAGTGAAAGTCACGTTAAAATCCATCCAGCCGTTTAGGCGTGATGCCGTGACCAAGGGAAATTGGGGTTCATTTTTTATATAAGATATAGCCTTCCTCGATAAATGGGCTATTTAACACTGAAATCATTTTGTATATATGTTAGTTTGTCTAGGCCTGCAGGAGTTCCTGGGATTAGCGCGTTCAAGCAAACAATCAAGCTCTTCAGCATTTTTTATATTAGTATAAATATCAGGGTAACCATGGTGTTTTATAGTTACTCGGGTATCACAATCAGCAATTACACCTATTCTCGAGTTATTTATAGAAGTTTGTCATAAGGAAACTCCTAGATATAATCATAATTACGACTTGACGTTAATAAATAAAAAAAACCTTTAGGTATTCATGTAGCGTTATGCATATTTTATGGGCAATAGGGTGTGAACGTTCTGTGGAAGGCCATTAAAGTTATATGAGGACTAGACTACGTACATATGCTCACGCCTGTATTCCCCGAAGGGGTAGGCAGAGGTGTTGTAATAACACACACTTTCAGCGAAAATGATTATCCTCCTGTCATTATCCCATGTTATTTGCGGTCGGCGCAATGTATTCTTCTCTTCCATTTCTCTCTATCAGCCGTCATATCTGTATTCCCTCCCATTCTAGCCATTTTTTTCACACAATCCATCAATCGTTTCTTATGTCTTCCTTTCCCCTGTACCACGTCAAAAAACCGAGTTTTTTTGGCAACATTACCCTCATCCCTCCGCATAATTTCAACTTCTCAGCCACTGGTACCTTCAGACATCCCCTTATAAACTCATTCCTTACCTTGTCCAATCTCAGGTATTACTCGGTCAACTTAATATTACCCCTCCATATTATTCACATACACACGTACATAATTATCACTTACACATCGACCAACTCAACCTGTGATGACGACATCTTATTCACACAACTATGGTCATCAGCACACTAAAATAGTATGTAGGCATTTCTCATTGACTTAATTAATTTCGAGTTGTATTTAGCTGTTTTATGATGTCATTTGCAGGCGTAGGTTTTGGATTGTACCCGTTCACTATCCAATTATTTGACCTTTCTGTAATGGCTTCTATTAAGGTATAAATTAGGTTCCGGAATCTTAATTATCTGTACAGGTGGCCTACCATCATCGGCTAAGCAGAGGGTATTAAGAACTTCATAGCTGAGACGTTTCATTTTGTGATCGAAAATTAAACGTCAAAGCTAAGAAGTTAGTCTTCTATATATTGATTGTAGGCCCCCAGTAGGTAGTTGTATTATTTACTAGCGGACGCCACGGTATCACCCGCGTAGTTCCCGTTCCCGTGGGAGTACGGGGATGAAATATAGCCTATGTTACTCGCTGATGATGTAGCTATTCATTGCTGAAAGAATTTTCAAGATAGGTCATGTAGTTTCGGAGCCTATTCAATGCAAATAAACAAACAAACAAAAAGACAGTCAAATCTTTCCTCTTTATAATATTAGTATAGAGTATAGATAAGTGTAAAGCAAAAACGGAACAGCTGTTTTTTTAGTAGTTTTAAGGGCTGACTTATATTAATTTGAGAGGTAATTTTTAGGGTTTGTTTATCGCGAATAAACACAATCGCAGAATTCTCCCTTCTATTTTCACTCAGATCTTAAAACTCGTCACATTACCTACCGTTTCTGTGGGGTTTCCCAGCGTCGAACACAACATCAAACGTCGGTTTTAATCATAGGAAATTGATCGTATCTTTGCAACCGACACTCAACCTTACAGAATAATGTGGTTGTAACTTCAGAAAATGAGCAGCAAATTTTAAACAATTAATGAATTCTCCTTTGAAGCTTGGCTTGATCAATTCTAATGAAGGTTGGACCAGCTATTCGGCCAACGTCCCAATATAAAACCGTTGAATTTCGATCCGGCTATTTTTTGTCCGTAACATTAATCTCTGATCAATATTATATTTGACAAATGACTTGCGGAGGCTGAGAGGAAGTGAACTGAATCACAAGTACTCACAAATTTGTACTACAAAAAAAAAGCTTACAGAAGGATCTCCCATATGTTGAGACTGAAGGGAGGGAGGAAAATCGATGTACTAGAAATGTAGTGCTGGAGGCGGCTGAGAAGGTTACACACGGGCATAATACCGCAAAGAAGAGTTAATAGAAGGTCTGATTGTGCTGCAGGCCTATGGAATGACATAAATCAGTCACGTGACATATGCCATTGCCGTACATTTCGTATCGTTTCTACTAGCGAAGCGTGCGGATAATGTTACTTTGTCTACAGGCCCACGGCGGAATGGATGGCTGAGAGAACTCTCCCGTACCCATTGTGGGAGTAACTGCGCATGTGTTCCACTCGCGTCGCGCCTTACATATAGACTCATAAAGCATTCAAGGTTAATGCTCATATCAGCAAATATCATTCACGCATTATCCGACCTTCGCTCCCTGTGACTCGACTTGATTCGAGATCTTAGTACGCACGTGTCTATGTGCGCGTGCGTCGATTCTCAACCAATGTAGGAAGCCCTTGTGCTACCTTTCTATTTTGTTCTTGTACCAAACGTGTTCTCTTCTTGGTTCTATTAAACATAGGTCGTTGAACCATAATCGATACTTTTTAATAGTCGATCATATCGCGTTTTTTGGACCGTTTAATAGTCGACTAAAATTACAGTAGGTAGGTAGTTAATTTCTAACATTCATTTTAATTGGGAAGAAGTATTTACGTACGTTAAGATGCCGGGAGCATATTTATAGACGAAGAGAATGTTAATTCATGATATTACCTACTAAGGTATATCTTACATTTTTGTACATCTACGACATTTCAAGTTTTTCTTTTTGATTGCATATACTTTAGAAACGCGAGTAATGTTACCAGGAACAAAAAACTGTTTGCAAAATCCTTACATTTCAATATTTTTTCAGGTAAAATATCTTATTGCAAACTAAAAAAAATATAATACTTGTGCATATTATGCTTGCTATTTCCCATAGTGTTCTCTTTATGTTTTTTTAATCCAAACTCAAACGTCAAAGCTACGAAGTTCTTTAAACGCGCTGCTTAAACGATCTTAGTTGCCTCCTAGTGGGGCATTTGGTTGTTTACCACTTTAGTAGTATTAAAAGTATCTTTATCGTAATAAAAATAATACTCTCCCACCTTAACTTTCTGATTACTATAATATAAGTATAGACTAGCTGTGCCCTGAGGTTTCATCCGCGTAGATTTAGTTTCATCCTTATTGTCGCGGTACCCTAATATTTTTAATAAATATAAATAGCCTGGGTTACTCCTTGGAACATCAGCTACCTGCCAGTGAAAGTCGGAAGAAAATCGGTCCAGCGGTTTCAGAGATTACCCGGAACAAACAGACAGACAAAAAGATAGACAGAGAAAATTTTTTAAACTTGTTTTTTTAGTGTCAGTACTTTCATATGCATTTAGTGCAAAGCTGGTATTTTGGAATTACAAACATACACTTCAATTTTATATATCTGTATAGATGTATAGATTGTGAACGGAACGTTTCCCGAACCTAGCAACGGTTTCATATTAACTCGTAAAACAAGATCAACTCAAACAAACTCCAAATATTCATTTTTGTTTTTATTGAAGGCGCTAACCAGTTTAACGCTTGCTTCTTATTAGTGGCTCAATAAAAATCTATATTAAAATGTATACTGTCGTATACCTAACTGGAAACACCGGTTTGAAGCTGAATATAAATCACCTAGCGCCGGGAGTTAGATATTAATCATGGTATCGCTATATTTGCTGCGCTCCATAGATTATTCCAAAAACGCAGTATATCCACAGGATCACTTGTTGTACCTAATACAAGACCTCTAAAGTCCCGTGGTGGTGGAGTGGCTTGAATAAGTGGCATGATATAAAAGCGACGCAAGTTGAAATCACCGTGGTCCATGAGTTTTTTCTAAATACTTAAGAGCAGTGATGTGAAACCACAAGTTTTATTAAGACACTATCTGACATCAATATAGTCTATAGTCCTAGTATCTTTGGTGAAACTTTTGTGTAATGGCGAACTATCTCATAGCATGAACGCAACGTTATTTTAAAGGTGGCGTTCTTCTGTTGCGATCTTCCGTAAGGTAGATGTACAGTCCGCAGTCGTGCAACTCCAAATTCCAGATGCTTTCTCTATGGTGCGTAGAAACCGGGGTAGCTATCTGCAGTATCACGTGGGTATGTTTGATACCCACGTGATACTGAGTTTACTTGAGTATGTATACATTGAGGTTTATGCTAAGCTACAAACCATTACCTTAAAAGCAAGGGACTTATGTATCTAATATCTTAAAAATGATAAAGAAAAATACGAACACGAAGCGGGACTTCATTCGGGTTCGTATTTTTTTACCATTTTTAAGAAAGAATTAAACATGTATGTCATGAATTAAAAATCTAACATCATAAGTAGTAGCCCTGCAAACCTTTTAGCGTCAATATTCCACACCTTCAAACGCCGATCTTTTGAATTGAATTTAGCGTGGCTCAAAATGTGTTCATACTTTTTCGGAGGCAAGTTGTGGTTGAATGCCAAAGATGGCGGGTCAACACAATTTGAGCAATGCTAAAACACATGGACACGCCACAACATTAAGATATACGTGGGGTACTGAATGGTTATCGAGATGTTTGTGGCATAAAACCGGAACATTAAGTTGTGAATACGTCAGCGATAAAGTAAAGATTGATAAGTTAGAGTGTAAGTTTATAACAATGTCTGGCTTAGTGGTGCTTTCTATCGGATACAATGGAGGGCGGGGATCGCCTCGTGATCGTGACTGCGTGCTCACTCATAGAACAAAGAACTTATACATTCACCGCAACTACACGACACTATACTTTATTATATTCACGTTTTATTTTTTAATATTAAATTGAGTGATGAAAAAACGATTCAATGCCCCAAGCTTCGATTATAGATTATAAAATCACTGAGAGCGTAGCGATTTTTCAATCTATGGTTTTTATGTACCAAATTACAATTAAAGTCTTTGAACACTGAAGCTGTGTGTATAGCTATGCCCCGCGGGTCAACCCGCCTTTCAATTGTGACTTAATTTCCAGAAACCCTTTTTAGAGAAATGTAGCCTAAGTTACAACTTGTATCATTAGTGATAGTCCCGTTAAAATCAGTCCAACCGTTTGAGAGAACACACTAAAAATACAAATAAAAAGTAAAAAAATATATTTTTCATATGCATTTAGTGAAAAGATGTCAGTTTGGAATTAAAGACAGACTTATCTATAGATATTTTTCTTCTTTATTTATCTATAAATTTTACTTATCTATAGATAAGGGTGGCTATGATATGTTAACTGTTTTTCGAAGTTGGAAGAAAATAAATTTTGATCAGGTGTCACCGATGTTAAGACGGGACGCAGATTACTTATATAAGAGAAATAATTCGATATCCTCCAAGAAAAGCGTAGTTCACACTGCAAATCACATCTAGTCATTGATAGTATGAAATAAGTTTCACCTTCAAAGGGTTAAATAACCGTTTCCCATGACTCTGGCATCGGCAGCAAGAGTCAGGGGTCCTGGCACGTGGCTCATCTATCCGATGGTATTCGCACGAACTCACCGTCTATTCGTAACGTATATCTATGCTTTGTGGCTTATTTTGTGGATGTGGATTATTGTTAAAGTACTGGTTAGGAAAAGAAAAATTTAGATCAATTGAAATTGTTTCTGTTTGAAGCTATTCTTGTAGTTCCAAATTTTACATACAAAAATATATACGGTGAGGAACAGACACTGACAGTTAGTTATAATAAGTTACGTCATAGCTACAAGGGTGAAGAAAAACTTTCAAGATCGGTCAAGTAGTTTCGGAGCCTATGCAAACAAACAAACAAACAAAGAAACAAAAAAATCTTGCCTCTTATAATATTAGTGTAGATGATGCAATACTTTTTCTTTTTCTAAAATTTTACCATAAAGATCCATAGATAAGTAACGATTATATTTGAACAAAACTTTTTCAAATCTTCGCAAGAAATGTACGAGGCACGTTGAAAGCGTCAATAAACACGTAGTAACTGCCCCGATGAGTTACCGCGACCCTCGGGAACCGACCTTAACCTTCGAGTAGTCCCTACGCGACCCAATTACTATAGAATTATTACCTTACTATTTTGTTCTAGCAACTTCATTGTTATAGGAGTGAAGGAAACTTGACGTGATTTTATTGAGCTTGTGATTTTCCGGTGATCTTTTGGCTCTTTCGAAGCCTTTGGCACTCTACTTCGCCAAGAAAAAGACAGTTCTTGATAATAGGCACAAGTAGTTTATACTGAAGAAAAAAACCGAGGCGGCCGTGGGGTTGGCGTAGTCGCTTACTACTCGCAAGCGACGCAAATTCGAATCCCAGCGGGATGTGAACCAATGAGATTTTCTATAAACTTATGTGCAGTGATTTCACATACATGCATATGTCTAAGAAGTAATACAAAGACGTATGTATAGTGCCTGAGACGGCGGTGGACTCACCATCTTGTTATTACATCTCCTCTGCCTACCCCTTCGGGGAATACGCCTGTATTGGGCATATGTATGTACTCTAATTAGTGTAATTGTGTATAGAATGGAAAGGGCAAGTTGAAATAGTAGTTGTTTGAATCCAATCCAATTTGTTAGTATATTTTTTGTATTTGTTGTATTCCCATGAGGTCCCTGTAGGAGTCCAGTAGGTCTAAAAAGGCCACTTTGGCAGAATCATAATGTGATCCGAATATGATTTACATCGAAATGACAAAATGGTCACTTAGGTGCAATTCATATTTATGATTCACGAATGATTACAATAATTGTAGATGTTAGTTTCTAAGTAACTTTTATGGTTCTGCTATTTGTCACAAAAGCAATTAAAATTTGGTGGACCATTTTATGAATCTTCATAGAAAAGTGTCAAACAGGTGAATTGCGAAATATGAATCATTCCTGAATCATATTCGGATCACATTATGATTCTCTCAAAGTGGCCGTTTTAGACCTACAGGCCAATGGTCAGCTATTTGCACTGCTCTCTCTGTTTACTTTTATTGTTATTGCTCCGTTTACAATTTGTAAAGGTCTCCCTTTTATTCCATGCGTTAAAATTTCGTAACTTGGTCTTTTTAACTTGATCCTTCGAATGCAAGTAAATATTTTTTGACGTAAATCTCTAGCATGGGCAGTAATAGCAGTATAGGACATAAATACTGTTGACGCTTTAATTTTTTTGCTCGTTTGTTCTTATTATTTTAATTTGTTACACATTCATGGAAATATTTGTACACGGTTTTTATACTCTCGAGCTTTAAACTAATCAATTTCTAGAAAGCTAGACGACTTGAAATATTTCTATCTACTTAAAAAAATCTATCTTATTTGTGATTGCGCATTTTTTTGGCCATATTATTTTTTCATAAGAAATTATTGATGGATTATTGTTCATATTATTTATTTATTCCAAGCTTATTATTTTTGGTTCCCTTAGTAACGCACCTAACCAAGTAAATAAATATGCTTCTTTTATAATCTCTCCTTAATTAAAGAGTTGCTTTTTACCACTTACGAAATTTCGTTCTAAAATTAAAAACAAAATTTAAAAAAATTCTTACCGCAAATAAATATAACATTTTCAGTACATAAAACATTAAGTACTAACGCGACACAAAATAGCAGCTCTGCCTACACATGTTACGCGAAGTAGGCTTATCTATACCTCCATACAGATAAATAAAATTGAAGTGTCTGTTTGTAATTTCAAAATAACAGCTTTTCACTAAATGCATATGAAAGTATACGCGCTACAGATACTAAAAAACCAAGTTTAAAAAAAATTCTCTGTCTGTCTGTTTGTTCCGGGTAATCTCCGAAACGGCTGGACGGATTTTAACGGGACTTTCACTGGTAGGTAGCTGATGTTTCAAGGAGTAACTTAGGCTACTTTTATTTATCAAATAAATATTAGGGATCCGCGACAATAAGGATGAAACTAAATCTACGCGGGTGAAACTTCATGCACAGCTAGTGTAAATATAAAATGGTTAGGTTATAGTATACCGCAGTCGACGAGCCCATTGGGTATCGTAACGAGCCACCCAATTTAAATACCAACAAAAAGTGTTCAAATCACCTCGGATTTAGTTCGAGAGCTCCTCGCGTAGGCGGACTTCTTACCGCGTGTGGTTTAGGTTTTAGGAGAGAGCGGTGGGGTATTGATATAGTTTTTGTTAAACATGGATTTAATGTGTGTTAAGGTTCAATTTAATCTCATTAATTAATTATTTAGAACCACCGATATATTTATCAATCGGAAAGTAGATGGTCGCCCCTGTGGTATGTATCTATACATCTATATCTATACATACAGATAAATAAAATGTAAGTGTCTTTTTGTAATTCCAAAATAACAGCTTTTCACTAAATGCATATGAAAGTATACACGCTATTGACACTATAAAACCAAGTTTTAAAATTTTTCTCTGTCTGTCTGTTTGTTCCGAGTAATCTCTAAAATGACTGGACCGATTTTAACGGGACTTTCACTGGCAGGTAGCTGATGTTTCAAGGAGTAACTACTTTTATTTATTAAAAATATTAGGGTTCCGCGACAAAAAGGATGAAACTAAATCTACGCAGGTGAAACCGCGTGGCACAGCTAGTAAGAAAATATAAATGAAGAATGCCGTTATAACTAAAGAGTGTAGTGCCTCTGTGGAACGCAGTATGACGATATGTATGTATATACGTACGTACGGACAAGCTAAACGGTTTCTATAAAGACAAGAAAATTTAAAAAAATTTAATTTTATCCAAATATTTTGTTTAATTCTATCAAAGAGCATGTAAAGATGATGTAATAGATTTATCTATACTTATTATCCATTCCTATCGTAATTGTATTATATACTAGCTGAGCCCCGCGGTTTCACCCGCGTAGACATTAGGGTTCCGAGGGATACCCATGAATTAATATCATTTTCAGAATTTTTTTTCAATTTAAAATTGCATGAGCTATTTGCCAGTGAAACAGACGGACAGAAAGACAGATGAAAAATTTGAAAAAGGAATTATGCCTATACTTTAATATCCATTTAGTGAATAGCTATAAATTTGGAATCACAAACAGACACTTAAATTGTATTTATGTGTACATAGATATGTACTGTCGCCTGGTGTCACAAAAACGCTTTTCACAGATGATGATTGTGCCAACGTGACACATGGTGAGGCCATCGCCGTCACCGGCACTATGCGTATGTCATAGATTTTTTGCCAAAATGAAGTATCTCCACATAGGTGTCGCTGGCTCCTCCACCTTCGGCGGTGTTCACGTGGGAGGTTGTAGCGCTACATGTGAACGTCGGACAACGCATCTGCATCGGTCGTCGACCCCACCGTTTGTTAGCCAACACGCGAGAAGGTCGTGTGTTTTGGCAAGTGCCAATAATCTACACTAATATTATAACGAGGAAAGGTTGTGTTTTTGTTTGTTTGTTTGTATTAAACAGGCTCCGAAACTACTTGACCGATCTTGAAAATTCTTTCAGTAATGGATAGCTGCATCATCAGCGAGTAACATACGCTATTTTTTATCCCCGTACTCCCACGGGAACGGTAACTACGCGGGTGATACCGCGTGACATCCGCTAGTATAAAATAATTCTGGAACGTTTGAATCGGAAGCCGTCTTTACTTACTTCTAAATAAATAGTTTCGAGTTCAGGGGCCCTGCCATGTCATTCGCGTAGACATTGGTAGCCGAACCTTAGTGTTTTTTTTAAGTAACCAAAGTTATTCCTTCTGACAGTCGGTACCTGCCAGTGTAAGTCCTGTTAAAATCGGCCCAGTCGTTTCGGAGATTAGCCGGAACGAACAAACAGACAAACAGACGGACGGAAATACAGACCGACAGAGTTTTTGTTTGATGGAAAACTGTTCATTTGAAATTACAAACTGACACTAAAATTTTATTTATCTGTATAGATAATAACTAGCTGTGCCATGCGGTTTCACCCGCGTAGGGTTAATTGCATTATCCCGCGGGATCCAATTTTTTTTTTTAATAAAGTATCATAAGTTACACATAGTAATATTGGTTACCTGTCAGTGAAAATCCCGTTAAAATCGTTTCGGAGATTACCCGGAACAAACAGACAGACAGACAGAGAAAAGAATTGAATTTTTTTTTTGTATCAGTATCGTATATACTTTCATATGTATTTAATGAAAAGCTGTTATTTTGGAATTACAAACAGACACTTCCATTTTATTTATCTGTATAGATATAGATGTACAGATAATAATAAAGGAAGGCGAGGAAGCATGCATACCTCCATATTATCACCCATATACACAACCTAGAAGAAATTAATAGATGAGATAATATTATAAACGATTATAAAAACTGTTAGTCATCAAAGGTGCCTAGTTACTATTTTCTCAGTTCGTAGAACTTGTTCCATTTGAACAAAATCAAGTATTTAGGATCCGATAAAATCTGAACAGCCATTAGTTTGTGTCACTTTTGGCTTTAGTCCAATTTAAAAGCCTCATCTAAAAGGCTTTATACAAACCGTAATGATTGTTTGGGTAACGAACGAAAGTTTTCCTTTTAGTTCGGCGATTGTATTTAGAATTTGAATGAAAATTTGCTTAAAAATAAATGAAAATACTAATTCAACTTAAAATTTTCAATACTTACCTACAAGTACAAGTTGTTGGACAACTGTGCTTCGGATTTAAATAATACTAGCTGTGCCCCACCGTTTCACCCGCGTAGATATAGTTTCATCCTTATTGTCGCGGAACCCTAATATTTTTGATAATGAAAATGAAAATGAAAACTTGGTGTTTTAATGTCAGTAGCGTGTATACTTTCATATGCATTTAGTGAAAAGCTGTAATTTTGGAATTACAAACAGACACTTCAATTTTATTTATCCGTATAGACTAGCTGTGCCCCGCCGTTTTACGAACGTAGACTTAATTTCAAGGGTGGTCCGCAGAAATCAGATGTTTTTTTTTATATAAAAGTAGCCTAAGTTACACCTTGTAGCATTAGCGATTTGCCCGTGAAAGCCCCGTTAAAATCTGTACAACCAATGTGTTTTGGAAATTAGCCGGAACAAACAGACAGAGAAAAAATATGTTTTTTTTTTTATGTGAGTATGTACTTTCATGTGCATTTAGTAGCTATTATTTTGGAATTACAAACAAGCACTTCAACTTAATTTATCTGTATAGATGTATATTGAATTGCAAATATTAAGGTTGATTTATTGATTGCTAAAATACAAAATAATGTGTATTTTCAGCTAGCTGGGTGACGTTCAACGGTGTAGACTTACTTTAGGCTAGCACATACCATAATATTGACAATAATAGTATGTGTGTGTGTTAGTGCATGTGTGCAGCTAGCCTTACACACATCTATATTTAAGGCTAACTGACAATTCTTCACGAATTTAGCCGAAATATTTAAAAAATCGAATCCGAATTAAAGTTCCAGAGATTACTTACCAGAGATTACAGGCAAAAAAACATAAAAACCAACAAATAAAACCTCTTCAGATCCTGATTAATATTCATTGTTAAAATTAAAATCTGTTTATATTCACTCTAAAACCAAAGCGTTCTCCCAGTACTTAAGATTTCACGTGACATTAAAAGCCATATAAATAGTAAATGATAAAAAAGTGATGAAAAATAAAATATCGATATTACTGTGATGTTGCCCTTAATGGCGGGCACACGTGAGGCGTGCAGTGTCGATACACACTCATTATACCGATCAGGGACGTGATGCCAAAGAATAAAATATTTAAATATAAAATATATTCAACCTATGTATCTACCTAAAATCAATGAGTTTATAGGGCACACATTTTATGTGATAGGTTCTGGGTGTTTGTATTTACAAAAACAATTTTAAGTACTATACCCATAGTACAAGCTTTACTTTGTTTGGGACTAATTAGATAATGTCATAATTTTTTTTTTTTTTTTAATACTAACTTAAGCATTTATTTATTACTAGCTGTGCCCCGCCATTCACCCGCGCAGACTATGGGTGACCCACAGCACCCTAATTATATCTTTGAATTAGAAGTAACCTAAGTTAGTCCTTGTAACATTAGCTATCTGTCAGAGAAAGTCGGTCCAGCCGTTTCAAAAATTAGCCGGAATAAACAGACAGACAAAAAAATTAGTTTTTCTTTCTTCTTCGCATGCATTTAGTGAAAAGCTGTAATTTTGGAATCACAAACAGACAGTTCAATTTTATTCATCTGTATAGTTACAGATAATATATGCCTTGTACGTCCTTTGCTTCCTTTGATACCTCCCTTGCTGGATGTTTTTATACTTTTACACCAATTTTGAGTCTGAAAAACACAACATATTTTGGTTCTTAAATTATTTAATGCCTATTCGACTCACTCTCGATAACAATGTATTATTAACAATTAAAGGGAAATTATAATTCATGCTATACAATTAACCACTAACAATAACTAAAATTATAAATATAATACCTTAAAACCTTAAAAAATTTATAATCTGATACCTAAAATATTAAAAGGAGTCCCTGTAGGCAAGGTTCCGAAGATACTGGTAGCATTCCCCCTTTGAATAGCTAAACTAATTCTTTTTCCGAGGTAGCTGCCAGCTCTTTGGTCTCCAGTGATGTCGAAAACAATGTAGTAAAGATTTTTGACCTCAACCATAGAACTAAAATGGTAGTTCCATTGCCAATTACATCGGATATTCACAGCCTAGTTTGGATAGCATGAACGCTTATCGTATTATATTCACGTTATTATAGCCACAACAATATTATCGTAACTAGTACCCTAACTCTTATGTCTGAATCTAATAACTAACATCAAGAACACTGGTGCTAGCATACTTATAAATCAAATGCCAATAGTCAAAAGCCGAGGTTGCTCAGTCGCTTTGCTAATTGATTTGCCAATCTTAGCCGTCTGTAGATATATTGAGTTTTGATAAAAATAACTTAAATGCAGTGATAACTCACCACGAGCTATACGATGAAGGTAAAAAAGAAATATCTGAGATGAAATCACTCATATTTGTATACTACATATTTGGTGAAAATGGGTATTATAACCGCGCTTACTCTTCCGGGGACCTTTCTAAGATGTGAGTTGACATTTCTAAATACATATAACTCAAAGGTGACTGACTGACTGACATAGTGATCTATCAAGGCACAGCCCATACCACTGGACGGATCGGGCTGAAATTTGGCATGCATTAGGAAATTTGGATTTTATTAATTCTACCCCCAAGGGGATAAATTAGGGGACGAAAGATTGTATAAAACTAAATTTACGCGGGTGAAACCGCGGGGCACAGCTAGTTAATAATAAAATCATACTTTGCTTTCTGGCCATCCATTAGGCTATTGCTTGTTTTTCTTCCTTTTTGTAATTCTAATTATTAATTGGTCTTTTTGTAATTCTAGTTCCTAAATTAACAGTTTTTTACTAAATGCCTATGAGAATATATACGATACTCTCAGATAGCTGACGTTATAAGGAGTAACATACATTACATTTATTTTAAAAACATAATTTGGGTGTCGCGAATAAAGCCAGCCGTTAAATTAAATCTACGTGGATGAAACCGCGGGGCACAGCTCTTCATAAATATAATAAAAGACATTTTTATAACCTCTAAAAGTAAGCGGCTTCGTAGGCACATTTTCCAAAGGTCGTTTCTGCACTTGTATCATCTTTCGCTATCTGGATATGCAAATCGAAGTGCAACGTAAGGCTTATCTCAGGGCGCGGCTGCGATTTCTCCACGACATTTCTCGAGGTGCGTGTATACTGCATCGTCGGGTACAGTCGACATATATACGTGAAGATAGTTTTAAACATTAACGTTTCAGATATCAATGCTTTACAATTCTAATATTAAAAAGAGAAAGTATTTTCATTTTTGTTTGAAATTAATACACTTACATTAAGTAAAAAACAAACTGTATTGTAAATCCTATGTAGTAGTTACGAGTATGTATTATTTTTTTATAGTAGCTATTTTAATTTGTTTTCAACACCATTTATTTATGGGTAGGCAGAGAAAAGAGAGCGCCTTTATACGCTTTGTTTTGTCGATATTATTTAAATACTAGCTGTGCCGCGTAGATTTAGTTTCATGCGTCATGTCGTGGAACCCTAATATTTTTATAAATAAAAGTAACCTAAGTTACTCCTTGAAACATCAGCTACCTGCCAATGAAAATCCCGTTAAAATCGGTCCAGCCGTTGAAAATGAAAATGAAGAAAAAATTTAAAACATGGTTTTTAGTGTCAGAAGCGTGTATACTTTACAAACAGACACTTCAATTTTATTTATCTGTATGTATGTATGTATGTATATGTATAGATATAGACTAGCTGTGACTCGCGGGTTTTACCCGCGTAGGATTAATAAGAGAAAAGTTGCATTATTACAAAGTAATATATTTTACACCACCAGAAATTTTTAAATATAAACTGGCTTAAATAAACGTTGAACTGTACACAAATATACTGTACGTTGTTAACCTAAGTAAAGAGTAGCATTCAATTGTATATATGGCAATGTTTGCCGACCATGTGTGAATGAAATCCTATTCTCTTGTAAGCTTTCCTTACTTGCAACTTGCTATCTTTAAGCGCGCTATATCGAAATCTAGGCCTTCTCAAACCTTTGATGGTGCGCTCACTTCATAAGAAAATTAAAATCTGTCACTTTTCAGCCTTACTGTGTGTTGTGTGTCAATAATTGATGCTGGCCATTAAGGCCAGCGTCAAACTTATGTAAAAATATGTGTTTAAATAAATGTCATTATGTCAGTCATATAAAAATACAACCGTATAAACACAAGCTTTCTTTCAATGTGAAATCCCGATTAATTACATACATAAAGACCCAACATAATGGTCATAAATCGAGCCGGATAAACAATGAACCAGTGCACAAGTCATTTCTGCATTTCATAAGCAATTTTCTCACATTTGGATATCGGTTCCGTCGACGAAGAAAACAAAAGCAAACATGGCGGAACAAATAATTTCACAATTGGATGAAATCGAAATGTTAATGCAGAAAACGCTTACCAACATCAAGAAGTGCCCTAAAGTCAGATTAACCACAGGATATATTGAAACTCGCATGCAAACTATTCTGGAATATTGGAACAAATTTACGGCTGGACATTATGAGCTGGTAAAAATAGTACCGAAAGACAAGAGGGTCAATATACCGTATTTTGTTAATGAAGTATTCTCGACCACGGAGGAATTGTTCACAGGCATGCTGGCAGATCTAAGGGATCTGCTATCCCAACCAACACACCCAATGTCAAGCGACAGCAACGCCGGCAACAAACACACCGAGCATGATATCTCGGTGGATGGGCAGGTGAAGTTACCTAGGATACCACTACCTACGTTCTCCGGTATCTATGAAGATTGGCCTGCGTTTCACGATCTATTTACATCGTTGGTACACGCAAATGTTACACTCAGCAAGGTACAAAAGCTGCATTATCTAAAGATTAGTACTACTGGTGAAGCGGAAGCATTGATAAAGCATATTCAAGTAACCGAGATCAACTTCGATCAGGCCTGGGAACTTCTAAAGGTCCGTTATGGCAACAAGCGACTAATAGTAAATTCCATTATGAAGAAACTGTTCAACCAAAGGAAAATACCTACACAAACTGCTAGCAACATCAAGTCCTTGTTGGATACCACAAGTGAATGCATCAACAGCCTGAACAATTTGAAGTTGTCTACTGAATCATGGTGTCCCTTACTGATATATCTGGTGGTGCAGAAGCTAGACCCAGAATCGCACCGAGCCTGGGAAGAGTTTGCTTACAAGGACAATTTAGATGAACTACCCAAATGGAATGATCTTGTCCAGTTCTTACAAACCAAATTCCGTACGCTTGAACTTGTTACTCCTCCGTCGAATGAGAAACCACGAAGCAAGGAATACAATAATACAGTCCACACTTCAACTACCCCTTATACATTCAAACCAAGAAGTTGCATCATGTGTCAAGAGAACCATACGCTATGCCACTGTCCGGAATTCACGAAGCTAGAAACAGCTGAGAGATGCGAATATGTCAAGAATAACGACCTATGCTTTAATTGTCTGACTTCAGGCCACTCAGTAAAGAGTTGTCGCCTCAACATGTCGTGTCGTATATGCCAAAGGCGACATCACACAATGGTGCATCAATATACGTCACAGACAACAAGCAACGCGAGTCAGCCAGGCAATTTCCAAGCTAACCACCAAGTTAAGGATGTACAGGAGCCAAGCGAAGAATTGGATGACCAGATGTCCTCACATTTTACAGAGAGCAAGTCAACAGCTCTACTGGCTACAGCTCTAGTGCCTGTACGAGACACGGCGGGTCGTGTGACCATATTGCGAGCTCTTATTGACCAAGGATCGCAAGCGACCTTTATTAGTCAACGCGCTGCTCAACAGCTGAGATTGAACAGACAGCCAGTTCACGGAACAGTCACGGGCGTTGGATCTACCAAGACTATCATCAAACAGAAAGCCGAGATAGAGCTACTATCGCGTCATGACAACAGGTTTATGATCAAAGTAAAGGCCTACATCATGCCCAATGAACTCACTACTAAATTGCCATCGCAATCATTACCAATCAGCACCTGGAAACATATTGAAGGTCTGGTCTTAGCAGACCCAGCGTTCAATAAAAGCGGACGAGTAGACATGTTACTTGGTGTCGAAGTATGTGCCCAAATTATGATGAACGATCTAATCAAGGGTCCCCCAGGTTCCCCATGCGCACAAAAAACCAGCCTGGGATGGATTCTATTTGGGAGCATAGAAGAAGAAGTTAAGAAGGAGTTTATGGTTTTACATGTAAGCCTTGACCTAAACAACATGCTAAAGTCGATGTGGGAGCTAGAAAATGATGAAGTGAAAACACTTACAGTAGAAGAAAGAAAATGCGAAGAAATATATCAAGTTACACATACGAGAGCAAAAGATGGACGATATATCGTCAAACTACCGACCAAAGCAAATGAGCTGCTATCAACACAAGGAAGAACTAGAGACATAGCATTAAAAAGATTATATCAATTAGAGAAACGACTACAGAAGAATCCAACACTTAAACAAGAATACATAAAGGTTATTAAAGAATATGAAGATATGAAACACATTGAAGAAGTACCTGCGGACAAAATTCACAAGCCAAGCGTATACCTGCCGCACCATGCGGTAATTAAAGAAGACAAGGAAACTACGAAAGTCAGAGTTGTTTTTAATGCTTCACAAAGGGGATGCAACAACATATCCTTGAATGAGGAGCTTCTTATAGGACCAACCTTACAAACGGACATGAGAAGTCTCATACTAAAATGGCGCATGGTGAAGGTTTGCTTCGTCGCCGACATTCAAAAAATGTATCGACAAGTTTTAGTTTCAAAAGAAGATAGAGACTTACAGAGAATTTTGTGGCGAACCGACCCAAGCGAACCTGTAAAGGATTACAGACTCAAAACAGTCACCTTCGGTACGGCATGCGCTCCGTATCTAGCAGTACGCACGTTGCAACAAGTAGCTGATGATGAAGGCAGTGCCAACCCAGACGCCGCGAGAATAATCAAAGAAAACTTTTATGTGGACGATTTAATGTCTGGGAAAGATACAGTACCGAAAGCAATCGAAGCAGCAAAGGGCATTGAAGCTATACTCAAGAAAGGAGGTTTTATTTTACATAAATGGTGTTCAAACAGCATTGAGCTCCTGAAACAATTTGACGAATCGCAAAGAAGCTCGCATGTAAGCTTGGATATCAGACTTGATGACATCATCACAGCTTTAGGTTTAAGATGGAATATGAGTAAAGATGTATTTGAATATAACCTAAAATTACCTGCCTCAACCGCGTCTATTACAAAGCGCACAATACTTGTTGATATCCAGCGTCTCTTCGACCCACTCGGCTGGTTGGGACCTGCAATCTTACCCACTAAGCTACTGATACAAGAACTATGGTTGCAAGGCTTATCATGGGATGAAGAAGTTGGCGATACGGTCAAGGAAACATGGATGAAACTAAGGAATAGTTTCAAATATTTCAATGAAATAAAGATGCCTAGATGGCTTAATACAACAGAATACATGAAAAAGGACATAGAAGTTCATGGCTTCTGTGACGCTTCTAACAAGGCATATGCGGCTGTAGCATATGTCAGAATCAAGGGTGAAGATGAAGAAATTAGAATAACGATGATAGCTGCACGGACTCGGGTGGCACCTGTGAAACCAGTCTCACTCCCACGCTTAGAATTATGTGGTGCTCTGTTATTATCAAGATTACTTAAACAAATAAGAATAGCCATGAAGTTACCTGAGCATCAAATATTTTCGTGGACTGACTCCTCCATTGTACTGTCGTGGCTGCTTGGCGATCCCACGAGGTGGCACACCTTTGTCAGGAATCGTGTTGTTGAAATCTTGGACAATACTAACAACAGTTGGTATCACGTGCAAACACAAGATAATCCAGCGGACACCGCATCAAGAGGAGAGAGCAGCGTAGATCTCAAAAATGATAAGAAATGGTGGAATGGCCCAGACTGGTTGAAAGAGGAAACCATTTGTTTCAGCAGACCTAACAATTTGAGGACAAATCTAGAAAGAAAGGAAACCATACAAGTCAATATAAACATAAAAGAAAATAGCTTAGAGCACCAGTTTGCAGAATTTGAAAGCCTAACAGAACTATTAAAAGTAATTACTTTCTGCAAAAGATTTCTCCGAGGAAATAAACTAGAAAACAAAAGCACGGCTATGACAACAATGGAATTAGAAGAATCATTAAAAACATGCATTAGAATAGAGCAACGGAAATGTTTTCAAGAAGAGATTGATGATCTGAAATCAAGGAAGGATGTAAAAGGAAACAGTAAATTAAAGTTATTGAAACCATACCTTGACCGTGAAAATATCCTCAGGGTGGGCGGCAGACTGCGACACTCCAACCTAGAGGAGAACAGCAAGTACCCTATGATACTCGACAGCACGAACAATCTGTCGGCTCTTATAGTAGCAGATGCTCACCAGAAAACCCTGCACGGTGGAGTGCAATTAATGTTGGGACATCTTCGATCGAAGTATTGGATACTGAAAGCGAAAGGATTAGTTAAGGCGAAAGTTCATAAATGTTTGATATGTGCCCGACATAATGCTGTAACAAGAAATCAACTTATGGGAGATTTGCCACGAGTACGAGTAACGCCAGCTAGACCGTTCATAAATAGCGGCGTTGATTTTGCGGGACCATATCAGATCCTTATGTCTAAGGGAAGAGGAATTAAAACTAGTAAAGCTTATGTTGCTGTCTTCATATGCATGGCTACTAAGGCAATACACATGGAGCTAGTTGGCGATCTAACCTCTGAATCGTTTATTGGAGCATTCCGACGATTCGTTTCTAGACGTGGAAAATGTGCCAACTTGTGGAGTGACCAAGGCAGGAATTTTGTTGGAGCCAATAAAGAACTAACAGAAGCATGGACAGAAGCAAAGTTCCAACTCGACGAATCAATGGCCGATTCCCTAGCACAAGATGGAACTCAATGGCATTTTATTCCAGCGTACAGCCCTCACATGGGTGGACTTTGGGAAGCTGGAGTTAAGTCAATGAAACACCACATGAAAAGGATTTTATCCTCCAATCTTACTTATGAAGAGATGTCGACCCTGCTGTGTCAAATAGAAGCATGTTTGAATTCGAGACCTTTGAGTCCCATCGATGACACAGAAATAGCAGTTCTAACACCTGGACATATTCTGATTGGAGAAGCTCCTATTACGGTACCACATCCAGACCTGAGCGATGTGGCAATAAACCACTTATCTCGTTGGCAATATCAACAGAAATTACTTAAAGATTTCTGGCACAGGTGGCAAACAGAGTATCTAAGCAGGTTACAACAACGTCCGAAATGGCTCAAGAAGGTTGACGAATTTGAAATAGGTCAAATAGTGCTCATAAAGACAGATAACCTGCCTCCAGGAAAATGGGCACTTGGACGAATTATGGCCAAGCATCCAGGCGATGACAACGTTACCAGGGTGTACAGTGTTAAAAGTGGAGATAGCATAATTAGAAGACCGTACAACAAATTGTGTCCACTGCCAATTAATACGGAATCTTAAGTACAAATAATAATTTATTTTCAAAGTTTGTGTAGAATCACTATTATTTTTTCTGTGTTATGCACCTGTTTAAGATTTAACTTATTATAGTTGAATGTTTCGTTCAGTCTTCTTAAAGGACTTATGAGCCCTTTGGTGGGCGGCATGTTGTGTGTCAATAATTGATGCTGGCCATTAAGGCCAGCGTCAAACTTATGTAAAAATATGTGTTTAAATAAATGTCATTATGTCAGTCATATAAAAATACAACCGTATAAACACAAGCTTTCTTTCAATGTGAAATCCCGATTAATTACATACATAAAGACCCAACACTGTGTAATTCAGTGTGATTGAAAATTAGATTTTTTGTATGATGTACCGATTTGTATCCAATTTGTAACTTTACCTACATAATATGTATGTATAGTGGCTGAGACACTGAGAGACTGATAAACTCACTATCTGTCACGTTGGCTTATCTTCGGCGAAGTGTGTTGTTATTAATACACCTCTACCTACCCCTTCGGGGTATACAAGCGTGAGCATATATTTTATTGATGAAATTTAGAAGATGCCCGGCTGAGTTTATTGCTGGTTCTTCTCAGAAGACTGCTTTCCAAGCCGAAGGTAATTTCGAAGTTCTTACCGGAGCTTAACTTAAAAAATAGCAATTATTTTACCTTGTTAGTTATTGACGTTGCAACATTAGGAACTGTCCAATGTGTATGATCTATTCGTTGCGTATTTTAGACCTCCAATTCTTCGCCAATACTTGGCAATACCATCTAATTTGACAGCGCTATCAATAGACTATTTAGCCGGCGGGTAAGGGAGTGTATTCTCACAAAATAGAAACATAACAGAATAACAACTTACAATCATATTATTATGGAATCGTCTCACTCTCATATACACACGCGAGCGAAGATCTCGGTAATAAGACTTCTAGATGAACTGAACAGCGAATCGCTCACGAATTAACATCACGCTTTCAGCGTAGAAAACTACGTAGGAAACTAGCCTTCAGAGTGCCTAGTGGGAGTTTTCTCAAAATCGCCGTCACAAGACATCGCGTAGACGTAAACGCAGATTTGTATGGGCTCCCAGTAGTGTCATGTTTACGCCGACAGAGGCGCTGTTCCGATCCTATACAAATCTGCGTTTACGTCGACGTTGTGACTTGTGAATGCGGCAGTGAAAAACTCGCACTAGGCCCGCTGAGAAGAACCGGCGAGAAACTTAGCTGGCATCTTGCATTTTTCATCCGAAAAAAATCACAATAGTGAACTGTTTATCAGTATGCAGATGTAAAAATAATAATACAGTTAAATATCATGGCAATAAGAACTCATGGTAGGGCTTGTTCCTATCCATGCGTGTTTATGCGCGTGCCCCTACGGCCAATATATGTGAGTCGGGTTTCTGTATGTGTCTATTTAGTAGTATCGGCGAGGTATCGGCAGTAAATACATTAAGCTCTTGGCCAACACTATTCATGGCTGGTCGGCACGCGAGATCGGTACCGCATTCATTATAATATGCTACTGAACCAGTTTTCTCTTCATAGATTTTAAAGGTAGGTATAGAGGCAGGAAAGCAGAATTATTTTATACTAGTTGGTGCCAGCGATTGTCACTTTATTTGCTGTCAAATAATGCCAATTTGAAGTTTAAAAAAAGTCTGTAAAACGCGTAAATGACGTATAAGCTCACGGCAATGACGTGACACCTCTTATTGACATTACGCCTAGACAGCTTATTACCTCGTAGATGCGCGCGTCTGTGACATTTCGAACGATTCTCCCCAGATACCATACTGCTTGTGGTTTGTATTAAGCTTATATTTATGCCATGGTATAATCTTAAAGCGCCAGTAGAGTGACTTTAGAAACTTGTATTGTGTACTTAGAAGAATAGTCAACTGATCAAAACACTCCCATGTAATTTTTATCGACAATAAAACTCCGCAATAATAGATACCATTAATATTTATGTTTAACTGCAAACAGCACTTGGTTCTCCAACGAATTAACAGCAGAGAGTATAGTATCTTGCTAAAGTAATTACTCGCGAACTCTACTTAAACGAATAGTTAAACGAATCTCGCTTTACGGTCCTAGCTCGCGTATTCATCAACATCAAACTAATTGATTAACTCGACATTATGTTAGTATAGATTTCAAGACTTATGGAATCCTGATACTTCTAACCTGTAGGTAAAACTTTAGCCTTGTCTTTAAGCTAGCCGCACACATACAATATTATTGTCAATATGAACTTTATTGACAATGTCATTGAGAGTGTGCGGCAGGCCTTACTGCATAATATCTAAAACATAAAGTGCAAGTAACTGTTGGAAAGCATTGCAGTTGCAGCATCTATACATATACAGATAAATAAAATTGAAGTGTCTGTAATTCCAAAATTACAGTTTTTCACTAAATTCATATGAAAGTATACACGATACTGACGCTAAAAAACCATCCAACCAATCTGTCTGTCTGTTTGTTCCGGGTAATCTCTGAAACGGATCGATTGTAACGGGACTTTTACTGGCAGGTAGCTGATGTTTCAAGGAGTAACTTAGGCTACTTTATTAAAAATATTAGGGTTCCGCGACAATAATAAAGAAACTAAATCTACGCGGGTGAAACCGCGGGGCACAGCTATTTTTTTAATATTTTTGTTTAATTATACTTTTATCGAATACTTTTAAACTGTCAGAATTAGACGATTATACGATAAATAATTATAAATGTTAGCGCCGGGTTCGGAATGAAAGTAATTTTATCAATAAAATGCATTGAGAAAAATTACTTATTCCAACCTAATTACACAATAGGTGACTATATCTATTTTAGGTTGGAAATTTGGAATATATAATATTATACTATCATGAAAAATAATAGATTATTATTTTATTATTATTATATTATATTGGAACTTGCATGGCTTGCGTCACAAATGACTCAAACCACTCGGCCACCATGGCTCCTACTGCGTATATTATGTATGAATAACTTAAGTAACATTATTATGAAACGCGTGTGTTCTGAATGTCGGCATCGAATTTCGACGGCGAGCGACGCAAATCGTTTTTCGTGCTAAATTCTATAACAAAGCGGTCACTTGCCGGATAAAGTCTGCCACAGTTTTGAGTGAACAAATTAGCGGAGTTTTTTACCCAGAAAAATGTTAGGTACCTACATTTATATTACGACATACTTACATACAATTTACCTATGCATGCAGTCAGCATTTTGCCTAGTATTTTGGGTTCAAAAGCATTTAAAAAAAATCTAATTTGTTGGTAACTCTCTTTTTTATTGACATATTAATAATTGGCATTGTGTTAAGGAAGCTGTAGAGGTTTTCTGCATAATGGATTTCCGATGAAAATAAGCCTCTTATTCCTTAGATAATTTCAAAGTAACTACTACGGGGTTTCACACACGTTCCACAGGAGCGTATGAAGATAGTTGGATGGTAATGAAAATGAAAATGAAATATATTTATTAAGTTTGGGCCCTGGTAAGGCCCATGAACGTCGAAAATTTACCACCGTTTAATACACTAGATACCTCAGTGCACCATACATTTATTGGAAAACATGGAAAACGATTTTTTTATCGATGAGCTAAATCGATTCAATGTTTGAATTGTATTATATTCAATAAAACTTAATTATATATACAAGGAACAGTACTTAAAACTAATTTAAGGTAGAAAACTTGTCCCAAGTCGGTGTCTCTCGGGATCGTGCAATTCAATGTTGTTTCAATTCGGATTGAAATTTCACTCTATTCGAGATATCGTACAATAAATAATTTATAATCTGTATGTGGTACCTTTTTGGTTATTTAATTAATGTGATTGATGTAAAAGGTCGTTTGAATTAAAAATATATACATACATACATATGCTCATGCCTGTATTCCCCGAAGGGGTAGGCAGAGATGTTGTAATTTTCAACACCCACATTTCACCGAATATGATTAAGTAAGTATGATTAAGTAAGTGCCAACGTGACAGAGGGTAAGTCCATCGCCGTCTCAGGCACTATACATACGTCTTTGAATTATTTCTCAGACATGTGCAGGTTTCCTCACGATGTTTTCCTTCACCGTAAAGCGCGTGGTGTGAAAATAACTGTACATAAGTTTTTAGAAAAACTCATAAGTACAGGCCCCGCTGGGATTCGAACTTGCTTCGCTTGCGTAGCAGGCGACTGCTCTAACCCCGAGGCCACCACGGCTCAAATTTGAATTAAATAAAGACTATATAATATAGTAAGTATTGTATTAATATTAAATCATCGATAGACTACGGTAAGCAACTTGTATCAATTGCCGTTTGTATGGGTGTCAAAGTCCTTTTAAAACGAGTAATTAAGTATTTTCTTACGTCATTGGAGTTAGTTCTCTGTCGGCTTGTTTTTGTATAACAAAATGTTAGTCTGAATCATTGACCTATACCGCGTGTGCAAAGATTAAAATTTTCAGACGAGTCAATACTTTAATAACACCAAGTTGTCATGTTCTTGACTGGATGGTCAAAGGGATTAAGTACGACCAGTCGAAACGCATTAAGAACTTCTGATCTTTGACGTTTAATTTTACCGCGAAATTAAACGTCATAGCTAAGGAGTTCTTAATACGCGCTGCTTAAACGATCACAGGTTTAAATGGGGGTTCAAAGTTTCTTAGTGAAAGCTTACTTCCACACAGGCAAAATTGTGTGCGCAAGCTATGAGTTAAGCTAAGCTACCAATATCTAAGAAAAGAATAGAAATTTATATTCATGGGTGACTTTTATTAACGGAACACAAATTATAAAAGAAAGCCTCAGTTACTTCTTGTAACATCAGCTACCTGTCAGCGAAATTCCTGTCCGGGCAGACACAGGACAGACAGACAGAAAAAATGTAAAAGGATGTTTTTTTTTGTAACCCTATATACTTTCATATACATTTAGTGAAAAGCTATTAATTTGTAACAAACATACACTTCTATTTTATTTATATGTATTTATACAGATGTATATATTAATCTATGGTCAGTAAGCAGGCTGCAATACGTGTGACTGTGAAATGCGCCGTCAGTCTCGGAGTCACGGACGCCCAAGGCCATCCCAGCCGTTACACAAAGGCGCCGATACCTAACTTACTAAGAACAATCGTAAAAACCAACACTAGATTAGCCCAGACCCGAAAATATCTTAAAGATTCATCGATTCGCACTGACCAATCGAATAACAACTCGTTTCGATGATTGCGAATCATACTATGGTCTCATGAAGGTGAGGTTGTACAAAACCAACTACTGGCTAGGGTTATCGTTGCTGACCTTCGCTGATCGAATGATATGAGCAATAGCAACTGTATCAATTAAGTGATCAATCGAATAGAAACTCGTTTCGATGATTGCGAATCATGCTATGGTCCCATAAAGGTGTGGTTGCGCATGACAAAATAAGTACTGGCTGGGGTTATGGTTGCTTACCTTCGCTGATTGAATAATATGAGTAACTGTGCCACGAACTTCTCCATCTCACACCAAAACAGAATTATAGCAATGGAAACGGACTTCCCCGTGCGAATCATACGGAAGAATTTTTCAACGTGAGGTGTAATTTCTTCTAATAGTACCCTTAACTTATTTCCCCCAAAAACTCAATTACTTATGTAATATTCATAGGCTGTGATTATCATTGTAAGTACTTGCTACAATTTTTTTATTACTTTTTACCTCAATCCCTGAAAATTCTACTTTACCTTTCAATATCAAGGTTTGATTTGGCTTGCACTTTGCGTATTGATATGAAGATCCTTCCTTATGAGAATATAATGGTGTGATTATTTGAAATGGATCTTAAGTTTGAATAATTAAGGTTTGTTTTAGGATGTTTGTGTCCGTCACGGGAGCCGGTGTTGGCGTTACGTCCGACGCGGTACACTTGCCACTGTTTTGGATGGTGACCACCGCAAGGTGCCTCGGACTTCTTAATCTAACTACTTATTAAGACACCTATTACGGAAAATTTTGTGTTGCACGTCATTTCCTACCCCGCCATTTACAATTTTTTTAATGTATGAGAAACACTTCCAGCTTTCTAGACAAGGCAAAAAAGATTGATACAAGAAAATAAATCCAATGTGAGTCAACGAGAAACGAAGATGAATAGAATGCTTGTGTCTGTTTTTAATTACAAATTAACATATTTTCAGTAAATGCATATGAAAGTATATACAGTACTTACTAACATAAAAAAAACAAATTGATTAAAAAACCTTTGAAAATCCAGTACCGATTTAACGGGACATTCACTAGCTCATGTTTCAAGGAGTACCTTAAGATAATTTTTATATTAGAAAAATATCACCAACGTTAATCCTAGGCGGATAAAACCACGGGGCACAGCTAGTTATACATATACACGGATCTTATTGGTGACGTATTCATTTCATTTAACTATATGTCATGTTAAAAACCAGTGAGTATTATCTGACGAGTAGGAATATCTGGGCGATATATAATTAAATAAAGCACGGTTTGTAAGTAAATAAGCTAGTTTTATATTTGTTTTAAATAAAGTAAAATACAATGTGTTTCACGAAAATGGCGGCAAGAAGTGAAGAGAGTGAGCGTGCCCATAGACAACATGCAGTAGTGAGGCGATTACATTTTAGTGCGTTATTCTTAACTAACCACAGATGTTCAATATATTCTCTTCTCAATCGTTACACTCTTGGCAGAGCGGTCGTGGTCGTAATGTCAGAATTGGTGGCTTGCTGAACAAAAAATATATATATATATAGAACAATATCAAATATTTATTTCTATGGGTAATGTTCTACGGCGTCGTAATTAAGTACGCCCAATTAATTCAATCTTTTCCCAGACTTGTGAAGGTCGAATACGTTTTAAAAGTTCAAGATTAGCGTACATAATGTTTGAAAAGGCATGCGTTTAACTTTGAACAATGCACAAAACGCTCGGAATTCGAGATCAAATTGCCTCAACTCGTGGGACACACGTAACGATAATAACCAAATGGTTCAAACAATGAACCCGTCAACTGTACCGTAACGTATTACGTTACGTTATGCGTTATTATATATATTACTGAGTTGACGTTTTTATAGAATGCTATATACAGACTCGAGACCTTTTTAGGTGCACATTTTTGTCACATAGCATCGGCTGATAGTCCAAATCAATTAAAAAATTATGTAAAAATCCCAAAGTTTTTTTTTTAAATTTTTCGAATTTTTAAAATTTAAATTAGTGTCTGCGGGAATAGTGCCCAGTAAGCTGGCTGCTGCTAGTATCATAATATATACTTTCATATACATTTAGTGAAAAGCCGAATTTCAAACTGACACTTCAATTTAATAAGACCGTACTCATAAAAAAAATGCCTTAAGAACCGTCATAGGATAGCAGACAGCCACATTTAAAAGCTGGCGAAGTAAACACCTCATTTAATCTAACAAAAGGCAGACTTTGTAAGGACTAAGACCCATTAAAATAAATAAAGACATAAATCCGCAGTAATTTTGAATCACAACTTGGCATTCAATGCGGGTTTCCACAAAATAAACAGCAATTCTGCATACAATAGCCACATCCTATTGCGTAGGAGGCCTAGGTCTTTGTGACTCAGCTTCAAGTCCTAGAGCACTTAAAGAGGATATATATTTACGACACGCTCACATATTTATAACACCCTCTTTTTGACCTTCACGAGAAGGCGTGAGCCAGATACTATCTCCTTTATTACAAAACTAGCTGTGCCTCGCAGTTTTACCCGCGTAGAGTTAATTTAATGGATGACCCGCGCAACCCTTGTAACTTTAGCTATCTGCCAGTGAAAGTCCCGTTAAAATCGGTCCAGTCGTTTCGGAGATTTGAGAAGATTTGGAAGAAACAGACAGATAGGGAATAAAATTAAAAATTATTTTTCTTGATGTCTGTACCGTACATACTTGCATATGCATTAAGTGAAAAGCTGTTATTTTGGAATTGCAGACAGGCACTTCAATTGTATTTATCTATATAGATACGGTTTAAAATAAGCCCGGATTTAACTCAGACTAAAACTATATCCACCCCTTTTGAAATCCGTAAGAATGGAACTACTTTTAAACTAAGGATTATCTTAGGAGCGTATAAAACAACCACATTTTAAAATAAAATAGTAGGTACTTTCGAATCGAAAAAGAACACAAAAAATACACTGAACAGAATTATAAATGCTATCACCGGGTTCGGAAGGTTGCTTTTGGTGCGAAGAACCCGGCTAGAAACTCAACAAATTACTCTTTTCAAAAACACTTTTTACAATTGCCTCAGATGCAGTTCGCCTAATAGCAAGCGTATACCACAGCCAATAAATACTTGCATCACATGTCAAACTCTACCAATATCAAAATCAAAATAAAATAAAAACATATTCAACATATGGAACACTTGGAACACTCATTGAACGTCACTACCTAATTATCTTTTAAGATGGAATGGCTGTATGAACGTGTACCGCAGCCAATGAACAGTTGCATCATAAGTAAAACAACCAAAATTTAAAAAAATATACTAAGAGACACTTGGAACACTCATTGAACGTACCTATCTTTAAAGGATGCAATGGCTGAGTGGTCGCAATATGGTTAGCACTGCTGCACCTTACCACAACGTGTTTCCAACTTAATCCATCGCGACGTGGTGTAAGTGCAGTGCAGCCGCAGGAGAACCTTTCTAATTGACGTGATCTTAGAAAGCTGCCCACGACAGACACTAGCTAGACAAACACATATTCAAAGTCACACTGGTTTTCAGGCTAGACTTCATGCGAGTTATTGTTACTTAACAAAGGTACCCAATGTCCACCGCAGTTTTAATTATCTGGGCCCTTACCATAAGCTCTTATTGCCATCATAGTTCCACTGTGCGGCAGTGACAGACTTATACACGTTTTATATATCTGTCTCATAATAAGAGTTAAACTATCATGGCATTAAGAGTCATGGTAGGGCCTCTGTAAAGTATAAGTTTTGACATGTTTTTGCGTTGATAATATCACCTGCGTATTTCCCTCATTTTGTATAGGAACGTTAAAAAGCGCCCCAACCGGCGAGTTTAGGAAGTTTTACGTCTCCATACGAAAAAACGCAAGGTCAAGCGACGACGTTCTAACGTGTCAAAATCTAAACTTGGGGCACTGTATTGTAACTTTACAATTAGATAGATAGAAAGGTAAGAGAAACAGACAGACAAACAGAGTCACGTCTTTATAATATTCGTTTACTTACAATTACGATTATTTAACTTTTTTTTCTTTTATGAAGAGGCTTAACGTTCTGACTAATCACAATGAGACATGAATATATTTTTTATTCAACTTAAGAGGTACCAATTCGAGTGTTCTAATACTTTCTGCTAAGTCATAAGGTAAAACCGTCATCGACGCATTATTTGGATAACCTTTGTAACGAAGTTCAACTCCCCCCAAATGTCATGGCTTGTTTCCAATGTATGTGAACACGTGATGGACAGACAAACCTACTAAGCTCGAAGAACTATGATCACGCCTGTATTCCCCGGGGGTATAGGGGTAGGCAGAAGTGTTGTAATAGCAGCCCCTTTTCACTGAAGATGATTAAGTGTCGACGTGACAGATGGTGAGTCGATCGCCGTCTCAGGCTCTATACGTCTTTGAATTACTTCTCAGACATATGGAGGTTTCTTAACGATGTTTTCCTTCACCGCACGTGGTGTGAAATCACTGCACAAAAGATTTTGTTCATTGGTACAGACCCCTCTGTGATTCGAACTTGCATCGCTTGCGTAGCAGGCGACTGATCAAACCCCAAGGCTAATTGATTAGATTCCTGCCGTGTTCTTCTCAACAAGAGCAACCTTCAGAACCCGGTGGTAGCATTTATAATCCTGTTTAATGTATTTTTGTTCTTCTGACAATTTGAAAGTATTTTGTAAAAAATCGAATCAAATAAAGATTTTTAAATTACCGTTCTAAAAATAGTCAGGGGCCCAACCATGAGCTCTTATTGCAATGTTAATTCTGTTGTGCGACAGTGACAGATGTATTCACGTCACATACATCTGTCTCATAAATGAGTGACACTATCATGGCAATAAAGCTCATGGTAAGGCCCCAGAGCGAAAACTCCACGTTAAAGTAATCATTGTAGAGAATCTCCGTCATTTGTATAATGAACCGTGTGGCCGATACAATAGTGTAACCGGCGTAGGCGTAGACTCACGCAGGGTTTTACCGGTTATGGACCTCCGTGTATGAAGATAGAGGCTCCGTAGACACGCAATACTTCATATCATAACCATCTACAGGAAAATCTAATAAAAACCTTCAAATCCAATGTAACGATAGAAACCTTGACTTCGTTTGAGAAAAAATACGTTTATTATTCATGGAAAAGATAAGAGTTTTTTTTATTATTAAACTAAAACTGACAGATATATTGAAATGATCAAGGAATGTGTGACTGCGGTGGTAATTCACGGTAAATTGAAATTGTATTTTAATAAAAAATGAGTTTGGAGTTTTTTTAACTTTATAGCTGGCTGTGTATTTTTGTAGATAGCATTTAAAAGAATTTCTTAATTTGGCAACATTCCAAATATGTGTGTCTGCAGTAGTCGGCACGTCATTTTGTTGTACATTACACGTCATATTCTTATATTTCTTGTAACTCAAAGTTCCCTTTGTACACATAGGTTGACTACAACTTCTACCAACTTATTTGTCAAATCATTGCTCTTGAATTTGAAATCGTTAAGGGGCCGAAGAATCGCATCTCAAGCAAATTAAAATGACAAGGAGAAGACGCAAATTTATTCAATATATACATACATACAGATAAATACAATTGAAGTGTCTGTTTGCATTTCCAAAAGAACAGATTTTCAATAAATGCATTTATCAAAGTATACACGATATTTCAATAAAAAATCATTGTTAAAAATGTACTCTGAGTCTCTTTTGTTTCGGCTAATCTCTGAAGCTGCTGGATCGATTTTAACGGGACTTTTACTGGCAGGTATTTTATCAACTATCTGTTCTCTATGTATCTAATAAGTTGCTCATATATTAGGCTACTTTATGTGAAAAAAAGAGTATCGCGAACTAAAGTCGACCATGATATTCACCAATAAAGTCAACGTGAGTGAAACCGCGGGGTACAGCTAATCTTGAATACATATAGACGTCTTGTAATCCGGTCTCCGTGTCAATGACCGCTAGAACCAAATTAGATATAATGTTAGTATGTACAGTTCGGGCCAGAAGAATATGATTGATTCACCGCGGACGGGTCGATATTAATTTCACCTTTACGCATTTGTGATATGCATGTTAATCTAAATTCATTTACTGTTACTTTACGGTAGTGAAGAGAGGCTTTAAGAATGCGGATGGTGAAAATATAACAAGGAATAAGGCTTACTTGCAATGAAGTGAAAATTATGTAGGTGGCCTCGGGGTTAGAACAGTCGCCTGCTACGCAAGCGACGCAAGTTTGAATCCCAGCGAGACCCGTACCTATGAGTTTCTCTAAAAACTTATGTACAGTTTTTTCACACCACGTGCTTTACGGTGAAGGAAAACATCATGAGGAAACCTACATATGTCTGAGAAGTAATTCAAAGACGTATGTATAGTGCCTGAGACGGCGATGGACTCGCCCTCTGTCACGTTGGCACTTAATCATATTCGGTGAAATGTGGATGTTGAAAATTACAACACCTCTGCCTACCCCTTCGGGGAATACAGGCGTGAGCATATGTATGATGCATATGATCACGCCTGTATCTCGCAGTAGGTAGTAAGCATTTCAACACATCAGCCATTCCATTTACACCTCAAATAGGTGCTGTTATATATTAGCGCAAATCGTAGGCCACGTGCTACGTTTCCTACATTCTTCTTTCGCTTCGCCTATGATATGATTATGATTATTTATCCCGCGAAAGAGTTCACATCCTAAACTCATATAGAAAAATCTTGCGCTGAGTAGATAAAATTTTTTTTTCCACATATCGAGTCATGCCACAGAATAAAATGCAAATGTTATAGTTGCATAAAATACACATTTAAAACAAAACAATCTGAAGTGAATCCAAACTAGGCACTGTGACGTCCTTCTGTATAATCTTAAGGAAAATCTGGGATGCAAAATACGTTATTAAAAACCATTTTACAATGAGCCGGGTTCACAGCTTGATTCTCGCGTCAATTACCGCAATTGTTGGCCTGTCCATCAACAAACAAGTGATAATCGCGCTAAATGCTGACACTGACGCTCTCGAATACCCACTAAATCATTAATTTTAAGTTTAATTAGGATATAAGAATATGGGGATGGTTTTAGAAGCAGTACTTTAAATTCAACCATTTGTAAATAAATACATATACTCTCGCATTCTCCGAAGGGGTAGGCAGAGGTGTTGTAATAACAACACCCACTTTTCACCGAAGATGTTTAAGTGCCAACGTCACAGGTGGTGAGTTCATAGCCGTCTCAGGCACTATACAAACGTCTTTGAATAACTTTTCAGACATATGCAGGTTTCCTCACAATGTTTTCCTTCATCGTAAAACACATGGTGAGATTTCATAGCACATAAGTTTTTTTTAGAAAAAGTCATTGGTACAGACCCCGCTGGGATCCGAACTTGCAGCGCTTCAGGCCTGTCGACTGCTCAAACCCCAAGGCCACCACGGCTCTCAAGACAGTGACCTGCAATTTAGTCTGCGGTATAGAGCCTAAATATCCCAAACCCTGTAGTAACATTATCCTCACGCTTCGTTAGTAGAAACGATACAAAAAGTACGGAAATGACATATGTCACGTGACTAATTTATGTCATTCCGATACATTTTAAATTTTTTTTTAAATTATTTATTTAGGTTCACCAACAATTTGTTACATTTATACATACAATTGTTGCATCTGAAGCTTATAAACCAAATGCACAAATTACTTATAGGTAAACACAGCTTGCTTAATATGAATCGTATACAACTTAAAAGAAGACTAGTAACTGTTTGAGTGGATCTGTGCGTGTGTGTGTGTGTATGAGTGTGTGTGCATCGTTTCTATCATTTCTTCTGGCCTACTGAGCTCCAATCGTAAATCTAGAAAAATCTGTTTCTTTTTTATTTGACTGGTCTGTTTCCTTTGTATCGCAGTCACATGACCACTGGTCACGAAGCCATGATGTGATGCTATATAATATCCTGACATACCCATACCAGGGAGGTCAATGACACGTGAATTCGCCAAATCGCCTTTATCGTGCGATTGGAATTGGGTAAAAAATATGAACCGGTCCGCATACCAAACGTTTGTTAGTGTTCATATTTAACTACTAGCTGTGCCCTGCGGTTTCACCCGCGTAGATGTAGTTTCACCTTTATTGTCGCGGAACCCTAATATTTTTGATAAATAAAAGTAGCCTAAGTTACTCCTTGTAACATCAGCTACCTACCAGTGAAAGTCCCGTTAAAATCCGTCCAGCCGTTTCAGAGATTACCCGGAACAAACAGACAGACAGACAGAGAAAAAATTTAAAACTTGGTTTTTTAGTGTCAGTAGCGTGTATACTTTCATATGCATTTAGTGAAAAACTGTTATTTTGGAATTACAAACAGACACTTCAATTTTATTTATCTGTATAGATAAAAACACGGGTATGTATGTATATGTACACATTAAAAAGTTTTTTCGTATACTGTTCATAATGGCCTATATGGAAAAGACATTCCGTTTACTCAATTTGCTACAAGTTTGGAACTTTTGCCCATAATTCTTGCATAAAAAGCTTTGGGATATGAGCAGTCGCCTGCTACGCAACAGACGCAAGTTCGAACCCAGCGGGGTCTACTACTACCAATGAGTTTTTCTAAAAACGTACGTGCAGTGATTTCTCACCTCGCGCTTTACAGTGAAGGAAAACATCGTGAGGAAACCTGAATATGTCTGTAATAAAAAGACGTATGTATAGTGGCTAAGACGGTGATAGACTCACCATCTAACGCATTTAATCATCTTCGGTGAAAAGTGAGTGATGTTATTAAAACACCCCTACCCCTTCAGAGAATACGAATAATATCTATATCCGTGTAGAAAAGCCCGAAGATGTAGTAAGACGGAATTGAAATGACTAATCCCTGATTAAGAGCTATAACTCCTATCTTGGTAGGAAATATTTCACCGCAATGCTTTGCCAGCTCCGCCGTGAATATAGCGTAGGAAGGCCTAGCCAAGAAACTAGTTAGTACTCTCAAATAAGCTATACATATAACATTCAGAATTCTGACTGACTTATATATTGTTGAAATCCCGAAATTTGGAGGCTTCTTCGTGAGCTGTAGGTATCCACTATAAAGGGCTTATCAAAATTCCACCGCAGGGTCAAATGCGGGTTTTAGTTTATATGTGCCGCATAAAAAGCCGAAGTGGTAGTGGGTTTTGAGCAGTTACCTGCTACGCAAGTGACGCAGGTTTGAATCCCAGTGGGGCTGTACCAATGAGTTTTTCTAAAACCTTTTGTGTAGTCACATCACGTGCACGTGAAAGAAAACATCGTGAGGTAACCTGCATAAGATCGAGAAGTTATTCAAAGACGTATGTATGTATAATGCCTGCGATGGCGATAGACTCACCATCTGCCACGTTGGCACTTAATCAACTTCAGAGAATACAGGCCGGAGCATATGTACGTAAGTTTATGTGTACTTAATATGTGTGTAGCTAGCATGCAGGCAAAGCTGCGTGCGCAAGCTAGTAGCCTAAAACGCGGAATAAATGTAATAACCATCACGCACACGATCAGAGACAGCTTCGTATAAATGCCAATTTACTGCATCAGTACTATACTCTCGGTCGTAATTCAAGCTCATGGGACAATGCGCGTCAAGATTATAATCTGGAATACCTGGATACCTCCACAGCTGGTATAATTTATAGCTATAGTGAGGTACAGTCCTGTATTACTGGCGAGAGCTATTTATGTAATCGCTCGATAAACTATCGCGAGACTTGATTTTGCAAAGAAAAATTGGATGCAAATTGTTACCTACAACATAAATTAATCTCAGGGTTGGCACGAGATAAAAAAATCTAAAAATTTTTTACTAATATGAAATTTTTTTTTTTTTTAAATAAGGTTTCCACGAGTTAAAACAACTTATGACATTTTGTCTATGCGGATGAAACCGTGGGGCACAACTAGGATTGCATATCGTCGTTGCGCGTGTAAAAGTCGCTATGTGTATTTTGTGAACTCTGTGTCAAAATTTCCAGTAATGTTTAATTTTGTCATTATTAATAATAATACCTATCCAACATTAATCTAAAAAAAACTATGTAAATTTGTTATATGTATCAATAGTAAGAATTTTTTTTTTTAATTACTCGGGCCATATTTCGAGAAATCATTTACTGCGTCTCCTAAAGTGTGTAAAAACACATAGCTACTTTCGAACGCGCAACGACGATATGAGAAAGCCGTGAAGAAGTTTATCTGACTGCTAGTCATGTTTTCACGGTTATACAGCTACACTAATATTTCTGTGCCCTGCTGTTTCTATGACATATTATATGAGTAGGAATGAATACAGATATGATGGCTGATAGAGAGCAATGGAAGAGAACCAAACCAACCACAAATAACATGGGATAATCATGATGCTGATGTCAACAACTAAGTCGCTACGACATCGGTGCGGTTTACATTATTTCTAGGTGTTGTAATATGTACCTTCACCTTGTTAGTCCCTTGTGGGCAGTAAGCCAGAATATTTCGTGTACCTTCTGAGTAAGTCTTGTGCTATTTTATCACAATCTGAGAGCAGTTTATCTCCGGACAGGAAGCTCCGTTGGGCTATCTGGAAACAAAGATTATTCGCAGGCTTCAACTAGCCCCTATAGAGGCTTCGGTTGAATAGATTCATCTGAATAGACGGGGTAATATCCCTTCATTTGTTACCTTACCAACTTACTGTTGGTTGCGTGTTTGCTGTCTAAATTATGTTGTGCTAGCGAACCGCCCTCGCTTTGCTTTGGTCACGATTTTTTTTCTATTACAAAACGTTGAATTTGAAATGGTGATTTTAATTTGTACTGTTAAAATAAAAGACAGACAGACTCTGCAAGCTAACCACATGAAAACTGGGGAGTATTTGCGAATTAACGAAAACTATTATGACCAACATCAACGTAATTATTGTGCTATCTAAATGACGCGTGCTATCTTATGAGAAAATTTACTATATGTCATCATCAGGTGAAATTTGGAATTATAATAATAATAATAATAATAATGTATTTATTACTGAAAGAATTACAAAGGTTGCCTTATAGTAGTACTTAATTAATTAATGTAATACAGCTAGTTGATTACTAAAACTTCCTACACTAGGCTAAGCCTGTCACGCAGGAAGTTTTGAGGGAGTGTTGCCTTTATTTTTATTTATTTTAAATTAATGTATAATATCAAGCTTATATATAGTAGGTAATTTAACTAAACTCAAAAGTGTACTTAGGTTTAAATTACAAACAAAACAAATAGAAAAAACACAAGCACAGAAATAAAGGATTGCTGAATGTTCCAAGAGATTATATTTAGTTATATTATTTCAATGAGTAGGTAGTTATGGTAGCCGTCTTAAAAAGTTTTCAGTTTTGTCGTAGGTCCAATTGAGCAATTCCTTAGTTATTATTGTTTTAGCCTCACGAATCGAGTAATTTCTTAGGTCACAAATTTTGTTGATGTTGTTGTACACATACGGTTTCATGTAGCCGCAGAACCGCCTTGAGAATGTGGTGTTAACAGAAGGGAGCCGAAGCTTAAACACACGTTTTTTGCTCATGATTTCATAGTCGTTGGAGTTGAGTACTTCTTTGTGGGTGGTAAGAGCAATTTTAAGTATATACATCTTTCTGACACTAAGCAATTGAGCCTCCTGGTAAAGAATCGAAGTAGGAAAACGATAGGGTTTCTTAAGCATCGTCTTTAGAACCGCCCGCTGAGCTCTCTCTAGGCTAGCGAAATATGTAGTAGCGGACCCACCCCACGCTAAGATGCAGTACGCTAGGACGGACTGACAGAGAGAAAAATAAACAGACTTTAGCAAACTTGTTGGTGCTATATCACGAAGTTGCTTCATAACGTAGATGACTTTCCTAACTCGAGCAGTAGTGACTGCTATATGCTCGCCAAAATTGAGTTTCTCATCTATAATGACTCCTAGGTATTTGGTGAAATTGGTTTTAGCAATATAGTTACACGCACAGTTTGTGGGTTGGTTTGTATCAGTAAAATTTCCACAAGTATGTACGACTAACTTTAGATTAGGTGGCGGAGCTGAGGCAGCCGTTTTGTGAAAGCATATGAAGTTAGACTTTTTAGTATTTAACGTAAGGAGATTATCATCAAGCCAATTAGCAATACTGATTAGACCAGTCTGTGCCGTGAGCAGGACCCTGTTCCATGATCGTTCGTGGAATATTATAACAGTGTCATCAGCGTAATTGATTATATCCGCTTTTGGAAGATGCATGGATGACATACTATTAATATACACCAGGAACAGCGTGGGGCCTAAAATACTACCCTGAGGAACTCCGAATGTTATTTGATGGGTGTTACTAACGCATGAGTTGACTTTTGTACATTGGTTCCTACCCGTCAAATAACTATGAAACCAGTCAAGGCATAGACCCCGAACCCCAACAGCTTCTAGCTTTCTTAGGAGGATTGGAATAGATACTGTGTCAAAGGCCTTCGCCAGGTCAAGAAAGATTCCTAAGCAAGCAGAGCCTTTATCCAGGTAACCTGAGATGATATTTGTCAGAAGAGTGACTGCTTGCTCAGTAGACTTGCCCTGGCGAAAGCCAAATTGCCGAGGTGATAAGATATTTTTGGTCTCTAAGTATGCAATAAATTGATTATTAATTACTCTCTCTAGCATTTTAGAGAATGTACATAATAGAGAGATGGGTCTAAAATTATTAGGATCGTCGCAGCTACCCCCTTTATGAATCGGTGTAACGACAGCAGTTTTCCAGATATCTGGAAATGTGCCCGAGGATATGCTTAAATTGAAGATGTGTGTCAGTGGTGAAACTATATATTCTTTAATACATTTAACTAATCCGTTCGTGATACCGTCGAGACCGGGGGCACTGTTGTCTTTAAGTTGTAAAATGAGATCTCCAACTTCTTCTATATTGGTGGGGTGAAGAAAGAACGAACCCAACGGTGAGCTTACTGTGCTGACCTTAGTTGCTAAGGAGTCCTGCGTTTCGTTATGACGGGATAGTGTTTCTTGGGCTAGCCGTTGACCAATGGAAGAAAAAAAGTCATTGCAATGATCCAGAGAATCGGAAACGTTGCCTTTTATGGTAGTTAGCTTATTTGTTGTATTTTTAGATGGTATTGGACTTGAGATACGTTTAATTGAACGCCATAATTTATTTGGGTGATTTTTATTTAGCTCTAGTTCTTCTCTGTTGTATTGTGTTTTTAATTTCCTTAAAAGGTCTTGATAAAAATTTCTATAACGTTTATAGATGAATGATTTAAGTTGGTCGTCCGGGTTTTTCCTTGCTTCCAAATGAAGTCTGTCTCTATGGATTGAGCACCGAATTAGACCTGCGGTCATCCACGGTTTAAGCGTATGGTTACGACGACTTAATTGAATCACAGTTGAGTAAGTTTCTATTAGAGATGACAGAATGGACATAAAGGTTTGAGCGGCTTCGTTGGTGCATTGTTTATCTGTAACTTGTGACCAGTCTTTTGACTTTAATTCGGATTTAATGGACTCAAAATCTATTTTAATTTGGGTTCTATTTACATGAGGAGGACGCGGTGTGACTGTATTAACCCCTGCTATTAGAAGATCGTGGTCGGTTACAGCCGTGGAGCAAACTATCGACTCAACATTACCTCTTGCTTTTGTGAATATATGGTCTAAACAAGCACCTAGGCGTGTAGGCTTATCAATTATTGCTTCATAGCCAAGGTGGGCCATCATGCATAAATAATCTGAGCAAGATTCTGGGTTAAGAGTATTTATATTGATATCCCCGGCTATTATGTACCCCGGGCTGTGAGGCATGTTTCTAACCACGGTATCTAGGGAGTTTATAAATTGTTCAGTATTCCTAAAAGAGGGTGGACGATATATCCCCAACAAGGATATAACATTAGGTATATGAACTTGCAAACAGTTAGCGTCAAGTATGTCTGGTTCATATATAATTGGAGACCAACAATTGTTTACATAAATTACGACACCACTAGCTTGGTTTATGTGTTTGGACGATGCATATGATGTGTAACCCTCAATCTGGTCAATAACTGAGTTATCGTTTATCCAGCATTCTGTAAACACCAAAACATCCACTTTAAACTTAAGTCTATCCAAAACGATCAGAAAGCTATCCAGATTATGTCGAAGACTCCTTATGTTAAAAGTTAGGATTTTCAGATTATATTTATCCATTATTTCATGACAATCTTCCAAGTTTTTAACCCTGTGGCATAAAACGTTAAGTGAGTTATCTATATTATCTATGAGTTCCGTCTGGGTCTACTAATAATATAATATAGAAAAATGGAAAGAATAATTTGAGTGAATTTGTTTTAGCCACAGAGCAAGGTATATAATAGTAGTATTCAAAGTAAATGGTCAATGTTCTATGCGTAGGAGGTATATTGTCATGATAAAAATATATTATTTCTAATTGAGGATGTAGGGGTGTTTCAAGTATGCGATCTGAAGCAATACATTCACAAATATAAAAAATCATCACACTAAGACGGAAACTGATACAGATGCCATAGACATAACATTCGAGTAGGTACAACAAAAATACAAATAACTTCAGAACGCCTAGAATTGGATATGTTGTTTTAGGCTGATGAGTTATTGGGGAGGCGAAATCTTTCGCTTCGGCTGGTCGCGGTGTTCTCGTAGTCACTTGTTGCCGGACCGATAAGTAAGTCAATGTCCTCGTGGGAGCGGATGGCCTGGGCGCGGAATTTTTGATCTGTGGTGTTTGCTGATTTCCTTACAAAAATGCTGCCATTACGCACCCAGCAGAACTGGAATTTATACTGATGAGCGCGTTTCCTTGCTTCGCCAAACAATGCTCTATTGCTTTTGGATAGACGTTCATTGAAATAAAGGGTTGATGATGTTCCGCTGACAATGTCCGAGGAAGTTAAGCCTTTTCTGGCCTTTGCTGCTAATAGGATTTCATCTCGTTTTACTTTGCGCAGCAATTTCACCACAATAGGTCTCGATGCCGCGGTTGGAGGGAGTGGATCCCGTTTGGGGCCAGCTCTTTGAATGTGGTCTATGTCGGCTTCATCCAGCTTGATCCCCAGTTTATTTGATGTTAAAAGAACCAAGTGTGTCAAGTTCTCGTTGTTTTGCTCGGGCATACCAACAATCTCTAGTTCATTACTTAGGTGAAGCTGGTCTTGGCTATCGATGTGAATTTGTAGGTTGGAGAGGGTTGCTGACAACCTTTTTATTTCTTGATCTTTATCAGTGAGCCGTTTTTCATACTCTTCTATTTTTTGAGTTAATGAGCTTGACACGGATGTTAATTGTGTCTTTACCTCCAGTATGTCCTGTCTCAGCATACGGATTTCACCAAGCAAGGCAAGGGTGGTTGGTTCGCTGTCAACATCCACTTCGCCTTGTCCTGTTTTACCGCGACTTCCTCGCGTCTTATTGACATTGTCGCTAGTGAGCGAATGGTTTATGGTTCGAATAGGCGTGTTCGAATCTCCAATTTTAGGCTTCGAACATGTACACCTAGGGCACAGCCATTGCTTCTTGTAGCCATCAGTGAGCTTTGAGAAATTTACATAAGTAAAATTAAGACACTGTAGGTCATACAAGTCTGCGCACTTCGAGCATTTCATATGATTCGGTGTTACAATATCTTTTCCGCAGCCATTGCATGTAAGAGCCATCTTAGTTCAAAAAATAATAAAACAATTCTGTCGTCTTGAATAACAATAATATACGAATTGTAAAGGAACGTATTGACGGCGAGGTGGGCCGGTCTGAGCAGCGGGCGGCAGCGGCGTGAGGGGGGTAAGTGCGGGGTAAGCCAGTTCACAAGCGATGCACGGCTCGAGTTGTTTACGCACGGGGCGAGCCGTTAAAATGTCGATTGATTTGGTATACTTGTAACTTTGCTAACACTTCGAGTTTTTACAAGCGGTTTTCACATTTACACCAAGTATTTATTTAATTTTACGATGGATACGATTAAAACACTGGATAACTACTTTTTACCACGGTTTTGAATTATTACTCACAGGAACACAATAGAAGCTGTTGCTTCGTTCGAATACCGAACAACACTCTTGGAATTATGGATAGCTTTTACGCATGACATGCAATGATTATATGATTGATCGTATCGTGTGAAAAAGAGACATAACATAAGTATTATAAAGCTGCCAGTATCATCGGAACCTTGCCTACAGGGACTCCTTTTAATAATATATTTTAGGTATCAGATTTTAATTTTTTTTTACTTCTACTATAATCCAACCAGGTCAGAACACAATAACATTTGCCGATGTCGTTAGAAGACCAATCAAGTTAAGCGAGACACCCATTACTCCCAACCAAGTGAGGAAGTCTAAAAAGAAAAGGTTTAGATCTGCAGATGTACCTACAGGACGTCCTCGGCTTTCGGATGCAGAAACATGTGTTACGGAAGATGAACAATGCCAACCTTCAGATCCAAAAAGGGAGGTACATTTTACTGAATTATTGATAAGACTTAAAGAAATTATTTTCCTAGATGGATTATCTATTAAGACTAAAGTTCATCAAATTTTGAAATGTTCGTTAGAATGGTTAATCTTAGTAATTGTTGAAAATGTGTCTGACTGACAATGTTGAAAATTATAATAGACTATTTCAATGGCTAGTGTTAAGAATAGTAATATCAAACGCAGACTTTGACCATGTTTTACTACTATCCTAGTTTTATTTTTGTTAAGAGTAACGAAACTAGTTGTTATTTTGTCCTTTTGTGTTACCAATAAGAGTGGCGTGCACTCTGTGCAAAAACTCTTTTTAATAGCTGTGATTAAAAAAAAAAAAAAAAAAAAATTTATTAGATTTAATTTTTTAAGGTTTTTAGTTATAGTTAGTGGTTAGTTGTTTATCTGTATTAAATATTCTCTAAAATTAAATTGACAAATTCTTATACAGTATTATAAATGTGATTATTGTCTGAGTAAAGCTTAAATGTAAGGGAGTACGTGTATAGGTAGACAACTTCAACTTATGACATAATAACCTCCTATTGAGCGCATCCGAGGCAGTATAAAGCGTGTTCACGGCTATTATATTTAGCGACATGGGCAGCCACGTGAAGGGAGTCGTCGCCAATGTGCGCGTCACAAGGGCGCTTCTTCGTCCAGTGCTCTCGTCCCGCCTCCCCCTCAGGACCAAACTGGGGGTCTACAAGGCCTACGTGCGGTCTCGCCTCACGTACGCAGCGCCCGCCTGGTACGCCCTGGCGAGCGCCAATATGAAGATCCGGCTGCAGCAGCAGCAGTCCGCCACCCTGCGTACCATCGTGGGCGCGCCTCGGTACGTGAGGAACGCGACGATCGCACGGGACCTCAAGGTCGAGAGCCTGGACGACTTCATCTGCCGCCTGGCCTCCAAAATGTTCGCGCGGGCAGACCGGTCGCAGCACCCGCATCTGCGGGACCTTGCGCCTCTGCACGCGCGACCACCGGAAGGCCGGCCCTACGCGCGCGAGCTCATTCGCGCGCGTGACTCCTGAGACGACGACTTCCACGCGCCACCGTGAGAACACCTAGTCGCCGCCTGCTCGCTGGTCGTTAGCTGGGCCTCCCCCCACGGGGTCTCACCCGGCTGGCTTGTACCGCGCTGAGGGCGGCGTGAAGAGGATCTCTCACGCGTGTCACACTCACTGGCTGCCCAGTGTCAAGGCGATATCATCGGCCAGCACTCCTCCGGGTGCAGGTGCACCAACCCAACGCCCCGCGCGGATCACCGCGCGGCGTCCGACACCACCGTCAGGGGGCCAAAAGCCCCGAAACGGTTACCCCAGTCCCCCTACAGGGACTGTGAGAAGACCCGAAAGGTATATTTAGCGATTAGTCCCGCTATTCAGTCAAAGGACCACGTCCCGACCTCCAACAGACTTCATACTTACAACTTCAGCAAAAACTTTGCCTACATTCATGTTTAACCGTAAGTATTCAGACATTATCTATGACTATACAGATAAATAAAATTGAAGTGTCTGTTAGTATTTCCAAAATTACACCTTTTTACTAAATGCATATGAAAGTAAGTAAGTATCCACGATACTAAGACAGACATAGAAAAACCAATTTTAATTATCTTTTTCTTCGTCTGTCGGTCCGTCTGTCTGTCTGTTTGTTCGGGCTAATCTCCGAAACAGGTGAACCGATTTTAACGGGACTTTCACTGGCAGGTATTTAAAGTTACAAGGAGTAACTTAGGCTACTATTAAATTAAAAAATATAGGATTCTGCGGGCCACATGTGAAATTAATTGTATGCGGGTAAAGCAGCGGGGCATAGCTAGTGGTTAAGTATAAACTCATATTGAAGAAGTTACTCGTGCGCATTTTAGTCAAATGCGGTTTTGATCATCATGAAAGGTCGGAGAATTGACCCGGAAAGCATGCGATCTCGTTTTAAATAACTGTTCTAAAGCTTCAAAGAGGTTAAAATACAATGAGGTTCATAGTTTTAATTTTTAATATTTTTTATTCGATTATACTTTCAATAAAACACTCTGTCTTTCAAATCGTCAGAATGACATAAATATACAGTCCTACCGTCAGGTTCGGAAGTTAGCTTTTGACTGACTGAGAAATTACATCGAAGTCACCCAGGATTTTAAAGGTTCCGGGATAAGAATTTGTGCTGTTTTATTTATAGATTAGGCCAGCGCGTACGTAGATATTAGCCGCAGTTACGAGTCGTAACGGTACTGCTATTGAACATCTCCGACGCGCCTAATCTACTTGCTTTAAAGGTCATAAGATCGGTGACATTTCGACTAGCTCATTCGCTTCAAGTTACTAAATAGAAAATACTTCTCTAAAATAAAATAAATAAAAATCTTTATTTGATAAGACTTACTACTCTCAAATCGTCAGAAGGACACAAAAATACATTATACATGAAATGTTACCACCGGGTTCGAAAGGTTGTTTTTGTTGAGAAGAACCTGGCAAGAAACTCAACAATTACCGTTTTAAAATAAGTATTTTACAATGTTTGATGGTTACCGTATTTATACCTCATGAATATAGCCCATGGACACAGTTCCAATGCTCAATTGTCAAAAATAATAACTACAATATTACAAATATATGTGACAATGGCAAATTGCAGCCAGTCAAAGCAAGATCAAGTTTGAAAATCGCTAAACCAACAACGATCATATAGAAAATTCCCAGTTTTTTACGACAGGTTTCGAGACAAAAACGGTTTAAGCGATAAAAAAAGTTTGATGACACAAGTTCTAAAACTATCAACTTTAGGTTGACTCCGTCTTACCATGAAAATATCGACCTTTAAATACGTCTCTGATAAATCTATCTATACTCTATACAGATAAATAAAATTTAAGTGTCTGTTTGTAATTCCAAAATAACAGCTTTTCACTAAATGCATATGGAAGTATACGCGCTACTGACACTTAAAACCAAGTTTTAAAATTTTTCTCTGTCTGTCTGTTTGTTCCGGGTAATCTCTGAAACGGCTGGACCGATTTCACTGGCAGGTAGCTGATGTTTCAAGAATTAACTTAGGCTACTTTTAATTATTAAAAATATTAGGGTTCCGCGACAATAAGGATGAAACTAAATCTACGCTGGTGAAACCACGGGGCACAGCTATTTATACAATATAAAATTATACTTGTGTACATTCGACAGAAACACAGACAGGCAATCAGGTTAAAACAGAGTTAATTTCACATTTATAATATAGGCTTGCAACCCTAATCGGTGTTACTTGTTTTTAATCTATGCCCTAACTGCCAATTACTGTCCAAATACGGGGTGACATAAGGAACTCCAAAATGGTGGTGAATTATTCAGAGATACTTTATACGTGTCATTTTTGCAACATTGTTGCCGCCGCGATGTTGCTTCATTATCATATAGTTCTGGATATCAACGAATCTTTAATTAGGGGAAGGGATGAGAGGACCCGACACCGCGGGCATGAATATAAGATTTACGACGGAGTAAAACAGGTGTTTCAATTCGCTTTGTTCTAAGCTTAACATACATACAGTTTCTTCGGGAACGTACATTACTGACAACTAGTATGTAAATGAACCCACCAACGTGGATTTCCACAACGCTGGACTATAGGGTTCTCGAAGAAGAGACATTTTGGATGGGGATTGGGGATACGGGATTGCAGTGCCTGATATTGCGACCAATGGCTGCGGTAACCACTTACCATCAGGTGGGCCACATGCTTGTTGACCGCCTTATTGGTAAAAAAAACTACAAGTATAATCAACTGGTTGTAACATAAAATTACAGATACATACACTCTTCGCAAGCTATGCCAATTAGTTTGAGGCATCAGAACAAGGATACGTGATCGTGATAAAGTAAAGGGAAAACGGTATCAAGGACTACTTACTAATGATTCTCGTGAAAAGAGTGAGTCAGTTAGTCTGGGAATTCTCACAGATCAGGCCGACACTGCTCTTTTATTTGTCAAACTTAGTTTTATTCTGTCTATAAGTATATACGATAATATCTGCATTTATAATTATTACAAATGGAAAAGTGTCTCTGTCTGTCCGTCTCATACGTTTTCTTGGCTAAGCCGCTGAACCGATTAGACTAAATTTTGACGTAGGGATAGATTTGACTATAGAATACGTAAAAAATAATCACGCAGGCAAAATTGCGGGCAAAAACTGGTTTCCATACATATAATAATAATAAAAAATAATATTACACACAACATGGGAGAAGGTTATAAAAGTGCGAGTAGTTTTTATTGTAACTAACTAGGTGTACCCTGCGGTTTCACCCGTGCACACTTAATTTAATGGGGGGCCCCCAGAACCGTTAAAATCTGTCCAGCCGTTTCGGAAATTAGCCGGAACAAACAGACAGACAAAGATATTTTTTATCGCTATGTATCGTATATACTTTCATATGCATTTAGTAAAAAGCTGTTAATTTGGAATTACAAACAGACACTTCAATTGAATTTATATGTACCTATAAAAGTATAGATTTAATAGGTACAGGCAACATCACAAAAGATCAGTCAAGGTGATCATCACATGTAAAATAGTTGAATACTTGTTTTCATTTAGTAATATAGTATATTTACAACGGCGAAGTAATTTCAATAAATCAAAGTACACTGTTAAAAACTTTCACCAGTTTCATATTTAAACATCAAACACAGTTGCTGCAAAAGCTTTCAAATAAGTGCAATAAATTATCGAATTAATTCTGCACTATAAAAAGCGTGAGCGATACTTCAATGAATTTATTCGTATCGCTATCCTGAAACATCGCAGCCTTCGATAACCTTAGTTAGTCCAAAGGCTAGTTCGTGACTCAGACATGGATAGGGGAGATGAAGAGATGCTTAATCTTATTATTACTTGAACGCTATACAAAGAAAATCTAGATTTATTTTTGTCTAGCTATTTTTATTTATTCAAACAATTGAAGAGCAAGTCATTATGGATACCGACGCGTCTGTGTGTATAGATAGACAGACGCAGCGTCACTTAAATTAATAAGGTGAGAGTCAAAAAGTATGATATACTGTATTTTAGTATATTCGAAATTTTCTTATTGTTGATAAACTGGACGCGATCATCTATGTAACAGTTCCCAGGGGCCTTACCATGAGCTCTTATTGCCATGATAGTTTCACTCATTTATGAGACAGATGTATGTGACGTGTCTACATGTGTCATTGTCCCACAACTGAATTATCATTGCAATAACAGCTCATAGTTGAACCCCTGCTATGCAAGCGACGCAAGTTTAAACCCCAGTGAATTCACACCCCCTGCTTTACGGTGAAGGAAAACATCGTGAGGAAATCTGCATATGTATAAGACGTAGTTCAAAGACGTATGTATAGTGCCTGAGACTGCGATAGACTATTAGATAGAGTAGTTGCTATTACAACACCTCTGCCTACCTCTTCGGGGAATAAATGCTTGAGCATATTTGTGTTTATGAAAAATAAAGTTTGTCCATGAATATTAATTTTGTACGGAACCTCGATGCGTTAGTCTGACTCGCACTTAAACAGTTTTTTTCTATAACGATACCCTAAAAACGACAAAATCTTTGTTATTCACTTAATCAAGTTAGCGATACCAACTAAGCTCTAATCGAGGTTTCGCGTGCGCACTAACAACAAGACAAAAACATCTAACTAAGCTAAGCAGAATGAGTAATTCTGGCCACTTTAAAGCTCACGCATTTCCAAGAAGTCAGAGATGTTACCATACCCATTTTTCAGCGAAGATAGATAATGCATGATACGCCTATGAATTCAGACATATGCAGGTTTCCTCACGATGTTTTCCGTCACCGTTAAGATCGTGGTGGTTATGGTTTCAATCCGTTTTTAGCGGAATTATAGAAAATAATGTTTTTTCCTTACGTTTGTGATTTCCTCTAGTCCTTAGTTTAATAAAAATCTTTAATTTTTTTATAGAATAGGAATAAAAAATTGTGCTGAATATCATCAATCAATCTTCAATATGTATTTATGACCGAACATTATATTACTAAGTACAGATTACAGCTGATAGAAATAAGAAGATATAGATGAATTATATATTGACTCTACCCCAAATATCATGGCAATAAAGGGATTGTATACGTCTGTTATTGTTTCCAATTTCCTTATCTTGAATATTTGATGGATAAACATTTTTCCCTTTGTCTGTAGTTATTGATATTATTTACTTACTATCACTATCTATAAATTGATTGCTTAAATGGTCGAAGAAAAGTATTTAGCAAAGGAAGACGTTTAAAGCGAAAATTTGAAACGTTTTCTGTAAGGAATGAGCCCAATATGGTAGTAAGTACGTGATATAATATCATTATTTGATTATATCTATTCTAGCATTGTAAAGAGGTAAAGTTTGTATCAGAAATTCTTTGTAATCATCTGATTATTTTTGTCAATCATTAGCATGGCATTTAGGGCAGCGATTTGCAAATAGGACGTATTTAATACTCAGGCGAAACCTATAGGATAAAGGACGGAAATATTACAATATTCTAAAGATTCAATACATATTAAAAACTAATCAGAATACAATAAACAAAATCCACTGTTGGGGGAATCCTATGCCCAGCAGTGAGCGTCTGTCGGCTGAAAAGATAATGATAACATAAAATCCTTTCTTAAAATCCCGGTTCCTAAATTTTATTTTATAGCGGCAACAGAAATTAATCATGTGTGAAACTTTTCAACTATCTTTCTATCACGGTTCATAAGATACGCCTGATGATAGACGGACAGACAGAAAGACAGGCAGATGGATAGCTGAGTCTTAGAAATAGGATCCCGTGTTACTCTTTAGGTACGGAGCGCTACAAAACAGTTCTTTGTTACATTTGATTTATAAAATTGATCTACATTCCTGTACTGACTTTACTTGTTATGTAAAGTACATATTGTGATATACTTATTGTATTATAATGTTCTCTCAATACGCCACGATGCCAACAAAACAATAGACAATATAAAAACGAACCTATCACTCGATAATGAATAAGTTTATCAATAACTGGGGGTCAAATATGATCGTTTGAGGCACGCGTATTAAAATCTTTTTGTGACCAAATTTTAACGTCAAAGCTTGCAGACTTAATACGCGCTGTTTAAATCGATCATAGTTGCCCCCCAACTCCGGTCCAACGGCCGTTTCTCAGAGCGAGATAAATAAAAAACAGAACAAAAAATACAAGTAAAAAACTTGACTCCGCGCGCCGTACTCACATATTTTAACCAAGGCTACGTTTTCGCGGGCCGCCCGCCGCCTGCTATGAGAAAAAAGGCGATGCTTTTTGTATTTGCATTCATCTTGATACATACGTACATGCATGTTCCAATTTTGTAGGTGTAGCATCGGGTTGTGACTTTCTCCGCTAATGATTGTGAATAAAATCTTGCATTATTTACTCGAGTACGTTACCCTAGCAAGAAAGTGTCTCACAAAGACGCACAAATTTTATATTTGGCGCACATTTACAGCAGACAACGCACTAATTATTAGTACCACTTCCATCTCTCTAGGAGACACTTTCTTGCTAGGGTAACGTACTCTATTTACTCTGCGAACTTTATCGATTTACGTTAATACTCTAATCTATACAGATATCTATATCTATACAGATAAATAAAATTTAAGTGTCTGTTTGTAATTCCAAAATTACAGCTTTTCACTAAATGCATTTGAAAGTATACACCCTACTGACACTAAAACACCAAGTTTTAAAAAAAATCTCTATCTGTCTGTCTGTTTGTTCCGGGTATTCTCCGAAACGGCTGGACGGAACGGGACTTACACTGGTAGGTAGCTGATGTTTCAAGGAGTAACTTAGGCTACTTTTATTTATTAAAAATATTAGGGTTCCGCGACAATAAGGATGAAACTAAATCAACGCGGGTGAAACCGCGGGGCACAGCTAGTTATATACCAATATCAACTTATTATTTTAATTACAATAGAATTCACTGAGAAACTTGTCAGAACCGGCCGATGTTGCCATTATTAGTTTACCGCGTGACATTATTAGAATGTGAACCGACTTCTATCTCCAAAAAGTATTAAATCTATACACATACTACACAGTTAAATGAAATTGAAGTATATGTATGTAATTTTAAACTAACAGCTTTTCACTGAATGCATATGAAATTATATACGATGCTTATTTTTTCTCCTTCTGTCTGTTTGTTCCTCTGACGGCCGGTCCGATTTTAACTGGGCTTTCGCTGACAGATAACTGATATTACATGGAGTAGCAAAAGCTACTTTCTGAACAAGAGAAAATCACCATCTACCATATTTAGCTACGTGTTTGAATTCGAGGGCCAGTAGAATAATAAACTTTTGGAAGATACAGATTTGTATAACATTGAGTCCAAAATAGAATGGGAGAAAATCCCTGCTCATCAAAATAGGACTTTATACACCTAATAATACGAATGCAAATATTGACGCCGACAATCTTAATTGCTCAATATATTCTCGTTGCATTTTCGGCCAGAGTTTTTATTGGTTCTATAAATATTATTGTGACATTCGGAGCATGAGAGACTCTTGACCTTTACGCTGTATTTGTAAAACGCCGTATCTCACAATCTCGAAACAATCACATTGTCTGAGACTTTCCATTCCATTTTAAAAGTCATTTTTCAATTGCGAATGCTCCAAAGTTTAACAAAGATTATTTAATTAAATATATTTATTTAAAACTAGCTATGCCCTGCGGTTTCACCCACGTAGAATTTTTCATGGGTGTCCCGCGGAACCCTTATGTTTTTTAAATCAAATTAGCCTAAGTAACTTCTCATATCATTAGGTATCTGTCAGTGAAAGTCCCGTTAAAATCGTTCAAGCCATTTTAGAGATTACCCGGAACAAACAGACAGACAGGGAAAATTTTTAAAACTTGGGTTTTTAGTGTCTGTAGCGTGTATACTGTCATATGCATTTAGTGAAAAGCTGTTATTTTGGTATTACAAGCAGACACTTCAATTTTATTTATCTGTATGGATGTAAAGATATTATTTTGTTGATCAATTTGTCAAATCTAGAACTTGGCATTGCAACCTAAGGTTCTCGTAAATAATTTGAATACTTTATATGAATTAAACATTCAATAATAAATAGTACATAACTTGCTTTTAATAGATTTAATTAAAACCAAGTAACTTGAGGTCGTAAAACTGATATAAATTAAAAGTTTAACGATATAATTAGACAAATTTCATAAATACGTGATAAAAATCGTGTCTTGATATTTTTATGTTTATTTTTAACGGGACTTTCACTGACAGGTAGCTGATGTTTCAAGGAGTAACTTAGGCTACTTTTATTTATTAAACATATTAGGGTTCCGCGACAATAAGGATGAAACTAAATGTACGCGGGTGAAACCGCGGGGCACAGCTAGTATTTATATAAAAATGAATTGCTGTTCGTTTAGTCTCGCAAAAATTTGTAAATGGCTGGACTGATTTTGGTAATTTGAAAACATAAATAAGTAAGATAATAAGATAAATAAAAAGGTGATACGAAGTTCACTGGGTCAACTGATAGTAAATAAGAATTGGCCGTCCAAAAAAACTAGTCACCAAACAATATAATTGTGATAAGCACAGCAGATTTGCTAGCTATTTGTTGTGCTTTATATATTATTATCGGTCGTCACGCGGTTTTACCCGCGTAGTTCCCGTTTCCATGGTAGTACGGAGATAAAACATAGCCTATATTAATCAGTGATAATGTAGCATTCAAATGGTGA